>CM051838.1:23645000-26145000 GCA_028451465.1 Erethizon dorsatum | reverse complement strand
GCAATAAGAATAAAACCAAGGTAGCATAACTTTCTTCTATTTTTCTGTATTTAAAAGAAAGGCTCACTATTTTAAAATGATATCTACCCAACAATCTGTTCATGATAATAAAAATTCATGCTTGACTTCATGAGAAAAAAAAATATTCCCAAGGCTGGATTGCTAAAAGTTTACGTTTGGGTTAAACTGAGATGCAGCATCATGGAGACATAGCTTATGAGAAAGAACTGTAAGTTTGTAATTTTACATAATTTTTTTGTGATTCATCTACAGGATATGATGACTAGAGCCAGTGATCAAGATGGTTTTATAAGCATAACCTTTCTAGAAAGAAGAGAACTGTGAGGCTACTAGCAAGCAGATATTAGTTTAATTAGTTTTACAAAGAAAAGAGACAAATTACACCTTTCTTAGGAAGCTTTATATAAAAGTCATGATGGAAGAAGCAGACAAAAGACATTAGAATCTGCTTTATGCCAACTATAATAGAAGAGATACAAGAGGAATGTAGGTATCTTGTACTTAAGAAATTGAAGGGCAAAAGAATATGCCATTCCAAATGATGCCACTTTGATAAAGTAATTATTTTGAGCTGAAGCAATTAGAATGAAGCAGAGAGAAGAAGAGTTCTCTGTCTTCTTCCATTTACTTAAAAGTAAGACATAAATTTACAAAGGCGTTTCTCTGCCCCTTCACCAGGAAGGATGGAAATTAGTAATTAGAGACTTTGGACCATCTGGACACTCACCTGGAGGCAGCACCAGAAAACTCCACAGAGCGAATCGTACTCACTGGTCTCTCTCTACACCACTAGATTCTCATCTATTTGCCTTTCCACAATAGGGACTCACAACCCTTTTTCCTTTTCTGTCACTCCCCTAATTAACAGTTATTATTATTTTTTGAAGATGTTATATGAGAAAGTTTCAAGTCAACTCTTTGAGAGTTATTCTTTCCCTGAGTCATATACATGTTAATAAACTCATTTGTTTTTTTCCTGTTAATCTATCTTTTTTTACAGGAGTCCCAGCTGAAAACTCAGAAGTAAATTACTTTTCCTCTCCTACAGCCTAATGGATAACAAGGATATAAACATCTTTAGGATTCTTGTTTCATAATAAAAGAATCCTTTCAGAATTATTTGCCGACTCCAGTGTATCATTGCACCCATCTTGCACCCTTCTGAGGACTGGTTGGGTATCACATTTCTCAATTAACAAACAAACAACCCTTTGCTAATCTGATAAGTGAAAATGGAGTATCAGGTTCCAGTGCTGCGTAAGATGAAGTACACAAGCTTCTTTACTTTCTCCTTTGACAACAACAATATGATCTGCGCAAAATGGATTGAAAATCTATTTCAAGAGTCTGAAAAGTCAGTAACATCAGGCAGACCAAGGAACAATACCAGAATTTGAAGTACCAGGTGTGCGTTTACCGTTTTATTTTCCTCCAGTATTCCCTAGTTTGTACACACCTTGAAACTGAAGTAGGCACTGTTATGTGGATGGAGAGAACTCCAGGAGAAACCCTCTGGCTCTGGCCCTAGGAGTTGGAAAAGAAATTCCTAACAAGAAGAATATGGAAATCTCCCCTTGTGTTCTTCCTTCTTTCCTCCATTTTGTCGCACCCCAGTTCCCCCCAAATCATGTGAAGTATAGTAGGGTGTGGTCACTAAGCCCCAAGTTTCTGGTTAAAGTATGGAAAAAAAGTATCCTAAGGAAGAAGAAAGTAATAAAGAGATCAGAAAGGCATGAGAGGGTCCAGAAAATTAATTCTTTGAAGTTCTTTTTAAACTTCAGGTTTCAACCTAGAGATGCACATTCATGACCTGCATCCTTTCAGCATAACAAACTTATTGAGAACTGAGTGATGGGTAGGGCACCATGGGGTATGAACTGGCCACTAGGCTGCACCAAGGGGACACACCTAAAGAACGCTGCAAAGACTCTGAAAATCGAAATGACGTTGGAATCAGGTGCCAGAGAAGACGTGTTAGAACTTGCAGGCTGAATTTAGTCGCTCGCCCATGGAATAAAAAGTTTCAACATTTCCCATAGGATTTAAATTAGACACAGAATTTTATGACATAATATTAAAACTTGCCAGAGTATAATTCAAAATTATTCAGAATACAAAGAACCATGAATATTTCAACTTGTATGAAAAAAATACAATACCTATCAAATCCTAGATATGCTACTTATTATCTGTGAACCCCAAAGCAGTTACATAGCCCACTATTTCTAGCTTGATTGTCAGAAAAGTGGAAATAATAGAAAGCATCCCAAAGTTATCATGACTATCATATGAGATATTAGAAAAGCTATATTCACTATTTATTACATTTATTAAATATGTGGCATTTATCATATGTCCCTTATACCTAAATAAAGTTATAAAGTAATGGAACATTACTGTATTTTTACTCATACTAATTAATATATCAAATTTTGAATTTCTATTTTAATAATAGTGACAGATAACATAATGTTATAAAAGCTGGAACTCAATCTGTATTAAGGCTTTAAGCAAATGCACTGTTACAGTTGGGCCCAAAATGCATGCCCAAGACGTCACTGTGTTGGAGGACCGGTTCCAGCTGATGGGTACGTCCCACGTGGTCATGGCAAAGGATGCTTTTAATATGTGGTTGAATTTGATTTTCTAGTACTTTGCTGGGGATTTTTGCATGTATGTTCTTTAAGGTCATTGGCCTGGGCTGGCTTTGGTACCAGGGTAATATTTGCTTCATTAATACAGTTTGAAAGTATTACTTCTTCAGTTTTCTGGAAGAATTTTTAAAGGATTGGTATGTTTTTTACATATTTGTTAAGATGTAGCAGTGAAGGCATCAAATACTAGATATTTCTTTGATGAAAGCCTTTTTATAAGCGTTTCGACCTCCTTACTCATTATTAGTCTGTTCAAATTATCCACTTGGCATGGTACACGCCTGTAATCCTAGCACTTGGGAGAATGAGGCAGGAGGATCACCATGAGTTTGAGGCCAGTGTGGCATACATAGTGAGTTCAAGGCCAGCCTGGACTTCATAGCAAGACCCTGTCTCCAAAAACCAAAATGAATGAATGAATAAATAAATAAATTTTCCATTTCTTCATAAATCATGCTTCGTAGGTTGTATATGTCTAAGAATTGACCCATTTCTTCTGAATTACTTAACGTGGGACAATTATTGTTCACAATATTCACTTATGAACCTTTGTATTTCTGTGCTGTCAGTGATAATGTTTCCTTTTTACTTCTGATTTTTTTAGTTGATTCTTCTCTCTTTTTCTTAGTCTAGCTAAAGTTTTCACTATTTTATCTTTCCAAAAAATCAAAATTTAGTTTGTTTATCATTTGTATTAGTTTTGTAGTTTTTATTTCCTTTATTTCTGCACTGGTCTTTATTACTTCTTATGCTGATATTGGGCTTACTTTTTCTTTTTCTGTTTCCTCGAGACATCATGTTAAGTCGCTTATTTGGAATCTTCTGGTTTGATGGCCATTTGTTTATGTAAACTCTCCTCTTAGAACTGTTTTTGCTAGAACCCAAAAATTTTAGCATGTTGTCCTTCCATTTTCATTTATCTGAAGACATTTTAAAATTCCCTTTTAATTTCTTCATTGACCTCTTCATTGTTCAAGTGTGTTCCATTTATTTGTGGATTTTCTAAACTTCCTTCTTTTGTTGACTTATATAGTTATATAACATTGTGGTCAGAAAAGATATTTTAAAAATATCAGTTATTTTAAACTGGTTGAAGCTTTCTTGTGTCCTATCCTATGACCTGTGCTGGGGATGTACTTTGAATATTTAAGAAAAATGGGTTTTCTGTTGCTTTTACATGGAAACTTCTGTGTAAATGTTAGGTCCATTTGGCCCACACTGTGTTCAATTACAATGTTTCCTTTCAAACTTTCTGCCTGGGTGATCTGCTTATTATGGAAAATAGGACATTGAAGTCCTTTGCTATTATTGTAGTCTATCTTTCTCATTTGATCCTTTAATACTTGTTATATATATATTTATATTATAATATTTGTTACATATATGTGTTCTAATAGAGGGCGAACATATACTTACAATTGGTGCCTCCTGGATGAATCATCTTTTTATCATTATATAATTTGTCTCTTTTTCTCTCACCAGTGTTTTAAAATAGTCTGATAGTTTTATCAGACTATTTTGTCTTATAAAAGTATAGTTACTCTTGTTGCATCCTGGCTTCTATTTATGAGGAATATCTTTTTTCTATTCTTCACTTTTTAATCTACATGTGTTCTTAAAAGTGAGATGAATCCCATAACATAGCATATAGTTGGGTGGTTGGGTCTTTTAAAATCTATTCATTTATTGTACATTTTTTTTTAATTGGGGAATTTAACCCATTTACATTCATGGCAATGGTTTATAGGGCTTCCAACTGCAATTTTGATTGCTTGCTGGCTGTTTTGCAGGTTCATTTTTTGTAGTTCAATGGTTTCATAGTTTAATGGTTTTGTAGGTTCCATGGTTCGGTGGTGATATGTTTCGAATTCTTTTCTCAGTTTTTAAATTCCTATTTTGTTAAGAATTATTTTTTTTTTTAGCATAAAAGGGTACTGGATTTTGTAAAATGATTTTTCTATATTTAATGAGATGATCATGTTTTTTCCTTTTGATTTTTAAATTAGGTTAATTACATCGATTGATACTAAAGATAAATCAGCCTTGTATTCCTGAGATAAATCACACTTGACCAAATGTATTTAACCTTTTTATATATTGTCGAGTTTGGTTTTGCAAAATGTTGTTTAAGGTTTTTATATCTGTTTTTCTTTTTTTTCTGGTAATAAATACTTAAAATTTTTTCTCTTATAAATATGCATTAGAACTTGATAACACAGATAAGAGCTCTGAAATTAGTTTAAAATTAAACTAAGACTGGATTTCTTGCCTGAGCAGAAGGATGGTCTTTTACCTAAAACTCCCACTTCCTAAACCTGCCAGTGGTGCTGGGTTTGTGCGCGGCCACCTCAGTCCCAAGGCACCTTGAGCTCGTCCTTGTCACTGCAGATGGCGCATATGGTGATCACTGGGTCCATCTCACTGCATGCAGCTGCACCGTCTTCTCCTTCACGCGCAGGAGTGGGGTGCAGGTGAGCCCCCTGCAAGCATGGATGGCACCGTGGGCTCCCACTGGCAGACTTCTCCTTAGCCCAGGCAAGTTTCTCCTGAATGCAAGTGTTGCTGGGCTCCAGAGGCGTGCAAGCTTGAGGCGTCAATGGTGTACTCATGGCCACAGCAGACTCTCGGGTCTGGAGGGAGCCGACCTGAGACCTGGAGCAGTGCCTCCTACACCTCACCCGCAGTCTCTTCGAAGAAATTCGCACAGCCAGCCACAAACAGGGTGTTGCCCGTGGGCACAGCCGGCGGCTCTGCACCACTGGGCTTGCTCACAAAGGAACAGATGTGTCCTGAAGTGTGGCATGGTGTCGACAGGTATTTGATGTCAACAGACCCCACCTGCAGTGTAGACAGGTGTGTGACTTTGTGAGTCCAGGCCTGGATTGGGTCATCGCCTCCGTACACTTCAGCCTTGGTTCCAGCTTGACCAGCTTCTTGTTCCTACCAGCACGGTGCCAGTGGTGGTGGGTGGTGAGCACTGTGGTCAGCTTCATGCCATGCTTCCTCACCATTTCTACCACCTTCTGGGGTTGCACTGGCTCCAGGATGGCAACTTTCTGGGTATCCTCATCGAGGAGCAGGTACATGTAGTTGTCAGCCAGGCGGGGAGTAGTTCGATCTTCATGGCACCTTGTTGTGTAGTCGCACTCTTCCTTAAATCTGTGTGATGCAGGAGGATTTCCAGCAGGGCTGGTCCTGACCAGGCAGACTGCGGCCCAAACACTGAGCCGGGGCTTCCTGGAGTGGGAGGCCAGGCCTGCATGGACCCTCTGCCTGGCCCCTGATGGAAAGGCCTGTAGTTCTGGGGGCCTCAGCAAGCTGGCTCATTCCTTGGCACGGGTGTGCCACCTGCTCCAGAACCAAAAGGGCCGGACTTAGGCTTGCCAGCTCTGGGCACAGAGTCTCACTGTCACCACACAGACTGCAGGCCAGGAGACGGGGCCAGGTGCCCATCTGCCTGCCGACTTCTCCACTGCCCCGCTCTGTGTATCAGGGGTATTAATATGTATTTTTTCCTTCTAATGATTTTTTTGTTTTGATATAAGAAAAATACTGGCTTCATAAAGTAAACTAGATAGCATTCCCTTCTCTTAAATTTCATGGAAATTGTTCTGTATAATTGATATTATTTTTCCCTAAAGGGACTATTGGTAGTATTTACCAGCATAGCAAATCAAGTTCTGGCATTCGTCTTTCTGAGAATATGTCAACTATATCTAAGTTGCTTAATTCATTGACATAAATTTCTTTAAAATATTTTATTACCAACCTTTTAATATCTGTAGAACTGCTGATGATTTAATCTCTATGATTTGTGATGTTAGGAATTTATATTTTCCCTCTTACCAGGTTTATTGATTTTCTCAAACATTTTTGAATTAATTTCCTCCCTTTTAGCTCCATTGTAATTGATTTCTGTCTTTGTTAGAATATATTCAATGTATTATTTCTATTTATTATTCCTTTTTCTGCTTAGTGTGGCTTTAAATTATTCTAATTTTACGACGGAAGATGAGGTCATTGATTTGAGACTATTCTTTTTCTCTAATATAACTTTTTTTTCTGAGTATCAGTCAACAAATTTTGATACAATGGTGTTAATTTTTAATCAGGTGAACAGAAATAATCTATGAATCAAATAAAAAATTTATAGGAAAGTTAAAAATATTTTACTTACTTTCCTTACTGTATCAATGCTTTCCAAATAGTTGTAATTCCTACGAACATTTCTATTATCTATTTCTAATTCAGTTCCATTGTGGTCAGAGAATATCTTATACATAAACTGAATCCTTTTACATTTAATTAGGCTTGTGTTCTGGCCTATATCTTGGCCTATTGATATATATTTACTGATTTAATTTTGTTTCTTTTTTTCTGTATATACTTGTACCATTTTGGATGGTTTCTGTTGATACATCTTCAAATTTACTCTTCTGTAATATCTCATTTGGTGTTAATCAGTTTTGGTGTAATTTTAAAAATCAGAGAATACTTTGTAGTTTCAATATCTAGAAATCTTAATTTGAGTGCTTGTATATTTTCTGTCTATATTTAGCTTTTTGGGCCTCTTGAAAGGGCTATTTCTATTTTAATGCCCTTGTCTGCTAATTCTAATATATGTGTCAGTACTGCGTCAGTTTTAATTGGTTGATTTTTTTCTCCCCATTATAGTCTTTGAATGCCTGTTCATCAATTTTTTTTTTTTTTTTTTTTTTTTTAATGTGGGTACCGGGAGTCAAACTCAGGACCTCGCGCTTGCCAGGGAGGCATTTATGCCACTGAGTCATCTCACTGGCCTGGCTGTTCATCTTTGAATAAATGCTTGACATTGTGAAATTCACTTTTTGAGGGGTTTCATAGATTTATTTTTCTCAAAATATTCTTAAATTTTCAGATGCAAACCTGGATCTGCTAAGACAGGATCTTCGTGGACTATTTACTTAATCTCTATGAATTAGGAGTTTTTCTTATGTGGCAGTTAGAAGCAGATGCTCGTCTAGGCGCTGTGTGAGTGCTGGGCCCTGTAACCTCTGAACTTCTTAGATGGCTGTTTCCACAAACTCGGTTTCTTTCCACACATGTCAGCCAATCAGTACTCTCCTGAATACCAAGAAGGAGCTTCCATAAATCCGTGGTGTTCTCTTTTCGTACAGGTCTCTCCTCTTGATTACTCTGGGTTTTAAACCATATTGGCCTTGATGCTCCTAAACTTACTCTGGGAATCTGCTGGGCGCTGCCTGAGTTCGTCCTCACTCTTCCAGGGCTGACCCCTTCTCCCTTGCATTAAGCTGTAGCAGTCACGGGGTGCACTCCATTTGTTTTCCCAATCACTGCTCTTTGTTTCCTAACATTCAGTATCATGAAAACCATTGATTTGTATAAATTTCTTCTGCCTTCATTTCTGTCTCTCTCTCTGCCTCTGTCTGTCTGTAACTGTGTCCCTCTCTGTCTCTGTTTTATCTCTCACTCACTGGTTTGTTTCCACGAAGGAGGGCAAATTCAGTCTCTGATATTCTACCCTAGTCATAATCAGAAGTTTATTTTTAAGCAAATGGGACTTTTAAATAATTTAAGGAAGGGAAAATGGGTTAAACACCTTGAGGTAAAATAGACTTTATGCCGAGTGCCATTGTAAATAATTAACGTGGTCAGGAAATGGCCTCATAAAAGGGTCAGAAGGCTCACTGCTAATGAACTAAACAGTGTTGATGCTTTTGTGGAGTCCAAGAGAGTGGCATAAATGTAATTACTTGGGACCAATCATTGGACTAGTTTATAAATAACTTGAAGAAATTAAGCTAAATGGCCACTGAATAGTTTCCAATGTTTTCACCAATAAATTTTGTTCTTTATTATGATCCTGTTTAGCTCAATATTTTTAGTATCTCATTATTTTACAAAATATTTATAATGAGCATTAGACAATCTAAGGGCTGTTTCCTCACTGAATGTTAGCATTCAGTGCTGCCAATCAACACTGATATTTACTATTTATTACTCAATCATATCGAATTTCTTATGTCTATGTGTTGAACACATACAGTACTTAAAACTGGGCCATTTCAAAAATCAGAATTCTATAAACATGAAATATCTTGAGTCTGGCAAAAAAAAAAAAAAAAAGAAAACATAAAGGCAAAAACCCAGTCAGAGCCCAACTGACCATTTGTGTTACCAATTTAACAAAGTATTTCAAAGAAATTAAAAATCAACTTCTGTGTACAATATCCAATAGCTCTTTCTGCCCATGGAGCAAATCAGTAAATTCTAATTATGCCGGGAACCTAGGAGAGAGAAAAGAAGAAAGAAGAGTTTCTTTTAGCAGAGATTGAGAGACAACACACAATTTTTAAAATGTCAGTTTCAGGCAAACAACTACCTGAACACACATATTATTACTAGAATGTTTTTAAACATTCATCTACCCAACTTCTAGATCTTTCTTTCTCCCCTCAAAGTACATGCGTGGCACTGATGAGATTATTTCAGTGTGCTTTTGTAGTCAGAAGAGGTTGAAGTTATCAAATTTGAGAAAGAAGTTGCAAAAAGTGTTTTCAGTTAAAAAGTGAACATTAAATAACATGTTTTTGGAAGTGGGGGAAAGTGAATCATTTCTAGCTTTCTCTTTTCTTTCTCTTCTACTGACTCACAGGATTAAACAGTATTATTCACCGTAAATAATTAATATGATTATTTTTGTTTTCCCTGTTGACCTTTATGATATACCAGAACACAATGACCACATTTGATTCAACATATAGATTAATTTTAAAAGAATTAATTACTTACTAATTCCTGCAAAGCATCCAACTTACTGTGAGTGCCATAATCCCGTTGTCTTCTTAACCCTTCTTGGCTTCACTGGAGTCAAAAACAACTACCCTCTTTTCTTATTTTTCAATATAATAAAGGTTAGTATATGTGCATACTTTTTTCTCTATATATTTCTTGATTTTAAACATTAAATACTTGAAGAAATAGGAAAATAGGTTATTTATTCAATCAAATCAGACCCTAAACATCTAACAAAGCATGACCAACAATAGACCTACTTCCTTATTTTCAAATAGAGATCTTCTCATTTTAATCTATTTTCTTTACTTAATCCTGGTAGAAATTTTAAAACATGCAAATTAGTACATGTTTTCCTACTTTTTTGGGCTCTAAGTGATTAATCAATAATTAAATCATTGGACATACATTGTGTAGACATTTTTCCAGGTGCTGAGATACACAAAAAGAACAATATAGGTACAGATACATATATAGATATAATTCTAGTCTATAGGAAATATTAGCCTGTCGTGGACCTTATTTGGTGATGGGAATCAAACTCAGGGTCTTACTGATGCTAAACACGTGCTCTCCCATTGAGCAACACCCAGGTCCACTTAAGTTAATTGTTGAGATTTTTTTTAACCTAATCAGGATAGGATTGGGGAGCTGGGAATGATGGACAGTGCACCCCAAGCAGTGTAGGCAGCGTAAGTAAGAGAGCACATCACACACCCGTAAGCACTTGACACTCAGGAACTAAGGTTCCATGTGTCTAGGCTCAAAGGGGCTGACTGGAGGTCCAGGCTGGAGTCACAAAGAGAGAACTTTGATAGGACGCTGAAGAATTTAGATTTTTGTTTGATACTAGGTAATGGTAAAGGGACATCGACAGAAGAAAATCAATGAGAATTAAGTTTGGAAACATTACTACAATATTTTGGGTGATTGGATATGGGGTGTAAAAAGAGGAAGAGGTGTGAGATAACTCCCAGATTTGTAGACTACATAGATGAGCAAAAAGATGAGGATGTCATTTATGGAATTAGGGATTAGGAGAAGAAAACTTCATTTTCAGGGATGCTGGGGCCCTCAGTTGAGTTTTCTGTAAGAGCTGCAAGTGAAAGTGCTGCACAGATGTTTGACACAAAAAATTGATGCTCTTGAGTGAAATGCTGAAGCCATTACATTCAGATACGGACTAATTGGGTTCTAACTCCTTTCTGTTTCCTAGTAGTTGATTAAGTCAGTCTCTCTCTGGGCTTCCATTTCTAGTCCTATAGACAAGGATACAAAATGGTCTTGTGTTTCTTCTCATACTGTCCTCTACTTATCAAATAGTTACTGGCAATAACTATGCAATGATTTCCTTTACATTTTACATCTTCTTCATATATGTGTGTGTTGTGTGTGTGTCTGTGTGTATATATATGTAACTTTATACCATAAAATATGCACATACATATACACACTATATATAACTGTGTACTCATAATACATATGTGTGCTAATAACAGAGAACACATAATCATCAGTGTATATACTGTAAATGTGTATTATATATGTACATACTATTTGCATAGAATATATATATGTATAATAATAAGTTATAGTAATCCCATTCCCAAGCTATAAAAATCAAGTCTCTAGAAAGAGACAACAATCCAGGTCATTAATCTACTCTCAGAATAAAGATGTCCTTGTAAGAAACATGTTTTCAAGAAAAAGTAACTTGGGCCGGTGAGATGGCTCAGCGGCATAAGCACCTGCCTAGCAAGTGTGAGGGCCCGAGTCGACTCCCGGAACCCACATACAAAAAAAGGGCCGGTGATATCGCTCAGTGGCACGGGTGCTTGCTGGCGCGCGAGGTCCTGAGGTTGACCCCAGTACCCACAAAATAAAGAAAGAAAGAAAGAAAGAAAGAAGAAAAGAAAAAGTAACCATTGGTGATTACAACTTCTTTGTCTGTAAATGTGTTTAATTTACCACTATCCACTCAAATTTGCATAATAAATGTAGGATTTATAATTAGGGCTTTTCACTATAAAAACTCAGTGGATCTTGCTGCTACATAATTCACCGATATTTGTATTCAGCCGAAGCATTTTATAGGTACAACCTGCTTAACTATTTCATTAAATTTACTGATAAATACAGCCAAATTCAGAGCCACTTAAATTTGATTGGTATTTTAATTTAACTAGAAAAGTGAAATAAAATTACTCATAATGATAGTTTAGCAGAATTTTTTTTAGAAAAAAATGAGAAAAAGTAAAACAAAAAGCCAGACAGGTGACATTGTTTTATGCCAGGATGCCTAAAAGAGAAAGCCAAAATGCTGGAGGCTAGTCACACAGATGATACGGAAGTATCTTTCTTATTATAATGAATTATAGCATAACCACAAATTAGAAAAAAGGAGGAGATATCCCCTTTTCATAACAAAATAACCCTAAAGTCCAAAACTACATTTATAAGTATAAATTAATAAGATATAGTGGGGTATATTTAATCAACAAATACTCATCGAGGATCCATGAATATTGGTATAGATTCTGGGAATACAGCAGTAAACAAGCCAAAGTTCTCACTCTCATGATACTCATAGAGGAGATGGGCAATAAGCAACAAATGACTAATCAGGAATGATAAGTGCTAGGAGGATACAAAGGCAGAGTAAAGATGCTCCTTAGCACTGGGTGGGGGGTGTTGATGACAGTGTCACCCCAGGAGACTTCTCCTAGGAGAGGGTCTAGTAGAGAGCTGCCCCATGAGGGAATGCACCAGGCTGGTCCTAGTGGAGGACTGTTCCAGGCAGAGAAGGTAGGCAGCAAGTGTAAAGACGTGGAGCAGAGAACATCTCTATTTAGAATTTCACTAGATGTGAAATGAGTCATCAGAAAGTTGTGGAGAAAAGCAACATGACACACCTTGAATTTTCAAAGGTACATCTAGCTTCTATGAGGCAAATAGATCACAGAGTGCTACGATGCAGCTGGAAGACCAATGTGGAGACTCTTTCAATGGTCTGGGCAAAAATCATAACGGTTTGGTCTAGAATGGAAACAAAGGCAAAATGAGAAAGGACAAGTTTCTAGATATTTGTTAAAGACAGAGCCTACATGATTTTTAATTGAATTGAGGCTAGAAAGAGAAGTATCAACCACAAGTCCAAGATTATGGCCTGAACAATGGCGTTCACACAGGTGGCGATCACAGAGATTGGGTGGCTGAAGAGGTGGCAGCCTCGGGTGAGAGGGATTACCACGTGCTCACTTCATTTGGGAAGTTTGAGACACCTGTTTGTTTTTCAGACAGAGGTGTTGTAAACAGTCGGATGTATTGGTCTGAAACTGAGAGGAATACATGGCTGGAAATACAAATGTCAGAGGTACCAGCATGGCAGAAAGCATTTGAATGCATGAGACTGAAGATACCTATTCCTTAATTCAACTGAGAAACAGACGGACCCTTGAGTGAATGTGAACAAATCCCTGTTCCTACAATGGGGGTGAATTCCAACAATCTGAAAGTATTTTTCCCCTAGAATAAAAAAAAAAAATCTAACATGATCACAGTCAAAACATTAAATGAATTTTAAAATTGTTTTAATTTTCAATTTTTTGTTTTTGCCGAAGAGTCAGTGCAAAAGTAAAAGTGTGGAAACTTTTGCTATTGTTTCTGTTATTCTTTTCTGAGTTTTCTTTAACTTTTTCCCTCAAGCCAAATCAAAATATAAGTAAATACACGAAAAGAGAAAGTAGCAAGAAATCCAATTTAATGAAATAAATTACTATTACCTCCAAATATAAACTATAATGTCGGTAAAATACAGCAATACCTTGATAGAGACAGGAAGCACCTTCACACTTGTGAAAAAGGTTGATCACTCAGTATATCAAATATCCAAGAATTAGTTTTGCTAGGTTAGCTAAAAATAATAAAAAGTTCTCTATGGTTAAAGATGTCATAAACAAAGTCAAAAGATTAATTATAAGACAGAAAAAAATGTTTGCAACAAAACCACAGTTTTCCTAATATGCAGAAAGCTCTTACAAATCAAAAAGAGGTTCTAAGAACAAAGCAAAAATGGGAAAAGAAAAAAATTTGTTAAATGAATAAAAATGAATTAGAATCTAGTAATATGACCTAAGAGAATAGTTTTTCACCTAATAAATGAAAAGATTATAAATTTGATACATAAATTTTGGATAAGACATTGAAAATACACTTATCACTCAGTGCTAAATTTACATGGTTCCTAACTTTTTGAAGCACAATTTCATGATAGTACGTTTGATTTGTCTGACATGTTCATGCATAGAACATCCCAGATTTTTCACTCTACCGATGTGAATTTTTTTTTTTTTTTTTTGTGGGTACCGGGGGTCGACCTCAGGACTTCGCGCCAGCAGGACCAATGTGAACTTGAGTCTGCTGACATTTAGTTCTGGTACATTCTTCAAATGGGAGTGCCTAGAAAGATGTGCTTAGCTCATGTTCAATGTGGACACATAGTTTAAGAGATTGTTTTCTATTTACTAGAAAGCAGTAACAATATTTTTTTTCAAATGATCTTTCAGCATAGTAAAAATTATGACGAATAAGAATGATGATTTTTTTCAGACAGAAATTCTTAAAATAACCTCAGGCTGTAACTATGGCAACTAAAATGGTCACTGGTACTCCAGAACACAAATCTTGGCTTTTGGCTATGGCTACTCTATCCATAGAAAGCCCTGTACAACTATATAAATGTCAGGAATGTGTATTTCTTAAATGTAAAAATGCAACTAAGAATCCCCAGATAGTTACAGAAAGGAAATAATGAAAATGAAAAAGGTAAATATAAATTTAAAGAAAACTAAGCACCAAAGATTCAATTTAGGAAATAGAAGAGAAATCGAAAAGGAAATGTTATATATATCCATAGAAATATTTAAAAACCTATTACAATCTTAAAAACATAATATTATGAAACAGGAACATTAAATTTAAAGGTTTTGAAAGTTAAAATGACATTTACAAGAATACTAAGAAGCATAGCGGTAAAGATATTTCATTAGTAAAACTATCAGAAGTAATAAGGGGAAGAAAATTAAGAAAGGGATAGAGCGGGAAAATTCCCCCAGAGAAAAAGAAAAGATTTTTTGAAGAAGCTTCCCAAAAGAAATAAACATATATCTTAAAAATATCAGGAATAAGAATAATATTTGGCTGGTCATTATCAATAGCAGAATATAGAGTTTTAAGGAGAAAAAATTCCAAATAGAAGTTTATATCCAGACAAATAACTGTTATATATGTGAGAAAATAATGACATTTCAGACATGGAGAAACTGAAACTAAGCTAATCTCAATTCCTCCGACTGACATTTTCTTAGTGATGTAATTGAGCATAAACTCATTTAAAAAGAAGGGATAGACCGAGATTACAGTCATGGGATTGAAAATCACCTTAGACCAACCCAGGTGAGTACTTCAGTGCGGCCTCTGGGAGATAGGTGTGCAGTGGGAGCAGAATTTGGGTTAGGCCAGTGCTGGAAAGTACATGGCCCTGGGTGGAAAGTATTTAGTAAAAGAACAGGAGCTGCCAGAACATGCAACATAATTGAAAACACAAGGATGTGTTAAAGATATAGTTAGAGGGATTGAAAAATACATGACTATTTTCCAACTTGACAATGTGTGACATCAGACCAGTGGAACAAACTGACTTGGCAGTAAGCAGTGTTTCACCATAAAAATGCAAACAGCATTGTGTTTATTCATAGTACCAACCTGTAGTTAAATGACGAAATGTAGATATTATCTGCCATGGCAAATCAGTGCATAGATAATGGGTTGGCAGTTCAAGAGATGGGAGAAGACAAGAAAGGACGATTGGCAAATGGGGCATCAAAGAAGGCTTGAGGATGTGACTCATTGATAAAGCACAAGCTTAGCATGAGTGAGGACTCAGGTTTGATCTCCAGCACCTTCCAAAATATATGCCAAAATTCAAAATGATGTCCATAGATGTTGAGAGGACACACTCATGAAGGTTGAAGAATTGCTTGGGAATTGCAGGACTCACTGGGGTAGGGATTAATAATTAGGATGGAATTTTCCTTGTTAGTAAATGTAGGGTTCAGAAAGGGATGGTATTATAGGTATGTCTAGATCTTTATCCCAGAAGAAAAATCAATAGGTAATGTCAATAATTTGATCAATAGATAACAGTGCAAGCACAATGATAGAAGATATGAAAATAATTATAAAAATCAGAAATATTTAAAATTATTACCGTTGGGATTTATGACTAAGAGAGGAGAGAAGTAAGGCAGAGTCTATTTCTTTTCCCTATAAATTTGCTTCATTTTAGTCAAATGTGTGTATTACTTTGACATTTTAAAAATGCATGTGTTAACTGACTACAGCCCAAAGCAATTTTAAAAATTATGTTAAATATAATTTATTTAGTAATTCCTTTGCATTTCTATCATTCACTCCATAAATGTTTTCAAGTGTGTATACCAAACATTTTAGGACCTGAGAATATAGCAAAAACCAAGAGAGACAAGATTCCTGCTTCTAGGTGGCTTATATTTTAAAGACAATAAGGTCACACAGGAAGTGGGGAGTGAGGGAGGGACTTTGATTAAATGCTGTCAAGAAAACCAAATAAGAATGGGATGATGGGATTGCTATTTTGGATTTGCTGATCAAGGAAGGAGTCGCTAAGGATATGGCCTTGGAAATGAGATACATCTGAGGAGAGCTAGCTAGTCATGTAAAGTCCATGGGCAGTATTTTAACAAGAGGTGAACCTTGCCATATATACTCTTTCTGCATTGTAATTATAAAAGGAAATGTGTTACCCATGGTAAGCCCTAGTATAAATAAACTGTAGCTGTTACTCTTACACGGCTAAAGGAATCAATAAATAAAATGACCAGAAATCACATTGATAAATCTTGCCCTTACCGAAGAAATCATATGCACCACGTGATACGGCCCCATGGTCATATGTAAAATTGGGCAAAAATTAGATGATAATTATTGATGTGTTAATGAGATGCAGAATATTTAAGTGTTATAAAAATTTGTGATGTAAATATTCTTCCAGTGATTTCAATTCCAGGATATTTTTCTTTTAAACAAGTCTTTACCAAGCTGCCAAGAAACTGCAAGAAGGTTTGGTAGATTTTCTAGATTAAAGGCAGATGTCAATATTTTATACTTACAATTTCAAAAAATGATCAAAAGTAAATTTTGTCTGAATGCACAGTGAATACAAAACATTACTTCGTTCTTCTCCTGTTTTGCATGACTAGGTGATTTTAGAGTTTGATGATTTTCTTGTTTAATCGTTCAGTTCAGACGTATTGACTCTACCCATCAACTCCTCAATCGCGCATGTTATCACTGTTAGTCTTTGCAAGGCTTTCCATTTTCTGTACATATGTACGTGCATGTAGGAGTTCATGGGAGTGTGTGCAAATGTTTATATTTTCTTTTATTCCCATTCCCATTCCCCAGGCTCATTCTTTCCATGGTCATTATTTCCATGGTCAATATTCCATTGTAATATACTTGATGCATGTTATTTCCATGTATTATTGTTTTACATAGAACTTTTATATGACTCTAGCTTTAATTAATGTAAATATAATTGTGCTATAGACCTCACTGTTCCTTTTACTTGTCAACACAGGAATATATTTGAAGATCTACACGTTATATATTTAGTCTATATCTTCTAAACCTTAGCAATATTTCACAATATATACCCATTAAAATTTACTGATCTCCGTTCACAAAGTGATAATGAAAGAGATTGCTTTCAACTCCTCCACAAATAACTCTCATAATTATCCCTTTGAACTGGTGTGAGAATTTTTCAAAGATATATATTCAGGACAGAAAAGTTGGGTCATTGAATATACATATAACTTTGGATATTACTTTTTCTAGGCTGATGGTATGAATTAATATCTCATTGTTTTGAATTTGTATTTACTTAATTACTAATAAGTATAAATTCCCAATATATCCTTGTTAGCCTTTTGGGGCTTCACTTTTATGACTCTAATTTTGTGAACTGTCTATTTTTCTAATGTGGGTGCTTGTCTTTTCTTGTTGAATTCAAGGAATTTCTTCTGTATTCTAAATATTAGGTCCTGTTAGTTGTACATATTGTGAACATGACTTTTAATCTAACCTATCATTTCTCCTTAAATTTTACCTATTATAACATTCATTGGAAAGAAATACCTGCTCATTACAGTGTTTACCCTTAATCATTGCTATGGTTACAATATTCCCTCCAAAATTTAATTTAATGAATGTCCAGATGTGGCACCATGGTCTTGGACCTCTTTGGTTCTAGAACCATGAGTTAAATAAATTTTATTATGTATAAATTACCCAGTGTGTGATATTTTGTTATAATAGCAGAAAATGGACTGAAAGTTATTTTTGCTTCATGGTTTATATTCTGGCGGGTTTTATTTGGGACACCAATGTCAAAAGATGTTCTCCTATGTACAACAATCAAGTATTTAATCTATCTGGAATCTAGTTTTCTGTGTAGTATTAGTTAGGATACACTTTTCTTTTTCTCTATTGGGGGAGCACATTCTCAGCAACTTAATTCTCATTTATTTTCCTACTGATTGAAGTATTATACTTTTCATATATTGGATTTGCATATACTTTCTGTAATTTATGATGTTTTATTGGAATATTTGTTTTATTCTCAAGTATCACAGAGTTTTTTGTTATGCTTTAGTTTGAGAATGCCCCCCAAATTCCCCATGTGTTCAGAGGTGGGACTTTTGGATCATGGGAGTGCTTTTGCTAATCAATGGATTAATCTACTGGAGAGTTCAGAGCTCAATTTGTGGTTAGGAGATGGGGCCCAGGAAGGAGCGGAGGTCCCTGGGGGCATGGCCCGGAAGGGTAAATCTCCCTCCAGGGTTTCTGTCTTGTCTCTCTGATTCCTGGTCACCATGATGCTTTCCTCTGGCAGATCCTTCCGCCATCTTGTTCCTGCCTTAGAGCCAGCAAACAATGGACTGAAAATTCTGAAACCTAAGCCACAATAAACCTCTCACCTTTTACTTTTGGGTGTTGGGTATGGTGTTGCACCAAGGAAGGCAGGAAGGAAGAGCTTTCCTTTGTAATGTGGAGTGATAACTGTCAGAATCAGTCCCTATTCTTTGCTATTCTTTTCTCAGAGTTCAGTTAGTTTTCCAGGGGTCTTTTGTTTTCTTCTTCTTCCACATAAATATCAGCATGCGTTTAATAAGTTGCTGTAAAAGATCCAGATGTAATTCTGTTTAGGGATGAACTTTATTTTGAATTAACTTGAAGGGATCCAACATTTTTTCAGAAATCAGACATCCCTTCCAACATGTAGATATAGGTCTCCTTTTATTTCTGGAAATGTGTCTTTGCTTAGAATTTTTGCTATTGGTTCTGTTCCTTTATTTATTTATTTTCTTTTGGGATTCAATTATATAAATGTTATTGCTCCTCTCCCGGGTTCATCTTAACCACATTTAATTCCTATTTTTATTACATTATTGTTTTCTTGCTTATTTTCCTACTTGTATTTCATGTCCCATACTTATTCACATTTGAATATTTTCCTTCTTGGAAAACTCATTAGTTTTTATTACTGCTTTTTTTTCCTATTCTTTCCAGAGTTTAAACTTACTCTCTTTATTTTTTTATAAATTTTAGTTTTTCTAAATTTCTTATTCAAGAGATTTTTGCAAAACTCAGATGTTTGAGGCTATGTAACTCAGTGTGTGGTGTTGTATTATATTTTCATTTTGTTTTCTTTGTATGTATGATATTGAGAAGGAGGGTCTCATTAGTAGAGGTATGTTGAATCTTAAAATACTTCATCAATCTGAGAGGCAAGTTTTGCACTGTTATATTAAAAACTGCATACACAATATCTAATGGATTGAAATATACATTCTTCTAAAGGAAAATACCTTTCGAATCATGAGGGAACTAGCGCGTGGAATATTCAGTTCTCCATTTCCAGTATAAACTTTCTATATTAACATACAAAATAAAGCTTAAGAAGAATCAGGTAAAATATGGTTAAATTTCTTTAGGCCTTTAAAATATTGTTAACGTGCATTTTAAAGCACATATATTTCAATTATCAAGATGTCCTCATTCTGACGCCAAAGTGTACATAGTGAGCAACTGCTAAGTGACAAGCATTGGTCTTCATGGAGGAAATAGATTCCCTAAAGCACCTCACAGCTGCGTGAAAACAGGAATGTGAAAGAACGGAAGATAAACCAAACCATCATTTATTTTTATGACTTCAAATATATTTGTTCTGGCATACTGAGATTGGATAAAAAATAGTCTTCCTAAATATGTAATGAAATTCACACAATGAAGTTCTCATCTTGTCTACATAAATCCAGTATGTTTATTATTCCTAGTTGTGAGTTGCTGTCCCTTCTGGGGCAAGTCGTAGAAGTATCAATGTTTTAGT
This sequence comes from Erethizon dorsatum, assembly GCA_028451465.1. NCBI lineage: Eukaryota > Metazoa > Chordata > Mammalia > Rodentia > Erethizontidae > Erethizon > Erethizon dorsatum. Next base: position 26,125,038 of record CM051838.1, on the reverse strand, counting down.
AAGTCACCTAGGCAGGGAGTAGGAGAAGGAGTTTTAGAATTCTACTCTCTGAATCCAAAGATATGTCCTCACTGAAATAATTCTATGAAATGGAAAACAGATTTTGGTGGACAGCTATGTATTTCTGCATCATAAGGTATTTAAATCTCTCAAAGGCTTTGCTTTTAGTTACTTTTGAGCATAGAGATGCTCCCCGCAACCCTTCATAAATGGTTCTTTCTGTCTCCCTTTCTCTGTCTGTCTGTCTCTCACTCATATACACACGTATTTACAATCACACGTGCACACTTACAATAGCTGCTGATCTCTTAGCCAATAAAATATAATGGAATTCCTTTAAAATTAAAAAAAAATGTTGTCCCAGTTATTTAATTCTGTATCAGAAATTATCCCATAAACTAGTGGTATAAAGCCATCATTTATTGTAATCATAGATTCAATGAGTCAGAAATTCATAAAGGCACAGTGGAAATTTATAATTTGGAAGTCTCTCAAGCAGTTTCAGATAGATGTTAGCTGGAGTGGCATCATCTGAAAGTTTGACTGGATCTGGAAGATCCACTCCCAAGGTGCCTCTCTCACATGGTTGTAAGTTGATACTGGCTGTTGACTAGGGACATTAGCTCTTCTTTATCTTGACTTCTCCGTGGAACTGCCGGAAGTGTCCCAATGACCTGGGGCAAGCAGCTTCCAGTTCTTGAGATCCAAGAAGTTAGAGCAGAAGCTTCAATGCAGTAACACCTTCAAGGTGCAGTAACACCTTGCTGACACCTTCAGAAACAATACCCCTTTACTTTTACCATATTCTATGGGTTACACAGAGACAGACTGATTCAATATGGCACACAAAAGGACATGGCTACCCAGGGGCCATCCTGGAGAATATCTATCAGATATAAATGAGAGGGATTAAAACCCTTATCTATCAGTTGTTGGACGTAGCAACTCTTGGAAGCATTTGTAAGAAGTATCCCTGGCATAGCAAATGTTAAGAAACATTTCTGATAAGTCTGTGAAATATTATTAAGGCCAACATTGAAATGTCTGGGACCAATGGTATTCTCTTTCCACAGATAAACACAAAAGATAATTTTTTTGGGTGGCTGAAGGGCTAAAGATATTAGTTCTACTGCTTCCTCATGTACTTATCAAGATTCGTGTCAAATGTATCCTGAAATATTTCATTACTGCAAATATGGTATTGGTAGTTACCTTAAAATTACAATAGGACTACATACTATTAATCATACTTTTCCTAAATATTTAAGATTTGGATCAAGCTCAATTTTTCCAAAAACCTGTGGTCTGAGCTTAATTTCTGTCGCTGAAAACATTTTTGTGCTTGTGTGATGGTTGTTTCTTCTTTAATTTATAACCATTTGTCAATGTCGTCTATGTCTGTAGGTGGACAAAAGGAAATTTGCAATTTGATTAAATAATTCTGATCCTTATACATTTAAAGGGACAGTGACGATGATATGATATCATGTTGTGGATGAAGGATTGTGGTAATTGTATGATGATGGGGTAGCGATGGTAATGATCTTAATATACCTGTGCTGTATTTTTAGAATAAAAACTGCTTATCATTGGTGTTATTGCTTCATCATAATTCTGTGAGATAGATATTATTCCCATTTTATGTATGAAAAATAACTATAGTTCAGAAATATTAAATAATTCACCTTAAATAAAAAGGATTCAAATGTTTCTTGTAACTGAAATATTAGTTTCTAACTTTGCAAGACAATTATAGAATTTCCCTACTGTCAATGTTATGAAGTATTTAAAATAGCAATTCTACTATCACTTTACATTTCTTTACTGCTACTCAACTTCTAATGTCTTTATGAGCTCATTTTGATTGTTCAATAGAAGGAAGATTGACTTTATCACTGTCCTACTGGTATAGATGAAGAAAGTGAAAGGAAGGAGGAAAGAATTAAGTCATTTGCTTAATGTCACTGAATTTAATAGCGTACAAACATAATTTGGTGTTCTGTGAATTAGTAGCAGCAGTAGTAATAATAAGCAAGCTTTGCATGCTTTTTCACAGTAAGAATTAAGTTATTTTGATATATAACTCAATGATTCAATTCCCATAGAATTCTGCTTAAGATTCTTGCCTACACAAATTTATCACACGGCAATAATTTAGTGTGTGTAACTGAAGAGATTGTTCAATAGTAGTTTCCTTACTAATCACTTTCTAATGACAAATTACTTTAATAGAATAGATTATAGTAATTCACCCTCTACCTTAAGCAATGAATAAATTACTATTTGCATTCCACTTTTGAGTTTGTGATATTACTTTTTGGTTCCAAATATTTATAATTCTCATTAAATTTTGTGTGTTTTGACATATTGGGAGCATTGCACTGTAAAATGTTCCCATGTGGTCTTATTGTTTATTGCTCAACAAAGATAGACCTTTTGCAGTATTGGTTTCTTTTTCCATGTAATTGTCTTTCTAGCTTCTCAGTATTCTAAGTACTCTTGCGCCAAGGGGATTACAGAATCGACAACAGCAGGTTGTTAAAATCATGAATCCTAGTGACACATTTTGATTAAGAAGAGCAATAGAGACTACAGTGCGCGCTGTAGCACACTGGCCAAATCCCCTAACTTCATGACTGAGCCACTTATTTCTTCTGCGGCAAAATTGTTTCTGACAGTCACAAAGCGGGCCCTCCCTAGGAATCCGCTGTCTGGTGTGAGTCTCTGCTACTTCTGGGGCAGCCCACATCTCATAACTGGTCACTCTGAGAGTATAAAAACACAGACCCAGTCTCAGTTTGAGCTATTTCTAAAGGGCCATCCCAACGTCAGACCTTTCATGGAATTTCTCAGGGCCTGGTTCCAACTGCATCACAATCTGATTCCTCCATCTATTCCCAAGACCACGGTGTACTAAAACCTGCACACGGGAGCGAGGTGTGCATATCACTTTCCCAGGTGGAGGGATGGCACTGGAGCTCAGACCCCTCATGCTCTTTCTCATGGTCAGGTAGATCTATGGTGGTCTCTAGCCTCCACCCCCATTGTCTTACAGCTGGCTTTGGCAGAAAACTCCATGACATATTGGCACCTCAAACCTAAACTTGTGCCCCATGCATTTCTCTACTGATAAAGCCACTCTATACTTGGAGATGGAAAATATTTAACGATGGCCATGGTGTTTTACCAAGTTAGAGCCAGTAGCAGACTTCCTTGCTGTTCTGTAGTTAAAGAAAACACTGGGGAGACACATGATCTCTGCCTGGTGACTGTTGGGTATGTGGAGTAATTTTCCCTCTCAAAGCCTGTGCCCTGGCACGTCATAGACATGGAATTGAGCTGGTCCATTGCACTGAGAGGATTCATTCGCATGATCCCTACCTTGTTAGATTATTTTGAGAATGAAATAATAAATATATGAAAAAAAAAACTAACATTTGGACCTGACACTAAATACTCAATAAATTATTGCTATTATGATTATAATTATTGTTAGTATTGTTAGTATACAACCCTTTTATTTCAGATCCTATCAGTTAATTCAACTAAATTTTAATACATTTAAACAATTACTATGGGTAGGGGAGTGCTATAGGCTGTAGCAATGAACAAAGATAAACATCGTTATTCTTACAGAGCTTTCACTGCCTGAGAGAAAAGAAACAATTCATTAAATAGAATTCAATAAAATATTTAAAAAGTCAAATGGAGATAAGTTCAAACAAGAAGAGTAAAGCTTGAAAAAGAAACATGGCCTAGACTATGGCAGGTGGGGAACAAAGGGGTTTTGGAGCGAAGTTGTCCAGGAAGGGCTCACTAATGTGACCTTTTTGGACACAATGGGAACATGGGCCCTGCGGATGTGGGCCAGGGAGGCAAGCTCCAGCTGGAAGGAACACAATTTGCTTTATCTTTTCTTACTTGTGTGGCATCAGATGAGAAAGCTTAAATGTACTTTCTTTATCCCCGTATTGTAACGAGAAGTTTTTTTGGTTGTTGTTGCTGTTGTTCCTGCTTACGGTTTTTACGTGATTTTAAAGCTTCTTTCAAAATATTTTCTTTCTCTTTGACTTTCTACAGGTTGAATATACTATGCCTAGGTACATGGATATTTCTTTTTCTTTCTTGTGTGTGTGCGTGTGTGTGCCACATGTGTGTGTTTGCGTGTGCGCATCTGTGTGTGTTTATGCTGTGTTCTCTGATTTTTGTGGATCTGTGGTTTGGTGTCTGCATTAATTCTGGAAAGTTCCCAACCATTATATTTCATTACACTTTATATCTTTTGTTGAATTCTCTCCTGCTTTGCTTCTGTTCTTTGAATTATGTTTGTATTTTCCCTTTTGAAGTCATCTCTCATTTCTTGGATAATTTTTCTGTTTATTTTTTCCTTTTTCTTATTGCATTTCAATTTGGGAAGTTTCTATTGACGTACCTTCAGGCGAACTGTTTGTTTCCTTGGCCATGACAGGTTTACTGAGGAGCTCTTTGAAGGCACGTGTTATTTCTCTTTAAATGTTTCTGGTTCATATTATTTCCTTTGGGTTATTTTAATGGTTTCTCTGTTATTGCACGGTATCTATTTTCCAATGGATCTCTACTTTTATTCACTGTGATACACAATGAAGTCAAGGAAGAAATCATAATAGTTGGATTCATAGAGATCTATGGCATAGGCTGGTCGATGATGATGTTTCCAGAAAAAAATAGTTTACTGAATTTTTAGTTGATCTACGTGAGCCTATGGCTTCTAGGTACAGCGGTCGGAAGACTACTTGAATCACGAAAACAGAAAGTCACAGCATCTTAATCAATTCCTGAATATGATCCAGTTTATTGACCCAGAACCCCTCAACTAAAGTGAGAGGCAGTTTCTTTTGAGGAAAGATCCTACAACATTGCTGATTTTTTTTTAATTTAAAGGAAAAAAAATAGTACAAAATTTCAAAACAAGACATAGGAGGGTAACAATGGTTAATACATTGCATATTGTTATCTTTAAATTAGTTACTCAGAGTCCAAGATATCCACATTCAATTGTCCAAACAATATTAGCATAAACCTTTCTTTTCAATGAACTAAGCGAAATTAGTAGTATAACTATCTTAACTATCTTTTATATTTATATATATATGTATTTGTTTTTTGCTTTTCCCTTTCTTCTTTTCTCCATTCTCCCTTCCCAGTTTCTCTTTCTTTTTGAACAGTTTCTTCCCATTTTACAATATCTAATGTAAAATTTGGATCTTATTTGCTCTTTCAGCTTCTCACACTAGGGAGACAATATGAGGTTTACACATGTGTATCTGCTTTATTTCACTTATAAGTATGGTCTCAAGTTGCATCCATTTACCTATAAAAGTCTCCAGTTTATCCTTCTTTATGGCTGAGTAGTACTCCATTGTATAAAAAGACCACATCTTTTTTTATCTGTTCCTCAGTTGATGGGCATTTGGGTTGTTTCCAAAGTCTAGCTATTACAAATTGTGCTGCTATGAACATGGGTGCACATATATCACTGTGGTACAATGTTTTAATTCTTCTGGGACGATACCCAGAAGGGGAATAGCTGGGTCTAATGGGACCTCCAATCCTAGTTTTTTGAGGAGTCTCCACACTGATTTCCACAGTGGCTGCACCAGTTGACACTCCCACCAACAGTGGAGAAGGGTTCCTTTTTCCCCACAGCTCCTCCAGCTTTTTTAATTGGTTGATTTCTTGATAATAGCCATTCTTTCTGGGGTGAGTGTTCTTTTAATTTTCATCTCTCAAATGATCAGTGATGTTGAACATTTTTTCATATACTTATTTGCTGTTTGTATTTCTTCATCTGAGAAGTGTGTATTCATCTCAGATGCCCATTTTTGGATTGGATCTTTAAATTTGGTAGGTCTGACTTTTTTGAGTTCTTTGTATATTCTCGATAGTAATCCTTTGTCTGAGGAACAGCTGGCAAACATTTTTTCCCACATTGTGAGTTGTCTTTTCACCCTGTTGGTGGTTTCTCTTGCTGTGCAAAAGCTTTTTAATAAGATAAGAGCTCTACATTGAAAACTACAGTACTCTGAAAAAGGAGATTGAAGAGGATATCAGAAAATGGAAAGATATCCCTTGCTCCTGGATAGGAAGAACCAATATAGTGAAAATGGCCATACTTCCAAAATTGTTATTCAGATTTAATGCAATTCTTATCAAAATTCCAACAGCATACATCATAGAATTAGAAAAACAATCCTAAAATTCATTTGGAACCAGAAGAGACCTAGAATAGCAAAGGCAATTCTGGGCAACAAAGGCAAGGCAGGGGCATCACAATCCCTGACTTGAAATTATACTATAAAGCTACTGTGATAAAAACAGCATGGTACTGGCAAAAAAACAGACCTGAAGATCAGTGGAACAGATTAGAAGATGCATAAACAACTCCAGACATACTCAGCCACCTTATCTTCGACAAAGATGCCAAACACATTCGCTGGAAGAAAGATAGCCTCTTTAATAAATGGTGCTGGAAAAATTGACTCTGCACGTGCCAAAGATTAAAATTGGATCCAGATCTTTCACTGTGCACTAAACTAAATTCCAAATGGATTAAAGATTTAAATATTAAAACAGAAACATTAAATCTGCTGGAAGATAGAATAGGTAAAATTCTTGAAGACATTGATGTAAGCAAAAACTTTATCAATAAAACCCCGATAACACAGGAACTATCACAAAGAATCAACAACTGGGAACACTGCTAAATTTTGTACTGTCTATTTTTTTTCCTAGTTTGCCTAAAAGAATACTTTACCAGAGTCATCATGCATTGCAGAAATAATACTTTGGGGGGATTTCTCAGTACTGGCTCTGAACTGACACTAATTCCAGACAACTTAAAACATCACTTTGGTTCCACAGCCGGGTTCATAAAAATCAGATGACCCATGAAGTCTGAACCCAGGTTAATCTTGCAGTGAGTCTAGTGGTTCTTTGAACCCATTCTGTGATTGTTTCTCCAATCCTAGAATGAATAATTGGAATAGATGTACAAACAGGCAAAATTCCCACACTGACTTTATTTGACCCACATTTGATTTTGAAGTGAAGTCTATTCTGGTAGGAAAGGTCAAATGGAAGCCATTCACTTTTCTGCTTCAAAAATGACTAATTCAGGGCCGGTGAGATGGCTCAGCGGTGTAAGCACCTGCCTGGCAAGTGCAAGGGGCCTGAGTTCGACTCCTGGAACCCACATGTGACAAAAGGGCCGGTGATATCGCTCAGCGGCACGGGCGCCTGCTGGCGCGCGAGGTCCTGAGGTCGACTCCCGGTACCCACAAAAAAAAAAAAAAAAAAAAGACTAATTCGAAAGCAATGCTGCATACATGGAGCAATCGTAGAGATTAGTTCTGTCATTAAGGAATTGAGAGACACACGGGTGGTGGTTGCCAGCAATTCCCATTCAACTTGTCTATGTGGCCTACCCGGAAAACAGATGGATTTTGGAGAACGACAGTGTGTTAATGTAAACTTAATCATGTGTGACTCCAATGGCTGCTGCTATTCCAAATGCACTTTCATTTATTAAACAAGTTAACACATCCCTTGGACCCAGTAAGCAGCGATTGATTTGACAGAAATATTTTTTCTTGATTCTTGTTGGTAAAGATTACCAGAGTAGTTTGCTATTAGCTGTCAAGGCCTCCTTCATTTCCTACCTCACTTGCATGTTTATTCTCTGCTGCTGTTCTTGAGAACAGGAACATTTTTTATTCCACAGGACATCATCTTGGTTCAGTATAGATGACATTATGTGGATTGAACCTAGTGAATAAGAAGTAGCAACTGGGCAGGTGAGATGGCTCAGGATGCAAGCACCTTCCTGGCAAGCACGAGGTCCTGCGTTCAACTCCTGGTACCCACATAAAAAAAAAAAAAGAGGTGGCAACTACTCTAGATTTCTTGGTGAGACACTGTGTGCCAAAGGCTGGAAAATAAATACAGCAAGAACAACAAAAAGTGGGGAATATCCACTTCAGTGAAGTTTCTAGATTTCCATTGTCATACAGAGCATCAAGCTATCCCTTCTAAGATAAGGGAAAAAATGTCACATCTGGCCCTTCCTAGAATAAAACCAAAACAAAGCAAAACAAAAGCACAACATCTGATGGCAATTGCACATGCTCCTCACTGGGCGTCGCTCTCTAGCCCATTACCAAGTGACTTCGAAAAGCTGATACTCTTGAGTGGATCCCAGAGCAGGAGTCATCCCATTCTTGCCATTGGATATAGCAGACTTGATGGTTGAAGCGGCAGTGGCAGAGATGTTGCTTCGAGACTTGTGCAGGACCTTAGAAGTGAATCACGATGCAGACGCTTAGGATTTTGGAGCAAATCACTGCCATCTGTGAGGAAAATTACTATCCTTTTCAGAAAGCTTTAAACTATTCTCGCATTAGCAGAGACCGCATGTTTCACAATGAGCCACCACGTTGTTACCATTCAGTCGGATGGGGGTAACCTCCTTTCTAATTTCTCTGATCTACAATCTGCTGCCTTACATCTGTATCCACTAAAAACGCCTTTCCCGGTATCTGGAGGATGACGGGTTCAATTTCTATGACGAATCTGCTTTCATTCTCTGGGGAGTGGGAAGGCCACAAATGACTGCCTCCCTGGAACGTAGGTGAGGACAGAATTGTCTTAGCCTTTTATATATAATTTTCACCCAGTTCTCCTTTTCTTTCCCCTAGTTCCTTTCTTCACCTATTTCTCAGTAACCCTTAGAACTTAATTTTTGTTGAAATTCTTTTACAAATAGGCTTAAACTTTCTCTACTCACCGTGTTTTTAATGACTATTCTCTGTCTTCTGAAATTCTTTGAAGTCTTCTTCTACTCTCACATCATATACTGCTGTATTTGTCCTGGACAGTTGATTTTTTCCACTCTTTTATATTGTTTTTATGGATTTGAGCAAGAAGAAAAAATAAGTTTATGTGGTCAATCTGCATTGATTTTTAAAATGAGACTCTTAATACCATTTCTAAAATTTCCAAACACTAACAGTGAGGTAATAGAAACAGCAATAAATTAAAAAGCTATTAGATTTTTGTAGCTCATATAGATACCACTAATATCGGTTAAATAGCAAACGACAAAGAAAGGAATTTTCAACTTTATCAATGGTTTGTGATGAGCAATTTAATATTGAAAGAATTTGGGTCTTTTTCTTTGTGTTTCATAACTTTTGGATAGATTTTTTCTTGGAGTTAGGTCTGTTTTACTTTGTTTTCCGAATGAAAGCCCCATGTTTGCCTTCACAATCAATTCCTATCCCTCTCAATTTGGAGCTGATGAATCTCTACTGCAAATGGCAACTGAGGTCAAAAAGTATCCCTAGACATATAACTTCATCCTACAGCAGATACTCTGTGAAACTCAGGAAGCCAGTGTGACTGGTAAGGGAGGAGGCGGCGAGGGAAGCATAATCATTTGCTAAAAGTCATTTGGCTGTTAGCTTTAAGATGTTGGTGATTAATCAAGCCCTTGCCAGTTACAAATCTCCAGGAGTCTAAACGAATAAACAGCCATCTAGATAGAAGCCTAAAATCAGAATCTACCTTTAGCTTAGAGCGGAGTTTCTTTTCCACTAAAAATTCCTGTTTCTGGAACAGTCCAGTTTTGTAAGTAACTGAGGCAACCAGATACATGACATATTCATATGACATGGGACTGGAAGCAAAGAGAAATACGTTACAGGAAAGGATCAAAATCCATAACATCTCAATAAGCTGACTTAAAGGAGTATTGTAAAAATGGTAACAGACATGTGTTCTTTACATTTTCAAAGCTCAAATTGGTAATGCTGCTTACCATTTACTGACTGACAGTAAATATTTACAAGGTATTATGCTATGCACTCACAGAAATTATCTCTTTTAGTAGTAGCAATCCACTCAATAATTATTTTTGAACACTTACTGTGGACCAAATGTTATACTAGGTACATCCTTGACCAGAGGCGTATTTGGCCCTAGTACAGGATGAAAAGGGAGAATCAATAATAGTTTTGCCGTTTTTCGATGGAGAAACAAAGTAAAAGATATTTTGTAAATCAAAGTTCTCAGAGCAAGTATATTGCCACTAAAGGGATTTGGTCGATTTTTCCCCAATATTATGCAAGTTAAACTTAACAAAACAGAACACTTGCATAGGTAAATAAAAGAGGTGCAATGGGACACATGTGAAATGGAAAAATAAAACTGAGAGTAAACTCACTCTGTGTGAATGATTCAGTGTAGTTGCTGGGATCTGCAAATATGATGGTGAAATAGTGGCTAAAATGATGAGCTTTGAGGTTCAATAAACTTAGTTTGAAATCTTGGTGATCCCTTCATTAACTTGTGTGACTCTGGGTGAATGTATTTTTATCAATGGCTTCAGTTTTCTCAAATGTAAAATAGACATATATCTTCCATGTTGCCAAATCTGGGTGAGAATAAGTGAGGTACTATAGAATGGTCTTAGTATAGTTCCAATCACATTGTAAGTACAGGGTAAATGGTGTTATTAGTACTCCACCCCACTGATATAGCAAAGTTTATTCATTTAGTTCTGAATATACATTTGAAATGGTCTTAAGATAAATTTGAGATGCCTAACAGAGAGTCTATGATATTGAAGGAATTAAAATCTAGGTGTGAATTAATTATACAAAAATAACAGAATATATTGCAGGCTCTATACTCAAGAATACAATCTGAGAAATATGTTGAAGAAGCAGAGGTTGATACACCTTGAAGTCCTCTGTAAATGGAAATAATCAATGCCTTCAGGAAAAGTCATGTGAAAGATTTGCTCCTTATGGTCCTGGGAGCAATAATTAGGTATAAGATATTCAAAGCACAGAGAAATAGACAATAGAACATTGAACTTTGTATCAACTCAGTCATCTAAGGATGAAAGGCAGTGTAACAGAAGTACATCCCAAGCATCTTCATGGAAGCACAAGTGAATTCAGCCTGTGGTAGTAGAAATCTATACGTGTGATCTAGTCCGGCATTTCCAAGTAGGATCAGGATGCCCATGGACCAGCGCTTCCTGTTTTCAGTGTATGATGTGTTCATAACCCCAAGTGTTGTTCACTAGATGCTGAAATGAAGTTAGAAGTGCAAGAGTTTTATCAGGGATTAAATCCTGTAAAAAGTCCAGGAGGCAAAAGTAGGAGTGTACTCCTCACTGGTGAGCAACCAGCCCTCCGACAGGGAGACCCAGGTGTCTTACATCAGGTTGTCCACATCCCCAGTACAGCAATTTGAAAGTGTTCTGTTTACTTCTCTGCTTTCCTACACAGGCCATGGGATAATTGAATGTACGGACTGTGTTTTGATCTCTTATCTCCAGGATATATAATAATATCTGTAGATGCTCAATAATGATGAAATTAATGCATAAAAATAACCTGAGAGAGAGATTCAACATGGGTGAATAGAGGAGGAGCCATGACGGAGTTACTCAGAGAAAAACAACTAAAAACACAGGTAATTGGAAAAAAGGGAGGGCCTTACATCCTGATGCCAAAATGAATTTGAAATAAGAGACTTGTAGATTAAACAAAATATAGGCATAGGACTTTATAAAATGACATAGCAGCGCATAGGGCTGCCTGTGGGGCGTCCACCTGAGTGCAGAGCAGGAAGTGCCATTCTGGGAAGGCCCCAAAGAACCGATGGACTGCAATGGCGTGGCAATCTCAGGCCACGCAGGATAGATTTGGCAGATAAGTCTCCTTACCCCTTTTGCCTTCCTCCACACAGAGGGCGTTGCAGCCTAGTAGCAAATTGCACTGGCACACACAGGGATGAGTGTCTGGGAAGCTGCTTCCTCCCTGATGGGCTGAGAGGTTTTTTTAATTTTTGGGGTTTTTTTTCTCTCTGTCATGTGCCATAGTAGCTAACTGGAACTTTTAGCAGCAACAAGGTTAGGGAGCACAGCAGCGGTAGCAGTGAAGGTAGTGAGTGGAACAGCACGACCCCTCCTGCCCTGCTCCCAGAGGTGAGAGAGAGAGAGGGATGCAGGGTTTAAACAGCCTCATGCCACGGCAGGTAGTGAGTGGGAAGTCAGCACTCCCCCGTCCTACTCTTGAGAGATGGGCCAGTGGTGTGGAACAGAGCAGGCTGTCCAGGGGCCCGGAGGGGCCACCTACACACAGGACTGGAGCAGCCTTGGGCTATCTCTGTCTGAGGACGCCACAGCAACTGGGGAGTGACACAGAGGCACACAGGGTAAGGAAACATGGGCAGGCCCCTGAGGGACACACAGAAAGTTGCTGGCTGAAGACTCTGGCCCCAGCCCCCACATCTGGAGGCCAAGATCAGCCCCATAACCAGCACTAATCCTACTGCAGAGATGGGGTTACCCAGCACAGATTGGGGCTCTGAGCTGACACTACCACAGAACTGAGGACACCAGAGGAATTTTGGTTTTTTGTTGTTGTTGCTGTTGTTGTTTGTCTGTTTTGTTTTCCTTTTTCTTTTTTCTTTTTTTTTTTGTGGGTACCGGGGTGACGACCTCAGGACCTCGCGCGCCAACAGGCACCCGTGCCACTGAGCGATATCACTGGCCCCTTTTTCGTATGTGGGTTCCGGGAGTCGAACTCGGGCCCTCGCACTTGCAAGGCAGGCGCTTACGCCGCTGAGCCATCTCACCGGCCCTGTTTTCCTTTTTCTGTCTTTTTACTTTTATTGTTTTGTCTGTTTGGCTTTTTTCACTCTTTCCTCAACTTTCTTAATTTTTTGATAATTTCATGTGAGTGAACATTGACTTCAGTCTTTCTGGTTTGCTTCAATATTCTTTTGCTTTCTCCTTTATTTTTTCTCTCCTGCCCTCTTCTCCATTTTCCCAAAGATAGGGTGATCATCCTTGCTTCTACTATATTTCTCTTTATTTATCTCTCTATTTTCCTCCATCTCTTTTAAATTCCCCACAGACAAACACAAGGTAAAATCACTCTACTAAGGGGAAACTCATAGCATACAAGTTCATGGCCTATGTTGGATTTTGTTGTATAAATGTAGATCTTGCTCCTCTGGTTAAATAACAGTTACCACAGTTTGTCAGTTTTTAGGCTGTGCTTAGTGCTATTGTTATTGCAAATAGTACTATTTTAGCCTGGGTGTCATTCCTGTTATAATCAGTTCTTCTCCTTTGTATGATGACACTGTGATTGTCTAGGGTCATAATCATCACCATAGTCCAGTACCAAAGGACTGGGTATTCAGCCAAATAGATAAGAACTTCTCATCCCTAATAAATAGGGAAAGTAGGATCTTGGGACAGACACAAAGGCCAAGAGCTAGCTATACATCGAAGACATCTCTAAGGAATAGACATTTCCTAGGGAAGCTCCATAGTAGTGATGAAGCTACTTACCATAAGCAATTTACAAGTGTCAACACAGAAAACAAATTAAAATTTTAAAAAATAGAAAATGACAAGACACAGAAACAAAATACAACCTCAGGCCTCCACCCCAACCAGGACAAGTCCAGGGGACAACAAGATAGTGGAAATCAGAAGCCACCCACCTGAATATTCTGAAATGGTGCCAGCAGAAGTAAAAACAAATAAAGAAACAGAAAAAACAACAGATGAATGAGGCTATAGAGAAAATCAGAAATAGTCTCTCAGGTAAAAAAAAAAAAAAAAAAGATGGCGATCAAAATAAAGGACTTGTTCAGTGAATCTAGAATAGACACAGATAAAAAATAGAAGAGTTTAGGAAAATGATGGAAACCATGAATGCCCAACATAGGAAAGAAATGGAATCCATGAAACAGATCCAAGCAGATACCCAGGAGATTAAAAATTCCATTGAAACATACGCAGCAGAATGAACCAAGGTGAGGACAGACTATCAGATCTAGAAGACAGGATTTTGGTTAGTGATCATGAAAAGAAAATTTTCTAAAAATTGGCAAGGGACCATGAAAAATCAATCCAACAGCTGCAAGATGATGCCAAAAGAACAACATAAGATTGATCAGAGTCAATGAAAAAGCAGGAGACAACGAACACAACATAAAAACCTCGTTGTAGAAGTAATGGTAGAAAATTTCCCAGAAGAAAAGAATTTGACATACAGATAAGTGAGGCATATAGAGCTCCAATGAGCTATGACCAAAATAAATCTACACCAAGGCTTATAATAATCAAGACTCCAGAAATTCGGCACAAGAACAGAATATTAAAATCTGTTAGAGAAAATAAACAAATCACCTATGAAAGAAAGCCCAAAAGAATCAAAGCAGACTTCTCAACACAAACCCTTGAGTCAAGGAGAAGTTTGAGTGAAGTACTTCATGTCCTGGAAAAAAAAAATCTCCAACCCAGATTGATGTACCCTGTAAAAACTATCTTTCAAAATCAATGGAGAAATAAGATACTTCCATGACAAAGAATTACTGAAGAAATGTATGACCATCAAACCAGATCTCCAAAATGTTCTGGAGGATATTTTGGAAAGAGATAACAAACACTACAATTCCAAGAACAACAATAGAAAGAATCCACCAGGGAAGGCAAGAAATTAAACATAGGGAAAAGACAGGGAACCAAGAACAGGAAAAAAATATGACAAGGATAAGCCAATACATATCAGTTATATCCATTAATTTAAATGGTCTCAATTCACCAGTCAAAAGAAACAGACTGGGAGACTTGATCAAGCAACAAGATCCAACAATATGCTGCATACAAGAAACACTTTTCACTCAAAAAGAAACTCAAAAACTGAAAGTCAAAGGATGTAAAACAATACTTCATGCAACAGGAGCCCAGAAAAAAGCAGGGATAGCTATTCTGTTTCCAGAGAAAGTGAACTTCGACCCAAGATTAATCAAATGAGACATAGAAGGTCACTAAATACTTGTTAAGAGAAAACTCCAAGAGGGCCGGTGAGATGACTCAGCGGTGTAAGCGCCTGCCTGGTAAGCGCGAGGGCCCAAGTTCGACTCCTGGAACCCACATACAAAAAAAGGACCGGTGATATCGCTCGGCGGCACGGGCGCCTGCTGGCGCGCGAGATCCTGAGATCGACCCCCAGTACCCACAAAAAAAAAAAAAAAAAGAGAAAACTCCAAGAGGAAGAGATAACAATCATAAGTATGTATGGACAAAATACTGGTGCACACAACTATAGAAAACAAATATTAACAAATATGAAAAATCAAATAAGCATTAACACAATTATAATGATGAACCTTAATACCCTGCTATCACAAATAGACATATGAACTAGACAAAAAAATCTACAAAGAAACATCAGAACTGAACCAAACCTGTGAACAAATGATAGATATCTACAGAGTGTCCACCCCTACATTATCAGAATACACATTCTTCTCAGCTGCACATGGGACATTTCAAAAATAGATATCATACTAGTTCATAGAACATGCTCAAGTAAATATAAAGGAATTGAAATTATCCCATGCATATTATCAGACCATAGTACAATGAAACTGGAAATTAATTTCAAAAGAAACCACAAAAACTTCATAAACACATGGAAATTAAATAATACCCTCCTGGACAACCAATGGGTCACAGATGAAATTAAAGAAGAAATTAGAGAGTTTCTACAGTTAAATAATAATGCCACTATAACATACTGGGACTTATGGGATGCAATGAAAGCGGTCCAAGGAGGGAAATTTATAGCGGTGAACACTCATGTAAGGAAAATAGAGTGAGCTCAAATAAACAACCTAATTTTGAACCACAAACTTCTACAAAAAGAACGAGTCAAGCTCAAAGCTTGTACTAGTGAGGAAATTATAAAGATTAGAGCAGAAATTAATGCAATTGAGACAAAAAAAAAAAGGAATCTATGAATTGAAGAGTTGGTTCTCTGAATGATTAAATAAAATTGACAAAACCCTAGCCAACCTTATCAGAAAAAGAAAAGACTTAAATCCATGCAATTAAGAATGAAAAGGGTGAAAACACAACAAATCCCGCAGAAACTCAGATCATCAACACCGACTTTGAGAAGCTGTATATAAATAAGATAGAAAACACAGATGAAATGGACAGATTCCTAGATACAAATAAATACCAAAGCTGAATCAAGAAGATATAAAAATTCTAAATAACCCAATTTCACTCAATGAAACTGAAGTTATAATTAAAAACCTACCAACAAAGAAAAGCCCAGATCCTGATGGATTCACTGCTGAATTCTACAAATTTAGAGATCTAATGGCACTACTCCTCAAAATCTTTAATGAAATTGAAAGGGAAGCAATACTCCCAAAGTCATTTCTGGAAGTAAGTATTACTTTGACTAGAGTCTTGTACTCTTTGGTATGTGATACATAAACCATAATACTTCTTTTTATAACATCTAGAAAGAATGTTAACTTTCCTAAATGTTACTAAACTTTTAGTATGGTTCAAACTCTTTAAAATCACCTATCCTTTCTTAATGCAAATGGCAACTCAGGCGCACATTTGTTTTCCTGCTTCTAGTTTTATTTTCTATTATTTTAGAACATACCCACTGCTGCAGAGGGCAGCATCTTCTGACTTCACCTTTATACATCCTTAAGCTAATTTAAAAAAATTAGTGTAAAATTTACTGTTAAATTTTGACTGATACCAAAAAGATAATGATTGAAAAATAAAGGAAACAATTTGAAATCTCATGGTAAGGTGAAATTTTCAATGCTTTCTCAGACTGTCAACAGATGCAAGTGACTGAAATTATGTTAATGGCCACCTTGTACTTCCCTACTCTGTTTTATACCTGAGGCATATGTGACCAAAAAACGTTAGAGGATTCAACAGATGCGCTGTCTCAAAACTGAAGCCGGACTGCTGGACTGTTTATCTTTTATGTTAGAAAACCTCTTAAAACTCCTTTTATATTGATCAAGTGTCATCGAGAGGATTTCTATAAGTTATTCACCAGGGAGGAAAGTACATCTTATTTCTTTTTGTAAACCGTGTTCAAAGGGAAATCCTGTAAAACATTTTAGGAAAAAGATAAAAAATAAAGAGGACTGATGTTCCTCCCACACAAATATAATCTCAGTTATGACATTTCTGAACAAAAGGCAATTTCATGGAAAACAGTGAAACATTTACGTTTTTCTTCTAGTCTAGCAGGAACATAGTATTTCCCAAACTACTACTGCAGATTAGAGCGGTCTCAGTGTTCATGTTATGTTAAATCAACCATCATCAAACTTTAATCACCTAAAGGGAGAAGTATACGCTCAACACTGCTATCAGGTGGAAACTTCTAAAGAAACTGGTACCCAGACAGTCACACCACACACCTAGGACATGCCCTTGCCTTGGGACCCAACAGTCAGCAGGATCAGGAAGATGTTAGCTTAAGACACATGAAAGGGAAGCAGTAATTTTGGGAGGCTGGCAGAGAAGCAATGCTTGTTATGTTGTGGCAGAAGTTTGTCACACTGTGACCTACAGTAATGTGGACAATTGAAAGAGATCATGGATCTGGCTAAAAAGATTTCCTGGAACAATGTTTAAAATGACAAGTTCTTCTAGTAGCTGTCAGTGATGAAATGTGAAGAAAGACAGATATTCTAAAGAAGGAACTATTCAAATTTAAGAATTTACAGGCTATACAATAAACCAAATTCAAAGCAAGACTATTTCTTATTCCCAGTCCCTTCTGATAAAAGATGTCCCAATTTAGAAAGAGCCTAGGATGCTACAGTGAAGCATGGCCTTGGGGGAGAGATCTCATGGCTGTGGATGAAGAGAATAGTTTTAGAGACTTCTGAAAGATATAAATGATGCTTATTTGGGTTTTAAGAATATTAAGTGTGAGCCTTTTAGATCTTCTATGATTATGAATAGATTTTCTAAAAATATTGCATATGAATCATGGGCAATTTAGACTACACAGAAAGATATTTCAAGAATCATAAAGGATGTTGTTCTACAAAACTATCAGCCTAATCAAAAGAAGGACATATGTGTGTGGCCTTTGTTGTGCAACCCAAGTAAAATTCATAATAAAATAAAAAATATTTTATAAGAATTATACTGGAGGTGGGCATGGTGGGACACACCCATAACACTAGCACTCTGAGAGGCTGAGGCAGGAGGATCACAAATTTGAGCCCAGCTTGGGCTACAAAGTGACTCTGCAAGATCCCATGTCAAAATTAAAAGTGAAGAAAGGGAAAATTAAAAGTAAAAAAGAGATGGAGATGTAGCTCAGTGTGAAAGCCTTGGGTTCAGTCCTTAGTACTGAAAGCAATTAGGAGGACACCAATTAACAGCAAATAAATTAAGTACAGTTTCAAATGAATAGAGCTCTGAAGAGTCCCTGGAAGGGGCAAGCTGAGATTTTTACTCATGTTCAACTCTAGCTGTGGATCCATGAGCAAAGGAAGATATTTTACAAACTCCACCTTGGCCCATTGGAAGTCTCACTTTTGGAATGCTTTTTTTTCTCAGAACACGGTCTACACAAGGGCAGAAGCCTAAGCCACATGAAGAGGCCACCATATTCATTTACTCTGGTCAATTGGCCTAGCAGAGCTTCCAGCAGCCAGCCAGCATTAGCTTCTACATGTGAGAACCATCTCGCTTGTCTAGCACAGTGGATCGGTCCTTTGGCAGCAATAGCTGCCATTTGGCAGCAATCACATAAAAATTCCAAGTGAATACTGCCCCTGTAGGTCTAGTCAATGAACAGAGAAAGCAAGATAAGAAATTGTTTTAATGCACTACATTTAAGGATTGTTATGTAGCAGTAGATTATAGTAACAAATTTGTACTGCGTAACAGTGAATTTTAAGGAAAGTCTTTCAAAACATATGACAATGGGAAAACTAAGAAAAGTTTGCTGTGTATCTGTGTGTCCTTCTGTGTATAAAAATAGTGTAGTTTATAGGTTATATAAAAGACTCACTCATTTACATATCACAAATAAGTAAATTCTGCTTGTATGGCATGATTCTGATTTCTTATGTATTAGGATTTTATTCTATACCCATAAAAAGTTTGTATAATGGTCTAAACATAAAATGTTGAATCATGTATTACAGCTATGTATAGAAAAATATGCATCTAAGCAAATTAGATTATTTAACAATTTTCTAAAACTTAAGCATGTTCAGTCTTATATTTCTGAATCACTTTCTAATTTAAAGTCACTGATGCTTGCCACAATATTTTCCTGAGTTTCACCAAGAGCATCTATGAGGCAGCATTTTTTAAAATTTTACTTTATGGAGGGCCGGTAAGATGGCTCAGCGGCGTAAGCACCTGCCTTGCAAGCGCGAGGGCCTGAGTTCGACTCCCAGAACCCACATACGAAAAAAGGGGCTGGTGATATCGCTCAGCGGCACGGGTGCCTGTTGGCGCACGAGGTCCTGAGGTCGACCCCCCGGTACCCACCAAAAAAAAAAATTTATTTTATGGAAAAAAGGTAAAACAAAATTTCATAACAAAATAATAGGAGAATAACAAGAGTGAATACATTACATGTTGTTATCTTTAAAGTAGTTACTCAGGTTACAAGATACGGGCATAAAAATTTCTCCAATTGATATTAGCACAAACTTTCCTTTTTAATGAACTAAGAGACACTAATAGTATAACTGAGTTGCATTTTTTCCCTTTTCCCTACTGTCCTTTCCCCTTTCACCCATCCTAGTTCCTTTTTCCTTTTGGACAATTTCTCCCCATTTCACAATATCTATTGTACATTTTAGAACTTACTTACCCTTTCGGTTTCTCACACCGGGGAGACAATACAGTGTTTACACATGTGAGTCTGATTTATTTCAGTTATGAGTATGGTCTTAAGTTGCATCCATTTACCTATAAAAGTCTCAAGTTTATCCTTCTTTATGGCTGAGTAGTACACCATTGTATAAAAGTACCACATCTAAGTTCATTTGTTCACGGGTTTGGTTCAGTTCTGATGTTTCTTTGCTGATTTTTTGACTGGGTGATCTATCTATTTGTGACAGTCGGGTATTAAGGTCCAACATTATGATTGTGTTATTGCTCATTTGATTTTTCATGTCTATTAATATTTGTCTTATATAGTGTGTGCTCCCATATTTGGTGCATACATATTTATGATTGCTATCTCCTCCTCTTGAAGTGTTCCCCTGACAAGTATGCAGTGACCTTCTTTATCTCTTTTGATCATTCTCGACTTGAGGTTCACATTGTCTGCAAACAGAACAGCAACCCCTGCTTTTTTCTGGGTTCCTGTTGTATGGAGTATTGTTTTCTATCCTTTGACTTTTAGTCTATGAATTTCTTTTTGAGTTAAATGTGTTTCTTGTATACAGTGTATTGTTGGATCTTGTTTCTTGAGCCATGCTGCCAGTCTGTTTCTTTTGATTGGTGAATTGAGGCCATTTACATTGATGGTTATAACTGATATGTATTGGTTTATCTTTGTCATGATATTTTCTTGCTGTTGGTTCCCTGCTTTTCCCCTCTGTTTAATTGCTTGCCCTGCTTGGTGGTTTCTTTCTGTTGTTGGTCTTGGAATTGTGGTCATTTTTATCTTTGTCTAGAATATCTTTCAGTACCCTTTGTAGTGTTGATTTGGTGGTCATGAATTTCTTCAGTTGTTCTTTGTCATGGAAATATCTTATTTCCTCATTAATTTTGAAAGATAGTTTTGCAGGGTACATCAATCTGGGTTGGAAGTTCTTTTCTTTCAGCCCTTGAAATATTTCGCTCCAAGCTCTTCTTGACTTGAGCGTTTGTGTTGAGAAGTCTGCCATCATTCTGATGGGCTTTCCTTTATAGGTGATATTTTTTTTTCTCTAAAAGCTTTTAATATTCTGTTCTTGTGCTGGATTTCTGGGATCTTGATTATTATAAGTCTGAGTGTAGATTTATTTTAATTAGTGATCTATATGCCTCACTTTCTGTATGTCAGATTCTTTTCTCATGTTTAGGAAATTTTCTGCTGTTACTTCTGCAAAAATTTTTTTTTATGTCATTTGTGTTCACTCCTGTTTTTTCATTGATGCCAATTATTCTTACGTTATTTTTCTTTGCATCATCTTGCAGCTGTTGAATTATTATTTCCTGGTCTTTTGTTATTTTCAAGAGATCTTTCCTTTCATGATTGCTAGTTGTGATTCTGTCTTCAAGGTCTGAAATTCTGTCTTCAGTTTCATTGAAGTGGTTTTGCCAGCTTTCAATGGAATTTTTAATTTCCTGGATATCTGTTTGAATCTGTTTCATGCATTCTATTTCTTTCCTATATTGATCACTCATAGTTTCCATCCTTTTCCTATCATCATCTTTTTTTTTAATCTATCTCTACTCTAGATTTGCTGAGCAATTCTTTTATGAATGTTGACAATTCTTTTTTCTTACCTGAGAGATTATTTCTGATCTGATTTCCTCTATAGCCTCATAGATTTGTTCACAAAATATAACATGAATGACACCCATGGGAATTAGATCAGACTCTTGGTGCTCTGCCTCAAACATCTTAGCTGTTCCTTCTTCCTTCCATTCTCCTGAGCACTGGGAGAACCTCTGTCCTGTTTTTTAAAAAGTCATTTTCCTTTCATGTTTATTTGACAGGGTCTTCAATGCTTCTGAGTTCCCTTCTTAGGGCTGAGGCTTTCCTTGAGAAAACAATGCCTGTCATTCATTTGAATCACTGTCGATGTGAACAGCTGTGATGAGTTTACTCATGTGCAAGCAATAACATCTGTAGCATGATATCCTCTAATATTAGCAGCTGTTATTGTTTTTGTTGCACACACAAACTTCAGAGGCAAACGTGGAAAATATGTATATCTTAAAATTGAGAAAAAGTGCATAACTATATTTGTATATATACTTTGTATATACTTTGTATGTGTATATATTTAAATATGCATATGTACACAAATACAAGATATGAAAATACTATATATGTGTACAATATATGGACATATGTATATATTACACACATACACTCAATTAAAATGTTTTCTTGCTGATATTGCTGTCAGAGGGTAAGGGTTAAGATAAAATTCTCAATAACAGTTCAAAGAGTGGTCAGAAAGAATACAAAGTGGAGATTTCTCATCTCTGGTTTGGAAAAACACTTTAGGCAAACATCAATTCAGGTGCTTTGAGTTATAGATGAAGAAACTGAGTCCTGATGAAGGAAGTGGTTAATTGAACATCATACAACTCATGACAACATCAAAGCTGGAACCAGTATACCCTGGTTTCTAATTAAGCATTTTTTAGTAGAGTTGTGATTCTTTGATTATTATAGAAATAGTACAGGAAGAATTTTTTTTTTTTTATTTTGGAATGCAAGAACTTTATTGAAAGTGCAGTGGAACTTGTTGAAAGCTTAGAAGATAGGAGAAGCAGCACAAATGCCTCCCCTCAGACGGAGCACCAGGTGGAGAGTGGACTCCTTCTGGATGTTGTAGTCGGACAGGGTGCGCCCGTCTTCCAGCTGCTTGCCAGCAAAGATCAGCCTCTGCTGGTCAGGGGGGATGCCCTCCTTGTCTTGGATCTTGGCCTTGACATTCTCAATGGTGTCACTGGGCTCCACCTCAAGGGTGATGGTCTTGCCAGTGAGGGTCTTCACGAAGATCTGCATCCCACCCCTCAGACGGAGCACCAGATGGAGGGTGGACTCCTTCTGGATGTTGTAGTCGGACAGGGTGCGCCCGTCTTCCAGCTGCTTGCCAGCAAAGATCAGCCTCTGCTGGTCAGGGGGGATGCCCTCCTTGTCTTGGATCTTGGCCTTGACATTCTCAATGGTGTCACTGGGCTCCACCTCAAGGGTGATGGTCTTGCCAGTGAGGGTCTTCTTGACCTTTTGAAGACCATAAGATATTTTCCTGATGGTGACGGGAGTCTATCCTCTGAAGGTAGATGTATCATTTTTCATTTCTTTCATAACTAGCTGCCCCAAAGTTCAGTGGTTTAAAACGGTATCTGTAATTATGATTCTCTGGGTCAGAAATTTGGCTGGCCTCAGTTATTCTGATCTTGGTTTGATCTCCTCATACATCTACTATCAGGGGTGGGTCGGCCAGGGTTGTAATATAGATATTCCTGTTGTGTGCAAATAACTTTTAATGTTGTCTTGGTCTATTCATGAAGGTCTGATGAGAGGCCATTCTTTTCCTGAGCAGCTAATGAAGTCCACACCTCAACTTACCTTATCCAAGACTCACCATTTTACATCAGCTCCAGGACCAAATAGCAGATAACCAGGTGGGAACCTCAATGCCTAGGGGGCCCATGAAGTTATTCAAATTAGCCAGCACCAGGGAGTGGGTGAAATGTAGCAACCCTCACACACTTGCCATACAGAAACTACCCCCGGTAGCTTCAGCTTGCTGTCAACCTGCCCTGAGGTGCAACGCACAGCATGGTGCTGCCTGGCAGCCTTCGCTCATTTGGAGCTATAAGTAACAAACAAAACAAATGTCTCTCATCTATCCAAGTGTCACTGTGTGATGTGCAGGCATCAAAATCATCTGAAGTCTTACAAAACAGAGGTCTGGCTGACTTGGGATACACACAACTAAGATGGTGTGTGTCTCTGTTCCATGTATTCTCACACCTTCTGGGAAGTCCACCAAGCTTGTTTCACATTACAGTGGCAGAATTTCAAGAAAGAAAGCGATGTCTCTTGAAGCCCAAACTTGGTTTCAAATAGCACCACACTGCTATGACCACTGCTATTTTTTTTTTTTTAATTTTGGCCAAAGAAGTCTTAAGATAATCCCCATCTCAAGAGTTGGAGAAAGAGTCCACCTTTTCATGTAAGAAGCCACAAGTTCACATTTCAAAAGTTATGGCTACCAAAGAGTTGATGATTGGGGGATTTTTGTAATCAATTCCCAATAGAGGATTTGATTTTTGGAGCTATCAAAACATCGCACAGAGGCATGAGTAATGAAAAAGTTGATTAATTTGGATAGTACTTTGCTAAAAATGAACCATCTGGGTGTGATGATGGCTTCTATGCTCAGCCCCCGTTGTCCACAGTTGAGACATTTCCAAGACCCAAGTTTCAAATGTGTTTTGAGACTCAGGTACCCTGGCTTAGTGAGTAGTTTCTCAAGGATCTATTCTGTTTGTGATGCACATTTTCCGTGAAATTTTTGTAGAAATGAACTATCATGGAGATATAACTCACTTAAACTTTAAAATTATAACAGAAATCAAGTAATAATTGCTCATATATTGATCTTCTACACTCTGGACTACATTACAGGAGGGATTGTAGATACCTCAACAATAAATCAACAAATGTTACTGAAAGCTTACTTTTTTCACTTGATTTATCATATCTCTGATAACATGTAACTATTTGTGAATAACTAATGTTCTCTTCTTTTTAGTTTGTGGAGGTGGAGCTAATATATTTAGAACTGAATAAATTATTGTCTGTTCAGGTCACACTGGTGTTATACCCTTAGGGGGATGTGCTTATTATTTTTCAGCCTTTGTTCCCGATCCTTTTCTGTAACACAAAAATGTGTGTGTGTGTAAGTGTGTATGTCTGTGGAGAGACGATATACGTATAGATTCCTAATGATTTTCTGATTGTATGCTTTCAAATTTATATAAATGGTATGGAACTATAATCTCTATTTTTTAATTTATTTTGTTTGCAATCTAGTTATATTTCTATGGGAAAATTTAACTCAGAATTTATAACAGCTTACCTCAAATAGTGCTGCAAGGAAGATTCTATTGTATAGTTTCTAATGAATTAGAGCAAAAATTCAACAGAAGCATGAACCTGAGGCCAATATATCCACATAGTGTGACATATACAAAGGATAGCCATGTGTCATGATTTGTTTGGGACAGTCTGGTTCATTTCCATGTTTCACTATTGTCTCAGTCTGCTCCGGCAGACATAACAAAATAACAGAAGCTGGATAGTGTACATAACAGAAACTTATTTTCCTAACGTTCTTGGCAGGGGAAGCTGGGAAGCTGATGTCTGGTGCCAACCCTCCCTTTGTGGGGCAGGAGGGCACCTTCTCACTGTGTGCCCATCACCTCTTCTTTTGTATCTGCATAGAGAGATCAGCAAGCTCTCTTGTGTCTCTTTTTGTATGGACACTAATCCTGTGGAATCAGGCCCCACCCACATGACCTCATTTAACATTAATTATTTCCTTAGAAGAGTCATCTTCAAATAAAGTCACCCTGGCGCTTAGTCCTTCAATATATGAATTTTGGAGAGGCATAATCTGTCCATAACAACTATTGCTATTATTATATTCACTTTAACTTTAAAAAATGTGTTTCTCTTTTGATAATAGATTATATGGTCACTTGAGCTATATGCATACCGTACTTAAATTCATTCTTGTTAGACTGCTCTCTAAATAGACAATTGGACCTCAGATTCCTACTAAAAGTACATCAGATTCTTTGGCCACATTTTATAAGGAATGTTTATTATATGGTTCGCTATCTTTGCCATTCTTATGGGTTAACAGGTATAGTTGGAAATAAATCTGATACCAAGTAGTTTATAGTATCGGCCTTCCTGACAATTTCCATCTAGGGCTGAGGAATAAAGGTAGTAGGAGTACTGGTAAGAGTTCGTCTTCTAAGATATTAATATGATATCTACGTGTGTGGCTCATATACCGTACCAAGTTAGCATTTAACAAATGAAATAGATTATTATTATGTAAAGCAGAAAAAAGTTGTGTTTTAGTAGAACAAATATCTCGCAATTATGTGATTTTGAACAAAGTGCTCAATATCTAAGTTTGTGATGTTGGAGGCATGATGAAGAAGAGCAACAAATGCCTGGCGGTGAGCATCAAAGGAAGTCCTGTAGGTGAGAGCCAGTGGGTGACCCAGGAGGTGGTCCACAAACGGATTCTCTTCCTTCTGCCTGGAAGGTTTCTTCCCGAGAGCAGAAGAACAGGTAATGTTTCACGCTTTGCTTCTGCCTCTTAGCTCCCTGATCTTCATTTCCAGCTTGCTTTTTTTCCCTTGCTAAGAAATTTTATTCTGGTTTTCTGCCTTTGAAAGACATATCTTTGATTCATGTTTGTTTTTCTCAATCCCAAGGCATCTCTGGGGGTTTAAATCTCATCTCTGGGACTGAGAACAGGAGCCAACAGCTGAGAGCTGAGCTTCTCCTGGGGCCGAGCCCCCTCCGCGGACTTGGAAGCAAATGTTCCCGCTGCTGCTGGGAGAAGCAGCTGGAACTTTCTTCCTTTAGATTTATTGTCAAAGAGATGCGGCTTTCTGGGGAAGCAGACAGTCTTGGTAGAGAAATGATCTGTGTCCTGGGAGGAATGGAAGGAATGGAAAGGGCAGGCGGCAGGGGGGAGGGAGTAGAGCAGGAGTGGAGGCTGCTGGGGTCTTTGACACGGTGCCTACTTTCTCCTGTCAGTTTTCATCCAGCTGAAGGTCTGTGGAATGACAAAGCACTTTGGAAAACCGACGAATGTCAATTTAGATAAATAATCAATTTCAGAAAAAGAAAAAAAAAGATTTCTTCCCCAGCAGGCAGTCAAGTCTAGTGAGCATTAATGAGACTGGTTCCAACAAAAGTAACTAACCATACTATCAAACCTTGCTGCATGAATCCTTCGCCAGCTTCTGAAAACCCAGAAATACAGAAGAATGATCATTATTTCCAATAGCACGTACATTTGAAGGCTTTTTTGTTATTACTCTGCCAGAGTGAAACATATATAACTTGTGGAATTTAGGTAATGGATATATGTATGCAGAATACATATACAGATTCTGTCTATATTACAGTTTTTAGCAATGAATTCATTATAAAGGGCCATTAAGAAGTTTAGCTAGTATAACAAGGTGGATTGACACTTATTCTGGGGGCTGATTTTTGAGATTACAGTTTAAAAATGTCCTTACGTATAGTAATAAACTGAGACTTCTCTACTTAATTCTGTTCCTGTGCCTATTTGTTATAGCTTCTAGTAAAAGTAATTTGTTGCTGATAGTTATAGAAACAGAGCAAGAAACATTACTTGGGAAGAAGCAGTTAATTTACCTTAACTGTCTTGCAAGATTTTGAAACTTTGAATGAATCAGCCGAGTACAGGTTAAAAATTGCTATCGTTTTCATTGCTTTCCTATTTTTTTCCTTAACTAGATATAGTCTGTTTATTGGAACTGATTGATTCAAATTGATGAGTTTTATCGATCTTTGTCATGCCCAATTTAATTCAATGAAATTGTTATGTTCCAAGTGGGGCAAATGAGTTTTATTTTCTAACTCAATTAAGAGAAGCCTATAGGGCTTGTTCACGTAAGAACTGGGGAATTACTAAATTTGTTTGCTACTAGGTAAAGCCAGCAAGATATAGAATCCTCCTGGTACAATCCTAAATGACACAAATACTTGTGCCCAGCAGTCTCAGAATTAAAAGTATCCATAGGTGATGGTGACTCATAGGCAACGATCAGGCAGAAATGCATGAGGGCAGGAATTTACTCTACGTGGGAGCCAGACATCTAGGAAGTGACCCATTTTTACAGTCGGCCAGTGTGACCTCTTAGCCATAAAATCAGCCCTAATGCTTTCAGTTCTTCCAAAGGCATAACCTAGAAGAAAAGTATTTTCCATTTCCTCCCAAACTGCATTCTGTACAAATCTCACAAAATCTACTTTACTTTGCTTTTGTCCATAGAACAAATGATATAGTGCTGTTGGGAAACACCATTATGATAAAATTAATTTCAGTACCCATGTATGTGGTTTTATCTGAAGATTACAAAATGGTCTCTCTTTTGTTGATGTCAAATGTTTCAGAAAATATCTCTTTAGATATTTTAGCACATCTTTGCTGCTGAGTAAAGAGGTATCATTATCCAACTTGTACTGATTCATATGCAATTTTTTTTGCCTTCATAATTTTTTATTTGTGTATATTTGCAGTGCATAATGTTTATATTCCTTGTGTGGAGTTGGTACATGGACATAAAAACATGTTAATTCTTTTTTTTATCCCCTTTCTCTCCTCTCCCTTCCACTTCCCTCCCATTCTTGATCCCCTTCCCATTTGAGAAAGATTTGTCTCCATACTCCCTATCATCTATCTTTTATTTTGCTCTTTATTTATGGGCTTCTCATACAAGAGAAATCATGTGGTATTTAAGCTTGTGTGTCTGATTTATTTTACTTAATATTATGATCTCAAGGTGCATACATTTTCCTACAAATGACTCAAGTTTATCCTTCTTTATGGCAGAGTACTACTACTGTTGATGGATATATAAGCTATTTCCAAGATTTTGCTATTATGACTTGTGTTGCTATGGACATGGGTCTGAATTTATCACTGTAATATGACATCTTTAATTTTGGGGGGATGATCCATAGAAGAAGAATACAGCAGCTGAGTTGAATAGAATTTCTAGATTTAGTTTTTTGAGGAAACTTCATACTTTTCTCCATAGTTGTTGAACTATTTTACATTCCCACCAACAATGTAGAAGGATTCCTTTCTCCCCATAGTCATTTATAGTGAAATCCATCTCTAAATATTTTAGTTAAAGACAATTTTACTGGGTTTTGCAGGAAGACATGCACACTTACATAGTAGGTCACTGAATTAGGAGGACATATACTGGGTGTGAGTACTTTTTTTATTAATTGTGTAGATATCTATTATGGAATACCTTTCTCTTCTATTTAATTTTCAAAATGAAAGTACTCAGAATTTTACATACCTAAGATTGTTATAGATGTTAAATATATGTGTAGTTCACATAGATTTCAGCATCCCTGAAACTGTTTTTTGCATACCAGTGGCAAAAAAATATTTACTTGCTGATTTTTTATTTAAAGATCCAGGGCTAATATTGCATTGTTGTAATGTGCCAGGACTTAGTAGAAGATACTACTCATTTAAAAATTCATGAACCTAGAAACACAAAAGTATCCTATTCTTACCGTGGGGCTAATACAGATGAATATTAATGTCATCCTTGAAGAGCAGAAGGACATAGCCACAGTTATCCAATCCAATATTTACTGCTCCCTTTCAAAACAAACTACTTTATCAGAAGGCAAATAGTAGTGGTACATGTTCTGAAAGAACAATTTTATAACCATGTTTAAATGAGGGTGCAGAATCAAACCCATGACAAGCTGTTTGCCAGGTACTCTTGCCCCATTGCAAGTTTATTTGGTCAATAACACAGGTAAAGATTGTCATGCTAAGTGTATTGAAGAATATACTCCCTGGGTACTTCTAGTGTGAACGTCCACTTGTGAACAGCTGATCAAGGCTATCAACATCCAATAAAGCAACCTGGGTTATCTGTTTTTGAAATTATCTTTGTGTATACCACAGGAGCAATGCTTTTGTTAGCCTCAATCTTGCAATTATATAAAGGACAGAGACTCGAAAGATGAAAAACCTGGAGGAATTCAACAGTCTTTTTTTACTTTTCTTCTTATCCTTGCACTCCAGTTCTCTTTCCCTTTCCATGGCAGCCATGCATAGAAGATGCTTCTGAGACTATTTCACCCTAAGAAAATGTATACTTTTGAATTAACTAACAAATCATTTGGCGATTAATATCTCATTCTGATGATACCACCATTGGTTTAATGACCTCCTATATGTAAATTTTAGTAGTGTTTGGTAACTGTGTTTTTTAAAGTTTATGAACTGTAATTTCAGATTCGGTAATGAAGCACTGATACATAATTTATGTAAAAAAGAAATCAATAACCTCTCACGACGTGAGTGTATTTAAGCCTCAAAAAATTTAGTTCACTGCCTCAACCGAGAAAAGATTAAGGAGTAGAAAATATATGTTATAACTTTATATTAGTTATTTATAATCTCCCAAGAAACAAAAACTATTGTCCTTTTTATAACTAAGCTCATAGAGTTTTAAAGATCTTACAAGCACTTACTCAAATGTTATTCAGAACAAGTATTTATAATGAAAATAAAGATGTAAGAAAATGGAGCATTGTACCGAGCTACACCTGAGCTGGCAGAGATAGAATTCTTCTCTTTTATACCTACTTGATGTTTTTTATATTAAATTTTAAAAAAAAACACGAAAACCCCACACGTCACTGAAACCCATTAAACCTGTTAAGTTTTTTTACTAAATGCTTATTTGTTTAATTTTTTGGGCAGCTTCATGTAAATACATCTTTAAAGTGTCCAATGCAAAACAAAATAGATAATCATAACCAACACGTATTGGATTTATTGTGGTTATTTACTCCTCCTAATAACCTTGTGCTACCACATTGAATTTTTCTTTTTGAGGGAGATATTACAAAAAAGAAGTATGCCAAAGACACAACAATCCTTTGAAAGACACATATAATTTAGTAGGAGAAAGAGACAAAGGTCTGCAAGCAAAAAACAGGAATTTTCAGAGACAAAGAGAACTAGGAGAAAGCAATGATCTAGAAGTCCAAGCAGGATGATCAGCAAGTATGTGCTGGAGTTTGGGAGGAAGTAGCATCTCTCTGCTGTGCCAGCTGCTTCCTGTGTGTCCTGTCAGTGAATCACTCTACCACCCAACTGCCCTCTGTGGGAAAGCATTCTCCCAAGTGTTTATACTTTTGGGAAACAGGGAAGTCTATTTAAATATCATTTTGGAGTACTGTGTTATTAAGTAAACATTTCATCAGAATTACACACCTCTCAGAATGCAGTAGCACAACAATAATATCAGAAGTCTTTTTTTTTAAAAAGATAACATTATTAGGTTGAACTGTTGCTGTTTTATTTTGTTTACTCTTTTGCTTTTTTAAAGGAGACAATATTTACATATTCTGTAGCTTTTTAACTTTTTTTTTATAAGCAGAAATTAGAAAGGGTTACACTTTCAAGGCTAGGACCTGAAAATCTGATAGGCCTGAGGGAAAAACAGAAGAATACCTGAGAAATTCAACTTCTATGATACAGAAAAGGTGACTATCAGAAGAGGATAATTGAGAAATAGCTGTGGAGTGGGTAATGGTTTAGACATGCATTGGTTTACACCTATGTAAGTAATCCAGATTCACAAATCTGTACGTGGTAGAACTGTTTCGATCTCTGCCTGAAGCCAGAACTAACCATTGAATTCAACCCCAATAGAACTAACCAGCGGATATGGGCTAGAAAATTTAAGATGAATGGAAAAAATGAAAAAGGATCACACATTTAACCCAGAGGAAATAGTGATGATGAAAGAATTTAGACTCATAGCAAAAGGTAAATAGGAAGACAGTAGAAACTCCAGTTTCACAAAATGTCAGAACACAGTAAACTGGAAACTGGCCCATAACCTGAGATTGACAGACATCATATGAAGATTAATTTAGAGCTGAGTTTTCAAGAAAGGACAAACACACAGGTGACAGAAATTAAGAAGAAAGAGAGTAGAAGGTGACATGAAGCATCGCAGCCACAGACTTTCTCCAAGCTGGGACATGAGAAGTACGCCCATTCGTGTTCTTCAGGGTGCAGGTGTGAGTCTACTTGAGGTGGCGCTTGGAAGCTGCTGGGTGCCATACAGGAAAGTCAAGACTTCAAGAACCCCACATTCAGAGTTAGTGTTGATTAGGAAAGAAAACTACTCCAGCGTAGGAGAGGGTTCTAGCCTATAGTGTGTCTCCGCAAGGGATACTGATAGGAGATATCAGAAACAAGAGGAAATGCGAAACTTCAAGCCTGTGTCCCATGGAGGTCTAAATTTAAATCTCCACAGCTTAACTGTAATGAAAACTCCCATATTAGGAGAATAAATTAAAAATGTGTCCTGATTTGCTGGTAGCTCAAGGGTGCCTATATGAACTACATGCAAAACCACCATACCAGTCACTAAGATAAAGAGGACTTAACACAGAAAAAAATTGTCCACTGAAAGTGGACTCAAAGTAGAAAAATGAAGGGCTCATGCACGTATGAAAATTAGCAGATATCTTAAAAATAAAACCCCAAAACTTAAAGCACTAATAGAGCAATGCAAAAGAATATATAGTTGAGTGAAAAATCTACTATAAAATCAAAAGCCTAAGGGATGGTTATATAAGAAATTGGATACCAGCTGAAGAAATAGTTACTGAGTTGGAAATTATATCTTGAGAAAAATTCACGGAATGCAGTGCAAAGAATCTAAAAGATTTTTTTAAAATATGGAAAATAGATTAGAAACTTGGGTGGATACAATTCTCACCCATAGTAGTTTTATGAAGAACAAGAACGCATGACCAACAGAGTGCAAATTAAAAAGCGATACATATTTTTAATATCTGTTTTTATTATCATATAGTAATTGTATGTACTAAAGGATTCACTGTGGTATTTCCATACATGTACACAATGAGCACGGATCTTATCCACCCACGTGCTCAACCCCCACCCCCACTGCACCCTTCCCAACCCCATAGTACCTGCCATTCTACTTTTAGGTCAATTTTTTTTCTTTTAGTGTCTATGGATGGGAAAGAACACGTGAAATATTTGTCTTTCTATGTCTGGCTTATTTCTGTGTTATGAAAACAATGCTTTTATTCAGAATGATGAAGTAAAAATCCTTAAATATAAAAGTTTATCAAAAGTAAGACGAAAGTAATGGAAGGGGGGAAGTCAAAGGCAAGAAAAATGTTCTTAAATGGAAATAAATTAAAAGGAGATTTTTATCCCTGAAGGAATAACAATTTCATTGACTACAAGCTTCATAATACTGGTAGAAACATAGTAGAGAAGATAATGGTGCTAAGAGAAAACCTGTCCAACAAAAATCACATTACAAATCAACATTCGAGAGGAAGGGAATTTAGACAATATTGACTGAGACAATTTACCTTTTTTTTTTTTTTACTTTTACAGAAAGAATTAATAATGGATAGACCTCATGAAGAAGACATTTGAATCCAGAAAAGAGGAAGAAAATGCCAGATAGAGTGGTGAACCATGAGAGTGGTTGAGATGTAAGTCTAAACAAGTATTAGCAGTGTAGAGTTCTAATACTTATTGAAGAATTAATCAATGCTTAATAGTCCTCTTTTCTGCCTGAGTGAAAATATTTTAAGAAATATTTTTAGGATCTAGGTAGATGGCAATCGGAGCATCAGGTTAATTAACCAATACATCTGTGTATTGGGAAATATGATCTAGGTGTGGAAACTACTGCAGAGTGGTTTAAAAACATACTCTGAGATAAATTTACTCCTCAAAATGGCAGTCGCATTGAGATTTTCATGCAGCGGTGAGCCTTGTACACTTTGTAGTCATCTTGCTGCCAAAGAGAAGAGCAAAGAGTTTATCATACCACGTCCAAGTCCTTCTTCCAAATCCCCCACCAGATTACTTACCCCTTCTACTCTTGGAAGGTGTATCAGTCAGATTAATATAAATTAGGTGGCTGTAGTGAATAGCATGGGAATCTTTATGGCCTTCCAAAGCAATGCTTTATTTCTCGCTCACAAAAAACCAAGTGCTGTTCATCTGTGGACTCTGCTCAGTGACTTCATTCCTGGTTCCATTGCGCGCTCAGGCCCCTCTTTGGGTCATGCTGTCCTCATGGCTGGGAAGGCAGGTAAATGGAAAACCATATGATGTTTCTTCCAATGGAAAGCTGAACAAGTCATACCTATTTATATTCTATTGGGTACAATTTCTTGTAGTCAAGTGTGATCTGAATAAATGATACAGCCTACTAAAGAATGAATGAGTGAGAAGGTAAAGCAAGAGATGCGCCTCTAGTATTACTTTCCCATTAAGAAGCAAAGGGGCCAAGGAAATGGTCTGTTCCCAAGATAATAGTGACCAATTTTGCGTGTATATGGGTGTATGTGGAAATGAGTGGTTATAAGATTCTAGACAACATGGTATGTGGAAAGAGTGGTTAAAATGAAATTTTTGAAGAGAAAGAAGTATTAACATTGTTAAACTTCATAAGCATGTTAAAAATTAAATAATAAAAATTATATATGGGCCAGTAAGATAGCTCAGCAGCATAAGCGCCTGCCTGGCAAGTGCAAGGCCCTGCATTCGACCCCTGGTACCCACATACGAAAAAAGGCCTGGTGATATCGCTCAGCGGCACGGGTGCCTGCTGGTGCACAAGGTCCTGAGGTTGACCCCTGGTACCCACACACACAAAAAAAATTATATATATAAATAAATAGTAATAAATTAAACACAGCAAATAAATGGTCTAGTGGCAGTAGATAAAAGAAGCAAAGAAAATGGAGCTTAATTCAAAGCACAAATGAGATGGTAGAGGTAAATGCAAGTATACTAGTAAACACAGTATATGTAAATGAGCCAAGCTAAGCAATTAAAATCCACTGATAGCCAGAATTACAGAATTATCTACTCTTCCATCTATACACTTTTTTATTAAAAAAAAAAGAACATGGGAAGTTCAAAAGACAAAAAAGGAAAACCAATGCCACGTAGATGTTTACTGGAGTA
Organism: Erethizon dorsatum; assembly: GCA_028451465.1. Classification (NCBI taxonomy): domain Eukaryota; kingdom Metazoa; phylum Chordata; class Mammalia; order Rodentia; family Erethizontidae; genus Erethizon; species Erethizon dorsatum. The sequence continues at coordinate 26,090,607 of CM051838.1, read as the reverse complement.
AAGACAGGAAACCATGCTAGTAGCAGACAAAATAGACTTTAAGACCCAAATGACTAGTCAGGATAAAGAGAAGTATGCACTAGAATGATGCATTCTGAAGTTGTACACATCAAACATAATCACAGAACCTTTAAAAGAAAAGTTGATGCAATGGCCAAGAGAAATTGACTAATCTATAATGAACATGGGATATTTCTTACGACTTTTAGATAAACCAGATAACACATTAGTATAAAGATCAAAGACTTGAATACAGTGGAGATTATATTCATTCCAAAAACACTTATTTAAAATCTTATTTCCAACATTTAAAGAATTTATATTCCTCTTCTACACACATGGAATGGTCAGAAATTGATCACATTTTAGACCACAAAGCAGTTCTTGATAGGTTTCAGTGTACTAGTATTACACTAATACTCCATATCAGTGAATTAGTGTATTCAGTGCATTAGATTGTACAGTCTGTATATTCTCCCCATAACATAAGAGGGAGATAAATGAGTTACAAAAAGGTTTAATAATGCACACCCAAGAAATTTAAAACTTTCTAAGTAGTTTATGGTTCAAAGAATACATCACGGCTGGTGAGATAGCTCAGCGGCATAAGCGCCTGCCTGGCAAGCACGAGGTCCTGAGTTCGACTCCCGGTACCCACATACGAGAAAAAGGCCAGTGATATCGCTCAGTGGCACGGGTGCCTGCTGGCGTGCGAGGTTCTGAGTTTGACCCCCAGTACCCACACACACACACACAAAAAGAATACATCATAATGGACATTTTAAAATATTCAAAGCTAAGTCATAATGGACATTGTTAAATACTCAAAGCTAAACAAATCATTGGATGCAACCTTCATGAGTTTCCTTTTGCTCCTGTAATACCAAAGACCTAATTGAGGAAAACAACACAAATGTATTATCTTACTATTCTGGAGGTCAGAAGTCTGAAATGAGTGGGGTTTGCTGGGGTAAAGTTAAGAGATCATCAGGGCTTTGATTCTTCCGGGAGGCTCTAGGTCCAGGGAATAATCCATTTTCTTGGCTTTTCTAGGAGAGAATCACATTTTGTTTTGTTTTCCTTTTTGTTTTCCAGTTTCTAGAGGCTATCTCTATTTCTTGGCTCATGGCCCTAAGGGCTTCGCCTTCAAAGATAGCAATGGCCTCTCACATCCCTTCACTTGACTCTCAGTTCTCTCCTGCTTACAGGGATCCTTGAAATTACAGTGGGTCTAACTGGGTAGTCTAACAATAACTTGTCATCCCAAGATCACCTTATTAGCAAATTTAGTTCCATCTGGAGCCTAAATTGCCCTTTGCCATGTGGATGCCACATATCTGCATAAATTCTAGGAATTAGAATGTAAATCTTGTTTGTGTGTGTGTGTGTGGGGGGGGGTGTTAGTCTGCCTACAACACAGCCAAAGCATTATTTTAAGGGAAAAGCACAGATTTAAATGCTTTCAGAAAGTAAAGCAAGGCTTTGAGATAAGCATCCACCTTAAGAAGACAGAAAAGGAAAACAATAAGCAGAAGAAAATGGAATGAAATATTTATGACAAGGGAAAATTAATGACACAGAAGTGATGAAACTCACAAAAGCCAGAGCTACTTCTTTGGAAAGTCAAAAATTAAAACAGTATCTTACAATTTCAGTCTAGGAAAAGGAATACTCAAACAATATTAAGAATGATGATAATAATAATGTTAATAATGCCAATATTAAGAAAGACACAGTTAAGATTGATAAGATTTAAAATATAGTTTATAATGAAGATCTTAAATCACTATCTTGAAAATTAACACTTTTATGAAAGATGTGTCTTATCAAAACCTACTCAAAATATATTTTTTAAAACCATAAACCTATGTCATAGGTTAGTATTAAAAAAGTAGAATTGATATTGATAAATTTATTACCCTCATAAATACACTATAATATTCTAGGCCCATAGGGAATTTTAAAACAAATTCTACTAAATCTGCAATGAACAGACATTTTCAGTTTCTATAAACCTTTATAAAGAATTGAAAAATAAGTAATGTCCTCCACATTCATTTATTAAGGCAGTGGATTTTGTCACCCAACTCAGAAAAGTCTGTAGAAAAAACGAGAAATTTAGAGTACAGATTACTCTCTTTCATTAACATAGATATGAAAACAGGAAATAAAATATTATCAAACTAAATCAAGTAATGTGTAAATTTAAGATAATTATTTTTCAAAGTTTGTTTCTCATAGAAATGCATAATATTATAGTCTCTATTATGTCATTACATCAATAGATTAGGAAGAAAAACATAACATTTCCAAGATCAAAATTAACTAGGATGTTTCAGTTTAGATCTGAGATGTCCTCCAAGTGTCATGCACTCAGAGGTGGGGCTTTGCAAGGTGATTGAGACATAGGAATGCTATGCTCATCAGGGATTCATCCATGGATGGGTTCCTACGTGAATGTGCTGTCAGAGGTGGGCCCAGTGGGTGGAAGTGGGTGGCTGGCAGTGTGGCTTTGGAAGGTTTATCTCTTGCTATGACTCTTCCTTCTCTCTGCTTCCTGGCTGACATGAGTTGAGCAGCTTTCCTCCACTGGGCCCATCTGCCATGGTATTTTTGACTTGGAGCCACTTGGCCATGGACTGGAAGCTCTGAAACCATGAGCTAAAACGGACTTTTTCCCATTAAATTGGCTATGTCAGGTACTTTGTCCCAACAATGAAAAATGACTACTACATAGGAGTAGAGGTTGTTAATTTATCTTAACAAATGTGCAATCATTTAAAGACTTGAATAGTTCTGCAGCTGGTGTTGCTGGCAACAAAAGCGCACATAATATATTCTGGTGCACATCCTCCTGAAAAATATATCACACATAAACAGGCATTGTTGCCTTGTCAACATCAGTAGCCTCATCAACCTGGATCGTGTGCCCCAGTGTCTCATTAATCCTCTCTAACAAGTATGCCTCGATAACCTCCACTTTCATCAATTCATACACTTATGGTGCTAGCCGAAAGAGGAACACATGGCACCCTTTGAACTGCAGCCTCTCCTAAAAGCTCATGACAAATGTCCTTAGCAGCAGGCAAGATCATCTCTTCACCAGTAGTAAAGGACTTACAAGCTTTAGCTTTGTAGTTGGGCACTAAGAATGAGCTCTGCACAGGCACATTGATGAAGTGGTGGCCTTTACTATTTGCTTCTGTTCTCATGTTCCCATTTTATTTCCTCCAAAGTCTTGTCTCTTAACGTAGGGCATTTGGTCTCCATGTGGTAATGCAATTGTGAAGGTTTCATGGCTTTGTTGGGTAGCTGGTTGCCACATATTATACAAACTGCTTGGAGCATATGGATAACCTGTTGCAATGAACCTATAATTTAAGTAGGAGTCTTAGTGTTATTCTTTAAATGCAGCTTTCTTTTTGTTGGCAGCCTTAGAATCTTCTTCTGCCTTTTCATTGGGCCTTACTCCTCTTTTCAAAGCTCTCCATGACATTTGTTTATTTTTACTCATTTTGGCTAGGGTTAGCCTGTGGGCTTACCAGAACTGTGACGAAGACAAGGGTGCAGTATGCTAAAGAAGGATGGATGAAAGTGGTAAATAACATAATGGGCAGGCTATGTACAGACTAAAATAAGGGTCAGATTCTGACTTAAAGCCTGCCAGCAGGTACCACTGACATCAGCTCATTTGCAAATGGAACTTTATTATCACTTGCTACTCACTGAAATGTTTTGCTATGAGTGTCTAAGCAATTGACTTATTATGGTCTCTGTGCAGTCAAATCTTTCTACTAACATCAATCTGTATTTTCAACCACTACTCAGTGCTAGCATCCCTACCTCAGCTCCACCTCAGATCATCAGGCAATAGATTCTCATAAAGAATGTGCAACCTAGATCCCTCATATGCAGAATTTACAATAGGGTTCATACTTCTATGATAATTGTTATGATTTAGGTCTAAAATGTCCCCCAAAAGACTGAGGTATTCAGAAGTGTTCAGAAATGAACTTATGTGTCCAAAAGTTCAGAAGTTTTTGGAAGGTGATTGAACTATGGGACCAGGATAGTTATTAGTGGGCTAAGCCAGGAAGATGCAAAATGCAGGGATGGAGGAAATAATGGTGAGAGGACCTGTTCCTAGAGTCTTGGAAGTGACTAGAAGGGATCACTAAGGCTGGAGGATGGGGGCGCATGTGGATGGGGGCAAATGTGAAAGTAATTCAGCGTTAGTGTAATTATCTCCTGTTTTCTGGGAAATCAAGGGAATTAGTGTGACAGACAACATTTACTGTGGAAATAAAAATGAGTAATAGGTCTGAGGTTATATCATTGGTATATTTTGGGAATCACCTCTAGGCTTCTGAATGCCTGAAACATCATAAAAGGAATAGAGCTGTCTAGATAAATATTAGAGTTAGTCTCAAGGATAATGCACCCAGTAGTGACCGATTCTGAGTAGAATGCGGTGTTGATAATTTGGGCTGTCCCCTTTCTAAACCTCTTTGACTCATGTAGGACTCATGTGAAACTCACTGCAAGATGCAGCAGTGTCAGTGAAGGAAATAATACATGAAAAACATTAAAAAATGGTTTTCTGTAAAAGGTATTATCACTAACTAGCAGCTTCCACCTCAACAGAAAGTTGAACTTTAATATCAATAACTTTAATACCAACTTTAATACCAATAACATTAGAGAGGACTTAGCTGCCCTAAGGCCGAGCACTGGCCATATTGGTGCCCACTGAAATCTCCACCAGCATGGCGCCATCATCTTAAATAGTGCATGATAACAATTAAACAGCCTAACACAAACTTTCATCTTTCTATCACTCTCATTTCATGATTAATGAAGATTGTAAAAGGATATAGTAGAGAAGTAATTTTCATGCACAAAATTAACTTTGTCCTCTCTATGTATGCTAGAAGCAATGCACTGCTTTAAACATGGGAAGAGAAATAGCTACACAAAAAGCTAAGCATAGCATTGCTATAAGACCCAGCAATTCATTCATAGGTATATATCCAAAACAGTTGGAAATAAGAACTCAGCACATGCTTGTATACTAATGTTCATTGCCACATTATTCATAACAGTCAAATGCTAGAAAAAAAAACTCGTGTCCATTAACAGATGAGTGAATCATCAAAATGTAGTACGTACATACACTGTATTCTACCTTAAAAAGGAATAAAGTGCTGATATACATTGCAACATAGCAGAACTGTGAGAATATGCTTGGTGAAAAAAGACAGTCACAAAGGACAACTATTATTGGTCCCCATTTATATAAAATATCTTGAATAGATAAATTCATAGAGACAGAAATTAGATTGGAGTTTGCCAGGAAAAAGAGAGACAAGCAAGTAGAGAGTTATCGTGTAATGGGTACAGAATTTCTCTTTGGAGGAATGATAAAGTTTGCAAATAAACAGAGAAGTTGCTTACCCAACTTTGTCAATGCAAATTAATACCACTGGATTTTGTGCCTGAAGTAGTTTCAATGGGAGATTTTATATTGTATATTTTAGTCTATGTGCTGCTGAAGAGAGCACTTATATTTTATATCTTGGCACAATAAGCAAATGAAGACAGAAGAGTATATACAACTGTAAGGAGTCAAACTCATCATGGTTTTTGTCTTATCTCTAGAAAATTATATTCTAATTAGGAAATTATAGAACATTAGGCACATGATATGCTAGTAACGTTTTACTAAATGTGTTACTTTTTACTTTTGCTATTTCATTCCTACTATCCACAATTGTGGGCTTCTTTACAGAGGTAGAAATCTTGTGGTATGGCTTTTCCAAAGCATGGTTCAGTGTTTTAATAAAGTCCGTCCCTTGGAACACATTTATTTTAAAGTACCGGGCTTTTATTTATAATATTTTACTTAAAGTCCTCATAAAAGCATGTAATAACAAGCCACGATCTGAAGAAGCTGCTGAGGAAGATTAGCACAGTGTGTACCTAATACCAGGATGCAACCAAAGATGCTATTTTTATGTATTCAGTATTGTCTACATTTTGAAAATCCACTTTAGCATCACATCTTAGTAGGAAACATTCAGAGCAATGAATTTCTTGTGAAAATGATTCCCTTTAGATTTCCTTGAATAGTAACAGAAAAATCAAGTCCTATCCTTTCTCAAGGAGGCAAAGGAAGAATATACTTACAGGTGAAATAACTTGTCTTCCTTCTGTTGAAATTGCTTTCTGTGTGCTAAGCAGCATATGTAAATAGCAGATTGGAGCTTGCTCACAGAGAATTTTCTGTTCCCAAAAACATCTGTTATATTTGACAGATACCCCAGTGCCAACTACTTGCTTTAAAAAGTGAGACTACATGGAAAGTAGAAACTCCCAGTGTTTTGGCTTCCTTTTGGAACCAAAACACCACTAACTCAAAAACTAGGTTTGAACTGAATATGCCGTAAATAATATTTGCGCCCTGTGGATGTAGAGACGTGTGATTTTAATGAATCAAATATTACATTCCTCACTCCCTGCTTCAGGAGAGACAGGAGGTCTGGTTTACTTAATCTTACATTTGAGTTCACAACATTTCAAAATATTTTCCTTTTTTCTCTATCAGAATCAGAAGGAAGAAACAGAATATCCAAAAAATGTGAGATGTTTAATTCCAGTCGCAAAGACAATAGTACAATGATAATAAATGCATGTGCAAAAACCATAAACACCAAAATGACTCAAAAGGAACAGTGAATAATAAGCACATATTAGACACTGTTTCATTTCACTGGTATTGAATACAAATTAAAACAAAGCAAATTTACCAGGTATGCAATTTTAAATGTGCTTTGTTATCAGAAGCTAGTGACCTTGCATTACATCCATAATATTGTTGCATTGACTATCAACTGGGCATTTTGGAAAGAGCTGGCCTCCCAAAGGCCATTAATGTGTTTGTATGACCCTCTTGAGGAAGCTGCTAGTTAATTCTGCGATGATAAAAGAGTACAAGCTATCAACTTCTTCCGAAGAATCCAATCCTGGAGAAGCTGGAAAGCAAAAGAGAAACATGGATGCCAAAAAAACCCAAAAAACAAAAAACAAAAAACAAAAAAACAAAAACACCCCCAAAAAACCACAACAAAATCCAAATCAAAGCAACCTGGTCAGATATTGGGGAGTATTTTCAGAAGTTTTCCAATGGAGGGTGAGTGGCTGCAAGGAAGAGGGGAGGTTGAAGCGGTAGTGAGAGGGCACCTTTTATTCTTAATCTTCTATTCAACCACTGCATACACACAGTAAATCATAGAGATTCTGAGTGTGCAGCTCATTTAATGATCACAATGGAAAGTACTGCAGTTGGAGATCAGGAATGTTGCCAGCATCCTGAAGGAAAGCATTCCCACTTCCAGAAGTCTCCCTCTTGTCCCAGAGAAGACTATTGATTGCTTTTGGCTCTTTTTGAACATCATATAAATATACTCTTTTGTATCTGGTATGTTTTGCTCAAACTTATAGTGAACAGATTCATGGATCTTTTGCATATAGCAGCAGTTTAAAATTATTCATGCATTATTTATTAACATTTTAATTAATATTATCTATATAATATTTATTGTTTATCACTATGATTTGAACGTTTCTGTCCCTCCAAAATTTGTGTTGAAACTTAATAATCCCCAATGCAGTAGTATTAAGAGGGGCTTTAAGAGGTGATCAACTCAGGAATGGGATTTGTGCCCTTATTAAAGGGCTTGAGTGGATCAGCCAGTCACTTTTGGGGCCTGTGGCCCCTTTGGTCAATGTAAGATTCAGTAAGTGGTGCCATCATGAAGCAATAAGCAAGCCTTCATCATATGTGAAATCTGCTGGCACTCTGGTCTTGTCTTTTCCAGATCGCAGATTTGTAGGATATAAATTTTTCTTGTGTACAAACTACCCAGCCAAAGGCATTTTGGTATAGCAGACTAATTGGACTAAAGCATATTATTATTTATTGCACATAACAGTATAGGATATTACATTGTATGATTACTTGATTAGATCCAACCTTTTTATCATATTTATAAAGATCACTTATGTTGTTTCTAGTTTTTGCTACTATCAAAAAAACAACTAAAATTTCCTCATGCATAATTTTAGTAAAGGCATACTTGTTATATTGTCTCTACACATAGAATGTTTAAACTTGTGTCTCTATAAGGAAACAAAATAATGATGTTTAAGAAATCATTGAAATTAAACAAAATACATCTTATAACATTAATTTTTTCATATATATATATATAGTGACAAAAAATATTCAATTGATAGAACATGAGAATGAGGGGAAAAGGAGCAACAGGAAAATAATCCAAGTGAAAAATGAACTAAAATGGCAATAATTTCTGAAATAAAAAATATAAATGGGTTAAACATTAATTTAAGGACAATGATTCTTAAATTTGCTTTTAAAACTACACAAGAACCAATAATACTGATAGAATACATTTGGATAAAAAGGTATAATAATAGTTTAAAATAAAATATTGGAAAAGTATACCAAGTATATATGAAGGAAAGACAGCTGGGGTAAAAATCTTCTTGCCAAAGTAAAATCCAGAGCAAAAATTGACATCAGGCTCAAAGAATATTACACACACACACACACACACACACACACACACACACACATATATATATACACATATATACTTATATGTAATGGGAGAGCTATTAGAAATAAATATCATAAACATATACTCAACATTATACATTCAAAAACATCAAACACATCAGCTGATATAATTACAAGGAAAAATGTATGTCACAATAGTAATTATATTGGGTATTTTAAGGTACTCCTGTCAAAAATTGAAAATACCAGCAGATAAAATGTAAGAAGCAATGGAAGACTTATAAATAACAGGTTAATTTATTAATAAGACTAATTATTAGTATGGTTAATTGGTTAGATATATGGAAAATTCTACATGTAACAGAAAACAAACATATTTAGCAAGATTAGACTATTCTTTTGTGTTCAGCCACAAAAGAAGTCTCAGGATTAAAAGATCAGTAACAGAGTATATGCTGTTCTACAAATTATTGTGAACTTACATTTTATAGCAAAAGGATAATCAAATTATCTCACATGTCTGTGATCTATTATTAAATAATTCACATGTTGAAAATAGCCCTAAATGAAATTTTAGAAGTGTATTTAAAGTTACTGATAAAGGAAATGCCACAGACCAGTGCAAGACACAGCTAAAACAAGAAGTCAATATTCAGTTCTAGGGCCAGTGAGATGGCTCAGCGGCTTAAGCGCCTGCCCGGCAAGCGTGAGGGCCCGAGTTCGACTCCCGGAACCCACATACGAAAAAGGAGCCGGTGATATCGCTCAGCGGCACGGGCGCCTGCTGCTGCTTGAGGTCCTGAGGTCGACCCCCCGGTACCCACAAAAAAGAAAAAAAAATATTCAGTTCTAATCAAAATTTTGGTTTTTAAACTTTCTCTAAATGAAAAATAATCATGTTGCAAGGAAAACACATTAAAGCCTTTAGAATATGTCCTATGGCTGGAAATGAGAGAAAGTAAAAAGAAAAATCTATATAATTTGTTCCACAAAAATCAACTAATTTAATTAAATGAGTTACAAGAAAAATATATGATATAAGTAATTCAGAAGAAAATATATGTGTACAAGTGCATTTATTGCAGTATTATCTAGAGTTAAGACACAGTGTCACACATTTCAAAGTTCAAAAGCAGAATAACAGTGGGTTATATTATGCAGTGATATATTATGCAGGCATTGGCATAATAAGGAAGATTACATACATGCACCTGTGAATGCATTTTTTTAAAAAGAAACAACTATTTTTGAAAAAAAAAGTGTTTCAGAAAATGTATTTAATGTGCTTTACAATGCTAGAGACCCAATTCCATGTAAACTAGATGATGATGTAACTATGAATAAAGGGTACAATCATTATGGATAAGAGTAAAGCATTATGTTATTGTGAGGCTAATATATAACCTGATAAAACCTTTTAGTTTCTTTAAATACTTTATGATATTGTTTTGGAAAGAAAAATTTAGTGGAAAGGTGGTTTTAATTTGCAACACTAAGGATTTGCTTTAATATGATTATGTAAAAAAGATGAGTTTAATGTATTATGTGTAATGTTATCCAGTTGCAAATTACCTTGCAGCAGTTTCAATTTCATCTTCATTACCCTCTGTGTCTATTTACTGATTCCAGCCCTGCGAGATTTGGTTTGCCCTGTCTATACACAATTGTATTCATTTCAGTAGGAAGTTACGAAGAACCTAATGAAGAAACTGTTGGATTAACCAAAGAAATAAGATTTCTTTCTTCATGAAACTAATAATCTTATTGAGCAACCAGGGTGTGCTTGGTCATATAAAATATTATGCTTTTTGTGTTCAATTATGAAAAATCATGCACACAGTAATGGAGAGTGAGAATGTGTTCGTGCCTTTTGTACAGTGGACAAGGATGGTAGTAGATGTTGTGTAAATAACTACAAGGAGTGTGAGTAACGCACTGTGTTTGCAACAGTGCCCCTCTGTTGGTGTGCCACCCAACACCGGTGCATCTTATTATTAGTGTATGTGATTTGTTTTTCTGCCACTGATTGTGTGTGTTTCACTGGCCACCAGTCAGACAAATATTAATCTGAGGTTATGTGATTTAGTGCATAGAGATCATGGACTCATGAGAAAATGTGTGAAAGAACTTTGCTTCTTGAAGGAGTGAAACTCTATTTGGGCACTGTGGTGCTCTAGTGAAAACAGAGTATTATGGTTTATATCTAGATGTTAACCTAAGGCCTCATGCACTCATTAGTGGGGCTTTGGGGAAATGACTGGATTATGGGTGTGTAGTACTGGATTATCACTGGCTGTGATGCTGGGAGGTGAGGCCTGGTGGGAGGAGGTGGATTGCCATAAGTGTGGCCTGGAGACATTATAGATGATATAGACACAGATACAGTTACAGATACAGATACACATATAGATGTAGATATCCCTCCTCTTGGCTTAAGCGCATGCCGTTTCCTGCCTGCTCTGCCATGGACTGTTTCTCTTCAGTCATGCTGCCCTGCCTTGGAGTCAACTGACTGTGGATTGAAACTTCTACAAACTGTGAGCTAAATAAACCTTTCCTCCTTCAAGTTGTGGGTGTTGGGTATTTCATCCTGGCAACAATGAAAAAGTAAGAGTCAGGGCTAATAAATGATGAAGAAAATTGCTTTCCTAGACACTAGGAAACATTACTATACTGTGATGGTAGTGTGGTAATTGTTGTTGACCTGTTAAGGAGCTTTTGTTTCCCCGTTTTGTTCCTTCAAGAGTGCCACCAAAATACTAATTTGGAGAGTTCTCTGAGCCTACGATGGATAACCACTGTATTCATCCATAGTTTAAATTAATTTTCTTACAATATCAAGGTCCTTCCTGGCTGTTCTGGAGCAACCCATTCCCAGTGTATAAGGATGAGCACCAGCGTGCTATGAGACTAAAGAAAAGAGGAGACAGGTCCAGCATTGCACTGAGTGCATTTATCTCATGAGGACTTACTGAGAGCAGTGTGCTTTGGGGTGGAGCAAGGTCAGGGGATCCCCACAGTTTGGATCAGATGATAGGGGCTTATAAAATCATCAGGACAAAGGAATTTCATCTGAGCTGAATGTATCCAGTTTACCTAAAGCTAATATCAAAGGCAAATTCTTGGCAGCAGGGTTAGCCCACAAACCTCCATACACTACTCTAATGGTTTTGTCTGTTTTTACTATGCTGGGAAACAGTGTGGACCAAACTCCACAGGATTACTTGGGGGTACTTAGGATTGTTACCCAAGATGGCTGTGCTCAGGTCAGGTTGAATCTACACATTGGCCAAAAAAAAAGCAAACAAGTCAAAATAAAATCCAATAAAAACCCTACCAATAAACAAAATCAATTACCTTTCCAAGGCACAAAGTCTCTTTCCTATTGTAATTAACTAAGTTCTATCCTTATTTTTCCAATTATTCCCAAAGCCATTCTGTTTCCTGCCATGCAAGACTTCACAGTATCTTTATATGTGTCTAGAAATGTCACTATACACACACATTGCATACACATGAACATGTACACACACACACTCTCACACAAAACCTGTCTATTTCAGATGGTCTGTGAGTGTTTAATGGAGATTGTATAAAAAGCTATCTGTTTCTTCCTACTGACTCTTTTTTGTCTATGTCTTGTACTCTTCTGAGTAACTACTTTGAAGATAATGATACACAGTGTATTAACTATTGTTATTCTTCTGCTATTTTGTCATGAAATTTCATTTTACTTTCTCATAAAATAAGAAAAAAAAAAGAAGCTAAAGCTGCGCAGTTACAAGTAACCCACTGGCATTGCTGCTGGTCCAAATCTCTTCTGTTCTCTCAGTTGGAAATCAGACTTGAACTTCTAGAAAGCATTATGATTCCAGAAGAGTCTCTCCCTATATTAAATGTAATAGCAATTTAAAGATGTATTTTCTTAAAGGATATTTAGTATTTTAGGGAGTAGATTTTGGAAGAGATGCTGAAATCTAGAAAACAGCCTTGAAAAATTAGAAAAATGCAAGGAAGCCAGAAAGAGAACTATAGCTCAAAGTCTCCCCAAAAACTATTAAAAATTTACAGTTAAAGCCAAAAGGCAACACGTATGCACGGAAATAGACTGAGAAATATGTAGCTCATTCTACCGCCAAGAAATGTTTAGCACATCCAAAGGTCCCAGTGATAATCTAATCACTAGTGAAATGTCATTAATTAATGAATATCACACCTTTGAAATTTCATGATTATCATCATTGCTCTTTTAAAAATGAACCATAAATCACATTTTTTTCCTTGAGAATTAAGTAAACATCTCTGGAGAATTTTCACATCTGTTGTGTAAAGTGGTTGGATTATATTCAGGCTCAGTGGTAAATTATTAAGAATCCAGGTCATACATGCGCTTTTAACAAAATGTTTTAAAATGTCTATTTTAGTATATGTGCTGCCAAAACAAACACTAAAATGTCAATTTTAACAATGTTTATTAAATATGTTCTTTCTGTCTGCCACTGCCCTAGGCATGAGCAATTCAGTAGTGAACAAGACAGCCCTCAAGAGAAATTGACAAGAGAAAAATCATAACATGAGTGCTGTAAGACAGAACATTAAGAGAATTATGAGGGCCGGTGAGATGGCTCAGCGGCGTACGTGCCTGCCTGGCAAGCGTGAGGGCCCGAGATCGACTCCCGGAACCCACATACGAAAAAAGCACCGGTGATATGGCTCAGCGGCACGGGTGCCTGCTGGCACGCAAGGTCCTGAGGTCGACCCCCGGTACCCACAAAAAAAAAAAAAAAGAATTATGAGGACAAGTGATCCAAGTTTACAGAGTAAGAAAATAATTTTAAGAGAAAAGGGTATCTATCTACACTGAGACAGTTATAGATATTACTTTATTCATGAACAATTCTTTATTATATCAATAATATCCGTATTATAATATCCATATTGTGTTGATAAAATGATGTTTAAATACACATACACATATAGAAAAAATATTTTCTTCATATATACATAGTTAAAAATATATAAATACATATATACATACATCGATATGTAATCATACATATACACGTTTATGATTTAAAATAATATCTGCATAGATATATTATTTGTACATTCTATAGATCTTCATAGTGACTCTTCTCTCATTGGTATGATTTTATATGAATTTCAATTTAAACTATGTATCTTTCTGCATTTTGAACTAATACGTTCATTAAAATTTCGAGTGAAGCTCTTTTACAACGATGTTTATATAAAAATCTTCTATAGACACATATATGATATGTGAATGCTGTATTCTAGAATTATGTTCAAGAAATGAGATAATATATGCTCATGGTAATGTGTGCATATATATTACATATCTTTACTGCTTTTTAAATGAAGTATACTTTGCATATCTTATATCTACCTTTTTTTTTTGTGTGGGTACCAGGAGTCGAACTCGGGCCCTCACGCTTGCCAGGCAGGTGCTTACACCACTGAGCCATCTCACCGGCCCCTATATCTGCCTTTAAATGATTTTTTGTCATATATATATATGACTTTATATATATATAAAGTAATTACAGTCCAAATCAAGTTATAAATGTTTTATCACTCTAGAAAATTCCCTCCTGATCCTTTGAAGTCAGCCACCCACCCTCTGCAGAAGCACTATGTATCGCTATGGATTAATTTGGACTATTCTTTAACTTCACAGAAATGGCTTTTTAAAAATAGCACAATATATTTGTTCGCATGTAGCAATAGTATATATTTTATAGCTGAGTATTATTTCATTGTATAAGTATATGACAGTTTGTCTATTCCCCTGGTAATTTAAATTTAGTCTCCAAATTTTAAATGGTTTTCTAGCCATCATTCTATTATTGATTTGAGGTTTAATTCCGCTGTGGTCTGAGGCACTCTTTGTATGATTTCCATTCTTTTCGATTTGTTAAGGTGCGATTGAGGGTCCAGAGTGTGTTCTGTCTTGGTGAGTGTGCCATGTGTGTCTGCCAGGATTATTCTGCTGTTGCTGGACGAGGGTATTCTGTTAATGCCAAGTAAGCCAATTAGATTGAAAGTGCCGTGCAAGTCATTTATAAATTAATATGGCTCCTTCTGCTCTCTTGTGATTAGTGTTAACATGTATCTTTCTCCATCACTTTACGTTTAACCTATGTATTTTAAAGTAGATTTCTTTTGGCAATCCAATATAATGGGTCTTGTTTTTACATCCCTGACAATCTCTTTCTTTTAATTGGTGAATTTACCATTCACATTTCAAATGATCACTGATATAATAGGATTAATATCTATCGTGTTATTGTAAATGTTTTCTGTTTGCTACATCTGTTTTTTTGTTTCTTTTTCCCATTTTTAGCTTCATATGGTTGTAACTGAACATTTTACATGATTCCATTTTCTCACCTCTCATAGCATATCAATTATGTATCTTTTTATTCTTTAATGCAAAAAGTTTGCAATTTTTACAACCAATATAGGTCAACATTCAAATAACATTCTACTGCTTCATGAGTAGTGAGGGTAACTTGTAACAGATAACATATATTATGCTATAATCACTGATAATCTCTACCGTATAATCATTAGTACTATTGTCACTTTCAAAAGGTATGTATCTGATCAGTTAAAAAATAAAACTAAAGAGTTTCTTCAACCTTCATTCTTTCTCTGGTATTCTTTATTTATGTAGAGACAAGTTACTGACCTATATAGTTTTCCTTCCATCTGAAATAAAACCTTTAAAAATCTTTGGTGTATACGTATGCTGGTGATGAATTCCTTCTAACCCTTTTTAGTTCTTGCTTGAAAGGGCTTATATCTCCTTAGTTTTCAATGAGAATTAGTACAGAACTCTGAGATGTTACTGCTTTTTTTCCTCAACACTTCAAAGATTTCACTCACTTTCTCTTTGCTTGTATACTTTTCAATGAGAAGTCATTAATAATTCTAGTCTTCGTTCACTTATAGATAAAATGGGCTCCCATTACTTTTATCCAGTTCTCTAGTTTTTTTCTGCAATTTGAATTTGACGTGGTCTAGTTGTAGATTTGTTTGGTATTGATTCACCTTGGTGTTCATTTCAGCTTCTTAGATCTGTACTTTAATGTCTGTCATTAGTTTAGAAAGTTTGTCCATTGCTACATCAACCCTGGTGGAGTTCCTATAGTTAAAACCCACAAAAGGAGTAGGTCCCCTTTGGACTCCCTCTTTTACACATTCAGCCTCCAGTGATTCATCAAAATTACCTTTTATGTGTTCCTAAAAGGGAGAATTGGTTTGAGTTTAAAATTGGTGGAAGAATCCACAAAGAAAAGATGAATACATAGAATTGCAAGCTGTTTCATATTCAAATCAGGAGGGCCACATTCTATAAATTTGTTCATTTGTTTTTTTCTAATTTTGATGATATTTTTGTGATATAAAATTTTTTACTTTTATTTTAATAGACTAATCATACAGATTTTTATGTCTTTTTCCACTGTTTTTTATAGTAAAGAAATCTATCTGCACTCATTCAGATTACATATTTGCAACAAATTTGTATAATAGAATATGAAAATATGATACAACATAAGCAGAAAAAGACGGCAGACTAAAAATGTGATAAGCAAATATGTTTTAATATTTATTCATTGCAGTATCATACTTTAAATATATTTATTGCATATTAATTATGAATTAAGCATTATTCTAGGCACTAGGCATAATAAGTCAGGTGTCAAACTAATTTTAACAATCCCATTTATGGCTGGGTGTGGCAGCACATGCCTGTAATTCCAGCATTCAGGAGGCTGAGGCAGGAAGGACGCCCCAAGTTTGAAGCCAGCCTGAATTACAAGGTAAGAACCCATCTCAAAAATGAAAAAAAAAAAAAAGAGCCGGTGATATGGCTCAGCAGCATAAGCGCCTGCCTGGTAAGCGTGAGGTCCTGAGTTTGACTCCCAGTATCCACATAAAAATAAAAAAATAAATAACAAATAGAAAAAAAGACAGGCCAGTGAGATAGCTCGGTGGCATAAGTGCCTGCCTGGCCAGCATGAGGTCCTGAGTTCGACTCCCAGTATCCACATAAAAAAAATAAATAAATAAAAAATAGATAAAAAGACGGGCCAGTGAGATAGCTCAGTGACATAAGCGCCTGCCTGGCAAGCGCAAGGTCCTGAGTTCAACTCCCGGTACCCACATAAAGGAAAAAAAAGGGCCAGTGATATTGCTCAGCAGCACAAGCGCCTGCTGGCAAGCGTGAGGTCCTGAGTTCGACTCTTGGTACCCACATAAAAAAAAAAGAAAAGAAAAATATCCCATTCATGATGCTTACATTCTACAGGCAGAAATAGATACTAAAGAAGATTAACACATGAACAATTTATTAGATAGTGATAAAAGGTAGAGATAAAAATAGAAGCAGGAATAGGACATTCAGAAAATGAAAACTGAATAAAAGTCCAAACTAAATGAAGGAGCAAAGTCTGGGAACTACCAGAAGAAATTTCAAATGACAAGCAGAAAATGTCTAAACTAATAAAGACCAGCTTCTAAAATTAGTGAAAGGAACCTGCATTTGTGCATGGTGTACTCTCAATCCTCTATAAATATGCATAGAAAAAGCTTACTTAGAAAAACAAAATTAGGATTAAGAATGG
Organism: Erethizon dorsatum; assembly: GCA_028451465.1. Taxonomy (NCBI): domain Eukaryota; kingdom Metazoa; phylum Chordata; class Mammalia; order Rodentia; family Erethizontidae; genus Erethizon; species Erethizon dorsatum. The sequence goes on along the minus strand of CM051838.1, from coordinate 26,073,357 downwards.
TTTTTGTTCAGTTTTCACTTTTCAATTTTCTTTCCCAGCCATAATTCCCTCCCACATTAGAATTTGTGTTCTTACAACTCACTGAACTGGAATGGATTGAGCAGCTGAAAGAACTGCGCGATTATAACATGTGAAGTAAAACCACATACCTAAGTAACAAATTTTCCACGTACAAATGTGCTGAACGTAGTCTTATACTAAAAAGCAAAACAAAACTGATGAACAGAGAGCCTCATACAGTAAATATTGTTCATCAACTTCCCCAGAGGATTGCTCAATCAGAAAATATCCACACAAGCAACCTACTGTCTTAGTGTGAGAACATCAGCCTTTTGCTTAACTTAATTTATGACTTCATAGCAACCCACCAAATTTGAGATAATGTCTTATTAGTTTAGTGAAACGTCTAAAAAGGCACAGTTGAACCCGTGGCAGATGGCAAGCCTCAGTCCCTGAAATGGGATTATAGTTCATTCTCTGCCAGAGAGTTGACAGATGGGCATCCCTCACATACCTCCAGGGCAGAGGATGCAGGCACCGCAATTACACAGAGACAAATCTGCTTAAAGATTACACTCTGGTTCTGCCAGCTAAATCAATAAGTGACAACTGAGAGTTGGAACTATCAAGTCATGATGGGTCTGGAAATTGCTCTTAACCTTGCCCTCCTTTGTGACTGCCAATTCTTTAAGGAAACTTTCAAATTATGAAGTATCAGATGGTTCCAGCATTCTAATTAGGCTACTATGTATCTAAATGGATTCTCAGGGTTGTGAAATCATAAGCTGAATCTCTTTCTCCTCCCGTTGTATCTCAGCACATTCCTGAGAACACAGTAGATGAAAAATATGTGTCCAGGTCTTCTCCCCCACATGTTGGATTCTTCAGGTCGCCACAGCCCTGTCCTCGGACAGGACAGAAGAGACTGTGCATGCTCGGTGGTCAGCCAATATTCTGTTCTTCAATGTGCTAATCACTTTTATTCATTTTGTGTATCAGGGTAGCAGAGCTGCCATAATCACCAGTGATTAATGCTAAAACTTATATTTGGCTCAATTTTACAGTGCAACGTGGATATACCTGGTCAGCAGGTGGATTTCTTCTGCCATTGATTCCCAATGAGTCCCATTATGCAGGCAAAAACTAGGCATCTGCCAAGCTCATAGGGTTCCAAATGGGACTGTGAAGTGTAGCTCTTTGCAGAACCATTTTCCACTGAGCACATTCAAGAAGGTAGATAATGGTGTTTTTAGTGGATGATCATCTCTACCAGAGTGACTCTGTTCTTGTAAGTACTTGGAAATCTTTAGAAGATGGTGTATCAAAGTTCCAATCCCACCTTTTTAGGGTCAAAATTTTGTTTTGTTCAAGAAAGTGGAAGGAGAAGAACTTCAGATGAGTTTCTCCAACCATCGGAAGTTCCAGAACATGTGGCTGGTGGACTCTCCACTTGTCTGGGTCTGCCCATGCAGTTGGAGAAGGTCCTGTTGCCAACCCCCTTAATACAACATCTAGAGACAAGAAGCTCTGGGCTGTTGGTAAACTTCCCCACCATTTTCCTTTTTACCTGTAGCTCTTTCTTACTAGTAATGTTTTTTAAATCTTGAATTGGGGCAGCCTCGTGTGCTAGAAAAAGCATGGACTTTGAGATTAAGGAAGGGAATAATAACGACCCGATTTTTAATCTGTTTTACGTTTTTATCAGTATATGACCTTGAGAGTTAACTGCCGCTAAGCCTTGAATCCTGTCTTTACTCTGGAGTGTACCTGACCTGTCATCAGTGTACCTGACACACATGCTTTCCACTCAGTAAACAGGGTCTGTTTTCTCACCTAGCTAATAATTACAATAAAATATTCAGAAGCAGAGTATTATTAGGAAGGTAAGCTTTGAATATAGTTTTTGCTAATGATTATACCTAAAGTACGTAAATATGTTGTAAGGCTCATAATAATCTCAGAAGAAATATTGGTACATTAGCCTTTTTTTTAAATGGGAAAAATACTTTTAAGGTCCATGTTAGGCATCTTTAAAATTTTCCTGTTCAAGAATTTGAGGGCTAGAAAGACAGGAAGAATCAAGGGTGAAGGAGGAGAGTGAAAATTCTCCAAGTGTCTGACCTCATTTAAGAGTATTCTGGAGTTCTTTTCCCTTCATTCATCATGGCTGGCAAGATCTCTGTCTTTGGCAGGGCGATTCCTATCTACTGCACTTTTCTGTTGGGAAACATCTAATGATTTCAGTTACGATTTCTGCCTCCCCTGTGTCGGGGCGTGGAGGAAGTTATTCCCATTCCTTCTGAAGTATAAGAAGGGTGTAGACAATTCTCATTTCTTGCCATTAAATACTGTGTGGTATCTCATACTAGGGACCTTGGTTGATTCTAGGAATATCAACTCTAAGACAACTCTATTTTATTTGTTGTTTTTTTTTTTTTTTTTTTTTTTTTTTTTTTTTGTGGGTACCGGGGGGTCGACCTCAGGACCTCGTGCGCCAGCAGGCGCCCGTGCCGCTGAGCGATATCACCGGCCCCTTTTTTGTATGTGGGTTCCGGGAGTCGAACTCGGGCCCTCGCGCTTGCAAGGCAGGCGCTTAAACCGCTGAGCCATCTCACCGGCCCTTATTTGTTGTTTTTGATCCAATCATTGCACAGCTCTATTTGAATATCCCTCCCATTCACCATGCCCCAAAGTGAACTCCACACCATGTGGTAGATTTCACTTAAAGCTCCAACCTTAGCTTCATTAAGTGCGAGACTATGGAAAGGGGGGTAGCAGTATGTTCAGGTGGTTGTGTAGTTACAAACGGCATATGCTCCAAGCTGCACAAAGCCTAGCTTCATCCTGTTCATGTCATTCCTGGCTTTACTCAATATTATGTCTCTGGGGCATGAAAACAACACGCTCCAGTGGCCTTAGCCAACACGTGAGCATTTTCCTCCACGGCTTTCTTGTCCTTGTTCCACTCAGACAAATCAACAGTTGCTGCTCTCAACACCTAAAATCAGTCCATTCTAATCTTCTGTGTTTTCATTAGAACTATTGAATTCAAATTTCTAATCTTCTGTGTTTTCAATAGAACTATTGAATTCAAATTTCCATTTTCTCCTGTGTAGATTAACATGAAACGTCCTTAAGTAGTTCCCAGAAGGGTCCTTTACTCTCTATTGACAATATGTGCTACAAAGTGATCGTTCCAAATTCAAATTTGGTAGAAAACACCTAACGTAACACATGACTTTCAGGATAATTCTAAGATTCTTAAGAGAGTATAATAAATCCTTGATAGTTTATATCCTTTCTAGTTCCCTTTTGCTGCTGAATTGTGTCCATTCCTTTCATAATAATTACACTAATTCCTTCAGTCTCAGCTTGTGTGTCACTTGAACCGAGAACTCCTGCTTTGTCACTACCGAAGACTATTAGATGTTTTGTGTGATTATGTGTAACATATAACATTTATATGTGTATAGTACACATATATACACATCTAAAGTTGTAATATAAATATAAAATTGTGTGTATTGTGCACTTCAGAATGTGCTTAATGCGCCAATCTGTCAGAATTAAGAGTGATGTATAAAAATCACATTTCTGCGCCTTACTTCCGGTTCTGATGAATGAAAAATTATGACTGGAAACTAAAGAACATTCATCTTCTTAGCAAGCAACACTGAAAACTACTGGCTAAAGGATGCCTGGCGTCTAATAAGAAAACAATAACTTATTGAATTAATACACAAATAATACATTTCTTTAGTAGTGGATTTTTTTGAGACTACCATACCTCTCTAGTTGACCTCTGTCTCTTGGGACCACAACAGTATCAGATTTTCCCACAAGAAACAGAGGCCAGGAGACTCAGGAGTGGATAGAGGTTGAACTCTTCTCTGCAGTATTTTAACCAAGGATTATAACAATTTGGTCTGCATTTCAGCATATTATATTGAGAGATTACTGAGAAAAATGGGACTAATATATGTAAAAGAAAATTACAGGGCCAGTGATATAGCTCAGTGGCATAAGCACTTGCCTGGCAAGTGCAAGGTCCTGAGTTCGATTCTTGGTACCCACAAAAGGAAAAAAATAAAAAGAAAATTACAATATTAATATTCTTAATGTATTATGGCCTTTTATTAATAAGGAAAATTTATTTCAGTGGAAACACAAGGGCATGAATTGAAATACATAAAAATAATAGAAATAAATGGTCCAAGAAATGCAAAATTCAATTTCAGTACTTTTTCAAGAAATAAAAAGTAAAATACTAACTAGCCATCATTTTTATCCCACTACATGGTAACATTTTTACAAAGAATTATTTTTTGTCAATAGTATGTAGACATGAACACTTTCCTATAGTATATCATGAGAGTAATTGGTCCAAATTTTTTAGAAGATGCTTGGAAAATATGTATATATGCATAGAAGTTTTAATGCACACAATATTTAGTTAGTAATTTAACTTTTATGAACTTAATAAACATTCAGAGAAATACTCCAAATTTCAGCACTTATTGCCAAATTATTGGTAAGAAATGATAAAATAGCTTAAAAGTTCCCAAATTGGAGTTTTTAGAAATAAAATGTACTACATCTAGGCATCATCTGGAGCATTATGGCATCAGAAGCAGTTCTAGAAAAATTCTTAAGATAAATTCTGGGTTCAAGGTATATAACCTTGCACGATTACTTTCATTCTGTCGATGTCAGTGCTGGAAAGAAACTTGCCTGTTAGACTGATATGTGGAAGTAATTGTAAAGCATTCAGTGCACTGCCGAGAAGATAAAAAATTCTTGAGGCATATTATCTAAAATTGGAAATTTATTTGAGAGCCTAACCAAATGTTCATGAACATAGTAAATAAAAACTCAAATTTCACAGGGATGTATATGATTGCCTTCATTTCTTAAAAAAAGTTGTCTTAATATTGCTCTCAATACTTCTCTCTCTCTCTATTTCTCTCTCCCTCTGTTCTATTCATCAAAATTTAGCACTGTTTAGGTTTGGATTATAGAATTATCGATGCTATTTTTCTTCTGTGTGAATTTCTGTTTAGCTGAAATATTAATTAGTAATTTGGTGATACTGGTATTCAAGGATTTTTTTTTTTTTTTGGAAGAGAAGACACCTGAGCTACATTTAAAGAATGAAGAGACTTTTTAAGTAACCAAAGGTGATAGAGAAGACATCCCACAAAGGCAGAGTAATAGGGAAAGTGTCATAGGAATATGGAATTAAATGGAGCATTTGCAAAAGTGCACATCTAGAATAACTGGAGTATTAGGTAGGGCGGTGTGGAAAAGTGAAATTTGAGATGCCAGTAGAATGTAATCCATTAAATTCATGGATTTTTTGCTTAAGTTTTAAAATTCACCACAGTACTGAATTGCAGTTATTGACAAAGCATTTTAAGCATGGCAGTGATAGGGTCCAATTTGCATCTTATCTAAAAATTTTGTCAAGTATGGAGGATGAGTTTGAAGTTCACTTTGAGTAAATTCATTGCTTAGATTATTTACATATAAGTGGTTATGGTGGCTCCTTACTCCGCGGACGGTAATGTGACCTTGGACACTTCAAGTGATCTCTTTCTGAGTTCTTGGTTGTGGCAGGAAGATAATAGGTCCTATCTCAGAAAGTGATATTAACACTTAAAGAGTTGACATGTATGAAATGCTTAGAGGAGTGCCCGCAGTATAACAAGGGCTCAACAAATGAAAGATAATTAAAATTTTGTCTAAATGAACTTGTTTCCTAATGATCTACAATTCAGAAAACATTAAGATGAGAATAAAGAAAAACAGGGGCTCTTGGGAAACCATCTTTCTGATAAGGATTATAAATATATGTATGTGAACGTTTAGAATAAATAGTATTATATGTTCTATGACGATTCCCTAGCCAACTGTGTGAACTTTGTGTTTGGCAAGAAGATATAAAAAAAGTTCTGCAAACTCCTGAGTAGAAACACAGATATTTTAAAATCAGAATGTGACATTCGCATCCAACGTGCCGTTTCAATTTTGCAGTAGCACCAGATTCCTGTGTGCACAGCAGCTTGGAAGTCACCAGGCAGAAGATCAAAAAGCACATTCCAGGCTCAGAGAAACAATGAGAAGAGTCAACGTTCGGTGCAAACCCTCTGACTCGCATGGTTCGCTCCCTGGTTTCCTTCCAAGCACACTTCTCCACCCTTCCCCAAATCAAACTGTCACATGTATGTATATTTTGTACTTGAAATATCTTTTAAATAGGGTGAGTAATGCATTGAGGAAATAGTATTTCAAAGTTATGCAATTCCAGAAAAGGCTTAATGGCTAAGTTAATTTTTATAGACATTCAAGAAAAGTAAAACTGTGTGAATTTATTGTGTTTTGTTTTAAGCACATTAAAAAAACAAAATTTGACATTAAATGCATTCAGTATAAAAATGAATGTGGGCTGGTGAGATAGATCAGTGGCATAAGTGCCTGCCCAGCAAGCGCAAAGTCCTGAGTTCGACTCCCAGAACCCACATATGAAAAAAGGGCCGGTGATATCACTCAGCGGCACGCGCTGGCGCTGCTGGTGCGTGAGGTCCTGAGGTCGACCCCAGGTACCCAGAAAAAAAAAAAAAAAAAAAATGAATGTGATTAATGTCTTCAGACTAAAGTTAATTCTGATACTTTAAGATAATTTTACTGAAAATATATGATTTAGTACTTTGAAAATATGTGGGAAACTATACAATTAGTATTTCTAAATAGTTACATAGATTGAAAAGAGAGTTTTAATTCTTCAACTGAATCAGAGTGTGTAAATTTTTAATACTTTTGTATGGTGAAATCGTACATTTCTCTATTTCACAGAGGAAAATACTATGATTTGCATTTCAAGAAATAAAATTAAGCTTTTAAAATGGAAATGTAATGCAAAGAATTATTTTGGGAGAATCTATTTTTAAATCTAAAGATTTAAGCATTCTAATTAGTACATGAATTGATTAAATTCCAGTGAACGAAGAAAATGCCTAAAATTATGAAGAGTCATCTTGCTCCCATTTCAATAAAGGAAAAACTTCTCATAGCTGTCTTTTTTCCTGATAACAAAATTTTGGGAATTTTTACATTTCCAAGAAACTCTATGAAGAATATCAAATTCTGCTTTCTGAGGTTGTCAATAATCTCCATTTCCACGGAGTGATTAAAATGTGACAAGAGGCAAACTTTGTATATTATCCTACTTTCTATTTCTGTGTAACAAATCAGGCCAAAAAATAACATCTCAATAGCAGCCATTTTATTTTGCTTATGAATTTGGCATTGGGAGAGTTAGGAGTTTGGAAAGCGTAACAGGAATGGCTTTCCTTTGTTCTATAGAACTTACAGGCTCAGCTGGAAATGTGGGAGGCTGGGGGTAACTGGATGACTTGGATTTAATTGGAATATAATCTCTGATATGATATGTGACTTTGGACAAAACAGTGCACGTCTAATCTATAAAACTAAGAAAATAATATCTATTGTTTTTTCATGGTTATGGATAACATGTATGTAAATAAGTGAAACATGTGCATATATATGACATTTCTATCTGTCCTTCCACCCACATTTTCTTTTTTCTTTTTTAAATTTTTATTAGTACATATTTGTCATATAATGATCACATTCATCATAGGGAATTTGTACATAATAAGTCTTAATTCTTTTTTTTTTATCACTTTCCTCCCTTCCCTTCAACCTTTCTTCTACTTCCCATTTACATAAGCTTTGTTTCTATTTTTTCCTTCCGTTCTCTCTTTTTTAAAAAATCACTTTCTAAAATAAATTGGTCAACTCAACTTCTTTGACAGTGGACTTGATTTACATCAAATTCACATACCTACCAAAGCAATTCAAAGGTGTTGTGGTGTTCCTGTTATAGGACCTCCAAATGATATAAAGGAAATATTATAACTCCCAACCTGCTAGATGTCTGATATGTTGAGTTTGTGTTCCCCAAAATTAAAGAATGAATTCTAAGGAACAATGGAGGTTAAGAGTAGGAAACTTTATTGAAGGAGAGACAGCTCCTGAGAGACAGGAGGGGGCCTGAGTGGGTTTCCAATGAGTCTACTTCTCAAAGGAAGTTTTATAGACCAAAATCACAAGGTGGGTACAAAATCATGAGGTGGGTACAACGTGGGACAAAACTAGTATTAACCAATAAGATTACAAGTACAGCTGCTTAGGTAATGTTGATCCAATGGGGAAGCAAGTCATGTAGCAAGTGTCCATGGAAAGAACAAGGACCTTTTTTGGAAGAGATGAGTCAGGAGGTCCTGCTGACCCACCTGGGTGACTGATGTCTATCAAGACTTTATTGGACCAGGTGATACCAATTACAGTATATTGCTTGTCCCTAGGGGAGGCATGCAGGCTTGGTCATTCCGTCTTTATCTTGAGGCCTGGCCTTCAATGGATGTGCCTCCAGCCACGGTTGTAATGTATTCTCATCATATGCACTGACTCTCTCGAGGGCCCAGCTCTGTCTGACTGCCTATAATATTTCTACCTAACTTAGGAGTCGATAATATTCCCAATGTTAATAAGTACTCAGAGGCAGTAAGATATTTATGTATGTGTGCATTTACCTTAATGTGACATCCATTCAGTTATTTTTGACATTTTGAATATGTACCTGTGGGGGGCTTAGTCCGTCAGTAGATGTCAATTAGACTGGTCAGAATCTGGGAATTCTGATAGTATTTGCAATCTTAGAGTTTCTGACTCACCAAATCATTGAGGTGAAGTAACAGAATAAGCAAAAGAATGCTTAATTTTAAACATTATGTGAGGCAATATATGATAGTGATTTAAAGTAGTCGCTCTGGAGTAGAGTTCTTGTCAAAAGTCGACTCCACAAATTAGTAGCTGAAAGTTACTTAATCTTTCCCCTTTAGTCCCCATACTTATAGAATTAGGGTCGTATTAGTATGTATATTATAATAAGCTAGTATGTGTAACACCTTAGAATAGTAAAAGGTATTTTGGCAAGTACCCAATAAATATTAGGTATTATTGTTGATATCATTATCACTACTAATATAAGAATTAATATGGTATGTAAAATGAGATGCACAGGATTATAATCATAACCCTTGCCTGCACTGTTACTTCTCTATACTGTTAAACCATGCTTACAATAGTTTTCATGGTTTTCTTGACAATTTCCTTGACATAAGGGAGGGTAAGGGAGAGGGGGATAAGATTCTTGATGATTTCCTTTTCTATGTTTACAGATCCTTTAAAAATTTTTATAAAAGTGTTTGTTGATTACACACAATCTTCTACATGCAGGGATAGACCTGGAAGATGTTATAAGAAAGGCATAATCTAGTTTTCCTGTACATTTTCATCTTTGTGGGAGAATAAGGCAGGTAAGAAGGCTAACAGTACAATCTGCTTTTGTACCACAAAGAGTGTGATGCTTGGGGACTGAGAGGAGGAAGGAATTAGCTTGCTCACTCTCAGCTATGACGTTTGTCAAGCATCTGCCTGTCCACTTCTATTTCTTGACTATATACAAACATATTTTCAAGTTTTCTCCCCAGCCTTTTGGAGCAACTCCTATTCATTTTTTAATATGTGGCTCATTTGTCACCTCTGCTTTTTGTAGGGGGACCTGTCACATCTCTGAGCAGAATTAAAGTATTTTTATATTCTTAAACAGATTTTTTAATGAAAGTGGAGATGAATTTACAAATATTCATAATTACAACTTAAAGATTTAATGTAGAAAACAACATTTTAAAGAAACTAAAATATATACAAATGTTTTAAAAATCTTTATGTAGAATATCTATTGTGATGCCTATGATAAAAATATAACAGTGTGGTTGTGTGTGTGTGTGTGTGTGTATGTGCTTAGTAGGTGCATAATCCCAGCTTGAAATGATGAGAAAGTTCTGGAAGTAGATGGCAGTGAAAAATAATGTGAATATATTTTTTACTGAACTATATACACTTGAAAATGATTACAATGGACACTTTTATGTTATATATACTTTATCAGAGGAAGAAAGTAAAAAGGAGTGTTTTCACCCTTCATAATTTTAAAAACTAGAGAACGATAGCATATCAGTATGTATCTATTTCTATAAATTTGTATATATCCCTATATCAGTTTTGTTAGCCAATGGCTCACATTCTTTCATTGTACTATGAATGATCTGTAGTGTTTTATTACAAGCTCAAGTGGTTGAGCCATCGTGGAGGGGACGGGTAGAACTGTACTACCTATCACTGATGATGTTACTCTAGGGAAACAAACACAAAAATACCAAAGCAAAAGACATGATAAAATGGCTGCCGTAATTTAAAATATAGAAAAAATAATTTGTGCAGTGAGCGGAAGGAAGGATGAATTCTGATTTGTGGAGATTGGCCAGGCCATTTGGCAGAAATAGTAATCGAGCCAAGATGTAAATAATACATTTATATGGACTAGCAAGTTTAGAATGAAATTTTAGAAAGAAGGAGCAGAACAAAGTCACCGAGATAAGAAAGCACACATTCAGAAGCATAAAATGAGGGGAGAGGGAATGTGTATTGTGCGGACTCAGGAATTGCATTTTCAGGCTCGAAATGCGAAGGGACACAATCCTTAAAGGACTGGGTAACTGATGCTTATTCTTTGCCAGTGCTGATGTTGATACCTTGCTCCTGAGAGAGTGGATGGAATCCCTGTGCCATAGACTTGCTCTGACCACTTGGATTGAATGATTTTTATGTTATTAATAGGGAAGGAAACGAGCTAAAACCATTTACCTTGTTACTTACAAGGAGACAAAAAGTTATGTTGAACATCTACCATGTGCCAGGCCCTGTGTTAGGTATTTTGAGCATTATGTGATACATCTTCAGAGAGTTCCAGGTTTTAATTCATTTGCACTTTTTCTTTAGCAGTCTGGCCACCACATTCTAGGGGAGACATGCTATAGGAATATAGAATTTTAAGTGGAATTTCTCCAGGTGCTGGTTATTGATACCCTGTCTATTTTGAAAATAGAAACTATTGAGATTATCACACAAGCCTCTGGATATTTAATCTTCTACTCAAAAACTTAGAGTTTGAGCCGGTGAGATGGCTCAGCGGCTTAAGCGCCTGCCCGGCAAGCGCGAGGGCCCGAGTTCAACTCCCGGATCCCACATATGAAAAAGGGGCCGGTGATATCGCTCAGCAGCACGGGCGCCTGCTGGCGCGCGAGGTCCTGAGGTCAACCCCCCGGTACCCACAAAAAAAAAACAAAAAACAAAAACTTAGAGTTTCTACTTTATAAACTTAGAGTATTCTATTAAATACATAGATGCAGAAATATATTTATAATTTCCTCTTCTTTAATTACTACTATCACATATTCCAGAATTAAAATGTTGTGATACAATGTCTGCATGTTATGTCCATTAACATCACACCTATAGCCATATTGGATTTATAAGTTTGGGATATGTTTCCATTAAAATATTTAGAATTAAACTTATAACAAAATATCAAAAGTATTATTTTGGATAAAATTTTCAGTGAATTCAAAATATGAGTATCTTCTTTTCTGCTTTGATCATGTTTAAAGATTCCAGTAAATGTCTAAATAATGCATTCTTTATAATTTAACACTAAAGGTCTAGCGCAAAGAATGGCTATGAAATGTACATTAAATAATACCTTTAAAGCTGGTTAAAGTGCAGTTTTCTAGTAAAACTTTCAAACAACCAAATAACATTTATATAATCCCTCTAGCTAAATTGTGAGTTTGTCACTCAATAAGATAGTTTCATGCTAAAAGTACATCTATTTTTAAACGTGCAATTCTTCACTTTGAACACTTCATATGTGAGAGCTTGGCCAGCATAGCGGCTGCAGACGTTGAGCGAGGGGAGAAAAAGCCTTCTGTTTTAGAACACAGCAGAAAATTCCTTTCCATGAGGATTAGCGTGGTGTAGTAAACAACACTGGAAGTATTGTAAATGACATAGCTGACTGTGACCTGAACCAATCTCTGTCCGCATGACGCCAAGCCAGAGACGTGGAGCTGCAGCAATTAAACTTGATAAGTTGGCATGGAGAGCTAGAAATACCTCACTTCTGTGCGCAGGTGTGAAGGTGCTCGTGATCTGTCTCAGAATTTCAACACTGGCTCTACCAGAAATGGAATATGATCCCTTTTCTCCTAATATCTACACAGGAAGGAGCATCTGTTGCATTACCAAGGTGGAAATCACATTATAGTGCGAGAAATTAACCATAAGGTCTGAGTCAGTTGGTCCATCGCTGCAGATCTGTTGCCGAGTAGAAAATAAACTCTGACAAATGTGCGCTATCCTCGGGGTAGCAGTCAATCTACCTCAACCCAAATATGTTCACTTCAAACATATGGACTTCATAAAATTGGTAAGTTCTTTCTCTGTGTGGTGATGTCTGAAGTTTTCCAGTGTGAAATTGTGAAGTGATAAAGCAAGAGTTGCTGCTCATTATAACCAAGTTCTTGGAGTTAGCATGGAAACAGCATTGGTCACTAAGTCCTGCTTTGGGGGAAAGCGTGTGCAATGGTCACGCTCCCAAGTGCACTTGGATCTACATACAGGCCGATGTCTAAACTAGAAAAGCATGGGTGCAGCAGGTAAAAAAATAGATGGTATTTTATGGTACCACATGAGGTAAGCTTAGGTATGAATTCCATGGATTTTTAGAAAATGCCATGAGTACAGAAGTGGAAATACTGATTAAAACCAATTATTGTTTCCAATATGCATCTCTGCCTCAGCTCCCTGGGTCCACCAAGCCTAACTGAAACATCCATTGTTCTCCCTTGCGCCTTTCAACTTCTAGCTCTTCCGTAAGGCTCGCTCCATCTATCTGTAGATAGAGCTGTGGCTAATTATCTCCTCTATGCTCATCTCACACATTCCCAACTTCAGTTTTTACATTCTAAGATACACATGTCAGCAGTCGATTGCATTTTATACCATATTTTATTTATTTATTTATTTATTTTTTTGTGGGTACTGGGGGTTGACCTCAGGACCTTGTGCACCAGTAGGCGCCCATGCTGCTGAGCAATATCACTGGCCCTTTTTTCGTATGTGAGTACCGGGAGTCGAACTCAGGACGTTGTGCTTGCCAGGCAGGTGCTTATGCCACTGAGCTATCTCATCGGCCCCTATACCGTATTTTCATCAGCTCAAACACTACCAGTTTTTGGAACATTGTATGATCTGTCCCCTGAGGGATAAGGACTCCTCCTCTGTAAGTGTGAATATTTGGCATGAAGACCCCAATAGTTTTTGTTGTTGTTGTTGTTGTTGTTGTTGTTTTCATCATTGTGCTCATTTCTGAAGCTACTCAGAGACTGAAAGTACAGTTTCCATTTGGGCAGACTTACTGTTGAGTGACAACTTATGACAAGAAAAAGCCAGTATGAAGATCCTATGGAAAGAAAGAGTAATGTGTCATCAGAACTGAAGGAAGTCCAGTCAAATGAAGGATTAAAAGAAACTAAAACAAAGTGCAAGAAAGAATTTATATAATCTCTGGTGAAGGTACATTAAAGATGAAATTGAAAACTAATAGAAAAACAAAGACTGCTAGTCTTGACTATATGAAGAATAAATTTCTATAAATCACAGAACATTGTAGATTCTGCCTTTGCTCGCCTGTGCTTGCTCTGTGTTCCAGGAAACTGACCTCCGTGAATGACAGCACTGGATCCTCACTGCCTTCTGCCCCTGGATTATGTTGGTTAAGGGGAGGCACCTGCAGGACACCAGAAGCATCCATTTCCAAGACTCTAGTGCTTCCTGGACTCCCGTAAACATCTTTCCTCTTGTTGCTCCTCTAGGTGTTGAGATGGTAACAGCTCCTTCCTGTTGATAATCCTCGGGTGTTTCATTATCCATTGTTTGTCCCCTAACCCAGCCCATCGCTTTGTAAACTCATTAAACTCTTCTAAATGAACCCCTTGGGGGTGCCATCTGTATTCTGCAGTGATCCAGACTGAAATACCGTAATCAGAACAGCAAGCGACAAACTTGGAAAGAGAATGTGATCTGCCTTATTGGAGAAGAGCTTATCTGAATTTCACAGGTGTCATATTAGAGTGCTTCAAGATTATTATGAAAACAACATGAATGTCTCGACAAAAGTGCACAAGTGAACGGGATATTTTAAGATCTTAATATCTCTGGATAACTAAGAAATGTTGAGATGCTCGAAATACAGAGGGATTTCATTTTACATGAATTGCTGTATTTCCTGAATTTGCTACCACAATTAGCTCTTGTGATATAAAAATATAAAAATTAAACCTTAAACAAATGTACTATACACATGTTTCATTAAATTCTACAACACCGACGTGCCCTCCCACTTATTGATTCCAATAGATCTTGCGAGAAGTCTCACAGTAGCTTGACGAGTGAATAAAAGGCCTTGGAGACATCCGGTGGAGACCACCTTGTAACCCTCAGAAATGGCTGCCTTGAAAAGTTCACTCCTAGATTCAGATATTCCTTCCTGGTGAGTGCCACACGTAGTGTCTTTTGCAATGTGATTTCTTATAAGCTTGTGTTTCCATTATACGACTGCCTCCCTAGTATCAGTCCTTGAGGACTTTTTCAAGTCATGTCAGCAGCAGAGTAAGTGTTTAGGAAATGGTCCTTGAATGAGAAAGTAATACGGATAGTAAAACACAAAAAGAGCCTGAAACTATTGTACTTTAAGCAGGAATTGAAGAAAATTGGAACCCTATTGAATACAAGCCAGAAATGCAGAATCAGAGTTATAGAATAATCAGTGAAATAGTGTTGTAACATTTACTGTGCTAAATTTTTTTCTAAGTAATTCCTTAAAATCTATTTAATCATTCATCTTTGTATGTAGATAGATGCTCCTTATTTTATGATGAGGTTACTGATAAAACTCTTATAAATTGAAACTATCATAACTTGGAAATGCACTTGATACACCTAAACTCCTGAATATTTTAACTCAGCTACATAGAAACTGACATAATATCTATTGTTTCTCTTCATGAGCGTGGGGCTAGCTGGGAGCTGCATCTCATTGTCACTGCCCACCATCTTGAGAAAAGTTTGCATCATATATCACTAGCTCAAGCAAAGATCACGATCTGAAGAATAATTTCTACTGAATGTGTATTGCTTTTGCACCATGTAAAGTCAAAAATTGCAAGCCAGACCATCATAAATCAATGACTGTATTTTTAAAGAAGTCACCTCTTCCCCCCAAAATCACACAAAAAACAAAAATAAGAAAATATAGTTATGTGTATATTCTTGAAAATTGTACACTTAATTGTGAAAACATGTGAGTGTTTAGTGTGTGTGTGTGTGTATTTGTAAGAAAGAGGGAGAGAGAGATACAGAGATTAGGATCAGATGTTCATGACAGGAAGTAGATTTACACAGGCGACAAATGAGCAAGTGAGTCCAAGTCCAACTGCCTCGGTGGCCCTGGAAGGGCACGTTCACAGCGACCTACGAGAAGCCGTTACGCGAGGCGGCTAGTGCATCTGCGGGTCCTCAGTCAAGTGTGTAGAGCTGGATCTCTTAGTTAAAAGGAAGATGAATTAGACAAAAAGCGAAGGAAGGAAAAGACGGGCTGGATGCCTCAGTGAACCCCAGATGTGATGTAGATGGGAGAAAATACTGAAAGGGATTTATATCTAGATTACCTAAAACGTTCTTATAAGACAATCTAAGGAAACAAACAAAAATGGGCAAAAACCACTACACGAGAAGACAATGAATGACCGTGTCTGTGTGTCACCATCTCTGAGCTTGAAGACCTTCAGAGGGATGCCTTACCATCTTCTTTGGGCCAGCACGCACCCTGACAGTGTGAGGAAGGTCTTCATGAAGTGCAGCTCCCACTTTAACCAAGACGATGACACAGCAGTGTGGCGTGGTGTGTATAAAAAATGACCAACATCTAGCACAATCAGGAAGAGCTTTTACTTCGGTCAGTACGAAGGAGGATTTTAAAACCAGTTTTGGAATGTGTTACATGGTAAAGTAGACACGTAATTCTTTTTTTTTTTTTTTTTTTTTTTGGGTACCAGAAGTCGACCTCAGGCCCTTGCACTTGCCAGGAGGTGCCCGTGCCGCTGAGCGATATCACCAGCCCTTTTTTTCCTTTATATGGGTTCCGGGAGTCAAACTCAGGACCTCGCGCTTGCCAGCAGGCACCCATGCCACTGAGCAACATCACTGGCCCTTTTTTTCCTTTATGTGGGTTCCAGGAGTCGAACTCAGGACCTCGCACTTGCTGGGCAGGCGCTTATACCGCTGAGCTATCTCACCGGCCCTGTAATTCTTAACTGGTCTCCACCCAACCGATTATTTGTTTTCTGAAATATAAATTGCTATTGCATATTCTAGAATTGCACTTAAGAATTACAGTTTAAGGACTATTTCTGGCTTCTTTGGATCATCATAATGATTTTAAAATTGATCCAAGTTGGATTTAGCAGTTCAGTCTTTTAATATGAGCAGTCTATTACTGTAAGAGTCAAATTAAAATAATTATGAGCACACTATAGCTGTAACTCAGTTTATTAATTTGACAATTATCAGTAAAGCTCCTATGGATATTCTTGTAAAGTTCCTTATATGGACATATATTTTTGTTTTTCTCTAAATATTTAGAAATAGAATTTCTGGGTCATATGGCAATTATATATTCAATTTTTAAGAACCTAAAAGTAAGTTTTCAGAGGTGGTTAGATCATTTCATACTAACAGTATTTAAGATATCCAGTCACTCTATATTGTTGCAACTCCTGGTATTATAAGGACAGCTTCATTTTAAATTTTGGCTTTCCAGTGTGTATCAATTGGTACCTCAACATCATAATTTGCTTTTTCTTGATGATTAATGATTTTGACCATTGTTTTATCTATTTATTGGCCACTCATTGTCTCCTTTTGTAAAGTGCTTTTTGTCCATTTTCAATTTTTGTTTCTTTCTTTCTTACATTGACTGGTAAGTGTATTTTATATAATCTGAATACAATTCCTTTTGAGCATTTTCTCCAGTCTACAGCTTCTATTCAGTTACCTAGCAGAGTACGGTGAAGAGTAAAAACTTTTAATTTTGATAAATTACAATTTAGCAATTGGATATGGTTAGTGCTTTTTTTGTTTTACATTTTTGTTATCCCAAAATGTTATTCTGATGTATTCTAGAAGTTTTATAGTTTCACTCTTATGTTTAGATTTATGATTCATGGCAAGTGAATTTGTGTATGTGGTTCAGCTAAGAGCTGATAGTTTTGTTTAATGTTAATATCCAGGTCTTCCAGCAGCATTTACTGTATAGATTAACTTTTCTCCATTGAATTTTCCTAGCACTCAAGTATCAAATGACTTATAGACGTATTTTAAGGTTGTCTGGTTTGTCCATTGAACCAATATATCTACCCATATATTACCATATTATCTTGATTAGTGTAGCTATCCAGTAATTCTTGAAATTATGTAGTACGTGTTCTCCAAGTTGTTATTTTTCAAAATTGTTTCAGTTATTCTAGGTCCTTATCATTTTCCATATAAAATCAATGACTGTCAGTTTTTCCACTCTAAAGTTAGTATTTTCGGGCCGGTGAGATGGCTCAGCAGCGTATGTGCCTGCCTGGCAAGCGCGAGGGCCCGAGTTCAACTCCCAGAACCCACATACGAAAAAAGGGCCGGTGATATTGCTCAGTGGCATGGGCTCCTGCTAGCACACAAGGTCCTGAGGTTGACCCCCAGTACCCACAAAAATAAATAAATAAATAAAGTTAGTATTTTCCCCCATGTCATAGTCTGTTCTCTGAACCAAGTCACTAAGCATAGCACATCCCCAAGGGAGTTTGGGAATTAAGTTCCACCTTGCAAAGGGGTGATTTATTCATATAAAATCTGGAATTCTGTAGAGGAATTTTGATTCTGCTCTCTACATATTATTTTTAATTATTTATTTGTATTAAGGGAGACTCATGTACATTTATTTTATACTTTGGCCATTCACACTTAAGGCAGTCCTTGAGGTGGTTGGGGTTCAAGTCAGAGGTCTACCCTCTTGCTAATATTTTTCTGTCCATATTTTCTTTGTTCTCTTTTTCCTTTACAGTCTTTTTTCAAACTGAGTATTTTTTAAATTTCCATTTTATTTCCAAACTACCTTGTTAGGTAAACATATTTGTCTTATTTAATGGTTGCTCTAGTGATAGAGTTGTATTTATATGAATTTAAATCAATACACAAAATCTACCTCCAGTAAAGTGTATTTTTATTCCATCATACTTTCAAATTATATTATAGCACTTTGCATATAATTTAAGAATCATGCAAAAGGGGCTGGTGAGATAGCTCAGTGGCATAAGCACCTGCCTGGCAAGCACGAGGTCCTGAGTCCAGCTCCTGGTACCCACATATGAAAAAAGAGCCGGTGATATCGCTCAGCAGCACAGGTGCCTGCTGGCGCACGAGGTCCTGAGTTTGACCCCGGTACCCGCCAAAAAAAAAAGAAAAATCATACAACAGTGTATTTTCACTTCCATGGTTCTATCCACTGTAACTGTTCTATCCAGTTAAGATTGGAAGATGTCTAACATCCTAATTGTACATAGATTATACATCTCTACATGTATTTTGTTATTTATCTTTGTAAAACTGTATCTCAGTTTTTATTTTGAATATTTACTTATTTTAAAGAAACTGAATTATTTGTTTAAGAAGTTCTTTAAAAGTCAGTGTTTTGCACCCACATAGTAACTCAATCTGGCATTCTTGGGTCAAAATTTCTATTTTTCTTCAACCTCGGGAACTTCTTTTAGCACTTTTTATAGAGCAGGTTTATCATTAATGAATTATCTTAGACTTTATTTGCCAAAATGCATCTATTAAATATTCAATTTTGAAGAATATTTTACTGGATACATAATTTTAAGTTAGTACATGAAGTTTGTTGGATTTTTTTTGTTTGTTTTGCACATTACAGATGTCATTAAACTCTCATCTGGTTCATGTTGTTTCAATAAGGAATCTACAGTCTATGTTCCTCAGTTTGTAATATTTATTTTCTGCTAGTTGTTTTTCAGTTGTTCTCTTCAGTGCAATTAATTTTTATATTTATTGCTGAGATTTTCTTTCGTATGTACAGCCTGGGTTTCCCTGAACTGCTTAAATCTGTTGGTTTGTAATTTTCATGAAATTCAGATGTTTCTGGCTATTAATTCTTTAAATATTTTTCCACAACTCCTGAAGGTCATTTCACATTTAGTTGATAGTAGACCATTTGAGGTTTTACCTCAAGCAACTGGGATTGCGATTTTTTTCAAAGCATTTAACTCTGCCTCATTTTGAATATTTCTTGCTGTTTCCTGGAGTTCATTTTTCTTTCTTCTGCACTAAACTGTTGTTATGCTTTTTGCATTGAAATACTCTAATTTTTATCTTTAAAAATTTTATTTGATATTTTGTATGTCTTTTATTTCTCTTATTGTACTCATGTTTTTCTAAGTTTTGAACATCTTAAAAATAATTTCTTCTTTTACTACTATATAGTCAGCTTTCTTGTTCCTGAGACACAATACCCAACACCCGCAATTAAAAGGAGGAGATGTTTAATTCAGAGTTGCAATCCATGATCGATACCCATGCCACAACCTGAATGTTAGGCTGCCTTAAAATATCCTCCACCAGATTAATTGTTTACCGCCCTTAATCTCAGTCTTCCACAAAATCTCAGGACATGGGCAAAACATAGACAAATTTTCTGCCAGAGCATAACATGCATGCCTTCTAGTCCGACTGCTGCTGGCGTCCTTGTTCCCATCTGAAACATCCTGACCCTGGCCTTTACTCTCTGCCTTTCTATCAGCATGTGGTCTTTGGAACTCTGACCAGAATCACCCAGTAGGTTGTTATAGCATTCTAGGCCTTCTCTAGCATCTCCAAACCTTTCCAAACTTTCCCCACAAACTAGTTCTAAAAGGTTCTAAACCACATTGTCAAGCATAGTCACAGCAATGGCCTCATTCCTGGCACCATTTTTCTGTGTGAGTAACCTTTCTCACCAGCGGCCATAATACTTAACATCAACAACTTGAAAGAGAAGTTTAATTTGTTTACAGTTTACATCCATGGTTGACTGGGTCCAAGGCCTCCAGAGTCATCATGACAATAGGGTGTGGTCGGTCAGTTTCTTAGTTCATGGCAGCTGGGAAGGACAGGGAGGAATGTCAGGAAAGGAGGGGCTGGAGACCATGCGTAGTACCCAATGTCAAGTCTTCATGACCCACCCAGAGCCACCCAAAGATATGCTCCACCCTTCCCAAAGCTAATTATGGTGAGATTCCACCTTCACTGCCACAACTACTAATTCCATACATTTGTCATTTTTTCAGTGTTTCCATTCATTTATTTTATTTATATTTCTCACAGGACACATTTTCCTGTTTTTTTAGGTGCCTGCTGATTTTTTATTTGAGATAGATTTTATTGTTATGCTGAGGGAGGGAGTTTTAAAATGTTGTTTGAGACTTTCGACAGTGGGGAACTACTGTACTTGCAAATCAATTTGGAACCTTAATAAGCTGATTTCAAGATTTGTAAGGGTAGGTATAATATGGTTTTTCACTTGATCTGATTCAGTGTTCCTGCTAAGGCTTCACCATTAATGAATGTTCAAAGTATCTAACATGGTCTCTTAACTCTGGTTGATTGGTAGTCAAATATCTTTTTAGCTCTGTGTGACCTCTAGAATGTGTTCATATAACACCTTCCTGTAGAGTTCAACTTACTGTGCATAACCTAAAATTATTCATGGACTAAAGGTGAATCTGTTTATGTTACTCATCTTCCCTATTGTTTCCTTGCTGCTGGAGAGATTCACCCTACACAAACTTAACAAATATGCAGGGGTTACTCATGCAAAATTTGAGCTTTATTTCTGTGTATTTCCCTCTTTTCCAGACCTCTGCGTCATACTTATAGCTGCCTCAGTCTCCTGTGACTTTGATCTCAGTCAAATCAACTCATGAATGCTTTAGTTTTCAGCAGCAGGCTTAAGAGTTCTCTACACAGACCACTGAAACTTTTTCTTCAGGGGCTTTCTTTTCTTCAGCACTCTGGTTTACCAAATCGAGTTGCCTCCATTTTCTGATACTCTGAATTTTTCTCATAAATAAAACAAGACTTTTTGCATTGCTTGTTTCCTTTCCTACTGAATGAAAAATGCTTCTGAGAAGAAACTTGGGACACTTGCAGGATCCAATTTTTTATTTTAAATTTTTTCAGGGATCACAGTGCTATGCTGCTTTTTCATGGAAAACTAAGAACTGCTTAAATGAATAAGAAAGCTAAGAACTTTGTAAGTGACTAAGAATAAAAATGAGAGAAAATATGTAAGAACAAAACAATCAATAAATAGTAAGAAATTAAGAAGTTTTTGTAGTAGTATAAATAGAAGAAATCATGCACTAAAACTAAGTACATTAAGCTACTACAAGTTCTAATTAAAAGGCAGATATAAGCATGTATATGATAAAAATCAAATACTAATCTGTTTGTAAGATAGTACTATACGATATAAGGTGTATATCAATAGAATTGACATACAAACATTTTTCAAGACTGAGGGAAACTTCAATAAGAAAAAGTGATTCATTAGGAAGATACAATTCTGAATTTTTACAGTCAGTAAAATGACCTCAAAATACATAAATCAAATTTGGACACACAAGTAGCGATAAACAAATCAACAATAGTAGACTTTTTGATACACTATTTTTCTACAAAGATAGAGTGAGTGAACCATAAAATCAATAAGCATGTAGATTTGAACAACACAAGTAATATCATGTGATAAAAGTAAGCAGTTGGTCAAAGCGGAATGGAAAATAGAAAATATTTGTGTTTGATGCTGGCCCTCAAAGTGTTAGGCCTTCAGTTGTTTCTCATTCATGAGAATCCACATTAGATTCCAGCGGTTCCCCAAAATTACCATTTAGCAGTTCATCTAGTTTGTGGTTCCAGTGTCTTCTGCTCTAGCTAAGTGACTCCTTCAGCTGTGCTGGTCTGCATTTTCATGTTGCTCTAGAATTGCAGGTGGCAATTTGCACTGTGCCCTCAATTTTCTGAAAGTGTTTTGGACACATATTCGGATTCCACTTTATTCTTGCCTGTTGAAAAGTTTAAATCCAACTGATGTTAAGAAACTAACTGCGAGGTGTGGTGGTGCACACCTGTAATCGAGCACTCAGAAGGCTGCATCAGGACGATGACCAGTGGGGCCACATGGCGAGTTTGAGGCTGAACTGGGTTACAGAGTGAGACTGTTTCAAACAAAGCAAAACGAAACAAGCAGCAAACAATATAATGGAGTATTTGTTTTTAATAAAATATATTAATCCTTAAATTTAGGAATCTCCCCAAGTACTCTAAGGTTCTTTAAAAATGGCTACATTTAATTCTTAAGTTAGCGCTACATTTTTCTGTAGTAAGTAAATGAGTATTTTTAGACTTTACAATGACTTTTTATTATACATTAGAAAAATCAATCTGAATTACTGCTGTAATTTATCATGCTTAGCATGTACAAGCCCGTGACAGAAATTATTGCCAAAAATGCCTGTTAATATGTAAATGAGGATTCTATTCCTTCAAGCTTCATCTAGTAATTATTTAGCTTCTTTTAAAACGTGATTCATTGATCAGCAATTTTTAAAGATGAAATTTCAGCTTGTTTGTCCTTTTAGGATATTGAATTTGTTGGCATTTTGAAATGTGCATCCTTTGTTCATGCTGTATCATTCATGCAATGGAAACTGTACTTAATATTCCACATTGTGAAGTTGTAGACATAATATTTCCATATTTCAGATTCCCACTTTTTTAACAGTTGTTAAAATGTACTTACTTTTAAAAAGTGCGTCATCAGATCATTGACATAGTCATACCTTAGGAGTTGGGATATTTCCCTAACATTAATTTTGTCAGTTTTATCTTTAATAAGAGTTTAGAGTGTATGGACATGCATAATTTGAGGGCATGTTAAGTGTACCACACAAAGAAAGATATTTCTGATCCCCTCCAATAAAACAGCAATAGGAAAAAGAAAAGTCATAACAAATTACTTCATTAGAGCTCTTTAGGAGATCACAAGTAATTTCACATCTCAGCTATACAGAGCCAATGAGAAGTAAGTTTATTTTCATAACCAGTATTAATTATTGTAGGAAAGAATTTTTATTACATATAAAAGTATTTTCTAATGCCTCAGATCAACTCCCAAATATAACTCTGTGCCCATAAATTATTCTTAAGAAAAACCAATCACCCAGGCATTTATTTGTTTGTTTATTTATTTTAATTTTGTTTATTTACTTTTGATACTGACGACTGAACTCATGGCCTTTTCACTGAGCTATATCCCCAGCACTTTTTCATTTTTTGTTTTGAGATAGGCTTTTTCTAAATTGCTAACTTTTCTAGACTGGGCTCAAACTTACAATCCTGCTGCCTCAGCCTCCCTGAGTACTGGGATTACAGTAATGTACCCCAATGCCTGGCTTATTCAGGCTTTTAGCACAAGTAATACATTTCTAAAAGTTCAAGTGAAAACCCGATCTGATATTAATATAAAAGTGTTATGTTCATCCCAGGTTCTCATCTTAAAGATACTAGCCTGTCTGAGCTATGTTCAAAAGGATGGAAGGAAAGTTTAAATAAATTAGGTAGATTCTTACCATTGCTAATGGAAACAAGATTTCTTTTTACGTCTTAAGTAACTTTTTTCTTTTTCTTTTTAAAATTTTTGTTAGTATATGTTTGCACTACAAAACAATCACATTTAGCATGGGGAGTTGGTACTTGGGCTTAACACATCGTAATTCTTTTTTTCATCCCCTATCTCTCCCTTCCCTCCCTGCTCTTTCCATCTCTTGGTCCCCTTCCCATTTACAAAAGCTCTATATTTTTTTCCAATTCTTTTTTTTATCCCTTTTCCTTTCCCTCTTACCCTTTCTCTCTACCCCCTCCCAGCTCTTGATTCCCTTCTCATTGGAAAAGATCTCCCTATTTCCTATTATCTTTCTTTTATTTTGCTCTTTATTTATATGTGGGGTTTCTCATATAAGAAAAATCATGCAATATTTAATCACCTGTGTGTGATTTATTTCACTTAAAATTAAATTCTCAAGGGACATCCATTTACCATGAATGACTCAAGTTGATTCTTCTTTGTGGCAAAGTAGTGCTCCATTTTATATAAATACCACATTTTCTCTATCCATTTATCTGTTGATGGATGTATAGGCTTTTTCCAAGATTTAGCTATTATGAATTGTGCTGCTGTAAACACAGATATGCATGGATCAGTGTAATGTGATGTCTTTAATTCTTTTATACCTAGAAAGGGAAAGTGCAATGTTTCTTGACCCTAGTTTCTTAAAGAAATTAATGTCTCCAAAAATTATATTCTAATAAAAAACTATGACAAGGAATTTTTTCACCTATGCAGTGATGTGCAAATAATAGGTAATTAAAGGAGATAATTAATAACGATGGTAGAAGGTCAGTAGTACCAAACCCCACCTCTTCTAATTCCAACCCCTCTTCTAAAATTTCTTCTCAAAATAGAATTATCAGTGAGTTATCAAGCAGCTG
The DNA here is from genome assembly GCA_028451465.1 of Erethizon dorsatum. Taxonomy (NCBI): domain Eukaryota; kingdom Metazoa; phylum Chordata; class Mammalia; order Rodentia; family Erethizontidae; genus Erethizon; species Erethizon dorsatum. The sequence continues at coordinate 26,048,667 of CM051838.1, read as the reverse complement.
GAGGATTTTCACTTTCCAAATGTCGATGAAGCCAGAGGGATACCATTTTTATAAAATGACAATCTATCTTACTGTGTTATCTTAATATACAGATACGACTTTTCATCATATGAAAGACAAAGGCTCTCATACATAGGTGCACACATGTACTTCTCTAGATTATTTTCTTTGATAGGCAGTGCCATTTCTTAACGCAGTTTCCCCATTAATCCATCTTTCACTAGAATGACTCAGGCTACCAGATCACACAAGCAACACAAAGGAATGGAAGAAAAGTGAAATAAGGGAGACTCTTTACATTGGATAGTGAAGTTTGAATGGAATTAACTGGGAATTAATGGACAAAGTATTCTAGAAGTTGTATATATTCCTTTTCAGTTTTTTCAAGAAAAAATTGAATGAGTCCTTTAGCTTCAGTGTGCGAGTAAAGACAGGTCATAGTGAAAAATTCTTATACTGTAATTATGGAATTCTTCAAGCTAGAAAATGTATCCAAAATAAGATAATAAGACGCAAGAAATAAATTGGAAATTAGGCACTATAACACATATCTTAGGCAGGGGATATAGCTCAGTGGCACAGTGCCTGCCTGGCAAGCGCAAGGTCCTGACTTTGATTCCCGGTTCAAAAAAAACCAACCAAACAAACAAACAAACATATCTCATATCTCGCGTAAGACTCAGGTAAGTATTGGAGCCACAAGATGATGAATTAGGAGGGCTTTTATGGGAGCACAACCACACATAGGTAATTCCTTCTGTGAGAAATCCAAAAACTAATTGTAGGACTCCAGCACACCAGTGAATTGGAAAATAACCCCATCAAAATTGATAGGAAAAGCAAACACATACTCTTGCCATAAACTCTTTCAGGAGCACATCATCAAACAACTGGGAATGAATTCTCAGTTCCTGGCTCTCCCTGAGGAGTAAAGGGGTTGGACCACACATCAGTGCCCCAGTTTATCTTGCTGCTATCTTTTTTTTTTTTTTTTTTTTTTGCTTTGTTTTGGAGACAGAGTCTCATTATATAGTCTAGGCTGGCCTTGAACTCACAGTGATCCTCCTACCTCAGCCTCCCAATATCTGGAGGTCTTGTTTCTAACTCGCCTGTCTCCAAGAGCTAGTGGCTCAGCATTCACTCGTCACCCAGGGGCTACGGAAAATGAAGAAGTGGTTTTGAATGGATAAGTGAGCACTTCCCAGACCTCATCCCCTCTGGCTCAACATGAGGACCTGCTGGTGCTAGGCCACTGGAGACTATGAGAAGCTGTGTGACAATTTGAAAGAGCATATGGTTTGAACAAGCACACACGCAATGCCAGAGCTCTGCTTCCTGGCCCACAGCAGAACGAGCAGATGCCAGGCTCTGTTTCCCAGCTTCTCCCTGAGGAGAACAGGAAGTGGGCCGCACGCCTAGCATTCATATTTTTCCGGCAGCTACCTGACAGACTGGGTTCTATCTTACCTGACTCAGCATACTTTGACCACCTGAGGGATACCAAAGGCAAGGACAGTCAGTAAAGACTGAGTCACTGATAGAGAATCGAGATAAAGAAAGAAACAAAGAGATATGTTCTACATATATATAAATCCCCAGATTACCCTACTGCAATGGAGATGTGTGGTTTACACAACAGAGAATTCAAAATAATGGTCATAAAAACTCACTGCTATTACTATAATATTGCAGAAGTAAAATTAGAATTTCAACAGGTAGTAAAAACATAAAAAGGTACCAAATATAAACCATAGAGAATACAATAACTGAACAAAAACTTTCAATAGCATAGCTCAAGAGCAGACTAGATCAAGCAGAAGAAAGGATTTGCAAACTTAAAGAAAGATTAAAAAAGTGAAGATAGCCTAAGGGATTTATGGAACACTATCAAGGAGAACAATATATATATTACATATTATAGGAGGTATTCAAGAAGAAGAGAAAAGGGACAGAAAACTTTTTCAAGAAATAATAACTAAAACCTTCCCTAATCTGGGAAAGGATATGATACCAGATCCACGAAGGGCAAAAGATACCAAATGAGATGAATACAAAGAAATACACACCAAGACACATAACCAAATTGTCAAAAGACAAAGGCAAAGATAATGTCGAAAGCAGCAAAAAGAAAGTGACTTCTCACATAAAGGGAACATCCAAAAGAATATCGTTGGCTTTGGTCAGCAGAAACCTTATGGGCTAAAAGGAAGTGGGGTAATGTCTCAGGTAATAAAAGGGTGGAGAAAAACTTCCAACCAAGAACACTACACTCAACAAAACTGCCCTTAAAGAAAGATAATAGGAAGTAAGGAAATATTTTTCAAATGGGAAGGGGAACAAGAGTTGGAGGGAGGGAAGAGGAAGGGGAGGGATAGAAAAAAAAAAATTGAAGAAAAAAAATTAGAAATAGGGGCCAGGGATATAGCTCAAGTGGCACAGTGCCTGCCTGGCAAGCGTGAGGTGCTGAGTTTGATTCCCAGTCGTCCCCCCCCACCAAAAAAAAAGTGGAAATAGAGCTTTCACAAGTGTGAAGGGACCAAGAATTTGAAGGAGCAGGGGTGGAGGATGAAGGGGGTAGGGCACAAAAAAAAATAGAATTACAATGTGTTATGTACATGTACTAACTCCACATGATAAATGTAATCACCATGTACTACAAACAGACTTTATGAAACAAAACCACCACTGTAGCAACTTTACTAGAACTGCTAAAAAGTGTTCTTCGAGTTGAAACAAAGGAAGAATAAATGCAAGCATTACAGCATAAGAAACTAAAAGTAAAGGTAATTTTATAGACCGATATTGAACACTGTATTATTATAAGAGTTGTGCATAAATCATTTTAATTCCAGTATAAAAGTTAAAAGAGAAAAGTATTTTAAATAACTTCAAAGTTATGTTTATGGATACCCAATATAAGTAGATGTAAACTGAGATATCAGTAATGTGTAGTGTGAAGCAGGAGAGGTAAATGTTTCAAGTTTTACATGTGCATAAGTTGCTATCAGCTTAAGACTTTTGTAACAGTGAGAAATTTTATGTAAGCCCATGGTAACCACAAAGAAAATACCTACGTAAGTTACACAAAAGAAAAAGAGAAAGTTACCAAAGCCTATCAGTGCAAACTCTCTGTGATGGTTAAACTTAATTGTCAACTTGATTGACTTCGGAACCGTTCAGGGATTAGCACACTTCCAGGGGTGTCATGAAGGCGTGACGTCGGAAAATATGTATCTGGCGCCTATGACCTACATCTCCGCTGGTGTTTCGGCGCTCTGCTACTTGGCTACCACGGGATAAGCAGCTTTGCTTCACTATACCTTTCTGCCATGATGGTCCTGCCTTGGAGTCAGCCCACCAAGGACTGAATCCTCTGAAACAGTCAACCAAATAAATCTCTTCTCCTTTAAGTTGTGTCAAGTATTTGTCCAGCAATAGGAAATCTGACTAATACACCAGCAAACACACACACACACACACACACACACACAGTAAACACAATGGAGCTCACAGAAAAACAGCAAGGAACGGAAAAAGCAACCCCCTCTTCAGAAATCATTTAACAAGAGGGCAATAGTAAGTCATTGCCTATTGATAATTATTTTAACTGTAAATGGATTAAATGTATGAATGGACAAAAAGGGTGGCTGGGTGAATAAAAAACCCACTACCTACCTACATATGCTGTCTCTAAGAAACTCGCTCTAAATTTAAGGAAGCACACAAGCTGGAAGTGGAGGGATAGAAAAAGATGTGCCATGTCCCATCATCATATCAGATAAAAGTAACTAAGTCGGAATATGTCTCTAGATGAAGAAAAGTAATTACATAAGGATAAAAGTTTCAACTACACGGGAAGACATACCAAGGACAAATATATATGCACACTGATGTGTAATTTTCTTCATGAACTTGATTAGGTTACGGGATGCCTAGAGAATTGGTAAAACATTGTCTGTATTTGTCTCCGAGGGAGTTTCTGCAATAGATAAGCTTTTGGATTGATGACCTGACTAAAAACAGGTAATCCTCTCAATGCAATGGCAACAGCCAATCCACCAAGGGCCTACATAAGACAAAAAGGTGACAGAAGGAGAATTAACCCCGCTGGAACTGAGACCTCTGTCTTCTCCTGCCTTCCTACATTGGCATCACTGCTTCAGACTTGGACGAGGATTTACCTTATCAGTCTCCTGATGCCTAGGACTTTGAATATGAACTGCATTGTATCACCAGTTTTTGTGCTTACAAGCAGCAGATGTGGGGCTTCTCAGTCTCTATAAGCAGGTCTGCCAGTTCTTCCAGTGAACCTCTTATCGACAATGTCTATCTGGAGCACACCAATTTAAAAAGCACTCAACACAAAGCATCTAAATCTATACAACAAATATGGACAGAGGGAAGAACTGACAGCAACACAATAATAGTGGGAAACTCCAGCAGTGGACAGAACATCTAGACGGATAATCCCTAAGGAAATAGCGTGCTGACACAGGACTGCAGCCCACATGTGCATAAAGATGTGCACATAATTTTCTCTCCAATGGCAGGAGAATGCATATTCTTTTCAAGCACATATGGAATGTTCTCTGATTACATGTTAGATCACAAAATGAGTCTTAGCAGATTTGGAAGATTTATTTTCTAACTACAGTAGAATGAAACTAGAAATCAGTTAGAAAATTGGAATATTCATAAATACCCAGAAATTAAACAACACACAGTCTTCAGCAACCGTTGTATTAAAAAGGAAATCAAAAGTGAATTTTAAAATATCTCAAGAAAAATAAAGATAAAAGTACGACATTCGAAACGATAGAATGTAGCAAAAGCAGTAGTAACCGGGAAGCTGATAGCAGTAAATGTCTACTTAGAAAAATAAGAGAGATCACAAATAAACTTTATACCTGAAGGCATAAGAAAATTAATGAGGGCTGGTGAGATAGCTCAGTGGCATAAGCACCTGCCTGGCAAACGCGAGGTCCTGAGGTCGACTTCCGGTATCCATATTAAAAGAAAAAAAAGAAAAGAAAAATATAATGAACCCTAAACCCAAGTTAGCAGAAAGAGGAAATAATAAATATTAGAGCAGAAATAAATTTAAAAATGAATAAATTTAAGAATTACTTTTTTAAAATATAAAATTGATAAATCCTTAGAAAGCCTAGCTAAGATGAAAATGAGACAACTCAAGTAAATGCAGTAACAGGTGTAAAGAGAAGCGTTACAACAGATGCCTCAGAGAGGAAATGCATTATAATGAATTATGAAAACCAACTATGCAATACAATCAAGGGGAGTGGATAAATTTCTAGAAATACACAATCTATCAAAACTGAATCAAGAAGAAATAGAAAGTCTGAGTAAACCAACAAATACGGGGATTGGATTGGTAATCAAAACCCTCCCCTAAAAATAAAACCTACAGCCACATGACTTCGCAGGTGAATTCTACCAAATATTCAAGGAAAATTTTAAAACAACTCCCCATAAACTCTTCCAAAAATAGAATATGAAATACTTTGGTCTCAGTCCATCCAGTATGCTGTAACAAAATTGCAAAAATGACAGCAGTGTACTTCTCATAGTATTAAAGGTGGTGAAGTCCAAGATGCAGAGACTCATGGATGCAGAGTCTGGTGAGAGTTGTTCTCTAGTTGGCTCACGGGCAGCCATCTTTTGGCTGTGTTTCCACATGGCAGAATAGGGGAGGAAGGCACTGGGGTTTTTTGAAACCACTAATCCCATTCACGAGGGCTCTACAGTCTAAACAGTTTACTGACACTTTCAGAATCACTCAGTGAGGTCTCCTGACAGCAAAGGCAAAGATACCACAGGTAAATAAAACTACACACTAACATGCCTAAGAACACGATATATTCAACAAAAAATCAAGATATCAAAACATGAAGATAGTACACAAAAAATAAGAATATAAAACGTATGAGAAAAAGAAAAATAGCTGAAGGTACAAGAGGAGCTGGATCAGAAAAATACTTAAAGAAACTAAAAAATAAATTTTCAAACTATTTAAAAATCTCCAAGAATACGTACAAAGTATGTCAAACTTGCACAAAAATAAAAAAAGAAAATCAATAACATGAAAGCCAGCCAAAAATCAGTTTCAAAATGCAGAAGGAAAAAAGAAAATGTTGATAGTATCAAAAATATGTATACTCACACATTTGGTGCACAGAGAAAAAATAACATGGATGTAACTGATGCATGAAAAAAAATAAAATGGAAGGGCCGGTGAGATGGCTCAGTGGCTTAAGCGCCTGCCTGGCAAGCGCAAGGGCCCGAGTTCGACTCCCGGAACCCGCATACGAAAAAAGGGCCGGTGATATCGCTCAGTGGCACGGGCGCCTGCTGGCGCGCGAGGTCCTGAGGTCGACCCCCCGGTACCCACCAAAAAAAAAAAATAAAATAAAAAAAAATAAAATAAAATGGAAGCAATAAAAATAGGTATGGGGGGAAATGTGTCCTAAAGACTAATATGCTTTTATATATGAATCACTGGCCTCATAATGCTAGGTAAATTCTCTACCACTGAATATATTCCGTCCCTGGAAAAACTGATTTTTTAAACTCTAAATGTTGCTAGTTAAAATTTTTAACTTTTAAGGATCATGTGGGGAAACAAATTAAAAGGAAAAGAGAATAAAATGTGCTCTAGCTACAATCAATAACAGAAGAAAGCAACACCAAAAGATCGATATATAAACATTCCATACCAAATTGGATTATTGTCCATGCATAACACTACTCAAATTACTTGAGCTTCAGTTTTTCATCAATAGATGTGACTAACCATAATTCCCTTCTCATAGTGTTGCTGTGACCACCAGGTTAAGTGCTACACATGAAGACATTGGTAGGAGATTAAAACTGCCTTCACACAACTGCTGGAAAATTATCCCATCAAAAGTATATATAAATGTCAGTGAATACCACTAAAATTATGAAGAACTGAAATTTAAAATAACAAACCTAAAAGAGTCTGATCAATCTTAAAATATTAATGATAGTGGTCATTTTTGCCTACTCCTCCTGTTAATAGGAATTTTCTGATGGTTTCACTATTACATGAATAGAGTCAAATTATTATAAGTCTGTGGTACCTTAGTTCCTACGCACGGACTGATCATCCCATTGTGGTTGTAAACTTACTGATCCTACTGCAATCAAACAAACCGCACACACACACACACAAGCATGCACACACACACAGTGGTCTTTCTTATCCAGTTAAGAAAAATCATCAGAAAGTATTTTCTTTGGCAGAAGTTTTTACCTAGATAAAATAAATGCATGATTTTAACATTAAGGGGCACGTTAGTTTAGGTTTTGAGATCATCTCAGTCACGTCGAGGAACCATCTTTGTATTTGAAGTTGGTGGGTGGCTTGTTTTCTCAACATATCTTACTATCACTGCCATGGTAGAAAGCTGTAGAAGCCGCTTCCTCTTGTACATTTCTTGTCTGGACAGAAAGCCCAAAGCCTCCTTTTCCCTGTCCCCACACCTCTTTCTCTTTGCCACAAGGTAGGGTAGGGGACTTAGCAACTATACTGGTTTGGGATTTATATCTAATGTTTGTCTAGAGAGCTGCAGCAGCTACTGTGGTTTGTATTTTTGTTTCAGTTGCTGGAGTAGCTTCAGATTTTCAGTATGGTGAATGTCTGACTTAAGCCCTTCACACAGACTAGCCCCTCTCAAAAATGCAGTCTCCTTGCGGAATTTTTAGAGCATCACTTATGACTCTCCCCTGAGAAACCTTCATTTAACCTGTGTATTATCAGGCGAATGACCTGCTTGGTTTTCCTGGTTATTGCTACAAGATGTGACCCTTGAAGCTGATCCATATTGTTGCATCTGCACAAAGGAGCCTGCTGTGATATTACCCGGAGCTATTATGCAAAACAAGGTGGAAAATGTGTGGGCTGCAATAAGAATTTTGACTGACAAATTCTAGGAAGAATTAAATAACTATATGCACAATTGATTTATCAGAGATTAAAGTCAATGCATGCTGAAAATGCATATGCTGACTGCTCTAGTTTGATCCCAGAGCAGAATTTGTTGTAGCTTTTTAAATTTCTAAGTAAATGATTTGAAATGTTGTTTTCAAGTACTCATGCACACCCATCTTCTATTGTTTCTTCTCCATCCTTGCTTTCTTTAATTTTTACTATTCCTTCTGTTTCCATGTAGGAAAATTTAACTTTTTTCCTCCCAAGAACATGTAGCTTGTTGGAATATTTAGCGTATAAGGTTTCAGTTTCTCTTAAGCAGTTACAAATTATAAATTCTGAGCTGAATCTTGTACTTTTGCTCTTTAGAAATTCCCCAGAAAATTTGAGCAGCATTTATCTTCTTAATATTAAATGCTCCTGGTGACTTTTATTTGAAAATTTTGTTTTTCAAAAAATGTAAGGGAATGATGAAGACTGCATTTTTTTGGTCACATTTTAAGGAAAATAGCCACTGATGGATACGGGAATCCCATTTCAGCTCGGTTTCCTACCAGCCTTTCCGAGGTCGCCCCAGGCAGTCAGTCCCTCAGTTCTCCAGAGCTCTGCCTCTGGAGTGGACGTCAGAAGTCCAGGTTCCAGCCATTGTTCTGCTATAATGTGAAGCAGCTGACTGAATAACTGACAGTATCACGGCTGAAGTGTTAATAACCAAAGTGAGAAGCATTATCGTTATGGGAATTTAAAATTTGATTACTATTATCCTTTATAAAGCACCTATAGAATCAACAATAAAATAAATGCTAATGATACTAATATAAGCGCCACTAATTACAAAGGCACTTATTATTTTTAACTTCTTTGAATGGTACTTGACTAATGTTCCCTTTGGTCATTTAAATCTGAGCCCTGAGACTTTGGGGTCTGTGTTTGCTTTAGTCACTTGTAGCTCTGTTTCTACAGAATGCTTGACACAGTGGTCAGGAGATAAATGTTGGTAGAGTAATTAAGTCTAAAAGCTATTTATAACTACTAAGATCTAGACACTGTTTGATGTAGGTTTTCTGTAATCGTCACAGGAACTCATAAGTAGGTGTAGTGTTCTATTTCTTAAATGAGGAAACTGAGGCCAGGGAATTTATGTTAAGCAAAGAAGGTAGAAAGAATGTCCTCAGTCTGCTTCTGCTCATTTAGGATTTCCTACACAGGGCTGAGCATGGTGGCGCATGCCTGTAATCCCAGCACTCGGGAGGCTGAGGCAGGGGGATCCCCATGAGTTCGAGGCCAGCCTGGGCTACATAATGAGTTCAAGGCCAGGCTGAACTACATAGCGAGACCCTGTCTCAAAAAAAAAAAAAAAAGGACCTTCCACACAAACCAGAGATCCTTGTTTGAATTCTCTATATAGCTCTGACTTTGTGCTTTTCCCCAATTTTGGTATCATTCCATGATCACTGATGGTTTTACATCTATGATCAACAGTGGTTCTCAGTGCATGTAATTTCCAACTGTCTTTCATTCATTCATTAAATATTTGTTGAGTTCCTATTCTGAGCCTTGCGCTATCCTGAGTATTCAGCTATTGTACAAAATGAGTCAGATTTTGGCCTTCCCCTCATAGGATTTTTATTCTACAGGAGCCGATTGTAAGCAATGTATTAAAGTACGCCTGCATGAGGGTTAAGTCAAGCTCCCACAGCTTTCTCTTGGCAGTTTCATTAACTCTTTGAGGGCAAGATAGATTGTTCAGCAGAGTGAATCTGAAAAGAACCTGCAATAACGAACGTGTGATGCCTAACACAGCAAATACCTGTTAGCTGGGATGCTCAACTCAGTTCTCATCGTGTAGTTAAGTTATAGGAATATGAAATGGCAGTGGAGGCCTGATAGAGAGGTAGCAAATGGGTAAGCAGCTAACTATAGGCAAAGGAAATGTGTAAGAACGAGAGAGATAGAGACACAAAGCTATTTTCCTCATGCCCAAACTCGAGCACTCCTTCTTGCTACTTTATTCAGAGAGCAAACCCACAGAGTGCAGAAAAACCAGCCAAAAGAGCAGACCACCTTGGCATGATCTTAATGCCACTCCTGATTCGATGAAGGAAGACAAACCCAGCTAAATTTAAGTAATTTTATGTTTATGGTAGCACAGATATCTTGTGGATATATATTTAAATCAAAGGTCAAATTTTTTGCCAACACTGAGGCATTGCAGAGTCTACTTGTTCTCTGTTACTAATGAAAATATCCAGCTTAATTCAGTTGAACTCGCATGTAAAACAGCCAGAGATTCAAAAGAAGGTCAGGGAATGAAAAAATATCAAGAAAACTAAAGAATTAAGGAGAAGATGAAGATCTGTCCCAGAACTAGTTATCTTTGTGAATGGATTCAATAGATTATTAGAAAAGAGAAGAAAGCCATACCAGTGATATCAGAATCATATTATAACAACAAACACTCATTGAAAACCCTTTTGATGCTATTTATCATAGAAGATTTTGGAGAAAGAATTCAGATCAAGGGTTCCATCTTCATGGAGCTTACAGTCTAGTGGTAGTTTGTTGTAAATATATCTAGCTAAAGTTACCTTTTAATAACCTTATGTAAATAATTCTATTGAAGAGATTCAGTTATTCTCCACTACTCTTTCATGTCTCAAAAACAAATTCCCTTTAGTTATGAGTAAAGGGGGCTATCTCATGTAGCAGATTGCCATGGGAGTAACTTCACACCCACATATACATGACTTCTCAGATCAGCAAGCCATCGCTGGCTTATACTCTACGGCCTCATACTTGTAATCCATGAAAGAAGAAAAATCAAATCATATCCTCTCTAGGCACAGTTGTAGCTGGGATCACATAGAATTAGCACCAGCATTAATGGCTTTGAAATGATGATCTGCCAGAAAAGAGGCTGTGAGTGAATGGACTATTTTCTCTTAAAATTATCAATCTAAATTATATTTAAAAATTTACATTACCATCACCCTATGATACAATTATTACTTTACCTAGTACTTTAATAAAACTTAATTAATAGAATAACTTCTCTTTACTTGCTTCTTATCTTTTATTGCCTTGAAAGCATTCTAATAGGATTTTTATTTGCTATATCCTACTTTTCATATCAAAGGTTTTTGAGTTTTATCCTTTCCATAGTGACAGTTTCCATTTTGAAATGGGTAATGGAAATATATCAGCTATTAAAAGTTCTTAATAGCTTGCAGAGCAAAGCAATAAATCAGGGGGATGAGGCAATAAATTGAGAAATACTCAGGAATAAATGACATCAGACAGAAAAAAAAAACGTAAGGAGCAATCTCTGTAAGACTTGAAAAACTTCTTGTTGTCTTTCACCATTAAATACATATGAACTTTAAATTTAGTAACTGCTTTTCAGGAAGAACTCAAAGTTGAAAGAATGACCTGAGTAATGTCAGACACAAAGCAGCTTTAAAAACACACTTTGAATATGCCTTTTTCTATTCTAAATCAGCAAATGATGCCCATTTATTCAATTCCTTGTGTTCGGCTAGTGTTGCAAACTCACTAAATGACAAAATATTAAGTGACATAAGGAAAGACAGAGTGATCAATCATGCATCTAGTCTCTTGTCAATATTCTCTATCAAATCCTATCTTCAAAATTCAGGTAACTGTTGGGTTAATATAGCATTCAGATATTTGATACTAAAAAAACTTTAAAGATGAATAGCTCTTATATGTAAACAAATACCAAAGAAAATGTGTGAGCAAACAATGACCTTTTGCAAAAACAAGAAAATGGTCAAATAAAATAATTTTAAAAAGCACAATGCAATTGTGATAAAGACACCCAACTGCTGAAGTCAGACGGTGACTAATCTTTAAGTAAAGTTTTCACTGGCAAAGAGGATTCTTTGAAGAAAAAGATTGTTTCATTGTCAAGGCTGCACCCTATACTTAGCTATTTTCTCACCTAAATCAAATGTCACCATAGATGATATTTTCATTTATTTCCCCTGTTCATCCTTTTATTCTGAATGCCTTTTTGGTTTCTAGGCAACCATGCTAATACTTCTTTTATTCAATAGTTCCTCCCTCTCCTGCACAGCAATAATTATTCTTAGAAAAAAATTGGTGGCCTTGCTGGAAAATATAAAGTTAGAGCTCAATGTTAATCAGAGAACAAGAGAAAAAAACAATCACAATTATACTAAATCAGTTTTTAATGCTACAGTGCAGAGCTAAAAAAAACGTAGCCTGAAAACCATTACAAGCACAACAGTAATAAAGACAGAAAAAGGAGGTAAAATATAAATTTATTTCCAAGAAGAATGTATAAAGAAACTCCATTCATCAAATTCAGGCTAGACTTATGCTATTTATGTTCATTAAAAATCTCTTAAGGGAATAATATCTCCCCTGAAAACAACCATATCTAGAAAACCATTTGAAATGAGACTGGTGGAAGTGGAAAGTTTATCCTGGACAAGAAATGACCAATAGGGTAAAATGATCTGCAGATTTGTGTAGTTTACGAATTACTCACATTTTTCTTCCAGAGATACAATGACGTTCATTGGGTGTAAAGTACGAGTAGGATAATTTTGTCTTAATATATTGAAATATTCTAACACTTAGGGTTGGCTATCTAGGGATTAGATTGCCTCAAAAGTCAGTGAAATCAGTGACTCCAAGGATTTAAAGTAGATGATGCCCTCTGTGTATCTCACTGTGCACCAAGATTAATTCTTGGATGTCAAAATAGTCACATCAAATTTACCATGCATCAAATAAGCTCTGACTCTGTCTGACTTGTTCTTCTTCCTCTACTTTTTTTCAATCTCTATGGTAATTGTTCCACCTAAAAATTGAACACTTACCCATAACTCTTCTCTTCCCTCAAATTTCACTTCCAATACAGCAGCAAATCCTGTGGCTTCACATTCATAATAAACACGGACTTTTCCCCCACTTACTCCATTTCACGTCATTTACACCACTAACACCCCCTACCTAGCTGCTGGCGTCTTATTCTGGGCTTGTTGCAGGGCCTCTAGATGACACCCCTGCATTCACACGTGACATGTGTGTTCTGTTCTCTGCAGAGCAACAAGAAGATCTTTTTAAACATACATCCGATCAAGTCAGTCCTTTGCTCAAATGCTTCAGGTGACATACCATTTCACGTCAGACTCTGAGTTCTTATTGTGTCTTAAAGTCGTAGGCTGTAGCATGTCTGAGTGACTCTGCAACATGACTTCTACACCTCTCTCCCTCCCTTTCCTGTCCCAACCTCTCAGACATCACCACTGTCTTTAGAAATCACCATATTACCTGGCACTGGTTATTGGTTCTCATTATTTCTTCTACCTGGAACTTTTTTCTCCGTGATCTGCAGGGCTTCCTCTCTCATTTCAATTCAAGTAGTGCTCAAAGATCAACCTAAGACCTTCCCTGCATCCCGTTTATAGCACAGTCTACCCATTACCTTCTATTTCCTTTTCCTCTACAGTGCCATTGAGCTTATTAGACTTTGTTTAGCCTCCAATTCTTATGATTAACTACACAGTAAGTTCCATCTTTTTTTGAGTGACTCGAGCCCCCTGACCTAAAAGAGTGCTATCTCAGAGAAGATGCCCAAAACATATTTTCATAAATGTTATGGGAATTACTTCAGCACAAGTAAGACATTGGGACATCAGACTTAATAAGCTTCTCCCAAATCTGCAAATCTATTATCACCACCAAAGATGTTCTATACTCATTCTTCAAGTTGGCTATCATTTGAAAATTAATTTGTGTCTTGTTTAATTCTTTCTAGATAGACTTACTTTGCCAAAACATCCCAATTTCTTATGAAGCTCATGAATTTTACGAATAATGTTTGTAGTATACTAGGTTGTTTTGCTGCAAAATGTTAGATTCTTTTCACTTCTCCTGCTGTGACCATTTTAGCCATCTGGCTTTCTTCCTGAGGTATCTTTTGGGCATAATTGTAAGAAAGTTATGGACTCCTTAGCAAGCATCTTTATAAGTAGATTGACACTCAAGGCTGTTTGCCAAAGTAGTTTTAACTTAACAAAAATACAAATGCTGTTATTATCTTTTCAAATTCTTATTATAAGGGCTATATAAAATAGATTTTGGTTTTGAATTAATAACACACAGAGATATATGAAGCCAAGACACTGTTTTAGATGGGTCTACAAAAATCGGTGGAACATTTAGGTGAACGAGTTGTTCTTCAGATACCTAAAAGTAAGAGATACCTTGTTTTCATTGTATTTTGGGAGCTCCAAATGATCAGAGATATTGGAACTGCAGAGAATAAACAAGCTAAGCCTTACTCAATGTTACCATTGATTTACTCACTATTCTTTTCACTCCTAGTCATTACAGTGGACACCCACCATGGGCCACACATTCATGATAATATAGTGGGTTTTTAAAAGTTCACAGTCTCTCTGCAAGGCATCTAAATGGTCCTATACAGTGCCTTTTATGCCACAATAGCAGTGGGTACAGAGTGTATGGGATAAATAAGGTAATTTTTCTTTGTTGACATAATTAATGTGGATCTGTAATCTCAGAATCATGAAATTATACTTGTTTATAAAAAGAAAGTAAAAATATTATATGCAAAAATGGTACCTACAGTAAATATAATTCTCAGGCTGAGTCTGAAAACAAAGCCCTATTCCCATCTCAATGGAATTATTTCTGACTGACATAATTTGACCAATAACCAATGATTTCACAATGAGTACTGACAACTTGGTCATTTATTTATATGTATCTCTGGTGTAATCCCCAAAATAAAATCACCTTCAAGAGGCCATGTGGAACAGGAGGAAGAGAAATGAGCAACATGTCAGTAGACTTGACTATGAATGGCAGTGTCGGCACTGGCTGACCAGCCAATAACTTATTTGCCACCAAGTAATACTGTTCCCTGCTGCGTCTAGTGCAGCTCTTGAAACTCCAGAGGCAGGACGGTGGAGGATGAAGAAATGAAGACGAGAGTTAAGATGCAGAAAGCTGAGGTCAGGTGGAGCCCCTTCTCCTGATGGGAGAAAGGACCACCCAACAACTGCAGTGCGTTTACTTATACAATCAGCATAAGAGGCTGTTTACAGAGTATTTTAAGGGAAGGGTATGATCCAGAACAGGAAGAACATCTAATCTTCAACAAAACATCATGCCTTGGTGGTTACACGGGGAACAAGGGAGGAGTTGTCTATATTATCTCAGGGGACGGCCAAGTCACTTTGTGCATCACCCCCCTGAGCTGCCTACGCTTCTCATGGGGCTCTGCCACATTCATGAGAAGCAGTGAGTTTGTCCTAGGTGCCCAAGGTACACACAGCTTCGCTCCCAACAGTTCCCTAGATGTTCTGTCTTTATCTGATTAATGAAAGTGTTTGGCAAAATAATCTCTAGGTGAACTCCCAGCCAATGTGTTGTTCTAAAATATGTTTAAAGAGAATCTAGTGCAAGTAATTGTTCATTAGTTTCATACAGGCCTTTCAAAAACAGAAAACACGGAAATTCTAACCCCAAACTTCTGAATAGCCTAGTCAATTGTGTTCCAAATGAGGTCTGTGATGACAGAAATGTTTATATCTGCCCTTTCTAATATGGTAGCCCCTAGCCACATTTGGCCACTGAGCGCTACAATGAGGCTAATGCAACAGAAAAATGTTTTAAAAAAATTATTTAATTTTAAATAACTGAAATGTAAATAGTTCTGTGAAGCTAGTGACTAGCTAATTGGACAGTACAGCTCAAGTGTTTGTGTACGATGAGTATAAAATTGGTCTCATAGTATTTGAAGTTTAAAAATAAAAAACAATGTTAATTGGATCTGCTTCTAAATGTCCTGTATTTACACTTTAATAAAGTATTATTATTTGTAGAAATGCACAATAAAAACTGAATGCTAGTAAAAGAAAAGTACTGATAGCACATTGTAGATAATGAAAATCACCATCTACCAATGCTATGCCTTAGTCAAGTGCTTTTAATGGCATTTATATAAATTGGAAAGGATCATTTCTTTCATTGACCTTTTAAGTAAGGTTCCCTGTTCCTTTTTTCTTGAATAGGCAGGAATGTCATTATAACTTGAACTAAGCAGGTACTTTGAAGGGCAGGAGATTAGTGTATAGATAGTGTCTGTGTTCCAGTTCTTTGTAGGAAATCATACACCCTATTTTTTTCAGTGTTGACTTGCATAAATGTATATCAGATAAAATAAAATTTGAATAATAAACTAAAATGACTCCATGTTTAAAAAATGATGAAAATATCATGGAGATTTTTCAGTAGCTTTAAAAGAAATGGAAATAAAGATTTCTGGAAAGACAATTATATATTTAATAAGTCAGTAATAAAATAAGAATAAAAATATTAAATACTATTGCATTTGTGTTTAAATTGGCTTTGCTATTTTCTTTTTTTGCATAAATTTTAGTTTTGCTTTAATGTAGATATGTATCCTTGAGCTTAACTAAACAAAGAATATTAACCATGTAAATGAACATAGATACGTATCATTCCCATGGAACTGGAATAAGAAATATATAATTGATTAGCTATACTTATATGGAGAATAAAACATCATGATTCAAGATATGTAAAATGAGGGCTGGTGAGATAGCTCAGCGGCATAAGCGCCTGCCTGCCAAGCGTGAGGTCCTGAGTTCGACTCCCGGAACCCACATACGATAAAAGGGCCTGGTGATATCGATCAGCGGCACAGGCGCCTGCTGGCACGTGAGGTCCTGAGTTTGACCCCCGGTACCCACACACACACACAAAAAAGATATGCAAAATGAAATATTCTTATTGTACAATCATTATAAAATTTTCATTCATTAAATTAATGTATATGATACATTTCAGGTGGAAAGGTTTCTCCATAAAGAAATGATAAATATTTGAGAATATGAATATGTTTCACTCTATTTAAACATTACACAATATACTGAAATATTGTATGACATACTATAATTATGTAAAAATGTTAATGTTTTTAGTATATGTCAATTAACAACTTTAAATTAAAGGAAGAAGGTACAAATGTGAAAGGGAATAAAGGACAGAGTAAATCTGAGGTATATGTCTGAACCTGTGGTCTTTAACAAAAGCATAGACATGTAAATAAAATCTTCACATCTACCTGAACAGATAAGCTTAAGTCTTACAATCTGAAGTATTGGGAAGATATGGCGCAATAGAGAATGCTTACGTGAGTGGGAGTATAAATTGATGCCACCTTTGGAAAACTGTCATCATCCAGTAAAAATGAAAACAGCATACCACTCAAAATTCCACCCTTAGGCTCCAGACAGACCCACACAGTACATTAGGAGACATGCAGTTCAATGTCTACAGCAGGCTTTATCATCATAGTCTCAAGTTGGAAACAACATATATCCTTCCAGAGTAGAATAGTTAACCTATAATATTCATAAAAGGAAATTAACACTACAAAGGAAATGAGCAAATCTTATGATATTGCATGA
Organism: Erethizon dorsatum; assembly: GCA_028451465.1. NCBI lineage: Eukaryota > Metazoa > Chordata > Mammalia > Rodentia > Erethizontidae > Erethizon > Erethizon dorsatum. Next base: position 26,031,180 of record CM051838.1, on the reverse strand, counting down.
AAGAAACATGAAGGTCAAAAGAAGTAAAACTAAACATTATTAAAGTGGAGGTGTTTAAAATCATGAAGAAAAGTTGGGTGTGATTATTTTCAAAATCAAAATTGTGTTTTACCTCAGGGGCAAAGAAGGACTTGTGATGTAAAGAACCTTACTTTTTTGTTCTAGAATGTTACCAATATACTATTTTTGATTTGGATAAAGGGCTCACAGCGTTCCATATTGCAAATATAAGTGAATCTACAATGAAGGTAAATTTAGGATATGGGATCACATGAAAAGAAAATGCCTGAAAAATCCTACAATTCCAAGACAACTCCTAGGATCCTTTCTTAGTAGCACAGAAAATACACTTTGTCTTTGAATTATGAACTACCAAAATAAATGCAAGCAATCATGATTTCAGGTGATTCTGGGTAAACTTTTATGTTGGGCCTTTTGAAGGACATCTTGGTCGCTTCCAGTTTTGTAGATTATAAATTACACTACTATGTATTTTCATACACAGGTTTTTGTGTGGACACAACATTTTAACTCAGTTGGGTAGATATCTATTAGTGCTGCTGGATTGGATGGTGAGACTGTTTAGTTTTTTAAGAAACTGCTAAACTGTCTTCCAAAGTGGCTGAATTATTTTGCATGTTCATCTGCCATGCATGGGAGTTCCTGTTGCTCCACATCCTTGTCAGCATTTGATAATGTCAGATTTTAAAAATGTTTTATTTTAGCCATTAGTTGATATATACTGGTGTCTTATTCTTGTTTTTATTTATAATTCCATAATAAGATATGAACATGAATATCTTTTCACAAGCTTGTTAACCATCTACATAGTTTTTGGTGAGGTTTATTTTTACATCTTTTGCCCACTTTTTAGTTGGGTTATTATTATCTTATTGTTGAGCTCTAAGTGTTCTTTGTATATATTAATTACAAGTCCTTTATCACATGTGTATTTTGTAATTACTTACAGTTTATGGCCTTATCTTTTCATTTCCCTAACAGTATATTTCACAGAGAAAAAGTTATAAGTTTTAATGAAACCCAAATTATCAATTTTTTTTAATTTCAAGGATAATGCTTTCGATGTCATAGCACAAACTAGTTGTCACACACAAAGTAACAGATTTCCCTTGGGCCGTCTTCTCAAAACTTGTTTTGCATTTTGTATTTTTGTCTATGGGCATTTCAAGTTAGTTTTTGTGTGAGGTGTAAGGTCTGTATCTAGATTAATTTTTTGATAAATGTATGTCTGGTTTTTAGTGTGCTTTTTGTTGAAAAGATAATCTCTAGTGTATTATTTTAGTCATTGGATAAAATTTATGGGACAAAATTTTTTATATACTTTTGTCATTTTATTATACACAGGATAAGGATAAAAATTTTTATATAATTTTGTCATTTTATTACACATGGGATAAGTGTTTATGAACATTCTTTCATGCTTAATACTATCATTTGTGTCATCTTCCTTTCTTTCTTGGTTAGTGGCTAAAGGTTTATGAATTTTATCAATTTTCTGAAAGGATTAGCTTTTGGTTTCAGTGGTTTTCTTTTGCTTTTGTGTTTTCAATTTTATTGATTTCTGCTCTATTTCTTTTTACTATGTTCTCTTTCCTTCAGGTTTGTGTTTTTCTTCTTTTTCCAGTTTTCTAAATAAATGCTTAGATGAATAATTTTAGATCTTCCTTCTTTTCTTATTTAAGTGTTCAGTGCATTAATTTTCTCTCTACTAACTGCTCTCATTGCATCCCACAAACTGTGATAAATACAAGTTTGGTACTTTCATTTTCATTGAAAGTATTTTAAAGTTTCTACTGAGATTTTTCTTTGATCCAAGATCTATCTGGGAATGTTTTGCTATCTTTGTATCTTTCTGTTATATTTCTAAACCCCTATGCTTTAGTTTATATGTATCTATGGTTTTATATTTAAAATGGTTTATTAGAGACCAGCAGTCCCCAAAAGTTTTGAGGTGGGGTGGTTTCAGGATGACTCAAAGGAGCACTTGACTTAGATCCCTCGCACACTGCTGTTCTGTTCACAGTAGAGCAGTAGGTTTGTCTCCTAGGAGAATCTAATGTGGCTGCTAATCTGACAGGGGGCAGAGTTCAGAGGCAATGCGAGGGGTGCGAGTGGCTGCAGGAGGAGGCTTTGCTGCTCACCTCCTGATGTGCAGTGGGGTGGAGTGGTTGCTCACCCTGTGTAGACAACATAGAGCATGGTTTTGTTGTATTTTAATCCACTCTGTACTTTCCTGTCTTTTAATTTATATATTGAGATCATTCATACTTAAAGTGATAACTGATACTCTGTCGTATTTGTAAAAGTTCTATACTCACTGCACTTGTTTTCCATTTTTATCATTGCCCTTTCTGACTTCTTTGATTTTAGTTGTTTCTTTTATATGATTTTATTTTGTGTCCTCTCAGTACAAGAATTATTTCTCAATGATTGTCTTAAGAGTTTATGGTATACATTTATATCTAACCAAAGGTCATTTTTAAATAACCCCATACCAATTACATTTAGTGGAGGCATTTTATGAGTATTCCTGGCCTCCCCCCCATCCCTTATAACATTGTTGTAATTCATTTTACTTATCTGTACACTATAATTACTCAATATATCATTTTTGTTATTATTATTCTGAGCAAATGAGAATCTATTAAATTAAGATTATGAAAAATAAAATGTTTTGTTTTATTTCACATTCATTTATTCTTCCTCCAATGTTTTTATATTTTTTTATATGGCAACTAACATTCACAGTTATTTTAAATACCCAGTATGATAATTTCTAAATCTCTGCCCTATTTAAGTTCAGTTTGGGTGTTTTTCTCTGCAGTCTTTTATTACAGTGCCTTTTATCATGGCTTGCTATCTTTTGCTGAAAGGCAAATGTGATGTATTTGGTAACAGTAACTGAAGTAAATGTGCCTTTCTGCCTTTCGTGCCTTTCGTATGAGATGTTATATTTATCTGGCTGGACAATAGGTTACATTTGCTGTTTTGGTGAAGCTGTAGGTTCCAGAGGCTTCAACTTCCTCCACTTTCTTTTATTGTCCTACTCTGTTACCATTGGGTTTCCCTCGGAACTGCAAATTAAATGGAATGTGAGCCTCAGCCAGTCTGTCAGCTGAAATCCTCTGTTTTTATACAAGAGCCACGTTGATATGGTACTAAGGGAAATGTCCTACGGTCCTATAAAGAGGTCTCAGTAGTTTATTGGACCTGTGTCCCTGGCTATAACCTTCATAAATATTTCTCCATTATTTTTCTATCTTATAATAGACATTAGTCAAAAAGGGTAGATGGGGCTGGAGATTTGTATTTCCCTTCCTTCACATTGGTTAGCTTCTGGTAAAGTAATTTTGCTATAAAGAACATAACAACACTCCAGAATATTATGAAATTATTATTTTTACCCTGAGGTGTATATTGAAGTGATTGTTTCCTTTCCATGTGATTGAAGCATGAGGAATTTTTCTCTAATCTTCACTGAGAACCAGGGGGAGAGGAATTCTGCGGGTAAAACTCACAAAATGTGGGTGCCTTTAACGCTGGGCCTTCATGCAGCCACCAGTAGCTATCAACTGTGCAATAGTAGCTTAACCAAAATAAGTAGAAGTATTTCTAATGGTCGCTGGCTGCAGCAGCTTCTCCTCTTAACGAAGTATGATTCTTTCTATTCCTCTGCCTCTCCAGGTTTGAGGGCAGCAGTTTGCTCTCTTGTGACTTCAGGGCTTTGGTGTTTCTAAGAAGATTGCATGATTTGCAGTTTGTTCAGTCTGCTGTAAAGATAAGTTTCTGTGTTAAGATGGGGAAAGCGAGAAATGTAGCGGTGAAGTAGCTCCTCCGAGGTCACTTAACAAACCTCTCCTTTCGTATATGTGCTCTATTTGATGATTTTTAAAAATTTGCAAAAATTCAAAGACCATGCCATCTTCTGGGGAAAACGGTAACAGAACAGTAGGACTCTGAATCACCTGCTGGTTAAATTACTGAATTTGAGAGGTGAAGAAATAATTCTTCATATCTTTATACAGAAAATCAACTGCATGTCTAAAAGGGTAAGAATAGCTGGCTTTGTATTTCTTCACAATCACTGTCAAAGATATAATGTAGCAGAGATGTAACTACACATTTGTGGAACAAAAATGTAATCCAAGACTATCACACTAAGTCAAGAAGTCACTGAAATGTATACACAGAAATTCTTCACTAGGTTAGAATTTAGAGACTAAAATGTTATGCGTGTTGTGCTTTAAAAAGTATATTTGATGGTATCTAGTAAAAGGTGGGTCAAAGTGAAGAGTTAAAAAATAAAGATATAGTAAAATTTCCTGTTGTTGAGCAATGAAATAATTGACATAGCAAATACTAAGTGCATGGGAAATGTGCCTATGAAAGACACGATAAATATTATAAACTTTGGTAATATGAGATAATACAACTGAAAATAAAAATAAGGAGGAAAAATAAATGTAACTGTAATAATCCTCAGTTCTTCTTATTGCCGAGTCAATCAACAGTGCCTCAAGCATTGTCTCATCCTGGAGTTGAAAAAGAAATTGCAGAAAGTGATTTCTTTATTAATATATAAAAATACTTTTTCATGAATCAGAGGAAATTGAGATACAAGTTTGAGCTCTGTAACCATACATGCCTAGGTATCTAGGGTAAGAAAAAGTCATTGACCATTTTAGAGGACTGAAATAAAAACACGGACTAATAAATTAATAAAAAGGGGGATGTACGTCTTAGCAATGAAATTTAAGTGTCAGCTCTCAGAAGAAGTAAACCATTGGAGAAATAAGATAGTGAAAGAAATGTTACCACATTTAAAAAGAAGTGACCAAAAGTCTATGTGTAGGTATTAATTTTGTGTTCATTTATTCAATGTATTGATCCTTTCATCTGCCAAATTATTGTGAAACCAAGACATGCCAATGAGCAAGGTAGATACCACTTCTGCTTCTACAGTCCAGGAGTGAAGGGGAGAATGTGAAAGGATTTGCACTATTAGGGAAAACGTGCTAATTACAAAAAGAGCACAAACTCTTATGAAAAGGACCAAAGAGAACATTCCTGTTGTAGTGTCATTTTATCTGAAATTAAATCGATAGGCTTCCACTACCTATAGCAGTCAGATTATTGATTGGTAGTCAGGAGGAAAGGCTTTATAGTTAGAAAGAATAGCATGGATAAAATGTATGAGGTGGAAAATAAGCTGATGTCCAAAAGGAGTTAATAGGATCACATTTGCATTAGAGAAATGTCAGTCTGTCGAAGACCAAGGCTTGTGGATCTGAGAATGTTTAAAAAGTAGTCCTCACCTGAGCTACACTTACTCGCGCACTTACTCAGCCATGAGTCCACGCACCTGCCTTCTAGATCCTGAGCCACATCTGGCTTTGAGGAAAACAAGTAAACTTATTAATGACACTTCAAACATGTGCACACATAGAGTAGTGCACACACACACACACACACACACACACACACACACAAATTAACAAGTAAAAATTTAACCCTAAAATACATGCACGGGGTGGTTTCCTACAATATTTTTCAAGAGTTTATCTGGTGCCTGGAAACTTGCAGCTGGTTGTTACTGGTCTCATTTACTATAAAATTTCTATTTTATTGGCAAATAAGTCACATGGCAGTGTATGACTTCAAGGGGATGAGGAAGTACAAAGCTATGATGTGCCCAGAAGAGAGACATATGGGTAAATAATAATAGTGAGTGCAGAATAACCGCTGTCCAATACGGTTCAGTGGAAAAGCATTTGTTCTCTATTTTTTAACTGTGATGGCATAGTATTCAGAGCTAAAGAGTGGCTTAAAATTATAAATTTCCCTCATTTTTAGATAAGTTGAGATTTAGAGTCATTTTGTAAGTACTCCAAAACCAAAAAGGCAGGTTTTATGACAAATCACAGTTTCTGACACTCAGCCCATTGCATTGTCCCAGGGAGAGCTGGAAAGTTGTACAGCCTGCCTGGGAACCCTTTGTACCACAAGACTTCCACGAAAGGAGACTTCATGCTTGGTTCTGTGCCACTGCTGACAAAGAGCAAAGATCACTTTCAAGATGTTTGCATGAAATTCTATTTTCTTTCTTTTATTGGTACATTTTAGATGTCCATAATGATAACATTTGTCCTAGGGAATTTCTACCTGTACATAACATACCTTGCTTCTTTTTTTCCCATTCCCTTCCCTTCCCTTCCCTTCAAACCCCTCTTCCTCTCATTATTCACAAAAGCTTTGTTTCCATTTTTCCTTCTATTTGAACATTTTCATCCCATTTCAAAATATCTATTTTACATTTTGCTCATTATTTACACTTTTGGTTTCTCACACCAGAGAAGCAATGTGATATTTAAACATGTGTGTCCGATTTATCTCACTTAAGAGTATGGTCTCAAGATGTATACATTTAGCTAGAAATGTCTCAGGCTTATCCTTCTTTATGGCAGAGTAGTACTCCATTGCATTAAAAAAAAAACCCACAGCTGCTTTTTCCATTCATTGGCTGATGGGCATTTGGGCTATTTCCAAGATTTAGCTATTACAAACTGTGCCACTATAAACATGGGTGTGCATGTATCACTGTGGTATGATGCTTTTAATTTGTGGGGGAAGATACCAAGAAGAGGAATAGCTGGGTCAAATGGAACCTGTAGTTTTAGATTTCTGAGGAATCTCCACACTGATTTCCACAGTGGTTGCACCAGTCTACATGCCCACCAATAGTGGAGAAGAGTTCCTTTCTCCCCACAGCCCTGCCGGCATTTGTTATTGGTTGATATCTTGATAATAGCCATTCCTTCTGGAGTGAGATGAAATCTCAGTGTTGTTTTGATTTGCATCTCTCAAATGACGAGTGATGTTGAACATTTTTTCATATATTTATTTGCTATTTGTACTTCTTCATGTGAGAAGTGTGTATTCATCTCAGATGCCCATTTTTGGATTGGGTCTTTAAATTTGGGGGGAAGGGGTCGACTTTTTGGTTCCTTATATATTCTAGATATTAGTCCTTTGTCTGAGAACCAGTTGGCAAAATTTTTTTCCCACACTGTATTATCTCTTAACTCTGTAGGTGGTTTCCCTTGCTGGAAAAAGCTTTTTAATAAGATAAGACCCCAGTAATTGATTGGACTTTGTGAAATGCTTTTTCTGCATCTATTGAGATGATCGTATGGTTTTTGTCCTTGTCTCTGTTAATATGGTGCATTACATTTACTGATTTGCATATGCTGAACCATTCCTGCATCCCTGAATGATTCCTACTTGGTCACAGTGTATAATCTTCTTGATGATTTGCTGCATTCTGTTTGCTAGTATCTTATTGGGGAAGTTTGCACCTATGTTCATTAGGGAGATTGGCCTGTAGTTCTCTTTTTTATTGGGTCCTTCTCTGGTTTAGCATGGTGCTTATCAGGGTAATGCTTGCTTCCAGGAATGAGTTTGGGTGTATTGCTCCCCCTCAATTAAAGAATTTGAGAAATAGTGACATAAGGTCTTCTCTAAATTTCTTACAGAATTTAGCAGTGAATCCATCAGGGCCTGGGGTTTTCTTTGTTGATAAGGTTTTAATTACATCTTCAATTTCATTGACTCTTATTGGTTTATTTGGAATTTTTATATCTTCTTGATTCAGCTTTGGTAATTCATATGTATCTAAGAACCAGTCCATTTCTTCTGTGTTTTCCATCTTATTAGAATACAGGTTCTTCAAAGAGGTATTGATGATGTTCTGGATTTCTGCAGGATCTCTTCTAATTTCATCCTTTTCATTCATAATTGCATGGGACTGAGTCTTTTCTTTCCTTTTTTTTTTTTTTTTTTTGATAAGGTTGGCTAAGGGTTTGTCAATTTTATTTAATCTTTCAAAGAACCAACTCTTTGATTTATATTTTTGTATTGTGTTCTTAGTCTCCATTGCAATAATTTCTGCTCTGACCTTTATAATTTCCTCCCTCATATGAGCTTTCAACTTGACTTGGTCTTCTTTTTCTAGAAGTGTGAGGTTCAACATTATATTATTTATTTGAGTTTGCTCTGTTTTCCTGATGTGAGAGTTTACCTCTTTTAATTTCCCTCTTTGGACTTCTTTCATTGTGTCCCATAAGTTCCAGTATGTTGTATTGGCATTATCCTTTAATTGTAGAGACTGTCTAATTTCTTCTTTAATTTTATCTGTGACCATTGGTTGTTTAGGAGGGTGTTATTTAATTTCCATGTGCTTATGATGTTTTTGTGGTTTCTTTTGCAATTGTTTTCCAGTTTCATAACACTATGGTCTCATAATATGCATGGCATAATTTCAATTCCTTTGAATTTACTTAATCATATTCAATGAGGTAGTATGTTGTCTGTTTTGAGGAACATCCCACATGCAGCTGAGAAGAATGTGTATTCTGATGTTGTGGGGTGGAATACTCTGTAGACATCTACTAAGTCCATTTGTTCAAAAGTTTGGTTCACTTCTGCTATTTCATTGTTGATTTTTCATCTAGTTGATCTGTCTATTTGTGACAGTGAGGTATTGAGGTCCTCCATTACAAATGTATTAGTGCTTACTTGATTTTTTAATGGTTGATAATATCTGTTTTGTATAGTAGCGTGCACAGGTATTTGGTGCATATATGTTTATGAGTGTTATTTCTTCCTCTTGGATCATTCCCTTTACAAGGTTGTAGTGACCTTCTTTGTCTCTTTTAATCAGTCTTTGCTTGAAATCTACTTCATCTGCAAATAGAGTAGCTACCCATACTTTTTTCCGGGTTCCTGTCTTGTGGAGTATTCCTTTCCCTCCTTTGTCTTTTAGTCTATGAATTTCTTTTTTAATTAAATATGTTTCTTGAGTATAGCATATTGTTGGGTTTTGGTTCTTGATCCATTCTGCCAGTCTGTTTTATTTTTTTTTGGTTGGTGAATTGAGACCATTAACACTGATGTTAATTGATATATATTGATGATAACTGATATATATTGACTTATCCTTGTCATGTTATTTTCATGTTACTGGTTCCCTTTTTTCCCCCTCTGTTTAATTGCTTGCTTTGCCTGGTGGATTCATTCTGTTGGGGGTTCGTGGAATTGTAGTCTTTGTTATCTCTTTCTAGAATGTCCTTCAGGACATTTTGGAGTGCTTGTTTGCTGTTCATGAAATTGCTCAAGTGTTCTTTGTCATGGAAGTATCTTATTTCTCCATAAATTTTAAAAGATATTTTTGCAGGGTACATCAATCTGGGTTGGAAGTTGTTTTCTCTTAGGGCTTGAAATACTTTGCTTGAAACTCTCCTTGACTTGAGGATTGTGTTGAGAAGTCTGTTGTGATTCTGATGGATTTTCCTTTATAGGTAATTTATTTCTTTTCTCTAACAGCTTTTAATATTCTGTTCTTGTGTTGAATTTCTGGAATCTTGACTATTATATGCCTTGGTGCCGATGTTTTTTGATCATGGCTAATTGGAATTCTATATGCCTCACTTATCTGTATGTTAAATTCTTTTCTCTGCTTGGGAAATTTTCTGCCACTACTTCTGTGAACAGGTTTTTTATGTCGTCATTTGTGCTACCTCCTGCTTTTTCATTGACTCCAGTAAACCTTGTGTTATTCATCTTTGCATCATCTAGCAGCTGTTGGGTTGATTTTTTGTGGTCCTTTGCTATTTTTAAGAAATCTTTCTCTCCATGATTGCTAACTGCAATCCTGAAATTCTAATCTTAAATGTAAGAAAGTCATACATTTCAGGTAAATCTGCACAAGAAGAAAGCATATATAAAATAATTGACAATGCATGGGAGGAAGTGTCCCTTGAGCACTACCTTTTGAAAATAGCACTCAGAAAAGAAATAGACTTGAACAATGCATTTATGGAAAGCAAGTCAGATTTTACTGTTAGACATTTTGGTGTTTTATCTTGTTCACATTTCTCAAAGATTATCCTATGTATTAAAGAATAGTTACATAGCAGGCTTTACTGCTCTTGAGCAGTGACTTACTCACACAACTACTATGATTAGTGAGGATTTGCTAGTCAATAGAATTTCTCTTTGCTTCTCCTAAATCTTTCATCACTTGCTTTATAACCTTGGCTAAATCTGTTTGCTACTGTAGGTCTCAACATCTAAATTTCTTAAATAAATTGGTGGAACTGTGTAAACTTTCAGAGTGTTTTCTAATTATAAAATTATGATGCTATAATTCTGCTATCATCTGCACTGATTATAAACAAAATAAAAATCAATCTACTATAAGTTTATAACCCATTATCCACGAGGGGAGAGAACAAGTTTAGCTGTTTACCTTTATTTAATCTTCTGTACTGAGGTGGATGTATGATACTTAGTAGGCACTTACTCAATATTTGTTGAAAATTAATTAGTACATGAAGAAATATAGTAATTATTAAAAGGCTCAAAGTAGAGCCACATTCCTCTAACTGCACAATGAACTGGTTTATTATATAGCTGCATAAACTAGAATTGTGCAATTATAATGAATGCATAGTGAAAATTTAACAAACATTAATATTATTAGGACATAACCCAATGCTGGTAACACACGTATCAGATTGTTGAGATTTTTAATAATATGATTGGCATATATCTGGAAGGATCTGAATGGTATGACAATGATCAGGCTACTTTTTATATTAAAAGAACCTCAGAGCTGGAGATCATCTTATTGAGCATGCCTTATTTGACCAGAAGGGAAACTGAAGCAGTAAGATTTTTTAGATATACAAATCCCTTAATGACAAGGGCTTGCTTAGCACACTGGGTAAATTTCCGTGATAACGAATTCATTGATAGAAGATCACACTTTTATTCAGCCAGAATTAATGTACTCATATTATTGCAGAGATATCCATGTGGCCCATGATGATTTATTTCCAACCTCTCTGTAAATGTAGGTCGCTTGGTTGACCACTTAGCAACTCTAAAATGCCATCTGATAATTAAATGTCACCTCCATTGCAAAGAGTAGATTTTATTACTTTTGTTTACTTAGAACACATGTAAATTAATGCTGGATATATGATAAAATCACCCCAGTGGCTAATTTAGCAATCAGCAACAGTTTATAGTCCATCTCATATCTATTGAAAAGTAGAGGGAAAAAGACTATATATTCCTAGAATTGTTTACAGGGAATATCTGTATTCTCAAATTGAGATACAAAGGATGGAATTAATTCTTGTTCTTGACCCAATACTCTACTTATTATTTTAAACAATTTCATTTTTAACTTTAAAACAGATAACTAACTAGAAGAGAACACATAAATTTAAACTCTGTGGCACATCTAAAGAGTTCTATGGTTTTGTGAAACCCAATTTGTAATGTTTAGTCCTAGGTTTGTCAACACATAGGAGAGGTATTATTCAATTGATGTACACAAGGGAAGGATTCGTGTATTAGTTCATTTGTTATATAAGCGTTTATTAAATTTTTGCAATGTGTAGCACACTGCATTGAAAAGTATAAGTTTGAAAAGACCCAAATTTAAGATGTCTATCCTCAGAGTTTATACTTGAGCTCATTTGTCTTTTTATTGTTCGCTAGAATTTATTGAAGGACTAGACATCTTTAATTTACCCAGTGCTAATTTAAAAGGAAGCTCAGATTCTGAAATGCTTGTCTTAAATCAGGGCATTTTGTAGGTTCACCATTACTGGTCATTACAATGAACACTAAGTAATTATTTGAGTCTATAGCAAGTAATTATCAGATTTGACTTAAAAACCCTGATACCATTTAAAACATTGCATGGTTCAGATTCACTTGCATTTTTCTGGGGAAATAAACCTTCCAAACAGTTAATATCTCTGCTGAAGTTCTACCAACATTTGAGTATAATAGGCCTAAGGTCAGCTAAATAAAATTAATTGAGTGCCCATAAGTAGAGTGAACTAAGCTCTAAATTACTCGTTATTTCTTTTGAACAAAATTGTCACTGGATACTAGCTTGTTTCATGCATGACAAAAACAAAATTTCTTTTTTGTAAGTATCTTTCTCAGATTGCAATTCATAGCGCTGAACAAGTGTACCTGATGTGTCTAAAATTGACTCATGTTTGTAAGATTAATGTTCTTTTAAACATCTTTATCAATGTACAACTGATGTACATAAAATTCACCACTTAAAATACATAGCTCAAAAGTTTTTTAGTATGTGCACAGAATTATATAACCATTACCAAAACTGCCTAGTTACTAGGTACTGCCTGTTCTCTACTCTGTAGGCCCTGATAGTCACTAATCTGTTTTCTTCCTGCATAGATTTACTTATTCTGGACATTTCATATAATGGAATCATATAATACGTATTTCTACAGCTGACTTTCTTCACTGAGTATAATCTTTTCAATGTCCATCTGTATTGTACCATGCATCAATAATTGATTCTTTTGTTATGGGGTAGGACTCCATTGTACAGACATATCCATTTCATTTATCCATTCATCTTTTGATGGACATTTGATTTGTTTCCAGCCTTTGGCTATTCTGACATAGAATGATATTATTTACTTTAATGTATAACTTTCACGTAGACATTTTTAAAAATTTTTCTTGAGACTAGGCAACCAAAAGTAGAATCTTTGTGTAATATGGTGCTTATAGTTTCAGCATTTTAAGAACTGCCAAATCGCTTTAAGTGGCTGCACTAGTTAAATTCTCACCAGCAAAACATGATGGTTCCAACCTGTTCACATCCTCTTGTCTATCTTGTTGACTATCGCCTCCTAATCATGTGAAGTGTATTGCAGTGTGGTTTTGATTTTCAGTATTCAATACTTTTTGCTTTTATATTTCCTAAGAATCTGTCGAGCACCATGATAAGAATAAATTGAATCTCTGCTTCTAACTGAATTAAATATGAACTTTAAACGGAATAAAACTCCTGAAATCTTAGATATTTATAGTGTGTCTGCTATCCTTTTGTATCTTGCTGCAAATATATATATATATCCATTCCCATTCTCTTCATTATTGCAAGTAATATATTATGTAATAGCATGGGAAATTTATGTATTATTTGTAAAATTATGGATTTATGTCATTTGGAGTTTCTTGTGCTATTGATTTCATAGGACATATTTCTCTATGGTATTTTTATCAGAGCATTACTTTAGATACTCCACAATTTTCAAAAACCATGAAGGTACCAGTGGAACTTAACACTGGAGCCTGCTGAATATGTTTGCTGCCCTAGATCTGAAACACCTGTGGTTTCAAAGAAGCTGCTGTGCAAGGGATAACCCACAGAGTTGTTTCCAATATTCCGAGTACAGGGAGCAGGTGTTCATGTGTCAGTAATAAAATAAAGCAAAGTTACAATCTAGGTTAGTTAGCAATACAGAATAAATAAACTATATTTTCACACATGTAATTCAGTTTGTTTCTCTATTTAATTTTCAAAATCTTTGCTAGAATGCCCCAGTCCTTGAAGATGAACTTCATCTGACCATAATGGACATCTCATTCTTTACCTATTGATACCAACCAATATCTGCTACACTAAAATCATGGAAGGTTACTCATTCTCTTTCTCTCTCTATAATAACTAATATTCCACATTTACTTTATGAAAAGATGCAACATACCCACTTCATAAATCATAACCTTTGAAGACTAAAACAGCAAAACAAAGGGATTTGTAAAGGTGGTAATTTTGACATCACCTAATGGAATAGAAAGAAATGAGATAAAAAGTAAAAAATTAAAGAATATTATACTGTACAGTTTTCCTTTAGCATCATATTTGACAGTCTTTTTGGGAAGGGTTACAGTTCATGAAATACCTGGAAATCTGTGTAACATGGAGTTTATTATCATGATAGCTGATATTTATTGATCATTTCTGTATGGTGGCATTTTGTAGATATATTGCATTATAAATTCTTTTGGTTCTCAAAATGATCCTATAAAATAGGGACTGTTAGACACTGTACATTTAATAGACAAACATAATGAAGCAATTAAGTAATTTGCACATTGAGAAAAAAAAGAGACAGAGGCAGGGTCCAAATCTGCAAAACTAGGTTCTAGGGCCAGCTGTCCCATATAACATAGGACAGTATTACTACATTAAGACTGAAATATTGTCTCTACATTTTTCCTTTCAAAAGGAGCAATTGAACAAAAGCACTAACCTCCCCTGCTTTCTAAAATCTTAATGGATATACAGTGAGTGTGAATGTTTAAAAATCTGTGACATAATTGGGGTGGGAGTGTCCAAAAGAGCAGAGATATTCATAGGGGTATCTGGAGAGCAGACATATGGAAGTTCACTGACAGTGTTCAAAGCAGAGACCACCATCCAGAAAAGCCCTAGGGGAAGTCTCAAGGAAAGGTGTGCCTTAGTCATTTTGGTGTTGCTGGGACAAAATACCTGACACCCACAAATTAAAGAAGGAGAAGTTTATTTGCACTCATGGTTTCAGTGGATCCATGAAACCAAGGCAGAAATGGCTTGATGGAAGGGCTTGGAGGAGGGCAGCTGCTCAACTCATGGTGGTCAGGAAACCAAGGGAGAAAGGAGGAGCCTGTGACAAGAACACACCCTTCCAGGTCATGTCCTCAGCGATCTGACTCTTCCAGTTAGACCCTACCTCTTAACAGCACTATCAGCTATGATTAATCCACCAATGAATATAGTGATTTAATCAGCTTTCCAAAGCCCCACCTCTGAGCAGATGAGACTTCGGGAAGCATACGATATGTAAACCATAAAAAGTTGGGTTCTATATTTTTTCAGGGTCACACAGACATGGAGCCCAGAATTTGGATTTTAAGTTTGAAGGACAAGCACAGTGAGAATATAATCAGGCTGGTAATTGAAAGGCGGTCTGTAGAACTGTGGAGGGTTCACCGTCTCCTTTGCCTGCACCGTTACAGAATAACTACAGGGTCCATGGTTCTAGGTAAATTACAATTGATAAAAATGGCATGGCATTTTTGCCAGGAGAAATCTAGGCTCAAGGCTGGAGGCCCATATTTTAGGATAAAGATCTCTTAGTTCAGCTCTGTAAATGCAGTGTAATCTGTTTTCTCTAAAACAAAGGCAAGTATGTACTTGCTTCTCTTGTACACAGAGCTCATAGTTATTGTAGGGGCCTGAAAGTCTGCTAAGAAAATTAAAAATAGCTATGAAGATTATCTAGCATATTTCTTCATTCATAAAAATGATTGGATAAGCAGAATTACCAGACAGTTGAGAAAGATAGTACGAAACAGAAGGACCGTGATTAGTCAACTGGCAGAGTGAATCTGGAAGAAAAGATATTACATGAAACACAGGTAAGGACTTTAGGATGTACAATCAAACAATAAAAAGACAGAGAGTGACAGAGACAAGAGATGGGATAGAAGATCAGTCCAGGGAACTCAGTCGTCATCTAATAGGACCTCTACACAAAGAATCCTGAGAAAGCAGAGAAGCGATAATGAAGGGAATAGCGGTTTATATTTTCCCAGTGTAGAAGACAAGACTGCACTGTCTGGAGGAATGGAAAAAGGCGCACAATTAAATGACTGCTGGTGAAACATATGAGGAGCTCAAGGATAAAAAGACTTTCCAGAGAGCTTCCTGAGGGCAAACAAAACACAACGGGTCGTCTACAAAGGAATGAAGATA
Organism: Erethizon dorsatum; assembly: GCA_028451465.1. Lineage (NCBI taxonomy): Eukaryota > Metazoa > Chordata > Mammalia > Rodentia > Erethizontidae > Erethizon > Erethizon dorsatum. The sequence goes on along the minus strand of CM051838.1, from coordinate 26,015,516 downwards.
CCAGATCCATGTCAGATATCTCTTTAGCAATCTTACAGGCTGCAAGAAAATTGAAAAAGTCCTCAAGATTTAGGAGGAAAATTACTTAATATCCACCTATTTCATCAATTATTAACCAAGTCCAAGGACAAAGTAGAAAGTTTTTTGCAATGTATAGGAGCTACAACTCTTTAGTTGTACTTCAAGATACGCTCGAGAAAAATAACAAAGAATTCAAAATAATAACACAGAAAGATACTGGATTGAATCAACACTGGTATTAATTGATTTATCAGAATAAGGAACTACTGGGTTATGGTTATGCAGCAGTCCTCGAAATTAAATAATTTAAATTCCAAAAGACTTGAAGTATAAAAACTTTATAATAAAAATAAAACATTATTCAAATGCATGGTTAAGAAGTTACACTGTCAGATGATTTATAAGTAATCATATGCTTTATCTCTCTTAAGAAAAATCAATTCTAAACCTGAGTAAAGAAAACAAATGTATGTAAGAATTAAGTGGGCTGGGGATTTGGCTCAGCAGCACAAGCACCTGCCCAGCAAGCGCAAGGTCGTGAGTTCGATTTCCGATACCAAAAAAAGAATTAAGCAAAATAAGCATGGTATAATTTGAACAAATGATTACTGAAAGAAAAGATGAAGTCGTACTAGTTAAAAAACTCATGAAATAGTACCATGAATGTGATATACAATGATATTTAATCATGCTATTATAAATGTTGGTTTTCAGTTTTATACTACACAGATAATTCAAAATACTAAATATTGAATTGCTATGAACATTAAATAATTATTAAATTTGATAACATACAAATAATAATTTTGGAAACAATAGTAGTCCTGAAGATCAGTATAGAGATGCAATTTCTTATTTGAGACAGTCACTTCTAAAGTTAATAGAACTAGAAATAGTAACTTAAAGCTGTGAAGATACCTCACAGAGATATCACCTCATCCAAGTTAGAATGGCTGATATCAAAAAGACTAAAGATAACAAGTGCTGGTGAGGCTGTGGAGAAAAGTGTACCCCTGCACACTGCTTGTGGAAATGTACATTAGCACAGCCATTAGGAAACAGTACAGATGTTCCTCAAAAAATTAAAAATTGAGCAACTATGTGATTGAGGAATCCCGCTCTAGAGTACATGTCTAAAGGAGATGAAATCAGTATGACAAAGAGGCATCTGTATTCCTATGTTCATTGCCATACTCTTCACAAAAGCTAATAAATGGAAATAATATGTGTTCATCAGGTGATGAGTGGGTAAAGAGAACGTGGTACATATACAAAACGGAATGCTATTCAACCGTAGCAAAAAATGAAATCCTGTCTTTTGTGACAACCTGGGTGAAACAGGAGATCATTACAGTGAGTGAAATAAGCTAGGCACAGGAAGATGAGTACCACATGACCTCTGTCATATGTGGAATCTAAAAATGTTGCCCTAAGGTAAGCTGAGAATAGAGCAGTGATTACCAGAGGCTGGGGGAGGTGGAGGTCGGGGAAAGCGGGAAAGGTTGATTAGTGGGTATTAAATCACAGTTAGATAGGAGGAAGTGCTGATATACTATTGCACAGTAAGGTGTCTAGAAACAACAATAATGTCCTGTATTTAAAAAAAAATTTTAAGAAAGCATTTTGGAAGTTTTTACTATAAAGAAATAATAAATATTGGAGGAGCTAGATATGTTTAACCTAATTTAAATTACACAATGTATATGTGTGTAGAAATATCACATTACCACAAAAATGTATACAGCTTTTATTTGTGTGTATCAATTACAAAAATTTAATTTAAATTTAAAATAAGGTTATAAAAATAACCCAGAGAAGAATCACAAGTTACAAGACAACTCTCTGTACTTAGGATAAGAGAAGGGGAGTCACATAGTAAGTTTGACAATTCTTATCTTTTATATAAAGAATTATAGTGACTAAAGTGGTTAAAATTTTTAACTAAGGTGTATCACTTGGAAGCATGGTGTTGTCTCCCAAAAACAACAAAACACAGTGAAGAAGGCTGCCGTGGGGAATAGGAGCAGAGGTGTCTGGAAGACTTACATCATCCTATACTCAGCATACTTTGTGCTTTTATTGTTCTATTTGGATTTTACCATACATTCAGAACAATTCTATAGTTCTATAATATTTTCATTAGAAAAAGTAATTATATTCTTTGAGCTTTAACAATTGTTAGCATAAGTTTTCTTAGATGCATTTGTGAGTCAGGCGATATACACCAGGACAAGGCTTACTTCACATCATTTCAGACTCGTTCCAGATGCTCAACCACAGTGCATGTTAGAGTCCTACGAGGGCAGAGAAGGAAAGGACATGAAAGTCCAACTGATTCAGTTAACTGAGAAACAATATGACTTGGAAGGCTTTTCTCTTTTTCCTGTGTAACAGTTTAATGAGCCAATTGTAGTACCTAATAAAACACGCCTCCTGGAGATTTAAGGACTGAAATGTCCAGATCACTAGCAAAATTTTCTTACCAAATAATAATTTACTATGAAAAGCATGAAATCTTGAAGAAAATTTCCCTAAACCCCACTTAAATTGTTGATAGTTTAAGAATAGGAATTTTGAATAAAATTGCACTATTTTTTTTTTATTTTAAAGAGAAAAAAATAAAACAGAATTTCATAACAACATAACAGGAGGATAACAATGGTTAATACATTGCATATTGTTATCTTTAAATTAGCTACTCAGAGTACAAGATATCGGCATTCAATTGTCCAAACAATATTAGAACAAACCTTTCTTTTCAATGAACTAAGAGAATTTAGAAGTATATCTTTTTTAACTATCATATATATATATATATATTGTTTTGCTCTTCCCTTCCTTCTTTTCTCCATTCCCCCATCCCAGTTTCTCTTTCCTTTTGAATAGGTTCTTCCTGTTTTACAATATCTATTGTACACTTTGGATCTTATTTACTCTTTCAGCTTCTCACACTAGGGAGACAATATAATGTTTACACAAGTGCATCTGATTTATTTCACTTATGAGCATGGTCTCGAGTTGCATCCATTTACCTATAAAAGTCTCCAATTTATCCTTCTTTATGGCTGAGTAGTACTCCATCTTATAAAAAGATCACATCTTTTTTATCCATTCCTTGGTTAATGGGCATTTGGGCTGTTTCCAAGATATAGCTATTACAAATTGTGCTGCTATAAATATGCATGCACATTTATCACTGTGGTACGATGTTTTTAATTCTTCTGGGAAGATACCCAGAAGGGGAATAGCTGGGTCAAATGGGACCTCCAATCCTAGTTTTTTGAGGAATCTCAACACTGATTTCCACAATGGTTGCACCAGTCGACACTCCCACCAACAGTGGAGAAGTGTTCCTTTTTCCCCACATCCCCTCCAGCATTTGTTATTGGTTGCTTTCTTGATAATAGCTATTCTTTCTGGGGTGAGATAGAATCTCACTGTTGTTTTAATTTGTATCTCTAATGATCAGTGATGTTGAACATTTTTTCATATATTTATTTGCTGTTTGTATTTCTTCATCTGAGAAATGTGTATTCATCTCAGGTGCCCATTTTTGGATTGGGTCTTTAAATTTGGGAGGTCTGATGTTTTTGAGTTCTTTGTATGTTCTTGATAGTAATCCTTTGAGGAACAACTGGCAAACATTTTCCCCTACATTGTGGGTTGTCTCTTCACTGTGTTGGTGGTTTCTCTTGCTGTGCAAAAGCTTTTTAATAAGATGAGATCCCAGCTGTTGATTCTTTGTGATAGTTCCTGTGCCATTGGGGTTTTATTCATAAAGTCTTTGCCTACACCAATGTTTTCAAGAGTTTTACCTATTCTATCTTCCAGCAGATTTAATGTTTCTGTTTTAATATTTAGATCTTTTATCCATTTTGAATTTAGTTTAGTGCATGGTGAAAGATATGGGTCTAATTTTAATCTTTGGCATGTGCAGAGCCAGTTTTTCTAGCACCATTTATTAAAGAGGGTATATTTCTTCCAGTGAATGTGTTTGGCACCTTTGTCAAAGATAAGGTGGCTAAGTATGTCTGGAGTTGTTTCTGCATCTTCTAATCTGTCCTATTGATCTTCGGGTCTGTTTTTTTGCCATTACTGTGCTGTTTTTATCACAGTAGCTTTATAGTATAATTTCAAGTCAGGGATTGTTTTGCCTCCAGTCTTGCCTTATTGCCCAGAATTGCCCTTGCTATTCTAGGTCTCTTCTGGTTCCAAATGAATTTTAGGATTGTTTTCTCTAATTCTGTGAGATATGTTGTTGGAATTTTGATTGGAAATTGCATTAAATCTGTATAACAGTTTTGGAAGTATGACCATTTTCACTATATTGGTTCTTCCTACCCAACAGCAAGGGATATCTTTCCATTTTCTGATATTCTCTTCAATCTCTTTTTATCAGAGTACTGCAGTTTTCAATGTAGAGGTCTTTTACATCCTTTGTTAGATTGATTCCTAGGTATTTCATGTTTTTGGATGCTATTGTGAAAGGTGTTGTTACCCTAAATTCTCTTTCAGTGAGTTTGTTATTTGTGTACAAGAAGGCTATTGATTTTTGAGTGTTGACTTTGTATCCAGCTATGCTACTGAATTTTCTTATTAAATCTAGCAGTTTTTTAGTGGAGTTTTTGGGGTCTTCTATGTAGAGTATCATGTCATCTGCAGATAAAGATAATTTAACTTCTTTTCCTGTTGTTATTGCTTTTATTTCTTTCTCTTGTCTAATTGCTCTGGCTAGAGTTTCCAGGACTATGTTGAATAAGAGTGGAGACAGTGGACATCCTTGTCTTGTTCCTGATTTTAGAGAGCAAGCTTTCAGTTTTTGTCCATTTAGTATGATATTGGCTGTTGGTTTGTCATAGATGGCTTTTATCAGATTGAGATAAAGACCCACTATTCCCATTTTCTGTAGGGTTTTTGTCATGAATAGGTGCTGGACTTTGTGAAAAGCTTTTTCTTAGAATTGCAGTCTTAACATAAACCAAGTCACTTTGTTCAACAGTTGTAATCGAAGTGATTTCTACTAAGGGGTAAAGTTTATGTATGTGAACGTGTTTATGATGATAAACTAATAAAGGCATGCTATACGTGGCCACTTTTTGGTAAATCTCCAACTCCTCTGTTAAACATTTCATCGCTTTCCTAACTGGGCAATGGAGATCTATGTACATTCCATTGATTAACAGATACAAATGGCTGTATATTCCTTTAAAAGTGGGGATATGCTTGCTACTTGTTAATATTTGTTAGAAGATAAGAAACAATAATATTCCTTGTAATTTTCAATGCTAAATTTGGGATAACCATTCCACTTACTGACACCTGACCTTTTTTCAGTGCTGTGCCGTGAACCCAGGGGCTCATGGATACAAGGCAGGTGTTCTACCACTGAGCTGCACCCGCAGCCTGACACTTTTGTTCTTATTCAACGAGCCAGCTATGATCAGTAACTAATTTTAAAGATAAGGGTTAATATTGCCTTTTCTAAAATTCTAATACTTGGTTTTCCAGTATGCTTACAAATACACACACATTCTGTCAAATGCTCTTTGTTAAGGTCATCATAAGATTGCACAATACATTTAGACTACCTACCATTTTGGGTACCAAAGAATCCCTGTTTTAACCATTAAAATTACATGTGAAATTAAAATTTACGAATGGGACATAGGCTGCCATTTAAAAGTTTCTAGAGGTTTAAAGCTTTCTCTGTGTTGTGAAACTCATAATACAATTTTTATCACCAAAATTTAGCTAAGGGATAATCTTGAGCCTACACTCCCTAAAGAAATCCAGCAAGTGGTTTACCTGAGTGTTATGTGTAGTTCTAAATGTGTGTTCTGGATAACAGTAATTACTTGGCTTTTCAATATATATTTTGTAAAAAAAAAAAAAGTGGTGTGGTAAATATTAGGTAGGAAGAAGTTGATGAGGAAGCTTTAATGTAATCATTTTCTAATTTACTTGACTGATCACCTACAGTCTTATACTTCTAAGGTCTAATAAGAAGAGTCTGTAAGAAATTTTGCAATCAAATAAGTATCAGGATCATTGAGTTAATAACTCATATTGGAGCAGAATTCAGTTTTAGAGGTAAAAGACAAAGCATTTAGAGGGCAAAAGGAGGTGGTACTTTTCTTGCTGTGATTCTCGCGGAAAGGATTAGACTCCCTGCTGCTGGTCTGGATAGGCATGCATAGAACACAATGACAGCAGACGGACCTTGATGACTCCCTGGAACTTCCTAGGTGCTCTGTTTATTTTGAGTGGTGTCAAATGGTGCAACTTGAAGCCTGTTGTACTGGATCTCTTCTTGCCAATGTTCAGTCTTCTTTATTGATCCTGTGTCATTTGATATACCAGGCTGATTTCTCTAGTCCCAAATAAGAAACTAAATAACTGCTTGGAAGGTTTGTTCGGTGACAGGCAACAAGGATGTCCAGAGGTACCAAATACTCAGAAACTTTAATTGTAATAAGTATCGTAAGTCAAAAGCCTTAGGCTGTACCAGAACAATATATAGTGACATTTTTAAGCTCACTATTCATACTTAACCATAATAAAACTTCTAAATTAAACATTGAGAGTAAAAAAAAATTATAAATAACTTAAGCCAATAAATACAGAATGACCTTTGATAAGTATACTTTAAGTTAATCCTAAATTTTCCTTATGATTATTTAACAAATGAAGTACAGTATTGTGTTATTAAAGGACCAAAGACTTATGTTAGTAGCTCATAAATATAACTTCAGGTGTTGCCAAGGGGCCACAGCTACACCAAAGGAGAGTAGAAAACAAGATTCCCTTTATTTATATACCAGAGGACTCAGAAGTACAAAGTAGAGGGGACTCAGAAAGTACTCAAAATCCCTGATTAATGTCTTAAAATTCTGGAATGAGAGGAAATTAGACACAAAATGAGAGTTGAATGAATGGAGATTTTTTTTCCAACTATGACTCATAGAAGGCTGGTGACTCAGTCTCTGACTGTTCAGTAACCTCGAATCACACCTGTGCATCTATTACTGAATTTAGAAATGTTAGCATGTTATGTACCCAGGAATGTAAAGGTTTCTGGCAGAGTGAGCTTTCCTTTCTGAAGGTCACAGCAGGTACTGATGCAGTGAGAGTTCACCGCCAGGGCCCCTCTAACATCAAACTCCCTTCTGCATCTCTGCTTGCTTCCAGGTGAACAAGCTACCTTTAAGATTCCAAAATAAGGGCCGGTGAGATGGCTCAGTGGCTTAAGCACCTGCCCGGCAAGCGCGAGGGCCCGAGTTCGACTCCCGGAACCCACATACGAAAGAGGGGCCGGTGATATCGCTCAGCGGCACGGGCACCTGCTGGCGCACGAGGTCCTGAGGTCGACCCCCTGGTACCCACAAAAAAAAAAAAAAGATTCCAAAATAAGCATGTTATGAAGACTTTAGAGAGTCAGTCTTACCAATGACTTTTGGAGTTCGCTTTGCACAGGAAAGCCAAGCATTTCCTGGTATGCAAACCCCCAAGAAAAGCCTAATTGGAGCAACTGACCTGTAGTGTCCTTCATTCCAACTCCTCATCAATTCGATTCGGATCTATCTACTTGTATTAAGCATTACCTCTGTCCAAGTGGCTTTGGTGATGCTTTTAGCAGAATATCATCACATAAGGAAAGTAGAAAATATTAGAAAAATTAATCAATGTGAGCACAGATAAAATTTGAAATAATGAATTTGAGATTCCTGTTACAATGGGTAGTTTTTAAATAAGTTGAGATTCATATCATCTTCTCATTTATCAAAGGAAATTTGGGTGATCACTGAAAGCCTAGTGTGTGTTTTGCAAAATGTTTTTTGGTAATTTTTTTAGGCATATAATTTAAAGACATGGTAGAAAAAAATCGATTTTCAAATATTTGAAAATATGAATGACTAATGACCATTAATGACTAAAATATTCATCTCAAAGTTGACTAATAGGATATATAGAAAGAATTATGTTAGGCACAGATTTCACAAAATTTAACTCCGTCAGGTGCAAATTGGCAGCATGAAGAAACATCAGCTGAAACCTGAAATGAACAAGAAAGATAAATTAAAAATATGAAAGCCAACACAAGAACCCATAAGCACAGAATAGTCTGAAAAGCCAACATAAAGAAAACAAATTTTGAGATTTCCTTAGGGTGCCATAGACCACTATTAAATTTCAACTTTGAATCACCTAAAGAAGTGTACATTATATTTAATATATAGTACTAAAAGAACCTAAGGTTTTTACACATTGTAGGAGAGAATAATCAGAAAGACAATTAAGACCAGGAATAAATTCTAGGAATATAAATTGTCCAGAAAATTAACATTTCAGACAGATGGAGAGTTGCTGATTAAGTATGATCAAGTATTCCATAATGTCTGTATAGATGATCTCTAAATTGTTCACTCTGAAAAAAAAAAAAAAAGAAGGAAAATACTAAAATACTTTTAATTTCTCAAGAGCTCTAAAATGGAAATTGAGAAAAGAAAAGGGATTCAGGTCCAACAGTAACAGCTTGAAAATCAACACTCCTGTTTTTATTAGAGAAGAAAAAGATTGAACAAAGTGAAAAATCAGTGACATCTCCTAGATCCATCAGGTTACTGAGGTTTCAGGGCAAACGGCCACCAGAAGAGCTTGAGAGAGGGTCACTCTGGAGTCACAGCTGGGATATACTTACCTGGAGCAAACACTCTGTGAAGTTTGATGTGATTTGGTGTAAAGTTAAGTTTGCTGTAAAATTCATGTAAAGGTTATACAACTGTAATTCTGATGTGTTAGGCTGAGTCACAAAATGGCTACTATCGCCACAACACGTTTGCTTAAGTTTCTGCTTTTAGTAGATAAGTTTCTGTTTCCCCACATCAGGGTAAATTCCTGAAAATCATGTGGTTTGGACTGTTGCCCAAGCCCGCATGCGGGCTGCATTCCCGTGCCCGGGCTCCTTTGTTAGCCTTTTTCAAACTGATTGGTTGCCCATTTGCTGAACTTCCCTGCCCATAGGTTCCCCTAAGTAACCAATAAATGTACTAGATACCCTTTAACTCCCTGCGATTGGCTTCTGTAAACTTCGCTTGCCTATCCCTCATTACCATACCCAACCCTATAGAATCCCCTCACTTCTGCCCTTCGGGGTCACCTCGGCACATTCGCTGGGTGATCCTACGCCGGTGTAGCCCTTCAATAAACCCCGTGCCTTTTACATAAGAGCCTGTGTGGTTCTTGGAGTGTCTCCCTTCACAGACCCCTCTTCTACGGACTTTACATTTGGGGGCTCGTCCGGGATTAAAGGGGGGCCGGGGGAGAGGCTTCAACGGCCGACACTGCGCCTCTTGGGGTAAGTACGGCCGTTTCTTTATATCTCTGCCTCTTGACTATACTTCTGACTCTGTTTGTGACTCCATTTGCCTGACGCTGCAGTGTCGTTTGGGAGAGAGAATTTCCTTTTCCTTCTCTCTCCGTTCATTTGGGTGGCCCTTAACTGGGCCCCATCCTCCACGGAGTAATTTTGGGGTCTTTCCTGACCCGTTAGTTCCAGCATAACTGCTGATTGTGGTCTCTGACGCTCTGACCCGTTCGTCTCAGCATAACTGCTGATTGTGCTTTGTTTCGGAGTCCTTTCGTTCTTTTTACTTCCTCTTTCACTCCCTGGCACAAGTGTTACCACTGCATTCTCTCCACAGGACAATGGGACAAACTGTCTCCAGACCACTGGATCTCACCCTGGCCCACTGGCCGGAGGTCAAACAAGCAGCCCACAACTTATCTCTCCTCGTAAAAAAGGGGAAATGGATAACTTTTTGCCGCTTCGAGTGGCCTCTTTTTCAGGTTGGCTGGCCACCCAAGGGCTCCTTCAATCCAAACCAGATCCAAGCAGTTAAGAAAGTTATCTTCAGAGAAGGCCCCCAGGGACACCCCGACCTTTATAATTGGAAAAACAATAATCCTCCTTTCTCCGAGGACTCTTTGATGTTTTCTCATCAGCCCACCTGGGATGGCTGTCAACAACTCCTAGGTACCCTTTTCACGACAGAAGAACGCGGGCGTATCCTGATTGAGGTGTGCAAGCTCGTTCCAGGGCCCGATGGTCAACCCACGCCACTGCAGAACCTTATTGATGATATCTTTCCCTTAAATCGCCCGACTTGGGACCCTAACTCGCCTCAAGGTAGGGAGCATCTGTCCATTTATCGCTGGACTAGAACGAGAGGCTAAAGAATGAGAAAGAACATATTACAATAATCAGGGGTGGTATGAAACACTGCTTAATTGGAACCCTGGACTGGCCTCCATTATTGTCGGGATCACAGGGCCAATAGTTATTATAATACTGATCCTGACTTTTGGACCGTGTTTGATTAACTGGGTAAAAGAAAAAATTCAAAGCAGCATAAATCAGGTTCAGATGATGGTATTGACCGATATCTCTACAAATCAGCCTGGTTATGAACCGCCGCCACATGAAGGACTATATATGTCCTGAAGAGGAAAATATGTCCTTGAGGGGGGAATATTAGGGCAAGAGTATTTTCATTTTGTTCCTTAAACCTCTGAATTTAACTAATAGGTAGAAACTTTTAGTTGAACTTTAGTCCCACTGCCCTTTCTGTAGCAATAAACTTCAAAGAGGAGAAACGGATGGTACTATCACAAACAAACAGGTTTTCCTTATCACTATCTTAAGGTCATATAACCACAAAAAGGGAGACAAATGGTTTTAGCACAGTAGGTACCTGCTACCCCATCCCCAGTGTTAATTGGCCAGATGTTTGAAGAACCTTGAAAACTTTCCGGAGAGGTGATATAGTAAAAAATACAGTTTCCATGGCAACCAAGGACTTTGTAAGACCTCCAAAAGTGTATTTAAGGAGGAGGACAGAAAAGCTCGGGGCCAGCTTCTGCTGTCCCCGGCCGGCATCAATTAAAGAATTCATTTGTTTCTCGAATCTTGTCTTCCTGTGAGTGAATCTATCTTGTGATTTTGCCGTAACATTTTGGAGGCCCCAGCGAGATCCTCACAGGGAGATCCTCATTTGAGGGGGCCTCGGTGCCTCCTTGCCTGGCAGCTAACCCTTGGGGGGCCAAGGCACCAAAAAGCTGATTTTCAGCTGGCCCCCTCAGATCAGCTGCAAGGCAGGACGCAAGGCTACGAGACAGAGACAACTGAATTCCCACCTCCCAACCAAGATAAGCACGCTTGTAATTCGGTTTCTGGTTTGGCAATTTGCCCAAGGCTCGTCCAGGTATCTGTTCTGTGCTAGTGTCTGTTCTGTTTAAACCTGTGAGAGCTAGGCCACCGGACACGGTGTTTTGCTGTCTGTCAGAGGTCGTCCTCTGAATCTGTTCTAAATTTGAGGTCAGGAGCGGTGTGGCTATTATTCCCGGGATTGTCTGCTTTTGTGTGTGTGTGCGTGTTCCTCCCCTGTGTTGCATCTATGTTATCCCCCCTTGCGCCTGCGCTTCCAAGTCACTGTTACCAGAGGAATTCAACCTGCCAGAAGGAGACCATTTGCTAGTTTTGGATTTTTGTTTGCATTTCTGATTGAGTGGAGGGGACAGGACTTGCTTAGATAAATTGTAACTGTGGGTTACTGTATTGTCCAAGTCATTGACATAATGAGTTCCACTGGTAGTAAGTCAACTGTTTTGAAATGTATGCTTAACAATTTTAATAAGTTCAAAGGGGATTATGGAGTTAAGATAAAAAAGTGAAGCTCTAAAACTTCTGTGAGCTTGAGTGGCCAACATTCAATGTGGGATGATTAGCTAAAGGGTTGCTCGACCCCCAGGTAATCAATGGAATATGAAATATTATCGCCGGAAAGCCTGAGCACCCAAATTAGTTTCCGTATAAAAACTGGTTGTACGTGGTGCGAGTGCTACCCCAATGGCCAGCCTGGACATCACCAGCCTGGCACTGCCTGCAAGCATCTAGGAAAGTTTTACAGGAGAAATCTAATTGCAAATTTTGAGTAATTGGCACTTATACTTTTGGTTTTCAGTTTAAACTGATGTGCATAAAACTTTTCTTGTGTACTACAAACTCCTGAGTGATGATTAATCAAAATTACTATCTAAAAGGAGAAATATAAATGCCTGCTTTGTCAAAACATCGAGTAAGCTGAGTAAGCCACAGTGGGAAGCACAAGCTGGGTGCCCTGGCTCAAAACACCTGGGACAAAAACCTTATCCTGAAGCGTGCTTTTCTCTTTCTCTGCACACAAAGAGGGTCTCTGCTCTTAGATCACAAATGGCTGCAGCGTTTGCAGCTAGCGGGAAACTGGGCGTAATTGTAACAACCCAGGAACAAGGGGTCAAAATAAGTTTTGACAAAGATATATCAAAGGAAATTTATATAAATGATATTCTTACAGAGAGAATGCTAAGAGAGTAAAAGAAAGGTTCGAGTACGTGATAGAAGGTATAGAGATGACTGAGCTGGAAGCTACATAAAAGGAAAACATGAAAGTTGTCAATATTTTTATGAAGGAATTTATTTTTTGTTTCTTCCAAATTCTTATAAGAGATCTCTGCTATTGACCTACAAATAATTCTGACTAGTCTATTTGTAATTACAAACTTCTAAAATTATAAGAGTCACTATAATTTAATTTGGCCAATATATATGAGTGCACTCTGATTTTTTTAAAATTGTCTGTATGTTTGGTTTTTCTGTGTGCCCAACCTGTAAACAGCTGTTTTATTTGAGCTCAACAAATTTTCTTTTTGCATTTTTGGATTTTTGAAATGTTTGTCTGGTATGCATCCACCAAAAGTTGCCAGCTGGCCAAAATGATGTTAAAATTGGTTTTATAAATGTAGTACATGTTCTGTTTATTGTTTATTGTTATATTATGATTTGAGAGTTTCTTATTTGTTCACAATAATGTGTTGAGTGATCTGGTTTTCATAAGTCATCAAAAATTGTTAGACAAAATATATTATTGTGATATGTTTACATTAGTCATCGTCAACAGGTTAAATTTTCTAAAACAGGACAATGAGGTTTTCTGATTTAAAGATGCTCTGGTACAAAACTAAATTAAGAAACAAAAGTTTTCATATGGCTCTGACAATTCAGTGTTGCTAATCTCATAGCATATTAAGTGTATTCATACCTTCCAGATGTACAGGTCTTCTAAAATATAAAACTGAGATTGTTTACAGAGATAACATTTTCTTTCTTTCAGATTCAGACACCTGCCTTTGCTTGTGCTCCAGATATTTATGATAAGAGGTTCATACTAATATGAGGTCACCAGTCAAATGATAATTTTAACAAAAACCTATGTGATGCATATGCTATACACGTGCCACAGTACTTAGAGATGCCTAGATATTCAACAGGCCAGATAATGTCATAAAATATCTTCAATGATGTCTTATTGAAAGATAAGTTAGGTAAAAGCTTCTTATGTACTAGATAGAGATAACTGACTAAAAGGCTCAAATCTGTATGCTGACTGTACAGTTTTTTATGGTTTGTATTACAAGATGGGACACACGTGCTGTCAGTCTCACATATCCAGGCCCTTTGGGGCCTAAAAGGAGGCTGCAACTAAAAAGAACTTAAAGAAATTCCTGGGAAATGGTTAGATACTACTGTCTTTGGGTTCCAAGTTTTGCAGCCATTGCAAAACCCCTATATGAGGCCTTAAAGGGAGGAAACAACCCCTTCGCTCAAATGGAGTCCTGAGTACCAGACAGCCTTCGGAGTCCTAAAAGAAAGATTGGTGACAGCCCAACTGGATTTACAGGACACTCCCCTCCAGAACCCTGGCCTGACCCTGTTTTCAGATAACAACAGCATGGTAAATGATGGGGTTTGGAGGGTGGGAACAACGGTTGTCACCTTGGAGTAAACCATCCAGGCAGAGGCTCTGCCTCCTGGGATATTTTGTAATACAAGACTCACATAGCCACAGCAGCTTGGGAAAGACTCTATGACAATGCTGCTTGGCTGTTAATTCTTTATTTCCAGATATGGACTTTATGTGCTTCAGTGACTGAGAGGTGCACTAACTGAGCCCACAACAACCCTGTCTACAACAACACAACGACTAGATGTCCGGAGACAAGGAACTCTGCATTTAAAGATGTTAAAGTGGATTTTACTAAAATTAAACCCACCAATGGAAATGAGAGACACTTAATCGTTTTGATTTGTACCTATTCAGGATGGGTGGAGGCCTCCCCACTAAGACTAAAACATCGAGAGAGATGATAAAAGCTTTGATGGAGCTGATCATTCTATGGTATGGGCTCCCCATAACGGTAGGTTCAGATAATGGATCTGCTTTTGTGGGTAAAATGGTCAAAAGCCTTACAGCAGTGCTGGGGCTAAAATAAAAACTCCATACTATATATTGGCCACAAAGCTCAAGTCAAATAAAAGGACAAAACTGTACTTTAAAAACCACCCTGGCAAACTTATGCCAAGAGACTGGGGCTAACTGGGTTACTGTGCTCCCAGCGGCCCTCTTGCAGTTGCGGTGTACACTGTACTGAGGTGGACTAACTCCATTCGAGACAATGTTTGGGAGCCTCCCCCACTGATACCTGTTTTGAATAGATTACAGGAGATGGGAACTTTGAACTTGCACCAACAGATAAAGGCGCTGCATCAGATGCTTCAGAAACTTCAGCAGACTGTTATGGAGACATCTGATCCCCATGCCCACGCCAGTCCACTCCTTTAAATCCGAGAGACCAAGTCCTGATTAGAGCCTAAAAGAAGAGCCTCTCCAACCAAAGTGGGAGGGACCCCACGAGGTAATCCTAACCATGCCCACTGCTTTAAAACTTTCAGGTTGTGCTCCGTGGATTCATCACTCGAGAGTCAAAAAGTGGGCCCCTGAGGAGCCAGCGCCACCACCACCACCACCTGTGCCAGGGACCTGCTCACTGCGTCGCTCTCAAAGACTCCAGCAGAGGCTAACTGCGACTGGGCCCACGTCATGACTCCTGCTACTGCCCTGCTTCCAGCTCTGCCGCTGTTTCTTCTGCTACCCCTGGGGAAAGCCAGTTCAGATAAGAACAACTGGCCCCGGCATTTTGGGGAACATTTCTGCAATTATACAGTTAAACGCCTGCAGGTTGACTCTATTAGACTTAAGCAGGCTGTGATGGCATCACAACGTATCCCCTGTGACCAGCAGACTGTTGTCTTTGTCATCCCCATGTGCTACTTTTGGAACCCCCACTGGTGATGGGACAAAGGGCCCCTTTTTTTAGTAATACTCCTCCTGGTCACTATAGGACCTTGTGTGCTAAATCAAGTAACTACCTTCATTAGGGAACAAATATTAACAGTCAAACTTATGGTCATTAGACAACAATACCAACCCCTCCAACAAGACTCCCATCTTTAAGATTAAAGATCCTCCTCAAGAAAAGGGGGGAATGTGAAGTTGATGTGATTTGGTATAAAGTTAAGTTTGCTGTAAAATTCACGTAAAGGTTATACAACTGTAATTCTGATGTGTTAGGCTGAGTCACAAAATGGCTACTATCGCCACAACATGTTTGCTTAAGTTTCTGCTTTTAGTAGATAAGTTTCTGTTTCCCCACATCAGGGTAAATTCCTGAAAATCGTGTGGTTTGGACTGTTGCCCAAGCCCGCATGCGGGCTGCATTCCCATGCCCGGGCTCCTTTGTTAGCCTTTTTCAAACTGATTGGTTGCCCGTTTGCTGAACTTCCCTGCCCATAGGTTCCCTTAAGTAACCAATAAATGTACTAGATACCCTTTAACTCCCTGCGATTGGCTTCTGTAAACTTCACTTGCCTATCCCTCATTACCATACCCAACCCTATAGAAACCCTTCGGGGTCACCTCGGCACATTCGCTGGGTGACCCTATGCCGGTGTAGCCCTTCAATAAACCCCGTGCCTTTTACATAAGAGCCTGTGTGGTTCTTGGAGCATCTCCCTTCACAGACCCCTCTTCTACGGACTTTACAACTCTAGCATCGTAAACTGGCAAAAGCACTTTAATCGTAATTTTGACAAAATTCTGGAAGCCAGTGTGGATAAGCATGAGAATAAGTAACTCCTGGAGGAAGGTGTCATTCTTAGGAGGACACTTCAATTTGATTGGCTTTATTTGTAGGAAGCCCAGCAGGTATCATGGTGAAGCTAAGAAAGAGCTCCCTGTCACTGTGGCAGGGGAGTGATCATTGTAAAATATACTGAGAGCCTCTCCACAACAAAATCCTACTCGCAAACACTTTCCTAGAGCCTTATCCTGTCTGGGGGAAGGTTGTTCCTCCCAAACTAATCTCTTCTAGTTTTGTCTTTCAAATAAAGGAGGAAAATAGCCCATTAGTCAATAGAGTTAAAATATATTGAGAGAATGCAGCCAGAGAAGAGAGCAGAAAGGAAAAATGTTGCACTGAACTAGAGGAACATTTACAAAGATCACAGTTCACAGGCACAAGTCCTCTAAAAGACTGAGATTTAATCAGGATGTTGCAGAATACTTCCCTTTCCCCACACTTTTCCAGCAGACCAACGAGGTTCAATATAATCAAAGTGAATTGCACTTGAAAGAAGTACAAGATATACACTTTCTCTGAGGATGGCTGCTTGGGGAAGCCAAGAGTCAAAGGGGAGATGAAAACAAGTCACAAGAGAGATTTGGAGCCTCTGGCACCCACAGCAGCAGTAGATGTTAAGCACAGTCCAGCTGCTAGGCAGAGTGGCATAGATGCTCTCAAGAAAGACCCGGTACAATCGGTCAGTTCCTATTAGGCAATACAACATGTCCAGCTTTCAACAAAAGAAAAAAAAAAGTCTTAAGAAACAAAAAAATCTTGTATAAAAATAAATGAAATGACTGGTAGCAATATCACAGGGATGTGAGAGAGGAACTGAGAATTCTGTTAGAAAGTACCAGTCTACATATGAGATGTTATTGGAAGAGCTTACATCTGTTAAAAATGTATATTGTAAACTCCAGGGCAATCATTCATTTTTTTAAAAAATGATCAGTTGCTTTACTAAAAGCAAATAAAATAGAATCATAAAATGTTCAATTAAAAACAGAAAGCAGAAAAAGAGCAGATGAGAACAAATATAATGAATATAAAAGTTAAGAGCAGGATATATTACTGCAACTATATCAATATTACTCTAAATGTGAATGGTCTAAATACATTTGTTGAAAGGTAGAGATTGTCAAGATAGATTTTTTAAAAGAATCAAAACATTTAATTGTATATTGTCTATAAGAAAAATGCATTGAATATGAAGAATCAAACTAGTTAAAAATAAAAGGTAAAGTTATACCATGCCAGTAATAATAAAAGGAAAGCTAGAGTAAGTATATTAATTTTTGACAAAGTAGACTTGAGAACAAATTTATCAGGAATAAAGAAGAGTATTACATGTTGATAATGATCTATTCTCCAAGATGTCACAACAATTTTAAACATACATGCACCTAACAACAGAAAATCAAAATACTTCTGTCAGAAACTAATAGATCCAAAAGGAGAAACAGATAAGCCCACTTTTATATCTGGAGACTTCACCACCCCCTTTCAATGACTGATAGGCAGAAAATCAGAAAGGTTGTAGTTGAACTGAACAGCACCATGAATGACCTGGACACTTACTAAAAGGAAGCAAAATAAATATTTTTCTCACTCCCACATGGAACATTCACCCTGATAGCTTACATTCTGGACCACAAAACACACCCTCACAAATTTACAAGACAGAAATTATATAAAGTATTATCTTAATAGGACTAACTTGAACTCAGTAATAGAAAAATAACTATAAAATCCCCCAAATGTTTGGTAATTCAGCAACACATCTCTAAATTTATAAATAACATGTGGATCAAAAAGAACTGTTAAAGGGAATTAGAGTGATTTTTAAAAAATGAACATGAAAATACTTATTAAAATTAATACTTCTCAAAATTTGGGGGATATAGCAAAACCATATTTAAAATAAAATTTATGGTATTAAACATATGTGTAGGCAAAACGTGATCTGAATTTAATAACCTAAGCATCCACTTTAGAAAACTAGAAAATTAGGAGCAATGTATGCCTAAAGCAAGCCAAAGCAAACATC
Organism: Erethizon dorsatum; assembly: GCA_028451465.1. Taxonomy (NCBI): domain Eukaryota; kingdom Metazoa; phylum Chordata; class Mammalia; order Rodentia; family Erethizontidae; genus Erethizon; species Erethizon dorsatum. The sequence continues at coordinate 25,997,392 of CM051838.1, read as the reverse complement.
AACAGAAAGATTAGGGCAGAAATGAATGAAATAGAAAAGAGAAAAACAATAGGAATAATTAAACAAAAGCTGGTTCTTTTTCATTAAAGTGAGCACAATGAGAAAGGGAGAGGGAAGGGAGAAGGAGGAAGGGAGGAAAGAGAGAAAAAGAGCTAAGGAGAAAAGAGGGGAGGAGAGTGGAGAATGAGGAATGAAAGTGAACAGAGAAGAGAGAGAAGAAGGAAACAGGAACTAGAGGTCCTTATCAGAAATTTTAGTATGGTTATTATTACCAAGCCATGGACATTAAACAAATGCTAAAGGAATTTCAAGCAGTACTGTGTCCACAATTGATAAATTATGTGACATGGATCAATTTCGGGAAATACAAAGACTACCAAAACCCAAACAAGGGGATACAATTGGATTGATACAATACATCTATTAAAGAAATCAATCGATACTCAACAAAATTTGTAGCAAATTGAATCCTACTATATTAAGACAGAATTATACATCACAACCAAGAGGGATCTGTTCCAGGTATGCAAGGCTGGCACAGCATTTGAAAATCAGTCGAGGCACTCTAGCTGTCAATGGGCTACAGAAGATAAATCACATGATTATACCAAGTGGTACTGAAAAACCATTTCAGAAAATCCAACATCCATAAAAAAAATCAGCAAACTAAGAATAGAAGAAGGCTCCTTAACTTAGTAAAGAAAATCTAAAAGGAACTAAAGCTAAAACCAGACCTTTCCCCTAAGACTGAGAACAAAGCAAAAATGTTTATCTCACTAGTGCTATTTAAAATCAAATAGATGTCCTATCTACTTAAATAAGAAAAACAAACATAAGGCATGCAGATTGAAAAGAAAGAAATAAATCTGTCTTTATTTACGGGTGACATATTTGTATATGTTGAAAATCCTATAAAAGCAACAAATACTGTCAGTCTCTAAAAGCAAGTGTAAATATCACTATATGAAAGTTAATTGTTTTCCTATATATCACCAGCAACAAACAGGAATTTAAAATCAATGAGAAAATGCCACTTATGTCACCACCAAGTTAAAAAACACTTAAGTATAAATTCAACAAAAATATACATGATCTGTATGTAGAAAATTTCAAAACACCAATGGAAGAAGCCAAAGATCTAAATAAATGGAGAGTTATATGTTCATGGATTGAAAGACTCAATATTGTAAGACACCAACTCTTGCCAACCTGATGTTTAACTTAATCCCTATCAAAATTCCAGAATCCTATTTTATGGATATCAACAAATTGATTCTAAAGTTATATGGAAATACCAAAGACACACAGTAGCTACTAAAGAAGCAAAACAGATAGAGGACTCAAACTACCGAACTCCAAAACCAAATATAAAGTTATAGTAGTCAAGACAGTATGTCATTGGTGGAGGAATAGTCAAATAGATTGGGAATATAACAGAGTGCCCAAAAAATAGGGTCATAAAAATATAGTTAACTATTCTTTCACAAAGACACAACAGTAATTCAATGAAGAATAGGTTTTTTATCAAAGGGTCCTGCAAAAATTGGACATCTATATTAGAACAAAACCTAGACAAATAATTTACACTATTCCACAAAAAAATAACTCAAAATAGTTATCGGATGTAAAAGTAAAATGCAAAACTATAAAACTAGTGCAGTATACAAATAAATATGACTGAGTTTGGCAATGAGATTTTTAGATACAACACAAAAAAAAAAAATACACGACAGAAAAAAACTGATAGGTAACTCTTAAAATTAGAATTCTTTTCTTCAAAATACACTGTTAACATCTTGGTCCCCTTCCCTTTTGCAAAAGTTCTAGCTCTCTGTTTCCTATTATCTATCTTTTATTTTGTTCTTTAATTTATTTATACTTTGAGTTTCTCATATAAGAGAAACCATGCGATATTTAAGCTTGTGTGTCTGATTTATTTCACTTAATATGGTATCAAAGTTGGAGGGGGAAGGGAAGAAAGGGAAGGATAGGTGATAAAAAAGAGAATTAAGATGTCTTACATACATGTATCACCTGCCCACAGTGAATGTAATCATTGTGTACTGCAAACATGTACTAATAAAAAATTGACAAAAATACACTATTAAGAGAACAAAAGCATAAGAAAATGGAAGGAGAAAACATTTGCAAGTATATATCTAATGAAAGAGTTATCAAAATAATTTTTCAACTTGCCAGAAGTATTTTTTAAAACCTCCTAAATTTCATCAATAAGAAAATGAAACTGTTGGTACGAACACAGACAAAAGACCTGATAGATATATATTTCACCAAAAAATGTCATACAAATGAGCATGTATGTTACATGTCATCTTTCATTAGGGATTTGCAAACTAAAAGAAATGTGATACCACTGTACACTTATTTAAATGGCTAAAATTAAAAAAAATTGTTGATTCCAATTCCTTTCGGGATGTAGGGCAAAAGATATTTTCATTTGTTGGTAAATACAATATGGTACAGCCATTTCGGAAGAGTAAGTTGGGCCTTTTTTTTTTTTTTAACAAAATAAATGACCAAGCAAATGCATTCTGATGTATTTACCCAACTGACTTTTGAAAATCTATGTTTACACAAAAACCTGCACCTGGATGACTGTAGTGATTTTGTAACTGCCCAAACAGGAAGAAATCAGATGTCTTCCAGTAGGTAAATAGATGAACAAGCTGTGGTACATCCAAAGAATAAAACATTAGTGAGAGACAAAAAGGAATAAGTTACTAAACCTTGAAAAGACTTGGACAAATCTTAAATGTATATTGCTGAATGAGATAAGCTAATTTGCAAAGGTGGTATTATTCCACTTATTTCATTTATACTGCATTATCCCAATTACATGACATTCTGTAAATCCAAAACTAAATAGTTGCAAATGCATGAAATCCATTTCTTTATTATAAATGTATGAAGTACACTGAATGGGGTGGGGAAAAAGGTACTGATCTGAGTAATTGAAATGAATGAAGTCAATATATGATTAGGAACAAGGAACTGTGAGCGAGCACTGAATTCAAATAATAGTTGTTTTGCATGGGTACAGGGGTTAGCATCTAGGAAACCTCTGCACGTGTATGGTGGAGTTTAACAACTTAGTAGTAAATGGATGATAGAAGGTAACAGCCAAATTCCTCACTGGAGAGGGAGATTACAGATAGGCAAGGAAAGGGAACTATCATGGCCCAAGTGGTAATGGTTTAGAGTTGGAGAATCAGTATGCAATCATGCTTAGCTTCCTGTAGATTCTGGTGATTATATATGGAAATATTTATAGATAATTGTGTATAGATTGCTTAATATCTCTCTCTGTCTCTGTCTCCGCCTCCATCTCAATCTCTATCCCTCTCCCTGTCTTTATCTCTGTATCCGTTTCCTTCTCTATCATCTCATGAATCCTAGAAGAACCGACACTATGGTAGCAATGTAAGAAGCCAGGCATCCTCGGAGAAATGGCTGAATCTAAGACCAGGGCAGGGGAAATACAAGATGAGCCTTATGCTAAAAAAAAAAAAAAAAAAGAGGTGCTAAAAATAAACAACAAGAAAAATATACTGATAGGCATATATTAAAGGAACACATGCATATGGAAAAGTTCCCAAAATCCAAAATTAAAACAAGAAAAAAATATAATGCAATCTTGGGCTATTAGCAAAAGTATAACATAAAGAACTATGAATCGGGCCGGTGAGATGGCTCAGTGGTGTAAACACCTGCCTGGCAAGCGCGAGGTCCTGAGGTCGACCCCCGGTACCCACAAAAAACAAACAAACAAAAACTATGAATCTATTGCTATATGAACACATTTTTGAACAAAGAACAAACAGACAAATAGATAATGGAGATGAGGCCAGTCTTTCATGTGAAAGAATTCCATATCATCTGTGCAGATACTTCTCCATCAAGGAGGTAGAGCATACAGTAGTTCCTCTCTAATTAAATGTCAAAAGTATAAAGACTTCCTTCAAAGAGTAGAGTGTGGAAAATGGGGTAGAGAGAGTATAAATTTACAGTAAAGAAACTTGACCAACAGAGCATCAACAATGGTGACTCATATTGATAGTGCGTACCCTTGACGTGCAGTGAGAAATATAACACTTTATCTTTACGATCTTTCCCTTCAAAAGCCATAACTTCAGTGAAATTGTGAGGGAAAACAATCAGACAAATATAAAGCAAGGGGAGTTCCCTCCAAAAGGTAAAAGTAACCAGCAGGAGGTTAAGTTTCAGACCCCAGCTTGCCCTGGGCCTTTCACAATGGTCCTGGACTATTATGTGTCGCTTGCTCCCTGTGAAAATAAGGAAACAGCAGTTCATCCATAACACATTTGAGAGGGCCTCAGTACACTGCCTGGAATATAGCAAATCTGAAATAAAATTTAAACATCATTCTTAGTAATATTGTTGCTTTTTGTTACAACTTGTTTTACCAGAAAACATTGGCTTCCACACGAGGTCCAGGCTTGAAGATGCCGTCTCCGAGCAAGCAGCCCCTCTAGGGTCGTTCAGATTTCCCACCCTTGATTGCGATCAAGTCACATCCCCTTTCTCTTTCGACTTTGCAGTGGAGACACGGATTGCAGTTAAAACCTGTTTGTTAGAAAGCGATTTCATGGTAAACCTGGCCTTCGTGTCTGTCCTCTTATTCACACAGGCAGTGAGTTAGAAATAGTATCAAAATTGTGGGGAGTGAGAATCTGTGGTTAGCACCCAATATTTGTGTCTTATCCAGAAATAAATGCGAATTTGTTTTCTGTGGTGCCACGGTGTGTTATATGATATTCTTTTTTATATACAAAACGTGTGATGTGGCTGTTACAAGCACTTAGGGATTTGGCAGGGTTTTGAGATAGTGACGTCACCATGCTTGAGGAAGTCTGCATGCGTTTTACATCATGTAGATTAAAAGGCTGCTTGTCAGTCTGCATTTTTGTTTTGATTTTGATGTTACATAGTCATAATGCACACTGAAGCAAACACTTTTCCACTCCTTTGTGTGTACATTGAAAATATTTCTTAGCCGGTGGATAATTGACATCAATTCTTTCTGAATATATGCTCAATAGCAGTGCTGGCGAAACTTAGAGATGAGTGACCAAACTGCAACCCAAAACCCACTTATTTATCACGAAGTGCCGATGCTGCAATTAAACCTGAATACTGAGGTTTTAGTGTAGAACAAACAACTCATGCATTAACATCCTTTATCTTAAAAGAAAAATAAATAACACACATGTCATAGATTTGCCACCACTGTTTTACAACCTGCCAAGATATGTTCTCTGGCCACATGTGTTTCAATAATAGCTGCAAAAATAAAAAAAGAAAAGAAAAGAAAAGAAAGAAAGAAAGAAAGAAAGAAAGAAAGAAAGAAAGAAAGAAAGAAAAAAAGAAAGAAAAAAGAGAAAGAAAAGAAAGAAAAGAAAGAAAAAAGAAAGAAAGAAAGAAAGAAAGAAAGAAAGAAAGAAAGAAAGAAAGAAAGAAAGAAAGAAAGAAAGAAAGAAGGAAAGAAAGAAAGAAAAGGAATGATAATGTGCCAATCCAATCTCGGATGAAACTTTCCTTTTGTAATCAGAGTCACTCTTTCAATAATTACTATATACTAGTGTGTTTAGTTGCATATAAATGAACGAACAACTTAGGAGCATCATTGACAAAATGACTTTTAGCCAAGTATAGAGAGTTGAAATTAGTCTCTCCAGTTATGGCCAGATTCAGAGATGGGACAGGAGATTTGTGGAAGGGAGAGAGAGGAAGATGGGGAGGGAGGGGATTAAACATGATTACAGTGCATATGTGTATGTACCAATTCCCCCAAATAAATGTAGTGATTATGTGTCACGAACGTACACTAATAAAAAAGCAGAGTGGATTCATAAAAAAAAATTAACCATTCAAGGAATAAAATACACCGTAGTTAAATTATACACCCTCATTCTTCCTTTGGTTGGTTTGGTTTCCACCTCGGAGCGGGTTCCTGAGATTACAGGACGTCTACAAAGACACTAGGCTCAAGTCGGGAGTCACAGAAGTGGCTGGTTTATTATCAAAGGATTTCTTGTATCTGTGTCCCATCGTCTGTCGAGGAATCCTGCCTGGATTTTAGATTTGGATTCTTGTTGCTCAGACTGAACATTCAAATTTATAAAATTATTTAGTTGACAAACAACAGTACATATTTATGGGGTACAATGTGATATTTTGATACATGTATACATTGTGGCAAGATTAAACTTGACTAATTGACAGAGCTATTACCTACCCACTTATCTTGTTGTGGTGAGAACATATAACAAGGATTATTTCAGTAGTTTTGAATTATACAGTGTATTATCATTAATTCTAGTCACCTGGCTGTGCAGTAGATCCTTAAATTTTTCAGCCTCTGGTCCAGATGAAAATTTGTAGCCTTTAGGCAACATACTCTCTTTTCCCACCCTCAAGTTAGGATAACCACCATACTACTGTGTAGTTCTATGGGTTCGACTTGTTAGATTTCGCGTATGAGTGAGGACGTGCCATGTTGTCTTTCCGTGTCTGACTTTTTAACTTAGCATAATATCCTCCAGGTTCATCCATATTGTAGCAAATGACAAAATGTCATTTTAAAAGGCTAGATAGTATTTCAATGTGTGAACATATTGCATTTTCTTTACCTGTTGGTGGATATTTAGGTTGTTTTCGTATTTTGGCTATTTTGAATAATACTGCAATGAAATGGGAATGGAGATCTATTTAATGTACTGATTTCAATTCCTTTGGGTACTTATTTAGATTTTTAGGTCATATAGTAATTCTGTTTTGTTTTTTGTTTTGAGGGACTCCCATAGGATTTTTTTTATAGCAGCTATACTAATTTACATCATCGTCAACAATACCTTTCCATTCTTCATAAAAAATTAAATATATAAAATGTGATTACATTATATAGCTTCAGAATTTATGGCAATTTCCCCCCTGCTGAATGCAAAGTCTGAATTTCTGAATTCTAATCTATCAGTTTATGGGTCCTTTCTTATAACACACTGTTGGTGAATTCTTCTTTAATCAGAATATTTCTTTTCCATATAAATGCAAACACATGCTACTCTTCCACAAAACTTTCAGCAGTAATGTGATCGCAACAAATCCAGAAATCATTTGAGGTTACACTACATAGTATTTTAAGTATAAAAGTATAATTCTAATGTTTTTCCAAGTGTTTATGGTGTTTTGAGCTCATAAGAGGCAGAAAAATATCTGTCTCTGCCAACATATTTTGGTAAGTTCATCTCCTTTCACAGAAATCTCTAAGGATTTCCTAATTAGAAGGACTTACAGTAAATATCAAGCATTCTAAATAACTGATGTGCTCTAGTTAAGGTCTCAGCAATTGAGCAAATTAACCTTTGTATTTGTACAATATCAAACTACATGACAGTTCCAGAAAGTTTCTAAGCACTTGAGGGAATAATAGGAAACAAAGAAATGAAAGAGAAAGACATTTTTGTGTTGTTACAATAGTATTTTAGCTATGCAATTCAATTGATAGCAATGATCTTTCCCCAAAATTAAAAATAATGAGAAATCTGTTGTTAAATATATGGTGTTAATATATTTCAACTAATGTACAATAAGGTGACAGATATATATATACTTTTACATCATCATCAACAATAACTTTCCATTCTTCATTCATATATATTTGTATGCCATAATATTAATACATATATTTTAGTTGTTAGTACTCTAAGAAAATATTCAAATTTTAATTTATGCTGTTATATTATAAAATGCATAAGTAAAATTATTTTAAATGATAGTAAAGTCAAATAAGAGATTGAAAAGAGATGAACATGAACTGTGCAATTATTTTTAAATTCCTTGTATATAAAATTTTGAATGCTCAGACCAGTCCATAATTAAATACAGAAACAAGTCATAATCTTATATTTTAATTTACTTTCTCACTTATTTATTTGGAAGGCATAATATCTCAAAATCACAATCAATTATAAGTAAGCTGAATAAGTAAGATTACTGACAGTAAAACATCAGCAATATAAGTAGCTAAATAAATACATTGAAAATAAATTTCCTTGTGCCTTTAATTAAATCTAGCAAATTAAGAAAATATCTGGAAAAGAATGTTGCATGTAATAGTCAATAATGAGCTGATTGTTTACATCTGAATTTCCCTAGTTATGTGTTTACTGTTGAAAGATGGCCTCATTTTTTTATGCATTTTAATATGAATTTAAGATGCTACCAATAATTTAGTAGAAGTAACTCTTAAGATAACTCATTGGGTTTTACCCAATGTTTTCACAATATCCTGTTACTCTGTATCAGCTTTTAATTATTTTGAATTTATATAAATGGCAGGAAAAATTAATAGTGAATATTATATGTGTCTTTTCCTTTTTACATTCATGGGAGAAGAAATTCAAAGTCCATACTGCTGGTGTCAGTTTAAGACAAGAAGTTGACAAGGTAACAAGTCTCCCTCAAGTAGTGTACATGGAGCTGATGCCACCCATCTAAAGAATTTTTTGGTCTAAGCATCAATCTGAAGAAAAAATATTTTCTTTCTGGTTACTTATACATGAAACTCTATATACTTTTATATAAACCTAGACAAGGCTATATCTGTTTTAGAACTAATTTTGAAATCATCAATTTCCTTACAACTTTAAAGTTTTAAGTTTTAAATATATCAGTCCTGGATAGGTAATCTTTTCATGTTCAAAATCTCATGCCAGAGTGAACTTTAAGAATATAAGCGATAAGAAACGTTCAGCAAAATATAGTTTTGTTAAATTCCATTTGACTTTTATGAAACAAATTTCTTGGAAGAGTGTAAATTTTCTATTACTATCTGTGGATTTGGGATAAAATATTTCAGGATATAGCTATATCAATGTTTAATTATGGTTTAATCGATTATTTATGGTTTTTCTTGAGTTTGACGAATTGCATCATTTACAAACAGAAATATATTTATTTTCTTCCTATTTCTTATGGTCCTATTTGTTCTCATTTTATTTCATTGCAAATTCTTCCAACATCAGGCCCATATTAGTGGCAGTAGTGGGTGTTTTTGCTTCTGACTTTATCGACAACCAAAATTAGTGATTTAGAATACAGTATATGATGCATCAGGGTTTGTGTGATATTTGTGTCTGTCCCCTAAGTTACCTGGTTTTCCACTATAGGGCTGCAGATGGAGAGTCAGAATGGTAGGAACGCTCAGTAGATTTCCTAAGGTCGTTGGCAATTTATAGTACATAAGGTGATCAAAAGATAAAGTGAATATTTAAATTTATTTTAACTTATTCTAATGAGAGAAACATTGCCAAGAATGATAGGATAAGAGTGTTTGAAGTGAGGGGGAGTATTTTGAGGAAGATTAATAGTAATGTGCCTTTCAAGGTAATAATTTTTTTTTAATTTACATTCAACTTGTGTTTTGATCACCCTGCATTGATCGAATGTTTAAGACAACATCTGTCAAATAAAAACACTACAATATGTCCTCATCTATCTTATTCACTGACTCTGGCACTTTGCAGCTTCTGGCTCTTCCCCAAAGTCAAATTGACCATGAATGGGAAATGTTTTGAATCGATTCAAGACATCCAGGCAGCCATGACAGCCCAAGTAAAGACCTCAGGAAATAGATTTTCCAGAACTGCTTCAGAAAGGGGCAAGGATGATGCAATAAGTGTGTCCCAGGATTTCGGACCTGTGCCATTTTAATTATCTCTCCATTCTAAGATTTTCTTTGTTTTTGTTTCACTTTTGCCGTACTGAATATTGAACCCAGGGCCTTCCCGCTGAGCTCCATTTCCAATGCTTTGTATTTTGTATTTTGAGACAGGGTCTCACTAAATTTTCTAAATTGCTGAGATGGACTTAGCTCAAATGAAATCCTCTTGTCTCAGCCTCCCAGCATTCTGGGATTATAGGCATGTGCCACCATTTTAGAAGCAACCTAGCTTCTAAAATATTCTTAATTTGTGAGACTGGTCATTAAGAAGTGTGTTATTCTCCAATTATAAATTTGGAGAATAACAATAGTTAAAACATCGAGTATTGTTATCTTTAAAGTATTTAATCAGCATACAAGATATGGGCTTAAAAATTCTCCAAATGATATTAGCATAAACCTTTCTTTTCAATGAACTAAAAGAAACTAGTAGTATAACTATCTTGTATTTTGTTTTTTTCCTTTTCCCTTCCTTCCTTTCCCCTTCCTCTCATTCTAGTTCTTTTTCCTTTTGAACAATTTCTTCCCATTTCACAATATCTATTGTGCATTTTGGACCTTATTTACTCTTTCAGTTCATCACACCAGGGAGACAGTACAATACTTGCACATGTGAGTCTGATTTATTTCACTTATGAGTATGGTGAAATATCCATTCCTTGGTTGATGGGCATTTAGGTTGTCTCCAAGATTAAGCTATTATGAATTGTGCTGCTATAAACATGCATGCACATATATTGCTGTGGTATGATGTTTTTAATTCTTTTGGAAGATATCTAGAAGAGGAATAGCTGGGTCGAATGGGTCCTCCAATCTTAGGTTTTTGAGAAATCTCCATACTGATTTCCACAGTGGTTGCACCAGTCTACACTCCCACCAACAGTGGAGAAGGGTTCCTTTTTCCCCACAGCCCCTCCAGCATTTGTTATTGGTTGCTTTCTTGATAATAGCCATTCTTTCTGGAATGAGATGGAATCTCAGAGTTGTTTTAATTTGCATCTCTCAAATGATCAATGATGTCGAACATTTTTTCATATATTTATTTGTCATTTGCATTTCTTCATCTGAGAAGTGCATATTCATCTCAGATGCCCATTTTTGGATTGGGTCTTTGAATTTGGGGGGCTTGATTTTTTTCAATTCTTTATATGTTCTAGGTAGAAGTCCTTCCTCTGAGGGACAATTGGCTAAAATTTTTCCCACTCTGTGGGTTGCCTTTTCACTCTGTTGGTGATTTCTTTTGATGTGCAAAAGCTTTTTAATAAAAGGAGATCCCAGTTGTTGATTCTTTGAAGTATTTCCTGTGAGGTCTGGGTTTTGTTCATGAAGTCTCTGCCTACACCTATTTCTTCAAGAATTCTACCTACTTTCTTTTCCAGTAGATTTAGTGTTTTGGTTTTAATATTTAGATCTTTTGTCCATTTTGATTTTAGTTTAGTGCGTGGTGATAGACATGTGTCTAGTTTTAGACTTCAGAATGTGGAAAGCCAGTTTTTCCAGCACTATTTATTAAATAGACTATCTTTCTTTCAGCGAACATGTTTGGCCTCTTTGTCAAAGATAAAGTGGCTGAATGTGTTTGAATTTGTGTCTGCATTTTCTATCTGTTCCGTTGAATCTCAGGTTTTGGTTTTGTTTGTGTTTTTGTTTTGCCAGTACCATGCTGATTTTATCACAGTAGCTTTGTAGTACAATTTCAAGTCAGTTATTGTGATGCCCCCTGCTTTGCCTTTGTTGTCCAGAATTGTCAAAGTGCAATATTTTTAAAAATTTATTATTTTATTACTGTTTTGTAACTTAATTGCATGGGGCCAGAATAGTGTGGTATGCATAATTCTTTGAAAATTTTGAGATTTACTTATCACGTATTACATAGTCTACATTTGTAAATGTTTTATTTAAACTTAAAAAGCATCTTTATTCTCTAATAATTGAGTGTGGGGTTTTATATGTTTTCTGCAGCTATGTTCTTAAGCACAATTTTAATGCAATAATGTATAAAATTTTAAGAGGCATATTGAAATATCTCAGAATGGTCATTCAACCAAATTCTCTTTTTTGATTATTTTTTCAAACAGCTTTGAGTATAATTTATATACTATACATATCACCCATATAAAGTATACAGTGTAACAGGTTTTATTATAGTAACATACAGTCATTCAGTTTTAGCACTGTCTCGAAATAGAACAATCTCCACCATCTAACATTCTGTTTCATATAAATAGAATTATAATATGGAGCCTCCATGACTGGCTTTTTTCATGTAATGTAATGTTTTCAAGGTTTATCCACGTTGTGGCTCGTGTCAGTTCTTCTCATGACAGAATGGCACTCTATTATATGGACCTACCAGACTTTTAGAAATCCATTCATCATCTGAAGGACACTTGGGTGGTTTATACACATCTTTTTGCTATTACGAATGATGCTCCTGGAAACATTTGTGTCCAATTGTGTGTGGGTGGGTGGGTGAAATGTCTTTTCATTTCTCTTAGATATATACCTAGGAGTGAAATTGTAACTCAGATGCAGCTTTATGTTTAAGTATTTGATAAACTGCCAATTGTGTACCAGCGCGGCTGTGCCATTTTATATTTCCACGATCTGCATAAGATTTCTGTTTTCCCATATCTTCTCCAACATTTATTATGATCTTACCTTTTCAGTATAGATAGCCTACTGAGTGTTAGTTGGAATTTTATTTTAGTTAGATTTACCTTTGCCTGATGACTACTGATATTAAGCATTTTTTATGCTTGTTTGCTATTTGTATAACTTTTCTGGAGAAATGTCTTTCAGATCCTTTACATGTTTTAAAAATTCAACTATATGTTCATTGTTATTATAATAGTTTTTTACAGAGTCCTATGTAAGTCCCTTATATACATAATTTCCAATTTTTTTCTCACACTCCAGATTATTTCACCTTCTAATTATACCTTTTGAAGAATAAATTTTTTAATTTTAACAAAATTCAATTTATTTTTCTCTTCTTATTCAGACTTTTAGTGTCACTCTAAGAAGCCTTTGCCAAATCCCCAATCATGAAGATTTGCCTGTATGCTTTCTTCCCAAGAGTTTTGTAGCTTTTACTCTTATATTTGGGTCTTTGGTCCATTTAAGTTAATTTTCACATGCTAACATATTAGATTATTCTGTTAAATGTACACAATTTTAGAATTTTTATAGCTTCCTACTGAACTGAATTGCTTATCCATATAGTTGCCTTATCTATCCTTAATAACACTGTTTGTTAGTACGGAACATACTGTTTATGCAAATATGGTGATTTATACTTTCTTAAATATTCATATTTATCTGCTATATATTTTTTCATTCTTTTAAATTCAGCTTTTCAGTGTCTTTGTATTTTAGTGGTGTCCCTTTAAAATGTAATATTATTGGATTTTATTTTTATTCAACATAAACATCTGTCTTTTCACTTGCTAATTTAGTCCATTTATATTTATTGACTATAATTATATTTGAACTTGATTATATTGCCATCCTTAGCACTTTTCTATATGTCCTACTCTTCTTATACTTCTCATTTATTCTTTCTTGCTTTTTTTCAGTCAATGCATGATTTTTGTTTGAATTTTTGTTGACATTTTTAATTTAAGCTTTATTTTTACTATTACAGTAAGTCCCCCACTTACAAATGAGTTCCGTTCTGTGAGATTGTTCGAAAGTCAGATTTGTTCATAAGACCAACAAAGTGAGTCTTAGTTGAAAAGTGCACCCTGTCTGCCCTGTTTTTTCCTCAGGTCTTCAAACAGGTTTTTAGCTTTTTCTTAAATAAGCATTAAGTTGAGTGGGACTCGATGCTGATGCTCACCCTGCATCCACACACTGAGAAGTCTCTCCATCTCTTCTGTTGCTGTACCATGTTTTTTGGATATTATTGTTGACTTCATTGGCACAGCAGACTGCACACGTTCCATGATCTTATCCTTGTTCTTTAGCATTGTGCCAGTGATTGAAAAGTTCATGTTATAAGAACGAGTGACATCTACCATCTTTTCACCTGGGTCCAATCTCTCAATAATTTTCACTTTTGTTTCCATGGTTATTGCTTTGCACTTCCTAGCAGCCACCTCCACATCACCACTGCTTTTCCTCCTGCTTCTGGACACCCTGGGTTCTGATTGAGCACTGTACTATTGTCCACTATTGCACCACATAGTAAGCACACGGCAGCATGCCTGTGACAATGTCTGGCAGACATGTGAGCTGCTTCTTCAATTTGTTCATGTATAGGAATGTTCCTAATACCAGGCCTGTCACGTCTGTGAAAGTCCACAACTCGAATGTTCATAAGTTGGGGACATACTGTACTACATTTTGCCTATTGATTTCCTTGTATCATGGGTGTAAGACCTATGTATCTCACTTACTAGAACATCAGAGCCTGGAACCATGCCTGTTACTTACAAATTTCTATATTTACTGACAGACTAGGGCCCAGAAAGCACTTTGCTAGGTTAGTGAATTGTTTCTATTTCTGTCTAATAAAAATAATGGAGGGAAGGGAGGGAGGGAGGGAGGAAAGAAGGAAGGAAGGAAAATATCCATTCCCTTAGGTTTTATGAATTAGTGTTTCAGTATCTCACAGCAGCTTTAAAAACACAGGATGATAAAGGAAATAATCATGTTTTATTTATTTCATCTAGCCCTTTATACATATGAGGATACTGAAATATAGTAGGGGTTCACAAGCCTTTTAAAATCATACTGCAAATACTGACATTACTTCCAATTTATACCAGGAAAATTCGGTATTTTTCTTTTTGGTTAACCAAAATGTTCATTTTTTATTTAAAAATAAAATGAGGGCTGGTGAGATGGCTCAGCGGCGTAAGCACCTGCCTGGCAAGCGCGAGGGCCCAAGTTCGACTCCCAGATCCCACATACGAAAAAAGGGCCGGTGATATCGCTCAGTGGCACCGGCACCTGCTGGCGCGCGAGGTCCTGAGGCAAATAATAATAAATAAATAAATAAATAAATAAATAATTATAAATAACAATAAATAATAAATAAATAAATAAAAATGAAAATAAGCCAGGGCTTCTTGTGACAGTAATGGGCGATCTTCCCCGTGTGATCATTGGTGACTATCAGTTTTGAAATGTGGCGGTACCCAGATTTGTACGACTTGACTCTGAGTACTCACCATGATGAAAAGATTCAGCATTTGCCAAAAAGAAGGGCAAATGTGTATCTACAATAAATAAATAAATAAATAAAACACCTCCCATATATTCTTCCATCTGTGCACTCCTGACTTCATTAAAATTGCATACTGATCTGGTCGCTTGCTTTTGTTAATAGCTCACAGAGGAACAGTCATTGCTACAGCGTGAATACTGTGATCCATTTTCTCTGATTATTGTTTTGCGATGTTGCTAATTTGACAGCTCCTGCTGAACATGGGCTCATTATTTTGTGTCATTGTTTTGGGGAGAGGAAAACCAAAGGAGCAGCGAAGTAACTTACAAACGTGTAATCGTGTAATGGAAAGGTTGGGGGCTGAGCTTTTCTCCACACATAGTGACAGAATACCCAAATTGAAATAAGGACTGAACTGCTCAACTCCTGTCAGATACCTACTCATCTTTCAAGACTCAAACAAGAATGACACAACTCCCACCCCAAACAAGAACACACCCATTTTTCCTTTGTGTTCGAGGTACATGTCAGTAGAGCTCTCTTTCTCCTCTCTCTCTTTCTCTCTCTCCATATGTCTATATACTGTATATAATATATATCTATATATTATTAGATATATATATCTATAATCTAGATATGCTTCCCGAATCTCACATCTATATATTTGTTTATATGTTTGTAACTCTCTTCTAGACTCTGTCTCCAATTGCTTTTCGGGGGAAGACAATCTGCCATTGCCTATGAGGTCTTGTGAACTGGGGCCCCTGCCTACCTTTCTAGTCTCTATTTGCTACATTCTCCTCAGCCAAACTATCTATCCATGCTTCTCAATAGTGTCATTTGTTCTTTTACTGATGGTCGAACCATTATATTGACTTCACTCTACTCCCTCCGTTTTTCTGAGCCCCCACGTGAGTACCTCTTTATCATAGATCTCAGCATAAGATTACAGTGTCAGAGAAGCATTTGCCACATCTTGCCCCCTTTACAAAAAGATGGCTCAGTGGCGTAAGTGCCTGCCTGGCAAGCATGAGGGCCCGAGTTCGACTCCCGGATTCCACATACAAGAAAAAGGGGCCGGTGATATTGCTCAGCGGCACGGGCGCCTGCTGGCACGCGAGGTCCTGAGGTTGACCCCCGGTACCCACAAAAAAAAAAAAAAAAAAGATGAAGTCTCTATGACACCATCAGCCACTCTCCAAGTCCTTTCAGCATCTGGTACTTGCTGCATCCTGGGTTCTACGAGGATATGTATGTTTTCTTCACCCCTGCGTCCCCAGTGACCTCAGTGCCTGACCCACTGTGACCCTTCGTACCTTTGTTGAATCAGTGGATAACCACAGCATATCTCCTCTCAACTGCCTACCTGTTTTGTCGGTTCCCTCTGCTTCAATGCCTTTCTCCTACGGTTAGGTTCATTTACTTATTCAAGATACAGCCTAGGTTTCTTTTTTGCAGAGGTGTTTTGCAACCTCCCTATCTTTCTCCCTCTTTCCTGACTTGGCTTGTGTCCTTCTTCTGAGTGCCCATTTACATTCTCCCAAGCCCTTGCCACACAGGAGCACAACTCACCACCAGGTATACCCTCTGCAGAACTCTAGCACCTCGTGGACAAGAAGTGTATTTTTTTCTCCATTATACGGCCAGAGAAAAAGTAAAGCATCACACCTGAGCATAATGTAGATGTCCCAAAATACTGATGAAGGAAAAGAGAGAGAGAGAGAGACGGTAATAGATTCCCTCACTCGATATTAAAGCTTGCCATAGTCATTTATATAACTAAGAAGAAAGGGGGGATGTAATAAATCATGTACATTTACAATGAAGCTGTCATGATCCTTCTGATAAATATTATGTGGAAATAGGTTATTTTTTCCTTCTTTCCCAGTGTCATTTGCCCCGTTGAGCTACCTGGCGATATTTATCACTCTGTGTTTTCTTATAAAGCTTAATTAAAGTATCCTTCAAGAGTCAGATTTGTGAAATTAATCTTTGAGAGCAAATAGCTACCAGTCTTTGTTGCCTGGCAACCATCTACTGAATGTAAACATCGCATCCTGCACTCAACACTTTTCCATCTGATTTGCCTATGTCTTGGAAAGTCTGTAACTTAGATGACAGTGTTGTTAGGGGATGTGAAAAGCGTGAATCCCGGGGTCCTTCTTCCTGCCCCTTGGTGCTGCTGCTGCGGCCTTGGCCTTCTCTATCCATAGTGCTTTCACGTTGCTTTAGGGTCTTGGGGGCTTCTATTCATTAAGAGCTGTTCCAGTGCTTTCTCTTAGTTCTTAGATTCTGCATGTTCATTTTAGTTTCTAAGACTCTTAACTCATATAAATCATAAAGTAGAATAAAACATGTAAACATATATGGTGTTTAACAACTTGTCATTTAATGTACTTTTCCCAGTATTAATCAGTTGGTTGAAGGGTTTTCAGGGCATTATCAAGCTCAGATTTTTAAATCATTTATTCTTTCATTCATCTATTTTTGTGGTATTGGGGAATTGAACCAGGGCCCTCACACTGAGCTATATCCACAATCCTTTTATATTTTTTATTTTAAGACAGGGTCACACAAACGTACTAAATTGCGCAGGCCCGGGTCAAACTTGCCGTCCTCCTGCCTCAGCCTTAGTGCTGGGAAGACAAGCCCAAGCCATCAGGCCTGGGTATCTCGCTCACTGTTGAATATTTCATGTAACCTTGTGAGGCGGGAGATCACCCTCCTATGGCATTGTCAGTGGTCAAACCTGTCACAGGTACTAAGTCTTTGGCTTTTGGTACTAGTCTTTGGTACGAGGCAGGCATAAGATATGAAAGAGAAAACTTTTAGAAAGGGAAATTTGCAGTTTTAAATCACCATTTCTAACTCTTAATTAAAAAAAAAAAAAAAAAGGGACACGCCACCCGAAGGAAAAGAAATTTATGGAGAGGCAGCAAGGGAAGCATTGAGGGCAGGCCGCAGCCTGGCGCAGGAGGCCTGCTGAGACCGCCTGCTTTGCGGTTGGGTTCCTCGAGGGGCTGAGGCCCTGCTCCTCCACAATCCCTTCAGTCACTGTGGGACGTGAGAAGCCGTGACTGCGCCTGTGCCTGTCCGCGGGAGAGGGGCGCTTGCTCTGAGAGAAGGGCTCAGAGCGCAGGGTGTCTGCCAGAGCTGGCGGGCCTGGTGGAGACTCCCTGAGATAAGGGTTTCGGGGGATGGGCAGGCAGGGTCGCTGCAAGGTGGGAAGGAGATAACCTTTCCCTCTGCTGCTGGCCTGGAGCCTGTGAAAGTGAGGGAGCTGGCATCAGATCTAGGAGGAGGGTAAAGTCACCACTGAATTTGACTGACTATATCTAAAAATGATGAGAATAAAGTTTTATTTCAGACAGAACGAGATGCACGATGGAAACTAAAAAGGGAAACGAAGTTGCACACCTAAGCTTATCTACAGCGAAGTTACATCCACGAAGCGTTGTGACATTGGAGCTAAGCCCTGTTCTCGCGAGCATGAAGTAAGACCTGTTGGAAATCAGGGTTCCTCCCGTTAGAAACATTCAGAAAAATGGAAAGGGGACTGAGCCCTGTCTTGGTGACATCGTGACACAGGATAGTAAAAGTCAGCACATCAAAGAAGGGGTGAGAAGTTAGTGAGTTAGGCAGGAAACCATGGGAATGCAGCGTCTTGGAAGAGTGTTAGGGTGTGTACAACTTTAGTATCATTTTGTTTAATTTTGATCTCTTAATTTATGGTTTCTGAGTTTCCTATATTCTTTTAAAAGATTGCTCCCACTTACAGGTTATAAAATCATTTTTCTAGGGCTGGTGAGATGGCTCAGCGGGGTAAGCGCCTGCCTGGCAAGCACAAGGGCCCAAGTTCAACTCCCCGAACCCACATAGGAAAAAAGGGCGGGTGATATCGCTCAGTGGCACAGGTGCCTGCTGGCGTGGGAGGTCCTGAGGTCGACCCCCAGTACCCACAAAAAAAAAATCATTTTTCTAATTTTCCTTTTAAATTCTTATAGTTTCACTAGTTAAGATATTCATTCCATCTGGAATTTATCTCTATATACAGTATAAGATAAAATTTTCAGTCTATATTTTTCCAGATGGATAGCTAAATATGACAGACTTATTTTTTTTTTTTTTGTGGGTACCGGGGGGTCGACCTCAGGACCTCGTGCGCCAGCAGGCGCCCGTGCCGCTGAGCGATATCACCGGCCCCTTTTTCATATGTGGGATCCGGGAGTCGAACTCGGGCCCTCGCGCTTGCAAGGCAGGCGCTTACGCCGCTGAGCCATCTCACCGGCCCGACAGACTTTTTTTTAATCAATCATTTCCACCACTTTATTAAAATGTCATAGTCATCAGGTATTCAATTTCCATACCTAACACTTCTTCTGCTTTCATTAATACCAGACTTTTGAATAAACTAGTTTATAGTTATTTTTAAAACCCTGTAATGCAATCCCTTTCACAATTTTTGAAAACTATTTGACATTTTCTGCATATTGAATTCTCATACACAAACTTCATTATTTTTCTCTAGTATCAAAAAGAAACTTAGCAATTTTCAGTGCTTTGACATTGCATGAACTACTATATCAATTTTGGGAAGATATTTTTAGTAATATTGATTCTTACCATCATAAACATTGCAATGTTTGCCATTTATTAAAATATTACCTTGTACTTCTTCCTGAAATGTTAGTTTTAATTATATATAAATTTAATTTTATTTTATAATTTTGGTCCTAACATAATGATTTAAATAACAGCAGAATATAATTTTAATGGAGAGCTTTCATTTATATGCATTTATAACCCTTATTGTCCTTCATTGTTTTTAAATTATATATTATGTAATTCTTTAAATTAAGAACATGTGCATAGAGAAATGATTATTACAGTCAAGCAAATTCATCTACCCCTCCCCTTCTACAGTTACCTTTTGAGTGTGTGTGATAGGAGCACTAAAATCTCTCACATTTTCACTATACAATATAATTTTACTATAGTCCTTCTGCTGTGCATTTCTAGTTATTCTACATCACTGAGAGTTTGTTTTATTCTTTACAACATCATAACGTGAGAATTATTAAGCAAGATTATTACCATCATACATATACACAAAGATTGTTTGGTTAAAGTGTGACTTTTCCTCCAGAAAAAGCCAGCCAGAAACTATACACTTCCTAATGCAGAAGCTCCCTGGGATAGATGCCAATGTTGTGCAATAAATATATTCACTTACCTCTTCTTTCCCCTTGAGTCTCAGCTAATCCCCACCTCTCTTTAGAATTAGCCATGTGCTGTATTAAGGAATATGAGTAGCTAGCATGAGCAGAATCTTTAAAATACATGTGTAGTTTGGTTTGCTCATTGCCTTCTGCCATTTCTATGTGGTCATGCCCTAAATAACCGCTGATCTAGAATGATGTGTAGCAGATCTGAGCCTAACTTTCAATCTGGAGCCAAACCCAACCAGAACAGAGACTGAAGCGCAGGTAACAGCCCGGTCCGTCCAGCGTTAGCAAACCCTTAGCCAACCTGCAGACCTATGGGCGGGAGAATAAACACTCAACACTATAAATTCATGACATAGAATTAATTTCATAATGTCTAAATGATATAGTAGCAAAATAAATGAACAAGGGCAACACTGAAAATAGAAAATGATGAATGTCTTAACACTATTTCATTATATCTACCTCTTATTTTAGTATCTACATACTTCTCTGTAATTCCAAATAGAGTACTGAATGACTTACTTCTATATTATCTTCGTTGAGAAATTTGACTTTGAATTAAGAATTTGTCTCATTAAAAATACTTCATTAAATAAACAAAAAGACTACATGCTGGAAGAGGATATTTGTTGTAGCCACATGGGAATGTGTAATATTTGTAGGGAATATTAACTGGAATACAATGGAAATGTGTACAGAGCAATAAGAACAAAGAAAAAATAGTCAAAAGATATCAAAATACAATACAAAGACAGGGGATCATGTGAAATCAATATATATAAACATGTTCAATCGCATTAGAATTCTCCAAAATAAGATCAAACCATTCTATTAGCAAAGATTTGACCGCAATACTGTACGTTGTAAAGTATGCAAAGAGTAGGACTTAGGCTTTCCTGATAGGAGTGCCTGATCCCAGCTGTGGATAATAATCCAGCGTTTCTAAAAATCTAACCATAGACATAGGTTAGATCTAACAATTCCACTGCTAGGGTCTTACTCTAGGGTATTTTCTGAATATGTACACAGAGAGACATGTTCAACATTTTATAGTACATTATTTTAAGGGAAAAGAAAAACATTTGGAGAAAATATAGGTATCAGTCAAGCAAGAAGTCAAATAATAAATTGCAGCACTCATATACAATGGAAGGCAACAGCGCTCAGAACTGAAGAAACAGAGCTGTGCATTTCAGCACAGATAAAGCTCATAAAATCTCAGAGCATTTAAGGATGGGTTCTCATTTCCTCTGTGGTAAATTTCCAGTGTTCTTGGTCCTGGTAGCAGGATCACAGCAGGACCTGTTCACGTTTCCCTCTTTCTAGCCTCACCTTTCTGCCTTGCCTGTCATCTCAAGCTCCAGAGCAGCCCTTCTTTTGATTACTTCTGCCTTCTGAGGATGCGAGGGAGGCTGGGGATGTCTTCTATCAGATGGCCTGTTTTCAGTGAAACTAATAAGACCCTTAGAAGCATTCGATGCAATTGCAATCTCTCATTACTCCTACATTTTCCACCTAAGCCAGTTTCCTATCATGCACCATCCGGCGTGCGTGGCGAACTCCCACAGTTACATAACCACTGCTTCTCTCACCTGCGCTGACCCCTGCTCTAAATGATTTCACTCTTGCATCATTCAGTACAAGCAGGACATGCCTTTCTTCCTTGATGGATCTTCTCATAGTTCTTTAGATATTTCTTATATATTATTTTAATGCCTCTATTATATACTAATATAGGCTTTTCTTTTTATTACAGTGATGCCCCTTTGGTATCTAGGCATATGAGGCATTTTCTGTCTCCTCCGGTTGTGACTCACTATCAATGTCTACACTATTTTCTGCCCTCTTATCCTGGACATTTATCTCCCTTATTGCCCTGTCTTCAGTTTAAAACTTAGAGTCTGCTAGCTTCGAGGCAAAGACATTCTTTCTTGACACTGAGCAACGCACTGCCTCTGTGTGGGAGATGGTTCTCCTGAAAGGCTGGGACACTACTTGGTCTATAATTCTACTTTACGCCGCAGCCTGTTTCTCTTCCAAAGGCTCAGCCATTGCCGATTAGATGCTCTGCAAAGACCACAGGCCCTGATTGTTCTAACAATAATTCCTTATGTATTTTTAAGGAGTCGCCAATTTTAATATAAAAGAGCAGGAATAAGATAGCGATAGTTTGGACAAATTTTAGTAGCCTCCCTAGCACATGCCAGGTCCATTACCAGGACAGGAGTTGTCTTCTGACTAAACCTGTCTCATGTACAGCCGTTTTCATAGGCCGTGTTGACTAGAAGAACTCCAAGGCATAATTCCGTTGTAACCAACCAGAGGAAGAACAAAAAGTAGGTGAGGATAGTGGCTCTCATTAGTAAATTAATCACAATATTATCACTGTATGTGATTTATTTATTTCATCCTACAGCTAGGAACCACAGTTCTAAAGTGATGGATGCCACATGGAATCCTGCAATGAGAGGGTCAGGGAAAGAGCTCACTTAGCAAGAATATGTGATTAATTTGCCTTCTGAATTTATGACAGTGCCATCAAGACAGTTCTAAAATAGCAACAGGGCAACAAGTGACTGAATAAACAATGTAATCACCGTGGGTGGAATTTAACCCTATAACATGTTCTGCTAAAATCTCTGGTTCTTGAAAAAATGTCATGAACACAAAGCAAGTAGGCCTTGCTGTCATAGGGCTAAAGCAGGGGGAGGGGGAGCAAAGTGAAATGACCTGGTTCTGAAACACTGATATTTCTCTTGTTCATTCAATACTTACATGTCTGGAATCACTAATCTATATGTAGCTTTTGGGGCACTTTGGGATGTGAAGTCAAAAATTTTGTAGTTTTATTTATGAAATTATAAAATACGTAGTGAAATAAAAATATACTAATGCATCCTATCCTTTTTGAAGACATTCGAACACTGATACCTACTGTTTATTTAACTTGTATATTTAAGACCTTACATAATTTTATTTATATATGTGTGGAATAGCATTAAGAGGTGATTACTGATTCTGTATATTTTAGAGGTTTGAGAAAATAAAACTCACGAAAATTTTAAAAACTTGTTACTCATGTGATAAGTCAGTGCTAGAACTAGCATTTCCATGTGAATGAATTGCAAAGTTTATTTTTCTAAGCAAAGTCCAGGGACTGTGTTGCAAGTCCAAAGTCTTAAAATTTCAGATCGACACATGGATTTAGAATAACTCGCAGGAAGCCTTGCCAGCCTTCATGATGGAAGCAGGTATACCAGAAGGCTAGTTCCTATTAGCAATATAGCCTGAGCTTTGTGGCTGTAGATTCAGGAGAGGTTGCATCAAGGTAGTTTGTGCACCAAAACAGTATCTTTCAAAGTAAGAACGAGCTTAAATGTTCTTTAACATACAATCAAGTGGTTCTTTCTGATGGAGCTGGCAATGTGGCCAGAATGGAATTCGCTTGTGGTAAACCACTAGGTGGCAGTGACGGAGCTGGGATCAATCCCGGCTAAATCCATTGGATAAATTGATGTTTCCTAGCTGGGTGTCAATGAGCATCACTACTCTTGCACACGTTCTCGAATATAAATTTGTTGTAAATGTTGATTTTTAAACCATCCTTCAGATCACCCACTATATATGTAGCTATCCCCACCTTCCCTACCCCCCCCAGTTACCTGAGTGACATTTTATAATTGGATATGGGACAGCTTGCAATAGACTGTGAAGGAAAATGCTACACTATTGCTGTAGCCCAGGTGTCCTGTTCTCATAAAACTGTAGCCCTAGATACAGTTACCGACTCTTCTTCAGGGATAAAGTACCTCTGCAATGACTAACTCCTTGGTACAGGCATATAAATACGGGACTTGACAGTCCTACTCATTACAACTGAATCTCAGAATAAAAATCTGTCTCTTTATTATGGTAAATTCATAATCCCATAGATTAGATACCAGAGGAGGCAGAATTTTATCATTCACCTAAGTTTTTTGATGAAGCCACTCCCAAGAATTTTATAGTTAGCAATTCAGACTAACTACATTCCTATAGCTATCTCGCTTTAGCCTAGCGTCCTCTCAGTCTCTCTTCTTTGGTTTTCTTGCTAGATTCTGATGATGACTTGAGAGCTAGCCACTACTATCTTTCACACACCAAGCCCATTCATGTCAACTTTCCTCCATTCTCCAGCTTTTATCTTGGTCACCCCAGGTACTCCTATAGTTACCCTAAAGTAGACCTGTCTGCCAGCCGCTTCCTGAAGGGTTGATAAGGAAATGTTAGGATCAACTTTATTTTCTTCCTGATGAAGATCTAGCTTTAGAATTTTACAAGGCATACCGCAGCCATAATTACCAAAATATCTTTAGTGCAATAGAAATACATGTCCAAGAAGAAAGGAGTAGGTTCCTGGAGCCAGTTAAATTTTGGAAAGTCCACAAATCATATTTCCATCTCAGAAATTTATAAGACTCACTTCTGTAAAGGGCTCCTAGAGGTAATACAGTAATGAAACCTCTGGTATTTACCAAACTTATTCCAAAACCTTTTTATAACTATCTAATGGCATTTGGAGGCTTAGCAGACAAGACAATCAATTAATTAGAAGGCTGATGCTGGTCATTCCAGGAATTTTGTGTTGTTGAAATATAAAGTTTGTCCTTGAACGCCATTATGCCTGACCCATGCTGCTCATGAGCCTGTCTTGGCTGGGATGGACAGAGGGTCTCCTCTGGCCTTAAAGGAGGACAGATTTGCTGTTCGTGAGCATTCCCAGAGCTGGTTTATTTGGTGAGATGGGACTCGAGAGAGAGATTTGGGGGTTGGCTGGCTTTCTTCTAACAACTCACTCTCAGAGGCACTAGGGGGCCCAGCAAAGCAACCTTCATCTCTTCAGAGGGCAGTGCCCCCTGACCTAACAGCCTTTTACTAGGCTCTGCCTCTTAAAGGTTCCTCCCTTTTTTAATGCTGCCACATTAGGAACCAAGATTCTCATAGATGATCCTAGAGGACACACTCATCCTATATCTAAACCATGGCATATTCTTTGCTCCATATATAATTATCTCCTATGGGAGCACTGCTTTAGGCTTTTACATTTTTTTATGTCATAGACAAGAGTTTTCACAAAGGAATACCAACTTGCCTGTCAGCAGCCCACTGTGCACCTCCAGTTATATTCTCTAGAAGAAAGAATGACTAGTTTTTTGCACATGTATTCCCGTTATTGAAACGCCATCTGCCACGAGGCCCTCACCAGAGGACAAATTAATGAGACCAATTGATCTTATCTTTCAGCCTCCAAATCTGTGAGCTAAATAAATCTCTTTTCTTTTTAAAATACCCAACTTCAAGATATTTTGGTACAGCTATGGAAAACAGACCAATACATTATGTTTATAGCTTATTGTTTTTACCTGTTTCCTACCAATTTAATAATGACTATTATCTCTGTCTAATTATAAAGAACAGTGACTAATGTTTCATAAAATACAGAAATTAAGTCTGTCATAATTCTAACACTGAGGGACAATTACTTCTGACAAATTTAGTGCCATTCTTCACTATATGTGGCTTTAAACATTTGTCTTATACCATATTTCATATTTTGCAAATGTTACTTAACATATAACTTGTATTTTCCCATATCATTCAACCATTTTTTTTAAACTGCTGCTTTTGGTGGCTACATAATATTCCATACTAACATAATTACTTAACTTTTCCCCTATTGTTAGACGTTTAAGTGATCCCGTATTTTCATTATTATTAAAAAGTTGAAATGCGAACATGTAAGTACATGTTTGATGACTTTTCTTAGGATAAATCAGAACAGGAAAAATTGCTGTGTCAAAGGTTATGAATCCCCAAGGCACTTGATATACACTTGGGCATTTCTAAAATGCTTTAGAACCATACTTATACATATGGTTTCATCAGTAAGTCAGCAAATACTGACCACCTGACATATCTATGTGTCAGGTCTTATTTGCCATGGTTGGCAGCATGGGGCCTCCAGACAGCTCTCAGTTTGCTGAAAAGCATCTGGCTGGTAGCCACACTGCCCCTGCCTGGCCATGTGGCCATGTCGGGGTTCCACACAGCACCTGTGACTCAGCCACCATCCCCTTTTCCCTGGTCTGTCCAGGATGGTGGTCTCAGTTCCCCAGCTCTACTCGGTCTCTCTTGGGGAGGGGTCAGGGGCAGACCTGAGCCCTTGAAGGGGAAAGGAAGGAGGGGCATCAACAGTTTCAGAGGGTAGTAAATGATTTTTAGGGAAACAATGGGTCTGATGAACAATAACTTGGGACACAGCTCCTTTGGGCTCTAGGCATGGTGTCTGGCATGCAGCCTCTTTGTGATATGAATTTAATCTTCTGTGTTTAATGGTATTTCAGTAAGAGGTTGAAGCCAATTATGTCCCTTTAGGTGAATAAAAATACTTCAGGGAAAGCCCTTCCTGCATCTGAGATCCCCAGCAGCTCTCAGTTGGAAGTTCAAAGCAGTTTATTTTGAGGTATCATTTTCTGAGCCCCAACAGGGCTGACGGAACTGAGGCTGAGCTGGGCAGGTTGACCCCTCATTTAAGTTCTCTGAGAAGGTTTCTTTGAACAAAACAGTCAAGGTCTCCTCCCTAAGAAAGACTTGATCCTAGTTGGCAAGGAACGTATTAAACAAAGACTACACATTAAACAAATAATAGAACAAAGTTGAATGAAGATATAATTAGGAAGTCCAATTTTTGTTTTTTTGATGTTGTTGTTATTCCTAGACCAAAAAAGTCAATCTGTTTTTTAAAACTGTATGTCTTTGATTAAATTTTCAGCTAAATATTTAGTCTCACATACTTATTGGGTTTTGATTGTTTGTATTTCTCCTATAATTTCTGAGCTCAGATACTTTGACCATTTTCTATTACTGAAAAGATTTTGCTATTAACTAAAAATGGTCTTTATAAATTAATGACATGACCTTGTGCTACATGATCATTACACTTATATTTTAGTTTGCCATTTATCTCTTTATTTATACATTTTTAATTATTATGAGGTAACCTTCATTTGTATGTATACAAATATCTAAATTAAACATTTCAGTCTTTCCTTCGTTATTATTCCCACTTAGCAAGAGGTCCTTTCTCATTTAATAACTTGTGATGATATTCTACCCCTTCAGTTTCCCAGACAATTCTTTCTGGTCAGAAGTGCTTGTTAAAAAGTAATCATATTATCATACAAAAATAGCTAATGTTAATTGAGTGTTAACACTGTATTGCTTCATTTAATTTTAACTGCGTATTGTCACATTTAATTCTCTCAATGACAGTGTGAAAAAGGTAGTATTATTATCTGCATGTTACAATTGATAAAAATGAACACAGAAGGGTTAGAAGTTTGGATTAGGAATAGATACTAATCCTGCTTTGAATCCTTGCAGTTTTCTCAAGATTTATCTACAGTATGTTGCTATTGGCCATTCTTAGGTCAATTTATTTAACTGAATTCTGCCTTTTATTTCTGGAAGAATTTCAGATCTGCTCCTTTTCCCTCTTTTCCCCTAAATCTCTAGATGCTGTAATTTGATGAGTGTTTTACTTACTGATCTCAGCAAATGAAGATATTAGAAAATTTGAAAACTTTCCTCCATCTATCATGATGGCCTATTTTATTAATTTATTCAAAATGAATTATTTCTATTTCTTTTCAATCTGTCTTTTTGGAACTCCCATTATGATGCTACTGGACCTTCTGAGAAAATAGATTATTTATTTATTTTTGTGTGGTGTGTGTGTGTGTGGGTACCGGGGGTAGACCTCAGGATCTTGTGCGCCAGCAGGCGCCCGTGCTGCTGAGCGATATCACCGGCCCTTTTTACTTATGTGGGTACTGGGAGTCGAACTCAGGACCTCGTGCTTGCCAGGCCGGCACTTATGCCACTGAGCTATCTCACCGACCCAATAATTTATTTTTATCTTGTTCATTTTATTGTCCTGTGTCATTCCATTTTCTACTTCTATACCAGAATACCTGAGGCTGAATAATTTATAAAGAAGAATAGAGTTTTATTTCTGACAGTTCTGGAGACCAGAAAGTCCAGGGTTAAGCGACCATACCTGCTGAAGGCCTTCTTGCTGTAGCACAACATGGCGGAAAGCATCACATGGGAAAGAAGCAAGAATATCATCCCACGTCTTTCTTGTTATGAAGCTACAAATCCATCCTGGGGGCCTCATCCTTACGACCTCATCTAACCCTAATTACCTCCCACATGCCCACTTCCAAATACCAGCAAATATGGATTTAGGGGTTAAGTTTATAACACATTAATACTGAGGGGCACATTTAAACCATAACACACCCCTTTCTTTGTGTTTTTGCTCTAATTTTAGGAGAATTGTATTGAAATTTTTCTAATGCCTTTATTAATTTTAAAAAATTGGCTATTTTAATTTCTGTATTTTTAATCACATCTGATCCTCATTTCATGCATATGCTGTTTATTCTTATCAATTCATTTTTTACTGTTGGTTTTCATAAAGCTTGTTAGTTTGGGGTACATTGAATTATATTCCTATTCCAAGTCATTTTCTCCTGTTTATTTTGGGCATTGCCCTTGATTTTAGAGTGTTTTGAAATATTTTGTTGTCTTTGCCTTTAAGTGTCCTGTGTGAGATGCAGGCGTGGGTCCAGGACCTTTCAATCTATGGACGGCATTGTAAAGTGAGCTAGCAGAAATATTTCTTTTCTCAAGAGAGCCCTAATGTTGGAACATCTCCAAAGTAAGAAATGTCTCTTTTCTAGAGCCATTTTGCTTAGAAAATCATCTCCCATTTTCTTGCTTTAGTGACTAGAGGGAATTCTTGAAGATGTCTGTTCTTGTGTAGCAGAAAATGCCCCCCCCCCAGCCAGTATACTTCATTTTGTTAGTTCCCCGGGTAATAGTTCCTGTTCCAGTTCCGGTTGCTTCTGTCTCTTAGAAACGGCTGCTCACTGTGATGCATAGCTGGTCACTATGATGCACATCGTATAAACCAATCCCCAGTTGACAAGCCTTTCTGCCTCTGTACTTCCTGCTTGCTTATCTCATATAAGCCCTAGACCACCAGAAATCAGGGCCTAATGTTCTGGGAATGATCCTGATCAGTGCCCGTTGACGTAAATAAATCTGCCTCCAAATCCTGGTGTCATTTCAGTGTTTCTGCTCACTGCTGCACTTGCAGCAGGGTTGAGGAAGAAATAGGCATGAGTCTCATGATTCTTATGCAGATTTTTGCTCAATCTCAGTAATTTTCATAAACTTCACCCCTATATTCCAAGCACCTTGAACTCAATATTCCAGAAAGTAGACCTCTGCCACCTGTTGGGGTGGAAGAAACATCTGGCCTTGTGCTTGATGAGGAGATGTTTACCTTCACTGAGAGCGAGTACTCTCCACTTAGCCCAGCTCTCGGGCTTCTGGATGCACTCACCATTCTGTTCCAAGATGCTCTGGGGGAAATCAGGGCTTTGTCACTATCCTGATATGCAAATCCTTCTTTTTCTTAAACTTTCTTTGTTCTGCTGTATGGGGGAAAGATTATTTAAAAAGGGAAATACCATATAAAAGATTTCTTTTCTTCTAATAGTTGGAGAACAAGGTCAAAGTTGTGTTTTGAAAAATGATTTATATTCTGAACCATAGGAAACCTTTGCCCCAAAGTTCATAGGGATTTCTACTTACTGTTGTATGTGCTGGTTACTAAGGCAACCCTGCCCACTCTGTCAACCCCCTTTTGACTACATAATGTTTGGATGTTATAAATGGTGAAATTTAGAGTCTATACACGGATGAGAGTTAACATTAAAATAATTTTATCATTGAATAAGGAAAGCAAAATTGAAAAATGGAAATTGATGAAGAAAAGATGCTATTGATATAAAAGTGTATTTTTCATAGCTTTATGTAATGTCTTTTATACCTGAATGCATAGATAGTCCTTAACAACTTTGTGAAGTGGTCAAGCATTCCAGAATGAAATTTGTTTTTTCCTGCCTTTTTCCAGGGTCCGCTTTAAAGCTGAAGTCCAAAGTTAGCCTTGACCAACCCTTGAACAAGTTTCTCGAAGATACGGACAATGTATCATCAGCACGCTGATGCCTTTCATAACTGGGGCTGAGAATCCATGTCTAGCTTACATTAAGTACATTTGTTGCAATGCTTTGCTGGCCAATGGCTGTTAAATAATAGCATTTATCTAACATTATGTTGAGTTAGCATTATGCTCCTATAAAAAGCATGAGTTTTGTAATAATAGAACTGTATAAGGAGCAAAATTCTGCTGCCACCCTAAAGTGCTGTGACTTTGGAAAATGATGGTTCTGAGCCTCAGTTTGCCTCATCACAGTAATGAGGATATGAAGAACTTTTTTCTGCATCTTGCACATCTTATCCCATGATTAGCTAGCTCTTATCCTTAGTCTTTTCTCTAAAAGTTCCCTCCTCCTACTTGCCCGAAATGAATGCTGGCTGTCCCCTGAGAACACAGCCATCAAGTAAAAGATATTTGTTTTCACACATTCTTAAAAGTTCACACCTGCATCATTACCCCCTCCCCTTACTGTTACAGAAGTCCTTACTGCTCTGAGATCCACGCCATTAGCATTCTACACTTTGCTTTCTCTTCATCACTGGCTTCTGCTGACCTCCTTGTCATTCTTCTCTTCTATTATTGATGTTTTAAGGGCCTCGGTCACAATCTCTTCATTGCACCTCCCCTGACAGAACTGTAATTTTAACACTTACAAGAACACTCAGTTTTCCAGTACCCTGACTTCTCAGCCCTTTCAGCCCTTGATTTAATTCAACACCATTTTTTTTTTTTGTGGGTACCGGGGGGGTCGACCTCAGGACCTCGCGCACCAGGAGGCGCCCGTGCCGCTGAGCGATATCACCGGCCCCTTTTTCGTATGTGGGTTCCGGGAGTCGAACTCGGGCCCTTGCGCTTGCCAGGCAGGCGCTTAAGCCGCTGAGCCATCTCACCGGCCCCTCAACACCATTTTTGGTTAATATCTCAGGATGCTTTTAATTGCTCTCTAGCTCAGCCAGAAAATAGGCTAGTCTTTTGGGGAAACAAGGCTGAAAGCCAATGACAGTCACTGCTTTCTGACAAAATGTAATTTGATTAATACAAAAGAATATTCCAAGAGTGAAAGTAATTTCAAATCAAGATTACTTTCCCCAAGTACTATTATCCTATTTTTGATAGGTTCTGCAACCTAGAGCCAGATCAAGAAATACAGGCACAAAAACACAGAACTGTGTGACAAAACCAGTATCTTTCCATAAGTAGAAAATATGTTTTGAGGTTTTATGTGGACTCAAATTTATCTCTTCAATTTCTCATGGAATAAAACCATATAGAACGTTCTGAGATTGAACCAAATATATGTATGTTCTCTTGTGAATTTCTCAATTCAAACAATTCAACTCCAAGATGCTATTAAATCAAATAAAGATAAATTATAGAAAATGAATGTACCATTCCCTTTGATTATGTAAATGCAACGTGTCTTTGTTTTAGCTTTTCCCAACCATTTTACAAGGTCCATGGTGACCTACCCTATAGAGCTATGGTAATGATTACGTGCTATGTAAATATGAAGAGACTTGCTAAGTTTGAATGTTAAACACCCCGGGCTACCATGTAGAAGTCTTCTCTTGGGGTTGAATAACTAGTTAAACCACCAGAGCCACCTCTCAAACACTGCTACTCAATAACCTGAGATTTCCTGCATTCTACTTTCAAAGTATGACTGAATTCAACTCCTTTTTTCTTACTTCCACTGCAGTTGCCATCATAGTAGGGAAGAACATTTATCTCTCACCTGGACTACTGCAGAAAATTCTTTGCTGACCTCTTGCCTTGCCCATGAAAGATATATTCTTCAGATAGTAGCTCTAGTGATCCACTGATAAATGTAAATCTGACTGTGTCACACACACACACACACACACACACACACACACACATGCACACACTTTCAAATCCTCTAGTCATATCCTACCACGAAAAGGAAAAAATGCAAAATCTTTAACATGACTAAGGACTTGATCAGGCCTTGTTCCCTGCTATTTGTCATGCCTGATATTTTATTTTGTTGTATGTCCTGGTTTGTCATCTCCCTGCCCACTAGAATGTAAAAATCCATTGAGCTGGGGGTTTCGTCTATTTTGTTCACTGTAAACCCATACTGGCACATAGGAAGCATTCAAAACGTAATTGTTGAGTGAATGAACGATTCTCCTGTGTCCATTTCCTACATATCAGTTCAGTTTATTCTCTCATGGGTACACTCGGGGTCTAGCTATCAGTTTCACCTCAGAACACAAATATATGTCCTACCACTACTGCTCATTGCTTTCAAGTCTCATGGAAACATTACTTCAGTCTGTTTAAGACCATCGATCTATTGACCTCACTGCTTATTTCAGATTCCCCTCCCTCTTAATCCAGCTTCCATTTAAAGATCCATTAATCTGATCACTCTTTTACATCAGCATGCAAAGCTTTTATACTTCCTTTATACCCCCAGAAAATCCATAAGCCCAGACCTAAACTTTTGCTTTCTTTATATCTGTATTTGTGGAGTGAGATCCCACATGAAAATGAACAAACAAACAAACTAGAAACTGACCAGTTTGGTATTACTACAAATTCATGATCGTGACCATCAAGTGGGTTCTCAAAACTTTCATGGAAACCCTATACTGTTTTAAGAAGTACTTTCATGTTCTAAGAGAGAAATATTTCACATCTCTTTTTCCTCTCACATCTCCTGCCCTCTTCAACTCTCTTTGCACTTAATTAATGAGTTTACGGCATCTCCCACTGGAATATTGAAGGAAATAAATCCCATGATCTCATGAGCAAATCTGCAAACCTAACCTGAATGTGTTCCCACCTTCTCTTTCTCTTCCATCAAGAACTGCTCTTGCAAGGGCGGTATTTTCTTTTTTTTTTTTTTTTTTTTTTTTTTTGTGGGTACCGGGGGGTCGACCTCAGGACCTCGCGCGCCAGCAGGCGCCCGTGCCGCTGAGCGATATCACCGGCCCCTTTTTCGTATGTGGGTTCCGGGAGTCGAACTCGGGCCCTAGTGCTTGCCGGGCAGGCGCTTAAGCCGCTGAGCCATCTCACCGGCCCACAAGGGCGGTATTTTCATACACTCTTCATATCACACTCTGTGTCGCCCGTGGAGAAGACCTGCTACCGTGTTTTTCTCCTCTCTTGTATCATGCATGCTGTCTTTCTATTGGGTCATGGCTGTAAGTATGAGGTCCACTTCAGAATTCCTCCTGTTCCAATATAGTTTCTTTGCTTCCACATCTTTTCTAACTACCCTGCTAGTTTTCTTCTTCATTTCTTGAATTTTGGGGAACATTTTCTACAAACTCTTCTGCTGGCTCACCAAGTCTCCAACTAGAATTTAATCCTCATGGATCCGTGAAAGTTATTCTTAGCAAGATCCCATCTATCTCTCATTTGCTAAACCAAATGGGTGTTTTTCAGCACAAATCTTATTAAATACCCATATCCATTTTCTCCTTCTGCAGTGTGATCTCTTGTATTCGATGCAATTTTTTCTACTTATTTTTTGCCTGGCCAATTCTTTTCACATTTTCAACCTGTTCTTTTCCTTCATTTTTCCTACTAATGGAATTCTTAAGCCCTTTAATCCCTTGGGAGTTAACATAAACTTCCATTTCTTTTCAGTGTCTCCTTGAACTGAATTAAAAAAAAATTTTTTTTAATGTGGGTACCAGGAGTCAAACTCAGGACCTCACACTTGCCAGCAGGTGCTTGTGCCACTGAGTGATATCACCCGCCCTTTTTTCCCTTCATGTGGGTACTGGGAGTCGAATTCAGGACCTCATGCTTGCCAGGCAGGCGCTTACGTCACTGAGCCATCTCACCGGCTCTGAATTTTAGATTTTAATTTCACTTCTTAATGCAGCTTGCAATGCTGATAATTTCAAACTTTATAACTCTAGCCCAGACCTCCTCATGAAAGGCAGGCCTTAACTATTAATTGTTTACTTGATATCTATCAGCTTCTGAGCAGCTTCTCTAAGGTCGAAATCAGAAACAGAGCCGCCCTTTTGTTAATACTCCCCATCTCTGCGAATGGTGCATGGTCCACCGGGCCAGTTGCTGAAGTCAAAACTTCAGGAGTCATCCTGAAGCCTATACTTTTCCTGGCTCACTACAACCAATCGACTGAGTCAGCTTCACCGCTGATACTTGTCCAGACCCTCTCCTGGTTTTCCCATCTCCACCCTTTTAGCACAGGTACAGCCATCTCTTTCTCCACCGCCACCCACAGCTTCCTCTCTCCCTGCTTCTGCGTCTCATCGTAACTTCCTCACCTTTGTCCTTAATGTCCACTCTGCCTGGAATAATCTTTCCCAAATTCTAACCTGGATGGTTTGTTCTTGGCATTCAAATCTCAATTCAGATATCAGGACTGTAATAAATATTCCCTAACCATCTAAATATTTTCAGTAGTGAATACTGAAAATTTACAAGGTCCAATGTCAATGTCATCCTTTTTTCCTACATATTCTGTAGTTCGATCGCTGGCCTTGTTCACAATATAATGTAATTGGAAACTTACTCAAGTGTTTGAAAACTCTAGCTCTAAAATAATTCTGCTATAATTTCCATTTATTGCTTTACCAGTCATAAGTGAGTCCTAGCAACATAATCTTCATCAAAGTATGCACACAGGTTCACACCATTGATGAGCTAAGCTTGTAAATGACCCTGTTAAAGAGATATTGATGAAGGACACAAAGTTGCTGCAGTGGCATTTTGATCAACACTGAGAAAGTGCAAATTAATCTCTTGTTTTGTTATTCTTTTGAGCAGCTTGATTCCAACTGTATTAAAGGTGATCATTGATCACCTGAAGAACCACTGCAGATTGATAGATTTGTTTCAGCCAGATGTTATTTTGTATATGAACAGACTAATTTGTAAAACCTTAGGCATCATAGATCGTACCTAGTGTAGTAGACCAGCTTCATTACCTTTTAACTTATCAATGAGAAACTCAAAACAGTATTAGAATAATTGGAAAATAAGAACTACAGTGACAGCAATTAAGATCCAATATGGAGCTCAGTTGCCCCAAATTTGTTTAACAAAAAAGGATTGATTTAGGAATGGATGGTGAGCAAAGTAATTATATATAAAGAAAGAGACCAGACACAAAACAAATAAGAAATGCTTCATCACCTGAGAGATCAATTGTCTAGAAAGGAACCTGTGCAAACATCTTTAATATTGAGGCAGGACAGAGGGGAACATTGTAACATACACTAGAAGATTTTGTAGTGTGATTTACTGTTCAGCCAGTTAGCTTAGGAGGGTTTCATTATACACCCTATGCAATGATATCAGTATCATACTACCAAAGAATCATTTAAAATTCTTAGATCTTTAATGATACTAATCAGAGCAACAACAATTTAAGACAGAATGAAGTATAATTTTTCTTCTCTCCAGCTTGGAGAAAGTTGAGAATACCAAGTCTTGTCACAATGATAGCAGCAGTTTTGCACACCCTTGGTCATATGGTAGAATAGGCAGACTTTTAAAACTTTAGGCTTCAGAATTAAAACTTTCATTCTCACACACATACACAACACACACATTGCTACTTCTAGATGTCTATGAATACATTCAATACATTCTCTTGTGTACAAAGACATCTATTCATCACAGTATTGTGGTAATAGCACAGACATGTCTACCTAAAACCATCAGTTGAAAATATGATAATCTTCTCAATGAGATCCTTTATTCTCTATTCAGTATGACATTAGTAAGCAAGGTAAAAAAGGAAAAAAAAATGAACAGAAGAATCCTTATAAGTTCCTGTTTTTATAAAGAATAAAAACAAAACAATAAATGAACATTAATATATGTTTCTATTGTGAAGTTTGATGTGACATAAAGTTATGTTTGTTAAAAGATTCATATAAAAGTTATACAAGTTATAATTCTGATGTGTTAGGCCGAACTATGCGATGGCCATTAGGGCTCTAACTTATTGGGCTCTAACCTATTAGACTCTAACCTATTAGATTAAGTTTCTGTTTTAGGTAGATAAGTGTCTTAAGTTTCTGTTTCCCTACCTCAGGGCAAATTCCTGGAAATCATGTGACTTTGCTGGTTGCCAAGCCCCTGCGCAGGCTACATTCCCACGCCCGGGCTCCTTTGTCTCCTTTGTTAGCCTTTCCTCCAAACTGATTGGTTGCCCGTTTGCTAAATTCCTCTATCTATAGGTTCCCCTAAGTAACCAATGAATGTATTAATTACCCTTTAACTCCTTGCGATTGGCTTCTGTAAAACTTCGCTTGCCTATCCCTCATTACCATACCCAACCCTATAGAAACCCCTTGCTCCTGCCCTTCGGGGTCGCCCTGGTACGTTCGCTGGGTGACCCTATGCTAGTGTAGCCTTTCAATAAACCCCGTGCTTTTTACATAAGAGCCTGTGTGGTTCTTGGAGCGTCTCCCTTCTCGGACCCCTCTTCCGCGGACGTTACACTATAAAATGTAAGTATGATGTAAATATAAAGAATGATATTAGAAGACTCACCATGAAACTGAGGGAAAAATGGGGCAAAGGAGACTTCCATATTTTCCCTATAATAAAATTATATACATGTATTACTTGTGGTCATTGAAAAGTAATAGTAAATAAAAGTCTATGCATCTGTTTTTAAAATTTGAAAAACTAGGTCTGTAATAAAGGTCATAATCAGAACACTTAGAGCTTTTAGACATGGGGCCCATAGTTATGTGACTTTGTGAATGTCACTTTACATTAGAGTCTTAGTTATTGTGGAAGCTGACAAATGGCCACCTGGAGATCTCAAGTAGAAACAGTGAATATTACCTTACGTGCAAAAGAGACCGCACGGAGTTTTGAGATGGAGAGATTATCCTGCTTTATTTAGATGAGTCCTACGGTATAATTACAAGGGTCCTTATAAAAGGGATGGAAGAGGCATAGATCAGCATAGATAGAGAAAGCGATGTGTTAGTAAAAGGAGAGAGAGACAGAGACAGAGAGACAAAAACAGGGACGAAAGATGCCATGCATGAGGCTTTCAAAATGGGGATTGGACCATCAACCAAGAAACGCATTTGACTTTTAGATGCTAGAAAAGACAAGGGAATGGATTCTCCTCTAGAGCCTCCAGGAGGAATCAGCCCTGCAGACAGTCTAATGTTAGCCCAGGCAGGTCAAGTTCGGATTTCTGAGTTCCAGAATTATAAAATAAAATATTTTTGTTGTTTATAAGCCATAAAATTTATGGCAATTTATTACAGCAGCATTAGAAAATTAATACAGTTATCTAGCCTATAAATTGAGAATGGAACTAGATTATTAATAATGATAATAATCATAGTTAAAACCCCAAATATTTAGCAGTACTTAATATATGTTAGATGCTATGCTAAGGGCTTTATATAGCCCTCTCCCGCAATCCTCACTGTGGCCTGATACGTGGGCGAGTTTACATTTCCCACTCCATACAGAGCGGCCAAAATTCAGAGTTTAGTAATTTTCTGATGAGTGACAAAGGAGATAGATAGAGATCTGCTTGATTCCACAGCGACTACATGAGCCACTTTCGTGATGTTAATTGGGCAAAGCTATGATGCTTATTCTTGTCTATGACTTTTAATTTTACAGCGATTTCATGCAAATCTGTTAAATTTGTTGCAGATAAAGTTTACGTCCCTGAGAGCAATGATGCCAGGAAACCAATCCATGCTTTATAGTCTACCTGACGTGAAAGACAGAGTCAAACACTGGGGGAAGTGGTAAGGACAGAGTTTGTTTTCAGTAACCATTAAATAGGGAAAAAGAATCTGGTGTGACCTGACCTGAACTTGGAATTACACAGCGGTGACTGAGCCTTGTAAAGGGAGAGTGAGGAAATAGGGAGGAGTGAGCAGGACCACAGTTAAGTCAGGGAAATGAAAAATTACAGAGAGTTAGTCAGTGAAAACTTGATTAGGCCAGCTGTGCCTCTAGTTGGCCGTTTTAAAGCTAGAATTCAGTCCTCCCACAGCCACCTGGAGGCAGAAACCCTGTTACCCTCAGGGGTTTCCTGGAACAAACGATGAATTCTTTTGGGAGGGTGGGGTCACCTCAGGAATGTGACCCTGAACTGTGAGAAGCTATGTTAGTGTTTATTAAGGGCAAGACTGAGGCCTAGTGCAAAGAGGGCTCCGAAGAGCCCGATTAGAGTTTGGCCAGAGAGAGAATCTTCCGCACGTACTAAAATGGGCTTTTATACGTATAACATAGGGAACTCAGGACAACTGATAAGAAGACACACCCCGCCAAGGAATCGGCCTCGCAGACAGACACGGAGATGCGGAGGAGGCTGGGGGCTTTGTTGTGTGAGTCTAGGAACATGAATTTTTATTTGATGATGAGCCTGGGGACCACCTGCGCCACCGGCCAGTGTGCATTCGAGAAGAGCACAGCTGTTACATTTCGGAAATAGTTTGCTCTGAGACATCTGGAAGCAATAGGAAGGACCCAAGGGCATTGAGTGCTGACAAGTTGCTGTTCCAGACTCTTCCGAGCAGTACGGCTTTGATCTGCTTTACCTGTGGCCGTGCACAGGATTCAGCTGGTGGAGGAGGGAGAGAATTGCCACAAAAGTTTTAGCGTGACTCACATGGAGCTCATCGGAGACAGTACCAGAAGCCTCTGGTTCTAGAGCCAAACTCCAGAAGGGGTTTTTCTTCAACCGATACCAAAATTTAATTGGATTTCAGTACTTCTGATGAACACGCTATACCAAAGCTCAGGGATTTTAGGCTTGCGGCTGCTGTGCGCTGGAAGGTCTCCTTCTTATGCCCTGAGCCCTGCGTGGGCTCCAATCTAGGCAGGTGAGCCTGCCTTGGCGCTGCCTCCTCCGTGTCCTCCCAGTCCCCACCAACCCTGGAGAGCCACTGCCATGCGCATTTGCTGTGAACAGGCAGAGAGGACTTGGTTGGAGAGTCCTCTGAACTGCAAGAGAACATTGGTAATTAGTTGTCACCAGGTGAGGATTTCCTTATTTAACTGAGAGTTGAAATTCTCAGTAAAGATGAGAAACTACTAGAGAAAGTACTCTCTCTCCCTGTAAAATAAATAGCCTCATCCGAAAGAAAAGTTGGTGACATCTGGCTGCCAGGAATAAATAAATCTCCCATCTGGTGGAAGGCTTTTGAGATCCGTCTCCTATTCAGATTGTCGCCATCGCTGCAGCTGGGTGACAGTACCCTGAGTATCATCAGCAACCTGTGCCTATCAGCTCGGTGATGCTGCATTATTCAGTTTCACTGATTTAAAATGAACATTTCTTGAGATGTAACCACCTCTATTTCACAAGGTTATGATTTTTTATCACAACCCAGACAGATAAGTAAAAATACTCCAGATATAGACAAAGTATGAGCAACATTTATTTCTGAAATGTATTCTGTCTTATCTATTCACTATCTACTTTTTCATGAAACTAGAAAATTCGATGGTAGTTCACTTCCTACATGTTAAATACAACAAGAAAGTGCTATAAAAAGGAATTTAAATTTTAAGAGGAAAGTAACTTTTCTGTCCAAGTGTAGCTTCGTTAATCAGTTGTATCCACTTTTAGTCTGATGAACCAACTTCTGTCTGATATAAGATATTCTACCTTGGCTAAGCACCTGTTTAGAAGATTCTAAATCCTAACAAAGTTGCTGTAAGTAACAGCATTCCCTCTCTATAAATGGAAATTTGTTGATGTGTCCTTTGATTGAATCAAAGGTTAATTAATTTTGAGGAATGGTTGTACTAATTGGTGACATTCTCTATTTTACTATTTTTCCAGATGTATTTGAGAAGTAAACAGATATTTAATGACTAAGCAATAGGTAGATCTGTGCAGCTATGAAAGATTTTCATATATATTTAATTAAATTGAACTTCAGGTATCCTGTAATGTTTATTTCAACAAATAGCTAAGACTTTTGTCAGTTCTGGGATATCTGTAGGATTTTAAATATCCTTTAAGCACAAGCAGCATTCAAAACATCATTAAACTTTACTGTTTGTGTATCATTAGTGTCTATAAAATGTATTACAATGGCCAGATGATAGCAAAGAGATTTATTTCCTTTATGTGGTTTCCATTTCACATTGTCAATTACCAATAAACTACATGAATTATTTACTGTATCATGATGGCATTAGATAAAATATTTTACCATTTTTGTTATGTCAAAAATCTAAAAGGTAGTTTTATTTTCTGTCTTTCTTAGACAAAATATTTGGAGAATCCAAACAAAGTTCTTAATTAAATACAAAGCAAATAAAAGGAAGATAAAAGGAAGAGATAAAAGAAAGTCTTTCCATCTGGGTGTGGTGGCACAGGCCTGTAATCCCAGCTCTAGGGAGGCTGAGGCAAGAGGATTTCAGTGAGTTCAAGGCCAGCCTGGGATACATAGTGAGTTCAAGGCCAGCCTGGACTTCATAGTGAGATGTTTCCTCGAAAAAACAAAAAACAAACCAACAAACAAAAAATGGAAGTCTTCCCAAAAAAGATTATTATTATTTTTTGTGTGTATGGGTACCAGGGGTTGAACTCAGGACCTCGCACTTGCCAGGCAGGTGCTTATGCTGCTGAGCTAACTCACTGGCCCCCCAAAAAGATTATTAAAACTATTTCTTAAAATAATAGAGGGTATTTCCTTCAAAATGTCAAAGATTCCATGGTTATATATGAAATGCGCTGAATAAAATTTAGGGCTTATATGTGGGAGGTGTGGGAGGTGTTCGTAGGAGGTGTTTATTTCATTTTAATGTATAAAATTAACTAAATCAATGTAAGCAGATAGGGAGAAATTAGCTGGAATTCATGTTGACTTGAGGATTTTTTAAAGGACAAAGAAATAAATCTATAATAGAAAAGGAAAACGACACTTTTCCTTGCTGTCAACCTGTCTTTCATATCAATTTTATTAACAGCCTCGTTCCTCCTGTGGAAATGTATACCTAACCTAATACTTCCTCCCTAAAAATTCTTCCTTGCAATCATCCACCTTATTGTAAATTAAAACATGATAAAAATTAATATTTTTTTACTTGTATGAATATTCGTTGTTCATGCAAACTAAAATTTCTGAATTAAAATGGAAGGAAACAAGCTCATGAGGGTAGTATTTGACCCTGTATCTTTTCTGTAATGATAACCCAGTCTGCATTTTCACTGCCCTTTGTCCTCATCACTTTCCTTGTCACTGAGACGCAGTGCTGGACTCCTGCAACTTAAAAGTGGAGAGGGTTATTTTGGCTCACATTTCAGTCTGTAGTCTGCTGCCTCCCAAGCAGAGTGGCATGACACAGGGATACGGGGGAGAAATAGCTGCTCACTGCATGGCCACCAGCAATCAGACAGTGGAGGGAGATACACCTTTCCCAGCCACTCCCCCAGTGGCTTGCCCCTTCTGCTCAGGCCCCACCTCATAACAGCAAGTCAGCTATAAACCCCATAATCCAATCACCACCACCCCCATGAGCCATAAGGCTCTTGAGAGCATCTAAATATAAACCACAACACCCTTTTTATATTTCTTTGTATTTCCTTCTCCCGGAACAACTCACTTAAGACTGCCGGTCTTTCCATTAACTCTTGCTAGTAGCACTAAACCAAATTTTACTGTGCATAAGCTTTTCTAAAAATGCGGATTTGTTGGTTCCAACTCCAGACATTCTGATTCAATGAGTTTTGAATGGAGTCCAGGAATGAATTTTAAAAATAAGTCTTCTCAAGTAATTTTAATGAAAGAAGAAAATAAACTATATGTTGAGAAACACTGGAATTTTTTTTTTTACACTTGAAAATTGAACTTTGAATTAATCCCACTTGATGTCCTCCTTGCAAACTTGCACTAATTCTTCAAAATAAAGTCATACAACAACTTCCAATTGGACCTGTCCATTCTGATTGACTTTAGAAACAAGGAAATCCAACACAGTTGTGGATATTCCAGTTTATTCCATTTTGGTTAAAATATTTTACTGGGGTCCAGATTGGTCCTATTGAATAAATTAAGAATAAGGAAATAGTTTTTGACTCAAAGAAGCTGTTAAAATCCAATTTTGTAAAGAAGAGGAACAGAAAATTAATTTTATACTGTTATGTGTGGGGTTGGCAAATTGATGAGCATGCAGTAAGAAAAAATATACAGAAAAGCTAATTAGCATTCCCATATCATTCGTCTGACTTAAAAAACATACAGTACTCATCAAACAATTTGCTTTCCAGGGCCGGTGAGATGGCTCAGCGGCTTAAGCGCCTGCCCTGCAAGCGCGAGGGCCCGAGTTCGACTCCCGGAACCCACATACGAAAAAGGGGCCGGTGATATCGCTCAGCGGCACGGGCGCCTGCTGGCGCGCGAGGTCCTGAGGTCGTCCCCCCGGTACCCACCAAAAAAAAAAACAAAAAAAAAACAAAACAAAACAATTTGCTTTCCAGAGTGAGACTCAGAGAAAGCATTTTATTTATTTGTGTGTGTGTGTGTGTGTGTGTGTGTGTGTGTGTGTGTACCGCAGGTCAAACTCAGGACCTTGTGCACCAGCAGGCACCAGTGCCGCTGAGCAATATCACCGGCCCTTTTTTCATATGTGGGTACGGGGAGTTGAACTCAGGACCTCGCGCTTGCCAGGCAGGCGCTTAAGCTGCTGAGCTATCTCACTGGCCCAGAGAAAACATTTTAATTTCAACTTTTTAAAAAAAGTTAGAGTCTTTTGTAGAAACCAGAAAGTAAAGATTACTTGTGTTTATTACCTTCAAGAACAAAGGGGAGATTTCCACAGTTGTCATGTAAATCCAGACTGAGTAAATAAGGAATTAATAAATGAAAACCCTCACAAATAAAATGGACTTATGGATGGAATAGACTTGTTTCCAGTTAAAAAAAAAAAAAACTAGAGAGAATGTAAATTAAGAAATGGAGGAAGTCTTCTTACCCCTAGGCTTCAGGGGTTTTGCAAGCATATCCCAGCGTGAGAGAGAAGCATAACAGGAGAAGTAAGTTGTGAGACAGGGTGGGTTAGCTGCTGGGTTGTGCTGGAACAAGCCCTGCACAGAACATTGCTGTCGTCCTGAATTCTCTTCCTTAATTCCTGCTTCCTTACCTCATTCCCCTGCCTAATTCTGCACAGAGAGAAGCTGAACCAATCACTGACACGTGAATAACAAAATGTAATAAACCGTGGTCCGTCTGAGGTATTGAGCATCTTAGGCACCATAGGACCCAGTTTGGGAATTTCTACCTGACAGGGATTCAGTCAGGGAAAGAATACAACTGAAATTCCAACCTTCATCAGCCTGATGCCAATGTTCACGGTCCCTCCACCTCCTTATCCGCCATCGCTGACCTCTCTGGGGCGTTAGCAAAATGATTGGTTTTACTACCTTTTGTGTGGAGACATAGGAAAACTTAATGTGGTTTCACCTCTTTCATAACTAACTTCTAGTACCCAAAGTCTGAGCAGCTTGGGGGAGAAAAAGGAGCCAAACCAGTATTTGTCATCAGTAGATCATAAGCTAGGTCACTGTTACTGAATTTTATTTTCTCTTTTCTTGAGTCAATCAAAACATATGATCAGTACTGACATACAGGACTAGCTAATTAACTATTTGGTGATGTTAAGCTAGCTAAGTATAACCATTATTCTATTTCTCAACTATAAAAATATAACAGGTAGACCAGGAAGTCCTCAGAAGTAAAACAATAGAAATTGTAACGATAGTAACGGACAATATTTATTGGTTACTTTTTGTATCCAAGCTGCTTTCTTAAACATGGGTTAATTCTAAACCTCAAAACCCTGAGAAGCACATATTTATATTTCCATTTTGCAGCTGAGGAATCAGAAGCACAGAGTAAATATGTGACTCGTGCAAAGTTACACTGTTCGTGAATGGCGGAAGCAGGTTCAAAACCACACACTCTTCCTCATGAAATCTCCTGGGAGTGAGATAAGCTAAGGAGAGAAGGCTCTGGTATTTGACTGTTGCCTGTGTCACAATCGAGATTCAATTCTGCAATTCACCAAAGCTTTAAAAGTGGAAAACTCTAGGTTTGTGC
Organism: Erethizon dorsatum; assembly: GCA_028451465.1. NCBI lineage: Eukaryota > Metazoa > Chordata > Mammalia > Rodentia > Erethizontidae > Erethizon > Erethizon dorsatum. Next base: position 25,953,054 of record CM051838.1, on the reverse strand, counting down.
ATAATAATCTGCAAGAACTGGAAATAGACCTCTTCCGAGATTTTTTTTGTGCACCTGCTTCTTGTGCTTGTTTTTGATTGGCACCAGCAATAGTGTCTGAGCAGTCTGCAGCCGATGCACAGAAGGCTTGGAAAAGAATCAAAATGAATAGTTTCATGGTTGTTCAAAGCATGGTTGTGGTGCTTCATCAGATACAATCACGGCAGCACCTCCTGTGTCTACCATAGACGGGGAAGGAGCCGACCCAAATACAAGAATGGGGTTGGACTACATATGTGGTGTTGGCCCTTTAGTAACAAAATTTTCCTATTAGTTCTTAGCCAAAATGTTTAGATTACATGTTAGTCTGTTTTCTGTTACTACAACTAAATACCTGAGGCAGGCTAATTTTATAATGAAAGGGTTATTAGCTCATAGTTTTAAAGGCTGAACATCTAATCAACATTTCAGAGACTCCAGAGTGAGCTCCCTGGCATTGCCAGCTCATGGAGGAGGGCAATGGAAGGAAAATGCTGTGGAAGGAAGTAGCACGTTATCAGAACAGAAAGCCAAAGAGAGAGACGAAAGTCCTTCACTCCTTTCTGAGGATGAGCCTTAAGGACCACAAGGACCTCAAGGACCTCTCACTGCCCCCCACTCCACACCACCTCCTGATACCACCACCCTGTGTACTAAGCTCCCAGCACATGAACCCCTGGGAGACAAACTCAAACCATACCCAAACCATAGTAAGTTAGAAATTTCAGTATAGAAACTGTGATATGTGTGTACACATATGCACATGTATTATACATAGGCATATAAACATACGTATCACTGATTTTGCCCCAGAGCATGATAAATACAAGTTAAAATTCTCTGTATAATTTAACATTAATACGCATTGGGGAGATGGAAAATTGTCTGCGTGGTATAAGATCAGTCCACATTTGTGGAGCAGTTATTATTTAGGAGGCAATGGAAAGGATGTTAGGAATACAGAGGTGATTCAACCACACTCTTTGCTTTCTAATTGCTCATGGGCAGGTAGAGGGTCCAAAGGGCCCTGGACTCCAGAGTTATCACTGGGAGGATCTTCCAAGAAGTGTGACCCAGGCAGAACTGTGGACATAATTAGGATGCCCGCAGAGTGAAGGAGAAGCCCATTGGACAGACAGAGGTTTGCATGCCATAGACCATGACAGTGTCACTAGGAATGTCACAGACTCCCTGTGTCTCAGGGGCAAGAGCTACTGTTGGAGAAACTGAGCCTTAGGTGTGGATGGCCTTCTCTCTGCTAAACTTCAGTTAACCCTTCTGACAACTGAGACCGTTACTACAGCCATTTCTTCCCATGTGACGTCTACCTAGCAGGGTGGTTCCACAGCCTCTTGGAAACTAGTTAGAAACGTAACAGTGTGGAATCTCTGCCTCGTCCTAGACTTCCTGGGTTCTGCAGTTGCTTCTTCCATGTTCAAGTCTGAGAAGTGCTCCTCTGGGCCAGTGATTGTGAATATTTGGTGAAATCTAGGATTATTTGTGGCATTTTGAAAAAACACTCATAGTGTGGTCCCACTCCCAGTGACTCCCAGTGACTATGATTTGGGTACTTTTTTTCTGGTGATTCCAATGTGCAACGAGGGTTCAGAAGTACTGACAAAGGATGATGCATCCTAAACTGGACAAGAAGTTAGAATAACCTGAGCAGTGCCCCGTACTAGATTTAATACTGCATAGATCCTAAGGATGGCGTGAGTGTGTGTGTGTGTGTGTGTGCGTGTGTAAAACAGAGGGGGAGGGTGGGGAGGGCAGAGAGGGCACACGGGTGTTTATGCAATACTCATTTACTAAATCAAATATTTTTATAATTTTTATCATTGCATATCCAATAACCAAGGATAAGGACAAAACAAGGACTTGGAATCCATAGGAAGACTGAGTTTCAGGGAAAAGAAAACCTGCCCCATTTTATTTTCAGGATTGTCTTAAAGAACATTGGATTATGTAGGTGCACAATCTATGTAAGTTATTTTAAAAAATATAGAATGAACAGTTTGAACCTGACATATAAATGGCAATTCATCACATCCAAGTTCATGCCATTGCTGCTTTCATGGTGTCTGACTGATGGGAAGTGACAACGGTCCTTGAAGTTTTCCTCTTTCAACCATGCTGGCAACCACAGCGCCCACTTCAAAGTCTGGGGAGGGCGACCACTCACAAATACTGTCGGGCAAGTCAGTACTGTCACCAATCACAGCATGAGTGCGGAGTGGTCACTGCCTGGTGTGGCTGGAGACAGCGGACCTGTGGAGGTGGAAAGGGCATGCAGCAGGCACAGTGCGCGTGAATCTCCCAGAGCACAGCTGGGCACTGGGTGCGTGCCAGGCTATCTGATGCTCCGCAAGTCCTCAAGGGAGAGGGGAATTAGTCAAGGCTATGCCAGGGACAGCCTTTCTTCCTGTTGTTTGTTTTAGATTGTCGAAGTGAAAAAGTCTAAGTATAAAGTTTATGACAGTTTTTAATCACAGTAAATTGGGAACACTTGAGAAGGTTATTCCAACTATTTCTACTTCTAAAGCCGTTGTGTTGTCTCCAAGGATTTCTCCCCCTTGTTACACAGACAATGCATGTACTAACCAGTAGAGAAAGGAGGCTTGTTTTTGTATCTCTTGTCTCCTTCAGAGCTAAACTCTGCGTAACATCATCCGTTAATGGTTTTATCTGCCCTAAAATAACTCACGAGGTCATTGAAAGTAGGAGCTTTTCACTAAAAATAGATTTGCCTGGAGAAGTCTTGTATTTTCATCCTTGTAAATAGATACATATTCCTTGTAAATGCTCTAAACTTTGAACCGATAAAAGGAATTAAGGTCACTGAAGGAGAGGCATAAAAAGGAACGAGAATATCCCAGAATTATTCAGCCAGAAGGGAGCTCCAGGGATCTAGCTTTTTAACTTACAGAATGGTCTGACACTAAGGGGTTACTTTTATCTTACTATCTCTGGGTCATATTATTTTCGCAATATTGTGGCAATTTCTATATTCTTGTCTTCCAAGAAAGCCCACTTGTCCTCATTTGGCAAAGGACTCCTTGAAGGTTACTGTAAACTGAGACCCTTCTTGCATGTATGTCCCTCCCACTTGTCTCCTATGAAAATGAACAAGCCTTGCTTAGACATGGCTCTCAAGTCCCCCAACTTTCAGACGCATTTGATTTCAGGTGAAGTAACCAGGTTTCTTTGGGACCTCTTCCCTTCCCCTCAAACCTTCAGTTATCCACCTGTAGTCTTTTCACATAATAGATGATTGACAAATACAGCATAAAACTGGCTCAGTTGATTTTCTCTAAATTGCCGGTCATGCCATACATCTTCAGTAATGAACCCCTAAAATAGCAGCAGATACACACAAAAAGGACATAAATAATTCTGAATAGTATAAAAAGAATGCTTCAGTGGTTTTAAACACACACATATGTGTAATATATTCATAAATACATACACAAATACATGTAAGTGTACATGCCCTTTTATTGCCATCTGGCTTTTCAACCAGTCTTGTTCTGTGAGGTTTGCTTTTAGGCTGAATCGGACTTACTCTTAGGGATTTCATATACATCTTGGGGGTGCCTGATTCAGTGGCTTGAGACTCTTATCTAAGAACACTGGGGCACCTACCCAATAAACAATTATCAAATACAAACTAAGTGATTCTATATTCTTTTTTTTTTTTTTTTGTGGGTACTGGGGGGGTCGACCTCAGGACCTCGCGAGCCAGCAGGTGCCCGTGCCGCTGAGCGATATCACCGGCCCCTTTTTCGTATGTGGGTACTGGGAGTCGAACTCGGGCCCTTGCGCTTGCCGGGCAGGCGCTTAAGCCACTGAGCCATCTCACCGGCCCTATATTCTTGATCTAAGAATCTGGATAAACTCTTTTCACAAAATTCTTTTATTTTCATTATTTTATTTATTGAACTCAGGTCACTTACTTTTAGTGCATTATTATGTACCAAGCATGACATTATATGAAATATAAATGAATACAATCCCTGTTTTAAAGATACTAGAAATCTATTTGAGGAGACGTGTAAACTGTGATCATAATTCAGATTTGTAGATAAGAAGACAAAGCTTTCATAGTTTTGTGAAAACACAGAGGAAGGATGCATAGAAAGCTCAGTTTGCAGAACAACTGCCCACCAGCTGTTTGTTTAGCTAACACACAATCTCAAACGATCCAGACTTCGTGGAGAAATCTTTTTCCATAGGCAGCAGCCTGTAGATATTCTCCTAGGGATATTTCCGGCAGGTAAAAAGGGAAGAAAACAAAGGGCAAGAGAAATGAAGAGAAGAGGCAAGGCAACAGCAAGTGAAAGGAAAAGAAGGAAGGTCCCTGAGAAAGCTGCTGGAACAGCTGGCACACAGCCCTAGAGTCTTCTCTCCTTACTACTTCCGGGTCACGTTATTTTCACAATATTGTGGCAATTTCTATTCCTGGACACTGGGTCTCTCTTGAAGCATTTTTGACCAACTAAACTGGCAGTGATTGACGTTCCTGCCTCTTGATTCCAACAGTGCTTTCCCAGACCTGCTCCTTTGCAAAAGGATTGACCCGGCCCCTCTCTCCAAGGCCACAAAAATCCCACTGGGGAAGGACCATCTCCCATTCATCTCTCTAGAGCCCATTCCACAGGCAAAGATTCATCGATTGATTGCCTTCTGACATTGTTTCTAGGAAGAATAACCTATTTTAATATTAACACCCAACTCTACTATTGTCAGCCTCACAGGCAAAATCCCATTCTGGCTTTTATTTATTTTACTTTGTCTCAAGTTGCTCTTGTTCTGTCTGGGGTCTCCCTTCCTTAGACGATACAGGGAACAGCAGCCATATACACTCCTCTATAGTCCTCGAAGCCTGTTTATTACTGCCCACTTTCTCTCCTGATCTCATAGTCACACCAAGTGGCATTTAACCTAGTGGACATGTGTCTCATAAATTGCAGTTATTTGAAATTCTTAAAGAAGGAAGTTTATGATTAAATAAAATTAGAAAAAGTATGCAAACTTTGAAACATAATATGGTTAAAATTGCTTTAAAATATTTAATATTATCATTCTAAAGGTTAAAGAAACCTGTGTAGGTTTTGAAAATACAGATATATAGGAACCACTTTAAACTTGCTGAATCAAGCTGGGCGTGGTGATGCACACCTGGGATGCTGATGCAGGAGGATCTCAAGTTCAAGAGAGGCACTTAGTGATTTACGGAGACCCTGTCTCAAAATTAAAAAATAAAATATAGGATAGTTCAGTGTGAAGGTTCTGGGTTCAATCCCCAGTGCTGGGAAAAAAAAAATTAAAACTTACTGAATCAAAATGTTTTGTAGTAAGTCTGAATTTCCCTGGTATTATGATGTTGCTGTCCTAGTCTAAATTCCAGAATAGTGTTTGAGGGCCTCCGTCCCATCAAACTCTTCAATACCCTTTTATAGATCCAATGATTAACACTATTCTATTAATGAACTTAAAACTGTTGAAAAATTTTAAGGTACTGTTTGCTATGTACTGAGAAACGTGTGAGGCTGTTTGATATATTTGCAGATGAAAGAAGTGGGGAATGAATGGACATATTCCTTCCAGGTGGCCATTTAAAGTTTCAATTCTTGACTACTCCTACTTGTATTTGCTTTCTCTCCCAAACAACTCTCTCCAATTTCAGGTCGGTTTGTGTCCATGACATTCCAGATTCATATCATCCTTTGTGTCCTAACGGGAAAGCACTGTGGACTTCAATGTAGTAATATTTGCATGCAGCAATAAATAACTCACTTTTTAACAGTGCCAAAAAGGTGTATTTTAAACTAACCTAAGGTGGTTTATCAAAAGATATAGAGAAAAATCAATTATTTTAGAACCATTTGGAGTTTTCATATTTTCATTTACAAAGTTCTTTAAAGCTGGTAAAAATGCAACGAAGTCTTAACTGCCTAGCAAGCAAACAAAATATGAGTTATAAATTATAGTTTAGTGCGTGATAAACAGCACAAAAATAACTGGGGATTGGCTGGGGACAGAATGGCAAGTTAAGGAAGCAAAACTAGCAGGTGGTAGAGACTCATTTTTAGATGGAGATAATATTAGTATTGAGTACAAATACATTCTTCTTTTGAAATTATCAGAAACTCAAAGCAATGGAAAGGCTTTTAAGCTATTTTTAAATGATTTCTTTCTTCTTTTATAAATTCACCCTCAAGATTACTTAAAAATAGCATTTAATGGTCTTAGGCTATTTTCCTCACATCTCAATTTCCACCTTTTAATTAAAGACCCATTACAGTTTTTTCTTATCATCTTAATAACATATCCATGATATTTAAAACTTCTTATGTATTTATGGGATACTTGTGTTTCTTTTTTCATCCAAATGTCATCTTTGTATATATTTATTGTCTTTTTCTTGTTTGGTCATTCATCTTTTCAAAATTGATTTTCATTTATTCATCACGTAATACAGTGATCCCTTGGTATTCATAGAAAATCGGTTTCTAGGACCACTCCCCCCATAGATACCTAAATCCATGGATACTCAAGCCTCTCATATAGTATTTGGATATAACCTATGCACATACTCCTGTATTATTTAAATTACATCTGGGTTATTTATAATACTTGTCTTAGTTACTTTCCTCTCATTGCTGAGACAAAATACCTGATGCCTAAGGTTAAAGGGAGAAAGGTTTATTTAGTTCACAGTTTGTAGAGGTCTCAGTCCCTAATTGGCTGGCTCCAAGGCAGGGTGGCATCACACAGGAGAAACAGTTTGTGGCGGGCAGAAGATAGCAAAACAGCAAGGGACAGCCACAGCTCTTTCTATCCCTTATATCTTTCCCAGGCTATTGAGGGCAGGTAGCACTCACACCCTTAATCCTAGTGCCCTTGATCCTGGCATTGCCCCATGAATCAATCACACACTCTAGATCCAGCCACCTCTGAAAAAGCCCCACATTTGACCACATGAGGCTTTGGGGGGGACATGTAAACACAAGCCATAACAATAACTAATGCAATGTAAATACTATGAAAAGAGTTATTATACCATATTATTTAAGGAATAATAACAATTAAAATGTTGTATATATTCAGTACAGATGCAATTCTTTTTCTAAATATCCTTGATCAGTGATTGGTTTGATCCCTCCGACGTGGAACCCATTGATAGAAAGGGCCCACTGTATTAATATTAACAATCTATGTCTATTATATGTTCCAGTTCTCCTTCGCCTTACATAAAAACCTCAGGCAGCAAGCTTACTAACATGCACACACACTAAAGCTGAACAGGAATTTATATACCTGAGGAAATAATTCCAGCATACAATTTATATACAATAAACTGCATGTTTTAAAATGTATACTCTGATAATTTTTGATATATATATATACTCTCTTGGAATATCTACAGTTGGTAATAAATACATCCATTACCCCCCAAAATTTTCTCTTTCATCTGTACAATTTCCACTAAGCCAAGGCAACCACTGACAACCTTCCTTTTGTGACTTTGTGACTACTCAAGTATTTTGCCTAGGGTTTTTATTAGTTTGCATGATTTTTATTAGATGATGTTGGGAGTTATTTATAAATTCTAAATACAAGAACTTTGTCAGATACATGCCTTGCAAATATCTTCTACAAGTCTATCGCTTGTATTTCCATGGACTCTTTCAAAAAGTAGAATCTTTTCATTTTTGTAAGTTCAAATTATCAATTTTTTTCTCTGTATAAAAATATTTCTTGTCACATCTAAGAATTCTTTGCTAACTCAAGGTCATGAAAGAGGTCTATTTCCCTAGAAGTCTTAATAGTTTCAAGTTTCATATTTAGCTATTGTTTCATTTTGATTCGGTGCAGGGTATGGATCAAAATTTGATGTTGTTGTCTTTTTTCGTTCTCAAAACTTTACACCATTTAGTTAGTGACTTCCCATTCCTCCTCCCTTCCCCAGCACCTGAAAAAATTATTCTGTGCTCTGAATCTACAAGTATGACTATTTACGATAACTCCTATGAGTAAAATCATGTAGTATTTGCCAGAATGTGACTGGAGTTTTTCACTTGAAATAATGTTTACAGGAGTTTCCCATGTTACTACACACTGAAAAATTTCCTTCTTTTTATGGCTCAGTGGTACTCCATTGTATGTACATGTTATACTTTCTTTATTCATCTTTGATAGAAAGATAGTTATTATGAATAATGCTCCAATAAACATCAGAGTGTAGATGTCTCTCCAACAGGGTGATTTCATTTCCTTTGGATATATACTCAATAGTGGGATTTCTGGGTCGTATGGTAGTTGTTTTCCATTTCATATTGTTTTTATAATAGCTGTACCAATTTACATTCCCACCAACAGTGGACAAAGTTTCCAATTTCCCATATTTTTGTCCACACTTGACTTTTTCTCTTTTTGTTTTTGGTAACTGCCATTCTGAGTGATGTGAGTTAATATTTTATTATGGTTTTGATTTACATTTCCCTAATGGTTATGATATTGATTATCTTTTCTTATACCTGTTAGCCAATTGTATAATTTTTGTTCTTGGGTTTTTTTCCTTTTTTTTTGCAAAAAATATCTGTTCAAATTCTTACCTTATTGTATATCAGGTTATAAGGATTTTTTTTTGTTTACAATTGAGATGCGAGAATATCTCATCAATTTTAGAGATTAACCCCTTCTCAGATACTTGGTTTGTAAATATTTCCTCCTGTGCTATATACTGTATTGTCTTTTCCTTTGCTATGCAAAAGCTTTGATATAGTCCTACTTTTAAATTTTTGTTTTTTGTTTCTGAGCTTTTGATGTCATGAAACCACTGCCAACGCCAATATCATGAAGTTTTCCCTATGCCTTCTTATAGGGACTGTAGAATTTTAGGTCTGGTATAAGTCCTCAATCTATTTTAAGGTGGTGGTGTCTATTTTGTAAGAGGAATCCAATATCATTTTTAAGAATATTGACATCCAGTTTTCCCAACACCACTTGAAGAGGTCACCCTTTCCTCCTTGTATATTCTTGGGAGAACTTTTTAATTCTTTTAGCATGAAGAGGTATTGTATTATATCACCTTTTTCATCCCTTCAGATAGTCATTTACATTTTTTACTCTTAGCAGTTGTTGGCTATTTGACCAAGACCAGAGGAAACAGAGAGATCTTTTGCAAATGGGAGGGAGGCCAATGGATGGGGGAGAGGCAGGAAGGCAGGAAAAAGAAAAAAGAATTAAGATGTGCTGTGTAAGTGTCCCAACCCCTCATCATGAATGTAATCCTTATGTACTGGAAACATGTACTAATAAAAATTAAAATTAAAAAAATGAGGACACAGGATAGATTTCTATTAATTAGTCTTTATATTTTGCATGATGATTTTTTAGTTTAGGTGTATAAGTCTTGCAGTTCTTTTGCTAAATTTATTCCTAAATATTTTATTCTACTTGATGTTATCTTAAATGTAATTGCTTTCTTAATTTTCTCTTTGACTTCTTTATTGCCAGTATATAGAAAGAGAAGTGATTTTGTACATTAATATTTTCTCATGTGACTATGATGAGCCATTTATAAGTTCTAACAGTTTTTAATTTCTTGGGGTTTTCCGTATCATATTTTATACCCACAAGAAATCACATAGGCATGAAAGAGACCAGAGGGATGTCTTTGGCTGACCTAGATGTACAAGGTCGTTGGTTGCCACTGGGTCTGTAGCTTAAGTCAAGGCCCACTGCCTTAATCTTCGTATCTTACAAAGCAAAATCCTTAACAACCTTGGGGCGCACAGAAACTCCTTAATTCTGAGAAAATGACAGAATAAAATGGTAGAATAAAATCTTGTGTCCAGGATCCTGCACCCCTGCACAGCGGAGGTCCGTGGTTTCTAGGGAAAGGGCAATAAACATTCTTCTGCCTGAGTTCACCACAGATTGAAGGCAAAACCAGTGTCCACAGGCTCGAGGGGGGCTTAAGATGGTCACGCTTTACGCCCAAGCAAAGGGACCATACCCGAGACTGAAGGTGGACTGAGAGAGCCCAGAAATGTCTTTTACCACTGGCAGCCTTGACACAGGAACAAGAGCATGGAGAAAGGTCATCTGTACAGAGCACATGTGCAGGGACTGTGGAAAGCTTCAGGTAGACGAGGGACACAGAGAAAAATTCAGCACCCTAGGAGGTGCCCAGAACCCTAGGAACCATTACTAGATTAATTCAAAAATCTAAAGGAAAAGAAAGATAAATGATATGCACAAGTGAAAAATTTCAGTTGAGGCAAAAACTTAAGAAAGAGTTAAACTGAAATAGCAGAGTAAAAACAAAAAAAAAATCAGTAACAAAGAATTCTTTGGATGTATTTTATGTATCAGAAAATTTAGCAGCTGAGGGATAAAACAGGAATGTAAATATGGATAACAGAAATTTTCTAAACTAAGAAAAGAAAGAAAAAAAAGCTTTTAAAAAGAAACAAGCATCTTGAGGTTAAGACACAATCCCAAGTATTCTAATCCAGTTATACTTGTAGTCCCATATAATGAAAAAAAAAAAAAAAAACAGATATAAGAATGGGAAGGAGAAATATTTGAGGAGTGGCCAATGATGTTTCAAACTTAAAGAAAAACAATAAGCCACATACTCAGGTAACAACGAAACAAAAACAAAATGATGAATACAGGGACATATTCAACCACCACATTCAACACACCAAATACAGAGTTTTGAAAGCACCAAGAGAAGAAACATTACAAACAGGAATAAAAATAAGAATGAAAGCAGGTTTCTCTCAAAAAGTGTGTGTCTTAGTCTGTTTTATGCTGGCATAACAGAACATAGTCCCTGGTTCATGATTTATGATGGTGAGAAAGAAATATGCCTCCAGTGGGAACTGTAGCTCAAATTTCCAGTAGTTGTCTTTTCCCAGACTAGCAATGCGCAGTGCAGTCCTCTCTCCAGAGCCGAGCAGTGGCAGAAGAGCAACTGCCAGGCAGCCCCAGTCTCCAGGGCAAACAGCGGGTGCTCTGCAGTGCACGGGTAAGCTAAACTGGGATGCTCTGTAGATTTGGTGCATTACACACAATTTCACTTTACGTTTTCAATTTAGAATTTTATCAGGACAGAACTTCATTGTAAATCAAGGAGCATCGGTACCTGAGCCCAGATAATTTGTAAAGAACAGAGATTCATTGCTTTTCTGGAAGCTTGGAAGGTGAAGACCTGCATGGGTGAGGCCCTCTCTCCTGCCTAACCTATAGTGGCTGGCAGAAGGGCGAGAGCTCCTGTGCAAGGGAGAGAAAGAGTTTGTGCTCTGGGGGATGTACTGAAACCATGGCACTACACGAGCCGGAAGTCCAAGAAGTGACATTTTTAAAGTACTAAAATCATAATCAAACAGCCCAAAAACTATAGCCATAACAATATCTTTCACAAATTAACCTGAGGCAAAAATATTTTAGATGAAAATATGAAATCATTATTGCCAGCAAATCATAGTGCCAGAAATGTTAAAGCAAGACATATAGATTGCAGTACGATATAAGACAGATGTTTAAATCCAGCAGAAAAACAAAAGTAATTGTATAAATTAAGGTTTGAAATAACAGACTTTTTTCTAATTTGTATTTGATTTCAAAGACAATTGCCTATATACAAGAAAACATCAGCAAGATGTCATGTGGCTTATTATATATGTGTAAATACAACATGACAAAATGGCACAGAAGGTGGAGAGAAAAATGAAGTAACTAGACTTCAGGAAAACATTACCATGGATAAAAGAAAATCATACACAATGATAACTGGGTTATTTCCTCAAGAAGATTAACAACTCTAAATGTGTTTGCTCCTAACAACAGAGCTTCAATGTACATTAAAACAGAACTGTAGAACCTGGAAGGACAAAGAAATGAACACAATGATTGAAACAAACATCATAATTTCTCTCTCAATAACTGGTAGACCAAGAAAAGGACAGTATGTTTACCTAATTTATAGAATATGCTATCCAGCAAAACAATGCAAACTTTTAAAATTTTATTTTAGTTTATTAGTACATGTGTGTAGTACATGATATTTACATTCCTTGTGGGGAGTTGGTACCTGTACATAACGCATCCCAATTCTTTTTTTATCCCCTATCCCTTCCTTGCTCCCTCCCTCCATCTCTTGATCCCCTTCCTGTTTGACAAAGATCTATATTCCTACTTCCTATTATTTATCTTTTACCTTGCTTTTTTAACTCTGAGTTTCTCATATAAGAGAAACCATGTGATATTTAAGCTTGTGTGTCTGATTTATTTCACTTAACATTATAAAGACATCATATTACAGCAATATATGCATACTCATGTTTGTAGCAACACAATTCATGAGATATAAATCTTGGAAGTGGCCCATATGTCCATCAACAGATGAATGGATAAAGTGTGGTATTACACAAAATGGAGTACTACTCTGCCATAAAGAAAGATAAACTTGAGTCATTTGTAGGAAAATGGATGCACCTCAAGAATACGCACTATTAAAGTACATATGAAGAAAAGACAGTTCAGATATTGATCCATCTATTGACTTTTTAAGAGACATTTCAATCTGGGCAACATGTGGTGTTGGAAAAATGAGCATACTGCTGCAAAAATACGTGTGTAGAAGTTGCCCTTTATCTTTCATCCTATCTAAAAAATAACTTAAACATGTCCTAGACACAGATGTAAAACCCAAACTGTAAACTATTTAGTGCCTATAAGAATAGTCCAGATGAGGGCCAGTGAGATAGCTCAGGGGCAAAAGCATCTGACTGGCAAGCACAAGGTCCTGAGGTCGACTCCCGGTACCCACATTAAAAAAAAAAAAAAAGAATACTCCAGATGAGTCAGGTGTGATGGCACACAACTACACTATAATCCCAGCACTGTGGGAGGCTGAGGCAGGAGGATCACAAGCTGAAGCTCAGCATGGGCAATTTAATGACTTGGTGAGCCCCTGTCTCAAAAAGCAAAGAATGGATGGGGATGTTAGTGCAAAGGTGGTGAGTTTGATCCCCAGTATCTCAGCACACACACACACACACACACATGCACACGCACACACTCACACACATGCACACGCACACACTCACACACACACGCACACGCACACGCATGCACACACGCACAGATGACGACCCTTGGAAAGGATGTGTTAGGTAGGATACAAAAACCAAACCACAAAAACAGACCTGAAGATCAATGGAACAGATCAGAAGATGCTGAAACAACCCCAGACATACTAAGCCACCTTATCTTTGACAAAGGTGTCAAACACATTCGCTGGAAGAAAGATAGCCTCTTTAATAAATGGTGCTGGAAAAACTGGCTCTACACATGCCGAAGATTAAAACTAGACCCATATCTTTCACCATGCACTAAACTAAATTCAAAATGGATCAGAGATCTAAATATTAAAACAGAAACATTAAATCTGCTGGAAGGTAGGATAGGTAAAACCCTTGAAGACATTGGTGTAGGCAAAGACTTTATGAATAAAACCTCAACCGCATGGGAACTATCCCAAAGAATCAACAACTGGGATCTCATCTTTTTTTTTGTGGGTACCAGGGGTCGACCTCAGGACCTCGCGCTCCAGCAGGCGCCCGTGCCGCTGAGCGATATCACCGGCCCCTTTTTCGTATGTGGGTTCCGGGAGTCGAAGTCGGGCCCCCGCGCTTGCCGGGCAGGCGCTTAAGCTGCTGAGCCATCTCACCGGCCCGGGATCTCATCTTATTAAAAAGTTCTTGCACAGCAAGAGAAACCACCAACAGAGTGAAGAGACAACCCACAATGTGGGAAAAAATATTTGCCAGCTGTTCCTCAGACAAAGGATTACTATCGAGAACATACAAAGAACTCAAAAAAATCAGACCTCCCAAATTTAAAGACCCACTCCAAAAATGGGCATCTGAGATGAATACACATTTCTCAGATGAAGAAATACAAATGGCAAATAAATATACAAAAAAATGTGTATCACTAGTCATGCGAGAGATGCAAATTAAAACAACACTGAGATACCATCTCACCCCAGAAAGAATGGCTATTATCAAGAAATCAACTAATAACAAATGCTGGAGGGGCTGTGGGGAAAAAACTTCACTGTTGGTGGGAGTGTCGACTGGTACAGCCACTGTGGAAATCAGTGTGGAGATTCCTCAAAAAACTAGGATTGTAGGTCCCATTTGACCCAGCTATTCCCCTTCTGGGCATCTTCCCAGAAGAATTAAAAACATCGTACCACAGCAATATATGTGCACCCATGTTTATAGCAGCACAATTGGTAATAGCCAGATCTTGGAAGCAACCCAAATGTCCATCAACTGAGGAATGGATAAAAAAGATGTGGTCTTTTATAAGATGGAGTACTACTCAGACATAAAGCAGGATAAACTAGAGACTTTTATAGGTAAATGGATGCAACTTGAGAAAATACTCATAAGTGAAATTAACCGGACACATATTTGCAAACATCGCATTGTCTCCCTAGTGTGAGAAACTGAAAGAGTAAATGAGATCCAAAATGTACAATAGATATAATGAATCAGAAAGAAACTGGTCAAAAGGAAAGAGAGTCTGGGATGGCGAAATGGGGAAAAGAAAGAAGGGAAAAGAAAAAAATTGTATTTATATATAAGATGGTTAAGATAGATACACTACTAATTTTTCTTAGTTCATTGAAGAGAAAGGTTTATGCCAGTAATGTTTAGACAATTGAATGCTGATATCTTGTATCCTGAGTAACTAATTTAAAGATAACAATACATAATGTATTAACCATTGTTACCCTCCTATTATGTTGTTTTGAAATTTTGTTCTTTTTTGTTTTATTTTGTTTTTATTTCTTCTCTTTAAAAAAATAAAAAATAAAAATAAATAAATGGGATACCTGATACTTAGAATAGATAAATAAATGAGCCAAAGTCTCAAAGCTAATCCAGTCTCTATAGAGTTTCATAGTGGTAGAGTACAGGTTTTTGCTCTAATAATTTGCAGTAAGGAAAACAGGGCTATATACAGTATTACGAAGCATTGCATTATTTTCAGAAGAACTTATTACCAATTTCTGCAAAGGGCCATAGACATAACAAATTTTTACATGGCTATTACTTCCTACAAATGCAAACTATTTTCAGTTTAGTATTGTCATAAAATAAAAACTAGTAACATTGTTATTTTTCATTTCCTTTGTTTTTATTTTTATTTTAAAACATTCAATTGACAAATCAAGATTTAATCTATTCAAAGTGTACAATATGATATACATGCGGATTGAATAATGATTATCACAAATTGAACAACACATTCATTACCACATGTGCTGTAGGTTATATCCCCAGAACTTGTCCCTTAATTCAAAGATTTCGTATCATATTATTACTGTCCCATTTCTCCATCCCCAAACCCCTGAAAACCATCTTTCTACTTTTTGCTTTTATGGGCTCAATATTTTTAAATTCCACATATCAGTGAGGTCATAACAGTATCTGTCTGCAGCTAATGGTAGCGTCATTAACTTTAAGAACTATCATCCTGATACAGATTTACCATTTTCAGCATGGCTACACCCTGATTATTTTAAAGTACAGACTAATCATTTTTATTTAGTCCAATATTTATCTTTGCTTTTTTTTTTTTCCTCTAAACTGTTGCGATACCTGAGGAATTCCAGAACGAGGAATTGTTAACCATGTAGTTAAAATGAGGTTAAAATGATAACAACACAGTAGTTCCCCTTATTCATGTGGGCTGCATTCCAAGACCCACAATGAACACCTGCAACTGGATCGTACCCACCTCTAAGCACAAGGGGTGATTGAAAGATATGGTGAGTGCTTGAATTTTAAAAAGTTATTATAGTAGAAAAACACATTGCCAACAATGATGGGATAAATGTGGTTGAAGCAAAGAGGAGTATTTTGAGGGGGATTAGTATTAATGTGAATTTTACTGGGAGTATTCTGAGAGGGAATTAATGTCAATGTGTCTTTTACTGTAATAAATTTTTAAAATTTAAACATTCACTGTATTCTTATCACACCTCGTATACTGTTTTTCCTACACATACATACTTATAACAAAGCTTAATTTATAAATTAGATACTATAAAGACTAACAATGATAATAATAAAATATAATAATTATAACTTTCACAGTTCGAGGCATGACAATAAAACTCGCGGTTTTTCCTTCTTCACAATTTCACTGATTCTTCAGCTCAGCATATGATTTTTCTTTTCTTATGAAGTCAAAAACTCTCATGTTTTACTTAAAGGAAGTGCATTACTGTTTCTTTCTGGAGTACCAGAGTTGCCAGCATCACTTGTCTTTTTGGCCATGATTAAGTAAAACAAAAGTTACTTAAACACAGACACTACTGTACCATGATAGTAAATTTGCTATCCTAGACTGCTCTTAAGTGGCCAGTGGCCCAGTGGTGTGTACGTGTGGATACGCTGGGCAGGTTGGTGATTCACATCCCAGGCATGATGGAGCAGGACAGAGTGAGACTTTTTATCATGCTGCTTATAATGGCCCACAATTTAAAATGTATGCATTGTTTATTTCTGGAATTTTCCATTTAGTATTTTCAAACCATGGTTGACCACAAATAAGTGAAACTAAAAAAAGTAAAACTGCAGATGAGAGGGGACTCTTATCTGTAATTCTTTGATCCTCCAACCCATCGTTATTTGCACCACTCTACCAGACTACTGGAAATATAAAAACAACTAAATAAAGGGTCAACTCTATGGCTGAGTAGGGACTTCAATTTCAATTATTTTATAAATTCTAGAGAACCTCACAGATTAATTCTGCTTGAAAAAGTTAGCAAACCATCAGCTACTATAAAGTTCAGTGGCATTTTCTCATTATTAAATTATACTAGTTACTTAGAAAAAAAATTGTGTTGGTATAAAATAATAGGATAGTTTTTTTCCTGTTTTGAATACGCACAAAAATAGCCACAGATACATTAGCACTTCTGAAATGCTTTCTAACAGATCATTATTTTAATCGCCCTCCTACTGGTAAATTATGTAAAGAACAATACATTTTATCTTTTTATTATTATTATTATTTTTATATGTGGGTACCGGGAGTAGAACTCAGGACCTCATGCTTGCCAGGCAGGTGCTTATGCCACTGAGCTATATCATCAGCCCAATATTTTATCTTTTAATAAGGATCTGATCTTTATGTTACTGTTGTTTATTGAACGTAATTAACATTTTTAATTGGTGATGATCTTTTCTTTTGAATGTCAGAAAATCCATTGTAAGGCTTTCCAGAATTGTGTGCTCCATTCCTTCTAAACTCATTATACTTCCTTTCACCTTAATGCCTCACTTATATAATTTAAAAAACAATTGAACTGTTTTATGATGTTTTACAGTATCTATACGTTACCTCAATAATAACACTTTTCAAGCATTTCTTCATTTATTATGTCCATAGTCTGTTCACAGAATTAGTGCTAAAATTTTTGAGGATTTATTTTGGGGGAGGGGAGTATTAATGGGAACAAAACACTGTATGTAGCGGGTGAGTTATTTTGCTTGATTTCTTGTGCGGTCATTAATCCTGACCACAACTTCTTTGGATTAAGAAAGACCTAGCAGATTAGTACAGCATGCTCCTGGGTGTGTCTGGATGGGTCCTGGAGGCGTGGCCCTGGGTACTAAGTATCATCCCTGGCCCCTTCCTCTCTGGCTTTGTTCCCCTGCTCTGCTTCCTGACAGTCATGAACTAAGCAGCTTTACTCAGCCAGGCCCTTCCACCATGATGTCTCTGCCTTGGATTCAGCCAATCTGGGCTTGAAACCATGAGCAAAGGAAACCCCTCCTCTTTTAAGTTGTGTTAGGTATTGTGTCTCAGCAACAGGAAAGGTGGTTCATACAGAAAATTGGTAGCTGAGAAACAGGGTCATCGCTGTGACCGTACCTGACTCTGTGGTTTAGAAGGCTCTGGAACTGGTTTGAGGGAAGAATTCAGGAAGGCTGGAGATGCAGGCTATGGAAGCCCTAGATTGCTGTAAACCAAACCTGATGGGTAACTGGTTAGAGCTCAGAAGACCTTAGTGCTCGTAGGGATGCACATGGTAAAGGCCAGATTCAGGAGATTTCAGTTGGGAATAAGGATTCCATTGGCAGCTGGACTAGAGGGCGTGTGTGTTATGATCTATCATAAAAAGTGTCTATATTGTGCCTATGTTCTGAGACTATGAGAGACTGAGATTTAGGGCACTGGATCAGTTAACTGGGCTGAGGAAATTTAAAGATAGAGCACCAGTCAGGCTATGTCATAGATATGGTTGAATGCTTTTAGCCAGATTTATAGTAAGAATCAAAGGCAAAACACAGAGCAGAAAAGTTTAAAATACTTAAACATTAACCTAGAAGAAACTATGTGTAAAACTGGGACCACAAGAGGTATGGCTGCTGGAGAAATTAGTGCCATTAAAAAGGCACCAAGTACTTTGTACAGGGACAAGAGGAAAGATGCCTTGAGGGCATCATAGGAATCAGCAAGAATCCACCCATTGAGAAGACTCAAGGGTGCAAAAATGTCCATCTTTGTTTTGGGAAGACAGTCCATGGGGACCCTGCTTGACAAAGATTTGGATCCACAGGGTTTATTTCAGCAATCCAGGCATTGAGAAACTGTTGCAGCCTTGGTCGAAGAGGGCTTGGCTACTGCTTAAACTGGCATCAGACCTTGGCATTGTCCACATGATACTGGTTTTACTGGTATGCAGAATGCAAGAGTAGTGGGTACCACCCAGATTTCAAAGAAAAGCCTAGGACAGTGAAGGTGAAGCATTTAGAGACCAAGTGCCCAAACTGCAACCCAAAACCTACTTACTTATTGCAAAATGCCAACTCTGCAATTAAACCTGAATATTAAGGTTTTAGTTTAGAAAAAACAACTCATACATTAATATATTTTGTCTTCAAAGTAAAACACTAACACTCATGCCATAGGTTCTGACCACTGGCCTAGGAGGTCAGTGAAGCTGGGGGAATAAAACCAGAAGTTCAGTGGAGACCCCAAGAAGTCTGAGATATCAGGAATGTGGAATGTCTGCTGAGGAAAACTGAAGCTGGAGAGTGAAGCCAGCCCAAGAGAGGAGCCACATGGACTGCAATCACCAAGGCCATACAGGTGAGACTGCACAAGCCCCCCAGAACTCACATCTTATCACAGTGTGCCCTAAATCCCAGATAGGCAGCTACAGGACTTAATGTCTACCCTGTTCTTCGCCACTGTTCTGACATCCTTAACTTCCATGGTTCTGTGAATCTATTTAGCAAGTAAATAGGAGATCCAGTCAGAAAAGGAAGCATAGCAGAATGGTCCAAGCTTGCATTATAGCCCAAGGAACTTAGTCTTAATGGAATTAATGATTCAAAATAATTAGACAGTGAGACAAGAATGGAAAATTCTATACAATTCAACTAAGAAATATTAAAATACTGCAGGTACTGGGCTCTAAAAGACTAATTTTATTGTCAAGATATCTCAACTCTGCTTTGAGTGATTTCTCCAACATATGTGACAAGAATGTTAAAACAGTTTTACTTCATGTTTAAAGAGAAGTTAAAGGGAAATGAAGGAAACCAAACATATTTCTTTTGGAGAATTAAAATATTTTGAAATGCTTGAATTCTTTTTTCAGACACAGAAGGTTAAATATCACATGCTTTCTCTTACATGAGAAACCCAAAATATAAATAACTTAAAGAGCAAAATGAAAGAAAGATGATAGGAAAGAGGGAGATAAACTTTGTGGAGATGGGCAGGGGCTCTGAGGATAGGGAAAAAAAAAAGAGGGGAGGGGAAAGGAAGTAGAAATGATGAGGATGGCATACATATATAGACAAGACCCCAAGATGGATGAATATATTCATTATATATCACAAACACAACTGATAAAAAAGATTTTAAAAAGAAATGCTTTGAAAAAAGAATATATGGGTTCTCATATACCCATATCACATTTTCTCATTTCCACTAGTATTTAATATGATGGTTTTGTTTTCATCACCTGAACTTAGTTCTAGACGATGCCAAAAGTCAACTAGTCAATCAGTATATTCAGTTATCCTTTATTTCTGTTTGACAGCACAATCAACAAAACTGGTTTAGATTAAGTTGTTGGCTAACACTTTTTAAATTTTTTTTTGGTTTGTTTTTTGAGGTTTTTTTTTTTTTTTTTTTTTTTGAGACAAGGTCTTGCTAAATCAAGACCTTGATTTAGCACTCAGTTGCCTAGGTTGGGTTTGAATTTGCAAACTTCCTGCCTCAGCCTCACTGAATGCTGGGATTACAGGTTCACAACATCACACCTGGCTCGCTGGCTGACTCTTAATTCAAGGTCATCATGTCAGTGGCACCAGTTTCTTGTCTTAGATGAGCCATAGAAGCATGATTAGATCAATGGGTGATTCCGTGTAAGGACTGCCACCATGTTTAGTAATATATTCCTGTTTCTTTTTTTATGCAACACAGTCCTTAATTAGCTTCCTAACTTGCTTAATAATGGTTTTGGAGATGCATAAAGGATTTAGTCTCCAGCAACAGAATTAGTAGACTTTACCAAGTTCATGACATACAGCAAGTTGTGACTGTATTTTACCTGTATCCTCTTGCCTTTAAAAACCAGTGGTCCAAGATGGGTATGGTGGCATATGCCTGCACTCTTGGAGGCTGAGGCACGAGGATCACAAGTTTGAGCCCAACCTGGGCAACTTGGAGACTTTGCAAGACCCTGTGTAAATTTTATATTATCCCTTTTCATGTTTCTAATGGTACTACAGATTTAGATATTAACTCCTAGCCATAATGAGCCTGTTTTTTCTTAACACAAATATATTCTTCATTATAAACACTGAAAATGAAATACTTTCTGAATTTTTTGAAATAGTCAGAATGCTATTCATAGATTCATTTGTCTATTAGAGAAGTAGCATCCATTTTCTTGCTTGAATTATTGACCAGTGACTATCAACCCAAGCTTTAAGACTTACTTGAAGGATTCTTAAAATTATCCATATCTGATCTCCAACTTTGACAATTAAGAGCTGATTAAATAGTTGGACTTAGACCAAAACACCATTTTTAATGTACTCCAAGTGATCCTAATGTGCATCCAGGACTGGAGATTACAGGTAATGCATTCAGGTGTGAACTTTAAGCTCTTCTGCAAAAATTGGGGTGAAGAGATAAAAGGATGAAAAAGTAGAGAAGCAGGGGGGAGACAACTTCCCTTTGTTATATTTCTTTTCTGTCACATATTTTTATTATAGTTTTAGTGTATTTCATTGTTCAATACATAGCATGCAAGGCTCAAAAATATCTACTTTATATTTAGTAGTTTCCCTTTCATTCATGATAAATTTATATGCATTCTCATACAATTCTCTTTACAGAGTCTTATCAATTAATTGTCTTGGCCCAACCAATTACACTGACAATTTATGGTTTTTTAGTGTAATCGAAAAAATAATAAAGTGTTTATGAAATAAGCTAACAAAATTTCTTCCTATTGTTATTAGTTATAAAAAATCAAAAGTCATAATATCATTTTTTTTTTTTTTTTTTTTGAGATGGGATCTTTCTATGTAGTTCAGGCTGGTCTTTAACTCACTATGTAGCCCAGACTGGCCTCAAACTCATGGCGATGCTCCTGCCTCAGCCTCCTAACTGCTGGGATTACAGGCATGCATCATCACACCCACCCTCAATATTTTAATGTTCAAATTAATTGGTACATTCTTCTACAGTGTAGATATTATGGTAGCTGTTACATAAACTTTGTGGGTGGCCATTGATTTGAACTAGTCTTTTTCATACCAAGACAGAGTTTACTCCCCACAGCTGAGCTTCAGCCAACTACAGGAGGCTCTGTAATCATTTAACCAGTAAGCAATTAAGCTGTCACTACCCATCAAACTCATTTTGTGTAAATGCTGCCAGATTATGCTATTGGGGGAAGTTCTCAGAACCTGTTCTGCTTTGGGGAGTTGCCTGATTTGAAAATCGTTTTTGTTTTGTTTTGTTTTAATTGCTCAAGTAAACTCTGCTGGATCTAATTGGTCCAGGGAGTTTTCCTTTTCACTGATTCCGTGTAGTTGGCACGACCCAAAGCAGAGTCCCAGCAGCCCCTGGGAGTATCAAATAGGCAGGCATAGCAACTCCTGAGCTCGCCGGCTCACTGTCTTCTTGCTGCATCTGGAGATCATAGGTGAGTTCTTTCTGGGATCCTGAAGCTTCATGAATTTGTGTTTTGTGTTTTCTAGTTTATTTGGGTGAGTTCTGTTCGCCAGTCATGGTAGAAAGTGAAGCGAGTTCAGTAGAAGTCAGGTTCCTGGAAGGCAGGGCATCCCGGGTCCATCTGACGGGGGAGACGGAACTCTACCTTCCGGACCTCCGTGCAGGTTAGTCTGTGCTGTAGGAGGACAGATGACTTTGGGGAGCTCATGGTGGCTGCCTCTGTCAGACTGACTGTGGCTGGGAACTTGAGTGGTCAGCTGATAGTTGAATTAATTCCCAACAGCTGACTTCATCTCTCCTGCATCTGAGAGTGAGAGGCCTGAGGCCCAATCAGCCCCCTAGGTCTGTCGCTCGCGCCATCTGCAGGCAGTTTGGAGAGTGGCCCGATGCTCCCCAAAGCCAGTCTGTGCCCCCAGAAGTACGGCTTTGCCAATGGCTATGCTGCTATCTCTTCTCCAAACGCAGAACTCTCCAACCTGGCTTCTTTCTGTCTCTGGAAGTCTCAGCTCACTGTCCCAGCTTGCCAGAGCTCCGTGATGTCTGTGGCATCAGGGCGTAGGAGGAGGTGCTCTCAGTGAATGGAGTCTGTTTCTCTCTTCTTTTGGTGCCCAGGGGTCTCATTTGGCCCGGACCTCTGAATTTATCATTAGCACTTGTTTCCCCCTGTGCTTGGTGCCAGAGAGGCCGGTGCCCAAGCCTAGAATGTCTGGTCCACTGCTCACGACTTTCAACCCCCACTCAGCCTCTGGTCCCCCAACACAGCCCGTGAACCTGGAGCAGCTTCGGTTTTATTATCTCAGACTCCGGTCTGTTTCCCAGCAGGGCAATCCCGGGTATTGGGTGGCAGTACAGACCATGGCGCCTGGGGTGGGTGAGTGCCCTGCCTCAGCCTCCTTCTGACCTCTTGCCTTGAAACATTTTGTGCGGTTCTTCAGTGGCTTGGTTTCTGGACCTGAGCTGTGTGAATAGGGAACTCCTCCCCATGATCACAGGTTCTGAGCTATGTCCCAGGCCGGAAACTGTGTCTCCGCTGACACTTCAGACAGTGGCCTCCAGGGTCGTTCCCAGCTGCCCCTCCCCACCTTCTTCCCCTGAATGCTTAGTCACAGCATGGCCTTGTCTCCATATCTGAAGTGAGAATTAAGCTGTGAGAAGGGAACACTGTGTCACCATGATCACAGCCTCTGGGCCACGTCCTGGCAGGAGGAACTGCGAGGCTCTGCCACGCTCCTCTCTGCACCTGGGCTGGGAACAGTTTCCTGGGCTCAGGGGTGGCTTTGCTCCTTATCCTAGATTTCCCTTTTTCTGTGTTTGACCTCTCAGCTGATCTGTTGAAGTCGTGTTCCAGTGATTGGTGCCTCTACCGCCTCAGGTAGCCACATTCTGACTGACTTTGGTGTGCATCTCAAAGCTCTCCCTGGGCACTGCTGCTTCTATGCCACCCTGATTGCTCTCAAATGTTTGTAAGCATTGAATTCGATAATGTGTATTTAAAATATAATATGGGAAGTTACTGCAAGACATATCACTGCAATCTCTGACCCATTCATGTTACAAGAACATGAAATCAGTCTGAACAATTAAGAGAGAATGGAAAAGTAAAGTAAGAGAGAGAAAAGCAATTGTAAAGCATTTGAAAAGTAACTGGAAGCGATGTGGGTTTGCTATTTGGGTATCTTATTAAATCTTGCCCTTATTAATTTTTATAACGACAAATTTTACATTTAAGAGTTTACTTGTGATAAGAACAGAAAATTGACATATTTAAAATGAAAATCTAGGGCTGGTGAGATGGCTCAGCAGCGTAAGCACCTGCCTGGCAAGCGCGAGGTCCTGAGTTCGACTCCCGAAACCCACATACGAAAAAAGGGCCGGTGATATCGCTCAGTGACACAGGCGCCTGCTGGCATGCAAGGTCCTGAGGTCGACCCCTGGTACCCACAAAAAAAAAAATAAATAAAATAAAATAAAAACCTAAATGGAAAGAAAAAACAATAATTTGCATGTTTTAATATGCTGGATAGAGTCAACACATGAAATTTTATATAACTTTATCATAATAGTCATGAATATCTGCTTATAAATGTGCAGGTGAAGTGACTGTTCTGGCCAAATTGGTCAGTTAGGTTGAATGTGGTAGTTTAATTTGGCAGGCATCCACTCCAAAATGCAAAACAAATCTAAAAAATGTTTTTATATACTGTCCTTCCTTGCCCATGATGGACTTGGCTCTTTATCTTTGATTTTAAGCAACCTGCATCATTCTTTCTGCATTTACCTTCTTAGATCATCTTTCATATTCTAAATTCAAGCTTGCAAAGGTTTGCTGACTGCTCTTTCTGATAATTGCCTGCAGCCCAATAACATAATTTTAGCAGGATCCGCATAATTGTAAAGCAATGTTGGTTTGCTATTTGAGTATCTTATTAAATCTTGCCCGTATTAATCTTTATAATGATGGATTTTACATTGAAGAGTTATTATTTGTGTTAAGAACAGAAAATTGACATATTTAAAATGAAAACCTAAATTGGTGTTCTTAGTATTTATGCTTTTGTTGTTTTGAAGCATAAAAAAACAAAGTTAAAGGTATTTTAAGAAATGTTGAGAAAGAGAATTTTGAATTTATGTATAAAAGTGAGAATAATTAAGGGTTTTGTATTATTATTTATCTCCGGGTAATGAATCGTGGGGTTTAACCCCAACCCATGTTCTTCTATCATTAGCATACTAAGAAAAAAGCATGATTGATGGGTCCTGTGTTATGATAGAAACCTTCTGAGTGCCTATAAAAGATTATTGATATGAAGTTCTTTGATAAGTTATGATGCAGAAATGAAAAGATGTCAAGAAATGGAGGATCCAAACTAACATTGAAAATCATCTTCCAGATGAGAAGTCTCTATTAGTTTCCAAGAAATTTTGTTCTCCTAAAATTTCCATCTCATTGTTGGACAATGCACTTAAATCTTTTACTGCAAATCTAAGAATTTTGCTAAACCTGAATTTTTGGGTATCAAAGTATCTCCATAATTCTGTGAATAAATATAAATGATACCAATGATATACATGCTATTTTTGCATGTGATCCTAAATAAATCAATATGTATACATTTGCATGACCTTGAGTTATAGTTGGGCTAGGATTAAGAGCAAGGGCAAAAGTTTGACAATATGTAGCTTATTGTAGTTTGTTAGATTTTGCTGATTTTTTTTCTATTAAAAGGGGCCGATTTTTAACTACACTGTGGGAAAGACTAGGCAAGAGAATCGATGTGCAAAAAAATGATTGACACATGCCTATGCTTTATTGTTTTATAATATTGATTTCACAGGACTTAGCATTCTAAGGTAAGGTCATTCCTATTGTTCAGATTGCTTCCTGATGAAACTCAAGTTAGTGATTAAAACATCTTTCAATCAATTCAGCCTTTCAGGGAAGTATCAAATATCTGAGACCATAGGTTTTCATAGGGCCAGATATGCAAATATTCTGTAGTAGTTTAAACTTTGTTTTTTTGAAAAAATTACCATTGATATCTCACTAATCGGTTTCTACACCATTGAAGAAGTGCTGAAGTTGGTAGGCTAGAAATTTCTAGCAGTAGGTGGAAAAAGGATAATTTTGAGAATCACCATATGCTTTGAGAAATTCAGACATTTCAATGCAAGTCCAAAAATGAAGTCTTAACTCAATTTTTCTATTTTTAAAATACAGATTCATTATGAATTCCATAAAACCACTAAAATATCTTGCTAATTTTAAAATCTCTAAAGTCGTTGCTTTAGTTTTTATTTTTGTAGACACAGCTCCCTTGCTTGACTACTTGTTTTATGCAATGTATTCTGACACCGAACATGTATTGAAAGATATAGTAACAAAATTAACATTTCTGGGGTAATTCTGCACACTTAAGTCAATATCTGTGTCATAAACTGCATGCCATATGCTCAAGAAATAGATAATCAGGTTAGAAAAATACCCCGAGGAATAGGTCTTTAATTGGGTTGTCTACTAACTCAGTGTATGCCTGCCTAAAATCATGGATATTTCTTTTATTTTCCTTTCCTCCTTCCTCACTCTCTCCTTCCTGCCCATCTTTCTTTTACTCTTTCTTTCTCTCTCCTCTCTCCCTCTTCTCCCCTCAACTCCCCTCCCCGACCTCTCTCTTTTTTTCTTTCTGTGGTAGTAGGGATTGAACCCAGGGCCTGCACACTGAGCTATGTCCTCAGCCCCTTTTTTATTTTTGAAGCAAGGTATGGCTAAATTACTAAGTTGCTCAGGTGCTTAGACTAGGTTCAAACTTAGAATCCTCCTGCCTCAGCCTCATAGAGTGGTAGATTATACGCATGCAGTACCATACCTTGGTATAATCATGTATTCTTCAAAACCGATACATTTACTGACTTCTGCCAACCCACAGAAAAATATAGAATTTTATTGGTAATGCTAAAAACTAGATTTATTTTTCTTCATCTATAATTTGTCATTTTTTTTACTATAAGAAGTTGTACTGTTCTTGACATTCTGAGACCTAACTTGTAGTAAATAGGGCTCATATTTTTAAATACACATATATAAATTGAAATGTATACTATATACACAGTAAACATCATATAGCATATATGCACATAGTATATTAATATAGACTAGTAAATATAACATAGCATATAGTAAGTAGAAACGTAATAGAAATTTCATTTATAGTCACACATTATGTGTTCGCTACTCAATGACCAATGGATGCGTTCATTTGTAATGTCTGAAATGGAACCTACTAAGCTGAGCCTGACCTACCACCGTATCCTGACTTACCACGGATTGTAAACAACTGTGCAGTGACCCGTCTGTACTGTTCTACAGTCAGAAGTTCTACTTAAAGTATAAAGTTCCTATCCCTATCCCTAGTTTAGGTGTAAGAAGGTCTAGGCACCTCCCATGGGTGGATTGGAAATGCTTTGTTCTGGCACATTCTAAGTATTCTCTTTCCTCTGGGTTCAAAGTTACTCATTTCTCAATCATCAGTTCTAAAACTCATAATATCACTATGATCTCCTGTTTGCCAACCCATCCGGATATTTATATTTTTTTGTTTGTAATATTTCATGCTTCCTTTCCATTATCTTTATCAGTGTATGTCTAGATTATTTTAACAATTTATTATTCCAGTTTATACATCTGTGTCTCCCAAACCATATTCTTGCATGTCAGTTACTGAAGTTATATTTCTAAACCCAGAAAGGCTCAAATGTTTGTTCCTTCTCAGTAACATTTCCAGACAATTCTTAGAAGCTGTTTCATGCTTTGTTTTTGTTTTTGTGGCTTTTTGGGGGTACCGGGGGGTCGACCTCAGGACCTCGCGCACCAACAGGCACCCGTGCCGCTGAGCGATATCACCGGCCCCTTTTTCGTATGTGGGATCCGGGAGTCGAACTCGGGCCCTCGCGCTTGCAAGGCAGGCGCTTACGCCGCTGAGCCGTCTCACCGGCCCTGTTTCATGCTTTGTGTTGAGAAGAAGTGGGGGAGGGGAAAAGGAAGAGAAGCGAAGGGGAAGTAGATGGATTAAGACGTATTATGTGCATGCACCAACTTCCCGTGATGAACGTAATCATTGTGTGCTCTGGACATGTATTAAAAAAAAAATCTGCAGAAAAATACAAGAATAAAAGACAAAGAAAAAGGGAAAGAAACAGATGAAAACACTTTGGAAAATGTCAATAAAAATATGAGAATAGAAGTTATTTTACTAAGAATACCGGGCCTAGTACTTTTAAATAATTTACAAATCATCCTTCATAGAATTAAGGACCAGGGTAAAATGTCTAAAAATACATATTCTTTCATTTTTCCAAGTACATTATTTGAGAGATTCTAGACATAGCTTTAATTTAATTAATAGTTTTGAACACTGATACTGTTATAGGAACTTATGGATAGATCAGAAAAACTGACTTTGCTTATTTTTAATTGAAATTGCTCATTTAGCTCTTAATATGACTTTTATTTATAAAAGGTGCTCATTAAAATTGAAGATATGACCCAATCCTCCTTTCCTAGCTCTTATTTCTGTACCTTCAAATGCAAAGGACAATTGCGTATTCAATTTCTGTTGTTGATCATTGTCTACTCTTGGATTTTTGGGTAAAATTTACATCTGTATTGTTAAAAAATAGGTTTATTGAGATAAAGTTTAAATTCCACACAATTCACTAATTCAGTGTCTTAGTATATTTACAGGATTGTGTACCATTACTGGAATCTAAGTATCTTTCCTTTACTCCAAAAAGAATCCCCATCCACATTAACAGTCCCTCCCTTTCGCTTTCCACTTCTCAGCTCCAGTCCTAGCTAATGATTAACGTATTTTCTATGCAGCCTTGTGATATATAAGCTATTTTCTTGTTTTCAAGGAGTTTCCAGAATGGCAAAGAGAAATAATATATCAATAACTATGTGAATTTTCCATTAGTTTTTCTGAATAAAACAGAAATCCAAAGCAATAGAGATATAACTAAAAGATTTATTTGGTCACATAAAAGGAATCAAGAGGTAGAAAATCCAAGGGTGACCTGCCAATTTCATGAAAGTATAAGAAACTCCACCTGCATCTACTTTGTCATGCCTGATTTTTTCTCTCGTCTTACTGCAGAATATGTAAGCACTAGCTCTAAAGAAAAAAACAAGAGGTGAATAATACAATGTTGGAAAGCATCCTCTCGCCTGACTATTCACGCAGTCTCCGCTGAGCACCATTTAGTCGCGTGAAATCTTGTGAGACGACAGGGGAGATATTTAGGTTTATGGCTAGATGAAATTTCCAACTTGAATTAAAATTAGACCTAGATGCTAAGAAATTAATTACATCGTTAATTAGATTAAAAATGAGTAGATTCCAGACTTCTAAGGAAGAAAGATTTGAAGCAAATGTTTGACTTCAAAAAATAAGTACTATTATAAAAGAAAAATCTTCTGTGGGATTTCAGAAACTAGAGATATTACTTCTAGTTATGTGGATGAGGCAAAGTCTTCTTTTTTGATACCGTGTCTCACTTCATAGCTCAGGCTGGCCTTGAACTCACTATGTAGTCCAAGCTGGCTGTGAATTTGTGGCAATCTTTCTGCCTCAGCCTCCCAAGTGCTGGGACTACAGGCATGCATCACCACACCCACCAAGGCAAAGACCTAATGATAAGGGAGATTTTCATACATTGGGGGAAATATTTTATCAGAGGGAACCACTGTAACAATTGAAATCAAGTTTTTTTTTTTTTTGTGGGTACCGGGGGGTCGACCTCAGGACCTCACTTGCCAGCAGGCGCCCGTGCCGCTGAGCGATATCACCGGCCCTTTTTCCGTATGTGGGTTCCAGGAGTCGAACTCAGGCCCTCGCGCTTGCCAGGCAGGCGTTTACGCCACTAAGCCATCTCACCGGCCCTGAAATCAAGTTTTTAAGATTCAACAAATGAGCGAGATCATGTGTTACTTGTCTTTCTCTGCTTGGCTTATTTTACTTAATATAACCCATTGAGATCAAATTGTAATATAAATCTATAAGACAAATTTACAGATCAAATGTGCAGTGTATGTAAGATTATATTCTTATTTCTTTAAATATTGCTTAAGTAAAAAATTCTTTAAATTTTGTCGAAGTAAAAAAATTGTAACACCATATTGTATTTTATATATATATAGACAGCAATAGAATAAATGATAATAGAATTAACCATTAAAATGTTTTTTATAAAATACCACGATATTAACTGTAATCATCTTGATAAGTTAATGGTGGGTACTGTAAACACAATAACAACCACTAAAAATGTAAAATGGTACAGCCAAAAGCCAACAGAAAAACACATAAGTAGAAAAAAGTCATAAAATGAAGAAAAGAGAAAAATGTGTATATCATATACATGAAACAAGGATATGTAAGGGATAAGGGAAAATACACTTGATGTTGCAATTAAAATCAAAGATATACAAAGTAGACACAATTATGTGCTATCTAGAAAAGTAACATTTTAGTTACCAAAATAAAAATAGATTGCAAAAGAAGAATGGGAAGCATATTCCATATGAGATCAAGTAATGAAATATTGAAGAAAGTACATTAATATAGACAAAATAGATTTCAGCAAAATGTGTATCATCTGACATACAGAGGGCTAATTCAATAATGGTAACATGGTGAATTTATTAGGAAGATGAAGAAGTTTAAATGTGTGGACATCTCGTGTCTATCTTCGAAGCATGTGAAGCAGAATCTGGGATAATAAGATATATCCAAGTTCATAATTTTCAAGAAGTTAGATGTTTTTTCATAACTGAAAAATGTCAAAGGTGCAGAAAGTCAATCAAGTCTATGGACCACTTTGATTTCCTGAACTTTTCTATTCAGAGAACGTGAAACTCAAAAGCCACAGGATAAGCATCATTTCCAGTGGCACATGGACTGTTCACCAAGGTAGAAAATAGTTTTTCTCATGAATTTGAAATATTAAAAACATAAGATATATGCTTTCACCATAACAAAACTATTTTAGAAATTATAAATTAAATCTTAATTATACATCAATTAAAAATAAAAATATGCAGAGAGTAGCTTCAAAAAGATAAAAACAAATTAACAGTATCTTTAATGATAATTTTAAAACAAATTATGTATGTATGGAGCAAAAACGTGCTTAGAAGTAAATTGAAAGCTTTACATTCTTATATTGCAAAGAAACTTCAATTTACTTTTTATCACAAAAGCGGTAAACCAATAAATATGAAGTAAATATAATTTAGAGACAAAGCAATAAAATAAATGCCAGTCAAGAAAAACATGAACAATAGTGAAAGCTAAAAAAGCAAAAAGTTGGT
Organism: Erethizon dorsatum; assembly: GCA_028451465.1. NCBI lineage: Eukaryota > Metazoa > Chordata > Mammalia > Rodentia > Erethizontidae > Erethizon > Erethizon dorsatum. The sequence goes on along the minus strand of CM051838.1, from coordinate 25,921,856 downwards.
TCTTTGAAAAGATAAAATTAGTGAATTGTTTGCACAGATGATCAGGAGAACAAGATTTGAAAACAATTACTGATAAAAAATTAAAAGACACAATATTGCATGTGTTGTGACATATAAAGTAAAATAGGAGGTGGCATCATAACCAACATTACATTGACAATTTTGACAGCTTAGAAGAAATAAATGTAGACCTTGAAAAATAATACCGAAGTTGATCAAAGAAAATTTGCATATCCTTTTATCACTTAGGGAAATTTAGATCATTATTTATAATCTTCTGCAAAAGAAAACCCCAGGCCAAAGCATTTCACTGGCAAAATTCTTTCAATTATATAAGGGGGAAAAAATCTCAAATTCTTTTTAAAATTTGGGATATAGGCCAGGCATTGTGATGGACACCTGCAATCCCAGCACTCTGGGAGGCTGAGGCAGGAGGACTGAAAGTTCAAACTCAGCTTTGACAACATTAATGACTTTGTAAGAACCTGAATCAGAACAAAAAGTTTTAAAAGGGATGGGGATATACCTCAGTGTGAAGGTTGTGGGTTCAATCCTTAGTACTAAAACATAATTTTTTTGAGGTATAAAAGATTTTAAACTCTTTGATTTGGACCAACAGAATTCTTATAATAGAACCTGACAAAGATATTACAAGAAAAGAATGTTATACTTTCATGAGTGTAGAAAAACATTCTTAACTATGAGGAAAAAATATGTGTGCAAGATAATGCATATATTATTAATGTTATTTATCCCATTAATATGCATTTATTTTGACATTAAAAATCTATAATTAATTAATATCCACTTAGAAAAATATGAATTTAGATCTTGCCCCTTAGTACACATAAAAAGCAATTCAAAATATATTATAAACCTAAGTGCAAGAGTAAAGGCCGGTGAGATAGCTCTGCGGCACAAGTGCCTGCCTGGCAAGCGTGAGGTCCTGAGTTCGACTGCCGGTACCCATATATGAAAAAAGGGCCGGTGATATCGCTCAGTGACACGGGTGCCTCCTGGTGAACAACGTCCTGAGTTTGACCCCTGGTACCCACAAAAAAAAAAAAAAGAAAAATAGTAAAAACTATAAAACAGGGCCGGTGAGATGGCTCAGCGGTTTAAGCGCCTGCCTTGCAAGCATGAGGGCCCGAGTTCGACTCCCGGATCCCACATACAAAAAAGGGGCCAGTGATATCGCTCAGCGGCACGGGCGCCTGCTGGCGCGCGAGGTCCTGAGGTCGACCCCCTGGTACCCACAAAAAAAAAAAAAAAAAAAATTATAGAACAAAAAAACATAGGAATGAATCTTTGTAACCTTGAATTAAGCAAAACTACTGGAAATATGGCATCAAAAATACAAAAAAAACCAGGAAATATTGATAAACTGGATTTTATCACAAGTAAATGTCTTTGCCTTTCAAAAGCAGTAGAAGGAGTGAAGAAGAGGAGAAATGATTGAAATGTGCTATGTACATGTATCACCTCCCCATGATGAATGTAATGGTTATCTATTACAATCGAGTACTAATAAATTCTTTAAAAGATAAAAAGATACCACTTGAAAACTGAAAAGACAGACTACATACTGGAAGAAAACATTTGCAAATCATATAGCTGATTAGGCACTACAAAACATCACAGAAAAAAACTGTAAAAGTCCTAAATAAATATTCATTGATAGAAATCGTTAAAATTTAAAGTCTTCTCAAATTAATTTATGAATTCATTGTAATACTAACCCTACAATCCCCAAATGTTTTAAATGTAAATTGATGAATTGATTTTATATAATTAAATTTTCACAAACTGTTTCTACAGTAAACCGCATAATGGTGTAGTGATCATGGAGATTTAGCTGATGACATTTTTAGTAAGTTGATCATATATCCAGGTTTCCCCCAGACACTATATTTTTTGTTATTCTTTGGGACTCTCCATAAAGACAATCATGCCATCAAGGAACAAAGACAGTTGTATTCCTTTCCTTTCAATATCTATACCCTTTCTTTCCTTTTGTCTTATTATTGATTCTGAATTGGAGTGGTGAGCCCCAGGTGCCCCTTGTTTTCTTTCTGACTTTTGAGGGAAAAGATCAAATTTCTCAACATTAAATAGCATTTGCTATAACTTTTTCAAAGATACTTTTCCTCAAATTGAGGAACTGGTTCGTTATGTGTCATTTCTCTTTACTATCAAATATGTAACTTCTTCTTACCATCATAATGATTAGTAAGACATTTCAAATGAAACTTCCTGAATACAGAGACAAGTGCTGTGAAGATGTTGCTGTATTTTTGGTGGGGCTACATCCTAATAAGCCATCATAAGTTGACAGTGTTCTAAGTCAAAAATGCATTTACTCTACCTAACCTATGAAAGATCTTATCTTAGCCTAACAGGCCCAGAACACTGCTATAGGTGCCTATAGGTAGGCAAAATCATCTAATACAAAACCTATTTTATGGGCCGGTGATATAGCTCAGTGGCATAAGCACCTGCCTGGCAAGCATGAGGTCCTGAGTTTGGTTCTTGGTACCCACATAAAGAAAAAAAAAAAAAAAAAAAACCCACCTATTTTAAAATAAAGCATTGAAAGATGGTAGAGTGGTGAGCAGCAAAGAAAGAGCCTGTCGGAGAACTGGATCCAGGCACGGGACTATAGCAATATGAGGAAGAGAAGAAGGAGGGAAGCAGGTCCCTGGGACCCAGGAAGGATCTGAAGTGAGAACTGAAGCCCACAGGGAAAACAAAGAGAGAAACTTCAGTGAAAAAGGAGGAGGCCGTTGGCACTTTCTGAGCCTGGACTCATCACTGTGTGGGAGGGGTGGCTCAAACCTGTAGACACATAGTGACTGCTTGGCAACCCCAGAGGCCTCCACGGAGAAGTGCACCAGTAGAGTAGAATGGCGGACACAGCGGACTGCCCTAGCTGATGAGTTTTTCCAGTTCAGACATCTGGCAGGAGAGGGCGATTGGCCAGGAGCCATCTTGGAGAGAGGCCAACTGACATCAGCACTCCCAATGGCTGCTGGCTCCACCTAGTGGCTCCCAGCCAAGTTTAGACCGCAGGGGACGTGGGGACTGCTGTGGGCTGGGCAGGTCTGGTTCCAGCCTCGCAGCTGAAGGCCAGGCTGAACGTCAATGGAAATAGCGGTGCAGGCTTGCTGGGATCATCCTCTGCCCCGCTGTGGAGCTGTTGCTGGCTTGCTAGGATTGATCAGTGTGTATCTGGACCCTGTCTGCCCATGTTGTCTACCAGCAGCAGGAGAGACACAACTTTTCACGGACATTTTTTTTCTTATTTTCTTTTTTTCTCTATTTTCTTTCTGTCTTGTATTTGTTTATTAGCTTGTTTCTTGTTTTTTTTCTTGCTTATTTGTTCTTGTTTTTACATGAGTGTGAGCATGGTTTCTAGTTTTTTTTTTGTTGTTGTTCTATTCTGTTCTTGTTTTTATTTCTTCTTTCTCTCTGTCCCTCCTGTCTTCTGCACCAGTTTCCTAAAGTTTGCATGATCCCCCTTTGTCCTCCAGCCTTGATTCTAGTCTCTTCTTTTTCTTCTATTTCTCTATTTTTCCCCCAGCCCCTTTTAAATTTTCTCCCCTGAGGTTAAAATTGCCATATTGAGGGTATATTTCCTGCATACAATTTTCTAGTTCATTTTAGATTTTGCTATATAACCAGAAATCTAGTTCATATGGTTAAAGATGGCAAATTAATAGTTACCTCAGTTTGTCATTTCCTTGGCTGTGTTTAATTCTATTCTTATTGCTGATTGTACCGCTTTAGCTAGTGTGACATAATTGTTCTAACCAATTGTTCTTCCTGGTATACCAAGACTGAGTTTGCCAAAGGGTAATAAACAATACTACAGGCCAGTGCCAAAGAACCAGGGGCTGGGCTAAGTAAGTAGCAACTTCTAATACCCAACAAATTGAAGAAGTGGGATCTTGCAACAGACTCAAAACCCAAAAGCCAGATGCACCTGGAAGACACCTTTGAGAAGTAGTCATTTCCTAAGGGTTCTAAATACTAGCAATAAAGGTACTCACTATAGGCAATTTACAAGCACCAAACCAGGAATTAAACTAAAAAATATATATAAAATGAGAAGACACTTAAACAGCAGCCCTAGATGTCCAGCTCACCAAAGGCAAACCCAGGGGTCAATGAGGTGGAACAATCCAAAAGCCACCCACCTGGACTCTCTGAAGTGGTAACAGTGGAAGTAACAAAGCAAATGAATGAGAATCTAAGTCAAATCAGAAATAATTTCTTAGATAACTACAGAGATATTGACCATAATGAAAGACATGCTTAGTGACTCTAGAGCAGGTACAGGAGCTTAGAAAAATGATGGAAACCATGAATGCCCAATAGGAAAAAAAAATAGAATCTATAAAACATATTCAAACAGAAATCCAGGAGATTAAAAATTCCATTGAAAGTATATGCAGCAGAATGAGCCAATGTGAGGACAGAATCTCAGATATAGGAGAGAGGATTGTAGTTAGCAATCATGAAAAGAAAGATTTCTTAAAAATAACAAGGGACTACGAGAAATCATTCCAGTAGCTGCTAAATGATGCAAATAAGAATAACATAAGATTGATCGGAGTCAATGAAAAAGCAGGAGATAGTGCAAATGACATAAAAAAACCTGTTCACAGATGTCATGGCAGAAAATTTCCCTGGCAGGGAAAAAGAATTTGACACATAGATAAGTGAGGCATATAGACTCCAATTAACTATGATAAAAAAATAAAACAACAGCAAGGCATATACTAGTCAATATCCAAAAAATTCAACACAAGAACAGAATATTAAAAGCTGTTAGAGAAAAGAAACAGCACCTACAAAGAAAAGCCCATCAGAATCATACCAGACTTCTCAAAACAAACCTTCAAGTCAAGGAGACCTTGGAGTGAAGTATTTCAAGCCCTGAAAGAAAATAAGCCCCAACCCAGATTGATGTACCCTGCAAAACTATCTTTCAAAATTGATGGAGAAATAAGATATCTCATGACAAAGAACACCTGAGGAAATTCATGAACACCAAACCAGCACTCCAAAATATTCTGAAGGGTGTCATAGAGATAACCAGGATCACAACTCCATGAACATGAAGAGAGTGAATAAAACAGGCAAGGCAAGCAATTAAACAGTGGGAAAAAACAGCCAACAACAGGAGAATAACATGACAAGAACAAGTCAATACATATCAGTTATAGCCATCAACATTAACGGTCTCAATTCACCAATCAAAAGAAACAGATTGGCGGAATAGATCAACAAGCAAGATCCAAAAATATGCTGCATACAAGAAACACATTTAATTTGAAAAGAAATTCATAGACTAAAAGTCAAAGGATGGAAAACCATACTCCATGTGACAGGAACCCAGAAAAAAGCAGGGGTAGCTATGCTATGTGCAGACAAAGTGGATTTCAAGCAAAGACTGATTAAGAGAGACAAAGAAGGTCACTATATCCTTGTAAAAGGAACAATCCAAGAGAAAGAGATAGTAATCATAAATATACATGCACCAAATACCTGTGCACCCGAAAACACCTAAAACAACCTAAAACAAATATTAATGGATGTGAAAAATCAAATAAGCACTAATATACTTGTACTGGGGGATCTCAACACCCCACTGTCACAAATAGACAGATCAACTACAGAAAAAATCAACAATGAAATAACAGAATTGAACCAAAATTTTTAACAAATGGACATAGTAGATGACTACAGAATATTCCACCCCACAACATCAGGGTACACATTGTTCTCAGCTGTACACAGGACGTTCTCCAAAATAGACCACATAATAGCTCATAGAACATGCTTAAGTAAACACAAAAGAACTGAAATTATCCCATGCATATTATCAGACTGTAGTGCAATGAAATTGGAAATAGAGGAAAAAGAAACCACAAAAACTTCATAAACACATGGAAATTAAATAACACCATGGTGAAAAACCAAGGGGTCATAGATGAAATTAAAGAAGAAATTAGTCTATATAATTAATGATAATTCCAATACAACATACTAGAACTTATAGGACACAATGGAAGCAGTCCTACGAGGGAAATTTACAGCAATGAATACCCATATTAGGAAAACAGACCGAGCTCAAACAACTTAATGTTGAACCTCAAGCTTCTAGAGAAAGAAGAGCAAGTCAAGGCCAAAACTCATACCAGGGAGAAAATTATTAAGATCAGAACAGAAATTAATGCAATGGAAACTAAAAAATACTACAAAGAATCAATGAATTGAAGAGTTGGTTCTTTGAAAGATTAAATAAAATCAACAAACTCTTAGACAACTGTCTTAGTTACTTTTCTCTCATTTCTGAGAAAAAAATACCTCTTACCCAAAGTAAAAGGAGGAAAGGTTTATTTGACTCATAATTTGTGAAGGTTTCACTCCATAATCAGCTGGCTCCAAGGCAGGGTGGCATGGCACAGGGGCAACCATTCAAGGCGGTGGAAGACAGCAAAAGCAACAAGAGCAAAAGAGGGGAAAACAAGCATCTTTTCCTCCTTTATATTGTAAGCAAGTTACCCACCCTGGGGAGAGTGTAGGACTCACACCATCTCCACGCCCTCCTCTTGCATAGGCTCAGGATGTTTACAAAGTGAGGGCCGTGGCCCCCTGGTGAGTCACTTAGTTAAACTTCTATACTTCTCAAGTTGACACTATGAATCAACCATTACAACATCCTGGACCATAAACAACCACCTTAGGGCTTGTCCTCTACACCCCAGGATGTAGAACTGCTGAGTTACTTAGTTAAGCTTCTACACTTCTCAAGTTGACACAATGTATCAACCGTTACACTAACCTTATCAAAAAAAGGAAAGAAAAGACCCAGATCCATGTAATTTGGAATAAGAAAGGTGAAATCAAAACCAATCCTTCAGAAATCCAGAAGATCATGTATATCCACTTTGAGAATTTGTATTCTAATAAGATGGAAAACACAGAAGAAACAGACAGATCCCTAGATACATATGAATTACCAAAGCTGAATCAAGAGGGTATAAAAATTCTTAATAAACCTATGTCAGTTAATGAAATTAAAAACCCTCCAACAAACAAAAGCTCAGATCCTGACAGATTCACTGCTGAATTCCACAAGAAATTTAGAGAAGAACTTATGCCACTACTTCTCAAACTCTTTAATGAAATTGCAAGGGAAGCAATACTCCCAAACTCATTCCAGGAAGAATGTATTACCCTGATACCAAAACCAGACAAGGATCCATCCAAGAAAGAGAACTGCAGGCCAATCTCCCTAATGAACATATGTGCAAAAATCCTCAATAAGATACTGGCAAACAAAATGCAACAAATCATCAAGATTATACACTATGATCAAGTAGGAATCATCCCAGGGATGCAGGGATGGTTCAACACACAGAAATCAATGAATGTAATACACCATATTAACAGAGCCAAGGGCAAAAACCATATGATCATCTCAATAGATGCAGAAAAAACATTTGACAAAGTCCAACACCCATTGATGTTAAAAACCCTACAGAAAATTGGAATAGATGGTCTTTATCTCAATCTGATAAAAGCCATCTATGATAAACCAACAGCTAACATCATACTAAATGGACAAAAATGGAAAGCTTTCTCTCTTAAATTAGGAATGAGGCAAGGATGTCCACCGTCACCACTGTTATTTAATATTGCTCTGGAAACACTAGCTACAGTAATTAAACAAGAGAAAGAAATAAAAATAATAAGGATAGGAAAGGAAGAAGTTAAATTATCGTTATTTGCTGATGACATAATACTCTCTACACAGAAGACCCCAAAAGCTCCACCAAAAGACTTTTAGATTTAATAACCAAATTCAGTAGCATAGCTGGATACAAAGTCAATACTCAAAAATCAATAGGCTTCCTGTACACAAATAACAAAATCACTGAGAGAGAAATTAGTGAACCCACACCTTTTACAATAGCATTCAATAAAATGAAATACCTAGGAATCAATCTTACAAAGGAAGTAAAAGACCTCCTTGAAAACTACAGTACTCTGAAAAAGGAGATTGAAGGAGATATCCAAAAAAGGAACGATATCCCTTGTTCTTGGGTAGGGAGAGCCAATGTAGTGAAAATGGCCTTACCTCCAAAATTGTTACACAGATTAAATGCAATGCCAATCAAAGTTCCAACAGTGTATCTCACAGAATTAGAAAAAAAAGATCCTAAAATTCATTTGGAACCAGAAGACACCTAGAATAGCAAAGGCAATTCTGGGCAACAAATGCGGTGCAGGGGACATCAAAATCCCTAATTTGAAATTATACTATGAAGCTACTATAATAAAAACAGCATGGTACTGTTAAAACAGTACTGATAAAACAGTACTGATAACAGTACTGTTAAAACATGGCACTGATAAAAACAGACCCAAGGATCAATGGAACAAATTAGAAGATGCAGAAACAACTCCAGACATACTTAATCACCTTATCTTTGACAAAGGTGCCAAACACCTTCGCTGGAAGAAAGATAGCCTCTTTAATAAATGGTGCTGCAAAAACTGACTTAATACATGCCAAAGATTAAAATTAGAACCATATCTTTCACAATACACTAAACTAAAACCAAATGGATCAAAGATCTAAATATTACAATAGAAACACTAAATCTGCTGGAAGATAGAATAGGTAGAACTCTTGAAGACATTGGTGTACACAAAGACTTCATGAATAATCACATCACATAGGAACTTCCACAAAGAATCAATAACTGGGATGTCATCTTATTAAAAAGCTTTTGCACTGCAAGAGAAACCATCAACAGGGTTAAGAGACAACCCCCAGTGTAGGAAAAAATTTTTGCCAGCTATTCTTCAGACAAGGGACTATTGTCTAGAATATATAAAGAACTCAAAAAAATCAGATCCTCCAAATTTAAAGACCCAATCCAAAAACAGGCACCTGAAATAGATACTTCTCAGATGAAGAAGTAGAAATAGGGTCGGTGAGATGGCTCAGCGGCTTAAGTGCCTGCCCGGCAAGCGCGAGGGCCCGAGTTCGACTCCCGGAACCCACATATGAAAAAGGGGCCGGTGATATCGCTCAGCAGCACGGGCGCCTGCTGGCACACGAGGTCCTGAGGTCAACCCCCGGTACCCACCAAAAAAAAAAAAAAAAAAAGAAGTAGAAATGGCATATAAATATATGAGAAAATATTCAACATCATTGGCCATTCGAGAAATGCAAAATAAAACAATGCTGAGATTTCGTCTCTCCGAGAAAGAATGGCTATTATCAAGAAATCAACAAATAACAAATGTTGGCAGGGCTGTGGGGAGAAAGAACCCTTCTCCACTGTTGGTGGGAATGTAGACTGGTGCAACCACTGTGGAAATCAGTGTGGAATTTCCTCAATAAACTAGAACTAGAGGTTCCATTTGACCCAGCTATTCCTCTTCTTGGTATCTTCCCAAAATAATTAAAAACATCATATCACAGTGATATATGCACACGCATGTTTATAGTGGCACAATTTGTAATAGTTAAGTCTTGGAAACAGCCCAAATGCCCATCAACTGATGAATGGATAAAGAAGGTGTTGGTTTTTTATACAATGGTGTACTATTCTTCCATAAAAAAGGATAAGCTTGAGACATTTCTAGCTAAATGGATGCACCTTGAGGCCATACTTTTAAGTGAATTAATTTTTTTTTTTTTACCAGTAATTGAACTCACGACCTAGTGCTTCCCAGGCAGGCACTGTGCCACTGAGCTATATCCCCAGCAAGTGAATTAAATTTGACACAGATGTGTAAATGCTACATTGTTTCTCTGGTGTAAGAAACCAAACATGTAAATAATGACCAAAATATATAATAGATATTGTGAAATAGGAAGAAATTGTTCAAATGTGAAGGGTAACTAGGAAAGTGGGAGGGGGGAAAGGAAGGAAGGGCAAGGAAAAACATGATGAGAAAAGATGAAAGAATGGAAACAAAGCTTTTGTAAATAAGGAGGGGAGGAGGGTTTGAAGGAAGGGTAGGGGAATGGGAAAAAGAAAGAATCAAGTTATATCATGTACAGGTACAAATTCCCTATAATGAATGTGATCATTATGTATATCTAAAATGTACCAATAAACTTAATAGAATAAAAAAAGTGTTGAATGTCTCACATAATATTGAATAGTGTAATAAAAGTGAAAAACAGAATGGTCATATAGGTAAATTTTTGTACCACTGTCTAAAAATTGTTAAATTGAACTATCATGTCTTAGGGACTATCTGTACTTTAATCACATAATAATTCATGTAATTTTTCAGTAAGTTTAATGGAATATGCTGAGAAGCCTCTTAGAGTTTCATGCTGAAAATAAAAAGGCAGAAAGACCCATTTTATTCATGAAATAATCACTATAAAATATTTTTTTAAATGAATGAAGTAATATACAGAAAGCCATATAGTAACAAACATGGATTCTTCCTTTTGTTGAAATTAATGCTTTAGAAAATTCGGAAAAATTATTACCTCAAATCACTTGATGTGGGTAGTTTGAGATTAATGAGATTACACATTTTGTACAGTCCTCAGTATATAAATTTGCTAGATTTGTCTTACTAATGAAATTAGAGTATCTGACAAAATTTATGCAGCAGTTAGTGACTTTCTAAATTAAAGTCAATGCGATTGTGAAGGAGAGTGTAAATACAATCATGGGGAGGTGCTGCTTTGACTGGAATGTAAAACATACTGTTTTCCAGAGAGAATATCCCCTGTGAAATCCTTTCACTGAATCAGTAATGAACAAGCTATGGCAGAAGATATGCACTTTTTCTTTTGCATCTATGCAATTATGTGTGATATATTTTTACCTATAGCAGCTGATAAAACCAAATATTGAAATAAAGAGAGCCTAAAATTAAAAATTGATTTGTCAAATACACCTCTTAACATTTTCTATAATGTATGTATTTGTCAGTGGAGTGTGTACATAATTTATGAAAAGTAAGTACACATACTTTGAAATTTGTGCTCACTTTTTTCTTTAGGTGTAGGCAATCACGAAAGTTTGTAGACCACTATTAAGGCGAGGCATGCATATCTTAGTCTACCTTTACATGTAAGTGAGAAAATTTTACCTTGAGCCTGCAAAAACTGCAGTGCATAGAGGATTTTTAAATTTATGAAACATTCCACATTCTTGGCAATGTTTCTGTTTACTACTATTATGAGAATAAATATTATATAATCTTTCTATAGATAAGAGAGTTGAAGTGTTAAGTGATTTTCTTAGTTGAATATTTAAAAATTCAGAGGTAAGAGTTAAACTCTTTTTAAGCTTATTACAGTGAACTAGATCATTTAAAAAGGTTAATTAGCTTGGTTTATTTCCTGTTTTCCCCCTCTTACTGCTATTCAAATTTAGAAATCCAAAAGTGGATACCATAGGAAACAGAAAATATTTTTCTGACTTTCCGCAAATCACCTGTTTCTTGAATCTGGGAAGTCTTTCTGGATCAGAAGTAAAAGAGGACAAGTCATGAGTGGAAATTAGGAGGTATTACTTCAGTTCAGTGGAAAAGTAAGCAGGTTAGGATAAAATATCATGATCATAGAGGCCTAAACAAGAGAAGCAGAGGAGGGGGGCGGCAATTGGAAGAGATGAGAAAAAGATGGAGTATTTTGAAATTAGAGCAAGTGTATTAGTTATTTTTCCTATGAATACTTGCTGAAATAAAACTTCTGCATTAGTTTTCTCTTTAACCACTCTTTATTTGAAATGAGTATATGGCCATTACCCATTTATGAATTCTGTTGACAATACCCTTTAAAGAACTTGTATTGATTTGTGACACAGGAATACAAAACAAGAGCCATTACATATCTCTTTGATAAGACAGGAAGCCCATGTTGTCTGTTTGCCCTTCTTGTGCATTCTGCAAGGTCATTTTGCACCTCATCCATGGATTTCATAATGAGTAGAATAACTACGACTTCTTGCTTTTCTACCGAGGGATGAATAAAGGAGCTTGGTTAGCAGTCCACTTGAACAAACAGCTTTGCTATTTACATTCTGCCTAGTGAGTCACAGGGCCATTAAGTTGCAAAGCCAGAAGAAAACAACTAAAAGCGTGCATCCTTAATACTTAACATGAAAACGCTTTGAAATGTCTCAGAAAACCTGCCAATGTTCCCCAGTCTCTCAGACCACACTGAGGATAGACTAATTTCATGACCTGGGACATGAAAGTTAACCAGTGGTGTTCTTTCACTTTTTGAAGTAAATTCATTCTATTGTTGATATCCCAACTTTTCAGCTTCCCTAGGTTCCATTAAAGAATAAAGAAGTTTCACTTTTCCGATCTGAATGCTTCATAAATTATGCTATCAAAAAATCATGAATGTACCTAGACCATTTCATTATTAAATGATTAATAAGGTTAAAATACAGTGTATTAATTCAATTCATAGGGAAATTTCTATTTTTACATGATTGTAAGTCTTAAAACAGAAATGATTCCCTAATAACATGAAGAAGTGTAGACACTGAATCATCAAATGCTGAAGGTATTCTAGAGCACTAATGTCTTTCTGCAGTCTTAGAAATTGCATATAGTTAGGAATATGTTTTTTATGACATTTATGATGTGCAGGGCACTATGTTAAAGGCTGCACATGCATTAATATGCAACTTCTTGCAAAATATGCACAAGCTCAAGGCCATTGGTATATATTATTGTAGACCCTAGAAAGCTACAAATGAAGCCTGGGTTTAAAGCACTGAAGCTTTTGGGAGTTGTTCCACACAATTTGTCTCCTTTTTTCCTTATACTTTCTGTTATGGCTTGTATCTAGATGTCCCCCCCACACACAAAGCCTCATTCACTCATAGGTGGGTCTTGGTGGAGCTGAATAGATCTAGGGTGTGTGACACTGGGATTAAGGGTGTGTGGTGCTAAATTAATCCACTGATTGGAATTAGCATAATTCTGGGTATGGATAATGGGAAGGCCCACCCAGGGTGTGGATGGTGCCACGAAGAAAAGGCTTGTGGCCAGGATGGGATAAAAGAGAAGGGGAGGCTTACTTTGCGGCTGCTTCTGCTGCTGCTTGCTGCTTCACTGCCTTCTGCCTGCCCTGCCATTGACTGTTTCTCCTCTCTGAGGCATGTCGCCCTTCCTTGGAGCCAGCTGAGTATGGCCTGAAACTTCTACAAACTGTGAGCTGAAATAAATCTTTCCTCCTTTAACTTGTGAGTGTTGGGTATTTGGTCTCAGGAGAAAAGTAACTAAGACATACATGATGGATTGTTGTAAACTGTAGTCACTCCTACTGTTCTATAGAGCACTGGAACTTATTCTGTGTTTGGGTACCAGTTATTTAATCTCTTACATTCCCCAGATCTTCCCAGCCAATAATAATCATTATTATACATTCCAATCTTTTTTAAAACATTCATCTATGGGAAAGAGAATGCACAATTTTTCTTTCTCCATCTGACTTATTTCACTTACATAATGTCCTCCAATTCCATCTATTTTGCTATAAAAGATAGAATAACGTTATTTTTGTGATTGAATAATATTCCATTGTTACATATTCTACATTTTCTTTATCCATTCATCCATTTTGGATATCTACATTGATTTCAAATCTTAACTATCTTTTTTGTTTGTTTGTTTTATTCTATTTGTATGTTTGTATATAGTCTACCAGGAGTGAAATGATTTCACAGAAAACATCATCAAAGAAAGTAGCAATAGTTTAATAAGAGTGTTTCCAAAGTTTTGCTAATCTCATATATCAGTATACTAATTGTCATATTAATATTGGGAATGGGAAGAGTTTTAACGATGTTCTTCCTTAGAGGAAATCTCCCAGCTGGTTATATTTACTCTAAGGTGGGATCTCTCCACAAGCCCAGAGGTTTCTAAGACCCATCTTCTGACCTTGAACAAAAGCCTGGGATTGTTCCAATGTTTGTCTACCTAGATGAATATTCTGTTCAAAAATTGGGTAGTGTGTAGGGTCGTCATCAGTGGAGATGAAAGATACCCAAGTAAGTGCCTTGCTTAGGACAATGCTTAGAGCACACAGTGCTGGAGTTGTGACAGCCTGGAGCTCAGTTCCTATTCTCTTCCTGACAGCTGAAACCCAACCACATCACAACCGCAGAGAGCGCAGTGGTGTCTCCTGCTGCATCTTCTACTTGGTCTTACATGATTCTTTGGCCTCAACGTTCCCACCATGCCCACCATATGAACTGCTTTTTTGGTTTTCCCTCATGGGAAAAAGGCTGTTCTAAAAATACACATCTTCCTGCTATTTTTAAGTGAGTCAAAGACTTGGCTTCTTTGCTTCTCTTTTAGCAGTGTTTTTCTCAAAGAGTGGGTGACTGATATCTACTCCCTAACTGGACTGGATGGTGATGGTGGTAAGGGGCAAGACCCCTCTATTATCAAAGAAGAAAGTCTGGTTTTTATAAATGAGTCATTCATCCCAAACTCCTTTGATCTGATGCTGTTCTATATCCTTTAGTAAGCAACTAAAAATGAATATTAGCTAACTGAATAAGTAGACCTTAGCTAACTAATGTGTTGCTATGAGTTTTCTTTCCTTATCCAAAGAGATAAAATTATTTCTTCTGAATCTCAGAATGCCTTTTAAATGGAATTTTCTTGAAGTCATTTTTAGTTTTGAAAGCATTTTCTACAAGAGTAGAAAAGCAAATTCAGCACTCATGAACTAGGATGAATTCCAAATCATGAAATTAAAGGCAAAGCAAAATCAACAAGCATATGTGTGAAGGAACAGATATAGGAAAAAGCCTTTTCACAGGTACATAGTTTGGTATGATGAAAGTAAACACACAGCTTCTTTTTGAAATTACAATAAAAAGACCCTGGAATATTTTGTAAAAGTAAAAATATTTTAGTATATATGAATACTTCAAGATGTATTTAGTTATTGCTATTCATTTCATTTAGTGCACTGACCTATCACATTTGGAATGAATTCAAAGCTGTACATGTGAGTCACAAATCCTAACTGTGTGGACTTTCCCTGACCTCATTTCCTCCTACTTCCAAACTGAAGAGCTGCTCCAGCCACAGGCCTTATGGTTGCACCTCACCTATGGGAAACATTTGGCAAATGGGTAACTGGTTGTATTCCTTTTCCTTAACTGCCCTCACCACGTGTAACTATGGCTACTTCCTCATGTCAGCCAGGTCTCTACTTAAGTTTCACCTCCTAACAGACAAGGCTGCCTTGTAAAATAGCACCCCACCTCTTCACATTCTTTCTTGCCTTATCCTGCTTTATTTTTCAGCATAATTTCTGTCACTATTAGACTAGCTGTATAATTATTTCCTTTTCTCTATCTACCTTGAGAAAAATGTAACCCCACAAAATGAACTACCTTGGTCTTATGGGCTATCTCCTCCAAGCTTTAAACAGTGCCTCGCATATGGAAGATGCTGCATAAAGGTTTGTTGCATAAGCAAATGAGTGAATAAAGACATGCCACCTTTATTGTTTCATTTTGCAGATGGTAAAATATTCATGAGTTTTGTAAGTTAACATGATCTTGGCCAATCATTTACCCAGATGTTTACTTTTAAATGAAGGTGAAATTCATGTAACATAAAATTAAGTATTTTAAAATGTGCAATTGATAGTGTTACATTCACAATGTTGTACAACTATCACTTATCTTGACTTCAAAAACAGCCTTTATGCCGGTGAGACGGCTCAGCGGCTTAAGCGCCTGCCTTGCAAGCGCGAAGGCCCGAGTTCGACTCCCGGAACCCACATATGAAAAAGGGGCCGGTGATATCGCTCAGCGGCACGGGTGCCTGTTGGCGCGTGAGGTCCTGAGGTCGTCACCCCGGTACCCACAAAAAAAAAAAAAAAAACAAAAAAAAACAGCCTTTACTCCAAAAGAAAACCCTTTGCTCATTAATCAATTCCTTTAACCCCAACACACACACACACACACACACAGACACACACACGACATCAAGCTGCTGCCAATCCATTTCTGTCTCTAGCATCTGGATATTTTATATCAGTGGAATCATACAATATGTTATCTTTATGATTTTTTAATTCTGGAAGCTGTACTTTCTTTTAATTATCACTCTAAGTCTTTGAGCATTTCCATATGTTAAGGGTCAGCGATATGTTTCTGTAAGACCCAACAGCAAACATTTTAGGCTTTCAGGACCATGTGATTTCTGGCACAGTTACTCAACTTTGTCATTATAGTGCAAAAGTAGCCATGGAAAAAGCATAAAGAAAGGAATATGGATGTCTTCCAGTAAAGCTTTATATATATAAACAAGTGGCAGACTGTGTGTGACATAAGGACAGCACTTTGTCAACCCCATTATTGCGTACAGACACTAGGTTTCCAGGCCAGCTGATGCTTTAGTACTGGCCCACTCTCAGAATAGCAAGTAAACTTGTGAGGAAAAAAAAAAAAAACAGAGAGAAAGAGAAATTTGCATCAGTTCTTCCTCCCTTGTTATGCTTAGTAATTTTATATCAGAGTTTTCTCCTCCAATCTGAAAAGGAATTCTAAAATTAGGAATAGGAGTAGCCCCTCACACTTCATAAGAGAGATACTTCTGTTTTATTGAACTAACAAGTATGATAGCATTTATTTTGTACAAATATTTATTCTGAAAAACTTTTATTAAATTGTACTAATGTGAAATTGAAACTAATCTATAGAAAGCCTGTTTATTCATAATTTCACAGAACACATTCACTTTGTTTAACACGTTCCCAACAATCTAATCCACCACTGGTACCTGCATGACTGTCCCATATGCTGCGGCTGAGGGCTGCCAGGCAGTAGGACATGCAAATTACAGCCCAATCGTGAATGCGTTATATTTTATTCCTTATATTTTTAAAGCATTTCATAATTATATTTCCAAGAAATGTTCTATTAATTTTTCCTTTTCTACTCGCATAAAATTTCAAAGGTAGGTTTATGTAATCATTGTTAAGCATATTTGAATTATATTTTATTCCTACAGGTAAAATAAATGTAGTCTTTTAAAATGACTATTTATAAAAATATTAATTAATTAATAATTAAATATCTAGATTTTGAAACACATACCTCATAGGAAACCAGAATTAAATGTAGTCGGAATTGGGTGACTGTTCCTCATCAAGCCCTAGAGCAGATAAAACTAGCTGCTTTGCTTGTTTGTTTAATATTTCCCAGAGAAAATCACACTCATTCCCTTAGATGTTGAGTCAACTTCCATAGCTCATGACATTTTAAAGGGCAAAGTGCAAGGCATTGACTCATTGATTTTTCTACAGATGAGTGTTGGAAGTCTGACTTCTTCACCTTCTTTTGTTTGTTTGTTTGTTTGTTTCATTTCTAGGAAACAAAAATGGGAGATTTTTCTCAGAATATCCCCCAAATAAGATATTATTGTTTCCATATGTCATAACAAATCAGGCGAGTGTACACAATATCTAAAGATACACAATAAAACTCAAGGTTAAAGCCTCCAGTGGGGCTTCTTTTAATACAGACAGCATCATGAATTAAGAGTCGGATCCCTCTGAGCCACTCATTCCCGTGATGTGTTTGAAGTTGAGCATGGTGGAAAATTGTATGCTGAGCCACAAGTCCATATTCTGTTTTCCCTATTAACAGCACAGCCAGTAGCCCTCAGATTTCTATATTCTCCAAAGTATCTCGTGAGGTATCTTTCATCCTACTACAAAGCACACGTAAGGCAAGAAAATAAACATTTCCCACAGGCTGTAATTGGAAAAGCTCTATATTTCAAGAAGGAAATGAGGATGGCTCTTTTCAGCTCAGTCTACTTTGTTTGTGTCCGGAAAATTTCTTCTGCTCCCCAAAGCAGGCTCTACTAACATGAACTTTGCAATGCTTTGATGTCACAATGGAACTTTGTCATGATTATCTTCTTGTAAGCAAAGATAAATTTACTTGCTGCATTGTGTATTAAAGAACACAAAACATTTTTTCATATATTTACTGTGGAGGACCACCTGGGCGACTCTCCTTGAAAGAGGAGTTATTATCTTCATTTTGGCTAAATCTGGCCCTATTTCCGTGTACTGATATGTACAGAGCTGGCTAGGACTTTTCCTTATCCCTTCAATTGGCTTTAAGCAATGTGAATCGGTCCAGCCGGGGTGCTGATGTGTAGTCTTTGAAGCAAGCGACAGGTCAGTGTTTCCCCACCCCCATAGCTCCCAAAACACATGTGTGAGCCGGGTGGGATGGAGAGCCCTGCTCCATGCTGTCGGCTGGGATCCAGCCTCCAGAAAGAGGCTATGGCTTCCTAGGGCGTAGAAGATTACACAACAGAGCTGAAGCACCGACCCCAAAACATTAGATACTATCTTGAATTTTGTTATGCAGATTACTCCTTCAGCATATCCTTCTTTCTGCATATTGCAGAGGTGATTTCAGGCCACCTACCTAGCCCAGCTCACAGTACTCACGGACTTCCCGCCATTCTCACGGTCACTCATCCTCAAGCCACTCCCCTCCTTGAGAATTAATAAAACCTGGGTTCAGCCATGGGTCGAGGCCTTTGTTTCAGTAACCACCATCTTGGCTGGACTTAGGACCCCTTGGCTCCCACAACTGTAAATATGACTTAGTGTCTCTATTCTCGCCATGGGTTGCACTGGAAGTGGTAGATTGGAGTTAACTCACTAGAATTCCAATAACTTTTCCATGGGATTACAAATATAAATTTCTCAGACCGCGATGAGGACTGTGAAGGGTTTGCTACATTTATTTTCTATTTGTATTTCTACATCTGAGAAGTGCATATTCATGTCAGATGCCCATTTTTGGATTGGGTCTTTGAATTTGGGTGGTCTGATTTTTTTCAATTCTTTATGTGTTCTAGATATAAGTCCTTTGTCTGAGGGAGAGTTGGCTAAAATTTTTTCCCACTCTGTTGGTTGTCTCTTCACTCTGTTGGTGGTTTCTTTTGATGTGCAAAAGCTTTTTAATAAGATGAGAGCCCAGTTGTTGATTTGAGAGATGCAAATTAAAACAACACTGAGAGGGCCGGTGAGATGGCTCAGCAGCGTAAGCACCTGCCTTGCAAGCGCGAGGGCCAGAGTTCGACTCCTGGATCCCACATACGAAAAAAGGGGCCGGTGATATCGCTCAGCGGCACAGGCGCCTGCTGGCGCGCGAGGTCCTGAGGTTGACCCCCCGGTACCCACAAACAAAACAAAACAAAACAAAACAAAACAAAACACTGAGATTCCATCTCACCCCAGAAAGAATGGCTATCATCAAGAAATCAACCAATAACAAATGCTGGAGGGGCTGTGGGGAAAAAGGAACCCTTCTCCACTGTTAGCGGGATTGTAGACTGGTGCAACCACTGTGGATATCAGTGTAGCGATTCCTAAAAAGCCTAGGATTAGAGGTCCCATTCAACCCAGCTATTCCCCTTCTGGGTATTTTCCCAGAAGAATTAAAAACATCATACCATAGTGATATATGTGCACCCATGTTTATAGCAGCACAATTTGTAACAGCTAAATCTTGGAAACAACCCAAATGCCCATTAACTGAGGAATGGATAAAAAAGATGTGGTCTTTTTATACAATGGAGCACTACTCAGCTATAAAGAAGGATAAACTGGAGACTTTTATAGGTAAATGGATGCAACTTGAGACCATACTCATAAGCAAAATAAATCAGACTTGCATGTGTAAATATTGTATTGTCTCCCTAGTGTAAAAAAATGAAAGAGTAAATAAGATCCAAAATGTACAATAGATATTGTGAAATGGAAAGAAACTTTTCAAAAGGAAAGAGAAACTGGGATGGGGGAAAGGAGAAAAGAAGGAAGGGAAAAGAAAAAAAATATATATATGATAGTTAAGATAGTTATACTACTACTTTCTATTAGTTCATTGAAAAGAAGGGTTTGTGTTTTATCAATTTTTCATGCCTATATCTTATGAGCAACTACTTTGAAGATAACAATATGCAATGTATTAACCATAGTTACTCTCCTACTATCTTGTTTTGAAATTTTGCCATTGTTTTTGTTTTTTCTCTTTAAAATAAAAAAATAAAGAACACAAAATGTACATTTTGATAATAAAACAAGAATCAATATTCATTGCTTACGTTTTAGAACCTTGAAAACTCCTTCTTGCTGTCTTCCCCAGTATCCCATGATTTTCACCCACCTGGGGCTTCCGGGCAGGGTTTCCGGTAGATCTGTTCTTCGGAGGGAACAGCCTCAGGATGCCTGGTATTTCCTGAGCCCTGATCCTCAAAGTGCCAGGGGTCTTACTCATTGCAAAGTGAAAACTAATTAATTGGCTGAAAATCCTTTCTGCTCGTGGGTAACATTCAGCAGTGCTTTCAAGTGTGGCTTTCTTCAAAACAAACATGATTTCCATGTGGGGGCATTTGACGCACAATTCAATGAGTGGAATCTTATGGGGAAACTAAGAAGCCCTAGAGCAGATGAGAGGCAGCTTTTTTGTTTTCTGTTTGTTTGCTTAATTGTTCCCAGAGAAGATCACACAAATGATGAACTCAACCATTTTACCGTAGTCCTGGTAGAGTCATAATCTCTTGAAAAAGTTTTTTCTTGCTGGAAGTATCTCCATATCACACATTCAGTTTACTCTCTTATCAGTAGCTTTGGAGATCAGGAGATAATTGAATTGTGAATATTTGTTCGTTATCAACATTTGTTTTAGGGAAGGAAAAAGGGCACCCCAAGATGAAGGAACACCATAGAAGTCGGGCATGGCGGCACAAGCCTATAATCCCAGCACTCAGGAGGCTGAGACGGGGGGATGGCCATGAGTTCAAGGCCTGCCTGGGCTACATAGTGAGTTCAAGGCCACCCTGAAGTACATAGCAAGACCCTGTCTCGAAACAAACAAACAAACAAAAAAACACCCAGGCTGGTTATTTTATTGTAAGGAATACCTGTTCTTTCAAAACTGAGGAAATTTTTCTAAATAATCAAAACATTTAAAAGTCAATACAGGGCCGGTGAGATGGCTCAGCGGGGTAAGCGCCTGCCCAGCAAGCGCGAGGGCCCGAGTTCGACTCCCGGATCCCACATACGAAAAAGGGGCCGGTGATATCGCTCAGCGGCACGGGTGCCTGCTGGCGCGCGAGGTCCTGAGGTCGACCCCCGGTACTCACAAAAAAAAAGAAAAATGTCTATACAAAACAAAAAAAAATTATTCTACTGAGACACAGAGTGTTTCTTAGCCTGTACAGGTAAAGAAAAATAATTCTTTTAAGATTGAAAACCGATCCATCATTTTAATAATTCATTTCATTTAGATGAATTATTTTAAAGAGAAAAAATTCTATTTTTGCATAAATATTTGGAAGTAAAGATTTCAGGAGAACTACCTCTCATTCTTAAGGAATATATTATATTAAGCCAATCGAACTGAGGAAATGTCAAAATTTTAATATGTTTCTTAGATTCTCTTTTGATTTAGACAGTATATATTAAAGCAAATTCAATTCTCTTCCTTCATAGCCTTTAAAACTTGAACCAAATACTCGAGTTTCATTATTCATTATGATCTTTTACATTCTAGAACAGACTGATACTGGAAACAAAACTATTCTTTGATTCCATGACAAACTCATCCAATGACCCAAAAACATCTCCTCAGGTTGTAATGTTCTGTCAATCTTGTTCTTACTCTCAACTGCCCATAATAATGATTTTATTACTTATTTTAACTTAAGTAATATTTCACAGAAAGATAAAAACTAAGAGAAAAGTAATTGAAAGGTTTCACACACAAGCATTTTTAGTAAACTAGAAAAGCTTATAATTTTCTAGAAGAAAATGTAAAACATCCTTTTATACTTCTTAAAGTGGTAAAAATGAATGCATTTGTTAACATGTTCCATAGGTCTACCCATATATTACAAAAGGTAAAAATATAAACTTATTATCTCTATTGATCACTGACTCTGTAGTAAGAAATATTATTTAGAAACTCTCTAGGTAACAAATGATTAGCAACCCAATTTAATATTATTCCAAGGGTTTAATTTATCTAAAAGGGGCAAATCATATAAAAGTCTTTCTAACCTGTATATCCTATGAAATAAAGGCACTATTTGTTAGACTTGTGAATTACATAGCTCCTTCCAGCTCTTAGGTTCTTATGTTCTTGAAGCCTAAGAATTTACTGAAGGAAGCACCAGTATAATATTTATGTAAAAAGAGAACTTTTACACTCTTACGAATACTGAACAATGCATGAATTCAGAACATGTCAGATGGTAAGTAGAACATAAATGCACACTTACTAAGAGTCTTCAGGGAGCAGAATAACAAACATGAACTGTGATTAAAGTGTTGAAGATTTAATTTACAAAGGATTATGTCATGTGCAACAAACAGGCAGAATTTTGGTAATTGCTCCAATGAGATACTATGTCACTAAGCTCTGTTTTACTTCATTTGTGAGTATGTTCTTATCTGCATTAACAAGCAGTGCTTTTAAACTGTAGTAGACATAGGAAAAATAGCCTTTGTTAAAATGTTTTTATATTATAGTGAGAGGAATAGCACTTAAAGTTATCTTAAACAAAACAGTTAAATTTTTTCAAACTAAAGATGTTTTACCTTACACACATTATGGTAAGTCTTACTTAG
The DNA here is from genome assembly GCA_028451465.1 of Erethizon dorsatum. NCBI lineage: Eukaryota > Metazoa > Chordata > Mammalia > Rodentia > Erethizontidae > Erethizon > Erethizon dorsatum. The sequence continues at coordinate 25,899,151 of CM051838.1, read as the reverse complement.
TCTGGAACTATTTTAGATATAAAGAATTAAGGGAGAAGAACATCTAATACCTTTTCTGTTAGTTCCAATTTAATTTAATGCTTGTGATGCTACAGAAATGTTAGAAATGGACTTTGGCTATATTGCAATAAAAGTATTACTCAAGCATACATTTAAGAAGGAACTCTCTGTTCCTACAAATATATATATATTTTGCCTAAACTCATCCATTCTTTATAAATGCCAAATCACTAAAAGGAAATTAATTAATGTAATCTCTTTTTATGTTCTCTAAATCCTTGATATATGAAAAGATAATTCTAAGAGATTTCCCTTACTTACTGTTTTAGTCTCTGATTTTCCCATTAAACTTTTAACATTTCTCACTCAGTTATTCTACTGACGGGAAGTAGATGACTCCAGAAGCTGTGGTTTAGGAGAGGAAGATTTTATTTTCCTTGCTTCTCTTAGATTCTTGGTGGGATAAATCCTTCCAGTAAGGAATTTCTTAGTGTATATTATTTTTTTCCTTTTTTGAAAGACATTCATCGAGTTTCTCCAAGGAACACAGTATCATAACCTTCATTTTCTTCATTCCTTTCCTTGTATTCATGTTTTTTCAATATCTACTGTATTCTTGGCACAGGTTTGGTTTTCTTGGCCCTTTCTGAAAATTTGTTTCCTTTTTTTCTTATCACTTTTATGTAGTGATAATGTCATAATAAATACAGTCCCATGAGTCTTACAACCTCTTTCAAAGCAAAATGAAATCATGAATATCCAAATATGACTAATTTAAACATAGAAAATGAGATTAAACATGCACTATTTGAAATGGGAATGAAACACCAGCAGTTAAAAATGACAAACACTAAGAAAGGGACATAGATATAGGTCTAGAATGAATCCAGATAGCTGTGTTTTAGTTAATTGTGGGAGGCGTGCAGGATAAAGGCAACCAGAGGTGATGGGAATAATGCCTCCCCCATCACATTAGTTGCTCATGGACAGTGGATATCCTCAAAGGGAATGGTTTTAACATTGATTTTTGTTTGTTTGGGGATATTTCTTGTGATATACATACCTAGATCATTACAATAGATTTTGATTCGACATTACTTTGGCTCTAGTGAACCCTAAAGGTCAGTGTCTTAATTACTTTTCTCATTGCTGAGATAAAATATCAACACCCAAAGTTAGAGGAAGAAAGGTTTATCTGGCTCACAGTTTATAGAGGTTTCAGTTCATAGTTGGCTGGATCCAAGGCAGGGTGGCATGGCAGAGGGGCAATGCAGAGGAGAAACAGTTTGTGACAGGCAAAAAGTAGCAAGTAACAAGAGACAAGCAAGAAGCAGCGACCCTCTTTCTGTCCCTTATGTCTTATCCAGGCTACCTGCTCTTAGGGCGGGTAGCACTCACACCCAGGATGGGACAGCCTTAATCCTAGCCAGAACTATGCCAAAGCAATCATGGACTAATTTAGTAATCACACACCCTTAGTCCCAGCATGACACACTCCAGATCCGGCCACCTCTGAAAAGCCCCACCATGACCGCATGAAGCTTTGGTGGGGGACATCTAGACACAGCCGGAACAGTCAGATATGATAACATTTACTGAGAATGACTTAAAGGGGCGCACAGCATCCCCAGCTGCCATGGGCGTTCTGTAGAGGGTGCGCTTTGATTCCAGCTGGACTGCAGTGTAGAGCAGAAACTTATCTCTGCCCTATTTTAGAGAGTTGTAACCTGGCCCAGAGTGGACAGAGGCACCCTTTGTCTAGATCACCAAAGACTTCTGGTTTACCACGTAATCTAGAAAAGCTTCGGGAGCCCAGCTAGAGCATTTGGATACCAGCCTGGCCTAGAGCTAGGACCTCACTGAACTTCCTTGAGCCGGCTTGGTTTGGCCTAAACACCCTACCAGGCATCTGGGAGAGATATATAAATGTCAAATAAGCATATAAAATATTTTCAGCATCATTATTGACTAGGGAAATGCTGATTTTTACAGTTTTTTTTTTTTTTTTTTTTTAATCTACTCAACTGTTGGAGAATATCTTGTTTTCTTCCAAGTTTGGGCAATTATGAACAAAGCTGCTCTAAACATTCGTGTGCAGGTTTTTGATGGACACGTTTTCAAATCAGTTGAATAAATAACAAGGAATGTAGTCAGTAGATCATATGATGAAGTAGGACTGGTTTTGCAAGAAGCTGCTCGACTGTCTTCCAAAGCGGTTGCTCCATGTCGCTTCCCCTCAGCAAGGAGAGTTCCTGTCGCTCCACACCCTTGCTGGCATTTGGTGTTGTCAGTGTTCCGAATTTGACCACTTTAGTAAGTTTGTAGTGGTGTATCACTGTTCTTTCATAATTTCCCAATATGTGGTGTTGAGCGTGTTTTCATATGTGTATTTTTCTTTCTTTTTAGATAGGGTATCTCTTCAGTTTTTCCCCTTTTTTCCTTTTCTTTTCTTTTTTTTTTTTTTTTGGTGGGACCTCGCACGCCAGCAGGCACCTGTGCCTCTGAGCGATATCACAGGCCCTTTTTTCATATGTGGATACCAGGAGTCGAACTCAGGACCTGCCAGGCAGGTGCTTATGCCGCTGAGCTATCTCACCGCCCACCCCCAGTTTTTAAACTAAGTTACTCATTTTCTTATTGTAGAGTTTTAAGAATTCTATATATTTTATGTGTCAGATCCTTATCAGAGAAGTCTTTTGCAAACATATTCTTTCTGTATATAGCTCACTTTTATTCTTTTCACAGTGTATTCTGAAGAACAGAATTTTTAAAATTTTAATGAAGTCCAACTTACCAATTTTTTCTTTCATGAACTGTGATTTTTTTTGTTATATATAAAAATTCATTGTGATGTGCTGTCATCTAGATTTTCTCCTTATTATCTTCTAGAAATTTTAATATTTTGTGATTTAACTTAGGCCTGTGGCCCATTTTGAGCTGAATTTATGACAGGCATAAGGTGTGTTCCTAGATTCATTTTTGGTTTGTTTTGTTTTCTTTTTCTTGTTTGTTTCAGTTTTGATTTTTTGAGATGGTCTTGCTGTGTAGCTCAGGTTGACCTTCAATTAACTATGTAGCTTAGGCTAGCCCCAAGCTTGTGGCAATCCTCCTGCCTCAGCCTCCCAAGTACTGGAGTTACAGGGGTATGCCACCTCTCCCAGCCTCTGTTTTAATTTTTGCATGTGGATTTCTCTTATTACTTTTCAAGAGTTATCTAAAAACAGTAAGACCAGAATTCTGGGATATAGCCCGTGACTAACACTGGTATCCATTACTACCTCTCCCATCCACTGTTGGCAGAACCTGTTTGGTTAATCTTCCACTGTCTAAAAGGGCACTGAGGATTTAACATAAATCCTAAAATAATACTTGTTTAACTCACAAAATAGTGCAATGGTGACAAAGATCAGAGGTAACAATAAAAACAAATAGGAAATGATAGATTTAAACCAAATAACACTTGTAATTAAATTAAAGCTAAATGGATTAACCACTCTAAATAAAAGACAGTGATTATCAGATTAGATTTTATAAAACCCACATGACCCTACTATATGATGTTTATAAGTGATGCATTTATAAATTAAACACCCACACAGAATGAAAGTAAAATAATTGGGAAAGAAAGCACACAATCAGTAACTATAAGAAAATTGCTTCATAGTTTAAAAGATGTTTATAGTGGAGATTAATCAGAGTATTAGATTTTGTAAGAGGTGGTAATAGTCATTTTCTAATGTTAAAAGTGTAAATTGATGAAATATATAAAAATTTTTTGTAGCATGCATTCTTTCTCTCTTCCTCCCTCCCTCCTTCCCCCTCTTTCTGTACTGGGAATTTAATCCAAGCCTTCACATTGAGTTTACATCCCCAGCCCTTTCTTTAGAACTTCTGAGAAAGGGTATTGCTAGGTTGCCTGGGCTGGGCTTCAACTTGCAATCTTCATGCCTCAGCCTATTAATTGGACATGGGATTCAGTGGGATATTTTCTTATTGCCAAACCTATATACATTGTGCATTAATCACCTACAACCTCTCTTTGTCAACTCCCCATACACCCCTTCCTAACCTCTGTTAGTGACTATTCTAACGTTCAGGTAGACTGCGTTTAGTTTCCATGTAAGAAAGAGCATGCGATGCTTATCTTTCTGTGTCTGGCTTATTTCATGTAACATAATATCTTCCAACTCCAAAGAATGACACGATTTCATTCTTTTTGTGGCTGAATAATATTTCATTGTGTATAGATGCCACAATTTATTTAACTCTTCATCCATTGGTGCACACCTGGACAGATTCCATATCTTAGCTATTATGAATAAACATGTATATGCAGATATCTCTCTGGTAGGCTGATATTTCCTTTAGATATAATGGGATAGCTAGGTCATATGGTGGATCTCCTTAGCTGCCCTAATTTACTTTCCCGCCAACACCATGTAAGAGTTCTTTTTTCTCTATATCCTCATCAGAATTTTTTCATAGCTTTTCTAACTGGGGTGAGATGGTGTCTTGTAGTTTTGATTTCCATTTCATCATGGTTAATGATTGAGCATTTTTAATATATTTGGTTCCCATTTGTATTTGTTTTATTGAGATGTCTCTACTAAGCTCATTTGCCCATTTTAAAATTACTTGTTTGTTTTTTTTTTTTTTGTGGGTACCGGGGTCAACCTCAGGACCTCGCGCGCCAGCAGGCTCCCGTGCCGCTGAGCGATATCACCGGCCCCTTTTTCGTATGTGGGTTCCGGGAGTCGAACTCGGGCCCTCACACTTGCCGGGCAGGCGCTTAAGCCGCTGAGCCATCTCATAAAATTACTTGTTTTATGTTACTTTTTTAAGTTCTGTTTATATCTGGATATGAATCCTCTGTCATGTGAATAGTGGTCAAGCATGTTCTCCCATTCTGTAGGTCGTCTCTTCACTCTGGAAATCGTTTCTTCTGCATGAGCGAGGTTTTTGTTTGTTTGTTTGTTTTGTTTGTTTGTTTAGTTTAGTTTCTCTTTTTAGTTTACTATGATCCCATTTGTCAATGTATGCTTTTGTTTCTCATGCTTTTGGTATTCTACCCGGAAAACCATTGCGTGTACCACGTCTTGAAGTATTTACCCTATGCATTCTTCTAGTAGCTGTGGAGTTTCAGGTCTGACATGTTGGTCTCTGATCCATTTTGAGTTTATTTCTGTAGAAGGTGAAAGACAGGGGCCCAGTTTCAGTCTTCTACATGGGGAGATGCAGTTTGCTCTTCACCACCAGTGCTGGCCTTTTTTTCCAATATGTGTTTTTGTGCCTTTGCCAAGAATCACTTGGCAGCAGATCTGTGGATTTATTTCTGCGGTCTTTATTCTGCTCCACTGGTCTGTGAGTCTTTATGCGGTTACCGTACTGTTTTGGTTACTATGGTCCTACACTATGTCTTGACATCAGGTATTGTGATGCCTCCAGCTTTATTCATTTTAAAGATTTCTTTGGTTACTTGGGGCCTTTCATATTTCCACATGACTTTTAAGATTGCTTCTTCTTTTTCTTCTTCCTGTTCTGTGAAGAACTTTGATATTTTGATCATTATCTACAAAAGCTCTTGATCAAAAGGATTTCTAAACCAAATGCTATAGAACTGAAATGGAAAATAGACCAATCCACAATCATTTTTGGTAATCAATTCCTCTCTCCCTGTGGTTGATAGGAAAACTGGACTCTAAAATCAGCAAGAAAATTAAGGATTTGAACTACTTTATCAAGTAAATTGAACAAGGTGATATTTGTAGAAAAATACAGCAAGTAACTGAAAAATGCATATTCTTTCTGTGTAAATGTAGATCCTTCATCAAAAGATATGTGCGCCAAGCAGGCACAGTGGTATACTCCTTCAAAAATCCTGTACTTCTGTAGCTACTCTACTTGGGAGGCTGAGACAAGAAGATTACATCTTCAAGGCCAGCCTTGGCAACTTAGTGAGACTCTGGCTCAAAATAAAATTTAAAAAGAATTTCTTTTAAATGCTGGTGATGTAGGTCAGTGTAAAGATCCTGAATTCAATTCCTCAGTGCTACAAAAAAAAGTGTACCATAAAAACAAGTCTCGATAGGTTTAAAAGTACTGAGTTTTTTCAGTTTGTTCCCTGAACATAGAGGTGAATGACAATGGAATATTCAGAGCATTATTAAATATGAAACATTTATCAACACACTTCTAAATAAGTCAAAGGAGAAATCAAAAGTAGAAAATACTTCAATCTCAATGACAATAAAGATAAAATGTATTCAAATGTGTGGTTACTGCCACTGAATAACAACCACCTCAGAACTATGCAACACATAGCCAGGTCTGGTGGCCCATGCCTATAATCCCAGCACTAGGGAGGCTGAGGCAGGAGTATCACCCTATCCATGTTAGAGGCCAGTCTGGGCTACGTAGTGAATTCAAGACCAGCCTGAACTACACAGAGAGACCCTGTCACAAACAAACAAACAAACAAACTATGTAACATAAAGTAACCATTTCATTGCATGATACATTCTTTGGTTCAGGAATTCAGACAGGGCACATGGGGATGACAAGTCCATTCAACAATGTCACACCTTCCCCTGGAAAGACTGCAACAGCTGGGGCAAAATCATCTGGGGCTAGAATGATTGGACCATGTTTTCATTCATGGCCTCCCATTACTGCAAAAAATATATGTCTTCTCTAAATATTGGTAAAGATATGGAATAAATGAAACTCATATATGGAATAAATGAAACTCAGTGGGAGGGGAGCATGAACAACTACTCTGTAAAGCTTTCTGGAAGTTTCTAATAAAAATATACATCTTAAATTTCAAAAACATATTACATGAACGATGCCAAAGACAAAAGAGTGCATACACACACTAATCTATTCATGTGAATAGATGCTGGCCCTCCAAGAACACAACAGAACTTTTTTTTTTTTTTTGTACTGGGAATTGAACTCAGGACCTTGTGCTTGCTGGGCAGGCAGTTGTGCCGCTGAGCTATATCCCCGGCAACAGAACTTTTTTTTGTTTTTGTTTTTGTTTTTTGTGGGTACCGGGGGTCGATCTCAGGACCTCGCGCGCCATCAGGCGCCCATGCCACTGAGTGATATCACCGGCCCTTTTTTCGTATGTGGATTCCGGGAGTCGAACTCGGGCCCTCGCGTTTGCCGGGCAGGCGCTTAAGCCGCTGAGCCATCTCACTGGCCCCAGAACTTTTAATAGTATTAAATAAATAGAAATTATGATAACGGTATGAAGTCAAATGTTATGGGGGATGACACACACAGCAGGTGTCATATCGGCCAATTCCTCTCAGAAAACTTTCAAATAGCTTGGTGGAGGAAGAATAAGTAGATATAGAGAGAGGGCAAGGTACAGTACAGCAAAATGCTAATAATTACTTAATCTTGATGAATTATACATGAGTGTTCATTGCACAATTATTTCACCATTTTTATAGATTTTAAAATTCCAAAAGAAACCTTCATAAAGCACAATAAGTAAATTCTGATGGGCTTAGGAAACAATTATATTTAAATCTATTAATTAGAAAATATTTCATGGATAACTCCTACATCAGAATATTTTGATGGTGCCAATATCACTTGTTTTAGTGATGTCTAAAAATCTCATTATTTGATCTTGGAAATTATTATTTCAAAATTATTTAATAATTTTCATTATACTTTAATAAACTATAAATAATTTAGAAATAAAAATTTCAAAATAAGTGAAAAAATAAATACATAGTTTCTAAATTTTAATATTATAAGAAATATGAAATTAAACCAAAGTAGAAAATTATTCAGCTTGTATTCAGATATCTATAAATAAACCTAGTGAAATTAATTATTTGACATAGAGAAGAAACATTTCCCCGCTAAGGACAGAAGTAGTATTGGGTAAAGTAGGAGGTCCAACACTGTTCTCAGTGGTGGGAGTACGTTTCCTTTCAACCAGCCAAAGTTGGGGAATCCAGGCAGTGTTTGTAGTCACAAAATTTAGGTAGTGTATGGCCATTTACTTTTGTTTTCTAAAGCTGCACGAGGTACAGCCGACTTGGTAATCTCACATACAGTATGTTGCAAATACATTCTGCACTTAGCTCAAAAATAATTTCGGAAAATTTTGGAACAGTAGCCATCTATCACCATGGGGAAGAGCCTTCCCCACCCTTTGTGCATAAAAGCCACGGGAAAAAAATCCAGTATTCTAATGAGGAATAGTCAAATTTTAAGAGTAAATAGTTATGTGAAAATAGTAAATTGTACATGAATGCATTATAAACAAAGCTTAAAATTCAACCTAGGAGTAGAAATCACAATTAGGTCTTTTTTTTTTCCTTGCAAGTTATCTCATTTTGTTATTAAATTTTGTAGATGGTAAAATGTTCTTTCGTAAAGTGAAATTTCTTCTGATTCCTGCAGCATTAAGAAAGAAAGTGTATTTCTCATAGTAACACAAATATTGTGGAGACTATCCTGGAAAGTGTTAAATGAAAGTTCAGCTAACTTTTTATTTTATTTTATTTTATTTATTTATTTTTTTTTTTGTGGGTACCAGGGGTCGACCTCAGGACCTTGCGTGCCAGCAGGTGCCCGTGCCGCTGAGCGATATCACCGGCCCTTTTTTTGTATGTGGGTCCCGGGAGTCGAACTCGGGCCCTTGTGCTTGCCAGGCAGGCGCTTACGCCGCTGAGCCATCTCACTGGCCCAGTTCAGCTAACTTTTTAATCATAGATGATACCCACAGGTTAGCAGAAGTCTCGAGTCGGAGCTCCTCTTCTGACTTTTACTCTGGGCAGCAGACGCTACGCTCTAAAGAGCATCAAGAAAGAAAAATAGAGATTTTTAGAGAGGAAGAACAACGGCTAAGACATACAAATAGAATTAAGTTTGAGAAATATTCCATGCACAAGATAAATTGATGAAAATAAAATGTAAAACAAATTGAATTCATTTGATGAATTTGTTCCCAGTAAATTGGCAGTATTGCAGAAAGCAATAAAAGAGCAGTTTGAGATAATGGTTGAGTTTAAAGCTAAAACAGAGAAACAGTTGTATTTTTGTTTCATGAATGTGTATTGAACAACAGAACAATTCTATTTTTCTCTATTAATTCAAATATTCATTTCTACAACACTTTGTTTCTATGTTACCTATCAATAAGAATTGAGAAAAAAATGTTTGCAAGTATGAGATATCTTGTCATACCAAAAAAAAAGTGGAATAAAATGTTTTGGAGATATCAAATGAACACTTATATTTCATTTTCTCCTTGCTTAAGGAAGTGGCTCTAAATTCAAAATTACCTTTAAAAATTCATAATGATACTTTACAGTCTGCTGCAGGCAAGGCAGGGAATGAATAAGGTTAACAATGACTTGGGATGTGTTTGAGAGAGAGAAATTCCATGCTCACAGGAGTTGTGAAGCAAGGGCAGCAATTCTGAATTACAGAGCTGAGACAAATCACTATGCCCCAAAGCCTTTATTGGTACCTTTAAAAAAGTATATGCATTGTTTTTTCCATTTTGGCAAATATCTTCTCTGTTGTTATTTGAATTTAATTAGAAAAATCCCACAATGCAAAGAGAAACCTTAATGAAAAATTATATTTAAGTTATATGGAGTTCTACATACCATCGCTGGTTCATTCTGTATCCATAAATCTGAAATATCAGAACTACAATATTGTACTTCTTAAACAGAAGCATCTTAATTGTTTCGATTGAAGGAGAACATTATTCACTCAAAAAACAAAAAAAGAAACAATTAGGAATCAACAGCAATAGTTCAGAAATTAAGAGATCACATACACATTAAGAAATACAAAATATAGGGGCCGGTGAGATAGCTCAGCGGCATAAACGCCTGCCTGGCAAGTGTGAGGTCCTGAGTTCGGTTTCCAGTACCCACAAAAAAAAAAAAAAGAAAGAAAAAAAAGAAATACAAAACGTAATGCACCTGAACATTTCAAAGTTAACATTATATAGAACATTTAAGCAATATTTATTTTTATGGACTGGTGAGATAGCTCAGTGGCATAAGCGCCTGCCTGGCAAGTGCAAGGTCCTGAGTTTGACTCCTGGTACCCACATACGAAAAAAGGGCCGGTGATATCGCTCAGCGGCACAGGCGCCTACTGGTGCACGAGGTCCTGAGTTCAACCCCCGGTACCCACAAAAAAAAAAAAAGTATTTTTTAAAAATTCCATATTAAAGCTTACAATTGTCTAGCATTATTTATAGTATTAGATGAATTTTGTTATGGCTTTTAAAAGCAATACATGCATACTCAAAAATAGTCACAACCTGCCAAAACATTTTTAAACAATAAGCATGGTTTCAGATCATACCATTATATCTGAATAAAAATACACTTGTGTTTTATACAGAAGATAAGAACATGCCAAAAAGAGATAGATATCCTGCCTCTTCAAATAAAAGGAATTATTTTCCTGATAGATCACATAAAAAAGTACATAGTCAAAAATATACTATCTAGAGATTAAGCTTCTAATGATGTTTTAACAACTTCTTCCTCAGTTTTTCCATTTAGTGATATCTACAAATAACTGTTTTCAGGTTTACATCTGAGGAAATTATCAATATATTATAAATGCCTAAGATTTAGCATTTTGAGTTAAGGCTTCATACACTGCCATCTTGTGATAATTTGAAGAACGTTCAAGTCTTTTGAGAAATGTTTTCAGGTGGAGCACAAAGCTCAAGGCCACATTTCCTTGAATGATGGGCTAGAATCTTGCATACCGTCATTTATCTTGATTGAAAGGAAGCTGGTTAAACATTGTAGTTCCAATCTCTGCTTCTCCTACACTGTGACCTTGGTGAAGTTGTTTAACATCTTTAGCTACTTAACATCTGAGTTTATTTCTTTGCAAGGTAGAGGGTATATATATATATATCCCAAAGGTTTTAAGAAATTACTGTATTAAGAATACGTTGTTGTTCATTGTACATGGTGTATCATAAACCCTGTTAGTCATCTTACAATTACTTTGAAAAGCAATTTTGTGATTTCATGATCAAGATCAATTATATTTTCTCTAAAATACTCCTGAAGGTGTTTTTGTCCTTCAACAGAGAGAAAATATAGATGGTTTACAGTGGATGTATTGGTCATGTTTTTATCACTAGGAAAAAAATAACTGACACTCACAATTTAAGTAGGAGAAATTTATTTTGGCTCACAGTTTCAGAGTGTTCAGTCCATAGTTTGCTAGCTCCAAGGCAGAAATGGTTTGTCAGAAGGGCCTAGTGGAGGAAAGCTGCTGAACCATGGCACCCAGGAAGCAGAGAGAGAAGCCAGATATACCCTCCAAAAGCACACCCCTCAGAGACACATCTCCTCCACCCAGGCTGTACTTTGTAACAGCATATTCAGCTATGAGCTCATGAGTGGATTATTCCAGTGATGAGTACAGAACCCCATGATTCAATTCCCTCCCAGAAGCCCTACCTCTGACATGAGACTTTTGAGGGACTTTTCAGATCTTAATCCTAACAGTGGGACAAGTGACATTTACAGCTACTGCTTCAAACTATAAAGAATATTTGACAATTCTAGGTTTAGATATGTATCTATCATTTAATAGTTTTGTACTATAATCAAAACATACTCCTGAGTGAAAGTTCTATGTGTGTTTTCTGCTAAATTAGCAATGTTGATACTTATTTGCTTAATTTTGGGGATTTTGTTCTTGCTTTTGCTTTTTCAAACAAGTTCTTGCTGTGTTCCAGGCTGGTGTCAAACTCATTTATATATCAACAATACATTTACTAGAGTGCTTAGCACATAGTAAATATTCAACAAATATTTGTAGCTCCTTAGTAGCATATGGCCAACATGCTCTACACAGTTCAATTAATATTAAGCCCATATTATAATTAAATAACTAAAATAATCAATATTTGAAGCACGATTGCAAATTAATAAAAGATTCAGCCATGAATACTGCTAAGTAGAATACAAATCAGAAGTACATGAATTCTACAATAGATTAAACAAATGGCACACAATTTTGATCAGAGGGGCTTAGGAAAATATACAGAGGGATGTACAGAAGATTAAGATTAAGAAAAACACTCTGTTTCCCTGATAAACATTTCCTCATTTATTTATTAGTAATTTTTATGGTTCATTTAGCAAACATAGGGAAGAACAAAGATAATTTTTACAAGCTCAGTTAATGTCTTTTTAAAAATTTAGTACAGATGCAATTAGATCTGAAGGGACTTCTGATTCTGCAACAGTCCTCTCCTAAGAGAAAATGATTTGGAAAATTTTCACTAGAAAACTGTGCTCTAATCCTCTACCTCTCCTTTTGAGGGAATATTTAAATCTTGAATAGTCACAAGAAGATGCACTTTTATCAAAGACCAGAACAGCTCTTTTGTGTCATGATATCTAGCAGTGTAAAATTAAGAGGGAAAGGCAGCCTGAAACCCCCTCTTTTTCTGCCATATTTATGCAGTGCCCCTCTGATCTAGCCATAAAAGGTTTTGATAGTGGGAGAAAGGACAACAGACAAGGAGACAGATGAGGAAAGAGTCTAAAGATGTCAGTGGAATTCTCACTATGGCCAAAAAATATCAAATAGCTGTCAGAGCACATCTTGATTGATGTTATTAAAACATACTTGGGTCAATAAAAATTGCTCTGAGGTCACAGTGTGGCTCCCAGTTCTACAATTCCACTCTAGGACTTGGGGGTGCGATAAATCGTATCTAAGTTGAACTCAGCTAATTCTCCTTATATGTCCTGTGACATATAGTGTTAGAATTGCTCCTGAAGGAGAGGCAGCAACACGTAGCTTAATAGGCAGCACTGTCAGCAGTGCCTGCCATAAAGCAACAGACAGCAGGTGGAGAATCATCCGTTCCATACTCTAGAAAACATCCTTTTGTCAATAATTCAAATGAGGGATTACCAAAATGTGGCCATTACAAATTAGCAATTACCCATTACGTACATAAAAGGCATAAAATTGTTGTGGGAGCTACCTTAAAAATCTGCATATATCATTATTTCTGCTTACCTTTAATTACAGGAGAAGAAATATAATGAACCAGAAGGCAATGCAAGGTAACAATATAAGGAGAGCAAGGAGAAAATGACATGCATTGCTAAGCATTACTTTTCTAAGCGTTACTAAGAACATTCCCTAAGGAGCAATGGATATGAGCAATGAAGGGAGAAAAGATTCATGCTTTATGCATCCATTTAACAAATATTTATTGAGTGTCTAATTTGTGCCAGGCAGGCATTATTGTAGTCTCTGGAGATACTACAGGGAGCACGACCGAAGAGCTCACATTTTAATGAGAGTGGATAAAATATAAAATAGGACGTAAAAAAAATATCTTAAAACATAGAGTGATGGGATGCAGGGCTACTTCTATTGTAGAATCAGGGACACCGTTCTGAAGCGTTGATATTTGTGTGGAGGCCTGGACAATAGATGGTACCAACCTTAGGAAAACTCGAGAGAAAAATAAGACATGGAAGAGTGGCTGGGTAAAGCCATTGCTGCGGTGATGCAATGCTTTCCTGGAGCGCGAAGTCCAAGCAGAACTTCGTGTGTTGTGGGATTAAGTCCAAGTGGCAGAAGCGAGTGTATGGAGAATCTTCAAAACTTTGCTAAGTGATTTGGGTTCTCTTCTAAATGAAATGGAAATGAAATGACCCAATCGTAAAGCTTAAAAAAGAAATTTTTAAATGGATTATGAGGTGCCTGAAGTGTTGAGATAAAAGGTTTAGGACTTCTGAATTATGAGTATCAGAGGGGAACAAAAGAACTCCACGAGTGGAATCTTGGGAAGGCAGATGGGATACAGAAATATGGCAAGACGATTATCTTAAGCAAGAGGAAACAGCAGAAACCCTCTTGTTTGGTCTGTCCGTATCCCTAGCACATGAAGACCTTCATTGCCCGATTGTAACCTAACCTAAGTGTCCTCTGGAGCACTCATCAAACGTCTTCATGTCCTACTGAAACTTCCCTCAACTAAAACCCCGTGACTCCTCTTGTTCACGCATGAAATTTTGTTCATCCTTTAAGACCAAGCTCAGGGCCGGTGAGATGGCTCAGCGGCGTAAGCGCCTGCCTTGCAAGCGCGAGGGCCCGAGTTCGACTCCCGGATCCCATATACGAAAAAGGGGCCGGTGATATCGCTCAGCGGCACGGGTGCCTGTTGGTGCGCGAGGTCCTGAGGTCGACCCCCCGGTACCCACAAAAAAAAAAAAAAAAAAAAAAAAGACCAAGCTCAAATGAGACCTGGTAATTGAAGCCTTCCCTTGTTGCTGAAGACTTTTCAGAGCTGAAAGCATTTTCTCTCTGCACCTGCATTCTTTGTATATACCTCTGTTACTTCGGTTTCACGTTGCACTCTACCATTGGGTTTAAATCCTTTCTGAGCAGATTTTGCTGTTCAAAGAGCAAAAGAGTCGTTTTCACTTTAATACCATCTGTGCCAAGTACGAGGCCTCCATCACAGGAGGACCTCCGGTAATGTGTATTCAGTGAATGATTTGCAACAGCCCGAGTGTCAGGGAATAATATCTGATGACACGGAGATGAGCAAACTTACCTTTCTTTATCAGACATTCACTCTACTGTATGCTGGGTATGTGCTGTGAATGGGCTATTTCCATAGGCTAATAATCTGGGATTGTGTAATTCTCATTTTCAGCTAATTACTAACCATGAGAAGAAAGTCAGATCATGAAATAGTATATCTACATGTTATATAACAAACTATTTTTTTATATATGGGATCTCACTAATTTGCCTAGGCTGACCTCGAACTTGCCTTCCTCCTCCTTCAGCCTGCCAGGTAGCCAAGATGACAGGCATGCACCCCCACACCCAGCCTGACAAACTCTTTAAAACAGAAATGGAAGGCTTTTTACTTTTTTTCTGCTCAAGGCAGACATTCTAAAGATAGTGCTCCAAAAATACTTGCAAATATTAAATAAAAGTATGTGTGATAAATGGAGTGAGTTAAGTAGGAAACGATGATACCATTAGTGGGGGAAATTAAAGAAAATTATTCCTTTGTAATATGAACAAGATTGTTTTAGTAGGGAGAATTGTAAGATGCCCTCAAAATTCCCACTGCACGATATCCATGCCACCCTTGGAGTATGGGCTGGGCCTGTGAGTGTTACAAGGTCTCTCCCTTATTTTGCTGCATTCTGTGACAACTATAATCAAAGTCACAGTCAATTGATTTTGTGTTGATCAAAAGGGAGCTTATGTTGGCTGGGTCTCACCCCCTCTGGTGAGCCCTTTAAAGGGGTCTGCAAGTTAGAAATGGAAGAAGTCACAGAGATGCTACCTCCTGGTTTTGAAGAAGCAACATGCTACTGGCTGTGGGTAGGGTCACATGGTGGGGAAAGAGATGAATTCTACCATCAGTCCATGACAGGAGGGGAAGAAGGATTCAAAACCCAAATGACATTGCTGTCCCAGCCTACACATAGAGTGCAATCCTGCAAAGCTCTGGGCAGATGACCCTGAAGCTGTGCCTAGGCTTCTCACCCATGGAGAAGTGCGTTGTTTTAAGCAGCTGCATTTATGATTTATTCAGCACCAATAGAAAACTAATTCATTTCTGGTTTTGAGCCATGCCAGTTTGGAACCGAGTAGCAAGATGACATTATTGAACTCTGAAATAAGCCCTTCCAGGATAGCTACAAGGATGTTCTCTAAATATATCTAGAGTTCAAAGAAATCATAACAATATTAGAAATCTTTTTCAACCTCCTCATTTTATAATTGCCGAAGGTGAATTTCAAAGATATCAAGTAATTTGCCTTCAGGTCACATAACTGTGATCTGGAGCCTTGGGGACAGGCTTTACCGACAGGTGCCATCATAGTTGGGGAAACATCAGCAGGCGAAGAGCCAAAAGCTTCAGGAAGGAACAGCAATACAGGCTCCACCAAAGCTGCTGAAATTCAGGAATATTTCCAGTCTCCAGAAGAATATGCTAGGGCCCATGTGTAGAAGGATTGGAACACACCGTAGGGACCAAATGCTAGTGTAAAACACCCAGGAGCGAAGCACCGATCTTTTCACCAGTACTGCAAAGTAAACTGAGAAACTCATCATAGGAGAAAGAAAGTTGACATTGTTAGAACCAAGGCAACAGTTCTGTGAAAGGTGAGCACTGAACTGAGTGAAGGCAAGCCGATGGTCTTGGGTAAAGATTTTAGGAATCTCCCTTCCTGGGATCGGTTTATTCCCCGCCTCTCCCCTACTGCCTGAGAGTGGAGCAGGGCTGAACAGGCCAGATGGGAGTCTTAGTGATAAGTTTAAGAGGCTATACTGGCACAGTGGCGTACATGTTATCCTAGCTACTCAGGAGACTGAGACAGGAAGATCTCAAATTCAAGGCCATCCTGAGCAATGAAGCAAAACCCTATCTCAAAATACAAAGGGCTGGTGATAGAGCTCAGTAGTAGGGCAGCCCTGGGTTAGAACCCCAGTAAGGCTGGGGGTGGCGAGCTGCATGACAACAGGGATCCATTGCATATTTTCTTTTCCACCATGATGTTTGGCTAGGGGCAAATAGTCTGCATGGGAAGAAACAACCCTTTTAGGTTAATGCACATGTTTGTTCTTTTCATCCTCTCATCTACCTCTGGAATTTTATCTCTCTTTTTATTAAAGCAAGGCAAGGGAGGTCATCTCTGGGAAAAGGGCTCATTTAACTGACACTAATTAGAGCACAGTGGGGTTCTCCATGTCAGTGATGTTCTTGGCCCAAGAATGTTGGCTGTTTATGACTCACAGCACTGAAATACTCCCTTTCATCCCACTGGGTAAGAGATTAAGGATAAGGAGATTAAGGGTAAGATTTATTTCAGGCTAAAATAAACTTTGTTTTCATCTCTAATTTACAAAAGAATTTTTCTTTCATAAGGTCTTTAGATACCAAGTGAGGTTTTCCTGGATTTCCAAATCATTTTCCTAAATCACCTTCATCCTATGCATCACAATGAAGTTTTGTATTTTCGCACAATTTTAATGATTCTAAATGAATCAAGGTAACAGGTCCTAAATTTATTTTAGCATTTGGGTATGTCCTTAACTATAACTGGACATAGCTTGAGTTCCATATCCTCATGATTGTGTGGGGATTTCCCTGAGTTAAAATTGGACAACAAATTACTGTCATATTTACTACCCTGGCACTATTGTTACATAATCTCAGAAACTTTTTTTCCTGGTCAAGAGAAATGTTTCAGTTTTATTCCTACCTTCTGTTCTGTTCCTATTTGGAACATCGTAAATGCTCAGGAACATTTCTTAAATAAGCAAAGAATGAGACATAAGTACAGTTTGCTCTGAACTACACAAATAGAACAAAAAGTACAGACTCTAAAAGAAAACTAAATTCTCATTATTAGACAATAAAATTTTCGTCTTAGAAAACTATTGTATCAAGTAAGTTGGGACATTGACATTAGCACATCAGTTTTATATTTAAGAATTTTAGCAGAGGTGGATTTGAGAGAAGAAAAGGAAAAATCTAAAAAAGATTCCTCATTTTGCATCTTGGAAGTGATGTTAACCTGTTTAAAAGGAACTGGGTCAAGAATGCATTTGGGAAGCCCAGTATGGTGGCACATGCCTGTAATCTCAGTATAGTGAGGACCCTGTCTCAAAAAGGAAAGTGTGTTTGGGCTAAGTGGGCAGTAGGTAGTGAAGAGAATGAGCCTGGTTTTGAATACAATATGTGCAGTGAACTAAGATGTTCAAGGAAAGCTTGCATTTATGCATTCGTAAAGACGAGTAGGCTATGCTCTGTTAATAGCCTCAAAATCTTTGTAGCTTGTTCTGAGTGAGATTTATTCTCACTCTCATCAAGTTTATTTCTCAGTACAAGTTGTAAGGTTAGAGACTTGTATCATATTGCAGCCATGTTGTCAGGAGCAGGGGAAGAAGGAAATGACACATGATGTGAGATGTTCATAGGACAAATTCTATATGTCTGTCATGTCACTTTTACCCACAATCCATTGGCCAAAACTCCATCATATGACTCCAATTAACTGTCATAAAAGAAATGAAATGTAGTGTTTCCAAAATCCCAGGAAGACTAAGCAGTGTAAGGAAAGACAGAACAGCTTGTCTTCCAAAAGAGAACTAACAGAAATACAAATTGTGAGCTCAAGGTTGCGTTTTCATTCAATTTATTTGCTAGGTACTTAATGACATTCTAAATGAGAACTCCAGTTTCTTCCCAAGGAAAATAAATATAATAATACCTGTGTTATCTACAAAGGTATGATAATAAAATTAAACAATGATGTGGAAGAACTAAGTTCTAAAACAGCATATGGAAGAAAAACCTATCATACATACATTTTTTACTGTGTGCACAGAAAGGGCCAAAATTACTCCCTGTTCTTCCTCACCCTTCCTTCCTAGATAGCATACTTCCCCAGTAATTGTGTGTAACACATATGTGTGCATATGTGTGGGAGCTGCCATCTTTTCACACCTGAAGATAGCAAAGAGTGCCAGACAACTTCATCGTCCACTTCGTTTAGCCCAGGGGTCAGGAACTTTTTCTCTAAAAGGTCAGATAGTGTATATTTCAGGCTTTGCGGGCTATGAGGTCACCAGAGAAGGCTCTCACAGCTATTTAACTCTGCCATTGTAGCACAAAAGTAGCCACTGAAAATATTAACAAGAATGGCTCTGTTCCTACATTTACAATATAGGCAGTATACTGAAGATCACTAATTAATTATGCAAGACACTCTATACATTCAAAGGAAAGGATTAAATATAATAAACTTTGATAGTAGATAGGCAGTACCCTAAGACATTTTGTTCATCTTTCAACATTCTTGTTTTTAGCACCTGAAATAATTAATACCTATCACTAGCACTGGGTGAACAAAAACACTTTGTCTTACTCCAAAACAGGAGCTGGTATACACAAATAAACTTATATGGAGACTAGTGAAACATTTTTAAATAGGAGAGTCTTCATAGATGTGATTACATAGTATCGACCAAACTAATATTTGTAATGGAAAATAGGTAATTAATTATAAAACTTAAGCAATGGACAATGAACAAACTAGAAACGTCAAGCTCCTAAGTGAGGCTTAGAGAATTCAACCCAATCTCAAAACTATTTGTTTTGGTTGAGTAATATTTATGTGTTACTAGCATTTCTTGGATAAAGGAATACAGTAATTATAATAAACCAGTGAAGAAATACTATTTGTAACTTGAGATGCTCGAGAAGTTATTAATGGACTACTTGTCATTGTATCATCTATATTTTCTTCAGCCTGTAAAACATCTAACTGCCAAAATATTTATTTATGAAAAGACTTCATGTCTACTGGGTCTGTTATTAATGTTTTTCTTTCCATTTTTATGTTTTACACCATGCATTTACACAATCCTCTGTTGCTTTTGGAATGATTTAGTATCCTTCCAAATAGTAAATTCTCTACCAGTTACAATATGAGAGATCATAAAACTTAACCTTGACTGAAAAGAAAAAAAGAGGTATTTCCAGCAGGAGATGAGTTTTTCTTTAAAACAGTTGCAAAGGAAGGTCTTGCTCTAAAGACAATGCACTGGGTGGAGGAACAAAATCTCTATAGATACACTAGCTTGTGCTTATACAGTACTTTCTGGATAACAGGTTAACACAATGGAATCTAATTATCTGTGGAGTCAGAGGTCATTCACAGTAAAAAGACACCCTGTGGTGGAAGATGAAGCTCTTCTCTTCACTCTACACTGCCCATAAGGTGCTGAGTAATATGAGTTCACTCTGATTATTCTAAAACAATCGTATTTGAAATGACTTCATGCATTTTTAGCATTAAGAATGGTAGAATTGTATATAGAACTTTAGCTCTGCATGTATTTTCCATTTTTCTCACCTTTGATTATTGCCTTTTTCCTGCAGCTGCCTAATTATGCTCTATCCCTTGCCGATTGGAGGTCTGGAATCTCACCCACTAATTATATTTGTTGTGTTCAAAAGCAGAGCCTTGCCAGTGAGGCACCTGCAAACTTCACTTAATGGGGATGTTCTGAATTAAAAACCCCTTATTCCCACCTTCATTTACAACTTTCTTACAAAATTTAAGCAGGGAGTTTTCCTGTAATCACTTATAAAAGCCTTCTTAAACATAATGTAAACCTGTGATGCTGTAACCCGACATTTGCTATATTTAATGTGTTATTGTAAATCTATTAGAGTTGTCAGTACAAGTCCCTCAACAAGCATTTATTTATTACCCACTACGTGCAAAGTATTATTTTAAGAACAATGATGGTTATAATGAGATAAACTATAAGGAGCTTTCGTAATTAAACAACTCTACAATGAAGCATGGGTGATAAGGGCTATAACAGCGTTAGGCAAATTCCATGGGCGTGTCAAAGAATGACAGTTAATGAGCTGAATCAATTATGAATTTAGAAAATAATTTTAAAGCAAGATTGAGAATAATATCTTCCCCCAAGATGCCCTAGCTTCCACCACCACTCTTCACTCAATTACCCAGATACGAAGCTGAGAATTATCTTTTACAGTGACCGAGTCTAGGACTTACACAGAGAAGACTGGATTCCAGCCCTGCCTTCCCAACTTACTAGCTGGAGCAGTTTGCTTAATCTTTTTAAATCTCAATTTCCTCATAAAATGGAGAACAATTATTCTTACTTCACTGGCATATGGTGAGCACTGAATATGATAAAATAAGGGGTTGGCATGCCCACATAACTCTTTGCAAATGTAAAGGGTTTCTCTTTTTCTTTCATTCCACCCTAATTTAGATTGACAGCATAAAATTATTATTTTAATTCAGTAAATATTTTATAATTGAAGGCTACAAACAATAGAAATGACTAAAGAGTAGCATTAGGATCAACCCCTGAGTCATCTATGGACAAAGCCCCTCCCAATAAATTGTTCCTTCAAAACCAGAACATAGAGTATAGGAAGAAGAAAAGAGAAATCATAGGTGCCATCAAGACAGCCCCTGCTTTTAGAATATTACAGCAAATGTTGGTATTTAGAAAGTGTGTGGAGGCTCTTTCACAGCTCTTTTTAGAATTTCAACCAGTAATCTGTTTTATAAAATTTCTAGCAAATTGTGTTATGAATGGAAAGGAATCCTTACTTGGGGACTCAGTTATGTCAATTATACCAAATACTATTTTTATGTAAATAAATAATCCACTGCAGGAATATTTAATACATTTAGTCATCTTGTGTCTTGGATTCCCTTTAATCTGAGATTGTTTCTCAGTTTTTCTTTTTTATGACATTGAAAATTTTAAAGAATACAAACCATTTACTTGGAGAACGTTTCTTACTTAGAGACAAGTCAGATCTTGGTTTGACTACATTTATGCATTTTTAGCTCAAAGACTACATAAAGACCACTGTAAAGTTAAGAGATCTTTCCAGTATGTTATATTAGAAGACAGGGAATGTTGATTTATCCCATTATTGCTAATGATAATTTTTGTTAAGTTGGTGTATATGTGCCATTCTATTCCTTCAATCTAAAGTTACTACTTTTCTTCTTGTGACTAATAACTAATTTTGTGAGATACTGGATATTCTGTATATAATCCTCATTCATATCTTCAAAAGTTTGTTCACTGTTAGCATCCATTGATGATTTTTACCTGAATTAATTATTGTGATAGTTACAAACCATCACTTGATAATTCTGCAATTCCTAGTCCTTTGTGTTAAATGATAGATACCCTCTTGTAGGGAGGATCTTTCTCTTTTCTCCTCTTCATTTATTCACGTAAATAACTTTTATCAGTATGGACTCAAGGTTGTTATAAAGCTCAGTGGGTCATAGTTCATTACTGGTTCAGCTTAATTTTGTCCATTGGCAAATGGGAGCCCTCCCAATCTAACTTCTGGGTCCTTTGAACCTGATTCCTTCGTTTCCTATTATTTTCACTTTCTCTCTTTCTGCACAACAAAAAGTGTGTTTCAGGCTCTTCTTATACTTTTGCATAAATAAATGGATGGTAGATAGGTAGGTAGGTAGTACACAGGCAGATACATAGGTAGGTGCATAGATATAAACACAGATTAAAGATAAGAATAACATTAAAAATATGAATGGGTAAATCTGGGTGATGGGAATGTGGGAGTTCTTTCTACTACTCTTGCAAACTTCTCTTTAATTAAATTTTTTTCCATACTAAACTATCTAAAAGCATAAACAAAGCAAACCAATTATGTTTCTGCCTAACTAGCCTTTTTGAACTAGCAGTTTCCCTGTGATTTTTCCGCCTTCTGGAGAGATGATGGCATGCTACCTTTCTACAAGAACATGCATATTTTTAGCTCTTTCAGATGTCCAGTTGTTTTAATTCTAAGGCTCAACTGGTCAACAGTCTTCAGAATTTCATAAAACCTCCAAATATCACCTTATAAGCTCTGTGGGCCACTTTTTTCTCCCCAGTTGCTGTGACTCTGAATGATAAAGTATTTTATTTTATTTTATTTTATCATTTTTTGTGTGTGTATGGGTACCGGGGGTTGACCTCAGGACCTCTCGCGCCAGCAGGCACCCGTGCCGCTGAGCGATATCACCGGCCCTTTTTTCGAATGTGGATACTGGGAGTCGAACTCAGGACCTCGCGCTTGCCGGGCAGGCGCTTATGCTGCTGAGCCATCTCACTGGCCCCGATAAAGTATTTTAAATTAGAGTTACTGGCATATTAGAAAGGAAGTTAAAAAATTGTACGGGTAGCATGAGAAAGAAGTTTACAATTATGATATTGGAAATAAATGTAAAGAGTGAATTAAGGAAAGTATAAAATATTATGTCAGGGATCTGATTAAATGATATATGGGGTTATAAAAGAGGGAACTAATAAAATTCATTCAACTAAACTAAGCCTAGGTGATTAAAAGTCAGTATTGTGTTGCCATAGATATTAACGTGGACCTGGTAAGTAGTTAGGGTAGCGTCAGCAAAGGAGGTAATATAAACTGAGAATATAGAAGACAGATGCAATTCCACCAGTATAATATTACAAGCTAAGCAGTGTCTCTGAAGGATGAAAGCGCATTTCTGAAGGATGAAAGACATTTCTGTAAATGTAAAATAGTTATAAATTTCAAATGCCTAATTACTCAATTCCTCCAAAGCATCTTCCCTTCAGCGCTCAGCTTTCTTGCACGTATGTGCTGAGAGTCACGTGTAGAGCGGATGTTACCAGTGTTGTCAATCATGAAAGGACATGTTTTGGCCCCCAAATTGGCTGTAACTGTTAGCATGATACATAGCGTATGTATTATTTGTGCATGGATGTGTGTCCTCATGATATGAATTAGTAAAGCGAACACATCGATATGAAAGCTCTAGTTTTGTCCCTATTTCCTTCTAGTTCCCAGGAAGTTACAATAAATAACCACATTGGCTGTGCCATAAAAAAAGTACATTTTAAATAAATACTGATCATGCTTGGCCTTCATGTTTAGACAGGGACATTTTGTCATAGCCACAAAATTTGTCACTTATTGAGAACAATTTGGTTCTCATGTTTTTATGCATAATACCCATGGGAATTCCACTGAAGAAATCTCTGGCTTACGTCTTTGTCGGTTCCCTGGACTTGAGAGTGACATGGTTAGAAAAATCATTAAGAGACTTACTATAGCACAGAGAAAAAGAAATGTCAGGACAGTAGTAAATAGTAAGAATTAAATGTATTTAGCCAAAACTTAAGAAAAAAAGCATTCAGTGTTCTGTGTTTTCTAATGATGTCCTACAATAATTTTCTCTCACAAAAAAATTCTGATTGTTTAAAACATAATATAATCCTGCTAACATTGAATTTTTTCCTAAATGCCATTTGATACATTTAACAAAATAAAATCAGGAGACAATGATATTTGGAGAGGAAATTTAAAATTTAAATTCCAAACTGAATGCAGGGATACATGTCTATAATTCCAGCTACTGGGGAGACTAAGGCAAGAGGATGGCAAGTTTGAGACCAGCCTGGGCAATTTAGCAAGACCCTATCTCAGAATAATAAATAAAAATTTTAGAAATCAATACTTCACTATAAATTCTTTATTTCTGAACTGTTATACCATAGCTAACCTGTGGTTGTACATGATAAATTAATCTTGTTCCAAAGTAAATACAGTTGAGAAATCTGTTTTCATTGATGAGTAACTTGAAAGTGAAACAATGAAGACATGTGTCAGAATTCTCTCCAAATATCGAGTACTTTTTAATTTTTATGCCATTTCAATGTAACAGCTAGAGATGCAACATGTTTTAAATTTTATCTGCTTTTTTGGCATTGTTCTGTACTTTGCTATGGTTATACAATAAAATTAAGCATAATAAAATAAAAAATGAAATATAGACAACACACAAAACAATACCTCAAGCACTCACTTACAGTGTTTGCACTTTTTACGCAGAAATCCTCCCATGATATCCCAATTCTAGCTACCACTGTGCCATCCATGAACATGGAATTGTTACCCAGTTGTGTATATTTCCACCACACAGGTGCAGTGGGCTTAAGAAGTCTCAGGCGCATATAGAGTTGTAAAATGCAGTAAAAATTTAGTACGTGAAGAGTTGCATAATTCTTTCTTTGTTTCTAAAAGCTTTTTAAGAGTAAATTTATGTATTTTAATTTTTTTGGTTTGTTTGAGACAGGGCCTCATGATGCAGTTCAGTGGCCTTGAACTCTCTATGTAACTCATGCTGGCCTTAAACTCATGGCAACTTTCCTACCTCAGCCTCCTGAGTGCTGGGATTATACACATGCACCACCACACCTGGCTATTTTAATTTTTAATAATGACTGTGTTCAGTGACCACTTCTCAAAACAATAAAACAATAAAAATCAGTTCTTGAAAGCTAGTTTGTGACAGCTCCAGATCACCACTTTTTCTGCCAATATTCAGGTGTAATATACAAAGTAAATTCTCCTTAAAACAGGTCTTGTATCCAAATCCTCAGTAGTTCTTCACATAGATTTTATTTTTCTTTGTGTGCATTTTGCCATTGTGAACTGTCACTTTTTGGGGTGGGATATATGTTGACACACCATCTTTTCCACTGGTCTGTGAACTCCATGAAGTCGGTTACTCCTCCAGAAGAGAAGATTAATTAGCATAAGTGGCCAATCAAACAATCTAGGAATATATTTCTAACCATGTGGCATTCTACTCTTATGTGATTTATCTACCAATATCAAAATTATTAGTCATGCTTATTGTAGTTGTAAAAGATAGAAACCCAATTCCAAAGAGCTCAAGCAAAAATAATAATTTGGGGCCACATATTTTGGGAGAACATTGAGTGGATCAACTTTAATTCTAAAAAAGAAATTCTTTAATTCTAAGAAAGAAATGCAAGAAAATCATAAACTAAGGGCCAGTGTTTCTGGAACTTCCTTGGTCCATTTCTGACTTCTATTTGTCTCATTACTACCAATGCATCTTAGAAAAACAATCCATGGCATTTCATATGGTGGATTTATTGGCTCATTAAACAAAAAATTTATTGAATTTTAATGTCTGTTTTAATGTCTAGTACTGTGTTTAATGTTGTAAACAGCACGGTGAAGAAGACAGACACCATTACTCTTCTTGTAATTCACCCGCTAGTGATGAAGTGATCACTAAGTAACTGCAATACTATGGAAAAGCAATACGGTAAGAGAAGTCTAGGGTTCTCAGGAGCACACAGGAACAGCGCCAAAACTAGCCTTAGGAAGTACAAAAAGATTCCAGGAATGATAGTGTCCAAGCTGAGATCAGAAAATATGACTAAAAGTCAGCCAGGTCAATTTTGCTAAAGATAAATTTCTTTATTGAATTATTCACTTTTGTTCATTCTGGGAAAAGATGCCAATATTTTTTTAGATTACCCATGAAACTCTAGAAAGGAGAGATTTAAACTGTAAATATGACTAAACCAGAAAATTTTTAGACTCCTATTAATGGTGTCAAAAACTGAATTCGCCCTTCTGGTCTAAGGACACTGGGAAATCTTATACTTATTTGCTGTAATAAGAAGATGTGATAATAAGTACAGTGACAAGGACCAAGCAAGCACTTGATAGCTCTCCTCCTGAATATAAGAGATGAAACTAGTAATGGTGAAACATAAATTAATTTAACAGGTTCATCTTATAAACTATGTTTTTTGGGAAAGCCTGATTAGCAATAAACTACTTCCCATAAAATAAAATAGCTTTTATTTTTATTTACTAAGACACATTTGAAAAAAGAATATTTCTGAGAACCTTAGCCTATGTGGGAATCTCATCTTTCCTTGGGAACTGTATGCACAGATCTTTGCCACAAAAAATTAATTCATTTATGCTCTTTGCATAGCATCCCCATCTTCTAGGACAGAGAGAGGTTGAAATATGAGAGAAAATAATTCTCAAAGAGAGCCTTGGAATTGAATAAGCACCAGCTTACCTGCTCCAATAGGGAAGAGTAGAAATTTGACAGAGTTTGTTCACGAGGAGAATGAAAACGACATGCAGAGGATTAAGCTGGTATAACAGCAGTTTCATCAAACCAAGCGTTAGAGAATTGTGAGGGGAAAGCAAAATCCTAACTACAGTTTAAGAGACTGAGCAAAGAAGATGGATGTTGTGAATTAATATTGTAAGAACTGACCAGATCCCCTCCAAATTAATGATATTGGATCGATCCAAATATATTCAATGCACGATGCAGTTTGCTAAATCTGTGAACTGATGACAGAAATTGACCACAATATGTCAGGTATGTGCTGACTTAGTCACTGAAGCATCGAGATGAGAGACTGTGGCCCCACGGTTTGCAATTAGTGAAATGGTGATGAGGAAGTAACTCACTTAGTTTCAAAAAAGAATTAATGGTGTAGATAGAATTCAATTATTTCTAATTCTAAGGGCTGTTTCACTTTCCCTGCCGTACATGCAATAAAGAGTGGAAGAAATGACTGTATGTCTAATAATCTTTTGAATAACAATAGTTTTCTGAGAGTATTTTTTGTGAATTACCTATGCATCATAATTTTAGAGTGGTATTTTGGCAGGTAAGTAAAAGTTTCTGAGCTAATATGCCTAGGAATGTTTAATTACTCCCCCATCATATTAAGTAAATATAATTGATACAAATTATTAAATAAGCTGTATCTACGTATTACAAATTAATACTAGAGTAGAAAATGATCACTTCTGAGCCATCGCACTATGAATGATTGCTTACCTCCTCACAATCTTTAGTTAATGTCTCTATGTGTTATTCAGCTTTAGGCCAGTATACGAAGTACCCGAGATAATAAACTTATGCAGAGAAAGGGTTTATTTTGGCTCAGTTTTGGAGGTTCCATGATAGATTGGCCTCGCTAAGCTGGGTGTGGTAGGGCAGCACAGCATGGAAGGAATGTGTGGCAGAGCATGACTGCTCAGCTTGGGACCAGCAAGCAAAAAAAAAAAAAAAAAAAAAAAAAGGAAGGGGCTGGGGCCCCGCAATCCCTGTCATGGGCTATGCCCCCAGTGACCTAGAGACTTGCCTCTGGAAGCTTCCACCAGCCTCCTAGTAGTGCCAAGCTGAGGACTAAGCCTTTAACGTATAGGCTTTGGGAGATAATTATCCGAACCAGAGTTGCACAGTAATTCTGTATGCTAAGTATTTAGATGCACTGAAGTTCTGGCAATTACAGGTACTTCCTTTCTCCATTGCAAACCTACAAAGGATGCATAGTCATCAGTCTGTTGCAAATCCATTTCTCAGATATATACAGACTTAGCTGTAGACAAACACACGTGTAACCTTTGTTCTGGGCAGAAAAATCCCTTCAGCTCACTCTTCTCTGCCTACTTCCAAGAACTACAGGAGATTTATTGCCGACCACTGAGCCTTATGTCTTAACTTTCTAAAGACATTACTAAAATCCATATGACAGAGAAAGATAGTTCTTTCATTTTGCTCTAGTGCTCAGTCTCACAGGTGCCTGCTGGCACGTGAGGTCCTGAGGTCGACCCCCAGAACCCACAAAAAAAAAAAAATTTCTTTTTTCTCTGCTGCCTCTGCTCCTCACAAGTGCCTTGACCCTCACATGCTTGCCCTCCTCCATGGTGTCATTTTAGCTTTTTAGGGGCGCAATTCACTTCCAGCCAGGCTGGAGATGCCTTCCTTCTTGCTTCCCTCCATGCTGCTATGTTCTTGAAAAACAGAACACACAGAGCAGTTTTAAAAGCAAACGCACACACACACACAGCACATAAAATATGACAGATCAGCTTAACAGTCAAATAAAAGGACAAACTTAAAGATAATTAGTAGAAATCATTCCATTGAAAAACAGAGTAAAAACATTTTTAAGGGCCGGTGAGATAGCTCAGCGGCATAAGCACCTGCCTGGCAAGCGCGAGGTCCTGAGTTTGACTCCCAGAACCCACATATGAAAAAAGGGCCAGTGATATCGCTCAGTGGCATGGGAGCCTGCTGGCACGTGAGGTCCTGAGGTCGACCCCCAGAACCCACAAAAAAAATTTTTTTTTTAAATACAGAGATTTGGTAAAGTGTGACAATATTAAGTTGTCTAATATATGTGCATTTTAAGTCCTAGAAATGTGGAAGAGAGAGTATGACCCATAATGCTAACGTGTCAACATCATTGGGTAAAGTAATGCTTACCAGATTAGTAAAATATACTCCTAGTATGTCTGAGTGGGTCATGGAGACATGGCCTCGGAGTCTATCTCTGGTTCCTAGCCCCTGGTCCAATACTAACCTGCTTCCCTTCAGCCATGAATCGAGCAGCTTTGGCTACCACACCAATGCACCATGATGTTTTCACCTTGGATCCAGCCAACCATGGACTGAATTCCTCAAATCCATGAGCCAAGTTAGACCTCTCCTCCTTTAAAGTGTGTGTGTTGGGTATTGTGTCTCAGCAGTGAGAAAGCTGACATACAGGTGGTGTGAGAGATGAAATATTTAAGATAGAGTGGTCAAAAAGTTTTCTCAAGTTAGAGGAAATATTTCAGATTCAAGAAATTCAGTAAATTACGAAGAGGATACATATCTTCTTAAATCATACATAGGCTTATTATAGTAAAATTTCTAGAAAACAGAAAAGAAACTTTGAAAGCAGCTAGAGAAAAACAATGTGAACGTGGAAACAGTGATTCAAATGAGTAATGACTTCTAATCAAAAACTGTCTAATCCAAATGACGTGGACAAAAAGTATAAAATGAATAAAATAAAACAAGAATTCCCAAATTCTGTATCCAGTGAAAATATCATTTAAGGGTGAAATAAAGGCATTTTCAAATAATGAAATACTAAGAGAAGGTGTGACCAGCAGATCTGCATTTAGGGAAATACTTAAGTTCTTCTATTTGAAGGGAAATTTCTTAGGAAATGCTCAATTTCTTAAAGATGCATAGAACAGTTTAAAGCAAATATTATAGCCCCATATGGCTTGGTGGGGTTTAAAATATGTATAAATGTCATACGTATGTCAAGGATAATACAGTGGATGAGGGCAATGAATAAAGTAATACGTGGCAAGATTTCCACATTTTATGTGAAGAACCACAATAATAAGTAGACTGTAAAATGTTGTGAAACTAACTGTATTTTATATCCTGGGTTAAACCACTAAAAAGCACATACAGGGAAGTAGTTTAAAATCCCATACACAAAATGTAAATCTTTTAAAAGTTCAAAGTACCTAAGAAATATTAGGAAAGATTGAGAAGGACAAAAAGCAGAGAGGAAAAAAGGAAACCAAAAATTAAAGCATAGACCTCAATCCAGGAATTTCAATAATTACATTGAATGGTAGTGCACTAAATAGTCAAAATAAAAAATAGATTTCTTCACATCAAGGATAAACCAAACAAAACTCCATATTATGTATAAGAGATACACTTTAAATCTAAAGACACAGACAGCTTAACAGTTAATGGAGGCAAAAAAAGATGTACCATGCAAACCATAAATGAAGAGGAAGGGTTTGACAATATTAATATTGGACAAAATAGGCTCCAAAACCAAAAGCACTAACAGAGACAAATGGAGAGATTTCATAATGAAAAACTATCAGTTTATTAAGAAGATTAAAACTCTGAAGTGTATTTTCAAGCAAAAAACCGTGAAGGTGTAAGATTTTACCTTCTCCATAGCTAGTAGGGTAGCCTGTCACAGTTTTATAAATAACAGCAGAAAACCCAAGGCTCATTCAGAGACGAAAGGAAGTTTATTACTCACAGCAGTAATAGGAGATAGAGAAACCTTTTATACAATTGCCCTGAGCCCCAATTCTGCATGGTGATGTGGGAAGAGTGGGTTGTTGCCCAGGCATCAGGATGAATTATCGGTGAGAAACCCTGGGATTCACAGCCCTGATTTCTCAGTCTGACTCCCCTCAGCCCCGCCCAGAGAGCGCCTTTCCAGGTTACATAAGGAAACACGGTCTGTGGGGTGCAGGGAGAAGACATCCCCGTCTTTACTATTATAGAATATATACAAGTCTAGTCTGGGAGGGAAGGCACCTGTACGTTTATTCCCTGGAATATAAGAGACATCTTTATCTTGCCAATCTTATCTGATTATATGAACATCCTTGTGAAGTGAGCTTAAAGTAAATTGGCTATTAATGTCTAACTGCAGAATTCTGAGATCTGGGGCGAGCCTTCTCCAGTGATTCCACTCCGCATTTCTTCAGGCTTATGTTTTACTTATCCATGTGTTTGCTATACGAGTGGCCACTCATTAACAACAAAGGCCAGGATTGTGTCCATCCAGTTTGTTTAAGCAGCACTTAATGAAAGCTGTTATGACCAGGCCTACTGATGGCATGTGGCCAACCTGCAGTATGGACTTGAGTCAGGGCCCCAGGGAACACGTTCTAGACGGCTGAGGAAACTCTATAAATACACTGCATTTAGGACATACCATTCAAATTCAGGAGCCTTTCTCCTTAAATGTCTCTAAAGACCCTTCTACCTGGCCAATGGCATCAATCATGTAATGACAGGATGTATTAACATCGTGTCAGTTCCACAGTGGTCCGCAAGAAGGACCTCTGGGGAAAGTCTTTCATCACTGCCACACCCTGCTTCCTAGGGTACCACCTTCATGGTGTGTCTTTCCATGGCCAAAGGGACAAGGGAACTTGCTGAAGTCTCTTTCATAAGAGCACCAATACCACTCATGAGGGCTTCACCTTCATGGTGACTCCCAAAACCTCTGCTTCAAAATACCATCAATTAGGGATTAAGTTTCAACATATGAAACTGCCAGGGGTGTATGAATCCCAAATCCATTGTATGGCTAGAATTTCCCCCACATAACCAAGGATTTCCTCCTTTGTGGTGATCCAGGCACATGATGCTAACAAGCCAAAATAATTACTTTAAATATTTTCAAAGTTCAATGTCTATGGAAGGGGAATAAACCCAGTAGAAGTTTAATATTATTATTTGAATCACTGGCTTTTGATATATTAAGTTTATAGAAACCTACAAAGTGAAAAGAAAGCTGCAAATAGCAAGAATTAAGTTATGTTTCCATAAATTAGCATTTAAAGTTAATATTTTAATTTTTATGTAAATTAGGAATACTTATTTGAAATATAATAGAAAAACTCACTGAAATTAGTCAATAGGTATTTGGGATTACTTTTGGAAAATTTTAAGGATGACTAAGAAAAATTTTAGTATTTAGTGGTAAAATGAAAAGGTCAACAATCTGTATATTCTTTTTTTTTTTTTTTTGTGGGTACCAGGGGGTCGACCTCAGGACCTCGCGCGCCAGCAGGCGCCCGTGCCACTGAGCGATATCACCGGCCCCTTTTTCGTATGTGGGTTCCGGGAGTCGAACTCAGGCCCTCGCGCTTGCCGGGCAGGCGCTTAAGCCGCTGAGCCATCTCACCGGCCCAACAATCTGTATATTCTTAAAAATCATTCAGAAGATAAAAATATACAAAAGATAATCTATACAACCAAGGAAAAATAAAAAAGCATCCAAAATAAGCACAAAAGGAAACAAGAAAAAAACTACACGGTACATTTTCATAAATTATAATTAGTATAATGCTCTGAAAGTAAATGACAATTTTTTAAATTTAGACTTTTCATTTTAATTCAGAATAACAGTTCAATCAGTATAGCAAAGAGAACAAAATAAAACTATCTTTAATTTTTTTGAAGTTGTATTGACAACATTATAACCAGCACATAGAAATTTTCTTTTTCATAGTTGTGACCAATGATTGATTCAATGTATTTTGTAAAAGAGTCTTTTTTAGTATAGAATTTAAGTAAAAAAATTGGTAGAACAAGAATAGCTATATGATCGGTAAAAATATAAAATTTTGGAAATATAAGTTGATGCAGAATTGATGGTATCAGATTGAATTTTGAATAGTTTATTCTTAAATGTCCTGTGATACTCATTAAAATTAATAATATACTAGATCACAAAATATTTAAATAATACCTAAGAAATTGTTTATTGCTCAAGCTATACATTCCTTAGCATTCCCATGCATTCCTAACGTGTTAACTATTTTTTTTAAAATCCTAATTATATTTAATGTTAAATAGACTTTTTATAATGTTTTAGGTCAAGGAAGATTTTAAGAATTCATTAAAAAGCAAATACATAGTATCATCAGATATAAATTTAGGAATGAGAAATTTACATCTAAGAATTCTAGAAGGAAATTAAAGGGAAAATTTTAGATAATATTAAAATGGGAATGGCATTTCCTGTTTTTATGTCCTCTTAAAAATCTACCTTAAATATAGAATACACAGAAGTGCACAGATTGAAAACATATGAGTCAGTGAATTTTCACAAAATGAACAGTGTAGTATCTCCCAAGTCAGATGATGAAATAGAACACTATACCACTGGCCCAAATGCACAGTTACTGCTTAAAGGTAGCAGCTATCTCAAATATTTGTTTCTACCCATTCTTTTCACTCGACATTATGTTTGTATTATCTCATGTCACATCTGTCCTGTAACAATATCATGCTCATTTCATTATCCTGGAATATCCCATTGCATGAATACATAAAAACTCACTTTTTCATTCCCTGTTGGTGGTTTGGTTTCAGATTTGGGTATCACAAATAATGCTACAATGAACAGTTATAAACACACGTGAATTCTTTAATTAGTTTATATACTTCTTTGGGGGAAGAGCAAGTGTACAGCTAGGAGTAGAACTGCTAGAATTTCAGTTATAACAATGATTGTCAAAAGCTTCCCAAAGTCATTGTACCAATTTTTTTGTGTGTGTGTGCCAGGAATTGAACCCAGGGCCTTGCGCCCTCGTGCTTGCCAGGCAGGCACTATGCCACTGAGCTATATACCCAGCCCATTGTATCAATTTTGCTTCTCACCAATAGTATTGAGAATTCAATACTAGTTTGTTACGCTACATTCTTGTGTGCAATGGAATTTCCTAGACTTCTCAATTTTTAATTAACTAAATTATCTGACTGAGGTTTTAATTTTTTAAATTGAATATGAGCACATGGTCATAGAATTAATGGCCGAATGGATAGCTTTTTTTTTGTAAAATGCCTGTTTAAGTCTTTTACACATTTTGTGCTCTGCCTTTTTCTTATTATCTGAAGAATTTCATTTCATATTATTATACATTTATTGAGTAGGTGTACTGATTATAACTTCCCTCAGCTGGGAGTTGCCTTTTCTATTGTCTTAATTTTTAATTAAAAGAAGATTGTAGTTTTAATATATTCCGCTTTATTGATATTTTCCTTTATGATTAATTCTCTTTATTTCAAAATCATAGCCTATTTAATAAATCTACACCTTCCAGAAAAGTACGAGATATTTACCTTTGGACTATCCCCCCAAATTATGTTACCTTACTATATTTTGTTCTATAATCTACTTTTATCCCCTGCTTCCCCCCTGCCTTGGTATCTGGTATAAAGTAGTCATCATTTTTATAGTATCTTATCCTCTCCCTACCTTACCACTATGTAGAGCTATTTTTAATAAATCAAGTATTTGTACATGTTTGAGTCTGTTCCATGACTGATATTTTGTTCCATTGATCTTCTATACTTTGATCAATATCACACTACCTTTATACATGTAGTTTTATTATATTTAGATGCTTGATAGTGTAAGTCTATTTTTGTTGTTCTTTAAGGTGATCCACACTTGTTTCTTTGGATTTTCCATGTGTATTTTACAATAAACTTGACATTTTCTTTTTTTTTTTTTTTTTGTGGGTACCGGGGGGTCGACCTCAGGACCTCGCGTGCCAACAGGCACCCGTGCCACTGAGCGATATCACCGGCCCCTTTTTCGTATGTGGGATCCAGGAGTCGAACTCGGGCCCTCGCGCTTGCCAGGCAGGCGCTTAAGCCACTGAGACATCTCACCGGCCCAAACATGACATTTTCTAACAAATTATCCTGCCACAATTTTAATTATGGTTCCATTTAAACTATAGGTCAAATAAAACAGCATTAATTTGTAACTTTAGAATGTTGGGTTTTCCCAACATGGTAGAATTGTAAAATTGACTAGTTTTTCACAATGTTTTATCATTTTCTATGTAGAAGTCTTTTATGGTTTTAATGTGATTGAGATCTAAGTGTTCAGTATGTGTTAAGATATTGTTTAATGTTATTGTAAATAATATCATTTCTAAGTCGCAGTTTCTTCTTAATTGTGCCTGTTACCCAGGAATATGGTCAATTTGTGGGTGTTGATATATATGGAGATTTTGCTAGGTTCACACAGTTTGTAAGTTCTTTGGATTTGCCACATTCAGATTCATATTGACAGAAAGTATTTCTCAGCCTTATACCTCTTATATATGTAAGGGTAGTATCCTTAATGCAATCGAGAATATAAGTAGAAATGGCCCTAGTGACATTTTTGTCTTGTTTATAAAGCAGATGCAAAGCTGTCAACATTTCTTCACAAGATATAATATATGATAGTGTCTGTTTGTTACCTTTTACTAAATTAAAGAAATACTTCTCCTTCATTCCTATTAAGTAAGAATTAATGGAGGGACTCAAACTTTAATAAATTTTCTTCTATAGCAATTGATATGGTCAAATGATTTCTCTCTCAGTTAATGAATTGATCTTCCTTGATTTACAGTGAATTAAAATGATTGTATCAAGCCCGAAGTGTTCACTCCTTTTCTATTCTGTGTCTGTATGTGATTGGAACTGTACTTTCTTTTACAAAAACTCACCAATGAGGGCTGGGTTATACCTCAGGGGTACAGCACCTGCCTGGTGTTCATGAGACCCTGGGTTTTCCAGCACAGTGAAAACAAAAAACAAAAATAAAGAACTCTTCACTAATAAAGCCTTTGTGCTTTTCTGGGAATAGTTTTAATCCAAAATTCAAATTACTTTAGTGGATAAAGGATTATTTCTAATTCTGTTTCTTATTGTAATAGCTGTGGTAAATTGTGTTTTTTTCCTAGAAGTTTATCCATTTTTATCAAACGGGATGAATATACCGATACTTGCCTTAATAATATTGTGCCACTTTCATGTCTGTAAGATCTTCAGATGTAACTCTTTTCAATCCTGAAATCGGTTCCTTGTAATTTTTCTGTTTTTCTCTAACAAGAGTTGTAGAGATTCATGAATTTTGTTAACTTTTTCCAAGAAAAAATATTCTTCTTGCTTGCATATTTTTTGTATCGTCATTTCTACATTTTTTAAAATTATTATTG
Organism: Erethizon dorsatum; assembly: GCA_028451465.1. Classification (NCBI taxonomy): domain Eukaryota; kingdom Metazoa; phylum Chordata; class Mammalia; order Rodentia; family Erethizontidae; genus Erethizon; species Erethizon dorsatum. Next base: position 25,863,357 of record CM051838.1, on the reverse strand, counting down.
TACTGGGAATTGAACCCAGGGCCTTCACACTGAGGTACATACCCAGCCCTTTTAATTATTTTCTAATTTTAAGATTGAGCCCCAAGAAGTCACTAAATTGCCCGGGATGAGCTCAGACTTGCAATCCTCCATCTTCAGCCATGTGAGCCACTATGTCGAGCTTCTACTTTTTGTTATTTCTTCTTTTGGTTTATTTTTGCTATTCTTTTACTAACATCCTAAAATAAATACTTAGATGATTGATCTTCACCTTCTTTTATCTTTCAAAGATTGTAAATTTCCTTTGGAGCACAACTATATGCATCATACAATATTTGTTTTATTGCATTTTCATTATTTAGTCAGGATTGAACTAGTTTATCTTATGATTTTTTTATTTGACTCCTATTACTTAGATATTATTTATTTTCAAATATTTGGGTTTTTTAGCTAATTTTCTGGTATTCATTTCTAACTTCTAACTCCACTGAGGTCAGAGAATGAACCCTGTATAACTTTACTCTCTTAAAATTTGTTGAAAATTGACTCATTGTGTGGTCAGTTTGGGAAAATGTTCTGTGTGCATTTGAGATGGATACGTATTCTGCAGTTGTTAGGTGCAGTATTCTATAGACACCAGCTAAGACTATTTTGTTAACCTGTTCTTCAAATAGTTTTCCTATTTTTGTCATCTTGTTCTATCAGTTTCTGAAAGAAATGTGTTTAAATCTCCAACTATGTTTATTGTTTCCTTATGAGAAAGTCTTGCCAATTTTTAAGATGATGCTTTTACTTTCATGCTTCAGTTTGCTTCTTGAAAATTTTGTAAGCATCCATTTCACTTTTAGTGAGCCATTTTATGACTGGAATTGTTTCTCTTCACCTTTTATACCCAATAAAAGCTGTACCTATGGATACTTAATATCACTTAAAAGGTGATTTATAGCACATCAATATGAGAATGGCTAAATTTTCCAACCCTGCCCTCGTCTTCCCTAGGAAGTTTGCCACAAAGGTGCTTTTTTCTTTAGAGAGCAAAGTGAATTTCAACAGGAAATAAAAAAGATGTTAGAATGTTTACCAGAGGGAAAATATGTGTCTTTTGCAACTTCATAAGAATTCTGTCTACATATAGTCTTGAAATCAGATGAGGACTATAGAATAAAAGGCCAATCCTCTGTAGGGCTTTGTTTATATTTATATTTGGGAAATTAGTCTCTGTTTTTTTCCTTCGTGTCTGGTAGTGATCATATTTCACCCATCACAGAGATAGCAACTGCAATCTGAATGCTCACAGAGGTCAAGGTGGTGTGTATGAAAGAAGACAGGAATGTTTCTTAGTTTTGGACAGAGGCCCTAGGAATTCTATTTAATTGTTGTTTCTGGGAACTGAAGTGGCATCAACCTTGCTGGGGGTTACCAATAGTGAATAAGAATGTAGACAACAAAAGGTGTTCCATCTCCAAACAGAATAAGGCTCTGGTATGTGCCTTATTCCTTGACATTTTGACCACACAGAAATACCATGAAATAACTAGGTCCCTGGAATACAAGATCCTAAAAATGTAACTTTCAGTAATGAATTCTCTGGGGCATTATTTCTCCAACTTTGCCTGGTTGCTTTTTGTTTTGTTTTGTTTTGTCTTGCTTTGTTTTTCCCTGTTGGACTCACCATGAGTGAGTGGTTAAAACTTATTTCAGCTACAGAGAAGTTCTCATATTTTACCAGTATATATGGTGGTTGATTTGGGGAAGGCTACATGTGGTAAAGCTATAAACCAAACAAACATTAAGTGCCCTGTCCAGAGTACTATGAGTAGTACTCAATATAAAGCAAAATGAAATAATTCCTTGTATCACTGAAAATGAATAAAAATAGTTCCAGCATCAAAAGACAAGTCAAGTATTTGATGAAAATGAAGTCTGAAAAAGGGGCTGATCCCACCCTATCTTGCATAGTTGAAGAGGTAGGAATAATGTTAGAGTTAATTGGATGCAGCTGAAGTATATAGGTATAACTAGAGATGGGAGTGCAGAAACCAAGAAGCAAAAATGACAAGTAGAGATAAAAAGGTTCATTTATGCTAAGTAAATATGATTCTTAAGAACCAAAGGAAGGGGCCGGTGAGATGGCTCAGTGGCGTAAGCGCCTGCCTTGCAAGCGCGAAGGCCGGAGTTCGACTCCCGGAACCCACATACGAAAAAGGGGCCGGTGATATCGCTCAGTGGCACGGGTGCCTGTTGGCGCGCGAGGTCCTGAGGTCGTCCCCCCGGTACCCACAAAAAAAAAAAAAGAACCAAAGGAAGAATAATGACAAGAAAAGTAAGAAGAAAAAATTAAGGTCATGTAAGGAATTAAGATTACAGTAGAGAATAATTGGGGAGACATCTTGAAAGGGTCTGAAACAGCTTTTTCTGAGTAAAGGTGGCTGATTACCTAATTCAGAACAAATACGTAAGTATGACAGTTATGTATACGAGACAGCTGAAAGCTTTCACCATTACATGTAGAAATTTTTCCTTTTCTGTGCCTAAAACTTTAGATAATACCAGCACATATTTGCTATGCATTTCCTATATACACATCCCTATGATTAAATTTAATTTATTAATTAGGCACAGTAAGAGTTTAACAACAATAAATGGTAATAAAATAGCACAATTATAACAATATGTTGTAACAAAATTATGCGACTATGGTCTCTCTCTCTCCCCTCCTCCCTCCCCCCTCCCCTTTGCCTTCCTGCTCTCCTTTGCCCTCTCTCTCTCCCTCTCCCACCCTCCCTCTCATTCTTAAACCAGTCCACACAAACCCCCAGAATGTTCAGGGGATTATTTTGATTCCAGGACCACTTGTGGATACCAAATACATAAATGCTAATGTGCCTTACTTGCTTAACCTATTCCAATCTGCCCATATACTTTAAATCATCTCTAGATTACTTATAATACTTAATATCATGTAAATGCTGTGTACATAGTTATACTGTATCACTTAGGGAATAATGACGAGGAAAAAATTGTATGCATTTAGTACACAAGCAGTTATTTTTCTTGAATTTTTTCTGAATGATCCACTGTTGTTTGAGTCTACAGATGCTGAACCCTGGGATACAGAGAGCTGATCGTATTAATATAACCAGGCCATGGTTGACCATAGGTAACTGAAACCATGGCAAGTGAAACTGGATAAGGCGGACAACTGCACTTACCGAATTTCTATGTATGTGGCAAGGAGCTAAGATTACTGAGATGGTGATTAATGCAAAGGCTATTTAGACACAAATTCTGCAATCAAGAACTCAAATTTAACGGCGAAATGGATTAAACCAAAGGTTTATTTTAATGAAAGCTCAGAGGCTACCGTGTGACAAGAAAACTCTCAAATTTTTCCAACGGAGCTCGTTCTTATAAAAGCTGTACTTGATCATATTGTTGGCTTTCAAATGTCCTCTCAGGGATCGCATTCCTAATGAGTGGCCTCTTCTCCTTGTTTGGTCCACTGATCCAATGGCAGCTTTCACTGGAGCCTTGCTACCATTCTTACCTCCTTGTGGACAAATTTAGGTTCATAAATGGTATATGAGATATGCAGCTAAAAATCGTTGGTAGGACCCAGAAGAAAAGATTCTTTCCCAATAGAGGAATCAGAAAAGTCTGCATGGGGGCCGAGCAGGTTCAGGGCAAGAGAAGATAGGAAAATGCGTTCTGAGCACAGAGAGAGTACGTAAATCAAGAGAGCAACACACACAAAGGTGCAGGTGTGGGGGAACCAGAGCCACTATGTGGGGCTGGCAGAGGCCACTTGGCCAGACTGCAGGCACAGATAGGTCCCTGATGAGGCTGAAGGCGGAAGGAGGCGTCACACCATGCCAGGTATCACAGGACGATGGAAAATTGTCTCCGTGTGGCATCAGAACTATGTCAGGACTCTCATGGGCTTTAAGGCAAGCTGATGACCTATTCATATGTGTGTTTTGAAAATATCACGTAATGTAGAAGTGACAGAGTAATGTGGAAAACAGGAAGGAATTGAGATCAAACTACTAGAACGAAGAAAGCAATTTATTCATTTATTCAGGATTCATTTGAACATGTACCACGCTTAAGTCTTATGCTGTTATCAGAGTTAGAAAAGATATGTCTGTATGTGTATACTTATATTTGCCTATGTGTATATAGGTAATCACATATATGCATATATTTACAAAAATAATTTACACAAAGAAAATCTAAAATTATATGTGTATTTGTGAATAAATAATAAAAAAGTATAGATCATAAGGGCTATAACAATATGCTGAAAGGGAACATCAGAGATATGTAAAAGTACACCTCAAAAAGTTGGCAAATGTCCCAGATATCTATTCTTTTTTGATAGTGAGAAACTTACTAAATATATGAGTCCACTGAGTTATAAATGCATGTTTATAACCAGCATTACCATGTTAATAATTCCATTATAAATACATAGTTTGACCTCCTATTTGAATTTAAAAAAAAACATTATGTTAAGCCTAACTAAATTAGATTTAATGTTAATGTTCATGTGACTCAAATTCTACTTGAGTACATATTGCTTGTGATACAGAAGAAAAGATTGTCTTCTAACTCTTCATCACTGGTCATTTGAATAACAAACCGGGTAGTAATGGCAGGCCAGCTCTCCAGTAGCCCTGGACTGACCCAATTCTCTTCTGTTTCTCATTGTTTTCTGAGAATAACTATAAAACATTCAAGAATGAACACCCTGAGCTAAGGAAGGACTGAATGGAACAGCCCAGGCTCTGTACCAGCTCCCCATCAAAATAGGATTTCCATCAGTGTTTTAGCCCAGAATGTCCCCCGACTCCAGGAGATAAAATCCAGAGCAAACCACTTTTCAGGACCCTTCAGCCCCAGGACAGCTGGGGCATGTGCGGAGGAGACTCCATCCATCTGGGGCGTCTTTACTGGGCTTTGGAGATCTGGCTGGCAGTGGCTCCTTGGCTCCATTGTTCCTTGCTGCCTTTGTGTAATAGACTGCGGGACTCTGACAAGTGGGCAACCAGTACCCAGTAACCCTTCTGCACAGTAACTTCCTCAGAAATACAGGCAGAATTGGTGTTGTAGTCAGGGTTTGCAAGGAAATAGATTTAATACAGGACACACATTTATAGGATTATCTTATGATAGTCACCCAAAATCAAGTGCAGAAGAGTGCGAGAGATCTGTCCACGCACTAGAGACCCAAAGAATCCAGCCAAAGGCCTGGAGCCCATGGCAATGTCCCATGCAATTCTGTAGCAAGGATCTGCACCAGAAAGGGCCAAGGGCCAATAGCAGAAACTAGAAAGCCTGTGCCAGCGGGATGCAGGATGAGTGCCAGAAGGCTGAGGGATCTGCACTGGAGCCAGGAAGCGATGCTCAAGGCGAAGACTAGAGCTCCCGGAAGAGAATGGCAGCCATTCCAGACAACAGCGAGGAGCCAGCCAAGTTCATATCAGGAAAACCCACCGTGGCAAGCTTCTCCAGGAAAACCAACAGCATGCAATCTTCCCCTCCAGTCCTCCTAGAACTGTTATGCCATTGGCAACAATCCTCAAGTGGGTCTTCCGTGCCCAGAACCATGCTGACTCAGCGGGGCGTTCCCACTTAAACTGATCATTAGTTAATCCACCACAATTGGTTTTATTGCTTGCTATGGATATTGCAATCTTTATAAATTGAATGTTTGTAGCCAGCCTGCATCAAGCAAATCTGTTGGTGCTGTTTTTCCAATAGCACGTGCTCACTTGTATCTCTGTATCACGTTGTGGTAATTCTCACAATATTTCAACATTATTATATCTGTTAAGATAATCTATGATCAGTCGTGTGTGTGTGTGGTAATGTGGATTGAACCCACGCCCTTCCCACCGAGGTATAGCCTGAGCCGTTTTTTATTTTTCTGAGACAAGGTCTCACCAAGTTGCCTAGGCTGGGCTTGAACTTGCCATCCTCCTGTCTCAGCCTCCCAGTGTGCTGGGACTACAGGCATGCACCACCACAACCAGCTGATGAGTGATTTTTGATGTTACTAATTGTGATTGTTTTGAGGTGCCACAAACTTCACAGCAAACTTTGTCAGCGAATGAATGCTGTAAGCATTCTTACCGTTCCACTAACAGGTAGTTCCTCATCTCTCTCCCTCTCCGTGGGCCTCCCTCTTCTTTCAACAATGTTAAAATTGGCCACGTAATAACCCTACCATGGCCTCCAAGTGTCGAAGTACTCTCTCACTTTAAAGCAAAAGCTTGAAATGATTAAGCTTAGTGAGAAGGGCATGTTGAAAATCTAGATGGGCCCCAAACTAGGCCCCTTGTGCAAAACTGTTAGCCAAGTTGTGAATGTGAAGGAAAAGTTCTCGAAGGAAATCAAAGGTCTTACTCAGGAGTGATTAAAAAGTGAAACAGCCTCTTCGCTGGTACGAAGAAGGTCTGCGCAGTCCGGAATGCAGATCAAATGGATCACAACATTACCGTCCGCAAAGCCCAATCTGGAACAAGGCCCTCGTGATCTTCAGTTCCATGAAGGCTGAGGGAGGTGAGGAAGCTGCTGAAGAAGAGTTGGAATAGCACCGCTTGTCTCAGCCTCTGAGGTCTAAGGAAAGAGGAGATCTCCATCACATAAAAGTACAAGGTGAAGCCGCCAGGGCTGATGTAGAAGCGGCAGCAAGGAGTCCAGGTGGAGTAAGATCATTGGTGAAGGTGACCAACTACACCGCCGTGTTGCAGTGTAAAAGTGGAGCCCAAAGAATTGTTGCAAACAATTGTTGAATTGTTGCAAATGTGTGATAAAACTTTGACACCTGAGGAGTTGCTGCTTATGGATGAGCAGAGAAAGCAGTTTCTTGGGGTGGAATCTCTACCTGGTGAAGGTGCTGTGTACTTTGTTGAAATGACAGTGAAGTATTTAGAATAATATACACACAGTTGACAAAGCAGTGGCAGAGTTTGAAAGTGTTGGCTCCAATTTTCAAAGAAGTTCTACTGTGGGTAAAATGCTGTCAAACACATTCCAGAGAAATCTTTTGTGGAAAGAAGAGTTAATTCACGCTGCTCACTTTCTCATCTTATTTTAATCACTGCCTTAGCCACCCTAACCTTCAGCCACCACCACCCTGATCAGTGGGTCAGCAGCTGTCCACAGAGAGAGGAGCCCTTCCGCCAGCAAGATTAGGACTCTCTGAGGCCTCAATGGAAATTTTTAGCAACAAAGTGTTTTTCATTCAGGTAAATACATTGTTTGCTGAAATATACTGCTATTGCTCACCTAATAGACTACAGTACTGTATAGTGCAAACATAATTTTTATATCGGGGGCCAGTGAGATGGCTCAGCGGCATAAGCGCCTGCCCGGCAAGCGTGAGGGCCCGAGTTCGACTCCCGGAACCCACATACGAAAAAGGGGCCGGTGATATCGCTCAGCGGCACGGGCGCCTGCTGGCGCGCAAGGTCCTGAGGTCGACCCCCCGGTACCCACAAAAAAAAAAAAAAACATAATTTTTATATGCACTAGGAAACCAGAAAATTCATGCGATTCACTTTATTGCAGTGTTCTGGAACTGAATTGCAATATCTCCAAGGTATGCCTGTAGTAAACTTTTGGAAAGATTTTCAATATAATTGTGGGTAAGCATAAAAATGTAAATAAAAATGGAATAAAAATATTATAAAATATACTTTATAGTGCTTAAAGTGCACATGCTTAAAATAAGGCATGTAATTTTTGGCAAAATTTGAGATTAGCTCACTATTTTGTTGGCTTTACCATTCGGTCTTATCTGAGGAACCCTAAGAAATTTAATCTGCGATAGACGCATACAGTTGTAGAGCAATTGGAATTCCATTATATTCATTAATACCAAGGCATCTTCTGATTCAGTGCAAAGGATGGTAACATTTTTATGGGAATCTCAGGCAGCATAATCCTTAGCCTCACTCTGCCTGGTGATATTAATACTGTCACAAAGTGGCATTTCTAACACTGAGAGAAATCATATTACCTAGCTAATACTTTCTGTTATGTATGAACTTTCAATTTCTAAATGGAAAGCACAGAGAATTTAAGCTCTTTGACAAAGACGGTGACTAATACCAGTTCTGTTCGTAGAGTATCAAATGAACCATTCTAAGGGCTAAGAATAGCGTTGTTCAGGATGCTGTAGGGGCCAGCTCTGAGAAGGGAAGTCTGAGTGTTTCTTTAGAGCTTCTTTCCTTGAAGCTGCCGGAAAGTGAAACATCCGTACAAACTCCAAAGTGAGAAGGACTCACTGCCTGGAATCCTCTATAAGTAAGGAAAGAGTATTTCCGGCTAACTACATTCTGCTTATTACTGTTTCTAAGTAATAGCCCTTGGCCAAAACATGTACATGAGGTCCTACTCATGGACATACCCCCTCTTTTTAAAGATCCAACATTCAAACTGGTGGAAAAATAACAAAAAAGGGCTGGTGAGATAGCTCAGCGGCATAAGCGCTTGGCTGGCAAGCGCGATGTCCTGAGTTCGACTCCCGGAACCCACATAAAGGAAAAAAAGGGCCAGTGATATTGCTCAGCGGCACAAGCGTGAGGTCCTAAGGTCAACTCCTGGTACCCACATAAAAAAAAATAATAATAATAACAAAAGAATTTCTCCCTCAGGGGAAACCTGTAGACTCCAACTCAACTTTCTCCCCCAGGGGTAAAACCTGGGGGGTAGCTATCACTGCCGTGGTCTTGCTAAGACTAAAATGGCCAGAATCAAGATTACAACATAAAGGAATGACTCAAGTGAGAGTAGAGACTTAGCCCCAGTCTTGATGAGGGATTATTAATGATAATAAATATGCAATTATGAGTATAGACACAGTGCTATAGCAGTTTAATGTGTCCTAGGCCAAATGGGGCCTCCAACTTACACCACATTGAGTTTGCACGATCAGAAGGTGTGGAAAGCAGTAGCCATCTCTTATCGGTGTCCTATATCCCTTTTTGCCTTCTAAATCACACAGACTATGGAGTTACCCCTGGCTGCCTGGATCTTGTCAAATTTTTCTATAGCCCAATTACTACTAAAGGGAGCTCATCTATTTGAAACTCAGATGACTTGGAGAGGGAAATAATAGCAAGGTCTGCCCCCAGGAGATTGCGAAAGGGAAATCTCATCCTGAGAAAATGTAAGCATGCTCATGCAAAAAGTACGCACACACGATAAATCAGCCCATCTTTTACGGTATACTGAAAGTTGGGCGGAGTTGGAGATTCCAGTTTTATTTATATATTTTATTCTTGCAAAACTGCATAAGGTCCTGGATTGTGCCTGCCTGGGCTTCTGTTTCTGTAAGAAGGAAGACAAGCGAAGCAGCGCCTTTTCCAGAAGGTTTAGAGATTTCCTTTGCTTAAAGCTATGTACGTCTCAGACACTCCGGGGGTCGGGGAGGAAGGTGAAAGAAGACATGGGAGGAAGTCTTTACTTTTAAGGAAGACAGGAGGACAGAGTCAGCTGGGTCGAGGGAGGAGTACTCACCTTGAATCAAAAGCCTCTGCCATAAAAAAAAAAAATAGTAATAACAAAGGCAACTTTTTCTATTTTTTACTTCCTCTTTTCTTCCCCCATGTGTGGGACTTAAGTTTGAAACAGTCTGTTTCACCTCCCTGGTCCCCCCGGCCCCGTAGCTGGAGGACCCGCAGTGCACCTAAGGGATGAGCGGTGCACAGTTCCATGAGGTGTTTTCACTTTTCAGATTCCAGGTGAAAACGGATAACCTTTTGTCTCTTATAGTCATCATCATCCAATCATGTTCCCTAGTTTCTTTTTATAGAGAAAAGTTCTAATGTTCCTTGATGTTATGGCTTAATATAAACCATTACCTTTGCTAAACATGTCCAGCATCATTTCTGATTGAGAACATCACCAGTGGCATAGGATTTATCCTTCCAAAGCCCTTGAAATTCAAAGGGAAGGGCATATTCCTTCTCCCACGCTATGGGGGAAGGAGAACATTTTTTGATCAGTCAAGTGCAACGTTATTTTCCGACTGCTGTTTTCTGTATTTTAAGAGAAATATAGCTCAGCAGTAGCTTCCCCGGGAGCTCTTTAGGATTACAATTAGCGAACCCAAAAGCCCTGAAGTCTCTGGACTCAGGGTCCTCGTATGTCAAATGGGGATAAGCTGCTGGGTTGATCACATTTAATGTATCTCAAGGACAATGTAACACGGTGAACACTTCATAGATGATTGTGGTTGCCACTCATTTATTTTGTTTTAAAATTACAATTTTATTAGGAAAATGGGAAAAAAAATGACTCTTCCAAATAGTGCCTCTGTGTTTCTTCTGTTCCATGGTTTTGTGTGTGTTTGTGACAGGTCCGTGCACCCTAGTGTCCTACCCGCATGCATCCCCGTGCATGTCTCTCATTAAAAATTAGTATTCAGTGCTGAGTAGACAGACATTTGTCAAGAACAGCAGTTCACACTCCAATATAGAGAGAGGACTAAAGAGAGGACTACTTTGGTAAGCTCCCTTTCCTATAGGGAGGAAAGAGAAGGGTCAAGGCAATCTCTATACCATGTGTGATAAAGCTTTATAGAAAATAAGAAAGAAGGAAGGGGGGAGGGAAGAAAGGAGAGAGAAAGAGAAAGAGAAAGAGAAAGAGAAAGAGAAAGAACTACATCTACTACACTATGTTGTCCGGAAGACCTAGCTATATTATTTTTCCAATTACAGGTGTGCATCTAAACTTTGTTGACCAAATACCTAAATTTTCATACAAAGTTAAGTTCCACTAAATATATTGAGATTAATTTTAAGATTAGTCAAAATTCTTGACCCATTTTTCAGCTACTGGACCAATTTGTTGAAGATAGTGTTCAGTTACATTCTAAGATGCACGTGGAAATATGTTGAATTAAATTCTCTCAGTTCAGTCCATTGAAGTCCTTGTCTCGACCCTGTCGCTTTGCTGCAACCATACAGTTTGTAAAGCTGACTGAAGGTACAGTTTTAAATAATACACTTATTTATTTCATTGTGGCAAAAACAAAAGGTAAAACTTATACAATTTTATTTTTTAAATGCTTCCACTTAGTGGTTTATATTATGTCTTTTTTTCCATATGCTTGCTAAAATATTTTTCATTACATGTATAGTTTCCTGACTAGGTTCATGGCCATTTGTCATTCAGCTCGGACAGGTGGTATGATTTTTATGTCTCCATGAAATAGACTGGGGCCCTCCTACTTTGAAGCCCATGATTTATTACTGACCGAAGCAGCTTAGTCTGGTAAGTTCACAAGCTGGTTCTCTTTAATACCCTACCGTGCACACCATCTGGGCCCTGCTGTTTCCAGTGCATTCCAGTTTTTCCAACATTCTCTCGCCTATTTTTTTTTTTTTAAGATATGTAGCTATTTTGGTAAGCTCTTTGTTAACATACGATTATTATTTTTTGTTTTATTTTCCTTCATATAAGATCTGTAGAAAAATAAGTCTAAATCAATAACTGGGATATTTCATCATTTATTTATTTATTTAAATCCACTTTTTATTCTTTCATAGATTTTTAATAATTTTACACAACTTTTAACATAAAGAGAGTGTCTCAAAGATGAGGAGCTGATGTATATGGCCTCTATATTTTAAAGCATCGTCATTAATTTCATTGATTTGCGTTTGGAGATTATTCTCCACCATAAAACTACAATTCCATGAGTATTTGATATCATATATGAAAGTCACCTTCTGACATTCTTGTTCTGACAGAGAAGTAACAAAAATGGTCATTTCTGCTCTGTCTCGTACAAACTACTTTCTGTTCATAGATATGAGGGCACAGTGCTCAGCTCTCATAAATCAAAATGTAATGTCCATTTTCTCATTTTCTCTTCACTTATAACAGTGGCTAGTCTGTGTTCACCATAAGAAAGCTGAATTTATTCTCACAGTGCCTAGAGCTGCTTTCTTTTTCAGTAACCATTTCTATTCCTTTCAATGCTACTTTGAACTATAATTCTATGCTTATGTGGCCATGCCATGTAATGCAGTCTGAAGCCAGTATCAAATTTAAAGAATCAAAGCCACCAACATAAAAGTCTACTTGCTGCTTACATCTCATCAAACAGGTGTTCCTCGGTAGCTAATTAAAAACTACCTGCCATTTTTGATAATCTAGTACCTCACAATCTGGGCAAGCGCCTCACTTTGCTTGCTGGACTTTACATACCGTCTTGCATCCTTGAACCCCTCTCCCTGTGGTTTGTATCTTCTTGCCTAATAACAGCACAAACCAAACATCAAACCTCCCTCTTCCCACCTGCACACCTGTGTTGTAGATGTTCTAGCTCATGTTGAACTCTGAGTAGTTTTTTCATAAAAACAAAACAGTTCTCTCTGCTCTGTATCCTCAGAAAATGAGTAAAGTTGTGTAACATTAGCAAGATGGTAGAACAGACTTTCTAGCACTCCTTGCTCATGTATACATCAAGCTGACAACTATCTGTGCACAAAAATACCTTCGCAAGAGCTAAGAAAATCAGGTGAGAGATGACAGCACAAGAGTGTAGAAGAGAAACAAGAAACAATGCAATGAAGAGGGTAGGAAGGACAGTTTTGCTTTCCCTATGTCAACCTTACATCAACCCAGGCAGCAGAACCCAGAGTGAGACACCTACTGCCTGGGGGAAGGAGGGGAAATGAGCACCTCAAGTTGCTAGCAACACCCAAGTGAAATGCATGGCAGGTCCCGGAGGCCCCAGGCTCCAGGGTGGCAGCTGGGGATGGGTGTGCAGGCCCACCACAATGCTGGGGCAGAACCTGAACAGACATTTCTCACAAGAAGTCATACAAATAACTGTATCTATGACAAAACGCTCAGCACCACCCATCATCATGGAAATGCAAATTTAAACCACAATAAGACATCATCTCACACCTGTTAGAACCTGTTAGAATGCCTGTTACAAAAAAGATAACAGATAACAAGTAGGGGGGTGGAATGTGAAGAGAAGGGATGTGACACTGTTGGTGGAAATGTAAATTAGTGCAGTCACTATGAAAAACAGTATAAAGGTTCCTCAAAGACTAAAGATACCATATGATCCAGCAATCATACTAGTCCGTCTATAGTGAAAAGAATTGAAATCAGTATGTTAAAGATACAACTGCAGGGCCGGTGAGATAGCTCAGCGGCATAAGCGCCTGCCTGACAAGCGTGACGTCCTGAGTTCAACTCCCGGTACCCGCATATATTAAAAAAAAAAAAATAGATGCAACTCCCATATTTATTGTGGCACTATCCACAATAACCCAAAAATGGAAACAACACAAGTGTCCATAAACTAATGAATGAATGAAGAAAAATGTGGTACATCTATTCAGTGGAATGCTATTCATTCATAAAAGAGTGAAATCCTATCATTTGCAACAACACAGATGGAACTGGAGATCATTTTGTTAAATGGAAAAAGCCAGGCACAGATAGACAAATATCACATGATCTCACTCATGTGGCATAGACAAACGTGCATTTCATGGAAGTTAAGAGTAAAATGGCATTTACCAGAGACGGGGGAGAATAAAGGGAGGGGGGTGGGGAAAAGTTGATCAGTGGACGCTAAGTTACAGTTAGGTGAGAATAGTAAGTTCTTGGTGTGATATTGTACAGAAGGGTGACTATAGGTAGCAATACTGTACATTTCAAAGAGTAGAGGAAATGACTTGGGGTTTTATCATATAGGGATGATAAATGATTGAGGTGATGGATGCATTTAACCTGATTTAAACATTGTGCAATATATACATATTTCAAAACTGCACATTACCAATTAACATGTATAAATTTTATACTTTTATGTACCAATTATATGCTTAATTAATAAAATCTGAGACAAGACCCCAGGCTGGATCAAGGGGGCTCTGGCTATCAATGGCTCTGGGAGACCCTCCAGATCAGGGTCCCAAACCCCCCCCAGATGTGGACTACCCATGGCCTGTTAAGAAAAGGGCCAAATGGCAGGGAGCAATCACGGCCAATCCAGCAAGCTTCTCGTGCAGCATGTAGAGCTGCTCCCATCCCCTGCATTACCCCAAGCTCCATCTCCTCCCAGATCATCAGCAGCATTAGATTCCCATAGGAGCTCGAACCCTACTGTGAACTGCCTATGGGAGGGATGTAGGTGGTGTATTCCTTCAACACCCAGAAATCATCCTCCCTCACCCCCATCCCCAAAAAGATTATCTTCCACAAAACATCCCTGGGGCCAAAGTGCTTGAGGACCACTGCTCTAGATCATGAGAGCAAGGCCAAAACCACCTAGAGGGACATGATAGGCCTTGATGGTGAACTCAGCCAGAAAGTATGTTCCCGCCATGGAGAAGACAAGATTAGGGTAGATCTGGAACTCTAGATCGCTTGCCGAATAGTGTCATAAATAATGCAGATGACCTCAATGCCATATCAAAGCATTTGAACTTCAGTTAGATGAGTTACTTTGACTTTGTCAGCAAATTGGGGCAATCGTAGCTTCTGTGCCAATAGGGATGAGTTGTTGCAATCTGAAATAAACAATATTTTCAAAATGTTTATATTAGTGTTTAATCAAATTATTGACACTAATAATAAATATGACTTCTCCAGAAAGAAGGGTAATTAAGCTGAAGAAGTAAGGAAGGGGTTGTGAGTAATATTATGAATAATTCTTCGTGTAGTGAAGATTAATGTTTTTGTATACTCTTAAGGCTATTCTAGAACTCACTGCCTCTGGCCTGCTGGGGTGCATCCTCAAGGGTTGGGGCATTTAGAAATAGGAATATGGTATTTTATTTTCACATATGCTCTCTGGCACTTGAAAGAAATATTTAATAAGATTTTGTTTTTCTTTAATACAAAGTAGAAGATAAATGACTGTGAAATAAATTTGTGAGATGATAAAAGGAGAAATAAAAATCTTTATTATGAATAATATTCAAACCTAAACAGAAAACAGTACTAGTTCTGTGTAGAAAAATAAAGAAGATATTAATAGTCAATTTACTTCACTTTGTTTGGTTTAATAATAAAAATATCAAGACATCAAATCAAAGTAATATTTTAAAAATCTAACCACTTTATACATTGAAAATAATTTATAGGCCACATGAGGAACATTTATGAGCTGAATTGATTATTAAAAAGGAACTGTATTTACTCCTTGCTTTCCCACTCAAAAACAAGGGCATTTTTTATCTTCGGTCAAAGAAGGGAGGGAAGGAGTGGTAGATAATGCTATAGCAAAACAAATTATAAAACAAAACAAATTAAACTCAGTTATTAAATGAAATGTATAGCAAGCAAAGCTTTTAAAGCTATTTAACTACATACTCCCTTCTTAGATCTTATAAAAAATCGTGTAGCCTACATTCCTCTGGCAATCCATTAAATGAATAAAAATATATCTTTTCCATGTACCATTTGTTAAATTTAGCAGGAGAAAATCCTGAAAAAGTACATAATAGGATTTCACTCAATGAATTAGGTAGAAATATAAGGTGTTTATACTGAAGGAAATGTCCTTGAATACATGGAATTCCCTTAAATAACAGGAAAAGTTATTCCAGGTTCTGTCACGCAGTGGCTTCATTAATCTCAGCTGGTTCGTTCTCTGTTCCTCTAAGATATTCAAATTTGCTTTGTTCTACAATTAAGTTTTGGCTCAGCATCTCCCAGCCATTTACCCCCAGTTTAGCTGCTACCTATTCTTCTGCCATAGTCATATGTCTTTGTAAAAGTTTAAAAAGAAAAAATCACAATTTATTAGATTTAGTGGGTAATATTCTATCAATTAGTAAGATCCTATGTTGTAGAAATATATCTGAATTTAAATTATGGTATTTAATATCTGCATTCGTTTTTGCATATCTGTAAAATTATCTATAAAGTTTCTGTAAGGATGGAAATAGAATATTTAAGTTGTCTTATGTAAAGTCTGGCACATATTAGATATGAAAACAAATGGCATCATTGTATTTTTCTTTTGCATTGCTACAGTTAAATGAAAATGTGTCATTTGTAATTATGAAATAAGTCTAGGTAATGTTATGAATTCCTAACTTTCTAATATAGCAGATTAAAACATTTATTCATTATCTCATTGTTTCTCACAAAAAAAGTCCAAGGTATACAGGACTGATATTATTTCATTTCAAGGATGAGAAAAGGATTCACAGAGCTGTTTAAATAGCTAGCACATAGTAGATCATAAAAGCAATTCCATATTTTAAACTCACTACACTGTATTAGAAAACTGGGGGGTTTGGGTCTTTTCCTCTAAAGTATTCCATATTTGAAATAATAATACCTTTGTTTTTCCATGCAGGTGAAGCCAAAAATCATGCAGTGATTCTTTATTCCACTCTATCATACCATCCTATCTCACATTTACTCAGTCAAGGATTTCTTGGATGTATCTTCAAAATATATTCAGATTTCTGCTAATTCTCATAACTGTCGCTGAGGCTCTTTCTTCTGAACTACTCCCAAATTTGTAATGGTACCGCCCTGTACCCTACCCAGAATGACTCTTTAGTAATAAAAGGAAGATCATGTAACTCTTGTCCCCATACCCGCCGAGGGGTCTTGACTTTCCTCAAACATCAAGGTCTTTACATGGTCTACAAGGCTTTCCATTTTCTAATTCCAGTTAATTCTTTACTTTCCTTCAGGAAAGTAAAGGCCCACGTGAGGCTCTCCAGGGCTCTTGCCCTGTGTGTTCTCATGGTCAATTTCTTCACCTTCTTCAACTCTGCTAAAGCGGCACCATCTCTGTGAGTTACTCCTGGCCTCTCCATTTAACAGACACTCAGGGATTCTCTCACCTATTCACTTTCCTTTCCATACTATTTTTCTCCTAATACACCACGTAGTTTATTTATTAAGCACGTCAGTCACACTGTGGCTCCCAGTTTCCCTTAATGTGAGGTATTTTTGCCTAATAAGAGCAAAGGGCGTAGACAGGTGTCCAGCACATAAATATGTACTACTTAAACGAATCCTGCCTTCTACCTTCCCACTTTTAGAACAAAATCCTGACTGTCTTCTACACACACACACACACACACACACACACACTTTTGACAAGCTTACTCTCCTCTCTGGTATTATGCCATAACTCAGAGATTCTCAAAATATTATCCATATATCATAAGAATAAAAATGACAAAGGATTGTTAATTAAAAGCCTGAATTCTTAGTGTTCCCCCCTGCCTAGAAACACTGATTTGGACTTAATGGGGTGTTTTCTGTCTGCGTGTTTAATTCTCTCCAATGCAACTTCTACAGGAATCTGTCCTCTTCTGTGCACTTCCACTGCACAGGAAAACCCACAGGAGGCTTTGTAGGCTTCCTGTGATTTTCCTCGCCTTCTCCTTTTTGCCTGTGAGTCTCCTCACCTCACTGCCATACTATGGGCGAGACGTCAGGGTAAGATGAGGACCTTGGTCCAGGTGAAAGGAGCCTTGAATTAATTTAGTTCTTAGCCCAGAAGCACGCGTGGTCTCTTCTAGCGCACCTGTTCTGGGGGTGCCACATGGGAAGAGGGGTCAAAATTCATAGGTACCTTGAGGTCCCGAAGGGTTATTCTACCTGAAGGATGGACAGTGCTAACATCACTGTGTTCAGTACACATTCAGGCTTCTAAATTTCCTCTGTGCATTTATCTGACACCCACTGTCTACTAACATTTTTGAGAGTGGAAACCATATTAAAATGCACATTTTAAAATTTAATTTTATTGGCACAATTTCGATAGACAAAATGATCACATTCATTGTAGGGAATTTGTACCTGTACATAATATATCTTAATTCTTTTTTCTCCAATCCCCTCCCCTCCCTTCAACCCATCTTCCCCTTCTCATTTACAAAAGCTTTGTTTCCATTTTTTTCTTCTATTCTCTTTTTTTCTTTTCCCTTCTTTCCTTTCCCCTCCCCACCCCTTTTCCCCTTCCCATTTGAACATTATCATCCCATTTCATAATATCCAGTATACATTTTGGTCCTTATTTACATGTTTGGTTTCTCACACCAGAGAAACAGTGTGATATTTAAACACGTGTCCAATTTATTTCACTGAAGAGTATGGTCTCAAGGTGCATCCATTTACCTAGAAATGTCTCAAGTTGGTCCTTCTTTAGGGTAGAGTAGTACTCCATTGTATATTAAAAAACCCATATCTAAGGCTCAGCGGCATAAGCACCTGCCTGGCAAGCGCGTGGTCCTGAGTTCAATTCCCAGTACCCACATAAAAAAAAATGAAAAAAACATATCTTCTTTATCCATTCATCTGTTGATGGGCATCTGGGCTGTTTCCAAGATTTAGCTATTACAAGTTGTGCTGCTATAAACATGGGTGTGCATATATCACTGAGGTATGACGCTTTTAATTCTTTTGGGAAGATCCCATGAAGGGAATAGCTGGGTCAAATGGAACCTCTAGTTTTAGTTTATTGAGGAATCTCCACACTGATTTCCACAGTGGCTGTACCAGTCGACACTCCCACCAACAGTGGAGAAGAGTTCCTTTTTCCTCACAGCACTGTCAGCATTTGTTATTGGTTGATTTCTTGATAATAGCCATTCTTTCTGGGGTGAAATGAAATTTTAGTGCTGTTTTAATTTACATCTCTCAAATGACCAGTGATGTTGAACATTTTTTATATATTTATTTGCTGTTTGTATTTCTTCACCTAAAAAGTATCTGTTCATCTCAGATGCCCATTTTTGGACTGGGTCTTAAAATTTGGGGGAGTCTGATTTTTTAGTTCTTTATATATTCTAGATATTAGTCCTTTATGTGAGGAACAGCCTGCAAAAATTTTTTTCTCACTCTGTGTGTTGTCTCTTCACTTGTTGGTGATTTCTTTTATGTGCAAAAGCATTTCAATATGATGAGATCCCAGTTGTTGATTCTTTGTAATATTTCCTGTGCAATCAAGGTTTTGTTCATAAAGTCTTTGATCTATCTTGATTTTAAATGAGTGCATGGTGAGAGATATGGGTCTAGATTTAATCTTTGGCACGTGGAAAGCCAGTTAAAAACTTCATATTTCCATAAACAATTAATTACTTTGTTTTTAGCTAAGGAAGACTTCTAAGAGCAAAATTGTCTGATGTATCTCTTCTTTTCCATGATTAAGTTTGACATTGATTCATACATAAAGAATGGACAGTTGTTCCAATTTTGTTCTTGACAAATTCTAAGTCCTCAAAAGTCAAAGAAATATCAAATACGGCGTTTTCTAGCTGAAAGTCATCATCATCATTTCCAGAGTCAGGAGCTCTGCAAATCCATTATCATGCAAATTCCTCAATTTATTCAATTCCTAAAGGTCAATCTCTCTGTAAAAAATTTAAATTCCATGAGAAATCCACTGATGGATGTGGAATAAAAACATATCTTATTTTTTCTGAGAAATTATTTTAGTTGTCTAAATCTCCAATTTGGGAGCAATATAAGAAATGTGTTTTATTTACTTGGAAAGTATGCAATTTTATAATGAAATTTTAATGAAATATATCTAAAGATTAGCAAAAGTTTAAACCCTAAATACATAGACATCATTCTCTTATTCCAATACAAAAATGTCTTTGCCCCAAAATAATTTAGGAATCAATAATTTTGTACAGCAATACTCTAAGATAACCCATTATTGGTAAATGTACATTTGCATCTTAGAAATAATCAAACATCTCAAAGATATCAATTAAATGAGATAAATTAATAATACTTCAAATGTAAGTTTTGCTGTCTAACTGCTCAGTACCTAAACTATTGGCAATTGTTTCATAACTGATAAGTAAAGATAAAAAAAGGTAGAAAAAACCCACAAATATTTCTTTAATGGTGTAGTTAGTGGTATTTTACATATTGTAGTCAATTCTAAAATTCTCTATTGGAGCATTAAATCGATTTGAGAGTACCAGGCATCAGGCAACTATTGTACGGACTCTTTTTGTTTCCAGTTTTGGTGTTAGAGAATAATGAATACGTATGCCTTTAAAACTCCATCTGTGTTGCATGGTCTTTGCTAATGTTTTAAGGGAAGTTCCAAAAAGCTCGGTCCTCCTGGATCTCAGTAGTGGAAACACAGCACTCCCCTGAGTCGGCCCTTCCTGCTGCCACCTTCTCAGGTTTCCTGAGCCTGTGCTACCTTCTCCCCCTGGTCAGAGCTACTCTACTGACCCGAGTTACTTCATTCTACCAACTGTGTCCTTCATCCACTACCACAGGCCAAACTCTTGCTGTTAAAGCATGTGCAGTATAATCCCTTTTTGAAGGAATGACACTAAATCTGAGAACATTATTTTTTAAGTGTTCCTTAGAACTTCCTTGAACCATAACATTTTTAGCAGAATATTACTCTGAGTTTATAGCTAGCCAGGGAATGAATCATTGATCTATGTATGTTTTATCCTCACGAGAGAACCATAAGGTAAGAGACATTATTAAGGCAACAGGAGGTTATGAAGGCCGAGTTTCTTGCTAAGTAGAGGTGAAATTTGAACCCAAGCACTGTGGCATCGTTCATGTTTATAAATTTGTTAGTGCCTGGCAGGAGAGTCTCAGTGTTTACTGCGTATAGAACAGGCTTTGGCACAGAAGCGCTGCAAAGCCCCACGGTTTGGTTTTTGGGTGGGCCATCTAACAGTCTGGGCTGTGACGCTTGGTTTGATTCATGAAACGTGAAAGCAGCAATTTGCGTCACTTCTGGACACCGACAGCAAGAGCCAGTGGGTGCTGTCCGTGCTACATCCACCCTTGTCATAGACACACGCACAGTGGCTTCTCTGTCCACCTGGCTCCCAGAGTCAGGACAGGAACAGCGACTCAGGGCCCAGGCTATCGCTGATGAACCTTCGTGAGTGAGAAGTAAACCTCAGTTGTTTTTAGCCATTAAGATTTCCGGGTTATGACCTGGTTTATCCGGGATGACTTTTTTCCACATTTATTTACCTTGAAGCCTGTGTGTCCGGAATACCTCTGTCCGCTCATGGGTCACCAGTACGATGTAGCTGATGGCTGGAGAAACTCTTCGCGCCGTGCAGCGGTGAGGGAGCTGTTTTGACGACAGTGGGGAAAACTCGCTCTTGTTGCACGCAGCGTCACTGCAGCCTGAGGGAAACGCGCAGGAACCTGACTGTGCTTTGTGTCCTGTCCTTTCCAGCAGTAGCTTCACAAAATCACCTGTTCACGATACAGTGTCCCCCAAGGTTCTGTTTTGCTGAACTCTAATCCGTTCATACAAGAACTTTTTTCTGAATGCCCACGAGGTGCTTTCTTATCAGGTGCCCACCTCTCAACTCACCAGGTGTCTATGTCCCCAAAGCTCCCAGTGACAATCAGAAAACTGACTTCCCATTCTGACTCAGAGGTACTTTAAATATTTTATCAATTTCATTGTAAAATCTCATGGCTTTTTTCAGATGTCTGAAGAAAAGGCTAGCCAATAGTTCCCAGCTGTTCATTGTATCATTAGTCTATGGGTGCTGCAAATAAATTTTGCACCCATAATTGAGTCCCTAATCCATTGACCTCAAACAAGGCAGATTATCCCGGATTCTCTGGAAGAGCCTAGGAAGGTTTTAAAGGCAAAAAATTCCATGTTGCTTTTCCTCAGGGTCCAAATGATACACATTGTTCTACAACTTATTTCACTCAATATTTTGTGAAAATGTATTCATCTTAGTATGGATAGGTGACTCCTGTTTAACTTTTTCCCACTGAAGCTCTTCCATTACATGAACATGCCATAAATTATCTATTCTGCATATAGATGTTTGTGTGTTTTCAATATTATTGCCTTTACCTAAAAAGCTATCACAACCATTCTTATTGTATCACCACACCGATGTGTATAAGAGGTGCTGTAAAGTACAAATCTACAGATGGGAATAGAATACAGTGAAATACCAGGAAATAGAGGGAGTTTCTTCAGATTTGCCAGATATTGCCAGGTCTCTCCACAAAGCTATTTTACGTTTGTGTAACTCGAATAGTAGCATATGAGAGGTACCCTGATCTCAGACCCTCATCAACACTTAGCATTATCAGACTTTGTAATTTTGATAAAAAAGATGAGTAGGAAATAAAACCTCCTTTTAATTTTCATTTCTTTTAGGGGAGTTGACTATCTTATTTTTATTAGACATTTAGGTTTCTTCTGCCCATTTCCTTTACAAACTTTTCTATCGAATATCTTATATGTTCTTCTTACTGATTTTAAAGATGCTTATTATATTCTGAATCATTTGTTGCCATTTATGGTTACTGGATGTTGCTGCCTCCTCTGGGTTCTTTGTGTCTGCTCTGTTAGAAGTAATATTTTTATAGCAGTTACTCATTGTGGTGTACTCAGAATTACCACCAGTAGTTTTCATAGTTTGTCTCATGATGTCTGCTCTCCCAGTCCACCAGGGTCCACCAATTCTGTGATCTCCGATATCCTCTCGATAAATGTCCTTTAGTTAAAGTTGGCCAGACGTGTTCGCCATTCCTTTCAGACTGACACAACCCTAAAACCAGACTGTGAGTTTATCTGAATAACAACTAAACTTTAGGCAGAAAAACCACTGCACAATAACACACACAAAAATGCCTGTTTCCTAAAGAAACTTCTTAGGACACCATAAAATTTTGAGAAGACCAGAAAATAGATATAATACATAGGTAAGGCCCAGTGTGTACTTATACTTCCGTATTATATAAACTCATAAACAATCAAAAAAGACATCCATGTCAATGAAAAGTATTTTAAAAACTTAATTTTCATTGTCAAATATAATGTGAAGCAGAGAGGCTTTCACAATACAGTAGTGCCTCTGTTCAACTCTTCGGTTTGCGAACAATTTGGTTCGCAAACAGAAATGTTCGGCAAAATCTTGCTTCTGTTCGCAAACTCTGAATCAGGTGACAAACACAACTGCAGCCATCTTCCCCAGAATCATGGAACAAACTAAATTTGTGGTCCCACTGTACTTCTCATTAACATGGAACCTCTGCAGTTATCTGTGTATCCTTGCATTTGGTGAAGTTTACTTTGAGCAAGGAAACTCAGTGCAATTAAAAGAGAATAGAATGTAATGCAAAAATTCCAGAGTTACAAGTTTCAAGTCCTTCTCAAAATTAGACAAACTAAACCACTTGTAAAATGATGAGAATAACCACAGGAGTATAAAAATCACAGGGGTCATGAGCATCAGGATTTTTCATCCACTAGAATTTGCCCTTAGTTATCCAGCCTTAAAAATAATAGTTTTTCTTAGAATCTCTCGAGGGTCAAGAGATGAAATGAAAACAATTTTATTTTCTTTTTGAGATGGCTAGAAAACATTAAGAAGGCATGACTCATTAATTTAAAGTTCTATCTTGCTAAGAAGTTACCTGAAAAAATAGGCAAGGTTTTTAAGTAATTGCACTCATGGTCTTGCAATCTACTGCTAAGTGATGCTAAAGACTATTGTCTTTTTCTTTTCACAGCATAAATCAGTGCTGTGAAACGGGTTCCATGAAACTGAATTGCTGTAATCTCAACTCCAATACATGTCGGTAGCATCTATCTACCTATAATGAATATATTAATCATGTGTGAAGCATTTATACACATATAATCACATGTGTAGAAATGTATGTATACATGAAAATACATAATTAGCCTTGATTCTGGTTCAGGATTTGGTATGCACTGGGTTGGCCAGCTTTCCATTGCTGAGCCAAAATACTTGACATATACAATTTAAAGAAAGAAAGATTTATTTTTAGCTCATAGTTTTCAAAGATTTCAGTCCATGGTCAGCAGGGTCCAAGGCAGAAACATCATGGCAGGAAGAGATATTGGAGGAGAACTCACCACTTCATACTGGCTGGGAAGCAGCATGAGAGGAAGAGATTCCAAGAAATGATACACCCTTCAAAAGCATGTTCCAAGTGACCTACCTCCTCCAAATAGACCCCACTTCCTGATAGCCCATTCAGCTATGAACTTATCAGTCGGTTAATCCATTGATTAGGTTAGTAGCCTCACAATCACATCACTTCTCTAGGCATCTCCTGACCAAATCAGGTTGACAATTAAGATTAAGCATTGGGCTGGTGAGATGGCTCAGCGGTGTAAGCACCTGCCTGGCAAGCGCGAGGTCCTGAGTTCGACTCCTGGTACCCACATAAAGGAAAAAAAGGGCCGGTGATATCGCTCAGTGGCACAAGTTCCTGCTGGCACGCGAGGTCCTCAGTTCGACTCCTGGTACCCACATAAAAAAAAAAAAGATTAAGCATCACAATTACATGTAGCAAGAACTCTCAAAGCACACAATTCCTATTTGACCTTTTCATTCAATCCCTTTCCAGACTTGTTTCCTCTGCCCATGTGTAAAAAAGTTTTTATAAATATGACATGAGGAAGGACTTCTAGAAGCCAACCATACTGTGGTCTAAGGTTTACTTTGCCAGGGCTCCAGGAAAGTGTACCCCTGGGCGTGCTATTGTTAGCAACAGCGTCTCTTCCTTTGTTTGCCTGTGGACCTTACTCTACCTGTTTAGTTGAGAATTGAAAGGCACCCTACGTGCTGTCAAAAGTCAACAAGAAGAATTGTTAAATTCAAGAGAAATCTGGGTAAGACTGGGGAAATTTTGTGGATTTTGCTAGTCACCAACAGTCGTCTGTTGTCTGGGAAGGGAGCTATAGCTTCCACAATTAGAGCTTTAGATCTTGAGATATCTACATCATCAGAGGCTGTTTATCCCCTCCCCCTTGCTCACTTGTTTACTTTCTGGGTATTATGGTTTAGATCTAAAGCGTCCCCCCAACTTCTGTTCAGAGTAGGGCCTGGTTGGAGAACGTCAGTCCCTGGAGACATGACCCAGAAGGGTGTGTTCTTGTCTCTGGTTCCTCCCTTTTCTGTTTCCTGGTTGCAATGGTTTGAATGGCTGTCCTGTGCCAAGCTCTTCCACCATGGAGTTATCAACTTGAGAAAAAACAGGAAGAAGATAAAGCCAAGATACTGTTGGTAGTATTCTATGTGGAATTTAAGTAAAGGGGAATTTTTTGCTTGTTTGTTCTTGATGTTTTTGATATTGTAGGACTTTAGAGAGTGTAAAGAGATGAAACAAAAAGTAGAAGGGACTGAGTCATGAAAAGGGAAATACAAAGTGACACAGGAATGATCAGGAAAGGCTGGCTGGAGTGGCAGTGTCCAGGGATGACAACTCAAAGGAGCCCTCTGTTCATACAGACTCCGTTGTTTAGAGAGAAGTTGTCTTACATGATGCAAAGAACCCAACGAGAGCCCCAATGAGCAGAGAGGCTTCCAGAGAGCCACTTCTCGAAAGTGACACCACCCATGGAATAACACCATTTTTCTAACATTTAATTATCACTAAGTGCCACATAAGTTCCAGGGATCAAGGGTCAACATTAACTTTTTAATTGCTGACAATTGTCCATCCTTCCTTGGAGTCATTTGCCCTTAGCTATTTGGATAAAATGCCACTGGGTGTTTAATGCTTTAATTGATTGGGGGGTTGTTTGTGTTTTGGAATAACTCAACCTTAGAGAAGAGCCTTTCTTTTCTTGCTTTTATTTGGTTTTCATTTCCTCCGTAGAAGTCTTACTGCATAAAGAATGGGTGTAGTATAGCAAACTGTCATCTTCATTTCACAAATCACAAGAATTCTATAGGCATGTTAAATAATAGATAATATTGAATGGATGGTACCTAATACTTTTCTTTCATAACCAGTGTATTTTCTGTTTATAAATATTAAAAAGAAAGAACATTTGTAAAGGTGAAAAATAGCCTTCTCACTAATTCCCCAGATCATGTTGTCTGTAATTAATCCATAGTCAGCACATACAGTTGATATAAAGTAGAAAAGATTGTCCTGACAACTCCTAGTTAGGCAAGAGTCTTTTAATTAAAATGAGAGATTCTGAGTATATACTATTTCCAAGCAGTGGGAAATTATGTTATGTGCAACATTTACTATTGAGAAGTCCAGAAACAAACTGGAAAGAAACAGATGAAGCTGGCAAGTATAATGTCCCTGGCACACTTGCTGTCTTTGTAAGTCTTCTATCTTTCCACAGCACATACTGCAGAAAATGTTTAATCTCCACTGGGGAAAATAAAGCCATTACAACTTTTTAAAGCAATTTAATATCAGATTTTGGTGCTCATATTTTACAATCTTCAAAAATAATATACATATTAGATCATTGATCCAGATATAGTAAATAGATTTTTCATTTTTATTTTGTGGCCCACATTTCAAAACAGTTCTATGAACCCCCAGTGGTATTTCAGGGCTGAGTATCTGGCAAAGTTGGTATTGGTGCCTCATTACAGCAAACAAACTGTTCTACGTGTAAGTCATCGCTAACGGTTACATATATACTTAGGAGAAGAGGGATCTGTTCATTATTTCCATCCTCGGGCTGGAGTACATGAGGCCCTGCAATCAAATAAAGCTGTCCTAGAACAACATAAAGCAAATTATTTTCACAATAACTAGAAGAGAAAATATTGGCCTCTTTTCAAAGAAAGGAGAAACCGTCCATCTTCATTGGCCATGAGCAGTGATAGTGATATGCATCATCCGTCCCATTACTTGCAGCAGATTTGTCACCCTGTCTTCCTGGGCAGAGTAGAAAGTGACAGCATGTTCTGTCATGGCGCCATGATGCTCCATCATGTCAGATAACTTGTGTGATTCCAAGTACTGCACTGGAGAAATTCAAGAACAAATCGGGCTTTTGAGAGAAATCTTTTAAGAAGAAAAGAAGGGGGACCTTCCCTGATCATGAATCCTACAAACCCAATTTTGCCCATTTACATAAGTCATGGTCTGAACAATGTCCTGGTGGTGTAGACTGCTTCTTATTGGTCTTGGTGAGAAGGGAGCTCCTCTCCGAGGAGACTCTGTCCTCCCTTGCCGAGCATACACATTGCCCCAGGAGAGAGGGGTAAGCGTCCAAATGCCAAGTGCAAGGAAAAGGTCTCATTTGTCTTTGGGCCTTACCCCTTGCTCTCCATCATGTTAACTTAGTAGATCTCTAAAGGGCAATGCTAATCTGTGCTTCCACTACCTCATGCCTTGTTGGTGGAAGAGTTAAATAATTCAAATTAGGAGAGATTAAAATGTACAAGTTTCCTACTCACCAAGACATCATTTATAGTAATGAAATATTCTTCCTAACCTAAATGTCCATTCATAGGGAATTGGTTGAATAAATTTATGTAACTTCATGAGATGGAATTTGCTATAGCCACAAAACAGAAAAAGAACATTCTTTGCAAACTAATATAAATATTACCAAGATATACAATTAAGGAAAAAAATAAAATAAAATGTGTACAGTATATAGCTCTAATACCCCCAAAAGAAACTGAACAAAGGAAGGAAAGGAAAGAGAGGTGGGAAAAGGGAGGAAAGAAAGAGAAGGAGGGAAGAAGAGAAAGGAAGCAGAAGCCATAAAGTAATTAAAATGATACCTTTGGAGATGGATAGAAATAAGGTAGATGACAGAAATGTTAAGAAGTGTACTTACCTTTTTATATAGTTTAGATTTTGAGTGAGAGAAATATTTTATAAGCTACATATTCAATAAATAAAATTAAATCATAAAGGGGGAAAATATAAATCCTAAATTGTATTTAAATAGGAATAAAGATGATTCCATAGCAAATTGATAATATTGAATATACAAATATAACAATCAATTTTAAAAAGAGTATTTGAATACATTATTTAGTATACTATTCTAAGGAAAACATAAATCCAAAGAAGTCTTAAACTTGACTTAATAAATTTCTTATTAGTTCTACTATGGGGAACATAATTTTAAAATTATTGTATGTACAGGTGTACAAATAGGCTAAAGCCAATGTGCAAATAGAATAATGTCATTAGGGTCACCGATTCATAAGTAAAAAGAGATTCAAATATGAAATTAGTAACAATGGTAAGGAAATACTATAATATTAAATTTGACTTAGAAATATTTGTAAAGACTCATGATAGTTTACAAAATACGTATTTCCGCAGACTCCGTTGAAAGGGTCTGCAGGACAGACCACTTCAGTAACATTGAACACACTACATGCAGCAACCGTTTCCTGAATATCAGTGTCCACTAAAAATTACAATAGCCAGGCCGGTGAGATGGCTCAGCGGCGTAAGCGCCTGCCTGGCAAGCGCGAGGGCCTGAGTTCGACTCCCGGAACCCACATATGAAAAAAGGGCCGGTGATATCGCTCAGCAGTACAGGCGCCTGCTGGCGTGCGAGGTCCTGAGGTCGACCCCCGGAACCCACAAAAAAAAAAAAAATTACAATAGCCAAAAACAGGCAAAAACTTCAAGTATCCCTCAACCTGAAAATGGATAAACAAACCGTGACACAACCATCTAATAGCACACTGCTAGACAAGAAAAAGGAGTAAATAACGAGTCAACACAACATAGGTGAATTGAAAATGTATTATATTAAGTGAACAAAGCCAGATTCAAATGGCCACATATTTTATGATTCCATTTATTTGACATTTTGACAAGAGATAAGATCAATTCCTGAGAGAAAGTGAAATGTTAGGAGGATTTGTAAAATAAAATTTTTTTAATGGGGAAGTTTTTGGATGCAAAGGAACTATTTTATATCCGTATTGTGGCGGTGACTACCCACTGAATACAGTGGTCAAAGGTGGCAGAGCTGTGCTGGTGAGGTAGAGCTCATGCTTAACACATGTGAGGCCCAGGGTTCAAACCCCAGCACCAAAAGGAGTAATAGTGCTAATTGCCAGAAAGTAGATTTTACTGCATGTGATTAATGTGTGAAAATAAGATGACAGATCAAGATTTGTTAATTTTACTAAATATTGCTGAGAGGGAAATTTATGGCAGTAATGCTCATATTTCAAAAGAATGTTCTCTAATCAATAGTTTATGCTTATACTTGAAGAATTGCAGGGAAAGGAAATTTAATCTAAAATAAGTTGAAGGAAAAAATAAGCACAAAAATCAATGCAACAGGCAACATAAAAGTGATATAGAAAATGAGCTAAGACATCTTGTCACATCAGATAGAAAGGAGGTTTACTAAGGTCCCGGCAAAATGACTTGGAGCCAACTTGAAGAGATTCTAACAAAATAGAGACAGATTAAACTCCACTAAGAATATCAGTAAGAATGAATTGAAATAGTAAATATATTTAAGTCTCTGACTTCCTAATGCAAAGTTTTAAATGAAACTGTTTAAGTTTGCAGAATGATTGGAATCCCATTAATACTCTGGAAAGAATAGAATATTTACCTTAGCTTTTAAACATAGTAACTATACCACTGTATAATAATAGACAAAGAGATATACCTCTCTATGAAAGTATTCCAACTAACAAATGAAGGTAGAGTGATAACATTTCCAATCTTCAGAGAGGTAATGGATCAAGGCACCAGACGTTACCACCAAAAGAGATGGTGATGGAACATATAACCATGTGTAAAGTTAACTTACTAAAAAAAAAAAAGAAAAGAAAAGGAGTATAACCCAACCATTAATGTAACTGGCAAGTTTCAGGGAATACAGACGGACAAGAATCTGCGAAACATCCTGAGTGTCAAATCAGCAACACTCAGACTATGGGAATCTCTACAGCTAAAATCATCTAGTTTTCAAAACAAAAAAGGAAAAAAAAGGGGCCGGTGAGATGGCTCAGTGACGTAAGCGCCTGCCTTGCAAGCGCAAGGGCCCGAGTTCGACTCCCGGATCCCACATACGGAAAAGGGGCCGGTGATACCGCTCAGCGGCACGGGTGCCTGTTGGTGCGTGAGGTCCTGAGGTCGACCCCCCGGTACCCACAAAAAAAAAAAAAAAAAGGGAAAAAAAAAACAGAATAAGGAGACATTAAAATAAAATGTGTGTAGAGAAGATACTAAAATATAATATTTAATGATTCACATTAAGGTGATAAAATTATTTTTACAGAAGGAAAAAAGAATTACTGTAGGATAGTAATTTCTTTTAACATAGAGAAGGTTATGATAACAAACTTACTGGGGCTCTTCAACTGGGTAGTTCCCCAAGTTTTTGTTTTATAATAACTGATTAAATTATAAATTTTGATACATTTTTCTATATTATTTTCAAAAAAGACTTTAGACCTGCCATGCTCTCAGAATACTTAAACTGCGCCATTTGGACACTCCAGGAACAGCTATAATAAATAGGATGGATTATATTAAAGTGTCCACGAATCCCTAAAATTGTTCCCAAATGTATACGTGCCACGAAGACTGGGAACTGTGGGCCAAGAAGCTAATTCTGCTCACTCTTATTTCTGTTTCTTTTTAATATAGCATTTTTATTTATTTATTCCCCTCATGGTTTTTAGTGGTTATTGCTTAATCAGGTTGAGTTTCAGTGTGGCAGATTTGTACACGCACACAGCACGCCATAATCATCTCCCCTTTATCTACTCCCAGCCACCTCCCTAAGTGTTCCCTTTCCGTTCAGTTCCCTCATCGCACCTACTGTCCCTGGTGACCACTGATCTACCGTCTGTCCCTACGTCTTGTCTTTCCTAGAATTTCATTTTATATACTTTTTTATTGAGGCAAAGAACATGTAACACGTGATCTACCCTTGTAACAAAATTTTACGTTTGCAACACAGTAGTGTTAATTGTAGGCACACTGTTGTATAGCAGATCCTGAGAATTTTCTTATCTTCCTTAGTTGAAACTTTATACCCTTGGAACAGCAATTCTCCTCTCTTACCCTGTTGTATTCTTTCTTTCTAGGAGTTTATTTCTGATATCTCAAATAAGTGGAATCATGCAGTATTTGTCCTTCCATGCCTGTCTCACTTCACTTAGCATAACGTCTTCAGGATTCATCCATGTTGTGGAAAATGGCAGGATTTACTTCTTTTTAAAGCTGAAAATAATATTTCCATTGTATATGTGTATCACATTGTCTTTATCCATTCATCATTTGAGGGGCATTTAGGTTATTTCTATAACTCAGATATTATGAATAATACTACAGTAAGCATGGGACTTCAGATATCTCTTCAAGATCCTGATTTCAGTTCTTTTGGATAGATATTCCGAAGTACAATGGCTGGGTAGCATGGTAGTTCTATTTTTAACCTTTGAGGAGCTGCCATACTGGTTTCCATAGTGGCTGCACCATTTTACCTTCCCACCAACAGTGTACAATAGTTCCAATTTTGCCATATCCTCACCAATACATTTTACTTTTTTAAGTAATAAAAAAGAACCCATTTTCTATTATGCATAATAAATATATACTACATATCTATAATAAACAATAGCTTATATTATATACATAATAAAACACCTATTTCATAAGAACTCAATGTGTATTACAAAATTTATGAATATTCTCTTCTCTCTGAACCCTTGATTGGTGCTGCACTTAGTTAATGACTGAGAACAAAACAAAGCAAACTGAACACTGGGTAATATAATGTACAACCATACGCTTCACAGGCCTCTTATTTTCTTTTATTTCATTTTGCTCATTTTGTATAAGCAGTTTTTTTTAAGGCTATAATTTTGCCATGAAATTTGTAGTTATTTGCAAATAAGAATGAAAGTAGACCAGTGACACAGAATGGAGCATTTTCTCAACACCAGGATAAATGCTTCTTCATTTTCTATTTGTAATCTGAGATAAAAGGTCCAGGTAATCTTGATGGTTTAATATTTTTCTGACCTGGAATAAATTCCAGGTTTTATAAAACAATAAATTATGAAAATTAAAGTATGCCTAAAAAGTTTTCTTCACAA
Source organism: Erethizon dorsatum (assembly GCA_028451465.1). Lineage (NCBI taxonomy): Eukaryota > Metazoa > Chordata > Mammalia > Rodentia > Erethizontidae > Erethizon > Erethizon dorsatum. The sequence continues at coordinate 25,831,543 of CM051838.1, read as the reverse complement.
TATCACAAACTCCAAAAATCAGCTGCACGGGGAGCTCCAGGAAACAGCACACAGTTGATTGGATGTGAATCTGCCCTGAACTATCTTGTTTTCAGAAAAGGAACTGATGTCAAAAGAAGCTTGAAATATAAATTGGAACATGTTTTTTGTTTCTCTGTTATTGTCGAAGGATGGAGGGTTAAGGAGCGGTGGCAAGAGGTGACCAGAGGTTTTTGAAAATAATTTTCAAATTTTGACTTCCCAAATTAATTTCTTCCTACCATGTGTGTTGTGTTGAGGTATTTTTAACTGGAAAGCTGGAGGACCACAAGGAAGGACTGGTTTATCAAATGTATAAGAAAACATAACAATGTTATTCTTCATCTCTTAACTGCTGCTGGCTTCTGGGATAGGCAACGTGTCACATACATTAGCCATGAGCAGCAGATGGACCATAAGTCGAGAACAGAAACTGATGTGCTTTACTTTTTAATGTGGTTATTAATTTGTTTGAAGTAGTTTTTGGATTTGAAAGGCTTTGGCACAGTGTAGGCATAAGCGTAAACAGAAATATGTTTGCATCTTTCTATGCGCTAAATTTACATTTTATCAGGCCAGGTTACAGTTTGCATAATGTCATTTTTACAATAAGCCATCATAGAGTTATGAAAAGAACTTTGTAAATATTAATAAAGCCTTTACCTCATGCTGGCCAGTGGGTGTTGCTATGAATAAAGAGAAGTGGACTGACTGGAATGCTATGCTATTAGGAATTATTAATGTGGAGAAATGACCTCCTAAATTTTGATTTGGAGGTTTCTGCTAAGACTTTATCTTATATTTTGTTATAATGTGGTTTTCTTGTATGCAGTATTCTAAATTATTTATTAATTGCAGTTGAGCCTAACCATAGCATCATTAATAATTAATTCTTCTTTTGGATCTATGGGCTTTCGTGTGATTAAATGTCTGTGCTTTTGTGCATGGAACCCACAGTCTGCTATTTTGCATTGATTAGGAGGAATGCACAAAGAGCAAGCGCCCATTATGGAATTCCCAAAGGATGTTCACCGTAACCTTTTCCTGAGTGCATCTAACCTCAAATGCACCATTGTGTGGGAAGGGAAAAATGAACTCTTCTATCCCCATCTGGCTGCACTGAAAACAGAGTGTTTATGGTTGGGAGAGCTCTCTCTGTGCCTTTCACCATTATTCTTATAATATTTATTTTCCCCCAAGAGCACAGAGATGGGCAAATAGGAAGGCAAAGCTGTATGAAGTGTCCTTGTTAATATGAAGGAAAATGAAAGACATTTTTTAAAATGATCTGCTTTGTACAGAATTTTCAGCTTTATTCAACATAACTGAATTCATCATGATGAGCTAGATGGTGATTTATAAAAGCAAATCAAGGGCCGGTGATATAGCTCAGCGGCATAAGCACCTGCCTTGCAAGCACCAGGTCCCGAGTTCGACTTCCGGTTCCCACATATGAAAAAAAAAAAGCAAATCACTCCTTCCGAAGTTCGGACACTTCCCCTAACAAAGGTATGTGGTTCTCTGAGGACTCATACCCCAAGCAGATTGGAGGGGGCCCTGTCCCACCCCAGGCAGAGAGTGTAGGGGGCTCTCTGCCTGCGACTGTGAGGCCTGGAATAAGAGGTAGGTCCATCTGCCCACCAGGGAGAAAGGCCACAGACCCCGTGGGAGGGTTTCATTGCCTCAGTCTGGAAGGGACGCAAGGCTCCCAATGGACCATCTCTAGTCACATGGGTGGAAACTGAAGGGAATTAGAGCAAATTCAGAGAAACAGTACTCTTTAAACCCTGCACTACTCTTACAATCAACAGACATCTCTTTGTTCTTTTCTTCCAACAGATAGTCTACATTAAACAGCTGCCCAGGGGAAACCAACAAAAATTCCATCCAGCCACAAATTGAGCTTAAAGTCCCAGGTGGTGCATATTAATCTCTTTGTTAGATCCACACATGGCGTGGTCCCATCTAGGTCTAGAGACTTCTAGACTAAAAAGAACCATCACTGTGCTCGCTGATGGGAAGTCTATAGTCGAAAGATGGAGCACAGCTACAGACAACCTGTGGTGGTCACGGAGCATGAAGGAGAAATAAGCTTTGCCTGTCGTAAGCCAAACCGACATTTTAGAGTTGTTCGCTATCACACCTTAACCTATTTTAAAACTGCTCTAAGCCCCCGTGGTCATTTTTAAGGCCACATATCCTAGTCCAGTGGCTGCTTTGGCAATATAACTGTTTCCAAAACAGCAGGACTTCTGACATAGTCCATTCTAGTCAGCCGGATGTGCTGGTAAGTGCATCACACATCTCTTTTAGACATGGTTCTCATATGTGAGATAGTTGTCTATCTTCTTATCTCTATAGCCCTTTCTCTACACTTGATGGCAGTGCCTTGAGTTTCAGTGAAAAGATTATTGTGGGTGCTAAAACTTACTTTAATTTTTCCCTTCAGCATTTTAATTAGTAGACACGTTGTACCCAGTATGTTTCTCAAAAGAGCCTATTACTGGTAGCAGCTGACCCTTTTAACAATGAAAATCCTAACTGTCCTAATGGCCTTTCATTAGGCTGTAAATTGACAATATCATTGCTGAAATCACCTCTTTCTTGTACCCTTTTATGAGATACAGTGCAGAAACGACCAACACACACTATTAAGGCTGTGTTTTCTGACCTCTTTTCGAAGCTTGGCATTAGCTATGCTACACGGTACGATTCCCACATCCTCACCATCTTACAAACATTTTGTAATATTTCATGGCATTTGTCCAGTTTCAGGAAATATTTTACCTATCTAAAAATAAATTGCTAATACGGATCTAAAGCAGTGGTAAAATATTTAAAGGTTATTTAAAAAATAGATTGCTACCTGTTTAGCTTGATGATCATTTTCTTGATGGGCACTAAACCATTGAATGTACTTTAGGGTTTGGATTTGTTTGTTGTAGCAGCATATCTCTCTCCTGCTACCACTTTCTGTATTAGAACACACTGGGTAATGTTGATGTATCTTAATCCATTTTCTGTTACTATAACTGAATTCCATAGACTGGGTAATTTAGACAAAATATAGATTTGTCTAGCTCTTGGTTTTGCGGCATGGTACTAGCATCCGTTCAGCATGTGATGAGGGCCTTCTTGCCCAGTCATGTCATGGTGGAAGCATCCCATGGCGAGACAGAGCAAACTTACTAACTTGGGTTTTTCTTCCTCTTCTTATAAAGCAGCTAATGCGATCATAGGCCCTGCTCTTATAACCTCATTTGGTCCTGATTACCTCCCAAAGTTTCCACCTTTCAAATCCATTCACACATGACTTGGGAGATTAAGTTTCAAAATAAGTTTTAGAGGGAATAGTGTCGAGACCATAGCATGGGATAACTAATAATCTCCAAATCCCTTGGCTTTGCTTCCCAAACACCATTTCTCAGTCTCAGTACACATCTCTTGCCGCTGACCGGAACTATTGTCCGCAGCCCCAGGAAGGGCTCAGTCTGGCATTTGCACCAGTTAGAATGGCCTCAAGCCTTCACAAAGCCTCCGCTAGTACAGGACACACAGTGTCACTGGCCAACACCATTCTCCCTGCCTCCACCCAACTTTTGTAAAGGGACTAAACGTGCAATGGAATCTTTGGTGAGCATTTCTCTATAAAGATTATGTTACACCAATTGAATTAAAAAGAAGCACAAGATCATCACAAAATATAAACAAAGTGACAGCAAAGAGATACAGAGGAAAGAATCAGATTTGTGACATGACTGTTCACATGACAGCAAAATAGCATGATAATTTCTGAAAATATTCAGAAGATGACTGTCTAGTTTGCATGTTCTTCTGTCTTCTCTATAGTACCCAGGATATTTGTATAGTAACTCTTCCTTTACACAGGATAGGAAACTCAAGCTAAGCCATTTTATACATTACAGTTGCTGTGGTGAAAGATAAAAATAACATTAACATATATTATATATGCCACTTGCTTTCTTGACCAATTGGGTGGCTATATCATTTATTGCCCAAACAAGAACATTTTCATTTTAAAAGATGAAAATGCAGGATATTGAGTATACAGGAACAATTCACATAGCCTTATTTTTCTAAATTTAAAGATGTGTACAGAGGGTAGGAACTCTCTCCAGGTTCTAACTTTAAGAAGCAGTATGGACGTGCCCAGGGGCCTGCCTGGTTTCCATATCCAAACTGCTCCCCCTAAGCCATCTGAAAGACCTCCTCCCCACTAAAGGGCCATTAATAATAATCTTCCTGAACTGCGATAACTATAGAGAATTTACAGAATGTAAGCAAGCTTTGTTATATCGTATTTACTTCTGATAATTCCTCCATGTAAATATAAAGAGCCTGTCTAGACCAAAATCTTTGCTTGAAGAGAAAAGGAAATGAATTAGGGGAGAAGAAGGGTAACCCTTAGGGACTCCAGAAGATTGGCTGGCTCAGTACTTCATTCTTAACAATAATGTATACAAAATTATTTAAGAAGAGAATAGAAAGGATAATATCTAATTTACTGTAAATGATTCGTGTAACCTCTTATATACAACACAAACATTTCCATGTATTTCTCTGTGTCCTTCAAAAGTCATCATAGAACCTGGACATAATTAGACATGTTCAAATTGTTTATGGAATTTGCTAGACAGAATAATGTAATGGAAGAAACAAAAAACATAATAGAAATAAAATCAGCAAAGAAGTTCCCGCAATTCAGAAGCAATGATGCATTTCATTTTCACAATATGGTCTTTGTTTTGTTTTGTGTATTGTAAACTATTTTTTTTGTGTGTGTGTGGGTACCGGGGGGTCGACCTCAAGACCTCGCACGCCAACAGGCACCCGTGCCGCTGAGCGATATCGCCGGCCCCTTTTTCGTATGTGGGATCCGGGAGTCGAACTCAGGCCCTCACGCTTGCAAGGCAGGCGCTTATGCCGCTGAGCCATCTCACCGGCCCTACCAGCCCTTTTTTCATATGTGGGTTCCGGGAGTCGAACTCAGGACCTTGCGCTTGCCAGGCTGGCGCTTATGCCGCTGAGCCAACTCACCGGCCCATGTATTGTAAACTTTTGAGAACACAAGACCATTTGTTAATTTCAGTGCCCATCGACAAGAAGAACTCACAGATACATTTTGCAAGAATCTGTCAAGCATAAGATAGGCAGTGATAAAAGAGACAGATAAGGAGACATAAGGACAAGAAAATGAATGAGTGAGAGAATTAATAGAGTGAATGAAGATTTCAGAAAGCAGATTCTGTCCCTCTGCAGCCATTAATCCTCAACTCCATGCACTAAGAATGGGGCAGGCTGTGTTCTCTCTTTTTAACTCTGGGAATGTGTAACTTCAATCCCAACCAGTTGCGTAGTGAGTGTGATAGTTACACTAAAAACAAAGTAGGTACTGGGTACTTTAATGACATCTCAAAACATTTTTAAAAATCATATTTGTCCTTTAAAATCAAAAGTCCCCACATACATTCTCCCAGTTCTTCACTTGGAGAGATCTGTATTCATTAGGTATGGATTAGGTGAGGCTTATTTGATAATTAACAAGGCCATTTGCACATTGCCCACAGTCTAGTTTAAATTTAAATTTACTTTTTGAATTGACACTGGACATTTGATGTCCCTTAGGGAAATAATATTACATGTATTAACTAATTTATATTACCTTTGCTGTTGGGAATTATTTTAAATGACCTGTAAACTATCAGAAATTGATTTACATTGTGCTTGTGTTTCACCCAGATAATGGTCACAATCTAATTAGTCTTTAGTGGCAAGTTAAATTCTCTGAATCTATCTTAGGTATCTTTCATCACACATATGAGGGATGATTATTCATGATTAAATGCAGTACTACCAGCAAAAATAAATGTGTTATTTGGAAATAAATCTACATGTAATCAGGTAATTGCACCTGGCATAAATTCAAGGATATTGACTTCATAAGGAAAGCTGTGGTCAGGAAGTTTTTTTTTCAAAGATATAGCTAATAAGTTACATAAATTTTGCTTTGTAAATGGCTAACCACAAATGAGCTAATGTCTGATTTTTTATGGTGGAATTTCAGTTAGTTTTGTATTTATTGGAGAAAATTTTTATGTATTTATTGGGAGTCTATGTATTAGTTTTAGAGAACCGTCAGCCTGAATCTTAGGGAACTATCAGCCTATGCTATTTCTATGACTTAAAAATAATTTGGGGATATCTCTCTTCGTATATCCAGAATGCCCTTTTCTCCTTTACATCAGCCTCTAGGACATACAGACTGTTTCTTTCTGTTCTTGAAAGTTGCTACTACCAACACATTCCCATAAGATTTTGTATTCCCAGAAAACGTAGTTATAGAAATATATGTTTGCAACTCATCTATCTCTTTCTGTTGTGAAACTAAAAGAATATAAACAAGTTTGCAGACCTACTGACTTTAAAGATTTTACTGCTGTTAGAAAACAAGAGTTCTGGTGTGCAAATATGGGAACGCTAAAAAGATTCCAGAATCTTAAATATTTTATCAGTACTCCAAATCTTAAAAACAATCTAGAGTGCTAATTTTCTTGGAGGCTGGCAGATTAGGAGTCTGATGGTCTTGACCCTTCATTTTTAACTCTGAGCGCAGGGCTTAGTGACTCTTAGCGTGTCGTCTGAATCTACTGGCGGGAGAGGCCTGTTTCTCCACAAGTGCTCCTAGTTCCAAAATATGAAATCAAAACAAGCCCAAGATTTCTCCTCCCTGTGTTTTGAGGGAATCATTCATATTGTCAAAGTAATCTGGTCTTGGTAAATGCCATTTCACTTCAATTCTACTCCTCAAATTTGTTCAAAATGTGTATCCTTAAATCCGGATATTCGAGAGAGAAGAGCAGAACACCAGAGTTACCTGGGAAGGGCACTTGAGACGCGTAAGAGTTCTTGCATGTGGTGGTTCTGTGTACAGCTCCACGGCCTGCAGAAAAGTAGGTGGGTGAAAAATGAAACCACGTTCTGTGATGGGCCGCAGTTTATTTTTCTATAGCAGAAGGCTGGCGCCCAAATTATAATATATATAAAGTCAGGGGAGACAGAAAATTTGAAGTCATGACTAAGTAAAATGCAAGTACCCAGCATGAAACCAGATTCCATTGGATTAGAGAACATCCAAGGAAGGTTGAAAACTGAAAGGGACATTTTCAGGGACTCTGTAAAGTTAGAAAAAGAACACATGGCTTTAGCTCACTGATTTTGATGGCCAAAATACATTTTGTCTACAACTGCAACTCGACTACTTTGAGACAGCCATATCTATCGCTCGCATACACCTGTATTCATTTCCTATTCACGGCATAACAAATTATTACAAACATTTCTGCTTAACCCAACACAAGTGTTACGTCTTGGAGAAAGTTTTTGATGACTGACTGGTTTCTCTGCTCCATCTTTCTTAGGTTGGATCCAGCGTAGAGGCTCTGGGATGAATCACTCCTGATCTCATTCAGGTTGTTAGAATCCAGTTCTCTGTGGAACTGAGTCCTGTTTCCTTGCTAGCTGACAAATGGGACCACCCTTCGCCTCCAGACGCCTCTCTCCAATTCTCGCACATGGCCCCAACATCTCAGACTCAGAAATAGAGCATTGAACTCTATCTAGTCTTCACTTGGAATCTCTCTGACTTCCCTTCCTTCTGCATCTCTTTTCTGCTTTCTTTCCCATCCTAGATCTGTGACTCCAGCTAGAGACACTTCTGTGTGTTCAGGGCTCATGTGATTAGATAGTCCTGGTTTTTCTACTTTGAGGTCTTAAACCTTGCTGCATCTAGAGAGTCCTTTTGCCATGTAAGATAACACATTCACAGGTGTGGGAATCGGGCATTTTATTAGTCAGTTTTCCAATTGCTGGAACACAATACTTGACACCCACAACTCGAGGAGGAGAGGTTTAACCACTTATAATTTACCCCAAGCATCACTCACACATCACATTTGTTTACATACTGTCCCGAGCATCACTCGACCAGGTGTTATTTCAACCAGTCAATTCTTGTACTGAATAAATTTGATAAAATTGTCATTTTTATATTTCCTGTTATATTATAAAAATTAATGAAAAAATACAATTTTTGTCATCCTGTATTTAAATAATTGGACTGGTAAGTGGTTAATCTGCCTGTAGTTTAGAAGGTTCAGCCCATGGTCAGCTGACTTCAAGGTGGAAACATGGTGGAAGGGTCTGGCAGAGAACAGCTGCTCACCTCATGGTAGTCAGGAAGCAGACAGAACAAAGAGAGGAGCCAGAAACAAGAATACACCCTTTCAGGTCATGTCCCAGCCACTCACCTCCTCCAACCAGGCCCCATCACCTAACAGCACATTCATCTATGAACCCATCAGTGTTTCAATCCACTGATGAGTACAGCAGCCCCATAACCCAATCACCTTCCAAAACCCCAACTCAGGACACATGAGACTTTTGGAGGCCATTCTAGATCTAAGCCATAACAGGCAAGGACACCTTGGTGGGAGGGCATCATTCTGCCTACTGCAATGCTCATATTTATTTATTTTGCTGGCCACATAGCTCACTTTTAGTCATACTGATTAATATGCCTGAGAAACCCACAGGGACTCTATTTCTTAGGAGATACTAAAACTCAGAGATTTGCTGAGAGAAATATATGAGCCGACTCTACATAGGGGTTAGTCTTTAGGGATACTATCAGTGAGTTATGGTAGTTGATGAAACAAAATTTTTATTCTATATGGTTATGTCTATGAAGTCTACTAAATACTATTCTTGGCCTATCAGAACAACCATGTACATCTCTGTAGCCAGTATCCACCTCCCAAGCTCTGGGTCGTGGTAGTACCCGGGGAAATCAGTGACACATATAGGTTCACTGCAGCCCCAGAACTATCGCCCCTTTGGTGTATTGGATGATGATCTGACACATTCTTATTCCTCAGTGTTCTTCTAGCTCAGTCTTGGGGCACCCATCCCTCTTCTCTTTCTTCTTGTCACTCAAATATTGCCTCTCTCAGTACACCAAGCAGTTATAAAATTTACCAGTTCCCCAGACCATTTTTTCATTGATTACTTTCTATGTTGATTTTTCCTAATACCATCTAAGTGAATACTGTATCAGTAATATTTCTTCATACCACATTTTAGGGAAGGGAATCTGGGAAGATGTCTTCAAGAGAATTAGTTTCTTCCATTCAGTGAGAATTCCTATAAAATGCACCTAAATGTGGCATGCGGAGGAGATGGTTCTGGTCAAAGCACCAGGACTTTCTGGATTTTTTTTTTCTGTTCTTGCCACAGCCCGGCTTAATCTTCAAAATTATGTATTGCTATCAATTGTAATTTTAGATCTCTAGAGCTTACTCATAGAAACCGTGTATTTATAAGTGAGATGCATAACTCCTCTTTCAGCACTGGACATTTAATTTTTATATCTTTCTGATTTTAATGGAAAACCATATTGTTCAGTATTTTGTGAAACTTTAGAAACATTCACGTTTTTACAAGACTGAAGGGAAAAGGTTGGCACAATTGTAATTAGTAAATTTGAGATCTAATCTATATTCTTCAGCTTTATGTTATTACAACAAAATACTTGAGATGATTAACTTCATCTAGAGAAAAGGTTTATTTAGCTTTCAGTTTTGATGGTGCAAAGGCATGGCCCTGCATCAGCAAGTTCTAGTGAAAGCATCAGATGGTGGGGCCTCATGGTTAGAACAAAATGCTCAGCAGAGCGCAGCAGCTGCCACGCACCTCAGCCAGGCTGGGCTAAGCCCTCGCACAGGCCGGCAAGGTGAGGCCCAACCAACCAGATCGTGGACATGGCCAATGCCCAGGAAGAACTCTTTCTGGTTTAGGTTTCTTTCTTTCTTTCTTTTCTTTCTTTCTTTTCTTTGTTTCTTTTCTTCCTTTTCTTTCTTTCTTTCTTTCTTTCTTTCTTTCTTTCTTTCTTTCTTTCTTTCTTTTTTCTTCTTTTAATTTTTCTTCCTCCTTATTTTTCTTTAATTTCCCATATTTTGCACTGCTTTTCTTTTTTCTTCTTTTTCTTGTTCATTTTTTCAGTGGCTGTTTTCTGATAATATTAATTTCCTTCCACTACTCAGCAGGATCCCCCATCTCATTTCTCTCTTCCTGCTCATCTTACATTGATAAATTTTTCAAATTTTATAATTTTCATTCTCCGGTCCCCCAGCCCCTCCACATTTTCTAGCATAGCTGTAAAGTTTGTGAATCTTTAGATAGCTAGTTAACTCTATGTCCTTACTGTTGAATACTGTTCTATTATTAGCAGAGGTAAAGTAGTTCCATTTAGTAGATATTTACTGTAGGTCTGTACTTGGTTTGTCTTAGCATTTATACTATAATCATAGATCTGTTTTCTATGGCTAAGGGTAGTACATTATTGATTCTTACTGTATGTCAATATCCAGTTTGTCTTTGACACTATTATCATTGCTGATATTTTTATTATAGCCAAAGCAACATATTTGTTGCTAATAATTGATTTTCTCTGCATGCCAATATGTGGATTACCTTTGTGTTCTTATCAATTCCTAGCTTTATGTCCTTACCAATTCTTAGGATGCTATTAAAGAACACACACACACACACAAACACAAACACACACACACTTCAGTCTCACAGTCTCAGCCAATAACTACTGCCTATTCTTGACCCGTAGGGGTTGAGAGCTCCAATATTTTAATTATAGCAATCTATTTCAGAGCTATCATGGTAAAATTTCAAAGCTTAGGAAAAATTAAGACAAATAACTTTATCTGTACATTCCGCATGAAGCTTTTCTAGTTAAAAAATAACTGATAAATTTCCCTTTGTGAACCCATCGGTTTCAAATATTTCAAACTTCATTTTCTTTTTACATTTATCATTAGTTCATTATATGAAGGAGATTTCTAGTCAGGGGCCTACAACACTAAGTACAACTGAAACCACTCAGAAGGAAACTTAGTAAGAGTCTGTACTAACTAAAATAAATCCAATACTTTTATTAGTATTAATGTATCAATGTATCTCTATAGGCCATTTATTAATTATTAATGTTACACGTATATTATATGTCTAATCCCTTTAAAAACATATAATGTAATTTTCAGCCAGTGTCCTCTCTTGGTTTTGGAAATTCCAAGCATAAGTAAAAGAGTTAAAATGCACATATCTATATTTTAAGAAACATTTCTTACAGATAAAGTACATAATACTCTACACTACAATACACTACAATGAACCAGCAATCCTTTTGTTTTAAGGAAATGGAAAAGTTTATTAGCAAAAGCAATCAAAATGCTATTATGGATACTTTTGTATCCACTTTGCTCATTTACTTGTGGTTGGATGTCATTTTTCCAGGAAGTGAATCTAATTTTTTCAGTGTTTTTCCATTATTTCACAAGAGAGGTTTGAGAATATTTCCTCAATATTGTTTCCATACCCATATACATGTACATTTATGTGGACAACTTGGATCAGTACATACTTGATTTTTACTTTAGAATCCTCAGGGCATTAAAATGTACAAGAAACACAAGTAATAAGCCAATTTAATATGGAAAAGAGCTAATGTGCTTCATTAAATGCATCCTTTATAAAAACTTTATTTTCAAAAAAATATTTTACTGGAATAGTTTTTCATGACTTTGAGACATACTGTATTTACTGATTTGTATTGTCTGTAGTTTCTGCTTTTTTGACTGGAAGTTTATTCAAAGAATAACATAGCCCTCAGACATTTTTTCTTTTTTTATCTTTCAACCTTTCAACCTTATCAATTAAGGATTGCCCCCTGCCCCATGGCTGTCTGTATGTGTACAAGAGTGTGCACACAGAAGCAGCTTTGATATTTTTGTGATCGTTGAAAGTACAGGGGAAAGAAACTTCAAAAGACACAGTGGCATTCCGTGGATGGAACTACTGAAACAGTTCAAAGTTTACTATCAAATCAGGAGTTTGTTTAAAGGATGAAGGAAGACTTTCTGCTAAGGAACTCGCTTGACTAAAGAAAATATAAAGCAGCTTTCAGGTCAGTGATGAAACAGACTAGAGGGCTGTTGAAAAGAGCTGCTGGAAATTATACCCCAGGCTCACAATCTAGCAGATTCTCTGCAAACAGTGAGTCACTGTCTGAAAATTGCATCTCGTATCAAAGGGTCAGAACTGAGGAAACCAGTTATTGAGTATGGCAAATACAGAGACCGATGCAGTGATCTTTTACCTCTTCTTCCTCCCCTCTCAGGCTTAGCTCATCCAACAAATAGTTGCTGAGCACCTATTATGCATCAAGGTATAGCAACAAACAAGACACAGCTCCTGACCACAGGTCTTTCACATATTGCCTTATGCCATGGCAGGGTGTGTTTTATGGCTCCCATGAGTCTGTAGACTACTTAAGGACAAAGAACACGCCTCCTTTATTAAACAACTCCCGTATGTTGTATATCACACCATATATGAAATGTGGCTCACATATTTTTGTCAAATTTCATGGCATTGAGCCATTGAGACGGCACAGTAGCATAAGCGCCTGCCTGGCAAGTGCGAGGTCCTGAGTTCAACTCCCGGTACCCACATACGAAAAAAGGGCCGGTGATATCACTCAGCGGCACGGGAGCCTGCTGGCGCGCGAGGTCCTGAGGTTGACCACCACTACACACACACACACACACACACACACACACACAAATTTCATGGCATTTCCAACCACCCAGCTGTCCAACCCAGAAACTTTAATGAACTAAACGCCTGTCTTCTCCATGACCCTCCACATTCAACCAATAAACTGGTCCCATCAGTTCTGGATCCCAATTAGCATTCAACTATCTCCCCCTGCCATGTCTGTGCTGTCATTTCCTTTGTTCAAGTCAGATAATTTACCTTGTAGACTAATCAGCATCTGTACTCCAAGGCTTGTTTATCTCCAGTCAATCTCTCTCTCTGCCAAATGAGTTCTTCATCTAAACTATGGAAAGGATAACATTTACTCCTGCTTTAAACTTCCAGTGACCCTCACTGACTACAGGATAGAACCTCAAATCTCTTTCTATTATACACATCTCTTTCTATTATTCTATCATTGTACATCTATTTCTATTATATTCCTTCTTTGCCAGACCCCGGCTGTCCATCTCCCTCCACACCTCACCCACATCCATCTCAGATCGAACAAGACTTCTCCCCTCCTCCCACATGCCCACAGTCTCTGACCACTGATCATTGTAGGAGGTATGCTTGAACTATCTGGTGAACATTTAAATTTGTAAAATGTATTACAGAAAGATACATTGCCATCAGTGCCCCTCAAAATACTCTCTTGCTTTAAATACATTTGTCCCCTTGTTCTTTCTGAGGTAGTTTTGGAAGCCTTCTTTCATGGGTGTGTATACAAGGTATAAAAAATATGATGAATGTGGCTGCCAAGTGCCATCCAACAGAAAGGCAGGCTTGTGAAAACCTGACAATGTGTCCTCATCCACCTTATTCACTAGATCTGGCACTGCAAGACTTGTGGCTCTTCCACAAAGTCAAAATGACCATGAAAGGTAAATGTGTTGACTCAGTTCAGGACATTGAGCACCACAGAGTAGCGAAAGATACTCACTGAAAAAGGACTTCAGAAAGCAGCAAGGATGAGATAAGTATAATTTGGAAAGGGAGGAAGTATTTTGAGGGGGATTAATGGCAATCTATCTTTTACTATAATATATATATATATATTTTTTAATTTAAACATTCACCATAGTTTTCAATCACACTTTATAGATGGTGTTTCTCTGCTTTACGCGATCATTCCTCAGACACAGTGTCCTTTAAGATATTTGTTTTTCTTTTACACTTTCCAGTCCAGTTTTACGCTTCAAGTTGGACTGTGGTTTAACTGTGGGTTCAATGCTCCCAGAGCTGTGTGTACCAGGGTGACCTGAAGGCTAATGTGCTCTGGTTTAAGCTCCAAAAACCCATATCTTTTCAATGAAACATTTCATTTTATTTGTAGTCCGGTGGCTGTCACATCAATCTTTAATTCAAAGAATTATACTTTGTGATGCAGCTTTTACGCACTCTCAAGGCAATTAGATAAAGTCACTGCTGGTGGTTGTCTGACTTGAATGTGGAGGTCAATAGTAAATTTCTACCATAGTGACAGTCACGAAAGAGCTAATTAGACTCACTGATTGTGAATCTGCACCTCACCGTCACATTAAGTACATCAGCACAAACGGCTTAATGTAGCTTCCTACAACATGGCCGATTTATTAGCTTTTCTACTGCAAAAGAAATAATGAGTTGGATGGTTTGGATGAGTCAGAAACAACTAACTCAATATAAATCTGTCATTCAACTCTTCCAAGCCAGCAGTACACTCAATATGTCGTGATAATTTACTAACATGTGTGTATGGCACATGCTTGGAGTTCATTAAATGTATGTTAAGTGAATGGAAGAATATGTAGTGTAGCTATACCAAAAAACAAGCAAACCAAAATTCAGAATTTTAATTTGATCATTACTCTGCAAATATTTATTTTATAGCTATTATACCAATCTCTCCTATCTGGCTATGCAAAGGTATAAAATAACAATACTTACAATTTCTAGAGGATTTTAATATATATAAATATTTTTTGTCATCTATATGCATGTTCATCTTCATGAAAATAAACTTCTAAAGAAATTTTGGGGATTTCAATATCCAACAATATGGTAGGGAAAAGCTGTGCAGAGAACCACCAGTTGGAAAATACATTTATAATACATTTTAAATCCTAACTGGATGTTGAGGAAAAACTATATATAAAAGATTAAATCAAAATGAAAGAACTTTCAAAGGGGGTAACCACACTCCAGTAGAAATGATACTATTTCCTCTGAGGGCATATGTCAATCTCAGTTGACAAGGGGAGCTTTGATTTTTTCCAAATGACAAGCAGATTGGGAAATTAGGTGGTAATTTAAAATAAGGACATCCAAAGGAGATGAACCATAAAAAAATCACATCTTATAGAGGAAGAAAATAAGGATATTTTATCCTCAGCTTTGACTTTTGGTGAAATTAGAAAAAAAATTACCCTTTATTATTCCCAACCACAAGCCTTCATTAATGTAACCTTAAAACCTTGTGCGTCCCAAAACATTCCAACTTAGAACAAATAATTTATTTTAATGGTGTAAAATCTAGAACTCCCACAAAATTTGAGGATATAGGAGTTCAGATTTGGGGACTAATTACTAAATACACTAGGAAACAAGCCAACATAGTGTAAGCATGAAGAGTAAATGGCAAAATGAGACTGCTTTTAGATTTAAAATTAATAGAAATAAAATATGAAGTAACCCTTTTGATATATTAAAATAATACAAATAGGAGGTTAATTTGATTGAAAGAATCAAAGACTAGGCTGGTGAGATGGCTCAGCAGCATAAGTGCCTGCCTGGCAAGTGCGAGGTCTTGATTTCGACTCTCGGAACCCACATAAAGGAAAAAGAGGGCCGGTGATATCACTCAGCGGCACAAGCGCTTCCTGGCAAGCGCGAGGTCCTGAGGTCGACTCCCGGAACTCACATTGAAAAAAAAAAAAAAAAAAAGAATCATTTTATGAGTCAATAAATAATTAAGTTTACTTAACAGAATTTTAGAAGCAGATTAAATAGAGATGAAGAAAGAATTAGTGAACTGGACAATTCCACAACATTAGACATCAGGGAAGCACCATTTAATAACACTGAGACATCACAACATGCCCATTAGAATGGCTAAACTAAAATGATGGAGAACATGAGGTGTGGTGGAACATTTTGGCACTCTCATACATTTCTAAAAGAAATGCAAATTTGAACAATTCAAGTAATCCCATTCCTAATTTTTTGCCCAAAGACCTGTCTGCACAAAAGAGCTATGCATGAATATTCATAGAAACTTTATTTGTAAGAGTCAAAGACTAGAAACAAGCCAAATTTCCATTACTTAGTGAATGCTAAACAAAACATGTTTATCCATAAAACCTAATATTACCACTGGGGTTTGAGTTTGTCTCCCAAAGGTTCATGGGTTAGAAACTTGCTTCTCAGTATAGTAATGTTAAGAGATGGTGGCACCTTTAAGAGGTGGAGCCTAGTGGGAGATCATTAGATTATACAGGGCATCACTTTGGAAGTGGTCAAGATAACTCTTGTGGGACACTGAATTAGAAATTTTGAGAGGGCAGTTGTAAGGAGAGTAAAACCAGCTCTTCCTCTCACTCTAGCTTCTTACCTAGTGATGCAATCATTCACTTTTGTACATGGTCCTACCATAATGCCATCCACCAAGAGATCCTCACCAAGCTTAAGTCAATGCCGGTGTTATGCCCTTGAACCTTTAGCACTGTGAGCTAAATAAACCTCTTTGCTTTACACATTAACCAGCCTTAGGTATCCCATTATAGTAACAGGAAACAGACTAATACAATTACTCAGATATAAAAAGAGAAATATTTTTAAAATCACTAACAAATGAAGGATACCAATTTTCTTATTTAACATTCTACTGGAAATACTGATTATTGTAATGAGAAATGAGAAAGGAATAAACTATAAATATTAGAAAGGAAGAGATAAAACTCTATTTTTTAGTATAAATAGCATACTTGTCTACAGATCCCAAGAAATCCTACAGATATATTGATAGATTTAATGGGCATTTAGTATCTAAGCTTGATACAAAGTCTACATCCAAAGTCTTGACCATGTTGCTACATACCAGGAGAGGAAATACTTATATTTTTAATACACCATTTAAAATAAGCAAAAGATTATGTCACCTAGCAAAAATAATCTTCACTATAAAAATAAAGGTAAACGTAATTGAAGAAAGCATTCAAGTTGATTTAAATAAATGCAGAGACACATTACGTCTATGTATAGAAACAGTTTTATAGAGATACCAGTTGCAGTGGTACCTCAGTTCACAAACTTAATTCTGCAACCAGAATCATGAAAAGAATTAAATTTATGAGCTGAGGTGCCAATATACTCTCAAATGTCTCCATACTGAAAATATTTCTACTCAAAATTTCAATAGAGGTCGTAAATTTGAGAATCTGATGCAAAAATTTCTATTAAAAATATCTACAAAACATATGGGACATGAAATATCACCCAGAATATATTAACTTCCTATGAATCAATAAGGCAAATGAAATAGAAAAATGGGCAAGGGACATGAATAGGCATTTTAGAATAATGGAACCATCAGTGGCCCTTAAACACATGAAAAGCTGTGATTAACTCACTCATTAGACTGAAAAATATTTAAAAATCTAAAAATAGCAAGTGTTAGTGAAGACATGCACCAGTACAGATTGCACTGCTAATATAACTTTCTATAGCAAATATTTTGGAAAACTTATCAATAAAAATAAATTTAATTGTATACACATACAACCAGTAACTCTACATCTCCTGTATAATCTGGAAAAATGATTGCCTATGTACAAGCAGAAGTTATGAAAAAAAATCATTCATAGCAACAGTTTCTAAATACTCAAAAATAGAAATAACCTGTGTCCATCAATAGTAGAATGAATATATTTTTATATAAAATGAAGTAGAACAGTAAAAACATAAATGCATTGTGAATACTGGTATTAGTAGGAATGAATTTAAAAAAACAATAATAAAGAAATGAACATCTGAACCAAGCACATTATAATTCCATTACATTAATTTCAAAATAAACTAAGCCTAAATAGTATACTGATTATGAGTAATTGCATATTTAGGACTAAATATTTGTTTCTCCCCAAAATTCATGTGTTAAAACCATAATTACCAAGTGGTTATATTTAGAGATGGGGCATTTGGAAAGTAATTAGGGTGAGATAAGATGAGATTATTAAAAGTGGGACCCTGCACACGCCTATAACCCCAGCACTCAGGAGACTGAGGCAGGAGAATCGCCACAAGTTTGAGGCCACCCTCGGCCACATAGCGAGTTCAAGGCCAGCCTGGATTACATAGCGAGACCCTATCTCAAGAAAACAAAAATAAAACAAAACAAAACAAAACAAGAGTGGGACCCTTACCAGGGCATTAGTGCCCTTATCAGAAGACACACCAGAGAGTTTGCTCCTGGGAGCACACAAACAAGAGGCGAAAGGAGCTCGCAGAGAGATGGCTGCCACCGACCAGCAAAGAGAGGAAGCCTCATGAAACCCCCCTTGCCTCCCTTGATCGTGAAATTCCTAGCCTCCAGAAATGCGAAAAATAAATTTTTGTTAAATCAATTACCTTTTATTAGGGTAGCCCAAGCTGACTAAGAAATTGCATTATTAGTTAAAATTACTAGGGCCAGCTAATGATTGATACAACATAATTTTGTATTTTTAGATAATCCATGGTTTAGAGAAGGTGAGAAATTGAGGCAGCATGAAGGCACCAATACTAGCACTACATTAAATTTAGGAAGAGATTTGTGGGATCTTTCAGTGTTCACTCCACAAATATTTTACACTCACGGCTGTGTGAGAGACACTGCGCTTGGCAGTGGGGAGAGTGTGAGAAGAAACACAAAGGCAATGAGCTCACATCACTTTACTTATCCTTGCCCATGCTCAATGAAATATTCAAGAAACAACACTGAGATGAAAAATATTAACAGTGCTGGGAATGAAAAGCAGTAATAAATGATCTCCCAGACCCCAGGAGAAAATCCCATTAAGCAAAAGGGCGTGACAACAGTGAGGGGGAAAGCTGGCCCCAGAAAGGAAAAAGTTGAATGATGTGTATTTGCTTTTCACTCAGTTAGTAGAAAATAATGCAATCATAATGTGGAGTTCACTAATACATAATACCTATATTTAAATAAAATTCATTTGAATATATGAATTTAATATACACAATAACATTGCTAGTTCATTAAATCATATTTATTACACCATCACATTACATTAAATCATATAATCAAGTAGCTAAATGCTATCTATGTACAATAGTTTATGGATTGATACAGGTAAAGTTTTTATCATGTAGTCTCTAAAAAACTTCATTAAATCTCCTGAAGTAGAAAATATCTATGACTAATCTGCAAAAAATAATGTAAATGAACAAAAGTTGAATTAAACTATAACAATTATTACACTTATATATTTATCAGATGAAGTACATATTCAAAAGCCCAATTATATGCTACTTAGAATATGCTAGCAATACAGTGTATCACAAAACTGTACTCAGAGTCATTTAATCTATTGTAAATTCCTATATTGTTTGAAAGCTAAAAACTGATGTAAATAAGTTTTACAAACAAAGGAAAATTGTAGAAATTCTAATCAGTGAATTAGAAACCTTTAAAAAATTTTTTGAAAGCTTTTTAAAAAATAATATAATTCATAAATAGGAGCTAGTTCTTTGAAGGGATTAAATAAACACGAATCTGATTTAAAAAGAAATGAATTTAATGGGTAAAATTACAAATGAGAGCTTAGTAGGTTTGGTATTTTAAGTATAAATATAATCCAATATTATTTATAATACTGTTCTAAAGAACTTGAAAATTCTAAATGGGTAGATTTCTGTGATTTACTAATAGGGAGTAGAAAACCCAAATAGCTTGGTAATAATGGAGAGAGAAACCTAAAACCTCTCCATGACTCAAGAACTTTTCTCTAAAATAAGCTCAAAGGCCATATGACTTATGGATCAGTTCTTTCAAATTTTGAAGGAGCTCATAATTCCCATAGCATATAAATTCTTCCGGAGCATATAAATAGATAGAACATTTCACAATTTATTTTGCAAAGGCTGTGTAACTGTGAAAATAAATCTTGATAAAGATAGTATAAAACCAAACCTGCAAAACAGTCTTCATATAGATGTGTACACACACACACTTATACACATATAAGGAGTGATCAAAATACGGCATGTGTTTAAATAAAATAAACTTATTACAGTAAAAGATACATTGCTATTAATCTCCCTCAAAATACCCCGTGTTTCCAACACACTTATCCAATTTTTTGCCACTTTCTTTTAATATGGTGAATGCTGCTGCTGAGTGCCATCCAACAGAAAGGCAGGCTCATGAAAATATTACGGCCTGTCCCCATCTACCTTATTCGCTGGATCTGACACCATCTGACTTCTGGCTCTTCCCAAAGTCAAAATGATGTTTTGAATCAATTCAGGACATGGAGGCCGACACCACAGGGCAACTAAAGACACTCATGAAAGAAGACTTCCAGAGCTGCTTCTGAAAATGGGAAGCAGGATGGGATAAGTGGTTTGGAGAGGAGGTGTATTTTGAGGGGAATTAGTGGTAATTTGTCTTTTACTGAATACTTTCATTTAAATACATATCATATTTTCTTGCTCACTCCTTCAGACACTACGCGGACTTCCTGCAGACCCCACATGTGTCAGGCAGACAAGACTGGCCCCATGTGTGTGTTTGTTTCATGTGTTTCCACCTCTACTTCTCAACAACTGGCCAAACGTTTGAGTTCTCATGACCCCTGCCTCAGGTGTGATAATTTTCGAGAAGACTCACAGAACTCAAGAAAGCACTTGGGCCAGGGATGTAGCTCAGTGGCACAGTGCCTGCCTGGCAAGCACAAAGCTCTGGGTTCAATTCCTGGAAAGCACTTTACTTTGTATATACACTTCACTTACTATTTCCACTTTATCGTGAAGGATACAACTCAGGAATAGCCAAGTGAAAGAGATGCAAATTATTTATTTTATTTTATTCTATCCTCAGAATTTGTATTTATGTATTTATTTTTTACCATTAATCTTTTTGCTTAGAAAAAATAAAAACAATCTTGACAAACAATGAGGTTTCTCTAGATACTGTCTTCATTAAATATTGTAACATAAGTGTTCAGCATAATAAAATTCATTCTGTGCTCTTTCTTATGTGGGATTAAGCACATGTATTTCATGAGGAGAGGCCTATAACTTTGAGTTGATTCTCATAAGGGTTACAGTTTAAACAAAACTCAAGTTAAAAAATCATTATTGTCAAACATTCTATTCACTATCATATGCATATTTAAAAATTATTTCATGCAACTTCTAATTTTTTTTTTTATTTTTAATTTTTGCAATGCTGCGGATTGAACACAGGCCTTTGCACATGCTAGGGATGTGCTTTACCAAGCTGTACTCCCAGCCCCCAAATTTCAATTTTTGAAGCTTCTCCAAAAATTTCTTAACTACAACTGATGGTTCACAATAACATAGCACTCTTTATAAACCACATAGCTTTCTAATTGTCATGCTTTCCTTTCATTTAAAACATCTGGAACATTTGCCAATATTTTAAAACTACTTAATAAGGATCTTATAAAGAACAGAGTGTCTAAGGAAACCTAAAGTGTCTTGGAGTTCTAGCGCTTCATCCTTGATTTGCATTATTACAGTGTCCAAAAGATATGGTTGGCAAGGTACGTGAAAAACTGTGGCTAATTCTCCTTTACTTTGCTGTCACTCCATTTGGTGTTATCTTTCTTCCAGTAGTGCTATTTTAATCCACCATTTCATTAAAACTAAACCCAACTTTCAGCAGTGAAATTCTCTCAATCCTTTTTTAAATCAATATACTAAACATCTCTTCACTATCAATGAAATAAAAATATTTTCTTTTTATTAAAATAGCTTTTGGTAAATTTCATGACCAGTCATCCCATTATTAAGTTGAGGAAGCAAAATCACCATCACCAGATTCTGTAACATCGGGAGCTCCGTTATTTCAGTGTGAATCATTTATAAATTTGAAATCCTAAGATGAACTCTCCTTTCATTTAGCTTAATTTTGTCTCACCTCCAACAACATAGGAAAACTCACAGATGCATAATCATAGATGTAATGATTTTATCATGTTTGCTACACTGGTATCTTCTGTTATAAAATATCAATAATGAATTTCATATACATTATCTTCTAATCTGTTTCATTTAGCTAATAATTATTGGTCTTTATCATAAATTCAACTACTCTAAAATTTTAATTTTGACTTTGTTATGTATTTTCTTAATTTTCTGCCACCAGAGCCATTTCTCTAATACAGAATTTTAATTTATCATATAATTTTTGTTAGCAGAATAATTAGCTTTACTAATAGAATGTTACCTTTTTTGTAATTTCATATCCAACTTTTATAAGTCTGTACATAAGACTACTTAAAATATTACAATTTAACTGTAAATTTAACTTATTATCTTTTAAAGATAAATTTGGGGTTGTATGGTTCATCGTATCTAAGAAATTCCATAAAGGAAAAAGAAACCTAAATTAAAGCTGTCAATATTGGCCCCAGTGATAAATTTAGTCATGCAACATGAAAACCTCAATTGATACCATCAGTTGAATTTGGAAGTCTTATGAATATTTGTAAATAATGTTACTATTTATTTTGATACCATATTCAAATTGTTACAGTTACTAAGGTATAAGTCAATAAAACACAGATTAAGTAATAAAATATTAGCAATAGTAGAAAATACGCATAGCACATGTACACAACTATAAGTATTGACATATGGTAAAATAATAGGCAGATGTGCCACCATTAAAGTAACCTGATCAATTGCACATGCCAATTTCTGTTACCTACTTGATTGATAAATTTTGTTTTTACCTTCTGCATTCCATTTCAATTCAATATTTGTTGATAATGTTCAATGAAAATTTGCAATTTGTGTGTGTGTGTGTGTACCGGGAATTGAACTCACGACCTCACACTTGCCAGGTAGGCACTGTGTGCAATTTTTAAGTAAGTCATTGCTGAGCAGTGGGACAATGGTTTATGTCCTGTGCTGTGATATACTTTTGAAAGCTCTGTTATTTTTAATACAAAAATAAATAAAAGGCTTTACCTTTTGGAAAGTTGCAAAAAGTGTAAGCCACACACCATCCTCCCACCTTACTCATTGTCTCTAATTATTACACTTTGCCTCTGACCTCAGAGAGAAGGCGATTCTGCTTTCCCTAAAATACAACAATAGCTAAAAATACAGACAAATTGAAACCCTGTATTTTCAGTAACTGAGCCTTTACATGATAATATGTTAATTCTGTAGCTAATTCAAAGACCATGAAATAGCCGTTATTTTTAAGTTTCATATCCTACACTTATTATCTAAGAAGGTAAAAATGGTTTCTTACCTCTACTCAAATCTCAGAAGAAATAAAAGATATTTTTCAAATATGTGAGAATGGTGTGTACGTGATGACAGATTGTAAAACCGGAATGGCTGGATGGCAGTGTGACCACAGAGAGACACAGCTGAGCTCATGGAGCCTAGAACCTGGTTGTTCTCTGAATCTGGACAAATTATGTTCCAGTTACCAGAGAATAGGTACATATATTAAGCCACTGTAAAATATATCTGACATCACAGAAGCTAGGGGAAGTTCAAGAATTCAACCAGAAAGAGATGGCTTAATGATTGAGTGAGGGAAAATATGGAAGCCAAATGGTGAGATTAGCAGTAATTCTAGAACAAAGTCTAAAACATGTTACTTAAAAAGGATGGATAATTTTTGACCATAAGTGTCCCTAACTATGTTATTTGTTAAACAACTTTTCAATATGTGATATAAGATTTTGATTGCATTTTTCCTAAGGGGATTTCTGGGTTGAACTCTGGAACTTGAATTCTTTACCGCATTTCTTAAATAATTTTTTCATGTGGTCATTAGAGTATATACAGCAAAGCTTAATTTTTAATTTAATTATATCATTAACTGTTTTCTTATTTTACCATTTGAGAGACAGATACCTGTATTACCCTTCTCCCCAAATCATTTAATTACATAAATTCTTTTTTTTTTTTTTTTTTTTTTGTGGGTACCAGGGTCGACCTCAGGACCTCGTGCGCCAACAGGCACCCGTACTGCTGAGCGATATCACCGGCCCTTTTTTCGTATGTGGGATCCGGGAGTCGAATTCGGGCCCTCGCGCTTGCAAGGCAGGCACTTATGCCACTGAGCCATCTCACCGGCCCTTAATTACATAAATTCTGTGTCAATTTTTTCCTTCTCTGTGTTCTTATATAACAAGTTATCCTTTAGTAGAATGATTCTCTCATTGCTTATAAGTTTTATTCAGGCACAAGTAAATTTCTCATGTTTAACCTAAACAGGAAAGTTAAAGGGAACTAAATATTTTAAAGGAATAGAAGCTTAGTATAAGTTAAACAAAGAGAAGCTGAGGAGATGGTAAGGAAGGAGAAATAGAAAAAAACATACCTTAAAGAAAAGTTTGGAGCATTAAAGTAAGAAAAATTGCTACACATTCTCCCCGATAGAAATTTATTTCCCATGGTGTGAAGGCTGAGAAGTCTAAGATCAAGGCCATGGCATATAAGTGTCCAGTCAAGGACTGGTTCTAAGTTCATAGGCAACCATCTTCCCATTGTTTCCTCACGTGGTAGCACAGGTGAGGGTGCGCTCATGAATTTGTGTTACAAGAACATTAGTCCCATTCGTGGAGACTCTGTCCTCGTGACAAAATCATCTCCCAAAGACCTCACTGCCTAATGCCATCACATTGAGTGTTAGGATTTCAACCTATGAATGGGGGATGGCACGCACATTTGGTTTATAGCAGCTTTACTTCCAAATATCTTGGCATCATGGTATTTTTCAGAAATAACCTGAATTGAGGAAAATTATCAAGAAAAATAATATTGCGTTAGATGACCACCCATTCTTTAAAAAGTTTAATACTGAGTGAGAGTAAATACTTGTTTAGATAGTCAAGTTCCCTGAAGATTCGATTCATATATATCAGCCTAGGAAATAGAGAAATTGGCTGAGCAAATAATTTCTAGATGAAGAAATAATAGGAAAAAATCTATATGAACAATAGTTTCAGATGTAAAGTGCATTAAGGTAATATTACTGAATATTTGCTTTTAAATTTTGAAGTGAAAGACACACTCAGCTGCACTGGAAACATGGTTTCTAGAAAGTTTTATGTGTAAAAGTCCACAGAAGGGTAGGGGCATTAGACTGTGAGTTCCTTGAAGGTGGAAACAGTGTCTTGGCTTTCACCATATCTTAGGCACAGTGCTCGGTAAATGTGCTTCATGTAAGTTCTTGCTTAAATGAAAAAATAAGCCTGTGCTGAATGTGCTGACCATCTGTGATTATTTGAAATATGCTGCACCATTGCTTGTCATAAACCCTTAAAATATCCCAGTAATTGCTCTGTGCATCCAAAACCTACCTTAAGGCTGCCTATCGCCTCTAAGAGAGGCAGAAAATACATTGTCAGTTCATCTCAGGAACACTTCTAGGAATGTTCAGTTCAATTCACTAAAGATTTGTTAGCCTCTTGCTATATGTCTTTTCGTTATACTAGATGCTGTAAGAAAATAAAAAAGTAAATGTCATGATCTTTGCTCTGAAGAGAGACTTGTCTATTTCTACTCCCACATATATGTGCCATTAAAAGTATCTTCTAAGGAGACATATCCCTCAATGTTTTACAGTAAGTCACTGCCGCATTTTTATTAGGTGACACGAGTAATAAAAAGGGCAGTTCTCATAAATGCTAGGTCTGAACAAACAAGGGACTGTAAAGCAACGAGAGGAGTCCCAATACTAGGTGAGTGAAGAAAGGAAGATGCTTGAAATTAAGCAGCCCTGTAACTAAAATAACAGGTAGGAACGAAACTATCTTGTAGGAGAATACAGCAATGCAAAGAAGAATATTCCCTGATGAAAAACCCTCTGAGTCTTACGCATAGTGGGCTAATTTTTTTCTTTCTTTCTAATCTTCTCATGTTAATTTAGAAGGCACCAAATAAGCAAAGATAGAGAGACATTGTACAGAAATGAGTTGCTGCTGTGACTTATCAGCCGGGAGCTTACCCAATAAACAGGGAGAGGAAATATCTTGGTGAAGCCAAGACATCTGGTCCCTAATTTTATTGAACGGTTTGATTAAAGGAAGATGGGTTTTCATCTACATTAAAGGTGAGTATTTGCATTTTAATGGAACTTTCTGGAAGGTGTAGCAACCAAAATATTTCTCCTATTTCCTCATAGAGGGAAGTAGGAGTTCAATTCATTTCAAAATTCCAAAAGGAAAATACAAACCCATTCTCCCAAGACCAAAGCAAATCTTTTTAATATCTTTGAACACATCAATTCAACAGCCAATCAACAAATATTTTAAAATGAGAGATTCTTGACATCCCCAATTATTTCACCATAATCAAGAAAAAGAAATTGGACCTGTATTTATAAACAAATAAGGCATTTTGAGTATCTCCAAATGAAGCTCACCATATCCCAAGTGGCAACTGCTTGGCAGGCTTTGGTCCCTGTCCTCCAACTTGCATCCAAGACAGCTGGATTTGCTGATGAATTTTCCTCACTTGATCTGAAGCTGCCAATCTGCCAGTTTTTTATCCTTTTTTTTTTTTTTTTTTCTTTTAGGAATACCCAGGACAAAGAACATTCTTTATTATTGTTTGTACAACTCTCGGTTTACTTAATTGAAAAAAGTACCAGAGGTTTTAAGAAGTATGGTGTTCTGAAAGTTAAGCTATTTCTCTGGCATATTAATAAATGGCTATTAAATACTAGTGAGTTCCTTCCAACTAGTAATTTTCACAGAATTAAAGAATCACAACAAATTTTTATAGGAAGTTAAATACTTTAAAAATGGTTTCGTGATCTCACTGCATTTTTTACATGAAAGGGGAGAGGCAAAGAGAAGGAATATATTTATCCTTTTTCCATTAATTAGGCAAACAATGCACACAGAAGTCAAATAATTCTTTACAGTTTTTCAGTGAGTCAAGTCTGGACTCATAGAGACTGAGGTAAACACTGATTTACGTATAAGAGTGTTTATTGGATCAAAGTGAATATGCTTTCAATTTCAATAAGAAAAAAATCTACAGTTTTTTGCATTTGAGCTTTTTATGTTATGCTTCACATTTAAGAGTAATCAACACTGCAAATACAAAATGAGACAGAGTTAAAAGTATTTCTTATCACACTAAATTAAAATTGCATCAAGTAGCATATATTTTTAAAATGTTAAACTGTGTCTAGTTCAGATGTCTGTTTCCTGAAAGGTTTTGTTTTTAAAATACAGTTCATGTTTTCCTGATGAGACAGGCACTCTTCAGTATGTTAAAGCCCTAAAAAATGTATAGTGCTCACAAATGCAAGTAATAAAGATCTTTATTAGATATTTTTAAAGAAAGAGACTAGAAAATCTCTATTTCTGCTGGTAATTTCCACCTGGCCAATATCTTTTTCCTCTTAAAATGTTAATACCAATTCAAATATATTCCAGAGAATGCAAGAAAAAAAAATCTGTTTGAAATGATATGGAACATTTAGGTCATGGATTTATTCTTTACAAAGGGAAGCAAGTTAATATTTGTCTCCCCTTTTTCTGTTGAGAGTGCAAAAGGGCAGGTGAATCTTTAGCTATAGGAACTACCACCAATAGAAGGAGTAGATTGAAACCCTGAAGCCAGACTGTTTATTAGGAGGTACAAGTGTAACTAGGATCCTGTGAACTTCCATGGCATAACTTCCTGGAGACTTCAAACCCAAAGAATCCACTCTCAGAGGATCCTTAAATTTTTGCCCTGAAGCCCAACCTTGAGGGAGTAGATAGGAACTTCTCTAAGCATAAAAGGAAGTGAGTCTCAAAGCAACAGAAAGTCAAATCAGGACAAAAAGTTTTCATTATTTATTTTGCAACTCTTTCTTTTTCTTTTCATTTTGAAAACAGTTGTGATTTATTGCTTGTTTCATTAGGGGCTGTGGAATTCATTACTCCAGCCAGCGTGACACATTGGCATGTCTGTGCTGGGCACCTGTCTGTCTGGTTGAGGCCAACAGTGATTACTGGAAAATTCCGAGGGGGGAGATAGATGACAATATAGGACACTAAAAGTAATATAGAGCATAACAAATTATTACTGAACAGTCACCACAGTTCCATTGGAAAGACAGTGAACATAATGTTCTGTGCCCAGGATATGGGAAAACGATTTGCAATTGCAAAGGGCTAAATGTGCCACCATTCTCTGACAAACTGAAAGATATTGGTGAAGCTATTACAGACTTCTTTAAAAATGCCAATGCAATTTGAGTGAAACCTTTAACTTTCGGGAATCTGTAACAGAAAGAAGAGTCATGCTAATCTGATGAGATGACACAGGCTCTGTCACCTGCTCTGGTGGCTCTGTTGTAACACACTCTCCTGCAGAAAGCCCACAAAGGAAGCCATGCTGGGTAAGCAGTAACAGAACAAAGTGTGCCTACTCTTAACTTGAGACGGTTAATGTCTTGGCTGGAAAAATAACGAGATGGGTGACTTTCCATTGATTATTTGTGTAGCTCTCAACACCGTAGTGCATATGCTCATTAGGCTAAGGACCACAACAAATGTTTCGAGGACATGTGGGTGGCTGGCCATATATCAGGGCATATGCACCCTGCTATGAAGCCACAAAGAAAATGCACGCAGGGGGAGGTGGGGAGGTAACACATGTACAAATTAAATGTGGCATAGGAAAAATGAAAAGTGTCTAGTATGGTCTGAGGTGAAGGGTTAAAAAATGAGCAGGGCATATTCGGAGCCTAAAGTGGTTGATTATAGGAAAGCTAGAGATATCCCCTGAAAGACTGTGCCTCATATTCAGACAGAAGTAAGTCTTGCTAAAGCAGCATTTATGAAATAGTTTCAGTTTCTACCTGAGTTTTCCAATGCTGGCTTCAGAATGTTCACACAAACATCTCAAAGATCCTATCCAGAAGAGAAATCTATCTGTGCAGGACAGAAGCTTGCAAATCCCGTGAACACAGCCAAAGGATTTACTAGAAATTCCCAAGTTCAAATTGTGGAATGAGAACCCTATATTCAACTTTCTATCCAAGAATCCTAAGTTAATGACGAATTTCAGAAATTTTAGAGACAGGCTCTTATAAAGTTTTTAGTTTTAGTTTTCAATTTTCTCCTCATCCTGAAGCACATAAAAACTTGCAAATACCAAAATATTTTAGGACCCTAAACACACCATACTTATTTATTATACAACAATAGTATTTTACAAAGCATTTGCCATGGAACATTTGTCCCTTGAGATATTTAAGGTAAGATTTTGTTTTTGTAAAACTTAAGAAATGCTTGAACCTACTTAAAGATTCATAATTACCATGGCCATATTAAAACTGCTCACAGTCCAGCAATTTAAAAACAAAGGTTTCATTAGACAAAAATTTAAAAATAAAAGAATGGCAAGACAACTATAGACCATTATTTCTGATGAATATAGATACAAAAAGCACTTAGCAAAATGCAACAGCAGAAATAAAATCAGGAAGTATAAAAGATATCTGTAGTCCTACATTCATTGCAGTATTATTCACAATAGCGCAACCCACAATAGACTATTCACAATCCATAATAGAATGGAATCTAAATATACATCATGGTTGCATGGATAAAGAGAATGTGAGATACGTACACAAACACACACCACGCACACACGCACACACGCACATACACACTGTGGAATACTGTTCAGCCTTTCAAAGAAAAAAATCCTGCCATTTGCAAGATGGATGAACCTGGAGAAAATTATTCTAAGAGAAATAAGCCAGGCACAGAAAGACAAATGTCGCGTGACCTCATTCATTCATGGAATCTTAAAAAGTTGAATTCATAAAAGCGGAAGGCAGAATGGTGGTTGCCAGGGGCTGAAGGGGTGCTTAGGGAGATGTTTGTCAAAAGGCTCAGTGTTTCAGTTAAACAAGGGTGGGTAATATCTGAAGAGCTGCTGAGCTGCTGTACAATATAGTGACTAGAATTAATAATACTGTGTCATATACTTGAAAAATGCAATCAGAGTAGATCTTCAGTGTTTTCACCGCACACATACACAAAAGACAAGTGTGTGTGTAAGGTGAAATATATGATAAATAGCTTGATCTAATCCTTTCATCATGTATACATATATCAAAACACCACTTTACATGTAATCAATATATAATAATTTTCATCTACTGTACCGTAATAAAGCCAGAGGTTTGTAATCTGTCAATGTATAAAAAAAAATTGTATGATGAAAAAGGATTTATTTCAGGAATGCAAGGTAAGCTTAACATCTGGAAATTACCTGATGCAATCATAAAATCTATTTAAATGAAATACACAAAATAGATAAATGTGTAGAAAAAGGCACATTAGTGGTTGCCTGAAGCTGACATTGGATGAGAAGAGTGACTGGATAAGGGGAAGGGATGGCTACAGAGTGTGGGATTTTTTTCAGCAGCCATTATTCCACAACTCTATTCTAATTGCCACTGAATTGCATATTTTAACTAGAAGAATTAGCTCGTGTGTGTTATAGCTCATTAGTGTTACTAAAGAATGTTTTCACAGACTTTTTATATATATTTTATATAGTACTTATTATTACTAGAGTAATAGTATTGACAAGAGATATTTTGTCTTCTCAAATGTTATTAATTGTGTCCGCGATGCCAACCATACTCATGTTTTTGCCTTTAAAAAATTCTTGTCCTTTATTAATAATCAGCTAAAATGCCACCATTTGTATAATGTCTTCTATTATTCACTTCATAAAATGAAAATATCATTGTAACATTTTTGACCATGACCCACATATGGACCTGGATAGGCAGATGAATGAATGAACTGATAGATGAGTGGATGGATGAATGGATGCTTGGGTGGGTGGGTGGATGGATAGGTAGATGGGTAGATAGATGATAGCTATATAGATAAAATATTTATAAAAATATTCATCCTAACAGCTAGATTTATAAAAATATTTATCCTAACCATGTGAATGTTATGCTAATATTTTCTACTTTATATTTTCTAGTGTAGCCTACTTCATTTTTTAATATTTTTGTGGCTCATTAAATTAATTTCATAACCTTTTAGCGATTGGCAAACTGCACTTTGAAAAATACTATCACAGATAAATTGAGCCTTTATTGAACACTTTAATATAAAATGTGTCAGTTTGCAACAGTAAATATTCTTATCTTGAATTAGTATAATAGGATATTATAGTCATAGTCTATATTCTGTATCCATCACCTATTTTTGAATATTGGAGTACACTTTCTCTTCTGAGTATTCTAATCCTGAGCCACACAGTTAAGTAATTTTTATTCAGAAAATTATTACTATTTGCAGAAAAGACTCAATTTCTTACTTTAAAATGATTCTTAGATCCTGGTGCCCTGCTGGATTAGCAAGAAAATTGCTCTTATCTTCAATATGCTCTG
Source organism: Erethizon dorsatum (assembly GCA_028451465.1). Lineage (NCBI taxonomy): Eukaryota > Metazoa > Chordata > Mammalia > Rodentia > Erethizontidae > Erethizon > Erethizon dorsatum. Next base: position 25,800,216 of record CM051838.1, on the reverse strand, counting down.
ATTTAGTCGCTATTCTGGTAATGGCTTCTGGGCCCTAACTCTGTCAGTCCTCTACTCTGAGTTTTATATGGTCTAAACAAGCTCCTGTGTGTTCCCTTTTTAAAGTGAGCAGATTGGAAACAGAGTGGAAGCATTTGCACCATGAGCAGAGATATGAGTAAAACAGCACTTACTGTGTGATGCCAATAACTGCGACCTATGAACGTGTGCCACGGTCATTTTATAATTGAAATAAGTCATACCCAGTGACAAGTGGGCTACCAAACAGCATGATTTCAGAGTTTAATTTTTCCTGTTTTCATATCTACTAGGATTTTTATTATTTCTATGTGCACTGTAAAGCATTATCTACTATACTCTTAAGTTCAATAAATTTATATGGGGTGGGAGTGATAAGAAGTAGCTCTAGAGTCCGTTAATCACTTCTTTTTATAGGTTACAACAGTACTGGACAGAGGCCCTTATGGGTCTATTCTACATATGGCATCTAACTTCATTTCTTTTGGAAACATCAGTTTAGGAAATCTTTCTCTCTCTTTCTCTTTCCTCTCTCCTTCAAAAATTAAAAAAGAGTAGAAGTCATTTTCTCATGATCAATCACATAGCCCAGGTAATTTTCTCCTTCATGAACAGTTCCAAAGAAGTTGTCCACCAATAGACCCTTCAGGAAAAAAAAAAAAAAATTAGGCATAGGTTTTTAGAAGGAGAGGCCTTTGTTTAAATCCCAGTGTTGGTCCTAGTAATTATTTTCTGTCTGCAGATCCTGCATTCTTCTATCTTTGCATCTTGTGTGTCTTACAACTAGATATAGCCTGTGCTATATTTTCTTAAAGCTAAAATTCAGAATTTCATACACGTCTTTGTTAAGCCTTCCAAGCCTCCTCTGGTTACGCACGTATCTCAACAGTGTCTATACACATCCTCTCTTCGTTCCACATCCTTGGAGACGCCTGAAAAAACCACAAACTTGAAAAGCATGCTATTGAATTTTCTATACGCTACAGATTCATCTTACGATTGCTAAACTCAAGAGGCATGAAATTCTATTGCCAAGACAAAATAATGATTATTAACCAGTAGAGAAGAAGAACAAGAATTTTTGATACACACTGTAAGTCTACAGGAATTGGAGAAAAGAAAAGTGCACTGAGAGTCATAATAGTTCATGAGAGATTCTCTTGGAGACTTACATTGCATGTGAATAGCTGGAAAGAAAGTGCATTCCAAAGAAAGAAATTGAACAGGTTGCACACTGTGCTTTCGGTCCAGTGGGTTCATCACCAAGTCTTCAATCTATCCTCTCTACCCAGTTAAAAAGTTAACTTACAAATCTGAATCAATAGTGTTCTTCCCTCTAGAATTAAGATGAAATGCCTTATAGCACTTTGCAATCTGTAAGAAATCAATGTATGTTTATTACCGTCCTTTTCCAAAGAGGACTAAAGAAAGTATTGCTGGAAATAAATAATTTTTATTTTATGAATTTGGGAGTAAGAATGATGTTTCTTTAGAGTTCATTGCAACCACACAGAAAGTAACACAGTACAAGATGGAGAGCATTTCAAAACTCCAGACACCTTAGGAACTTGTATTAAAGTGAAACTACGCAGGGCAGGAGCCCAGCTCTTGCTCCTCTTTACTCATTACCTGTGGGAAGGAACGCATTGACGCAATAGATAGTAGACTCTTGCTGTAAAAGACAATTGGCTTTCAAAAGTATATCCTTCACTCAGAGAGAATGTCATTCATACTACACAGGAGTTGACAAAAAGGTCTGGACAAGGTACAGGGAAGAAAAGTAAAAAAAAAAAAAAAAAAAAAAGAAGGAGAAAATTCAAGGGGAAAAGATCTCAGAACTGAGAAGAAGGCCACTTAAAAGATGAATAAAAAATGTGTGTTCTCACCCCAGGACTTGGAATGCATTCCTGGTTGCTAAAAGTAATAATGGTATGGGGTTAAATTTGTGATTATTTCCAACTGATACTGAGATTAAGGGCAGAGTCATAATGCAACCAAAATTTAAATGAAAACATTATTGATTACCCAGTTTGAGATTTCCACGCTACTGCCCTCCCTCTGACCCCCACCTCCTTGATGACATCTGCTTTTTCAGGGAAAAAAAGAGAAAAAACTCTGTCAGTAGATCTATGTTTAAACAAAATCTGTGCTGATATTGAATGGTGAGATTCACCTGGGGTGGGCAATATGGCTTGCAAAGGATTTGGGGGCGTGGTTCCTCTCTAACCTGGTCTCTCTTCCTTGTTGCCTGATTACCGCAATTCTGTCCTAGTTCTATGGACGAACTTCTCTGTGAGCTTGCATCTGAGAGTTCCCACTGATTTTCCACACACTGACCGAGTGCCTCCTCTCTGCTGTCTCGTCCACAGTGCAGTTGGCCTGGGCCAGTGGAATAGGTGGCCATGAGAATGAAAAAAAAAAAAAAAAAAAAAAAAACAGAGGAAGCTTGTAGGAGACAAGATTCATTAAGGTACAAACAGGAAAAGACAGGATTAATCGAAACTGATTATCAAAAATGGTAGAGTCTGGTGTCAGTGGGCTGGACTAGTACATCATTAGGTCTAGGTCCAGACGGGAAGTCACCAGAGAATACCTGAAGTATCCTGTAGCAGCCAGCTGGACTATAGCACTTGTCCTCTCCAAGGTGCTGTGTTTGATACCAAGTTGTGGGGAGGGGTTATAGATTAAACTGCACAGCACTGACATCTTTAGCGTACTGTGTTTTTTGTATGACCAACATTTCAAAGAACAGCTGAGGTAGCATATGAGTAAGAAGATAGTTTCTGCAGGTGACACTAGTTTACCCAGTTCCCAGTGTCTCTCAGATAATACTTATCCATATAGTCTGATCCAGACGCATTTACAGTGTCCCCTTGACTTAGTCAGAGTCTTGGAAACACAGAAAGGACATTTCAGGGACTTGGTGTTAGATGTCCTAGATTTTTTCAGGGATAATATCCTTGCCATGTAGGTATTGTAAGCAATATAGAGAAAAATACTACTCCTCATTTGTTCTTCAAACATTTACAATCCAGCAGAGACAAACACACACAAAAATCTCTGTATTATGGAACAATACATAAAATGTTGTAAGAACTATAAAGATGCTTAAAATTTTTCATGCTTTTTTTCCCCCAGTGGTACTGAGGATTGACCCGGGGCCTTCACACTGAGCTATATCCCCAAATCTTTTTATTACATTTTTAAATCTTGAAATAGGGTCTCACTAACTGATAGCCTATTTTAGGCAATAAGAAAAGGAAAGACAAAAAAAATGAGCTGTCCGAAACAAAGTGCTGTTGGCTTGTTCATCCAGTGTCCAAGAACTACTAATGAACACTGTGTCATTACTCATAGGCCTATTATTCAGAAGGGTGACTCAGTGCTAACCCCAACTTCAAGAATGTGTAAATCAGTTTTCACCAAGATGCAGGTGAGCATGACCTTGAAAAATAAAATCAGCCCTATTTTTAACACATTCCCAGATGAAGCACCATGTAAAGACTATAAATGTACAAAGAGAACCTTGGTCATCAGCATAATCAAAATGGTGCATAGGCAAAGAGACTGTGGCTGCAAATGGAGATTGTAAATGGGAAGCTACTTCAGATGTGCAGCAGCCCTGATCTCAGCTGCCCCGAGTGTGTTGTAAAGGACTCCCAGTACCATGGTAAACAGAGCCACCTAACCCTTCAGCTTGCAGCCCACGCACTGGAGAATCTGCCACAGGTCGGTCAGAACCTTTGCCTCCCCTCTCAGCTCAGCACATTGCTCTCATCTGCAAACTCATGTGTGCGCCTCCCACAGTGTTTGTTGATTTTAATTGCAGGATATGTAGATGTATCTCTCTCAGTGCGAGATCATTCAACTGAATCAGAGGGAGCACCCACAGTCCGAGAGGTCTTGTATCAATTTCTAACTGATTAAACCCTACAAGTAAACCTGGAATCATGACATTGGACCCCATCAGTAAAAAAGCGGATACCCTTGGAGATCAATTTAAAGACATCGGCAGAGAAACAAATACTTTGTAGAAACCCTCTTTAGCGTTCACATTCTATGATCAACGATACTGCGTTTGCTTTTGGAGCTCTAGCGAGTCCGTCTCTGGTATCCTGGCGCATTCACTTCTGTCAGAGCTACTCTTTATCAATTCTTTTTGCCCTTTTCCTATTCAATTTTCACTCGTGCTTGAAAGATCATCTCGATGGCAGTTTTTCTAGAAAACATTCTCTACCCCACACTAAATCAGATCCTCTTGCCCTATAATCTCATAGGTCCCTGTTCTTTAGATTTATAGCACTGTCTACATTACAATGAAATTGTTTATTGTGCAATTGCTTACAAAATATGTCCCCCCTACAAAGATGTATGTTCCGTAAAGTAAGGGATATTATTTGTTTCCTTCACTACTGGGTATCTATTCTCCAAGAACTGTGAATAATCCGTGGCAAGTGATCAAAAATATTCATTGAATGAATGAATTAATGAATGAATATTTCAATTAAAATCCATTTTTTGACTTAAGAAAAAACAGATGTCAGTACCTTCAAGCAACTGCTAAAAATTCAGTCATCCTTTTCAGTCCCATAGGCTTCAGTGTGATGAAGAAAGTGTGAGTTTTTTTTTAAAGGCAAGGCGAGTTCTGCTGTGAGAATAATGCAACCGCAAACAGACCATTAGAACCTCATTCCCTGCAGGAAGAAAAGAATGAGAACCATGCTGGATACTGCGTGGCAATTATCACCCACTTGACCATTAAGGCCCCTTCTCCCATTTCTCTAACCTGTCCTGTGCCCAAAGGAGATGCCCTCAGTGGTCTTCATCACCTCTTCCCCTTGTCTCATTTTGTGTTCAGCCAGTGGGAGACACCAGCAGGAAGCCAGAGGCAGGAGGAGGGGGAAATCAGGGAGCTCATTTACCCCACCTATTCCCTGATTGATACAGCTTGGTGGTGTTGAGGGGGTAAGGGGTGTCAGGAAATTGTGACTTTCTTCTGTACTACTTAGTGTGTCCAGTTTCCAACTTACCACTCACTAGGCGTGATGAGCAGGCTGTGTACATGTGGCCGTACTATTTATGATAGAAGGCACAAAATAAGAATGAGATGTCATCTTTGTCCTTGAAAAGATGAATGTAATCATTATGTATGGCAAAGGTACTGGTAAAATTTTTTTAAACTTTTTTTTATTTAAAAAATTAACAGGTTAGCAAGTATTCCCATAATAAACCCATATTGGTCACAGCTATAATAAACACACCAAAGCTTCTCCACAGCTACTTTGAAAAATTAATTCATCCTTGTAGTTAGAATTTTTAAGAAATTATTACATTTTGCACTTTAAGTTGCATTATTTTATTTTCTACTTTTGGCAATACTAGGGATTGAACTCAGGGCCTCATGCATGCTAGGCAAGCAACCTGCCACTGAGCAATATTCCCAGCTCCAAAGTGGTATCATTTTAGCAAGGTGAAGAACTAGGTTCAAGACTCAAAGAAGAATTGAGTTGCATGTCAGTCCTATTAGAATAGTTTGATGTTGGAGTAAAAAGCAAACAGCAGAGACATAGAGGTGAATGCAGATAGCGTACTAACGGGGCCAGTATTGTAGTCATGGTCAGATACTACAATACATATTATATGACCCCACGTTCAAATCAGAGGCATACATTAAAACCAAAGTCTAGATCTTTCCCTGATCTTTTTGATTGTCATCAAAAATATTGTTGCTTAATGAAAATATTTAGCCCACATGGTAACATGTTAAAATTCCACCTGTTTTTTTTTTTTATTTTTTATATGCAGGTACCGGGAGTCGAACTCAGGACCTCACACTTGCCAGGTAGGCGCTTATGCCGCTGAGCTATATCACTGGCTCTCCACCTGATTTTAATCACTAAGGAATGTGACAAAATACAAGAAAATTAACATATAAAAAAATATGCAAACAAGCTATTAATGATTTTGTTACTAGTACATAGTATCAGAAAAATCCCTTAAAATTTGATGATAATAAAATAATATCTAATGTGCATGTCACTTTCTATGTGCCCAACATTTTATTGCTTGATATCGATTATTTCATTTCATTTTCAAAATTATGCTGTACAAGGTAAGTACTCATATTATCTGCATGTTCCAGATGGATAACAATACTTAATGCAATAAGTAAAACCTAAAATTATAGAACTAAAACAAAATAATTGGATTTCAACCTATATTTGTCTAATCCAAAACCTTGTGTGTTAATATTAATATTTAACCATATTATGCTGGTTTTGCACTGTATGTAGAAAGGAACTGATATTCCATGATGGTAACCTATCCCCAAAGTCCGGAAGGAGACTTTCTGAAATAATGTCAGCAAAAAATCTTAGAAAGAAGGTGTCATGCCTAATATATTCTTGTGTCTATTTCTTCCTTTGGCCCATCACCAATTACTCAATTTCATCTATGCATGATGAATCACTGTGATGCATTTTACAAAAATGAAACCCAGTGCCCAGTAAAGTAAGTTTTATTTTCTATATTGCTTCCTTATGGAAAACTCCTTAAAGAAATAACAATGAAAAATAACATACACAACAACACCAGGCGTTTCCTTTAAATTTTTAATATTATCTGAGTCATAGAAAGTGCTATTTCAGCTCTGAACAAAAAAGAAGAAAAATTAAACTAGACTCTGAGTAAATTTACAATGAGCAACTCATATAACGACCTTCAGCAATTTGTCACAATATGTCAAATTTCCATGGAATATTAAAATTATTGGGAAGTAACATATTTATTAAATCTTGGAAATTGACGCTAAAGGTAACTTTTAGAACACCATCAATTTTCACAAACTTGGAAATTAAAGTAAAATATTCTAAGCCATAGAACAATGCCTCCAAGTTGTTCTCTGTTTATTTGGTGTGAAGAAATCTGTGTATGCATACGTATACATACATTTTCAAATGAAAATTTTAGTTCGGTTTGATTTTGTGTATACAGTACATAAACTTCAGGTTAGTGTGACATTTATTTCTTTAGAAATCCATTCAGATTCACTTGAGCACTGCCAACAACAATTTCTGTTTCATTCAGATCTATGTTAATGAGAGACAAACCTAAGGGTATATGGGGTGGTCCTTTTCCATAAACCAATATCTGGAATTAGAAGAAACACTTGCCTTTAATGTAAAAGGGCTGGGTTTAACCCCTACAATGTTTGTACAAATACATAGCCTAGGCAGCCTTCTCTATTCCTCAATTTTTTGGCCAATTTACCTACGTGCTTCCAGCTTGGATTCCTATTTCTCAGTAGCTCCCTCAAGTTCCTGCCGCAACAAGGGTCTTCAGCTGTCTCCTTGCATTACAGCCTCTTCTCTGTCTCTACCACTTCATTACTGGACCTGCTCTCCATACGTCTTATCAGTTCAGATGGACCAATGTTGTTTATAAGTGTGACACGTGCCTCACCACTCTATGGTCACTTTCTGACCCAATTTCTAGGCTGCAGCCATTCCTTGGTTTTCAGGGGTTCTCTCTCTCTCTCTGGGAAGAGGGACTACCTTCAACTTTCCACCTAAACTTTATAATCGCCTTAGCTAACTTCTTTTTTTTTTTTTTTTTTTTTTCATGTACATAAATTTTTTTTTTTTTAAAGAGAAGAAAAAACAAAACAAATCAAAAGAAGAACAAATTTTCAAACCAACATAATAGGAGGGTAACAATGGTTAATACATTACGTATTACTATCTTTAAGTTAGTTATTCAGGACACCAGACATTAGCATTCAATTGTCCAAACATTATTGGCACAAACCTTACTCTTCAATGAACTAAGTAAAAATGGTAGTGTATCTATCTTAACCATCTTATATATATATATATACAATTTTTTTTCCCTTTCCCTTCTTTCTTTTCCCTATTCCAGTCTCTCTTTCCTTTTGACCAGTTTCTTTTTGATTCACCAGCCTTAGCTAACTTCTGAATAGCTGTCAACACACCACAGCTCAGGGCCCTGAATCCTACCATACTATGTGGACAAAATACATAGTTCTCCCTGACACATTGTTATTTGATTTTTCACTTCTGACATTCATCTTCTCTATTTGCCTCTCCTAGTATAGAGTCCTAGAATTTCTCTAGCCATTTTGCTGTGCTTTCTTAAATTCTGTGCCCTAAACATTTTGTGTTTCCCATTTCTATTAAATAAAATGTCTCTTGCATTTGTGTTTCAGTAAATATTCCCCAATTTCACTAAAGCCATAATACAAGTCACCAGATGTTACCAGTGAAACAAACAAAAGTACTTATTTTTAAATCCCTTGAAGATCTATGAACTACAGTTTGTTTGACCATTCACCCCTTGAAGGACATTTGGGCTGGTTTTTAGTTTTTGTCTGTTCTCAATCAACATTTGTGTAGAGGTTTATATGCGTTAAGTTTTTTTACTTATGTACATGTGTATATTACATAATGTTTACATTCCTTGTGGGAAGTTGGTACATGTACCCAACATATCTTAATTCCTTTCTTCAACCCCTCCCACTTCCCTCCTTTCCCCCTCCACCCCTCCTTTGATTCTCAACATTTTTTATGTCTTTTCTTTTTTTTTTTTTTCTTTCTTTTTATATGCGGGTACCAGGAGTCAAACTCAGGATTTCACACTTGCCAGGCAGGCACTTATGCCGCTGAGCTATCTCACTGGCCCCTTATGTTTTTTCTTTAACTTAAACAAATATTGGATCATATGACAGTTGCATGTTTCTTCTCTTTTTATAAACATGCCAAACTGTTTCCCAGACTGGCTGTATCATTTTACATTCCTACCAAAATATATGCATTATCTACTTTTTTCTAGCATTTGGTGTTTCATTATTTTTTATTTTAGCCATTTTGTTGATTCTATGTGATATTTCCTTGTGTTTTAATTTGTGTTTCTCTAATGGCTAATGATATTGAATATCTTTTCCTGTACTTATTTATTTTCTGAATATTCTGTTCATGTTCTTTGCCATTTTTAATTTGATCACGTGGCGTATTACTGCTGAGTTTGAGAGTTCTTTATAAAATATTGATATTAGTCATTTGTTTGATATGTGGCTGATAAGTACCATCACCCACTCTATACCTTATACTTTCATACTCTTAGCATGGCAACCAAAATTTTAATTTTGATGCAATCCAATTGTCCATTTCAATTTTTTTCTTCATGGATCATAGTTTTGGTATCATATCTAAAAGATTTTCATCTGGCTCTAAAACCTAACAAAATTTTCCTGGCTTTTTGCTTGTTTGAATTTGTAATTTTATGTTTATACTAAGGCTATGATCAATTTGAACTAACACTTGTATAAATTGTGGAATTTACTTAAAGATCTTCTCCCTCTCGTCCTCTCCCTCCCTCTCTCTCTCTCTCTCTCTCTCTCTTTCCCTCCAGTCCTCTCTACCTCCCTCCCACCAAACCACAAAGATGAATAAGAGAGAAAGAAAAGAACAAAGGATATTCAAAACAACCTGAAGAAAACAAATAAGAAAGACTTCAAATAAACAATACCTCTCAAGAAACTAGAAAATCAAGAGCAAATCTAAAATTCATAAAAGGAAAGAAATAACAAAGATCAAAGCATAACTAAACATTAAGAATTTTAAAAGTGATTCAAAAATCAATAAAATGAAGAGTTGGGTTTAAAAAAAAATAAGGAAAATGGATAAACTTTTGCTAGATTAACCAGGGGAAAAAGAGAAAAATCCCAAATAAATAAAATCTGAAGTGGAAAAAAAAAAAACATAGAATGGATTGCACAGAAATACAAAGAATCATGAGGGACTTTCTGAACAACTATGTGCCAATAAATTGGAAAACCTAAAATAAATGGATAAAATATGGGACACACATAACCTACTAAAACTAAACCATGAGACCCAGAAAATCTGAACATATTAATACAAGTTTGAGACTGAATCAGTAATGAGAAGGCTTTCAACAAAGCCATATCCAGGAAGAGATGATTTCACTTCTGAGTCCTGTGAAAGAAGAACTGACATGAATTTTTCTTGAACTATTTCAGAAAATTGAAGTAAAGGCGTTCTTCTGAACCAGCATTATCCTGACACAAAACCAGACAAGGACACAATAACAACAAAACCTAGAGATAAATACTGTATCACTATTGACGTAGATGCAAAACTTCTCAAAAACTACTAGTAAGTTGAATCCAATAGCACATTGAAAATGTCATTCATCATGATCAAGTCGGATTTACTGCAGGGATGCAAAGATGATTCAACATACATGAATCAACAAATGTAATACATCTCATCAGTAGGACGAAAGAAAAAAAATCATATGATCAGTTCAACAGATGCCAAAAAAGCATTCAATAAAATTCAGCACCCCTTCATGATTAAAATTCTGAACAAATGAGGTAGAGAATGAGTGCACTTCAACATAATAACGACTCACATCCAGCATCATACTGAACAGGGGAAAATTGAACCCGTTGCCTCTAATATTTAAAACAAAGCAAGGGTATCCCCTCTCACCACATGCAATACTGCGGAGTGAACCCAGGGCTTTCCCACCGAGCTACATTCCCAGCCATTTTTATTTTTTATTTTGATGCAGGCTCTCACTAAGTCACTAAGTTACCCAGGCTGAAATTGAGCTTGGGATCCTCCTGCCTGGGCTCCCAGGATGCTGAGATTACAGGTGTGTGCCAACACACCCTGCTTGATTCAACAAGTTTAATGTGGGTCCTTAGGACCACAAGTCTGCACTACCATGGCTAACTAACCACACTTACTGAACTTAGCACTGGAAGTCTTAGCCAGAACAATTAGAAAATTAAAAGTATGCAAATACAAATGGAGCAAATCAAATTGTCATCACCTGCAGATGACATGGTTCTAAAAGTAGAAAAAAATCTAAAGATTCCACCAAAAGATTATTAGAAGAGATAAGTAAATTCAGTAAGCTTGCAGTATGGAATCCATGTACAAACATCAGTAGCTTTTCTACAAACTAATAATGAACTTGCTGAGTGGTAAATCATGAAAGCAGTCTCATTCACAATACCTACAAAAAATAAAACAGCTAGGAATAAATTTAACAATGGGTGTGAATGACCTCTACAATAAAACTTACAAAACCTGATGAAAGGAATGGAAGAAGACACAAAGAAATGGGAAGAACCCCCACGTTCGTGGAAATTAAAGAATCAATATTGTTAAAATGTCTATACTCTCAAAGTGACTTACAGATACACTACAGTCTCCATCAGTGTATTAATGGCACTCTTCAGAGAAATAGAAAAACATTCCTAAAATTCATATTGAAAGCAAAAAGGACTCCAAGTAGCCACAGAAATCTTCAGCAAATAGAACAAAACTGGAGATGTTGCAATACCTGATCTCAAAATCTATTTTGCTATAGCTACAGAGCTATAGCAAGCAAAACGTTATAGTATTGGCAAAAAAGTAGTTAAAACAGACCACAAGTTCTAGAAATAAATCTACATATCTACAACCAATTCTTAACTAAGATGCTAAAAATCATGTTGGAGAATGTAAAACTTCATTTATAAATGATGCTGGGAAATCTAGGTATTTATACACAGAAGAACAAAACATGACCCCCTACTACTCATCATATAAAAGTCAACTCAAAATGGATAAGAGACCTAAATGCAAGACTTTAAACAATGAAACTACTTGAAGAAAACATAGGGAAAACACTTCAAAACATTCCCAAAGGCAATTACGTATTGGAAAAGACCCCAAAAGCTCAGGAACAAAAGCAAAAATAAACAAGTAGAATTAGATCAAACTAAGAAATTTCTGCAAGAAAACAATACAGTGGAGGGAGAATCTGAACAATGGGAGAAAATATTAGCAAACTATACACTGGACAAATAATAACTAGAATATGTGATAAATTAAAACTTCAGCAATAAAAAACTAAATAATCCAATTTAAAAATGGGCAAATGATCTCAATTAGATATTTCTCACAAAAATACAAAAGAACAGCAGGTATATGAAAAAAAAAGTGACTAGCCATCAGGAAAATGCAAATCAAAACCGTAATGAGATATTATCTCATCATAATCAGAATGGCTATTATCAAAAAGCAAAATATAAGAAAAGCTTGTGGAAATGAGAAAAGGAACCAACTGTACAGTGATGGTGGTAATGTAAACTAGTACAGCCATTATACACAACAGTATGGAGGTTTCTCAAAGTATTAATAATAGAACTACCAGGTGATCCAGCTGATCTATTTCTGGGTATAAGGCCAAAGGAAAATGAAATCAGTATATCAAAGACATACCTGCACTACCATGTTTATTGCAGGAGTACTCACAATTCCTAAGATAGTGAATCAACCTAAGTGTCCATCAATGAGTGAATGGATAAAGAAAATGTATATAGACACGCTGAAATATTTTTTTAATCACAAAAATGAAGTCCTCTCATTTATAGTAAAATGGATGAAACTAGAAGGCATTATGTTAAATAAAATAAGCTAGACACAGAAAGGCATGCTCTCTCTTATGTGTAGAAGTTTAAAAAGCCTATCTCAAATTAGAAGAGAATGAAATAAGAATTACTGGAGGGTAGGAAGCGGGCTGGGTAGAAGAAAGTTAGATACTCTCTACCAAAACACAGTTATATAGGAGGAATGTTATGGTGTTCTAAAGCAATGTACAGTGGCTATTGTTTAAAATAGCCTATTCATGGAAGAACACCCACAATTTAAAGGAAGAGAAGTTTAATTTGACTCATAGTTTCAGGGGATTCAGTTCATGGTCAGCTGACTCCAAGATAGAAACATCATATTCAGTACCCAGATCACACCTCCATGATCCATTCAGACACACCAGAAGTGTATTAAACAATCCCCCATGTATCTCCCAAGCTAATCAAGTTGACACAATTAAGATTAACCATCAAATTTAGAAATTGTAATGCTACACTTTTACACCACAGGCAGCACAGTAGCTTTATTTATGCCAGCATTACCACAAACATGTGAATAATTGGTTGAGCTATGATGTTGTGATGGCCACAACATTGCTAAGCAATAATTCTCCAGCTGCATTATAACATCATGGGCCCACTATTGTCATTGGCCAAAGCATCTTACGTATTTCATGCCTACAATAATTAGGATTCAGCCCAGCTCATCGCATTGTGTTTCTGGTCCATCAGATGTTTATCTTGACTTCACATCGAGTTTTACCTCTTTTCAGATTTCCTTTTTATTTCATCCATCATTTTTATGGATCTGGATCTATGGAGGCCTTAAATATTCAAATTGAGCTGACATAGGAGAAAGTGCAGATCTTTAGATTCAGCAGTCAGACTCTCCTCCCTCTAGAGGAGGACTATGTAACAGCATGCATCGGTATTGAATTTAGCATGTGCACAGCACTATAGCTATTGCTTTACATACACTATTGTTACCTGTGTTTCTGTAAGTGAAGAGATAGAATAGGCAAGTAGATTACCCAGGATCCCTCAGCCAGTGTGTGGCAGAAGTGGGATTAAAACCCAGGTCAGCCTCTGCCCCAAGTAAATACCTTAACCAATTTATCAAGCATTTAATGTTTATTCCTTAATATTTTGGAAATAATTCTAGGAAATAGAAAATAGCCAGGTTCATGGCTAAAGTTTTTGATGTATTAAAAATCCACAAAGAAGTTTTTTTTTTAATGTTTATAAGATACTTTGTGCTTTTCTGATGAAATTGCTATTATCACAAATCACTTTCCCCCACACTGATAGAACCAGTTGTGCCAGCAGACATTAATTTCCAGGCAGTCCTAATGAAGTACAGTTCCAGATATTCTGTTATTTTAATAGTATCATCTAAGCCTTTTAATTGTCTTGATTTACAGTATGAATAATGCTTATCTCCACTCAATGTCAGCTCGCCATTAGCCACTGGCCCAACCTGCTTAGAGCTCTCACATACACAGAACTGCCTCCGAAGAAAGCAGGAACCAGGTGAGCCTTGTCCTCTATCCCCACAATCTCAAACTCCCCATAAACCAAGACTGGCAGGACAAGAAGGAAAAGAGGCCATTGTAGGAGTTTTCTTCTTTCCAACATGGATGTGATGCTTGTTTTATCCAGCGGAATTTTGCCTTATGAGCATCAGTCTCTCACCTTGTGGACTTTTTCCTATATATGTGCAGAATTCTAGGAGTACTTTTAAAAAGACCTTCTTGTAATTCTCATTCCTAAAAATTCCTGGATTCTTTAAACTTAAGCCTTCATTTTTTTTTGCATTTGACTACTGAAATCATAGTATTGGAACTTTCTTTTATTATTTCTGAAACTGTCTCTTTTTAAGTTCAGTATCTTTTAATCAGTCTTCATTTTTTAAAAGCTAGCCTCTGTCTCTCTAGTTCTCTTTCCACCCTTGTGGGTTCTCCATTTCTGTACAATTCAACAATGTTATCTTCCAGTAATTGTGAGCAGCCCCCAGTTCTTTTTTTGACATCTGCTTTTCTTGCTCCACATTCTCTTGCTTGTAGATGTCACTGACCTTCATGGATTCAGCTCTTCTTTCTGAGATGGCTTGGAGATCTTCTGCATCCCTTCGGTTCTTATTTATTTTCTTGGCACTTCCAGCATCATCTCAGACCTTTCTTGCCTAAGGTGAAATGTTGGAGTTTTCACTCAAAAAATCTCAGCTTTTCCTTCATTCCTGATAGATTTCCAGTCACAAGAAGTTGACTGTTTTTAACAGTGATCAACCATCCAGTTCTGGTTTTTCTTTTCCAAAATTTTGTTGCATTCGTAACTTCCTCCTTCCTATTATCCTACTTCAGATATTATCACCAAAAATATGTCTCCCATAGGCTTTTGGCTGGTCTCTTGTCTCTCCCCAGAGCAACACAGGCCTAAACTGTACATGGATTTGGCTTCACATAGCAATACTTGCCTCACATGACACCTGTCAAAACTATCAGTGTAATCCAGCTGTTTCCAGTCTAAGTTTGCAATCTTTGTTATAGCACAGAGATCCTCCTCAACTGGTGGAAACTTTATTCTAGTTTTAGAAGCACCCATTTATTCAACAGTATGTGTTCCAGGTACTGTGCTAGGTGCCTAAGGTTTGTCAGAGGAAAAAAAATGAAAAAAAGAAAAAAACTCTCTTTGTCTTTCTGAAGTTTTCTTCCTAGTGAAAGGTAAAAGAAAATAGACAGTGAACACTAAACACACACACACACACAGTAAATTACACAGAATGTTACAAGGTGAGAGGGCAAAGAATTGAGCAGATTGAATGCTGGATGGCTTGATGGCATGTGGTGAGCTACATTTTATCTGGTGTGGTCAGAGGCGTTGTCTTTGAGAACGTTACAATGGCAAAGAATAAAGCAGTAATTGTTTTCTAGAAAATTAAAGATATTTATGTGGCTACGGAGAGGAAAGGGAAGGAAGGTGTGGCGGGAGACAGATGAGAGATTGCAGATATCAGCTCATTAAGGGCTGTTAGCCCATGGTGAGTGCTTCTATATTTAAAGGAAATGTATGGGTGGTGTGTGATGGGCTTGAAATCACTTAGTTTCTCACCTGGGCTATCTGGTGGGCAATGGCGATATGTCTAAAGCTAGGGGGCAAGATCTGGCCAAGATACTTGAGGGGAATTGCCCATGTTAGGAAATACTATCACTATGCTGCTTGCATATCCTTTGTCTGAAATGCTTTGGACCAGAAGTATTTTGGATTGCTAACCCTTTTTTATTTTGGAATATTTGCATATACATAATGAAACGTCTTGGGGCTGGGACACAATACTAAACACAAAAGTCAACTCTGCTATATATATATATATATATATATATATATATATATATATATATACCTTATACATACCTTCTTGATACTGAGCAAGGCTCTCTGCCTGATATGCATAGAAGCCAATATTATGTGATCATTTTTTGCAAAAGGAGATTTATTGGGTCGAACAGCTAGGAGACAGGAGGTACGCGCTTATCTCTATTCCACGATAGGCTGTTAGCATAGGAATTTAAACGGCCCAGGGAAGGGAAAACGGGGGGCTTAGTGGGCTGTAACCTGGAGTGTTCATGGAGTAGTCTTCACAGTTGGCACCGCATCCAGGTAGAACGTGTGGATACTTTGTAATTGGGCAGTTTCTACTCTCTGTTATATTGGCCCATCCATCAGCTGGGGACTGCCTCTCTTGCTTCTAATCTAGATCCTTAAGGCCTATTCTTGTTCCTCAGTTTCTGCTCATCAGAGACTTTTATTACACCAGGCTCTCAAGATTGTTTTAGGTGAGGTCCTAATGTTCTGCACCTGTGTCCTGAAAGTAACTTGCACAAAGAAGAAACTGAGTAGTTGTCATTTTATGCCTTTGTTTTAGCCTGCAGGCAATTTATACAGTATTTTTAGTGTGTCTTTATTTTTGCTGTGACCAGTAAAAATTTGCAGTATTTGCTCTAGCTACAGGCATGTCTGTTATCCTGATTGATTCTTGTGTCATTGTCTTTAAATTTATTCATCAAAAACTTACTAAGCACTTGATATAAGCCAAGCACTGTGCAGGAAATCAGGGAGCCAATACCTGATTAGAGAGATGAGACCTTGCCCTCTTGTAACTTGAGGTCAAATGAGATAAAAAGACAACAGAACAAATTCATTTGACACAATGACCATTCCCTCCTTCTCAATGCCATTTCCTCATTCTTCTCTCAGCTTTCATTTCTTATCACAACAGTGTCTCTTTCTCAGTGTGACCACTAATCCTGATATGTCAACTTCACTGGATTGCCTAGCAGATTAATAAGCACACTCTTGGATGTGTCAGGGTGGGCCATGGAGGTGTGATCTTGGGTACTATATATGGTCCCTGGTCCCTTCCTTTTCTTGCACTGTTCCCCTGCTCAGCTTCCCAGCCACCATGAACTAAGCATCTTTTCTCTACTATTTCCTTCTACCATGACATTTCTTCCTTGGAACCAGCCAACCATGGGCTGAATCCTCTTGATATCCGATCCAAACTAAATATCTCATCCTTGAAGTTGTGGTTGTCAAGTATAGTGTCAGCAATTGGAAAGCTAATACAGAAAACTAGTCCAAGGGTGAGACTGTTGCTGTGACTTTACCTGACAATGTGGTTTAGAAGCCTTGGGAACTGGTTTGCTGGAGGAACGTGGAAAGACATGGAGATGTGGGCTGGAGAAGCCTTAGAACTCAGTAAGCAGAGCCTGACAGGTGATTCTGGTCAGAGCTGATAGGAATGTGAACAGTAAAAGCCAGCCTCAGGAGGTTTCAGTTGGGAATAAGGACTCCACTGGCATTTGGCCTAGAGGCCATGTGTGTTACATTCTGGCAGAAAATTTTTCTACCTTTTGTCATGTCTTGAGACTTGGCAGAAGATTGATATTAACCACTTAACAGCCCCAAACATCATTCAGGCAGCATGTTTGTTTACATACTGATTATCCTGAGCATCACTCAGGCAGGTGTCATTTTAATCAGTTGATTCTTGCATTGAATAAATTTCATAAATTTGTCTTTTTATATTTCCTATTATATTATCTTATAAAAATTTAAAAAAAAATGAAACTTTTGGTCATCCTGCATTTAAATAATTGGACAGGTAAGTGGTTATGAGCAGAGGAAAATTAGGCAGTCTAACATTTAGGCTGTGATACAAGTACTGCTGGCTGCTTTTAGCCAGATTTATAGTAAAAATCAGGGGAGAAATGCAGAGCAGAAAAATTTGAAAGACTTAAATTTTCACCCAAAAGGAGCAATGTATAAAGTTGGGACCAGGGAGGTGTCACTGTCAAGGTGATTAGTGTAGTTAAAAAGAAATCAACTACTTTGTACAGGGACAAGAAGATGCCTTGAAGGAATCTCAGGAATCAGTAAGACCCCACCCATTGTAGACTCAGGGGTGAAAAAGTGTCAACCTTTTATTTGAGAAGAGAGTTCCTGCAACTCTTGTTCAAGAAAGGTCTTCTAGGGAATTGGTTTCACTGTCCTAAGCCATCTAAGTACTGAGAGGCCACTGAAGCCATGGTCCAAGGGGCCCTGGCTACTGCTTCCACTGACAGTAGACCTTGACACTGCCCATGTGATTCTGGTTTTACTGGCATGCAGAATGCAGAAGTTGTGGATTCAGACAGGCTTCCATCCAGGTTTCAAAGAAAGACCTGGAAAGCCAGGCAAGGAGTCCATGGGAGAGCAGTGTATGAACCTGTGTGAATTAAGCCAAAGGTACAGAGGAGACTCTAGGATGTTGGCAATGCCAGAAACATGGTGCCTGCTGAGGAAACCTGCAGCCCAGGAGTGGAGCCATCCCAAGAGAGAGGCCATGTGGGCTGCAACAGGCAAGGCCATAGGGCTGTGCATACCCCTGCCCTTTGGAGCTCACATTTTAACACTATGTTTCCTGAATGCCAGATATAGAATTATGGAGCTTAATGTATGCTCTGCTGGGTTTTAGTCTTACTTTGGTTGAATTATTTTCTCTCCCTCTATTCTTCCCTTTTGGAATAGGAATGTTTACCCTGTGCCAGTGTACTTGGGGGTTATATAACTTCTGTTTTTATTTTACAAAGAGTTAAGAGTTTCCCTTGTGTCTCAGAAGAGACTTTGACTTAGACTTTAAAAATGCTGGTACTGTTGAGATTTTGGAGAAAGGATGATTGTGTTTCCAGGTGTATACAGGATTGTATTATATTAGGTGGAATTATGAAGTTTCTATTGTATGTATTTGGTGACTATGATTTAAGGAGATGCGTTTGGATGTAAAGTGGATGAGGGATAGATTGTCACTGTTAATACTGATGTGTAAACTTCATTGGATAAAGAAAGACCTAGAAGATTAGTAAAACATGCTTCTGTGTATTCCTGGGTGGATCATGAAAGGATGGTCTTGGGTACCCTATATGGTCCCTCACCCATTCCTCTCTTGCACTGTTCCCATGCTTTGCTTCCCAGCCACTATGACTAAGCAGCTTTGCTCTACCACAGCCTTCTGCCATGATGTTTTTGTCTTAGAGCCACCCAACCATGAATTAAACCCTGGTGAATTCGTGAAATAGTGAGCCGAACTAAACCTTTCCTCCTTTAAATTGTGGGTGTCAAGTGTTGTATCCAGCAATGAGAAATCTGATTAACATCCTCAGTTTCCTATGTTGAAATTAGCTCCTCTACCTTACCTCTTAATATTCGAAGTTCCCAGGGCTTGTTCTTTTTTCCTTTCCTTTTCTCCATAAACCATCACCCCCTTTGTGTTTTCATTAAATCTCATAACTTTAAATGCTACTTATAGTTCAACTAACTCCCAATTTTATGTCTCCAGGCCATATCACTCTCTCAAATTCCATACCCCTTTTCAACAGCCAGCCTATTTGATAATCAAAAGGCATCTCAAACTGATGCCTAAAATTGAGCATCTGATCCTCCCCCTTCAAACTTCTATTTTCAAGGCATCTTCTTAATTGCTGGTGATGGCAAAAATACCTTTGCTCAGGCCAGAAACATTAGTATCATTTTTACTTGTTTCTGAATCTCATATATCACTTCCCATCCATTGGGATACCTTGCTGTTTTGTATCACATCTTCAAAATGTACCCAGAGTCCAACTAATTTTTACTACCTCCACTTCGGGCTGCCTGTTCCGAGTCCTATCAAATCATATTCTTGAGTCCAACAGCCTCTCAGTGGTCTCTGTTCTTCCCTAGAAATTCCACAGTCACCATAGTGGTCCTCTTATACAGACAGCCAGATCACATCACCTCTAAGCTCAACAAGCTGCATTGATTTCCCCATTTGCCTCCTAGCAAAAGTCAAAGTTCATCTGAGACCTGCAAACCCACCCATCATCTCACATGAAAATTCTCATTATCTTCTATCTCTTCTACTACTTTTCTAACTACACCCTTGCTCCTGGAACCCTGACTTCTGTGCTTTTCCTCAAATCTACCAGACATTCCTCTAGACAAGAATTTTGGCATTTCTTATGCCTGCAGGGCTCTTTCTCCAGATATTTGCCGGCAAACTTCTTAATTCCTTTGTCTCTCTTCGAATATTCTTTGGACCTCCCAGTTCTTTGACTTTGCTCTTTCCATTTTTTAAAATCAAAGAATATGTAACACCCTGATATGTTGTACAACTTACTCATTTGGGTTTTAACCATCTACCCACAAGAGAATGTAAGCTGCGTGAATATTTTTATATGATTTTTTTCACTTATACCACAATGCCCAGCACAGTGGCAGCATATAACTGATACTCAGTACGTATTTGTTGAATGAGTGAGCATAGAGCCAGAACAAATATATATACTTAATATTACATATTTTGATCAGTGCAATGGGAAAAATAAATAAATGTTGTGATCAAACATAACCATTGGGTCTATTTTCATTAAGTGTTTTAGAGAAAGCCCAGCTCTGGAGAAAACATGTAAGCCAAGATGAAAAGGATCAGATGCTTGGAATTAGATGTGTGATATATGACTGTTGGGGTAAAGAAGGACTTAGTAATAAGGAAAAGCAGCAGGAACAGGAAGTGTAGAGGCACTGGCTGGAAAAGCTTAGCATTTGCTAAGACCAGAAGGGAAATTCAGCTGGGCTGCAGAACAGCTGAAGATCAGCAGGAGATGAAACCAGAGAGACAGGCAAGGGATAAGATAAGGCATTTGCATCTTATTAGAAGATGAAGGGGAGTCATTATACAATCTTTAGAAGAGAAATGGCCAAATTCGATTTGTGTTTGTAAAGGTCACTCTGACTAATGTGTGTAGAGTGGATTATAAGGAAGCAAGAATGGAAACAGAAAGACCAACTAAGAGACCAGAACAAGGATCCTAGTCCTCAAAACGTAATTTGCTGAGAAGACTTCATGCATACCAAGATGAAATTATTTCATATAATATATTATAGTTTTTCAAAAACTCTTACATGATTATTTCAGCTGAAGGATTAGAGCATACATACTGAATTACTGACTCTAACTCTTGCTCATTTCAGTTGAAGGGTAACCATACTTTTGTCAGGAACACATTTTTAAGGAACTAAGTTAAAGGCAAATAATACCTGGGACATTTTTCTAAAGCATCAATCGTAGTGTTTGGGGAAGAAAATGGAACCCACAATAAATTCCTAATACTTAACTGGTTAATACACTAATGCTGTACAGAGGGTAAGAAGGTAAAACCAGTTCATCAGATCAATAGCCAAAACCACAGTGTTAGTTCTAAACAGCCAGTGGGAAAATGCATCTGTTATTTTAGATTCAATCTCAGACATTTCAAATCAATTGACATTTAGAGGGTGGGTTTGGAATGAATGATACTGATCCTTTAGGCACTCAATTCAACCTCCAAAATATCTCTACCCATTCATTCATTTTCCTCCTCTGTCACTGCCACCAGCCAGTCGAGGCAGCACCATCTCTCCCTGGGACTAATGCAGTGTCTCCCAGTTCTTTCTGTTTTCATTCTTGCCTCCTTTATTTGTAGGTTCTATAGTTACAGCTTTCTGGAGCATATCTTGACTTACAGTGAATGCAAACCCAGCCCGCTCTTATTTGTCTATACAAATACAGATAGCAATCTTAATTTTATTTACAATATCTTGTGAATTTTAGGCTCATTTAAGACTATTAAAAAGAAAACACTTTTGGCATATGTTGTCAATTTTATACTTGCAAGAGTCTATCAGAAATCCAGTGTCATGCAAAACTTTCATTTAGAAGTTTCCAACAAAGTAACCATAATCCAGTGAAATCTCCCAATAAATAAGATGCAGGACTTTGTCACCAGTTGTCAGTGAACCTGGAGTACTTGGCATTCTGCTGTCCTAGAAAAATGGTAAAGAATTTTCCAGACTATAATTCAAAATCGCTACAAGATGCTGGTCTCTTTCACAAAGATCCAGCATGAACAGGTCAGGTACTGAGCTTGGGGGAATAAAGGTTGCAATTCCTGCGAGAGTATTTCATATGCATTACTCTTCTTGATTTCCTTCCATACTAGAATCTGAGCTCCCCAGAGATTGGCTGCTCTGTTTACTGTGAATCTCTAAGACCTTACAGAGTGATAACCATTCAGTTGATGAAATGAATGAGCCTGCAAAGCTAATGGGAAAAGATCTAGGAAAGGAGTTAACCTACTTTCCAGCACTACCTCCTCCACTGATCAATAATAGCATGGTATTTCTGGAATTCACTTTCCTCATTATAAAGAAAGGTTTGGATTAAGTGATATTTATAGTTACTATATGCCTCGTCACTTGTAAGTCTTTTAAGTCTTCATTCATTTACAAAGATTTGGTATATTGACAAATCCTCAACTCCCTAGAAAACTCCCAAAGTCCAAGAAAGTAAGTTAGTGGAGAGAACCAATGCTTCTCTTCTAGGAAACTATTCAATTTACAACTAGAAAGTCTCTACAGGATCTTTGTTAAGTTTAAGGTCAGAGTATCACTTTAAACCACTAGCTCTAGGATCAGAAAAACAGACCAAATACTTTCATTTCTTCACTATCTTGCTTAACAGGGTAAGGCAGAGCCAACTTTTGTGAGACCCAGAGATTTTAAAATTAAGGGAGGGAACATTTGGAAAAAATGCAAAACTACAAATATCAAATTAGATTTTTCAGAGGTAAATATTTACTTAGAATGAAAAAGGAAGTCATAAAAAATTGCAAATTTTAAGTGACACACAACCACAGATATCATCAAAACCAGGAAAGATAGGATAATGTGGTTTATTAATTGACTTACTAATACATCTTTGCAATACTTTTACCTACATTTCTATCCACTACCCCTTTGATGGCCTCTTTATATAACAATATAGCGTTTTGTAAAATTTTCTAAAGGCAAGAAAAAAATTTAATATAGTCTTCCCTTTGGAAGGCTTTACCAAAGCTTTAATAATTTGGTAAGTTTAAATAAGCTTCCTTCAGGTCCACTGTTTATATTGTTGCCATCATGTAAATTTTTACAATGTATACTATATATAATAGTATGCAATTATATATGATTATATAGGTAATTCATTCTTAGTCAAAAATGGGATTATTAAATCAAGAGCTTATTCATTACTTTATGTGACCTTTTTCTTTTCTTCTTAATGAAACACTGCTTTATTATCTGAAAATCATTTTCTTACCATTAATTTCTAAATGCCCAAATAATTTCTATTGATTTTCCTATTTATCTGAATTTTCTTGGATATATTTTAGTAAATCAGTTTTAAAATGAAAATCACATCATTCAAAACTAGGAATGTGTACTTTTTTACTATTTTTATTGATACTTTTCAAGTTTTTCACATTCTCAGAGAAAATAATATATTTGACCCTTAACAATTTTTGAACAACTTTTGACATCCCTTTCACATTCAGATTTCTTTTGCAAGTCTTTGAAATTTTATTTCAGAGAACTTGATATATCCATTTACTCATGAAATAAGTTTTGAACTGTCTTATTATGTACAGTCTCATTAGATTGGAAGGAAATTTAAAGGAAATCCAAATCTACATCTGTGTTTAACCATCTACATGATAAATTTTAAAAGAAAATCTGTAACTATTGAAAAATGCTGAATTAGCCAACCACTTGTAGAGTCACCTTTTGTCTTGAATAATTCTAAGTATAGGCTGAGTGTGACGCATATTCTATAGCCTTACTTCTATGTTTAAAGGAAACTTTTGCAGCCCAAACTGGCTAGATAATGGGTAGAAACTCTTGTTTAAAAAATATTAAGAATTTCAAGAAAGTTATGGCCCACAGGGCCCTTCCAGGTATTATGTATCATATAGGTCATGCAGGTCACAGGCCCGTGAAGCTGGCCTTGCTTGTAACCCCTTGTTTCCACCCTTCATAACAGCAGCACTATCACACAGTTAATTGACTGTTCCACATCACACTGCTAGCCACCAAATGTATCCCACTTATAGGCAACTAAATATTTCCCCAAGTCAATATTCCTAGAGGCAGATCCCTAAAATACCTACGGCCACTCCAGTGCCCCGCAACTTGAAGGCAAGTGTGAAGAAGGGAAAGGTAGAATGGAATTGGAAAGATCCCTAACCAATTTTAGTTTGAAGTTTAAATACCTGACATTTGCGAATTTACCAGAACACGTGACCAGACAAACACATTTCTGGAGTCTCTACCGGAAGCTTAGGCTAGGTTCCTACAAGTAAAGAATACTGAGGCCGAAGTGGTAAATCAACAAGTGGGCATGGGCCCAGGTCCTGCCACATGACAGGACACTACTGAGTGAAGGCATTTCCACTGCAGAGAGGCTGTTCTTACCACCCAATTTGGGGCTACTGCTCTGTCCATATTGCATAAGGAACTGGGTAAGTTAACTCTCCACGCATCATTCTTTCAGAAGCCAGATTGGGGTAGGGTGTGCTCAATATGTTAGGTCAGGCTTCTTTGCCATTCTGTCATTTCCAGATCCTTTTTGGGTACCCTCTAATTTGCATCCAGGTATCATGGCAATTTGCTGGCTCTTAATCCAATTACCATCGATGGAGTGCAACTGTACATCCTCGTATAGTTCTTTAAATGTTTTGCAGCTTCACGTATTTCCAGTAGCTCTCAGAATTAAAATTAGTATGATGAGGTTTACTTACTGCTCACCACCGATTGTCATGTGGCTTTTCAGAATCTGGCATTGAACCTGAGCAATGGTAATGAGCGTGGATATGTTGTTCATGAACTTGAATCTACAAAACTGATAGTTTGCCTCGGAGAACATCAGTCACTGGTTTTAACAATAACAAGCTGCAGTCAAATTTGGCATCTCTGATATCACACTGTCTTAGTGTATTTTCTGTTGTTATATCAAAAATATCTGAAAGTGGGTAATTTCTAAAGAATAGAGATTTTATTTCATTCACAAATCTGGAGGCTGGAAGGTCCCAGAACACGGCACCAACATCTGATGATGGCCTTCATGCTGCACTGTAACATGGCAGAGGACATCACATGGAAAGACAGAGTAAACATGCTAGATCTGGCTAGAACTCTCTTCCTCTTCTTACAAAGCTACGAACATCATCATGGGGCGGGGAGGGAGGCATGGGGCAGGCACAACCTCATGACCTCATCTAATCTAACTACCACCTCCCAAAGGTCCCACTTCCAAAAATACCATTAACATATGAATTGGGAATTAAATTTCCAACACATGAACATTTGAAAGACATATTCAAACCATACCAATAGAGGCAACTACTTGTAGAAGTCCTTGGAAATCCTATCTTCCCAAACCTGAACCCCATACCCACACAATCCTTTATAAACTTCTAAGTAAAATATTGACTCAGAGTGAAGCTATATAACTGTCTCTTATCTATGAATATTCGATGGTAAAGAATCCTATTGAGTTTTGTGTTTATGAAATCAATTCCTGAATACATTTCTGACAAAAGCATCAAGAGCACCTTGTGGACAGAGTTACACTACTAATAAGCAATTGATTTGCTTTTCAATCTGCTGAAGATGAAACTTTTTCCTGGAAGTGCGCCAATTACTTACTCAGCTCAATCTCCTAAGCATCTTTTGAAAATGGCTTTCTCTATAATTCTAATTTGAATGAGATCTTGACTTTTCACCCAAGCAAAATATTCAATAAGAAGCCCTCCTTAGAACTTCACTAGAGAAAACATTAAAGCCTTAGGCCACCACTTTTCAAACTATAATTAACAATCTCATACATCTCATCATGCTGCTGCGCTGAGCTAACTGCCCTGGCTCTCGTGGTTCATAAATTGCAGGTTTTTTCTCTTTCTGCCACTCGCTCCTCATTACCCTTTGTCACCTTATTTGTTCTAGCCAATTTAACTCATTGATTTTCATTGTAAAGGCTACAATACTGCCAGCAATTTGGGACTTTCACAAGTTAAGCTGATACATGCTAACTGGCACCACTGTGGCTTTAGCATTGAGAATGTAAGTTAGAACTTTTTTGTTCAGGATCTGCCTGCAAAGGAAGGAGAGCTCAAAGAATAAACACAAAAGAAAATGATCAAAAGAAGGAAAGTTTGAGAGCCATACTTCCTTAAGAAGTTGACACTCAGAAATGTGCTATTTTATTTAAAAGGCTTTGGAAACATGGATTTAATTTTTATATTGAACCATCATTCAACCAACATTTTTTGAGCACCTTAAGAGCTAGGTCTTTTGCCCAGGAGTAGTTTAAAATTCAGTGTTGTCAATGACTAAATACAGTACAGAACTGGTGCTCAAGAAGAGGTATGTATGCAACCCATACTATTATTTAAACCACAAACCAGGAATTGAGAATGTTCTCTTATGTGAGTACAGCTAGTATTCTTGTGTTGAAATAAAGTGCTATTCTTTGCCTTAAAACTAGCCCTAAAATTTCCTTAACAATTCTAATATTTCCTTCACTATAGCTTTTATTTAACCCCAGAAATTCATTCTCTTTTTCCTGACTTATGAAATAATGCTGAAGATCAAATATCATGAAGCTGACCAGTGTCATCTTGATCATGATTTTCGGAAATTACACTAGAGGACAATTACAGGCAGAGATTTAAAAAAATACTGATTTGATGGCTTATTTATTTAAATGTTTGTTTTAGATATATCAGCAGAGCCCTATAACACTTATCTATCCAGCAAATAAAATGCAAATATCTCATACTTTTTTAAAAAATCTTCTTTTCAAAACTTCAAGTCTTTCAAAATTCTTATGGATTCATACATGACAGAAGTTGTGTGGCCTATATACTGCCACAAGGCGGTCACCACCTTCTCCATTTTATTGACTAATTACTACTCTGCTGTATAAATAACCCCTCAGGGGGACCATTTTCTAATCCATAAAGGTTAGAAGGAATTTGGTGAAACGAAATATTAGCATAATGACAGACAACTGTTTCTGTGATTAATACATCTCCTGAAAGCTACATTGGCACTATCAATAGCCACCTATTAAAATGTAGACTCCTTAAATAAAGGAGTCTGCTTTTTGTTTTTGTGTTTGTTTTTTTTTTTTTTTTCTGATACCTAGCATGGTACCAGGGGCATATATGGCACTGAAAAATTTTAATGAACCAAACTAACCTAAAGGGGCAGAAATGTGTTTTGGAGAAAATACTTTCTTCTTATTCAAGATGCAGGGAGTCAATAAACTGGTGAGATTGATTTATTCAACCCATACTTATTGAATGATTTTCTTTTTGTCAGTCCTACACAGTTTGAAGTACAGAATGACACAGTTATGAACAGACCACATGCATCCTTGTCGTGAATCTTACATTCTAAAGGGAGAGACAAAAGGCAAATGTTCGCTTACATTAAAGTTCAGCAGAATTGGCCAAACTGCAAGGCTGCGATTGCTTCATCCAGCAGCCATGCATCCATTGTCCCTGCTTCTGTGTTCTAAACATTCTCCACTGAAAAGGTACAGACCTTCCTCCTAGGGAGTTCCCAGGCTGCTAAGAAAGCAGGGTTCCCCCAGGAAATGCACAAGGCATTCCAGTAAAGCATTTTTCCTGCCAATAATGAGGTCAGACACATAGGGTAGTAGAAACCTGGGAGAATCAGGAAAGATTTAAGAGAGGGGGTTTGTTCTACAGGAAGCCTTGCAGTGGAGCTGTGGAAAGAGAAGAGCCTGTAAAGAAAAGGAGTGGTAGATACTAAAAGAAAGCTAGAGTCGTAAGAGAACTTGATAGACTGTGTGAGTACAACTGAAACATAAAAGAGAATCAGGGAGGAAATAATCAGTTCATCTTAGGCTCAAATCCTGGCACTTCAATTTACAAATTGAGTGACCCAAGATAAGTTACTTTAGTTCTCTACAACTCAGTTTCCTCACCCATAAGGTGGACTATTGTGCTTGTTCCCAGAATGATTACGAAGATTAAATCAAACACAATAATTCCCATTTCTAGCATAGTACCTAACATTTGGTAAGTGTTTGACAAATGCTGATTTACTTATCTTTTCTCCTTGATAACACTAAGAAAATCATTGAAGAATTTTTGTCATAAAGACATGACTATGAGGTAGCATTTTCGAGGATACTTTGGAGGAAAGCAATATTTATCAGGAGGAGACAGTCTGCATAAAAGAAAAGGAACACTTAAACTGAAAGTGAAGTTGGAGAGTACGAGAGATGGCAGATAAGAGGTAAAATGGCAGCACACACTTATAACCACACTGGGAAAATGGGAGAAGCAGAGATCTAGAAGGAGCTCAAAGTTGCCTACTTAAAAACCTTAAATTGACGATATAAAACAGAAGTAGTGGTTTAGAAGATTGTCATGAGAGCCATCCTAGAAAAATTGAACTGAGATGTCTGTGGATTTAAACAAACGAAACAGATATAAGGAAAAATTTTAAAAGACACTTAGATTTTGCAATCATTAGTTAAAAGTAAAAGGCACACATAGTATCATCCAGGGATTCTGAATGTGCTTTGGAGAAGACACTTTCTTCTTATATGAGATGCAGGGAATCAGTAAACTGGTGAGATTAATTTATTAGACCCACACTTGAGTGTTTTTTTTTGTCAGTCTGGCACTGTTTTTAGTATGCCTAATTATGTTGAATTTATGCTGCGATTGTAGTAGTATGCATTATAAACCAGTCTCAATATTTGTGTCTCCCCAAAACTCATGTGTAGAAATACTAACCCCCAAGGTGACGGGATTGAGAGTAATCAGGTTTTGAGGGTAGAGCCCTCATGAATGGGATTAGAACCCTTATAAAAGAGGCCTGAGAGCATTCATTTTTCCCTTCAACCATGCGACAACACAACAGGAAGTCACCATCTATGAGAAAGCAGCCCTTACCAAACACCATATCTGTCAGTGCCTTGATCTTGGGCTTCCCAGCCTCCGGAGATGTGAGGAATAAATTTCTATTATTTATAAGCTACTTTGTGTATGGTATTTTTATAGTATACAAACTAACATAGATTGGTTAAGTTTATTGGTTAAAAAGAAGCTCAGAGCTTCCTGCAAACCTCTCTTTCCTACATTCATATTACTACCAGTCCATCCTCCAGGAGAAATGCTGATGTGTTCTGCGTGAGTTAAGAACATTTTATTAGCCTGCTATATTAGGGTTTTGTAGAGAAACAGAGTCAATATAAAATACATGTATAATTATACAAGGTGGTTTATTGAGTAGGCTTACAGGATCAGCGACAGAGGGGTCACAACGGCCAACTGCAGGATCAGAGGTGGAGGCATCCAAAATGTCCATCTACACCCTGAAGAGCCAGAAATTCAGTAGCAGCTGAAGGTCAAAGGCCTGGAAGCTCTGTGGAGTCACCAGTGCAATTCTGTGTTGGGAGGCTGAAAAGTCTGTGCTGGAAGGGGGAGGAAACTGGAGACCAAAGGCAATGGCAAAGACTGGAGCTCTTTCAGAAAAAAAAAGAAAGCACTTCCTTCTTCTGTCCCTTTTTATTCTGTCCAAGCTACAAGCTTATTGGCTGGTGCCATCCACACCCAGGGTAGATCTCCCTGCCTCAGTTTGCTGGCCTACGTGTCACTCATCCACAGACACGCCCCGAACTTACAAATCTGCTAGGCTGTTCTTACCCAAGCCAAGTTGATGCCTCACGATTAATAATAATCACACCCACAGTTTGGAGCAGAGATTCACAAGCAGAGGGGCTGGCTGGTCCTCCTGCCTTCCGAGCACTGCAGTGCCGAGAGCAGCTCTTATTTTCAATGACTCCTTTCTATTTGGAAAGGAATAGTTGTCTTCTCCTGCCCAGCTGACAGCCCCTTGAGAAAGGAGAGCCACCTAAAAAAGCCCTGGACTGGTGGCCACGGCCACTCCCTAACCAGTGCTGACCTCCCTTCTGCTTTCCACTGATTAATTTACTCTGAATTGGGAGTTACTTTTATAAATAATAGATGTTTTCATTGGCATTCATTCTAATACTGCAGCCTACACAGCCTAAGCAAAAGACTACACTCTGGGCCAACAAACTCACTGTTGTTTGGAAAAATGTCCAATAAATAATGTCTACTTTGACTTGAATTTTCTTTTATGGAGACCCGTTGAAGGAAAAATTCAGATAGTCCAGGGCCATGGACATACTCCAGCCTAGCATATCCTCAGTATTCCCCTTCCCCATTTGAATTATGAATTCTCTGAACAGGAAGCCATCCAAATTGTCCAATTGGATCTTTACATGTGAAATGTCAGTGAATATTGGTTTTTGTTCGTATACATGGACAATCTATATAGCAAGACACTATGACATCATTCCCCAAGTTCAAGATGGAATTCGTTTAAGACAAAGCTGCAGTTGCAAGTACTATAATCAAATTGCTACTTTGGACTATGTCAATTATAGCAGCTTCTTCAAGTTCATGTCACAAATCATTATCCTCAGCAAACTGGACCTGACTTAGAAGCAGAAAGTCATTTGCCTGTATTGTTATGGATTTTAACACCAACCTCAGCACTGTACATTGAACTAAAAGTGAATGTTCATAATTTAGAAGCACATTTTGGCCTTAATTCCAAATAATTGAGGTTGATACACGGTAAGCACTCCTATCTCTAACTCTTTTTCTAGAGTTAAAATAAACAGTCCAACCAGTGGATAACCTAAAGTTTCAGCTTAGAGTCTTCTGTTCCATGTTCTTATATTATATATTCTTATATTATCTCTTTGTTATTCTTATAATATCTCTTTTCAATATAGTCCTTTGAACTTTGTCATTCCCAACTAATCCAGCTAAAGAATTGAAAAGTAACTATGAGTTTCATTCTATCTTCTTAAGAAATAAAAAAATTTCTCAAATTGGAATACATAGAAAATACACATATGTAATTAAATTTCATCTTGGGCATTCATCATTATTTCCTAAATAATTAACAATAAGTCTCATCAATGGATGAATGGCTAAAGGTAATGTGAGATATATGGGTACTATTCTGACCTTAAAAAGAAGGAAATCTTATCACTTATGACACGTATACACCACAGAAACAATTTAGACACCAATCTCTCGCTACCTTTTAGTTAAATGGATAGAAATAATGGTCGTAGGTAATTGTTAACATTTGTTGAATGCACCATATATTAAGCAGTGCTCTAAGCTCCTCAAGCGTGTTATCTCATTTAATAATGATGTGACAGAGCTGAAATTATCTCATTTCATAGAGGAGGAAATTGAAGCAGAGAGAGATTACCTAAAATTTACAAAAATTTTCAAAGGTTGAGCAATCTGACATTTAAAGCTGCACTCTTGTTATTTTAAATTGTATATGTATCTTTAATTTTTATTTTAAAAAGAAAAAATAGAAATAAAAACAAAATAGAGTTTCAAAACAGGCTAATAGGAGGGTAGCAATAATTAATACATTGCATATTGTTATCTTCATAGCAGTTACTCAGAGTACAAGGTATAGGCATGAAATATTGTCCAAACAGTATTAGCACAAACCTTTCTTTTCAATGAACTAAGAGAAACTAGCTGTATGACTATCTTAATTATCTTGTGTATGTACTTTTTTCCTTTTCTCTTCCTTCCTTTTCCCTTTCCCCCATGAGTTTCTCTTTTCTCTTGTACAGTTTCTTGTATATGTATTTTTTAAATGCCATAGAGTTCATCTAATTTCATCTCATTGAGAATTCTTATTGTTTCCCTAAAGGAAAAGCAAAGAAGCAGAGCTTTTCATTGGTTTAATAATAATCAAATCTGGAGTGCAGAGACACTGAGAAATAATTTATCTTGTTGGTTCTAACAATATAAGTAGCAAAGCATGTATTTTGATAACTTAGATCAGAAATTCTCAGACTCTTTTGTCTCAGGATTCATTTATATCTTTAAAAACCATTGAGGGTCCTAAAATGACTTCCACAGATATTATCCACAGATATTTAACATACTAAAAATTAAGACTGAGAAAAGTTTAAGACACAAAAATACACAAGCATAAGCAAGTTTAGCTGTCAGAGCAATGACCTCATCATGCATTATGCAGCTCTGGAAAATTCCAGTATACAAAGAAAGAAAGAGCGAAGGAGCAGTAACATGTTAGGGCTATTATAAAATTAGTTTTGATTTCATGGACTCCCTGAAGGGACAACATGTTGAGAAATGCTGATGGAAATTTACAGTTCTTACCCTGACTGTTCTCCTCAGTAATTGCTTTTAACTTACTGACCCAGAGAAAGACATTCAAAAAGACTACTATGTGGGTAATGGAGTAAAAGTTGATATTCTGGTTACGTTTTGGTCATTCTTTTAAGATAAAAATGCCTGGCCAGCCAGGCATGGTGGTACATGTGTGTAATCCCAGCACTTGGGAGGCTGAGGCGGAAGGATCAATACCAGTTCAAGGCCAGCCTGGGCTACAAAGTGAGCTCAAGGCCAACCTGAACTGCATAGCGAAACCCTGTCTCAAAAAGACAAAAAAAAAAAAAAAGAGAGAGAAAAAAAGCCTGGCTATTCATTCACAGGGGGGTTTAATCCAGCCTGCTGAAGTGCTGGTAGAAACATGGAATAAATAATGAACTCTCTGTGAACAACTTCTGCTGGTGCTAGGACTGCGCTTGAGTCGGGAGTTGGGTTCTGAGGACCCAAACATGGTGTAATTCTATCCAATCCAACCCAGTGAAGCCGGAGAGTCAAACCACAGTGGGCCAAATACAGCCAAGACCCAGATGCTGTGGAGGGAGAAAGTTAACACTTCTAATCTAAAGGAGAATCTAGACTGAGGCGACATTCTGGCTGCCTACAGAAAGCAGAGAATCGCTTGAATTTTTCAGAAATGTGATCAGAGAAGGCAATCCAGAAAAAGCAAGGAAAACCTGCACAGCTGTCTGGGCTGTTTTGGCTTGTCTGGGCTACACTACGAGAGGAGCCATTGTGGTAGGCCACACATAACACTTGTCTTCTTAATAAAAACAAACACCTGTCCTCATAGGCACACACACACCTGGAAGCAGGTTGAAATACTATCACCCAT
This sequence comes from Erethizon dorsatum, assembly GCA_028451465.1. Lineage (NCBI taxonomy): Eukaryota > Metazoa > Chordata > Mammalia > Rodentia > Erethizontidae > Erethizon > Erethizon dorsatum. The sequence goes on along the minus strand of CM051838.1, from coordinate 25,767,221 downwards.
AGTTGCTGCATTTTACTGGCCAAGTCAGACAATCACAGGAGGCCCTCAGGCCTCGGTTTGGACACACCTGTCACGTGTTAGCTGTGAGTCACGACAGTGCAGGACTGGATGCCTGGTACAGGTGTGTGCACGAACGTGGCAGAAGGGCAGGGCTTAAGGGACTCAAGGGCAGGTGTGCGCAATGGTTTGAATGTATGTTCTTCACAATTTGAGTGTCACCACATTAGTAGTTAAAGCATGGGGGCCTTCAAGAGGTGATTAGGGCATGGGTGATAAGGGCATTTTCTTCTTAATAGGATTTAGATGCCTATTAAAGACATTGAGTATAGACTTTTAAAGTTGGTGCTGGAGCTGGATTCGAATGACAGGGCTATTGGGGTGGAATGGATTTATCTTGTATGTATGCAAGAAGGGAATGGATTTGGGGTGGAGGTGCAACGCTGTAGGTAAATTCAGGCATTTCCAGGGTGATAGAATTAAGATGTGAAGGTTTTAAGAGCCAGTTTGTCCAGCAAGGGTCCATCCATGTAGACAGGATCGAGGTCCCTATGAAAGAGGCTTTGAGAGGCATTTAGGTGGCTTGCTCTGCTGTGTCCTGTCACGTGAGGGCGCAACAAGAATACCTTCAGCAGACCAAGTGTTGGCCCCTGGATCTTGGACCGCCCACCTTCCATAGCTATGACAAGTAAAAGTCTGTGCTTTTTGTTTAAGTTACCCAGTCTCAGGGATTCTATTATAGCATCATAAACATGCTAAGGCAGGTCGGTTGCAAAATGCTAAAGTGAATTATTACACTTGAGAGACTGAATCAGGAGGATTGGGAGGCCAGGTCAGGGTTCAAAGCCAGCCTGGAAAACAAAGTGACACCCTGCTTCAGAAAAAGTGAATTATTGGTTTACACAAATGATGCGGTCTCATCCTCCTACTAAAAACAAAATTTTAAAAAATACTGATATGCGCACTCCCTAATTTGACCAATCATTTTACTACTTAACAACAATGACAACATCAAATGATATTATTGTTTTCACTTCTAAACCATGTATAGGAAGGGCTATTACAGAACAAAAAGAGCTTTCATTTTTAAATTGTATTTTCCTTTCAATTCAAATATATACACACACACACACACACACAGAGAGAGAGAGAATAGATGATGCTAATACTCCAAATGCTTGGCATTTTTGCATCAAGGAGAATTTGATAGTCAAAACATCCATCATTTCTAAACTAGATCACTTAGCTACTCATTTTTTATTTCTATAGATTCAGTTTATGAAACAGGATGGTGTAAAAGGAAAATGAAGAGTATGGTGTATTCCAGGTTTCATTCCCAACTCTGCATTAAATACACGCATATAAACACATCTGCCTGAAACTCTCCTGCCACCCTTTTCTTTCCCTAGCACTCACCCTTCGATGCATGAGGCTCTGCAGACAGCATTACGTGACAGAGTGACCTTTATGAAGCCACAGAGGTGCCGTCGTGTTAACAATCAGCAAGTCCTAAAACAGCAGCAAACATGTTGTTTAGATGTCAGTCATTTCCACATGGCCAGCTTGACAGTTTCCTGGAGTTCAGAGAAAAATAATCTGGCATATGCCACCATTTTACACTAAAGATTTGACTGCAGCCTCCTGGACAAGCAATTCACTCTGCAGCAAGTTTTACTTCTTCTGTTGGACCGCCTTACAAATGAAATTAAACAGATTTTGAAGAGGCCACATGGGAATAGTTGGGCGGTTCCCAGCTAAGGTCAGGATGCTATCTCTACCTGCTACAGGGACGATGCCTCAGAGTTTCAACAGGGAGCTATTTCTTCCCCTCTTACAGGTTGAGTTAGTCACTGAACACAGCCTCCTTGCCCAGATGAGGTGCTACATGCTCATCAAACAAAGCACATTAGATTATGCGTCTCCTGAAAACTCTTTTAGACTATGATCCGTGTTACATAGGACTCAGTCCTCAAACTGGGCCGTGTGTTTTTGACAGTCCTTGGAGTTCTGTTCTCTGATGCGCTAGTATTTTCCATGTCCATTAGCAAAGAGACTAGAATATGTAGATTATCCGAACAAAAGACACCTGGGATGTCATTTCCCTCTACAGAGGGTCTGGCCATGCCTGTGCCATCTCCCCTCTGAGCCCCCGAGCCTGCCATAGAAAGCGCGTTGGTGGTGGTGGCCTTGCCCAGCACCATGCAGCAGGAAGGCCTGGGGACCGTGGGCAGCTCATGCTGTGGGCACGGACTTTCTCCTTTACCCTTCACCCCCTGATGCTTAAATATTGAAGAGCTGCAGAGCTCTGGGATGGAGGTATTTCCTTATGAGATAGATATAACAGATACTCTATGGTTCTGGCTTTGTTAGTTTTTGGATAAATACAAGTATAAAGTATTTCCAGTGAGACTCCACTGGTAACTAAAATTATTTCAAAAAGAAAATACAGGCCATTTAAGGAAAATGTGCCATTTCATATGGATTGTAACAGATTTCAATTTTCTTTTTTTGAGTGAGCATTCTCATGTACAAGGTAATCCAAAATTGTCAGATATCTTTTTGTTTACTGTTATTACAACAGAGATTGAACTTTGCCTATGGCATTATGCTGGGTGATAAGAATACAAGAAAAAAAAATTTCAGTTCCTACCCTTAAGAAGCTCACAGTTTAGTTCCTTCCATTATTTTCAAAGGCAGCAAGTATTTAATAAAGTAATAATCTCATCTAGAGCCAAAAATATAATTTATATTGCTTTTTCTCCATACTGTTCATTTTAATAGTGATTTTTAGAAATGATTCTCAACTAACTACTGGAAGAAATTTTTAGTTCAGAAATTCCCAATAAATGTCTTATAGAGGGACAGGGATATAGTTTAGTGGTGAAGCGCTTGCCTTGCATGTGTGGGACTGTAGGTTCATCCCCAGCCCTAAAAACAAAAAACAAAAACAAAAGTCCTTTAGCCAACATACACAGTAAAGGGGAGAATGTTGTACTGAAAGAGGTTTTTAATTATGTAACAGTTAAAAAGGTTTCTAATTATGTAACATCCCAAAGTTTCTGCCATGCAAATACTCATAAAAATTTCTTAATAGGAAATTATCTGGCATTCACTGGGCTTATTTTTTAGGGAAGTCCTATTTCCTAAAAAAAAACCACACAGAAATTGATTCCAATAGAACATTTTTTTTGAAACTTCAGATATGTTAGAATTTAATTGGATGAAATGTGGATCAACAAGTAGTCATATGTAGTTTACCTTAGCGACCAATCTAAATTTAAATTATCATAGAATCATCACTTAAAAATTTAGCTCAGGGAAGGTGATACAGCTCAGCGGCATAAGCGCCTGCCTAGCAAGCACGAGGTCCTGAGTTCGACTCCCAGTACCTACATATAAAAAAAAAAAATTAGCTCAGTTTACATTAAAAAAAAAATGACACCTTGCACATAACTTGAGTCTGCAAAAGAATGAGTGTCAACTTAAATAGTTGTCTTCCTGCTCTCTTTTTCCTTTAAGAATCCATGTGCCATGCTCCCACTGGGAGATAAAAATGGGGCACATGGAAAAAGGAGTGTTTCAGTAATAGTAAATAGGCAGAGATACCCTCAGTTTTTCAAGAGGAGAATGGAAAGTTCATGAAGAAGTAGAATATTTTTCTCAAATAATAAGAATAAATATCATATGGAATTAACTGTTTGTTAGACCATCAGAATCAAGCTCCTGACCCCAGGTCAATGCCCTTTTGGCCCCATAACTTTTGAAAGAGCACTTACTTTTCCTGTGTCCAGATCTCCAGATGAATTAAAAAAAAAAAAAAAAAAAAAGTAAAACCACATGGAAAACAAGATTTTACTTTATTCCTTTTAAAAAATTTTACTAAAAACAAATTTAAAAAGTAGAAATCTGCTCTTAAATAATTTCACTTCTCAAGAAATCTCAATAGATGTAAACCATTATCATTAAATAGGAATGTATGATTAGTTTGAGATTTTAGTACGAATTTAGACATATTTTATGACATATATCCTAGAAAGGCAATCCGAGTGAATTTTTCCCCATCTAATATAAATTCCCAGAGTGTGTAATGGGGAAAAACTTACGATGGCATCACACAACTACACTCTGCTTTTATTCAAACTCTTGGCAGCGCCCCATCACATCGAATTTTAAAACTAAGCTGAGGAGAAGATGGCTGCTGCTCAGTCCAGACAGAAAACAGATGGGAAAGAGACAAAAGGCAGAGCATGGCGGCACATTCTTCATAACAGTATAATTATAAAGGCATCTGTTCCCGAAGTACAGGTTTCCACCGCATCTTTGTTTCACCTGATGGATGGAGAGAACACAAGCATTTTAAATTGTGAGCATGACAAAGCTATAATATGTTACTTATATGCAGGAGCTGTTAATGATGTCACGGACCAGGCTGATTAACAGCATCCTTTCCCAAATGGTCTGTCTACAGCCCGCAAAGTCTTCTAGCAACTAAATGACTTAGTGCCCCAGCTCCAAGGCGGAAGGGCAAATCCGAACAACATCACGATATCCGAGGCCCGGGGAAGAAAAGGAGGAGGTTAGGGGGACTGCTCTTAGAGCACAATTTTTCTTCAGCCCTGGCATACTTCTGCTAGTGGCAGAGTGATTTTACTGGCATGAGTCAGAAAGCATGTGAGTCATCTGTATCATAAATGAGACAACTTTATTTCATTCAGCTTCTGCTCACTTCATTATAGCAAGAGAAAGTAAGGAAACTTTCTGTTTTCTGTCAGGTTTTCCCAAAATGATCAGTCACTGATGGCTCACATGTCCCCATCAGAACTGCAGGAGACAATGAAGCAGCAGCTTGTATTGCCAGCAACCTAGGCAGGAACATGGTTGCCAAGCACACTGGCTATGGGGATGATTTACCACTTCCAAATGTTACATTTGACAACAAAGCTAAGAAGTGCAGCCTTCTCAGCTAGGAGCTTCCAGAGTTAGCTCTTCTGTCCCTGCAGCTTGGCTTTATTCTTCCCAGGAAGGGCCAATTTTATGCATCTCTGTCTGCCAAAGCTGAATCTCAGGACTTGAACGCTGCAGTCCAAGTTGCCTGCATCTTTCCTGTTCAATTTGAAGACCCTCCCAGTCAAACTAAAGACCTAATTGAATTAACCGGTTGGGTTATCTGGCAGCTCCATTCAATGGAGAGGGCATAGGGAAGAGCAAACTAAGAAAATGCATTTGTTGTCTAAGTGAAACTTAGGACTTAAACAGGACTTCAGTGAAAACTACTACTTGAAGGGGATGGAATGCAACACAAGGAGAATTTCTGTAAATTAACATCAGCTGCACAGGAGGAGAATTTGGGAATGTCACACAGCCCAAATTGAAATAAAATTGTAACTTTGAAATTGAAGATAAAATAAACTATAACGCCGTACTTGAGAGTGACAAAGGAGCTTGGCAATCATCTGTTCCCCTCAGCTATGGAAAGCAGAAAGAGCCTATGGAATGGCTTCAGGGCACTCCTGTGGTTTAGGCTGAATCATTTCAGACACCAGGAACTCATTCACAATATCTTTGTTATGCAATTCAGATAGCTAAAAAGATAGAAAAATGATTCTCAGAGTTAACAGACATGGGTCTTTCTGAAACTTCCACTTGCTGATTCTCACTCTGGCCAGTTAACAGAGTTGGCTGGATGCTTATCTAAGAAAGTTTCTTCATGGATTACAACCCATCTTGCATTTGAGTCATTCAGTTTTGTTTGTGACTCTAACCAGTGTCTGTGTGGCTCTAATATTTCTGTTCTTAGATGAACTGCTAGGGCTCTGTCTCGTCACTTCAGTTCCTAGCCCACATCCTTGTCCATCTCTGTTCAAAGAATGCAACCCTGTGCAGAGATCCAATATACGGCCCATTTCCCTTTCAGGGCACTGTTCTGCCCATAGCTAACCTCCAGAGTGCCCTTTATTGGCACCAAGGGGTTCCCAACCCTTAGACTCCTCTCCAGAGTACTCCAATCCATCCTGCAGATTATGCATCCCACTTAGTTCCTTTCTACTTGTCTGCCTTGAAATTTGTCTGCCACTTCCCTGTAACTGTTACTGTGGAAATGAGCTGAAGGCAAACAATACTCAGGTCTAGTGAGCAATTATTTAACAAAGATTTAAAAGCCCGGCAAAAAAACCGATGTCAGAGATGATTGATACAAAGATATTAGAAGTTAGAAATTATAGAATGCCATAACTGAATTGATTATACACACTGAAGAGCGGATGAAGAGAAAAAATACAAAATTACAGTGCAAAGAGTCCCATTCACCAAGATAGATGATACAGGAATCTGCTGGAAACTAATGATTAATTTTTCAATGTGATTGACTTGAGGTGCCTATGGGGCTTCCAAATTGAAATATTTATTAGGCCGTTGGACACGTGGGTCCAGAATTCAGCAGAGTTGTAGATTAAACTTGAAAATCATCAAAATATAAGGGAAATGTTGGGGCAAGGTTTTCTTTAAGAAATCCTAAGCCAAGGCCATTGAGATGGCTCAGCAGCGTAAGCGCCTGCCTGGCAAGCGCGAGGGCCCGAGTTTGACTCCCGGAACCCACATACGAAAAAAGGGCCGGTGATATTGCTCAGCGGCACGGGTGCCTGCTGGCGCACAAGGTCCTGAGGTCCACCCCCGGTACCCACAAAAAAAAAAAAAAAAAAATCCTAAGCCTTATATTTAGCGTGAAAATACCAGAAAGACGACGATGGAGCCCTTTGGAATCGTGACTCTGACTCTTTGTGCAGATAAAGAACAGTCTTCAAAGGAGTCTGGAATGAACAGCTGAAGACAGAAGGGGAAGAGGATAAAAACTTAGATAGTGAAAATCAAAGCGATAGTTTGAAGAAGAGAATGCTTAACAATAACAAATGTTCATCAGAGTGTTCCACACTATTAGACAATGAGTAATCCAATCTTTTCAGTAATATAAAAGCCAAAGATCTCAATAGCAGAGACTGATGAGTAGCTAAGCAAACCTTTTCCTCTTCTCCCTGAACACACAGGCGGAGTAGTTTTCAGTCACTTACAGTTAATTTTTGACATGTGCGTGAGCTCTGGCCAATAGAATATGGGCAGAAATGATGAGGGTCATAAAAATAGGATTGTCCAGTCTTACTTCTCTTAAGCGATTATAAGAAGCTGAACCAATGAAAGGAGGCTTCCCTAGTGCAGCTTCTGGTTTCACAATCTTGGTGTAAAGTTAGAACTGTTTCATTGGAAGGAAGTAGAAATGGGATTATCCAATTTTTATTGAGTACTCACTGTGTGCTATTCTGGACAACGGGCATGCAGTGGTAAACTAAACATTCTTGTCTCCATGTATTTTACATTTTAGTGCATTCTACATTCTTTCTTCACAATAAAAACATTGAATGAGACCCAATCAAAAGTAGATCCACTGTGATATACATATGGCTTATCAAAACATATTTAACATCCTATTTACATATCCAGTGAGAACAAGGAAAACAACATATGTTGTTCCAGAATGGTTTATTGACTGAGTTAATTTATAGACAATCTTTTAAAATACTTTTTTGTCCATCCTCATTTCAACTGAAATAACTTTTATCAGATACACACACATACATAGGCATGCACACTAAAGTAACATCTATTTTTGAAGGTTCTAATGGCCATTAAAAATGAATTTTACCTGTGACCTCTCTCCCTAAGCATTTGCCCTTGCTCTTGGGTGGAGCGCTCACTTAATTCTAGGGATAGCTGGTCAGGAAAGAACCGGCTGACAGCGGATGCGATATTAACAATTAATTATTCTCGGACCATGACTTAGCTCTTGCTAAGCTCAATTTTTGCTTGCTTTCCTTCCATCTTTTGAAAAACAATATCCTGAGGATAATGTAACAGTACATTGAGTTATCTTAAGGTATTATTCTCAATGCTTCTGTATTAAAAATCCAAGCCTACAAATAAAAGTACATATCATAACATTCAAAATTCCAGAATACCAAGTGTAGTAATTCTGAACACAATACAGACAGATCACATTTTTTTCCTATGGATGATAAGCGATAGATAAAAAATAGATTTTTATATAGGCATATTAGTGTATCTGTGTGTAAACCCTATATGCTTTGCTTATGGCAATGTGCACTTCCTTCTGCCAAATCTCTCTCAAATGTGCCCCATTCAAATTCAAATGGTTCTTTATTCCTTAATGAAATAGTCAGAGATAAATAAACCAAATATTCCTTTGTTTACTGTACGTAGATTTTACCCAAGGAGACATAGAACACAGCAGTATCATTTCCTCAGTTCCAGCTGAGTCCAATGTGTTTGTTGCTTGTCGAGACGGGAAAAGATTTTCTCCTTGGGTGAGGTACTCTGAGTTTTCTCATTTTCAGAACTAAAGCCTGAATACTTCAGCACAAGGCTGCAAACTCATCTGCCTATTTTCCTGGGGCAAAAAAATTTTAAACTTTCCCATTAAATTGTGGAAAAAAGTGATGAATAAAAAAATGCACTTTCTCCTATTAGGAATTATGGCTTAAAGTTGTCTAATGAGGTTTATTTTTAAATAATTACAGAAAATGGTAATGCCAATCGCAGAAAAGACAGGGGATGTTAAACCGAGACTCACGATCTGATAAGTATGTGATATTATGGAGTGACCAGTGAATGCATCAAAAGACAAGGTGAGCGGGGATGTACAGCATGTTATCATCGTACGAAGTTGTATGAGTTTATGAAACCATATCTGAGAAATGAACTGGTTTACACATCCCAAATTCTCTGATATTCTAAAACATTGTGGGTATTTCTAAGTATTGTTGCCATTTTTTTCCCCTGCTTTTCCCCCAGAATTCTAGCCCTGTCCAACCAATGCAGCTTTATCACCACCATAGAGCCCTTCTTACGGCACAATTCTCCCAAAGATGACCGCTATTCTACCTTTTAACGTTGTAATTTAATTTCGCCTTTTGTGGAACTGCATGTAAATGGTGTTAACCCAAAATTCTAGAAACCAAGGCATCTCTAAATAAAAAGGGTTTATTGAGCCATTATTGATGGTAGCCAGTAAAAGAAAGGACCACAGTCTAGGACAAATTTCCCAAAAGACCAGTAACAGCATTAGGTAGCTGTTGGAAAATAGCCACCAAACCAGAGCTAAGAGTATTTTCCATAAATTCTGGGGGATGAAAGCACTGTGACCGACATTGGCTATAAATGAGGTTCAAAATAACGAAAAGTGGGAAACACTGCGATATCGTGATGTTCGGACTTGTCTTCCACCTTGGAGCTGGAGCACTAAGTCACTTAGTTGCAAGATGTCTTTCTGGGGTGTAGACAGACCCTTTGGGATAGGATGTGGATATTTGTATAAATGTCAGTTTGGGATTATTGTGAATTAAGCTATTACCTACCTTCTTATATATGTATTTAGTGATTAACCGTAGGTATTTCTATTGGGTAAATACCTGGAAGTAGAATTCCTTGGTCTGAATTGAAAACAGCTTTGCTTTCCAAAATAATTATGTAACTGATGCTCCTATTGGACATTATAAAGGGATTGTATGTTTTACATCTTCTCCAATACTTGGCACTTTCTATCCTTTCTGACTTAGTTATTTTGGTGTTTGGGTAATCTATTATGGCTTAAATTTGCATTTCCCTATTAAGAAATAAGGTTTTATATACATTTTATGTGCAAATAAACAATGTAGATTTTTGCCTTTTGCAAAATCTCCCTTCAGTTCTTTTACATGTTCATTTTTGGTTCTTTGTTCTTCCTGAGTTAGACCAGATCTTCAGTATTTTTGTGGCTCACCTTTTCACATTGCTTATAGTGTCTTCTGATGAATAGAAATTCTTAATGTTCAAATAGACTAAATTTCAATTATTGTTAGCATTCTTATAGTGCTATCCATATAGTGCATATCCCATTAAAGAATTGCTTGTCCATTCCTAGAGCATTTTTCCAATGCTTTTTCCAAAGAGCTGTATTGTTTACTTTCTGTACTTATCAATGAAGTCTACTTGATAGGTTGCGTATGTGCATAGAATGTGAGAAAGGATTACTGCTCATTTTTTCCCAGTTTTTATTTTTTATTAGAACATGTTTGCATTACATAATGATTGCATTTCTTGTAGGGGGTTCCATGTACAAAACATATCTCAATTCTTTTTTTACCCCTTTTTCCTCCCCTCTCCCCCCCTCCATCTCTTGATCCCCTTACCATTTGAACTCTCCTACTTCCTATTATCTTTTATTTTGCTCTTCATTTATATTTCAGTACTCATTTTATATCAGTAGTTGATCAACCCAGAGTTAAAAAGATTATCATTTCCATAATGCCTTGCATAACCACCTTAATAAAAATGAGATGGTGCATATCCTTGGGCCAACAAAAAACTTTTAATTTCTACAACTCTATTAGTTACTTTCCTATTGCTAGGACAAAGTACCCAACACCAGCAACTTAAAGGAAGAGAGGTTTATTTTGGCTGATGGTTTTCAGAGGATTCAGTCTGTGGTAGGTTGGTTCTGAGGTAGAAATGGCATGGTGGAAGGGAACGGCAGAGGAAAGCTTCTCAACGCATGGCAGCCAAGAAGCAGATGAAGAAGGGAAGAGCCTGGGACCAGAATCCACCCTTTCAGGTCATGTCCCCAGTGATGCACCCCCAACCAGGCACCACCTCCTAATTGCACTTAGAGCCATGTCTTCATCCATAGACGAATCCACCAGTAAGTATAGCATCTCATGATCCAATCACCCCAACTCTGAAAACATGGGACTTTTGGGGGACATTGATGATCTAAAACATAACAACTTCAGAATAGTTCCTCTTATTTATTAGTGTAGACTTCCAGCTTCATTACTTTTCCTAAGATTGCCTTGGTTATTCTTGGTTCTTTGTATTTCTAAGGGAATCTTAGAATCTGCTTGTCATTTTCCACACAAAAGAGACAAGATTTTACTGGGATGCATTGAAGGTATAATTAAATTTGGAAAGAAAGAATACCTTTTAAGTTAGGAAAAATACCCACAATTTCTCACCCTTTCTTGCAATCATCCCTTTGCAATGAAACTTTCCAATGAAACTACCAAGATATAAATAACACTTGAATCTGGGATGACCTCATGACTTGTTTTCTGATGATAAAATACAGCAGAAGTAACATTTCTTAATGTCATGGTTAGGCTTCAAGAAGCACTGTTTATTCTTTTTAGAAATCTGCCAAACCACCATATGAACAAAGTTAGATTGCCTGCTTGATTATGGAAGACAAATGTCCCTACACCATCTGTTGCCAATAATTATAAGCAAACTTCAGTCCAATATGTAAGTGAAGTTATTCTGGACTGGTGGATCCACCACATTCTCATAGATGCATATGAGAGCAGTTAAGTTGAGCTGAGCATGACCTAGATCAATAAAAATTCCCACAGACTCATGAGCTGTGATAGTCATTATCTACATCACTAAACATGCAAGTGATATATGTTCACAATATAATGTCTATAATCCATGGACATGATGCATCAGTGAATTCATCTCCTTAATTTTTATCAATAGTTTTGAATCGTTCTGTGTGGAGATCCTTTGATTTATTTCTGTTTGGTAAATTTTAGTACCACTGAAAATGATATTACTTTAAAATTTATTTCTCTAGTTACTTGTCCCTGGCTTAAATTGTAAAATTGATTTTTGCTCATTGAACTTGTACCCTATGACTATACTAATACCTTTGTATTAATTTTAATAATTTATACATATGATCTCTGGAACATTATATTTTACAGGCTTATTTTGTGACACTGTTTAATTCCTACCTTTCCAATTCTTAGTCTTTTTCTAATTTCATTTGTTTTCTTACACTGTGTAGAATATTTAGTACAATGTTGAAAAGAACTAGTCAAATGGTCATTCTTAGTACATTTTGTGATGTCTTTAATAATGCTTTATTATATTTAAAAAATCTCTTCAAATTCTACTTTGGCAAGAGTTGTTACATTTTTATGAATGCCATCTGAATTTATGAAGAGTGCTGAATTTATCAATATGATTATATACTTTTTGTTGACATGATGAATCAGATTCAGTTTTGAAAGTGATAAACCATTCTGGCATGCATGAAATATATATCACTTGGCTATGATGTATTTTCTTTTTAAATATTGTTGAATTACCTTTATTAATACTCCCTGTACAGTTTTCCATCATTAATCATCAAACAGACTGATTTACAAGTTCCTATTGATGTGATATCCTTGTCAGATTTTTGGTATGAGAGTTATACTAGTCTTTTTCTTTTCTGTGAAAGGAGGTTGTATGACACTGGTGTTATTTCCTTAAAGATATAGCTGAATTTACTGTTTAAACTACTGAGTGAGCTCTGTATTTTCAACTTGGGTTTTGCCTGGTTTCTACCTTTCCATGGAGGGATCTGCGAACATTCTCGAGTCAGTGAGTCAGACCATTTTATTTCTTACCTTATTCAGATTCTATCAGTGATCTACTGTGGGATTTTACCATTCCCTTCATTATCAAGTGAGTTAACATCAAACAGGCAGATTTATAGATGTAAACAAAGGTAAAGTTTCAGCAGCACCCACTGTCACTTTACCCAGTATGGCCAGGTCCCTTTGCCAAGGGCACTTTCAAATTGTACCCGAGATTATCATTTAAATTAAATCAAGATTATCTTTATATCCTCCCTCTTTTCTCCTTCTTGACCATTCCCTCCTCCTTCTCCATTCTTTACTTTGGAATGATCATTTTTAAAATAAATGAAAATGGGCAAATTATAAAAACATAGACTTTATCTTTAATAGACGATAGATAGATAAATGATAGATAGAAAAAACCTCTCTTCTTTTTTTTTTTTTTTTTTGTTTTTCTCCTGTTAGTGGAGACTATGGTGTTCCAACCCAATCCTTTTTTCAGGACTAAGGTACTCGTTCCTCCGTCACTGACTCACATGCAATGGTTCTCGGCGTGGGTAAAGGTTCAGACTCTCTGAATGGCCAGCCCAACTACAGAGCTTCCTAAAAGATTGGCTGAAATCTCTAAGGCGACTGCATCACAGATCGACTTTACCATTTGTCTTGTCCTACTGCCCTCTTTTATTGGTGTTGCCTCTGAGCACACCCCCCAAGTAAATTACTGGCGTGCAAATTTTATTTTATAATCTATTCCAAGGGAACCAACACTCTGTGAGTTATTATCAGAAGTGAAACATGGGCGAAGACTCTAAAGTGGAGTTTTGGAACTGAGTCACTCCTGGGCTGGCAATGAGGAAACCATCACTGGTAGAAAGGAGATGCCTTTAACACCCGGCTTTGTGTAGTAGGTCCTTGAACTGGGACAACCTGCAACAGGGCCACTAAATCAGTGGTGAACTCAGTGAAAAGGAAATGCATCGGGGATATTTAGGACATTGGGGAGCGGAGGAGTAGCCATTATAAGGCTTAGGAAATTGGAAGCTTGCTGAGGGAGGTATTGGAACCTTGGGTTAATCACAAGTTAAGGTGAAGTGTGAAAAAGCCAGAGGACTCTAAGCAGGAAATTTGTTTCCTCATTCTCATACTGATGGAAATCAGTTGTTTCCATTTTTTCCTGTGGCATAAAATGCTTCATATTCCTTCTTCCTCATTCTTTAAATTCTCTTCCTCTGAAACAGACAGAAGGCTGTTGGAACTTTTCATTCATCCTCCACGTGCCTTTCATTCACATGTTCCTTTGTCTCTCTGCATTGTATTTTGTGTAACTGATCTTAAATATACAGTTCAGTTTACAATTTCTCTAATTTTATCTAATCTGCTTGTGGTGGATTGACAACTGGTGGTCAGCTTGTAACACCCAGCTGAATTGAATCAACATGGTGCTGAGTGTGGAGAGCCCCCCGAGGGTTGTTACCAACAACATAAAAAGGAGACCTGGAGAGGAAGAGGTGGTGCTGTTGGTTCTCCTGGAGGAGCTTGTTGTGCTGGCTTTCCTGATAGGAACTCAGCTGTTCTCTTTATTGGGGGCGCTCAGGACCTCCTTGTCTCTGAGAATGGCTCCAGTTCACTTTGAGGGAACACTGGTCCTTACTTTGAGCATCACTTCCTGGCTCCGGAGGGAAAGATGGTATGTTATTCAATCTCCTGGAGAAGCTTGTCATGCTGGCTTTCCTGATAGGAACTTGGCTGTTCTCATCGTCAGAGGAGCTCAGGACCTCGTTGTCACTGAGGACGGCTGTGGTACTTTTTGGGGGAGCTCTGGTCCTTACTTTGAGCGTCACTTCCTGGTTCCAGTGCAGACTCCTCAGCCTGCTGGCAGAGATTCTTCATCCCACTGGCGCAGACTTTCTAGTGTCCACCACGGACCTTTGGGCCTTCCCAGGGCAGATTCGTGAAACAGGCTTGAATGAGACATTGTCATGGGCTCTTGGCCGCCAGCTGGACTCGTGGAGGACATTGCCATGGGCTCCAGGTCTTCAGCTGGACTCATGCAAGACATTGCTGTGGGATTCAGGCCCTCAGCTGGATTCTTTAGGTCTTTATTGTGTGGACAGATTTCCTGCACTCTTTTGTATTTCACTCTTTGGGTGACTATTATAAAATAATCCTATAAATTATGTGTCCTGTATTAAATTGCTTCCCTTGCAAACCCTGATTACAACACTGCTATTTAAAATTCTTGAGCAATTATGGTAATGTCTATTTTTTATATCTAGAAACTATAGTTCATTTTCAGGTCTTCCCATTAAAAACTGTTATAGGAGGGATATAGGACCTCCAAATGATATAAGGGAAATATTATAACTCCCAACCTGTTAGGTGTCTGATATACTGAGTTCAGGTTCCCCAAAATCAAAGAATGAATTCTGAGAAACAAAGGAGGTTAGGAGTAGGAAATATTTATTGAGGGAAAGACAGCTCCTGCCTAAGAGAGACAGAAAGGGACCTGGAAAGTGGGTTGCCCACAAGCCCACTTTTCAAAGAAGGTTTTACAGAGCAAAATCACGAGGTGGGTATAAGGTGGAACAAAACTACGGGTAACCAATAAAATTACTAGATAACATTGATCCAGTGGGAAAGCAACACACATAACAAGTCAAGCATACATGGAAAGAACAAGGACCTTTCCTGGAAGGGATGGGTCAAGGATGTCTTTGTCCCCCACCCAGGTGACTGATGCCTACTAAGAATATCGTCATTATTGTTTATCCCTCGGGGAAGAATGTAGGTGTAGTCATTCTGTCTTTGTCTTGAGGCCTGGCCTTCAGGGAATGCACCTCCAGCCACAGGTGTAATATGTTCTTATCTTCTGCACAGGCTTCTTCAAGGGCCTAGCTCTGTCTGACTGCCTATAATATTTCTACCTAATTTAGCTGTCTATAACACAACAATATCATTTTGTGCTCATATTTTTATTCTCTTTTCTGTCTGTAAACATATTAAACATCGCTTCTCGGCCTTTTGGCTAAGATCAAGTGTAAACATATTAAACAAACTCACTTTGTGTCATTATATCTGGTGTCCTTTGGGGTCTAATGCTGCCCTTTTTATTTTCTACAATGATCAGATTATAAGACCAAGTTCAAGGGGCTTTAAATGGGGAGGGGTTTGTGGCTCTGAGGGAGATTTTCCTTTGCTATAGCAAAGTAAAGCTATTCCAGAGACCATTTTCAAGTAAATTCTCATACTGGGATTTTCTGGATTATCCAAGTAGTAGAAATTTAGATCCTAAACCTATGACAACAGACTTGTCAATACAAATTCTTAAAGAAATCAACATTTTTTGTTTCTTAAAGGAATTAAGTCTTGTTGTCTTCCATCTTGTTTTGTTTTCACTGAATCCCAGGACGAGACTGTCAAGTTTCTTTGTGTCTCTATCTGCAGATACATGGAATTTTTCTAGACCACCAACATTGTAGTCCTGCAAGGACCTCATTATATGCAGAAATTTTGTGTCCCACCCTACCCCTACTTATAAGGACTCGAGCACTAGCTCAGGCTCCCTGCATGGCCTTGGAGCCTAAGCTCTAGGGTGCTGAGATTCTTTCAAGATGGCCTTGACTTCAGCACTTACCACTATAGGGTTCTGATCCCTTTCCATTTCATTCTTCCTCTTCCAGCTGCTTGTTTTCAAGGATATTTGCTAGAGCTTATCCAGTATTTCTAAAGCTGGGACAGTTTTCAGGGTGTCTAATATACCATATCCATAAATAGATGCATGCATGTGTGTTTTCAATTTGAGGAAATGACAATTTTCTTTCTAAGTGCTTGCTCTCAGTTCTGGCCTTCCAATGGATAATAAGTTTGGATTACTTGGCATCATCAAGCTTTTAGGATTAGTCTGTTTGATAGATAAAAGAATATATCCTAGGATATCATTTTACATTTCTTTAGGTAAATTGAGCACTTTTTCATAGGTTTGTTACAAACACATTTTTTCTATAAATTACCTATTCAAATCCTTTGTCCACTTATTGGGATGAATTTGTGCTGTTTCATAAAGGAGGAAATTAGATTTTTACTCTCCTATTTTAATCAAGGAAAGTAGTACAATATACTTCTCATGTTTAATAATATGTACAATTATAATTTAATGTACAATTTAATAAAATTTGTACAATTTAATAAAATGTTATATATGTTTACACCCCTGAAACTATTTTTACAAAATTGAAGATAGGAATATTTACAAAATAGCCATAAAGATGACTTTTGGCAAGTTTTTCTATTTCATCTCAGTTTTTTTCAACTTAGATAATTGTTTTTTTGTATACAGAATTTTCAATTTCTCTCAGCCAAATTTGTCAGTAATTTAAGCTAGAGGTTTTTCTTTTCTTACTTTTTCATTTTTAATGCCCTTCTCAAAAACCCCTACTTCAAAATAGTTTATAAACTCATTTACAGTCTCTTCTTCTTTTATTTTGTTTTTATACAATTAAATTTTTAATACTGCTTGTTTTTCTTTGGCAGCAGCCCAACACATTCTATATGTTGACGGATCGTACTTTAAGTCAGTCAAAGACAACAAAATGTACAGTTTCATTTAATACAAATTACTGAATTAATTCCAAGCATAATGAATTACCTCTTCTGTGGGATTAGCTGGCAAACCATATAAGAAGTTAGAGAGGATTCCATTTCTCTTAGAAAGTCTGTAAGGAATACAATATCTTAGTTCTAATTTGAGATCTATGTTTGGAAGCCTTCCTTTCTAATATGTCCGTTCAAAAAATGTGATGTTGGGCCGGTGAGATGGCTCAGTGGCGTAAGCGCCTGCCTTGCAAGCGCGAGGGCCCGAGTTCGACTCCCGGAACCCACATACGAAAAAGGGGCCGGTGATATCGCTCAGCGGCACGGGTGCCTGTTGGCGCGCGAGGTCCTGAGGTCGACCCCCCGGTACCCACAAAAAAAAAAAAAATGTGATGTTATATATTATTTTATTAGCTGCCTAGTTGATTGTTGTTTTATTTCTTAACTGACAACTAAGTTCAATCAAAACCTCAGAAAAACTCAGACAAAAATAGAGGGAATAAAGTAATAAAAATATCAAAAGCCCATCCTATTTAAAATATATTAACACAAGGTCCATTCACTTAGCTATAAACATCTCAATTTTATCTTTCTTTATGGCTGAGTAATACTCCATTATATAAAAAAAAACATTGTTTTTTTATCCATTCATCAGTTGATAGGCATTTAGGTTGCTTCCAAGATTTAGCTGTCACAAACTGTGCCACTATAAACATGAGTATGCATATATTGCTGTGGTATAGTGCTTTTAATTCTTTGGGGAAGATACCAAGAAGGGGAATAGCTGGGTCAAATGGGACCTCTAATCCCAGTTTTATGAGGAATCGCCACACTGATTTCCACAGTGGCTGCACCAGTCTACACTCCCACCAACAGTGGGGAAGGGTTCCTTTTTCCCCACAGCTCCACCAGCATTTGTTATTGGTTGATTTCTTGATAGCAGCCATTCTTTCTGGAGCGATATGGAATCTCAGTGTTGTTTTAATTTGCATTTCTCAAATGACCAGTGATGTTGGATATATTTATTTGCCATTCGTACTACTTCTTCTGAGAAGTGTCTATTCGTTTCAGATGACCATTTTTGGATTGGGTCTTTGAATTTGGAGGGTCTGATTTTTTTCAGTTCTTTATATGTTCTAGATATTAATCCTTTGTCTGAGGAACAGTTGACATAATTTTTTTCCCAATCTGTGTGTTGTCTTTTCACTTTGTTGGTGATTTCTTTTGCTGTGCAGAAGCTTTTTAATAAGATGAGATCTCAGTTGTTGCTTCTTTGTTATAATTCCTGTGCAATCAGGGTTTTGTTCATAAAGTCTTTGCCTACACCAATGTATTTCAGAATTCTACCTATTCTATTGTCTAGCAGATTTAGTGTTTCTGTTTTAATATTAAGATCTTTGATCCATTTTGATTTTAGTTTAGTGCATGATAATAGGCACGGGTCTGGTTTTAGTCTTCAGAATGTGGAAAGCCAGTTTCCCCAGCACCATTTATTAAAGAGGCTGTCCTTCTTCCATTGAACTTGTTTGGTCCCTTTGTCAATGATCAGGTGGTTGAGTGCATTTAGAGTTGTTTCTGCATCTTCTAATCTATTCCATTGATCCTCAGGTCTTTTTCTTTTTTTTTTTTTTTTTTTGTTTTTTTTTTTTTTGCCAGTACCATGCTGTTTTCATTACAGTAGCTCTGTAGTATAATTTCAAGTCAGGAATTTTGATACCCCTGACTTGCCTTTGTTTCCCAGAATTGCTTTTGCTATTCTAGGCCTCTTTTGGTTTCAAATACATTTTAGGAATGTTTTCTCTAGTTCTGTGAGTTACGTAATGGAGTATTACTCAGACATAAAGAAAGACAAAATTGAGACATTATAGCTAAATGGATGGACCTTGAGACCCTAACCATAAGTGAAATAAATCGGACACACATGTGCAAATATCACATTATCTGTCTGATGTGAGAAACTGAAAATGTAAATAAGAACATAAATATACAATAGATATTGTGAAATAGGAAAAAACTGTTCACAAGGAAAAGGGAACTAGGGAGTGGGGAGGGGGAAGGGAAGGAAGGGAAAGAAAAAAAAATGAGAACAGAGGGCCGGTGAGATAGCTCAGCGACATAAGCACCTGCCTGGCAAGCGCGAGGTCCTGAGTTCGACTCCTGGAACCCACATACGAAAAAAGGGCCAGTGATATCGCTCAGTGGCACAGGCGCCTGCTGGCACATGAGGTCCTGAGTTCAACCCCCAGTACCCACACAAAAAAAAAAGAGAGAGAGAGAGAAAAGAAGGGTCAATGAAAGCAGAGCTTTGTGAATGGGGAGGGGAAGGGGGTTTGAAAGGAGGTGAAGGGAATGGAGAAAAAAAAAAAGAGGAATCAAGAACTATCATGTACAGGTACAAATTCCCTATAATGAATGTGATCATTATGTATACCTAAATTGCACCAATAAACTTAAATAAACTTTAAAAAAGAAATAAAATATATTAACTAAATAGCGAAAAATGAGAAAATGTACCTGTATTGTTCTAGCTTTTGATTTGAAGATGACATTTCTGAAATGATTTCATTTGAATTTCTTTGAAGCCCTGAATGTTACCTACTCTGGCTTAGATATGGACTTTCTAGTTAGAATGCTTCATTTTGATAGCAAAAGTAATTTTAAAGAGGTGGTAAGGTGAGCCCAGGCAAGTAGTCCCATCTTTAATGAATATGTTAGCAAATTCAAACTACTTAATATACCTGGACACATTTATAAGTTTTGATTCCTCTTTTTTTGTTGTTGTTTTTTTGTTTTTTTGTGTTTTTGTTTTTTGTGGGGGATGGTTACAGGGATCTGCCAGGGTAGAGCAGTTATATGGGACTAGAAAAAATGTTATAGTTTGGGAAAAGATATGTTGACAGATGCCAGCCTCAATTAAACTACTCTAGAGGTTTCTATCCATTTAACTTGCAGGTGGAAATGTCTTTCTTCCTACTATTCAAATCAGAAAGTGAGGGCGAGGTAGTAAGGGAAATGGAAAAGGGAAAAATAAAAGAAAGAACTGTTGTGTCCAGATAGATAATGAAATAAAATATGAAACAAAGCCAGGCATGGTGGTGCACACCTATAATCCCAGCACTTAGGAGGCTGAGGCAGAAGGATCACCATGAGTTCAAAGCCAGCCTGGGCTACATAGTGAGTTCAAGGCCAGCCTGAACTTCATAGTGAGACCCTGTTTCAAAACCACCACTACCAAAAAAAAATGAAAAACGAAAGAAAAGGGAGATAGTTTAAGATAAGAATAGAAGTGGAAAGTAAAAAGATCAAAAGGGAAGGGAAAAAGACTAGAAAGAAAGAAAAAAAAGAGGAAGAGATGTTAATACCCAAGAAAACAAGTGTGGGTAAGAGGGCTGGAAAGCTGAAAAAAGGAGGAAAGAAACTGTATAGAGCCTGGTGTTGCAAATACTGACAGAGGTTTATATCTCACTTGTACAATTCTCCCCGTGGGCCTTACCTTTGTTCACAAGTAAACACAAACACAGAAGTGCTTAGGTTACTATAGCAAACATCCATAGGGAACACCTTTTAGGAATGTTACAAGAATAGTCCTCTTAGAGAATCTTTTAAATTCTATCAAATATGTACTGGATTTTTTGGTTTTGGTTGACCATAAAAACTCTTTCTTATGAAGTTTTTTACTCACTGTTAGTCCTGAGCACTACCGAGCAAGTTTCTCCCTTTAAAATAAGGTTTTAAAGCTTTAAATATAAAAATACGTAAGTTTCATTTAACTTTCAACTGCACAAATATAAATAAAATAGAACTTGAATTTTTTTCCTGTAAATTTCTTATTCAAATCCTTTTTATGTTTATACAGAGATGGAAGAGGATAAGAATGTATCTTTCTATTGTATGAAAGTAGAATATTAAAATAATTCATTCAAAAATATGGCCATTTTTTGTTAGATTTCTGGTAAAAAGACTTGTTTTTCTCCAGCAATATTTTTACACAGAACAGGTATAAAGAAGAGCATATCGTTATTGCTTCTCTGCTTGCTTTTCAAAGCAGGTACAGATTAGCAAACTGTGCTGTAAATTAAAATCACTAAAAATAAGCCTTTTTGTCATACATTTCATGAAAGTAATCAGAAATGTGTTCTTTTCAAGGAGGAATAGGAAATCTAACTTCTAATTTGGGACAAAAAATAGATACTGGGCTATTTTACCTCACTGCCAATATTATTGAGTTTTAAGCCATATGTTCCTAGCTTTAGTTCACAATATTTACACCATTGGTGACATCAAATCTGAGCACAGTGTGTCCTATTCAGACTTCATCCAGTAACTCATTTTTATTTCAGAATATGTTCATCACACTAACTCATACGACTTAAAGAAGCTTTTTATAAAACAGGCAGGGATACTATTCTGAGCTAAGATTGCAGAAATAAAACTTGCTCTTCTGTTTGTGTAAAAAATGAATTAAAATAATAGTATCGAGAATAGATGCAACATTTGTGAATTAATATATTTTTATCTTTCCTAAAATGTAGGATTTGAATGTATTTGCTATCCTGGGTTCTGGCATCTGAATTATTTCCTCCCCTACACGTTCCCATATCCCACACACATCCTCCAGCCCTCAAGTTCCAGTGAACTGAAAGAGAGATTGCGCGGACACCAAATGATGTCCCTGTTTCACTCCTCAACCACCACCTGCAAATGGAGAGGCAGAGATCTGGCAGCAGGTGGCTCGGCCTTCCCTGTTCATCCGCTGCAATATGGCAGGTGAGCAGTTGCTTCCTTTCGGGTCACAGAAAAAAAAAAAAATTATGTTTGGAATTAACCGATAGCATGACTTCCCTCTCTCAGTTTTTCATTCATTACCTAGCTTGAAAACTTCTAAAGATATAAGCCCATAGATGAAATTAGTAACAACGTGACGTCTACAAGTTCAAGTTCTTTGTTGCACAGGCTGCCTTTTTAAACCCTGAATTTATGTCATGCATGCGGACAATGATTCTTTGCTCATCCAAACTTTAATCAGATGCCTGCACCCTCCTATAGGCCCATCTGTGCACCTCTTTGTGAAATCCAGTTTATCAAGAACCGTGCTAAAGTTAAACAAGAACCCACCTCCCAATATTTGATCTTCTTAGATATCTGATTAGCTCTCCCGACCTCCACTGTCTCCCCTGCTGATGTCTAATCAGTTTGCTTTTAGGTAGGTTTGACCAGAATCACTCTTACCCTTGGTGTTTCCTCTTAGTTGATCCCTGCCTACTCCTTGCATATAATTTCCCACTTGTCCAGGCTGTATTCAGAGCTCAACACAATCCCATTCCAATGTCCTAAATAAAGTCTTCCTCACTGTGCTTTACCAAGTATCACTGAATAATATTTTTTCTTTAACATAGTTTAATTTGATTTTTAAGATCACCATAGACTATAAAATATTACACTGGCCTCTCAAAAGCTCTAAAAGAACTAATCGTGTTCGCAAGTTAGAGAATTTAAGCTAAAAGATGGCAGCGACCTCACAGGTTTTGAAAATTAGGTTTCAAAAGAAAATTTACTTGTCTGGCTGGTTGGGAGCTGGTATAAACTCAACTACAAGATTCTTGATTTTTAATCCAGTATTATTTCCTGTTTAACATGTATCCTTTCTCTAGACCAACTAGAAGGCAAACCACTTGGAATATAAGTCATTATGGCCTCTTGATGTGATTTGATTCAATAATAGTAAAATAGAATTTAATAACACTAAGTTCTAATAAATAGTTATAATTATCTTATTAGGTCATAACTGAAAATGATCTTTTCTGTTATTTTTAGAGCTGTCACTTAATTTATCAGTGACCAAACTGTTCTCTAGCACTTTTCATCTTTGCTCTAGTACTTACAAGCAAATTGCATCAATAAAAAAGGAAAAGAAAACAAAGAGAACAAGAAGATAAAAGGGGACAGACTGGGCCGGTGAGATGGCTCAGCGGCACAGGCGCCTGCTGACGCGCGAGAGGTCCTGAGGTCGACCCCCGGTACCCACAAAAAAAAAAAAAAAGAAAGAAAAGTAGACAATATTTAATTTAGTGGATGGGACTTAAAAAGTGCCCAACAAAATTCTCCCATCCTAATATCTTCATGGAGAATGTTTTTACTAAAGGTCACCCCTGGGGATTCTTATGCAATCTCCTCATCCTATCCCAAAGACAAGTCTTTTGCAGAATAACCATGAGGCACTTTACAGGGCGCCTCCATCAGTCACCCACCCAGACGGAAGCAATCAGCTCCGAGTCAGCGAGTCTCCCCTCCGCTGGCTTCAATGGAGAAGAACCTTAGAAATCGCATTTTCTTAGCCCCTGCAAGTCCGGAAGCAGACTGCGATGTTTCCCAGAGTTAGCGAAAGAAGCCAAGATGCGGGAGCACTCAAGTCGGTTAAGTTTACTTACTGGCTCATCCCCAAGCATTTGTGCTTACATTAAAATTTCGTATATATGAAATGTACATGGAAACGTGCACGGATGGGATGAGCGTGTGTCCTCACGTACACATGCGCACGCAGAGAGGGTCAACCTCTTTTAATGACAATGGAGGAAATCTAGCTCTCCCCAGAAAAAGCAGAAGTGTTCTTTGCTCTGGAATTCACTGTCAGATTTGGGGAGAAAGATTTACTTTCCAAATTATATCTTGCTTTGGCGAATGTTAGCTTTCCCAGGAACACAATGACTAACAATACAGTAAAATCGTACTGGACAGTAGGAGGAAGACAACTTGAATTGAAAATTTAAGACTGGCTCAAAACTCTGGGATGGCAGGGGAACTACTGTCACTATTATGTCTATTCCCTTCCCCCACATCGTATCCCATTAGTCAACACTAGCTTTGTAAATGAATAAAGAGAAATAAATTCCCACATGAAACTCAGTATATGTTAACTTTGAAGAAGAAAAGTCTTACTTATCACTCTATTGCCCTAAATCAATAATGGAAAATTAGTTTTCCTCACAAAACTAATAATAGTATTTATAACAAACCACTTTGATTTCTAGATTTTTATAAACCTCGAGAAAGTGACATAATTCGTTCAACAAACATTTTTTGAGAGGTTTTGTTTTCACCTTTTGTTTTCGTTTTTGTTCAGGACTACAGTTTGAGCCCAGGGCCTTTGCACTGAGCTACATCCACAGCTTTTATTTATCTTTTATTTTGAGACAGGCTTCCCCCTAAGTTGCCCAGGCTGGGCTCAAATCCACAATGCTCCTGCCTCAGCCTTCTGAGTAGCTGGGATTGCAGGCATGCATCATTACGCTAAGGTTGGATATTCGGCTTCACCAAGAAAAGAATCCACACAAGAATTAGAAAATGGAGAAAAGTAGAAACCATTTGTGCCATATGCAAGTGGCGGGTAAGTACGTGGGCTGGTGGGTTTTGCCATGGCTTCAGGTCAGCCACCTGTAAATCATTTCAGTGCTGAGGCAGCTGAAGTCCTCCACAGCACATTTATGCATCTTCTGCACTTCCAGTGTCCTGAAGTCTTATGGGAAACTTTTCTTGCCTTCATTTCCCTGCCTCTTGCAATGCTTTAGTAAAGTTCTGGTGTTCGGTATTGGATCCCTTCCTATACAAAATACCTAGGGTGGTTTTTGTTTTCCTAAATGCAGTCATGACTGAAAAGTGTTTTGGTAGTTTCCAAATATTTTCAATTTGAATAGAGTTTTAAGTGTGTGGAATTTTAGAGTTGGATCACACCTCAGAAATCTTCAGTCCTGGGTTCAATTTCCAGTACCAAAAATGAGGTTAAAAAAAAAAAAAAAAAAAAAAAAAAACCAAAAACTAACATCCAACTTTGTGGCAATAATACTTTGAAACACAACTTGTGATCAACAAATATGGTGAATGTCTAAAAAATTTAAAAATCACAGTAGAAAAAGCATTGCCATTTATCGCCCTCAAAATACTCTACCTGCTTCAAATACACTCATCATTCTTGCCACTTTCTGAAGCAGTTTTGGAAGCCCTGGTTCATGACAGTCTTCATGGCTGCCTCAATGTCCTGAATCAATCCAAAAGTCAAAACACTTATGGCAGCTTCTTGCCAAATAAAAACATTTTGGTTGTCCTCATCTACCTTATTCATCAGATCTGGCACATGAAACTTCTGTCTCTTTCCCAAAGTCAAAATGATCATGAAAAGTAAACATTTTGAATTGATTCAGGGCATCAAGGCAGCCACAGGAATGCTACTAAAGACACTCAGAAAAGAGGACTTTCAGAATTCCTTCAGAAAGTGGCAAGAATAATAAAAGTGTGTTAGAAATAAGAAAGAATATTTTAAGGGGGTTAATGACAATGTGTCTCTTATCGTAATAAATTATTTTTAATTTAAACATTCACTGTATATTTTGATCATACTTCCTCCCTATACACACTGACAGTCTCTGCATGCAAAATTGAAAAAACCAAAAATCAAAACATGTTCAAGGGTGAAGAATAATCCTCAGTTTTCAACCATCTAGCATACCATATTACGTTTAAAATTAGAGTTTGATTAGCATACGTTACCATAAAATAATGCATGAATATGATTTTAAAAATCAAAAGCAATCAAAGGTATGACTTGAGTAAAAGTCTTCCATGGATCTATAAATAGTCCTGAGAAATAATATCTTTAGTGGCTCCATTTTTAGTGCTTCAAAAGCATATAAGGAAGTAAGTTCATTTCAAACAGTGATAATGCTATGGAGAAAACAAAATAATATAAAGAGAAAATGATTAGTGTGTAGGCAGTATGGCGGCTTAAGTGATCAGTGAAGTCCTCTCCGGGAACTGATATTTGATCCATGGCCAGCTTGATGACATCAAGATGTTAAGAGGCAGGAGTAGTTAGGAAAAGGCCAATCGAGCTGGAGTATTGTAAATAAGGGGAGAGTGATATCAGAGTTATGGACCTATTATGTAATTGGGATTTTGTTCTATGTATGCAAGAAAACCATTGAAATATTTTAAGGGTAAATATAATGATCAGAATTATGCTTTTAAAACAGGCCTCAAAATACTGAACTCAACCTGGTTAGGGAAAATGCAAAACTATATTAGGGTTTCCATTTTAAATTTATGACTGTAGCCCCAAACTTAAGTGAGTTTAATGCTGCCCACCAGTCATGTATATTTCCCTGATCATTACTCTCATATTCTTTTAGAGAACCCTCCCCTCGAGCCTCCAATCTCCAGCATGCCTGTGCCATCCTCACTCTTGACTGATGGACTTGCTATATCACCGAGAAAATTTTAGCCAGTGGAAGGAAATCGCCACAGATTTTCTTAGTCCCATCTGCTCACCTACCAGCCTCTGTACCCTATTTACTGTCTACGTTCTTGATTTCAGAAGGGAACTATATAGCTTCCTAAAAGCAATCCTTCACTTGTACACTAGATTTCATTTCCTTTCATTTTCTCATGGACATCACTTAGGCAAATCTACATTTCTTATATTCTCTTTGTTTTACTCTCTGCTGGACTATTACATCAGCATATAAATATGCTGTCAACTCCTTCATTTTAAAGCATGTGGTTAATCAGCTTTCCCCTTGTTGGCCACAATGCCAGATGCCCACAATTTAAATGCGGAGAGGTTTAATTTGGCTCATGTTTTCAAGGAATTCACTCCGTATTTGGCTCACTGTGAGGCAGAAGCACCATGGTGGAAGGGCATGGTGGAGCAAAGCTGCTTAGTTGATGGTGGTGCGGAAGCAGAGCAGGGGAACAGTGCCAGAAAGAAAGTCATGACTCCATGACCCACCCCAATACATCCAGAAGTGGGTTTGCCACTCTCCAGGTCTCCCATGCCAAGCAATTGGACACAATCGAGCTTTAGCATCACACCCCATCTATAACCCAGTTTCTTTACTTCCTTTTACAGCAACGCCCCCCCCACAAAGATTGGCCTGTATTACTGACCTTCTCCAATACACCTCCCAATCACCCTTCTTCCTGTTCTAATCCTGAATTCTCCACCCTCCACTCCTCCTCTGAAACCACACTTTCAAGGTAATCCATGCTGTCTGAGTTAGTAAACCTAGTGCCAATTCCGTTTTCATATTCTTTGACCAATCAGCTGCATCCCATGCTGTTGGTTGTTTTGTCTTCTTTAGTACCCTTTCCTTCCTCAGTTTCACAGACGCTCTTGATTTTCTTTCTGTCCTCAGTCTCCAAAGCTTCTCTTCTTCCTTTAATCCATGCATAAACAGAATATATATCTCATGATATATATAAAATATAAAAACTAAGAACACAATAAAATTTTATTTCTTATACACTTGAGTTTCTGGGGTGAAATTATACTCATGTACTATTTTATATATATATATATATATATATTATATATATTATATATATATATATAAACAAGTGTTGCTTTCATAATTTATTCCCAGTGTACAGGTGAGGAGGCTGGAACTCAGAAGTGAAACAGCTTACTCAAGTTCTAAAACAAATCGGTGAGGGCACCATTAATAGGCTTGCCTGCTCTGATTCCAGAGGTTGAGACTGAATAACTTAGTGATACTAACACTGGGTTCAGTCGGGTGTAAACCTTATTTATTAACTTTGAGAATATTCAGGGAAACTTAATATCAATTCATGCCATCAGTTAGTCATGTTGGTTCTTATCCTCCTGCATAAAATACTGGCCCTCACATTCTATGAGCTCGGGCTTTGATCTTGGCATTCGAGAGCTTCCATGCGCCATCTATTGTGGGGCACTTGGCCCAGGAGTGAATGGTTAAACAACAAGAAGTTTAGATGAGTGAAGCATGTGTGGGTGGCCATTGTTCTTTCCCTTTCCCCAAGAAAATTGCCTAGCATTGAGACAGCTCCGTGCCCAAACTGCTTGTCTTTCTGCATTTTTCTCTTACGCTGATATTCTAAATAAAAGCCTGAGAGTACTTGGCTTCAGGGCCACTCCTGAGAGTCTCCCTAACACTGGGTGCTCTCGGTTGACGTAGCCCCTCTGGGTTCTCAGTGGTTAAACTAGGCCTCATCTCCGAGTAATCTTTCCTTCTCTAAGGCAACATTGTTGCCTGCTGGCACAATCTACAACCTTTGTTCTCTCAGATTCCACATTCTATGCCAGTTAGGCCATAGTATTTCTTAAACATGAAATGTTCTTTCACAGTATTTCACTTTTATTATGATTACACTCTTATCCTAAGATACTATCCTACCTTCTCTGCTTATTGGACAATTGCTTTTCTCACAGATCAAATATCTTCCATTCCTAGATAAGCCATCTCCAAAATCCCTATTTGGAATTAATTGCTACCTGCTCAATGCAGCCATTACAGTGTATAGGGACTTCTATTAGAATGACTTTTTAATTCTTTCCGCTGCCATTCCTGATGCTCCATACCAAATTAGAAGTTACTTGAAAAAATCGAAATACACTATCCTGTGTGCATTTTTATCCATTACCAAAGAACACATAATGTGCTCTTAATCCCTGTTGAATTGAATCTAGTAATACATAATCTAGTAATAAATAGCAAATAATTCTTAATGGATTCCATGGACATGGAATTTTCCTAAACAGTTCTTTTCCATTCTTTAAGTTAATTTAAAACCATAATCTACTACTGGTATACTACTAGTGGTATACTTTTTCCTGTTGGAAGTTACAACCATGTAAATATGGCCTTTGATGATCCAACTTATTACTACTATTGAAATTTTGGTGGTTAAAGGCTTATTTTTGATTCTACAACATCCAAATAAGGGTATTTGTTAATGGTAGGAAAAATGCAAACCTCTTCTACTTGCTGCTGTAGATTAGCAGAGATGAGAGTGTCGGGTCCGACTAGTAGTGCCCCTAATTTAATTCTTCATTCATTATACAGTATTCCAGGTATACCACTGTTACTGCCACAACCAAGAGCTTATGAATCAAATCTAGTAATCTCATTCTTTGCATGTGCAGGCACGTTTTCAGTAGAAGAACGAGAGCTGGCATAAATGAATGTATTGATCCTTTTCAAAATTCGACTACAGACCAATTTAAAATCAGATATATTAGATGTCAAGTGCAGCAGTTGTACAAGCAAGATCAGTGACATAATTAAGAGCACTATTGAGTATTAGGAGGAAAATGAGAGGGTATTTTTTTCCCATTAAAGAGTAAGAAACAGTGGTTGAATAACAATAATTTGGTTGCCCATAAAAGCACAAGTCACATTAATATTTAAGTCCCTTAATGGTCTCTAAATTCTGCCTACTTGGCGCTGAGACTGTCTGACAGGTTACATAATGAAGTCCTTCCAAGCAGAGCTTTCTTTATAACTTTTTATTTAGAGATGGCACTCACGCTCTCCTCTATAATACATCACACTGGCTTCTCACTACCTTTCTAAATGAAACCTCATGGTAAACATTTCCTATGGGAGAATATATAAGCTAGGAGAAACAAAATCCCTTTAATTTGTATTTATGAAACCACCTCATTAGGGGAAAAAAGTACCTGTTTATATGAATGAATTAAAGACACATGCATACAACCTAAACTTGCCTTCTTTTTCTACACAGACTGGATTGGTCAGCTATCCCATTACTGGGACCAAATACCTGATACCCTTGACTTAAAGGAAGAATTAGTTTATTTGACTTAAAGTTTCAGGGGATTTAGTCCATGGTTGGCTGGCTCTATGGAAAGAACATCATGGTAGTGGAGCCTGGCAGAGGAATGCTGCCTATCTCATGTTTGTCAGGAAGAAAAGTAGAAGAACAGTGTCAAAGAAGGAGCCAGGGACCAAATATAGACCCCAAGGTCACACCTCCATGAACCACCCAGACACACCCAGAAGTGTGCTTTCCTAATTCCCTGGGAAGTTTCCAAGGCACTCAAGTCGATAATTAAGCTTAACCAACACATACAATAACCCTGTAGTCAGCTTTGCATATACAAGTAGATTAAATTAATCACTTCAACATCTAGAGCATTTTCTTTCCTTTAAATTCAATAGACAAACATCAGAATGGGCTCTTGATTCCATGATTGTTGGATTATTCTATGCAGGATAAACTGCATACATTTCAAAAGTCTCCATAAGAACCATTCCTAAATATTATTTGGGCATCTCTGCTTTTAATAGCAGACAGTTTTTCTTTTATTCTAAATATATTACTCTTTCTCCAGATATTACTTTGAAAATTTCGACCTAAAATCTACTATAAAAATCCCTTCATCTCATGTAACCTCCAGTTTCCTTTGTTGCCTTATTAGCCAAACCATGTGTCTTGCCTCATTTATTTTCTGGTTTCTCTTTTATTCTCTCCTTATCTCTCTTAGATTGCTATCACAGCAGTCACCTTTTATTTGAACTGCTGCAAGGACACTTGGCAGTGCAGAGGTACTGACTCTTTTAGCTTTTTCTTAGTTCTCATCCTTCAGGTTCCAAGCTCATGCGCTCCAACTCACTCCCAGTCAATTCTTGCTTTCTTTCACAAACTCCTCCTTAGCTGTTCACCAACGGGACATAAGAAGCCTGGTTTGATTCCAACTTTAAAGGAGAATATATGCTTGTCCTAATCTCTTCTCCCAAGATAGAATGCAGATTGTTATCTGGAGCCCATTGAGCTTTCTTGGCACCTGAGGTTGACCCATGTATTGAAGGGTAGGGGATTAATAAGATAAAAGTCATCACTGATAATAATGTAGCTGCTTTACAAGCCCTATATTAATCATTTTTTTGTTTTAATGTTCTGATATATTGGGTGTTTTGCTGGCCAAGGAGAGAGACTGCCCTTCCCAGGACTAGCTAATTCCTGGAGATAATGCATAACTTGCCTGCTAGCATACCTTCCCCAAATAACCCCACCAGTCCTGAGTCCACATCCCCAATCTCCTTCTTTATCCAATTCTCCAGCACCAAGCCAATTGTTTCCTTGTCATAAATCAACCTGGAGCCAGATACCAAACAACTGGGGACAGCCCCTAAGCCTGAAGACCACTGGAATTAGCCATAGTAGCCGATGATAATTTACCCTGCCTCAACTCTCCTTCCCATGGAAACCCCAGTAAAGGCCATGGCTTGTGCTTTCCCTTCACCCCAACCTCTTCCACCTCCTGACCACATCCAATGCTTCCCCACATGGCCCTGAGTGGCATCTCATGACTCTTATTTCTACCTTCTAGAGGAGCTGGACCAATAAGCATTTCTTTCAGTGGCTTCATTTCCTTCAGTGGCTTCGACCTCACCATGTAGTCACCAAGTCACCTCTAGAGATGAAGGCTGGGCACACATCAGTGCTAGACTGTTTCATCTCTGAACTTTATTGACATGAGGAAGACACAAACTACTATCATGTTTAAGTCACCATTATTTTCAGTTTTCTATCATTTACAGCCAAATATTCTAATACAGACATATATCATTGTTGTGTTCTATAAACCTGTCGAGCTGCCCACCTCAAACCTCCCCCTACTCTTGCACTTGCTTTTTCAGGTAATGTTGGCATGATCTACACGTGGTAACCTAAACCAAAAGCCCAGAAATCATCCTAGAATCTTTGTCTACCTTTATATTCCACGTGCAGTGAATATCCAGGGCCTTTTTTAAAATCTTACCCCACCCCCTAAATATTTCTCAAGTATGTCTGTCTCCTCTTTTGCATATTAGTTTCCTCTGCTTTGCACATCTTTCCTGTATTAATGAATAGTACTTAGAATAAAATGCAAATTGCTTACTATGGCCAAAGAACCTCTTACATGATCTTAAGTCTTACACTTTTACTATCAAACCTCTTTTCTACTATTTTCTACTCTCCAGGCATGATGCCATCCTTTCCGTTTCATGAAGATATTGATCTTATTCTCATCTCAGAGCCTTTACACCAGCTGTTCGCTCTACTTGGAGGAATAATCCTTTCCCTGGGCTCTTCACATGGCTGGTTCCTCCTTCTTTGAGTAAATGTCATTTCCTCAAGGAAGTGTTTCTTCTGATCACTGTGTGTCACCCCAACACACACCTGTATGCACAACTACTCTCTGTTGTGTTGTTATACCTTTTTTTTCCTTTATAGCAATTATCACATCTGGAATTTTCTCATTTGCATATCATTTACTAATTTGTGGTGCATCTCCCTCGTGAGATGACAAACAAATTAAGATAGACTTAACTGGTCTCTTTCGCATTTATGTCCTTTTTTCCAAACACATAGGAGGTATGTAAGTATTTGTTGAATAATTGAGTCAGTGTTCCATTTCTAATCTTCTCCTTCTTTAGTTCTATCTTCCTTGCTGACGCTTGAATGATCTACACAGGCTATGAAGCAATACTAATAAAACTTTTCAAGAATTCACCAGGGGGCCGGTGAGATGGCTCAGTGGCTTAAGCGCCTGCCCGGCAAGCGCGAGGGCCCGAGTTCGACTCCCGGATCCCACATACGAAAAAGGGGCCGGTGATATCGCTCAGTGACACGGGCGCCTGCTGGCGTGCGAGGTCCTGAGGTCGTCCCCCCGGTACCCACAAAAAAAAAAAAAAAAAAAAAAAAAAAAAAAGAATTCACCAGGGATTCCCAAATTTTAGTGTTCTAAGCAACACATCGAGATAGGCACACCTTAGATTCCAGACCCATCCTAAAGAGACTATGACTTGATATGCCCTAAATGCATTTGACATGCATTAAATGTATGTTTAACAAGCACTCTAGGTGATTCTGAAGCAGGTAGTCAAGGAAGAAAGCAGAATATAATTCACATCCTTAACCTGGCCTACAAGATCTTCCATAACCCAAAGGTTACCTGGCTTTTGGTCCATTTCCTACCATGTCCCTCCTGAATTTTCTGTACTAGTTAGTCTGAGAAGCAACGGTTCTTCAAACTACCCTGTTATTTCTTGCCTCTGAGCTTTTGCTTCTGTTCTTATTCACCCTACCATGTCACCTAGCTGCCTCTACCGTTCTGTAAGATTCAACTTTTCCAGAAGTATTCACTAAAATCCCATGAAAAACTCAATTCTATTATAAAGATCAGAGCCTCTACTTTATTTTTCTTCATCTCTGTATAGCCATGTAGTATAAGAATTGAACATTTAGTACTCATAGTCTCATTTCTTTTTTTTTTTTTTTTGTGGGTACCGGTGGTCGAACTCAGGACCTCGCGCTTGCCAGGCAGGCACTTATGCCGCTGAGCTATCTCACTGGCCCTCATAGTCTCGTTTCTAATGATAAGCCATTTTTTGGTTCAAAACTTGCAGTGGAAATAATCTATTTATAAATGTTATGAAAATGTATTGGCTTTGGAGAATTTAAGATTGCTTATTAAACCATACCAATAAGTAAATAGCATCAGAAGTGGAGTTGTATCTTTTCCTAGTTCTATCTTTTCTCAGTCTCCACTGAAAATACGGACTAAGATAAAAGACATGCTAATATTTTATTAGGAATATACAATGTCAGCAAAGCAGAAGTGAGGAATGAGGCAGTGAGCCAGAAAAAAAAAAAAGAGAGAGAAAATTCAATAAGATGTTTTAATGAGCTGGCTACAACTTCATAATCAATGCAGTTATAATTATTCAGTATCATGAGGCATCGTCAATAGCCTCTCGTTGAATGAGCATCTCGAACAGTCCATCCATGAAGAGGAAAGAAAGAGTATTTCTCTGTCAGCACCCTCCTCTCCCACCTCATCCCCAACATCCAACAAAATTCATGCTTCCTCGCTTGCAGGGTCCTTCCTGGCTTCTCGAAGTCAGCTGCTGCCATCGCCACACAGCACTCGGCTGTCCTTGTCAGGCAGTGCTTCAAGCATGGGAAGGGAGTGAGGAGGAAGTGGGAACCACCCCTTCCGCATCCCACAGATGTTTGTGTTAGCTGCCAGGCCCTGCAGTGCTCTCACTGTCGCCTGTCATTAACTATCTCAGTTAGGGCTGGGGAGGACATTTAAAGGGCTTCATCTAACTCTACTGTAACAGTGGTTACTCCAAAGATAGAGACAAAGCAGAAGTTCCTACAAACTGGTAATTGTGTCATATTGGAGCATCTCAAGAGTGTGTGTGACTTTGGCCACATTTTTCTGGTTCTTTGCTTTTCTCCTATATTTTAGACATTGCAAGCATTATGTTGCATAGGCCCTGGGTCTTATTACAAACTTCCAGAGAATGTTGAGGTTTCTGGGTTTTTTTTTTTTTTTTTGTGGGTACCGGGGGGTCGACCTCAGGACCTCGCGCGCCAGCAGGCGCCCGTGCCGCTGAGCGATATCACCGGCCCCTTTTTCGTATGTGGGATCCGGGAGTCGAACTCGGGCCCTCGCGCTTGCAAGGCAGGCGCTTAAACCGCTGAGCCATCTCACCAGCCCTGGTTTTTTTTTTTTAAAGAGAAAAAACAATAAAACAAAATTTCAAAACAAGATAGTAGGAGAGTAACAATGGTTAATACATTGTGCATTGTTATCTTCAAAGTAGTTGCTCAGATTACAAGATACAAGCATGAAAAATTGATCGAATAATATAAGCACAAACTTTTCTTTTCAATGAACTAATAGAAATTAGTAGAGTAAATCAGAACCAAAATGTACAATAGATATTGTGAAATGGGAAGAAATTGTCCAAAAGGAAAGAGAAACTAGGATGGGGGAAAGAAGTTTCTGTTTTAAAAGGCATTCAAGGGCTGGTGAGATAGCTCAGTGGCATAAGCGCCTGCCTGGCAAGTGCAAGGTCCTGAGTTCGACTCCCGGTACCCACATAAAGGAAAAAAAGAGGCCAGTGATATCGCTCAGTGGCACAAGCACCTGCTGGCAAGCACGAGGTCCTGAGTTCAACTCCTGGTACCCACATACGAAAAAAGGGCCGGTGATATCGCTCAGTGGCATGGGCGCCTGCTGGCATGCAAGGTCCTGAGTTCGACCCTCGGTACCCACAAAAAAAAAAAAGATCAAACCTTATGTTCTTCTTCCTTGTCTATGGGCAGTTTCAATTTCCTTTCGGTTCTTTAAGCCTCTGCAACATTGGTTTGGTCTGTCCCATGTCAGAGATTTTTTCAGGTGATTAAAATTTCAGTTAAATGCCCCAACCATTGGCTATACATCTTTGTTTTATCCCATGCATGTATAGCTCAGGGATTAGTCTGAGAAAAGTTCATCCAAGTAATTGAAAGGACACTTTCCTGGTTCTCTTCCCCCAAGGATTCCACCCTAAGTTCTCTGGCTCATTGAAACCCCTTTTTCTCATTCCTCTGGACAGAAAAATAGAATCTGCATCATTTTTAGCTGCATACAAATGCATAACCCCATGGCTAGGATCTGCCCATTGTGTAAAATGCCAGGAGGGGAAAAAATAGTAAAGCCCCTTGCAAGCATTTGAGTTCTGCAAGTTCTGATTCTTCTCCACCATCCTGTGCCGTAGTTTACACCTGAGTCCTCATGCTGCCTATTTATTTTGTTTTGAGTCCCCAGTTGTCATCGGCAGGTGGGACAGGCTGGAGTGGGCTTTGTTAAAAGGAAAATTTTTTAATCCAATTAAATTTAATAGAATCTGAGCAAAGCAAAGACAGTTTGTGAATCAGGCAGCTTTTAGAACCAGTGAAGATTCTAAAAACTCCACAATGTGCCCTGCCCGCATTTGTGGAAAAACTAATGAGGCATAGAACACTGCTTAATTAGTTATGGCTTAGTCAATCAACCACTAAGTTTGTTACAGCTTAACTAGTTAACTGTTGCAATCTAATTAGTTAATTGTCTACAGGGCTTTCTGCATCGAACCAAAGCTCAGTTATTGCAATTAAATTCTGTATTGGTTAGGTCTGGTTGGGTCCAGTCCAGTTCCCCAAGTTAAAATTCATGGCCTGTCACAAATTTTATTTAACAGATTAAACGACCACCATAGCAGAAACAAGATGCTCCACCCATCTTGGTTGTTTGCTCAGTAAGATCCAGTGAAGAAATGAAAAAACCACTTCAGTTTTTTCAAACACGAGGTCTTTCATTCTAAGTGAATTGGCTTTCCAGGTAGTAGAAGGTCTGAGCACCTAAAGAATGAGGCGGTCTGAGTACCCTAAAGAATGAGGCGGTCTGGGTCAACAGAGACTGACAAGAGCTGAAGCTGCTACAACTCTGAGGATGGAGGAGCCATGGAAGGAGATGCTCTCGGAGGACAAATGCAGAGCTGTCTGGCAGGAGCTGGAAAATCAGAAGATGCCCTGCTGGACAGAGGAGAGGAGCTCGGGAAGGCAGGAGCTGCAGAGGAGGTCCACAGCCCGAGAGGCTGCCGGAGGCAAAGCGGTTCCGAGTGAGATAAACTGGATTCTCTGGGTGTCTCTCCCACTAGTGCTTCCCACTGGCCAAACCCTCCCAGCAGCCACAGTGTGAGAGCCAGGGAAATGGGGTCTCCTAGCAGAGAGAAAAGCAGGGGAAGGGGGGAGCAATGGTTTGAGTGGGTCTGCAGGAAATCCAGGTGTTGGCAATGTGAAAATATTAAAAGGTGGGGGCTTTTAAGAGGTGATTAGGCCACGGGGACTTCTCCCTCGTGAATGGAATTAAGGCCCTTATAAAAGAGGCTTTGTGGGTTGTTTGTCCTTTTTGCCCTCCTCCTGCCACACAGTTGCTCTTCTGAAAACAGCAAGGCCTGGTCTTGAAAGTAGGGAGGAGGCTTTCAGGCGGAGACAGCAATGGCCATCTTCTTGACCCGGATGTTTCCAGACTCCAAAATGGTGAGAGACGAATTTTGTTCATTGTAAGTGACCCAGTTTATAGTATTTTATTATAATAACACAAACAGACTAAGACGCTAGGAAAATAGATTGAAATTAAACATTTAACTATCACATCAGGGCATGCTGAATCCCAAGGGTCTATCACTTTACCTGTAAATATGTGTTTTTCAGTACTGGGATTGAAACACATGGCCTCACACATGTAGGCAAGTGTTCTACCACTGAAATACAACCCTAGCCCCACTTTTGAAGTTTGAAACAGGGTCTCACTAAGGTACCCTGGCTGGCCTGGAACTTGCCATCCTGCTGCCTCAGCCTCCCCAGTAGCTGATATTACAAGCATATGCCAACACGGCCAGCTAATACTTTAAGATTTTGAAGTGCATTAAAAAAATTGTCAAAATCTAAATCAAGGGGCCGCTGAGATTGCTCAGCAGCATAGCGCCTGCCTGGCAAGTGCGAGGTCCTGAGTTCGACTCCTGGTACCCACATACAAAAAAAGGGTCAGTGATATCGCTCAGCGGCACGGGCACCTGCTGGCACGCGAGATCCTGAGTTCAACCCCAGCACCCACAAAAAAAAAAAAAAAAACCTAGATCAAACAACAAATAGCATCAATTGTCTAGAAGTTTGATATCTGCCAGAAATTAAGGAATGGCTAGATTTGAAATGATTATTTCTCAATTTATATCACAGAGGTGCAGTTCTTGATCTGAGAGCCGCCATTGTCCTGCCTGTATCTTATCTCTGCTCAAGGTCAAAGTCACTGCTGAAAGCCGGAACCGGGGTTGAAAAGAAACACAAACACAAAAATAACATACTGAATAGGAAGAAAAATGAAGTTCCTCTTCCTGACTGAAAACCTCTAAAAATATGAATTGCAGTTCAGAGGGAAACAAGCTCCTACTTCTCAACATTGTGGTACTGGTTTCTGGCACAGTGAATTTTTTTTTAAAACCTATACAAATTTATTAAGAAAATAGTTTAGGAGAGCTGTCAGTAGATGCCTCTGGCCTCCCCGAGATCATTCTTTGTGATGGGGATAGACTTTGAGTGCTTTGGTTTGGTTTGGTGTTTTGGATTTAACCCAGGGCCTTCACCCTGAGCTACATCCTCAGCCATTTTTATTTTGAGCCTCACTAAGTCGCTGTTTCCCAGGCTTGGCCCAAACTTTTGATCCTCTCACCTCGGCTTCTAGAGTGCTGAGATTACAGGTGTGTGCCACTGCCAGCTAGACCTCGAGTTCTTAGAAAAATTCAAAATAAAATTGCCAAAGAGAAAGAAAACTACACACTTTCCTTAAAGTCATACTCAACCTAAAATATTTTGTGTTTCTATTTTCTTAAGATATCAAAATTACTCTATTCCACTTTTGCTTTATTATAACTTTAACTGTATGTATTAATGAGGTATAGTGTGATGACACAATGTATGTATATAACAAGTAATGACCGCAGTGGGGGTAGTTAGCATTTCCATCTTTTTAAACATTTTTTAAATGTTTATTAACATGAAATAATTATATATATTTATGGGGTGAGTGAGTGTGTTTCTGTGTGTGTGCATGTGTGTGTGTGTGTATGGTGCTCGGGATGGAACCCAGGGCCTTGAAAATCTGCAGCAAACGTAGTATTGCTGATCTAAATCACCAGCTTCAACTGTGTAGTATTTCCAAACATGTATATAATGTGTACTAATGAAATCAAGTTAATAAGTATTTCCATTTCCTTCTGTTTGGAGATTTCAAGTGCCTCTCTTCTCATTATTCATAAAATATGTAACAGATTATCACGAACTATAATCACCCCACTGTGCTATAGAGCACCAATACCCACTGCTGCTATTTAACTGTATTTGGTATTTGTCATCTAATTGTTCTCTAACCCTCACCTCCCACCCTTCCCAGACTCTAATAATCATGATTCTTCATTCAGATCAACTTTTTTTAGCGTCCACATATGAGAAATTGCAGTATTTGTTTTCCTTTGTTTGACATCTCACTTGGGATCCTCCAATCCCATCCATTTTACTGCAAATAATAGGATTTCATTCTTTTTTAAAGTTAAATAATATTCCATTGTGTTTGCATACCACATTTTCCTCACCCATCTGTTGAGAGGCATCTAGGTTGGTTCCATGTCTCAGCTGCTGTGAACAATGCTACAATAAACATGGGAGTGCTGGTCCCCATTTGATATATATACTAATTTCATTTCCTTTGGGTAGAAACCCAGAAGTGGGATAGCTGAGTTAATATCATAGATCTGTTTTTAGTTTTTGAGCAGTCTCCATACTATTTTCCTTGATGGCTGTACTAATTTACTTTCCAACCAAAAGTGTATGAGTTTTATCATTTCTCTATATCCTTGCCAGCCTATGTTATCTTTTGTATTTTGGATAATAGCCATTCTCACTGTGTTGAGATGATAATCTCTTTATGGTTTTGACTTGCATGTCCTGTATAACCAATAATATTGAGCATTATTTCATACATTTATTGGCCATTTGTGTTTCTTTTGAGAAACATCTATTCAGATCATTTGTCTATTTTTTTAATAGGATTACTTGGTTTTTGTTGCTGTTGTTAAACTGTTTAGTTCTTTGCGTATTCCAGATATTAATTCCTTGGCATATGAATAGTCGCCAAATATCTTTCTACACTCTATAGGTTGTCTCTTCACTGTTTGATTATTTCCTTAACTATCCAGATGTACCTTGGTATGATATAATCCCACTTGTCTATTTTTCCTTTTATTGCCTATGGTTTTGGGGTCTTAGCCAAAAAATAACTTACACTTCTATACTGAGGCATTTGCCCTATATTTCCCCCTAGTAGTTTCAGATCTTAAATTTAGGTCTTTGATCAATTTTATGGATTTTTGCACAGGATAAGGAAATGGTGATCAAGCTTTAGTCTTTGCATGTGTTTTCCAGTTTTCCCAGCACCATTTACTGAAGAAGCTATCCTTTCTCTGATGTTTATTTTTGGCACCTTTGTCAAGAATAATCTGGCCTCAGATGTGTGGATTTATTTCTGGAATCTCTATGCTGTTCCCCTACTCTATGTATTGATTCATATGCCAGTACCATGCTGTTTTGGTTATGACAGCCCTGCAGTATGTCCTAAGAACAGGTATTGCATTGTATCCAGCCTTTTATTTTTGTTCCCGGTTGCTTTGGCTTTCTGCAATCATTTGTGCTTTCATATGAATTTTAGCATTATTCTGTGTAGTTTAGGAAAGAATGTCAATGATATTTTGATGGAGATTTCATCAGTCTATAGATTATTTTAGGGGTATGGGTATTTTAACAGTACTGATTCTTTCATTACACAAATATGAAAGGTCTCCGTTGTGTGCATGCATATATATGTGTGTGTCTCATTCTATTTCTTTCATCAGAGTTTTGTCATATTTATTGTAGAGATCTCTTATTTACTTGGTTAAATTTATTCCCAGAGATGGGGGGTATCTATTGTGAATGGGATTTCTTTCATGACTTCATTCTTAGGAAGTTCATCATTGGTGTATAGAAATGCAACAGATTTTTATACATTTGTTTTGTATTCTACAACTTTATTGAATTTGTTTATCAGTTCTAATAGTCTTTTGGTGGAGTCTTTAGGTTTCTCTCTATAAAGATTTAAATCGGAAAACAAGAATAATTTGACATGACCCCTTCCTATTTGTATGCCTTGTATTTCTTTTCCTTGCCTAGTCATTCTGATTCAGGCCTCCAATACTATGTTGAATAAGAGTAGTAAAAGTGGGCACCCTTGTCTTGTTCTTTGTTTTAGATTTTCCCCATTCAGTATGATACTGGCTGAGTTATATACTTTTTTTTTTTTTTTTGTATGTGGGTACCCGGGGTCGAACTCAGGACCTTGCGCTTGCCAGCAGGTGCTCATGCCACTGAGCAATATCACCGGCCCTTTTTTCCCTTTGTATGTGGGTACTGAGAGTCGAACTCAGGACCTCGTGCTTGCCAGACAGGTGCTTATGGCGCTGAGCCATCTCACCGGCTCCCTGAGTTATATTCTTCAAAATAATTTTTCCAAGGTTTATAATCATGAAAGGATAATGAATTTTACCAAAGAATTCATTCTGTCGATATTTTTGTAGATTTTCATATGTTGAGCCATCCTTGCATCTCTCAGATAAAGACCATGATAAGTGATCTTTTTGA
Organism: Erethizon dorsatum; assembly: GCA_028451465.1. Classification (NCBI taxonomy): domain Eukaryota; kingdom Metazoa; phylum Chordata; class Mammalia; order Rodentia; family Erethizontidae; genus Erethizon; species Erethizon dorsatum. The sequence goes on along the minus strand of CM051838.1, from coordinate 25,726,329 downwards.
TGTGCTATTGGATTCAATTTGCTAATAATTTGTTGAAGATTTTTGTTATTATCTGTATTCTCTTGTATCTTGTTGAATTTTCTCACAATCATCCTTTTGCATTGTTCATCAGTCTTTTGGTCAATATCCTCCTCTTTGAGGTTTGTTGCTAGAGAATTATTGTGTTCTTTGGAGGTACCATGTTACCTTGCTTGTACCCCTATGTTAATATTTGCCCATTTGGTGGATCAGTTGATTTGGTGGATACCAATTTTATAAGGGGGCTTTCATAGTACAGTGAAGATGTGTCTTGGGGTAGTAGTTGATAGGCTATGTTGGCTTTGGTTCTGCTGCATGCCATTGTGCTGTACACCTGTGGCTTCTTCAGCTGTAGTTGATGGATTTGAGTATGGCGTGAGGAGCAGAAGGCTACAGCCATCTATCTCTGAGATCTGTGCAGGCAGGGAACACTTTCCTCCCAGGCAGGGGTGGCACTCCTATTCTGCATGCTGAACAACCTGTCCTCTATAGTTCAAGACCCTGGTCAATTTTAATAGCTGGGTTCCCAATAGCTGTGCTGGGTTTGTTGGGATCATGAGACTATAGCCTCCTTTGCTAATGTGGCAAAATGTCTGTTGGGGCCCACAGACAGGAATGTGCAGAAGCTCCTGACCCCCGGAGCAGCATGAATCCCAAGATGGCAGTGAGGGACAGCACCTCAGGTCCTGAAGGTTGAAGAGAGGTAGAGTGAGGTTTTCTTCCCCAAAGCAAAGCTACAGCATGGATTCTATTCTGCTCCCAAACGGGGCTCCAAGCTTGTGAAGACTCTGGAACTCTCGTGTAGCCAGGATTCCTGGCATCCATGGTGATGCCGTCTGCTGCGACTCTCCCTTTTACCCTTTCTCCTGCAGTGGGGAGCCCCCTGGCTGGGGAGCCAGGGCCATGGTTTCTAGATGCCTTATTGATCTTGCTATGCTTGCATCCCAGGTCCCTGTGTCACGAAGTGTTCCCACCTCTCCCTCATTGAGTTTCAGGGCTCTTCCTCAATCATTCACCTCAACATGCAGCTCTCCACCTGTTGCTTTGATTCTTCCTTGTGGAGGAGGAAGCAGCAAATGCCGACCATCTCTGCTTCACCACAATGAAATCTCCCTCAAAGTGTTCTTCTAATACAACCAACTTGTATACAAAGAATATCCAATATCCTTTTTTAAAAAAATTTTAAAAACATAGTATTACCGTGACATACATACCCGTGTTTACAGTGACACAATTCATAGTAGCAAAATCTTGGAAGCAGCCTATATGTCTATCAACAGATGAATCTATAAAGAAAATGAGATATTTACACACAGTGGAAAACTACTCTGCCATAAAGAAAGAGAAACTTGAATCATGTGTAGGAAAATGGGTGCACCTTGAAACTAAAATGTTAAGAGAAATACATCAGACACACAAGCTTAAATATCACATAGTTTCTCTTATATGAGAACCCCAAGAATAAATAAAGAGTAAAAGCTAGATAATAGGAAGTAGGGAGATAGGCCTTTCTCAAGTGGTAAGGGGATCAAGAGATGGAGGGAGGGGTGAGGGAGGGGATGAAGAAAGGAGTGAAGATGTGTTATATGCGTGTGCCAACTCCACACAAGGAATGCAGACATCATGCACTAATGAAAAAATCATTTGTTATCCAAGTAATTTTAACTAGGATTAAATTTTCTGAAAAGAAGTAAATGTCAATGGAAAATGGAATGGAAGTTTATGTTTTCATTATATCCTATTCATATCCATCAATGTAAATATTATATAAATCAGCAAGGCTCTAGTCCTAAGGTGAAATTTCATTTCTTAGCACTAAAGACCAAGTACTTTAAATCATTTACCTCAAAAAGTATTTTTATGTATAAAGTAAAACAAACATGGGAATAAAACTATAAAATATTTTGGAAGAAGAAAGTTGGGGTTAATTTTGTTAAGAATGTATCTCTCAAGTTAGAATTATGCTGTGCAATTTTCGACCAGTTAATGGCTATGTAATTAAAGTCTCCAAATTTGCCAATAGCTCTCAACTCCCCAGCCATCAGCAGGGAAGTGACATCAGTTCACGTACAGGGCAGTGCCACAGTCAATGCCCGATCTGGCTGCAGGGCTGTGATATAATAAGAATAGCTCACCATTAAGTAGCTCTAGCTTCACCCTTTATCACAGCTGAGTCCACCGTGAACTGCAGAACAGCCTGGGTAAGAAGTAGCTGATAATTTGTCCTTAAGAATAGATTTTCTTTTAGACACAAAACCAGTTATAATAGCCAAGCTGAAAAGAATGCATGCATCCCTTCTGACAATTTTTTGTGGCATAGATACATCTGAGTAAGCATATATAGTGCAGAAAGCATTCAGGGCTGACATTGACGTTTCCAGGAAAGCCCATGAACTCGCCTTGCTGCCTTTACAGAGGTAGTCTGGCCAATACAGTGCTTTATGAGACGCCATTTATCAGTTTTATCATACACAGGAAATGGCATTATCTAATGAATAATATTCTCTTAGGATGTAAAACTAAACAAAAAAAGTGGAAAGGTCTATAAACAAATTATAGTTGCTCCAATAGATTTTACCCAACTGCACCTGGAGAAGAATGGAGAGAAATGGAAAGAACAAAGGAAGAATTTCAGGGGAGGTAGGAGGAAGAAAATGGGGAAAAGACTTAAACAATACAACCCCTTCTCGTCACAACCTTAGTTCTACTTTATCTTGTTACTGTCTATGGCTAATTTTATTACTTTGAATTCATATGGATCTCATATAAGAAATGTAAAAATATTTTAGAACAGAATGGGTTGACGAAGGAATTACCACAGTATTGTTCATATCCACTGAGTCAGGACTTCCCAGAGACACTGAAATCTGCAGCTATTCAAATGCCTTATATAAAATGTTGTATTTGCATATAACCCAAGCATATCCTCTCTTATACTTTAAGTCACCTCTCAATTACTCAATTATAATGCCTAATACAACATAAATGCTATGTAAATAGTTGTTATACTGTGTTTAGGGAATGATAAAAAGAAAATTCCTATACATCTTCAGTACAGACTCATTTCTTTGGAGTGTTTTTGATCAGTAGTTGATCGAATCGTACATGCAAAGTTCAGGGATGTGGGTGGCTGACTGTATATTTTGCATTAACTGTGGTAGTCAAATGTACTCACTTATCTTCCCCAGGTACCATAATGATTTCAATTGCTTGGGCGTCATTGTCGGCAACTCTAAAATTCGATAAGCTCCTATTGATCATCAGACTTAAACTTTTCTTGGTCTCATGCCACTCCTTTTAGAAATTCACCATTAGGGGAGAATTCAAAGAATTCTTTACCAAAAAAAACAAATTAAGCCCCAAACCTTATCAAGCCCAGCCACAGACTCAAGGTTCCACGGTTTGAATCCTACACACAATATTTGAATAAATACTTCATAAAAGACAATATGTGAATGTCTAATAAGCATGTAAAAATAGAATTGACGTCATTACTGGTCAGGGAAATAAAACCATAATAATGCTGCTTCACACCCACTAGGATAACTAGAATAAGAAAGCCTGGCCATACCATGGACTGGTTGGATCAGAAGGAGAGTAGACTCTCATACAGATAGCAGAGTGCAAACTAGTGAACACTGGAAGAAATAATTTTGTTATTTCTGTATAGTGAAACATACATTTGTCACATTATCCAGAAATTGCACTATTTGATATTTTCCCAAAAGAAAGACAAATATGCTTGTAAAACTAAAATGCCCATCAACATTTACTTGGAAAAAAGGAAGCATCTCCATAAAAGGGAAACTTACTTGGCAATAAAGGGCATCAGATAACTGACACACAGCATAGATGTGTGTAGTAAAGTCTAGTAAAAGAGGCTGGATACAAAAGAGTATATAGTAATTTCATTCCATCTATGTGAAACTCTTAAAAAAAAAACAAACGTAGTGTCAGAAAGCAAATCAGCGATCTTCAAGGGCAAGGGAATGATTGCAGGACTAATGTCCCCAAAAGTGTGATGAAAATGGGGGTGATGAAAATGTTTATCTCGTTTTGGTTAGTGGTTAGTATAAGTTTGTCAGAAACATCAAAGATGGTGGATTTATTTTATTGCATAGAAATTATGTGTGCCTCAAGTACCATGTTTTCAGAATTGTATTTTTCATATTTATGCCTATGGTTGCCATTAGTTATATACATAATTTTAAATATTGTCCCGGAGAGCTCTCATAAAACATACTCAGGTAGTGGAGTTGCTATCTCTGCAAAGATGATGAGGTGAAATGGGGCTCAAATATTAAGTAATATTAAAATATTAATAATATACTATCAAGTGATACATTAATTATATATAATATATATAATTATATATCATTATATATAATTATGGAGACTATGCAAAGATAGCTATGAGAAAAACAAGTTTAATTATGGTGCAGTAACTTCTTAGCTATGTCATCCAAGGCTAATATATTACTTAATATTTTTGATATCATATTAATGTTTCATAACAATATTATCATAAATATATTGCATATATTGTGCATTACATATTAAATATATGTAACAATATAATTCATCACATGGAATTATATATAATACTTCATCATATGTATTCTATATAATTATATATTGTTATTTTATATAGTATATTATGTATTATTCTGATATATAAATACATATTAATATATAACATTCTATTATCATATAGAATGCATTATATAAATTAGAAAAATATATTTTATAATATATGCTATAATTATACATTATATATAATATGACTATAAAATATTGTATACAGTATGCATTATTGTATGTGGTATATATTACATATTATATATGATTTTGTTACAATGTATTATATGTAATGTGTATTATATGTAATGTGTATATTACATATAATGTGTATATTATAATTATAACAATAGTGCTTATTATTAAAAATATTAAGTAATATAATATCAAAATAGTAAGTAATATTAGCCTTGGATGACACAGCTAGCAAGTTACTGCCCCATATTAAACTTGCTTCTCTCATAGCCATCTTTGCACCATCTCTCTCTCTAATCTCTTAGACCTTCTTTTAGTCAGGAAGCACAAGATAGCCCTGGATGCTGTCTTAATTACTCTATTGCTATTTTATTTTATTGTTGACCTACAAGCGCTCACCTATGATTTTTTTTAAGCAGAAGAAATTAGTGCAATTATCTTCGCTTTGACTTTATTACCTCTGTATTATGTCCTAATTACTGTCTCATCCAAATATTTTAATAAAGTTACAGTATATGCTAATTTTCCACTATCTGATAAAATGCCTTTTGATTTTGTGATCTTAATTACCTGCATTCTTCAAATAATAATTGATCCTCTTCGCTAAATCTTTCTAAGAATATTCTAAATTTTCTTCTAGTCCCTACGCAAATGATTCTTTTAGCATTCATGCTTGTAATATTAAGAATGCCCTTCCACAGTGGCGTGAAGACTTATTTGATTAGCAGCGGATTCTGTCACCAGCTTTGCACATGGCTCCCATTATGTTTCATGTTTAGTCTTCCTAATAGCACACTTGTAATTTTTAGTCCATTGTACTTATTGGTGGATATTTGCTGATGTCTACTGACTTCAGCACTCAAAAATCCCAACTTTATTAAATTCTTTGTTTTGTTTTAGTAAGGGCCATGATAATTTATGATATACTCTTCTTGAAAAAATTTATACTTATAAAGCCTATAAAAATCATACAGTAAGTTTTAGCCACCTTTCAAGGAATATGCAGTCATGTTCTACGTAACATTTTAGTCCACAGCAGACTGCAAATGCAACAGTGATCTCAAAAGAGTCTAATAGAACTAGAGCAGAAACACAGAACTGGAGAAGAGGCCGAAGGAAACTGAAGGAGAAGAAAAGGGACCCCAGGACAACTTGCATTGAAGAAGGTTTTAGCAGAAGGTTGTGTAGACCTCAATAAGTTCTAAAAATTTGTAAAACATAGCCCCCCTAACACCAGAAGAATGAGCATGGGGCTTGTTGGAGCTGCAGGGGGTTTCCATGTCCTTTCTGGAGGTGCCACTTTACCAGCACCACTGCTATTTACCAACCCACAAGCTCACTGAACTCTACCCTTTTTGGGGATAGATAAAATTGTATGTATTTATCATGTACCATATGATACATGATGTTTTTTTTTTTTTTTTTTTTTTTTTGTGGGTACCGGGGGGTCGACCTCAGGACCTCGCGCGCCAACAGGCACCCGTGCCCCTGAGCGATATCACCGGCCCCTTTTTCGTATGTGGGATCCGGGAGTCAAACTCGGGCCCTCGCGCTTGCCAGGCAGGCGCTTATGCCGCTGAGCCATCTCACCGGCCCTGATACATGATGTTTTGAAAGATATCTACCTTGTAGAATGTATGGCTGTATAAGTTAACTAGGGAAGATGTTGGTCAAACCTCTAAAAGTTTGGTTACACAGGAAAATCACAATCCAAGAAATGTACCACACAGTGACAATAATAAAATATATTCTTAAAAAAAATTCTAAGAATAGAATTTTAAGTTTCCTTTTGGGTTTCCCAGGAGACTTCATTATGTGAACATGATTAATGAACTTGTTGGCCACTAATGATTTAAGTCAATCTCCAGCTCCTCTGCTTGCCAGAGGGTTGAAGGTTAGAGCTGAAAATTCTAATCACATAGTCACTTCTGGCAACCAGTGCCCCCATCCTTAGGGGCTTTCCCAAAGTTAACTCATTAACATAAACTCTGGTGTGATTGAAAGAGACTTGTTATGAATAATAAAAGATGTTCCTTTCACCATTATGGCACTTATTACTTAGGAAATTACGAGGGTTACAGGGGACCTGGCCAAAAACCAGGGACAAAGACCAGCTATATACTTCTTCATTATGTCACAATAGTACACTAGCTTCAAATCATTATCAAATCATGGATAAACCATGGAGAGTTGGTTTATTTCAGCCGATAAATTTTAAAGCTTCACCATAGACAATAGTAACACCAACAACTATATCAAGAATATGTTCTCAAATTTATAAATGTTGCTTTTGGATTTTTCCCAACATTGGCCAGCAAGCAATTCAGTCCATTTTTGCCTTGATTTATTTCCTCAGAGAAAGCATGCTGCTTTTCCAAAGACTCCAATCTCAGTAAAAGACAAGGAAGCTGATGTAGATCTTTGGGAGTTCTAGATAAACCATCGCAGCTCAGGCAGAATCCTAGTTATAGTGACAGCCAAACACCTGTCCACCCACCCTTTATTTGCAAGGCTCTGCACCCACGCTTTTACATCTAAGCCTGTACACCTACAACCTTACATCCAAGCCTCTGCACCCGCACCTTTACGTGTAAGCCCCTGGAGCCTTTGAAGCTGCTGCCTTTATTCATCATAGATGACACAGGATGTAGAGGATGAGACAGAATAGCTCAGCACCTGCTAAGTAATCTTCAAACTCCACACCCATCTGTTCTATCTTTGGATTTTCATTTCTGGGCTCAAAAACCAACAAATGTGCTCAATACTTAAACAGTATGTCCAAAGCAATAGATGCTATCATGGTGTATGTTATCTGACTGGCTCACTGGGGCTGGCTTACTCCTTCTTTAAACCCTTTGAAAGCAGCATTCTTCAAAACATGAGCACACCCTGCCTTGTTCAAAATTCCACTCCGGCAACTTCCTTTGGTGCAACGGGAACATCAGTAAACACATTATCATTGACAGAGGAAGCAAAATAAAATTATTTGCACCAAAGATAAACATTGTCTCTGCATGTGCTATGGTAAAAGTCTTTAAGGGCTTCTAAAAGCTAAACCTAGAAAAAGTCCATGCATAGAGTGGCCAGTGAAAATGGCAGCCTGCCCGTTGGTCAGATCATAAGCACTGTCTTTGCTGTAACTGTACCTATGAAATGTGGCCTTGAGCACTGGACCACCTCACCCATACAAGGCGTGTTGCTGAGATACACAACAGTGAGATGCGGCACAACCTCAAGCCTGCCACAATAACTGAATCTTCATGGAACCATAATGACAACCATATTCTCCCATGTCAGGCCAGCTCTGGAGAGCAGTGGAGAAAGCCCAAAGGCCTTGAAAGTGAGGGCTGGGCAGACCTCAGGATGAGATGTGTTGAGTCTCCACAGACTGAAGCATCTCCTCCCTGAGGTAGTGTGTTAGCTGCTGTCACTGTGACAGAATCCCTGAGACAAACAACTTACTAGGAAGAAAGGTTGATTTTAGCTCAAGTTTTCAGAGGTTTCAGTCCATGGTTAGTTGGCTCTGTTGCTTTTGGTCCTTTTGTGAGATAGAACATCATGGTGGGAGCACATGGCAGAGGAAGCTGCTCACCTCATGGCATTAAGGAAACAAAGAGGAGAGGCCAGGGTCCTAATGTCCCCTTCAAGAATATGCCCTCATAACTTGTAAGAACTTCTAAGTTCAGCGTTTTAGAGTAACTGGCTATCTTCTCTAGCCCCTTCCTGGGACCTGAGTCTAGAACCAAGTTTAGTCGTGACCTGGGAGAATTAAGAACCTTGTCTAGTAAGCAATATGTCTGTGAATCAATAAGACACATTAGCAATAATATACCCATCTACATACCTGTCTCTAAATAACTGAGTCCTTACTAGCAGTATTGTACTTAAGTCTCTCTTCTGCATCTCTATCTGTCCTACTAAGCCCAACTTATTCTTAGGACTAAATTGTTAAAATCCTGTATGAATGTTGTCCTTGCTACGTATATCCAAGGCTTTGTGATACTGCTTGCCTAGCTATAATCTTCCCAATTGTCTGCTTTTTCTCTTTTGAGTCTGTTAAGTCCAGACATATCTGATTTGGTATATCAGTAATATATGGGCTTAAAACAACAATGCATTATATCTCATGATTCTATGGGATGACTGGGCTCAACTAGATGATTTTTCCACTGGTCTCATCTGGGTCACTCATGCATCTGAAATTGTCTATCTGCTTCACTCGGACCACAAAGATTAAATAATCTCATATGTCCCACTTTCTGAAAAAGAGGAGGGCAGAAAGCTAATTGATTTGAGCTCAAAACAATCCTTATGCCAAAGGGGCATATTTTAGGGTGACTTGTTCTAGAGCTATCCATTTCTTTAGGTCTTTCTCACTTCAAGAGAGCTTGATGCAGGCACCATCCCAAAGCATTAAATATTTGACCAATCCAGCTCCCAGAGCAAGGAGACAAAGTGAGCTCGGAATGTAAGTCCTATTCATACACTCAGCGTGTGGCCAGGACAGCCAATAAATGGTGTCCTTTATGAAGGTGACGCTGTAGGCAAGGTGCAGCAGAAGATGAGGAAAGCTGCAAAATATGGTATAATCAAGACAGCCAGTCAGAGCGAGAAAAAAATGCAGAACTCTGATTTTTAAACTTAGATCTGTTGATGTAAATGAAATACTTCTGCAATGTATCAAAAATGCTTCAAATGAATTATATTTTAGCCTCTTTTCTGGTCCTGTGATCTAATTATGAATATATTAAATCACCACTTGTGCCCTATGCACTTAGGCTGTATATTTTATCCAGCCCATAATTCTTCCTAAATATTGGCTTTTTTAAGGAAAAATTAAGTCATACATTATAATAGTACATTTTCTAAAGTTAATTATTTCCTAAAGCACGGGAATCATTACAGATGAGTCCATATTTCTTTACTGTTAATATCTTTCCCCAGTTCAAATGAGTTTACACACTAATGAGTGTTAAAAATAAAATTTTAGAAGCATTTTCAGGACTAATTCTGACTTGGACACTTATATTCCATTTCAAAAAGGGAGACTATGAAGAAATATATGCTATGAAGAAATATATTCTATGAAGAAATATAAGGTAAGTTTAGATGAATGGATACAGTGAATATAAGTATTAGTGAAACAAGATAATTTATGTTAATTAAAACATAAATGAAACTACATTCTTCTATTATGTTTTTATATTAACTTTGACATGGAATCTGAGATATTTAAGTTGAATCCCAAGCAACAACAAAAATAATAAGAGGATAAAACTTTAGAAGGAAATAAGAATAATAAATCCTACATAGATTTATAAAATGGGCCCACCTTGAAAGGGAAATTTTTTGCTTTGATAAGGAAAATAGGAGCCATTAAAATGGTCTTAACCATAACAAACAGAATAAAATGACCCAGAGGATTTTGATATAATCATGTATTGGATTTCATTTCTCAGAAGCTGGGAGGAAGAGGTTATCTATTAGAAATGCCCAAGGCTTGTTTCATTAAGATTTAAAAATATATCTCTAATATGACTGAGTTCATTACAGTATAATTATCTACACTTTATGAAACTCTGTGGATCATTCCAGGCTCCAAATAGACATTTGACTAAATATTTTGATTGCCCATACTTCCTCTGATGTATTGAAGATAAGTAAAAAAAAAAAAAAAAAATTCGAGGTTTGATGTTGTATGTTCTAACAAAGTATGAAGTCTGTTCTAATGAAGTTGAAAATCAATTTTGTACAGTTTTACCATGTTATCTATAAAGATTTCAGAGCAAAATTCTAGATTTCAGAGAAAATTGTGACAAAGATAAAAAGACTATTCTCTTTTGTCTTTTGGGATTGCATAGTCATTTTCCCATTATCAAGAGATAATAACTACATATTTATGGGCATAATTCATATCTTGGTATATTAATACATTGTGTATTGATCAACTCAGGATATTTGCCATCTCAAACATTTCTTTATGATATTCAAAATTCTCTTTTAGCTATTTTGAATTATATGATATAATATTATTAATGAAGATCGCCCATCTGTATAATAGAACACTAGAGCTTACTCTTCTTATCGGCTGTAACTTTGTCACCTCTAATCAGTCTCTGCCCATTTCCCTCTCCCTAACCCTTACTAACCTGTGTTAATCACTGTTCTGATCTCTACTGTTATAAACTCAGATTTTTAAAAGAATAAGCATGATTGAAATGACATGGTATTTATCTTTCCATTCCTGGATTGTTTCCCTTAAAATTGTGATCTTTAGTTCTATTCATCTTGCCACAAATGACAGGATTTCATCCTTTTATGGCAAAATAGTATTCCACTGTGGGTATATTCTACAGTTTATTCATTATCTATCAATGGACACCTTGGTTGACTCTATATCTTGTCTACTGTGAATGGTGCTGTAACAGATATGAGAGTGCAAGTGTCTCTTTGGTATGTTGAGTTCATTTACTTTGGATATCTACCCAGAAGTGGTACAGATGGATCAGAAAGAAGATTTTTTAAATTTCTTTAAGAATATCCATACTATTCTCTGTTGTGGTTATACTAATGACATTCCTACCAACAATTCTTTCTTCACATCCTCACCAGTATTTGTCATCTTTTGTATTTTCAATTATACTCACTCTAACTGGGATGAGATGTCATCTCATTGTGGCTTTGATTTAAATTGTCCTGATTAGTGGTGTTGAGCATTTTTAATATACTTGTTGGCAATTTGTAAACAAAACAGGTTGTTACCGATATTTGATAAATATATTTAATACATGTTTTACATGCCATGGATCCCTTCAGAAATGAAGACCCAAAGAAATAGGGAAAATGGTATTTCAATAAACAGTCATGCTAGAAGTGTGATGGACAAGAGTGTGATCTAATTGTATTAATGGGTGTGACACAATGGTAATAAAGGGTATGACCTAATGGTAATAAACTGGGGGAGGGGTGGTTTACGAGGCATTTGTCCAGATTCTTCTTGGCATCTTGGTGTGTTTCGAGATGAGAACATTCTTCTCCTCCCAGTACAGGCAGGAGTAGTGATCCGTCAGTGATCTAGTTCAAGTCATCTAGATCAAGTCAGCTAGGTTTTATGGCACACTACAGGGAGAAGGGGGGAGAGAGGGACTGCTAAACCATCCTTCTGCTGCTGTTTTCACAAATGCCAAGGTGCTGCATTTCAGAGGTGCATGTCCTAAATCATGCCCTAGTCATGACTTCATGTTAATGTAGACACACTGGTTTGGGAAATGAACCTCCCACACAACCACATATGACAAGGAAGGTAGGTAGTAGAGGTTGAATATCCCTTATTCAAAATGTTTCAGATTTTGAAGATTTTGGGGTTTTGGAATATTTACTTAGACTACACTCATTGTGCATCCCTAATCTGAATATTCAAACTATGAAATATTCTGATATCTGAAATTTTGATCGTCATCTCAACCCCTAGAATGTCTTGGATTTTAGAATATTTGGGATTTTATATTTTCAATTTGAGGTTGCTCAACCTGATTACCTTCCAGCTCTGCTAATGAGAAACAGAAGCTTAGGTAAATATCATGAGTTGTCAGGAGGCCGGACACACTTGGCCAAATCCGCTTACCATCATGCCACAGCTGTAGGTTCTTCTCCTGCCACTCAGAGTATTCTTCTGCCATCTACCAACATAATCTTAGAAAAAAGGTAAAATCATAATTCATATTGATAAAGACTTCCTGAACAAACTTTAGTCAGGCTCCCCAAGTGCTCTTCTTGACCAGGACCCGTACGTGAGCCTTGTCCTCTTTGCTCAACCCCAGCGTAGCAGAAGTCCCACTAAGCAGTTTAGAGAGTAGCTTCCCATATCATTCAATATCTAACCCAGATCTCACCTCCCAACATTCCCCAGGTGATATCTGACCGCCGTGGCCTAACTTCACCAAGAATAAATCAGTTTTGCAAGAATTCCCCTTAACCTTGATAATCTCCTCTTAATAATTTTCCATCCACCAATCCCCCACCCCCATTCCACAAACTTCCCCTTTTGCTGTAAATCCTCCTTTCCATGTTGAATTCAGAGTTGAGTATGATCTCTCCTCTCTGTTGAGACAGCCGTGATACTCATCATAGAGTCCCAGAGGTCTTCCTTACTGTTATAACAACTATCAGACAAGGCACAGATGTGAGCACAAACATGTGTTGAAGAATTTCTTTTACGCAAATGACATGAGGGCACAAGGCAGATGAAAGGAAAGTTAAAATAGCACAAGTTTATGTTAAAAAATTTGGAGATGAATTGCAAATGGAGACAGAACTAATCTTTCCTTACAAAAGAGAGTCATTAAATTCATAAGACAACATTTACATGTATATAATTTACTTACTATTTAGAGTTGTAAAAATAGCTTAGAGACAGTGAAAAGGTCTAGAATTAAATCACCAGGAAGGAGTGGCTCAGATAATGTAGTTTTCCAATGAAACACAAATTTTATTTTCTACACACGCAACCATAGAAAACCCAGAATCTTTAATACAGACGCACATCTCTTTCCACATTGTTCCCACAGATAAAGTATTTGATTTTATGGGTTAATGTCTCTTTAAACATCTCAAAATACATACTTCCATCCTATCACTCAAGGTCTAGTCCTATATTTCAGTGACATACCAGGCATCTATCCTTGAAAACTTAAACACTGTGTCAAATTTCATGTGTTTAAAATTAACCCCTCAATGCATCCCATGAAGTCAGACATAGTTTTTCAGTGTACCCTCTTGTTATTGACATGACTTTTTCCACAATCCCAGAAGTAATGTGAATCATTCTACATTTTATAATTTGTGCTTCAGATCCATCAGTAATTAGGTTTTGCTCATTTTTCCAACAAACTATTTCTTAGGTGCAAATTTCCTGTTTCTTTTATCACCCATGTATTTCTAAATTGCTTTTTAGTATTTCCTCTTCATTTCTATCCCCCTTTTTTTTTTTTTTTTTTTTTTTTTGGTGGTACTGGGGATTGAACCCAGGGCCTTTTGCATGCTAGACAAATGCTCTACTACTGAGCTGTGTTCTCAGCCCTCTATCCCCTATTCTTTTGTTTGTTTTTAATATGCCGGTACTGGGAGTCGAACTCAGGACCTCACGCTTGCCAGGCAGGTACTTATGCTGCTAAGCAATATCACCAGCCCTCTCTCCCCTATTCTAACATGTGACTACCCCATAAATCTCTATAAAACCCTCCTTCAGCACATAGCACAAGTATATCAGATACAATAATAGATAGGTCTAGGCCTGGTATTTTTCAAAGATGGCTTATAACAGTACCTCCACGTGCTCTTGTTATTCCTCCATACATAGGTGGAGTCTTTGTCTTCCCTTGAAGCTGAATATTTCATTTTGTCTGCCTCAACCGAGAGGGCACCGGGGAAGTGACCCTATGTGACTTCCAAGACTAGGTTTTAAAGGTGACGAGCTTCTACCTGGATCTCTCTCTCAATGTGCTTATTCTTGGAGCCCAGCTCCATGTCGTGAGGAAGCCCAGGCCACATGGAACAGCTACATAAAAGTGTGCTGGTCAGCAGCCTGAGCTGAGCTCCCTCCTATCTGGTCACGAGGAGTAAGCACCAGACGTGGATAATTCAAACAATTATTATAATAATTGCATATCTATTTGCCTAATAGTTTTTAGGCCTAATGAAATATTTTGAGAAATTAGGTGCCTAGCATTTGGAGGATCACACAAAGTCTAAGTAAACTAAATAGATAATAGATTCCAAAGATTCCAAATATTTAATGATTAGAGAGCAAATAAGTGATAAATCTGAAAAAATTCAAAGAAGAAAAACTTGAGTATAAGTGCATAGTTGTAGTCATGAGTAAATACTAATGGGACCTTACGCAAAACTTCCAAAAAGACGAGCACTCACACGGGTTCACTCAAATGCTCACCAAAGAGGGGAGCCCTGTGAGTGAATAACCATGGTCTGTGGAATAAGGATGCCCCAAAGAGTTCCATGTCCTAATCTCTGGAACTTGTGACTATGTTATGTTACATAGCACGAAGGAGTTACGACAACAGATGGAATTAAGTAGCTGACCTTAAAATACAAAGGTTACCCTGGATTATTAGGGTGGCCATGCTACAATCAGGAGGGCTTAAAAGGGGAAGGACGGACACAGATGGATCAGTATCAGAGCAATGCAATGTGAGAGACTCGATCATTGCTGGCTTTGAAGATGCGAGGAGACCATGACCCAAGGAATGTAGGAAGCCTCTAAATTTTAGGAAAGGGCTTTTCCCCTAGAGCCAGCAAGAGGAAGCAGATCTGCTGACCCCTTGATTTTTGTCCAGAGAAGTCTATCCTGATTTCTGACCTCCAGGATTATTAAATGAGAAATTTTTGTTGTGTTAAGCCCTTAAGTTTATAGTAATTTATTATAGCGGCGATAGAAATGAATAAACCAAGATTAGATCTCAACAGAAATACACCAAAAGTACAAAACAATACATCTTTTTAATGTTACTAGAAACAGAAAAAAATAAAAACTTCTTAATGTAATTGTCCTCCACTTCCTCTGATACTAACTTCACCTGGCCAAACAAATAATAGTTACTTAGAGCAATATGTGGGTATAAGACAGAAGACTTAGAATAGATGACTGGTCCTCATTCTTAAGCTATTTATATCTTGTTAAAAAAGAAAACTAAGAATGAGGGAAACTCTATAGTTTTCTTGGGGTTTTGTTAGTGTGTTTCAGTTGATGAGAACCTCATTATTCCTTCATGAGCAATAAACTGGAATCTGAAGACGAGCTAGCTCTAAGAGAGCTGTGGTAAATAGCATGTGGTGCTAAAATCCATATCCCCCTGCCTACTGACCCTCCGATTTCTGTTTTGGCGTGTTCGTGTTGTGTAGTCTTAGGAGCTGGTATTCACCAAAAGGTCTGAGTGTCCATATTCCCGCAGTGGCGGTGGCCCGGACTGTGGCAGCAGCAGGTCTTAGCGGTGCTGCTGCTCAGGTCTCCAGAGTTCCTGTGTCTCGTTTCCTCATCCTTCATTCACAGATGCCCACAACAAGGAAATCTCAGCCTTCGTTAGCCATGCCATAGTATTTTATTCTATTTTCAAAATTGCTAGTTGACCAGTGAAAGCCATCTCAATAAACAATTCTGATTCTAGTTGCATGAACAAGGATTTGGAAGCTGTTTTTTTTGGCTTTTTTTAAACAACAATTTGTTCCCTGCTCTGGGGTCAATGATAGATTTCATGTCTAAGATAAAAAATTCTTTCTCAACTACAAAAATCACAAAGGAAAGACCGGCATTGTTGACTACCAAAACATTTATTCAGTTTTTAGTAAAAAGGAAAAGGGAATAAATACCAAATGAAACCAAGCAGGGAAAATGCCAATTGGGAAAAATAAAACCAAATTTCAACAAAATAAAGAGCTTGTGTAAATGTCCCATAAACACCCAAGAACCCAGAAACAATTCACACTAGAAGAAAAACAAATAGTTATACATTTTTTTTAATTCAGTCTTGGTTTTAAATAACCAAGGAAAGTAAAATGGAAGCATCATTAGTATATAATTTTGTATCTATTAAAACAGTATTGACACCAAATTTTGATGTGATGAAACACACAATTGTTTATATACAATTGTGAAACTATACAGTTGTATTTCTGGCTATTCCTTTCTGCAAACTAATAAGTTTTGAAAGTCATAATATATTCACAAGTAATTCAGTAGAGAAAGAACAGCTATCGAGGCAAAAATAATCATTACAGTATTTTCTAAAATAGTTTTTAAAAATATGAGTAACAGGATGATGGGGAATGTTAAGTAAATAAATTACAATGCAATATTGAATTGAATACTATGATGTTCCTGATGATAATTGTGGAATCATTAAAACATGGTTAATACAGAGATCTTAATAAAGAGCACAAATTTAGAAACACATACATAAATTCCCAAATCAGACCAAAAAATACTTTTTAATAGTTATGTTCAGTCAGTGAAATTGTGAGATATTTTTTAAAAATTGACTTTAATAATATGAACATGATTTTATAACAGGAGAAATAGTAACAAAATCAATGTAAATATTAAAAACCTCAGATACTAACTTTAGAAAGATGTGTTCCCTTTATTAGTTTAGTCAAAAACCATTATTTAAAACAATAATATAAATCTACCAAGTACTGCATATTCTCTTACAGAATGTTAAACTTATAGTCTTATCTTTTTACTATTTCTAAAGGAATTCTGAGTTCATGGTTACCCTAAATCCAAGAAAGTTCATATGTGGGCTGATCTATGGAAAAGAACAAAATATAGAAACAAATCCTGTCTCCACAGCTAAAAATCCTTGTTTACTCTGTTATAGTATAAGTCATATACTCTTCATATAAGAAGTGTTATCATATCAAATACTCAATATGATACAGATATGGAGACCAACATATATTGGTCAGAATATATTATAATTACAATATAAATAACCACCAAGAAATTATAAATTCTTTTCCAGTGACTTTCTAAAGTATCATCCCTCTTACAAAGCAGACCTATCATTATCTTTTACTAAGAAGAATTTAGAGGAGGTTAAAGACTGAGGAGATCTACTCATTTATTAGACATAAAATGTTGGCTTGTTAGAAAGACAAAATGTTCATCTACGTGCTGTCAGGTCACAGACAGAAAATTGATCTCACTGAGATCTTTCTTGTGTAAATTCTAAATAATTTACTCAAGAACACGGCTTAAGCTAAAAGATATTACCAGTCAGGCTTTGATATAGAATTTTATGTACCAAGCCTGACAGCCCATCTGTCTGTAGTTCCTTTCCTTACCTCAATAAAATTCTATGTGCCTCTCAAACATAAAGATTAGTAAGGAAAATGACACAGGCAGAGCTAAACTTTAAAAGCTTATTTTTCCCTCTAATAGTAGTGATTTATAACCAGCTGAAAAATTAGCAGGCAGACAAGATAAAGTGTGTTCTTCTCCATAGGTCAGGCAGGCTGCAGTCTGTAGCGCAGTGAGTAGCTCCGCGACAATGCGTCAGATTGCCAACATAAACATTACTGCCATCTGATCTCCCAGGGCTGACAGTGCCATGCATCTCCTCAGGCCTGCATGGGAACTAAGTTCATGAAAGGTTGCTCTGTTGCAGGATGCAATGAGCCAGAGGCGGCCAACAGTACCCTGGGGACCCTGGGGACCTCATTCGACCAATGAACACTGGGTTCACTGCAGTGGAGTATCGTACAGAAGAATAAACATTTTTAAATGTATATGAAGACCATATTTCCTTTACAAACCACTGGCTACTGATGCTTTCTGGAATTTGTTACCCAGAAGTAGGAAACTCAAATAAAACTTTAGGCAAAACAAGGAAGCAATTGAGTCATTTTATATGAAGGATTTCAGACACCGATATATGACCTGATTCTTAATTATGAAACGGGGAAAACAGTCTGGCTCTGCAGGACTTGCCCAAACTTTTTGAAACTTCTGTGAAATGACATATGTGAAAACACCTTGTATGATATTTCAATACATGCATACAGCTTGCACATATAAACCCAAACAACCTTGTTCCACTCCCTTCCCAATCCCTAGTAATCACCATTCTACTTCCAGGTACTGTGTCTAGCTTCCACATAGGAGAACATGTGATACTTGTCTTTCAGTGCCTGGTTTGTTTCGCTTAAGACGATGTCCTCCATTTCCATCCATTTTGCTGCAAATAACAAGATTTTATTCTTCATAGCAGACCACTCCATTGGTGATATATACCACATTTTCTTTTTCCATTCATCTTTTGATGGGCTCCTAAACTGATTCCATGTCTGGCTATCATGAATGGTGCCACAATAAATGAGCAGACAGTATCACTTTTGTATACTTACTTCATCTCCTTGGGCTATATAACCACAAGCAGGATTGCTACATCGCATGATAGTTCTAGCTTTAGTTTCTTGTAGAACCTCCATACTGTTCTCCATATCTGAGGCTGTACTGATACACATTCCCATCAACAGTGTGTAAGAGCTCCTTTTTCTCTGCATTCTTGCCAGCATTTGTTATGTGTTAGCTTTTCGATAATGGCCATTGCAACCAGGGTGACATATCGTATTTTCTTATATTTTTGATTTCCATTTCACCGATGACTGATGTTATGCTTTAGACCTCAAAAAACCCCCAAAGGCCATGTGTTGAAAACTTGGTCCCCAGCTAATGGCACTATTGGGAGGTGGAGAAAGTGTAAGGAAGTGGGGACTAGTGGCAGGAAGTAGGTCATCAGACCACACCCCTGAAGGCTATATGGGATCCTGGCTCCTCCGCTCCTCTTCCTCTCCCTTCCTACCCCCCTTCTTCCCAGCTGCCATGAGGTATGCAGTGCATCTTTGCTCCACCAGTCATACTGTACTGTGATGCTGGCCTTGCCTTAGGCCCAAAGCAATGGGTCCATGTGACCAGAGACTGAAACCCCTGAAACTGTGAGCCAAATAAGCCTTTCATCCTTTAAGTTTACTTATCTCCAGTATTTTGTCACAGCAATAGAAAGCTAACACGCCAATGATATTGAATATTTTTTCATACATTTATTGGCCATTTGTATTTCTTCAAGAAGTGTCTATTCAGATCAATCGTCCATTTTTTATTACATTACTTGTTTATGTTTTGTTTTTTGAGTTCCTATTCCTTCTAGAATTTAAACTTCTGTTAGATGAATAATTGACAAATATTTTCTCCCATCTTATAAGCTGTTTCTTGTTTTCTTTGCTTTTCAGAAGTTTTTTAATTTGATGTAATCCTATTTGCCAATTTTTGCTTTTGTTTCATAAGATTTTGGAGTGGTAGCCAGAAAAATCACTGCCTATACCAATATGTTAAAGTGTTTACCTGGTTTTTTTTTTAGTTTCAGACTTTCAGGTCTACATAAGATCTTTGATCCATTTTGAGTCGATTTTTTTTTTAACAGAGTAAGAGACCCAGACCTAGTTTGTCTTCTGCATGTGGATATCCAGTTTTCTCAGCACCATTTGTTCTTTCTCCAACATATATTAACACATATGCTTGTGCAAGGTTGATATTTCTTCTAATTGTTACAATTCTCTGTTAATACAAATCCCCACTACATATAATGAATGACTAGTGAGACAAAAAGGACCTCATCATCTTTAGTTTCAATTAAGTCTTTTATTAAATATGTTCTGCCTCCTTTTATCACTGACCACAGAAGTGAGAACTGTTTATTCAAGCACTAGATATGGAAATGCATGCTTTCATTTCAAATTAGTTTTGACCCAAACCAGACTAATTTAGCTGCAGAAGAGGGTTGACGCAGCAGGTAATTATCACAAATTTCAATTGAGAATGATTCCTGCAACAGCTGCAATCATGTTTTCCAGCATTAGAGACAGAATTCTATTAACCATAAACATGTGCTGCTACCTAGAGAATGGTAAAGTCTTCTATAATGAAGATTCAATATGTCCCAACCTAACTGGATCTTAGAGAAAAAGAATTTTTTCTGGAAGCTTAGTAATAGCAGGAGTCTTCACGGAGCATTCATTTATTATGTCTCAACATTTAGATAGATGCCTTCAGAACTGTATGTTTTAGACATACTGAATGGTCTGCCTTTGTGTCCCTGATGTAATCACAGACCTTATATACAGAATTATCACATACCTCGACAAAATACTGATTTACTCTGCCCTATAAAGGATGTCCGGGTTTTGCTCTGGGTACTGCCTCAGGGAATTGGCCCAGCTCTAGTCTTTACTTAAAAGGTAAACAAAATGTTCTTAGTGATCCTCTTGGTCATTTAAGATAGAGCCACTCTCATTTAATACTAACATAATAATAAAAACAGTAAGAAACAGTTCCAAGGCATAATGAAATAAAAAACAAATAACATCTCAGGAGTACATTATCATTTTTCTAAGTGTTTTGTATTCATTATGTTCCTCCTCAAAACAAATAGAAGGTGTATAATAATGACTATCCACATCTTAGAGATGAAACTGAGTTACAGAACAACTGCTGAATGTCAGTAAGCCACTATTTAAACCTGAATTTTCTGGCTTCTCACACGGTGTTATGGTTTGTGTCTGGATGTCCCCCCAAAGCTTCATGTCATGGGGGGTGGGCTTTTTGGAGTTGGCCGAATCTAGAGTCTGTGATTAATTCATGACCTAATGCTGGGATTAAGGATGTGAGTGCTACACCCGCCCTAGGGTGAGGAGCCTTGCAAACACTATGAGAGAGTGAAGGAGGTTTACTTTCCCCTTCTCTCTCGTTGAATTTTGGTATCTTCCTCTATGAATGGTTGCCCCTTTGCCACGCCATTATGCCTTGGAGCCAGCTGATTATGGACTGAAACCTCTACAAACTGTGAGCTAAATAAACCTTTCCTCCCTTAACTTTGGTGTCAGGTATTTTGTCTCAGCAACAAAAGACACACAGTACTCTTCTTTAATATCTTTTTTACTTTATAGCAGTTATTGTTTTATTACAATTCTGACAGTATATGTGACCATTTTAGAAAACAGTTGGAAAAGCAGAAAAATAGAAAATTAAAATTATCCAAAAATCCCATCACCCAAGGAAAGCATTGGTAAAATCCAATGAATTTCTATGGATACATTTACATATCTACTCTCTCAGATTAGATTTTCTGAGACTCTTAGTTAAATATTTGCAGGAAGAGCATTAATGTTTATTTCCTCTGAAACAATATCTGTAAGAGTGAAGGAGGTAAGAATGTGCAGAGGGAGAACTCTGAGGCGCGATGGAGTTACACAGAGGCCTCTGTCCACCCCATGGAGAGATCTTGGATGTGTGGTATTGAATTGAGATCAGAAGCTACTCTATAACCCAAATTGATTAGTCATTGGATACAAGATGCCTCTTGGGAAAGGGCTGGAAACAGCTCCCACAGGTCAAGGAAATTCCAGAAAGCTGCTGGAATTCGTGTCCCTGCCTGGACAAAGGCAGCATAGTCTTCATTACAGTCCACACTGACTCGTAGAGTAATTCTACCCTCTGCGCGAGATCAGTTTCTCTAGGATTCTGGCTGGCCTCTCCCTGAGGAAATTGCAAGAGGAATGTTAGTGAAATGAAATACACCCACTGCTATTGCAGTTGGTCTCAAAGCCACAACCGAAATTTGTTGCTCCTCTCCTGAGCAATCCTTACTAGAAATCCTTACTCCTTATCTTTGGGTAGCACATCTACTGATCTAGGCTCCCAAACCTGAAAACTCTGAGCCTTCCACCAACCATCTCCTTCTCAGGCCTTGACAAAGCCACCTGTCAACTCACTATCAAAATTGGCCAGGGCAATGTGAGACAACCCAGTAGTGGAAGCCCCCTCTAAGTACAGGAGTCCTATCTCTTTCTGATGACTAAGTTTAGCTACCTTCCTGTGAAAGAGAATCCTTTCCTTTTCCACGAGTCTTTTAGCAAAAGGAACCCAAAGCTACCAGGTGGTGATTTGTGGGAGTTAATCCTAAGTAGACCTCTTTCATCAAGTTAAAAGGCCTTCATCCTCTTGGAACTGACTTTCAGACACACAGGACCAAAAGTTGTGGTGCTAGGAACCCCAAATTCCCCAGATGAGCTTTTAAAAGTAATGTTAACCAGAATAACTCTTACTTTCTTACTTGTCTCAGTACCAAACAATGATCATGTAGTTGAGGTGTATATAACATGTCCTGCATAGAGTAGCATCTACAAGCTAGTGCTTAGCTTGACTTTCAACAAGTCATTGCATGGCCTTAAGGAGTCAGCAATTTCTGGGTGATGTGGAATGTGACAGAATCAGGGGCTATCATGGCCACATATCTACTAATGTAGCTTCCCTGTAATGTGGACCTCTTTGTTGGGGACATTACTAAGCAAGAAGAGTTTTTGTTGGTGACTCAAAAACATTTTATGAGCCCTTAGATAATGTTGCTAGTTGAAGTCCGTCAGTTTAGAAAGAGAGATCCATGATCAAAATATGTGACTCCTAGTTGTCACGAATCACTGGCCATCCCTTCTTGAAAAGGAGTCCGAAGAATCAACTGTCCAACTTCCTAGTTCTCCTTGAAGAGTGATGTATCAGGAGTGAGTATTGGCCTTTTTGGTTAACAGGGTGGGCATGTAACAGTGGAGTGGCCAGATCAGCCTCAGTGAGTAGGAACCCAAAGACAAAAAGCTTTCGGGCTCTGCTGCTCTGACTACTCTTTCTGAGTCCATTAGGTAAGCAATGGGGTGGACAATGACAAAGACGGGTTTGTATGAACTGGTCAGATCAGTTTGTATACTTCCTTGTTAAGTACCTCTTCTATGGAGATGCTCTTTGGTCTGTCCTATTATTTAAAACAAAGTTTTTCACTCTCTACACCCTTAACTATTTGACAACATATATCCTGTTCCCACTTTTGTCCCTGGTTTTCCAAATTTATTTTGCCAGGGCCCTGTATAAACAGTCAAAATTGTTACTGCTGCTGGCTAGTCTGTGTGTCTCTGTTGCCTCGGTCTCCATCTTTTTCCTGGATACTCAGGTGCACAACTTGAAACCCTGGCCATGGGAGGCACTTCCCCTCCCATCGTTTTCTTTTTGTGAGAGCCACCCATGAGAAAAGCTGAGGTGCAGCAGCGTTTCATTATTTCCTTGCATTTACATATCAAAGCAATCATCTCAAGAATAGACTTTGCCCTTTTCCTTTTCCTTCAGCTGGTCGTGTACCATAAGCATGAACTGAGAAGATGGGGGTGGGAGGCTGCCATGGTAAATGACATATAAATGACATGAGATCTGAACTATCTTCTCACCCGGATTTCTCATGCCCTCTGGTCCAAATCCTAGATGCACAACTTATATTGTACAACAGGTTCTGCTAGGGTTGTTGCATCTGATTGCTTGGTGGAACTAAGAGAACCCAGCTCACGAAGGGGAGCTCTGGTTGTACAGTCTGTACCTACCACAGTCAGTTACACACCATGAGCTGATTTTCAAATTGTAGATAGTTCTCTTCTGCAGAATCCCTAGAGGTCTGTATTGTGTCTCTCCTACTGAGCTTACTATAAATTACACAAGACACATTTTCTCACCACAGAAACTGCTAATCATAAAGTTTGGCCGGTAGGGCCTAAGCCACAGAGCTGCTTATACACCATATATGGGTCTACTGATGAATCTTTTCCTGCTCTGGGCTCTTCTCAAAACCAGCAGCCTTCTTTGTCACTAAGTAAATGAGTGAGAACATTTCCAAGTGAGAAATACGTGTACCATAACTTCGAGGAGCCTAATATATATTGTGTTTTGTTTGACATTTTTTCAAGTGGCAAGGAGTGTAATATGCAATAATTTAAGATTTGCTTTTACTTTTGAGAGGATGCTACAGCATGCCCCAGACCACTAGACCCCTAAATTTCCACTCAAATGTTTGGTCCCTGAGTCTACCATCTGCCACGTTTGCAATGTTTAATTTTACTAAAGCCTTCAAAGCACTTGACATTGCTTGTCTGTCTGGAGCAGTGACCATGATGGCATGATGCCACTGATACAGTGGGTTTTTGGCATGCTCTGCAGAGTGTCCACATGACTTAGGTCCCTTCACACCATAGTCTGAAAGATGTGAAGAAGAATTAAATACGGAAGCAGTAAAGGGAAAAACTATGAAAAATATATGTATGTATGTTTGTATGTAATCACTGTCTGTCCCTCAGGAAGCCTAAAGTTCTTGTTATTCTTCTTTCTGAGAGGGATGGAAAAGAAATCACTCACCAGATCACTGACCACATTTAATGTTCCTGAGACTACACTGATCTGCAATAGCAAAGATGTCGCATGTGATCACGTGTACTTGGAGTCACAACCTGGTTGTGTTTGCAGTAGTCTACTGTGATGGACCTATTTGGCTAAAATTAAATGCAGATATTCCATGGATTACTAGCCCTGAGGTTTTTACATACTCAAGTGTGGCATTCATCTGTGAGGATCACATAGGATGCAATATTTTTATTATTTTAGATGGCAATATGGGAAAGAAAGGGGAGAAAATTTCAGCTATTTCAGTTTCAATAACTCGGATACTACAGGCCAAGAAACCAATATGTGGGCTCCTGCAGTTGTTAACTATGTTCATTCCAGCTACATACAAACACAGTACTCAAAATCCTTCAAATAAGTCAGCACAGTATTTCCCTGCTCCCAATTTACAGTCACCCAAGCAAATGGGTATCGCTTTCTTGAGGGAAAGCCTGTGAAAATCTTGCTGTAGACATTTGCTATAGTGTTGTGGAATCTTTCCTCTTAGAAACTTGGGTTCTCTTCCACCAATAGTTTCTGGTTGTAAAACTTGGCTCTGGTTCAGAAATGGTGTATTGTATAGATACACTATATTTTGGGTGATGGATCTTTGGGTTATTTTCAGTTGTGAGGCTACTATCATGATTTATGAACAAATATTTTTATGTATTTGTGTGAACATGTATGTTTATTTCTCTTTGGTAAATATCTAACAGTAGAATCCCAGAGGTTTATGTCAAACTCTTTTTGAAAGTTGGTTATACCATTTTTATGTTTCTCCCAGAAATCAATGAGGTTTATGTGCTCCAAATCCCCAATGGTTGATGTTGTCATTGGTTCTAAGGTTAGCCATTCTACTGCATTTATCTCATTGTAATTTGAATTTGTATTTCCTTAAAAAGAAATGATATTGAGCATTGAATGTGCATTTTTTCCCCTTTGTATAGCTTTGGTGCTAAAGTTTTTATTTAAACATGTTGCCCACTTTTTAAAATTGGGGTACCTGCTGTTTTATTTTTGAATTAGGATCTGGATGAACATCGTCATTTTCTAGTCTGCTGCCTTCTTTTATTTTGTGAATGATACCTTGGAAGATGAAAATTTTTAAATTTTGATGAAATTCAATTTATCAGTGTTTTCTTTTATTGATTGGGATATATTACTATTACTGCAGCTTTTTTCATGAAAATCTTGAAATCAGTATAACTCTAGATTGATCTCTTTTTCAAAATTACTATAACCACTGTAGTTTCTTGGCTAGAGGTTGATAATTATTCTATTGAATCAGTAGATCAGTTTGGCTAGAACTCTCATGTTAGTAATATTGAGTCTTCAGTCCATGGTATATACTTCCATTTATTTCAGTTTTTTTAAGTTTCTCCTGGCAGCATTTTGTAGTTTTCTGTTTGCTACATTGATTGCTAATAACTGCATTTTTATGCTACTGTGAATTTGTTTTCTTATTTTCTGATTGTTCATAGCTAGTATATAGAAAACTATTCTTTTGTATATTTATATCTTTAGTCTGTGTTAAGATTGATCATGAGTCTTCTAGTGGTTCTGTGGGGGGGTAGGCTTTTTAGAATTTCTACATAAAAATTGTGCAATCTGAGAATAAGTATAGTTTTAACTCTATTTTTTAAACAGTGTATGCTTTAAGTTTGTTCACTCGCCATATTATAATGGACAAGGTCTTTGATATACTGAAGTAGGGGGAATCATTGCTTTGTTCCTGATATTAAGTGAAAAATATTGCCTTTCACTAATATAGTCGTACCTCAGTTCATGAACTTAATTTGTTTTATGATTTTGGGGAAGATGGCCATATTGGTGCTTGTGTTTGTGTAGAGAAGATGGCTACAGTTGTGTTTATCACCCAATGTGGAGTTTGTGAATGGAAGCAAAATTTGTCGAATGCTTTTGTTTGAGAAATGAATTGTTTGCTAACAGAAGAGTTCGTGAACCAAGGTATTAATGTATATATCATGTTGACTTATTTACATTTATTTTTGGGTTCAGGAAGGTCCCTTCTATATGAATTTTTTGAAAATTTTATCAGTTATTGGCTACTGGAATTTACAAATTAGTTTTTTCTACATCTATTGAGATGACCATATTGTTTTAGTCCTTCATTTTTTTTTTTTTGTGGGTACCGGGGGGTCGACCTCAGGACCTCGCGCGCCAACAGGCACCCGTGCCACTGAGCGATATCACCGGCCCCTTTTTCGTATGTGGGTTCCGGGAGTCGAACTCTGGCCCTCGCGCTTGCCGGGCAGGCGCTTAAGCCGCTGAGACATCTCACCAGCCCAGTCCTTCATTATTTTAAACTTAAATATTAATCATTAATCAATTTTCATATGCTTAAACCTACTGCAACAATGAATACCAAAGTTGTTTCACTAAACTTCCTCTGTTGGGTTTCTCCCCACAAAGAAAGGGCAGCCTATAAATTGTTTTTTAAATTTTTGTAATACATCATTTCTAATTGTTGCATAATCAACATAATGAAAAGGCAATCTATGGAATGGGAAAAATGTTTGTAAACCATATATCTGATAAGGGTTAATTTCCAGACTACATAAGAAATTCAACTTGGTAGAAAAAACTAATAACCTGATTTAAAATGGAATAAACACTTGAATAGATATTTTTCTAAAGAAGACAGACAAATGTTTTCACATACCTCTACATGAAAAGATTTTTAATGTTACTGACCACTAAAGAAATGCAATCACCCCCCGGTACCCACAAAAAAAAAAAAAAAAAAAAAAAAAAAAAAAGAAATGCAATCAAACCCACACCGAGATACTATTTCACATCTGCAGGGTGGCCATTGTAAAAGTAAATAAAACAGTCATGGGCAAGGATGTAGATAAATGGGAACAAATCTGCTGGTGCCTTGATCTTCAATTTCCCAGCCTCTAGAGAAGTATGAGAAATAAAACCCAATCTGTGGTGTTCTGTTACAACAACTTGAACAGTCTAAGACAGAGATGGTGAAACTTTTACAGACTGAGTGCTCAAACAGCAACCCAAAACCTACTTACTTATCGCAAAGTGCCAACGCTGCAATTAAACCTGACTGCTCTGCTGCCAGGGCAATGCTGGCAACTTGCTGGCAGGCTGACAGAAAGAGCTCTGTGTGCCTGCTGCGGCACGCATGCCATAGGTTCACCACCTCTGGTCTAAGACAATAGTATTCACTATGAAGCTATAAATATCAAGTAGTACTAATCTTCTCAAGTGGGATCCGTGTCTATAGGAAACATCTAAGGCTGAAGCAGTTATGTCACCTCACATGCTTACAGCTTCAGTTGACAGAATTTAAGCCTACAGCATTTCAGCAACCCCACCTCTTTGCAAATCCAGGCACCCTCTTTGCACACCCAGGGAGCCTGTCCCCCAAGATAAGAAAGCTCTTGCTTGATCTAGGTTTTCTCAGTTGGGCAACAGGAAATCAAAAATACTATGAACAGGGGCCAATTTTTCACTGACACATAAAATATAAATCCATAGGAAAAATAGAGCGACAAAATGCCCCTTCTTACCATAATGTTTTTTCCTGGAAATATAGATAGTAAGCTAGCAGAGTAATACTGAAATAACTCCATAATTAATTTTGATTGTGATAACAAACTGAGAAGATATGAAAGAATCTAGAATGTAGTCTAGTTCACTCCCTTCTCTCCATTTGGCTTTGAACAAATTCACTGAAACATGTCCTAGTCTTGGTTTCCTCATGTCTAGATCAGTAACAATAGTACCTACAAATAAAACAAGAATATATTATAAATTTGTTATCCAATTTTTTGTGATTAAGTTAAATAATGTATATAAAATGCTTTGCAAATGCCTGCCAGTTATGCTTAAAAGATTTTAACTGTTATTGTTGCTAATTACAAAGAAATAATTTTATTAGCAATCGTAACTATAGAAAATAATTATGTATATTACAGAAAATATAATTAACAATTTCACCGAAATAGAAAAGCTAAATATATGGATATTTATATAAGAAATAAAATCAGTTAATATTATTAAGAAAGCTAAAAGCACACTTGATAGGGAAATGAAGAAGTCAGTCCTGATAAATGTATTTTTTGTACATCTCAACTCATTTATGGTCAGTCCAGAATTTACTGAAACAAGGAAGAAATGGCAGCCTCCCAAATTTTCTGAGTTTCCAAAGAAACAAATAAGCCAGACACCATTATTCTCAACTGCGTTGAGGAAAATAGCACACATTCTAGCAGCAATTCTTATAGGATTCTTAACTCTGATCTAAATCACATCTACCATTAAATATTACTCAATGATTTATGTAGTCAATTTCTACATTTCTTGGGAATGTACAGGTTAGCAACAGAAAGCCTACTAATTTGTATGGACGTTACCAGTCATAAAGCACCCTTGTGTACACTAATTGATACTATGCTTTATAAAACTCTGAGAAGTAGCACAGGTCATGTTAGCTTCCATTTTCCACCGAGATAGCTGGTGCTTTTAGAATGTAAATGGCTTGTCTAAGATTGAAGGTGGGTAACAGATTTTCGATTTGATCCAAAGCCCTCTGATTGAAACATTCAATATTTATTTTATGCCTGTGCATTTATGCCTATGTATATATGCATTATTCAGGAGTCCCCAGACGTCTAGGGAAGGATGAGCTATAGAGGGACCATTACAAGGATGTAGGGAACATTTTTAACAACAGCTTTTACTTTGCCACCTCTGGTTTAAATAATTGTTGAGTTTAAGAGTTGTTTAATAGCTCTGTAAAATTGCAGTGTATTAATATCATTTACCATCTATTTTCTCCACTCAAATCATAATGATTGAGTTAATGTACCTAAAAATATATACCACTTTTGAGTGCACTTTTGCATGGGATACACCAAAAAAGAGATCCAAGGTTTATACAAGGCTGGGAGATACAGTTCGAGCCCACATCGCCATTTGCCTCACCAGCTGGCACTAGCTGACAGGATGCTACCAGATGGGTCTTCATGAATCTCCTAAATCAACAGTGAAATTGAAAGTGGAGTTATCAAATATGTCATTACCAATAAAAACAAAGTGACATCGCATACCTATTTGATGCACTGAAACAGCCTTGAATCACAAATAGAGCGTCTCTTAAGAAAACTGGAATGAGAAGTGGAAATAAGTACTTTAGAATGTAAATCTGTCTCCTACACTCAGGATAAAACTTTTCAGCAAAGAATACTTCTAAAGGCAGCAATATCCTTTTCTCCACATATAAGGACTCTTGAGATTTTTGCATAAAGGAGAAGGAGATAATGATATATCAGAGAGACCTCAATATGAGAAAATGTCATTTATCAATCCAGGAAATTGATAAATAAAAGTAAAGGTGCTTAGTGTGGTCACTTTACCTGGAAATGCCAAGCTCTTTGATCCACAATCCCAATACCAGATCATGAAGCTCATTACACATCACCTTATAATGCTGCTATCATTGGACGGCTAGCATTGCCCTTACACAACAATGGTATGCAAGATGCAGAGCTGAGAAGCAAGTCAACTCGATTTGATAACCATCTGCATGGATTTGAGTCATTTACTAATTTCTTCAGACCTTGTTTCTTTGAATCAAATAAGGCTTAAATCTACATTTCAAGGTTGTCAAAAGAATTAAATGAGAATATACACAGAGATATAACGCCTTGTGCAATTTTGAGATTTACACAAAGACCAGTAATTTTACAGAAAAGATAATAGAATTGTTCTTAAAACAGTAATGAATGAATGAATAAATGAAGACATAAAAATACAGACATTATCTGAAGAATGTAGGCCATGTGGGACGACAGTACCACCTGGAATATATAAAAGGTCGAACACTGAGGCTTTGTTAATGGAAAAATGGCAATTTTATGTTTAGTCTTGAAAAGTTTCCAAGTTAATAGCTCCCAGAGAGTAGCCTATGAATATTCAGATTACTGAAACTTCATTTCTCCATATTCTCTGAAGACATAGAGAAATACACTTTGAGCAGGCTCTTACTTGTCAGATTTATATTGAATTTTATGTTATATTTCTCACAGTTCACAGCTATATACTCTGTGTGAGTCCTTGGTTAATAATGGCTTGTTCTCAAGCTCCACGAGGAGAGGGACTGCCCTTTTTTGACTTACCTCTGCAGTTCGGTTTCAAACAGTGCCTGGGGAAGGGCACAGGAAGCATTCAGAATTGTTCAAGGAACATGAATCATTCTCTTCATTTCCTAAAAGCATGCCAAGAGAATAAACATTATATCTTTGAGTTTACTTATCATGTGGAACAAGTAGGCTTTGATAGACTCTTGAAGGATTGAAAATGGATCGTTTCAGACCCTCAGGCGCTCCATTACTTGCGTGTGCTACAGAACTTTCAAACACAAGTGTCAAAAGTAGAACCCTAGAATGGTATGATGCTCTCTGGAGCGAGCCTGCAGAGGCTGCTCTGGCCCTCACCACAGGACAGTCCCGCAGGGTGATTTTCAGGGCACTGGTGGGAAACTCGGAAAAGACACAAGTGCTTAGGGAAAACTGGGGCCAGAGCTAGCAACAATCACTGCTCTGGGCCATGACGCAATGTCCTCAATGCACAAGACAATTCCAAAGGTAAAATCTCCACTCCAGGACCCCTGGACTGAACCACATCTGTCCCTTCTTGATATGGAAGGTCCTAGCCTATGCCATCAGGATCCAGAACCACCTGTGAAAGAAAGAAAACAAAGTCTTGACAAAAAGAGTATGTAGTTGCTTGAGTAGAACGGAAGAGATTCAACATCAAACTGCTGGTGAACACAAGCATACAATTTTATCTCTTCTCAAACAACCCTGAAGATCCATGTTCAAGCAAGGACAGAGGTATCTACGTCATGTGATTGTTTTCAGGAGGAAATGTTATGTATGTGATTGTCAAGCTAAAATTAGGATCTGATGGTCAGAGAGTAGCTTATGAATATTTGAATTTGTGAGAGATAGTCCCTGACCAGTGTGGAGTGAAGGAGTTGGAAACATTTCTTGGGAGCTGGCTGGTATTTGAGGAATGAGGCATTTTCTGTTCCATTCTGTCCTACCATTACATGCAGTCCCAGTGGAATCACTTCCCATCGCCTCTCCAGCTCCACATGGTACTGGCCACCGGTCATTTCATCTGGTCCACTTTCTTCCTCTAACCTCTCCAAGCTCCCATCCCACCCCTACCTCCCAATTTGATCTATTATCCACAGAACAGCTAGAGTATTTTTTTATAAAATAAAAATCTGATCTGCTCACTCCTCTATTCAAAGCCCTGAATAACCTCCCCATAAAATCCACTTTTCTTACCATGGTCAATAATATCTGCCTACTGCCTTACCTCTGCAACCATACGCTTACACTTCATAATAGTTAATGTAATTGCTTATATGTATTTCATTATTACCTGTTTGACCTACCAGACTGCAAGCTCTATGAGAACAAAGACAATATCTGTTCCATCCTCAGTGCCTAGAAGAGCCAAAACACTCTAATGGGCCACTTAGTGACCAGTTACTGAATGAAAGAATGCATGAAAATTTCTCACATATTCACAATCAGATGTATTCCTGGGAGATGAACACAATAAAAAAATAGCTGGAATGAAGATAGAATATAGTTTTCACTGACAGAGCCAATGGAGTCCAAAGAAAACAATAGAAATGCACAAATATATATACACATATATGCACATATGTACATTATGTATTATATGTATATGCAATAGCATTTTCATTTTCTTTAGTTACACACCAAATCACCACACACTTAGTAGCTTAAAATAGCACTCATTTATTCGCTCATAGTTCTGTAGGTCTCTCCAGGCAGGCTTGCCTCAATTTTCTGCTTGGGATCTCACAGGCTCAAGCCAAGTTGCTAGCCCGGAAGAGGTCTTATCTATCTAAGCTTACTCAAGTTGTGGGCGGGATTCAGTCTCACAGTTTTCTTACTCAAGCAGCAGCTTCCTTGCTGGCCATCAGTTGGGGACCACTCACCTTACCACGTGGCTCCTTCAGTCTTCTAAGGTAGCAAAAGCATGTTGAATCTACCACATAGTTGGACTCTCTCTGACTTCCTCTTGCTACCAAGAGAAAATTCTCTGCTTTTAAAGGGCACATGTGACTACATGGGGTTAGTTTCCTTTTCAACTATCTCAAAGTCAACTCATTAGCAATGTTAAGCATGCGCATAATCATAGGCAACATACATCACTGCATTCGCAGTTCCAGAGATTAAAACAGGAAATCTTGGAGCTGGGCAGGAGGCATCTTAAAATTCTTCTTACCACAAATAATCTATGCCAAACCAGAGGTGTCTAAGAGAACATTTAGAAGTGTTTCTCTCAAGCCAGGCGTGGTGGTGCACGCCTGTAATCCCAGCACTCAGGAGGCCAAGGCAGGAGGATCACCGCGAGTTTGAGGCCAGCCTAGGTTACATAGTGAGTTCAAAGCCAGCCTGGACTACATAGTAAGACCCAGTCTCAAAAAAAAAAAAAAAAAAAAAAAAAAAAAAAAAAAATGTTTTTCTCTGGGATTTCATTGTTTTCTTTGAAAGAGAATATGTTGACAACCGTGATCCTGAAGTCCATCTCTCCTAATTCTCAGAACTGGCTCTTCTGCTTCCTCTTATGCTAGAAACAGGGCTGTCAGAGTCCTGCAAAGTATCCCTCTCAGCCATGCCTGCCAGTCTTCCCATCATCCTCGGAAGCATTAAGATCTCCATGAATTGTTTGGTTGGTGATCTTAGCACAGTCCCTGAATTTTAGCAATAAAGGAAAACACTCAGTGTAAAGGAGAAAGTATAACAGGGACCGCCTCCTGAATAAGAAGGATAAATCCCAGGAACAGCAAGAAGGACACTCTCAGAATGCCACCTCACACTGCAAGTAGAAGAGGTCGCTGCAGTACAGGACGTCAGAGCCAGAGGAGTGGGTGGCAGAGGTCCCATCGCTCATCCCGCTATGGCTGGCTAGGGTGAGTCCCCACAGGACACCCAGCAGAGCGAAAGGGGAGAACAGGATTATTGACTGCCAGCAATACATCAGTGAGAGAATTTGATTACAAAAGTGGATTCTCACCCCAAATTGATTTATTTCTCAACACGCACTAGTTTAGACCACTTAAACAACAAAGCAATACTATCTTAATACAGAATTACTGACAAAATATAACAGAAACTAAGAGTGCTGGTTTAGGGCACAGAGTCATTCAGTATGAGTTTCATATCCATCATGATTAGCTATGTGACTTGGAGAAATTTCTTTAAACTCTCTAGGCTCTAACCTCATCTGTATATTTGGAATGAGAATATTACCTCAGAAAATTATTGTGAGGATTAAATCGATGTTTGTAAAGCACTTTGCTCATAATAAGTGCTAATTAAATGTTGGCTATTGTTACTATAACATAATATTAAAGAATGTCTTGTTTTTTCCAATACTTACTGACACAAGTATCATGATGAGTCTTGTGGATTAATATTAGGGAAACTTATAATTGTTAAAACAAGATAGGTTGTTGTGAGGAAATTTATGTTTAAATTTATGTTTTTAAAAACAGTATTAATAATATTTAACTCCAGAAACATCAGTACAAATTGGTAGGCAATTATATCTGTTTGAACAATTGCCATAACATACATGAATATTATATTAACATACATGAATATTATATTAACATACATGAACATTATGTTCACATACATGCATGTTATATTCACATACATGAATATCATATTCACATACATGAATATTGATATTCATGAATGAATATTATATAAATATGAAATGAATATTTAGCTATCACATATCATATGAAACAGTTTCTGTGAAGGAAAAAAAAAGCTGTGTGTAAGGTATGGCAAGAAACATTTGTTTTCAAGTTTAAGTGTAAAATGGGACAGAAATCACTGTGGAAATGTTATAAACAGCCAAATTACCCAAAATCAAGCAAACATTCACATTAGAATTCCTCAGGATTTTATGAGGCCAGATATCCTATTGCCTCCAAGCATCGGTGATTACTACTGATTTTAGGGATTCTTTTCTTTCTCAGATGAAGAAATTAAAATGCTACAATATATGCAAATTATTCCATCAGCCTTTGTACAAAGGTTTCAGAGGACAAACAGAGTCCTACCCTTTTGCCTTTTTAACAAAAAGTTTTAGACCTAACATGGCAGTCAAAAAATGTAAGAGGTTTCTTTCAAGTCAGTGTCATACCTCTGTTTTGGGTCTTCTCCATCTCTTCAGTAATAACGCTCAGAGGTTATAGTTTCTTATTATTTTTATAAATCAACATGAATTTGCCCCATAGGAATAGTCCTTGAAAGATATTTGATACCCTGGAGAACCAGACTTTTACATTATTTTGAAATACATTGAAATTCTGTTGGATTTGGCGAACATATCTCCACAAATCATTTAAGATAAAAATCTCTGAAGGCAAACAATGTAGAAGGAAAAAATGTTGCTAAAAATCCAGAAAGAAAAGAAAAGGCACACACTAGACCAGAAGCGAAATGCCCAATTTTGCTCTGCAGTAACCCAAACATAGATTCCAGAATGTCATGCAGGATCAGCTGGCACTGGAACTCAATTCTGAAGTGTGGTCACCCTGACAATGAGCCCATTTCCCATTCTTCAGTTACCCATCTGCTGGCCAAGTAGGGCACTGAGAGTAAAACATCTTTTCATGTGACTTGCTGAGTCTTCAAGTCAGAAATTCCCCTCCGGTCTGTTACCAGTGGCAGAATTTCTAACTGAAAAGTCTAGGGCCTTCCTCTTGAATTTCACAAGACTTCTCTCATGTCTGTCACTGAAATCCCTGCACACCCATGGTTATAGATTTGGAGACTCAAGTCTTGCTGGTAACATGCCCAACATTACCCTTCTTCTCTATAGCCCATGTCACCTACCCAGTGGTATTTTTTTGGAAAGCTAGAATGAGCAAGGTTGGAGGTTACTAGACAGAGAAGGTGGAAAGGAGACATAGTTTTTACTCTAAATAAAACTTTTGGGGCTGGTGAGATAGCTCAGTGGCACAAGCACCTGCCTGGCAAGCACAAGGTCCTGAGTTCGACTCCCAGTACCCACATATGAGAAAAGGGCCAGTGATATCGCTCAGTGGCATGGGCGCCTGCTGGCACACGAGGTCCTGAGTTCGACCCCCGGTACCCACCAAAAAAATAATTTAAAAATAAAAAAATAAAACTTTTATCCACTAGTGCAAGATGGTGACAAAGATGTTTTATTCCTTTCAATAAATGACTAGACAAAAACTAAGAACAGGAATAAAGCCAGGAAACACAGATCTAACAGTTTGATGGCTTCAAAAATTTGGAGGGAGCCTAGAGGGCTCTGAGGTACAGTATATATTTTGGAAGAAAACATGAGCCAATTTGTAAGCAAGCCATAGCATTCTTGGTATAATATCAGTGAGGGTTCTAGGAATATTAGCTTTCCAAAAATACCACTACTAGGCATCGTTTGACTACCCTTGACCCATTCTTTGGATTTACAACATCCCTTCTATCCTAGAGTAACCTGTTTAAACTACAAATAATTTGAAAGCAGATAGTTTTGCATAAATAATGGGCATTCTACTTAATGCTCAAATAATAACCCAAACCTACATTCTGTTTGACCTCAGGACCTTCAACAACTCTGAAAATCCCTGAGGAATTTGTATTCTACAAGTATGCACTGCTTCTTGTCACCTTGGTAACATTCTGTCTCAAAGCTTGTCACCACTCGGCCTCTTTCCTGTCCTTCCAGCATGGAAAACAGAGGCACAAGCCCTCGTGAAAGGCAGAGCTGCTTAGAATCTTTAACGTTTAGCGCAATATTACTAAAAGCTTGTGAATAATAGAAAGAAAACCTTGACCCATGCATTTTACTGAGAAGAGATATTACCACCTTGGGCCACCCTCAACCACTAAATGTCCCTTACTAAGTCCCCAGTGAGTTTGAGGGACCAGCTCCACAACTCAGGGTGGAATATGCTCCTCAACCCAGCGTTCTCCTGAGTCAGGCTCCCCACAAACATAGCACAAGGTGCTTCCTCCATCCACAGCCCCAAGAAAGAACTTTTCCAGTTAAAATATAGAATAAAAAGGAATATGCCATGCTGTGAAGCTCTTCGAAGCTCTGCTTGGCTTCTCCAGATGCCAAGCAGATCCAACATCTTCCCAGACCTCAAAACCATCAGACAACATAAACCTCTTCTCTTGGTAAATTACTCATTCTGTGGTATGTTGTTATGGCAACTGAAAATGGACTAAAAAATCCCTCAAAACAAAAACTCTTGGCAGTTTTAACATAGCAGTCCCTTTCCACACACTCCTACATTCAGGAATACAAGTTTCTCCAAAATAGCAGATCTTCCTCTTGGCTAGAGCCACCTGCAATAGAAGCATTACCCAATTGAAATCTAACAAGAAATGTATTTTTACAGAAGAGGAGGCTGGTTTGAGAAAGTCCTGTCATTCTGGCCAAGTGCCCCCTGGCCTACCTGATTCTAGTGCTGTGACAGGCAGCTAACAAGAATTAACCATGATAATGATACGGGAAATGAGGTCTCACTTAGAAGGAGGTGAAAATATCCAGACAAGAGCCACCAGAAGAAAGCGCAGGTAGAGCCTGTCAGTGGTAGAGCTGCACACTGCATCTTCAGAGCTGCGTCTGAGAGAAACGGTATAATCTATGCAGCCTGCATCCCTGCCACCTGTCTTGAGACAGGCTCTAACCTGCTAATTAGTCATTACACTTGGCATTCAAGGCTTGTTCATCTCTCCTAGTACACTCACTTTCTGAAATCACATGTTTATTATTTTATTGGTCCATGTTGAAGACTTTTGAAGTCCAAGGTCTAAAGTCATTTGCCTTGATACGTGAAGGTAGCCAATAATATCATCATTTTAAAGCCCAGTTAATGTCTTCTGCCATTGCTATTGTCATAGGCTGATTACAGTCTACACTGATTAGAGTTTCCATAAACAGGCCGCCGGGGCATAATGTAATCACAGGCACTTCATACATTTGTTCTGCAGCAGCAACTGGACTCATCTACGACTCTGACTCTGAACATCTTAATGGAGTTAACTGAAGTTAATATCTCCAATAAAGAAGCCGGACTTAAAATGCATGCCCTAATGTCATTATGAAGAGAGACAAATAAGAAAAACACTCAAATTGCCTTTGCACAGGAAACTCCTCTTACAAGTGAATCTACTGGGAAAAAAAATCCAAATTTCTGATGATGCATTAAAATACCGATCATAAGCCTACTCATTGTATTTCTAAACTAAAACTCATTTATTTGATACTGGTTTTGAATTTATAATGAGGCCGTTTAAAAACAGCAAAAGTTGTGGAGATGTGCTAGACAGTCGTGTGCCACCTAAGGACACTTGGGTCAACTACAAACCACGTGTTCAGCACTGGTCCCATAGATTATAATGGAGGTGAAAAAGTCCTTTTCCTGATGCGGTCACAGCCATGGTTAGGGTCATAGAGTTGTATCAATCACTTGGTTGTGATGACACTGGCAGGATCAAACCCTACTGCCCAGCCAGTTGTATAAAAGTAGAGTCCATAGGGCTGGTGAGATGGCTCAGCGGTATAAGCACCTGCCCGGCAAGTGCAAGGGCCCGAGTTCAACTCCCGGAACCCACATACGAAAAAAGGGCCGGTGATATCGCTCAGCGGCACGGGCGCCTGCGAGGTCCTGAGGTCGACCCCCGGTACCCACAAAAAAAAAAAAAAAAAGAGTGCATAAAATTATTAATCATACACAATGCTTGATAATGCTAATAACTGCTGCTGGTCTATGTATTTACTTTTATCATTATTTTAGAGTATACCCCTACTTATAAAAGAATTTACTGTGCTCTTTTGATCTCTTGAGTGCTTGAAAAGGCCATGTCCAGTGAATGACATATATACCAGGCAGTTTTGTATTCCATACTTGTATCAGTCAGTGTTTTACTGGAGAAACAGATATAACACAAGATATACAAATGTATAAGAAATTAGAAGATTGGCTTACAATGTTCAGCCACAGAGTTGGATGAGGAAGCATGCAGAGGGCGTCTGCACACTGGAGACTGCAGGTTTCAGTCCAAGGTCTGGAGTTCACTGCAGTG
This sequence comes from Erethizon dorsatum, assembly GCA_028451465.1. Taxonomy (NCBI): domain Eukaryota; kingdom Metazoa; phylum Chordata; class Mammalia; order Rodentia; family Erethizontidae; genus Erethizon; species Erethizon dorsatum. The sequence continues at coordinate 25,687,548 of CM051838.1, read as the reverse complement.
TCCATGCAAGTCCATATCAGGAAGCCAATGGGTCTGCGATGGAAGGCTTAAGAGTCTATGCGGGAAAGCTGAAGGATCCTAGGCAGAAGCCGAAGAGTCTGTGCTGGAAGCCAGGAGAGGACGTCCAAACTGAAGGTGAAGACTGGAGCTCCCCTGAAGAACAGAAGCAAATAAGTCCTTCCTCATTTTCCTTTTATACTGTCCAGATGACAAGCCGCCCTAGGGCGGGTCCTCTACACCCTAGGCTGTAAGTTGCTGAGCCAGCCAACTTAGTTAAGCTTCTAAACTTCTCAAGTTGACACAGTCAGTCAAGCATTAAAATATTCTGTGACACTCACACAACCATGAACTCACCTACTAACACATTCCTAGCACATGTCCATGTCACACGTCACTGTGCTTAACATACTGGACTGAACATTTAAAAATAATTAATGGAGTAAATTTTGTTGTGTTTTTGACAACAAATATTTAAATTGAAAAATTAAGCAAACTCCAAAACAATGAAATAATTTACTTTTTAAGTTAAAATTAAACTAGTAATCTATGTATCAAGTAACAGTCATAACAGCAATGATGACATTAATTTATAGTTGTTTGGTTTGAGGATGTTATAGTTGTTATGAAAGATAATGTATAAGTATCACGATTAAATTAGGTTCTGGATACTTCGTTTAAAAGGTAGAGATACTAACAGAAAATATTTCCAGCTGGGTGTGATGGTACATGCCTGTAATTCTAGCACTCAAGAGGCTGAGGCAGGGGGATCACTGCAAGTTCAAGGCCAGCCTAGGCTACAAAGTGAGTTCAAGGCCAGTCTGAAGTGCATAGTGAAACCCTGTCTCAAGAAGACCAAAAAAAGAAAAGATTTCCACTAAATTTCTTTTTTAAAAAGTAAAGTGTCCTATTTACAATAAATGCTTTATATATTAAAATCGATAAGCTAGGTAAGCTTTTTCTTCAGAGATAATGCATAATGTATTTATGCTATACTTATTCTCAGTGAAGAGGAAATATTTGAACATAAATACAAAGCATACACAGCTATGGAGAACAATAATGATTTTTAAACTTAGAAAATATGAATATTTCAAAACTGACTTTTGAGAAAAATATCAGGATTTAACCAATAAAGCAGGAGTTGTGATATCATATACAATTCCCACCACTGTCATACTCTGTTTTCTAATCTAATTTACATGATTACAAAATGTGAGGAACAGTATGTTTGCAAACTATAAACAAATAGACAAATTTGTTTTTTTCCAAGGAGTATGTAAAGATTGAAATTCTTCTATTCCAAAATAAGCTCTCATCTAATTAGCACAAAATTTGTTACAGGGCTCTGCCTTCTCTGAGATCTCATGATTACCCCACACAATGAAAGAGTGGTATTAATGTTCCGAATACTTGTGTTGTTTTGCTTTATTCTTTATACCTGAGGGTTAATGCCTAAGAAAACTTCTCAGGCCCAATTTTTAGCTCAAACAAAAGAATAATGCAAGTAGAAAAGCTGACAATAGGTTATGTTCAAAAGAATAAAGTGGAACAAGTTACAAGATCCATAAAATTTTTGATATGTCAATTAGCCATTAAATCTAACAAGCAAAAAGTTACCTAATTCAATTCTGCTTTCTGGGATGAACTAATCCATTTAACACTGTGACAGTAAAGAATAGTTGAGCCCTTCAGACCTGCATCTGAAATAAATCTGTCCTGATGAAGCAGCGGTTTACCCTGCATTTTATCTGGCAGAGTATTAAAGTGAAAAGAGTGGAAACATCAAAAGGAAAGTGGAAAGCTTTCATGTACAAAGAAGAATTCTTTGGAAATGTGTCACAGGTTGACCCTATGTGGTGAGAAATTCATACATTCCTCAAAGATTCTCAGCCTAATTGTCCTACTAAAATGTGCTCATACAAGGGTACTTGGCTGGGGGAAATGCTAAACACCTTAATATGTAATCCTGATTTATTTTTTGAAGTATGATCACTATAGAAAAAGTCAAAAATACAAAGAAAATAAGTAGCCTAGTAAACATAATTACAGCTATCCCCCAAAACATCCATTATTAACATATATTAGTGATGATTTTTCTATCACAATAATTTTGTCTACTGTAGAATTTTGTATAAGTATAATGTATATATAGTCTTGCATCTGGTTTCTTTCACTTGACGTAATGCCTTTGAGATTCTATCAGGTTTTGCATATATTAGTAGTTTGTCCCTTTTAATTATGAGTAGTATTCCGTTGTGTGAATATACCAAATTTGTCTCTCCATTTTCCCAGTGAATACCTACGCTGCTTCCAGTTTGGGGTCATTAGAAATAAAATCATTGTGTCAAATGGCACCCATATGTTCACTTTAAGAAAATGCTACACTATTTCCAGAATTTTAAAATTTTAGATAATATATGCTCTTTGTAGTTTTCAATTTGCACTTCCCTTTGACCAAATGATGCTAAACATCTTTTCATTTTCTTTCCATTCACATATGATTTCATATCATATTTCGCTCAAATCTTAGTGACAATATTCTTACTGAACTTTAAATCTGACTTGGAACAGGGCTTTATATTTTAGATCTAACTTCCTTGTCAAATATATGGTACAAATAGTCTCTCTGGAACTTGAACATAATGGCATTTTGAACTTCTCATTATAGTGGTAGATTTAAGACATTATCATGTTCAGGAAGAATGCACCATGTCTATTTTCTTGAGGGTTTTATTAGGAATGCAGGTTCAGAGGGCTTTTCGGCATCTGTGAGAAAAATCATGGTTTTTCTTCCTCAGCTAATTAAAATGATGAATTAGTTTAGAATTCCTAATAGTCCTTACATTGTTAATATAAATTCCACTTATTCACAATGCATTACTTCTTTAAATTTTTTTGGGTACCATGTAATGTTTTGATTCATGTGATGTGGTATTGGAATTGCTGTGCTGACATTTGACTTCGGAATGTTTCATTAACTTTTATAAGTAATACCTATAATTTTCTCTTTTGTGTACCTTTGACAAACTTTATTATGGTGATATACTTTATTATGGGTGCACAGAGCAGTATTCTGTCGTTTAAAAACACTTCTCTGTCCAGACATTATTTTCCACTTATCATTTATGATTTCATATATTTCTTTGCCCTTTCTTCATTAAATTTGGTAGTAATTTGTTTTTGTTGTTGATGATTTTTTCCAAGGCCTCATGATTTTATTGATTTAATTTGTTTTTCCATTCTCCACATCAATATTTTCTATTTTTTTTTTCTTTAGTATTTGTTTCCTTCTATTTCTGTGGGTTTCCTCCATTCTTTTTCTATTTGTTTGAGTTGGGAAGTTTATTTTTTATTTTATATAGACTTGCTGTGTTTTCTGTGATGTGTACATATTTATCACTTACATCTTCATAGTGAGTTACAGTTTTCAGTATTAGAAAGTGTCTTTCTATCTCATTTAATCTATATTAGCCCAAATTGTATTTTATCTGATATAAGAATAAAAACATCTACTTCCTTATAATTTCCATCCATCTGCTGTGTTTTTGTCCATCCTTTTTAAAAAATTACTGTTCTGGTCATGTTTCTTGTCTTGTATACAGGCAATGATTTTCACCTCAAATCAATTTCAAAATATTTTTTAATAGACAAATTGCAGTACATCCTTTCACCTTTATTGAAATAACTAATTCACTTGGTCTCAACCCAATCCTGTTTTCTTTAAGTGTTCTGTGTTATAAAATGCTGTGTTTCTCTATTTGGTGTATCTTCTTTATCATTCAAAAACATTTTTTCATCATTATTCAAAAATATAGGAAAATTTATTTTTAATCCATTGGCTACCTTTATGTGCTAACCTTTTACAGTGTCATTAAGACCCTTCTTCTACTTAACTTTTTACTATTTCGGCTACCAATTTAACTAGTATCCTTAGACTCCCTCATATTTACTACCTATTTAGCAGTTACTGATAATCTATTTTCCCTTTTCAGCATTTGCCTGTTACTTATTTAGTCTCATTATTTCTGCTTTGTCAGATCATACAATTGTCTACACACTGGTTTTCTAACCCTGTTCCGGTATCACTTTGGTCTTAGCCCCACAAATAAGTTAAGCAATATTCACTTATCAGTCCTCTTATTTGACATTTCCCTGGTTGTCTCTAAATTGGAGAATATTCGTCCACTGAGTGTCTCAAGGAAAGCTAATAAGGACAAAAACTGTCTGAAATTCCCCTCTCGTTTCCTCCTTTCTCCTCTCTGCCGCATACTCAAAGGGCACCGTACCTTGTCCAACATATCTAATTATCCGACAAACAGCACTTTTCTTGGGCTGCCACTTCTGGACACTTTCAAGCCCCAGCCCTGTAGCTGGGACTGTGCAATGTCCAGTCCCGGATCGCTGTGGCGTGTTTAGCCCTTAGTGCTGTGACAGTGGTTTTGTCTATGCCTAATGGGTCCCCCTCTACTTTTTATTTTGCAGATCGCTGAGCCTCCTTCCCCCACTCTCCATACACATGGCTTACAGCAATAATTCAAGCTCTGTTGAAAGTGGTTCTTTCCCTACTTACTAGAAATTATAAAAGACTCTGCCTCCTGGTAATACTGAAAGTGTGGCTCACCTGACATCTCATTTGTACTCACCAATTCTGTGATTTGGGGAAGAGATGAATGGGGACCATTAGGTTTGGGTGGTGGCCATTATTCTCTACTCCTCTGTCATGTTACCGGTGTAGATGATTGGATTACTGGTGCTCGCTCTTCCTTCTCATCTAATAAGTGCCCTTGTAATCACTGCTTTGGTTTCATCCATAAGACTTGATGTCTTGTTTTTATTATCACTTAGTTCAACATATTTTCTAATTACTATTGTGATTTCTTCCTTGATCCGTGAATAATTTAGTGCAGTGAATTGAGTTTTAATTTCCAGACATATGGTGACTTTCTAGTTATCTCAGTGTGATTGGCTTCTAGCCGAATTTCACTGTGATTAGAGAACATGTGCTCTGTGTCTTCAATCTTTTCAAATTTATTGAGACTTTATGATCCAGCATTTGGTTAAGTTCGCTACTTTTTCCTTTTCTTCTTGTTCTTTTAAATGATACCCCAAATGGTACATGTTTGTGGGGTACTATATGATGTTTATATACATGGTGTAATGTTCAAATCAGCACAAACTTGTCTCCTCATTTATTATCTGTGTGGTGAAAACACTCAAAATCCTTTTTTCTAGCTTTTTTTTTAAAAAAAGAAATACCTTATCCATAGTCACATTACTGTGCAATGGAACACCAGGACTACTTAGCGCTGTGACTTCTTACCCATTAATCAACCACTCTCATTCTCCACAGCTTCTGATAACCAGTATTCTGCTCTCAACCTCTATGACATCAACATTTTCAGATTCTAAATATGAATGAGATCATGTGGCATCTTTCTGTGCCTAGCTAATTTCATGTAACAAAATGTTCTCCAGTTCTATCCATATTCCTGCAAATGACAGGACTTCATCCTTTCTATGGCTAAATAATATTCCTTCATGTATATGTTCCACATTTTCTTTATGCATCCATCCCTAGGTGGGTTCTATATCTTGGCTATTATGAGTACTGCTGTAGTAAACAAGGTGATAGGGAGTAGATATCTCAACTGTCCAATTCCATCTCCTTTGAATATATACTCAGTTGTGGAATATCTGAATCATATGGTTTCAATATTTTTAATATTTCAAGGAGTCTCCATACAGTTTTTCATAATGGCTACATGAAAGTACACTGCCAGAAACAATGTGCAAGAGTTCCCTTTGCTCCACATGCTCACTGCCCTTATTATTTTTATCTTTCTGAAATAGTAATTCTAAAGACAGGTGATCCCATTGTGGTTTTGATTTGTATTTCCCTGATAATTAGCGATACTATGCATCTTTTCGTATCCTGTTGGCCACTTATATGACTTCCTTTTAGAAACATCTGTCTAGAATCTAAATTTTAAATTTACTGGCCATTTTTAATTGCATTTTTTATTTTCTTTATTTTTGCCATTGAATTTGAACTCTTTGTATACTCTGGGTATTAACGCCATGTCAGAAGTATGCTTTGCAAATGTTTTCTCTAATTCTGTAGGCAGTCTCTTCACTCTTTTGCCAGGTAGAAGCTTTTTAGTTTGACAAAATCCCATTTATTTATTTTTGCTTTTGTTTCTTGTCCTTTTGGAGTCTTGTCTAAAAAACTAGTTGCCTATTTTAATACCCTAAAGTGTTTCCCTATGTTTTCTTCTAATTGTTTCCTACTTTGAGGTGTAACATTTAGATCTCTAATGAATTTTGAGTTAATTATTACAAACGATGAGAAATAAGGATCTAGTTTCATTCTGCATATGGATATCCAATTCTCCCAGAACCATTTATTGAAAAGATTCTTCCTCCAATGCTTATTTTAACATCTTTGTCAAAAATAATTTGACTGCAAGTGTATGAGTTTAATTCTAGGTCCTCTATTCTATTCCATTGGTCTATGAATCTAATTTTGTTCTAATAACATGATGTTTTGATTATTACAGCTTTGTGGTATATTTTGAAGTCCGGTAGAATAATGCTTCCTGCTTTGTTCTTTTAGCTTAAAATTTTGTTGAATTTTGTGGTTCTACATAAATTTTAGGGTTGCTTTTCCCATTTTTTGGAAGAATGTCATTGGTGTTTTGATCAGAATTGCATTGAATCTATAGATCATTTTTGAGTAACATGGACATTTTGACCACATTGGTTCTTCCAATCCATGAATATGGGCTGTCTTTCTGTTTCTTTGTCCTCTTCAATTTCTTTATTCAATGTTTTATCATTTACATTGTAAAGATTTTTTACATCTTTGGTTAAATTTACTCCTGAGTAATTTGTTTTTTATCTATTGTGAATGTAATTGCTTTTTTTGATTCTCTTTTCAGATAATTTGCTATTGGCATATAGCAATACTACTAATCTTTATATTTTGCAACATTATTGAATTTATTTATTAGACCTAATAGTTTTTTGGTGGAATTTTGAGAGCTACATTATAGCTTTCATATGGCTCTTTTATTATTATAGAAGTGTGTTCCTTCTATCCCTAATTTGTTTGGGGCTTTATCATGAAAGGGTGTTGAATTTTGTCAAATGACTTTCTACATCTGTTGAGTTTTATGTGCTTCATTCTATTCATATGGTACATCATGTTTATTGATCTGCATATGTCGAGCCACCCTTGCATCCCTAGGATGAGTCCCACCTGATCATGGTGACTCACCTTTCTAATTTGCTGTTGGGTTTGATTTGCTCATTTTCTTTCCTTGAGAATTTTTGTGTATCTGTTAGTATTAGTCACTTTTCCATCCCTGGAACAAAGGAGGAGAATTTTATTTGTGGCTCATACTTTTGGAGGGTTCAGTCCATGTTGTCTGGCTCCAAGACAGAAATGGCATGGCAGAAGGGCCTGGCAGAGGAAAGCTGTTCAACCCATAGCAGCCAGGAAGCACTGATGAAAGGGCTGGGGGCAAGAATACATCCTTCCAGGTCCTGCCCCCATGACTCACTTCCTCCAACCAGGCCTCATCTCCTAATACCACATTCAGCTAGGAATTCATCAGTGTATTAGTCCTCCCTATAGCACCCCTATGATCCAATTGTCTTCAAATCCCCACCTCTGAATAAATGTAATTTTTGGAGATGCATTTTAGATCTAAACTATAACACTGCTCATCAAAGAGAGGTTACTTTTCAAGTTTTGTTCTACTCCTATCTGGTTTTGGTGTTAGAGTAATGCTGGCCTTGAGGAATATGTCTGGCAGAACTTCTTCCTCTTCTATTTTCTGGAATAATTTAAGGAGAAGTGGCATTCATTCTTCTTTAAATGTGATGGCAGTGAAGCCATGTGGTTCTAGGCTTTTCTTTGATGGGAGACTTTTTATTAGTGATTCACTCACATTATTTCTTCTTTGTCTTTTCAGTTTTTCTATTTCTACATGTTTCAGTCTTGGTAAGATATTTTTGTCCAGGAATTTCCCCATTTCTTCTCAGTACCAAATTTTTTGACATGTAACAGTTTAAAATCTCTAATGATCCTTTGTACAGTACTTCTGTGGTCTCAGCTGTAATGTTTTTCTTTTCCTGATTTTATTTGAGTACAATATTCTTTTTTCCTGGTTTAGCTTAGGATTTGTCAATTTTTTTAATGTTTTTGTACAGCCAGCTCTTTGTTTAGTTGAGACTTATCTTTCTTGTCTCTATTTCGTTTTTGCTCTGATCTTTATTATTTCTGTTATTAATTTTGGGTTTGAATTGGTCTTGTTTTTCTAGTTTTTTGAGGTGCAGTGATAGGTTGAGATCTATCCAATGTTTTATTTAGGCAATGATTGCTATGAACTTCCCTTCTATCACCACTTTTTCTGTATCCCATTGTTTGTAGTATATTTAGTTTTTCATTTATTTCAAGAGATTTTTAAATTTCCTTTATAATTTTTCCTTGTTTTATTGGTTGTTCAGGAGTAAGTTGCCTACTTTCATGCATTTATATAGTTTTAAAGGGTTTTCTTGTTATCTCTGATTTTATTGTAGTCAGAAAAGATAGTATAATTTCAATTTTTAAAAACTGGTTGAGACTTGCTTTACTGCCTGTTGTATGACCTTATCTGGAGATTATGTACTGATGAGAAGATTTTTATTCTGCAGCTGCTGGAGAGAATAATCTGTAGATATCTGTTAGGTCCATTTGGTCTAGGGTGTATTTTAACTTTACTACTTTGTTGATTTCCTGACTGGATCATCTGTCCATTGCTGAAAACATGGGGTGTTAAAGTTTCTTATCAGTATTGGGCTAATCTCTCTCTCTCTCTTTGGTTCTATTAATAGTCTATATTCTAATATCTATTAATATTTCTTTTGTTAAATTTATATAATAATCTTCCCTCTTTTTACTGCTTTTGATTCAAAGTCTATTTTATCTGATATGTGTGACTATTACTTTCTTTTGGATTCCATTTACATGGGATATCTTATTCTATCCCTTTACATCCAGTCTCCATATCTTTAGGGGTGGAGTTTCCCATAAGCACCTTATAGTTGAGTCTTGATTTTTTTTAAACCGTACTGCTACCCTATGACTTTTAATTGGAGAATTTAATCCACTTATATTTCAGGTAATTATTGACATGTAATATCTTATCCTGCATTTTTGATATTTGTTTCTACAACAATAAAATTTGAAATAGAATTCATAGAATTTGTTTCTACAACAAGAAATAGAATTTATTTCCACAACAAGAAATAGAATTTATTTCTACAACAAGAAATAGAATTTATTTCCACAACAAGAAATAGAAACTGAAACTGAGGTTATTTGAAGCTGGACTTCAATTCCTATGATGGCTAGACTGCCTGCAGTTCCCTTTTCTAATTGTGTCATTTTTCAGTCCCAACTGAGAAAATGCAACGAATAGGTCAGTAAATGGACCTCCTGCTCCACTCCTCACCCTGTCCCATGATGTTGCCAAGTTCTATATATGGTGTCAGCAGCCCCTTGGCTTTGTCTTTTACGATGGACAGATACTGGGGGGAATCTGCCTGCCCAAATTCAAGTTCACCAAGCTCACATATCTTCAAAATTTCAACCCCATAATTTTTTACTGTCTAGTATGCTTTAAAAAACACACATGGAGGACATCAGCTTATGATAATGGTGGAGTGTATGCTATATAGAAACCTTCCTACTGTGTAGAAAATCTAGAAAACATGTTTTGGCCTATTTTCAGGTTTCTAAGATTGAAACCTTTTTCCAACTACTGTATCTATTATTAAGACAAACCCTACTACTGAGGTCAATGAATCCATTCCACTTCATCTACTAAAGAACTTAGTTCCAGAAATTATTGCTTTTTTGGAAGGATAATAATATATACCTCTAATCTCACTTGCTTTAGCATACAAAACTGTTAAATATAATCCTATTTTTAAAATAAATACTTCAAACTAAATAAACCCCTTCTTCCAAACAGTTAACATTTTCTGCTCCCTTTTATAAAAAAAAAATCCTCCAAGATATTTTCTGTATTCATTTTCTTCACTCACCTCCATCACATTCTCTCTGGAACCCACTCAAATCAGTTTTCTCATTACTTCACCATTTTTTGTGTGTGATACTGGGAATTGAACTAGGGGCTTTGCACTGAGCTATATCCCCAGCCCTTCTTTATTTTGAGATGGAGTCTCACTAAGTTGTCCAGACTGGGATCAAACTTGCAATCTTCCTGCCTCAGCTTCCCAAAGTGATAAGATTACAAGCACACACCAAACTTTTTCTAGAGGACATAGTGACCTCTGATTTCTGAATTCAAAAACCTCCAGTTCTTTTTTATTTTTATTTATTTATTTTTTTGTGTGTGTGGGTACCGGGATCGACCTCAGGACCTCACGCGTCAGCAGGCACCCCTGTGCCGCTAAGTGATATCACCGGTCCTTTTTTCATATGTGGGTACCGGGAGTCGAACTCAGGACTTCACGCTTGCCAGACAGGTGCTTACACCGCTGAGCCATCTCACCGGCCCAAAACCTCCAGTTCTATCTCGTTTGACCAGTCATGATAAAAACCAAAGCCTTATCATTACCCACAGGATTATATCTGCTCTACTTATATTTTCCTTAATACACCTATCACACGTGCCCTTTCCCACCTTATCCACCCTGGCCTCTTTGTTGAACTTGCCTTAGGGCAACTGCACAGCCATCTTAAAGCCTTTCCTCTTCCGGGTCTTGCTGTCAGAAGCGTCCTACACACACTCTAAGATCTGCATGATTCTTTCCTTCACTTCATTTAGGCTTTGGTTCAGTGGCAAATTATCAAAAAGAACCTCCCAAGCGATTTTATCTGAAGTTGCACACTGCGTCATTACCTGGTTCCACTTCCCTGCTGTCTTTTATGCTTAGCCTTTCCTCCCACTATGTATTTATTACCTTCCCTTGTCTAACAGTGATGTGGTCTGTTTTTGTTCAAAGTTATATCCCCAGATATAACTTAGTAAAGCACCTGACCCATGGCCAACCTATGTATATATTTATTAAATGTGAAAAACAGAATAATTTAAATTAATCATAAAGATCTGGACAGGAAATTTACTCATTTCTACTCTTAACCACATTATGTTACAGTAAACAGTTTGAAGCAATAGAGTATGTATTAACTAGTTCTCCACTTTCCCAACTTAATCTGAGGGGGGGGAAGGGTCAACTAATTATAGAGTTTAGCAGATAAGGGAAAACAGAGCAGCGACGATGACACCTACTTCAAGTGGGATGAGTAGGAAGGACTTTATAGATGCCTGTGCTTCTGCAGTGTCCACCTGCTGATTCAGCTGCTACTGTGAGCTCCAATTTGAACACTCAGGGTTTATGTATTTTTATTGTTACACATTTGTAGTATATAGTGATTATATTTCATGTGGGGAGTTGGTACATGTATATAATCTTTTTTCATCCCCTTTCCCTCTCCTCTCTCCCCTCCCTCCATCTCTTGGTCCCTTCCCTTTTTGCTAAAGACCTATTTCCCTATTTCCTGTTATCTTTTATTTTGCTCTTTATGTGTATTTTGGGTTTCTTATGTAAGAGAAGCCATGTGATAGTTAAGCTTCTGTGTCTGATTGATTTCACTTAATATTATGGTCTCAAGATGCATAAGGTGCGTTCATTTCCCTACAAATGACTCGAGCATATCTTTCTTTATGGCACAGTAGTACTTCAGTGTGTATAAATGCCACGTTTTCTTTAGCCATTCACCTATTGATGAACATACAGGCCACTTCCAAAATTTAGCTATTATGAATTATGCTGCTATAAACATGGGTACGCATATATCACTGTAATATGATGTCTTTCACTCTTTGGGGAAGATACCTAGAAGGAGCATAGCTGGGTTGAATGGAATTTCTGCTTTTAGTTTTTTGAGGAATCTCCATATTGATCTCCATAGTGGTCGTGCTAGTTTACATTCCTAACAACAGTGGAGAAGGGTTCCTTTTTCCCTCACAGCCTCACCAGTATTTGTTATAATTTGATTTCTTGATGATGGCCATTCTTTTGGAATAAGGTAGAATCTCAGTGTTGTTTTAATTTACATTTCTCTAGTGGGCAGAGATACTGAACATTTTTCATGTATGTAATGGCCATTGTACTTCTTCTGAGAAATGTCTATTTCACATGCCCATTTTTTGATTGGGTTTTTTATTTTGAGGGGTCTAATTTTTTGCGTTCTTTATATCTTCTTGAACCTTCATAGTTTACCCATCAAGTAAACTGCAGAAAACCAGTAGTGGAGAAGGGGGATAACAGCAGTCAAGATCGAAAAGACAAGCTCCACCTGTCACCAGTCATTTACTAGAAGGTATTTCCCAACAATTACAGTCCTTTATCTTATATGCCTGGTGAGGAAAGAAGAGAATGAGTTATTGACAAAATTGTCATTTTTCTTTTCTGTAGAACCCAAATTAGAAGAGCTCTGTTTAAAAGAAAAACCATTTTAGTTTGCCACAGTTCTGGAGGAGAATGGCACCTGCTTCTTCAGAGATTAAACTAGAGAAGAGCCTGAACTAGATGAGAAATGCAAGCAGTGTTGCTCAGTACCCATGTTTATCTTTCCTAAAATACCATTTTCTTATTCTGAAATTTATGACATCTGACAATGTTGCTGCCTTATAAATCCAGTAAAGAAAGAAAAGTTCCATCATGAAGGAATTTCTAGCTGTAGTAAGCTCTCTTACTACAAAGACCAAGGTTAGTAGCACCCAGCAAAAGAGTTACAGGAGGAAGGGATGGGAAGTCTAACAACCAAATTCTCCCCATGTAAATACATTTTATTTTCATTTTTAAGGATACTAGTGGCTCAATACTTTAATGAACATTTTAAGTGTGATCATAGGTATCCATAAAATTCTTTGTAGGATGTTAGAAATTTTGGTGAAGCTGTAAGTACTCCAAATGCAATAAGTATTTATATTGCAGGTGCCCCAAGTCTGCTATTAATACAATACTCTTAAAGGAAACAGAAATGTATACCGTATTAGTACATCTAAGAGCCTCAGTTAAAATATAAAAATGTATTCCTAACCCTATAAAATTTTCTCTGGGCATTGGGAAAATAATCAATTCCAGAGAATTTTTCTCTCTGAGTCATGGTAATAATAATAAATGATAACTTTTCTCTTAATTATCAACTGTGGAATATCCACAAATGCCTGTAATAATAGTAATTGTTTCTGTACATTATTACAGTGGAGTGTGTACACTGCTCTGGGAACAAAATCTTTCCTTTATTCTTTCTCATGTGTTCTGAAAAGACTCCCAAGAGACATCTAACCTTTATTGAGGGAAAAAAATCTATAAGCGATCCCCAGAGGGATTCTCAAAGCAAAACAGAGAAAAAGAGGAATAAAAGTTGGAAAGATTTCTGAAGCCTAGGGAAAAATAAGTCAGTGTCATAAAATCAATGACCTGACAAGACTGAAATTTTTATTTTCCTCCATTGAGTCCCAGTGCAAGGTTAGCTTTTGTATTATTCTTCTGCTAGGTGGAAAGGATCATAGAATGATGAAATACAAAATGAATGCAATTTCCGAATACCTCAGAGATTCTCCAACTGAATTTTCTACCTGTGAGTTCAAGGTTGGCTTTTCTACTGTAAAAGAAAGTATATCACAGTTCCTGGGAAGAACTTTTGTTTAGAATATTCACTTTCTAATAAATTTCACCTCACAAAACAATGTACTTTTGGAAACGTTCCATGTTACAGCTGACATAGAAGATCCGGAAGCTTAAAGTCTTTCCCATATGTTGGGGCAGACTCCTTTCATCCACTTAAGTGAAAACCAAGTGGAACTTAGAGAAGGCCAAGGCTTGGGGATATAAACAGATGTAGCATCTTTCTGTTTCCTCTTGAAACCTCAACAAAATAGTAAAGTGGGTTTTTTGGAGCTGGGGATCCAAGTCAGGGTCTCCTGCATCCTAGCTCATTCATACCACTGGGCTACACCCCAGCCTCAAGAAATTTTTTTTTCAAGGACTAAACACTCAAAGATAATATAAGTGAGAAAGAAGACAGCATCAAAGATGTCACAATTGTGGCCAGGCATATTCATCCAAAAGAAAATCTTGGCCCATGAGGGATTTTTACATTGAAATGTCAGCACATCTGGGACAGAATGAAGGTAACTAGAAGAGCAATAATTGACACAGCAGAAGGAAGAACAATCTTAGAATTGAAAGTGACTGTCCCTTGGGGTCAGGACAGGGAGTGACGGAGACTCCTGTTTCTCTTCAAAGCCATTTAACATCATTTACTTTGTACCTATTAACTACTGCATAAAACTAAAATTTAATATATTGAGTTGAAATTCAAAGGAGAATTTATAGGAGGGATAATAGCACTTCTCATGGGATGGGAAGGATTGCAAGAAATCAACTCCTGTTGATTTGTGAAGGGAAGTAATGTGCGGCATTTCTGGGCTTGGGCATTTCATTGTTGGTGAGAGTCCTTTTTGTGTATGCTCATTTCCCTCCACCATGGTGAGCAACAACATTTGAGAAGGGCCTCTTCTCCATACTTGGGATTCTGCATGAGTATGAGCAAAGCCCTCTGCTCATCCATGATGGCTATGGGTATATGCAAGAAATAACCTGTATTGATTTAATGCAATTCCAATCAAAATTCCAACAGCATATCTCACAGAATTAGAGAAAACAATCCTAAAATTCATTTGGAATCAGAAGAGACCTAGAATAGCAAAGGCAATTCTGGGCAACAAAGGCAAGGCAGGGGGCATCACTATCCCCGACTTGAAATTATACTATAAAGCTACTGTGATAAAAACAGTGTGGTACTGGCAAAAAAACAGACCTGAAGATCAATGGAACAGATTAGAAGATGCTGAAACAACCCCAGACATACTAAGCCACCTTATCTTTGACAAAGGTGCCAAACACATTCGCTGGAAGAAAGATAGCCTCTTTAATAAATGGTGCTGGAAAAACTGGCTCTACACATGCCGAAGATTAAAACTAGATCCATATCTTTCACCATGCACTAAACTAAATTCAAAATGGATCAGAGATCTAAATATTAAAACAGACACATTAAATCTGCTGGAAGGTAGGATAGGTAAAACCCTTGAAGACATTGGTGTAGGCAAAGACTTTATGAATAAAAACTCAACCGCACGGGAACTATCCCAAAGAATCAATAACTGGGATCTCATCTTATTAAAAAGCTTTTGCACAGCAAGAGAAACCACCAACAGAGTGAAGAGACAACCCACAATGTGGGAAAAAATGTTTGCCAGCTGTTCCTCAGACAAAGGATTACTATCGAGAACATATAAAGAACTCAAAAAAATCAGACCTCCCAAATTTAAAGACCCACTCCAAAAATGGGCATCTGAGATGAATACACATTTCTCAGATGAAGAAATACTAATGGCAAATAAATATACAAAAAAATGTGCAACATCACTAGTCATTTGAGAGATGCAAATTAAAACAACACTGAGATACCATCTCACCCCAGAAAGAATGGCTACTATTAAGAAATCAACTAATAACAAATGCTGGAGGGGCTGTGGGGAAAAAGGAACCCTTCTTCACTGTTGGTGGGAGTGTCGACTGGTACAGCCACTGTGGAAGTCAGTGTGGAGATTCCTCAGAAAACTAGGGTTGGAGGTCCCATTTGACCCAGCTATTCCCCTTCTGGGCATCTTCCCAGAAGAATTAAAAACATTGTACCACAGCGATATATGTGCGCCCATGTTTATAGCAGCACAATTTGTAATAGCCAGATCTTGGAAACAACCCAAATGCCCATCAACTGAGGAATGGATAAGAAAGATGTGGTATTTTTATACAATGGAGTACTATTCAGCCATAAAGAAGGATAAACTGGAGACTTTTATAGGTAAATGGATGCAACTCGAGAAAATACTCATAAGTGAAATAAACCAGAAGCACATGTGTAAGCATCGTATTATCTCTCTAGTATGAGAAACTGAAAGAGTAAATAAGATCCAAAATGTACAATAGACATGGTGAATCAAAAAGAAACTGGTCAAAAGGAAAGAGAGACTGGAATAGGGAAAAGAAAGAAGGGAAAGGGAAAAAAATTGTATATATATATATATATATAAGATGGTTAAGATAGATACACTACCATTTTTACTTAGTTCATTGAAGAGTAAGGTTTGTGCCAATAATGTTTGGACAATTGAATGCTAATGTCTGGTGTCCTGAATAACTAACTTAAAGATAGTAATACGTAATGTATTAACCATTGTTACCCTCCTATTATGTTTGTTTGAAAATTTGTTCTTCTTTTGATTTGTTTTGTTTTTTCTTCTCTTTAAAATAAAAAAAAAAAAAAAAGAAATAACCTGTATTACTTTAACTGCTGTCATTTGGGGGACTGTTAGATATTACTAAGTAATGTTGACTGCCTTAATTAGGAATACAGCTGAACCAAAAGGACAGTCATATTCAGAGACTGTCTCAGTCCCTATCTCTCTTGTGCCACGATTCTGACATTTAGCAGCAATGTGGCTACCTGTACACAGCTCCTGGGTTTCACATCCCATGGCATCTTTCAGCTGAAGGGCAGGGAATTTCTTCCTCCTTTTAAAGTCAGACACCTTGGGAAAAGACTCTGATGGCCATGAGTACCTGCCTGAGCCACTAACAAAGGTCAGTGATCAGAGTTAGAAAATAACAAATAAGAACACATAAGAATCATGTAACCTTATGGTTGGGAAGGGACTCGGGCATTGCCCCAAAAAAACAGAGTAATGTTCCCAGCACAAAAGGAGTTGCTGGGCAGACAAAACAATGGGCACCCACTCTTATGTTGCTATAAATGTACTTTATCTCCTTAGTATATTGATGTTTAAATCAAAGTAGAATCTATTATACAATCCTGGCTGAATTTACAGTTGCATTCCCATCATTCACCAAAACATATTAATGACTTTAAGTAGTTGCCCAGAACTATAAATAATTTCCCAACAAGCCATGCTGATTTATTCCTGAGTCTTTGACACATAATAGAATCTACTTATCTCACACCCAAGTACCCAAGTCAACTCATCCCTAGAGATTCAACTCAAGGGTTACTTTCTCCGAAACACCTCCCTGGAGACACTGTCCCTTGGTGAAGAGAGTCCAGGCTTCAGATGCAGACACTTGCTGAACATCTATCATGCCATGTGACCTTGGTCAATTTATTTACCTCTTAGAAATCTAATCAACATTGGGATGGGCCTGTGGCTCAGTGGTAGAGTGCTTGCACAGCGTGAGCAAGGACCTGGGTTCAATCCCAGGGATCTGAAATTAGAAAACATGAGAA
Source organism: Erethizon dorsatum (assembly GCA_028451465.1). Taxonomy (NCBI): domain Eukaryota; kingdom Metazoa; phylum Chordata; class Mammalia; order Rodentia; family Erethizontidae; genus Erethizon; species Erethizon dorsatum. Next base: position 25,670,156 of record CM051838.1, on the reverse strand, counting down.
CAATTTCTTAATCCCTCCTGGACTACATGCCTCACCTCTAAACAAACTGCCCCTAAATAATTAGTAGAAGCGAGAAGTACAACCTAACAAAATACTAGGCTTGTTTCAGAATGGATAGATGATCATATCTGGATGCTAAATTATATTGATGTACCAATTTTTATACTAGTTGCATCTAATTGTTTTGACAATTCAATTTAGTGGACTTCCAAAGTATCTCAAAAAAAATCAACATCTATAAACTGATAATGACAATTGTAATGTGATAAATGGACTAGAAATAATATATGTATGTATCATTTCAGAGCATAGAATGTAAAGTTTGGAAGAACATATTCTATATCTGACTTGATATGGTCATTCAAATTTCTACGTATTTATCTTCCATTGTAGTATATGAACTCCTTGAAAGCAAGGACCATGCTTTACTTATATTCATGGAGCAGAACAGTGTTAGAACCTTAGATTCACCTGGAAATTTTTAAAAATGCTGATTATTTCTCTTAATTTATCTGGGAGGCAACCAGGACACTGATGTTTTTAAGTCTTCCCTGGAGAGCATAAGCTGCTCCCAGGATTGAAAAATCACTGCTCAGACTCCATTAAACGTTTCATTTATATGCAGCTTTCACCGTTACCTGTAGGAAAGCCTATAACCTTAGTGAAGGTGGCCATTTAATGAAATGCGTTCATCTGTGGTGACTTGGAGGAAGCAAAAGGTAATAGACGAGGAGCTCAAGGCTAAAAAAGGGTGAGTATAGTTGGTCATTCCTTTTCTCTCTCATGATTGCTATCTTAAAAATGAGAAAAATTGTCTGTCTTACAAAATTGAGGAGAAAAGATATTGCTCATCTTGTCTTTTCTCAAATTCTTATTGATAGGTTTTAGATTTTTAACTAGCTTGCAAACTATCCATTATCTCCACTATGAAAGTATGAAGAATAATGAATGCCCATTCCATTTCACAGAGCAGAAAATATTTGCCCCTCATTCCGGACATTCCTGAAATGCATATGGGAGTTGGGGGAGGAAATAGTATATATCAACTGCTTCTAGCATTGGTTAATGACACATATTGAATTTGCATTTCTTTTAAAGATACATTTGGGATTTGTGCTCTTTCTTATTTGGTAATGAAAGTGTGCAGTAGATAGTGGAGATTGGCAGCAGCCCCAGGTGTTGCCCAGTAAATAACACTGCCAAAGGAGTATTTACTACCAGAGTTAGTAAAGAAAATGGGTTTAGGGCCGGTGAGATGGCTCAGCAGCATAAGCGCCTGCCTGGCAAGCGAGAGGGCCCGAGTTTGACTTCCGGAACCCACGTACGAAAAAAGGGCCGGTGGTATCGCTCAGCGGCATGGGCGCCTGCTGGTGCAAAAGGTCCTGAGGTCGACCCCCGGTACCCACAAAAAAAAAAAAAAAGAAAATGGATTTAGAATAAACCAGTGGTGGTGAACCTTTTAGAGCTTTCAATGATAACGAACAGCCCATTGCAGCATTCGTGCCATCGGTTCACCACCGCTGCTCTAGACTCTGTAATGGCTTTTCAGACTTCTCCTTACTTCTCTCCTTTTTCCTTTGATACTTTTTAAAACTTTTCTTTTATTAGCACATGTTTGCAGTTCATGCAGTTTACAGTCATCTTGGGGAGTGGTTACATGTACACACCCCAGCCTGTTTCCTTTTGAATCCCCTTTTCCCCTTCCTCCTCCTCCAATTTCCCTGTCCCATTTTTCCTTTTTTTTTTTTTTTTTTTTTTTTTGTGGGTACCAGGGGTCGAACTCAGGACCTTGTGCGCCAGCAGGCGCCTGAGCCGCTGAGCGATGTCACCGGTCCTTTTTTCATATGTGGGTACTGGGAGTCAAACTCAGGACCTCGCACTTGCCAGGCAGGCGTTTATGCTGCTGAGCTATCTCACTGGCCCCTATTTTTTCATTTTTGCTGATATTATTAATCTTAGCTCATGTTATGGCATATAATTCCTACATTAATTGAGGTTATTAGGTGCCTGTACATGGCATATCTTTATTCGACTTATTTCCCCTTCCCCTCCTCCTCACACCTTGCACTTTTCCCATGGACCACTTCCCTATTGCAAGAGATCCAGCTCCTTGTCCCCTTCTATCCATCCTTATCCTCTTTGTACTTTGCCTCAAATGAGAGGTACAGTATGATATTTAAGCTTGTGTATCTGGTTTATTTCACTCAACATTATATTTTCCAGGTGCACCCATTTTCCTGCAAATGTCTCAAATCTGTCATTCTTTGTAGCTGAGTAGTATTCCATTATATATAGGTACCACATTCTCTTTATCCAGTCATCTGTTGATGGGTACACAGGCTGTCTCCAGAATGTAGCTACTACAAGTTGTGTTGCTATAAACATTAGTATGCTATAAATATTTGTATGTATCACTATAGTATGATGTCTGAAGATCTTTGGGGAAGATACCTAGCTAGCAAGGGGATTGCTGGGTCATATGGAATTTCTAATTTCAGTGCTTGGAGAAACCTCCATACTGATTTTCATAATGCTTGTTGCACTAGTTTACATTTCCACCAACAATGAAGGAGGAATCCTTTTTCACCACATCCTCACCAGTATTTATTGTTTGATTTCTTAATGATTGCCCTATTTTTTGCAGTGAGATGGAATCTTAGCATTGTTTTAATTTGCATTTCTCTGATGGCCAGAAATGTTGAGCATTTTTTCATATATTCATTGACTATTTGTATTTCTTCCTCTGTAAAGTGTCTGTTCATTTCTCTTGCCCATTTCATGACTGGGTCTTTAATTTTATTTGTTTTTGTTTTGCTTTGCTTTTTTTTTTTTTTTTTTAGTGCTTTGTATGTTCTAGATATTAGTCCTTCATCTAAGGAGTAGCTGGCAAAAACTTTTTCCCATTCTGTAGGTTGTCTTTTCACTCTACTGCTTGATTCTTTTGCTGTATAGCTTTTCAGTCTGATGCAATCCCATTTGTTGATTCTTGCTGTTATTTCCTGTGCAGTTGAGGACCTGTTTAGAAAATCTTTTCCTATACCTATGTCTTCAAGTATTTTACCTATTTTATCTTCCAGTAGGTTTAATGTTCAGATCTTTGATCCACTTTGATTTTAATTTAGTATATATTACTAAAGATATAAGGGTCCAGTTTCAATGTTCTGCACACAGATAACCTGTTTTCCCAGCACCATTGTTGAACAAGCAATCTTTCCTCCAACATATGCTTTTGGCCCCTTTGTCAAAGATCAAATAGCTGAATGTGTCTCAGGCCATTTCTGTATCCCCAATTCTGCTCCACTCATCCACATATGTTTTTGTTCCAGTACCATGCCGTTTTATCACTATCACTTTGTAGTATAGCTTGAAGTCAGGTATAGCTATGCCTCCTATTTTGCTCTTGTTGCCCAGAATTGCTTTTGCTATTCTGGGTCTTTTCTGGTTCCATATGAATTTTAGGATTCTTTTTTCTAGATCTGAAAAGTGTGCTGTTGGTATTTTCATTAGACTCCATTGAATCTGCATAACAGTTTAGGGAGTATGGTCATTTTGACAATGTTGATTCCATCTATCCAGGAACACTTGAAGCAGTATCAAATTGCTGAGAGACTAATACATCACAGTGTTACCATGCCTAAAGGGATCTGAAATTAGAAAATGTACGAACAAATTCTTAATCCCTCCTGGAATACGTGCCTCACCTCTAAACAGCTGCCCCTAAATAATTAGTAGAAGTGAGAAGTACAACCTAACAAAATACTACGCTTGTTTTAGAATGGATAGATGGTTATATCTGGATACTAAATTATATTTAGGTACCAATTTTTGTACTAGTTGCATGTAATCGTTTTGACAACTCAATTTAGTGGACTTCCATTCTCTGTTTGAAAACAGAGTTATCCCTAACCATCGAGACCACAATACCATTTCTTTGGACCTCAGTTTCTAAGATAGAACAGTGAAGAACCGGAAGAATTGAATTCCAGATTCCTTTAACTTACACCAATTCTGTGTTTTTAATAAACATACTAAGGAAAAGGGAAAAAAAAGGAATTAACAATCAACCCTTCTTACTGTAATTAAACTGCTGGCCAATTTTGCTTTCCTATGCAACACCCATAGGCCATGTTTAATTCACTTTTTAATTAACTATTACCAAAAGTAGCAATTGTCACACTGCTCCAGAGACCAGCAGAGCCTCCAACACCCTTTGAAGGGTCCACAAGACCACAATTATTTTTATAATAATTCTAAGCTGATTTTTGCCTTAATTGCTCTCATTCTGTCCCATGTGTGCGATGTTTTCTGGAGATTATATGATGCATGTGGTCACAGCAGATTAAGTGTGGAAGCAGAGATGAGAATCTGGCTGTTACCTACTGAGGCAGAAATTTGTTTTAAAAAAAAGTACAGAGATGTCACTCTTGATAATGAACATTTTGTTTGAGAAATATAATTTTATTTCATAAGAAGTATTTCCATGAACATAATATATAACAAGTATATTTGTAAATGAATTAAATAAGTATTTTTAAATTTCCTATATGTAAATGTCAATAAACACAACCTACATAAGCAAAGGATTTAAGGGTCTACCAAAAATAAGTACTACTCAGCCATAAAGAAGGAAAAATTGGAAACTTTTATAGGTAAATGGATGCAACTCGAGACCATACTTATAAGTGAAATAAACCAGACCCATATGTGTAAACATTGTCTGACTAGTGTGAGAAACTAAACGAGTAAATATGATCAAAAATGTACAATAGATATTGTGAATTGGGAAGAAACTTTTCAAAAGAAAAGAAAAAGAGTGATGGGGGAAAGGGAAGAGGAAGAAAGGGAAAAAGAAAAAATATATATGTATACACAAGACAGTTATACAGCTAGTTTCTCTTAGTTCATTGAAAAGAAAGTTTTGTGATAATATTGTTTGGACAAGCTATCATGCCTATATCTTGTACTCTGAATAACTACTACAAAAACAATAATACACGACGTATCAACTATTGGAACTGTCCTACTCACCTGTTTTGAAACTCGGTTTCATTGTTATGTTTATCTTTTTCTCTTTAAATTAAAAATAAATTAATTAATTTAATTATAAAATAAATTAAAATAAAGATTTTAAAAAATACTTTAAAAATTCTGAGACCATAGACTGAGAACTTTTTCTGACTTAAGATAGTGAAATATTGGCTCATATAATTTCTTTGTACGCAGCCGTGATATTTTCAAAATAGTGACTCATTTTCCCCTGTAAGTTGAGTGTCCCTGGCTTCTGCATGACAAACCGCTGTCACATTAGCTCGTCATTCTTCCTTCCACTAACGTTTATTTAGCACAGGCCATGTGTAAACTCCCTGAGGGCAAGAAGCATATCTGCTTTTCTAACCAGAGTCTGAAGCTAGAATCTATCTGCTGAATAAGTTTATGCCATGCAAAACAATGTGAAATACATCCCTCTGGTCTTTTTTACATGATAATACTAAATAAATAAATGGATACCTAAACCCCACTCAGAAAGCTGACATAGTTAGAGAAAGATACACAAGGATTTGATGGGTTTCACTTGAAACTCAGGGCCATTAATGTGAATACAACTTGCAAAGGAATCTAGCAATATTATGAGATACAGTAGAAAACCGTGATGAATGTTGAAAAAAATTTTAAATTATTACAGTGAAAGGCATAATGCCATTCATTCCTTTCAAAATACACCCCTCACTCTTCAAACACACTTTTCCTTTTTGTCCTGCAGAAGGATTTTAATCCCATCATTCTGGCCACTTTCTAAAACAGCTCTGGAGTCCTCTTCTGTGAGTGTCTTCAGTCCTGCCGTTGTGGTTGCCTCAGTGTCCTGAACCTACTCAAAACATTTGCCTTTCACAGACCTTTTGACTCTGGGGAAGAGCCAAGGTTACGTGGCATGAGGTCCAGTGAACAGATGGGTGAGGCCGCACTGTGACATTTTTACAAGCTTGCATTTCCATTAGATAGCACTTGGCAACAGCATTCATCTTATTTTTTAATCACACTTCATAAACACTCAGGAAAGAGGACTTCCAGAACTGCTTCAGAAAGTGGCAAGAATGATGAGAGAAGTGTGTTTGAAGCATAGGGGAGTATTTTGAAGGAGATTAATGGCAATATCTCTTTTATTGCAATAAATGTATACATTAACCACATATTTCAATCAAACCTTCATACTTTATTTCCTTGGATAACTGATATATGCCTCCACCTGTCTCCTCAGACATGCATCACTTCTTCCTCAACCCTCACTCTCAGCTGATGACTTAGTTTTCTCTTTCACCACAATTGTTATCTTCTACTCCCCCTTCTTCCCTTACACCTTGTACCATAGGTAAACGGACCATGCTCCACGCCGGAGCCCAGCCCTTCTCTCAAGAACATCCTCCGAAAGTCCCCCTCTCAATCAGCGCTCTCCACCAGAATGTTCCCATCAGCCTACAAGCATGCCGATCTGTCTCCTGTGCTAATTTCTTTTGGTCCCATTTCCCAATCCAGCTTTCTGCTCCATCTCTGTAAATGTAATTTCCTTCAAGGCCACTTCCGTGTACTTTCCTCATTTTCTCTTAACCTCACTCCAGTCAGGCTTTCATTATGTTTTCCAGTGTCTCAAATGACCTTTGCTAAATTAATCATTAATTCTCAACTCTCCTCTTGACCTTTCAGATATACTGGGCACAGGTGATCGCTTACTCCTGCCGGAAACACCTTCAGCACTTGGCTTCCACACCACTGTCACTTCTCAATCTCATTTGCTGATTTGCCCTCAATTTTTGTAGCCTCCTAAAAGTGAAATGCTTCAACTTTCAGACCTTGGACAACTTTCCTTCCCCATATTCCTCTCACTTACTTAGTCTGAGGCTTTAAATATTATTTATGCCTTAGGACTCTAAGCTGTAGTTTCCAACCATACTACATACTCTCCTGAACTCCATCACTTCGCATCCATCTGCCGCCTCAGATGTCCTATTTTTATACCATAGGCACACACTGAGCTTAACTTATCCCAAAGTGACTACTGTATCTTCCCTCCAAAATCTGCTCTCCACCCTCCCCCTCCTCACTGCCTTCTACATGGCCATTAACAGCAACTCTATCCTTCTTGCACTGATCAAAAACTCCGAATCATCCTCAACCACTTTCTTCCCCTCCCAACTGACATCTACTATGTCAAAAAATCTGATTGGCATTGCCTCTTATCAGTTTTTGGGAGGGGATCAGACTTAAATGTTCTAAGTACGATGTAAACTGAAACTTAGAAACCAGGTTAAATAAGGTAGGGATTTTTCATACCTGTATTTCACTTTACTGCAAGTGATAAAAATTAAACCTTTTAAGGAAATGCCACAAAAGATAGCATGCAAAAATAACATAGGGCTATTTAATATAAGGTAAAAAGAATTTGACATGACCCCCAAACTTCCACATATGCAGGGTATTTGAGCCTTTTGTGATCTTTATATATCAATTGCTTAATTTATTTATGGATACATGAATAATCATCAACAGTATCCTTAAAGAATACTGAAACATTATTATCGGTGTTAACAGCCACACTACATTGATAATGAAAAAAAACTGTTGGTTCAGGAAGTAAATGAACTAGATTTATCTGTAGGGGTAATGCACTGAGATTGTTTCTTTCTTTTTTTTATGAGACTGTACCATGTCTACTTTAAAAAAAAAAGCTCCAGGAGAAAAGACTGACTGGTCTCAGCATTGAGATTAATTGTCGATCTCCTAAGAAATTACTCTGATTTTATCTAACTGTCCCTGTGAGTTGCATAACTGACTTGTTCTATTTTAAGTTGGTTCCTTAAATTAATAGCTCACTTACAGGCTATTAGGTTATGCATATTACAATCACTATGTACTCCAATCTATATTCATATTTTCATCGATTAATTCATTGCCATTACTAACTTCTTTAACTTTGGTATGTTCTCTGTATTCTCAAAAGCTACCTTTTATTCACTGCAGAATAAGATGGAATACAAATAACCAATACAGTAAGTACATACATATATACAGACACGCACACAAAAGTATTAGCTGGAAGGCTGAAGAAGAACATCTAATGTTAAAGATGGGTCAGCTGTGCTTCTGCATCAGAGAAAATTCTGAGAGAACATGGTGAAAATTGGTATTAGTAGGAAAGGAGAATGGCCTTAGTTATTCCAGGATTAGTTCAGAAGGAAGGGGTTTTTTCCTTTAAAGGATTTCTGAACACTAACATATTGGATTGCCTGCTAAAGATTCTTGAAACCAAAACCCTGATAGATTATATTCAGCTAACTAAAATGGAAATAAATCTACATGATCTTTCATGCTAATTCTGCTTCTCTACCAAGACCTGTCTTCAGTCTCTTAGGCACAAAACTTGGAGCCCACTGATTTGGACCAAATAAAGAGACAGAATTTTAGTCTGGACATGACTTATTTCACTCTATTTCACATACATATCCATTCTTTTTGTCTTTTTTTTTATAGAAAACGATCCATTCTATCATCAGATGAGCCATCTGAAAGACAAATATGGAAGAAGCTCCTTTCCTATATGATTTTATTATTTGGTGCCAGTTGTTTCAGGGACCAATTTTTTTCTACTTCATTATATGATTACACTTTATGATTTTTGGTCTTATGTGCTTTCTGAGGTACACTAGATTACATAAAGAAATGAGTGGCAGCTACCTGCCATATCTAATGGCAGGAACAAATAATTTGTACCAGGAATTTAAAAAAGAGTTGGTTCCTCTGAATTGAGTTATCCATTCTTCAAGCCAAATGTTGATAAGAGAAACATTTTCATAATTTGACCCCAAGATACCACATTAAATGGCAATGACTCCTAAGTGTGATGGGGAACAAGACACAATGATTAACCTTCTTTAAAAATTCAATGCATTTAGCCTCCACTTTCTGTTTTCTAATAAAACATAACAGAGACACTGCACAGCTCTTAAAATATGAAATGGCATCAGCATCATAAATATATTCCTAAATGTTCAACAGTTCAGAAATCTTGGGTGACTTTTATCTCCAAAAATGTCAGGTTTTGGATTTACGCCTGGTGTTTTCTGATCCTTGTCAAACATCTTCATCATTTAAATGAAGACTCCATGGAAATGATTGAACTCCGTGGCTTTTTGTTTTCCCCCAGGAATTACCAAAAGAAAAATACAATATTAGCATGAGACCCACACTTGTTTGACAGCCAGGGTAAGAACTGAAAGCATTTTTCAAGAAGCAGCTGATAAAGAGGTAGACTCATTAAGTAAATGCAAGGGCTCGTGGATAAGTGGTAAAATATTTCAAAGGATCAAATTTAATAAACGAATAAGAAAGCTAAACGACTGCCATATCTCCTGTGCAACAATTTAATTCAATATTTCACATGTGGCAAAATTCTTAGCCCAACACTTGGCAAAATAATTACCTCGTTAAAGAAAGAGACTCGGTGTAGTTTAGAAACCTTCATGGACTCGGGTTTTCCCAGAGAAAATAAAAGCTTCATGTAATCCGCTGTATTTTCCACTTGATAAGAGAACATGTAAGCTTAAAAATGTCATCCAGTTCTTTGAGGGAGATAAAAAGGGACTTCTTGGGAAATAAAAGCATAGAGATAAAATTAGAAAAAACATACCAATTTGTTTCAGTTTGCTTTATACGTTCCTGTATGTATAATAGTAACATATTTCTATGCTTTGCTTTCTTTGTGGAGTACAAACCAGGTGACTAGGTCATTCTATCACTTACCCGGCGCTGAATACATTTACAGTGTTCATGATCAAGAGATAGTTCAGCCTGTGCTTCATTACCAGTAAAATGGAACATCCTCATCTCCTAAAACATGACCTTAGATCTTTTGACAATTAGAATATTCTGTTAGCTCTACCCTTTATTTTCTCAGTTCACTTAGAAGAACTTAGCGCCTTTTCCACAGATATGTCTTTGATATATTTGAAGATACATATTATGTTCCTCCTTAGCAACTCCATTTTCTCTCCTAGAATCAAATTATTTTTTTTTTACCTCCAGATTAAATATGGTTCAGTTTCTTGGGACTTACAGTTTTGAATTTTTTTCATCCTCAAGATTGCTCATATTTCAAGATTTTCAAGTTTATGCCTGAGGTAATGTTAATCCTAACCAGAAATCTTTGCAAATATCGACTGGTGGAATTTACTAGCTAAAAGATGAATGACAGACCTGAGGTGTGGCTTTGTAATGATTTCTTATCCAGGACTGCTTTCAGCTGGTCTGTCATTATTTATTGGAAATTATCCTGCAATTTATGGGCCAAAGATTGGTTGAGTGGACACTGCTCATTTGACCAGACACAGCTATGAACTAATAACATATAAGTACCTCATCCCAAAATTGGGCTGACTTGCCTCTACTGATTTGCCTTGTGTGCACTTAGCTTCACTTATCCCAAACGAAACTGCATCCCAGTACTGAACGAGGGAGCTCAAAGTGCTATGTCCGGGCGTTAGACAAACATGCTGCTGCCCATGCCTTACCTTCTCCCTAATCGCTGGTAAAACTCAGTGCTCAGTAATTTTCTATGTGTCTGACAGATAGCTCCGGTCTCTGGGACTTCATTTTTGCTTTGTCCCTAGGGTACTCTCTTTAGGCCCCTATTCATTCTGAATGAAGTGCTAGCTTCACATCACCTTTGGTTGAAGTCTCTGATTAACTCTTTTAGGTTAACATTTCATTGAAATATAGCATTTTCTTTGAAATATAAATTTGGCTTTCAACTTTTCCTCTCGATGTGGTTTTTAAAAATTACTTTATTGAGATAAAATACATAAAAGATACAATTCATTCACTTTAAGTGTACAATATCTTTTAGCATGTGCAACCATCACCAGAATCTCACTGTAAAACATTTTATCACCCCAAAAAGAAACCCCAGTCCCCTTGCTCCATCACCCACCCACAATCCCCATACCCTGAACCCAATCTAGGCAAATACTAATATCCTTTTTATCAGTTTACCTACTCTGGATTTTAATATAAATGGGATCACATAATACATGATATTTTGTGAGTGGTTTTTTTTAACAATGTTTTCAAGCCTACTTCATATTGTAGCACGTGTTCAGAACTTCATTCTTTCTATTGCTTAATAATACTCCATAGTATAGGCGTACCACATTTTATTTATCCACTCAGCAGCTGACAGACATTTGGTTTGTTTGCACTGTTTGGTTATCATGAATAATGCTGCTATAAACATTTTGTGTAGACTTAAGTTTATATTTCCCTCGGGTATAAACCAGAAGTGCTGGGCCACAGGGTATATCTGTTTAACATTGTCAAACTGTTCCCCAAGCATCTGTGCCATTTACATTCCCATCCACAATTTATGAGGGTTACAATTTCTCCACCTGCTCACCAACACTTACTATCTATCCTTTATTATTGTTGTCTTTGATGCAATTTTGACTCCAATTTCCCTAATGAGGTTGAACATCATCTCAGATGTTTATGTATTTTCTTTGGAGAAACATCTTTTCAGAGCATTTACTCACTTTTACTTGTGTTGTCTTTTGTTACTGAGATGCCAGAGTTATAAGTGCTTGTTTTATGTTGTTGATACGTGTTCCTTATCAAACACATGATTTGCAAATATTCTTTCACCTTGTGGTTGTCTCTTCCATTTCATAACACTGGTGTTTGAAACACAACATTTTTAATGTTACTGAGGTCCAACTTACCAGTTTTTTCTTTTGTGACTTGTTCTTTTGGAGTCATATCTCAGAAGGTTTCCTTAACCCAAGATCACAAATATTCACTCCTCTCTTTTTCTCAAAGAGTTTTATAGTTCTAGTTCTTATATTTAACTCTATAATTCATTCAGAGCTAATGTCTGGGTATGGTGTAAAGAAGGGGTCCATGTCATTATTTTTCATGTAGATACCCAATTATTCCAGCACTATTCTTCCCCACAATAAATATACTGGCACATTTATTGCAAATCTATTGGTGTTAAGTGTGAGAGTTTATTTCTGGACTCATTTGTTACCCATTGATATGTCTACATGCCAGTACCATACTGTCTTTACTACTATAATTTGATAGTAAATTTTGAAATTAGAAAATTTGAGTTCGCTAGTTTATCAAGATTTTGGCTATTCTGAGTTCCTTGCATTTTTATATGAATTTTAAGATCAGCTTTTCGATTTTGGCAAAAACCCAGCTGGACAGCTCAAATCTGGAATCAGCAGATCGATTTGTGGAGCAATCCCATCTTAGCTATGCTAAAACTTTTGACTTAGAAAGCATTCCATATGACTTTTTCATATTTATATAAGTGCTCTTGGATTTCTTTTTAGCACCATTTTCCAATTCTCAGTATACAAAGTTTGCTAAATGTATTCCTAAATATTTTACTTTTTGATGCTATTATAAATATTAATACTGTTGTTACTACCCTTAAAGAACTGTTGCTAATGAGTAGATGGTGTAATCACTTTGAATGCCTTGCTAAATGCATTGGTTAACTCTAGAGGCACTTTACTATATGCATTGTATTTTTTATGCACCAGGCCAGCATATGTCATCTAAAATGGAGATGGAATAACTAAAATTATCTCAATTGGGGTGACATTTTTTCCCTTGCCTAATTTCCTTGGCTAGAAACTCCAGTATAATGTTAAGTAGAAATGATGAGTGGACCTTCTTGTTTTGTTTCTGCTCTTACGTGGACAGCATTCAGTTTCACCCTTAGGTATGATGTAACCTATGGAATCGTTGTAGGTATTTTTCAGGTTAAGGAAGTATTCTTCTACTTCTAATCTGACAGGTTTTTGTTTTTTTTTTCACAAAAGAATGCTGGATTGTATTAAGCAATTTTTCTTTGCCTATTTAGATAATCATGTGTTTTTGTTCTTCATTCTGTGTATCTGTTATATTGCATTATTTGATTTTCAGATGTTAAACCAGTTGTGCATTCCTGGGATAAGTCCTACTTGGTCATGGTGTATAACTTTTAAATATTTAGTTGGCTAAGACTTTGTTTTGTCTCTTTTGAGACAGGGTTTCACTATGCAGTTCATGCTGGCCTTAAACTCACTTTGTAGCCCAGGCTGGCCTCAAACTCACAGCGATCCTCCTGCCTCAGCCTCCTGAGTGCTGGGATTACAGGTGTGCGCCAGTTTGGCTAATACTTTATTGAGGACTCTTTTGCCTATGTTCATAGGAGATATTTGTCTAAAGTCTTATTTATTTCTTACTTTTAGTATCGGTAACATTAGTCTCATAGAATGAGTGAAAATGTGTCCCTCTATTTCAGGCATAGTTTTGTTTTGGGGGGGTTTTTTTTGGGGGGGTTCCTTTTTTGGGAAGATTTTACTATCTAGTTCAATCTCTTTGGTAAAGGTGAAAAAAGATTTTCTAATTTTTTATTAAATTGCATTAATTTGTGCCTTTCTAGAAATCTGATTTTTTTTCACTTAAATTATCTAATTGCAGATATTTATTCATAATCTTATCATCTTTTTCTGTAAGGTTGATACCTTTCTGATTTTAGTTATGCATCTTTTTCTTTACTTGGTTAGTTGGCTAAAGATACTACAATTTTGTGATCTTTTCAAAGACTCAACTTCTGTTTTATTGATATTAGTCCACAGTTTTTCTATCAACTGACAGTCCATTTCTACTACTTTTTCTGCTTACTGCAGATTTACTTTTTCTTGCTCTACTGTTCTCCAGATAGATGACTGCATTATTTTTGTTGTAGGTTCTAAGTTTTTTTTTTCCTTTAAGTAGTATATTAACTACATCCCATAAGTTTTGGTTAGTCAGTTTTTTATTGTAATTTCAAAGTATTTATTTATTGATTTCTACTTCATTCACCTGTGGCTGAAGAAAAATTTTATATTCAATCCTTTCAAATATATTGAGGTTTATTTTATGGCCTAGTATATGGTCTAAGCAGGAGGATTTTTCAGATGCTCTTAAGAAAAATGTATGTTCTGCTTTCTTGGGTGTGATGTTTGTAGTAGATATGTGTTCAATCCAATGGCCTGTAGGTAAGTTTTGTATTTTGTCGATTTATGTTGCTGCTTTTTTAAAAATTTAAATGATTGCAGTCTCCAACTGTTAAACAATCTGTTTCTCCCTTCTAATCTGTCAAGTTTGTTATATCTTAATGGTTTGACACTTTTGGGGGGGAAGGGGACACTTTTTTAATTTTAGAAGCTCATATACAAATGTTTATGTTGGTATTTGAAGTAGAAATGAAAAAAGATTTGATTCCTAAACAATTGGGTTGTTTTAAAATGTCCCTGTTGGGCTCTAGTGACACTGGTTTTGTGTTAACATCTTTTGTGTCATATTCATATAGCCACTCCAGCTTTCTTTGATTGCTGTTTGTAGCCAATCGGTTTATATTTTTTAATGTAAAGTGTGTCTCACAGTCAACATACACTTGGAGCTTTTTGTTTTCTAAATTCAGGCTGACAATTTTTTGATTGAAAATTTAGTGTTTTAATTGATATATTTGGATATAAATATGTATTTTTTTGTCTTAGATATATCTCACATCACTTTTGTTCACTACTCATACTTTCTTTTGCATTAACTAATATTTTCTAGTGATATTCTCCTAATGATTTATCCTATTTTTGAGTTATTATCTTAGTAGTTCATACAGGGCTTACAATACACACTTTAGCTTATCAGACTCTATTACAAATGTATATTAACCTCCCATTGATGGAATTTAGAAACATTTCTTCTCTATACTCTATTCCTTTTCTGGTCTTTTTGGACTAGTAGTGTCGTACGTATATAATATCTACATGTTACAAGCCCAAAAATATGTTGTAATTATTTCATTACGCACCTTTTTTTTTAAAGAAACTGAAAATCCAGCAAGTATATACGATACCTTATTGTATTAACCTAATTCACCATATGTTTTCTCTTCTGTTCCTGTGAATTCCAGTTACCACTGATTTCATTTATTTCATTTTCATTTATATTTTGTTCAAATACCTTACATTTCAATGTTATAAGCTCCCAAATTGTTTATATGTGTATGTAAATATAATTGCTATTAAGTCAGGTAATGAAAGAAAAAATTTACAGATATATTCTAGCATACATAATTAATTTTACTAGCACTATTTTTAATTCAGAGCATGTACATACTGCTTTTCTTTTAGTCTGTATTTTATTAGCATTAATTACACATACAAGTGAGATTCAGTGTGATATTTCTATATATTACATAGTGTGCACCGATCAAATCCCTCCCCAACACGTAAACCCTGTTAATTACTAGTCTACATTCAGGTTAACTTTTTTTAACTTCCACATATAGAGAGGACATGGAGCACTTGTCTCTCTGTATCTTACTTATTTCTCTTCATATAGTGTCCTCCAGTTCCATCTATTTTTTTCTGAAAGTTATAGAATTTCCTTAATGCTCAATAATACTCCATTGTACACATGTGCCACATTTTCTTTATTCATTCATCTGTTGATGATCACCTAGGCTGATTTATACCTATGGTGAATAGTGCCTCAGTAAAACGTAGGTGTACAGTAGCTTTTTGGTATGCTGATTTCATTTCCTTTGGATATACACCCAGAAGTGACATAGCTGGATTTGGCAGATCTAGTTTTAATGTTTTGAGGAACCTCTACACTGCTGTCATAGTGAATGTACTAATTTATATTCCCACCACCAGTGTATGAGAGTTCCTTGCTCTCTATACCCATGCCAACTTTTTGCTTGTTTCATTTTTTGTTGGTAAGAGTCATTCTACCGGGGACAGTGAGATGGCTCAGCGGCGTAAGTGCTTACCTGGCAAGTGCAAGGGCCCGAGTTCGACTCCCGGATCCCACATACGAAAAAAGGGCCGGTGATATCGCTGGCCCGCGAGGTCCTGAGGTCAACCCCTAGTACCCACAAAAAAAAAAAAGAGTCATTCTACCTGAGGTAAGATAATATCTCCTTGTGGTTTTGATTTGCATTTCCCTGATGGGTAATGATATTGAGCATTTTTCATATACTTGTTGGTCATTTGTATTTCTACTTTGAGAAATCTCATCTTCAGATATGTCAATTATTTTTTAATTGGATCAGTTGTTTTTGTTAATTTTTAGCATTCTTTATATATTCTGGGTATTAACCATCTTTCAGATGAATAAGTGGTAAAAGTTTTTTCCCATTCTGTAGGCTGTCTCTTCATTCTGTTGATCATTTCCTTTATAGTAGAGAAGCTTTTTAAGAATTTGATGTAATACCAACTGACAATTTTTTTTTTCTGTGCTTTTTGGGTGCTATCCAGAAAATCATTCCCTGTACCAGTGGTGGTGAACCTGTGGCACGCGTGCCACAGCACCACTCAGAGCCCTCTCTGCAATGACATCGCAATTTTCATGAGTTGTCTTTTCTAAACTAAAACCTCCGTATTCAGGTTTAATTGCAGTGTTGGCACTTTGAGATAAACAAGTGGGGTCTGGGTTACAGTTTCCACACTTGGTCTCTAAAAGGTTTCCCATCACTGTACTTACTATCCAATGTATCGAAGAGTTTCCAGTCTGTTTTTCTCTAGTAATTTCAAGGCTTCTATTCAGGGCTTTGATCCATTCCAAGAATATGTCTTTTCAGAGTCAGAAAAAGGGATCCAGGGGGATCCAGTTTCAGTCGTCCGCATGTCTTCACCACATTGTTTGTTCTTCACTATCTGTGTTGAGAATTAACGGTTGTGGATTAACTCTTAGATGCTCTACTCTGTTGCATTGGCTTATGTGTCAGTTTCTATGCCAGTCCTAAGCTCTTAGGATTGTCAGAGCTCTGTAGGTCGCCTTGGCTATATGAGGTTATTGTGATTCCTCGCGAATTTCAGGATTGCATTTTCTAGTTCTGTGAGGAATGTCATTAGTATTTTAATGGCAATTGTATTAAATCTGAATCATGCTGGTTAATATAGGCATTTAAGCAATATACTTCCAATCCACACATACAGTAGGTTTCACTTTTTTTCTTTAGTCTTCTTTTTTAGGGTTGTGATTTATACATTGATACATATATACCCTTCCAAGTCACACCCACAAAGACCCACCTCTTCCCAGCAGGCTTCCCCTCCCAACATCACACCTAGCTATAAACCCATCAGTGGACTAATCCAATACACACACCCATGATCCAGTCACCTCCCAAAAAACCCCACCTACGAGCACATGTGGCTTTGGGGGGACATCTAGATGCAAACCATAACATTTCCAACGCTGGACCCCAAAAGACTCATGTACATCCATTTATGCAAAAGACATTCAGTCCAGCTCTAAAAGTTGACAGAGTCCTAACAGTTACAGCATTGCTGAAAAGTCCAAGTCCAAATTCTTCTCTGAGATTTAAGGCAAACTCTTAGCCATGAGCCCCTGTACAAATGAAAGTTAAACCCTTCCAACACGGAATGGCACAAGATAAACATTCCCATTCTAAAAGGTACAAATAGGGAAATAGAAAGGGGTAAAACCAAAGCAATACCAAAATCCAGAAGGCAAACATTAAATCCTATAGTTACATGTCCAGCACTGGGCCAATCTGTGGCAAGATGTGAACTCTTGCCCCTACAGCACTGCCCATAGTTATAGCCCTCTTGGCTTCTCTCTTGGGCTGGCTTTGCTCAGTCCTTGCAGCTTTCCTCAGATGATCCACATTTCTGGCTTCTCTAAACTTCTGGGGGCTCTACTGTACCTTCTGGTTCACACAGCTTCGCACACTGCCCTCTCGGGGGAAACTGCCTGACCTCCTAGGCCTTCTTCTGAATTCTGGGTGGAAGCCTTCCTCACCCCTCAACTCTTGCATTCTGCATGCATCTAAAACCAGCACTATGTGGGTGATACCAAGGTCTACTGCCAGATGGAGCAGTAGCCAGGCTTCCTTTACTCTTGGCTATAGAGGTTGAGTTCCTGGGTTGCTGAGTGCTTTGAACCCAATCCCTAGGCCACCACTATTCTGAAACATGGTGCTCTGGAGCTCTCTCCTCAAAGCAGAGTCCTTGCTGGTTCTTGTGATGCCTTTAGGCCATCTTTTCATTGTCCTGATCAAAGCACTTGGCTTTATAATGCTAATCTTTTCAGAAACCAAGTTCTCCTGTGCTTCATTTTTGCAGGCCACAACTTTACCATAGCTTCCTTTCTGGCCAAACTCAAAACTTCTAAAATCATTTTGCTGAGCCATTTCCTCTTTATTCTCAAGGTACGGCCAGCTAAAAGTCCCCAACAGTAGCCATGCCACCACCTCAACATTAGACTGCCTTGAAATTTCTTCCACCAAATTAGTCTGCCACCATTAATCTCAGTCTTCTGCAATGACTCTGGACATGAGCAAAATTCAGACAAATTTTCTACCAAAGCATAACACTCATGGCCCAGAGTCTAACTGCCAGTGCAGGCCTTGTTCCCAACTGAAACCTCCTGAACCTGGTCCATACCAGCTGCATTTCTATCAGCATTCTTGTCTTCTGAACTATGACAAGAATCTCCCATCAAGCTTGTATTACAGCATTCTAGGACTGCTTCTTCAGCCAGCATCTCCAAATCTTTCCAAACTCCTCCTGCAAGCCACTTCCAAAGGATTCTGAACCACAAGGTAGTGTTACAAAAATGTCTCCATTCCCTGTTTTAGTTCATTCGTTGTTTCTGGGACAAACTTAAAGAAGGAAAGGTTTATTTTGGCTCAGAGTTTGTAGAGTTTTCAATCCATAGTCAGCTGGCTCCAAGAAAGGATGGCATGGCAGAGGAGAAACAGTCCATGGTATGGCAGGCAAGAAACAGCACACCATCTATCAGGAATATAGATACATACATAGATAGATAGATTGATTGATTCCTTCCAGGTAATACCCACAGTAACCCACCTCTTCCCACCAGATTTCATCTCCCAAAATCACACCCAGGTATAAACTCATCAGTGGACTAATCCAGTATCACATACCCATGACTGTCACCTCCTAAAAGCCCTACTATAAGCACTTGAGGCTTTGGGGAGACATCTAGACATAACTGGTAACAGTGCTACTTTACAAAATTCATTTTTCATTTTAGTTGTCTTTTGGGACATTAGGTTTTCTATGTATAGAATCATATCATTCGCAAACTGGTAAAATCTGACTTCTTTTCCAGTTTGAAGGCCCTTTCTTTCTCTTGCCTGATTGCTGTAGCTAGGACTTCCAAAACTAAGTTAAATAAAAGTGGTGGAAAGAAGGATCTTTGTATTGTTCTATATCACAGAGAGAAAATTTTTACCTTTTTCTCATTTAGTATAATGATAGCTGTTGGCTTATTATAAATGGTCTTGCCAGGTGTGCTGGAACATGCCTGCAATCTCAGGACCTGGGAGGCTGAGGCAGGAGGATTGCCATAAGTTTGAGGCCAGCCTGGGCTACATAGCAAGACTCTGTCTCAAAAAACAAAAATAAATGAATAAATAGTATTAATTTATATGCAGGTATGATTCTTCTATCCCTAATTTGATCAGTTTTTATCGTGAAATGATGTTAAATTTTATCATGTGCTTTTTCTTCATCTGTTGAGATGATTTTTGGCCTTCATTCTTTTGATGTCATGTATTATTGATTTTCATATGTTGAACCTTGGCATCTCTGAGATGAAGCTCACGGTAAGTGATCTTGTTGATGTGCCCTTGGGCTCAATTTGCAGTATTTTTTGAGAGTTTTTACATCTGTTTTCACCAGGAACATTGGTTTATAGATTCCTTGTTTATTATGTCCCTGGGTGGGTTTTTTGTTTTGTTTTCTGTTTTCAAGATTTTTCTTTGTCAAACTATGTCAACGTTTGGACTATGCTATGTCAGGTGTAGATCTTTTATCTTGGACTTTCCTGAGCTTTTTAGATTTGCAGATTATGTTTTATCAAATATGGGAGTTTTCATCCATTATATCTTTGATTATTGTTTTCCTATCTTTTTCTCCCCTTTTTCATTCTACTCCTACTTAGCTATATATTTTTGTACTTTATAATATCTCACATTTCTGAGTCCTCATTTATTCTATTTTCCATAAATTGTAATGCTCTACCCTCAAAACTACTGATTCTTTCTTCTGCCAGATGAATGTACCATTTAGACGTTCTATTAAATTTTTTACTTTTTTCTTGAAGGTTTTAACTTTGGGATTTCTAATTGGACTTTTTATCATTCATTTCTCTTTACTGATTTTTTTTTACATTATGAGATATTATCATATGTTACTTTGAAAGGCATCATTTCCTTTAGTTCCTTGAACACATTTATAATAGGTGCTTCAAAATTTTGTCTGCCTAAGTCTTAACATGTTGATCTTCTCTCAGTATAGTTCCTAGGTTCTTGTTTCTATGTATATCTCTTCTTTTTGTTGAAAACTGGAAGTGATATATAATAAAGAACTCTGAGGGATACAAGACATAATAGAGATGGCCAGTCTCCATAAGAGTAAATGTATTAGACATATGGCCACAATTTTAGTTGGCTATGGGAGAACACCGGATATCAGAAAAGATACTGGAACTTTATAAGAGACTTTATACAAGAGCATAGTGAGAGAAATGAAATATCTATTGTCTATTGCTCCAGCTCCACAACCAGGGAAGAGGGTGCCACTCCCTTTTGCATGGGTGAATGTGAAAGAGTCCTAACAGTGCCAGTGCCAATGCTGGCAGTCCTACCTACAAGAGAATTTCACAATCCTCACAGGCTCGGAGACCATTTACAAAAGTAGCCTGAAATCTACATATTGTTCTTGCTTTGGAAAGAATTTCACATCATCTCCCATTGAACAGCCCGGTGCTAGAGCCAGAAGCCATCTTGAGAAGGGAGCTCTACTACCTGACCTTGGGCTGCTCTAGGGGTCGGAAGTCCCTGCATAGTCCCATCTCTGAGATCCCACAGGCATCCCACTGTACTGGCTTGAGGGGTAGCTGCCCCATGAACCCTACTTGACCCACCAAAGTGACTGCGACCTAAGCCCACTGAGTACCCAGTGGAGAAGGGTAGATATTGGGACATGGAGAGGAGTAGAGGATGCTGCTCTCAAGAACCAGGAGCTCAGGCACTTTTCCTGTGACACAAAATACATGGAAGAGGCGCATGTGGGCTACTGCCAGTTCTAGGAAGGCAGATGTCCATATATTTCTTGCTACCCCTGCACCTCTGCATGTTACTGACAGGGAGGGAACTCTCTGGTTTCTGCGGCTACCTGACCCACAAAGGTATGGTGTTATGTCACCCTGCCTCTGGGTGCACAAACCTGGAGGGGGGATGTCAAATGCAACTCTGCCTCACTCTGTAGTCCTGCTTCCAGGCAGGCACTGCACTATGACACCTGCTGCAATCCTACCTATACAGTTTATGCTGACGCCTCATTCCTGAACGTGGTCTGAACACACACTGTGGTCAGTTCTGGGTTTGTGTGCCACAGATGGGGTTCCCACCAATGCCTCTCCCCATGCAGTGTCTTGGCCCTGCACTACTGACTGGTCAGAAGTCAAATGCTTCAGGCCTCTTACCACTGCTGAGACTGCCAATGCTAGAGACCCTCGCTAATAACAGAGTGCATGTGGAAACTCACTGCCTGATAGGTACCACCACCACTGCAGGAGTAACCACACAATCAATGCCCCAAACCCATAGCTATCTGCCCCACACCTGCCTGAACTGCCACAGTTTCCCTATTCTTGTAAGATCCTCAGAAACAGGGCTCCCTTGACTCCACCATGTAAGTGCTGTGCCAAGAGGTATTTACAGCCAAAGAGTCTGCAGGGAAACTACATTGTGGTGCTCAGCTAGGGTCAAAGAAAACATGCATGACCAACCAACACCCTAAGACGCCCCATTTTCAAGAGAAAGCGAATTACTAAGGAAGTCATTCCATTAAAGTAGAAAAAAATAGAAAAAAATCTAATCACCAGATGTCCAAATCTCAACACACGATGACAAATGTGAAAAATGAGATATTGCTGCTTCCCAAGAACATAACTCTCTAGCAATGGATACTAAAAATAAATATGGACTAAATGCCTAATAATTTAAAAGAATGATTATTAAAAGCTCAATGAGATCTCAGAGAATACAGAAAAATAGTTGCAACAGAAAACTTGGAAACTATAAGCTCAGTAGTTAAAGATACAATTGAAACCCTCAAAAACAGACTCGTTCAAGCATAAGAAATAACGCCCGAACTCCTCTGGTGATCACCTTTGCAGAGATGAACAGCTATTCACTCACCAAACTACCATTACGAGAAGTAAGATAATCAGGTGCGAAATCATAGTGCCTATATTTAGTACAGCAAAATTGAAAGACATATTGAAGAAGGCAGGAAGAAAAGAGTTGCCTGTGCCATTGTTCCTCCAACTCTGAGCACCCCATTGTTGACAGAGACGCCTCCCCATTCAGGTAAAGAGAGAGAAGTCCAGGTTTTAGATTCAAAATCCAAAGTGAGGCAAAGCCCCTGATCACTACCCGCAGGCCAATGATCATAGAATAAGCCACTTGAACTGCTTTAGGCCAGGTGACTCACTGCCTCTATTACCCTTCTCCTAACCTCAGGCAGGTGAGCAGGCAGCAGGACTCCACCCACTGGGCAGAAAGGCACAGAAGCTACCACAGGACTTTTGGAGCCCTGTGCTTGGCTCGCCATGGTAAGAGCCAGCACCCATAGGCGGGCCAGAGCTCAGAAATGGAGCCTGAAGACCAGCCCTGGCAAATGCAGAGAATGGTATGGCTGTAGAGACTCCAGTTTGAGCCTGCATCATTTCTAGCCTTGGAGTGGCATGAGGCACACTTACCCTCCCCTGCAGAGACTCTTGCAGCTATAAGACTCAGGCACAACCCAGCTTAGCCTCAGCCTTGATGGCCAAGAGACTATCTCCACTGCCCATTCCCCAAACTTTGGGCAGCAGAGGTTTTAGCAGGCTGGTGCTCACAAACAACACTCTAAAACTGCCCTAGCACCCTAGTTGGATGGACTTGTGTGTTATTTGCATCACTGACAACCGCAGCATGGACCTCAGTGCAACCCTGAGACGTTGCAGGTGCCCTATTGCTGTGAGAATGAGATATGACCCCATTTAGCATAAGCTGAGATGGCCAAAAGACTGCTTTCATCAACATTACCCCAACCTCAGACAGCATAGCATGGTGCAAGACCCCATTCACTAAGGGTAGGACTGAACAGTAAGTATAAGACTTTCCCCTGGAATTTAGTGCTGTGTTGTTGAAACCTAACACTGGGCAGATACTAACACTCCCTATTACCTAGTTCTGCTTACAGAGAAGACCTCTAGAAAAGCTCCTGGGAGACAGGAAGAAATACATACAGAGTCTATTGGAATTCTATTCCCACCAACATCTGCAGTTGACTGCAGTGCTCTTAGGTTAAGAGTCTACCTCAGCAATGAGCAGCCAGATCACTACGGGTCTTAGTTTTGCCCCAGTTTTGTGCTGGTCTCAGACGACTACAGGCTTAGAGTGTGACATAGCCTGGGAGTGGTCCACCTATGGTAATTCTGCCAAGGGCAAGGTAGAATCCTGTAGTGTATGACTACAGATGGGTAACTACAGACATGGCATCTGGGCCAACTCTTGGCCAAGGGAGACACTTATTGGGACAGACTCTTTTTTTCTAGGTACTTTCCTTGTTCCTTCTGAGCAATACCAATAGTTTATCTGGGACAGACCTAGGCTTGGATTTCCCTTTGTTACTGAAACAGTGACCACACACCAACAGCACACTCCCAGGAAATTTTGACTTGAATATAATTCAGTGCTGAAATAATGGAAGTGACTACAGCTCAGAGAAAAATAAACAGATGGACACAAAACCATATTAGAAAAACTGGAATATATACTTGATTCTTGACTACCCAAATGATGCTGCACAACAGGCAGCAAGAACTTTCAGGAACTGATGACTAACAAGGGGCCAGAAACTGACCAGAGCGTAATCAGTATGGAAGACCACACATAGAATTTAAACCAGCTGCTTGAAGGAAATTCAGAAAGCTTAAAGAAACTACAAAGAAACATTTCCATATTCTAAAGTGGAAATTTAAAGAGATGGAAGAAAATTTTTAAATGAAACAAATTCTTAAGCTGAAAATTTCTATTTGCAGAAAAAGTGAATTTCAAGCCAAGACTGATTAAGAGAGATAAAGAAGGTCACTACATCCTTATAAAGGGAACAATTCAAGAGAAAGAGATAACAATCATAAATATATATGCAACAAATACCAGTGCACCCAATTATATAAAACAAATATTAATGGACATGAAAAATCAAATAAGCACTAATACAATTGTATTGGGGGATCTCAATACCCCACTGCCACAGATCAACTAGACAAAAAATCAACAATGAAATATTAGAACTAAACCAAACTTCTGAACAAATGGACTTAGTAGATGTCTACAGAGTGTTCCACCCCACAGCATCAGAATACACATTCTTCTCAGCTGCACACAGGACATTCTCCAAAATAGATCACATACTAGCTCTTAGAACATGCTTAAATAAATGCAAAGGAACTGAAATTATTCCATGTGTATTATCAGACCATAGTGCAATGAAATTGGAAATTAATGGCAAAAGAAACCACAAGAACTCCATGAACACATGGAAATTAATAGCACCATCCTGAACAACCAATGGGTCACAGATGAAATTAGACAGTTTCTACAATTGAATGATAACAATACAACGTACTAGAACTTGTGGGACACAATGAAAGCAGTCCTAAGAGGGAAATTTATAGCAGTAAATACCCATATCAGGAAAACAGAGCAAGCACAAATAAACAACTTAATGATGAACCTCAAACTTCTAGAAAAAGAGCAGGATAAGCCAAAAGCTCATTTGAGGGAGGAAATTATAAAGATCAGAGCAGAAATTAACATGTTTGAGACTAAAAAACAATACAAAGAATCAATGAATCCAAGAGTTGGTTCTTTGAAAGATTGAATAAAATTGACAAACCCTTATCCAACCTTATCAAAAAAAGGAAAGAAAAGACTGAAATCTACATAATTAGGAATGAAAATGGTGAAATCACAATGGATCCTGCAGAAATCCAGATCATCTATACTTACTTTGAAAACTAGTATTCTAATAAGATACAAAATGCAGAAGAAATGGATGGATTCCTAGATACATATGAATTACCAAAACTGAATCAAGAAGATATAAAAATCCTAAATAAACCAATATCAATTAATGAAATCAAAGATGTAATTAAAAACCGACCAACAAAGAAAAACCCAGGCCCTGACAGATTCACTGCTGAATTCTACAAGAAATTTAGGGAAGACCTAACACCACTACTACTCAAACTCCTTAATGAAATCAAAAGGGAAGCGGTACTCCCAAATTCATTCCTGGAAGCAAGCATTACCCTGATATGAAAATAACAATAGGAAAGGAAGAAGTTAAATTACCATTATTTGCAGATGACATAATACTCTACACAAAGATGAGCCCAAAGACTCCACTAAAAAAACTGCTAGATTTAATAAACAAATTCAGTAGTATAGCTAGATACAAAGTCAAAACTCAAACATCAATAGCCTTCCTGTACACGAGTAACAAACTCACTGAGAAATTAGGGAAACAACAACTTTCACAATAGCATCCAAAAAAATGAAATACCTAGGAATCAATCTATCAATGTAAAAGACCTCTACATTGAAAACGACAGTACTCTGAAAAAGGAGATTGAAGAGGATATCAGAAAATGGAAAGATATCGCATGCTTTGGGGTAGGAAGAACTAATATAGTGAAAATGGCCATACTTCCAAAATTATTACACAGATTTAATGCAATTCTGATCAAAATTCCAACAGCATATCTCACAGAATTAGAGAAAACAATCCTAAAATTCATTTGGAGCCAGAAGAAACCTAGAATAGCAAAGGCAATTCTGGGCAACAAAGGCAAGGCAGGGGTCATCACAATCTCAGACTTGAAATTATACAATTACTCTACTGTGATAAAAACAGCATGGTACTGGCAAAAATAGACCTGAAGATCAATGGGACAGATTAGAAGATGCAGAAACAACCCACCTTATCTTTGACAAAGCTGCCAAACAAAATCACTGGAAGAAAGATAGCCTCTTTAATAAATGGTGCTGGAAAAACTGGCTCTGCACACACTGAGGATTAAAATTAGACCCATATCTTTCACCATGCACTAAACTAAGTTCAAAATGGATCAAAGATCTAAATATTAAAACAGAAACACTAGATCTTCTGGAAGACAGAATAGGTAGAACTCTTGAAGACATTGGTGTAGGCAAAGACTTTATGAATAAAACCCCAATTGCACAGGAACTATCACAAAGAATTAACAACTGGTATCTCATCTTATTGAAAAGCTTTTTCACAGCAAGAGAAACCACAAACAGAGTGAATAGACAACACACAACGTAGGAAAAAATGTTTGCCAACTGTTCCTCAGACAAAGGATTACTATCAAGAACATACAAAGAACTCAAAAAATCAGACCTCCCAAATTTAAAGACCCACTCCAAAAATGGGCAGATGAGATGAATACTTCTTAGATGAAGAAATACAAAAGGCAAATATATGAAAAAATGTGCAACATCACTAGTCATTCAAGAGAGGCAAATTAAAACAACACTGAGATTCCACCTCACCCCAGAAAGAATGGCTACTATAAAGAAATCAACTAATAACAAATGCTGGAGGGGCTGTGGGGAAAAAGGAACCCTGCTCCACTGTTGGTGGAAGTGTAGACTGGTGCAGCCACTGTGGAAATCAGTGTGGAAATTCCTCAAAGAACTAGGGTTGGAGGTCCCATTTGACCCAGCTATTCCCCTTCTGGGTATCTTCCCAGAAGAATTAAAAACATCATACCACAGCAATATATATGCACCCATGTTTATAGCAGCACAATTTGTAATAGCCAGATCTTGGAAACAACCCAAAAACCCATCAACCGAGGAATGGATAAAAAAGATGTGGTCTTTTTATACAATGGAGTACTACTCAGCCATAAAGAAAGATAAACTTGAGACTTTTATAGGTAAATGGATGCAACTCGAGACCATACTCGTAAGTGAAATAAACAAGATGCACATGTATAAATACTGTATTGTCTGCCAAGTGTGAGAAGCTGAAAGAGTAAATAAGATCCAAAATGTACAATAGATATTGTAAAATGGAAAGACACTGCTCAAAAGGAAAGAGAAACTGGGATGGGGGAATGGAGAAAAAGGAAAAGCAAAAAAAAAAAAAAAAAAAAAAAAAAAAAATATATATATATATATATATATATATATATATATATATGATAGTTAAAATAGTCATTCTACTAATTTCTCTTAGTTCATTGTGCTAATATTGTTTGGACAGCTGAATGCCGATATCTTGTACTCTGAGTAACTAATTTAAAGATAACAATACACAATGTATTAACCATTATTACCCTATTATCTTGTTTTGAAATTTTGTTCTATTTTTTTTTTTTCTCTTTAAAATTAAAAAAAAAAAAAATCCAGAACAGGATAGAGCCGGGCATGGTGGTGCCCGCCTGTAATCTCAGCACTCAGGAGCCTGAGATGGAAGGATCACTTCTAAGCCAGCCTGGGCTATAAAGTGAGTTCAAGGCCAGTCTGAACTGCAGAGTGAAACCCTGTTTCAAAAAGATAAAAAAAAAAATGGATAGAAAGATCAGTAGAAGGACAGATTGAACAGTAGAATTATTAAGCTCAAAGATAAGCTATTTGAAAATATACAGTTAGAGGACAAAAAAGAATGAAGAAAGCTTATGGAAACTTTGGGACAATATTAAAAGAGCAAATATTCAGGTTATTGTGGTTTAGAGAGAACTTGTGAATGCCAAGGGAACAGATCGCTTGTTTAAAAAAAATTATAACAAAAAACTTCTTAATTCTAGACAAGGATACAAATACTGTATCCAGGTACAAGAAGGTCTGCAGTCAAATTTAGTACAACCAACTCTACCCCAAGAGATTCTGTAATCATGCTTTCAAAAGTGAGAGAGAATTCTCAGAGTTGCAAGAGAAGAGAAAAACACATATGGTGTCCCACTGCATCTTAGACTTCTCCGCAGAAATTTTACAGGCCAGAAGTGGCGTGAGATTTTCACAATACCAGGGGAAACAAAACTGCCAAACAAGAACACTGTATCCAGCAGAGCTTCCTTTAGTTACAGGAGAGAATATAGCTCCACCAGACCTGGTCTACAAGAAACGCTAAAGGATGGTCTTCAAACTGAAGATGATGTTAACAAGAAGAAACAATAAGAAGGTACAGAAAGCACTGGTAGAAGTAATTATAAAAAATTCAGACTGCTCTAATATAAGCATGGTGCATAAACTATCCATATCTTTAGTATAAATGCAAAAAAATACATAATTATATTAATATGTTAATACACAAACAATAAAGATGTAAAATTGGATTTTATATACTCAAAATGTGGGCAGAAATACAGTGCAAGTATAAGAGTTTCCTTATATTTTCTCTTGTTCTCTTGTTTCTGTTCTTATATTTATGAGTTTAAGTTGCTATTGCTTAAAAGTACTGTGTAATCAAAACATGTTTTTGGTAAGCCACATAGTAACCACAAGGCAAAAATCCATAATAAATTAAAAACTATAATCAAAACATACTACAAAACTAAATCATTTATACACAAAGGAAGGCTTTGAGAGTAACAAAATAAGGAAAGAACAATAAGAAAATGAAAAAACAATTACAGATGTAGTAAGACCTTACCTATCAATAATTAATGGTGAATAGGCAGGTGTGGTGGAGCACACCTGTAATCCCAGCACTTGGGAAGCTGAGGCAGGATTGCTGCGAGTTTGAGGCCAGCCTGGGCTACAAAGTGAGTTCAAGGCCAGCCTGAAGCGCACAGTGAGACCCTGTCTCAAAAAAACAAAAAAACAAAAAAAAACAAAAAAAATTACTGTGAATGAAAGTGTATTAAATTCTCCAGTTAAAGGAGATGGAGTGACTAAATGTATTGTCTCAAAAAGAACCAATTATATCTTACTTCCAAGAAACTTACTTCACCTCTAAGAACACATACAGATCAAAATTAAAGGGATAGAATAAGATTTTCCATGCAAATGGAACCAAAGAGAAAGCAGGAGTAGCCATATTTATGTCAGATAAAATAGACCTTAAACCAAAACAGTCAGAAAAGATAAGGTTATTTCTCTTCTGTAATGATAAAATAGTCAATTCAACAAGTACTAGTAATTCTAAATATATATAACCAATATTGGAACACCCATATAAAGTAAATATTAGTAGATGAAAAGGAAAGACTCAAATACCATAATAGTTTGGGACTTTAACATCCCACTTTCAGCAATGATTGGATCAATCAAATAGAAAATCAATGAGGAAATATTTAAACAGCATGCTAGACCAAATGGACCTAACAAACATCTACAAAATACTCATCCGAAAGTGCTAAATACACATTTTCTCATCAGCACATGAGACATTCTCTTGGGCCACAAACCAAGTCTCAACAGTTTTTAAAAATTGAAATCATATCAAATATCCATTCTGACCACAAAGCAGTTTCCAATTTACTTTTGAACAACCAGTAGAACAGAAAAATTAAGGAAATTTAAAAATTTTGTGAAACAAATGAAAATGTACATACTTTATGCCAAAACCCTAAGAGGGAAGTTCATAGCAATCAATGCCCACATCACAATTAGAAAAATCTCAGGCAACCTATTGCTGTATCTGAAGGAAAAAAAAAAAAATCAACCCCAAAGTTAGAACAAAAGAAATAAGAAACATCAATACAAAATTAAAGTATAGACAAAAATGATAGAAAAGATCAATAAGAGTTGATTAATAGAAAAATCTGTAGACTAAGAAAAAGAATTAAAACCAGAGCTGAAAGGGCCATATAACTGTCACCACAAAATACAAAAGAGCAGCACAGATTATTACTATTATGGCACTATGTGCCAACAAATTTGATAACCAAGAAGAAAGACAGATTCCTAGACACATACATTTTACCAAGACTGAATCATAAAGAAATAGAAACCCCGAACAGACCAATGGCAGGTAATAAGATTGAATCAGTGATAAAATCTTCCATCAAACAGAAGCCCAAGACTAGAAAGAATCTACCAAACATTTAAAAAACTAATACTAGTTCTCCTGAAGTTATTCCAATAATTAGAAGCTGAAGAATTTCTTCCCAACACATTCTAGGAGGCCAACGAGGTAGGCCTACAACATAAAAGAACACTACAGACCAAATCCCTGATAAATATAGATGCAAAGTCCTCAACAAATACTAGCAAACTCCAACATTTAAAAGATCATTCATGGGCTCGGGGTGGAGCTGAGCTGGTAGGGTGCTTGCCTAGTAAGTTCAATCCCTGGCAATGCAAGAAAAGAAAAAGATCATTCACCAAAATCAAGTGGTATTTATCCCCAGGATGGAAGGATTGTTTATATATGCAAAATAATGATATACACATCAAATGAAGGACAAAATCTGTATGATCACCTCAGGGCAGAAAATGCATTGACAAAATTCAACATTCCTTCTTGATAAAACCAATTAGGCATAGAAGGAATGCAGCTCAATACCGTAAGACCATTTATATATAAAACAAAAGTTAACATTATACTGAACAAGGAAAAGCTGAAAGCTTTCTAAGATTAGGAAGAAGACAATAAGGCTCAGTTTCACCACTTTTATTCAACATAATTCTGGAAGTCCCAGCCAGAGCAGTCAGGAATGAGAAGAAATAAAGGGCATCCAAAATGGAAAAGAATTCAAATTATCGCTATTTGCAAATGATATTACCTTCTTTATAGAAAACCTGAAAAACCCCACCAAAAAAATCTATTGGATCAAAAATCTAATGAATGAATTCAGAAAATCTGTAGTAGGTAAAATAAGAATTGAAAACAGCATTGCTACATACCAATAGCAAATTATCTGAAAAAAATCAAGAAAATTATTCCATTTGCAATAGCTACAAAAATAAAAGACAATACCTGGGAATAAATTTAATAAAAGAGATGAAAGCAGTCTATGCTGAAAACTATAAACACTGATAAAACAAACTGAAGAGAACAAAGGAAAAGTGAAAATTTATTCCATCTTCATGGATTGGAAGTTTCAGTATTGCTAAAATATTCATACTACTCAAAGCAATTTACAAATACAATCCTCATAAAGCTAGCCAGGAAAACATTTTAAAATGTATACGGAAGCACAAAAAAGCTCCAGAGCCAAATCCATCTTGAGCATGAAGAACAAAATGGGCATTACACTGCCGCAGGATTTTCCTGTAGAGAGACCTGACACCTAGGGCTTTTTCCCAGGAAGCAGCTTTATTTGTGCTGCCAATGACTCAGCGGATTCATATCCAAGGGGCTGAGGGCTAAACATGCGCCCTACAATCTTTGTGTCTTTGTGTCTTTGTCTTCCTTGTGTGGACGTACACTAACGTTCTACAGTCTGGTTGGGTATGATTTACGTTACAGAGTTACATCAGAACTACACACATACACAGAGGCTGATATCCTTACACTGTAAAATCTTCCCGCCCCTACACTTCGGGAGGGGCCGCAACACTGCCTGACTTCAAAACATACTGCTATGGCCAAGTTGTAGTAAACAAAATAGCACTGTGTTGCGGTAACAGCAGACACGTAGACCAAGGGACAGAATAGTCCAGACATGAGCCCACACAGATACGGTCTTGACAAAAGTGCCAGGAGCAAGCACTGGGGAAAGGACAATCTTCTCAGGAAATGGTGCTTAGAAAATTGGATATCCACATGCAGAAGCCTGAAAGTACATAGATTGTCACGAATATCAACTCAAAATGAACTAAAGACTTAAATGTAAGACATGAAACTACTAGGAAAAAAAAAAAAAACTCAGAGGAAATGCTTCAGGGGACAGTGGAACAGGTAAAGACTTTTTTGGACAAGACTCTAAAGTGCAAGAAATGAAAGCAAAAATAGACAAATGGGATTCCAACAAACAAAAAGCTTCCGCCCAGCAAAGCAAAGAGTAAAGAGACAACCTAGAGAATGCTATAAAATACGTGCATACTATATACCTTACAAAGGAATAATATCCAGAGTATATAAAGAATACCAAAAACTCTGCAGCAAAAAAACAAATAATCCAATTTTAAAATGGGCAGTAAATCTAAATAGGTATTTATCAAAAGAAGACATACAATGGCCAAAAGGCACATGAAAAAATGCTCAATATCACTAAGCACTGGGGGGAATAAACTTAAAACTACAATCAGATAACACTTCCCACCATTAAGAATGGCTATTATAAAAATTATAAAGGATAATAAGTTCTGGACAAGATGTGAAAAGAAGGGAATGCTTTCACACAGTTGGTGGGAATGTAAATTAGTGAAACCATCTTGGAAGACAGAACTACCACATGATATAGCAATCCTGTTACTATGTATCATCCACAGGAAATGAAATCAGTAAATCCAAGAGGCATCTCCACTTCCATGTTTGTTTCAGCACTATTTACAAGAGCCAAGAAAAGGAAACAACCTAAATGCAAACCAACTTATTAAGGGATGGAAAAAATGCAGTATATATACATAATGAAACACTGTTTCATCATAAAAAGAATGAAATTCTGTCATTTGTGGCAACAAGAACAGAAGTAGAGATCATTATATTAAAAGCCAGGCACAGAAAGATAAGTACTGCATGATCTCACTCATGTGGAACCTAAAAGTTGATCTCATAGAAGTTGAGAACAGCGATGGTTTCCAGATGCTAGTGAGAGTGGGTGGTCAATGGGTATTAAGTTGTAGTTAGATTACAGCAAAAATTTCTGGTGCGTTATTGCACAGTAGGGTGACTAAGTAACAATGTACAATACATTTCAAAATTCTAGAGGGATTTTGTGTTTTTACCATAAAGAAATTAAGGAGATAAACATGTTTAACCTGATTTAAGCATTCACAATGTATACATGTGTCAAAACATTTCATGTTACCCATTAATATGTATAATTTTTGTGCATCAGTTAAAAATGAGTTAAAATCAGTATGTACTACAAAGATACTAAGAAAATGATTTAAAAATTTTAAAGTGCTACATGTACGTATGCATTACAGTGTACCTTGTAAATATGTAAATTTTGTGTCAAAACTAAAGAAATTAAAAATGTAAAATTATCAAAAGTTCACTAATGGATAAATAATCTACATTCTTTTTAAGGTATCAAAACTGGTAGTTCTTTCAGTTCAAATCACCAATATGTTAATTCCTTAGTTGTATGAGCAATATTTTTTTTCTGGAATTATTTGCTACATCTGTGCTACTTCAGAAAATTTTTTGGCAAGAAGGGTGGAGACTATTTGGACCATCGTATTGCTTTTAGATCCTTACTTAGAATGCTGTGAAACATTACATATTCAAAATGGAATTCAAAGTATGTTATGTATCAGCTCATAAGTGGTTTTCTGAATTGATTGTCACCTTTTCCTAATTTTGGATTGTGTTTTCGAAGTGAAATGCTGGCATCCCTACTACTTTTCTCTTCTTCAAATCTGGATGCCCAACTGTCGAACTTCTAAAATTTCACTTCCTACAGCAGGATGAGCATGTTTTTAGACACACATTCAAAATTTGGCTTTAACTTATTTTGCCAAAGTGATGGAGTCTTTGTGACCAAAAAAGGGATGCTTGCAACAGAGAAGGAAGAAATCTTTCCAAACACGAGCATTTTATAAATTACCTAACACATGGAAGTGTTAGGTTGCTGAAGTCTTTCCAAGAGCTCACAATATTCCCTTTGGCTTTTTTTAATGTTTCATCCTTTAAATTTTGCTGCTATAAGCTGTGTTTATTAAAATGTAGCCGCGAATAAGCAGATTTTTTGTGAGAGATTCAAATGTATAGCATTTTTAGATCATGAGCTCTCCCAATAGTGTGGTATAATTGAAAGACTACAAATTCTGGCATGGCATTGACTTCATTTAAAATCTGAGTCTTCCATTCAGTAGCTGTGTGCTTTTGAACGAGCCAGTTCTCATGCCAGGGCCTCTCTCCCAATCTGTAATATGAGGATGATGGTAAATGGTGAACAGATAGTAAGGGTCGCTCAAGATAGTAAATGCAAGGTGACTGGAAACTGAAAGGGCTAATTGTATCTATTATCTTTATTATAGAAAGAAACTAGTTGGTAATTCAAAGTATAGAAAAATTTTGTGTGGGGGAGTGATATTAAGAAAGTATGGGCAATTTTAGCTTAGAGACCCAAAATACAAAGATAAATATATAGAGGGTATCACTAAAAAACACATCATAAAGAATTAAATGAGTGGGGCCAGTGAGATAGCTCGGCGGCATAGGTGCCTGCCTGGCAAGCGCGAGGTCCTGAGTTCCACTTCTGGTACCTACATAAAGGAAAAAAAGGGCTGGTCATATTGCTCAGCGGCACAAGCGCCTGCTCACAAGTGCGAGGTCCTGAGTTAGACTGCCGGTACCCACATAAAAAAAAAAAAAAAGAGTAAGACAGGCAACAAAAGCATATGGGAGTAATTGTTATTCTAAAATCATCAGTGCTTTTGTGTGTGTGAAAACTGCATTTTCTCCAGGATGTTTTTTGCAGAGGCAAATAGAAAGGAAAGGGATTCTTTTGCCTGTGAGCTATGGGAAAACGAATTTGAAAATCATGTTTGACATTGAAAAAATGAGTGCAACTTTCAAGTGTACATATTTCTTGGTAAATGTATCCTGAAGTGATCTTTTCCACTGCCACATTCATCCTCTCTCTTTCCCTGCTCTCTTGAGAGCACTTTGAAACGCGATACGTATCGGATGCAAGATGGTAAATGCAGTAGGCTAAGTAATGGTTCTACATGAAGTATCCCTGTCCTAATCCCAAGAATTTATAAATGCTGTATTACAAGAAAAAAAAAAAAAAGGACTTTGCAGATGTGATGAAGTTGAAGACCTTGCCATGAGGAGATTATCCTGGATTATCCAGTGGCCCTATTTCAGTCACATGTAGCTTTATGAAAGGATGCAAAGGGAGATTAGACACCAAATAGAGGAAAAATAAAACCAGAGAGACGGTGTCATGACACTATTTTCAAAGACTGGGGAGGAGGCCATGGGCCAAGGAATATAAAGCAAGAACTTCTGGTCATTAGCAGAGACCACCTCAAGGCTCTGGAGTTAACATGGCCCTGCTGACACCTGGACCTCAGCTTCTCGGTCCCTGAGTTTGAACTTCTGTCCTCCTGATCTGTGAAATTTCTGTTGCTTGAAGTCACAAAATTTTGCGTAATTTACTATAAAACATTAAACATTAAAATCTACATGTTATGAATCTATAATAACTAAGCAAATAGAGAGAGTTATCAAGGACAAGAAATAACAACAAACCTCTGGCAGATGATAAATGGTCAGTACTGCTGCTAAGAAGCTCATTCTGAAAGGAAATAGCTGCCATGCAGAATGTAGGGAAAACTCTGGGATGGATGGAAAGGAAGAATGGCACACAGGGCTGGAAGGGGGAGTAGGTACTGAAGATCCCTCAGTCCCCTCTTCACCTCTCCATTCAGGACCTCCAGCCAGATATTCAAGTGGCCAGGCTCCAAAAGAGAATGGTTCTTTTAAAAAAATAAAACTGAGTAAGCTTTCTAGAGAGAACCAGGATTGCCTTAGATGTCAGTATCCAGAGCAACATCTTAGCATTCTGCATTTTGAGAAAACCTAGCATCAATCCGCCTGCCCTTCCTGGCTAAAACAAATCCTCCATTCAGAGTCAACCATCCATCTCATTTCCTCACTCTTAACTGTGAACAGGAAACAACATATGACAAACTTTTGAGGAAAGGCTAGATGACAAAGTGTAAGATAAAATGGCCCAAGAAACAAACATTTATCAGGGAAAGTAGAAAGTTAAATTAAAATCCTAATTAGAACCACATAGATATCTAAGATGCTTTATCCCTAAAGCAAGAAAAGAATCTCATATATAAGGAACAGGGGACAGAATTTGATTGCAAAAGAAAAGTTTGAATTGCAATATAAATATCAAAGAAGTATTCCACAATGTATTAGAAAGGAATAAACAGAAATATGAGAGGAGAGGGGAAAAAGTATATGGTATATATATATATGAAGTTCCCATATCAAATAGAAATTCCAAAATGGAAGTGGTAAGGAAATTATGAAACAAAGGAAGAACAGAACATCTTCCAGAATTAAATGAAAGATGAGACTTCCAATTTAGAGGCTGCCTAAATACTAATCAAATCATATATATTTAGCATAATATTATAAAATTTTCTCACATTAAATATCCTGAAGGTTTTCAAAGAGAAACATTCTAAATTGGTGTCAGTCTTCCCATAAGCAATATGCAATGCTTTGAGATAACAATGTATTTGGAGGGAAATGACTTCCAACCTAGAGAACTATACTTAGCAAAACAACCAATCTACTGAAAAAGACAAATTGTGTATGTTGCAGAAACTGATACCAAATCGAATGGAAGACTCTTTGCACCAAGGAGTTGGAAGGCAACTTTTTATTAATACCAGTGGGCTGGTGGGAACCAGGTCCAATCACCAGCATTGACTTAGAGTAAAACAGCAACTTACATACATTGTGTAAGCAGGAGGTATAAAGCTGATAGTGGGTTATTTTATAATTGGTTACATATGTTTTGTCACACCTTGTCCTGGGCAGGCTTTGTTAGGGGCGTTGTTTATCATGAGACAGGAAAGTCTAGGGAGGGAGCTGGGGATGAGTGGGTGAGTAAAATCAAGCGTGTCTTTGGCTGGGATAGTCTGTGTCAAGCAGAAAGCCCTTGAAACAAGATACATTCACAGGCTGGGTAGTGCAGCTCGGCTAAATTATCTATGAGTTGCAGATAGCATGCCGGGCCAAGGCTAGTTGAGTCTAATAGTCTAACAGTGAGACAGGCTAGGCTAGCATAGTTTGTCTTAGCATGGTGTCAGGCTGTTAGTTTTCTAAAATTTCTATTACACATATATTTTCAATATGCAAGGATTTAGAAAATTTACCTTCAACACTCACTTTCCTAAGGAGTTACTTGAAGTTGTATCCTAAAATAAGAATGAATATAAAAAAGAGGAAGCCATGAGAGTCAGGAAACAGTGGCTCAATGCCCTGAGGAATGAAAGGAAGTCACAGGACCTCCACTGCACAGCAGCTGTGGAAAGCAGCCATTCCACCCTGGAGCAGGAAGATGCAAACTTCAGCAAGAAAATAAAGAGATCAACATGCAAGAATAGTTACTATGAATAGGAGGGTAGAAATACCAAGAATAGGATAAAAGCCAAACACACACAAGAATTAAAAAAAAAGTGTACTTGAATTTCTGAAGATAAAATCTGTACAAGAAAGTTAGAGCCTATTAGTCCATCTGTAAAGCAAAACACCAAATTAGAATAGCGGGCAAATGGGTCAAGAGGAAAAGGATGTATTTTAGGAGAGAATAAATATAAATAGGGAAAATACCATACAGTACTTACGTTTCTCCTACCAGCAACTGGGGGAGGTAATAATAAATTACAGAAGAACAAAACACTAAAGAAGTAGATAGTTAAGTGAGGAAGGAAGCAAAAATTACATCATGATTTTAAGTTGAATGTGAAAAGAAATGGTTATTTGAAGAGTATTCTCCTCGGGATAACCCCAAAATGTTGTATGGCATCTACAGCAGAAACAGAAAGCTGTAACACCTTATTCCATATCCCTGTAATAAACAGTAGCCAGGCATGGTGGCACACACCTGTAATCCCAGCACTCAGGAGGCTGAGGCAGGAGGATTGCCATGAGTTCGAGGCCACCGTGAATTACAGAGCGAGACCCTGTCTCAAAAAACAAAAACCAGAAACAAAACAAACAAAAAAATAGAGCACCATGATAACATCAACATAGCTTATGATTTCAACCCTTAAAATCAACCCACAAAGTAATAATGGCTTAAATATGGCAGCAAAAAATAAAAATATAAATTTAGGTAATGTAAATGACAGCAGTTGGTTGGTACAGGAAGATATGAAACGGAAGGAAGGGTCAAGATACTAATACCATCTAGAGTCAAGAATTATGACTAAAAGGAATAAATATAGGTTTAAATGCAATATTTAATGGAGGCTTAATTTTATTATCTAAAGTGAATTAAAGTACTATTAAGAAAAAAAGGAAGATGATATAATGATATTGGGAGAAAAAGGGTTGATATAACTGAATTAAATTCTGGTCTATCATAAGCTAATATATAACTTATTAACATATTTAATATGGTGATAAATACTATAGTATATCACTTATCAATATTCTAATGTTAATATGCTAATATTATTGGATATAGCAATACGGTAATTTGGATAGTGCCAACAAAAGAGCCCTATTTTTTAATGTTAAAAATTAAATGAAAGTACTGAAGTAGATAATACTCTAAATAATACTCACTGAATCTCAATGGTCAATACACAGTATTTAGCATTTCACTAATTTAAACACACACACACACACACACACACACACACACACAGTACAACATGCCGTCAAAAAGACTCAAACCCAAATCCTAGAACTAACTAGTTGTGTGCATCTATAATTTTCTGAATATTAACACTCTGGTCTGAAAGATGAATGATGCTGTGATATATCATTGTTCTAAGAATTACATGAAATTCGACAGAGGATGCAGTGTTGTTCCTGAAGTCTAAATGAATAATAGCCACCCTACAAAGTCCCTCCCCTTTAGTGTGTGATGGATAAAAGCAAGCTGGAACCTGAGGCCTGTTCATGTGTACTAGCTCACAAATGGAATTCCTGAAGACAATGGAAAGTCTCGAGGTTACTTCATAATTGTAGACTTTGTGAAACAGAAAAAACCGAGTAGATCAAGTTATCGCAAATTTGTGAAATCACTAAGACAATCATTCTAGGATCAACTCTTGTTTACCAAGCATATCATAAATGTATATGGTAACACTTTTTGCTATTTTATGGATTCCATGACTGTATAACATGAGTACCTATATCAAGCAATTAATGAATCTCTAGAGAATGTTTACTACATTCTGGGTACTAGAAAATAGCGTTGTCCATAAGAACCCATAGGCTATTCACCAAGAGTTCAACGTTATCTTAATTCCTTTATCTTGACAACACTGATTTATCAGATAACAAATATCGACTTTCCCCTATTGTTTTCCTTTTCCTACACACTCCAGTGCTTATTGTCATTGTATGAAATCTAAAAATATTTATTATGTGTCAATAAGTATAGAGTAGTTTTTATTGATCAGTACCATTGCTATCCAACAGAGCAGGTCTTGAGTGGTTACTTTACTTGTAGAATCACTCTCTTTAGCTAAGTGTGCACGCTGTTACTGTCATGAAATAAAGCTAGAATTTGCACACTTGAAACTATGAAGACATTGTCTGAAGCTCTTCAGAACTGATGCCTTCCAAATCCAGAGAGGCAGGTTGAACTTTGCCTGGATAATCTTATCAGCACAAACTCTGATAGCTGCAGATAACTTCATATTTTTTGTTTCTAGGCAACCAGGAAGACAGTACTATGACAACATCACATGTATAATGCAGAATCCTGCTGTCTTGAAGATCATGTTATTGCAATAATTTCAATATTTTATGAAGTTGAAAGGCCTAAATGAAGCCTTGATTGACTTTAAAAAAATAAAGGTTTATATTTTGCTCCCCATTCAATCACTGAATGTTTATAGGGTTCCAACTATGTTTTAGGAACCATTTAAAGAAAGAAAAATAAGATCCCCTCTCTGAAAGATTTTACCATCAAATGGGGGAACTTAACACTCATAAGTACCTAAATCAAACTGTGATGATAAGTGTTGTAAGGCAGAGAATTTTACAGTTCCTAATTTCTTCATTTATTTGCTGTAGTCATTGATTGCCTATTATATGCAGAGAGTATATTAGGTATAAGGACCCTAACATGAATGGGGCATTATTTCTGCTCTCCAAGCTTAAATCTAGTGACAAAAGTATACTCCATTCTTGGGGCTTTCACATTAGTTTTAATTCATTAGGACATACATCACTTGTGTATGAAATAATGTGAGAAAAACATTACCATTTGCCTGTAAGAAAATGCTTTCTTTAAAGTGATGTATTTTTTTCTTCATCTAGCCAAACATTTTTTATAGTTCTTGCCACTTTTTTCTGTTTTTTTATTTTATTTTATTAGTACATGTTTGTAACTCATGCAGTTTATAAGTATCTTGGGGAGTGGTTACACATACATATTACGGCTTATCTTTTAATCCCCATATACTATACTAGATGTTCAGGTATAATAATATGAATCCCATATGAAAGGGGCCCTTCCTAGATAACCCCCCATTTGAAATGCATTCTTCACTTCTTCATTTGCACACACACCCCTTGTCATTCTAAGTAATGTACTCCGTAGAACCAAGCTCAGTCCTGCACCTCTCTGATCCCAACTTGCTACACACCCCAGGCAAATTTAACTGCTCTGTGCCCCATGTACCTATCCCAGTGCTCAACAAATTATTAGGACATCTGTGGGCTTTGTAAAGAAATGGCTGTGAACTGAGAACACCAATATTTTACTGTTTAGTTTTTCTGTATCACTCACCTGAAGCAATCAGGAAATATTCTCTACCAGCCATATGTGGATTTGAAAGTGAAACACATTTTTTAAGTGAAACCTCTATTGGCATATGTTTGCAATACACAATAACTGCATTCATTTTGTGGGAAAAATATACATATGGTTCGAACAAGAATCATGGAAAGAATTAGTTCATGAACCGAGGTACCACTACATATAATCATTTTCAATCCCCTTGCTCTGTACCCTTCTCTTTCTACGAAATGTCTGCCTCCCTGCTTCCTACCATTTCTCCTTCATTTTACTCTTGAATTTATTTATATTTTGAGTTTTTATGTAAGATAAGCCATGTGGTAGTTAACCTTCTGCATTTGACTTTTTTTTTTTTGTTATGTGGGTATGGGGAGTCGACCTCAGCACCTCGCACTTGCCAGCAAGCGCTTGTGCCGCTGAGCAATATCCCTGGCCCTATTTTTTTTCCTTTATGTGGGTTCCAGGAGTCGAACTCAAGACTGTGCGCTTGCCGGGCAGGTGCTTATGCCGCTGAGCCATCTCACCAGGCCCCTGCGTTTGACTTATTTCACTTAACATTATGGGCTCGAGATCCACCCATTTTCCTACAGATGATGTGAAATCATTCTCTATGCTGGAGTAAAATTCCTTAACACATAAACATTTCTCCCCTAATTTTCTGAGACTTGTTTATACAAAACAAAGACAGCAGGAGCATCAATAAATGCGCAAAATTTATTTAGAAGCCAGAGCATGTTGTAATAAATGCAGCCAAAATAAAAACATCCTGTATCTGCACTTTGGTGTAAAAAAAAATCCCAAAATTCATGGCTTCTATCAGCCCTTTATTATCCTTCTTACAGGTCCGTGTCAGCAGGGTGGTTCTCACTTGGGATCTCTCATTGGATTTTAGTCAAACAGCGGCTGGGGCTGGAGGTATCTGAGGTTCACTGGCCTCACCACCCAAGATAACATCTTCGCTCCTCCGCTCCTCCTTGCTGGGTTGATTGCAATACCTGGGGCAGGCCCACGTACCTCTCTTACAGCCAAGTGACCTCACTCCTTGGCTAGCTTCAAGCACTCACTCTTAGCAAGGAAATAACTTCAGAGTGCTTGTGCCGAGAGCCCTGGGTGAAACGGTTCAAGGCATCTTATGATCTCGCATCAGACATCAGGCAAAGTCACTTCTACTAATTCTATTGGTTGAAAATAAGTACAAGACCATCTCAGATTCAAGGCAAGAACATGAGTACAGAGTGACTGGACTCAAGGGCGAGCCATCTATGAAGACCAGATGATCTAATGTCTGACAGTAGTTGCTTAACAATAGTAAGAGCTTAGTTCTAGACCATAAATCAATGGGTGGTACCCAGAGGGTCAGCGGGGAATACAAACGGACAAATCACTCAGTAGATTTTGTATCACGATGAGAATATTATCAAGTAAATAGGTTTGACTTTCGATTGTCTATATTTATAAACAGTATAATCAGTAAAATGTATTGACAATTCCTAAACCCTTTCTGTCCATAATACCTCTATCTTTTCAAAAATACTTCTATAAGGAAGATAATGACATATATTTGCATACTTTAATATAAAGGTCTTTTAAGAAAAAGAATTTCGGGCCGGTGAGATGGCTCAGCGGCTTAAGCACCTGCCCGGCAAGCGCGAGGGCCCGAGTTCGACTCCCGGAACCCACATACAAAAAAGGGGCCGGTGATATCGCTCAGCGGCACGGGCGCCTCCTGGTGCGCGAGGTCCTGAGGTCGACCCCCCAGTACCCACAAAAAAAAAAAAAAAAAAAAGAATTTCATGTACTTGAGTTTCATCTCTTTTGCTTTGGAGCAGATTCTCAGTAACAAGAAAGCAAAAAGCAAAAAAAAAAAAAAAAAAAAAAGAAAGAAAAGAAAAAAAGAGCATTAAACAACAACATGCCCAAAAGATGTGGAAAAATGGATAGGCTGGGAAAAGATGGCAGATTTGTAAGAAGCAGGCAGCGAAACTCTCTAAAAGTTGCCGTTGGACCACGGGAATACAGTGACCGGGAGAGCGCAGGAGGGAGGGAGGTGCCTCCCCTGCACCCAGGAAAGTTCTGAAGCAGTTTGGGACGCCGGGCACTAGTGAAGGGTACTTTCAACGACCAAGAAGGAGGAGACCGCGGCACCTTCTCCCTGTCCCAGGAATCGCCGCGCGACAGAAGCTCAAACCTGCGGACACGCGGTGACAGCCGGCGCCCAGGAGCCCCGCGGAGGATCGCGAGACAGCGGCGGGGCAGGGGGGCGGAGGAGGACTGCGCTGGCCGGGGTGAGCGTCTCTCAGCCACAGCTGTCCCGCGCCAGAGAGCGACCGGCCAGGCGCCACTGTGGGGGGTGTGGCGAAAATCAGTGTGGCCCAAAACAGTGCTGGGGACTCAAAGTGCACTGACGGCGGCAGGCGAGCGAGACTGGTCTCCGCCTGAGAGCGCGCGCTTCTGCTCACCGCCCGCCTCCTGGCTCGCTGGGACGGACCTGCATGGAGCAGGGCTCTCACCACATGGTGCCTGCCTACAGCAGAGCCAACACCTGGAACTGATTCTTTTTATATTTTTTATCTTTTATTTATTTTCTTTTTTTATTTTTTTTTTCTCTCATTTGTTTTTTGTTCTGGTGAAGGTTTTTTTGGTGGGGTTTTATTTTTGTTTTGTTGTTTATGTCTTCATTTTTGTTTCTGTTTGTCTATTTACTCTTTCTTTCATTATTCTCCCTGGTTTTTATATGAGTGTAAACAGAGCCTCTAGCCTCTTTGTGATTGTGGTTGCGATCTGTTCTTCCTTTTATCCCTTCCTTCTCTTTTTCCCACCAGTCCTCTGCACCAGTTTCCCAATGTTAGTGGGATCCCTCTTGGTCCTCCAACCTTACATCTAATTCCTTCCTCTTCTCCCAATACTCTATTTCCTCCTTCAATCATTTTAAATTTAAACTCCTGAGGGCAAAATTGACATATTAAGGACTTGTATACTGCATATAATTTTTCTGGTGTGTTTCAGATTTTGTTGTATAACCGCAGGTCTATACAGTTAAAAGTGGCAAATAACTCGTTAGCTCAGTCTGTCGTTTTCTAGGCTGTGTTTGATGCTTTAGGTACCATTATAGCCAAAAGTGAAATATTTGTTCTAAACA
Organism: Erethizon dorsatum; assembly: GCA_028451465.1. Taxonomy (NCBI): domain Eukaryota; kingdom Metazoa; phylum Chordata; class Mammalia; order Rodentia; family Erethizontidae; genus Erethizon; species Erethizon dorsatum. Next base: position 25,626,271 of record CM051838.1, on the reverse strand, counting down.
GGTTTCCTTCCTGATATTTCATGATTGAGATTGACTAAGGGTCACAGAAAATACAGTGGCACAGTACCAAAGAACCAAGGACTGGGCCAAACAGGTAATAACTTCTCATACCCAACAAATTGAAGAGGTAGGATCTGGCAGCAAGCTCAAAACCCAAAACAAGCTTCACTTGGAAGATACTGCAGAGAAGTAGTCATCTCCTAAGGATCTTGAACACTAGCAATAAAGTAACCTACCATAAGTAATTTACAAACATCACCCCAGGAATTAAACTAAAGAAAGAAAAGAAAAGGAGACGACACTAAAACAAGATGCAAACCCACACATCCAATTCACCACAGGCAAACCTAGGGGGCAATGAGGTGGGACAATCCGAAAGCTACCCACCTGGCCTATCTGAAGTGGTAACAACAAAGCAACTGAATGAGGCTCTGGAAAAAATTAAAACAGAAATAATTTCACAGTTAACTTCAGAGATAATGTCCACAATGAAGACCATGCTTAAGGACACTATAGCTGATACAGACAAAAAAATAGACGTGCTTAAGAAAATTATAGAAACCATGAATGTTCAGCATAGGAAAGAAATGGAATCCATAAGGCAGATTCAAGCAGATATCCAGGAGAACAAAAATTCCATTGAAAGTATTTGTAGCAGATTAAGCCAATGTGAGGACAGGATCTCAGATATAGAAGACAGGCTTGCAATTAGTGATCATGAAAAGAAAGAATTCTTAAAACTAGCAAGGTACCATGAAAAATCAATTCAGCAGCTGCTAGATGACTCAAAGATAAATAACTTAACAATAATTGGAATAAATGAAAAAGCAGGAGATAGCATAAATGACATTAGGACCTTGTTCACAGACATTATCATGGAGAACTTCCCTGGAAGAGAAAAAGAATTTCATCTTCATATAAATGAGGGTTATAGAACTCCAACTAGACATGATCAAAAAAAAACTTCAGCCAGACATATCACAGTCAAGATCCCAGAAATTCAACAGAAGGGCAGAATCTTAAAAGCTGTTAGGGACAAGAGACAAATCACCTATAAAGGAAAACCCATCAGAATCACAGCTGACTTTTCAGCACAAACCCTCATCAAGAAGAGCTTGGAATGATGTATTTGAAGCTCTAAAGGGAAATAACTTTCAACCCAGATTGATGTACCCCGCAAAACTATCTTTCAAAATTGATGGAGAAATAAAATACTTTCATGACAAAGAACATCTGAGAAAATTTATGACCACCAAACCAGCACTCCAAAATGTTCTGAAGGACATTCTAGAAAGAGATAACAAGGACTACAACTCCAGGAACCCCAACAGAAGGAATCCACCAGGCAGGGCAGATAATTAAAAAGAGGGAGAGGGGAAAAACAAACAAAGAGTGGGAACCAACAACAGGAAAATATCATGACAAGTATAAGTCAATACATAGCAGTTTTAACCATCAATGTTAATGGCCTCAATTCACCAATCAAAAGGCACAGACTGGCAAAATGGATCAAGAAACAAGATCCAACAATATGCTGTATACAAGAAACACATTTAATTCAGAAAAAAAATTCATAGACTGAAAGTCAAACGATGGAAAACAATACTCCATGCGACAGGAACCCAGAAAAAAGCAGGGGTAGCTATTCTTTTTGCAGACAAAGTGAATTTCAAGCCAAGAATAATTCAGAGAGATAAAGACGGTCATTACATCCTTGTAAAGGGAACAATCCAAGAGGAAGAGATAACGATAATAAATATATACGCATCAAATACCAGTGCACCCAGCTATATAAAACAAGTATTAAAGGACATGAAAAATCAAATAAGCACTAATACAATTATATTGGGGGATCTCAATACTCCACTGTCACAAAAAGACATATCAACTAGACAAAAAAATCAATAATGAAATAGTAGAACTGAGCCAAACTTTTGAACAAATGGACTTAGTAGATGTCTACAGAGTGTTCCACCCCACAACATCAAAATACACATTCTTCTCAGCTGCACACGGGACGTTCTCCAAAATAGACCACATACTAGCTCATAAAACATGCTTAAGTAAATGCAAAGGAATTGAAATTATCCCATGCATATTATCAGACCATAGTGCAATGAAATTGGAAGTCAATGGCAAAAGAAATCACAAAAATTCCCTAAACACATGGAAATTAAACAGCACCCTCCTGAACACAACAAATGGGTCACAGGTGAAATTAAAGAAGAAATTAGACACTTTCTACAACTAAATGATAATGACAGTACAACATACCGGAACTTACGGGATACAACGAAAGCAGTCTTAAGAGGGAAATTTATAGCATTAAATACCTATATCAGGAAAATAGAGCAAGCGCAAATAAACAACTTAATGGCAAACCTCGAACTTCTAGAAAAAGAAGAGCAGGCTAAGCCAAAAGCCCGTACGAGGGAGGAAATTATAAAGATCAGAGCAGAAATTAACGTATTGGAGACTAAAAAAACAATACAAGGAATCAATTAAGCAAAGAGTTGGTTCTTTGAAAGAATAAATAAGATTGACAAACCCTTATCCAACCTTATTAAAAAAAGAAAAGACTCAAATCCATGCAATTGAAAATGAAAAGGGTGATATCACGATGGACCCTGCAGAAATCCAGAAGATCATCTATACCTATTTTGAAAATTTATATTCTACTAAGATGGAAAATGCAGAAGAAATGGACAGATTCCTAGATACGTATGAGTTACCATAGCTGAATCAAGATTTAAAAATCCTAAATAAACCAATATCAACCAATGAAATCGAAGATGTAATTAAAAACCTTCCAACAAAGAAAAGCCCAGGCCCTAATGGATTCACTGCCGAATTCTACAAGAAATTTAGAGAAGACCTAACGCCCCTACTTCTCAAACTTTTTAATGAAATTGAAAGGGAAGCAATACTCCCAAATTAATTCCTGGAAGCAAGCATTACCCTGATACCAAAACCAGAGAAGGACTCAACTAAGAAAGAGAACTACAGGCCAATCTCCCTAATGAACATAGATGCAAAAATCCTCAATAAGATACTGGCAAGCAGAATGCAGCAAATCATCAAGAAGATTATACACCATGACCAAGTTGGATTCATCCCAGGGATGCAGGGATGGTTCAACATACGTAAGTCAATAAGTGTAATACACCATATTAACAGAACCAAAGACAAAAATCACATGATCATCTCAATAGACGCAGAAAAAGCTTTTGACAAAGTCCAGCACCCATTCATGATAAAAACCCTACAGAAAATTGGAATAGATGGTCTTTATCTCAATCTGGTAAAAGCTATCTATGACAAACCAACAGCCGATATTATACTAAATGGACAAAACCTGAAAGCCTTCCCTCTAAAATCAGGAACATGACAAGGATGTTCACCGTCTCCACTCTTATTCAACATAGTTCTGGAAACTTTAGACAGAGCAATTAGACAAGAGAAAGAAAAGGAATAATAATTGGAAAGGAAGAAGTTAAATTATCATTATTTGCAGATGACATGATACTCTATACAGAAGACCCCAAAAACTCCACTAAAAAACTGCTAGATTTAATAAGCAAATTCACGGGGCCGGTGAGATGGCTCAGCAGCGTAAGTGCCTGCCTTGCAAGCGCGAGGGCCCGAGTTCAACTCCCGGACGCACATATGAAAAAGGGGCCGGTGATATCGCTCAGCGGCACGGGTGCCTGTGGGTGCGCGAGGTCCTGAGGTCGACCCCCCGGTACCCACAAAAAAAAAAAAAAAATAAGCAAATTCAGTAGTGTAGCTGGATACAAAATCAATACTCAAAAATCAATAGCCTTTCTGTACACAAATAACAAACTTACTGAAAGAGAAATTAGGGAAATAATACCTTTCACAATAACATCCAAGAAAATGAAATACCTAGGAATCAACCTCACAAAGGAAGTAAAAGACCTCTACACTGAAAACTACAGTACTCTGAAAAAGGAGACTGAAGAGGATATCAGAAAATGGAAAGATATCCCTTGCTCCTGGATAGGAAGAACCAATATAGTGAAAATGGCCATACTTCCAAAATTGTTATACAGATTTAATGCAATTCCAATCAAAATTCCAACAGCATTTCTCAGAGAATTAGAGAAAACAATCCTAAAATTCATTTGGAATCAGAAGAGACCTAGAATAGCAAAGGCAATTCTGGACAACAAAAGCAAGGCAGGGGGCATCACAATCCCCGACTTGAAATTATACTATAAAGCTACTGTGATAAAAACAGTGTGGTACTGGCAAAAAAAAAGACCTGAAGATCAATGGAACAGATTAGAAGATGCAGAAACAACCTGGACGTACTAAGCCACCTTATCTTTGACAAAGGTGCCAAACACATTCACTGGAAGAAAGACAGCCTCTTTAATAAATGGTGCTGGAAAAACTGGCTCTACACATGCCGAAGATTAAAACTAGACCCATATCTTTCACCACGCACTAAACTAAATTCAAAATGGATCAGAGATCTAAATATTAAAATAGAAACATTAATTCTGCTGGAAGGTAGGATAGGTAAAACCCTTGAAGACATTGGTGTAGGCAAAGACTTTATGAATAAAACCTCAACTGCACAGGAACTATCACAAAGAATCAACAACTGGGATCTCATCTTATTAAAAAGCTTTTGCACAGCAAGAGGAACCAACAGAGTGAAGAGACAACCCACAATGTGGGAAAAAATGTTTGCCAGCTGTTCTTCAGACAAAGGATTACTATCGAGAACATACAAAAAACTAAAAAAAATCAGACCTCCCAAATTTAAAGACCCACTCCAAAAATGGGCATCTGAGGTGAATACACATTTCTCAGATGAAGAAATACAAATGGCAAATAAATATACAAAATAATGTGCACCATCTCTAGTCATTCGAGAGATGCAAATTAAAACACTGAGATACCATCTCACCCCAGAAAGAATGGCTATTATTAAGAAATCAACTAATAACAAATGCTGGAGAGGCTGTGGGGAAAAAGGAACCCTTCTTCACTGTTGGTGGGAGTGCTGACTGGTACAGCCGCTGTGGAAATCAGTATGGAGATTCCTCAAAAAACTAGGGTTGGAGGTCCCATTTGACTCAGCTATTCCCCTTCTGGGTATTTTCCCAGAAGAATTAAAAACACCGTACCACAGCGATATATGTGCATCCATGTTTATAGCAGCACAATTTGTAATAGCCAGATCTTGGAAACAACCCAAATGCCCATCAACTGAGGAATGGATAAGAAAGATGTGGTATTTTTATACAATGGAGTACTATTCAGCCATAAAGAAGGATAAACTGGAGACTTTTATAGGTAAATGGATGCAACTCGAGAAAACACTCATAAGTGAAATAAACCGGACGCACATGTGTAAGCATTGTATTGTCTCTCTAGTATGAGAAACTGAAAGAGTACAATAGACATGGTGAATCAAAAAGAAACTGGTCAAAAGGAAAGAGAGACTGGGATGGAGGAATAGGAAAAAGAAAAAAGGGAAAGGCTTAAAAATTGTATTTATATATAAGATGGTTAAGACAGATACACTACTAATTTTACTTAGTTCACTGAAGAGTAAGGTTTGTGCCAATAATGTTTGGACACTTGAATGCTAATATCTGGTATCCTGAATAACTAACTTAAAGGTAACAATACGTAATGCATTAACCATTGTTACCCTCCTATTATGTTGTTTTGAAAATTTGTTCTTTTTTGATTTGTTTTGTTGTATTTTTTCTTCTCTTTAAAATTAAAAAAAAAAGATATAGAAAAATGAAGACTGCTCTCCCTTCATATGGCTACAAGAAATGTAGCAAAATAGGCTAAGACTTGAGTGAACCATGTACATCAATGGAAAATAATCTACCACATCATAGAGATATCTTTCAACTTTAAGCTTTTATATCTCTCCGTTGAAGGGGCCTGTGTTGCTTACATTTGAGATCAGTATGACTATGCATACTAATAATATGACTTATTCCAGCACTCACTATTTGGTTAGATTTCATAACTTGATTTAGACCTGACTAGAGATATGATTGTTGACTAATCCACTTCTGTCTTAAAACAAGGAGATTATGTTTGTCAGTTTTTGAATGCTATTAGGTTAATTCGATTCAGAAAAGCTAATTGGTTTAGTGCATTATTTTTAAGAGGAAAAACTATTCTGAACCTAAGACAGACAGTAGAGACGCGTGCTATTCTGCACCACCAGGAATAGCTTGAAGTGCTTAGACAGACAGCTCACGGGGGTGGGTGCGTTATGGCCCCAGGCATAACCTGGACACCCCCACTACTGTTTTGAAAATCTGATGTGCGAACAGAGTTTGTGGGTTGCCAAAAAAAAAAAAAAAAGAAAAGCACTTTTATTTCCCCTGAGATTATATTAGAGAAAGAAAAAAACAGCCTCTCAAATGACTGGGTAGATTGACATGCATTAAGCTGACCTGGGCCTAAAGGCCTCATTAAACCTAAAGATTGTTCATCATGCTGTGAGCTCGAACTGATCTTCACAAAACTTTTCAAGATGTCAGTTTAAGCATGCAAGTGTGCAGTATTCCAAGAAATGAGGGTTTAATAGGCTGTATTGATTCTTCTGTAATTTTCAGGAATTCATATGCTGTTTACAGTCGCTAATCCCTCAGTGATGAATTTGTATCTAGGCTTGTCAACATTCTTATCTCCCCATAACCACACATGGTGCTCCATTGTCTAACATGGGCCGTAAAGGTTCAACAAAGGAGCTAAACCAGAACCCCGATAGTTTGTTACATTGCAGTATATTTTTTCATTCATCTACTTTCAAATTAAGTAACAGTGTGCAGATATTTCACTATAGCAATAATCTTACTTCAACCCTTTTTATTACTGGTTATTTGGGATGTAAGATCCTGGTTAATACCGATCAGAAAATAAGTATTTTGTGTTAAAAGAGGCAAGTGGATCTGGATCTGTCTGTGGAAATAAAACCTTAAGCCACTGCATTTCAGTGAATATTAACAAAGCTCTGTCATTCTGGAGAAACAAACAGGACCAAGGAGACTGCAAAATGCTTCCTTTCTTATGATACTATATGAGGTAAGCACGAAATTAAGTTGGAAATTGACAATGGAGCGGAGAATTCAGCTGACAAACTGTGGAGGCCTGGTTGTCCTGGTAACTGTACCACTTCCTCATAACAAGGACTTTACAATGAGAAAAAACTTAAGCAAAGGAAGTAACTATGAATTCAAGGAAGAACATTACACACTATGGATCAATCATTGGCAGATTACTGATAGTGGCCTTTTTATGTGTGGCCCTTAAGTTTAAGAATGGTTTTTACAGTTTTGAAGTGTTGTAAAAGCAAAATGAAAAAAAAAAAAAAAAAAAAAAAAAAAAGGAAGAAAGTATATGTAGCTCACAAGTGCTAAAATGCACTTGTAAGGAGCTTCATCAAAAGCCTTGGGGGGTGGTCCCATGGGGAAACAGAAGTAAACGCGTCCTTCCTGAAACTACCCTCCTCCTGAGTCCAGTCCAGCTTCTGATGGGCTTAAAATGACCAACTCTGTCTTGGTTCTTTTTCTGTTGCTATAATAAAATATCTGAGACCAGGCAATTTATAAAGAATAGAGGCTTTCTTAACCCACAGTTCTGAAGGCTCTGAAGTCCAAGAGCATGGTGCTACCATCTGGTGATGACCTTTGTACTACATCATAATATGACAGAGGGTATCACGTGATGAGACTAAGCAAGCATCTAGCTCAGGTCAGGTCTCTCTCTCTCTCTCTCTCTCTCTCTCTCTCGACAGGATCTTGCTCATGCTATGTACCTCAGACTGGCCTCAAACTTGCTACTCCCCTGTGTCATCCTAGCCAAGTGCTGGGATTACAGGGATGCACCACCATGGCTGGCCTTTCTTTCTCTTCTTTTTTTTTGGGGTGGGGGTGCCAGGGATTGAACTCAGGACCTCAAGCTTGCCAGGCAGGCACTGTGCCACTGAGCTAAATCCCCGGCTCTTCCTCTTATAAAGCCATTAATGCCATGTAGGCCCTCCTCCCCTCAACTAATATAATCCTAATTACCATCCAAATGTTCTACTTCCAAATGTCAATATAGGAATTTGAGGATTAAGTTACCAACACATGAATTTGGGCGATATATTCAAACCATATCGACCCATAATCCTACATGCCTAACAGAGGAAAATGGGAGATCTCTCTAGTGAATAAAAAGGTCATCTGGAACCTTTATAATTCACAATGTTTATGCTATAATAAAAATTACTAATATAGCAAAAATATATGAATGACTATGAAAATTAAAAATAGGCAGTAAGAGTAGACCTGCTGATAACACAAACAAGAACTTTAAAATAACTAATATGTATCTAAAGTATGGAGGAACTCAACTTCCAGGTTCTGATGTGACATGTAAGCAGTCTGAATGTCATCACTTCCATTCACACAACAAAAGAAGAATCTAAAACTGAAAATCAATGGCTCTTTTTATATCCATCAGAGAATTAAGATCGTAGGACATGCCACTACCTGAATAACTGGTGAAACACACAGGCAGATACAGAGAATTACAACTAACTAGAGAAGAAGCCACCACCAGAACTAGTACTGGAATAGAAATATCTATATTATTATTGAAAAATTGGTAAGGGATTAGTATGGACACATCTGAGCATTAAAAACTCCAGAGAGCTCACTACTGGGGAGACTCACACTTCGGTGGAGGAGTCCTACCAGGCTCTAAAAGTGAAGGTTGGAGAGAAATTCCCACATGATTCTGGCAGGTTTAGGGGGACTGTAGTCACTTTTTGAAGTAACTGAGAACAGTCTATTCTTCTTAATAAGGCCTGCCCTCGACAGAAACTATTTCACCAGAGCCAGTCCAATCTGGAGCAAGAGCAATAACTAGCTGCAGCCTTCTTTAGCCTTTCACTTGGGGAAAGCAATGTGCCAAGCTCTAGTCACCCTATCTTTCCTGTCTCACTTAAGGAGGGATGAAGACTAGGGAACACTTGCAAAGATCACAGCCCAGGGACAGAGATTCTCTAAAGGCCAGAGACCTAATTGTAGAACTATAACGCTTCCCTTTACCTCCACATTAATAAAGCTTTTGTATAATAACAAGGCAATACAACTAAAGAACTACACAGCTGACTTTAAGTCTCTCAGAAACCCCAAAGATAACAAGGGAGGAAAAAACCCACGAATATCAGAGGTCCTGACATCTAAAGCTATAGCAAACTAAACACAGCCTAACCCCTGGCCAGATAAACATAAAACCTCACACACTAAAGTCCTCTTTCCTGGGCCGGTGAGATGGCTCAGCGGCTTAAGCGCCTGCCCGGCAAGCGCGAGGGCCCGAGTTCGACTCCCGGAACCCACATACGAAAAAGGAGCTGGTGATATCGCTCAGCAGCACGGGCGCCTGCTGGCGCTTGAGGTCCTGAGGTCGACCCCCCAGTACCCACAAAAAAAAATAATAATAATAATAAATAAAAAAATAAAGTCCTCTTTCCTGTAGCTCCCTTTACCCAGTATATCATGTGACTTTCAAAAACAACAAAATTACAAGGCATACTAAAAGACAAAAATACAGTTTGAAAGGACAGAAAAGGCATTGGAACCAGACATACATGGGAGAAATACTGGAATTACCAGATAAATAATTTAAAACAGCCATGATAAATATGCTGAGGGATTTACTGGAAAGAGTAGGCAATGTGCAAACACAGAAGAGTAATGTAACCAAAGAGAAACTCTAAGAAAGAAATCCAAAAGACATACTAGAAATCAAAAACACTGCAACAGAGTTAAAGAATGCTGGTGGTGGCCTCATCAATAGGCTGATCATGGGCAAAGAGAAATAATGAACTTGAAGAAAGAGCAATAGGAACCTCTAAAATTGAAATGAAAAAGAGAAAAAGTGAATGAAAAAGATGGAAGAGAATAATCCCAGAACTATTAGACAATTATAAAGACTGTAATATATGTACAATAATAGGAGAGGAAGAAAGGAGATAGAAATCAATAGAAATATTTAAAGCAATGGTGAAAATTTCAGAAAATTAATGATTTAATGATAGACACTAAACCAGAGACTCTGGAAGCTCAACACCAAAGAGGATAAATGACCCCCAAAATCTACATCTAGGTATTTTGCATCCAGACTGGGAGAAGGGGGGAGGGTAAAGAGAAAATCTTTTTTAAAGGCAAAGAGTAAAATCTTTTTTGTTGAAAAGCCAGCAAGAACAAAAGCCCTTACCTATAGATAAGCAACGATAAGAATTACATCAGAATCCTCTTCAGAAACTATACAGCAAGAAGTGGAATTAAAGGTTGAAATGTTGAAATAAATATAGCCACCCACACAGAATTCTGTGTTGATTAAAATTGTCCTTCAAAAGTGAAAGAGAAATAAAGACTATTTTGGCAACAAAAGGGAAGAATCCATCACCACTACACAGCTCATGAGTAATGCTAAAAAATATGTTTTGGAAAGGAAATTACATACCAGACACTTGAATGTAAAATCTTTTTCTTCTGTTCAAAATAACAGCAACAGTGTATTTGCTGATTATAACTTCTGGATGTGAAATGGGTGACAGAAATGTTGTAAGAAACGAGAGAGAGAAATTGGGAATACAGTGTTCTAAGTTGCATACCTACAGTGCCCAGGAAGTGGTATAGTATTGTAACTGAAAAAGTATTAGGTGTAAATGTATACTGGTAACTAACAGTCAACCACTTCAAAATAATAGTGATAATAAAAAATGTTTTTAAACAATTGATATACTTAGAGAAAAGAGTAATCATGAAAATCAAAGAAGTCAGAAAAATAATGGAAGACAAAGAAAAAACAAAGGACAAGGAACTAAAAACATTAACAAATATGGTAGATACTAAAATATTTCTATAATCCCCTTAAATGTCTATCATCTAAAAACATTAATTAAAAGACACACATTCAGATTTGATTTTTTAAAAAACCTGTCTATATTATCTGCAAGACTCCACTTTAAGTATACACAGACACTGATAGATTAATAATAAAGGAATGGAGAAACACATACAATGCTAATACTAATCAAACAGCAGCTGAAATAGCTATGTTAATTTCAGAGAAAGACTGGGGGCAAAAATGGACAGAATTGCAAAAAAGAAATCATTGATTCCACCGTTATGACTGGAAACTTCAGTGCTCCTCAGATTGAGCAGGCAAAAAAAAAAATTAGTGGTAATTTAACTTCTTCCTTTCCTATCTTGTTCCTTTTATTTCTTTTTTCCTTGTCTAATTGCTCTGGCTAATGTTTCCATAACTATATTGAATAGGAATGGTGCTAGTGGACACCCTTGTCTTGTTCCTGATTTTGGAGTGAAAGTTTCAGTTTTTGGCCATTTAGTATGATGTTGATTCTTGGTTTGTCATAGACAGCCTTTATCAGATTGAGATAAAGACCTCTATTCCAATTTTCTTTAGGATTTTTATTGTGAATGGGTGTTGGACTTTGTCAAATGCTTTTTCTCTGCATCTATTGAAATAATCATATGATTTTTGTCTTTGGCTCATTACTTGCAGATGACATGATACTTTACATAGAAGACCCCAAAAACTCCACCAAAAGACTTGTAGATTTAATAACAGAATTCAGTAGTGTAGTTGGATACAAATAACTCAAAAATCAATAGCATTCCTACACACTAACAACAAAAACACTGAGAGAAATTAGAGAAACAACACCTCTCACAATAGCATCAAAAAAAGTGAAATACTTAGGAATCAATCTAACAAAAGAAGTAAAAGATAATACATTAAAAATTACAGGGCTGGTGAGATGGCTTAGCGGCGTAAGTGCCTGCCTGGCAAGCGCAAGGGCCCAAGTTCGACACCCGGAACCCACATACAAAAAAAGGGCCGGTGATATCGCTCAGCAGCATGGACACCTGCTGGTGTGCGAGGTCCTGAGGTCGACCCCTGGTACCCACAAAAAAAAGAAATTACAGTACTCTGAAAAAGGAGATTGAAGAGGATATCAGAAAATGGAAAGATATCCCTCGTTCTTGGGTAGGAAGAACCAACATAGTGAAAATGGCCACACTCCCAAAATTGTTATACAGATTTAATGCAATCCCAATCAAAATACCATTAGCATACCTCACAGAACTAGAGAAAACCTTTCTAAAATTCACTTGGAACCAGAAGAGACCTAGAATAGCAAAAACAATCCTAGGCAACAAAGGCAAGGCAGGAGGCATCACAATCCCTGACTTGAAATTATAGTACAAAGCTACTGTGATAAAAACAGCATGATACTGGCAAAAAACAGACCTAAGGATCAATGAAACAGATTAGAAGATGCAGAAACAACTCCAAACACACTAAGCCACCTTATTTTTGACAAAGGGGCCAAAGATGTTCACTGGAAGAAAGAGAGCCTCTTTAATAGATGGTGCTGGGAAAAACTGGCTTTCCACATGCTGAACACTAAAAGTAAACCTATGTCTCTCACCGTGCACTGAACTAAAATCAAAATTGATCAAAGATCTAAATATTAAAATAGAAACCCTAAGTCTGCTGGAAGAGAGAACAGTTGGAACTCTTGCAGACATTGGTGTAGGCAAAGACTTCATTAACAAGGCCCCAAACACACAGAAAACATCACAAAGAATCAACATCTGGGATCTCATCTCATTTGTTAATTTTTTGGGGGGAGGTACCAGGAATTGAACTCATGACCTCACACTTCACTGAGCTATATCCCTGGCCCCTGGGACCTCATCTTATTAAAAAGCTTTGCACAGCAAAAGAAACTACTAACAGAGTGAAGAGACAATCCACAATGTGGGGAAAAAAATTTGCCAGCTGTTCCTCAAAGGACTAATATATAGAATATATAAAAAACTTGAAAAAATCAGACCCCCCCAAATTTAAAGACCTAATCCAAAAATGGGCATCTGAGATGAATACACAATTCTCAGAGGAAGAAATAAAATGGCAAATAAATATATGAAAAAATGTTCAACATCACTGGTCATTCAAGAAAAACAAATTAAGACAATGTTGAGATTCTATCTCACCCCAGAAAGAATGGCTACTAAGAAATCAACCAATAACAAATGCTGGTGGGGCTGTAGGGAAAAAGAACCCTTCTCCACTGTTGGTGGGAGTGTAGACTGGCGCAACTACTGTGGAAATCAGTATGGAGATTCCTCAAAAAACTAGGATTGGAGGTCCCATTTGACCCCTTCTGGATATCTTCCCAGAAGAATTAAAAACATCTTACCACAGCAATATATATGCACCCATGTGTATAGCTATTACAATTTGTAATAGCTAAATCTTGGGGATAACCCAAATGCCCATCAACTGAAGAATGGATAAAAAAAGATGTGGTCTTTTTATACAATGGAGTACTATTCAGCTGTAAATAAGGATGAGCTTGAGACATTTATAGCTAAATGGATGCAACTTGAGACCATACTCATAAGTGAAATAAATCAGACTCACGTGTAAACATCACATTGTCTCCCTGGTGTGAGAAACTGAAAGAGTAAATAAGGACCAAAATATACAACAGACATTTTGAAATGGGAAGAAATTGTTCAAAAGAAAAGAGGAACTAGGGTGGGGAAGGGGAAAATGAAGGAAGAGAAAAGGGAAAACAAAGATTTAAAAAAAAAAAGGATAAAATGGAAACAAAGCTTTGTAAAAATAAGGATGGGAAGAGGGGTTGAAGGGAGGAGGGGGGATTGGGAAAAAAAGAGAAATCAAAATATATCATGTATGGGTACAAATGCCCTATGATGAATGTGATCATTATGTATATCTAAATTATACTAATAAACCTAATAAGAAAAATTAGTGGGAATAGAGCTAAACTGAACAGCGTCATCAATCAATTGGATCTTATTCTATCTATAGCCTGTATCATCTAATAGAATCGGCACGCATCTTTCTAAGCACATGAGGGGCATTTACCAAGTTAAACCACATCCTAAGCCATAAAAAACACCCTAGCAAATTTCAAATCATACAAACTATGCTCTCAGAACATAGAATTAAATTAGAAAACCTTAACAGTAAGATAGCTGGAACCCTCAAAATGTGTGGACATTAAACATCACACTTCTAAATAACACTTGGTCAAGGAAAAAGATGAGAAATTTTAAAATAATTTGAACTGAATGAACATGGAAGTACAAACCCCTAAAATTGTGGGATACAGCAAAAGCAGTTCTTAGAGGGAAATTTATAATATTAAATACATTTATTAGCAAAGAAGAAAGAGCTAAAATCAATAATCTATGTTTTTACCTTAGGAAATTTAAAATGTAAAAGAGCAATATAGATCTAAAGTAAGCAGAAGAAGGCCGGTGATATAGCTCAGCGGCATAAGAGCCTGCCTGGCAAGTGCGAGGTCCTGAGTTTGACTCCCGGTACCCACATATTAAAAATAAATAAATAAATAAAAATAAAGAAAGCAGAAGATGTAATAAAAATTGGAGGTCTAAATTAAAAACAGGAAAACAAAAATTCATAAATAAATATACTTATTAAAATGATTAATAAAACTGAAAGCCTCTAGATAGTCCAACCAACAAAACAGAGAAGGCACAAATTACTAAGGTCAAATATGAAAGAGGGAATATCACCAGTAGTCCCATGAATACCAAATGGAGAATAAAGTAATAATATAAACAACTTTATATCCACAAATTAGATAACTTACACAAAATTCATTGAAAGGCACAATCTACCAATACTCATACAAAAATAGGTGATTGGAGGATGCATGTATCTGTTAAAGAAAAAGAATCCAAATTTAATAAATTTCCAAAAAAGAAAACACCAGGCGCAGAGGAGTTTACTGATGAATTCTAATTCAAGGAAGAAATTATACCATTTCTCTACAATCTTCTAAAAAAGGAACCAGAATGAAGACTTCCTAATTCATTGTATAAGGTCAAAATTACCATAACATCAAAATCAAATAAATGCATTACAAGAGAGGAAAACTATAGATCATCTTCTCTTATGAACACAGATGTGAAAAATCCTCAAAAATTACTGGTACATTGGTTCAAAGCAAGCAAAGCATTACAAGCACAGTAAATTACCACAACAAAGTCAGTCTGATTCCAGGCATACTAGGGTAGTTAAGTATTTGAAAATTTATTAATGAAATTGATCACATCTATCATCTAAAAACCAAAAAAAATATACAATCACATCAATAGATACAGAAAAATCATTTAAGAAAATCAAGTCTTCATTTGTGAGTATGAGAAAAAACCCTTAGCAAACCAGGAATAGGAAACTTTCTTGACCTCATTAAACAAAACCCTGAAGCTAATATCAGTATGTAATGATGAGAAAATAGAAGCTTTCCTCCTAAGGTTGGGAACAAGGCTAGCATGTGCCCTCTACCAGTACTATTCAACATCTTACTGGAAGTCCTAGGCATGCAATGAGATAATAAAGAGACATAAAATGTATATAGATTGAGAAAGAAGAAATAAGAGTGACTTATTTTGTAGATACATTGTGTCTAGAAAAAAATCCCAATGAATCAATCTAAAAGTTTCTATAACTAATGTGACTATAGCAAGACTGC
This sequence comes from Erethizon dorsatum, assembly GCA_028451465.1. Lineage (NCBI taxonomy): Eukaryota > Metazoa > Chordata > Mammalia > Rodentia > Erethizontidae > Erethizon > Erethizon dorsatum. The sequence continues at coordinate 25,610,649 of CM051838.1, read as the reverse complement.
AGAATACAAATTTAATATTAAAAATCAACTGTTTTCCTATACACCAAAAATGAACAATTGGAATTTGAAATTAAAAACATAGCACCATTTATATTAGTACAAAAAAGACTGATACAAATCTAATAAAACATGTAAGATCTATATAGGAAAATTACAAAACTTTGATGAAAGAAACCAAAGAATATCTAAATAAATGGAGAAATATCCCATGTCCATGAATTGAAATATTATTAGGATGTTGGTTCTTCTCACTTGCCCTATCCAGTGAAATTCCAATGAAAATCAAGTTACCTAGGGGATATATGCAAATGAACTTATTTTTTATTTTATAGGAGGCCAAAGGACCCTGAAGAGCCAATATAAAACTGAAGAAGAAAGCCTGAGAACTAACACCACTCAATTTCAAGATTCACTGTAAAGTTTTACTAATCATGACAATGTGGTATTGGTGAAAAAATAGAGAAATAGATCAATGGAACACAACAGAGAGACCAGAAATAAACCCACATAAACAGCATCAACTGATAGCTGACAGGGGAGTAATGACAATTCAACAGAGAAAGGATAGTTTTTTCAATAACTGGCATTGGAGCAACTTGACACTTTCTATCTAAGTCTAGACAATCCGTATACTTTTCACAAACATTAAGTCAAAATGGATAGTAAACCTAAATATAAAATGTAAACCCATAAACTCCCAGGAGATAGCACAGAGGAAAATCTAGATGACCTTGGTTTTTCAATGACTTTTTAGATACAGCACCAAAACCATGATCCATGAATGAATGATTAAGATTTTGGACTTCATTCAAATGAAAAATCTGCTTTGCCAAGATGCTGGTAAGAGAAAAGATGAGGATAGAGTGGAAGAAAAATCTTTGCAAAATACATCACTGGTACAGAATTGCCATCCCAGTCACCATCAGTAGAAAGAACTGAAAAGAAATTACTCCATGTTAAAACAGCCACCTCACCAAAGATATGCATATGGAAATTACACAGATGGCAAAATGTTCACCCTCAGTCATGCGGGAAATGCTAACCAGAACTAAATGAGAAACCACTACACACCCATTGAAATGACTACAATCCACAAAACTGTCAATATCAAATGCTGGCTTGGAAATGGAGCAAAAACAACTCGTTTATTATTGACATGGATGCAAAATGTTACATCTACTTTGGGAGGCAGACAGTTTTTTATAAAGCTACATGTACTTTACCATATAATCCACAAATGATGCTTTTAGGTATTTACCTAAACGTGTTAAAAACATGTTTACCGAAAAAACCTACAAACACTGAAAGCATGTTTCTTCTATAATTGCCAATTATTTGAAGTATCCAAAATGTTTTTCAACAAGTAAAGAAACTGTGGTAGCTCCATACAATGAAATATTATTCAGCAATTAAAAATATGAGTTTTCAAACCACAGAAAGATATGGAGGCATCTTAAAAGCATATTGCTAAGTCAAAGAAACCAACCTGAAAAGGCCACATGTCTAACTATTTGGCATGATTCTAACTATATAACATCCTGCAAAAGCAAAATTAAGAGCAGTGGTTGCCAGGGGGCTCAGAGGGAATACCACTGCGCAATTTTTTGAAGACCTAAATTGTTCTAACAATTAAACATTACTGAAACACTGCTGGTAAAATGTATGAATAGATGTGTTATAGTATTAATTATATTTGCTTACTCAAATTCTTTTTGAAGTCTTATTTCTATGACATTCTGGGTTCCATATCATCACCAATAATAAAACAGAACCAAAATTTATTGAGAGTTAATTATATGCCAAGTCTACTACTAGGCTGAAATGTCTAATTGTGATTTCCAAGCACTTCTTATGGCACTTTGTAATCTTTCTATATCTTCGCACTATGTTTAAAGGTAACAGGCATGGATTTTTAAAAGTTATTTATAATGTTTCGTGTGGTTCATATTTACTCAAATGAATATTTTTCAGCTTGTTCTTTTCCAAGTGCTGAAGTTACTTAGTTATTAGTACATATAATTGTTTATTTGTTCACAAACATTTATATAAGATGAGAAATACATTTTAAAGTTTGTTGCAAAAAGAAACGGTAATTAGTAAATATAAATAATGGTGTTCACACTGGAAAACTTAAAAACAAATTGTATATACCCTACATCTGTACCTACAGCACTTCATATCTACTTGGTTTCTTTTTTCTTCTTAGGCAAAATTCGAACGTATAAAGGCTTGGATATTTAGGTGTTAACCCAAGGAAATATAGCTTATACTGTCTTACAACTCTGAGGTTTTGGCTAACAAATATTATAAAAGTCAATTATTATACTCAATTACTGACTGGAAGTTAGTAATATCATTTCTTTCAAAACTTAAAAATCATCTATAATTTTCCAGGTCTTTGACACATAAATATTGTTTAACTTACATGTATAATTGAAATGCTTACAGTGTGTAATTCTGGAAAATAGAGAAAATTCAGAAAAGAGTCACTGAAATTATTAGGGCCCTAAAGTAAAAAAAGAAATAAAGGTAAAAATGTAGATTCTTGGTGAGGAAGGAAGAAAAGATATTTACTTTTCTGTGAGGGCAACTGACTTAAGGAAATGGCAGAAGAGGCATTTTTAATCATTTTTTCTCATTCATAGCATTAAAAAGAAAAAATATCAAGGGAGCTTTTTATTTTATTCTCAAATTTATAGAAAAATTTCCAAGACCATATGAAGAACCTTCCTTTCTTCAACTAATTGAGCACAAGTTGCCAAATCAGCCCCCCAAAAGTGTTTACTTCCAATAAGCAAGAACTACTGGCTTCCCAGCCACAACAGCCACAATCAGGAAGTTAACACTGACCCGTACTAACATCCACCCTCCTGCTACTCCCCTTTGCCACGGAAGGACAGAGTTCAGAATCATGAGTTACATTTAATTGTAATTCTCTTTATGGCCCATCAAGGAAGTTTCTCAGTCATCCCTTGATTTTTATGACCATGTCATCCTAAAAGATCACAGGCCTGTTATTTTGTAGACCATTATTTAATTTGGATTTGCCTAATGTTTCTTCATGATTCTATACTGATAATACATCTTTGGCAAGACTGTCACAGAAATAATGCTTTCCTCTCTTTGCAGCCTATCAGGTGACACTTGATTTTGATTCATCCCATTACTTTTGACATTCACGTTGATCAGTTCATTAACATGGTGTCAGCAGGCCCTTCCCCTGAGAAATTATGTTTTTTCCCCTTTGTAATGAATAATCATTTTGTATGCAAGTGCTTTGAAATTATGTACGATTTCCGTCCCTTGCCATGCTGTTAATGTTCTCATGTATGTCAATATGGTCTCATCATTTTCTATTCCATCTAATGGTCTAAGATCCATTACTATTATTTAATTAACTTTATTAAAATATAATAAAATAGAATAAAAAGTTGCTGATTTAAATGTACAGGTTGATGGGTTTTTAGGAATGTGTACACCCATACAACTACCACTCCAATCGACATGTAGAAAATTTTCATCACTTTAAAATGTTTCCTGGCAGCCCTTTGCAGTCAGCCCAGCTCTACTAACCCACTGATCTTTCTACCACAAAATACATTGATTTTGCCCCTTTGAGATTTTATATGAATGGAATCATACGCTATGGACTCAACACATAATTTTTCTAAGATTCATTCATGTTGTTACAAGTATCAATTGCTCCTATTCCTTGTCACTGCTTAGGATTCCAATGTATGGATATACAGTTTCCTATTCTCCATAGCAAAGTTTGGTTTCTTGTGTAGAGACTATTTTAAACAAAATCGCTATGAATATATGTGCGTACATCTTTGAATAGACATACATTCCATTCAGTGTTTATTGAACCCTATATGACATTGTCAAATTATTTCCCAAGTTAATCATAATGTTTCTTACTCCTACCAGCTATGTATAGGAGATCAAGCTGCCCCAAATCCTCATGAACATTTAGAATTGTCCACTCTATAATCAGTCATTCATAGTAAGTAGGCAGTTTATCACGCTGTGGCTTTATTTTGCATTTCTCTGATAGCTAATGATGTTGAACATTTTTTCTCTGGGGTTCTTTGGCCATTTTGTACACTTTGAGTCTCTTTATAGTTTTTGCCCATCTTTGTCAGGCAGATAATACCTCATTTTTAAACATTCTTTATAAATTATACATCTGTATGCCATGGTGAATTTATGTGCCTATAAATATAGAGTTCAGTCTTATAGCTAGAGTTACCAGATTAAAGAATATACTCCCTAAACTTCTGACAAATATTAATTACTCCTCTGTTAGCCTCTTCAGAGATTTATGAATATGTAATTGCTGACCAGTGTAAGAAAAATATCAATACTATAAAGCTCAGGTTATTTTTCAAATATTTTAAGTATTGTGGTTATTTATGTTTTATTTCTAAGAATGTGGATACATATCTGGGGTAAAATTCTTTTCACATTATTCATTATAAATAAAATGAACTTAAAGGAATGTAGTATAGTATTTGAAAGTTTTCATAAGAAAATTTCTTAATGAAGAAACAATTTTTGTTTTGGTAAGTTCCTCATGTCAAATAGTCAAAAACCAAATTATAGATGAGCTGACAGCAATAACAGGTCTGCCCTGGTTTAACCGTTCATATAAAGGCCCATAGTCACCAGCACTTTTGGGAGGCGACAGAAACTGTAAGAGCTGGGGCCTTAAGGAGGGAAGCTAAATCCTCAGGGGTGCACCTTGAGGGGCTATTAAGACCCTGGCTCCTCCTCTTTTGCCCTTTGCTTCCCACCTGCCATGAGGTGAGCAGCTCCTCCTGCCACATCCCCCATGATGTTCTGACTCATTAGAAGACAAAAAGCAACGAGGCCAACAATTATGGACTGAATCCTTGGAAACCGTGATCTAAAATAAAGCGGTCCTTCTCAAAAGTTGATTATCGCAGGTATTCTGTCTTAGTGATGGAAAGATGACTAGCACAAGGCCCCCTAACATACAAGTATATGCCTTCAAATTACTTTATATTCCAAGCATATTTGTAAAAGCTTCTTATTCAAAATGCTCCAAAAGTACATTACTATTTTAAGAATCACATATATATATATGTATATATGTATATATATTTTCATATTCTGAATACAAAAGGTAAATTTTATGGTACTGGAAAATAAACTGAGGTGACAGTATTATTCAAAATATATTTGCCTAATAGATACAGTTTTAATTTGAGATGATGAAAAAATTCTGGAGATAGAGAAGAGTGATAGTTACACAATAGCATAAATATACTTAATGTCACTGAACTGTACATTTAAATATAGTTAAAATGATAAATTTTTATATTATATATATTTTGCCACAATAAAAATACAGAAAAAATCTTGTTTCAATATTCACTATTTTGACTTATGTAGATTTGTAAAATCTGCATGCTTGTGTAGATTTTATTTTGTACCATGTAGAAGTTCTTAATCTTGTAAGAACAAAAAACCACTTTCTTTCCCCAAGTTCTTCTTACAACCCTTTAATTCCATATTATTTCAACATACTTATTTTGTAAGTACTATAACTACTGTTAAACTTCTTAAAGCTATTAAGAAGCAATGAAGGGCCGGTGAGATGGCTCAGCGGCTTAAGCGCCTGCCCGGCAAGCGCGAGGGCCCGAGTTCGACTCCCAGAACCCACATACGAAAAAGGGGCCGGTGATATCGCTCAGCGGCACGGGCGCCTGCTGGTGTGCGAGGTCCTGAGGTCGACCCCCCGGTACCCACAAAAAAAAAAAAAAAAAGAAGCAATGAATAATGATGTGAAATCATTACCCCACCGCACCCCACTCTAATTTATTTTGAAATTACGAATTTTCATATGTGGCATTTCTTAAACACCTGTGTTGTTAAAATGCTTTGTTTCAGCTTTCTTAAAAGTGATGACTCAATCATCAGTTTGTAAACTCTAAAGTATTTATTCAGAGGAAGACGTATCATTTTCAAGAGAAAAGGTCACTGTATGAAATAGTCATGGTTCAGACTAAATAAAGATTTATAAAGGCATTGTAGATTTTACTTACTGCAATTGTATTATAAGCTATTTCTCACAGAAAATAAAGAGATATTTCCTTTACCAGTACAGCATTAAACTTTTATCAAGAAATAATTGTATTTTTCATTACTTCATTTATTAGTGCTAAAGGTTACAATGTCCAAATATAAGAGTAATGATAATAATTTTCATTTGTAGGCTTTAAGTCTCCAAAGAGTTTCCATATATATTACTTTTTTTGGTAAAGGCACTCCTGTCACATAATGTCAGTGGGTTTTATTCATATATTTTACAGATGTGATCATTAAGGTTTAAAGAATTTCTATGTATTACTCAATATCTTACACAAAAAGACCTCTGTTTTAAACCAAGGTTTTTTGTGCCATACCCACACTGTCTCCCATACATATACTAGTGACAAACTACTCTAATCCCCAGTCCATGACTAATTACCACCTGCATCATAAGCTGGCCAAGTAACGGTGTATATTGTACAAATTCTACCATTACCAATGGGGGAACACCTCAAGGGGCATCTTTTACTGGTGGCTCCTGGCATACTTTTCATACAATAATAAAGGCTACCACTTTTACATGCATTATTCCACTAAGTCCTTACAACACACTTCTAATGTAGCATACGAGGTGGATGTTAACACAATCATTTATTTGGTAAACGGAGAAATTAAAGCTCAGAGAAGCCAACAGATTTCCAACACTCATGTAGTTGAGCATGTGGCATAGTTCACTTGGAGAGAGCTCATGATGCCTGGGTCTTCTTAGACTAAATCCTTAGTTGTTTTACTCTACTACCGTGGAGGATAAATAAAAATATAGTGGATTTCCTTACCAACTTTATTTAAACTTTCTAATAGCTAACGATCGAATCTCATGTCTAATGAATATTATCTAACCTGAAGTTTTCAAGTTTTGCTCTAGAAAACACATTTTTAACAAAAGTTATCCCTCAATAGCTCTGCTTGTTTTAAGATATTTGAGAGGAATTCAGAAACCCCATTTTCCCAGCACACATCTGTGATGCCTAAGCTCCAAGTCAGTTACTAAGTAAAAGAACTTGCTGTGTTTCTATTTCTTTCTCTCTTTTTTTCTAAAGGATAAAAATGAAGGGTTTCCTCATGAGACAAGTGAAAACCTGAAATATTTTCTGCCAAAAGAAACATTATTAAAAAGGCGAAATGTGTGCCACACCATTTTGAGGCTCCTCTGTGCAACTAGAGATTGAATTCCCCCTCGGTAATCACATGAATCATGTTGGTGGGCTGCTGCGTTCCACTAAATGAATAAATCATAGTTGCTAAGTGCTCAGTGCACCCATGCTCCATGGCCAGGTCCCGTGGTCCCTGCTGGAATCTTGTTCTCTTGAACCATGCATTCCAGCCTCTGGCTGCCAAGTATTTTTATGTCTTCAATAAACTAAACTGAACCAAGCCATTATTACTGAATTGCAGGCTATTAGAAGCTGAATGTAGCTGCTGGTGTATCACCAAGGGAAATAAAAACTTATTATGTTCATTTTGTACATAACCTAGACAGTTGCATTTGCAATCAGCGTGTGCAGGGGGTGCTTGAGATCTGGAGCGGGGGCAGAGGAGGACTCGCCATGGCTTCTGTACCTGCTTTGGATTCCTCAGCCACGTGCCACGGAATCACCTGAGTGGGAGCTGAAAGGTCTAAGTCATCTTCCAGACTGCAATGACGTCTGCTTCAGCTGTTTCAGAGACTCGCGTCCTTCAAGAACACAAAAGTGGGCCTTATGTTAAAAATTACTGTAAAAGAAAGCAACAGAGGATGCGCCAGAGCAATGTAGATGAACGGTAGAGGTGAAAAGCAACAATGAATTTAATGCTAGAGTCATTCCATCGCCAAGGAGACTATAAAAGAAGTATGATTTTCAAAGAAATGCCTTTAAACATCTCGCTAAATAGAAAAAAAATTATTTTTCCCAACATAATATCTATTGAACAGGTACTATGACTACCAGCTAATATCTCTACCACCATTAAGTGGAAGCCAGAGGTAGACATAAAGATTAGGCCCACGTTACAGCAATTATCTATTTAAGTATGAAGTCTCTCCTAGTCAGAGAGCTATCAAAGCCATAGCTAAGCAATCCAATATAGCGTAAGGTTCCTAAGCTCTGCAAAGTGTTTCAGATGATAACTACACAAAATCTGGAGGCTTCCTCAAAATTTATCTTGTGCTCTACTGAAAGAACAAAATTATTCTTTTTACTTTTAGAATTATTCTTTCAACTATTTAAAGAATAGTTGAATTATTCTTTCAACTATTATTTCAATAATAGTAGAATTATTCTTTCAACTATTTAAAGAAAGAATAGCATTAATCTTCTCCTAATGTGAAAATATATTATCCTATTTAACTTTTCTACTGTTTAAATAACCAAATTCTTCTGCTTCACAATGAATGCTATGCAATAAAGCTTTATTTCTTCTAAATACAAAAGTGTTCGTATTCAAGCCCACTGATTGTTATTAGAATAATCTGAATCTACCACTTTTAAAATGTTAGGTTCTCTCCAAAGGCCTTGTTCTAAATGGCAAGTCAAAAGCCAACAAATCTAAATAAATGGGATGTTTCACTTCCCTTTCATTAAGAGGATAAACAATATCCTGAAAAGCAGAAAATCATGAAGTAGAAATTTGAGCATCTCATCCATAGCAAAGGAATGCTAGCAGTTTCTTTTCTGCTGTGACAGTTACACAGAGCCCACAGAGGTACTGCCCAGTGTTTATGAATAGCAGTTCCTTTTCTACCTGTGATAGGTAGAACAATCCCTACCACCCCCAAAGAATTCCCTACATCTTAATCTCTGGAAGCATAAACATGGAAAAGTAGCTCTAAGGCTGCAGATGGAATTAAGGTTGATAAGCAACCAGCCATAGCATGGGGAGATTACCCTGGACTATACGACAGCCCCACCATCTTTCTGCCACTCCAGGCCACCCACCTCCACCTCTCAGTAAGCCTAGTGGTAGTTCTGTGTTTGGAGGTCCCATTCACATCATGTGGTTTCCAATACCTCTGATTTTGATCGTGCTATTCTTTTGCATGAAAGTTTCTATTCTTCCTCTATGCCTTAATTTAATTAACTCTTCTATTAGAGCAAGAAATGCTAGCTACTATATAAAATATACATATAATAGTTGCATAGTTCAAGAAAAGTTTATTTCTCTTTTCTACCAAACCCAGTGGGAGAAAGCATCTGTTCTTAGTAAAGTGACTCTTTTGGAACATCCTCTGTTTACATCCTTCCTTCTTATGGTTCCACCATTTTCTATTATTATTTTGTGTGTGTGTGTGTGTGTGTGTGTGTGTGTGTGTGTACCGGGGGTCTACCTCAGGACCTCGTGCACCAGCAGGCGCCCGTGCCGCTGAGCGATATCACCGGCCTGGTTCCACCATTTTCTAGGGAAGAGTTTGTAAACTTTCTTCTATGAAGGGCCAGATAGTATTTGGGGCTTTGCAAACCATGTGGTCTATTAGAACCACTCTACCTCCATGCACTAAAGCAACCAAAGACAATATGCAAGTAAATGGATGTAGCCATAGGCAATAAAACTCTTACCAAAAAAGAGGCACAGGCCAGATTTGGCCTCCTGGCCATGGTTGTCAAACCCCTGGTCTAGGGCCTTGGAGTTCTTTGGTTCCTGCACATTTTTAACTGGTCAGAACTCAATCTGATGATCCTTTGAAACAGTGAGGAGTGGGGGAAAGAAATGTAGGAAAGGTGGTAAAATGGTGTGCAAACTCAAAGAATGATCTTGGGGAACTGTATTCATCCTTTGAGAATTTGCTGAGACTCCCATATGAGTTATCTAATAAGCTTCAATAATTTTATTCATGCTGTTACGGTGGCACTTAATCACACTGGAATTATCTGTTCATTGGTCTCCCCTACTAAGCTATAAGCACTTACATAGCAAAGATATACTTCATGCCTGCCTATTCCCAGGATAAATTAAGGGCATGATTCATTTTTTTTAAGAATGAGGAAATTGCCCCAAATCTGAAATAGAACAAAACAAAAACTGTAAAGCTGAGATTTCCAGTCGGCATTTTTCTGTCTGTCATCAATTCATTACACAGCCCTATGTTTGGACACCAGACCAATCCCCTGGCATAGTCATTTAGCACTGTATAATTATGCACATTCGCATAATGTTGAGTCCTACTTTTTCTTATTAAAGCTGTTATTTTAGACATGTTTCACTCGTTTTTGATAGTTCTCCACCATTTTTAACTCTAATGCAATCTCAGAAGTTCCTCTGCTTAACCATGCAATTCATGATGCCTTTCAACAGAAGCAAGCTGTGCAGCTCAGTCTCATCTATGCTGGTTACTGACCCTGCCCACAACTCTAGAGCACGACTCTGGGGGCATCAAAACCAGGACACCACCCAGAGGTCCTTCTCCTCTTCCTTGGACAGCCAAGCCTTCCAGCAGTTCACGACAAGGCTAGAACTCATTCACTGATTCGACAATGTTTTCTGGGTATCTATCAGGTGCTAGGTACTGGGTTAAATGTTAAAGATTCACAAAAAAAACATTGTAGTACAGCTTCTGCCCTCATGGAGCTGCCTAGCTGGCATCCAGCAACTTCATATACTGAAGGCAGAAAGACCCTATGTACCTCCAGTTGCTTTCCCCTCCAGTGGAAAATTGCTCTGATAGGAACCAATGAGAAAATTCCAAGACTCCCTAAAATCTTATCACTGTAATATCTGTACTGCAAAGATTAGAATATTGTTGTGGTCAAGTGACAGAAGTAAGATGGAATTCCATTTGAACTTTGGCTTGAATGTCAAGACTGATACAACCATACATGTGCCAAGGAGGTGAAAATATAAATATAAATTATCACATAATGAGGATTTCTGGGGAAAACAGGGGCAAGGAGGTTTTCAAATGGCTTAAGAGTACAAGGAAGGGTGACTGGATTTAACTGTCCTTAGGTTAGGGTTGAGGCTACAATGGGGACTCCCATAGGTGGCCAAGGAGCAAGTTAGTAGCAGTGATGAGCCTTCGAAGGAGGTCAGTATCCTGACAGATGAAAAAGTGCTGCTCATGTACATGTGTCATGAGTAAGTCTGATCCTAAGCAAGGTAAAGAGTGCACATATGCATATAACACATGCACAAACATGCACACAAAACACACGCAGAGAGAAGACAACGCTAGAGAGGACTGAGATCAAAACACAAAATCTACCCTATCCAGAAGGGAGGAGTGAGGAATTCCCCCAAGAAGTTGTTATTCTTCCTCTATTACTGACACACCCAGTGATTTAATTTTCAATCACAGAGTATCAATGGAGTACACACTTTGACCATGGAAACTTTAACACCTATGCAGCTCACACATCTTTGCCTCATCGCTGTTGCCCAGTGTCAGAACTGCATCATGTGGGATGCTTTGGGTGATGAATATCAGAAGAGCCAAACAAAACAGGCCTTCCCAATGAAGCCAAGACTTCTGCTGCTGCTAAGAGGAATTACCACTTACAACCAGCAATCCCTGGAGACAAACCCACAAACAAGCACACAGATGCTCCTGAACAAGGAAAGAAAAGAGCCTTGGGGGTCTCGGGAACACCGTGTTGGTGAGTCCCAAGTTTCCTGATATATTCCAGATGGGGAGCTGCAGGAGCCCCAGAATTGCAAATAGGGACAGACAGAAAGAAGCTCCAAGAAAAGCCTGCTCCTCCTACCAAAGAGCAAGGAAAAGGGTACCTTAACACCAGAAGGCTTTTTTTTGGCAATGCCAGCCCTACTCTGCCCAAACACCAACAGGAAAACTATATAACCTCTGCCCACTGGTTTCAGAAGGGTCAAATGGAGAGTTGATCTTGATATGTTTGCCTGGTAGAAGTGGGTGGTGGTCCAGTTCCTTGTTAGGATGGGGTCCAGTGTAAACTGAGCCTCCATCTGCCGGTAGAAATAAGGTTTAACAAGAGGGTGCAAGGTAAAGCTGGTTACTGCTAGGCTTCACCACCATACCATCTCAGCAGGGTCTGCTGAAGTCTCCACCTCCACCCAATATCAGCAAGTCAAGGTTGAAAAGCTCTTACTCCACTTTCCTTCCCATCCTGTGTCAGAGAGGCCCAGTGGGATCTTAGTGATTTAACTTCAGCAGCAATAAAACTGAATGAAGTAGTTCAAGACAATGGAATCAATATCCAGTCTCCCTCCCTGAGTGTCACAGAGGCCCAGATGGAACCAAGATCCTGGTCTCGCTCTGCAGCAATAAAGCAGTGTAAGTCACCCCTTCACTCTCAACCCCAGGTTGGAGCAATGGAGCCTGATGGGGAGCTGGTCATATGGCCCCCCTGCCGGCCACCAGTCCAAGTCCCCAGTAGTGATAAATGGAGCAGACACTCTATGGAAGCATCTAACCACCATGGCGTTTCTCACCAGCTACTCAGAAGTAGTGAGGACTTCAGTAATCCCATAGGAATAGAACCCAAGCATGTTTGGGTATTTTACCTCTTCCCATCCACCTCATACGAATTGCAAAGAAAGCAGATTGCAAATTGGAAAGCTCTTTTCGTGTCTCTTTTTTGGCACATGCCCACGTCCAAGTCGACATTAGGAACTACCACAAGTCAGTCTCCTCTTCTAGGGAGTCTTCGGCTAGAGCTAGATGTAAGGAAGGCTGCAGGGAAAGGAACTGTATTGAGGGAGAAGAAGATATAAGAGGTCAGTTATGACTATGCTACACCCAAATCAGAACATGCTTGGTAAGCTTTGTAAGACTCAAAGCTCAGTGAATAGACCCCGGTGTCCTTCAATTTTAATCACTCAGTGCTTCAAAACCGGTGAGCCCAGCATCCTTGGGCAGCATCTCCTTGTGAGAGCAGGGTCTCTTCCAAGACTTTAGACAGTTGAATACTGAAGATTTGCCATCTTTGCATGTTAACCATAGTTGTCAGACCACGGGGTAGAGCTTTAGTAAGACAGCCAGGTATCAGGAAGTTTGCCGATGGGTTATGGAAATTTAGTGTTCTAGGCTTAGTCATCAGTGAAGATTCTACCACAAACTCGATAAAGTAATTAAGTAGCTACAAATGAAATTTCAGAGGCTACCATTTATCATTTTTAAAGATACAGAAAAGAACAATCTAAGGTACCCTAAAATCAAGATCTATTAATAGTTCATTTTACCTCTAAAGTACAGGTAAAGGTCTCCTTTGTTTCACTCCCAACTATTTCTCTCTCAGAGGATGTTTCTTGAATGTTTTCAATTTTATAAACACTATATTCAGTAAAAATATGCATTAGTATCTTTATATCATTTTAAAACACATATGTAGTAAAAATATAATCATACCTATAGTTTGTTCAATTAATGTGACAATTTATTAGTATTCCATCATATGATAACACAGTTATGTGTTCGAAGTTTTAAATTTAAAAATTAATTCTATAACAACTTCATACTTATGTATGTATATGGATGCATACATGCACTTTCCAAAGTGTGACAGCAATTTTTCATATTATCAAGTAATATATGAGAATTTTCATTCTGAACATTTTTATACTGACAAACTTTGAGTTTTGTCAGTCTGATGTAGACAAAATAGTTTTTCATTATTGTTGCAGAATACAAATGCTGATAAAAAATACGATAGTTTAAATTAAAAAATTATTATAATAAAAGACAAATTTCCATTAACCCCATTCAAACCACTGCCCCTCACTTCAAACACACTTATCCCATCATTCTTGCCACTTTCTGAAGCAGTTCTGGAAGTCCTCTTTCATGTCTTTATAAGTTGTGATCAAAAATACAGAGTGAATGCCACTGCTGACTTCCATTCAGTGGAAAGACAGGCCTGTAAAAAATTACAATGTGACCACCACTTTATTCAGATGTGGCACCATGCAACTGCTGGTTCTTCCCCAAGGTCAAAATGACCATGAGAGCTAAATGTTTTCATAGATTCAGGACACTGAGGCAGCCACGACAGCACAACTACAGACACTCAGGAAAGAATAGTTCCAGAACTGCTTCAGAAAGTACCAAGAATGATGGGTATGTTTGAAGTAAGGGGAAGTATATTGAGGGGGATTAGTGATAATGTGTCTTTTACTATAATAATTTTCAATTTAAACATTAACTACATTTTTCAATTCTACCTCATAAGCTTTATTATCGAAGTAGTCTTTTCATGGTACTTTGGCCATTCGAGCTTCTTTCTCTAAGGTAAATGTCCTTTTCTCATTTTCCTACGTTATTTGTGATTCTCATCTTGACTTAAATTTTGTATTTTTCATTTTGTAAAATCTTCCCTCTTGGTGACTTAAGTGTTTTGAATTTTAAAAGTTTTTGTTGTACATACATAAAGCCCAATTTGTCAAGTTTTTCTTTATGGATACTAGTTTTAAATCTTGTTTAAGAACTACTTCCTTATTTAGATATCATACAGACATTCTCTAAGATCTAAAAGGTTTCACATTTTGGTTTATCATAGATCAATGGTTTGTATATTATATATAGCTTTACATGTTCTATATTTATCTGTTTCTCAGCTCACTTCTCTAATTAGTAAATTATTTTTTCTATTTCTGTATCAATACCAAAGGCAAATATTTCAAAAGAAAGGATTTCTTTGTATTTTTCTTTAAATGAGAACTTTCATTGGTGTTCATAAACTGTTACTATTCTACATAAATTTCATAATTACTTGGACAATTCTGTCAGGAGTTAGAGGTTGAAAATTCATTAAATTGCACATTAGCTGGGAAAGTAAAATTTTAATGATACTTTTACTCTCCTTAAACATATTAAAATCAACATGTCACAAGGATTTTTTTATGTCATTTAATACGATCCAATGATTTCTCCATAAATCTTTTGAACAACTTTCATTTTATTTATTTCTAGAGATCTAAAATTTTGTGAATAATATAAATGGTATCTTTTTCTGACCATTTTTAGCTGATTATACTTGATGAAGAAAAATACACTTATTTTACATCTGTTCATCTGACTTTGTATATTTATTTTTTTCCTCCAACATTACTAGCTCCTTTTGGTTTAAACTCAAACCAGAATTTTAGCAAAATGTCTGCTCATTGCCAGTGGAGAATCGTTGTATTGTGGCCACTTTAGTGCAAAGAGCTAGGGAGAGGGCATGTGTGTGTGTGTGTGTGTGTGTGTGTGTGTATTTATGTGTACACATGTTGATTCATATTGTTATCTACATAAATATACTTTTTCAGTAAACTCAGCAATCTACTTAGGTGCTTTATAATATTACTAGCAGTAAGTACACTCAAAAAGTTTAATATTCCTTTGTAGATTTTTGTCCTTAGAATACATCCCCTTAAGAATATACATTCAAATTATTTGGCCCAAACGTTAAATTTTTTTCTTAATTATATTACCAAGTTGATATATGGTTAGATTCATTTATTGTTTATATTTGATTTTAGAGTTTGCTTCCTAGTTTCTTTTACTTTGAGTGTGTAAAACATTAACATTATCTAAACTCTAAAGCACAATTCATAATAGCTAAATCTTGGAACCACCCTATAAGTCCATCAACAGATGAATGGATAAAGAAAATATTGTAATTATATACAATGGAATACTACTCTGCCATAAAGAAAGATAAACTTGAGGCACTCACAGGTAAATGGATGTATCCTGAGACCATAATGTTATGTGAAATGAATCACACACACGAGCTTAAACATTTCATGGTTCTCTTATATGAGTATCCCAAAAAATATAAATAAAAGTAGATAGGAATCTGGGAGATCTTTTTTAAATGGGAAGGGGTAGGAGGAGAGGGAAAGGAGATGGAAAAAAGAAATTAAGAAAAAATGGAAATAAAGCTTTTGCACATGGGAAGGGGATCAAGAGTTGGAAGCAGTAGGGAGGGATGGAAGGGTAGGAGACCAAACCAAATTAAGATGTGTTATGTAAATGCACCAACTCCCCATGATAAATGTAATCACCCTGCACTACAAACATGTACTAATAAATAAATGAACAAACTACATTTAGAACAGCTCCCACCTCCATCCTCTCTACCTTAGTCCCCCGTCCCCTAAAGGTACAGTTTCAGATGGGAAAGGGGAGGTAGTGTAAAGGTTAAAGGGTTTGGAAGGAGCCACGATTTGCAGTGATGACCTTCTTTCAGGAGACTTTCTCATAGTACAGATAGAAGCTGAAAAAAGGCTTAACCAGGCCGGGGATACAGCTCAGCGGCACAGTGCCTGCCTGGTAAGCGCAAGGTCCTGAGTTCGATTCCCAATACCAACAAAATAAAAAGGCTTAACCACAGAAGTCCCTAATAAAAAGAAAAAATAGAAAATAACAGATCCACAGTGTTATTGCAGTTAACATACACAGACCTCAAAATAACCATTATTGATAAATTTAATAAAGTGTTGAATCAAAAGGATAAAAAGATGAATTTCAAGAGATGATTGTAATTTAATTTTCTAAAAAGAATCAAATATTATAAAACTTACTCAGTGAACAAGTGCTTACCATACATTTTCATTCTATCTTGCTTTCCAATAATCAATTGAAAGATTCAATTCTCTTTAGCACTCCATTGATGGGTTTAACAGAAGATCTAAGACAATTTGAACACACTTCAGGAAAAATAGACTTGAGGCAAACCAGAAATAATCAAATGATAAAGAAAACAGCAATGACCCTACCCAAGAGAGTTAAGATCCAGAAATTTTATATTACCTGAAATATATTCAATAGAGAATGCTACTCTTTCAGCAAAAGCTGATGGAACAACTGGATATTCATATGCAAAAAGTGATCCTTGAACTATTCTTTACACCATGCGAAAAAAAATTTTAATTCAAAGCAGAAGACAGACCTAAATGTAAAGTCAAACGTAAGAGAAAATATAAAAGGAAAACTTTGTGACTGCAGCCTAGGCAGTAGTATCATAAGCCAAAAACAAAGTGTAAACCACAAAACAAAACTAATGACTTGGAATTCATCAAAACTTAAAATAAGCTTTCTGTCTTCAAAATATAGTCTTAAGTATTTAAAAAGACAAGCTGAATCATTGGAGAAAATATACACAAAACACGTCTGTTGTAAAGAAGTCCAATCTGGGGCCGGTGAGATGGCTCAGCGGCGTAAGCGCCTGCCTTGCAAGCGCGAAGGCCCGAGTTCGACTCCCGGAACCCACATACGAAAAAGGGGCCGGTGATATCGCTCAGCGGCACGGGTGCCTGTTGGCGCGCGAGGTCCTGAGGTCGTCCCCCCGGTACCCATAAAAAAAAAAAAAAAAAAAAAAGAAGTCCAATCTGGATTATATAAAGAATGATCACAACTCAGTAATAAACCCTACCCCTAACATATAAGGGGTAAGTATATATACAAAAATAAATAAATAAATAACATTATCATCAGTCACTAGGGAACTGCAAATTAAAACCACAGTATAATATAGCCACCCTCCCTATTAAAGGAAGAACAGACAGTGCCAAGTCTGAGAGAGTCCGGAAGGAAAGGTGTAGCCATTGTGGAAAATAGTTTGATTGTTTCTTAAAAAGTTATATCTTCACTTTTTGTATGAATCAGGTTTTCTGGAGAAACAGAAAGGGGAGGGGGGGTGAGGAGTGACAGGGACTGACCAGAAGAAGGATGGGGAAAAGGAGAGGAAGGATGCAGAGGGAAAGAAGAGGAGAAAGAGGAGACAGAGGGTGGAGAGAGGGAAGGGAAAAGGAGAGAGAGAGAGAAGAGCTAGGAAAGAGGAGTTGTAAGAAGGAGGAGTCTCTCTTACGGAGAATCGGTCTTTTTGTCCTATTCACACCTTCAGCTGATTAACTGAGACACACTCATACTGGGGAAAGCAATCTGCTTTACTTAGTCTACGGATTTGAGTATCAGTCTCACCCAAAAACATCCTCACTGAAACACCCAGAGTACTGTTTAACCAAGTATCTGGACACTCTATGGGCCAACCAAGTTGACACATAGAGTTAGCCATCAATCCTAAATAAATAGTTCTATGCTAAAAACTTCACATTACTTACTGTACTTCATTCATAATCACCCAAACTGGAAACAATCCCAATGTCTGCTCTACAGATATGTGCTACAACATGAATACATCTTAAAAGCATCACGCTAAGTGGGAAAGCCTACATCCAAGACCACACATTATGATCCATTTCTATCATACTCTGGAAGAGGAAAATCTGCAGAAAATCTGTAGATGTGTAGATCTGTGGAGCTGGGGATGTGGGAAGGGAAATGACCAAAGTTCACAAGGCAACTCTCAGGATGATGGAAAAATTCCACATGTTAATTATGGTAGTCATTATACATGACCACCACTCTACACAACTGTGTTTGTCAAATTTTATGTCCAACTTCAACATGGTATCAAGGTGAGCTTTCCTTCGTATAGCCCATACCTCAGTAAAACCTGGCATAAATACATGACACCAATTTTGAAGGGGACAGGTCCGATCCTATCACACTATCTGCTTTCTTGGGACTCTTCCACCATTGATCCCTTCTCATCCTTGTACGAGCCTCCAAAGGACACTTCTGTCCCCCAAATGGTGCCTTATAGAGCCTACACCTCTACTCCATGTACCTGCCAAGTCCTGTCTTTCTGATTTCCATGCAGCCAGTGCTCTGCTCCACCCTCTTCTGAGAGGGACCCCTCCTCAGGGTGTGTTTTGTCAGTGATGGGACCCCCTGCTCATTCCCTTATTCTATGGGACCCCTCCCTGACTGCATCCCTGGACAGGTGCCCATAATCTGCTGTTCATTCATTTCCATACATCCATGAAAACTGAAGATCACAGAATTTTCTGCCTCTTGCTCCACAGGTTACATGTAATTTCATTTGTTCTTCTTGTTTTTATTGGTTTGAGAAATATAAAGAGATTGGGATTATCCTAACTGGCTTCTAAATTTATTTCACTTCCCCACAGGTGTGTTGTTCTGCACATTGTCTGTCCTTAGGAATTTGCTGAAATTTCCTTTTTGCCTGTTCTATATCAAATTTGGTAAATTTCCCATAAATTCTTGAAGAGAACATAAATTGCCTTTTTCTTGAGCACAGGAGCTTGTTAATTATACTGATACTTATATTTGCAGAAAGGAGAATTTATGATGGAAATACTTTTTAAAATCTCCAAATGATCTTATATTTGGATCCAAAAATAACTTCTGATGATTATATATTGAACTCACACATACTTATAAAGTTTGTATATTAGATTATTTATAAAACATAATGGGATTCATATTCTCTAAAAATAATGTAAGTGAAATAGTTAACAATAAAACTATACCAAAAAATTTTAAAAAGCCATTGCAGGGCTGGTGAGATAGCTCAGCGGCATAAGCGCCTGCCTGGCAAGCGTGAGGTCCTGATTTCGACTCCCGGAACCCACATAAAGGAAAAAAAGGGCTGGTGATATGGCCCAGCAGCACAAGCGCTTGCTGGCAAGTGCGAGGTCCTGAGGTCGACTCCTGGTACCCACATAAAAAAAAAAAAAAAAAAAAAAAAAAGCCATTGCAAGTGTATGTTTTTCAAATACAATACATGTAAGTTTCCAAAATAACATAGTTTGAAGTTCCTCTTAAAGAGTGCTATACACACTTATTATATTAACCACAGAAACAAAATAAAACATTTAATACTGCCTGGCATAAAAGTGCCAAATTTTAAGCTGTCATGGAAAGAATTCATTTTGGATATTATGGTTTGTGTGACAGAGTATTAATCTTATTAGCCAAAAAGCTTCCCTTAAGAACCTTTGCATAATATCAGTCAAAAATGCCATAACCCTGCCCTGTGAGCTACTGGCAGATTTTATCTTGATGTCAGTTTAACTAGAATGATATTGCTCTCAGGGAATACCATAGATGTGTCATTTAGTTCTATCTCTTCCAATAAAGTCCTATTGGATTTCAATAAATCTCAAATAATCCTTTGGCGCAAGATACCAACCTCTAAAACTTAAGAATCTCAAAGCTACTTTTGCTAGCCATTTAATAAAGTCCCAGGGAAACTGAACTTCGAGGTGTGTTTTGCTCATCAGGTTTTATTCCTACAAACTGAGTAGCTGGCCATGAAAGACTGTCAGTGGATAATTAGGAAAATATACATTTTAAAGGTCATTGTCTTCTCTGGGAGATAGATGGTGGCATTAAGACATAGGGATTGCAAGCAGGCCTTGCAGGCCATTGAAAGAGGTAACTGGATGCCATAAGAGAGAGAGGAAAACCCCCGATGCTTCCCCTCACTATTCGACTCTGCCAACCCATGAATTTTGACAAGGGTGAGAGGCAAACACAGGGGAGGGGCGTTTTCTCTCTTTGCTACTGGTTGTTTATTATCTTGTGTGCAACACAGGGAAACGAAACATTTCTTGCATAGTGGAAGACTAATTACTTACCTCACCTCAGTGAATAAAGGGACTTTGGCATATCCCGAAGGCTACACACAGTGTATGGAATGAAGCAAGAAAGCACTGACTTTTTTCTTTCAATGTGCACACGTTCACATTCCAAACCCCTTTCTGACTAGGTATCCGGAACTAACACTACAGAGTGAAAGACGATATTTAGCAATGTTTTTCAATTTATTCACTTTTAGAGAGTTTATGGCTCCAGGAAGTTAATAATAGGATCAGAAGTAATAGGTCAAGTGTTCCTGTCTAGACAAGGACATTAATGGTCATAAAGCAGCCTATCGAAATGAAATTAAGAAGTAACCCAGTGCCCAGGTGACATGAGCCCACTTTGACAATCTTCTCAAAGAGGCACCAATAGCAGAACTCAAAGGTCTGGAAAGGAGATGAAGTGTGTTTATGTTAGGGAAACTCTAGGTGAATTCTGGAAACAAACAAACAACAAACAAACAAACAAAAATGGGCCATATCTACCAGTGTAGTTCAGTGGCCATCCTTAATTCCAAGATGTTCTCTATTCACGAAGCACATTGTTCTACCAATGTTTTCTGTAGTTTTACAGGCTTGGGAGGGAGATGTTAGCCAACATTAGCAGACTTTCTAAGAGATGGAACCGAGTTTATACTTCCTGTGATTAAAAAGTCAACATCAGATATAAATCTTTTATATAATCCTCTTCTGATATATTTGAATTTTATACTTTAATATCTATGAGTGGAAGGGGAGTGGAGAAAGTCAGTCCCAGAGTTCCCTCCAGCACTGCCGCTCCCTAGCATCTTGTCTGCCATTTTGCGGTGTGACCTCACTTGGGTAGGGCATTTCCTTCTGGTTTACAGGGTGCTGAGGGTGGCGAGGGAAATAACTAAGCTCCACAGTTAACATAATTGCTATTATTTTCACTGTGAAAAAGTAAAAGTCTTGGTCTCCTTCAAGTTTCTCAAAAATCCTCAACATTAAATAATGAGACTATTAAAGAAAAGCTAAGAGAAAGACTTCTTTGTTGAAATATATTAGATCTTTAAAGTAGTATTGAACATATTTCTACCAATGTGATTTTCTTTTTGATACAAGATGCTGTACATTTCAAAAAGCTAGAAGAAAGGACAGTGGTTGTTTCACCATTGAGAAATGATAAATATTTCAGAATGTAGATGTTTAGCCTGATTTAAATGTTATACAGTGTATATATCAGAACACCATGTAATACTCCATTATATACACTATTTTCAGTTAAAATTAGTTTAAATTTTTGAAAACTAATATGCTATTCCTTACCTCTCAAAAATTATAAAAAGCCATTCCTACTTTGGTGTTTCCCCTTCTACTATGGATTCAAATACCTTACCAGGAAAAAAATTATCTGCAACTGGAAGAGCAAAAACAGAGCGTGGGGCAGTGAGTGAGGAGGCAGGTAAAGATTAGGAGTTCTCTTAGAGCACTGGCAGCCTGATAGAGATCTTACTATAATTTGGATCTTTTTTTTGTGTGTGTGTGTGGGTACCAGGGGTCGACCTCAGGACCTTACACGCCAGCAGGTACCCGTGCCACTGAGCGATATCACCGGCCCTTTTTTCTTATGTGGCTTCCAGGAGTCGAACTCGGGCCTTTGCACTTGCTAGCCAGGAGCTTACACCACTGAGCCATCTCACCGGCCCTATAATTTGTATCTTAAGTGCACCCCAAAGCTCTATGTGCCAAAGGCTTGAACCCCACATGGTGCTCTGGAAGGGAAGAAGCCCTTAAGGAGGTGGGACCTAAAGGGAAGTCTTGCGGGGCAGGCCTTGGAAGGGGACTGTGGGGCACTAGTCTCTTCCTCTTGCTTTTTTTGCTCCCTGTCATCAGGTGAGCATTTTACCACGGATTCACATTGTAATATGCTGCTTCCCCATGGGCCCCAAAGCAACACAGCCAACCAGCCCTGCACCAGAACCTCCAAAACCATGAATCAAGATACACCTCTTCTTTTTATAAGTTATGCAGGTACTTATTATAATGACAGAAAGCTGACTAGCACAGATATATAGACAGAGAAATATATTTTTCTCACCTTTCTTTGAGATCAAGGATCATGGATTAACTATTTTTGCACCTGCCCTACTTCTCCTCCCCAGATGATTTCACCCATTTCTCTGCCTTCAAATGCTAATATTAGCATTTATTTGTATGACTTCTGAATCTGTACATCAGTGAGTTCACTTCACTAGTGTAGCCAACATTTCCATTTGAATTTTTATAGGACTCTCAAAAAGAACACCCAAAACAGAGTACTTGACTTTCCCCGAAAACCTGCTTCACACAGCATTTTCCCTTTCTACCCAATTACCAAAGCCTCAGAGCAGTTGTCATCCTCAATTCTGCCATTACTCTGGTATCTCTACCCACTTCTTCAGTTCCTCAGCAAATTCCATTGGCTCCACTTCCAAGTTGACCCACATCCATTCACGGTTTTCCATGTTCTCTACTACCATGTTTATCTGAGTACTATCATTTCTTGTCTCTTCTACTGCAGCAGCATGGCTGGTCTCTTAGCGGTCACTCTTCACCTGTTCAACCTATTCCAAACACTTACTTAAAATGTAAACCCTTACTTGGTTATTAAACATTGTATGCATGCATCAAATTATCTATAGTACTCTATACATATGTACAAATATTTTGCATCAAAAAATGTAAACCAAATAAAATCACTGCACTGCTTTTTGACTACACAGAGCAAAAGAAAAAAAATTCCAAATTCATCATCCTCACCTTCAAACCCCTACATAATGTAACCCTGACCAACTCTCCAGGGCCTAAGGTCAGCAAGTAAGACCACACAGGACGTCTTGCAGTGGGGAGTTCCCTAGTGTTTAAACTGTTGAAAAACCTTCAAAGGGAATGTGCTTAGGGGGAGCAACTCCCTTCTCCACCCATTCTCAGCTACATTTCTAAAACTGAGTGATTTCCACTTATAACACAATCAACGTTAAGAGGAGAACAATATAAGAGGGTACAAATGGAAAGAGCCAAGCACACCAAATTCTATTTCTTTATAGGAGAGAGCATAGGATCATAAGGAGAACTAACATCCCTCCCCCCCAGAATGTTACCCTCAACCTGTGGCCATTTCAGACTAAAACAAGCCTCCTGCCATGAACCTGTGCAAATGACCTGATTCCACCTTCCACGGTCTCCCCCTTATCTTTATGAGTTAGTTTGTGTAACACTGATGGTCTACTATAGCAGTAACTTGGGAGCTCTTGCTAATATTAGCGCTACATCCTGATTCTTAGTTAAATTCTCTGGGGACTTTGTTGCCTGCGTCATATTGAACATAACCTAACACAGACAAGTTAATGTCAAACTCAGAACAGTGGTGGAAAGTTCGGGTGAGGCTCCGGTGTGCATCCGCTTGGTGCCCCGCCTTCCTTCCCAGTGAGTTTCTCAAGGGCTGCTCTCTGACGGCTACTCTATATTCTTCTGCAGCATCACCAACTATCCATTTTCACAGTATAAATCAGACCAAACATCCCTCTTAAAATAAAGAGTATTAGTCTCCAGGGCTGCCATAACCAAATACTACAGACTGGGAAGTTTAAATAGAAATTCACCTTTTCATAGTTCTAAAGGTCAGGGGTTTAAGATCAAAGTGCCCACATGCGAATATTGTTCATACTATTACCCAAAGGGACTTAGAGATTCAAAGCAACCCCCATCAAAGTGCCAATGACACTCTCCACAGAACTAGAAAAGGCAATCCTAAAACTCACACAGAAGCATAAAAGACCCCAAATAGCAGAAATCTTCAGAAAAATAAAAGCTGCAGGTATCACAGTACCTGATTTCAGACATACTACAATGCCTCAGGAACCAAAACAGCACGCTACTGTTATAAAAACAGCCACAGAAGCTAGGTGTGGCGGTGCATGCCTGTAATCACAACACTCCGGGAGGCTGAGGCATGAGGATCATTAAGTTCAAGCCCAGCCTGGGTGACTTAGTGAGACCTTGTCTCAAAATTTAAAAAAATAAAAATGAGCGGTGATGTTGCTCAGTGTGAAGGCTAGACACAGAGATCAATGGAACAGAATAGAGATCCCAGAAATCACCCCACGCTGTACATCCACAGAAAACTGAGTCCCAACAAAAGCATCAAAAATACACACTGGAGAAAAAGCAGCACCTTCAGTAAATGGTGCAGGGGAAACTGGCTATGCACACAAAGATGATTAATGTTTGACCCCCACTTCTCACCTTGTACAAGAGTCAACTCAGCATGGACCAAATGCCTAAATGAAAGACCTGGAACTATGAAAATGCTAGAGGAAAACACGGCAATGGCACTTGAAGACACTGGTACTGGCAATGAGTTTCTGGGTAGACCCACAAGCAGAGGAAACAAAAACAGAAATTGACAAATGGGATTACTTCAAACTAAAAGTCTTCTGCACAGCAAAGGAAATGGCATGATGAAAAGACAAGGGAGAGAATGGGAGAAAATATTTACCATAGTTACTATTCATCTAACAAAGAGCTAATACCCAGACATTATAAGGAACTTAAAAAACTTAGTAACAAAAGAACAAGTAAGCCAATTACATGGGTAGATGATCTGAATAGACACTTCTCGAAGGAAGAAATATAAAATGCTCAATATATGAAAATGCCCATTATCATTAGCCATCAGGGAAATATAAATCAAAACTACAAGGAGATGTCATCTCACCCAAGTTAGAAAGGCCTTTATCCAAAAATAAAGAACAAGTGCTGGCAAGAATATGGAGAAAAAAGGAAATCTCATACATTGTTAATGGAAATGTAAATTGATACAACTATTATGGAGAATTGGATGGAGGTTCTTCAAAGAACTGAAAATGGATATACCACGTGACCCAGCTATCCTACTTCTGGATATATATCCAAAGGAAATGAAATCAGCACACCATACTGATACCTACATGCCCATGTTTATTATGAAACTATTCGGTATAGCTAAGAAAAGAATCAATCAAGGTGGCCATTAATAGATTAATGGATAAAGAAAATGTGGTCTATATATACAGCAAAGTATCATTAGGCATAAACAACAATGAAATTCTGTCATTCTCAACAGAATGGATGAAACTGGAGGACCTTAATGTAAGTGAAATTAGGTGGCACAGAAAGACAAGCACCATAAATTCTCACTCACATAGGGAAGTTTTTAAAAAGCCAATCTGAATGGAGAATAGTTATTACTAGAGGTTGGTTCTGGGGGACAGGGCTGAATAAAGGAAGGCTGGGTTTGATCAGTGCAGGTATTGAAATATCACATTGAGCCCTCTTAATGCACATAATTAATGCAGGTTAATGAAAACTTTTCAAAACCAAGTGCCAGCACAATTGGATTCCAGTGAGGCCTCTCTCCCTGACTTAAAGATGGCTTCCTTTGCACTGCAGCCTTTTCATGTGCCCATGGAAAGAGAGAAATCCCTAGTGTCTTCCTCTTCGGATAAGGATACCAATCCTAATGAATTAGGGTCCCGCTCTTATCGCCCATTTAACTTTCGTTGCTTTCTATTTCCACACACAGTCATATTGAGGGTAATTCAGTCTATAAAATTTGATGTAACACAATTTCATTCATAACAAAGCCATTTCATAACATTATAAATATGTCTTAACAGAAATATGTCCGGTTAACAACATGTAATCTGACACACTGAACTATGAACTCTCAAAGGTATCACCAGTGGGTACTAGCAGACACGGAAACAGAGAACTGCATAGCAAATCTAATTAATACCAGTCAGAGCAAAACAAATTACAATCACAGCTTTAAATGAAATAATGTAATGTATCAATTCTCATCATACATTAGCTTTAATTTAAGTTCATGAAGAGACAAAGTTGTGTTTCATCCCCCAGAGAGAAGGAGGTCATTTAATTCACTGCAGGAGTAATTTATTAAATAGTACTCCAGCATCTTACTAATTAAAGAGTGACTCTGGTGATATATATTTAAGTACACAGAGTCCAAATGCCTCATAGGTAAACAATACTACATAAACACAGTTTTGTCCTGAATTAGGCATATTGAACACTAACAAATTTCAAAATTCTCCAGAATTGAACCTACTCCCCAATCCAAGTACCTGTCTTGAGCAAGGAAAGCAAGCTGACACGTATGTTTTCTTGATTGTGGATTATGACCAACTATTCAACTATACTAATAACTGACAATATCCAAAGCTACCTCATCCAATTTGTGAAAGCATTAGAGGTTTGCCAAGACATGTCTCTTTAACCGGAGCCGTTTCTTTCCCACTAAGAGTTGCCCATCTCCATTCTGTAACCTCATTTACTTAGCTAATGAGAACCGAATGTCACCATAGGTGGAATTTATTTGAAAATTAAAGCAACAAATGTAATAGAGCTCTCTTTCCTAGTTAGGGTCACTTTGAAATCCAATAAGGATTAAAAATCCGCTAGTGTTACACTGAAAACTACAGTACTCTGAAAAAGGAGATTGAAGAGGACATCAGAAAATGGAAAGATATCCCTTGCTCCTGGATAGGAAGAACCAATATAGTGAAAATGGCCATACTTCCAAAACTGTTATACAGATTTAATGCAATTCCAATCAAAATTCCAACAGCATATCTCACAGAATTAGAGAAAACAATCCTAAAATTCATTTGGAATCAGAAGAGACCTAGAATAGCAAAGGCAATTCTGGGCAACAAAGGCAAGGCAGGGGGCATCACAATCCCCGACTTGAAATTATACTATAAAGCTACTGTGATTAAAACAGTGTGGTACTGGCAAAAAAACAGACCTGAAGATCAATGGAACAGATTAGAAGATGCTGAAACAACCCCAGACATACTAAGCCACCTTATCTTTGACAAAGGTGCCAAACACATTCAGTGGAAGAAAGATAGCCTCTTTAATAAATGGTGCTGGAAAAACTGGCTCTACACATGCCGAAGATTAAAACTAGACCCATATCTTTCTCCATGCACTAAACTAAATTCAAAATGGATCAGAGATCTAAATATTAAAACAGAAACATTAAATCTGCTGGAAGGTAGGATAGGTAAATCCCTTGAAGACATTGATGTAGGCAAAGACTTTATGAATAAAAACTCAACCGCACGGGAACTATCCCAAAGAATCAATAACTGGGATCTCATCTTATTAAAAAGCTTTTGCACAGCAAGAGAAACCACCAACAGAGTGAAAAGACAACCCACAACGTGGGAAAAAATGTTTGCCAGCTGTTCTTCAGACAAAGGATTACTATCGAGAACATATAAAGAACTCAAAAAAATCAGACCTCCCAAATTTAAAGACCCACTCCAAAAATGGGCATCTGAGATGAATACACATTTCTCAGATGAAGAAATACTAATGGCAAATAAATATACAAAAAAATGTGCAACATCACTAGTCATTCAAGAGATGCAAATTAAAACAACACTGAGATACCATCTCACCCCAGAAAGAATGGCTACTATAAAGAAATCAACTAATAACAAATGCTGGAGGGGCTGTGGGGAAAAAGGAACCCTTCTTCACTGTTGGTGGGAGTGTCGACTGGTGCAGCCACTGTGGAAGTCAGTGTGGAGATTCCTCAAAAGCTAGGGTTGGAGGTCCCATTTGAACCAGCTATTCCCCTTCTGGGCATCTTCCCAGAAGAATTAAAAACATTGTACCACAGTGATATATGTGCACCCATGTTTATAGCAGCACAATTTGTAATAGCCAGATCTTGGAAACAACCCAAATGCCCATCAACTGAGGAATGGATAAGAAAGATGTGGTATTTTTATACAATGGAGTACTATTCAGCCATAAAGAAGGATAAACTGGAGACTTTTATAGGTAAATGGATGCAACTCGAGAAAATACTCATAAGTGAAATAAACCGGATGCACATGTGTAAGCATCATATTGTCTCTCTAGTATGAGAAACTGAAAGAGTAAATAAGATCCAAAATGTACAATAGACATGGTGAATCAAAAAGAAACTGCTCAATAGGAAAGAGAGACTGGAATAGGGAAAAGAAAGAAGGGAAAGGGAAAAAAAATTGTATATATATATAAGATGGTTAAGATAGATACACTACCAATTTTACTTAGTTCATTGGAGAGTAAGGTTTGAGCCAATAATGTTTGGACAATTGAATGCTAATGTATGGTATCCTGAATAACTAACTTAAAGATAATAATACGTAATGCATTGACCATTGTTACCCTCATATTATGTTGTTTTGAAAATTTGTTCTTTTTTTGATTTGTTTTCTTTTTTCTTCTCTTTAAAAGAAAGAAAGAAAGAAAGAAAGAAAGAAAGAAAGAAAGAAAGAAAGAAAGAAAGAAAGAAAGAAAGAAAAAGAAAGAAAGAAAGAAAGAAAGAAAGAACAAAAAAAAAAATCCACTGGTGTGAGCTAGGCGTGGTAGTGCACGCCTGTAATTCCAGCACTCAGGAGCCTGAGGCAGGAGGATCGCTGTGGGTTCAAGGCCTGCTCAGGCTACATGGTGAGTTCAAGGCCAGTCTGAACTACATAGGGAGACCCTGTCTCAAAAACCCAGTCATGAGGGCCGGTGAGATGGCTCAGCGGCTTAAGCGCCTGCCCAGCAAGCGCGAGGGCCCGAGTTCGACTCCCGGATCCCACATACGAAAAAGGGGCCGGTGATATCGCTCAGCGGCACGGGCGCCTGCTGGCGCGCGAGGTCCTGAGGTCGACCCCCCGGTACCCACAAAAAAAAAAAAAAAAAACCCAGTCATGAGAAAGGAGACACTTTGGGTTTCACTAGTGTATTAGGCCACTATCATTACTATTAATAAAATACCTAAGATGGACTAACTCTATAAAGAAAAGAAGTTTATTGAGCTCGGAGTTTTGGAGTCAAGGGCGAGATGCCGGCATTGACTTGGCTCTCACGAGGACCTTGTGGCAGAGGGTGGATGGTGTCCAGTGCAGGAGCCCTGGTGAGGACAACATCATCCCCAGACCGGAAGCCAGGAGTTTGGGATGCTGCCACAGACTTTTCCCTAACTGACCTGAGGACATTACGCTACAACACTGCTGACTAAACCTCCAACACATGAATGCTTATGGAGACAAATAGGATCCAAACCACAGCAGCTGGGACCTCCAGGATGCACATTGCCGCATCTGTAAACGATGATACCAGGACCCAGAGTTAGTCAGAACGGAGGCGACTCCTTCTCACGTGACTTCACTTTCACACTCAGGTTAATGTTACAGCTGAAAACTGACATGGCTAAAACTGGCAACTAGAAAAACCCCAGCTAGACAGAGTTTAATGCCTGGAGCTGAAGCATAGAGCGTATCCTTATAAAATAGAATATTAAGAATTACCAATATCTTTACTAAGACAGTCATTTTCAGTGGGGACTTTGTTGGCTTTCCCTGGAATACTTCGTAAGTAAAACGAGGCCTTAAATGTCTGTGAAATAATGACCTTTTCATATGCTAACTTACATGAGGGTCAGGCTGTGTGGCCGTCTCCGGATTCTCGTGTCCACTTTGTACCTCACAGCACTGTTTCATCAGCCACCCTTGATGACTACGGGGGCCTCTTGTGTGTCAAACACTGCCACAGGTGTTGGAATTGACAATTTAATGAAGAAAATACAGTAAGTAAAAAGTAGACTAAATCATTTCAGGTGGTGATTCATGCAATGAAAAACATGAGAAGAGAGTTAATTCACAGAATAGGAAGACAAGGCACTATAAATAGGGCAGGCAGAGAGCCCTCTCTGAGCATAGGACATTGATGCCAAGAACTGGGGGACCCATCCTCGCAGATACGGGGGAAGAGCGCACTGAGCTGTTGAAAAGTCCTGACGTAGATCCAGCGTGGCATTTTTGAGGAACAGCCAAAAGGCCACTGTGGCTGGACCTCAGAGCCCAAGGTCAAAGTGATGAGGAAGGACTTGCAGTTGGGGACCTAACTTACCAACTTTGAGTGACGCAACTCAGATGGTTCCTGGTAGGAGGGACCCTCAGGAAGGATATAATACCTCACTCCCTGTCTAGGAAAGGAAGAGCAAAACTGGAGCGTCAAGGGCACTAGGAGTATAGAACACCCTCCTGTGCTGTCCTAATCTTATTTTTCTTCCTAAAGCAGAATCAGCAAAATCTTTATTTCTAGAGCAGGGACTAGTAAAATATCACGTGGCACACATTTTAGGACTTTAGATCTTAAAGTCTCGGTTGAAACCCTGAGACTCTGCCCTTACAGAACAAAGACAGCCAAAGATAATTAATCCGTAAATGGATGAAAGTACTATGTTCAAATAAAACTTTATTTACAAAGATCAGGCAGTGAGACAAATGTGATCTATAGGTAACAGTTTGCTGCCACCCTCACCTTGAGAATCTAAAAAAAAAAAATCTGTGTTGCTCTCTGTATCAAAAATGATATCATTCTAATGTAGTGTCCCTAAGAATATTTGAATAGATTATCTTTGCTTTACCCACGCTAACTGGAAGAGAAATTTTCTATGAAAGATTTGAGTTCCAAACATTTAATACATAATTTGCACACCCTCAACTGATGTGTCATGTTAAAGAAAGCCCCACACTACAGTTCCATTGTCTCAGCTTCCCCATCATTCATATGGATTGCTTCTTGGTAATTTTACCCTTCATTTCAAAACCCTCGTTACTCAGCAATACGCCATTAGTGCAGCTCGTATGTCTTCCTACAGCCTAGACAAGGCATTTAATGAAGCTACTGGACACAGAACAGTTACCACTAGAACATACTTCTCCTAAACCTGTTGTGCCAGTATCAACAATTTAATAGTAGGCTATTTTTATATCTGCTAAATGTTGGGGAGATATAAATAAAGGTATAGTGCTTAAATTATCATATCAAGGAAAGACTATTTTCCACAGAGGTAGTTCACAGAAAGGATGACATCCCATTTTTTAAAATGATTATTACTGAGTTCTGAACATAGAAAAGTAGACTATTTCATGTATGATGGTTAGGCCACAATAGATCCATCAAGTGCGCCAAAGTGTCACTATTTTCCCTCATTTTCATTTCCACATCTCCTCCCTCAGCTCAACCTTCATTTCTATATTCCTGCTCTACAAAAGCCTCTTATTTTCTCTCTAGGCCTCCTCATCTAACTTGCCTCAACTTACCTGTAATCCCTACGACGTTCTCTATTTTCATCATGGCTCAGCCTGCTTTCAGCTTTGCTTACTAATTTTAGAGTAGCTTGGAAATCTTCCCCAGGAGTTAACTATTTTACTAATTCTTTACCTTTCTCCTGGAACCAGGGACCCAAATCTGCTCAGCAGAGCTGAATCTCTTCACAGGCCAATACTTGGTTCTGTACAGCTACTCCACTGCTTCTCATGAGCACGCCCTTCCCTGGGGTGCCTGTGACAAAGCCTTTCGTCCCCCCAAGTAAGGCCTCACTCCCTTCTGTCTAACCCTACATAATGTTGATATACACCTCTGCTTTAGAATTATCACCTCCCATTACAATTCTGTGCTTATTCATCTGTCTTCTCCCAAATCAACTGTACATTCTTAATTGGTATAATTACTTACAAATTTGTCTCTGTATTCTTATTACCTGGTTCACGGTAGGCACTCAGTATGTGATTTAATTAATTAATTGATCAGAAAGAGGAAAAACTCCACTTGTGTCAAGTTCAATTTCATTACCTTGAAGACAAATTGTTTCTTCTAATGCAAACAATGCTATTTCCAGAATTAAAGTTCATTAAAAATATGCCCCCCTAGACCAGATAGGCTAATGCAATAGGTCTGAAGAAAGGGCCAAAGAATCAACCCCTTTCACTGCATCTGAGGACGCTGTGGCAAGAGTCCAAGGAGCAGCACTCCTAAAGCATCCTTGGTCCTGCTAAGCCATGAGCCTAGCCTAGCACGGCTGAGCCATAAGCCAGCACTCTGACAAGTGTAGAGGGACAGTGACCTTTAAACAGGGCTAACTTCAGGCTCAGACCTATAAAATGATAGAAAACTTCAACTCTGATTTTACTACTGAGCTATGTTTTTAAACGGCATTTATTTTTGCTGAAAATATACCGGTTGAGCTATAGTCTGTGGAATACATAATTAATGAGAGAGAAAAGGGGACAATATTTGTGAAGAAATATAAAACCGCAAGGATAACCTTAGACTAGTTGATTCTGAGACAGGTCTCAGAAATACATGCCATAGGAAAAACACAACTTATTTAAACCACCAACAGAAGCCGGGATCTTCCAAAGGAAGTCAGTATCTTTTTGTTTAGAATTAACTAAAGGACAAATTCACTGAAAGAATTAGAATCTATTGCAGAGTGTGGCATTTAAATAGCAATGTATTCTATACTAGAAAACTGCTAAGACCAAGATCTTAAATGTTCTCACCATGAAAAAGGATAGGTATATCAGATGACATGTTAATTAGCTCAATTTAATTGTTTCACAACATATATATTTATCAAAACCATACACTGTGGGCCGATGAGACAGTCAGTGGCATAAGCGCCTGCCTGGTAAGCACGAGGTCCTGAGTTCAACTCCCGGTACCCACAAAAAAAAAAAAAACATATACTGTATACCATAAATTATGTGTGTATATATACACATCATTAAATACCATAGATACATGCTTATTTGTGAATTATACCTTACTAAAAGTTCAGAAATGTAAATGTCTACAGATTTAGCAACAAATTATCTTAAATTTAAAAAAAGAATACATCTTTTTCTGGAGAGAGAGACAAATTGAAATTTCTAAGTAGAAAAAAAAAATGTTTCTAAATCACACAGCTAGTAGATGACCCCAGTACTTCTTAAATATCAAACATCAAGTTTTTACTGACTCAGAGGAAAATCAGAAAACTAAAGCCCCCAAGAGAAGCACCAATTCCTTCTTATTCACAATAGCACAACTAGCACAGAACAAAAGCCGAATCAAAAACGAAGCACCTTCTATCCCAAGAGAGGCCAGTGTCATCACCACATCTACAATGCCTTCTTCACTACTTATCTTAAGCCACTTTAGGAACTGTTCCCCTGAGGACGATTGGCCTTAATTAGATGCTCAACCAGTGCTCAGGGTTGAAGTTGCTGTGTAGCATTAAGTGTTAGAGATTTAATGATAAGAATAAGGTGCACATTCTGGGCTGGGGATATAGCTCAGCAGCACAAGCACCTGCCTGGCAAGTGCGAGGTCCTGAGTTCGATTTCTGGTACCAAAAAAAAAAAAAAAGAGTGTATGTTCTAATGCTGACCACTTGAGCTATCCATGCAGTAATCTCTGAAGAAGTCTTTTTCCCTGGGATGGGGCTTAGGTGGGAGGAGCCCTCCCTGACCCCCTCTGCAAGCTGACATCACAGATGAACTCTTGCCTAAGACTAAACATAAAAAACGTCCAGAAAGAAAAATTGCCTGTGTCATAGAAAATACTCAGAAACCAATGGATGTCTAGTCACAAAGAATAGTTTATAGAAAAATTGTGTGGTTTTTGGGTAGGTTTAAAAGGAACTAGAGGGCCGGTGAGATAGCTCAGCGGCACGGGTGCCTACTGGCACGTGAGGTCCTGAGTTTGACTCCTGGTACCCACAAAAAAAAAAAAAAAAAAAGGAACTAGAAGATATAATCATTATCACATTAGATCTTATCTTATTCCAAACATGATTTAAAGCCAGGAATTGACATTTGGTAAGTGCTCGTATGCCATTCACTGGGCCTTGGTACATTTCA
This sequence comes from Erethizon dorsatum, assembly GCA_028451465.1. Taxonomy (NCBI): domain Eukaryota; kingdom Metazoa; phylum Chordata; class Mammalia; order Rodentia; family Erethizontidae; genus Erethizon; species Erethizon dorsatum. The sequence goes on along the minus strand of CM051838.1, from coordinate 25,576,411 downwards.
CGTTCTTTCATTTATCCTAACAACTTGTTATGTTTTATAAAAACAGTGATGCCACAGCTCCTGAAATCACCTTAAATATTACATAGCAGCAGTGTTGGGCCTGAAACTCACACCTGTCACACTTAGGCTCTTACCCCAAAGTGCACTGTTAATTAAGAAACGTTGCATGTAAAATACAGGTTAATCTATTTCTGCTGATCTGCAGCTAATTTAGGTATCAGTAACACAAGACACGTTAGGCTCCAGGAAAGAAAGCCTCCTCTGATGAGGGTACAATCCCTCAAAGCGTCTTAAACTTTTTTCTTGTACACAAATGCTTTCAGAGACAACAAATAAGCCACATATCAAAAAGTTTACAGTCAAAATTTTTCTTCATTTTAATGCCACACGACATAATTCAACTCAAACATATATTTTCCCCCAAAGAGTTGTCTCTAGATAACTTCTAGCTATTTGACATATTCAAAACAAAGTAGAACAGACTAGGATGGTAATTTCAAAAGCTCAGAAGAAAACGATTCAAACAGTATGAGCAGAGTAAGTAATTAGCATTCTAATATGACTAATGCGAAGGATGATACTTATTAAAAAGTACAGCTTCTTGTATATTTCAATTATTTTAGAAAATATACTATTTAATATTATTATTGCATTTCATAATAAAGTTAAACTCAAATATGAAAAATATACTATCTCTACATTTTAAGTCTGATAGCACAACTGTAAAAATAACCATGGTGAGAAATAGATTATTCAACATAACGACCTTAGCCTAGGGCCCGAGTTTGACTCCCAGAACCCACATACGAAAAAAGGGCCGGTGATATCGCTCAGCGGCACAGGCGCCTGCTGGTGCGCGAGGTCCTGAGGTCGACCCCCGGTACCCACAAAAAAAAAAAAAAAATTACTTCTATGTACATCATGTCTGTCTGTTTTACTAAAAGCAAGTGTCTGCTGCTCACAAGAACCAAGGATGCATTTATACCATAATATTTGCAATTTTTGATTCTAATAAGAATTTTGCTAAAATCATAATAGAAATGGAGAAAACAAGAACCTGAGATACCTATGGTAATGTGATCTGGCCCCATAGTCAACCATCCTCTTCTGATTCCTAACAAAGTCACTCATAATCGATACTAGTTTTATTTTTCTTCTCACCTCACCCACAGGGAGCCTCAAAATTATTCTCAATATAGGAATTCCAGCTTGTGCTGTTGATACGGTTGGCACTGAAGCAGCAGTTCCCTTTGTACCCCCAGGAGATGGCACATGGCTATTATTTACAGTGGAGAAGAAATGGACATCCTGAGGTAATTCAGTTTAACGGTTTACACTCCCTCTAATAACTACATGTGAACCAGTTCACAGACACATTGTACCCTAAGAGTGAGGTAAGAGCAGAGAAGAACAGAAGTGCTTATTAAATGGTTAGTATATTTAGTTATTAGAAAAACTTTTGGAGCTAGAGTTTATTTTTCTGCAATTTGGAGCTGAGAAAAATAAGATACAAAGAAGCTACATAACACATTAGATCACAGAGCTGATGACATCAATAAACTTAAATAGTGACCTTTCTCAACTAGTCTGATTGTAATCTGCAAATATGAAAGTTATTAATAGATGTATATTAATTTCATACCTACTCATCTTAGTGGATCTTTATTTTTTCTCTTAATTTGTTTTATGTTTTCTATGCCTACAATGATAAAAGCTAGAAATAGTGATGATTTTGCCTTAGCATTTTCAAATTTTATGCCTCTAATTTCTGTATTTTGTCTAATCTGATCAATCATTCTTTCTGAACAATGTAATAATAACAGTGATCATGGAAACCCTTTCCTTGTCAAAGTGTCTATAGGTAAACACTCCTGCCTCTCCCACTAAGGCTCCTGCTAGAGTTGAGATTCAACCAGACACAATTTTTTTTATCATGTTAATAGTTTTTTAAAGTTTTATAACAGGAATGTACACTCACTTTTTTGACAGCTGTATTCAGATATAATTCACATATCATTAACAATTCACCCACTTAATGTGTACGATTCAGTGATTTTCAGTATATTCAGAGTCGCACAACTATCATCACAATCTAATTTTAGAACATTTACCACCCCCAGGCAACATGTGGTCTTCTGTGACTGGATGACATTTAATTTTTGCATGGCTTTCTCAAAACATTTAGAAATAATCACAGGATTTGCCTTGGTTCAATTACAAAGATGATTGATATATTTTCTAATATAGAACCATCCTTAGAACTCTTGAAATAAGCTCTCAACTATTAGATTATCTGTGCTGATCATTTATTTCATATATTTACACCAGTATTGCATTGTATCTTGTCTTTTATGCTGCTTTTTGTTGGATTTGGTAACAGACTTGTGCGTATTAAAAAAGGGTTTAGAAACTTTCCTTCTTCATTTGGGCTCTGGTGTAATTTAAATGGCACTGGATTTATTCCCTATGAAACTGTCTGGACAATTAGATAATTAGCTCTTTACCAACTTTATTTCCTCCATGCTAATAAGCCTTTCACATTTTTCTCCCTCTTCTGGAATCTGTTATGATAGACTTTATTCTCCTAGAAAACTATCCACTTCAAAAAATTTCACATGTATTTACCTGGGGTTTATAAAACCAGCCTCTTATGATTCATTTAACTTCTCTGAAAATGGGGTTATTTCCTCTCATATTTCTTGTTTAGTGTATTTGTCCTTTCTCCCCGTTTTTGTTGCCTGACTAGTTAACATTTAACTCTTCTATTACTTATTTTAAGAATCTGTTGGATATACAAATAGCTTCTCCATTTTTAAGTTTTCTCATTTATCCATTTCTATTTTTACCTTAATTCCTTATTTTCCTGTTGGTGTTTTTCAGTCTCCTTTAGTTACATGTTTAATTCACTTATGATCATGTGTTCTTATTCATTAAGTACACAAAGCTATAATTTATCCTGACCCTTGTCTCACTGTAAACCCTATTTGTTGTTATGCTGTGTTTTCATTATCTGTATGCTCTGCTATTTCATGTTTATAAAGGGCTTAAGAGAACACTTCTAAGTATCTCTGTAGTGGGGCTTTCTGATTCTGATTTTTTTAAGTTCTAATTTATTACATTTATGACACAAATTTGTTGGTGTTATTTTGTTGTATGATATGGTCATTCCTTGTAACTATCACACTGGTAATTGAAAAGGCACATTCCGTTGTTTAAGGTACAAAATTAAATACATGCCAGTTAAATCTGCCTCAGAAATCTACTTTGTAGTCATATTTTTCATATCTTTAGTTGATTTTTTGTCCCTTTGATTTGTTATGGGCTGAGAAAGGTGAGTTATTGGTACTTTTCTTTGCTGTGTTTAACCTTTTGCCATAAGTCATATGTAAATCCAGTTGTTACTCCTTCTGCCATAATTTTCCTCTTATCACTTGGAAAACCAAAGTTCATCTTCTCAAAATTTCTTCCATGAAGATTCATGAAAACAATACACCCTCAGTTTTTGTGCGTTCAGTATATTTATCTTGAATATAACACTTTCAAGTCTATTGCCTTTCCTCAAGGAGAGTTAGAATTGTTCTGTGTGTATCAAATGCTGCTAGGCATCAATCTGATGCCAACTTGACTTTTTTCCCATTTTTAAGTGGCTGGATTTTGTGTGGAATCCCAAATGATTGTTTTCTTATCTTGCCTCATAACATTATGAAGAGATACCTCAGTTTTGCCTACTTCCTTCACTGGCATAAACTACACTGTCTTTCTTAGCCTCACTGAACAGACTCAATATATAATGGCTTAAATGAATAGAAACTGATTTCTTGGCTCAAGGAATAAATATCTCTAGTTAGGATTTGGGGGGCTTCTAAGTCACACTGTCATGCAGCTCTGTTCTCTGATCACGGTGATCATGGTGCATTAGGAGGAGAATGATCGTCAGGGAGTACATGGTACCATCTGGAAGAGGCACACGTCACTTCTGCTCACATCCTACTGACTAGAATGCAGTCGCATGGCACAGAAGAGGCTGGAAAACGTGAGTGTCCAAGAAGCAAAGGTTTTGCTGGACACTAGTGTATTTTCTGCCACAGTCTGCTCTTCTGCTACTCCCTGCCTCCTAACCACACATGAAAAACGTTCGTCCTTCCTAGGGGAGAAAACCCAATATAATTCGGAAATTGCATCTGATTCAAATTTATGATTTCTGTGTGATTTCTATCCTCTATACCAGGCCCAGTGATGGTCCCTTGAGGACTGACAATCTAGTAGATTAAGAATAATGTTACTAGCCAGGCCCCATGCACACAAGAATATATCCAATAAATAATAGTAGAGTATAGATAAGACACCCACAGTAAAATCCCTGTTCAGAAAAGGAAAGGAGAAACACGCAATAGTAATAGCATTTGACCATTTGATGGAGTCCAGCTGGGGAAGCATTACAACTCCTTAACAAACTTAGAGGTTTCTCAGTTACACCTTTGATCTGCTGTCAAAGAGGAATTTGCAGTTTTCTATATGCTTTTTCTGCTCCCTCTGGAAGATTCCTTCATGCCCTTTCTCGTTGGCCATGTCCAAAGTGAAGAACATTGGAAAACATGACCTTGAAAGCCATAGAGTGGGATGGTCCAGCCAGTAATACCTTCCTGATATACTTCTCCAAGTTCTTCATCCATTTCTGCAGACCAGAGCAGAGGGTCAACACAGCAAGGTGTTCATTTAAGTATAACATCGGTCACATTGGATATCACAATAAGATGGGGCCCCTGAATGACTGCAGGGAAAGATCTCCTCCTTCATAACTCTGCAACATTCCAGACTATTACAGTAGCAAGAAATAAACTCTTGTGTTATAGTCATCTAGTCTTCACTAATGGACATGAAAAAAAGAAACGGGAAAGGGATAATGCCATAACTCAAACTTAAAATACATGGTATCTGTTTAGCATTTGGAGATTGGGTGGCAAGGAAACGGACATTACGTGTTGGGAAACTGGAGACGCGTGTTATGCAATGGCAACCATTAAGTACGCTTACTGCCATTGCACAGAACTGCCACATGGTCCTCCTCTAAGAGGGCAGTGTGACCTAGCTCCAGACCCAGAAGTACAAAGAGTAGATTTGGCAGACAGAGAGCAATCCTCACCATGCCATTTTGTACCCCCTTTTTCAGAGATTTGGTGTGCCCTTTTAAGTCTTCTGTAATTCACAAGGCAACACGTGACACCATTTTTCTAATTGGATGGTTTTCCTGCTCATTATCTCCTTTGTTCTGCTATACCATCACCTAGGTTATTTTTTGAGCTCCCATTTTTTAAATGAAGTAAGATTTAATGGGACCTGCTACTTTAAAGAGCTATGGGTGCTATCATGGTCTTTACTGTACTTCCTACAAATAGGCCTTTCTCCATGATTCTTTCTTGGCCTCTCCTCTGCTGCTCTTTAAAGCCAAAAATCACATAAGCTACCACCTCTGACCCGTAAACGCTGGTACCCAATGCTGTGAACATAGGATTTCATTTTGCAATTTAGGTTGAACACATCCCATTGAAGAAAAACACTTTGTATGCACTTTCTTAGACTGTAGCTATGGGTACACTTTCACCAGTTTCTCCTGCAAATATGTTGTATTTTAGGCTTTCTTTTAACCTACTTTGCAATTTAAAATTTTAGCTAAATTCTAGTTTTCTAAAAGGTAGGCTTCTTCCTCCCTCACTCCCCTGGTAGCTTTCACATGCTTTTCAGAAGATTAGGAGGGGATGTTGACTCCCCCATCCGTGGTTAAAGAGGCATTCTAATTAAAAGTTTCCACTGTCAAATGTCATTCTCCTGTGAGTTTTAACAGTTAGACATGAAAGTCATGCAAATAATTAAATATTTCTGAATACTGAATTATTTCTGAAATGTTACTTAAAACAATCTGCAGAATATCGTTAATTAGAGCTCTACTGCAGAACTATTTTATGAAAATGTTTTGTAACTGCCTGACTTGCAACTAATCATTATTCCCAGGATATGTGTATTTCTATAGCAACCCTGCTTAACATGGGGCAGGAAATCCCTAATCCCTGTGATAAATATCCTTGACAACAAATCCTTCCTTTCCTTGTCCATACATGTGTACATATTAATATACACAATCACAACCTACTTTAGACTTCTCATTTTAAAAAAAACCCTTAATATTCTGAACTGCCTTTTTTTTTTTTTTTTTTTTTAAGAAAGCACTGGGAGTAAGTTTTGAGAAAATGACCACTTTTGTTCTTTTTAAAACTTATTGAGCAAAGATGGCAGAGTGAGGGCTGCTGTAGCCAAGTGGCCTCAGGACCCAGGACAGCCCAACCCCCAGGACAGCAAGTGCTTCTGCTGGGCCACGCGATGATCCTCATCACACAAGAAGATTTTCCTGACCTTTAGGTCCTTTCCTGTGCTCCAGACAATTCTGAACTCAGGATTTGGGCAGTACTTCTCTGTTGTGTTCTAGAGTGGTAGTTCTTTGAACTACCCCCTTTCCCCGGCTTGAAATTCGGATGCTGTATCTTTCTACACACCACCTCCACACTTTGGAATGAAAGAGATTACTTCTCCAGGAAAACAAAAACAACTGATGTGGGGCTTCTGCTGTGGTTTGCTCAATTGTAAAGAAATTATTTTGCAAGCTGAAGGCATATATGTTTACTTTTAAATAGGTGCTTAGGTCGTGATATTCATGAATTCTTTCACTTTTGTTCCAAACAACAATATATAAACAGCAAGTATGGATGATTTCCAGGGGTTCCTAAAAATGTCTTCTGGTTTCAGCCACTATATGAGCACAGTTGAGACTGCAGGAGTAACTTCCAAATAGTCATTCTGATTTGAAATGAAAATGATATTAAAACATTACGTGTATCTCAAAATCCTGGTGCATCCTGGCGTAGGTTTACTGGAGAAGAACAAAGGTCTACTTTTGCAATTAAACCTTTGATATTATAAAGAACCATAAAGATATTAAGGTTGATTTCATATGTGAAAAAACCATCAGTTTCTGTACACATTTTTACACATGTAAACCCACATTTTTGGACTAAAGAAATTTTTTTTTTCTCCTAGAGAAGGAAAATGTTGACTTTCTAAGAAGGTTTTGAAAATTTTATATTTAAAAACATTTTTCTTTCATTCTTTCAAGGAAGGACCAGCGTGCACAGCGGCTAATTCTGTGAATGCATGTTTCCACTTAGCTGAAAGAATGACGGAATACAACATCACAGTTCAAGTCCAGTGATGGAACCCAGGCACTTCTTCAAGCTGAGTAGCTAGTGTATTACCAGTTTCTTCCCCCCTTGCTGGAGTCATACATAACACATGAGACTTTTTTTCCCTTATGGTGAGGGGCGGACTAAAAGCACTGTAAGTGGTCCACTTCAGAAGACGGGATGGGCCCTGTTGTATAACCTGCTCTCAACTCTGGACATGGAGGTATGGAGATAAAATGAGAAGTTTCCATACACCTTGCTCCTAAGAAAAAGCAGCAAAATGTCTCATGTAAAAAAATAAAATAGGACTGGGGATATAGCTCAGCAGCACAGCGCACGCCTGGCAAGCACGAGGTCCTGAGTTTGATTCCAGGTACAAAAAAAAAAAAAAAAAACTTCACTATTAGAATGACAGTATAATATTTGTCCTTTTAAGGATAGCTCCATTGCCATCCAGTTGCCTACAAATGACATTTTTCATTCTTTATGCCTGAATAATACTTCATTGTGTTTATATACTACATTTCATCAGTTGATAGCCACCTAGGCTCTTTCCATAGCTTACTTATTGTGAATTGTGCCACAGTGAATATAGATATGCAGTATCCCTAGTATGTTAACTTCAGTTCTTTCAGGAATAACTCAAGGAGTGGTATACCAAATCAAATGATAGCTCTAATTTTTTTTTTTTGAGGAAACTCCATACAGATTTTTATACTGGTTGTGCCAATTTATATTCTTAGCAACAATGTATGATGGTTTTTTTCCCCATACATCCTCACAAGCATTTTTTTTAATCCTTGATGATAGCCATTCTGACTGGGGTTCGACAGAATCTCACAGCAGTTTTCATTTGCATTTCCTGAATGGTTAAAGATGTTGTACTTCTTTTCACATAATTATTAGGCATTTTTTTAAGAAGTGTTCATTTGCCCATTGTCTTAGTTACTGTACTTCCTTGTGGTTGAGACAAAATGCCCGACATCCACAACTTTAAAAAGGAAAGGTTTCTTTTAGCTCACAGTTTATAAAGGTTCCAATCCATAGTTGGCTGGCTCTAAGGCAGGGTGGCATGGCAGAGGAGAAACAGTCCATGGAAGAGCAGGCAGGAAGCAGCAAGCCTGCCTTCCCTCTCTCCCTTTACATTCCACCCAGGCTACAAAAACACTGGTTGGCACTGCCCACACCCAGGGTAAGGCTTCCATTTTTAGTAAATCCATTCAGGCACACCCAGAACCATGCCAATCCAATCAGTGGACTAATCCAATATTCTCCACCCATAATCCAGGGTCATACACCAAGATCTAGCCACCTCCCAAAAGCCCCACCTATAAGTGCATGAGGTTTTGGGGGGATATGTAGATTCAAGCCATAGTACCCATTAATTGATTGCATTGTTTTGTTGTTAGTGGTGGCAATGTGTTGAGTACTTCATACATTCTAGGTATAAATCCTCTGTCGGAGTAGTAGATGCCAAAGATTTTTCTTCCTCTCTGTAGTCTGTCTCTTCACGCTGTTGACTTTCCTTTCTGTGCAGAAGCTTTTTAATTAGATGTCAATTTTTGTTATTGTTCTGGAATCTGTGGCAGTTATGGTGGAGTGTTAATTTGACTGGCTTTGGTACCCACCCAGAGGATTGGTAGAGCATTCCTCCGGGTTATGTTTGGGTAATTCACGAAGGAGTGACCTAAGGAACTATGTCTGGTCCCTGATGTCGTCCTCTTTGGCACTGTTTTCCTCCTGAGCTTCCAGGCCACCATGAACTAAGTAGCTTTGCTCTCCACACCATTCTGCCATGATGTTTCTGCCTTGGAGCATGCTAGTCATGTACTGAATCCCCTGAACCCATGAGCTAAATTAAACTCCTCCTCTTTAAATTGTGGGCATCAGGTATTTGTGTCCCAGCAATGGGAAAGCTGGCTAGTACAGAGTCCTGTTTAGAAAGTCTTTGCCTGTGCCTATGACTTTAAATTTTCCTCTATGATAATATCCATTCTTCAACAAATTCTTGTTTGATTCCATTGCCCATTGGAGGAAATAAAAGTGTTTCATGATAACATAAATCACCCACCATCACCATGATACATGATTTGATCCCTCTGAGCCATTCATCTATTAAATCTCTTTATACTTTGTCCTCCAATAATACTTAAAATGTCTATGGCTTCTTTCCCATGTCTGAAATTCCATCATCTGCCTGGATATCCTTCCATCTGCTTCCCCTAACTGTCTACCTTACAAATTCCTGCTCCTTATCCAAGTCTCTTGTGAAATCACCTTCTCTATGAACTCCAAGGCAGATTTAGGATCTGTTTTTCCCAAGTCCCGCAAGTTTTTATATAGCCAAAAATCATCCACTTGTTATTTTTATTGAACTGCATGCCTGCATCTAGGTAAGACTGAAGGCAGGGACAACGTGATCCATTGTATTATCTCTAGAATTTATCATGGTCTTCCTGAGACAGAGTAGCCCTCAAAAATATACTCAATTAAAAGTATAACAGATAGGAAATCATGTACATCACTGACTATCCTCTTAAGGAATTTATCCATATTACGTTTTATTAACCAATAATTGATGACAGGGATCACTGTGGGATAAGGAGTTCACACCTGGAAGACAGCATAGGCACAAAATTAAAGGAAATTACTGGAAGTAATTCCAAAATTACTAGAAATTAAAGGAAGTCACTGTAGTTGAAAGTAATGAAATTTGAATTTGACCTTGAAGATTAGGGTTGACTTTAGGTAGGCAAAGAGAGAGGGAAGGATGCCATGGTATCCCTGAAGCTCCAGTCTTCATTTTTGTGTCTGAAGGGAATCTAGAAAACCAACATGCAGCAAGCAGTTTTCCAAGTCCCAGGATGGGTGCGTGTGACACAGAGATATTATTACAGGACAACAAAACGTGAAAATGTAGCTGTTCTCCCTAGATTACAGACAGCAAACCAGGAGCATAGGAGACTTTTATTTTTTAACAACAAGAACAAAGCAGAGTTCTTTGAAGTGCCTGTCTTTACCAAAAATAATAATTTAAATATGATACAAAAGACAAACTTCCTAGTTGACAGCTCAGATAATCATGACTTCTCTTACTGTATTGATATTTATTACTATCATTTATCCAACTTCCAAAGACTGTAGGCGGTAAATGAGCTTTGTTTTCCTCATGGTTTTTCAAAGAGCACGGACCCTGTGCCCATCCGGTGCAACTGTGGGCTGTGTGCTACACCACCCGAGTAAAACACAGGTCCCCACTCTGTGTGAGCCGATCTACCATTGCATGTAAATAAGACCTATGAGTATCCATCTGCAGAGGCCAGAAACACAACTCAGTGACTAGAAAAAAGCTTGAAAAGCACCAGTACATCTGCAACTTTGAAAATCATCTCTGAATTCCACATTTCTGCAGGAAATATTAACTGACACTCTGCCAGAACTCACAACATGCTCCCTAAGACACACTTCCACTAATTTTAAGTCTTTCTCTACAGCAAGCAACCTTTTTAGGTTATATATCTTGAGAGAAACCTAGTTACCATTGCGGATTCTGTGGTAGGGGAATTATTGCTCCTTTATAAACCTGGCAATGACTCAGTATATTAATACTCCCCCTTGGTACCCAAGAAACTAATTTTGTTAGCTCACTATGTCATCCCTGTCTTCTTGCTAAAGATGCCTTCTATTCCTTAGGAATTATTTGTGTACTACTCACATGAAAGCATATTCATGGCTTCAATTCCAATCTGGAGATGCTCCAAATGGAACGTCATCAGTTACTGTTAAATTCCTATTGCAAGAATTAGAAGCACTTCTCAAAAAATGTTCCCTGAAATAGTTTCCCCTCCAAAACAAGAACAGTCAGCACCAACACTATCCTAGGAATGACTGTGTTGGAAAATGCTTGAAATTCTGCTAAACACACTTAATACGCAAGCGTACTTGATCCTTCACCCCAATAACTGTATACAATATGTGTCTTAGTTACTTTTCTCTCATTGCTGAGAAAATACCCAACACCCAAAGTTAAAGGGGGAAAGGTTTATTTAGCTTGCAGCTTGTAGAGGTTTTAGTCCATAATCGGCTGGCTCCAAGGCAGCGTGGCTTGGCAGAGGGGGATCACAGTGTTCACGGCACCCACAAGATAGCAAAAGCAACAAGGGACCTTAACAGCATCTTTCTGCCCCTTTTATCTTATTAAGACTACTTAGGGCGGGTAGCGCTCATACCCTTAATCCTTGTGCCCTTGATCCTAGCACTGCACCATGAATCAATCCCAGCGTCACACACTCTACATTCAGCCACCTCTGAAAAAGCCCCACCTATGACCGCATGAGGCTTTGGGGTGACATCTACACACAAACCATAACAATATGATTGATGGGTTTTTTGTTTGTTGGTTGGTTTTGTTTTTGTGGGTACCGGGGGTCAAACTCAGGACCTCACACTTGCCAGCAAGCGCTTGTGCCACTGAACGATATCGCCAGCCCTTTTTTTCCTTTATGTGGGAACCGGGACTCGAACTCAGGACCTCACGCTTGCCGGGCAGGCACTTATGCCGCTGAGCCATCTCACTGGCCCTAATGGGATTTTTTGAGGTTAAACATATCCCAACAATATTACTTACATTATTCTCTTTTTCATGATATAAAGGTAAACGTCATCCCCTTCTCAATAATCACAAATTCTTAAGTCTAAAAAGTCTAAATTGGTGAGGATCTATTCTACTTTAAAATTTAAAATTAAAAAAAACTTATAAAAAGAGTCCAGTTAATAATCATCCCATAACCCAAGGAACCTTATAGAGAATGGAATCATTCTGAAGTATTTCAGAATGAAGCAAGCTATATTTCTTTACTTAAAATGAGTTTTATTTGGAGGAACATTGGTAATTTTAGAATTTCAGGCTTATCAACACCATCCATCCTATAAAGACCAAAATGCAAAAAGAACTCAACTCTAAGACTGTTATCAAAAGCCAGTGAGAATCTTCATAGCGCGAACTACACACCTGTTTGGGTGGGTAAGGAAGAGGACACAAGGGGAATACGAGATACCGCCAGCTAAACATCGACCACCAGGGTGAGAGCTGTGAAGATTATCTAAAGCAAGGCTACCTGCACTGTAAGCAAAAGCCTATAAAGGTTTTCCAATCCCTCAACTGCATGTCACATTAAAACACTAAAAAAAAAAAAAAGAAAGAAAGAAAGATTTAGTCTCGCGTGCCCTAAGAAATTAATTTCTGTGTACTTGTGCTTCATCTGGGTGCTTTCCCACTTTCAATTTTCTCAAGTCTGAAAGTTAACTCCTAATGGTATGTAAACTTTTGATTTATTAGTTTTTCCTTTTATCTTGACATAAAGTATGGTACTCTTCATTTATTTCTACCACAAAATAAATCACCTAGAATTCCAACAGAAGTCTATCCACAAATCCTTTTTTTATTTAAGTCTCTGGCATATTGCTACTAGAAGTAATATGAAACATCTAAATACAGTCAAGTTCCATAGAGGTGAGAAACAATTGAACAACAGTTTTACTGGTAATACCTCTATGATTTCTCTATCTAGGCAAAGCTTGTGGTTAGTTTCAGGAACTCCCTACTCCTTCCTTATTTTTCCTCTTTACATCCATTTTTGTTGCCACTAGCTCTGATCCTGTACTGCACAGCCATCCTTTATTAATGGGATAATTTAGCCAGACAAGATGACACATGCCTATAATTCCAGCACTCTGGGAGGCTGAGGCAGGAGGATTGCAAGTTTGAGCCCAGCCTAGGTATCTTAGAGATTTAGCAAAACCCTGCCTCAAAAAGAAAAAGGCCTAGGGATGTAGCTCAGTGTAAAGCCCCTAGTAGTGCAACTACATAGAGAGGCGATAGATAGATAGATAGATAGATAGATAGATAGATAGATAGATAGACAGACAGACAGATAGACGATTGATAACGTTTTTATAAATGTATGTACAATTTAGTCAGCCTATGTCACACAATAATACTGCTTCCTCCCATTTAACCAAGTACAGGTATATAATGAAATCTAATTAAATTTATTTACAACAAGACATCAAACAATTACCTTTTGTAACACTGAAGAACGCTCACTTTCTCCAAAGAATTTTCTTTTCTCGTTTCTCTATGTCCCAGGTGGGCTGCCAATCCTAGTACTTCTTAATTACATTAAGTAGGCATATGAACACCAAAACATAGCCAAAGCCAGGGTCACATCACAGGGAGACATACACTAACTAAGGAGAATTCCACAGAAGTAACAGTTTTTCTATGCTAACTGATCTTCAAGCCTCAATACAAAAATAGAAACATCAGAAACATATCTTGAAAAACCCTTAAATTCACAAATGCACTGAAGTAGAGGCAAAAGAACTCAAAAGCCAAATGGTTAAAATATTTAAAGAAATCAAGAAACAAGCAAATTCATAAGCGGTTCAAAGTACTTAAATTGGATGTAAGTAAACAGATAAATGAGTTCATAAAATTTCTAGCAAGCTTAAAGAAAAGAAACAAAAGCTGACTGAATAAAACAACAATAAAAGATGTGAGTGACCATTTTGGTAAATTAGAAATTATGAAAAGAAATCAAGCCCAAAACTAGCATATGACAAATGCAATTGACAGTAGAGGTAGCAAGTACAACCAATGTGAGGAGAGTTTCAGAACTTGAAGACAGGTTGATGTAGTAATGATGTACTCAGTGATACCCTAAAAACAAGACATCAAGAAAGCTGGATCAACCAGCTGCTAGATGACCCCAAAAGAAAACAACCTAAGAACTACAGGAGTAAAGAAAAAATTATAGGATGACTTAAAATGTATAAAAAATTTATTCACCAAAATCATAGAAAATTTTCCAAATCTAGGCAAACAAAATTCAATTTTCAGATAAACAAGGTATATAGAACCCCAAATAGCCATGACCAGAAGTGAAACTCTTCATGATGCACCAGAGTCAAAATTTCAGAAATTCAGCAAAAAGAGAGAACCCTAAAAGCTAATAGAAAAAAGAAAAACAGCAGGTAACCCATAAAAGCAAGCCTACAGGAAAAACAGATTTCTCAGCACAACACTTAAAAGTCCAGCAGAGCTCCAATTATCAGTCCAGATTTCTACATCCTGCAGAATCATCCTTTAAAACTGATAGAGAAATAAAGACTTTCCAATACAAACCCTAAAGAAATTTATGACCACTTAATCAGAATTGCAGAAAATACTTAAGAAAATCCTAGGAAAATATATCTCTAACTATGAGAGTACCTAAACAAAAGGAAAAAAAAAAAAAGGAATCAATCAGGAGAGGTGGTGCACACCTGTAATCCCAGCACTTGGGAGGCTGAGGCAGGACGATCACCATGAGTTGAAGGCCAGCCTAGGCTACCTAAGAGTTCAAGGCCAGTCTGCACAACATAGTGAGACACTGTCTCTAGAAAAAAAGAAAGAAAGAAACACATGGATTAAAAATAAAAAGATGGAAAACAATACTCCATGCAACAGGAGCCCAAAAGCAAGCAGGAGTAGCTATCCTATTTTTAGCTAACGTGGGCTTCAAGCCAAAAAAGATCAGAAGAAAGAAAATCACTGCATACCAGTAAAGGGAACAATTCAACAGGGAGAGATAACAATTATAAGTACATATGCACCAAATTCCAGCACACCCCCACTCCAGACTGGGTCACATTTTGAGATACTGGTGCTAAGATGCCACCATATGAACAGGGGACAGGACACAGTTCAACCCTTAACACATAATAAACACACTGGGGAATAATTTGGCAATGTTTCCTAAAAATGGACGTACTCAAAAACCTATCGTTTTAATTTTGGAAAAACTTTTACATATCTGCAAAAACGGATGTTCATTGTAAAACTGGAGATAATGTCGAAAAGGAAAAGGAAACCCCAATGTCCTTCACAAAGGAAAATGAGTTAGTAAATTGCGGTAATGTCATACAAACTACACAGCAATTACCTAAGTTACAGCTATGTGTCTCCGTACAAATGAAACACACACGGTAGAATGCAGTGGAAAATAAAGCACAGATTATTTTAATCGTTAGGTTATACAAATGTTCATAAATTCTTATGCCCTCTGTGTTTTTGCATCTTTGCTGTGTAACTTTCAGGACCCTCCCAATCTGAGTCTAAACTCATCTTTGTTCATTACTTTGTTCACCGGCCAGTAGCAAATATGATCGAAGCAAAGACTTTTAAAGCATTTGAATATTAGGGCTGACCTAATTTAGAATTCTTTCATCACAATGGGCATAAGCCCTGACTAGCCCAAAGCCAAAAAGTATGTATGTATGTATATATATATATATATATATATATATATATATATATATATATATCATAGCATTATCTCCATAGACCAAACCAATTACTCACTACACGAACCAGCCCCAGAATACTTGGGAGCTGACCACAGATGCGTGAATAAGCGGGGCCGAGACCAGCTAAACAACTGTTCTGCCGAGTCCAATCCAAATGACAGAACTACAGAACTATGAGGTAAATAAATGTAGGTTTAGGCCCCAACATGTTAAGATGATTTGACTCACAGAAAAAGCAAACTGATAACATGTGTATAGCTGAGATCACTTATATAGTTTTCTAAGTTCACAGAATGTTAAATATTGTTATGCATAATAATTTACATGGCAAAATGTAAACCGCAGCTAGAGGTATACACATGAAGATTGTGACATTGAATAAAGGAAGGGGAATAAAACTATGAAGGGACAAAGGGGGCAATTTAAATCCCTATAGGATTTATTCCTTAAAAAGCAAAAAGAATTTTCCAGAAGAAAAAAATCTTCATTGCTTGGTAGATAAAGATTTGACAGCACACAAAATATCATGAATCGTAAAATTGTTAAATTGGACCTCTTCGAAATGTTCGTTTCTTTGTAAACACTAGAAAAGTAAAAGGCGAGGGAAAGTGGGCGCAATGTTTGCCATGTATTCATCTCACAGAGGACTTGGATTGAGAACAGGATTTCGATAATACGACCTCATTTTTTGGATGGCAAAATTACAAGATAAGACACTCAACATCATTCATCATCAGGGAAATGCAGGTTAAACTGCAATAAAATATCATGAAACCATTAAAATGGCTAAAAATGTTCATACTGAAAGTAGTACTACGTAAACATAAGATAAATAAAAATCTGATATGCTGAAGGAAACGTAAAATGACACAACCACTTTAGAAAGAAATAGAGCAATTCCTTTGTTTTCCTGGGTGTTCACCTCTTAAAAAACAAGAAGTATCCTCACAAAGACTTGTACATAAATGCTTATAGTATGTTTATATTTATGTTTGCTTATAATAGCTAAAACCTGCAAACAATCCAAGTGCCCATCAACAGGAAAATACATAAGCCAATTATAATTTATTCCTGTAACTAAATACTTCTTGAAAATAAAAATTTACTAATACATGCAACAACATGGATGAATCTCTAAAATATTATGCTGATGAAAAGGTGTCAGATACCAATGAGTATATACTATGATTCCATTTAGGTGAAACTCTACAGCACAAATCTAATCTACATTTATAGAAAGCAGATTAGAGATTGCCTGGGGGTGTGGTATGTGGATGGGAAGATTTGATTTAGAAAGGGTACAGGGAATTTTTGAAGGGTAATGGACACTGAATTCTATATTTTGAGAGCTGTATTATTCAGGGTCCTAGGAAGAAGCTATGGCAGCCTCACCTGGACTTTGAAGAAATTTTAATGAAGGGACTATCCAAAGAGGTACAGAAAAATATAAGAAAATCAACCACCATATGGAGGCATTCAGGAACTTTCAACAAAAGGGTTCTGGCACTACCACTACACTTGGCAGGAAAGGCAGAAGGATTAATTGTTTTTTGGGGCCAAATGAGGCGGCTCTACACAACCTCTGACACCCTCCTGGACACAAGAACCCAGTATTTGGATTTCTAAATGTCATTAGAAAAGAGGTGCTAGGCTACAGTGACTATAGATGAGGCCATTGGTCTATTTTGCAGTACGGTAATTTAATTTGGTCAAAACAATTGACTGTTTATTTTCATGATTGAATCAGCTTCCTATTTCAAGATGTTTCCAGAAATATTTTCATTACCTTTTTAAAACTTCACCCTTTAATTCATCTGAAATTAATTTTAGTTTCTGCTATAAAATATACGCTATGAAATGATTCTGAGATGAGTAGCAAAGCAGCATTTAGCAGCTCCTGCAGTGCCTCGCACATAATAGACCTCAGTGATGATTTGTGGATAAATATTTGATTGTCAGGATAATCGTATTCACCCATGCACTTCAACATCTTATGCATCTTTTTCTTCATTAATTACATTATTCATAACACAGTGTTGCAACACGATGCATCATTTTTTCATTAATTTTAAAAATTCACTTATCTATTAATCATGATCAACCATCTAAACTTAAAATAATGAGTTGACTATTTTTAAAGTTTTTTTTTTTTTTTTTTTTTTTTTTTTTTTTTTTTTTTTTTTTTGTGGGTACCGGGGGGTCGACCTCAGGACCTCGCACGCCAACAGGCACCCGTGCCTCTGAGCGATATCACCGGCCCCTTTTTCGTATGTGGGATCCGGGAGTCGAACTCGGGCTGTCGCGCTTGCAAGGCAGGCGCTTACGCCGCTGAGCCATCTCACCGGCCCCTAAAGTTTTATTAATTCATAAGGCATCTATGAATTTTTAAATGCAATAAGCGAGTTTTGTTGCCCCGAGTATAGAGAAGCATACTATTCAGAAAGTGCTCTAGTTTACCTGAAAATATACATTATATTGTACAAATTTCTTACAAACACCAAAATCAAAGCCCATGTTTAGAGAGACCACAAACTCCATCATCTTTTTCTTAAGAACAGGGTCTCCACTGCATCACAAATACTAAAATAACTACAGTGGAGACAATGATTTGCAAGGTGACCAGGCAAAGCTGTTTGTCCAGAATACCATTGCTACTCTGCATTACCAAAAGGCAACAAATACAAACATGAATCAGAAAAGTTTCTAAGAACCAAAATTAGACTGAATAAGAAAAATAAATATTCATTTGCGTTGTCACTGGGTATATTTTAATTGTTATCCAACGTATTCACATCTCATACTGTTTTTCAATTTTCTGTCCAAAATGATCAGGAGTGTCTATCAATTCCATCTAATAAGGCAAAATCATCTAGGAAGAAGCCAGACCTGAAGCATCTGGGGAATAGCCTGGCAGAAGCCTGGAATAGTTGTGGCAGAAGCCACAACTACTAGGCAAGAAAGATGGTTGGAGAAGGCAAATCCCTTCACCATTCTGGGACTTAATGTCCTCCTTTTTAAAGTAAACACTTTAGATAATTTCTAAGCATTCTGAACTTCCACACTTATGAACTATGATATTGGAGAAAGAGATAATTATTCTGGGCCAGGGGTCCCCAGCCCCTCAGTCATAGACTGGTACCAGTTTGTGGCCAATTAGAAACCAGGCCACACAGCAGGAGATGAGCTAGTAAGCTAAGCTCCATCTGTACTTGCAGCTGCTCCCATCACTTACATCACCACCTGAGCTCCACCTCCTGTGAGATCAGTGGTGGTATTAGACTCTCATAGGATTGCAAACCCTACTGTGAACTGTGCATCGGAGGAATCTAGATTGTACCTTATGAGAATCCAATGCCTGATGATCTAAGGTGAAGCTGAGGTGGTGATGCTAACACTGGCAAATGGCTGCAAATAAAGATTAACATAGTAGAAAGGTTGGAGAGCACAGAGATGATAATCAATTGCTAGTCGCCTCATATCCATTGGTGAGTGGCAAGTGACAAGCTGCATGTAGTAACGAGCTTTATAGAGGTGAGTTGATATACTTCAATTGTACAGCTACATCTGGTGGCAGGCTTAAGTCAGAATCCAACACTTAGTTTAGCTTGTATATGGCCATGTTTTATTCATCACTTTCATCCAGGCCTCTTATCCATAACACACACTTGTCTTAGTCACTGTTTTGGTAAGCCCACAGCTAACCCTAGCCAAAATGAGTAAAAAACAATGTAACTAGAGAGCTTCTTTGAAAAGCGGGAAAGACCCAATGATGAGACAGCAGAAGACTCTTAAAATTGCCAACAAAAAAAGTGGCACTGAAAAGAAAATACCAAGAGTCCTACTTAAATTATGGGTTTATTGCAACTGGTGATTCATGTTTTCCAAGCCAGCTTTGTATAACACATTGTAACCACTTATCCGACAAAGCCATGAAACTTTTAAAACTGTTTCTCCACATGGAGACCAAGCATCTTGCACTAAAACTCGTCTGGAGCTTTGCAAAAATGTGAACCCAAGAACAGAAGCAATTAATGAAGACCCCCCACTTCATCACATGTGTCTACACAGAAAGCATCACTCTTACTGGTTCACAGTTGTTTCAGCACTATTTAACTAAATAATTCATCTTTTTTTCACTGTTTTTTTAACGCTACCTCTAACACATATCAAATTCACAAATGTGTTGAGCCCATTTCTGGACATTTTATTCTGTTTTATTGAATTATACATGTTTATGCACATGCCCATGCCAACTTTTAAATTAGTACATTTTCACAGTATGTTTAATATCCTGTAAAGCTATCTACTCATCCCCTCCATGAACACATACAAAAAGCAGTAACTTTTCCTTCAAGAATTTTTTTCAAATAATACAAATTGACTTTAACATAAGAAAATTAGGGGCCGGTGAGATGGCTCAGCGGCATAAGTGCCTGCCTGGCAAGCGCAAGGGCCCGAGTTCAACTCCCAGAACCCACATACGAAAAAGGGGCCGGTGATATCGCTCAGCGGCACGGGCGCCTGCTGGCGCACAAGGTCCTGAGGTCGACCCCCCAGTACCCACAAAAAAAAAAAAAAGAAAGAAAATTAGAACCACTTTATGTAGCTCAGTTAAAAATCTTCTTAGTATGACTATTTAGGAGCGTGTTAAATATAAATTTAGTGTAGAGATCATAATGATACTGAGTTTCCATGTTCAAAAACTGGGAAGACTTTTTATTTATATGGTTTCTTAGGTACTTCAGTAATATTCTAAATTTTCATTTGTTTTCTCTTTCTAATTAAGTTTATTTTTAGATATTTAAGTCTTTTGTGGCTATGGTTAATAAGTACTTCCCTTCGACTGTATTTTATTTGTTTTATTGTGTAATGGGGAGCTAGGACATTTTGCTTATTCTCTTCCTTGCTGAATTTTCTCACTGGTCTATTAAATATTCAGAGGACCCACTTTTTTAGACAGCAAGATCATATGTTTTTTCTCTTTTTATCTGTTAATTTGGTGAGTTGTAGCATTACATATTTAATATCTAGCTATTCTTATCTGTGCGGATTCTGTAACTCCGCAGTTTTTTCTGGATCTAGGATTCTATTCCCTCACTCTTGTTTTATTCTTTGAGGTGTTTTGTTGGGATATTGACCCAAGCAAAACTTCTCCCAGTGCTAAAATGCATTTAAAACACCGGTGTACCTCTTATGGTATTTCAAGTCACAAACTACACAGCAGGACGAGTCAGTCCAAAAGCGCAAGGACTGTCCATGGCTCATCTCGACAGATCCAGTTAGCATAGCTAATCTAGACACAGGAGCTGGGAAGGCCAATGATCAAACAGTTCCTTAGAAGAGAAAATGACCAAAAGAACAGGAAGATCTTAGTAAAAACAACAGTGGATCTACTCTTTTTCTTAAGTATCCATCATCTTAAAGCTAAAGCCAAGACTGGGAGGATAAGGGAATGGGAAGAAAAAAAAAAAAAAAAAAACAGTTATTAAAAAAACTAAATAAAATCCAGAAAGAAAAAAAAAAGCTAAAGTCAAGAAACAAAAACAATATGTTAAGACTCTTGAGTTTGCAGAAAGAAACTAAAATACAGAGGATTCTTGATTTACTATGGGGTTATAGCCAATAAAGCCATTGTAAGTTAACAATATCATGATTAATTAATACACTCAGCCTCTTGGACATCCTAGCTTACACCACCATCTGGTGTGAGCACTGATTATTTCCTCTCACAACCTCAGGGCTGACGGGCAGATGAAGCTCAGTGGCATTGCCCACATCCAAGACTTCATCACACTGCATATCATTATCCCAGGAAAAGCAAAATGCAAAATTACAAGTACAGCTTCTACTGAATATTACTTTTGCTCCATCAAGAGTCCAAATATTTTAAATTAAACCACTGTAAGCTCAAAAACATCATATAAGGTTTATGTGGGCTGGTAAACACTAGTTTATAGAGCCTTATTGTAGAAACAAAAATTGAGAAACTATCAGCTTGCTTTGGAATATTAAGTTCTTAAAATGATACCTACTGGAATTAAGAAAGTTTTCTCATATTTCATAGGATGTTATAGCACTTTGTAACACTTTCTTTAGAATTATAATTTCTAAAAATGATACAACCTGGAATTATGAGTTTCCCATGTTTTATAGGACTTTATAGTACTTTAGTCCCTCAGTAATACTCTGGTAGACCATCTCTAACATAAATCAGATTCATTCTAAAATGAACTAAAAAATTAAAACTGAGAGTGACATGAGGATATTTTATTTTAGTTTTTTTTTGTATTGAGTACATATAAGCAAAAATTATAACAACATCAAGCTAGACCATCCAAGGTAACAATGGAGGAAGAACATCTATGGGACCAGGAACCATTATGAATGACCGAGTGCTCAGAGCGACCTTTCCTTACCAGTATCCCAACCCTGACTTTCATCTGCGGTGCTTGACACCTTGGGGAAGGCCATTTTCTTTGTCAGAGCTGTATCACAGGTGATTATTTGAAACTTTTAATTTATTTTCAATTTCCTAAGCATGAATGTTGTTAAGTGGTCAAGCAAAATTAATAAATACTCAAAGCTAACAAAAGTAAGATAAAGTGATGGGGTAACATGTACCTAGCTATCCTGGCTTGCTGGATACAACATTCTCAGAAAGTTATGAAGATGTATCTCATCCTCACGGGCCCTGAGAGGAGAGACA
Organism: Erethizon dorsatum; assembly: GCA_028451465.1. Taxonomy (NCBI): domain Eukaryota; kingdom Metazoa; phylum Chordata; class Mammalia; order Rodentia; family Erethizontidae; genus Erethizon; species Erethizon dorsatum. The sequence continues at coordinate 25,554,124 of CM051838.1, read as the reverse complement.
ATAGCAAGGAGTTTCCATGTTTTAGTCTCCAACCCCCTTTCCCATAATCTTCCTCCCGTTCACTCCAGAATGACTTCCATCTTGAATTACTTCACATCTCAAAGGAGAAGACCCCAGTTAATGGCCATTGGTCGCAAGTCTTCCTGCTCAGAGCAAAGACATTAGGAAGGGCAAGGACATTTTTTAAAGGCATTTTTTAAAATGATTAAAAATGTTTTTCATGAAAGAAATCTCTTTCATTAAAGAGTTGGTTTAGTAAAGTTACTTAAATTGACTTTTCTACCTTCTGAGAATGAAAAGTAAAGTTATGCATGAGAAAGCAAAGGAGACTCCACCAGTGTGATAGTAAAACTATCTGAACTACCATCTGTTTCATGCATCAGAATGCAGTTTCCACAATCGCCAGCAAAATTCTAACTTATGCTACTAAAAGTGTTGGCAATGACATATACATCACTATCAAAGTGCTACTCAAAGTAGCACTTTGAGTCTGGTAAGTGCTTCAGTTATCCCTCCAACCAGGTCCTCCTGGACATCAAAACAAGCCAGCACCATGTTATCCTTCTCCACCTAAGAAAAATCTCATCATGCCAGCGGGAGCCTTTTGTATTCACAAGCATGGCATGAAGAATAAATGTGAAGTGCCAGTTTCAAAAGCAAGTATCCTGCTGTGAAGAACAGTTAAAGAAAAAAAAAGGACAGAAAAAAGTAAGTCTTATTTCATCTTTCAAGATTTAAACTGATGTGACTGAGTAAGAATGGATTCATAGAAATAGTGTAATGTGATGTGTATTCCACAAGTCCACTTAATTATTCGGCCTTAATATGTAGCATATTTATATTGTATATTTTGTAGTAATGCAACATACATATAAGAGATATACACACACATAATTGTGTATATTAGAAAATTTTAAAAATGAACTGTGAAATCAATGGCAAGCCACTGGCCTCATTAAATATCCAATAAAAGATCCTCAGCTCTCAATCTACCTACAGAACACAATAACAATTTTTAAAACTTCTTTGTTCTAAGTACAGAACTAAAATCTGAAAATTGTCACCAATAAACGTCACCTGCCAAAAATGAATTACCTATGAACAAAGAAGATCTACAGAATTACCCTATCAGAGAACCCCTGGGCTTAGGTATTTAAAGTTAAACTATCTTCATAGTCCAAATATCTGACACAAATGTTAGTTTATTTGTATCAGTTAACCCACATAGTACAACTACATTATATATGAGAAAACTTTTATGAGTTTGTCTATCTGTAATCTAGATTAACATATTCCTTGGAAAAAAGTTCTACCCACCGAACAACTCATTTTTTAAAAATCATTGGCGCATAGACCCCCTATGAACCCAAAGTCTTAAATTTAAGAACCTCCATTGTCCTGAATACCCATCAAGAAAGCCTAGGACACAGGAGAGAATCTGCTGCCGAGAAAGCCAGGTGTGCTTTGAGTTCCAAATGAGACACTGAAGGTGATATTCTCTCCCTCTGTGTCATCTAAAGAATTTTGTTAAATCAATTTCATGGGGCAAGAGACAATGTGTAAGTTTTACATGACATACCAGAAAATAATTTCATAATGTAAAATCACACATGGTAAAAGCAAAATTATTTGAGATCCTGTTATATGAGTTTGCCCCAAGGTAATATCATTGGAACTTAGTATTTTTGTATTACCATATTCAAATCTGTGAGGTAAGAAGTGTGTTCTCACGCTAATTCCACATTTGGGTGAGGTCAATGTGGTTACGTGGGCTTCCCACCAACCACAGAGCTGAAATGTACACATCAGTCTTATGAATCTGAGTCCTGCATATTTATGCAAATATGGAAAAACCAGGGTGAGAAGAGGTCCTCAAGAGCTGAGACAGTTACTGACAACCTCGCACCATCATAGGAGAGAAAGTGAGATGTGATCTTGTTAAAATAAGTAATGCAAAGCAATCCAGAGAAGGCCAAGTGAAGCCTTTGATAAATAGGAAAGAGTTGTGATAACTCATAACCTAAAAATGCTAAATGGAAAGATGGAAACTCGAGCAAAATTTAAACATTAGTAGCAGATGATGAAGGATATTCTTACAGAATACACATAATTGATCACCTATGTTAAATAATGCTCAACTCCAACAAACTTTGGTTGTACTTCCATTATTTTTGCACATAACATAAAAAATTAACATTCTAAAGATACCAAAAGTAAGATAATTGTGAAGATTTACACTACCAGTCGTGATGAACTAGACGATCACTTCAAATAACTTCACAAATGTAAAATGGACAATGGATGACCCTTGAGGATATGATGCTAAGTGAAACAAACCAGTCATAAAAAAAAATGCTATATGGTTGCACTTATATGAGACACTTAGGACATTCAAAATAATTGAGACAGAAAATACAATGGTGGTTGCCAGGGAATGGGGGTAAAAGAGAATGGGAGTTATTTTTTTAATAGGCATAGAGTTTCAGTTTTGCAAGATGAAAAGAAGTCTGTAGATGGATAGGTAATGATGGTAGAATAATATCAATGCAGTAAATACCACTGAAGTATACACTTATAAATAGTTAAGATGAAAAATATGTGTACTTTGCTATGATTTAAAAATTGTTTCAAATGGGGGTAAAATAAGTATATTTATAAAACAAAAGTTAAAAGAATTCATGGCCAGCAGTTTTTCATTACAAGAAAGATTAAAGGAAAACTGAAGGAATATGACACCGGATGAAAACTCAGATCTACATAAAGAAACAAAATATGCAAGAAATGACAGATAAACAAGTAAATACAACAGATTTTATTTTTTCTTTACAAAACAATTGAGCATATCAAACACACATATTTTAAAGGTTTATAAAATTTGTGTAAGTAATATGTATGACAACAGCAAAAAAGATAGGATGCAAGAATAGAAATATATTTTTGAAATACTCTGACATTGAAGTAACACAAATTCAATATTTGAAATGTAAATAATGTGATTTATGACATTTGTGGAATAAAAGATCAAAAATCACAATCCTTTTCATCATTGCAAAAAAAAAGGCATTTTAACTAAATTTAACACCTATTCATAAAATTTTTTAAACATCTAAGTAAACTAGAAGGAATGTACTTCAATGCAATAAAAATCATATATGGCAGACATGTATGTGACTAACACCATGCAAATCTGAAAGCGTAGGCTTCTCAAGATGGCGGATGAGTAAGAAGCAGGCAGTGAAACTCTCTCTAAAAGTTACCATTGGAACACGAGAATATAGCGACCCGGAAAGCGCAGGGGGGGGGGGGAGATGCCTCCCCGAAACCCAGAGAAGTTCTGAAGCGCAATCTGGGACCCCCGGCACCAGTGACGGGTGACTTCCAACAAAGAAGACGGAAAGAAGGAGCAGACCGCGCGCGTGCACCTTCTAATATCCCGGGAGTTGGAGCGCCGGCGGAGGCTCAATTCTACGGACACACGGTGGCAGCTGGCGCCCAGGGAGCCCCCACGGAGGATCCTGAGACAGCGGCGGGGCAGGGGAGCGGCGGAGAACGGCGCTGACCGGCGGTGAGTGTCTCTCAGCCACAGCTGCCCCGCGCCAGAGAGCGACCAGCCGGGCGCCATTGTGGGGGGTGTGGCGAAACTCAGAGCGGCTCGGAAACGGCTCTGGGAACTTGTGCTCCAGACAGGACAGCACGGGGCCTCTCAATTGAGCCCACGAAAGTGTGCTGAGGTCAGCAGGTGAACGAGACTGGACTCTCAGCCACACCTGTCCCGCGCCAGAGAGCGACCGGCCGGGCGCCATTGTGGGGGGTGTGGCAAAACTCAGAGCGGCTCGGAAACTGCTCTGGGAACTTGTGCTCTGGACAGGGCAGCACAGGGCCTCTCAATTGAGCCCACGAAAGTGTGCTGAGGTCAACAGGCGAACGAGACTGGACTCACAGCCACACCTGTCCCGCGCCAGAGAGCGACTGGCCCGGCGCCATTGTGGGGGGCGTGGCGAAAAACCAGAGCAGTGGGAACCAGTGCAGGGAATCCGCGCTCAGACAGCGCGCTGAGCCTCTCAGGCCCAGGGATCGTGAAAGGGCGCTGAGAGCGGAGGCGAGCTAGACTGGTCTCTACCTGAAAGTATGCGCCTCTGCTCACCGCCCGCCAGAGGGCGCTCCTGGCTTACTGGGACGGACCTGCACAGAACAGGACTCTGTCACAAGGTACCTGCCTACAGCAGAGTCAACACCTGGAACTGATTCTTTTTATTTTATTTATTTTTATTTTTTTTTTTCTTATTTTTATTTTTTTTTTATTATTTTTTTTTTCTTCTCACTGATTTGTTTTTTGTTCTGGCGAAGGGTTTTTGTTTTTGTTTTGTTTAGTTTTTTTTTTTGGTGGGGTTTTATTTTTGATCTGTCTGTTTTATTGCTTTTATCTTCGTTATTGTTTCTGTATGTGTATTTGCTCTTTCCTTCATTATTCTCTCTGGTTTTTTATATGAGTGTAAACAGCGCCTCTAACTTCTTTGTGATTGTGGTCATGATCTGTTCTTCCTTTTATCCCTTCCTTCTCTTTCTACCACCTGTCCTCTGCACTAGTGTCCCAATTTTAGTGGGATCCCTCTTGGTCCTCTAACCTTACATCTAATTCCTTCCTCTTCTCCCAATACTCTATTTCCTCCTTAACTCATTTTAAATTTAAACTCCTCAGGGAAAAATTGACATACATAGGACTTGTATACTGCATATAATTTTTCTGGTGTGTTTTAGATTTTGTTATATAACCACAACTCTATACAGCTAAAAGTGGTAAATAACTGGTTAGCTCAGTCTGTCATTTTCTAGGCTGTGTTTGATGCTTTAGTTAACATTATAGCCAAATGTGAAATAATTGTTCTAAACATCTTTCCTTCCTGATATTTCATGATTGAGATTGACTAAGGGACACAGAAAATACAGTGGCACAGTACCAAAGAATCAAGGACTGGGCCAAACAGGTAGCAACTTCGCATACCCAACGAATTGAAGAGGTAGGATCTGGCAGAAAGCTTAAAACATTAAAGCAAGCTCCACTTGGAAGATACTGCAGAGAAGTAGTCATCTTCTAAAGATCTTAAACACTAGCAATAAAGTAACCTACTATAGGTAATTTGCAAACATCACCCCAGGAATTAAAGAAAGAAAAAATGAGACGACACTTAAACAAGATGCAACCCCACACATCCAATTCACCAAAGGCAAACCTAGGGAGCAACGAGGTGGGACAATCCGAAAGCCACCCACCTGGCCTATCTGAAGTGGTAACAACAAAGCAACTGAATGAGGTTCTGGAAAAAATTAAAACAGAAATAATCTCACAGATAACTGCAGAGATAATGTCTACAACGAAGACCATGCTTAAGGACACTATAGCTGATACAGACAAAAAAATAGATGAACTTAAGAAAACTATAGAAACCATGAATGCTCAGCATAGGAAAGAAATGGAATCCATAAGGCAGATTCAAGCAGATATCCAAGAGATAAAAAATTCCATTGAAAGTATTTGTAGCAGAATAAGCCAATGCGAGGACAGGATCTCAGATATAGAAGATAGGCTTGCAATTAGTGATCATGAAATGGAAAAATTCTTAAAAATAGCAAGGGACCATGAAAAATCAATTCAACAGCTGCTAGATGACTCAAAGATAAACAACTTAAGAATAATTGGAATAAATGAAAAAGCAGGAGATAACATCAACGACATTAAAACCTTGTTCAAAGACATAATCAGGGAGAACTTTCCTGGAAGAGAAAAGGAATTTGACACCTCTATAAGTGAAGCTTTCAGAACACCAACTAGACATGATCAAAAAAAAACTTCAGCCAGACATATTATAGTCAAGATCCCAGAAATTCAACAGAAGGGCAAAATCTTAAAAGCTGTTAGGGAGAAGAGACAAATCACCTATGAAGGAAAACCCATCAGAATCACAGCTGACTTTTCAGCACAAACCCTCAATTCAAGAAGAGCTTGGAATGATGTATTGCAAGCTCTAAAGGAAAATAATTTTCAGCCCAGATTGATGTACCCTGCAAAACTATCTTTCAAAATTGATGGAGAAATAAAATACTTTCATGACAAAGAACATCTGAGAAAATTTATGACCACCAAACCAGCACTCCAAAACGTTCTGAAGGACATTCTAGAAAGAGATAGGAACCCCAACAGAAGGAATCCACCAGGCAGGGCAAATAATTAAATAGCCGGAAAGCGGAAAAACAAAGAGTGGGAACCAACAACAGGAAAATATCATGACAAGTCAATACATATCAGTTTTAACCATCAATGTTAACGGTCTCAATTCACCAATCAAAAGGCACAGACTGGCGAAATGGATCAAGAAGCAAGATCCAACAATATGCTGTATACAAGAAACACATTTAATTCAGAAAGAAATTCATAGACTGAAAGTCAAAGGATGGAAAACAATACTCCATGCCACAGGAACCCAGAAAAAAGCAGGGGTAGCTATTCTTTTTGCAGACAAAGTGAACTTCAAGCCAAGAAGGATTCAGAGAGATAAAGACGGTCATTACATCCTGGTAAAGGGAACAATCCAAGAGGAAGAGATAACGATCATAAATATATATGCGTCAAATACCAATGCACCCAGCTATATAAAACAAGTACTAAAGGACATGAAAAATCAAATAAGCACTAATACAATTATATTGGGAGATCTCAATACTCCACTGTCACAAAAAGATAGATCAACTGGACAGAAAATCAATAATGAAATAGTAGAACTGAACCAAACTTTTGAACAAATGGACTTAGTAGATGTCTACAGAGTGTTTCACCCCACAACATCAGAATACACATTCTTCTCAGCTGCACATGGGACGTTCTCCAAAATAGACCACATACTAGCTCATAAAACCTGCTTAAATAAATGCAAAGGAATTGAAATTATCCCATGCATATTATCAGACCATAGTGCAATGAAATTGGAAATCAATGGCAAAAGATCCCACAAAAACTACCTAAACACATGGAAATTAAACAGCATCCTCCTGAACAACCAATGGGTCACAGATGAAATTAAAGAAGAAATTAGTCACTTTCTACAACTGAATGATAATGACAGTACAACATACCGGAACTTATGGGATACAATGAAAGCAGTCCTAAGAGGGAAATTTATAGCATTAAATACTTATATCAGGAAAATAGAGCAAGCGCAAATAAACAACTTAAGGGTGAACCTCGAGCTTCTAGAAAAAGAAGAGCAGGTTAAGCCAAAAGCCCGTACAAGGGAGGAAATTATAAAGATCAGAGCAGAAATTAACGTATTGGAGAATAAAAAAACAATACAAAGAATCAATGAAGCAAAAAGTTGGTTCTTTGAAAGAATAAATAAGATTGACAAACCCTTATCCAACCTTATTAAAAAAAGAAAAGACTCAAATCCATGCAATTGAAAATGAAAAGGGTGATATCACGACAGACCCTGCAGAAATCCAGAAGATCATCTATACCTATTTTGAAAATTTATATTCTACTAAGATGGAAAATGCAGAAGAAATGGACAGATTCCTAGATTCGTATGAATTACCAAAGCTAAATCAAGAAGATTTAAAAATCCTAAATAAACCAATATCAACCAATGAAATTGAAGATGTAATTAAAAACCTCCCAACAAAGAAAAGTCCAGGCCCTGATGGATTCACTGCCGAATTCTACAAGAAATTTAGAGAAGACCTAACGCCCCTACTTCCCAAACTTTTTAATGAAATTGAAAGGGAAGCAATACTCCCAAATTCATTCCTGGAAGCAAGCATTACCCTGATACCAAAACCAGAGAAGGACCCAACTAAGAAAGAGAACTACAGGCCAATCTCCCTAATGAACATAGATGCAAAAATCCTTAATAAGATACTGGCAAACAGAATCCAACAAATCATCAAGAAGATTATACACCATGACCAAGTTGGATTCATCCCAGGGATGCAGGGATGGTTCAACATACGTAAATCAATAAATGTAATACAGCATATTAACAGAACCAAAGACAAAAATCACATGATCATCTCAATAGATGCAGAAAAAGCTTTTGACAAAGTCCAGCACCTTTTCATGATAAAAACCCTACAGAAAATTGGAATAGAGGGTCTTTATCTCAATCTGGTAAAAGCTATCTATGACAAACCAACAGCCAATGTCATACTAAATGGCCAAAAACTGAAAGCCTTCCCTCTAAAATCAGGAACAAGACAAGGATGTCCACTGTCCCCACTCTTATTCAACATAGTTCTGGAAACTTTAGCCAGAGCGATTAGACAAGAGAAAGAAATAAAAGGAATAATGATTGGAAAGGAAGAAGTTAAATTATCATTATTTGCAGATGACATGATACTCTACACAGAAGACCCCAAAAACTCCACTAAAAAACTGCTAGATTTGATAAGCAAATTCAGTAGTGTAGCTGGATACAAAGTCAATACTCAAAAGTCAATAGCCTTCCTGTACACAAATAACAAACTTACTGAAAGAGAAATTAGGGAAACAATACCTTTCACAATAACATCCAAAAAAATGAAATACCTAGGAATCAACCTCACGAAGGATGTAAAAGACCTCTATACTGAAAACTACAGTACTCTGAAAAAGGAGATTGAAGAGGATATCAGAAAATGGAAAGATATCCCTTGCTCCTGGATAGGAAGAACCAATATAGTGAAAATGGCCATACTTCCAAAATTGTTATACAGATTTAATGCAATTCCAATCAAAATTCCAACAGCATATCTCACAGAATTAGAGAAAACAATCCTAAAATTCATTTGGAATCAGAAGAGACCTAGAATAGCAAAGGCAATTCTGGGCAACAAAGGCAAGGCAGGGGGCATCACAATCCCCGACTTGAAATTATACTATAAAGCTACTGTGATAAAAACAGTGTGGTACTGGCAAAAAAACAGACCTGAAGATCAATGGAACAGATTAGAAGATGCTGAAACAACCCCAGACATACTAAGCCACCTTATCTTTGACAAAGGTGCCAAACACATTTGCTGGAAGAAAGATAGCCTCTTTAATAAATGGTGCTGGAAAAACTGGCTCTACACATGCCGAAGATTAAAACTAGACCCATATCTTTCACCATGCACTAAACTAAATTCAAAATGGATCAGAGATCTAAATATTAAAACAGAAACATTAAATCTGCTGGAAGGTAGGATAGGTAAAACCCTTGGAGACATTGGTGTAGGCAAATACTTTATGAATAAAAACTCAACCGCACGGGAACTATCCCAAAGAATCAATAACTGGGATCTCATCTTATTAAAAAGCTTTTGCACAGCAAGAGAAACCACCAACAGAGTGAAGAGACAACCCACAATGTGGGAAAAAATGTTTGCCAGCTGTTCCTCAGACAAAGGATTACTATCGAGAACATATAAAGAACTCAAAAAAATCAGACCTCCCAAATTTAAAGACCCACTCCAAAAATGGGCATCTGAGATGAATACACATTTCTCAGATGAAGAAATACTAATGGCAAATAAATATACAAAAAAATGTGCAACATCACTAGTCATTCGAGAGATGCAAATTAAAACAACACTGAGATACCATCTCACCCCAGAAAGAATGGCTACTATAAAGAAATCAACTAATAACAAATGCTGGAGGGGCTGTGGGGAAAAAGGAACCCTTCTCCACTGTTGGTGGGAGTGTCGACTGGTACAGCCACTGTGGAAGTCAGTGTGGAGATTCCTCAAAAAGCTAGGGTTGGAGGTCCCATTTGACCCAGCTATTCCCCTTCTGGGCATCTTCCCAGAAGAATTAAAAACATCATACCACAGTGATATATGTGCACCCATGTTTATAGCAGCACAATTTGTAATAGCCAGATCTTGGAAACAACCCAAATGCCCATCAACTGAGGAATGGATAAGAAAGATGTGGTATTTTTATACAATGGAGTACTATTCAGCCATTAAGAAGGATAAACTGGAGACTTTTATAGGTAAATGGATGCAACTCGAGAAAATACTCATAAGTGAAATAAACCAGAAGCACATGTGTAAGCATAGTATTGTCTCTCTAGTATGAGAAACTGAAAGAGTAAATAAGATCCAAAATGTACAATAGACATGGTGAATCAAAAAGAAACTGGTCAAAAGGAAAGAGAGACTGGAATAGGGAAAAGAAAGAAGGGAAAGGGAAAAAAAATTGTATATATATATATAAGATGGTTAAGATAGATACACTACGATTTTTACTTAGTTCATTGAAGAGTAAGGTTTGTGCCAATAATGTTTGGATAATTAAATGCTAATGTCTGGTGTCCTGAATAACTAACTTAAAGATAGTAATACGCAATGTATTAACCATTGTTACCCTCCTATTATGTTCTTTTGAAAATTTGTTCTTCTTTTGATTTGTTTTGTTTTTTCTTCTCTTTAAAATAAAATTAAAAAAAAAAAATCTGAAAGCGTTACCTCTAAGACCTAGAACAAGACAAGAACATACTTGGTACTTCTATTCACAGTATAGTATTGGAGGTCCTAGCCAGAGCAAATGGGCAAGAGAAATAAATAAAAGGAATGCAAACTGTAAACAACTTACATTGTTCCTGTTTGTACATGATGTAGTATTTATAGATTTAAAAACCATAAATATTTCACCAAAAAACTGTTAGAATACATTCAACAAAATTCCAGGATCTAAAATCAGCACATAGAAATCAGTAGCATTTCCATATAGTAACAGTGAACTATCTAAAAAAGCAATTTAAAAATATTTCCATTTACAGTAGGTTCAAAAAATAAAATACTTAGGAATTTAATCCAGAAGGTGAAAGATTTCTACACAGAAAATCACAAAATACTGATGACAGAAATTGAAGATACAAATAAATGGAAAGATATTCCATATTCATGGATTAGAAGAATTAACACTGTCAAAATTCCATACTATTCAAAGTTATCTACAGAGTCAATGCAAACCTCTATCAAAACACCAATAATATTCTTCATAGAAATAGGAAAAAAAATCCTAAAATGTGTATGGACCGCAAGAAAATAACAAAACCCATTTTGAGCAAAAAGACCAAACCTGTAGGCATAACACTTATTACCTGACTTCAAAACCTACTACGAAGTCATAGTAACACGAAGCATGGTACTGGCATAAAAAAAGATTCCTAGAACAATGGAACAACATAGAGAACTGAAATTCAACACAGGCACCCAAAAACACAATGGGTAAAAGACAGTCTCTTCAACAAACTGGTAATGTAAGACTTGAAACTCTGAAGCTACTAAAAGAAAAAGACATAGGAGTAAAGTCCCATGACATTGGTCTGAACAAAGATATTTTGAATATGACCCCAAAAGCAAACAAAAAGAATAACGAAAAGCAAAGCAAACAAGAGAGAAACTGACAAATAGGCTAACATGAAACTTAAAAGTTGCTGCATAGCAAACATCAACAGAGTGAAGAGACAAACTACGGAATGGGAGAAAATAAACTATACATCCAATATGGGATCAAAAAATATATACAAGAAACTCAACTCAAAATAAAATGAATAATCTGATTTTAAAATGAGCAAAGAACCTGAATAGACATTTCTCAAAAGAAGATATACAAGGGTCAAAAGGGATATGAAAAAATGCTCAACACTTCTAACAGCAGGGAAATGCAAATTCAAATTATAATAAATTATCAGATTGCACCCGTTAAAATTACTATTATCAAAAGGGAAAAAAAAAGGTAAGTGGTGGCCAGGAGATCATGCAATATATATTTATATTTAGCAATAAAAATGTCAGCAGCCTTTATTGATAAATTTGGCAAGCTGATTCTAAAACCAACAGAAATTTACAGGTCCTGGCAAAGCCAAAACAATTTTGAAGTGGAAGAATAAAGTTTCATATTTTGACCCACTTAGATTCAAAGTTTAATACAAAGGCTACAGTAATCAAGACGATATAGCACTACGGTAAGAGTGGACAATTGTTCTTGAATTCTTAGTGGTTACACAGGTAGAGATTTGTCAAATGTATCAAGGTATATTAACTGTATGTAACAAGAGTCAAATTGACTTTTTTTAAAAGATAATTGTCATTAATTTGTGGACTAAGAAATGAGGTCACAGAAATTTATGAGCAAAAGATCAGAAGTCTGATGAGTCAGAATTCATCAGTTTAGTAGGGTCCTGTTTACTCAGCTTTTCAGAGCTTAACTAGAGAATAGAACTCTACTGAAATAGACAAACCTACATAACTAATGATCAATCACAATTTTGTTAAAACAATATAATTGGAAGTAGCAATTTAGAATATGACATTTTTATTCTCTCTTGCTGCGATGCAAATTACTAAGAATGAATGCATAAAAAACAGACATTTGCCTTACTTCTCAGGACCTCATGAGTTCCAAATAACCCAACCTTTTAGCAAAACCTTGTTTCTGTAGAAGCCTGAGACTATAGATTTGAATGTCATTCGAATAGGGAGAGGGTAAGAGATAAACGCATTTTTAAAGATAAACATATTTCCACATAAATGAGTTTTAGAATGAAACTCAAGTAAATATAGAAAATCTCTAAAAAGTAAATATTTTTTTTAATTTTAAAAATCTATCATAAATCATTAAAACCCTAAAAACAATACATTTTCCATAAATAATACCTAAAGAGATCCCCCAATGGCCTAAAATTGCCTTCTACATGAGAGGAAACTCCACCAGGGTTTTTCTGCATTAAGATGTTTTCAAACTAAAATACATATTTTCTGCTTGAATTCTTTTGCTTCTCTAGGTACCAAGCATGATTTGGCAATATGACCAATGTAAGTTTATCAAAGATCTATAACTTGGAGAAGGATATTTAAAATTACTCTGAAATGAGGAAAACTTTTTGACCAAGTAAGGGTGCCCTAAACTGGAAATAGTATTCCTAATTATTACTCCTAAATGTTTCAGATGTACACAAAATAAAGGAAAGCCTTAAGTACCCAGAGTAATTTAGAGATATTATAGTACATGTAACAGTGTCTGGAAAAGGTGAAAATACTAAGACATTAATCTCTAAGGAGAGTAAACACAAGAGCTGTAACATACAGCAGCTTTTATCAACTTGGGTCCAATTCAAGGAAAGAGTTTCTATAACTCCACGTGTGTAGAAGTCCTAATGTATGAATTACCTGTATGAAATATAAATAATGTGAATGACAGATACGTCAGTGGCCAGTTTTCAGATTCTCTTGAATCTCATGAAAAACATTTTAATGAACTAAAATAACATCCCCAAAAGCAATGAAAGCAAACCAAAAAATGTGTTCACAGGACAAATAAAAAATTTCCGCTTTCTACTTTAAAACAAACTAAAAGTCCTTAAGTAAAGGATTCAAGATGTAAAAACAGCATACCGCAAAACTAGAAAATCTTGGAGATGAATTGATATAACTCAGAACAGAAGTAGAAATAAAATTATTTTGTAAACAAAGCCTAACCTAGAAGGAACATAAAAGTAATTAAACATGACTGATAAAAGAAATAGAAGATTAATTTTTAAGTCAAAAATAACAGTTTTCTCCCTGGGCCACTGCAGGGGCTGAAGGTAAGCTATTGTGGTTGGCCCTGCCCAGCCCCGCCAAGGCCACGGTCCCATCTTACCCAGCCTAGGCATGGGGTACGAGTGTCAGAGGGAAGAAGTGGGGAGCAGCTCAAGCCCTGAGGCAGTCTAGAAGCAGAATTCCCTCTTCTTGGGGAGGGTGGGGGAGTTCTTTTATTTATTTTTCAATCTTTATGTTCTATTAGTGTGTGTTTGCAGTACGTAATGATTACATTATTCATGGGGATTGGTCCAGAGATGAACACATCTCAATTCTTTCTTCATCCCCTTCCCTTCCCTCCATCTCTTGATCGCTTTTCTATCTAAGAAAGATCTATCTCCCTACTTCTTGTTATCTATCTTTTCTTAAGGATTTCGATTGACTAAATGAGGCTCATTCCCATTTTGGAGAATAATATGTTTTACTCGATCTAGTGATTTAAAAGGTAATCCCATATAAATAAAATGCCTTCACAGGAACATCCACAGGTATCTGAGATAGACATCCGAGGCTCATGACCTAGGCAAGAAGACACACAAAATTACCATCACAGACATATTAGGCAGACAAAACACAAGAGAAAGCCCCTCCCCAAAAGGATGTTTTAAAGGATGTACTTTAAGGAAAGGCAAAATGATCTCAAAAAAGTGTCTGAGGAGTTGGGCATGGTGGTGCACATCTGTAATCCCAGCACTCAGGAGGCTGAGGCAGGAGGATCTCCGTGAGTTTGAGGCCAGCCTGGGCTACATAGTGAGTTCAAGGCCAGCATGAACAACATAGCAAGACCCTGTCTCAAAAAATAAAAAAAAAAAAAGTGAGATGCAAGAAGCAATGAAGATTACTGAGCTGACAAGGAAGTTAGAGAGCTTGAAGTTTACCAAACTCTGAAAACATACTAAATATTTTTAAATGGAATGGGAAAGTGTTTCCATAAATCAAATATATTTTTCCACCTTAGTCACTTGGTTGCTTTATTTATTCATATTTCAAATTACAATCTTTTGAACATTTTAAATACTTTTGTACTCTATTTCTTATTCTTTACTATCCTACACTCCAGTAAATAATACTTTTCTAACAATCACGTACGACTAGGCTAATTCCACCTGCTCTCTAATTTTTTGTTAAAAGAGAGGGAGCAGCTGGCTGGACTCCTGGGAAATTAACAGGAAATATTCATGGACAAAATTCCTAAAGCAATTATTGCTGGCTTGCTTGGCAGCCTAATGGCAGAAATCAATAGTGTCTTTGTGGAGAGCGTCCCCACAGGCTCTGGAGGGAAGGAAGGGATGGAAGCCCAATATGTGTTCAGTGCCCTGCTGATCTCCATCCTTAATAGCCGACTACATTAAAACACCTGATCCAAAATATCACTATTTTCACATACACACACACAAAAAATAGTTCTCTTTATTGATAATTTTGGGAAGCAGAAGGTGACAGATTAAAAATTCTTTTATTTGCTTATTTAACAAAGGTTTGTTGAATAGTATCTCTCCAGTGCCAGGCCCTGGGCTGGGTTTTGTGGATGTGTCATAAAGTGAGGCATCATCTACCATTCCAAACTGACTTGTTGGTGGTTAATAAAGCCACACAGTAACCCAGAAACTATCATATGAGGGCGAGTGCTTTGAAAAGTGAAATAAACACAGTATAGGAGCATGTAGCAGGGTTTAGAGCCACCTACCACAGTCTGGGTAGTCACAAAGGCTTCCTGGAAAAAGCAGCATTTAAAATGAAACAAAGTAGCAGGGCATGGTGACACACACCTGTAATCTCAGCACTCCACGAAGCTGAGGCAGGAGGATTGCTGGGAATTCGAGGCCAGCCTGAACTACATAATGAGACCCTATCTTGAAGGAAGGACAGAGAGAGAGAGAAAGAAAGAGAGACAAAGAGACAGGGAGGGGGGAAGGAAACAAAAGATAAATAGGAAGTACTCAACCAAATAAGATTATAAAAGCAAAAATTCTTCAAGATACAACAATATTTGCAGAGGCCCTGGGGTAAAAGAAAATAAGCTGTTTTGGAGGAAGTAACAAGAAAAAATCACCTCATACTGTACGTATTATTACATTTTTATTGGTAAAATCTTAAACGAAAATAATGTCTTTAAATGTGTTTTAAAACAGTAAATAAATTAAAAGACAGATATTACTCTGTTAAAATGTAAGAGAAAAGTTCTTAATAGCGTATAAATGGACAAATCACAAATGTCCATTGGCTAAAGACAAATAAAATTATGGCCTACTCATACAGCACTGAAAATGTACAAGTTACAGCAACCTGAAACATAGGCACATTTGAAAACAATGTTCACCTCAAAATAACATGTCTCCATGAACTCTACATAGTATAAAAGCATCTTATAGAGGTCAATAACTAATAAACCTAATGGACATATTTAGGCATGTGCATACTTCTAAAACTATATTTTAGACAATAATCACAAATTTCAGAATAGTGATTATCTTTGTGGCATGGAGGTGGTAGAGGCAAGAGAGGAATTAACAGGTGGATGAAAGTTTTTTTGTTTTTTTTTTGTGTGTGTGCGTGTGGGTGCCAGGGGTCGACCTCAGGTCCTCACGCGCCAGCAGGCGCCCGTGCCGCTGAGCGATATCACCAGCCCTTTTTTCGTATGTGGGTTCCGGGAGTCGAACTGGGGCCCTCGCACTTGCCAGGCAGGCGCCTTACCCCGCTGAGCCATCTCACCAGCCCATGGATGAAAGTTTTTTTTAATGTTCTAATTCTTAGATTAAGAAATTAGTTCATATATGTTCTTCGTGCGATTTATAGCTAACATTTTTTATATAAGGTATTTGTTATGTTTCAAAGGGCATCGATTTTAAAAGATCAAAATGAAATTTTGTATAAAAAGTCATAATCTTAATTCTAATCTCCTTTGGGGGTTCAGAAAACATCTCCAGAACATCAGGGCCTTTTGCCCTCTGAATGTGGAGGTCACATTTTGATGGAGAAATAGATGTTTACAGACAGCTTTGAGTACAACAGTCTGAAGCCCAGAGGGAAAGCACTGGATAGAGATACGTGTGGACACTGTCATCAGTTTAAAAAGTCACTGCAAAGAGAAGAAAATCAAAGGGAGAAAAGAGAAACGGAGAGAAAGAGAAGGGTAGAAGAGAACCACGGAGTTTCAAAATTAGCCTGTCCAGAACTGACGCTAAGACAGAAAGAAGAGGAACGCAAGAAAAAGTTGTCATGGAAGCAGAGGTATGGAGAGTTTCCAAAAGGATAGTGTGATCGTGCATAGTGGACACTGCAGGAAGGTGAGAAGGGTAAGCACGGGCTCCTAACTGCGCCGTCCCAGGGTGGGTAGCAAGTCCGTGCCGGGGGAGGAGCCCGCGCGGCCGGCCTGGAGGAGGCGGCAGGAAGCAGGCCGCACCCAGCCAGGAGGAGCGCGCCCATCGCCTTCGCTCGGTGAAGAGCCAGCGGGGCCCTGCCCGAGGGGAGCTGTCTGCTTCGAGTCATTTAAAAAATCATTCTTAGCACAAGGCAGAAGATTCTTCCCTCCTGTATTACTACAACACCGTTCTGATTCCTTTTTCCCCTGCAGCTCTGCTTCAATGCAGCATGAGGGAAAGGCAGGGGAGAAGGAGAAAGAAAAAGAAGGTGGCACTCATCTGTGACATGTGCCTTCCGCACGCGCAGACTGGACAGTTATGTGAGAATCAGGCAGCAAAACAAAACTGCATTTCCTTTTGAGTGACTAAGAAATGCTTAAAGCCGAAGCTGGGTGCAACAGGTGCAACCACTAAGAAGGAAGTGTGAGGGGAGTTGAGAGGAGGAAGAATACTGAAAACTGACTCCCTGACATGATGCCTTTAATTCTATGCATCAGCAAGTTTCTTTTAAATTAATCTGAAGTTGGAAAAATCAGGCTCCACTTTGAAAAGTCAAATGGCACAGGGTAACTGTTTGTTTTATTTTCACACTAAACAAGGAATTACTTCCTTAGAAGTCTGAAAATATGAAATTTGAAGAATATCAGGTGCATGTTCTTTAGGAAAATCATGTACAGTATATACACATTTTTTATAGTTGATAATTCTTCAGAATTGGAGTTAAATTCTGCTTCGGCTATCAATACCTGAATGTCCATTCTCTGGGTCTCAGGGACCATCACCAAGAAGTATAGGTTTTTTCAAAATTCTGGTAAGTCAGCTGCTAACGGGCTAATGAGCCACATTAAAAAGCAAACCTGGGAGTTACACGGACCAGAGCAGCTGCTCTTTGCTGCCTGGGCTAAGCTCTCAAGTTACTTATCCAGCTGTTAAGAAGGGCAGCAAAATTAGGATCAAAATGAAGACTCTCAATAGGAAAATTCATGGAATGTTTCCTAACTTACTCTTAAATGAACCTGTTTAAACATCACCTTCCTGGCAATTACATACCTGATGATCCAATCCCACATGATGATTCTTTCAATTCAGTTCTGAAGTATGAGTGAGTCTCTTTTCCCAAAAGACAATGAATGGGAAAATCACTGGATTTAATGTAAAAATTGCCTGGTTTTAAATGAAAATTAAAACTCACTGAGTATCTAACTCTGGAAAGAACACTGATCTTTATGCAGTATATGATTCCTAACCTATGAAATGAGCATAAAAAGACTTTGTATTTTAATTCACCCGTGTAATGGGAAAAAAAATAAATATCTCAAAATCCTAAAGGGTTTCGCTTCTGGGAAGATGCAGAAACCCATGAGAAATTGTTACTTGATAAATAAGTCACCTATTGCACAAAACCATTGATTTTTAAAAACATACCTGAGCAATCTGAGAAACAAAACGTGAATGAACTATAAAAAGTGAGAAACATTACAAAGAATAAAGAACCTACAGATTTCTCAGTCCAACAATGTTGCTCAACAAATAATTAGTGACAAGAAAATAAAACACAGTAAACTGTAATGAGAAGTAGAATATGATACCACAGTTGTTACATTACATTAAATTTCCAATTTTCAACAATTAAATTCTGAGACAAAGCAAAAAAAAAAAAAAAAAAGAGGGAACCTGGATTTTATACTTAAAAGATGAAGAGTTAAATAAGTTATTACAAATATATTTAAAAAACTAAAGGAAATCATGTTGCAAAAAATAAAGGGGAGATATTAATGCCTCACAAAATAGAGAAAGTCCATTTTTAAAAAAATAGGTACTATAGAACCACCAAAAGGAAATTCTTGAGTTGAAAAGTACAAATGACTGAAATGAAATCCTCACTAGAGAGACTCAACAATAGATACAAGCTGACAGAAAAATTAGCAAATCTGAAGATAGGTCATAAAGATCATGAAGATCAGAAAGAAAAAAGAGTGAAGGAAAATGAATACCATCAAGCATATCAATATGTATAGAGTTGGAATCCTAACAGGAAAGATTAAAAAAAATTACACAGGAAAATAGTCAAATAGCCAAAATCTTTCCAGATTTTAAAATATTAATCTAAATATTCAAATACCTCAATAAGTTTCAGTAGAATAAACTCAAAGATATCCATATTTAACTATATGAGTCTAATTCATGGATGTCAAGGATAGAAAATGCAGCATTAAAAAAAACAATTTTCTCAGATAGGTTATCTCCAATAAGATTGATTTTTTTTATCAGATATCATGGATACCAGAATAGAGTAGAATGGCATCTTCAAGGTGTTAAAAGACAGGCTATCAACCAAAAATTCCATATCCAGCTAAACTTTCACCCAAAAGTGAAGAAACAAGCGCAATCTAAGTTAAAAACGGGTAAGTTGTCATTACCAGACCAGCATTACAAGAAATACTTGTCCAGTCAAACCCTCAGTGGGAACTGGCCCAAGAGTGATGTTGGGGAGGTCCTGCAAGGAACCCCTCCAACCCACCCTGAGATGGGGTCAGTTGGGATCCCGAAGAAAGCAGCAGCAGGTGCCAGGGTGAAAAGTTAAGAGAACTTATTTGCAGAGTGCTGTACTGATACTCAAAATAGTGAAAAGGATGTTCTACCTGGGCATGTCCTCAACGAGGGTGTTGAGCTAGAAAATTTATATGAGAGTTTAAGAAATGTGGTTCAGGGTTACCAGGTATTACTGTTTGGATCTAAAATGTCCCCCCAAAAGTCTCACATGTTCAGAGGTAGGGCTTTTGGAAGGTGATTGGATCATGGATAGTGCTATATTCATCAATGGATTCATTCAGTGAGGAGTTCATGGCTGACTATGCTATTAAAAGATGGGGCTTAGGGCCGGTGAGATAGCTCAGCGGCATAAGCGCCTGCCTGGCAAGCGCGAGGTCCTGAGTTTGACTGCTGGTACCCATAAATAAATAAATAAATAAATGAATGAATGAATGAATGAATGAATGATGGGGCTTAGTTGCAAGTGGGTCACTGGATGCGTGACCTGGAAAAGTAGATCCTTATCCCTGGCCTGTCTCTTCTTTCTGGATGCAATATGTTCAGCAGTGTTCCTCCACCTGGCCTGTCCAACATGTTGTTTCTGCCTTTGTGCCAGCCAACCATGAACTCAGCCCATTGATACCATAAGCCAAAAAAACCTCTCTTCCTTTAAGTTTTGGGTATTGGGTATTTTGTCCCAATGACAAGAAAGCGACTAATACACCCAGACTAGAACATATTAACAAATACCTATAATGATACATACTACAGAAACTGACTGAAGAATAGTAAATCTGAATAGACTCCTAACAAGTAAAAGATTATAAACCTTATCTCAATGGGATTTTTCTCACAAAAGCAAGGTTGGTTTAACATCTCAAAATAGATTAATATAAATGTACGCCATCAATACAATAGACAAAAACCACAAATCATTAAAACAGACACGACGAAATTCAACGCTCCTTCACGATTTAAAATAAAATAGGAGTGCCCTCAACTTGATAAAGAATGTCTAACAATAAAAGCACACAAATGAAATAATACTTAATGATAGAAGACTGAAGATGGCACTACATTCACCAAAAGTCACACACAATATTGTTCATAGCAGCCTTACTAAAACTAGCAAAAACTGGAAACAAGCTTGCATTGATTCAGGTTCTCTAGAGGAACAAAATCGACTGCAAAAACATATATAACTATACAAAGGGATTTATTAGATAGGCAAACAGGATCAGAGGCAGGAGAGGCCACAAAAGTGTCATGCACAGTACAGAGCCACAGGATCCAGTAGCTGCTCAGTGCAAGAAGTTAGAAGCCATAGAGGGATCAAGAATGCAGCACCAGCTCAAGACCAAAGGTTGGAAGCTCCCTGAAGAGTTGCTGGTATGAGTCTGCAATGAAAGCTAAGGAAACGGGAGTCTGATATCCACAGGCAATGGCAGTAGCAAAAGACACACCTGCTCAAGCAGAAGGGAGCTTTTCAAATGTGCATCACCTCCCTCCTTCTTCCCCTTTCATTCCATCCAGGCTACAAGCCTATTGGTTGATGCCACCCACCATCAGGGTGTGTCTTCCTCCCTCAGTTTGCTGGCCTACATGCCCATCATCTCTGGAAACACCAGATGAATGTATCTGCTAGGCACTTTCTAATCCAGTCATGTTGACATATAATGATTAACACAGTCAAAAACCCATATGTCAGGCCGGTGAGATAGCTCAGCAGCATAAGCACCTGCTCAGCAAGCGCTAGGTCCTGAGTTTGACTCCCAGTACCCACATAAAGGAAAAAAAGGCCCGGTGATATCGCTCAGCGGTACAAGCAATTGCTGGCAAGTGCGAGGTCCTGAGGTCGGCTCCCAGTACCCACCAAAAAAAAAAAAAAAAAAAAAACCATATGTCCATGAAAAACAGAAAAAGTAATTTATGACTTACACATACCTTGAATACTACCCTGCAATTAAAAACAATGAATGACCTGTAGATATAACACTTGTATAAATCTACTAGACATAATATGGAGTGAACAAACCCAGCTACAAAAGGGCAATTCTATTTCTGGGGTAATGGAGGTGAGGCTGAGCTTAATGGCTGCAGAAGTTAAAACGAAGACAGCTGTGCTCGGGGTTAAGCGGAAGACTGTGAAAGAGCTCGAGGGAGCCTTCAGAGTGCTGCAAATATTTTACAACTTGATCTGAGTAGGGCATAAATAGAATCTGTTCACTGATACTTCAAGTTTAAAATGTTTAAAGAAAAAGTTATAAAATTTAACATGCAAATAATTTCTCATCTCTAAAAGGAGCTTTTACAACGGTAGAGGCAAAAGCCAAGTAAGGAGTGAGTTTGGGAGTGGGTATGGAGGGGAAGGAGCAGAGGCCAAGTGTAGACTAATCTACCGAGATGCAGAAAAACAAAAAGAAGGAAAAAGACAGGCTTGAGGGGGAGGATGTAGGGAAGAACTTTCTGTTAATGGCTTAAGGGAGGGGACACTGGCACATGCTTACAAGCTGGAGAAAAGAATGGAATGGAAAGAGATGGTGAAAATCAGAATTGATTGTTTAGTGCCATGGATAGAAATGTAGACTTTTATGTCAGTCTTGGAGTAAGCCTTAACTCTTTCACTTATAAAGCCTTTGCATGTACTACCTGGCCTGGCCAAGATCAGTTCCTTGTCTATAAAAGAAGGGGAGAGTATTTATCTTTTGCTTTTTCCCTTTTGTGGTACTGTGAATTGAACCCAGGACTTTGCACTGACCTACATACCCAGCCCTTTATTTTTTGAAACAAGGGTATCGCTAAGTCACTACTTTGCCCAGGCTGGGCTCCAACTTGTGATCCTTCTGCCTTTAGCCTCGCAGAGTACGAGGTTACTTTTGACAGCATCACTGGGAGCGTCTGTGTAATTTGAACCTGATAAATATCTGCTGTACCAGTTGAAGGAGATGACAGAAAACAGAATTAAGAATGTAAGCTGAGGAACTGAACAGCTGAAACATCAGGAAGGAAATAAAAACTTAAAAAATGAAAGGAAGCAATTTTTTAAAAATAGCATGTTAATTAAAAAAAATAATAATAATTTAACAGTAGGTTCCAAAGTGAAAACTTTCTTTTATTAAAACAGACCCAACATAAAATTTGCTGCTTACCTAAGGGATCATCCAATTCTAAAACTGCAGGAAACACTGAGATTCAGATTTTTCAGTAACATAAGACATATTATGATAAAATTCCAGTTTCACCAGTCCTTCCTTTCACTACCAACCTTTCTTTCATATGGAAATTTAATGGGGCTATGACTTAAAAAAAGAAAGATATGAATGTTAATGTCAGTCTGGAATAAAACTATACCATACGGTAGCTATTTTAAAATATTGGAATTGGCAGTATTTACTGGTCTAATGTTTTCAAGCATAGAGAAACTATGTTTCTTATCCTTAAGTGTAGAAACAGAAAAAAAAAAAACTATTAAAAATGAGAGAAAGATACACATGCTAATTATACCAAACAGTTGCCTGTTCTTCACACTTAGATGTGCCCATGTCTTGTAATCAAAACCACTTTCATATTTAAATGAATAAATTCACTTTCACTTACCTGCAGGAAGATTGATATCCTTTGTTGGGTGCAAGAAGAAAACAATTGAAGCCATGCCCCTTCAGTGAGGGTTTTCTTTTCCAGTTATTTCCACAGCCAATACATGAAAGCGAGCATGACAAGCTGAGAAATGCAGGGGCAAGTAATTGACTAGGCCAGCGTTCTACTGTCACAGAAGCTAAGCACATCAAATTAATGAGTCCCATAGAGACTCAGAAGGCTGGGGCCATGAGGAGCCTGCCTTGGTGTGCTTCAGCACGTGCTTTGGGTGGCCTGGCAGCCCCTCTGTTTATATCCCAGGCAACCTAAATTTCCTGGAAAAGAGAAATGCCTTTGTATTCATATTGTGTGCAAAGTTTGGTTTTCAGAGAGCAAACGTTCAAAGCCAAAGTTGCTATTTGATCTCCACACCAACTGTGTGTGTTGAGTAGGTAGGAGGGTGGATTAACAAAAAGCTTGTTTACTTTTTTTGATCACATTTGTGAGTCTAAAATGCATTGTTAAAAAGGTAAGTAAGCATCCAGGATTCAGGAAAACTGAGCTCTCCGAATTCTGTCATTGGCAAGAGAAGTAACCTCTCCTGGCTTCTGTTTCCTCTTCTGTAGAGATTAAATAATTGGACCTTCTCCTAGCTCCAAAATCTGCCACCCCAAAAACTGATTTCTTGAAAATAGTACTTAAACTTTGAAAAGTAAACTCTCCTTTTTAAAAAGTAAACTCTCCTCATTTAAAAAGTGAGCAATGGGGCCGGTGAGATGGCTCAGCGGCGTAAGCGCCTGCCTTGCAAGCGCGAGGGCCCGAGTTCGACTCCCGGATCCCACATACGAAAAAGGGGCCGGTGATATCGCTCAGCGGCACGGGTGCCTGTTGGCGCGTGAGGTCCTGAGGTCGACCCCCCGGTACCCACAAAAAAAAATAAATAAATAAATAAAAAATAAAAAGTGAGCAATGAGTTTTATATTATCTCTACTTCTAGATTCAAAAGTCTATGGCTCTAAAAGAAATGGTTATGGCATAAGACTTTTAAAAATTAATATTTTTAACAACGTAAGAATCATTCGCATAAGGACAAGAATAAGACAATATCACACAAAAGAGGAAGTAATTTTACAGTTATGGATATAGGTGTGGGTTTTTCTTTTAACTGAAGGTACAACAGCCTATTGAAAACACTCTTGGGCCTTGATTATTGGGAATAAAATGTTGGATCTCAGACCCAGATCCACATCTTATCTGGGCTTTTGCCTCTCTTGGCCCTAGTATATAGTGAAAGGGCCTATTAGAGGACAGCTGCTCATCCCATGGCAGCCAGCAAGCAGGGAGAAAGGAGGAGGTAGGGACAAGGATGCACCTTTTCCAGGTCACACCCCCAGTGACCCATCTCCTCTGACCAGGTCCCACTCCTAACAGCACATTCATCTCCCGAATCCACTGATGAGTACAGCAGCCCCATCATCCAATCACCTTCCAAAGACAGTAGACTCTGGAGGGGACATTTCAGATCTCAACCATAACATGGGTAGTACGAGTAGTATAATCTTGGCACGTTAATAAACCAGTCTCAAATAAGAACATCTGCTTTGAGTTTCCTGTAGGCCAGCAACTAGATATGGATCCTCAGGTAAGTACTGGACTGCCAATGCTTTTTTTCTGCCATTTGAAAAACAAGACAGTAAGTCTCGACCAGCTCTCTGTGCCTTTGTGGAAGTGAAATGAGCTAATTAATTGGAAATTTCTTCAATATGGTTAATAAATGCTTTAATAGATAAGGCAGAGCTTTTATAATTATATAATTTAATTATGGAAGACAGGATTTCTGGGGTGATTTTGTAACCCAGTGAAACCTCTTCAGTAGAGAGATATTAATTAAGCTGTTTAAAATCAGCAAAAACAATTATTTAAAACCTCTGGAGACAAACCAAAGGGTTACAACAAATTGAGAAGCATCTATTCAACAAAATCTATGGAATCTCAACAAAAACAATTGAAGGCTATGGCATTCAAGCTAGAAACTACACCCTTCCATAAAAAGTGCTGCCTTCCAGAAGGCAAAATGCAGTTTTAGTGGGTAGAGTGGGTTTAGCAGCCAGGTGTCCATTTCCATCTCCTGTAGCTCCCTGGGGTGGGGAAATATTCTGAGTGATTTCAACAACCAGTGAACATCAGCAGACCCTATGTTCCACAGCACCGGGTAGCACAGGGCCTAGATCTATCATGCAGTTGGTAGCAGCTGGGATACTTGTGTCCTGTCACGTTAACTCCTGCTGTTTAGGTAAAACCAGGCAGGACAGCTGGCAAACAGTATATTCGCCTTTCCTACACAGCACTGAGCTGCTCCAGCGAACCTGGCAGTCGGGTGCCAGCTTTCACTACAACCAGCTTCCTAAAGTAGAGACCATATGGTAACTGGTGAATGTTAACTCGTTCTTTCCACCCTTGCACTGGGTTACAGAAGATCGATACTGGGTGGTGGCCACAAACAGGAGGTGACCATAGTTCTAGCCTCCTCCTCCCCAGTGCACTTATGACTCCTCTATACGGAAAGAATCCAAGAGGGACAATGAGAGAAGACCTGGATCATGCTATCAGCTTCTGCCCTATAACAGAGTTTCTGCCCAGGTGAGGGTCAGAAATAGCTGGCAACAGTGTGTGGGGAGTGAAGGAGTCTCAAAAATACTATAGCTATCAGCCAGTAGTTCAACCAAGACAGTAAATGTATAAAGAATCAAACAATAAGTCCAAAGAGGTAAGGAATCACTATCCAGAGTTACAAAAAATGGATTAATTGAAATATCTTTATATCAAAAATATGCAACATTCAAAAAACAGTAGTGTGTGATCCATCCATGGAGAGAGGAGGGGAGTATGCAATAGAAGCTATTTGAAGGGGCCCAGATGTTGAACTTATCATAAAAAGACTTCAAGGCAGCTATTATAAATATGTTCAAAGATCATATTAAAGAGATCATTCTTAAAGAGTCAAAAGAATGTTTGGTATCAGTGTCTGAAATAGAGAATACCAGCAAAAAATTATCTTTAAAAATCATAAAAACAAAAATTCTACAGTTGAAAAATACAATTACCAAACATGAATAATTCATTAGAGGGTCAGTAGTGATTTGAGATGCCAGAATAAATAATCAGCACAATTGAAGATAAATCAGTAGACAGTATGAAATCTGGGAAAGTGCAAAAAATAAAAAATAAAACTTAACAGAGTCCTCAAAGAAAGGTGAAACACCATTAACATACCAACATACCTATAATTGGGGGTACTAGAAGAAAAGAGGAAGAAAACAGAAGATATATTTGAAGATTGTGGGTAAAACTCTAAATTTGATGAAAAACATGAATCCACACATCCAAGAAACTTAAAAATCCACGTAGAATAAATGCAGGGAGTCATTATCTTCACACCACAGGCAAAATGTTGAAATACAAAGAAAAAACTCTTAACAGCAACAAGAAAAAAAAAAAAAAAAAATCAACCTCCATAAGGTTAACAGCTGACTTCTCATCAGAAACTATTGAGGACAGAAGCAATAGGATTAACAATCAAACCCGCAATGAGGTACATAACACCTCACACCCAGTAGGATGGCTATAATTAAAAAGAGGAATAGTAAGTTTTGGCAAGGAGGTAAACAAATGGGAACCAATACACTTTTGAGGGGGCTGTAGAATGGTGCATCTTCCATGAAAACTACTTTGGCAGTTTCTCAAAAAAGTTAAACATTGAGTTTACAACCCAGCAATCCTACTTCTGGTTATATATCCAAAATAACTGAAAATATGTTTACACAAAAATTTCTATGCATATATTCATAGCACCATTAAAGCACTCAAAAAGTAGACACAACTCAAAAATCTATCAAATGATGAATGGATAAATAAAATATGTTATAGCCATACATGGAATATTATTTGGACATGAAAAGGAACTGAAATACGTTAATAATAAATACACCACATAAGGAAATAAGCATCTCTCCATTGGAGCAAATGAGCATTCTCAAAGGGCAATGGTGTCATTAGTACCACCATGTAGGTACTCTTCCAAGATCCGGTTTTCCTAACAGTACCCTATTCCCTGTCTTCACAATCTGTCACATTGTGCCTTGAATAAATTTGGCCTATTTAGCTCTCTTGACACTATATCCTAATAATATAGCACTTCATGCATGGCTAAGTGAAAAGCTAAACTAGAAGCTCTCCAGCTTCCAAAAATGAGAAAAATAAAATTTTAACTTAAAATCCCACACCTCTCAGACCAAATCTCATGACTGATTGTAATATAGGTGCTCATTAATCCAGCATTTCACATTCCAATATTGGGAAATCTTTATACACCCTTGACTAACTATAATTTATTGGTATTAGCGGGAGTCACATGGTCAGCCAAGATTAACAGGAAATAGTATTGAGGAAAGCAGCGTAACTGTCGAAATTAACCTTTGCAGTGTGTAGATGCATACATTAAGACTAGAGTGGGAAATATCAAAGACTTGGTTTAAGATGTGTGTCTGTTTTTGTGAGTCCTAATCTGGGTCAAGCACCCAGAAGAGAGGAAAGCTTTGGTGATGTATTAATTCCTTCAGGTTTATATAAGAAATTGGCTAAGTTCTCAAAGAATATTTAGGAACTTCTTCAAATTTAGCATTAAAGTTGTGTACAGGGATACAGCAAAAAGTCATCACCAAAATTAGGCCTGGAACCTGCTCCTTCTTCAGTGTACCAGTCTTCAATCTCACCCTTTCAATAGAGAGTAAAATGGAAAAGCCTATATCCAATAGTAATAGCACAAAGCAGCTGGGAAGGAACAAAGCTGTGTTGGCATCGTGAAATGATGCCACTTCCAAGTGCTGCTCCCAAGTTTCATTGGCACAAATTGCCCTGAGTTTTGTGTACCAAAATTTAGGCTATGTAAGTTTCCCTTGAGTGAAAAGAATAAAGATCATGTGTCTCATTCTCATAATGTACTTTTTTGGGAAATTTTACCAAAAAAATCCTAATCAAAGAGAAAGAACAGGGCCGGTGAGATAGCTCAGCAGCATAAGCACCTGCCTGGCAAGCACGAGGTCCTGAGTTCAACTCCTGGTACCCACATATGAAAAAAGGGCCAGTGATATCGCTCAGTGGCACAGGCGCCTGCTGGCACGCGAGGTCCTGAGGTCAACAACCAGTACCCACAAAAAAAAAAAGAGAAAGAATAATAACTTCACTTCTACTACATGGCACTTTTTCTCAAGCCTCTAAGTGCTTTACTGTTTATATTACATGTGTTACTTCATTTAACAGTCCAAAAAAGTCATAAGGGACAAGTACTCCTAATCCTGAATTTTTTTAATACACATGGAAAGGTTAAGTGACTGGTCAAAAGTCACTAGTAAATGGCTATGACCATTAATCTTGATTTGTCAGCTTCGTTGATTAAAAAATGCCTAGTAAATTAACACCATGGTGACATGACCTTGGGTGCTATATGATCCCTAACCTGGTCCTCTCTGCATTTTCCCCACTCTGGTCCCTGGCTGCCAAGAACAAAGCAGCTTGGGCCGGTGAGATGGCTCAGCGGCGTAAGCGCCTGCCTTGCAAGCGCGAGGGCCCGAGTTCGACTCCCGGATCCCACATACAGAAAAGGGGCCAGTGATATCGCTCAGCGGCACGGGTGCCTGTTGGTGCGCGTGGTCCTGAGGTCGACCCCCTGGTACCCAAAAAAAAAAAAAAAAAAAAAGGAAAAAATTAAAAAAAAAAAAAAAAAAAGAACAAAGCAGCTTTACTCTGCTGTACGCCATGATGTCCCTTGCCGATCATGGACTGAAATTGGGAGCAAATTAAACCTCCTCCCTTTTAAGTTCTGGGTGTCGGGTGCTGTGTCTCCGTGATGAGAAAACTGACTACTACAATGGGGGAATCTGGGTTCTCAAACTTAGGGCACCTGGGCCCACTCTATTCTTTCCCTTTTCTTCTATTCTGTCCCCCACAGTTTATTAGCATCATTCATCTAACTCATATGCATGTCTAAAGAAAAAATTACAAAGGCATATTTTAAAAGGATATCAAATAGTAAAAGCAGAATGAAATCATGTGTAAAATGAATAAATTTTAGAAATATCTATAAAGAATTACAGCAATACATGTACATATAAAAATTAATTATATAAGATAAATTGTGACCTAATGTTACCAAACAGGTGTTCGAATAAAAAATGTTCGAAGTGTTCACCATTAGTATCACTTTTTCCTCTAAAACTAATTGCTACATTCACATGTTCCATCCCTTTATTCATCAAACATTTAGTAAGGGGCAAGACGCAGTTTTGGGAAATAAGTCCCCGCCAAACCCTCATCCTCAAGAAGCTTGCCACCATTGTGGAAGTCAGACAATCGTACACCTGCACTCTGGCACAGGTATGGATGGCCGAGGAAGTCAAGGCGGCGGATGGACCAGGAAGAAGGGTACCCAGCATAGGTTCCAGGGGTCAGGGAAGGCTTCCCAGAGGAAGCAGAGCACAAGCCAGGCCTGAAAGGTGAGGATGAAACTGAGTTAGCCAGGTGTGAAGGAGAGGTAGAGGTGAAAGGCTTTTCACAAGCAGAGATGAGAGTGTGGTACAGTCAAGGGGCCGGAAAACGTGCATAAGGGCTTGTCGTGGACACTCGTGTATTTTCCTGTCCTCATCATTTCCATGCTGCATTTTCAAGGGAACGCGATGTGAGGAAAGAGCCCTAAGTTTGGGACCAGATGGGTTCATACTGACATTTTGGTTCTGTCACTTGCAGCCTGGTCTTAGACAAGTCCCACATTCTCCTTAACTTCAGTCTCATTCTTTGCAAAAGGGTAATAATTACGACATCTGAATGTGACAGTTCCCATTAAAATGCTTTCTCAAATTGCATTTCATAAAATGGTACAGACATAGGTCTCTTTTTCTAGTAAATATGCATATAGGCTGCATATGCCTCAAGTGCCTTACAAAAATTTGAAATATTTCTTCATGTTTATGGCTTTGAATCCTGTTTTTTTTTTTTTATTTAATCTGCTATTGTTTTTACCAACTATGTAATTTAGATTTGGAACTGAAAGAGATCTATAGATTCAGCTCTAGCTTCCAGGCAGGGCCTGATTATTGGCACTTAAGGCTGGAAAGTTCTGTGTAAGATGGTACTGTGCCCTTACTACCCATCTCCTTCCTTCTCTACTTTACCCTTGCCTGGGTACCACTGTCCTGAGCCATACGATATGTGCTGCTTTGACTTCAGCTGCTTTTACACCAGTTTGTATCCATTAAATTCACCCATACTGTTGTAATTTATTCCTTTTTTTTTACAGAGCAGTATTCCAGTATAACCAAAACTATTATCCAGGATGAATTTTTGGTACTTAGGTTGTTCCCAGTTTGGGCTACTGTGAATAAAGCTGCTATCAGCATTTTGGGGTTGTCCTGTGGAAATTTGTCTTCATTTTTCTTGGATGACTACTGGGAGTGGAATTGTCAGGTGGAAGAATAA
Organism: Erethizon dorsatum; assembly: GCA_028451465.1. NCBI lineage: Eukaryota > Metazoa > Chordata > Mammalia > Rodentia > Erethizontidae > Erethizon > Erethizon dorsatum. Next base: position 25,523,525 of record CM051838.1, on the reverse strand, counting down.
GCTTCAATAATTATTAATATGTGGACAAATTTGTTTCACCTGTACTTACCTGTAAAGTCCCTTCCGCTAAGGGTTATTTTATTTTACTAAATCTAAATAATTAAGAAATAATAGCCCATATTCCCTTTCTATTAGTGCAATTAACAAAAAGTAGAGTATTTTAAATGTATCTCATTTTTATATTTATATTTTACAGGATTTTTAAAAACTGGTTTCAGGCTTTAAAATGTGAAATATTACTGGGGATGGTGGCTCACGCTTGTAATCCCAGAACTCAGGAGGCTGAGACAGGATGATTGCCAAGAGTTCAAGGCCAGCCTGGACTACATAGCAAGACCCTGTCTCAAAAAGACCAAAAAAAAACCTTAACTCCCAGCTTTTCCAGTCCTGTCCTCCCACAAGCGTACCTGCAACCCCAAATAGTCATCAAAAAAAGCCCATATTCATAGAATTTTTAAATTGTTAAGAATATTTCTATTAGCCTAGTTCTAAGTGCTTCATATATATTATCTCCCTAGTATATCTATAACACTTGTACAAAATAAATACCAGTACTTCCTCCACAATGACAAAACAGAGAATATTATCCACAAACTTCTGCTATCCACAGATAGCAGAACCAGGATTTGAAGAGGCATCATCTGGCACTAGAAACCATCTTAATAGCTATGCTATACTGGTTGTTAGCTAGAAAAGGAAAACCAGGATGTTTGTTATGAAAATAGTGTTGAGCTGCACGAAACAAATGCATAGGGTAAGGTAAAACAATATATTTACCATGCAAAAGCAACTTCAAAACAAATCCCCATGCTGTGTTTCCCCAGTAGGTTGTTCTCAGCTACTGGATAGCTGATACATGACCTCATCAGAATATGCTTTTATGGAAATTTTAGCAGATAAGAACGGCAACTTCCAGATGTCCTCAGTAAACTGGGTGTGGTGGCGCCTGCGTGTAACCCCAGCTATTTGTCAGACTGAGGCAGGAGGACTGCGAGTGGAGACCAGCCCGGGCAACTTGCTGGGACCCTGCCTCGAAATAAAACTTAGAAAAACGGTGATATTTCTCAGTGGCGGAGCACTTACAAGGCCCTCAATTCTATCCCCATTACTACAAAAAAAAATTGTTAGTGTTGACTTAAATCTTTCAAATCAGACCCCAAAATTATCTTTTAATTATATGCTGTTATTGGTGACATTCAAAGAAATGCAAGTAAACTGGTAACACCATGAAAATGTCTTATTTATCCTGTTGTCATAGTAGAGCCATGTGTCCCACATACACTGAAATCTGAAAATCAGCAGACACGATTGACAATATGAACCAGCTGTACCTCTGATTGACTGATTGCCCTTGTGGCTTCTACAATCCCATTTTTCTTTATCAACAAACAGATGTCTTCTAAAAGCAAACAAGAATGGCCTGAGAGGCCGAGTCACCTGCCCTACATGGATAAAATCAATCAAGGATATTTTTCAAGGCCTCTACATTTAGAGACTCTGTGGTGCTGATGAGTAGACAATTCAAGAAAACACCAGGTTAAAAAAAGAAATAACTTGCTCTACCAACTCATGATACAAAAACACACCTGAGGGTCAAATACACAGAATTCGACTCGTGCAATAACTGATGGAAAACAGGTTGGTATTGTAGAGAAAATGTTAACCAGGAACCTGAGAACCCAGGTTTTAGGTATAAAGTTACCAAAGGGCTATGTGACTGATCAGCTGTTGTCTAAACTGGGCTTCAGTTTCCTCATTTGTAACATGAGAGAACTTGTAATAGAGACATCCTCTCAAATATCTTGTACTCTTTAAAATATTTGGTTTATATGCACTCAATAAACATTTGGGAAAATAACAATTTTCTCCTTTTATTAAATTTTGACTGAATAAATGCTAAGTGCTTTAGTGTCTGAGAAGCTGCAAGAATAAAAGTCAGTGAAGTTGGAAGCAGCATGTAATAAAGATTAACTCTACTCAATTACCTTACCTGCATATCCCCCTCTCCTTATAATACACCTGTCCTCTGAGAAGCATTTGTTAGTCTTGGAACTAGAGAATTTCCTCATGTTGCCATATTTTTGTGATTTTTTGAGATATGCAGACAGTATGAAGCAATCAAGAACACTAAAAAAATTACCAGTAAGAAAAATAAAGTATTTTTAAGCATCTTAGAAAAAATATTTGGTTACTTTAGACTTATAAAAATAAGGGGCCAACAACTCAAGTACATACATCACCTCCAAACTTATTTACACTAAATTATCACATTTTGAACTGATTTAAACAACACTTCTGAGAAGTTCTTAGGACCTCCCTACTTAATGAAGCATTCTTCCCCAATCATCTTTCCTCCATGTACACCACATTTCTCTTCCTCCCACCACCTCAAGTGTATGTTTTCATTCTCTCTTCCCTTGGAGAGGCATGGAGCTGGAACTCTCCTGTTCCCTACTGTATCCTCGCCTCCTAGAATAGTGGTGGCGAACCTATGGCACGCACGCCACAGTGGGCTGTTTGTTATCCCTGAAAGCTCTAAAAGGTTCGCCATCACTGACCTAGAACATTGCTTGATATTGCATAAGAATAAGTTTTACCCCATCCTAATTATTACTCTTATGTCAGCACTTTAGTTTTTAATACAACCTCTTTCAAGTAACAATATAATTTCTAACCCTTAAAACACTGGCATATCTTGACTATTCACATACTGTCAAAAGTCATATCAAAATTAATTTGATAAAAAGCAAAGAAGCCAATTTCTATGTAAATTCTAGTACAAAAACATTTTCATTAAATTGTGTGGAAAGAGTCCTGAAGCTGTAAAATATTGCTTAAGTCTGATTCTCAAAGTTTTCCTTTCCTCAACGGTAGTTTGAGAGACTGTCTTAACAGGCAACCATGAGCAGGTAAGATATAATCCAGTAAGATAAACGAGTAAGATATAATCCAGACATCAAAAAATGTAGACTTAGTGGGCATATGAGACAAAGAATATTGTCTAATATGTTTTGTCAGAAGCAGTCAAGAGTTTAGAATACATGGAATCTTCCTGCAATATGTAGCTCCTGAAACATAACCAGTCCGTGTTGCAGGAACTTGCGTAAGAACTTCTTCCTCTACCTGGACGCATAAAACCTCAAACACAAAAAGTGCTTTATTATTTAGCAAGGTATAAATTTTCTTTTGCACTAGTATGTGGTATTTAGTGTGAATTTTAACGTCCAATTTGTTCACTTTACTTCAATTCAGATCCATCAATGATGTTGGAGGGGGTTGATATTACAGTAATTTCCATGCTAGGTAATATATAGGAGATAAATACCAAAAGTAACTGAGCGTACAAATACTCTTGTTAATTCAGATTATTTCTCCATTTTTGAATTCTGAAGATCTCGCTTAGCCCATCACTGTGTACTATTCAAGAGAAATTTGAATAGTTTCATAATTTGGTGTACAGTCTGTGCATTTTGCCACTTAAAAATTCTAGTACGAGAAAGATGACTGAGCTTCTGGCTAAAATGAGGAATTTGTTGGTGACTTTCAGTTACACCTTCTATAATTCCCATGAATCGAGGAAAAAGAAGGGCTGGGAGTTTAGTCCTTCCTGGGTGACAAGTTACCTTGGATGAGCCTTTTAACTTCTCCTGGCCTAAGTTTCTTTATCCAGGGAAAAAGAGACAAAATGAACCAGATCATTTTTGTGGTTTCTTCAAGTTCCCAGTTTCCTAATATGTATTATGAATAATTAAAAACTATTATCTCTCCAAATAACTGAGCTGCAAACCACCACTTGTGACCCGTGAACAATGAAGTATTTTTCCTTACGTAAACGTCATCAACAATGGAAAGTCTCTTTATGTGGAGATACAAAGCTCACAACGTCAACCAAAGAACACTTTTTAAGAGAGAAGAAGTTACCTATCAACACAAGTTAAGTAAGACCACTGGCTATCAAAAGACCAGCATATTCTACTGGTCTCCGAACCTGTGTACTAGTTTGAATCATCAGGACTTAGACACACACACACACACACACAAAATCAATCTCAGCATGGGGTCCAGGAATTTTTTTTTAATTTCCTCCTGTGATTTTGATGTGTAGTCAAGTTTGTGAGCCATTATTATAAACAATAAATGTTACGAGTTTTGAACACTGAGGGACCTCTGTGCTCTAAATTAGTTTGGAAAAGCTAATAATAATGTGTATTATTGAAATTGATTCATAATTTCTCCTCGATCAGCCAGTAATTGTACGAAGAAAACTGACAGGAGTAATTCCTTTGGGCTACGATAATCAGCCCAGCTTTTCATACAGCAGGTGAATTGCGTTGAAATAGACTCATATTCTCTCCAAATCTCTGAACAATAAACATTATTACATCTTATATTTGTATAGTGTTTTATAGACTACAGTGCGCTCCACAGGAATTCTCATTTGAACCTTAGTTATATTATCCTCATCTTAAAAAATCAGGAAATGGAAGCTCAGAGCTAATTAATCCAGAATCACACACATAAGTAGAAACTTGACTATAAACAAAAGTTTTTCTGATGCTAAATGCTTAATCACATAACCAGTAAACATTGTTCCTGACCTAAGACACCATTTAAAGCCATTAAGATGCTTGTACAACTTTAATTTAACCTTATCTAACTCACTAGGTAAGAAAGTTTTACAAGACCTGCAGATATTTTTAATTTATACAATGCCTGAGTCAGACTCGCTCTTCCCAACAGTTCAAATTAATATTTAGAAGAAAATTACTATTTTTTTTTTGAGAATAATGTTTATGTTTGGATGGGGCTTAAAAAATAGTAATTTTCCCTATTTAAGCTAAAATCGGCAAAATTACTATTTTTTAAGCCCCATCCAAAGAGAAATCTGTGCTCAGCATGACAGTCAAGTGCATCCCATGAGGAAGTAAACAAATCAGAATATAACAGAAAAAAAGTATTATAAATAAAATCAGACAGCCAACAGCTGTAGCTATATTCCAAGAAAAATTCAACAGCATCCTTCAATAAAAGCACAAGTCCAGAAACAGGGCAGGAATAGCTTTAGACCGGATGAACCTGAGGTTAAATGCTGCCCATGCCACTGAAAATCACACCAGATTAAGCAAGTCATCTTATGAATGAAAAGATATAGGCTAGATCCTACAGCATTTGTTTTCTGCAGCTCCTGTAGCAAATTACCACAAACTTAGTGGCTGAAAAACAGCACAGATTTATCTTACAGTTCTGGAGATCAGAAATCTGATGCAGGCCTCACTAGGCTAAAATCAAAGTACTGTTGGAGCTGCATCCTTCCTGGAAACTCGAGGGAAGAATCCACTTCTTTGATTTTTCCAGCTTCTTGTAGCTGCTTGTATTCTTCGACTTGCGACTCTCTAGCACCTTCAAAGCCAGCAACAGCCAGGCAAGCCCTTCTCACATCGCATTCCTCAGTCACTGACTCTCTTGCCGCCCTCCTGCGCTTTTCAGGACTTCCGTGATTACACTTGACTCACCTGTGCCATCCAAAGCCAGGTCTCTCTGCAAAGGTCAGCTGCTCAGCAACCTCTACTCAACCTACTTCCTCGGTCCCCCTCGCTGTGCAATGTAGAATATTCGCCCACTAGTTCCAGGGGATACAAATACTTAAGAGGCCTGAGCAAAGCAGGGGGAGGTCTGAAGCACCTTCATGTTCCCTAGGATTTTTCTTTCTGCTTCATACAACTGCTCTTGGGCCTAGAATAATAGCTAGGATCTCTATATCACCTCATATAGCAGTGAACATTTAAGTAATAAAATATTTCCATTTTATCCCCAGGTACTTATATATATCATGTGTATGACCTCCACAAGAGAGTCAGGTCTCATAACCTGTACATTATTGGCTTGTTCACCATAAGCAATTCTAGACTTGGAATGTCCTAGTTGAGGCCTCCATAGATTTAGAATATTGTCCCACAAAATATCACCAGATTAGTTACCTGGAAATCTTTTTTTTTTTTTTTTAAATATCTTCAAAGAGGTTATCCTGGGTCACCTGCATTCTCTTTTTCTATTAAAGTTCTAGAGGTCAGTAGTCTGATGCAAAAAGCGAAGTGCCATCAGTGAAGGAAGGCCAGGATTGCTTTCCTTCTGGAAACTCCAGGGGAGGTTCCCTGGTGATCAGCAAAGATTGAGTCAGAGACCAGATACTTCAACTCCCTTTTCCCCAGGTAGGATATTATGACATGAGAAATGATATATTTAAAGCATCTACGATGGTATCTTACACATAAAATATGCTCGGTGCACATCAGCTAGTTACTGTTACCAGTCATCTCCCTATGTGTGACCATTTATCCTCAACTCATTAGATTAAGAAACATCTAGTAGATTAGTAAAGCACACTCCTGGGTGTGTCTGGGTGGGTCATGGATGTGTGGCCTTGGGTCTGTGTCTGGTCCCTGCCCACTTCCTCTCTGAAATTGTTCCCCTGCTTGGCTTACCAGCCACCATGAGCTAAGCAGCTTTGCCACACCATGAGTTTTCCACCTTGGAGCAGCCGATCAGGTACTGAACCTCCTGAAACCATGAGCTAAATTAAAACTTACCTCCTCTAACAGTCATGGGTGTCAAGCATTGCATTTTAGTGACAAGGAAGCTAACTAATACACTGGGTAAGCATCTGTTACTTACTTATAATATTTATTGAATAAAATTTTTGAGTCACACGGTATAAAGAAAGATATTTAAGGCACACTTCCTTCTTCTAGATGTATAGACTCTAGTAAAGATTTTTAGATAATTACCACTGGCTAAAATGTGGTTAGCTATTAAAAAATACAAGCTAAAGAGATAACAAAAATACAAAGAATGACACAAATGTAGATGGTGCTGGAGGAGGCTGTGATGATGGCTGGTGGTGGTAAGCAAGAGGCAAAGGAAAAGCAGGAATGACGTGTCTAGGTACAGAGGTTTTCTCCTGGAGCATCTAGAAGGATAGGATAGGACAGGTCAGGAGAGGGTCGGGTAGGGTAGGGTCGGGTAGGATAGGATAGGGTAGGGACCATATTAAGAATTTCAGAAACTACTCAAGCTAAGGAATTTGAATATCAGTCTGAAGATATAGACTCCTTCCTATAAGTGGACTCAGTGAATGATTTTTACTGAAGCATCATGAAATCAGTGTTAATTTTCATTAACTGTTTTAGGATATGTCTAAGGACCCAGTTAGGTACTTTTCCACTTATCCAAAAATTATATATACGTGTGTGTGTGTGTGTGTGTGTATGATCTATTGTCTGTTCTACACTTTACTGGAAAATTTGAGAAATCATCCAGAGTCTGAAATAGCAAGTTCTTTCAGAACTGATTTTTCACCCCATTTACCAGCAAATAATGAGGCAATCTCTCTAAGCATTAATTTTCTGGTTTATAAAATGAAAATAATAAATACATTGCATACTTACTGTAAGGGTAGAAATAATTGCAGTTACCTAATGCTGTTTTCAACACATATAGGCACAAAATAATAGACACCATTCTCCCCTGTAGAATGTGTAACTCTTCCCTTTAGGGCCGTCCCACTTGGCCTCAGTTTTATTGCCTCTACGGTATTTGCCAGAGCCATACTTAACCCCAGGGCCTCCAGGAATAAAGTGTTTGTGTACCTAGGGGAACAGAAGCCTCAAACTCCTCTGGAATGTACCTTCTTCCCTGAAGAACAGGATAGTCTACACCACTGGCTGTCTAGACACTGAATGACACTGATGATATACTCACGATGTTCTTCCAAACTAACTTAGCGTTCCTAAGAACGACTCCCCACTCTTTCAAAAACTCCCAGTGCTTTTCCATTCCTTTGCAGTTCATTTCTCTTGAACAATAGATGAGCTTAGAAAAATTGCCTAATAATGCCATGTAGCCACCATCCCAAGTCCCATTTCATTCTAAAAATATTGCAAAATTAACCTACTTTGAGAATTCTTTACAATTTTTCTAGGAATGAGCACATGATTTTTGCATTTAAAAATCTCAGGTTACTTACTTAAATAATTTTAGCCTGTTAGACTCACAACTGTTAGCAGGAGAAAGACAAGTCAATGTGATAGAAAAACAGGTAAATGATACATCAGATTCTCAATATGTGTCAGCAAATGTGGGGAGACAATTGTTGTAGTTTTCTGTTCTCCATTTTCTAGTACAGAAATGGTTCTGCTAATGTACCAGTCATAGTCCAAACCCTTCGATTTATGTGATTGATTGGAGTTGGAATTTAACCAGCGTTAAGCCAATCCAACATGGCCTGAAGTGTTCATAACCACATATAAAGCTATTGGTCACTGCCAAAAAACTGTCTGCATCCCTCCAATTACCAATGGCTTTGGGTCAGTTGTTCTTGGTCCAAACTGATACTGCTTAAAATACAAGGATGATCCAGTGCCCTTTGATCTTAGTATTATAACGTACATACCTACGGCTATGAATCCTTGAAAGTAACCTGAGTCTCCAAGTCTCTGTTCCCAGGTACAAGGCTAAGTTAGTATTTCTTGAAGGGATTATGCTTCCATGTGATACTTACTGTGAATCTTTTCCTACCAAAAATTATTAGTTTAGTATTGTTCGTAATAAAAATTACTCCTTCCCTTCCACCAGGTACATAGACAGAAGACAAAATAGATAGCTGAGGGGAGAAGATAGAAAGCCACCATCAAGGACAAGGACAGCCCCCAAAATAAACACGGAGAGTAGGCCTACCAAAGCCCTGGCAGTAAGGACTAAGCCCAAAAGGATCCTGAATGAGAACATTAAAGCCCCTACAATTTGCCTAGCAACAAGAAGCACAGTTCTCTAGAGATCAACAGCCCGTGTTTCAGAAGAAATAGATGAAGACATTGTGGAATGGATCCAGAAAGCAAGATAAAGGAGGACCCCAGAGAACTGAGCCAATAAAACACATGCTCCATTAAGGATGTCTGGCCACTTCTGGCCAGTGGAGAGATGCCAAATTTATAAATGTGGTTTGAAAAGCTCACAGTGTAAGCAATAGGCATGTGGATAGCTCAGTCTACACCAAAAACATCAGTTATCATCCACCACGAAGTGTGTGAGTCGAGCAGTTCTCATACAACCCTTTTGCTAAGAGGTAGGTACTGCTGTATATTTTAGATGTTATTGCACATATATAGCTAAATCTAAGGGAGCCTGACCAATAATATCTTCCTGTATTGGTGTTCATGTAAAAACTGAACAGTCCTCATTGGCTCTACCTCCACTTCTACATCTGAGATTCAAAAACAGAAAAGTCATTCAGCAATGTTTTGCTCTCTTCCTAGTAACTGAAGAACAAGTACTGTACTTATTTCTTCTACTGGTTTTTTTCAGCTTGGCTCACTTTAGTTAACAGGAATCATTGCTAAGCATTTCACACAATGTGTTTCTATGAAATAAAACATCATTGATGGCCTTGAACAGAAATTTGCTTTTGCTACATTGTGCATTACATTCCTAAGAATCATAATAAAAAGAAGAAAGAGAAAACTAGCCCTAGCTAGTGTAGCAAAAGTTACCATCTCATGAATATATCATTTTCCAATCTTAGCTGTTGCTACCGAGAAAGTATTGATTATCTGTATCTACGATCTATGGATATATATGAGGCAGAACATGTATATGAATTGCTTAAATATTTTCAAACAAATAACACCTTTATCCTAGTACATGCCTCCTCTTGCTTGTTTTATTAACCACACTTCATAGAATACCTTTCTGTAAATGCATGCCTGAGGATGAAAGATGGTAGGAAGGATATTGCTAATACAAGCTGAATACATAAATCCATTAATCATACAGACCATGCTCAATTATTCAGGGGCTTTCATTATCCTGTGAGATCAGCTCGACCCTTGGCTCCTGCCCCATCAGTTGAACACATATTTATTAAGGCCACACCTAGCACTCTGCTGAGCTGTTCAGTGGGGGCCAGGGAGAGAGATCCCTGCCTTCATTGGGACAATCAGATGCATTTGGGGCAAACAGCTGAAAAACATAACTCCAGTGTCATCGTGTTCTTCTGCCCTTTGGCCAATAATTTTTGAAGGAGGGTTCACTGTTTCTCATTATTGTTACCACAAGGCATTTACAAGAATTGGAATATAAGTCAGTTGCTTTTTTCTCCTATTTAATAGATCTGGCAAAATATTTAATAGTAGAAGAGAAGAGGGCAAAACTACTGATAAAAAAAGAAAGTAGAAAGTCATGGACAAGTAGCATTTTCTATAGAAAATCAAGCCATAGCTTTATTGGGCACAGTAAACATTGTATGTGAAATATGTAGATGTTCTACATATACAAAACTCACTTTTTAAGGTTGTAGTTTAAGAAACAAACTAACAGAATATATATTTAGAATACCATATAATAAAAGCATATGGCCTTTGGTACTAGGCAGACCTCAGTTTGAACACTAATACCCTGGACTCCTTACTAAACTCCAACAGAATGAGCCAGTTTAACTCTTCTAAGCCTCAGTCTTCCTCTTTGGTCATATAAGGATAAATACAGCTATTTTGAAGGAAATAATGAAGATTAAAGTAAATGATATGAATAATTCCACCTCTTACAGGGCCAAGCACATAGCAATTACTTTCAAAGATGCCAGGTTTTTTTTTCTTCAAAGCATAGAGATAAGAAAACACATCATCTAAAGCATATAGTTAAGGATATTAAAAAGAACAAAATTAAGGAGAAAACACAACTACATTTAACTTAAAATATCATCCTGAAGTAGGTTTTTTTGATTTAGCAAAAATCCATAGTGGTCCCTGACTGTAGACTGATAGTTCTTAGCACTGACCTCTGCTAGAACACTTTTCATTCTCTTTTTGTAATGAATTGTGTATATATCTGTCTCTTCCATCCTACGAGTTTGGCATCTGGACCTTATATGTAACCTCGCATTGTTAAGTGATTGCATGTATGAATAAGCAAGCAGGCAAGGACAAGGTGATGGGAATTGTGAAACCACTCCTCTCAGCCTCAAATGCACTGCCACGTAGCAGACGAGTGCCCACAGTTACCACTTCACCTACAAAAATGAAATACAATCTAAATTAAACATAAAGACATTCGATCATGAGGGAAATGCTCATGCTAAAATATTAAGGGGGGAGAAGAGATTTTACAAATCTGGAAAAGACAACTATGTTCAAATATAAAACTATATACACCTCAAAAGAAGGAAATACAATAAACATTAATGGCCAAGATCAATAATTGCCCCTTTAAAAACATTTTAAATGCTTGCCTATTTGATCTCCCTTTCCATTTGATGCTGGGTTTATTTTTAATTGTTCTCATTTTCCCTGAGCAGTCTTCTTTATTCATTTATTCAATCAATCTGCTTATATTACTTAATACCTCCCATGGGTCAAGCATCCTCCAAAACCCTGGATGCACAGAAGGGACAGTTGTTGCCCTCACTGGTTATGTTGAGAAGATAAACATTTAAGAAGAATTCTGAAGATCAACACAATTCCACTAGTGTGCAAGGAGACCACCTGAGTCACTCAGGGATGAAGGAAGGCCTCTTGGAGGAAGAAATTTTCAAGTGCAACATAAAGCATAAGAAGCTGTTAGCATTGAGAAGATGAGACAACAATGAAATCCAGGGAGAAAAAAATATTTCACTGGTGTTAACTGCCAAGTACATACTAGTATATCTCAGATTTGTATCCGCCCCCAGACTATTCCCTTCACCTACAAGCCTTCAACCACATGATACTCAGTACGTATATCCAAACTGAAATCTTTTGTCTCTATTTCTCATATTTTCAAAGAGGAAAACATAAAAGCAGCACTCATTCCACATTTCCAATCCTCCCAAGCACCAAGGCAGGAAGTAGTACATTATTGTATATTTCTCTTCCTCATTTTTCTTATTTTTTTAAAGGAGAAAAGGATTGTTTCCGCGGACAGTTAGCAGAGGTTTCAGTCCATAGTTGGCTCCAAGGCAGGGCAGCCTGGCAGAGGGGCATCACAGAGGGGCACAGCAGAGGAACAGTGGGTCGTGGCATGGTGGCCAAGAAGCAGGCAGCGAGGGAAGGAGCTGGGGTGGGAGATGAACCCTTCCAGGCCACACCCACCTCTCCTCACCAGACCCCACCTCCTAACAGCAGGTCAGCTACAAGCCCCAATAAGCCAAGCACCACCTGAAAGTCCCACCTCTGAGCCTCTGAGGCGCTCGGGGGATGTCTAGACATAAACCACAACATTCCAACGCTGGCCCCAAAAGACTCTTGCACATCCCTTTATGGAAAATGTATTTAGTTCATCTCTAAGAGTTGCCCTAATTCTAACAATTTCAGCATTGCCGAAAAGTCCAAGTTCAAAGTCTCTTCTGAGAGTTAAGGCAAAATCTTAGCTGTGAGCCCCTATGAAAATCAAAAAGAAGGTAGCAAAGTGCTGACTAACAAAGACGCACGGTAAATAGTCCCATTCCAAAAGGAAGGGACAGGAAGATAGAAAGCAACGGGACCAAAGCAAGACCAAAACCCAGCAGGGCAACCATTAATGGGTCACTAAATGTTATTCTAACCCTTAATCCTTCAAAACTCCATGCCTTAATTTCCACAATCAGCTGTAACTCAGATCTTCATCATTTCCTGAAAGGACTACCAAAATAATTGCCCTGCCCCCCTTGATTGGTTTCCCTGCTTCCAGTCTGACTCCCAAATCATTTCTCCCACTTACTGCAGAGTGACAGTTCAAAATTTCAATATGATTAGATTCTTCCATGAGTCCTTCAAGTGTTCCCCATTGTCCACAGACAAAATACTGAATTTGGCATAGCTTTGACATCTTTCAACATCTGGCATCTGCCTACTTCTACTCTTTAACCTACCACTGCAACTTCCTTCATACTTTAGGATCCTGCTACACCAAATGATAAGGTGGCCTCTAAAGAGTGGATACATAGGTTCTGAAATGCTCCTGCTGCCTCAATGTATAGACAGCCTCCTCAAATCCCTGCCAGCAAAATCTTCCTTCCTTCTCTTTCAAAAGTTAATTCAATGTATTCTCTATAAATCATTTCTTTACTCTCCAAAATGGAATTGAATGATACTTCCTGTACATTGCCATTTATTTTCTACTTTTTTCCATTAAAAAACATCCAGTATCTCTCCTATAAAAATCGTTACCCAAAATGTTTGGTCCAGTTAATTCTTCCTAAATATTCAGATATTTCCAATTATCATTTCTTAAGGAAGTCTTCTGAGATCCCTGACTAGGTCAGGTCCTTTTTTTGTAATTTTTAACATTGATTTATTTTTATTATTACATGTAAGTTATACAGAATAATTAATTTCATAGGGCATATTCATACACACATATAATATAATTTGGTCATTTCTGACTTCCCACTACCCTTTTCTTCTCTCCCCTCCCTCTCATTTCTTTCTTCTTCTATAATAGCCTCTTCTATATTCATGTCATTTTCTTTCTAGATTCCACTTATAAGAGAAAACACATGGTGTTTGTCTTTCTGAGTCTGGCTTGTTTCACTTAACATGATGATCTCCAGTTTCATCCATTTTCCTGCAAATGACAACATGATTTCATTCTTCTCCATTGTGCATACTGTGTATACCACATATTCTTTATCCATTTAACGGTTGACAGGCCCATAATTATTTGAAACAAAATGTTCAATGTCTTTAGCCATCAAGCAAATACAAGGGAGGGGGTAGAGAGAAGGGAAGGAAAGGAAAAAGATTTTTAAAAAAGAAAATGGAAGGAAAAATAGAAATAAAACTTTTATAAATAGGGAAGGAAAGAAGGGTTGACAGGAGGAGAGGGAATGGGGAGAAAAAGAAGAATTAAGAAATATTATATACAGGTACAAATTCCCTATGATGAATGTGATCATTATGTATGCCAAATATGTACTAACAAAAAGAATTTTTTTTAAAAATTGAGATTCCATCTTAACCCAGTCAGAATAACTGTCATTAAAAATACCAAAAAAGAAAAAAAAAAATGCTGGTGAAGATACAGAAAGAAAAGAAACTCTTCTACACTGTTGGGGGAAAGTAAATTAGTACAGCTATTATGGAAATCAATATGGAAGTTCATCAAAAACTAAAAATAGAGGTACCATTTGATCCAACTATACTATTCCTTGGTATATACTTGAAAGAATTAAACATACTATATGGATACCTGCTTTATTAGTCAGATTTCCTGTTGCTGGAACAAACTACCTGATATCCCAGAGTTAAAGAAGGAGAGGTTTAATTTGGCTCATGACTTCAGAGAGTTCACTCCATGGACAGCTGTCTCCAAGGCAGAAACATCATGCAAAATGGCGTGGTGGACCAAAGCTGCTCACCTCATGGGAGCCAGGAAGCAGAGCAGAGAAACAGTGCCATAAAGGAAGAGGCCAGGTGCCACATATAGATTCCAAGGTGATGCCCCCATGATCCATGCAGACACACCTAGAAATGTGCTTTACTAACCTGCTAGGCATCTCTTCATCCAGTCAAGTTGACTATCAGAGTTAAAGGTCATACCTGCATACTCATGTTAATTGCAAGCCTTTTTTTTAACAAACTACCTAAAACTATGAATGTGATCATTATGCATATGAAATATGTATTAAGAAAAATAAATTTTTTTAAAAATTGAGATTCTAGGCCAGTGAGATAGCTCAGCAGCATAAGCACATGCCTGGCAAGCGTGAGGAGCTGAGTTTGACTCCTGGTACCCACATAAAGGAAGAAAGGGCCAGTGATATCGCTCAGCAGAACAAGCACCTGCTTGTAAGCGTGAGGTCCTGAGTTCGACTCCCAGTACCCATAAAAAAAAATTGAGATTCCATCTTACCCCCGTCAGAATAGTTGTCATTAAAAATACCAAAAAAAAAAAAAAATGCTAGTGAGGATATAGAAAGAAAAGAAACCCTTGAACATTGTTGATGGGCTTGCTAGTCATTTTCCTGACAATGGAACACAATCCCTGAAATCCACAACTAACAGAGGAGAGTTGTATTTTGGCTCACAGCTTTTAGAGGATTCAGTCCATAGTCAGCTAGCTCCAAGGCAGGAAGGACATGGAGGAAGGGTATAGTGGAGGAAAGCTGCTCACAGCATGGCAAACAGGAAGCAGAGAATGAAGAAATGGGCCAGAAAGGAAAATATACCCTTACAAGTCACACCCCCAGTGACCAGCCTTTCTGACCAGACCACAACTCCTAACAGCACATTTTAGCTATAAACTCATGAGTTTACTTTTCTCATTGCTGAGACAAAATACTCAACACCCAAAGTTAAAGGGGAAAAGGTTTATTTAACTCACAGTTTGTAGAGATTTCAGTCCATAATCTGCTGGCTCCAAGGCAGGGTGGCAGACAGGCATCACAGAGGAGAAACAGTTCATAGTGGGCAGAAGGTAGCAAAGCAAGCAACAGACAAGACAAGCCTCTTTCTGTTCCTTATATTGCACCCAGGCTACTGGGATTAGGGCGGTGCCAAACCAATCTGTGGACTGATTTAGTAATCACCCACCCTTAATCCTAGCACCCTTAGTCCTAGCATTGCACCGTGAATCAGTCACACACTCTAGATCCAGCCACCTCTGAAAAAGCCACCTACGATCACATGAGGCTTTGGAAGGACATCTAAACACAAGCCATAACATGATTATACACTCACTACCACGGCTGCTTTATGCAGATTCCTTTCTCATTACACTGCTGGGTAGAGGGAAGCTCAGATCTCTCTTTTTCACAACTGCAGGATGAATATTTAATCCTCACAACTCCAAGTTGTTGTTATTTTCATCCTTATGGGTAGAGAAGCTGAAGCTGTGAGAGATCATGTAATTTTCCCAGAGCCAAACAGATATTGAGTCAAGATTTAACCACAGACTGTTTGGTTTTGGAGACCAGACTTTAAAAATCACTATAATACAATTTTTTGAGTTGTGGCTAGATCATTAAATAAATTATCTTCTCATCAGTTGTATTTAATTTGTAAGGTTATACATATATTTTATCTACTATACACTTTTATATTTCCAAGTTGTTTATAATGATAATTCACCCATGTATGACACAAAAAAATAAATTTTATTCAAAAAGAACATGTTAGCTCTTTTACAGGTACTTTGGTAAAAACCATAGATGTACAAAGAATACAGATAAATTAAGGGTAAAGTGAATTATAAGTGGATAACATATGGTGCACACCTGTAAGCCAAGCACTCTACGGGGATGAGGCAGGACTGCAAGTTCGAGCCCAGCCTGGACAATTTAGCAAATTAGCCAGACTCTCTCTCAAAATAAAAATAAAAACGGGCTTGGGATGTAGCTGCATGTGAAGGCCCTTGATTCAATCCACCATACCAACAAAAAGGGAAAAAGAAAAAAGACAACCAAAAGAAAACAGAAATAACAAAAACTTATTAGGATGACTACTATTTTTTAAAAAGAGAAAATAAGTGTTGTTGGAAATTAAAACCCTCGTGCATTGCTGGTGGGGATGTAAAATGGTACAACTACCGTTGAAAACAGTATAGCAGTTCCCCAGAGAGAACCAGATTATCCAGCAGTTTCAATTCTGAGTATACAACTGAAAAAATTATATACACTCTTGCCATTCCAATTCTAAGAAAATACCCAAAGAACCGAAAGCAAGATCTTGAATAGATGTTTGTACACTAATGTTTGTAGCAGCATTACAGCCATGGCCAAAAGGTAGAAGCAACGCAACTGTCCACCAGTACATGAATGGTTAAATAATAAGTGACATGCACGTTTAATGGAGAATTTATTCAGCCTTACAAGGGAGTGCATTTCTAACACATGCTAGAATATGGATGAACCTTGAGGACATCAAGCTCAATAAGCAAAATAAGCCAGACATAAAGATAAATATATGATTCCACTTACACGAGGTACCAGGAATAGTGAGGTTCACAGAGACGGCAAGCAGAACGTGGTCTCCTGGGCTGCGGAGAGGGCAGAACGTGGAGCCATTGTTTAATAGGCAGAATTTCAGTTTGGGAAAATGAAAAATTCTGGAGATAAATGGTGAGACTGGATGCAAAACAATGTAAATGTGCTGAACTGTACACTTAAATTGCTTAAATGATAAATCTTATAATGTATATTTTGCCACATTGTTTCAAAGAGGGATAGAATAGAAAGTCAGTGTGGCACTATTTCTAATGGAAGAAAAAGGAAGAAATACAAAGGTGGTACCAGAGACCTAGCGTCAATTTCTAGCAGAAGAAAGGTCAGTGCAAAGGAAAGAGTCGGTGGCAAACACGGCTGACGGCTGCTCTCACGTCCTGGTACCCACCTCTAGTGTCCAAGGCTGCTTATCAGAAACACGTGGCTTCTTGGCTGAGAGGGATCTTTTCTAGCTCGCCCTTGGCAGGGGCAAACTGGAAGACAGTGAAAGCGGTAGCCTTAGTCAGTGCAGGATGGGGACCACTCTGAGGCCTCTTCTGCACGTGGCCTGGAGCTCCTCTGTGGGGCTGAACCACCACTGGACACTAACTTGCCAGGCAGCACTGTTGGCTTCCTGCCCTTCTGTCGCCCTTCCTGTTCTCTATGATCACCTCCCAAATGAACCATTGGCACTCGATTCTGGCCTTAAGGTCTCCCGTGTGATTCCAAAGGAAGTCACAGTGAAAATTCGGGGCTCTGATGAAAGAGTCCCCCAAAACAGCACAGATGAGAAAGCACTATGAGAGGAAACACTGTTCATTTGAACACCAAAAGGGTCCCAGTTTGTAGGAAAATTAAATGATAACGCAATACAAAGTGGGTATATACAAATTGACTCCTGACGATTTGCCTATTTAGTACTTTTAAATAAGTAACATATCAAATTGCAAAACTTAGAAGATTGCTTTAGCATATCCTCATTTAATAAACAGGTCACTGGCTTATTCTGATGCTGAATTTATAATTCTATTGACCGCTCTTTAAAGAAAATCTCCTCTTTTATGGATTCTTTTTAAACAGCTGTACAATTACATGAAACTGTTGTAGCTTGCTTGGAAGAGCTCTCATAACTCAATATGCAAAATGAAATTCCATAGCCTGTTTAGAACCAAAACTCACTGAGTAGTATAAAGTACTCACAAGGTGTTTGTCGTTAGCCCTGTGTGCCCCTTCTGTCAGCGAATAAGACCATACTGAGAAAATCTTCAGTTAAATGGTGTTGTAAAGGAAAACAGCACAATCATAAGAGCTTTAACAGGTCTCCTATCTTCGGGTTAACAACCAATCCTCATTTGCTTTTCAGTCATTTCGGTGTCACTAACGGAGAAGGGGCTGTACAGATAATTATCTCCTCTGGCCTCCAACTAAAGTTCCAATACCCAACCACTTCTAATTTACCACTAATTCTCAAAGTCAATACCCATCCAGGGGAGACAGTGAAGACCAAAATGCATTGCTGTAGAGGGAGAGCAAGTGTTTTCTCACCTTTCTTCATCATCCTATTCCCTACTGTCCCTTGGACAAATTCGTCATCTCCGCCAGACCCTCCATGCAGTACGCATAAGGAGGTACCAGCTCCACTGGACCAGGGATTTACCAACAACTGAAGAGCCAAGAGGGGGAATGGCACCAGAACAACTGACTCACACGTCACAGCTTGAACTGCTAGACCGAACTTCCGCCCTGCCAGGGAGATGAATCAGTCCACAGTGATTCATCTCACCAAGGAAAATGTGTTTTCCCTGGGATAGAGAAGTTCATTCTAGACATAATAATACTGAAATGTAAAACTTAATGAAAAGAACAGGCTGTTTAAATCCAACAGCCATGTAGACTTTTCGAGTACATACAACTAGGTACTGTCACATGACCCGAAAAAGCAATAAAGTGAATATTGTTTGTAGAAATGTCTGAAGGAACTTTTAAATTTTTGGTTGACACATTAAAAATTGTATTTATTTATGGTGTGAAATGTGATGTTTTGAGATATATGCACACATTATAAGATGATTAAATCAAGCTAATTAACATATTCATCACTTCATATCCTTTAATGATGTTAAAAAAATCATCAAAAAAGTAAGGAAATGTGCATTTCAACAAAATTGAATGAACCAAGCTCTAAGAACATTTTATTTTTCTAAAATTTAAATTGGTATCTAAGCAGATTTTTTTTTTTACAGTACTGGGGATTAAATGCAGGGCCATTGCACTGAGCTATGCACTCAACCTTTTATTTTGAGCCAGGGTCTCACTAAATTGCTAAGTTGCCCATGCTGGGCTTGAACTTGCGATCCTACTGCGACAGCCTCCCGGAGAGCTGTGATTACAGACATGAGCCACCACGCAAAAAGTAAGCATAATCTTTTGAAAACCGATTTTTTAACCTTCAGCAAAATCACAAGAGAGAATTTATATTAGAAAAAATTTGGCAAAAATAAGTGACCGAAGTAGCACATTAATTTAATAAATATAATATCTGCCATCTATTGAATTCCATCTCTAATTTGCAGAAAAGCTCTCAAAATAAATGTCATCTACATTTTATTTAAGCTGTATCAGAGACTCAAAGAAGTTTGGTGACTTGCTCAAGGAGAACTAAGCTTCTGCTCAGAAATTCATACCGAAGCTATTCTCATTCCAGAATAATCCTATTCTCCACTATACCTCAGTCTAACCCCGAGATAGCTGAAGCTTACCTGCACCTCAAGCAATGGTTATACATTGTGTACATTCAGAAGAGCATCAATGAATTGTATGCTCATATTAGCAAGAAAAGAAAATTCTCTATCTCTCTCTCTCTCTCTCTCTCTCTCTCACATACACACACACACACACATTACAAGTGCACACACCTAGTGACTGGAATGTACTCATTTTTATGGCAAACTTGTTACTACTCCCCTCCAACTTGTTCAAGTACCTTTACTGTTATGTAAAATAGACTAAAATAAAATTGTTTCAAGTTATTTCCTTGCATCATGAAGAAGCAACCAAGACTAAAAGAAATGAGTTTTCAATCACTGTCCACATCCCTAAATTGAAGCTGCCAATATTAGCTTTGGTCACCAAGGACTGGGGCATATTTATACTGTACCTCTAGATTTGCAGGCCTGATTTTTAATTTATATGACAAAGTACTCTTGACATTGATTTTCATTCAAGAGAAAACATAGAGGTGTCATTTTTCTGACATAAAAAATAGTATCCACTGATTTTTTAAAAACCATTTATATAAATAAGCCTAGCAGACTTAAGACATTTATCAGGTTCCCTGTGTAATAGTATATCTAGTTTTTGAAAGTTTAATGCAATAAGCAGGACTGTACAGTTAATCTCCTGTGCTACTACTATTATTACTATTATTATTATTAACATTGAATTTCCTCTTTCTACAGGACAGAAACAAAATGTTTATTGGCGTATATTAATGATACAGGATGATGGGCTTCATCGTGACATTTTCATGCATGCAGGTAACACACTGTGACTATACCCAACCCTTCCCTTACGCCCTTACCTGCCCCCCCACCCCTTTCTCCGCTCTAACAGCCCCCCTTCTATTTTCTTGTTTTTCCCTCCTGTCTCTTTTTTAGCTTTTTTTTTATTAGTCCATATGTGTAGTACATAATCCTCACATTCCTTGTGGGGAGCTGGTACATGCACAAAACACATCTTAATTCCTTTTTCATCCCCTTTCCCTTCCCTCCCTTCCCCCTCCATCTGACTCTTGATCCCCTTCCTTTTTTTCTGGCCATGTTTGCAATACATAATGTTTGCAACCCTTGCATGAGTTGGTACCCGGACATAGCACATCTTAACTCCTTTGTTCATTCCCTTCCCCTCCCCTCCCACCCCTTCTCACCATCTCTTGATCCCTTTCCCTTTTGAGAAAAATATATCTTCCTACTTCCTATGATCTATCTTCTATTTTACTTTTTCTATTCTTTGGGTTTCTTATATAAGAGAAACCATGTGATAGTAAAGCTTATGTCTTTGATTTCTTGTGATCTCAAGGCACATCCATTTTCTTACAAATGACTCATGTGTCCTTTTCATGGAAGAGTAATACCCCATTGTGTGCAAATACTGCATTTTTCTTTTTCCATTCATCTGTTGATGGACACTGAATTCTCTTAACCCTATAATATCGGTGCTATCTTCACGCATGTGTTATGAATGGAGTATGCTCATGATACAGACACTGTGTTTTGGAAAGACTTAGTGACTCAGATAGCCAAAGAGCAGAGCTGATACTCAAAGCCCAGAATGCCTGTGCTCTTCACCATCCTGGCTTACCACCTTCTAATTTCCATAGAGGTCTTCAAGATATTATTTCCACTCCTTGAGGCCAAGCTTAATTGTTCAACCTCAAAACTGCGAAGTACACACAAGTATGATGTAATTCTATTGTGCACCCAAAGTAGCACCGACTAGCGAGGATCTACTTCAAGTTCACTTCAGAATGTGCCAAGAATTCCACTGCTGCCAGAGACCATCAGGGCAGGCCCGGTGCTCTGAGGCATCCCTGGGAGTTGTCTGTGGTGCTGAGTTTTGAAAACCGAACCTGGCTTGAGTTTGCTTTTCCTTATTTCTGCTCAGCTTCAACCAGCTAACCAAATCCTAGTCTTCCTTATCTGTGTGTCCTGCTTATTAAATAAAAACTATTTCTCTATCTTCTGTCCACACTCTTGCTCCATCCAGATCTCTGCCCGCTGGCTGTGCATCTTGTCCAAACCCTAAGTCCTGTCTGTGCTGTGTGACACCTCCCTGGCTTCCTGTCTAAAGTACTCCTTAAGAGGGAAAAATGCAAGCAACATTGCTTACCAGGAAGACAGGATGTGAGGCCCAGCCCATCAATTGTCCTTTTTATACTGATTAGGAGGAGAGGTGGGGGGGTTTCCGCTCATAACCTGAGCCTCCAACCAAGCGTTACTTGAACATTGTTATGGGAAGTGGAGTCACGAACTGAGAAGGGAGAAATTGGTATGAGAGACACTGATGGCAAGACACTGGCTTGGGATGGGTGTGGAGCAGGCAATAACAGGGAGGGTCTTATAGGGAGGCTAAGCCCAAATCACGCTACATATTTTCCAGTGCCTATCCAAAGCTGGGCCTCAGGTCCTCAGGGAAGAACAAAATAGAGGTAAATAATTCATAAGTGATTTTTTTTCAGCAAAGAAAATAAAAATGTAAATATTTTATCTTGACCTAAATTCCCTATCTGTAGCTATATCATCTTTGTAAATATAAATTTCCAGGCTCAATTTACTAATGGAATATTATCTCTCCTTAATTTCAAGTGTCCAATACATAAATAATTTTTACAAACTAATTCAAATAGCAATGTATGACACTAGTCTCAGAGATAGTGTGAAATTTGCTTTAAAAATCGCTGCTGGCTAACCAATAATTATACATTGTGACATTGCAGAGGCTTGGCCTCCACCTTAAATTAGAAAATTTTAAGTCAGTTAAAAAAAATGACGTACCAGCATGACATCACCTTAGCAAGTGCATAAATCTATTTAAATTTATTTAACTAGCTGCCCCCTTGACAACTAAGTGTTTACAGGCTTGACTTGTTTAATTTTTTTATATCACTGTGGAATTATCCATGGTCATCTTCTCACTATATAACAATTTATTCTCGCTGGGTATTTATTCAAAGCTGGGTAGTTTGTTACTGATAGGTTCAGCCCTATAACTACAGCTCTACACTATTACCATTTTAACAAACTTTTGGGTCTACTAGTGAATAAATAGTATACCTCCTATTGTTAGCAAAGTTATAAAGGTATAAAATTTAGTGTTTGTGGAAGTATAAAGATATAAAAGCTAACAGAAGACATTTGAAGTTCTTAATATAAATTCTAGGATGCTGGAGGTATCTTGAATAATAATGAAAATTTTAGAGGAAAAATAATTCACCTTCTTACTGAACCTCAAAGATAATAGGCAAACTGTTTACTATTGTGTTATTTAGATGTCAAACCCAGGTCGGGGGACACAGTGCCCTCATATTCTGGGTTTTCCTGTAGGAAGTCTAAGGTACAGGGGCAATGTCTCCCGCCACCAGCACCTCCCATTTCACCTGAGATAACCTTGTTGAATGTTTGTCTGAAAGCTCAATGCCTCTAGTATGACCTCTTCCTTTGCAGATGAGATGGAAAAGCCCGGATGTGTCAAGTGACTTTGTCAAGGCTACACAGGCAAAGGAGAGCCTGATATATCCGACTACGCATGGAGTGTTCTCTGCACTGTACGGTATGGTTTCACATAGAATTTGTGTTTACAAACATTGCTTAGATAACGTTAAGTATTGTTCTGTAGATCTGTCAAAAAAAATCGTAATTATAGGTGAACGAATTACTAAATATTTCACCCACACTTGATACTTGGCATTCTTTCTTGGTTTCCACTGAAAAAGAATCAAAATTTTTATAATTCCATTCCTATTTGTGTTATTCTTCAAACCAGTTCTATCCCTTCACTTCCTACAGAAACTGGAAGTCTGGAAAACCTTTACTTTATCAGAAATCTATGTGATTTTATAATTTCTGTAATGTAAAGAAGAATAATATATGATTGGTAGGCAGAAAACTCAAATCTCAAGCACACGGATGACTGTATCCTGCCCACATTTTATTAAATTTTCTAACTTATCCCTTTATATTTTCACTAGGTTCTCACCAAAGATCCTTCCTTTTTAAAGTCAAAACATAGTTTTACAAAAATATTTATTCAATGGTTCTTAGAAGAAAAAAGATTAGTTTCCCTTGCTTTTATATAAAGCAACAGAAAAAGACAACTAGAAAGACATAAATTTTAAAAATGTATACAATACTTTAAAACATGGATATAATATCAGACAAGACCTAGAAGGAAAACTACCAAAAGTGAGTGGAGGAAAATCCAGAAAAGGAGAAAGAAGATAATAGATACTCCAATTATCACAACTTGGGGAGAAAGAAATCAGATGTCATATTTTGTCGCCCTAAGAATTTTTGATTATTGTTTTTATTCAGTTCTTACAAGAGGCAACTGTGTATGTATTAATATTTGATGACATCAAAGCAAATAAAACTATACTTCCTGATACAAGATAAGAAAATTACCCAAGTAGAAATAGAAACTGGATCCAAAAATGAGTGCCAAGATAGCACCCACACAAGCAGATACCATGATCTGGATAGTACATTGCAATAAAACTATATGTTTCCAAGTCATCACTGTTTCCATAAGGAAAAAATTTCCCCAGCTGACATGTGACTCTCTTACTTTCTAGAGAATTTCAAGACAAACATTTCAAATGCAGGAACTCCGAGCAGAAAAGGGACAGAACGTGTTAACTTCTGACAAGTTAGAGACAAAGATCAACCAAGGCTACAGGAAGTAAGCAGACAGTGTAGCCAAGGCAAGAAATTCAAAGACCAAAGAAGTCAGAGGACGCAATCAGTCTCCCTGGGTAGAACATCAGGAGCAAAAGCTAATGTTTCTGGTAGAAAAGTCCTCTTTCTGTGGAATTTTCTAACCTGACCCTTATTTGTCTCTTCAGCCTCATGCCTCAGTAATACTCAGGCTGTCACAGTTCTGTCTCTGTTTGGCACGCTTTTTCACAAACTATCTACTCAGAAATTTTAACTTCCTTCAGAACAGAATTCAGCATCACTCCACAAAGAAATCTGCCTTGAATGTTCCAAGAACACCTGGGCACCTGATGATCCCATGCACTTTACACATACACCATTATAGCGTGTATTATATTACATTGCAGCTGCTTATGTTCCAGCCACCCCATTAGCTAAACTTTCCATGAGAACGGGCAGTGCCTCTTAATTTTTGATGTTTTAAAACAGCTAGAACATAGTGTCTGATCTACCACAAGCTGTCAAATATTTGAATGCATGAACATTTCTCTAGTAACACTTATGTTCAATTAGGATACTCTCTTCTTCCTTTTTCTTCAGAATGGGAGCTATCACGTTCATTGTTTTCCCCTAGCACTTAGCTCAAGTTCTGGCAATGAACATGCACTCAATTTTAAATATTTAACAAATTAATAAATGAATGAAAAGGTTTTCTCCTTTGATCATTTATATAGACAAAATCTATGAAGAATGACAACACAGGAGTCTCAACAAGGTAGCTTTAAATATTGGAGCACTAATGGCGGTGAGAGACACGGTGGTTTACGAGACTGACTCCGTCTATGCCCACTTAGTGCCATTAGCTGTCAACTGGGACTCATCCGACCTGGCGTTGTTAGTAATCATAGTGTTGTTGTGAAGAATAGCAGAGGGGCTGGCACACAGGAAACGCTCAGTATTTGTTGTTGTTGGAGCTCCCAGCTGGCAAGAAACATTTTTAAATGAGAGAAAGTGAGTAACGATACAACAAGCAGGTCAATATTCCTTTTCTTTATAAAGCAAACAAAGAATTGACCTAACAAACAAACAAATAAAAGTAACCCAAGTTCCACCCAAAAACTTACAAGCCGTCAGAGTTTGTTCTAATCACCCAGCATTCTGTAGTATTGTAGGTATTTATCGAGCAATGAATAAGCAAGATCGCAGGGGCACCATGGGGAAGCAATGCAAAGCTCACAGATCAGAGAATTCCACTACTTTTGCTCTAAAATGAAAGTGTAGGCTCAGAAGTTCAAACTGAGAGCATGATTTCCTCAGGTCATTTTTAGAGTACATCCAAAAAGCATGCCCACTTCCCCTCCCTGTTGGGAACTGCTATCTTGAGCCCCTGTTGCTGATACATGCATGGCAAATTCCTCTACTATGCTGTGATAGGAAAGGTAGAGAATTTCTAGATTAGGTGTTCTGTGTAATTCATCCCACAGTTTTGGCAATGTGACTAAACTCCACCATGAGGTTGATATTCTCTGCAGATATTATTTACACACAACTACCAATTCACAAACACCTGTCAGTGAGCACCAGAAAGGTGAAACTAAGAAAAACACAAAATAACAAAAAGTCTTCTTTTCTGATGTTGATAAAACTAAAATATTTGGTTATGGAATCATGTGTAGGGTTAGAAGCTCTCTGATTATGAAATGTATGTATTAAAAATAATAAAATTTTGAAACTAAAAAAAAATCCTTCTTTTCTCATGGCAAAACCATTCAAAGTATCTACCTGTCGTGAGTGGATTAGTTTCCTCTTCTTCACAAATATGTATGCAAAAATCAATATCACCAAAAAAAGTCATAGTCCACAGCACAGAAGAGCTAGGTATTCAACAACCAATAGACATAGAACAAGCCTATAAAAATATATTAAAGCTTTAGATGGAGCAAAAGATGTTTGAAAACCAGAATGTTGAGTGAAATAAATCAGACACACAAGCTTAAATATCTGGTGGTTTCTCTTATATGAGAAACCCAAACTATAATTAAAGAGTAAAATAAAAGACAGACAATAAGAGACAGGGAGATAGATCTTTTGCAGAAGGGAAGGGAACCAAGAGATGGAGGGGAAGAGAAGGGAAGGAAAGGGGAAGTAAAAAGAGTTTAGATTGGGCCGGTGAGATGGCTCAGTGGCGTAAGCGCCTGCCTTGCAAGCGCAAGGGCCCGAGTTCAACTCCCGGATCCCACATACGAAAAAGGGGCTGGTGATATCACTCAGCAGCACGGGTGCCTGTTGGCGCGTGAGGTCCTGAGGTCGACCCCCCGGTACCCAAAAAAAAAAAAAAAAAAAGAGTTTAGATGTGTTATGTACACATACTAACTCCCTATGATGAGTGTAGTCATTATATACAGCAAATATGTAGTAATAAAAATTTTTTAAATCGTATCTGATGAAGCATGATGAAAAATTCCTTGTCAATATGGCTAAAATACCAATAACTTCTATTATTATTTTGTATGCCCCTTGATTGCACTAATAAGGTAAATGTATTTTCCTTTCAAAATCAGAGAATTTAATAGCTTACATATACATACTTCCTTAAAGGTGGAATGAAGGGAATAAATAATAAAACCCATTTCTCCAAGTTTTTAAAAATATATTCAACATATATGTGGACACATGTGCATATGAGATATAATCAAAGTTTACAGTGAATATTTAAAGTTTAAAAAAATCTATTGCATGAAGAAATACATTGTCATTAGTCCCCTTCAAAATCCTCCCCCTTACTCCCAACACACTTCTCCCATCATTCTTGCCACCTTCTGAAGCAGCTCTGGAAGTCCTCTTTCATGAGTGTCTTTACAAGGTGTGATCAAAAATACAGTGAATGTTGCTGCTGCATGACATCCAAAAGAAAGCCAGGCTTATAAAAACATGACAATGTGTCCTCATCCACCTTATTGCACTGTGCAACTTCTGGCCCTTCCCTGAAGTCAAAATGACAATGAAAAGTAAATGATTTGAATTGATTCTCAACATCATGGCAGCCACAACAGCACAACTAAAGACATGAAAAAGGACTTCCTGAACTGCTTCAGAAAGTGGCAAGAATGATGGGGATGTGCATTCAAATAAGGGAGAGTTTTTAGGGTGGTTAATGTCAATGTGTCTTTTACTTTAAAACACTTTTTAAAATTCCAGCATTCACAATATTTTTTGATCATATCGCATAGGTATATGCCCTCATACTTCCTCAAATTAAGGATAAAAACTTAACACCCACTAGAATTAGTCATAACTTGCCAAAATTTTCCATGCTGATTGAAAAAGTTTTAGAAAAGTGCTCATCAAACCAAAAGTCTGTGTGAAATAAAACTTCACAAATGGAAGGCAAGGGAGAAGTAGATAGCACCAGTTCCTCCAGTGTTTCCGTTAAGCATGGTTGGGCCTTACCAAGCAAGCAAAGAGCAGAAGTAG
Organism: Erethizon dorsatum; assembly: GCA_028451465.1. Taxonomy (NCBI): domain Eukaryota; kingdom Metazoa; phylum Chordata; class Mammalia; order Rodentia; family Erethizontidae; genus Erethizon; species Erethizon dorsatum. The sequence continues at coordinate 25,495,694 of CM051838.1, read as the reverse complement.
GAATTGGAGACTGCAGAAAACAGTGGGCCAGACACTGCCTCATCTCTGGGTACAGGAGCCCGAAGGGGCAACCGTGAAGCAGAACTTTCATGTGTTGCTGGTAAACCTGCAAAACACAAAACCCTTTGGAAATGTATCTCATCAAGAGTCTTCCAAAGTGTTCTTAGCCTTTCACTCAAAATCACTCACAATCCATATTCACAGTGCCGAACTGCCACTGTGGGACAGACCAGCTACTCTGCATCCTTAAATAGCTGTTGAGCTTCTAGAGCTAATTAATCCCATAGCTTCTCGTCTCCATTTGTCACCTGCAGACACCAAGCCTCCCAGCCCCCCAGGTGGACCACCCTGTTGTCTCCACTGGACTCTGTAAAGCCCAGTACCACCTCTTCCTCCCTTTCCAAACTCCCCTCTCCTTCCTCCTCCATCCTGGTGCACCCTGTAGACACTGGACCTTGGCAGTCCTCTCCAGGGGAGTCTGTTGTTTTGTCTCTCACTACTTTTGCCTCAGAACTAGAGGCACAATGCCTGTCCACCATGTCCCTATTGCCATTTATGTCACACCCTCTCTGTCCTACAAGCATCTCCATTATCACAAGCAACACCCCTCATTAATACCATGTGCTTTATGGTGAAAACAGCTAGTAGATGAGATCTACATTTCCCTTTTTTCGGTTCCACAAACTTCCCTGTATTCCTAAGCATTACGGCTCCCTGTCTGGTACAAAGTCGGACCCTCCATGTGGACTCTGGATCCCATGTTTCCATCTCAGAAACCTTGTTCATAAAGTTATCCCTCTACAGCACCAATCCCATTGGCAAGCAAACACGGCTTCATAACCCCTTTTCTTTAAAACAAAAGGACTCTTCCAGCTACAGCCTCATTTCTGCCTCCTCTCAATGGCAAATCTCCTAGCAATAATTGCCTTTATTTATTGTCTCTATTTCCTCCATATTTATTCTCTAGTCTACCCACTCCTACCAAAATTTCATCCCCACCATTCTACTGAAATAGCATTTATGAAAGCCACCAATGACCTCCATCTTGTCAAGACTTCTCAGCAACATTTGGCATAACTGGCCACTCCCTACTTCTTGAAACGCTTGCTGCGCTGGGCTTTTCTGAACACACACTTGCCTGATTGTCCACTTCCCCCACTGGCTGACAGGCTCCACATCTTCCCCCGGGCTGCCAATTGTCCGTGTGCCCAAGTCCTGAGTGCACAGACCGCCCCACCTACAGCCTCTGCCCGTGGGAGCCCATCCAATCCCCAGGCTTCAAATACTTCTTCTGTAAATAGGATAACTCAAAACATTTACCCCTAGCCCACGCCATGGCATTATCTGCACCTACATAGCTGCCGTGGATCTCGCATGCAAACTGGCAGGAACAGAACTACTGACTCCCACCTGTAGCCAGCCAGCCCCCTGCTCCATCCCTAACTCTCTTTCATCTCAGGATACAACACTAATCTTCTAGGTGCTCAGGCCCAAAGACTTCTTGACGTCTCTTCAACATGTTGACTCCTCTCCAACCCCACATGCAATTCACCAATATGTTTTCTCAGGTCATCATTTCTCAGGCCAAGGCAGCAAAGTTTCAGCATTTCTCCCCATCCCCTCTTGGGTCCTGTGCCTGGACACCATTACTTCTCACCTGAACTGCTGAAATAGTTTCCTAACTGGCTTCCCTGCCTCTTCTCCCTTCCAGCCCTCTCTCCATTCAGCAGTGAGGGTGGTCTTTCTACAGCATCTTATAAGATCCTATGAGTCACTGACGGACTTCAAGCATCCTAAAGCAGAATAAAACCCAACTTCTTTATAGTGACTTTCAGTGACCTGTATGTGCCAGTCCCTGCTTTCCTCTCTCCTCGTTTTATTTTGTTCTTCCCTTTTCTCACTATGATTCAGACCCACTTTTTCTTTCTGTTCCTTGAAGCTGCCAACCCGTTTCCTTGTCCAAGGCCTTCACCTTTATCATTCCTCCACCTAGGAATGCTCTGCCCCCACAAACTAATAATATTAAAAATACCTCAAATTTATTGAGATAGAACATGTGCCAAGTGCTAATCTAAAAGTATTACTCATATTAACTCATCTGTGTGAGGCTGGGTCATGCAAAAAGTAGATGCGACGATAGGATTAACACATAAGAATTGTATCGGGGGGAATAACTGCAAGAGTAAATGAGAAAGGAACTGGGAAATCTAGTAAAGCCATCAGACCATGACCCAGGTGAGAAAAGATTGAAAGGAAGGGAGGGAATGGTGGGTGTATTTTAAATTGTCACACTGTCCTTTACAAACTTTACCAAGGAGCTGATGGTGGTGGTGCACACCTATAATGCCAGTACTCTGAAAGGCTGAAGCAGGAGGATCACAAATTCAAGCTCAGCATGGGCAACTTAGCAAGACTCCATCTCAAAATAAAAAATAACAATGGGCCAGGGATGTGGCCCAGAGTAGAGTCCCTGGGTTTGATCCCCACTACCACCAACCACTAAAACCCTCACTAAGGCCCGTTAGGCCACAGTCACTGTTACGGAGTTCAGTGTCTCCCGGGAGTAGGTCTGCTTTAGTATCCCTGCCCCGCTGGTCCTTAGCTGGGAGCCACCCGCTGGGAAGTATCTCCGTGCAAATGGGACAGGGGCTCAGAGGGCAGCAGCTGGGGCTCTCTACCACCACCGAAGCTTGCAATCAGAGGTCTGAGAGGCAGCTCTGCTGGGCCCCACATCCTTCGGTCTCCCCGACAACTCTGTGAAGGACTGACCACCCCCTTCTTTAGACAAGGAAATGAGGCACAGAAGGTTTCCCTTTAGCAGGTAACAAAGTCAGGATTTGGATCCAGGTGATCTGATTCCAGATCTCTCATCTTTTATCACTACTTGATTTAACTCACATCCCAAATGTTACCTGCTCAGGAAAAGATGCTTAAAGAAAAAAAAAAAAAAGCAGGGCTTGGTTTGTCTCAAATCATCACTGTGTTTTATCTGTCCAGCTAAAGCAATTAACTGATTTGTTGTTTCTCATAAAGAATGAGCTCATAGGTATAACTAAATGAACTGTGAATAATCTAAGTTGCTTTTTCACTTTCAATACACATTTCGAGGTTAACGCTCAATCAAACCTTTTCCTCCACTGTGGGGGGTGCGGGCAGAATTCTAAATGGCCCCCAGAATCTGCCCCCCTCTTATACAGACCTGCAGAGTCCCCTCACCATGAGAATGAGACAGATTTGTGAATACAATGCACTCGTTCCCCTGTGGTGTCACATTATGTGGCAGGAGAATTTTGCAGATGAATTAAGGTCCTAAGCACTTCTTACTGAATTAAGCAAGAGAGAAATTATTGTGAGTGGGTCTGGCTTAATCAATTGAGCCCTTACCAGCGGTTGGAAAAATCAGGACTGTGAATGAGGCTCTTGCTGCCATCTTGGGAACAGGGCCGTATTGCACCGGGCAGCAAGCAGTTTCAAGAGGCTAAGAATGGCCTCAGTTGACAACCAGCAAAAAGCAGAAACCTCGGTCTCATAAGTGAATTTTGCCAAAAATCAGTGAGCCAGGAAGAGGATCCCAGCACCCATGTGAGTTCACCATTCCACATAACATCTCAGTAGCCAGATGAGACTCTGGGCAGAGAACCCAGAGAAACCACGCCAGACTCTAGGCCCGTGGAAGCTACTAAATAAGACATGTCTGTTGTTCTAATCTAGGCCTCCAAGTTTGTGTTCATTTATTACATAGCAATAAAAAGCTAGTGCTCACAATATTCGCTATGATCCCCATTCCAAGTATATATTCATCTCAGGTGTCACTTTTTTGGTACCACTTGCTGTGGACAAAGTCCTTATATACTTGAGTGATTATTTGGTATCTGTCTCTCCATGAGATTTCAAGCTCCGTAGGGAACAGAAGCCCCGTCCCTGCTTTGCTCACCTTGGTACTCTCGAGGCAGCACGCACCCGTAGTAACCACTCAGCGACATGCGGAGTGGCTCGGTGCTCCCATTGGTGGCTCGTGTTTGCTATGGTTCAGATCTAGGATGTCCCCCGAAAGCCTGCCGTGTTCAGAGGTGGGGCTTCTGGAAAGTGACTGCATCATGGGGGTGCTGTGCTCATCGGTGAATTAATCCACGGATGAATCCATAGCCAAATGTGCTGTTTGGAGCTGGAGCTTGGTTGGAAGAGGCAGGGCAGCTCCTCCCTTCCCTCTCTGCTTCCTGACCAGCTGACACGCACAGGTCTCCTCCACCAGACCCTTTCCCCACGCCCTCCCTGCCCTGGAGTCAGCTGACTAAGACCAAATCCTCTAAAAACTGTGAGCTGAAATGACCCACTCCGCCTTTAAGTTGTGTCAGGTATCTTGTCCCAGCAATGAACAAGTGACTAAGACAATATCACTTTAGAACCCTGGAAAGTATCTTATAAGAAAAAGAAAAAAAAAAAAAAAAGAAACAGTGGGGAGGGGTAATTATTTTCACCCCCTCTCCAAAGACCATACAGCGTGGCTCTGAAAGTCCGGAGGAGCCAGAGCGCATCTGTCTGCCTGCAGGCAGAGAAAGCCCGTAGGGAAGACATTAAGCAGACTGGAGCTGAGTGGGCAATAATGCCAGGCTGCAAAAAGCAGCTTCAACTGTGACCCAAAAGCCAGATGCTCCAGACACATCATCCCTGCCTGCCCCTCCAGGCCCTCACAGCTGGGTGTCCGTTTGTTGGTCACCAAGACTCCACCCTGTGAGCTCTACGTCTGCCGGGTTTCAGGCACGGCAGGTACCTCAGCCCATTGGTCTAGGTGAAGTACAGCATACGCACAGTGGTTGTCCTTCACTGTACATGCCTGTTCTGATAAGAAACTCTGAGCTGTCCCTGCTTCCCGCCTCCACCACTTCCGCAGGAGGACTTCTCCTCCTTACTTGCCGGTGCTACGGCTCCTATGGTGCTCACCGCCGTTCAGGGGAGCTCCGGCCGCGAACCCTAGCCTGGTCCCCCACCCACTGATCCTTGTGTCCTGCTCCACCTGAGCCCTCGGTAGAAGCCTTGTGTCCACAGTTGGGCTGCCCAGGAGACCTGGTGCCTACCAGCCCTCCATCAGCCTGCACCCATCCCTGCACCCAACACTGGTCCATGGACAGTGGATCTCCAGGCAGCTGGGGACACAGATCAGGGGTAGAGAACTTGCCTAGTGTTTGTGATGCACTGAGTTTCAACCCCAGCATCACCAAAACGAAACGGATAGGTTCTCCAACTGACTTCCATCCCCTTTTCCCTTCCCAGCCACCTATTTTCTCCAGAAGAAGACAGAGACTTGCAAAGTCCCCACCTCCCCTACAGCTCTGCCATCCTAAGCCACCCATAAGGAAAGGAATATTCTAGCATAAAGAGTTCATTCATCATTAGACACGCTTTAAATTTGTTTTTATTTTACAGAAAACTACAAAGACAGTCATTCCCAGTGCACTTTACCTCACTGCCCTATGTCAAATACTATCTCAGAAACACTTTACATTTGTGTAACATTTAAATTTAATATAGACAAGTAGATGTTTTCGTTGTATAGTAATACCTCGGTTCACAAATGCCTTAGTGAGCAAACAATTTAGTTCACAAACAGAAGCAATCGCCAAATTTTCTTCCATTCTTGTACTCCACATCAGGTGATGAACACAACCACGGCCATCTTTCCCATAATCGTGGAACAAAATAAGTTCATGAATGGAGGCACCACTGTATATATCTATTTATTATCTTTTAAAAAGAAAATTTCAGGCACTATCAAATGTATTTTGAAGCTTTTTTCCTGAAGACATTTAACCAACAGTAGGAATAAAAGGAAGTTTAAAAAACTCTGTTGGAAAGTTTTCTTCCAGACATATGTTTTATTCTTTCACATAAGAATATCATTTAGACAAATTACTTTGTGTGCACATCACATTCATAAAGTGAAACACCTAGTTTTATGGCAGTTAGATGCTTTCAATACTGCTGATATTTAATGTATATTTTCAATGATGAAAATGAGTTCAACATAAAGCATATTTAATTAATTAAAATATGATATCATTACTTTCTCTACAAATGTTCTATATAAATCTCCTTATTAAAAAATATTTATTGCTGGACGTGGTGGTGCACACCTGTAATCCCAGCACTCAGACGGCTGAGGCAAAAGGATCATCGTGGGTTCAAGGCCACTCTGGACTGCATAGTGAATTCAAGTCCAGCCTGAACTACATAGCAAGACCCTGTCTCAAAAAAAATTGTATAAAATCTATATGTGGAGGATTTTCTTTCCATGATCAATTATGGAAGTTATCTAGCAATTTTCTTTAATAAAACTAGTCACAATTTAAAAACAAATTTTAATGATCTTAGATACAAAAATACCTTTCAGAAGCATTATTTCAAATGCTTTATATACTTTTTCTCTTTTCAGTAACCAGATATTATCCATGGATACTACCAACTCATTTCTTTAATCTGTGCTAGAAGAATTTCAAAAACCAATACAGATCTTTCTTGAAGGGATGAAGATAGAGAGGTGGGGGAGGGAGGGGACAGGAAGGGGATGAAAAATTACTTAAGATGCGTCATGCATGTTCACCAACACCACACAAGGAATGTACACATTATGTGCTACAAACATGTACTAATAAACTTTTTAAAAGAAACAATACACAACAATTCTCAATCTTACCACATACTCAGCTTATGTAGGGAGCCTGTGGAGGACGCAAAGCCCAGGCCCATCACCACAAATGCTGACTCGAGTGTTCCAGGGGTGGCCCAAGCAGTAGCATTTCTGAAAACCCCTCAGGAGCTTCTGACACATTGCCAGGCTGGAGTCTGCTGCCCTTGGGGGACCACTGGGGTGGAGACGAAGACCAAGTGTGAGACGCTTCAGGTGGCACACGTTGGCTGGAAAGGCACTGTCCAGGCAGGCAGAGGCTCAGCTAGCACTCCAGCTTCCGCCTCAGCTGTCCTCCAGCTCTTCTGAGGACCTGGACATCCCACGTGGGAGTGAGGTGCATTTCTGATCACTGGGGTCACACCGCTGTCTCCAGGTAGACGCGGATGAAGCACCAAGCCCCAGCTGCATGAGCCGAGGTGCAGGGTCACAGACAGTGTTTAGGTCCCACCTGTTAGCTATTAGGTCACCTGCCCTGCTCTTACAACGGGGGTACCATTTGTTCTGGAGAAAGGTTTCCCTCTTTCTCTTTTTCTCTCTCTTCTCTCCTCTCTTCTCTTCTCTTCTTTCTCTCTCTCCCTCTCTCTCCCTCTCTGTCTCTCTCTCTCTGCCTCTCTCCCTCATTTCTCATTCCCTCCCTCTCCCTCTCTCTCACATATCAACTCACTTAGTGGAATATTTTTCAGTGATTTTTCCAACCACAGAACACATGGTAGAAACTGCAATGTTTGAGTAAACTAAGCTGGTTTATTGAGCAACTGTCAGGTATCTCAGGCTCCCCTGGAGCACTTCCTCCATTACGGCCCCTTAAGAATGCAGGTTCTGGGCCGGTGAGATGGCTCAACGGCTTAAGCGCCTGCCCGGCAAGCGCGAGGGCCCGAGTTCGACTCCCGGAACCCACATACGAAAAAGGGGCCGGTGATATCGCTCAGCGGCCCGGGCACCTGCTGGCGCGCGAGGTCCTGAGGTCGACCCCCGGTACCCACAAAAAAAAAAAAAAAAAAGAATGCAGGTTCTGCTCAGCGACACAGTGCCTGCCTGGCAAGCGCAAGGTCATGAGTTCGATCCCCGGTACCAAAAAAAAGAAGGCAGGTCCTCATTTCTCAGCACATCCCTTCTCTCTAAACCTCTTCTTAGTAGGTGACTGGATGAGAGTTGAGTTTCCTGTGTTGGTCCCTTTCGATTGCAGCACTCATGGTGGAACCAGGTGTGTTGTCCCCCTTTTCAAAGGATTCTGTGCAAGCAGAGACGCCCTTTGGTTGGCCAGTCATTCCCAGCATGATAGAATTGACACCCAAGTCAATCTGAGACAGGGACACAGGTTCTAGATAAGACAACACAGTACAGAGCTACTGATTCCAACACACTAGACTAGGGCTAACTACCTAATCAGTTGGTACGTGAAACCCACATTAATAAGTGGAAAGACAAAGCAAGGTGTCTGCTGTGGTTGTTTTTATGCAGATGAGCGAGGAGCCCTGTGGCTGTTCTTTCACCATTGCTCCATTCCACTGCCCAAATGCCATCTTTCCTAGGTTGAGCAACTAAAACTACTTTACACAACGTAGGAAATGAGACTATGCAAAGAACAAGCCAAGAGATTATCAAACTTCATTTCCAAATATATCCCTCCTACAAATATTAGGCGAAAGAAAACCACTTTAATTAGAAAAACACATGGGAAAACTGATAATAAGTGCTCTGTAATAAGGCTTAGAGAGAGACTTCTCCAGGCAGGGGGCTTCTATGTCAATAAACCAAGATGAAGAGAATTTCTTAGATGCATTGCTACTGAATTCTTTTCTAAAAGAAAAAGAGGAAGAGAGAGCATTTTCAATGGAAACTGACTCATGGTTACTAGAATGACAACGCATATCCAATGTAATTATATTTACCTATTTGTTTTCCTTCAAATATTAACTTATTTTGGTGAAGAAAAGCTTTTACCCCTATGCCATATCAGCCTTACTTTTTCTTACTTTTTCCTGATAAATAATTCCTACCTCTCTTCTCCCTTTGTCCTGTAGGATCAGCTAGCGTTGTGGTAGATGGTAGCTATATATCGTGTGTACCTTCACGCACCATCCAGAAGTAAATGCATTGCTAAGTGCTTTTGTGAGTCACCAAAGACGCAATGGTTGATGAGTGTCTCCACGTCTAACCTCTGACTCAAAAAACCACTCTTGTGAAAGAGAATATTTTTTAAACTCTTATTTGTACTTTGATGAATACATATTTCAAAAGGAAGCTGGAAATCAAATTTATCTGCCAATTCAAAAGAAATTCTCATCCCAAACTGTGTATGTGTTTAAAAATATATGTACATAAGTGTGTATTTATAATATTCACACACACACTTTCACACTTCCTCTAATTTCTTCCCTTCAATTAATATTTATAAGCATATTAATTTGAAAGTCAATCTGAGACAGGGATAGAGTTTCTAGATAAGACAACACAGATGGTGGCACACATCCTCACAGACTATTTTTATGTCGACTCTCTTACAAGCAATCTGTTTTATCAGACCCATTCCAATGGGTCCACACTATAAAGAACTCCAAAAAAGAAAATTCTGAGATTCTCGAAACACTTGGCTGTGAACAGATTTTATGGGCATAGCTTTCCCCTTTGCCAAGTTTCTTATGTATTAAAAAAAAAGAAAGAAAGAAAGAAAGAAAGAAAGAAAGAAAGAAAGAAAGAAAAAATCTAAGAATTTAGCTCAAAATTTCCTTCCTCCATCCTGCTTAAGAAACTTGTAATGGCATCGCTAGGTGCTGATCCAGCTTTGGACTAGGAGGATAATGGAAATTTGCTATGGGGTATGATGAAAATGTATTAGGCACAACAGCTGTGTAATCAAGGAACAAATTAACAAACAAGACACCACCATACAAGCAATATCGGAGGGTCAGGGTTCAGGAACAATCTGGCTGCAGATTGTTGTCTGGAAACGATCATAAGTAGACCAGACCCGGAGCCTATTTGTTACAGCGCATGTAGTCAATGAGTATGTAATCACGGGAGTAGCCTCAAGAGGACGGCCAGTTCCTGACTAACCATTAATGATCAGTAATAAAAGTGACAGTGTTTGTTCCGTGGGGGAGGGGGCCGCTTTCTATTGAGGAGAACACAGCACAATTGAGTCAAAAGCCATTCATCTCTGCAGGGATGGTGCCACCCTTGCCTAATGCAAAATAAATGAGTCTGGGGCTAAGCTGTGTTTTAGTGGTTAAAGATGGCCCACATTGACATGTCGAGGCTCTGCATTTTGAACCAAGGCAATACAAAGACAAAAAAAACAAGTCAAATACAAATATGAAAGCATTATTAGAGATTCTCGGTTATTATCACTAAGCAGAAATAATGCCAGCACTTAGACTCACGTGCTAACAGTTTTAATGTCACTGTCTTCTACACAGATTGAGCTCTGTTAAATAGCTAAATAATTAAAGAAGTTATTAAGAAGCCATTTCGCCATTTAAATAAGTAACTCAATTAGTAGGCAAGCTGAGCTCTCGTGATATACCCAGGAAAATGAAGTGAATTTTACTGGCTCAGGAAAATGTTCAAACTAAATATTAACTCTTACGGTTCCTTGAAATTCAACAAATATCTGTGAAAGTGTTTATGGGAATATAATACTGCACTATAATGTAAAGAAAAGTTGGGTTGGTGAGACAGCTCAGCGGCATAAGCACTTGCCTAGCAAGCGTGAGGTCCTGAGTTCGACTCCTGGTACCCACAAAAAAGAAAAAAAAGAAAAAAGAAAAGTTAAAAAAAAAAGGTTTAGAAAGGAGTCTTCACATTTTATTTCAATTATGTAACTCAACCTAACTATAATCATATTTGAAGGAAATTTATGTTTTTTAGGTTAAGAAAACTGCCATAGAAAGTCTAAAATTTCTTGAATCAGTGGTAAGCTTGTGGCCCTGGAGCTAAAGGATCAGATGGGACTCGAGATGATTTCAAAACATTTCACTCCCACATTTGTGATTTAAAATAATACTTCACACTACCCAAATATTTACCTACCCTATTGAATAAATGCATTTGAGAATAAAATTAAATCAATTAACAAAACTTTGTTGGATTCTTGGTAAGAACTGGCTGCTGAATCTGTTAGAAACTGAAATAAATTATCAGGTAAGATAATTTATTAACTAAATTTACTCTTATGGCACCCTTTGTAGTTGCCTGTCACAGAATAGGGACATACCTTAAAAGTACTTGCTGCCCTGATAAAAATGTATCTTAAAATTTAATGAGATTTTATTCTCTAATTTGCAAAATCTAGTCAAATTCCAGCTTTCAAGTACAAAATTAAATGTTTGTGGGTGCCATACTTGGTGATTTAAGAAAATGTACTAAGATGTTTACATTGTTTAAAATTTTAAAATGCTCAAATCAACCCAAAAGACAGAGTTATACCCTAAAATATATTTTTAAATAAAACTACAGGGCATAAAAACAAATCATCTGTTCCTTCTATAGCTAGAAGTATAAAAATGTATGTTTTGCTATTTAATTTTAGCCTTTCTATTTGCCCAGATTTACAGATATGCCTATGATTTAGTCTGAGTCCTGGGCATAAAATTTAGGACAGTTCCGCTGTTAATGAAATCTGCTGCCTCATCTGTATTTATGAAGTCACCGAACCCCAGTTTATTTCCACCTGACCAGGCTCCAAAATGGTGAAGGCAACAGGGAAGTCTGCACCACAGCATCATAGGGGGGGCTAAGCAGAGAGCTCGCAGCATAGAAGGAGGCGCGCCCACAGGTGACTCTACCTGTCCAACAACCCACTTGTCTACTGCGATAGCAGGAAGTAACCTACAGAGGTAGATTTCTCTGATTGTACTAACGCTTTATGTAATCCTTCCGCTATCGTGCCATCTGTATGTTTGAGGCTGACCTTTATAAACTTCTACATAATAACATACACGAACATGTAAATAATTTTATTGTGAAATCATATAATGATACTCTCAAAAGACATTGACTGGAAGCCCAAACAGATATGCCTTTCATTTATGCATCGAGTTTTATAGCTTTCTTTTTCTTCCCTTGCTGTCAAGGTAGCCACCATCTTTTCTTAATTCTTTGTGCTATTTGCTCTCTCAACTTCTAAAATGTTTGTTGTTTAAAACAGAAACAGACTTTCAGTGGAAGATAGTGTCCCTATAGAGTCAAATACGTGATACAGAGGCTTCGACGTGTGAACTGTGTGTCGATTGTTTATTCACTTACAGTTTTGTCCCCTGTTGCTTTTGAGAATTGAGACTGTATTTCAGAGTTGGGGTGGTTAAAATATGATCACAAGTTACTGTATTGTTACTACATGCATGTACTTGCTCTTTTAATCAGTTTGTATCTTTTACTTTCTTTCTGAGGCTTTGGAATTTTATTCTTTTTTTTTTTTTAAAGAGAAGAAAAAACAAAACAAATCAAAAGAAGAACAAATTTTCAAAGCAACATAATAGGAGGGTAACAATGGTTAATACATTACGTATTACTATCTTTAAGTTAGTTATTCAGGATACCAGACATTAGCATTCAATTGTCCAAACATTATTGGCACAAACCTTACTCTTCAATGAACTAAGTAAAATTGGTAGTGTATCTATCTTAACCATCTTATATATATATACAATTTTTTTCCCTTTCCCTTCTTTCTTTTCCCTATTCCAGTCTCTCTTTCCTTTTGACCAGTTTCTTTTTGATTCACCATGTCTATTGTACATTTTGGATCTTATTTACTCTTTCAGTTTCTCATACTAGAGAGACAATACGATGCTTACACATGTGCTTCTGGTTTATTTCACTTATGAGTATTTTCTCGAGTTGCATCCATTTACCTAGAAAAGTCTCCAGTTTATCCTTCTTTATGGCTGAATAGTACGTGATACTCTACACAGAAGACCCCAAAAACTCCACTAAAAAACTGCTAGATTTAATAAGCAAATTCAGTAGTGTAGCTGGATACAAAGTCAATACTCAAAAGTCCATAGCCTTCCTCTACACAAATAACAAACTTACTGAAAGAGAAATTAGGGAAACAACACCTTTCACAATAACATCCAAAAAAATGAAGTACCTAGGAATCAACCTCACAAAGGATGTAAAAGACCTCTATACTGAAAACTACAGTACTCTGGAAAAGGAGATTGAAGAGGATATCAGAAAATGGAAAGATATCCCTTGCTCCTGGATAGGAAGAACCAATATAGTGAAAATGGCCATACTTCCAAAATTGTTACACAGATTTAATGGAATTTTATTCTTGACAAACATTAGCATTTTTTCCTTCCTTTTAAAATTTCACTAGTGCATGTTAATATTACACAATGATGGGGCTTATTTTGGGAAGGTGCTGCATGCATTTAACATCGTAATCAATTTCAGTCCCATTATCCCCTGCTCCCTTTCCTCCCCACCCTAACTTGTCCCCTTCTCCAAATCTAGAAGTCTACCTTCTGGTTTTCTGTCCTCTCCCTCATTTCAATTATTTATTTATTTATTCATTATTTATTTATTTGGCTTCTCATATAAAAGAAATCATGCGGTAAACTGAGTCTGGTTAATTTCATTTCACATGATGGTTTCTAGTTCCATCCATTTAAAAACAACTGATCCACAGAGCATGTCTAAAAATTATTGGAATATTGCACAGAAGTATTTTAGGAAAATTAGGAGAACACTGTACACACAGAGATGAGTATTTACTATGGCTATACTGTTTCTAACTTGAGAGAAAGTGCTCACAAAAATTATGGATGGGACATTGCCATCATTTTCCGTTCTTAGTTACTGACAATAAGAAAAATAGGTTATTCTACTCACTTCAAATCAAAAGCATTTTAAGTCTCAGAATTCTCTAAAGAACTGCTAGAAAGTAATATAAGGTGCCCCATTGTATTTTTATGAGCATTTATTTTGAAGTTCAGAACTACAGATGTATACAAAAACAACCAAATCAAACATCAACCCAATTGTTAAATCAAGTGTAAATATAACTTGCTCTATATGACAATAAGATACACTAACAGCAATAAATTCATTATATGCCCATCACATGATCTTTTCTAATATATTCAACACAATCTTAGAGATGTTTCAATTCTACTTCTAATGGATCACCAGTTGTTTTCTAACATTTCAGCTCTAGGTTTCTCCATTATGCTGTTAAGCCAAACAGCTAATGTTCTGCAAAGTGCAGAAACACAAGAAATATAACTGTGAAAGTAAAACATTTTCAGTGCAAATTATTGCACCATGTAACTGTTTCACAAATGCAGATTTCTGATGTGAACCAAAATGATAGACCATGAATCAAAATTAAAGACAAAAATATGGGGTTCTATCCAGAAAGTCATTCTCTCTTTAAGTTGAAATTCTATATTATTGTTTTGAACTATAAGTATTTAAAAACAACCTTCATAGGCCAACCTGATTTCTAAGTTCAGGCAATTTTTCACTATCACCAGGTACAGACAGCCATTTGCCTAGATGCAGACAACTATCATGTTAAAATAAAAGTATGAATCTAAGGCTAAAACAATTAAAGCTACTATATGATACTATACAAATGTTCATTTTTATTTTCATAAAAAAAAACAAGATGTTAACTATTATGGACCAAGTAACAGAGCTTTAAAACGTATCAAACAAAGCTTAATATAATTACAAAGAGAGTTGAAAATATATTTATAGTGAGTGATTTATTTCTGTCAGTCTATGTCATTATAATAAATGTATATATGGGGAGAGCACTAAGATTTTAAACACATTTACATTATATTTCCTACAAACAAAGAACACAATGTATGTCTCTAGAATACTTATAAGAAATAAACAGTATTTTGAAAATTTGGAAAATTTGCGTTTTTTTATTCCATTGGTAGATTCAGAGAAAAACTCAATAAATTTTTTAAGGAATAAAATGTCACACTCCGAAAATAATTCAATAAAATCAGAAATTAATAATAAGGTTTTAAATGAGAATCTGACTACTTTTTTAAAAGCATCTTGTCCAAAAAAATAACGAAGTTAAGAAGCCTAAATTTATTCAACCAACTTTTATTTGACCCTTAAACAATAACAAGCACCATGCTTTAGGTCCCAAAGGAGGAGAACTCCTCAGTGCATCCAGTGGGTATTGAAACCTAAAAAAAAATGAAAAGAAGCACAAAGCAGAAAAATAAATATCTGTAAGCCAAAATAAAATGTGTCACAAGTGCTGCGACAGAATGTATAAGATAGAGTGAGTAACCAAGTCAATGGGGGAACAATATAATTTTATGAAGGAAGTGACCTCTGAAATGATTTGACTTGAATTAGGAAGAATGTTAGCCTGCTGTACAGCTCTATGGCTTTAAATGAGACTCCTAAGCAGTAGAGAAAGATGCAAATCATCCCAGCAAGGTCAAGAATGACGCAGGTTGATCTAAACCTTAAAAGATGAGCAGAAGTTTGGCAAATAAACAAAAAAATAAAGAATGAAGGACAAGAACACAGATAAAGGGCCCCTCCCACCGCAGCAACTGGGATCGAGGTAAACAGCGTGGGAAGGCCCAGAGACCGGTGGGAACGTCAGCCACACAGCAGGGTCCCCAGCCAGGGTGCACAGGATGGAGAGGTGGGACTAGCAGCATGAAATTGTTAGAATCAACAGTGACAATACGAGCCAACAGGTGGTAAGTTAGGTGAACCAGCGCTGTGTTTGGGAACAAAGACATACAGAATAGAAGCAGGTGGGTGGGGCTTCCCCATTTTGCTTTTTGCTTTTTTTCTTTATTTTCTTTTTTCTTTTCTTTTTTTGTATCTTTTTTTTCTCTTTTCTAAATGGCTGGGGAGAAATCCAGCCACAGAAAATTAATCCCATCCCTCAAACCCAGAGACCAAGTTCAGACAATCTCTTGCTTACTTCTTCATTCTTTCTCTTCTACCCTCTTCTCTAGTTTCCCAAAGCTTGCGTGATCATCTTTTGTCCTCCAGCCTGGCTTCTACTCTCTTTTCACTTATCTTTGTTTTATCCACTATCTTTCTTAAATTTCCCCATCACAGGGTAAAACCACTCCACCACGGGGAAACACTTTGCATACTAGCTCCCAATTTACAATCGGTTCTACAATATAAATGTAGATTTTGCTCCTATGGTTAACGGTATAAAATTAATAGTTACCACAGGTTGTCAGTGTCTAAACTGTGCTAGATGCTATTGTTATTGCTAATTATACTACTTTAGCTACAATGTCATATCTGTTTTAATCAGTTGTTCTCTCTTCTGTAACAAAATTGGGAAGTTCTGGGGTAATAACTTCACCACACCCCAGCACCAAAGGACTGGGGACCGAGCCAAACAGATATCAACATCTCACTCTTCATTAATTGGAAAGGTAGGATCTTGGGACAGACACAAACCAAGAACCTCTTACACACCAAAGACATCCCCAAAGAACAAACCTTTCCTAGAGAGGCCTTGATACTAGTGATATAGTTACCTACTACAAAAACTTACAAGATCAACACAGAAAACAAAATAAAAACTTTTGAAATAGAAAATGACAAGATGCAGAAACAAAATGCAACCTTGGACCTCCAGCCCACCCAGTACAAGTCCAGGAGACAATGAGATAGAGGAAAATGGAAGACACACACCTGACATTTCTGAAACGATAGCAATCAAAGTAAAGAAACAAATCTATGAGGCTATAGAGGAAATCAGATCAGAAATAATCTCTCAGGTAAAAAAAGAAAGGAATTGCTCAGCAAATCTAGAGTAGAGATAGATTAAAAAATAGACAATGATAGGAAGAGGATGGAAACCATGAATGATCAATATAGGAAAGAGATAGAATACATGAAACAGATTCAAACAGATATCCAGGAAATTAAAAATTCCATTGAAAGCTGGCAAAACCACTTAAACAAAACTGAAGACAGACTTTCAGACCTTGAAGACAGGATCGTGGCTAGCAATCATGAAAGGAAATATATCTTGAAAATAACAAAATATCAGGAAATAACAATTCAACAACTGCAAGACGATGCAAAGAAAAATAATATAAGAATAACTGGTGTCAATGAAAAAGCAAGAGTCAACCAAATGACATAAAAAAAAACTATTTGCAGAAGTATTAGCAGAAAATTTCCTAAGCATGGGAAAAGAATCTGACATACAGATAAGTGAGGCATATAGAACACCAATTAGCCATAACCAAAATAAATCTACACCCAGACGTATATCCCAGAAATTCAGCACAAGAACAGAATATTAAAAGCTGTTAGAGAACAGAAACAGATTACTTATAAAGGAAGGCCCATCAGAATCACAGCAGACTTCTCAACACAAACCCTCAAGTCAAGAAGAGCTTGAAGTATTTCAGGTCCTGAAAGAAAACAACTTCCAACCCAGAATGATGTACCCTGCAAAATTATGGAGAAATAAGATACTTCAAAATAAGATACTTCAAAACTAATGGAGAAATAAGATACTTCCATGACAAAGAATAACTGAAGAAATTCATAACCACCAAACTAACACTACGAAGGGTACTGAAAGATATTCTAGACAGAGATAAAAATGACCACAATTCCAAGAACAACAACAAAGAGAAACCACCAAGCAGGGCAAGCAATTAAACAGAGGGGAAAAGTAGGGAACCAACAGCCAGAAAACAACATGACAAAGACAAGCCAACACATATCAGTTATAACCATCAATGTAAATGGCCTCAATTCACCAATCAAAAGAAATAGACTGTCAGAGTGGATAAAGAAACAAAATTCAACAACACGTTGTATACAAGAAACACATCTAACACAAAAAGAAATTCATAGACTGAAAGTCAAAGGATGTAAAACAATACTCCATACAACAAGAACCCAGAAAAAAAGCAGGGGTAGCTATTCTGTTTGCAGACAATATGAACTTCAAACCAAGAATGATCAAAAGAGATAAAGAAGGTCACTACATACTTGTTAGGTGAAAAAGTCAAGAGGAAGAGATAACAATCGTAAATATATATGCACCAAATATGGGACCACCTAACTACATAAGACAGATATTAATAGACAAGAAAAATCAAATAAGCAGTAACACGGTTGTAATGGGGGATCTTAATACCCCATTGTCACAAAGAGATAGATCAACTAGACAAATAATCAGCAAAGAAATAACAGAACTGAACCAAACCCGTGAACAAATGGACTTAGTAGACATTTATAGAGTGTTCCACCTAACATCAGAATACACATTCTTCTCAGCTGCACATGAGACGTTCTCTAAAATAGACCATATACTAGCCCATTGAACATGCTTAAGTAAACGCAAAGTAATTGAAATTATCCCATGCATATTATCTGACCATAGTGCAGTGAAATTGGAAATTAATGACAAAAGAAACTGCAAAAACACCATAAACACATGGAAATTAAATAACACCCTACTGAACAGCCAGTGAGTTACAGATGAAATTAAAGAAGAAATTAAACAATATCTACAATCAAATGAAAATGCAAATGCAATGTACCAGAACCTGTGGGACACAATGAAAGCAGTCCTCAGAGGGAAATTTATAACGGTGAATTCTCAAATCAGGAAAACAGAATGAGCACAAATTAAACAAACTAATGCTGCACCTCAAGCTTCTAGAAAAAAAGAGCAAGTCAAGCCCAAAGCCCATACAAGGGAGGAAATTATAGAGATCAGAGCAGAAATTAATGGAATTGAGACTAACAAAACAATACAAAGTATTAATGAATCAAAGAGTTGGTTCTTTGAAAGAATAAAATTGATAAACCCCTAGCCAACTTTATCAACAAAAGGAAAGACAGAACTCAAATTCATGCAATAAGGAATGAAAAGGGTGAAAGCACTACAGATCCTGTGGAAATTCAAAAGATCATCAATACCTACTTCAAAAATCTTTACTCTCATAGCATGAAAAACACAGAAGAAATGGACAGATTCCTAGAAATGTATGAATCACCAAAGCTGAATCAAGAAGATATAAAATTCTGAATAACCCAATATCAGTTAATGAAATTGAAAACATAATTAAAAACTTACCAACAACAACAACAACAAAAAACTTACCAACAAGGAAAAGCCCAGGTCCTGATGGATTCACTGCTGAATTCTACAAGAAACTTAGAGAAGATTTAATGTCAATATTCCTCAAACTCTGTAATGAAATTGAAAGGGCAGCAATTCTCCCTAACTCATTCCTGGAGGCAAGTATTACCCTGATAACAAAACCAGAGACAGACCCAACCAAAAAAGAGAACTACAGGCCAATCCCCCTAATGAACATAGATTCAAAAATCCTCAATAAAATACTAGCAAATAGAATGCAGCAAATCATCAAGAAGATTATACACCATGACCAAGTGGGATTGATCCCAGGAATACAGGGATGGTTCAACATGCGCGAATCAATAAATGTAATACACCATGTCAACAAAGCAAAAGACAAAAATCACATGATCACCTCAATAGATGTAGAAAAAGCTTCTGATAAAGTCCAACACTCACTCATGATAAAAACCCTACAGAAAATCAGAATAGATGCTCTTTATCTCAATCTGATAAAAACCATCTATGATAAATCAACAGTCAACATCATATGAAATGGACAAAAACTGAAAGCTTTCATTCTAAAATCAGGAACAAGACAAGGATGTCCACTATCACCACTCCTAGTCAATATAGTTCTGGAAACATTAGCCAGAGCAACTAGACAAGAGAGAGAAATAAAATGAATAAGGATAGTCAAGGAAGAAGCTAAATTATCATTATTTCCAGATGACATGATACTCTACATAGAAGACTACAAAAACTCCACCAAAAAACTTCTACAATTAGTAACCAAATTCAGTTGCATAGCTGGATTCAAAGTCAACACTCAAAAATCAATAGCATTCCTGTACACAAACAACAAATTCACTGAGAGAGAAATTAGGGAAACTACACCCTTCACAATAGCATCCAAAAAAATGCAATACTTAGGAATCAATCTAACAAAGGAAGTAAAAGATCTATACATTGAAAATTACAGTACTCTGAAAAAAGAGATTGAAGAGGATATCAGAAAATGGAAAGAGGAGGATCTCAAGATGGTGGATGAGTAAGAAGCAGGCAGCGAAACTCTCTCTAAAAGTTACCATTGGAACACGGGAGTATAACGACCCGGAAAGCGCAGGAGGGGGGGAGATGCCTCCCCGAAACCCAGAAAAGTTCTGAAGCGCAATCTGGGACCCCCGGCACCAGTGACGGGTGACTTCCAACAAAGAAGAAGGAAAGAAGGAGCAGACCGCATGCGCACACCTTCTACTATCCCGGGAGTTGCAGCGCCGCGGAGGCTCAATTCTACGGACACACGGTGGCAGCTGGCGCCCAGGGAGCCCCCACGGAGGATCCTGAGACAGCGGCGGGGCAGGGGAGCGGCGGAGAACGGCGCTGACCGGCGGTGAGTGTCTCTCAGCCACAGCTGCCCCGCGCCAGAGAGCGACCAGCCGGGCGCCATTGTGGGGGGTGTGGCGAAACTCAGAGCAGCTCGGAAACTGCTCTGGGAACTTGTGCTCCGGACAGGACAGCACGGGGCCTCTCAGGCCCACGAAAGTGTGCTGAGGTCAGCAGGCGAACGAGACTGGACTCTCAGCCACACCTGTCCCGCGCCAGAGAGCGACTGGCCCGGCGCCATTGTGGGGGGCGTGGCGAAAAACCAGAGCGGCGGGAACCAGTGCAGGGAACCCGCGCTCCGGACAGCACGCTGAGCCTCTCAGGCCCAGGGATCGTGAAAGGGCGCTGAGAGCGGAGGCGAGCTAGACTGGTCTCTGCCTGAAAGTACGCGCCTCTGCTCACCGCCCGCCAGAGGGCGCTCCTGGCTTACTGGGACGGACCTGCACAGAACAGGACTTTGTCACAAGGTACCTGCCTACAACAGAGTCAACACCTGGAACTGATTCTTTTTATATTTTTTTTTTATTTTTTTTTTTTTCTCACTGATTTGTTTTTTGTTCTGGCGAAGGGTTTTTTTGTTTTTGTTTTGTTTTGTTTTGTTTTTTGGTGGGGTTTTATTTTTGATCTGTCTGTTTTATTGTTTTTATCTTCGTTTTTGTTTCTGTATGTGTATTTGCTCTTTCCTTCATTATTCTCTCTGGTTTTTTATATGAGTGTAAATAGCGCCTCTAACTTCTTTGTGATTGTGGTTGTGATCTATTCTTCCTTTTATCCCTTCCTTCTCTTTTTACCACCTGTCCTCTGCACTAGTGTCCCAATTTTAGTGGGATCCCTCTTGGTCCTCTAACCTTACATCTAATTCCTTCCTCTTCTCCCAATACTCTAATTCCTCCTTAACTCATTTTAAATTTAAACTCCTCAAGGAAAAATTGACATACATAGGACTTGTATACTGCATATAATTTTTCTGGTGTGTTTTAGATTTTGTTATATAACCACAACTCTATACAGCTAAAAGTGGTAAATAACTGGTTAGCTCAGTCTGTCATTTTTTAGGCTGTGTTTGATGCTTTAGTTAACATTATAGCCAAATGTGAAATAATTGTTCTAAACATCTTTCCTTCCTGATATTTCATGATTGAGATTGACTAAGGGACACAGAAAATACAGTGGCACAGTACCAAAGAATCAAGGACTGGGCCAAACAGGTAGCAACTTCGCATACCCAACGAATTGAAGAGGTAGGATCTGGCAGAAAGCTCAAAACATAAAAGCAAGCTCCACTTGGAAGATACTGCAGAGAAGTAGTCATCTTCTAAAGATCTTAAACACTAGCAATAAAGTAACCTACTATAGGTAATTTGCAAACATCACCCCAGGAATTAAAGAAAGAAAAAATGAGACGACACTTAAACAAGATGCAACCACACACATCCAATTCACCAAAGGCAAACCTAGGGAGCAACGAGGTGGGACAATCCGAAAGCCACCCTATCTGAAGTGGTAACAACAAAGCAACTGAATGAGGTTCTGGAAAAAATTAAAACAGAAATAATCTCACAGATAACTGCAGAGATAATGTCTACAATGAAGACCATGCTTAAGGACACTATAGCTGATACAGACAAAAAAATAGATGAACTTAAGAAAACTATAGAAACCATGAATGCTCAGCATAGGAAAGAAATGGAATCCATAAGGCAGATTCAAGCAGATATCCAAGAGATAAAAAATTCCACTGAAAGTATTTGTAGCAGAATAAGCCAATGCGAGGACAGGATCTCAGATATAGAAGACAGGCTTGGGCCGGTGAGATGGCTCAGCGGCTTAGGCGCCTGCCCGGCAAGCGCGAGGGCCCGAGTTCGACTCCCGGAACCCACATACGAAAAAGGGGCCAGTGATATCGCTCAGTGGCACGGGCGCCTGCTGGTGCGCGAGGTCCTGAGGTCGACCCCCTGGTACCCACAAAAAAAAAAAAAAAAAAAAAGACAGGCTTGCAATTAGTGATCATGAAATGGAAAAATTCTTAAAAATAGCAAGGGACCATGAAAAATCAATTCAGCAGCTGCTAGATGACTCAAAGATAAACAACTTAAGAATAATTGGAATAAATGAAAAAGCAGGAGATAGCATCAACGACATTAAAACCTTGTTCAAAGACATAATCAGGGAGAACTTTCCTGGAAGAGAAAAGGAATTTGACACCCCTATAAGTGAAGCTTTTAGAACACCAACTAGACATGATCAAAAAAAAACTTCAGCCAGACATATTATAGTCAAGATCCCAGAAATTCAACAGAAGGGCAGAATCTTAAAAGCTGTTAGGGAGAAGAGACAAATCACCTATGAAGGAAAACCCATCAGAATCACAGCTGACTTTTCAGCACAAACCCTCAATTCAAGAAGAGCTTGGAATGATGTATTGCAAGCTCTAAAGGAAAATAATTTTCAGCCCAGATTGATGTACCCTGCAAAACTATCTTTCAAACTTGATGGAGAAATAAAATACTTTCATGACAAAGAACATCTGAGAAAATTTATGACCACCAAACCAGCACTCCAAAACCTTCTGAAGGACATTCTAGAAAGAGATAGGAACCCCAACAGAAGGAATCCACCAGGCAGGGCAAATAATTAAATAGCCTGAAAGCGGAAAAACAAAGAGTGGGAACCAACAACAGGAAAATATCATGACAAGTCAATACATATCAGTTTTAACCATCAATGTTAACGGTCTCAATTCACCAATCAAAAGGCACAGACTGGCGAAATGGATCAAGAAGCAAGATCCAACAATATGCTGTATACAAGAAAC
Source organism: Erethizon dorsatum (assembly GCA_028451465.1). Classification (NCBI taxonomy): domain Eukaryota; kingdom Metazoa; phylum Chordata; class Mammalia; order Rodentia; family Erethizontidae; genus Erethizon; species Erethizon dorsatum. Next base: position 25,472,732 of record CM051838.1, on the reverse strand, counting down.
ACATTTAATTCAGAAAGAAATTCATAGACTGAAAGTCAAAGGATGGAAAACAATACTCCATGCCACAGGAACCCAGAAAAAAGCAGGGGTAGCTATTCTTTTTGCAGACAAAGTGAACTTCAAGCCAAGAAGGATTCAGAGAGATAAAGACGGTCATTACATCCTTGTAAAGGGAACAATCCAAGAGGAAGAGATAACGATCATAAATATATATGCGTCAAATACCAATGCACCCAGCTATATAAAACAAGTACTAAAGGACATGAAAAATCAAATAAGCACTAATACAATTATATTGGGAGATCTCAATACTCCACTGTCACAAAAAGATAGATCAACTGGACAGAAAATCAATAATGAAATAGTAGAACTGAACCAAACTTTTGAACAAATGGACTTAGTAGATGTCTACAGAGTGTTCCATCCCACAACATCAGAATACACATTTTTCTCAGCTGCACATGGGACGTTCTCCAAAATAGACCACATACTAGCTCATAAAACCTGCTTAAGTAAATGCAAAGGAATTGAAATTATCCCATGCATATTATCAGACCATAGTGCAATGAAATTGGAAATCAATGGCAAAAGATCCCACAAAAACTCCCTAAACACATGGAAATTAAACAGCATCCTCCTGAACAACCAATGGGTCACAGATGAAATTAAAGAAGAAATTAGTCACTTTCTACAACTGAATGATAATGACAGTACAACATACCGGAACTTATGGGATACAATGAAAGCAGTCCTAAGAGGGAAATTTATAGCATTAAACATTTATATCAGGAAAATAGAGCAAGCGCAAATAAACAACTTAAGGGTGAACCTCGAGCTTCTAGAAAAAGAAGAGCAGGTTAAGCCAAAAGCCCGTACAAGGGAGGAAATTATAAAGATCAGAGCAGAAATTAACGTATTGGAGAATAAAAAAACAATACAAAGAATCAATGAAGCAAAAAGTTGGTTCTTTGAAAGAATAAATAAGATTGACAAACACTTATCCAACCTTATTAAAAAAAGAAAAGAAAAGACTCAAATCCATGCAATTGAAAATGAAAAGGGTGATATCACGACGGACCCTGCAGAAATCCAGAAGATCATCTATACCTATTTTGAAAATTTATATTCTACTAAGATGGAAAATGCAGAAGAAATGGACAGATTCCTAGATTCGTATGAATTACCAAAGCTGAATCAAGAAGATTTAAAAATCCTAAATAAACCAATATCAACCAATGAAATTGAAGATGTAATTAAAAACCTCCCAACAAAGAAAAGCCCAGGCCCTGATGGATTCACTGCCGAATTCTACAAGAAATTTAGAGAAGACCTAACGCCCCTACTTCTCAAACTTTTCAATGAAATTGAAAGGGAAGCAATACTCCCAAATTCATTCCTGGAAGCAAGCATTACCCTGATACCAAAACCAGAGAAGGACCCAACTAAGAAAGAGAACTACAGGCCAATCTCCCTAATGAACATAGATGCAAAAATCCTTAATAAGATACTGGCAAACAGAATCCAACAAATCATCAAGAAGATTATACACCATGACCAAGTTGGATTCATCCCAGGGATGCAGGGATGGTTCAACATACGTAAATCAATAAATGTAATACAGCATATTAACAGAACCAAAGACAAAAATCACATGATCATCTCAATAGATGCAGAAAAAGCTTTTGACAAAGTCCAGCACCTTTTCATGATAAAAACCCTACAGAAAATTGGAATAGAGGGTCTTTATCTCAATCTGGTAAAAGCTATCTATGACAAACCAACAGCCAATATTATACTAAATGGCCAAAAACTGAAAGCCTTCCCTCTAAAATCAGGAACAAGACAAGGATGTCCACTGTCCCCACTCTTATTCAACATAGTTCTGGAAACTTTAGCCAGAGCGATTAGACAAGAGAAAGAAATAAAAGGAATAATGATTGGAAAGGAAGAAGTTAAATTATCATTATTTGCAGATGACATGATACTCTACACAGAAGACCCCAAAAACTCCACTAAAAAACTGCTAGATTTAATAACCAAATTCAGTAGTGTAGCTGGATACAAAGTCAATACTCAAAAGTCAATAGCCTTCCTGTACACAAATAACAAACTTACTGAAAGAGAAATTAGGGAAACAATACCTTTCACAATAACATCCAAAAAAAATGAAATACCTAGGAATCAACCTCACGAAGGATGTAAAAGACCTCTATACTGAAAACTACAGTACTCTGAAAAAGGAGATTGAAGAGGATATCAGAAAATGGAAAGATATCCCTTGCTCCTGGATAGGAAGAACCAATATAGTGAAAATGGCCATACTTCCAAAATTGTTATACAGATTTAATGCAATTCCAATCAAAATTCCAACAGCATATCTCACAGAATTAGAGAAAACAATCCTAAAATTCATTTGGAATCAGAAGAGACCTAGAATAGCAAAGGCAATTCTGGGCAACAAAGGCAAGGCAGGGGGCATCACAATCCCCGACTTGAAATTATACTATAAAGCTACTGTGATAAAAACAGTGTGGTACTGGCAAAAAAACAGACCTGAAGATCAATGGAACAGATTAGAAGATGCTGAAACAACCCCAGACATACTAAGCCACCTTATCTTTGACAAAGGTGCCAAACACATTCGCTGGAAGAAAGATAGCCTCTTTAATAAATGGTGCTGGAAAAACTGGCTCTACACATGCCGAAGATTAAAACTAGATCCATATCTTTCACCATGCACTAAACTAAATTCAAAATGGATCAGAGATCTAAATATTAAAACAGAAACATTAAATCTGCTGGAAGGTAGGATAGGTAAAACCCTTGGAGACATTGGTGTAGGCAAAGACTTTATGAATAAAAACTCAACCGCATGGGAACTATCCCAAAGAATCAATAACTGGGATCTCATCTTATTAAAAAGCTTTTGCACAGCAAGAGAAACCACCAACAGAGTGAAGAGACAACCCACAATGTGGGAAAAAATGTTTGCCAGCTGTTCCTCAGACAAAGGATTACTATCGAGAACATATAAAGAACTCAAAAAAATCAGCCCTCCCAAATTTAAAGACCCACTCCAAAAATGGGCATCTGAGATGAATACACATTTCTCAGATGAAGAAATACTAATGGCAAACAAATATACAAAAAAATGTGCAACATCACTAGTCATTCGAGAGATGCAAATTAAAACAACACTGAGATACCATCTCACCCCAGAAAGAATGGCTACTACTAAGAAATCAACTAATAACAAATGCTGGAGGGGCTGTGGGGAAAAAGGAACCCTTCTTCACTGTTGGTGGGAGTGTCGACTGGTACAGCCACTGTGGAAGTCAGTGTGGAGATTCCTCAGAAAACTAGGGTTGGAGGTCCCATTTGACCCAGCTATTCCCCTTCTGGGCATCTTCCCAGAAGAATTAAAAACATCGTACCACAGCGATATATGTGCACCCATGTTTATAGCAGCACAATTTGTAATAGCCAGATCTTGGAAACAACCCAAATGCCCATCAACTGAGGAATGGATAAGAAAGATGTGGTATTTTTATACAATGGAGTAGTATTCAGCCATAAAGAAGGATAAACTGGAGACTTTTATAGGTAAATGGATGCAACTCGAGAAAATACTCACAAGTGAAATAAACCAGAAGCACATGTGTAAGCATCGTATTATCTCTCTAGTATGAGAAACTGAAAGAGTAAATAAGATCCAAAATGTACAATAGACATGGTGAATCAAAAAGAAACTGGTCAAAAGGAAAGAGAGACTGGAATAGGGAAAAGAAAGAAGGGAAAGGGAAAAAAAATTGTATATATATATATATAAGATGGTTAAGATAGATACACTACCATTTTTACTTAGTTCATTGAAGAGTAAGGTTTGTGCCAATAATGTTTGGACAATTGAATGCTAATGTCTGGTATCCTGAATAACTAACTTAAAGATAGTAATACGTAATGTATTAACCATTGTTACCCTCCTATTATGTTGGTTTGAAAATTTGTTCTTCTTTTGATTTGTTTTGTTTTTTCTTCTCTTTAAAATAAAAAAAAAAATGGAAAGATATCCCTTGCTTATGGATAGGAAGAACCAACATTCTGAAAATGGCCATACTCCCAAAACTGTTATACACATTTAATGCAATCCCGATCAAAATGCTATTTACATACCTCACGGATCTAGAGAAAACATTCCTAAAATTCATTTGGAAACAGAAGAGACCTAGAATAGCAAAGGCAATCCTGGGAAACAAAGGCAAGGCAGGAGACATCACAATCCCTGACTTGAAATTATACTACAAAGCTACTGGAATAAAAATCAACATGGTACTGGCAAAAAGCAGACCTGAGGATCAGTGGAACAGATTAGAAGATGCAGACACAACTACAAACACACTCAGCCACCTTATCTTTGACAAAGGGGCTAAACATGTTCACTGGAAGAAAGATAGCCCCTTTAATAAATGGTGCTGGAAAAATTGGCTTTCCACGTGCTGAAGACTAAAACTAGACCCATGCCTATCACCATGCATTAAACTAAAGTCAAATGGATCAAAGATCTAAATATTAAAACAGAATCACTAAATCTACTGGAAGAGAAAGTAGGTAGAAATCTTGAAGACATAAGGGTAGGCAGAGAGTTCATGAACAAAAACCAAACTGCACAGGAAGTCCTTCAATAATCAACAACTGAGACCTCATCTTATTAAAAAGTGTTGCACATCAAAAGAAATCACCAACAGAGTGAAAAGAAAACCCACAGATGGTGAAAAAAATTTAGCCAACTGTCCCTCAGACAAAGGACTTCTACCTAGAACACATAAAGAATTGAAAAAATCAAGCCCCCCAAATTCAAAGACCCAATCCAAAAATTGGCATCTGAGATGAATACACGATTCTCAGAAGAAAAAATACAAATGGCAAATAAATATGTGAAAAAATGTTCAACATCATTGGTCATTCAAGAAATGCAGATTAAAACAACACTGAGATTCTATCTCGCCCCAGAAAGAATGGTTATCATCAAGAAATCAACCAATAACAAATGCTGGCGGGGCTGTGGGAAAAAAAGGAACCCTTCTCCACTGTTGGTGGGGGTGTTGACTGGTGCAATCACTATGAAATCAGTGTGGAGATTCCTCAAAAAATTAGGATTAGGGGTCCAATTCGACCCAGCTATTCCCCTTCTGTGTATCTTCCCAGAAAAATTAAAAACATCATACCACAGTGATATATGTGCATGCATGTTTATAGCAGCACAATTTGTAATAGCTAAATCTTGGAAACAACACAAATGGCCATCAACCGAAGAATGGATAAAAAAGATGTGGTATTTCTATACAATGGAGTACTATTCAGCTATAAAGAAGGATAAACTCAAGGCTTTTATAGGTAAATGGATGCAACTACAGACCATAGTCATAAGTGAAATAAATCAGACTCATATGTGTAAACATCGTATTGTCTCCCTAGTGTAAGAAACTGAAAGAGTAAATAAGATCCAAAATCTACAATAGATATTGTGAAAGGGAAAGAAACTGCTCAAAAGGAAAGAACAACTGGAATGGGGGAAAGGAGAAAAGGAAGGCAAAAGAAAAAAGAAGATATATATATATATTCTTCTATATATATATATGTATATATATACACAAGATAGCTAAGATAATTATACTACTAATTTCTTTTAGTTCATTGAAAAGAACAGTTTGTGCTTACATTGTTTGATCAATTCTGCATGCCTATATCTTGTAATCTGAGCAACTAGTTTGAAGATAACAATATGCAATAGAGTAACCATTGTTAATTTCCTACTATCTTGTTTTGAAATTCTGTATCATTTTTGTCGTTTTTTTCTCTTTAAAATAATTTTTTAATGGGGGTACTGGGAGTCGAACTCGGGACCTTGTGTTTGCCAGGCAGGCACTTATGCCTCTGAGCTATCTCACCGACCTCTAAAATAATTTTTAAAAAGGAAAAAAGAACAAAGATAATCGTATGGGTTTATTTGAAGAATGTCAGCAAGTTAATGATGAATGAAACAGAAGTGTATTGTAGAAAAGTGAGAGGTTGAAATAAAAGGAGGCAGATGATAAAGAACGCTTGGTTTCATTTATAAGGGACCAGACGTCCTCATGTAGACGTAGTGAACATCCAACAACCTACACATATCACCAGTATCTGTTGAATCAATGTGTTGGTTGTCTGTTGATGTGCAACTAATTGCCCCAAACTAGCAGCTTGAAACACAAAATATGAACTGTCTTACAGTTTCTGAGCTTCATGGATCTGAGAGTGGATTATGAAGGTTACATCTCAGTGTCACACATGAGGTTATAGTCGAGCTGCTTTCAGGGAGACTATCACAATTCTTGACTATGCCTGGACACAGTGCTTCAATCTCTCTCCTGTGACTGGTAGCAGAGACTTCACTTCTTCACGCTGTGACCTCTCCCAAGAGCTGCTCACAGCCTGGCTTCCTCCAGAGTAAACGCTGTAGGTGGCGGAGGTGGGAAAGCAACAGAATACCCCAGGCAGAAGCTTCGGTCCTTTTTAATTTAATCTCAGAAGTGAAATTACCCTTCCGTCCGCCATATGCTATTGGTACCACCAAACCGAGTACAGTGTAGGAGAGGACTGCACAAAAGTATGAATATCAGAAGGCAAAAGCAACTAGTGGTTAATTTGAAGTCTTGCTTACTCAATAAAGAATGGTTTTAGGCTACAACTTCTTCAGGAGAACAAGAATGGGGAAGGCAATATGGTTGGCAACAAATGAGATCAAAAGTGACTCTGGCCAAGATCGAGGAACCAGATTTATCTTCTCACATAAAACTTAAAAAAAAAAAACAGGTAAAATGTATGAAACAGTGGTTTTTTAAAAGATTGGGAGAAAGGGCAGTGGTTCCTGAGAGATAAGAAATAAACGGGGGGGGGGGGGGGTAGAATTGTCCAGATAACTGGCTGGAGAGAGTTCCAAGGGAATGTCACCGTAGAAGGAACCTAGGTAGAGTCCAGCAGACGCTCAGACCTGAGTAGATGGAGACAACGAGCCGAGACTGAGGAAAGAACCAGCTGAAAGGATAAAAAGAAGAATTTTCTAGAACTCACACAGAACCACAAAACCTAAAATAGAAAACCTGAGCCCTGTTCCCACAAGCTAAAATAGAAAACCTAATCATTTACAGAACACTGGGTAGAATACTCAGAAGCATTTTGCCTCAAATAAGGGAGAAAAATTAGGTGAAAGCTATACACTTTTCTGGTTTTACCTAATGAAACTTCAAAATGAGGCTGTGTTACTGCCTCCAAGTAACTTAATGGCAGCCCAAAACAAAGTGTAAGAATATTTATAGGAACACAGAAAGATCTAGGATCCAGCAAGGTATAGTTTTTAATGTCTAGCATCCAGTGAGAAACCATGAGATGTGTAAAAGAGAAGGAAAATATGACCCATAATTGGGGAAAAAAATGAACCAAAACCTAAGAAACTACTCACAGGATAGAAGTAGTAAATAAGGGCTTTAAACTTGGTATGTTCAAAGAGCTAGAAAAAGATCAAACACATTAACAAGAGACATAAAAATGTTTAAAAGACCCAAATCAAGCCTGTAAAAATGAGATGTAAGGTGTCCAAGATGAAAAAAACACATATTTTAATGGAGTCAGAGGCAGCATAGGTATTGCAAAAGCAAATATTAGTGAACTTGAAAACATAGTATTGGACAACTTCAAGTGGCCTCATATGCTTATAACTAGATTCTCTGATAGAGAAGTGTATAGAAGGAAAATGTTCAAAGAAATAATATCTGAAATGTTTCTAAATTGATTTAAAACTATAGAAGCTCAACATACCCCAAGTACCAAGAAATAAAGACAGAAAAAAGGCCAAGATAATCAAATTGCTTAAAACCAGCAATTAAGAGAAAATCTAAAAAGTAGTTGAAGAAAATATATTACGTACAGCAATACATTATGGGCAGATAAATATGAGAGCAGATTCCTCATTAGAAACAATCCAAGCCAGAAGAAAGGGGCATAATATCTTTACAGTGCTGAACACTGTCAATCTATAATCCTATGCCCACTGAAAATATCTTTCGAAATCAAAAGTGATGTAGAAATGACCAGAGATACGAGCACCCACGCAAGTGAGTACACATACATGTACTGCCCAGCCTATATACTGAGAAGACAGTGCTACCCCAGCACCAGCAAACACACCCAGCACCCAGACCATGGCTTCTTCATCAGTTCACCAAGGCTGCCGTAACCAAGCACACGAGTTACATGGCCAGAGCAACAGGAATTTATTTTCTCACAGTTCTGGAGGCTGGAAGTACAAGAGCAGGTGTCAGCAAGGTTGTTTTCTTGTAAGGGCTGTGAGAAATTATCCATTCCATGTCTCACACCTAGCTTCTTCTTGTTTGCAGGAAATCTTTGTCATTCCTTGGCTTCCAGATGCATCCCTCTATTTCTGCTTTCATATTTACGTGGCATTCACCTTGCATGACCCTTTTATAAGGTCACCAGTCATATTAGATAAAGGGCCCTCCCCTCCATGACCTCATCTTAATTTAACAAATTATATCTATAATGCCACCATTACCAAGGAACGTCGCATTCTGTTATATTGGTGACTAGGGCTTCAACATGTGAATTTGGGGGAGGAGACACAATTCAACCCATAACAACTTCCAAATACAATTCAAACAAAAGAAAGAGGAAGGAAGGAGAGAGGGCAATATTACAAAGAATCAACAACCTGGATCTCATCTTATTTTTTTCTCATCGTACTAAAAGCACCTCATCTTCTGCACAGCAAAATAAATCATCGACAGGGTGAAGAGACAACCCACAGTGTGGGGAAAATTTTTTGCCAGAAATTTTGAAATACAGAAGATAAATTTTTGGTACCTTGAAATGGGCCAGGAAGGGTATATTTACATGAAAATCTGCAAATGCTGCAAATGAGGGCCTTTATGTATTGATCCACATTTGGTGAGCTATTTGTTAAACCTTTAACAGCACGCAGTGGATAAAGGATGAGACTAGGAGAGGCAAAGACCGACACCCTGTTCTAGTCTACGCCCCAAGCTAACTGGAAGGTTCACATCTATGAAGTTGCAACATTTACCAAAATCTATTACCAAAAAGATCAGTAACCTTACAAGTCAAATTTTTAGAAAACAAACCTAAGTATAATAAAACGACAAAATACACTACGTAAGAATCCTAGCAATGAGACTGTAAATATGATTCAAACCTTTACTTCAAATACCTGAAATCTTCTTCCAAAAGTCATGTTCCCTAGAACTATCCAAACCACCAGTCCTCAGTTCCAAATTTAGACAAAAACTAAGTTCTCCAGGTGCTGTTTATTGAGTATTGGCAGCAGATTCGTCATCTTTAAATATTTCAAGAGATTCTGAAAACAAAATATGCTTCAAAATAACCACCCGGACAAAATAGAACTTCTGCAGAAGTTCCTCAACACAATTAGAGAATATATAAAAAGAAGCACAGCCTTCACCCTTTTTAAATTGAAAATCTAGATTATGGAATGTAGTCACTATAATTGAGAACAGACCTAGGTTCTCTTAGTCTACTGTTTTAAGTAGTTTAAGATCAGAGCAAATGGAATCCGAAGTGTGAGTGGAATTAGTAAGACTAGGCAGTACAATTCAAATTGTGAATTAAATTGTTAATTTCCTGAATTAACTAGAGTATTCCAATGCTTAAACTACCAAATATGGAATAACACATTTACCAATTTGATGAAATAGTCAACAATATTAGACATGTCATTATAATATTTTCAAAATCAAGTGTGACACAAGGGCCTGCCTGGCAAGCGCAAGGTCCTGAGTTTGATTACCAGTACCAAAAAAAAAAAAAAAAAAAGAATCAAATGTGGAACATAAAAGGTCTTTGAAAAAAATAAAAACCCATCAAAATTTTTACCACATTTACCTATAAAAATCTCCAGTTTATCCTTCTTCATGGCTGGGGAATGGAGAGAGGAAGGGAAAAGCAAAAGAAAAAAAAAATATATATATATATAAAAGATAGATATACTACTAATTTCTCTTATCTCATTGAAAAGAAAGATTTGGGCTAATATTGTTTGGACAATTGAATGCTGATATCTTATACTCTGAGTAACTAATTTAAAGATAACAATACACAATGTATCAACCATTGTTACCCTCCCATTATGTTGTTTTGAAATTTTGTTCTACTTTTTCTCTTTAAGATAAAAATGTTTTTAAAAAATTTTTACCACAAATGGGTTATGCACTTGTTCAACGTTCAAATTCAACAAATAGTAAGGAATAGTAAGTTTGAGATAGAACTTCCACAATTCCAAAACTGAAATATGCCTCAAATTTTTTTTTTTAAATGTGGGTACCGGGAGTCAAACTCAGGACCTCGTGCTTGCCAGGCAGGCGCTTACACTGCTGAGCCATCTCACCGGCCCTCAAATTTTTAAATAATGGGGAATATGATCATAACACAAAGGTAAATTTGCTTTAAATGGCAAAGCAACTTGAATCGCACCAAATAATTTTGTTCCTAGAGAGTCTTTATTTCTTTTCTGTTTACAGTAGAAATAGATATTACTCTAAACCACATATTTCAGGGGGCTATAATTGGATGCATCTGTCTCCTTCAAGAAAGGATCAAAAATTGATTACATTTTAAACTATAACTTTCTGAAGAAAAAATACTGAAAAACTTGAAAGAAAAAAGTTTAAATCTCCACTCGGGAATTTCGTATCTCCGTACAGATGTGCGTTTGACAGAGCAGCTGCACACGCTAACCTAAAGAAAACTCACTATGCAAAAATTCACTGTTCTGGAAGTAATCATTTAGGTACATGCATCTTCAAAATATAGTGGGGATCTTCCATCCTGTGGAAAACTAGTATTGCTCTAGATCAGGAACCACGCAAATTAAACAGATTAACAAAGATAGCAAAATAGGAAGCCTCCTGCTCACATCCTCCTGTAGCAACAAGAATTTGGCAACCATCATTGGACAAAAGTGCCACTGAGGCAGCTTTGGAACCCAGGTGGGTGTGTGACAAACACTGGTAGACCTATACGGGCTGTTTTGAAAGGGCGGACCTACACTCGGTGACAGTGGTGTCAACTGTGGTCCAGGCTATAGGCTCAGAAGTAGCCTCATTTTCCTATAGATTTGGTTATGCTCCCACTTGGCTTTGGTCTTTCACCAGAAGCATCTGCCGAGGAGCTCAGGAGGGTGACCGGACCCACCTGTGTCATGATAATAAGCCCATGGGTCTTAACCCCGGCAGCAGACCCTGAAGTGGCCTACGACACAGCTCAAGTCTCTCTGAACTGAAAGCAGAGTCCTACTCACCCAGAAGCCCACTCACCCGTGCCTGGGAGGCAGGCTCGCCAACCTCAGTCCCATGAGGATCTTGAAATCCGCAACTCAACTCCAGCCCTGCCCAGCTGGGGTCCAGGGCTGGCTCTGCTTGCCCAGAAACTCGGGAGAAAGAATGCTCCTCTTTGCCTCTAGACTATGAATTCAGTCTCATCTGTGGACCTTGAAGCACCCATTACTTAGTTCTGCTCCTCTCAGCAATGGTCCAGGGCCAGTCCTCCCTGCAAAGGAACCTACCCAGTGACCCAGCAGGAGCCCTGCTAGCATCCCATGAGCTACACCTATCTATGAACCTGAGCAGAACCAACTGTGGACCCTGAAGCAGACCCTGATCCCAGTACCAGCCCCACTAACCAAGATTAATCCCGTCTTCCCAGGAACCAGACCAGACCCACACCTGCTCAAGCCCCTGGGAACAGGCCTACCAACCTTAAACCCCACCACAGAGCCAGCAGCAGTCATACGACCCAGATATAATCCCCTTTGACTATGATCCTGGAGGGAATCCTAACAGCCCAGAAATGTAACAGTAGAAGGCCTTTAGCTACCAATACCAGTTGTAAAAGGCTTGGAGACATGTTTGCTCCTTCAAATGCACGGACACCAACACAAGGCTACACCGATAACAAAGAATCAGCACATATGACACCACCAAAGGAAACTAATAAAGCTCCAGTAGCTAAGCCCAAAGAAATGGAGGGCTGTAAATTGCCTGGTAAACAATTTAAAATAATCATCTTAAAGAAGCTCAATGAGATGTAATCAAACACTGATAAACAATAAAACATTAGTAGGCAATCAATTCATGAACAAAATGAGAAGTTTAATAAAGAAATGCCATTTTAAAGAATCAAATTCTGGAGCTGAAGAGTAGAGTAACATAAAAACAAATACATAGAACAATCTGTGACCTCAAAGATAAACACCCAGAAAAACAAAAAGAAAAAAGAATGAAAAAGAGTGTAGAAAGCATAAGGAACCTATGGAATACCAATAAGTGAAGGGACCTATGAATATATGAGTTTCAGGAGGGGGAAGTAGAAAGTTTATTTAAAGAAAGAATGACAAGAAACACTCCCAAATACTAGAAGAGATACAAATATCCTCACTCATGAATCAGAAAGGGCACTAGGTAAGATCAATCCAGAGAAGAACGCATCAAGACACATTATAATCAGATTGTCAAAAGTCAAGGACATAGAATCTCAACAGCAGTATAAATAAAAAAATTCATCACATACAAGGGAATCAAATAAGGCTATCAGAGGACTTTTCTGCAGAAAGCTTGAAGGTCAGGAGACAATGGATGATATATTCAAAGCACTGAAAGAAAAAAACCTTCCAATCAAGAGTACTATTCCTAGCAAAGCTGACCTTCAGAAATGAAACACAGATAAAGACATTTCCTGAGAAACGAAAGCTGAGGCAGTTCATCACTGCTAGACCTGCCTTACAAACTATGCTAAAGGCAATTCTTCAAGTTGAAATAAAAGGGTACAACATAAAAACATATGAAAGTATAAAACTTACTGATGAAGGTAAATATTTAAATTCACAATACACTAATGCTGGCCTATAGATTACTTTTAACTCTAGGTCCAAAGTATTAAAAGTAACTAAAACTACAATTATTTACAACTGCTAAGATAGATAAACAATGAATGTGTTTGTCAGTGGATAAATGGACAAAGAAAATGTGATCTACGAACACAGTGCCCTACTTTCCTATAAAGGGAAGGAAATCCTGCCACTTGACACAACCCAGATGAGTCCAGAGGACAGGATGCTATGTGAAATAAGCCGGACACAGAAATACAAATACTTTATGACGATCTCGCTTTTATGTGAAGTCTAAAAATCTCAAACTCATAGAAGCAGAGGGTACAACAGTAGCTTCCAGGACTCAAAGTGGAGGAAATGGGGAAATACTGGTCAAAAGCAAAAAATTCTAGTTATAAGGTCAGTCAGTCCTGGATATCTAATCAATAACGCCTTAACTGTAGTTAATAAACTGTATTTTTTACATGAAATTTGCTGAGGGTAGATCTTAAGTATTCTGAAGTATTCTCACCCCCTACATATATATACAAAATGGATAAAAATTGATGTGTTGATTAATTGCACTGTGACGATAAATTGTATCATTATGCAAGGTACAGGTACATCAAATCATCATATTGTATACTTTGAACATATACATTTTTGTTTCTAAATTATACCTCAGTAAAGCTAGGGGAAAAAACATAATCAGATTAACAGGCAGTATTCATTATGTAAATACAAATAACATGCTTATGAAATGAGCTAAATAGTATAAGGAGTCATAAAAATAATGAAAAATAAAACCATAAAACTCTAAAAATAAAGATAGTGTGGCCACAAGTAAAACTAAAAATTAAATATATGATACATTCATGTACAGAGAAAAAAACTGAAAGAAAATAGGCCTAAAACATTGACAATAGTTATTTATGTTCCTTATATATTATATATAAATATGTACACATATATACATATTAAACTTACACTTAAACTGGACTAAAAATGTAAAAGTTTAAAACTCTTTACTGAAGAATTTAAAATGCCTTAGCTATGAAAACAATGCAGAAACTAATACTCATTTCATTTTTAGGTTCTTCTGAAGTTTTAAAGGAAAACATTTATTTGGGGTACAACGATCCAAGCTTATCCGTTGAAGTAGGCAGAACAGTAAGAACGATTTCCAATAACCTTCTTTCTTCCCTATTCTCCTTCTATTCGAGTATGGGTGAAACCTATGACTGCAAGATAACCCTCCCGTGATTATGTCACCTTATATGGCTGATGGGATATTAACCTATTTGGCCCGAGCTAATTACAACAGCCCTTTAAACTAGAAAATTTTCTCCAGGTGCCGGCAGAAGAGGACACTGAGGACACCACGTACCTCTGAGACTTGGAAGAGGAGGAGGCCCTGTGAGAAGGAATGCGGTGGCCTCCAGGAGCAGGAGCCCAGAGCTGGCAGCCAGCACTAAAATGAGAACCTCACATCTACGCTTGCATGGAGCAGGATCCTGCCGATAACCTCAATGAGCGTAGAAACAAATTCTTCCCCATGCCTCCAGCACAATGCACCTTGGCCTCAGCTTCGTGAGTCCCGGAGTGGAGAAGTCCTCCTCCAGTTCTGACCCACAAAAATATGAGGAAATGAACGGAAACTGTTTTCAGCTGCCAAGTTCATACCAATTTGTTAAACCACAACATCCATTCATACTGTTCTAGCACAGAAGGCTGACATCCCAGCAAGGTCATTTGACAGTGCATTTTCTTCAACATAATAATCCCGAAGGAATACAATTTCTGTCAGCATAATCGCATTTTGAGATTTGGAGTCAGTAACATTTTACATGATTTTTGTTCAGTGTAGTACACAATTCCAGAAGCCAATAGAATAGTTTATGTATAGAGTTTTTGTTCTGTTTTGCATTTAAAGTTGAGACCAAAAAATTTCACTGAGAAAATATCATCCTCTTATTTTACCAATCATGGTGAAAATAATTTCATACTCTGAAATTTGTTTTACAGCCAGTTGGCGGGGGCGGGAGTGGGGAGAGGCCACACTTGTTGTTGTCATCTTTTTGAAAATAAAGGAATGACCATCGTTGAATTTTAGTAGTAAAATGGATTAATAGGAAAGACAAACATCTCTGAAAACTAACTTTTATTCTTGTGCCATGTACTATGGCCGCCATTTTTTCCCAGCTATCCCATGGACCATCCATATTAGGGTACCAGTTATCCAACCTGACATCTCCAAGGCTTGTGCTCAACACTGAATTTTACATTTACTAGCTTTGGCGATGTTTCTTTAGGCTTCCTCAGCCTTCAGGTCTCTTTGTTGCTCTTTTTGCCTTTTCAAATTCAGGCACCTCTGGAGAAGAGCAGCACTGCCTACCAAGAGCAATTTAGAGCCACGAGTCTACTTCCTGACTTCTGTTCATTATTTTCTTCTAAGTCCATTCCCCAAAATGCAATCTGAATTTTCTTCCAACTCACTAAGGTTGTCCCATAATTTGGACTACATGGTGTCTAACATCCCTTCCAAATATTTGATGAATTAGACCCTTAATGTAAACACAGTTTTACAAGATTTAAACTAGGAGGTCAGGGGAATAAGAAATGTCCTAATATGATGAAAGTTTCTTTACAGATCTCAGAGAACATTAAACTAATACTGGCCAGCCTTTGATTGACCACAACCACCTATAGACTTTGCATCATCTTTAGCACCTCCTTCCCTAGTCAGAAGATGCAACCACAAAATATGGGACCGAGGAACAATCCTGCACTACAGCAGTGCTTCTTTTTATATTAGGTACATTTCTTTCAAATATTCTATTATCATCAAATGGCAGGCCAGAGGAACACATTTTCAGCTACCCCCAAATATAATGAAGGGTTACAACAAGTTTTTCATGAACATCTAATTGATCTTTCTATAAAATGTAAGGGCAAGGTGTCTAATCTCTCCTTCCATTTCATTTAACATTAAAGTACTAGACAAGAGAGAAAGATGAGAAGCAATAAAAGACAGCAAAGAAATATAATCAGATTTTAATATGCAGAATTTGGATGACTTGGAGTTTTATATTGCTAAGCTTTAAGAGAATTACCATATAATGATTGATACTTTGGAGAAATCATCAGGATATGAAATTAATTTCTTAGCCTGGAACTTTAATTTGGCACATGAAGAATTAAGACATAACTAAAATCAAATATCCTTTATTAGCCATAATTCTCCTTAGTAAAAATTACTTTGTACTGTTGCCCACCAATCCTCATCTCCACACTGAGGTATTGATTCACAATGTGGCGTCATCACTCACCTTTATTTTTAAACCAAGAAAATTAATGTAGTTAAACTCAATTTCATTTGTCACTCTTACCTACAAAATCAAATCAAGAGTTAAAAATAAATTTGAATGATATTTGCCCTATTGGATTTAGTTAAAAATATTTTCACAAAGACGTATCAAGTTGAAGAAGAAAAGGTTTAAGGACAAAAACAAATTGTCAAAATACAACTTTAGTCTTTCAAGGATAACTTTTCCTGCACAAGATATGTACTTCTATGCCTCTGTGTTTTATATCCAACTGTTCTCTCAGCCTAGGACTCCCAACCTTCATCTCTTTTTCTTCTTAACCACACATCTCATTCTTAAAAGCCGGATTAAAACACTTCCTCATTCTCCTTCCCATTCTTACCCTCCCATCACTGGTCATGGATGAAGCCTAGGGATTGGAGAGAAGGCATTTGCATGAGATGCCCTCCGTTGAGAGCCTGAGCACAATGAAGCCAACTCACTCCTGAGAACTATTAGGAAGAAATTAAACATTAATTAAACATTAATTCCTCAGTTAAATATGGAGGAAAATATCAATTTTCTGGTAAAGAGATGCCAATATCGAGCTCTAGGAGAAAGCCAGAGTGAACATCCCTTCTGGCTTCTCTCCCTCCTCCCCACAACCCACCCCCTTTCACCAGATCATCCTCAGCCCTGCTGCCGGGAAGCCAACAGAGCCCAGCCGAAGAGGAAGTCTATGGTCCATTAGTCAGTGGAGACCGTGAGATCCACAAGACATGAGCGAGAAGAGTCGATGAGAGGAGGCAGGGAGAAGTATGGACCATCAGAGACATTTCCAGGTCACAGAGGCCCCCTGAGGCCACCTACAGGAAACAGGCTCAAAGTGAAAGGGGGAAGGGAGCCTCTGAACAGGAATCCTCCATGTGGGACCACCCTCAAGGGTTAGGCAGTGGAGCCTCATTTTATAGGGTGCCAGGGATGAATAGAGCTGGAACTGAATTTCTCCTCAACTTGCTATGACTGGGGAAAACACCTGGACCATTCAGATCACTGTAGATCAAAGAACTGATTAAAATTTCATCCAGAGTTATAAAGGGAGGCAACATGCCAACCGGGATGTTAAATACCCTCCCTGTGGTCTTCTAATTGGCCTCCTTGCTGACAGCCACTGAGCAGCAAGAAGTACAACCCACAGAAGAGGACTCCACAAGACAACCGGCAAAACTAACTCTACTTTTCCTCCGAGCCCCATGCCCCACAGGGAAAGAGCTCTTCAGACTTTACTTCTACTTAAAATTATAATTTTTCTGGTTTATTCTTGTTTCGTTTTACTTTGCTTTTTAGTTGACATTCAGGACTTTTTACTGTAATTATTATTTACCTGCCTCTCTACTCAGACTTACAAAATTTTCATTTATCTTTTTCCTTTGGTGTCAGACCCAGCCCTTTTTCCAAATAGAGTCCATTTGAGTGGACTCTATTTGAGCTCCCCAGTGTCTACTCTCTCTTTCCTCCTGCTAATGGAACACTAACTTTATCCAAGTAATGCCCAACCTCAACTCCAGTGGGGCCATCCATTAGGAAGGATGAACAGGATACTGGTCAGGCCAGGGTTAAGTTTATTTCTTGTCTTTTTAATGGCTTACAAATTCATTGGCACTAATGTGGATGCTAAGGCCCTAAATTACAAATCTGAAAATACTTAGCACCTCCACTCCCCCTGGGATAATATCTGATTATTCCAGGTGTATGGATAACAATTCCCCAAACAAAAATGCTCAGTCACGATGGAATTCAACAGTTACCAAGCCATACACCCTCACCTCCAAGTCCTGCGTGGTCTCTCCATGGTCTCTTTCTTTCGGGTTCTTGTCTCTTTTTCTTGAGAACCTCTCTCTCTCTCTCTCTCTCTCTCTCTCTCTCTCTCTCTCTTCACCTGTTTGGTCTCTACTTTGTGATTCCTCCTTTCCAACCCAATACTCCTCTACTTCTTCCTCTTTCACCACCAAAACCTATTTTTGTTGACAAAGCTTTAACTATTATCTGTTTGTTTAAAAGCAGATGAGTTGAATATTTCATGTCTTTTTGAAACCCTGATAAAATTGCTCTTGGGGAGATGTTGAGGCAGGATCTCATTTTGTAGTTAAGACTGGACTTGAACTCATGGCAATCCTCCTGCTGCAGTCCCCAAAGTACTGGGATTACAGCCGTGCACTACCATGCCCAGCTACTCTCTTTTATTTAAAATCTTAAATTATTTTTTCCTCAAGAATCAAGAATGTTCATTGAAAAAAGAATTCCTTCAAAATAAATATATCACTCCGGGCAGAAGAGCCAGCAATTCTTCTGTAATTATACAGGAATATAGTATGCAAAAAAAATGATCTAATTTAGTCTACCCTTATTGAAAATTCATGTTAAAATTTTTAAATATGTGGGGTATAAACTGTACTAATTATCTTTTAAGTAACCTCTTTTCCCTGGGATAATTGGGAAGCTCCTCACTGACAGCTACAAAGAAAGAAACTTGGTCTATGCACAGACTTTATTTATTATTTTAATATGTTTTTTATTTTTAATTGACATGGTAATTATACATATTTATGAGATACAATGTGACATTTTGATACCATATACAATTTTTAATGATCAGATCAGGGTAATTGGCATACCTATCACCTCAAATATGTACGATTCCTTTGTGTTGGGCATATTGAAAATCCTGTCTACTAGCTATCTTGAAATACCCAATTAATCACTGCCAACCATAATAACCCTACTCTGCTATAGAACATTAGAAGCTACTCCTCCTGCACAACTGCGCCCCATACACATTAACCATCCTTTCTCCATCTCCCTCCCCCACACCCTCCCAGGCTCGAGGAACCACTATTCTATTCTCTGCTTAGAGTTCAACATTCTAGCTTCACATGTAAGTGAGAAAATGCAGTATTTTTCTTTCTGGGTACCCAGAAGTTTTTTAACAAGTCATCATATTTTTAGAATCTAAACTAAGGGACACATTTGGTTTTATTTCTCCTAAGGTGGCCAAAATAATGTGAACTGACGAACAACTTCCTGACTCAATGGGCAATTTTAAGGCAATGAAATATGCAAACCAATGGATTCACTTTCTGAGAAAGTAAGAACCCTAGATAGTGACGAGTAACAGACACTTTCTTTGATAAAAATAAGAGCATCTTCCAAAGAAGACAACCATTCACATTCATTAAGGAATATGAAAAACTGGTAAAGTTTCACACATTGCTCAATTTAGTCCAAAACCTAATAACAGTCAAACACTTTTTCTTCCTTACTCATCTTCCACCAAATCACTGCACTCCGCCCTGGTCATCCCTGGCCACACACTGCGGATTGCGCCAAATTAGCTGAATGTTGATAATGATGACTGTGTTAAATGGTAAGAATTTTATATGAATCATCTCTAATGTCCACAGGCACAAAGAAAGTTAGAAATTTTTTTTCTCTAATTCATAAATGCGGGAAAGAAACCAGAACAGGTACTAAGTTGTTCAAAGCTAGGAAGTGTGTGAACTGGAGTCTCCAAACTCCAAATCCATGATCTTTCCCACGTGATGCTGCACTATCGGCTTGACCTGAGTCCAATTCCAGTGCAGCTTTGGCTCTTACAATTGGAAATGTTCCTAATATTTCAATAGTACAAGCTCCTATTGGCTGGTAGAAGTGCCCAGTACAAAAGAGAGGACCTACTAAATCTTGAGTCAGACAGTCAAATGTAATGGAAGGTTTTTCTTTGGGAGGCAGAACTGAAAAAGCTCAAGGTCTGGAATCAGCCAGCCTGAGTTTGAGTCTTGGTTCTATTAGTGTATGATCGTAAGCAGGTTTCTCTCAAAGCCTCAGTTTCCCCACTTTTCTATAAAATAGATTAGACTATCCATCTCATAGAGTTATTGTTAGAATTTAACTAAACAAAATACATAAAATGTTCAGCACTGGAACATAGCAAGTATCAATAAATATTAGCTATAATTATTGCCCAGAGTCAAAATTAACCACACTCTAACTGATACCCATGCATTCACCTTAGTTTGACTTACAAGGAAAACAGGATTATTTTCATATGGCAATGAAACCCTTCAGAATCATCCCATTTTTATCATCATCCCTCATGTGACATTCTTTCCTGCTCCCATAACTTCTACTTGGTGAGGAATGGGCTAGAGAGATCACTATGTGGTTGGCTTCTATTACCTATGGTCAACACAAAATCTTTGTCCTATAAATATGTCAAGCCAACTCACTTCATAATATGTACTTATAGCTGACTGGGGACTCAAATGCAAATATTTCAGGGCATGTTTGTTAAATATCACCTTGCTACCCTGAACAGTAGATTCCAAAAATCCCTCAGATGAATCACGTGACTGATTGCATCATTGATATATAAATATTAAATTCTGTCTTCTCACATACAGTGTTGCTTTTGTCTAAAGCCACAATATCAGCCTATAACACCACCACCAGCAGCAGCGGCTCATACAAATGTGGGAACACGGACCTCTCAGCTAATATCAGATTCTGTATACTCCGCCCTCACGGAGTCTCTATATGAAAATTTCAGTTCATGTGGAAAAGAAGAGCCAAAATCAGTTCCAGATCAGTTCTATTTGCTGATATCAGTCAAACAAGCTATTTATAGAAAGAATTCCTCTGAGCCCAGAATACTGGTAAATAGGCTCCTCTTTGGGTGGTAACTTGAGACTAACAGGTTTTGCTGTATGCTTCAGCGTTAACTGTGCCTCCGCTCATCTAGACACATGCACTGATGTCACTTCCTCTCCTCCGTCGCAATTTAAAAAGCATCAGCAAAGGTAGACACCAAAAGCTGAAATGGCATCACAAGTCCTCACATCAGTAGCACAGCAGGGTCACCTGGAGAATTGTTCACAAACGCCGACGTCCAGGGCCCACCTGAATCCAATCAGATTACGATCTCAGAGGTGATGTTTTCATTCTCGCCTTTGGTTTTGGTTTTTGTTTGTCTGGCTGGTTGGTTTTGTTTTATAATATTCGGGATGAGCCCAGAGCTTTACACAAGTGCCCTACCGCTGAACTACATTCCCAGCCCTTTTTACTTTTACTTTTGAGACAGGAGCTCACTAAGTTGTCCAGGCTGGCCTTGAACTTGTGGTCTTCCGTCCTCAGCCTCACATATGGCTGAAATTACAGCCATGCACCACCACTCCCAGCTGGGAGGTAGTTTGTTTAAAAGCTCCCCAAAGGATACTAACTTGAATTGAGACCAGATTGTCTATAATGTCCTTTCCAGTTCTTCCTTAGTCTCAGAAATACATTGTATTTTTCTCCCCTGAGATGTATTTCAGAACCTCGCCAACCCACACTAAAAATAAAAATCTGAGAGAAAGTATTCCATCCTCAGCAACTCTAATATACTCATTTCCTGTGCTTTGACTAAACAACTGCTATTCTCAGCAGTTTCCTATAAATAAAAAAACAAGTAATCAGGGCAAATTTACGGTTAAACGAAAGAAGTAGCTCCCTACTTTCTTCCTTTCCAGGATCACAGAGGACATCTCACAGCTCATTGCTCTTCCCTGCATGGCAATACAGTATCTCATCTTCCTTGGCTACATTCTGAAACCCTCTCACTTCCTCTCTGGGAGATCTACAAGTGTCCCCATCATTCTTCAAATCCCAAAATAGAAACGAGCTACAAATATAGACTGCTTCCTCCCTCAACTCCTACCCCTGTAGACAAAAATGTTGGAAGCCCAAACTGTGAAATTTTAAAAAAGCAAGTCCTAAATTCAGCAATCCATGTTTCTATGATTTTTCACCTTGACGCTCAGAAATACAAGCAGATTTTCCTAATACAGTAGTTGTGACTTAATCCTAATAGGTCCAAGCAGATTAGTAAACCATGATCCTGGGTGTTTCTGGGTGGGTCACTGAAGTGTGCTATATCTGGTCCCTCGCCCCTTCCTCTCTGGCATGATTCCTCTGCTCTGCTTCCTGGCCACCACGAACTAAGCAGCTTTGCCCCACCCCACCCTTCCACCATGATGCTTCTGCTTTGAAGTCAGCCAACCATAGACTGAATCTCCTGAAACGGTCAGCTAAATTAAACCCTTTCTCCTTTAAATTGTGTGTCTGATACTGTGTCTCAGTGATGGGAAACTGATTAATATAATAGTTGTCCACTAAAGTTTTCAGAAATCAAGACTATTCCAAAGGAAAGACATGCATATGAAGTAGACTAGGTCAAGCCTGCAACTTACTTTGAAATGCATCAAAAGATGGACAGATGAACGGACGGCAATGTGGAATCCGGGTGTGTATACTGCACAATTCTCATGGTATTCGAACATCTTTAAATAAAATATTGGTGTTGGGGATGTACAAGAAGACAATTTGAATGAATATTAGACTCAATAAATGAATAAAGCCAAACAGAAAAGGAGTACATACTTTATTATTCCATTCACATCACGTAAAGGCCAAGAACAGTGAAATAATCTATGGGGACAGAAACTCAAATAATGAAACCCTCAGAGTGTGAAAATGCTGATTGGGAAGGAGGATAAGAAAGCCTTCTGCAGTGCTGGTGATGTCTATATTTTGATTTCTGGTCTTTTTTTACTGATATAGCATTCTGAGATTTTCTGATGACAACAAAATGAAGGCAGAAACAAAACAAAGTGTAGCAGAAAAAAAGTACACAAAATACAACCAATTTGGAGAATGTATTAGTCAGTTTCCTGTTACTAAAACAAACACTTGAGATAATCAACTTAGAAAGAAAAAATGTTTATTGTGGCTCACAATTCTGGAGGTTTCAGTCCATGACCCTTTGGACCTGGAATAGCATAGTACATCATGGTGGAAGCGTGCGGCAGAGGAAGCCTGCTCATGTGTGGCTGGGTACAAAAGAGAAAGAGGAAGAGACTGGCTTCCCCAACCCTCTTCAAGGGCACACCTCCAGTGACATAAACCTCACCTTTCATCCTATCTTTTAGAGTTTCCACCACTTCCCAATAGTGCCAATGGCTGGGCACCAAGCCTTTAACTATGGGCCTTTGATGGAAATTCCAGATGCAAACTGTAGCTGAGATACGTACCCTGAAAACCCAGTCAATTACACAAACATGTAAATACCCTGTGTAAATAATCAAATAGTGTGAAGGAGATTAGTACATTTAGGGACAATCGAATGTTTCTCTCAGTGCTGCCTGGTTTCTTTCAGAACTCTGTGTAACCTCGAACTTCTTTCACCTAAATCTTAAGCAGATTGAGAACCAAGATGTTCTTCCATGTAAAGCAAAACTCCAAATCAATGTGCAGGGGAAAACCACTAGAAACATCCCCATTCCTTAGGGGAAGAGACAAGTTAATGAAAATTCTTAATTCTTTGCCTGAATGAAAAAAGATTTTGAAGATATTTTGAGTTGAGGAGGAAACAGTTCTCTGGAGAAAAATTTGATATTTGCAAAGGAACAAGATGAATATGGTCAATCTCTACCAAATTATACTTTATTCAGCCTCTTACTCTTCAGCAGCCAAAATCTGATCAGATTGTCTGCTATGAAAAAGTCTAAAATTCCAAGATGATCAGTGTAGTTGTTGGGAGATGGCCTGAGATGGAGAGGGTAGAGTTGTCAGGCATCACAGCAGTTCACTGAGACAGCAAATCCAAATAAAAGTAACAGGCAAGCTCTTAGTCAAATATTGAAAGAGACCAAATCAGAGCAAGTGTCACTTCTACCTGTTCTGTTCCACCGTGGATGCATCCGCCCAGGGTCAGGCAGATCAGCACAGATACAGGGTCACCAAGGAAGCACCATACTAAAGTATCTTCAGAATCAGGCAATAGAGGAAGGCAGGGGGTGAGTGCTGTGAGTGAGAAAGTACTAAGCATGGAGTCGAAGTGGAGCAAGTATCATTAATGTCTCCTCCTTCCTCTTCCCAATAACAGAGGTTTTGCTGGAGGCCCCAATAAGGAGGCTCCTGGATGGTGGTACCTGGGTTAGGGATGTATAAGAGCACATCTGGCCAGAGGGCTGAGTTCTTGACCACAACTGCTTCATAGGCCACGGTATACTAGCTCTGCACCAGGTCTAGCACAAGGAAGAAAGACAGCTTTCCCCCATGAGGTGAGCCACGTAAGGCCCTCATGTCTGTCCAGTGATTGGGCAAGAAAGATCATGCATGGGTTTTTGGCCAGGAGCTCTGATCTTTGTTTATCTCCCACACTGACATCGGGCTGGGAAAGAAATTCACTGCCACTAAGTTTTGAGAGAGAGAGAGAGAGAGAGAGAGAGGATATATTTGGAATATATGGTGTTTTCACAGGGAAGTAAAATTTACATCAAAAAATATATAATATTTTATATATCAGCAAATCAAACCCAAGGAGAGTTGAAGTGAAGAAATAAAAAAGGTAAGGGCATAAAATAATAAAATTAGTTTGCATAAAATTAAAAAGAAATCTGAAAGGTAGATAATTATCAAAGCCAAATATTAGTTCTTTGAATAATATTAAAAACCTCTAAGAGAGGTCAAAGAAGAAAATTTTAAAATATAAAATACTGATACTAGGAATTTTAAAAGGAGTACTATAGATCCTACACACATGAAAAAAGTATAAGATGATAGTATCAAAACCTTCAGGCCATGGGTACAGTGGTACATGCCTATAATCCCATCTACTCAAGAGGTAGAGGCAGGAGGATTGCAAGTTCAAGGCCAGCCTGGGCAACTTAGACTTTTGTCTCAAAATAAAAAATAAAAAGGTCTGGGGATGGAGCTGAGCGATAGGTGGTCCCTGAGTTCAAACCCCAGTACCACAAAACAAAACACACCACCTTTGGGCCAACAAACTTTACAATTTAGATAAAAGGAAAATCCCTCAAAAAAATATAACTTATCAAGGCTATCAGAAGAAATAGAAATATCAATAACATGATATTCATTAGCAAAACCTAATCCATTAAATTTGCATAAACACATACAATACAAAAGCCCAAATGGTTTCACTAATGAATTCTTCCAAACACATAAGGAGGAAAACATCAACTTAGCAAAACTCTTTCCAAATAATAGAAATTTTCCTTTCCAAAGAACAGGAAACACTCTCTGATGTTTTTTATGTAGCCAAGAAAACATTAACTCAAATTTTGAAAAGAAGAAAAATTGCACATCGAAATATGAAAGGTAAGGAAAAAAATAAGCTTTTAAAGGAAACTACATTATCATAACCTTGAATGATACAAAAAAACTAAAAAAGAAAAATATAGGATATATAAAAACTGAGGATTTCTATTCATAGAAAGCACCACTAAAAATGAAAATCAACCCACAGACTGAAAGTTCACAATGCATATAATTAACCCAAGACTCATTCAGACTATATAAAGAACTTCTACAAGTTAGTAAATAAAAGGCAGACAACCCAATAGGCAAAATGGGCAGAAGACTTAAATAGCCACTCTACAAAAGGCCTCCACAGGGCCTGTAAGCATATGACAAGATTCCCAGCATGATTAGTCATGGAGGAAAAGCAAGCTGAAACCACAATGAGAAAACTTCACAAGAAACTAAAAGGATGGAATGAGCTAACACTGACAAAACAATTAAAAAGAGAAAATACAATACCATGGGAGCACTGAAAATACAGAGCAGCAAGAACTCTGTGGGAAGGACAACATCTACAGGAAACTGTCTACCAGTATCCAAGAAAGTTGAGCAAACATATTACCTGTGACCTAGAAATTCTGATACTGGATACATACCCAATTGCATACAGTGCACACAATGTTCACCAAAAAATACATAGCAGAATATGGGTAGAGACATCTTTAATCATAGGCAAATGTCCACCAGCAATACAATGAATAAATAATGATATCTTATCACATTGCAATACAAAATGGCAATAGGAATGAACAAGCTACAAATACACTCAACAGATATGGATGAGTCACACAAACAAAAGAATCCAAGAAACCAAACACCGAAGAGTATATACAGTGATGTTATCCCTATAAAATGTAAGAACATGTGAAACCGTACTCTTAAAATCAAGCTGAAAAAGTGATGTGGAATGTCTGAAATGGAACACAAGGCTCTGGTGACAATTCCGTCTGGATGCTGGTGTATTCGTCAGCTTTGCATTGCTGGGAAAAAATACCTGGCATCCACAGTTTAAAGGAGAAAAGGTTTAACCTGACTCATGGTTTCAGAGGTTTCAGTCCATGGTCGGCTGGCTTGAAGGCAGAAACATCATGGCGGAAGGGATGGTGGAAGAAAGCTGCTCAACTCACAACATCCAAGAAGCAAAGAGCAGGGAAAGAGCCTGAGAGGAAGAGGACAAGGACCAGATATCAGCCACAAGGTCACACACCTGTGACCCTCCCAGATGTACCCAAAGTGTGTTTTACTAATCTACTAGGGATCTCTCAAGCTAATGGAGTTTAACCACCACAACTAGCTATACAGAATGTGTTCAATTTGTGAAAAATTTTCAAGCTGTAACCTTAGAATATGTGCAGTTTCCTATATACTGTATAAAAGTAAAGAAGTAAATGTAAAAAATAAAAATATATCATCCACATATTTTAATATGATAGTCTATAAGTATTAAAAATATTTGCAGGCCGGTGAGATGGCTCAGTGGCGTAAGCGCCTGCCTTGCAAGCGCGAGGGCCCGAGTTCGACTCCCGGATCCCACATACGGAAAAGGGGCCGGTGATATCGCTCAGTGGCACGGGCGCCTGTTGGCGCGCGAGGTCCTGAGGTCGACCCCCCGGTACCCACAAAAAAAAAAAAAAAAATTTGCATAACAAGGGGCATTGTATAAACTTGTGATAATGTTTGCCTTTCAGAAAAGTGAATTGAGAAAGCAAAGGTAAATTTGAATGGATTAATATCTTTTTTAACACAGACTTTTCAGTATTATTTAAAATGTTGCCATTTATACATATTACCTTCTTTTAAGTTTCTTAAATGCATCATAAACTAAATTAAATCAAGCATTGCTAAAGTAAATGCCACCAAGGCCAATAAGCAAATGGAAAGAGGATCAACATCATTAGTCTTCAGAGAGATGCAAATTAAAACTAGTATAAGACACAACAATACACCACTAAAATAAAATTAAAAAGACTAGAAGTAACAACTGTGAGAAAATATGCAGCATAACTGAAACGCTGAAATGCTTCTGGTGAAAGTGTAAAACATTTTGGAAAAATGTTTCTTGTAAAACTAAACATATACTTAGCACATGGCCCAATAAGGCATTTACAAAAAAAAATATATATATATATACATATATATATATAAATATATGTCTACACAAAGACTTGTTCATAGTAGCTTCATCCATAATCACCAAAAACCAGAAACAGGGGCCGGTGAGATGGCTCAGCGGTTTACACGCCTGTCCGGCAAGCGCGAGGGCCCGAGTTCGACTCCCGGAACCCAAATACAAAAAAGGGGCCGGTGATATCGCTCAGCAGCATGGGTGCCTGTTGGCGCGCGAGGTCCTGAGGTCGACCCCCCGGTACCCACAAAAAAAAAAAAAAGAAAGAAATCAACAAATAACAAATGCTGATGGGGCTATGGGGAAAAGAAACCCTTCTCCACTGTTGGTGGGAGTGTAGACTGGTGCAACCACTGTGGAAATCAGTGTGGAGATTCCTCAAAAAACTAGAACTAGAGGTTCCATTTGACCCAGCTATTCCCCCTTTTTGATATCTTCCCCAAAGAATTAAATGCATCATACCACAGTGATATATGCACACCCATGTTTATAGTGGCACAGTTTACAACAGCTAAATATTGGAAACACCCTAAATGTTCATCAACTGATGAATAGATAAAGAAGATGTGGGTTTTTATACAATGGAGCACTACTCAGCCATAAAGGATAAGCTTGAGACATTTCCAGGTAAATGGATTCACCTTAAGACCATACTCTTTAAGTGAAATAAATGGGACACACATGTTTAAATACCGCATTGTTTCTCTGGTGTGAGAAACTAAAAGTATAAATAAGGACCAAAATATGTAATAGATATTGGAAAATGGGAAGAAAATATTCAAATGGGAAGGGGAACAAAGGAGGGGGAGGAGAAAGGAAGGAAGGGATGAGAAAAAAAGAGAATAGAAGAAAAATGGAAACAAAACTTTTGTGAATAAGGAGGGGAAGAGTGGTCCAAGGGAGGGGAAGGGAAGGGGAAAAACGAGAATCAATGGTCCGGTGAGATGGCTCAGCGGCTTAAGTGCCTGCCCGGCAAGCACGAGTGCCCGAGTTCGACTCCCGGAGCCCACATACGAAAAAAGGGGCCGGTGATATTGCTCAGCGGCATGGGCGCCTGCTGGCGCGCGACGTCCTGAGGTCGACCCCCCGGTACCCACAAAAAAAAAAAAAAAACAGGGCCGGTGAGATAGCTCAGCGGCATAAGCACCTGCCTGGCAAGCGCAAGGTCCTGAGTTCGACCCCCGGTACCCACACACAAAAAAAACAGAAACAACATGAATGTCCACCAAAAAGTATGTGGGTAAACAAATTGTGTTACACAATAGAATACTACTCAGAAATAAAAAAGAGCAAACTTAAGGATGCCACATGAATGCATCTCAAAATCATGCTGCATGGGAAAAACAAACTTAAAACAAACTCTAAAATCTCAAAATCACGTCACCTGAAAAAAACAAGCTCAAAATAAAACAGAAACATACTTTCGGATTCTGTAACAGATTTAACTATATACCATGACAGGAATCAGATCAGAGATGCTCGCTTCAGCAGCACATAGGCTAAAATTGGAACCATACAGAGACGATTAGCATGGCTATTGCACAAGGATGACACACAAATTCGCAAAGCATTTCATATTAAAAAAATAAATCAGATCAGAGGCTCCTAAGGCAGGGGGTAGAATGAAGCTCTTTATAAAGGAGCAAGAGAGAACTTTTTGAAGTGATCAACAACCATATCTTGATTATGTGATAATTACATAAGAATATACAATTGTGCGATTCATCATACTGTGCGCCTAAAATGGGTACATTCCATTACATGTATACTATACCTCAATAAAATTGCTTTTTAAAAGGAAATGCTACCAAAATGACATCCAATATATAATGTATGAAGAACTCACAAAAGATGATTTTTTAAAATTCCTGAAACAAACAAAACGAAAAAGACACAGAGGGCATGAACAGAAACAAGTCACAAAATAAACCATGGAAATTAACAAATATAAAACATCATCCAGCTTCATCAGTAACTCAAAAAATACAAAATTAAATGACAAAGTATTTTTGGTTTGTATTTGCTACAATTTAAATGTAAAATATCCCCCCAGAGTCTCATGTGTTCAGAGGTATGGCTTTTGGAAGGTGATTGGATCACAGGGGAGCTATATTCATCAGAGAGTTAACCCATTAATGTGCTCCTGGTTGACTATGCTGTTAGGAGGTGGGACCTGGTTGAAAAAAGTGGGTCACAGGGTGCGACCTGGAAGGGTGTGTTCTCATCCCAGGCTCCTCTTCTGCTTCCTGGCTGCCACGGATGAGCAGCTTTCCTCCCCTGTGACTTTCCACTATGCTATTTCTGCCATGCAGCAGCCAACCATGGACTGAACCTTCTGAAACTGTGAGCCAAAATAAATCTCTCCTCTTTTAAATTGTGGATATCAGGTATTTTGTCCCAGTGATGGGAAAGTGACTAATATAGCACTAATAGGAATATAATTGGTGTAATTACTGAGGACAATTTAGTAACATACATCATAAGTCCTTATCCAGTAATTTATCTTTTAGGAAGCTATCTTAATGAGAAAAAACAATCCAGACAAATATGTCTAGAAAGCCACTGAAATTATTTAAAAATTACAGGCAGATTGTATGTGCACCAGCAACAGAGGGGCCAAATGATGACATACCCATGGTTATTTTAAAGAAGGATTTAAATGAGATGGAAAGGTATTAACTACAAATATTAAGCAAAAATGGGAGGATTCACCTCAGTATATACAGCAAGACTCTCAGTATGTATTTTTCCTCAAGAGAATTCCTCACCCAAATTGACTGAATAATCATCCAGCCTAAATCCATAAATTGTGCTAAAACTCAGGCACCCATGATCACTAAACTCCATTACACTGAACTGCAAAGATTTTGAATCAAGTACTGGTAAGCATTCCCTGAGATTGCGAGGAGGTGGGGCTGGGGCTGCTGTCTTGCTCCCCTCTTTCTTATTCATGCCCCAGCCTCCTCTGGAAGAACAGGATGTATATACATGACATTCTCAAAACAGTCCAAGTGGATAAAAGCCATAATCCACCATCCTCCCCCTTAATTCTTTCCAAACACAGTATGCGCTCATCTCCATCCAGCAGCACAGGTGTCCTCGCTGCAAAGCTATCACGACTTAGTGAAAGGAACAAGCACTCAAGTTCACGAAAGGCAAACTGTTCCTGTTCACTCCTTCTCTGCAGAAAAGGTAGAGGAATTAAGGGAAAGAAATGTGTCAGTTGTCATGGATATAACATTCTGAGATCTCTAAATCTGGAAAATATAACGTGTGTTTGCCAGAATGAGATTCACTGGCAAAATGGTCCCATTTACCATTCTCCTCCAACTAAGTCAACAGGGCTGACGATGCCCACAGTGAGTCAGTTACTTACGTCACAGTCTACAGTCAAAGACTGCAACCTCGGTTGACCAGATAACTCCAGTGCACATTTTAAATTAAAGGCTGGGCATGGTGGTACATGCTTGTAACCCCAGCACTTGGGAGGCAGAGGCAGGAGAATCACCATGAGTTTGAGGCCAGCCTGGGCTACATAGCGAGACCCTGTCTCAAAAAAATAAATAAATAAATAAAATAAAATAAAAGTCATTAAAGTCTCTCTAAATTACTAAAAAGAAGTTAGACGTTTTTTGTAAAAATTCAGTGTGGACTTTGACAGTGTTTCTCCTTTAATTCAGAATTATTGATGTCCAAGGTGGGATTATCCCTAACAGTGAGAGGGTCCATAACAGCAGTACAAATGGAAACCCATGTATCACATGTAGACTACAAATGCAGTATGATCAAAAAATACAGTTACTATTAAAAATTTTTAAATTTGTTACAGTAAAAGACACATTGCCATAAATCCCCCTCAAAATACTGTCCCTCACTTTAAACACATTTATCCCATCATTCTTGCCAATCTCTGAAGCAGTTCTGAAAGTCCTCCTTCATGAGTGTCATTAGTTGTTCTGTTGGGGCTGCCTCAGAATCCTGAATTGATTTGAAACGTTGTCATTTTGACTTTGGGGAAGAGCCAGAAGTCCCATCATGCCAGATCTAGTGAATAAACATTTTGGATCAGGACATGCAGGCAGCCACGAAAAGTATATGTCAAGAATCAAGCCAGCAAACATAAACACATTCTATTCCTGTACCTTAGCAAACATAGCTTTACAACAACTCAAAAGTCAGATTAGAATCCAGGACTCTCCAATTCCTTGGAGCTCTTCTATGTGAGGTGGTGATATAACGACCACCATGGTGGTCAGAAAACCCATTACCAGGCCTTCCCCATTTCTCTCCTAACAACTGGTTCTGCTCTCAAGAGGCCATGAACACAAACCCATGGGTTTCCCAGCTCAGCCCACAGCCACCCCGGGGAACACCTGCTCCTGCTCATGTGCTGTAGTTTGGCTCTTCAGTGTCCCCCATGACCTACATGTTAAAGGCGAAGTTCCTGGGCAATGGCAGTATTGGGAAGTGGTATAAACTCTAAGAGGTGGGGCCTAGTGGGAGGAAGTTAGGCCACTGGAGGGGGATACTCTTGTAGGGGACATGGGGACCTCAGCCCTTCTCTCCCCACGCCACCTCCTGCTGACCATTACAAGATGAGCTGTTTCCTCTGCTTCTCACTCACCAGGATGTGCTGTCTCAGCACAGGCCCAAAGACAATGAGGCCAAGTAACTATGCACTGAAACTATAAAACTGTAGGCAAAAATAAGCCCGTCCTCCTCCTCAGTTGATTGTGTAGGGTATTTTGTCACAGTGACGGAAAGCTCACTAACGCCTGGAGTCCAGTTCTAGAAAAGGAACCACGGCGCCTTAGCCCTGTGGATCCCTTGTCCGCTAGGTAGGGATGTGGCCAGAAGTGGACCAAAACAGAGCCCAGAACCTGAGACTCCCTTGCCAAGAATTAAGTACTGGTCCAAATATAGAGAACTTCTTGAAAGACGACAGCTCGGAGTTTGTGTTCTCACCACTCTGTTAGCCCAGTGCCCTGTGAAGGCTCCAGGTGATGGTTATTAGGACAAGATTTTAAGAAACTGTTTCAGATCAATGACCAAGGAGGAATGCGATTTTTAAAAAGTTACCATAGGGCTAAGGATGTAGCTCTGTGGCAGACAAAGCACTTGCCTAGGTCACATACAGGCCCTGGGTTCCAACATGGGAATATAAAATAGTCACTGCAGTTACTTTTTTTTTTTAACTGCAGTTACTTTTTAAAAACCATCTTCAACACCTGGTACTTCCTAATTTTACATGGACCTTCTAAATATTCCATCTCCAGAAAGTATGACAGTGCAACTTTACATTTAAAAATATAACTCATAGCAAGGCATAGTGACCCACACCTGTAATCCCTGTATTCTAGGAGGCAGGAGGATCACAAGCTCGATCCCAGCCTGAGCAGTTTAAGTGACTGAGACCCTATTTCAAAATAAAAAGTAAGATCATCTTCACTAGAAGAAAGATAGCCTCTTTAATAAATAGTGCTGGGAAAACTGGCTTTCCACATGCCGAAAACTTGTATCTCTCATCATGCACTAAACTAAAATCAAAATGGATCAAAGATCTAAATATTAAAACAGAAAAACTTAATCAGATGGAAGACAGACTAAGTAAAACTCTTAATGACATAGGTGTAGGCAAAGACTTCATGAACAAAACCCTGACTGCACAGGAAATATTACAAGAATCAACAAATGGGATCACATCAAATTTAAAAGGTTCTGCACAGCAAAGGAAACCATCAACAGAGTGAAGAGACAACACACAGAATGGGAAAAACTTTTTGTCAGCTGTTCCTCAGACAGAGGACTAATACCTAGAATATATAAAGAACTCAAAAAACTTAGACCTCCCCCCCATATTTAAAGAACCAATCCAAAAATGGACATCCAAAATGAATAGACACACCTCAGATACAGAAGTACAAACAGCAAATAAATACATGAAAAAATCTTCAACATCATTGGTCATTTGAGAAATGCAAATTAAAACAACACTGAGATTCCATCTCACTCTAGAAACAATAGCTATTATCAAGAAATCAACTAATAACAAATGCTAGGGCCGGTGAGATGGCTCAGTGGCATAAGCGCCTGCCTGGCAAGCACAAGGGCCCAAGTTCGACTCCCGGAACCCACATACGAAAAAAGGGCCGGTGATATCGCTCAGGGGCACGGGCGCCTGCTGGCAAGCGAGGTCCTGAGGTCAACCCCCGGTACCCACAAAAAAAAAAAAAAAATGGGCCCGTGAGATGGCTCAGCTGCGTAAGCGCCTGCCTTGCAAGCGCGAGGGCCCGAGTTCGACTCCCGGATCCCACATACGAAAAAGGGGCCAGTGATATTGCTCAGCAGCACGGGTTCCTGTTGGCGCACGAGGTCCTGAGGTCGACCCCCCGGTACCCACAAAAAAAAAAAAAAATGAAATGCTAGAGGGGCTGTGGGGAGAAAGAAACCCTTCTCCATTATTGCTGGGCGTGTAAATTGGTACAACCAATATGGGAATCACTGTGGAGATTCCTCAAAAAATTAAAACTAGAGGTTCCATTTGACCCAGTTATTCCCCTTCTAGGTATCTTCCTGAAAGAATTAAGGTCATCATACCACAGTGATACATGCATACCCATGTTTATAGAGGTGCAATTTGTTCATAATACGTAAACCTTGGAAACAGCCCATATGCCCATCAACAGATGAATGGATAAGGAAAATGTGGTAATTACATAAGAGGAGTACTATTCTGCCATAAAAAGGATAAACCTGAGACATTTTTAGGTAAATGGATGCATCTTGAAACCACAATCTTAAGTGAAATAAATCGGACACACATGTTTAAATATCACATTGCTTCTCTTGTGTAAACAAGAGCAAAATAGAGCATAGAGACTAAGAACTGAGAAGAACTTGTTCAAATGGGAAGGGGAAAAAGGGAGGAGGGGAAAGGGGAGGAAAGGAAAAGGGATTTTAAAGAAAAGAGAATAGAAGGGGAAAATGGAAACAGAGTCTTTGTAAATGGGGAGGAGAAGAAGGGTTGAAGAGAGGGGAGAGGAATGGGGGAAAAAGGCATTAAGATATATTATGAACAGGCACAAATTCCCCATGATGAATGTGATCATTACGTATGGCAAAAACATAATAATAAAAAAATAAATGAATTTTAAAGATCTGGGGATGTAGCTCAGTGTGCAGGCCCTGGGTTCAATCCCCAGTGTCACTACAAAACCCTTAGGATAAAAGTTTATTCATTCTCTAGTGTCTCATTTTACAAGATTTTCAAGGAAGGGCCAGCAATTTTCTCTAGGAATACCAATTCTGTGGCTAACCTGTCATTTTTAAGAGCAATTTACATAATAAAAGTGAAATGTTTCCTATTGAAGATTATCAGATCCATATGAAAAGAAAACTAGTAGAATAAGGAAGCAGAAGCTGAGGCAGCTCGCCTCGAGAGTCCTGCAGTTACCGGACAAGCACGACGCCCCCAGCCGGCCTCACAATGCTGCTCAGACCAAGGGCCAATTTGAAATGTGCACAAGACAACTCCTTCCCTAGATGGTAACTTCCCTCATTTTACTCCTGTGGCCCAAGCCGCCTGTAGAAGACCTGAGTTCAATAAGATGGGGGAAAAAAGCAACTTTTTAAACTTTATATTAAAATACAATCCCACATCCAAGTAAGTGCACAAGTCATAAAGGTAAAGCACAATGAATTGTCGTACATTAACTGGCACCAGATCAAGAAACAAGGCATTATCTGCACCCCAAAGAATCCTACCCTGTGCTGTCTTTTGGTTAGCAGCTGTAACAAGGGCAGTCACTATCCTGACTTGTTGCTCTCTATCACCTGTGCTTGTATTTTAGACAAGTGACAGTCATTTATATTGTAATCTTTGTCAAGCATTATTCATTTTCATTGCTGCATAGTATTTCAATGTACAAATAAAACTGGGTTTAGCACATCTACTACTAATGGGCATTTGGGTAGTTTCTAGTCTGGGACCACAATGTACGATGACACTATGACTATGCTAGTGTGTGTCTTTTGGTGAATATATGGATACACTTCTGTTGCATATCTAGCTAAGTATAGAAATGCAGAGTGATAGGAATACACAGCTCCAAGTTTAGTGGGTAATGCCAGTTTTCCAGAAAGACTGTGCCTATTTACATTCCTGCTGCAGCACATAGGAGTTCCCTCTCACTTCCAGAACTTGTCTATTTACCTGATCGATCTCCACACAGGATGACGGGAATGATGGAAAGACACCACCTTATACAGGCAAAGGATAAAAGTCTATTTATGTAAAGAAAAAAACATCCGTACAAACAGAAGCCACACGGAGAAAGGCACCAGGTGCGGGTAGGACATAGTGGACAGGTTTTCATGGCTAAATTTCCAACAAAGCCCCCCGCAGCCAAAGAAACAACCTAGATTCTTCCAAGAATTCTACCTGCCCACTCCATCCTCAACGGCTCTCGATGCATTCCTAGGTCACGACCACTTGCAAGCTCCGGCTAAAAGCCTGCCTGCTCACTTCAGTTTAGAAACTGGAAATAATTTGAATCCTCCACCTTCCTGAGTGATTATTATTACCTGAGAATGGGGGAAATTGTGTCCGTCCCTAAGCAAAATGTGCTCTTAACAAAATCTGTGCCTGAGGCATTTGCTTAGATTTCTTTAACAGGCTACAAACTCCTCAAGGATGCAGTGTATGTGTTACTCATATTTTATCCCAGATATTAATACACTGTATAGAACACAAAAGTACTCAGCACATGGATTTTTAACCTGTACTGGATAAAGCAATTATGATTACCTCCACTTTACAGATAAGCGCAGTGCCAGGCCCTCAGTTCTGGTAAGTGCAGCTGCATGGCTCCTCCCACTCCACCGTGCTGTATGTGGCAGTGCCACAGCGGAAAGACATGTATTTGTATGACCCTATGGGGTAGAATTAGGAAAAGAGATTACACTTCAATAGGGAGAAAACTGTTCTAAGTAATTGAAGATGCCTAAACATCATTTGCTTCAGGAGTTCCTACTAATAAAAGTGCCACTTAGAAGATACTGTGCTTACTGCACATATTTATTGGACACAGGAAAATTGCTGAGGGAACAAGGAGAGGCAGAAACACCTTTGGTCTACATGTTGATCAAATGTATAAACACAAAAGCAAACAGGAAATTGTAGCTGTGATGAGGTCCAGGGTACACTGCGATACACCAGAGGGGAGAGATGAGGAGGGCCTTGCTCTCGAGCGCCACACTCCCGAACAGAGTCACGGGAAGTCGACTCCTAGCCCGGGTTAAGAGGTAAGTAGGAGAAGATCAAGGAAGGACCTGCTCTAAGCAAAAGCCCATGACCTCAGCGAAGAGGAGCTAAAAACAGAAGGCTAAGAGGAGAAAGAGGGACACCCAAGAGGGTCAGTTCACAGAGGATGCTGCAGACAGTATATTAAGGGTTTCGGTCTTCAGTCCCCCACCGGAAATGAGTGTGAGCTTATTCAGCATAACATCCTGACTTCCTCTAATAATTTTTGGTGAATGTCAAGCAAAAACAGCTTTGGGGAAATGAGCTGAGGAATTGTAGGATTCTGGTGAGTACCCTGTTGATAAGGATAACCACAGGCTCGGGCTGGGAGAGGAACGCTCGCAGTCATCGCTTAGTGTCTGTGGCAGATGGGACCCAAGACCTCCTGAGGACACCAACACCCACAGCTGCTCAAGTCCCTTATGTAAAACAGAGCAGGACTTGCACAGAAATACAGACGTCCTCCCATAGGCTTTAAACGTCTCTAGATTACTCGTCATATCTAACACAATGTAAATGCTATTAAATAGTCACTATAAAACAGGCGTGGTGGAATATACCTATAATCCCAGCATTCTGGGAGGCTGAGGCAGGAGGATCACAAGTTCAAGTCCAGCCCGGGAAACTTAATGACTTAGTGAGACCCTGTCTCAAAATATAAAATAAAAAATAGGATTAAAGTTTAGTGTGAAGGTCCTGGGTCCAATCTCCTGTACCTCCTCCACCAAAAACATTGTTACGTTGCATTGTTTAGGGAATGATAACAGGAAAAAAAAAAATCTGTACAATTTTAGTACAGACACATTTTTAAAATATTTTTCATCCATGATTGGCTGAATCCACAGCAGCAAAACCCACAGATATGGAGGGCCGACTGTACGTGTCTAGAAAAGTAGGTAATGAGGGGCAGACAAAAAGACCGGCACGATGAGCAGCAATAATTCCACCAATAGGATGAAGCAAAGGAAGTTACAAAAGTAAAGAAACTATTACAGTAAAAGAAAATTTCAGGGCCGGTGAGATGGCTCAGCAGTGCAAGCACCTGCCTGGCAAGCACGAGGTCCTGAGTTTGACTCCCGATACCCACAAAAAAAAAAAAAAAAAAAGAAAAGAAAATTTCAGACTCTAAGGCCCAGGCTTCAGAATAATCTTTTTTTTTTTTTTTTTGGTGGGTACCGGGGGTCGACCTCAGGACCTTGCGCACCAGCAGGTGCCCGTGCCACTGAGCGATATCACCGGCCCTTTTTTCGTATGTGGGTTCCGGGAGTCGAACTCAGGACCTCGCGCTTGCCAGGCAGGTGCATACGCCGCTGAGCCATCTCACTGGCCCAGAATAATCTTTATTAAGAAGGTCAAAGTAGATCTGAAGGTGACTAGAGAGAAGAACAG
Source organism: Erethizon dorsatum (assembly GCA_028451465.1). Lineage (NCBI taxonomy): Eukaryota > Metazoa > Chordata > Mammalia > Rodentia > Erethizontidae > Erethizon > Erethizon dorsatum. The sequence goes on along the minus strand of CM051838.1, from coordinate 25,434,462 downwards.
CAAGAAAATAATACAAAGCTATGCTTTTAGGAGGGTTGTCTCCATAGAAATCAAGGTCAAAAAGAATGAAAAAAAGCAACTTTCAGACAGACATTGAAGTCACTGAGTCACGTGACAAGAATATCTTTAACAGCAGGAGGGTTAAGTAGAAGAAGGAAGAGGGGAGAGGACTTGAGAATTACCAACAAGTATTTAAGATATTGATCAGTTGTACTCAAATCAAGCGATAGCCAAGCAAATTCACAAAGGCAAATAACTTCACCTAAAGAATAGTTTTTAAACATTAAGAATGTGATCATAGTTTGGAGTAATTTATTTTTGTTATTCAATTCTTTTATTTAGGGCATAGAAATCCAATCAATAAATTGTTTCTTTGCTTTTGGTCACAAGTAGGATGTAAATAGCTAACTTTGAAAATTTATAAGAGTTAAAATTCATAGCCCTTAAATGACCTAAAGAAATTGTTAATAGAGCTCACGAAGAGCCCTATCCCTGGTACATCACCACCTGCAATGACCAGGACATCGATGAATCCTGATATTTCTTCTAAAATGTATCGCAACATTACTAAGAACGAGGAGAGGAATGGAAGCTAAAACCCCAGCAAAGATGGGATCATTTTAAGGGCATCTGACAGCTGAAGTGAAGATTCACAAAATTCTTTCAGAATTACAGATGGTAAGAAAAGAGATTTCTAGAAAACAGACATCTACTTACATGTTTTCTTGACTAGATAGAAAGTGGAGCTGCGTGTAAACCCCAGATAGAAGCCCATAATGGAATATAGACATCACACTCCAGCTGCCCAATAAATGATTATTTGCTACATGACTTAAAAACCGTAAATGGACACATTCTGAAGCAGGTCCTGGAAGCTGTTTGAAATGCAGGAAGTGTTTTGCTTCCAGCCAGCACATTTATTCCCTGGCTGCAACTCCAAGCCTCCCATATTTCCTCTGAGGCCACAGCTTATAAATCAGATGAGATTGGTCATCTTGCAACAAAATGGATTTTTAAAATGTGATTTTGAAGAGATTGGAAAGTGTAATACAACAGATTTTTCAGTCTTCAGTGCTGAGAAATGATTGCTTAATTGATGGCTCTGTTGAGAATGGGATATGACTCCAGCAATGCGTAGGCCTGTAACATTTCCAGGAGCCGTAACATTAGATGTTTTATTCCAGGGCCTAAATGGTCAGACACCAATTATGTACTTGGCTCTAAAAGATGGAATAATGATGACTGAAGGCTCTACTCATTGCTTTTACTTCTGAGTTAATCATGGTATTTTTGACAAATTCACAAAAGAAACCCTGAGTAATGAGTTCCACTGAAGTCTGAATATTCCGATACAGCTATGTGGTTAATTACAGTATAGTTGGGCAGTTGACACTTTTAATGTCACCAATCACTAAATAGGAAAATCCAAGCGAATGCATTATATCCCAAAATGGCTCTGTATTTACATTCATAGGAACAAAATTTATTTCTGGCCTTTACATTGACGTATTCACAATAAGAAGCAGTTTTAAGGGCAGTATCTTGCTAAATTGTTGCCTTCACAGATGTTCCAAGCCACAGAGGCCATTTCACTTTTTACCCCTTACAGCAATTCAAACAGTGCCAGTCCTCCCAACTTCCCCTCACCCCCTGGCTTGCATTTAATAGCTCAAATTCATGCAAACTGGCGGCTCTCACAGGCTCAGGAGATGGCTAAACCTGGAAAGAGGTGGAGGGCAGCCACCTAATTGGATCTTTCTTCGCCAAACACCAGGGGACAGCTGGTTTGCATTGTTGTTCTAATGAGCAACGCTGAGATCAAAGCTGCGTGCTTTAGTTGGAGCTTTTCTGGTGCTATGCACAGTTTTGGAAATCACACTCACCACTGCCAGGGCCTTTTATGGTGAAGAGAACACTTTCTATACTTAAAGAAAATTCAATCTGGCTTTGGGGGAATCTAGCAGTATTTCCTGGCTCCCCGGATTCAGTCCTCACGTGGCTCACTGGTCACTTCTTCTGCCTCATTCTCCCGCAGGTGGGCACATACATCTGATGTGACTGCATGTGTTACAAGCCACGTGCACATTCACTCCCCTGGGGTATCCCCGGGTCCCCAAGAAGAGACAGAATGAATTCACAGCAAGAGAGGCAATGTAAATTTAAGCTTGTAGTCCTAGTAGCAAAAGCCAAAAGCCAGAGCCATTTTTATTAATAAAATAAAGCATAACTATAGCTTTGTAAATCCTATTCCTTAAGGGACTGGCCACACAGCAGGAACATCTTTCTTAACTATTTCAGAATAAAAAGGGAAGGGGAATTACCTGGAATGTTCTTATTCCCATGTTAAGGATAAGATCCAGTAAATGGACAAGAGTCCAGCTGGGTTCTTTAGAATACCTAAATAGGACTCTCTGTCTTCCAGTCATCGGGTCTCTGAGGCCCTGGGCTGGCTCCGAAGGTTACAGCCCTGGTCCTGAAGCTGTCAGATGGTCAGTCTTGGAACACAACTGCTAGAACCATTGTAACTGAATCCGTTTTCATTTTTAATTCTTCAGAGAAATAGGAGATGTCTCCCCCACATATGAAGCACTGAAATAGTTCCAAATGGAGTCAAGATTTAAAGTCTTTAATAAGTACTTAAGCTTTGCATGCTTTTCTTTTTTCTTCAGGACAGTCAGAAGACATACAAAGATTGACAAAGGTTAAGCAGCTGTAATAATATTGATGAAACTGGAATGCTTTTGGGCAGTAAATTTTATCACTTCTCTGGCTCTCATTTTGTTGTCACGAATTTCCTTTTGATTTTCTCTCTGTTCTGAAATTTAAGATCTTAACATTTACACAGGGAGCATATATAAGTCTTCTCCTTCAGTACCTAGAGGTAGGAGTTGTTACTCGGCGTTAAAATGCATCCTGCTGCAACTACTGCCTTATAAGAGACTCATCTAAATGATAATGAGCATGAAAAATTGATTATCTCCTAGATTGAACTGGTCTTTGTATTTTTCATCTGGTGCTAGAATAGGTCTCAAAGAATAAACATGCCAGCAGTTCAATTAATAGACTAACAAGAGGCAACTCTACAGGATGTTACCTATTTTCAGCAAAAAGCTTCCCAAATAATGGTCATTCATATCATAATGCTAACCAAAAAAGGCCACTACAAATTTTTAACTTTCTATTTAAACTAGTATGTAGATTGTTTTCTTCAAATCTTATCCAAAGCAGATGACAGATTGTAGAGAATTTTCAAGCACAGCAAAATGTGAATTGCAATGACCCAAATGTCTAATAAATAAATAACCTGATAAAATATTTGATGAGAAAAATAGTTCTTATATGAGACTATCTGTTAGGGATTTCTGGATCATCTTCCTCTTCTTTCTGATTTTCTGTCCTCAGTTTTTTATATTCTCCCCTTTAAACAATGTATTCCCTTCAAGATTTCAGCTTTTCCTTCTGTAAGACATTTCTCAAACAAGGGCTATAGTCTTAGAGATATAGACCCACGTACACGCCCACAGGAAGTCTCCACCTGTTTTGTATACCACCAAAATGTGCTCTAACTCAGCACCCACAAATCATCTCCTTCTCCTGATCCCCTATTTCTGTTTATGGTGCTCATTCATTTTATGTTAGCCTGTGGTTTTCTTATCACTTCTCATTTCTGCCTGCTTCTATGAGCAAAGAATGGTTTATCTATACCCCAAGAAGTTACTTTCCCATATCCATAGATGTTGTTATTTAATAATGTTTAATGAATGAATAAGTATATAAATAAATTCCCATATAATACTTTATTCATACTACAATTATAAGGCTATTATATTCAAGTTCAAAATTTAACATGAAAATTCATACTTGTCTCATTAAATAAGTGAATAGAAGTTCATAAAATTTGACTTTGGACTGAATAACTTGGTAATGGTCTTATCTTAAGCTTAACTTTGCTAAATTTTATTACTGTTTTGTGTTAGAATGATATATGATTGTACTTTCTTAGGAACAGTGTGCTTCAGTGCTTAGGAATAAAGCATTAAGAAGCCTAGAAGTCACATGGTAGCTGTCACTATTGTTGATGTTGGAAATAGTGATTTTATTTTTTTTAAAAACTCTTAAATGTGTTAAATTCAAATCTGGTAGGATCCAGGCCTTTGATAAACCAGGACGATGCTGGAACCTAATTAAAGCTTCTTACTCCTCGAGGAGCTCTGTCATGCCTGATCTAATGTCATTCTAATATAATAAATACTTGGCATCCCCAAAACAAAAATAATCAGGAGTCCAGTGGGTGTTTGAGTGGTTAAATGCAATAAAAACAAAACAGCAGTCTACTTACACAATCTACACCACATATCATGCAATTTTATTAAATATGTGCCTGATTTGCCTGCCAGGACTTTGGTCAAATACATTAGGAAATGTTAAAGCCTGTGGACTGTTACAATCAACAGTCAAAAATCATGACCCGGGCCAGTGATATAGCTCAGCGGCATAAGCGCCTGCCTAGCAAGTGCAAGGTCCTGAGTTCAACTCCCGGTACCCGCACCCGCATATATCTAAAAAAAAAAAAAAAAAAAAAAAAATGACCCGAACCTGAAAATCCTTTAAAGTTTTAAAAAGGGAGAAATCTGGAAGAAAAACAACTTTGTACTTTCAAATGGGTTTCAGATATTCTCTTCTCAACTCTATCACACATCACCTAAGAACTGGAAAAGAAACTTACCTCCCGAGTTTTCACCTGTTGCGGGAGGAGAAAGAGAGAGAAACAAAGAGAGTCTGAGAAAGACATATATCCTACCACTCAGTGCCAAAATTCAAAGATTTCAAAGGCAAATAGATCCTTAATGGTCACTCTCCTAAAGAGTCCCGACCGTGTCCCAGAAATCCCTGGAATTCTTTGGCAGCCCTTATGGATCATTTTGGAACCGAAGGGTAATTTAACTGCTGCTTCCACCACTGCCGCCCTACTTTTATTTGCTTATACATTGGGACCCTAAGTCATCTTCATTCCAGGAAATCAGTTCAGTCTCATCACGGTACTGATGACAAAACTGAGACTAGAGAGGCAAAGCGACTTGTCAAACACCACACACTTAGAGCAAAGGTCGGCTCCGACAGAAGAGTCTGGCACTTGCCAGACTCTTTCCGCATCCCCAGGGAGTCCTAACCCTGCCTGTGCATCTAGATCCTGAGTTCATCCAAATAATGACCCTGTGAACCTGAGAGGAGGCCCAGGACTCTGCCTTTCACCTGTGTCCCAGGTAATTCTGATTCAGCCACTCACAGGCCGGCATTTGGAAGCCGCCGCTGCCTCTATAAGGCATGCATTGAATCTTGCAAGAAATGCAATATGTATTTAACAAGTGCCAAGCACAGGACTCAGCAATCTGAAACCCAAGATCCTGCTATCAGCTGGTTCAGGACTTTAGAAGACTTGAAAGTTAATTTAGCACCAATGAGAGAAGTGATTTATAATCCAAGTGTGCGTGTATTTGCTCCCTAGGGACAGCTCCCACAGGCTAGGGAAATAGCACCTCCGCCTTGGCCCTGAGGCTCTTCCAGATGGCTCCTAAATGAGCCAGAGAATCAGCAGCAGCTTTCAAACTCTTACATCTGCACCCACATGGCCTAAGCAAAATGAGTATTTTAAGGAATCTTAGAATCAGGAAATGACTTTACTGGATGCAAGAGACAAAGAGTTGCACTACATCCTCTCCTCTGCTCCCCAGGGCTCCCCCTTCTCTCAAAATGAGCCCCATGGCAGACACTGCCAGGGAGAGATGTGGCTGATCATAGATGCAGACATCCCATGCGGACATGCCATGCTGGGGATGCTAAGCCGGCACTATGGTCCTTGATTGGGAGAAAACTTTAGGAAAATGCCACCTCCCTCATGGCAGAAGCCTTAGTGCCATTCCCATGAAGCTTCCACTGGGTAAACATGACTATGGGTCACAGATGTCAGGTTCCACCCTCATTCCTGGGAGGACATTCCTCCTCCTGGCCTCTTTGCAGTTGGGCAGGGTCAAGCGACTGATTCTGGCTAATAAGCTCTACGTAGTGGCACCTGTGTCCCCTCTGGTGAAGCCTGGAAAGCTCCTGCATCAGCTTCCAACCCATCTCTCCTGCCACTGTGGCTTGGAATCCAAGGGTTGACGGAACAGAGTCATTAGAATGGAGCAGGTGGGATTTCCAAATCACTGCTTAGAAACTGTTGCTCTGTAAAGCCTCAGGCCTGCAAGATGCTGTGCCTGATCAAATTAAGATGTGCCATGTACAGGAACTTAGTAACCTCAAAGAATGAAAACAATACATGTCATAAATATGAGCTAAGAATAATAATAATGAGAATGAAAATGAGGAAAGGGGATATAGAAGCAGGGGGGAGGTGGGTAAGAAGGGGAAGGGGATTAAAAAAAAAGCTGAATTATGTATGTACCTACTTGACAAGATAAATGTAAACTTCGTGTACTACAAACATGTACTATTAAAATTCAATGATAATAATAATAGTAGTAGTAGTCATAAACCAATTCTTGGCAGCCTCGAGCCATGAGATTGCAATGGTACCTGGGTGCTGGAGCATCCTTCAGCCTATCCCGACTCTGCTCCTCCTCGCCACCAGCCACCACTCCCTGCTCCCCACTGAAGAATTGGAGTCTTATTATGCAAAAGTAAAGGAGATCAAGAGATGGAGGGAGGGGGAGGGGAGGGGAGGGGAAGGGGACATAAAAGGAATTAAGATGTGTTACGCACCTGTACCAACTCCCCACAATGAATGTGATCGTTATGTACGCAAATATGTACCAATAAAAAAAAAAAAAGAATTTTAAAAGAATTGGGGTCTTATGCGTCATTGGATCAGTTGTTGTGCAGGGTTATCCACAGGGATATCTGAAAACTTGGAGTAAAGGCCTGTTTAATCTGGATGTACAATAAAAGAAAATGTAAAAAAAAACAAAACAAAAAACAGAAGTCCCTATGAGGTCTCAATATCATAATTCTGAGTTTAGGGTCTGAAGCAGGAGTGATTGTTCTGTAAAAATACATAGTTCAAGGACCAGAGCAGAGGCTGTGGGCTACTCCAAAGATCATCTGCCCAGGTCAGTTCCAAATCCTTAATTGCACAAAAGATGCAAATGCAGGATGAAGACAATGTCAGAGAAGTCTCTCCCTTCCCTGATGCATGATAGAATTCCCACTGCTTCCCTGCACACAGGTGAACTTCAGATGAGACCACACCTGCTTAGGAGGGGCCTCCACACGACTGTGAAAACCAAGGTTCCATCGTCGCTCTTCTTCAAAACTACACCAACAAGGTGGCCTTCAGTGCAGCCGATGGGTGTGCAACCACCTGCCTTGCACACCCACCAGGAAGATGGATAATACCCCTGTTTGTGGTCTGAGTAAACAAACTACAGCCCATCCCAGCAAGGACAACACTCTGACCCTGCTGAAGCAGGGCATGAAGCCCTTCAGCATAGCCATGAGCTGACAGCTGGCAGCAGCCCCCACAGAGAAGTGGCCCAAGAGGGCAGGAGGAAGGATGTCAGTCAAGTTGGGCGGCCAACCAGCCTCATCCGTTTTCTAGCTACTCTCCCTCACAGACGGCACTGACGCCAACACTGACTAAAAATGTCACCGCTGGTGGGAATGGGTTTGTTGTGCCGGGCAACATGACCTGCACTAGTAAAATTAATTGTCAAATACTGATCAAAATGCGACGCACGGGAAAGGAGGAAGCAAGTGGGAAAGCAGTGTGGGAACCCGGCCATCACCACGCCGGCTCTAGGTCTCTAGTCTGTCTCTAGACAGACTAATGCCATGGAAGACCTGGTGGGAGGGTCCACCCTCGGGAGGAGTCCAGCCTTCCAGAATCAAAGCTTCAGCCTCAGATCGAGCTTGTCACGGCTCCCGTCCCCAGGAGCACCCTCCTAACTTCTCTTCAAGGGAACTCAAAGCTTAATACAACGACTAAAATCTCATGTTCTCCTAAGCAAAGGAGAAACTTCAAAGTCCCCTTCTAAAATTCGGGGTCCAGTATCCTATGACTGGAAATTAGTGGTACTTTGTACTAATTTCATGACTTTAAGAAAAATCTACTCTGTATAACTTCACCCACAGTCAAACACCCGTAAAAGTCTGCTGTGATTTCTGTTAAGTCATGATGAAATTCAAATCTAAACCACATGCTAGGGCATCGTACATCACCAGAGTCTTCTGATTCCAAACCCCCTTTGCCAGGCTAACTCTGAAAACATCATTTTAGTTGAATCATTATTTAAATATGCGCTCATAGGAAATAGTATCAAATTACAGTAAATGAACAAATACAATTAAATAAAACTATGGCTCCTCATGAGCGTATAACGATCTGAGATGTTTGGCCCCAGGAAATGTGGTTAGAGTGGACATTAATCTCTGTCTACTGACTCAGGTGTGCACAATAATCTGAGTTTTAATAAATAAACTTAATTTCTGGCTCGGTCCCCATCCTGCAGCTTGGTGGGGGATGGCCATCTCTCCAGGGTCATGTGGAGGTCATCCGTTTTCATAAGTTATTGCTGAGATAACCACTGTCCCAGAGTTACATGGTCTCTTCAGACCTGGAGAACTTTTGTACCTTCTGTGCTAGAGGCAGCGACATGGAGTAATGTTCGGACCACAAGCTAAGGTCAGGCCACTTCCTATGCGCCATGCAGCCATTCTGCTTGAGATCTTGCTACCATGCCAGTGACCATCGTGAAGATGAGCCTGGGTCCTCTGACCCATAGAGCCACTGGGAAAATCTTGTGTTCAGTCCAATAAACCTGAACATAGTCGTCCCTTGGTATCCACTGGATATTGGTCCCAAAATCCCTAAAGATACCAAAATCCATGGATACTCAAGTTCCCTACATAAAATGCTGTAGTATTTTCATATAACCTGTGCCCATCTTTTTGCATACTTCAAATAGTCTCTAGACTACTTATAATAGCTCACACAATGTAAATTGTTATTATATTGTATTGTTCAGGGAATAATGGCAAGAAAAAAGTCTGTAGTTGTTCCGTAGAGATGTAACTTTTCTTGGTTGTTATTTTGTTAACAATCTGTCCTTGCTAGACTCAGCAGATACAAAACTCCCAGATCCTGAGGACCAACTGTATTTCCCTGCTGCTGCTTCCAAACCAGTCTAATCCTTCCCACAAAATTTTACGCCTTCTGTGAATTCTACTGTCTCATTCTCCTGTAAACTTTAGTAACAAACATGATGACTTATCACAGGCTATTTTTGTGTTCAATGATCCAACTCAAAGAACAAAATAACTGAACCCCTGGGTTAAAAACATAATAGCAAACCCAAATACACAGAGCATCTCCTAATCTGCTATGGCACATTTCAATAAATATGAGGCTGTTTCTAGACTCTGCCTGCAGAGCACAAAGGAAGAAGGGTAAAATATCAGAAGTAAATTGGAAGGAAATATGAACTTTGAATAACTGCATGGCCTAATGATTGCCTTCTCTTCACCAATTAGCATCACTTAAATAAATCAGATGAATTTTCCCTTAATCCAGTGGATTCAATACTTATTAAAACAACTGAGCAACTCCTATTGAGTTGTTTCTTCTTCATTTCATATGTAACCCATCTAATCGGCTCACAGCCCTACTAAGAGGCTGTCGGCAGCCCCAGATAAACTGCATTGAGGTTACTCTCTTATTTCTTCATTCACCCTAAATTTTTTTGGTTTAAAAATGGTATCTTACAGTGTTTAGAAATATGCATAAAACTCAGAAACTTAGATTTTAAAACTTAGATTTTGGGGCCGGTGATATAGCTCAGCAGCATAAGCGCCTGCCTGGCAAGCGCGAGGTCCTGAGTTCAACTCCCTGTACCCACATATTAAAAAAATAAACTTAGACTTTGGGGTTTTGGGGGGGATTGGGGGGTTCTATTTAGTTTTATTCTGCTTTGCATTGTTTTGTTTTCTTTGGGATTCCAGGAATTTTTGAAGTCACAGATCTCTGAGCAAAGAAGAAATGCAATTCAATTCACAAGTTAATTTTCCAATAAACATGTCAAATTTACTAGGACTCGAGGAATTGCAAAATCAAACAATAATAAGATGCCTATTTATCAGCTATGAAGCTGGTGATTTTTCTAAGCACTATAGAGTTGGTAGGATTTAAGAGAAAAAGGAGGCATATGACATATGCTGTTTATGGAGGAATGAACTTTTCGGGGGACAAGTTAGCTGTACTAAGGCAGCATCAGGTACTAGACTATATGAATCTCTAAAGTCAGTGGCTTAACACAGTGGGCTACTTCTTCCTTGCCCACAGCCTGAAATGGACTGCTTGGTGGATCTTGATTAATAGAGGAGCTTGACTGCCAACCTCCACTACCAACGGTGGCTTCCACTGTCACCCTGAATATCTACATGGAGTTGAGAGACCAGAGAAGAGGGAAGCCATTAAGAGGGCACAGCTACTTATTTTGAACAACCTTGGCCGTGAAGTGACTCAGCTACTTCTGCTCAGAGTCCATGGATAAGAACCAAGGTCCAGGGGCCGGTGAGATGGCTCAGCGGCGTAAGCGCCTGCCTTGCAAGCACGAGGGCCCGAGTTCGACTCCCGGAACCCACATACGAAAAAGGGGCCGGTGATATCGTTCAGTGGCACGGGTGCCTGTTGGCACGCGAGGTCCTGAGGTCGACTCCCTGGTACCCACAAAAAAAAAGAAAAAAAAAAAAAAGAACCAAGTTCCACTGAGATGCAAGAAGAGGAATGAGATGCTTCCAGGCAACAAATCTCTACTATGGATGACAACTGCAATTGTTTCTGCCAAGATAGCAAAATAAATATGCATACACAAATGTGTATACACAAATGTATAGATCTCTTAAAATAGTTATACCCTTCACCAAGCAAATTCATCTTTAAAAATTTATCTGTTAGTAATTTGATATGGTGGGCAAAGATATACGCATGAAGATAATCACTGACATTTTACTTACAATGGCAAAAAAATTAGAAAGGACCTAAGAAATTATTAAGCAAACTGATTAAATAAATTCTGGCACATTCATATAGTGTTATACTGTTCACAAAACAAAAATGATACCATAAATGTTCATTTATTGATTAATATGGAATTTACCAATTGTGCCATGCAAGATGAGCTTTTTCGTAGCAAAAATATCTGGTGAATATAGAGATTGGTAACTCATCATGTGGAGTTCAGACTCTACGACTGTTACAGCTTTTAAAATTAAACCTCATTAGCTAACTTAGAAGCATTCCAAATCTGATGGATTGACTCCAGCTAAAATATCCTCAATAGTCTGATTAACAAACTAAAATCATTATTTTTTTCCTTTGGCAATGAAAATACACCTTCTATTTCTAGAAATATCTATTTTGTTTTTCCTGAGAGCATTTTCACCCTGTTATCAGGAAGTAGGAAATCAAGGTTCTTTATCAGAAGTTGCTTCATGAGCTCAGGTCTCCAAAGAAAGAGAATGTGATGTTCTCAAGACTTTTTGTTCCAGACTGAAGAATCAATCCCATTTCAAGCAGTCGACTAACATTCATTGGGCTCCCACTCAGTGACACAGACTGCCCTGCAGCTTGAGGACTCAAAGGTGAATAGCACAGAGCCTGCCACTTCAGAACTCCTGGAGGGGCCAAGGAGACACGGATGTGAACAGCAACTGTGATCGGGAAGCAGAGCTTCACGAGCGATGCCCACTAGGTGCAGTGAAAAACACTTTAACCTTTTTCAAGGATCAAGAAGGACTCAGTGAGGAGACAGGGTTTGAGTAGAACATAAAAGAATGAGAAAGGCTTCCAAACACAAGCGGAGGAAGGAAGGACCTCCAGGCAAGAGGAAACGCACCCACAAAGAAAACACTGAGAAAGCAAAGATCTTGAACACTGGAGAATTGCAAACAATGTTCTCGAACTCAAATGATACAGAACACAAACCACCACACATGATGCTTGGGGTAACAGTAGGGACTCAAATGTCAACTTCCTTTCTCCTCCCCTTCCCAAACTCAGAGTAAATGAAGAAGAATTGGAGCAAGATTGGGGTTTTGTGAAGCTCCTACATTTGGCGGGGCAGGGGGTCCTCTTTTCAAGAAAAAGAATATAAATGTAGCAGGTTCAGCGTTTTGTAAGGGGCCCATGCAAGTGAAGGGCTCTAAAGCTTAAACTTTGCTAGCTGCCGCCCATAGCCTCTGGCAGAATATAAAAGAACACAGATGGCAGGGATGGAGGGTGAGCACGAGGTGCGCCACACAGTGCACCCTTGCAAAATTAAGAACTTACTCCCCGGTTGATAGGGGTGCTGCCAGGCACCTGCCCTCCGCTGCTGGTCCCTATGGGCATCGCCTCAGCTGAAGAAATCTGCTCACCCAAAGCACACCCCTCCTTCCTGTGGCATCCTAAGAGGCTGACCCAGACATCTGGAAAACTAAGGCCGCACCATAACCCCCTTGTTAGCTCACAATGAGCACAGCAGATCTATCATCCCACCTGCTGGACATTTTCTGGCCCCAAATGCATCGCTGGGTGGAGATACTTGCTGGTTGGCATTAACCCTGCACCTGGTCCTTGGCCAGTGAGACCGAGAGCAGGGTGGAAGTCCAAACTACCAGTGTCACCAAGATAGAGCATAGTTCTGTTGCAGGTGACGTTCTCCAGAGTCCTTAGGATCCAGGAGCAAACATACATTCTGGGTTTGGGCTTCACTTTCCCTGTCATAAGCCCTCAGGCAGCACTACTGTCCACAGGCTCACAGCGTATTTGACCTACCCCACACAGTATCACAGAGGACCAAGGAATGTGTGCCGTGGCAAAGGAGCTGTAGGAGAGAAGAGCAACCACAGAACCCACTTCTTACACAGTACACGGCTACACCCGGAAGCTGAGAGCCTGATAGAAGGATGGAACGAGTCGTTGAAAGCACAGCTGAAGGGCCGACTCACAAATACCACCTTGCAAGGACACGGGGCCAGGAGACAAAGCACATTTTAAATCAGTGATGTTAATATAAGCTCTGTGATCCCAGTAGGTAGAATGTGGGTCGGATAGCTAAGGAGTAGAAGCGCAAGTGGCCCGGGTACCATTACTGCCAAAGGTCCCACTTGGGAAACTTGTGCTTCCTGCCCCCAGCTCTCTGAACTCTGTGGTTTTACAGGTCCAGTTAGCCAAAGAGGAGATAATTCCTCCAAGAAATGAATGAAGAGTCTCATTGAATGATAACCTATAGCTTCTACTTGGGCACTTCAGGCTTTCCACACCAGTGGACCAGCAGGCAAGAAGAGTCACCGTATTCGTGGGGTAACTTCCTCTGACCAGCAGGAGAATGGAGAGTTGCTATTACACAGTTAGGAAGGAAAATGCCTGACTGAGTGTTGTGTGGTATCTTTTCACCCTCTTTTGATGGTACGTGGATAAGTACAGTAGCCTAAGTCAGAGGAAGGCATGGTGACCAAGGGCTCAGATCCTTTAGGAATGAGGGTCTGGGTCACACAAACAAGCACTGAGATCAGCAGAAGTGTTAACTAAAGTTGATAGGCATCTAGAATGAAGAGGAGAGTAACAGCATCAGCTGTGGGCCTAAGGCTAGCTGTAAATTCAGGGACAATAATTTTTCCATTTACCTTTTCCTTCCAACTTTGCATCAGAGAGAAAGAGGTTCACTGGAATCCTAGAGGAGTTGTTTACAGAACTCATCCAAAGCAGATCAAATGGCCCAGGAGTGGATGGAAGTGACCATTGTAATAAGCCAGTTTCAGGAATAAGGGATTACTCTTGCCTTCTGGGAGAGCTGAAAGCAGAAAATCCTCAGCTCTCAGGCCTCCGAATGGACCACCTCAGCTAAAGAGACCAGCTCACCCAAGGTCACACCCCCTCCCTAGGATGGCCAGCATCTGATGGGTTTAACTTCCAATTATGTTGGTCCGGTCCCAGGCCCAAGTCAAAAGCACCTCCAATGGGTCATTCCAGCTCCAGAACTCCCCACAGAGCGAGCAGGGCCTCCGCTGAGACCACCTCATCACTCAGCCCCGCCACTGCCCCCTGCAGTTGCCTGCTACTTGTCCATAGATCCCACTTCCTCATCGGTCCCTGAATATCCATCTTCATTCAGAACCTGCTTCCCAAGGAGCTCGGCACAAAATGCAGGCACTGAAAACACCCGTGCCTTGTCAGATAATTCTCTCCTTGGAATGGTACTTGATAAACACCAATACCATCCAGATACTAGCATCATTATCTATAAATAGACAGGCAAAAATGTAATCACACTGACCATAGTTTCTCCTCGTTAAATATAAACATGGAAGAGACACAATTTACTATAAGGAGTCAGAATCCCATCTTCCAAGGTGGCCCTTTATGTCCAAAGTTTGTTTAGACTATTTATTTCTTCAAAGATGAATCACCACTAACCTCAGATAAAACCCCTGATTCATTCTTGTTTTGAAAGTAAGAAACTGCCAAAAAGATTAATTACTTTTGCAGCAGGCTAGCTCTTTCCATGGCCAGGTAGCTTTCTGGTTTTCGGCAGCAATACTTGACGTCGTATCATCGCTTGTGGTTCCTAAAATTCCTTGCTCTGAGAACTCCCCTCTGGCTGCTCTAGGAAAACAGAAGACACAGAGAACTCTCATCTGCTTCTTCGCTGCATTCTTTTCTGCCAGGTACTCGCCTATTACTTTGGCTGGTCTGCAGCTCGCTGAAATGCTCTGAACCCTTTCATTTCTAGGGAAGGGCAAGGGAACTGCTGTCTTCAGCTCCTCTCTTCCCTGTTCTCCTGATATAGCACAAAGATAGAATGCTTTGCTGTATTTTCCAAGTGTAGCACTACATGAATTCATACAAGTAATTTAGCTAAATGTGATACCTCAAGTTTGTTCAAAATAGCAGAAAGTTCCAAGTATGACCTGGCCCTCTCTATATCACAGTGATATTAGGGAAGTTAGATAGCTGTGTGACTTCAGGGGAGAAGAGAGGAAGATAAAAGGATAAGTTGTGTGCTGTATACTATTTACTTTTGTTAAGAAATGATTCTGTCTGGAAGCTGGAAGGTAAACTTTGTCTGTCTGTCTGTTTGCTTGCTTGCTTGCTTGCTTGTTTTATTATTTTGTGGAACTGGGGATTGAACTGAGGGTCTTCTCACTGAGCTACATCTCCAAACTTTTTATAATTTTTTATTTTGAGACAGGGTCTCACCAAATTGTTAAATTTCCTAGGGTGGGCTGGAATTTCCGATCCTCCTGCTTCAACCTCCCAGAGTGCTAAGATTACAGGTGTGTGCCACCACCCCCCAGGTTAGACTTCTAGCAATGAGGAGGAGAATTAAGGAAAGGGGGGAGGAGAAGGAGCAGGGATTAATGGGGATAAAAATAATCAAAATATGTTATATGCATTTACCAATGTGCCAAATTAAGACTTATTATTCTGTATTACTATTACGCACTAATTTTTTTTTTTTTTTTTTTGTGGGTACCGGGGGGTCGACCTCAGGACCTCGGGCGCCAGCAGGCGCCCGTGCCGCTGAGCGATATCACCGGCCCCTTTTTCGTATGTGGGTTCCGGGAGTCGAACTCGGGCCCTCGCGCTTGCCAGGCAGGCGCTTAAGCCTCTGAGCCATCTCACCGGCCCCACTATTACGCACTAATTTTAAAAGCTACACTTCAAAAAAGAAATGATTCCATTTGTAATCAAAATAATAACAGAAAATCTCTCTATTTCTCAAGATCTTACCCCTCTATATCTTTGATAAAAATAATTTGTGTGGTTGGAGATGTAGGTCAGTGGCAGCAAACTTGCCTAGCTTGCATAAAGCCTTGGGTTTGATCCCCAACACTGATAAGAAGTATGACCCCCAAAACAAAATGACCATAACCAAGGAGTTTAGGGTTCTCGGCCCAGCTGTGCTGACAAAGATTAATTATTATCATCTCCTAAGGTCTCCATTTCCTTGTTTGCTTACAAATACATGGAAGGGCAAGAGAGGGCTAGTCATTCCAAAAAATCTAGTAGTAAGCATGGGTTACTTCATAGCACAAACAGTAAAAATATTTTGCTATTTGAAAAAATGTAAGGCAACTTCTAAGTGTCCATCCAATGCTAACATTGCATGAAATTCTGTGTGATCATGTTGACTTAAACTGTACCAGCAAACTCATCAGCCCCAGCCCGCATCTCACCAAATACAGCCCAGTAACGATCGATACGCCGACTTACCATCTCCCAGCCAGACTTCTCCAATGAGCTCTGGACTCACATGCAGCTGTCTGCTCCATGGAGCCGTCCTGAGGTCTCCAAGGCACCTCTAACGCTTGCTCACATGCAAAACGAGCTTTGTGACTTTAAGCCCAAAGGAACTTCTGTTCCTGTGATTTTATTGCAGGGAGGAGAACCATCACCCAAAAAATATAACAAGCCAAAATATAAAATAAAAATAATTTTTTGAAAAAGAATACAACAAACCAGGTAACTGGAGTAAGGCTTAACATCTACCTCCTTACCTTCCATTTCCAATCTATCTTCAAGTTCTCTCAGTTTAATTACTAAATAGCTCAGGCTGTCCCCTGGTCTCCATCTCCACCTCCACCACTAATCCAAGCTGCCATGACTTCTCGCCTGCAGGAAACACCAGCCTCCTCACTGCACCCTCTGACGCCCTCTTTTTCCCCATATCCATCCCCACACTGCAAGTAGTGAGGTCTCCAAATGCACACATAACCATGCCATTCCCTGAAAACCCTCAGATGATTCTCTTATTCTCTTAAGATAATCAAAACATCCTTAACTCTTATTATAAGGCTATAGGTGAACTGGTCCCTGCAGATATCACCAGCTTCTTAATGCAGCTCTCTCTCCCCTCTGCAGCTCCAGATGCACTGGCCTTTCTAAATTCTTTAAATACATACACTCTTTCCCACCTCAGGACCTTTGCACATATTATTGCATAGCTACAGAGCATTTCACTGTCTTGTCTTCGCTTAGTTAACTCCTACTTGTTCCTCAAGTCTCAGATCAAAATCACTTTCTCGGGAACACCCTGACCTACAAGCTAAAGCTACAAGTTCTACTAGTACCGCATACATTTTCCTTATGGTGCTTATTATGGCTGGTAATAGTGAATGTAGGCGTTTGTTTATTCAATATCTGTCTCTTCCATCGGCTAAGTTTTATGGGGCTTAGAGTTTGTTCATTATTCTATCCCTGGCACCTTGCTGAATGTTCAGCATATAATAAATATTCAATAAATGTTTCTTTAATGAATAAACAAGTGAATAGATAAACAGAAACAGGGAAAAGTAATGAGCCATTTTTATCATTATTGCTTTTGTCCAAATACCTAGATCTTTACCACTTATTTCCCCTTGACTGTGAAGGTATAATTTGGGAGTGCTGCTCAAATTTCATCAATTTTAGAGGAGAAAAGATATCTACTTCTCAAATTAAATTGCTAAGAAAGATCACTTGGTGTTTCCATGACAGTTATATGACATGAAGTAAAATTGACAGTCTCAATACTCCTGGGGAAATTATCAATGGATCAAGAAAAATAGACTCTAAGGAACATTTTGAATGCTCTCCAGGAATAAGATATCAGCCCTGAGTATTGTGCAGTGAGAAAGTTTTGAATTACTGTCAGCTTTACTTTTCCAAAACTAGTCACAGGTCTCAAATATTTAAATCTTAGACATCTACTGAGGTCTCCAAGCCACTCTCTAACCTGGAGACTCCAGAAAGGGAATGTTTCTTTTTTTAAAATTAAATTTATTGGTACATTTTAGATATACATAATAATCACATTCATCATAGGGAATTTGTACCTGTACATGACATATCTTAATTCTTTTTTCATGCTTCCCATTCCCTTACCCTCCCTTCAACTCCTCTTCTCCTCCTTATTTACAAAAGTTTTGTTTCCATTTTTTCCTTCTTTTCTCATTTTTTCCTTTTCCCCTGCCCCACACTCTAGTTCTCCTTCCCATTTGAGCATTTTCTTCCTATTCAATAATATCTAGTGTATATTTTGGTCCTTACTTAAACTTTTGGTTTCTCACACCAGAGAAACAATGTAGCATTTGCACATGTGTTTGATTTATTTCACTGAAGAGTATGGTCTCAAGGTACATCCATTTACCTAAAAATGTCTCAAGTTTATCCTTCTTTATGGCTGAGTCGTATTCCATTGTATTTAAAAAAATCTTTATCTTTATTCATTGGTTGATGGGCATTTGGGCTGTTTCCAAGATTTAGCTATTACAAATTGTGCCACTATTAACATGGGTGTGTATATATCACTATGGTATGATGTTTGTTTTTTTGTTTTTGTTTTTTGTTTTTTTGTGGGTACCGGGGGGTCGACCTCAGGACCTCGTGCACCAGCAGGCACCCGTGCCGCTGAGCGATATCACCGGTCCCTTTTTTCGTATGTGGGATCCGGGTGTCGAACTCGGGCCCTCGCACTTGCCAGGCAGGCGCTTACGCCGCTGAGCCATCTCACCGGCCCATGGTATGATGTTTTTAATTCTTTTGGGAAGATACCAAGAATAGAATAGGTAGGTCAAATGTAACCTCTAGTTTTAGCTTTTGAAGAATCTCTACACTAATTTCCACAGTGGTTGCGCCAGTCTACACTGCCACCAACAGTGGAGAAGAGTTCCTTTTTCCCCACAGCCCTTCCAACATTTGTTATAGGTTGATTTCTTGATAACTGCTATTCTTTCTGGAATGAGATGGAATCTCAGTGTTGTTTTAATTGGCATTTATTGAATGACCAGCAATGTTGAACATTTTTTCATATATTTATATGCCATTTCTACTTCTTCATCTGAGAAGTATCTATTCATTTCAGATGCCCATTTTTGGAGTGGGTCTTTAAATTTGGGTTTGTTTGGTTTTTTTTTTTTTAGCTCTTTATATATTGTAAATATTAGATCTTTGTCTGAGGAACAGCTTACAAAATTTTTTTCCCACTCTGTGGGTTGTCTCTTCACTCTATTGGTGGTTTCCTTTGCTGTGCAAAAACTTTTCAGGAAAATGAGATCCCAGTTGTTGATTCTTTGTAATATTTCCCATGAGATCACGGTTTTGTTCATAAAGTCTTTGTCTACACCTATGCCTTCAAGATTTCTACCTATTCTCTCTTCCAGCAGATTTAGTGTTTCTGTTTTCATATTTAGATCTTTGATCCATTTCAATTTTAGTTCAGTGCATGGTGAGAGACACGGGTCTCCTTTTAGTCTTCAGCATGTGGAAAGCCAGTTTTCCCAGCACCATTTATTAAAGAGGCTATCTTTCTTCCAGTGAAGATGTTTGGCACCTTTGTCAAAGATAAGGTGGCTCAGTGTGTTTGGGGTTGTTTCTGCATCTTCTAATCTGTTTCATTCATCCTTGGGTCTGGGTTTGTTTGTTTGGTTTGGTTTGGTTTGGTTTGGTTTGGTTTGGTTTGGTTTGGTTTGGTTTGGTTTGATTTTGCCAGTGCCATGCTTTTTATCATAGTAGCTTTGTAGTATAATTTCAAGTCAGGGACTGTGATGCCCCCTGCCTTGCCTTTGTTGTCCAGAATTGTTTTTGCTATTCTAGGTCTATTCTGGTCCCCCCAAAAATTTACGATTGTTTTCTTTAATTCTGTAAGTATACTATTGGTATTTTGATCAGGATTGCATTACATCTGTATAACAATTTTGGAAGTGTGGACATTTTCACTATGTTGGTTCTTCTTGCCCAAGAGAAAGGGATATCTTTCCATTTTCTGATATCTTCTTTGATCTCCTTTTTCAGAGTACTGTAGTTTTCAATGTCAAGATCTTTTACCTCCTTTGTTGGATTGATTCCTAAGTATTTCATTTTTTTCGATGCTATTATGAAAAGTATGGTTTTCCTGATTTCTCTCTCAGTGAGTTTGTTATTTGTGTACAGGAATGCTCTTGATTTTTGAGTATTGGCTTTGTATCCAGCTATGCAACTGAATTTGGTTATTAAATCTAGAAGACTTTTGGTGGAGAAAAGCCCAGGTCCTGATGGACTCACTGCTGAATTCTACTAGAAATTTAGAGAAGATCTAATGCCACTACTCCTCAAACTCTTTAATGAAATTGAAAGGTAAGCAATACTCCCAAATTCATTCCTGGAAGCAAGCATTACTCTGATACCAAAACCAGAGAAGGATCCAACCAAAAAAGAAAAATACAGGCCAATCTCCCTAATTTACATAGATGCAAAAATCCTCAGTAAGATACTGGCAAACAGGGCCAGGGATATAGCTCAGCAGCACAAGTGCCTGCCTGGCAAGCTCAAGGTCCTGGGTTCAATTCCTGGTACCAAAAAAAAAAAAGGATACTGGCAAACAGAATACAGCAAATCATCAAGAACATTATACACCATGACCTAGAGATGCAGAGACGGTTCAACATACCCAAATCAATAAATGTAATACACCATATCAACAGATCCAAGGACAAAAATCACATGATCATACCAATAGATGCAGAAAAAGCATTTGACCAAGTCCAACAGCCAGGGGCCGGTGAGATGGCTCAGCGGCTTAAGCGCCTGCCTGGCAAGCGCGAGGGCCCGAGTTCGACTCCTGGAACCCACATACGAAAAAGGGGCCGGTGATATCGCTCAGCGGCACGGGCGCCTGCTGGCGCGCGAGGTCCTGAGGTCGACCCCCTGGTACCCACAAAAAAAAAAAAAAAAAAGAAAGAAAAAAAAGTCCAACAGCCATTCATGATAAAAACCTACAGAAAATTGGAGTAGATGGTCTTTATCTCAATCTGATAAAAGCCATCTATGACAAACCAACAGCCAACATCATACTAAATGAACAAAAACTGAAAGCTTTCACTCTAAAGTCAGGAGCAAGACAAGGATGTCCACTGTCACCACTCCTACTCAATATAGTTATAGAAACATTAACCAGAGCAATTATTTTTTTTTTTTTTTTTTTTTTTTGTGGGTACCGGGGGGACGACCTCAGGACCTCGCGCACCAACAGGCACCCGTGCCGCTGAGCGATATCACCGGCCCCTTTTTCGTATGTGGGTTCCGGGAGTCGAACTCGGGCCTTCGCGCTTGCAAGGCAGGCGCTTAAGCCGCTGAGCCGTCTCACCGGCCCTAACCAGAGCAATTAGACAAGAGAAAGAAATAAAAGGAATAAGATAGGAAAGGAAGAAGTTAAATTATGATTGTTTGCCGATGACATGATGCTCTACATACAGGACCCCAAGAATAAAGGATGTTTCTATGTGGAGACGCAGACAACTCTAACAATGACCAGAGATAACGTATGAATCACGTGGGGAGAAGTAGTGAAAATACTTCCTGACTCAGCCTCTCATCAGCTCTCCTCCCCACCTCTGTCTCCTTGTAGGTGAACCTGGTAATGCAACCCCCAGCATAGGACATTCAGTGAGTCCTTGAGACCTTGGCAACCTGGACCCTTGGGACCTTGGGCACAGGACCAAGGGCCATCCCCCATGTTAATTCATTCTTCCACTGCTGTTGCCTAGCCAACCCTGCCTCTGGGAACAAACCTAACAGCAAGATTCTATGGCATGCCTTGCCCCAGCACCAAATTCTACTTATAAAGCCCCCAAGTGTTACCTCCTCCAGTAAAAATGCTCCAGACGATATTCTGGAGGCAAGTTATAACTACATTGCATGATAAAGCCAACTGAATCCTTAAATTATTTTCCCCTTTCCTCTACCCGCAACCACTTCCCTATCTCTCTGAAGTAATGGGGAAAATATACAAGCAGGGTGAGGCAGGAGTCCATCACTGAGGTCCCCTTCCCTCCTCCGCACACCATCAGACCAGCCCTTACCGTCCTCACAGGGTCCTCCAACGTTGCTGCAGTGAAACTCTCCTCCTCCAAAGGGTCCATTGGTGCAGGACCAGAGAGAAATTTACAAAAGGACACTTCAAAAAGATGTGTCAGAGGTGCCCTGTTGGGAACATAAAAGTAAAACCAGACACTGCTGTTAGATAAGCCCTCATGGGGAGAAGGCTTTTGATATAATTAAGGAAAAGAGAGGCTTAGAATTTCTTTCTGGTGAATCCATCCATGTCTGTCCTAACATACTTAGCTACACATATACATACACACACATCTTGAACAATCGTAGCCCTTTTCTTGTTTTGTTTTTTTTGTTTTGTTTTGAGATGGGGTCTCATTAGGTAGTTCAGGCTGGCCTCTAACTCACAGCAATCTTCCTGCCTCAGCCTCCAGAGTGCTGGAACTGCAGGCATGCACCATCATGCCCAGCTTTCATAGCCCATTTTTAATAACCCTGAGGTGTATTATTGCTCATAACATCACAGAATTATCTGTGCACATGTTTCTACCCCCTGTACTGGGAGCTCTGCAGGATGTATCACCTCACCCAGCTTTACCTGTCTCACAGCAAAACAAGTGGTCAATGTTTGCTGACTGAATCACTGGGAATCTTTCTGGACTTGCTTACTGAAACTTTTTAAAATATAATAATGAAGATTACTTAGTCAATTGAGTCTTTCTATTTTTAAAAGTTGTTCTGTTTAAGATTCTTCAAAAAAACTAAAAACAGAACTATGATATAATCCAGCTGTAGCACTTCTTGGTATATACCAGAAGAAATTAAGGTCAGCCTTCTATAGGGACACTCTGTTTATGGCAACACAATTCACAATGGCGAAGATACGGAGCCAGCCTCAGTGCCCATCCACAGATGAATGTATAAAGAAAATGCGGTGTATGTATTTAGTGGAGTATTATTCAGCCACAAAGAACAGAACGATACCACTTGCAGGAAAATGGAGGGAACTAGAGATCTGTTATGTTAAGCCAAATAAGCCAGGCTCAGAAAGACAAGTATCACATGTTTTCCTTGATATGTGAAATCTTAAGAAAAAAACAGATGACATGAAAGTGGAAGGGAACTACTATTAGACAAGAGGAAGCAAATTAGGGGGACAGGGGAAGGGGCATAAAGAAGCACAACAGGGAGATGGACATGATCAAAATATACTATATGCATGTATGAAAATATGACATTGGAGTTGAATATTTGGTAAAATATCCACTAATAAAAATATTTTTCAAAAAATCCTTTTAAAAAGTTGTGCTGTTAAAGAAGTCATGGTGTTTAATTATGCAATATTAAATATGCACAGTCATAAAGATCATAGTAGGGCGGGCAATATAGCTCAGCAGCATAAGCGCCTGCCTGGCAAGTGCGAGGTCCTGAGTTCGACTCCCAGTACCCGCATAGAAAGAAAGAAAGAAAGAAAGAAAGAAAGAAAGAAAGAAAGAAAGAAAGATCATAGTGAACATCAGGATACTATTTTCCCAAACAAATAAAACATTCCCAGTCCGGGGGAGCTCTGTGCCCTCCTCCCTCACCCTCTCCGCCAGCGCCACCCACAGGCAAGCACTACCCTGAATATGACGTCTGTAAAATAAATATTTGAAGGGGAAAAGTCAGCTGCTTTGAAACAAAACTGAGCACGGGCATGTCATTTGTTTAATTCAGTATGAACAGAGGTTTGCCTCATCTAAATCTTTAGAATATGTTCACACTTATCATTTAATCCTTTAATTATGAAAATACTAGGTACTTTTAAAATAATAAAAACTATTTAATTATTCATTATTGCACAAATAAAAACAGATAGAACAATGATTTGACATGAAAACCAAGGTAAATATTTCCAGCTCATCTATAAACAAGGAATTTCACCTACCAGGGTCAGGAAGTCTTTTGACTCACATCTTACCATACTCTAGTAAGCAAATACATGCATTTTAACGCTTTTGACTCTACTTCAGTGTGATGTACATCATAGGAATGGGGGATGGCGTATTTACAGAGAGTGCATGGAAACTTGGGCATAAACTATGTTCTTTTGATGTCAGAAAAGTCAGCTGAAATAGGTCCAAAACTTAGAAAGGAACGATGAATTTTCATAAGTAACATGAAAAGCTACTGTACACGAGTCCTAGTTTGTGTGTGTGTGTGAGGAGAGGGATACAGACAGACAGACAGACAGAGACACACTGACTGGCTGGAACAAGGAGAATGACAAGTGCCTAAGGTAACGTTGACAATAAGACAGGATCGGATAACTCTAAATGACTTCAAGCCTTGAAGACCAAACAAATTCCACCCAAGAGAGTGAAAAAATGTCCAGATGATATCTCTGAACCACTAAAAATGTCCTCTGAGGAATCTTTTTTCTTTTTTCAGTGACCACTGCCCCAATTTTCCAAAAAATGAGAAAAATCACAGAAGCACCAGAAAAACCTGAGACCAGATTAGTAAACAATTGATTATGAATATACAGAAAATAAGATATTTCCAAACTATTGCAAAGCTGCTAATAATGTAATGGCAAATTATTCTCATCTTCTCTTTTAATAAAGCTTAAGACAAATTCTCCTATAATGTTTCTGGATAAGATAATAAAATACAAGTTAAATGATAACAGATTTTCCTGGATTGAAGCTAGTGGAACTAGAAAGTAGATCACTAGCCTGATGAGAGAGAGAGAGAGAGAGGAGAGAGGGAGAGAGATTGATTTTAGATAACTTCAAACTCACACCGATCCATTATATTCCTGTATTTGATTAGGCATTTCTTTGCTTTCCTGTGAACAGACACTGTACTCAGCCTTGTATCCCTTTTTATTGGTAACAAAACAATGATTTTGTTTAGGTAGCATATTTCATTTTCCAGGCCATGAATTTTCGCTGGTCTATGCCAACCATACCAATCTCAATCCATTTGGGAGAGGGATTGGCCAATGAGACATAAAGACAGGAGTCTGCTGGCCACTCCACAAAAGATATTTCTCCTAGAAAAAGAAAAAAAAAAAAAAAGGAAAGACGTACAAGGAAAAGGATTGTTTTGCCTCCTACTCCCTTTATTCTTCTTGCAGATATTTTAATGTGACAGCCTCATCCTGGGACCTGTGGCAGCCATTTTGAAAGCGTAAGACCGCAAACAGGAAGATGAAACTAATACCATGAGGATAACAGAGTAGAAAGAAGAAAAGAAATTGGGTTCTTGATGACATCATCTGTTCACCAAGCAAGCCTGAGGCTGCATTCCTCTGGGCTTCTTATTACATAGACAGTAAGTATCCTTATGGTTGAAGTCACTATGAATGGAGAACATCCTGATGGATATACTCATTGACAATAAGGGAATGGAAAAATGACCTAAGCACTTGCAGTTGGACATAAAAGTTCGGTGAGGCTTCTAAAACAAGAAAACAGAACCTTGGCCTGGAAATATTTGCATAATGTAAATAAGCCATCAGTGGAGTATCACAGAGAATAGTAATCCCAGTCCATTGTCTTTTTTTAATATATATATTTTTTTAATTTTAAAGGGCAAAAACAATAAAAACAATGACAGAGTTTCAAAACAAGCTAATAGGGGATTAACAGTGGTTAATATATCGGGTATTGTTATCTGCAAAGTAGTTGCTCAGATTACAAGATACAGGGATGAAAAATGGATCAAACAATACAAGCACAAACCATTCTTTTCAATGAACTAAAAGAAATTAGTAGTATAATTATCTTCGCTATCTTGTGTATGTATATATACGTTTTTTTCTTTTCCCTTCCTTCTTTTCTCCTTCCCCCGGTTGTTCTTTCCTTTTGAGCAGTTTCCTTCCCTTTCACAATATCAACTGTAGATTTTGGATCTTATTTACTCTTTCAGTTTTCTACACTAGGGAGACAACATGATGTTTACACATGTGCATCTGATTTATTTCATTTATGACTATGGTCTCTAGTTGCATCCATTTACCTATAAAAGCCTCGAGTTTATCCTCCTTTATGGCTGAGTAGTACTCCATTGAATAAAAAGACTGCACCTTTTTTATCCATTCCTCAGTTGATGGGCATTTGGGTTGTTTCCCAGATTTAGGTCTTACAAATTGTGCTGCTATAAACACAGGTGCACATATATCACTGTGCTATGATGCTTTTAATTCTGGGAAGATGCCCAGAAGGGTCCATTGTCTTTTGGTCGAACCTCGGGTGGCTGGTTCTCTTTGGATCAGGGAATTCTATTTTAGGAGGCACATGGAAAAGTCAAGTCTAAGCAATTAAAATAAGGAACATAACAAGGCCGCATTTGAAGGAAGTAGAAGAATTAGTTTTAGGCTGTGTAATAAAAGATAAAAGGAATAATGACAGCTAATTCAAACACTGGAAGGTTTTTAATGCAATACAGACAAGAGTATAAAATGTTCTGCCCAATTTACCACAAAATCCCTCCTCCTTCGTTCTCCATCTTTATTGTTGAGCCATCTACCCAACTACCAATGCCAGAAAACTGAGTCATATTTTGCTACTCTTTTTCCTCACCTCACCCCCATATCTAACAAATTACAAGGCTTTGGGCTCTTACTTTATTAGAGTTTCTCAAATCTGTACACTTCTCTCCATGTCCGATGGCACAGCCTCGGGAAGCAACATTTCTAACCTGGACCACTGCAAGACCCTCCCTCCCACCTCATGCTTTCCAGTACAGCTGCCAGATTGTCTCCAAAATGAACTCTCTTGAAAACACAAATATGGTCACATTGCTCCCCTACTTAAAACCATCAGTGCCCTCTACTTGCTTTCAGAGCAAAATCATATATTCTTAAACTTCCATAGTTTGGCCCCTGTCCACTCTTTATATGGACATTATACGCTATTTTTCAGGTTTTTTTATTAGTCCATGTCTGCAGTACATAATGATTACATTTGCTCTGGTGAGCTGATCCATGTACGTAACACATCTTAATTCTCTTTTCATCCCCTGTCCCTCTTTCCACCTCCCCTCCCTCCATCTCTTGGTTCCATTCCCTTTTGCAAAAGATCTCTCCCCCTTTTCTTATTATCTGCCTTTTAGTTTGTTCTTCATACTCTGGATTTCTCATATAAGAGAAACCATACGATATTTAAGTTTGTGTGTCTGATTGATTTCACTTAACATTATGCTTTCCCATGTATTTTCTTACAAGTGACTCAAGTTTAGCCTTCTTTACGGCAGAATAGTACTCTACTGTGTATAAATGCCACATTTTCTTTATCCATGCACCTGCTGATGGATATACAGGCTGCTTCCAAGATTTAGCTATGATATTATGAATTGTGCTACTAAAAACATGGGTATGTATGTATCCCTGTAATAGGATCTTTAATTCTTCCAGGAAGATATCTAGAAAGGGAATAGCTGGGTCAAATGGAATTTCTATTTTCATTTTTTTGAGGAATCTCCATATTGATTTTCATAATTGTTGTACTAGATTACATTCTCTCCAACAATGTAGAAGGATTTCTTTTCCCCAAGGCCTCACCAACTTATCCCAAACCACTTCAGTTTTCTGTGTCTATCTTCTCACTCCACGTTCACATGAAAACCCCAACGGTCTCTTATAATCCTACTCAAAATTCTCCTCCACCTTGAAGCCTTCAACCTCTCCTCTTCCAGACAGAGAAGACCCAGGACACCAACATGTTGATAAATGTATACAGCATTCTTAAATCTTGGGCCAGGTAGAACAGGGAAGGCCTGCACCATAGCAGAGAGGGCTACTCAGAGTCAAAAAATCAAGTGAATCTTATAAATGAGACCTCACTCCCATGGAACCAGACAGAAAGAAACTAGGTAAAATCGACCAGCTGGAAGTTAATATGGACCGGATAGGTTCCTGCTCATGTGGACACATGTAAGATGATTTAAATTTTGGAGGTTTTTTTTTCTGCCTCTTAAAATACAACTATAGTGCAACAAATATTTTAAAACTCTCTTTTCCTCTTTATTTTCATTAGCTGAACATTGATTTCAGTGTCAGTATTTTAAAATGCCTCTACATTGCAACAAAGTGAAACTAGGATACACGGTTTTCCTTTATACTCATAAACAGCCCCCCGACCAAGTTGCCAGACTTCACCACTGTGCTTCTGAAGTTGTTTGCCATGCTATATATTTGTGAAAATTACCCTGAAAGTTGACCAAGAGGCTATTAAAAAGCATGAATAGCTAATGATACATACATGTGAAAGACATCTCATTAACTTACAGTTTACTTAATATTATTCATTTTTTCATGTCTAAGGTCTTCCTGAATGCCGCAACTCAGTTTACTTATTTTCACAATAGTTTGCATTCTTTGTTAATAAAATTAACTTAAGGAAAAAAATCAACCTGCTGGAAATGAAAGAAACCCCCAGAGAACCAACATTAAAAATGGAGAGGGGAATCAGAGTTTGGGTAAATTAGCTGAGCCAAATTTGGGGGTGACTTGACTCACAGAGAAAGTGGCCAGTCAAGGGGCCAACTAATGAACACTGCATTATACCTCTCTTCGTAATTGTCTCGCTGTGCTAAAACTCGTTCTGACATTGGTTTCCCCAACTATTCTATGCTCTTGTCTAGGGAGAGAGCATGTCTTTCTTATCACTCTCCTATATTTTTCAATGCCAAACCAGCATAGCAGTAAAAGTAGCATGAAATTAACAGTTACAACTAGTATTTCTCTGCCTCAACCCATACTCATTTTGAAGATCCTCCCAAATCCCTTCAAATTTCTCCTACCTCGGGAGTCCCCTGGGGCACTCTGCTAGTCCTCTCAGTCATGCTACGTTATCTGTCATTTTCCCTCTGCTGTGACCCAGCCCCAGTTCCAGGAGTAATAATACCTCCTGCAGCTGGAAACCTCCCCACTCCATGCTACCGACGGCACCAGCACAGTTCACCCAAGCTACCATGAAAATTACCTCTAGGATGTTCTGGAATCCACTGAAAGAGCCAAGGCCCAGGCCCTCACCCATGAGCCAGACCAGTTATAGTCTCCCACCAGCCCAGGCCTCACTCAAGGCTCAGCATTTGCTCTGGACTTGGTCCAGAGCTCTGAAAGTAAAGAAAGCTGAATTGTTCACTGCCGTTTGCTTTACCAAGGCAGTGGTATTTCTGTACACCCACCACTGAGATTTTGGCTTCATGATTCTGAGACATGACTGCCTGTCTTCTGAGTGAGAATGCAAATCTATCAGGGTTCCATCCAAGACCAAGTAAGTCTTAGATATCCCCCACCCCCAGAACAGCCACTCACCTGAGGCTTCAAGGGCCTGGACCATCTGCTTTTAGAACGAAGTTCCTGTGCAGATACCTGACTGCTCTACCTTCCAGTCTGAAATTCTTCCATGCCTCTCTGTGTCCCTAGAGTGTAGCACATGCCTACCCTGTAAGTGTACACTCACTAAATGTTTACTAAATGAATAAACAAGGAAACGTTTTGCAAAATGAAAATTTAAGATGATAGCATTTTCTCCTTAAAAAAAAAAGAGACCTGGGCTGGTGAGATGGCTCAGCAGCTTAAGCGCCTGCCTGGCAAGTGCAAGGGCCCGAGTTCGACTCCCAGAACCCACATACGAAAAAAGGGCCGGTGATATCGCTCAGCAGCACGGGCACCTGCTGGTGCACGAGGTCCTGAGGTCGACCCCCGGTACCCACAAAAAAAAAAAAAAAGAGACATATAAATATCAATAAACAAATGAAAAGGTGGTCAGCATCATTAGCCATTAGGGAAATGTAAATCAAAGTCACAAGGAGAACATATTTCACATTCACTAGGATGGCCATGATCAAAAAGATAAACAATAACAAGTGTTGGTGAGGTGGTGGAGAAATCAGAATCCTCAGACATTGCTTATGGGAATATAAAATGGTCTGCTGCTCTAGGAAACTGTTTAGTGGTTCTTCATAAAGTTAAACATAGAACTACTATAAAACAGCAATTTCACTCCCAGACAATTGAATATATTGATACAGAAATTTAACAATATACAAATATTTGTAATGACGTTATTCCTTACAGCCAAGAAGTAGAAAATTCCAAATGCCAATCATTTGATGAATGGATAAATAAGATGTGATGTATCTATACAATGGCTATTGCTCAGCCATAAAACGAAATGAAGTATGTGCTATAATAAAGAAATGAAGCTGGGCATAATGGCACATGCCTGTAATCCCAGCACTCAAGAGGCTGAGACAGGAGGATCATCTTGAGTTTGAGGCCAGCGTGGGCTACATAAGTGAGTTCAAGGCCAGCCTGACTACAGTGGTAGTGTCTTAAAAAAAAAAAAATGAATAAAAGAAAGAAAAGAAAAGAAGCACATGTGTTTCCTGTACTTCAATGTGGATGAACCTTTAAATCCCATGCTAAGTAAAAGAAGCCAGACATAAAAGGCCATATATTATATGGACACATTTATATGAAATGTCTGGAACAGCCAAATCCATAGAGACAGAAAGTAGAGAAGTAGCTTTTCAAGCATTGGGGGAAGGAGAGAAGGAGGAATAACTATTGAATACAGGCTACTTGGGGGGGCAGTGATGACTTAGTAGTGATAATTGTACAACTTTGTAAATATCCTGGAAACCACTGAATAGTAAGAAGAGTTTTAAAAGATAAATATTACAGGATGTGCATTAGATCTCAGTCTTTAAGTGCCCCTAAATATTCTTAGGAATTGGGTAGACATTATGTCACTTTAAACTACAAAGCAGATTTTGCTTCAATTTTTTAAAAGTACTTTCAACCTTTAGAAGAGACATGTCCACAATGGAAATAAGTTTCTCCCTCAGGTAGTGAGCTGCCTATCTCCAGGATAACTCCAGACAGCCTTATCAGAGGTACTCCAGAAGGAATTTCTAGACCACTTGAGGTTAAACCATCTTATAAATTCTGTATTGCGTCAGGTATTGCCCTATGCAAGATGGCACCCAATTAATAGGCAAACAAGTGTCAACAAATGCCTGGTGAACAAGCCAACAGCAAGTCTTTGCAAAACACTTATTAAGCAGATCTTTGTACATGAGGCAGTGCTAACCAGTAAACACCAGCTTTGCTGTGAAAGTTTATTGTGGATGATGGCCAGCTCATCCTGGGAGGCAAAGACATGCACTTCACATATTCTGCACTGGGTTTCATCAGCTGTTACAGACGTTATTTAGAAGAAAAACAGTGATGGCTGACAAACTCCAATTGTCCATCTAGCCAAGGGCAGTCAGACCCCACTGGCTAACAGCCAGGCCCACTGCAGCAAGACCTACAGCCCCAGTACAGGAGGCATGAGAAGGTCTGTGTTCATTCTCCCATTGTGTGACAACCGGGGACAGGACCAGAACAGCGTTCCCAGGACATCAGAATAATACCAGCAAAGCCTGTGGAAGCAAACTCACTCCAACATTCATAGCCCCCAACCCAGAGAGTGCTAGGAAGAGCAGACACAATCAGTATATATTTTTTCTATCAAAAGCAAATATTTCTTTTTACGTTCCCCTACCTTTGTGTTATGCATTGAGTTGTGTCCTCCTCAAAAAAGGTATGTTGGAATCCTAATCTCTATCCCTCAAGATGTGACCTTCTTTGCAGAAAGCTCTTTACAGATGATCAAGTTAACACGAGGTCACTGGGATGTGCCTAATCCAATAGGACTGGGTCCTGATAAAGAGGGGGAACACAGACACATACCCAGGCAGAATGGCATGTGGAGAGGAAGAGAGAGCCTGGGATGCAGCAGGTACAAGCCAGGGAACACCAGAGACTTTCCTTGCCTGCAAATCACCAGCAGCTGGGAGGAAGGCACAGAACAGGTTACCCCCACAGCCTCCAGAAGGTGCCAACCTTGCTGAAAACCTTGCCCTCCAACTTCTGGCCTCCAGAACCGAAGACGATCCATGTCTATCTTTTAAGCCACCCAGCCTGTGGTCTTCGTGGCAGGAGTTGTTACTACTCACACACCCTGTACCCACCACGAGCAGCAGCAGCACTGTTCACACTTGCTTTCCTTGTGGTTTTCTGGTCCTGACTTCCTCTTCCGAGAGGCCAGATTCAAAACCATATTGAGAGCCCAGCCGCCAAGCAGGGAGCACCTAAACCCCCAGGCAAGATCCCACATCACTTTCCCTTTGTGAATGGAGTCCATGTCCTCTAATCATCTGCAGCAAATGAAGAGGGCTAAAATGCCACCATCCTTCCCACCCCTGCTCTTTTTCATGACGTGCCATTCATATTTAGCACAGTGGCAGAAAACTGTCCTTAAAATGGCAATTTTTTGAAGTTAAACATGACTTTGGATAAGTTAGCCCCAAGGGCTCAATAAACAAATATGAACAGATGTTCCAAATTGGCGAAGGGATATGACAATAGAAGAAGAGGGAATAAGGTTGCCAGACTGACATTTCATACCCAGGACTCGCCTGAGCTCAAGTCACCATTACACCTGCTGCACGAACAGCGTTTGGACGTGATTTAATATATTCACTAACGAGTTCAAAAGTGCAGCCTGCACATAACTTCATTCTCAGGCCTGTAAATTAGCGTGATCTTCTAATGAGGGATAATAAGTCGCGTTTCCCAGCCTGTGCTTACCAAGGCACAAGCAGGGCAAACTCTGCCTCAGAGCTGCAGGCCTGTCCCCCTCTCCTTCACGCTAGAGCATCTGAAGAGGCCATTTGTCTGGAGAACGTCCCCTCACACACACACTCACAGCAGCCAAGCTCCTGGCTGCAGAGCCATTGGTGAGCACACTCCAGCCCCATCCAACACTCCTCTCCCTAAACCCAAAACAGGCCTCACACCTGACAAAGGCAGAAGCAATCAAGAAAGCAGAGCCATATGCCCCAGGGAGGGAAAAAGTCTCCCACCCAACCATAGAAAGGCTATTTCAAAGAAAACAAATTTAATGCAATGACATGTTTACAGCTCTAGTACAGGAATTTGTGTGTGTGTGTGTGTGTGTGTGTGTGCGTGTGCGTGTGTGTGTGTGTGTGTGTGTGTGTGTGTGTGTGATTTAGCAGTGCTGTGTCGATCTGTTAAATCATCCTTGAGTATCTGCTCTGGCCCAAACGTCATGCAAGGCACCGTGGTAAGGTCATGGACGAGCCAGACCCAACTGCTGCCCGTGGAGGTCCAGCAGCGGGCTGGAGGTCAGCTCGGAGTGAGACCAGCCAGATTCCCGCCTGGATTCTGTCACTGCTTAGCCGGATGATTCAGGGGCATTAGTGTGACCTCTCTGAGTATCAGCTTCCTCATTTGTGAAACAGAGTAAAGTAACATCCTATATCATGTTTGGTCAAGTTTCCTGTAAAAGGAATCACTTGAAAATGGTAGCTCTAATTATTATATGTTAATTGCATAAATGCTGATAAACATATCTTCATTGATTTATCCTTAAATGTCCTTCACAAGCATATATTGTCTTTTCCAGCATTTTTTAGTTTTGGTTTGGGTTTGGGTTTTTTAGTGTTGGGAATCAAACCCAGGGCTTTACATGCTAAGCACATACTTTAGAACAGAGATACATCCTCAAGCCCTAAAGGCAAATATTCTTAAGGGAAGAAATCATATCTTCTTCTTCTTTTGTATCCTTTATTTGTAGGACAGTGATGACTGTCTAACTGTCCCACACCAGTGTTCTAGAACGTATGGAAGAAAAATCACATTGTATGGTGGTGCTTGGGAAGACTTTTAATGGAATAACACTAGAAGCAACAATTGTATATTAATGATTATCGTGATTGCTCCACTCTCAAAATAAAAAAAGCTTAAAATTTTGTTCTTTTCCTCCTCTATGAAAACCAAACAAAACTTGAAACAACACATTCTCTAGCCCCAGAAACAATGAAAAGATTATGAAATCTATACACTGTCTGACATCACATGAACTTACATAGCATGTGTATGTTCCTGTAAAATACTACTTTTGAGATCTACAAAGATTAACCTATTCCTGAGTCATATAAAATATTTTTGAGCAATTGCCTCATTCTAAAATGAGAAAATAAGTTGTTTTTCCTGAGAAACCAACAACTTTCCTGCAAAACCAAATGTTCTTCAGGACAACAATCATTTGCCTTCCAAAAACAGCCTATTTTCTCCCTTCATTAAAAGCTAGAACATGCTGTTTATAACTCAGAAGGTACACCTTACCTGACACAATTCATTGGTTTTCATTCATTCCCTGGATATTTTAAGAGCTTATCACAAGAACATGTTTTTAAATATTATATGTTATATGGCATATGTTTTTCCATCTTTTATCTCCTCAAAGGTTACAGAGACGTAGTCTTAAGAAAAAATATGGGCCAGTGAGATGGCTCAGTGGCATAAGCGCCTGCCTGGCAAGCGCGAGGGCCCAAGTTCGACTCCCGGAACCCATATACGAAAAAAGGGCCGGTGATATCGCTCAGCGGCATGGGCGCCTGCTGGTGCGCGAGGTCCTGAGGTTGACCCCCGGTACCCACAAAAAAAAAAAAAAAAGAAAAGAAAAGAAAAAATAGGAATACACTGTATTACAGCATTTAATAAAGTCTTCTTTGCTCAAAAAAGAGGTACAGTGGTGCCTCAGTTCGCGAACTTAATTCTTTCCAAGATTCTGGTTGCAAAACAGATTGGATGAGAACCACATCAAACTTCCCCATAAGGTCAACACTGAACCTAACCATTAGATTTGATTCGGTTCTCATCCAGTTCAGTTCGTGACCAGAATCGTGGAAAGAATCAAGTTCACGACCCGAGGCATCACTGTATTTAGTGCTAAAGGGGAGGTTACAGCTGACGAAAGGAAAAAGATCATTCAGTGTTTTCAAGAAAGCCATAGACAAGCTTGGCAGACACATTCAGCATTTAAGAAACTCAGAGCTCCTCTTAAATCCTTTCAGTAGCATCAGTAAGGAAGGCGATTTTATTGCAGGCGGATCGCCACCATCCAGCCACCACTTCTAACTCGGCACATTTGCCAGTCTTCTGCCGCTCCGTGTGGCGGGCCCACTCATCTCCCCAGAGCGCCTGATCCCACCAGGCTTTATAGCCAGCGTCCTCCTCCCTGTACCTGTTCGTCCCAACCTCCCAACACCTGACAAGGCTGGGCCACCACCCAAGGGCTCGTTCCAACAGCTGACTGCTGGTTTTGAATTATTTCATCCGCTTGAGACCAGCAACCAGAAGGAGGTCATCCCTTCAGACTTCCAACTCTGATTCTAACAATTTCTGAATAAATCTTCCCAGGAGAGCTGACTAGAAAAAAGCTCTGTCCATGAAAACCCAAACCAAGAAAATATGATCAGCGGCAAAATGATTTAACCACAACCCAGATCTATCAGCAGACTACTGGGCCGCCTCAGATCTTCCCAAATGAAAAAGCAAGATTTTCTATGGCAGGGATATGTGATAAACTGGGGAGATGGGGAGAGCAGTGGTGAGATGAGTATCTTTGTTTTAGCATAACTAAGAGCAGATGCTCCCTCACCTCTGAGGTTAGATTAGAAGAGAAAGCAAGCCAAGGAAAGCAATTAAAACAGCTTAGGAAGGGTCTACGGAGGTTTCGCTGCAAGCAATAATGACACAGCTTGGATAGCAGAGAGCAAGAAGAACGATTCAATCCTATTTAGCACAGATCTGAAGCCAGATCTGCATGCGGAACTGAACATTGGTCATTTGTATTTGGATAATTCACCAGTTGCCACTAAGAGATTACCCTAGGGAATGCTTTCTGGGAAGGAACGGGGGGAGGGGAGTGAAGAACAGGCTGTGTCCCTCACCTCATTGTTCTGAGCCTGCCTCATTTGCATAGTCCTCTGAGGATGAAGTCTTTTCTACCATTTGGTAGATTGCCATCAAATTTCAAGTGACATGATGCACGGTGGATTTATGCCCCGTGAAGCGGATACTGCAGGGGTTTGGCTTATTTGTGTTTCATTTCCAGTTAAACAATACACAGGGGGCTGTCACACTAACAAGGTTTATAATGATTGACTTGTTCGGCCGTATCGAGACCTTTACTTCAATAGAGCAGAAGCCTCAATAAACAGGAAATTTATATTTGAACAGATGTCTGTCTAGAAGGGCGGGACCATATTTCTGCCTGACTTGCTGCAGAGTGAAGCACGTACGCTCCCCTCCAAAACGCAGGGCCTCGCTACATTCTGGACAGTTTGCAGGACCTTTGGGCCACTAGCATCTTACCCCTAAAAAACAGAATCCCTTAAAATGTGGGTTTAAGTCCTCTAAAAGGAAAAGTACCTGGCATAGTCAACATTTGGCTGTGTTCATTTTTAAATATGAATTCATGATCTTAAAAACACAAATACCATACCAGAACAAAAAGAAAGCAGTTTTATCTCCATGATTTAGAGCTATTTAATTCCCTAAGCCTCATTTTTCTCACCTATAAAGTAGGAATAAAATCCACTATAAGTAATTCTCCTAAGAATTCAATGAGAAAAGGTCTATGAAAGCTAGCACATAGTTTTTCCCATAAATGTGTGTCTAACCAAATACACACAGATGATAGAAATAACCTAGGTCCACTTG
The DNA here is from genome assembly GCA_028451465.1 of Erethizon dorsatum. Classification (NCBI taxonomy): domain Eukaryota; kingdom Metazoa; phylum Chordata; class Mammalia; order Rodentia; family Erethizontidae; genus Erethizon; species Erethizon dorsatum. The sequence goes on along the minus strand of CM051838.1, from coordinate 25,398,064 downwards.
CTCTCACCTTTGGCAGGTGAGTTCCTATTTTCTGGGACAGAACTAAGGACAGTGAGAGCATTTAGGAACAGAGCCAGGAGGGATAGAAAAGCAGAGGATGTTTGAGGGCATTTTGCTACGGGAACCTCATTCCTGAGGCCTGAGGAGTACATAGGAATCAGTCAGGTGGAGAGTTGGGGAGCACAGTGCCGGACAAAAGGAATAGCACATGGGGAGTCTTAAAGTGGAAGAAAGCTCAAGGCCTGCTCGGAACTGGAAGAGGGCCTCAGTAGCTGGAATATCGTAAGTGAAGAGAACTGGCAAGAGTTGGCAGCAACCAAATCAGATGTGGTCTCACTGGTTGTGTATTTATTTGGTATCTTATCCTAAAAGCAATGGGAAACAATGACTTGATCAAATTTTTGCCTTCAATAATTTACATTGACTACAGTGTGTTGAATGAATCAGAGAAATATAAAAGTAGATGTGGGGAGACAAGAAGCCATTGCAACAACAACAGGAGATGATGCTGGCTTCTGGTAAGATGTGGAAACAGAGTTAATACATATTTTAGAAGTAGAATTGGCAAACTTGAAGTTCAATGGGCATGACCTGGGCAACAGGGTAGATAGCGGTGCTATCTACTAAGTGGAAAACAAGAGCAGATATGGGAGGGAAATGGGTAGTGGGAAAAGATCTAGAGTTTAATTTTGGACACTTCAAATTAAAATGTCTGGCACCACCAGAGTGGATGTGTCCAGAATATTTTCATATATCAACATCCAGATCAAACAGAGGAAGTCAGAACTAGAGAGAGAGAGTCACGGGTACACACAGCTGTAAGCCCAACCTCAGGAACAACTGACACCACCCAGGGAAAGTGTAGACGAAGAAGAGAAGGCTCAGCATTGCCACGCGAGAGAGGGAGACAGGGAAGGAGGAGGCATGAGGTAGGAGGAAATCCAAGAGTGCTTGGTGCCAGAGAAGCGAGGAGGAGAAAAGACGTCAGTAGAGGAATGCTGACGGATTAGCAAGGTTGTGCAGAAACAGGGAACCTAGTACCTAGTTGGCAGGAATGTAGATTGGTACAGTCATTATGGAAAACAGTGTGGAAATTCCTAAAGAAAAGAAAGACAGAACTACTTAACGAACCACATCCTTCTGAGTATACAGGCAAAAAAGAAATTAAATCATCACCCAATAAAAATGAAATCATCACAGCATACAGACACCTGCACTCCCATGTTCACTGAAGAATTACTCACAATAGCCAGGATAAGGGAATAATATGTGTCCATCATCACTGAATAAATGAATTTTAAAATGGTATACATATGAGGTATGATAGGAAACTACAGTGAATGTTTCAATCTTTATTTATTACAGGAAAAAAAATTGCTTTTAATCCCCTTCAAAATGTTCTCCTTCAGTTCAAAAACATGAATCCCATCATTCTTGCCACTTTCTGAAGCAGTTCTGGAAGTCTTGTCTCATGGCTGTTGCCACTGAAATTGTGCTGTTGTGGCTGCCTCTATGTCCTGAATAGATTCAAAACACTTATCTTTCATGGTCACTTTTACTTTCAGGAAGAACCAGAAATCACACAGTGCCACACCCAGTGAATACGGTGGATGAGGGCACACTGTAATGTTTTTAGGATCCTGCCTTTCTGTCGGATGGCACTCAGCACCAACAGTCACTGTATTTTTTATTACACCTTGTAAAGACCCTCATAAAAGACTTCCAGAATTGCTTCAGAAAGTGGCAAGAACAATGAGACAAGTGTGTTCAAAGCAAGGGGGAGGATTCTGAGGGAAATTAATGATAATGTGTCTTTTAGTGTAATAATTTTTTTCTTCTCTTTTTTTTTTTTTTTTTTTTGGTCTTTTTGAGACAGGGTTTCTTTTTTCTTTCTTTTTTTTTTTTTTTTTTGTGGGTACCGGGGGTCGACCTCAGGACCTCGCGCGCCAGCAGGCGCCTGTGCCGCTGAGCGATATCACCGGCCCTTTTTTCATATGTGGGATCCGCGAGTCAAACTGGGGCCCTCGCGCTGGCCAGGCAGGCGCTTACGCCACTGAGCCATCTCACCGGCCCGAGACAGGGTTTCACCATGCAGTTCAGTTCAGGCTGGCCTCGAACTCACAGTAATCCTCCTGCCTCAGCCTCCTCAGTGCTAGGATTACAGGCATGCACCAACATGCCCAGCCAAGTGTAATAAAATTTTTTAAATTAAATATTCACTGTAGGGCCAGGGATATAGTTCAGCGGCATAAGTGCCTGCCTGGCGATCACAAGGTCCTGAGTTCGATTCCCAACACAAAAAAAAAAAAAAAAACACTGTATATTTCAATCACAGCCCACATACACAGAGTGGACTATTATTCTGCCTTTAAGAAGGAGATGTGACCATTTGTCACAACATGGATAAACGTGGAGGATATTATACTAAGTAAAACAAGTCAGACACAGAAAAATATTGTATGATCTTATTTACATGTGGAATATGTTTTAAAAAGTGATTCCAATATTTATAAATTTGACATAGTTGGTTTCAATTTGCTCTTTCAGCTAATAAGTGCTAGAACCAACCAAGATCCCAAGATTGTGAATGCCAACCTAGGTGTGCCAACCTAGAAAGGTCTCTCTGACTAATGTTAATTTGTTTGTTCATTTGTTTGTTTGGAGATATAATTTATTTCTTTTTTATGGGTACATATTTGCAGTACATATGCAAATATGTACATATATTTGGGGAGTTGGTACACATGTATACCACATCTTAATTCTTTTTACATCCCCTTCTCCATTTTTCCCTCCCGGCCCTCCATCTCTTGGTCTCCTTTTCAACTGCAAAAGATTTCCCTGTTTCTACTGTCTCTCTTTTAATTTGGTCTTTATTTATATTTTGGTTTCTCACATAAAAGAAACCATGTGATATTTAAGCTTGTATGTCTGATTTGTTTCACTTAACATTATGGTTTCAAGATGCACACATTTTCCCACAAATGACTCAAATTTACTCTTCTTTATAGCAGAATAGTACTTCATTGTACATAAACATCACATTTGCTTTATTCATTCATCCGTTGATGGATATATAGGCCACTTCCAAGATTTAGCTATTATGAATTGTGTGGCTATAAACGTGGGTATGCCTGGATCACTGTAATATGATGTCTTTCTCTTTAACTCTTTGGGGAAGATACCTAGAAGGGGAAGAGCTGGGTCAAATGGAATTTCTAGTTGTAGTTTTTTAAGGAATCTCCATACTGATTTCCATAGTGGTTGTACTAGTTTACATCCCATCAACAATGTAGATGGTTCATTTTTCTCTGTAGCCAGCATTTTGTTATTTGATTTATTGATGATAGCCATTCTTTCTGGCTGATGTTCATTTGAAGCCTAGAATTGCAACAGAAGAAATGGAGGCCTTCCACTTCCTCATCAAAGCCAGGTGGGGTCAGGTCAGCAAACCCATTTGAGCTCATGTGTTTACACTGTGGCCTGACAAGGAGAAGGGCATGGACACAGGTCCGGCTGCATTCAATCCAGCGTTACTGCATACCAAAAACACACCAGCCACTCCACAAACAGGGCGGCCCAAGGACCCAAGGCTCGATATCCACCACCCTCTGGGAGATTACAATTTGCAGACTCAAAAGAGGCTTCTCTTCAAAATGTCATTGAAAGGCCTTTTCACTTTTTAGTGTTTCAGGACTTCAGTGGGAACAGGCAGCTGCCTTTGGCAGTGTTCAGAGGTTATCAGTCACTTCTGGCACCCATCGCTTCCTGAAGGTGAGCCAGTCGTGTCGGTGAGGATAGGTGTGTGTGTATCAAGATGGATGGACGGAAGATGGTGGTCTAGGGCGAAGACGGAGACCAACTGAGGCCAAAGGGAATGGCTGGAGTGAGAGATCAGAAGCAATTTACTTTCTTCTCCTGCATGTGTAGGCATCTGCTCAGACCCTCCTAGGTGAGCTCCAGCTTCTAAGTTGTCTTGGTGCAATACCATCACCAGATAATAACACCAGTGCCTCTAATGTGCCAGTCACTTTCCTGAGCTCTTCAAATGCCAATCTCATGTAATGCTTGATTAAGCAAGTTTTACTAGATTACGATCCCCATTTTGGATGTAAGGAAACTAAGGCACAAAGGTACTGCTAAGAAGGAGAGATAGGGTTCAAACTACCATTCCTCAGGCTCCCTGGCCCTAATGTTTGAGCATTGTACCACAGCTGTTCCCAGAAAACAGAACCTGAAATGCTTCGACACCATCCAGCAATAGCAGCCCTGCCAGCTGAGACTCAAAACTGACTTAGTCCCCTCTCCCCTTACTGTGGTTTCAATACGCTTTGATCCCACTGAAACTCACATTGAGGTGTGGCACCTGGGAGGCGGTGTTGGGAGGCAGGGCCTAGCGGGAGGTGTCAGGTCCTCAGGGCCAAGCTCTCCTGGTTAGATCAGTGCCTTTCATTTGGGGATGGCTTAGCTACAGTAAGAGTTACCTCTCTTTTTTCCCTTCCACTTTTGCATCATGCTAGAACGTAGCACAATGCCCTCATGAGATATGGCCACCCAGTCTTTGCAGCCTCCAGTAGTGGGAGCCAAAATAAACTTTTTTCTTCATAAATTATCCAGTCTCGGTTATTCGGTTATAGCAACAGAAAATGAACTAAAGCTATCTTTATCTCCTTTCTGTCAACCAGACAACAGAGGAGGCAGGAAAGGGAGCAAGTCTGCCAGGCGCAGAATGGAAACGCTGGAAATCAGGCTGTAGGCCTCAACAGAACCCTAAATGTCAAGGTCCTTTGGGTTGCTTCATATCAGGATTGCATATCAGGTTGCTGCAGACTCGTGGTGGACTTGACCATGGGACATGGTGGGAGGTTGAAGGCCACAGTCTAAAATGATTATCCAGTGGGCTCCAGCCCATGAAAAGAAAGCACTCCTCCTCCTGCTGCCTTCCCACTCAGTGGCAGGAAAGTGAACACTGTGATGAATCTATTTCCCATCACTCATCCTGGCTCCTTGCTCCCATGGACACCTGTGAGAAGAGGACCCAGACAGTAAAAACAGGTGGCTATTAGTGCTGCAACAGTGTGAGAAAAAGGAAAACAAATCCCCAGGAACCTAGGAGAACAGGGTGTAAGGGAACATGAAATGTTCCTGGTTTCAGTCGCATATACAAATTATGAACCAGTTGGGAATCATCAGGAATTTTTTGTGGTCCAACTTTTCAGAGAAATGCTTTGCTCAGTCTGGAGAAGTGTGAAGAACCAGCAGCTGCCTTATGACGGCTTGTTTTGAGTCGAAATCTGGGTTCATCCCAGCAGCTTACATCTCTGGGGCCCCCTGACACCCAGCTGAATTCACAGCTGCACCCACAAGGCTCCCCGCGGAGAAGTTTGTCACTGGAGAGATCACACACCATTAAACCACATTGCAGCGTGGAATAAATTCCTAAATAGCGTGCTCCTCTCTAAATGCCCACAGGATTCCTACATAAAGCCAGCTGAGCCAGCCGGCACTTCTCGCCACTTCTCAAACTCTTAGATTTGTACTGGACACTTAGGAAAGGCCAAGAGCTATGGACTCTGCTACGACCTGGTTACCTTTCATAACTAACACAGCAAACAGAGGAAAATGGCTGAAGTACAATGCAGACAGGGTGGTCAACTTGCCAAGGGCGAGCGTGGTGTAAATAACACAGCAAAGATCCGAGCCTGATTACAGCACAGGCAAGCACCAAAATGGGCACCAAGTTTCTACCAGGGTGACTAAGACATTGCCATGATGCTTGAGGAACTGACAGTTCATGGGGGTGCGTGTCATCTCATGAATCTCCAATCCAGATATTTTTACCACTTTTTAAAATACTACAACTATTAGAAAACCTGCTGTCTGTATTCTTCACTCAGCAGCACTTAGCACAGGCGGTCTGCAGGGATGTTTCTCTTTCAAGTGTACAGGCTGTATTTCTGCCTGGACTGTAGGCTACTGGGAGGTGAAGTTCCTGTCAGAACCTCTTGGTGTCCCCACACCTACCACTTGTCCTGCACTTGCCAGGCTGGCTCCACTCGTGCTTTTTGATATTGGTGGTAAGGAAGCTGGTGTGGGAGAGTACTATGGTTTGGATCAACGATGCCCCCCAAAAGGCTCATGCATTGAGAGATGGGGTCTTTTGGGAGGATTAGATTGTAGGGGTACTAACCTTCTCAATGGATTAATCCATTGATGTGTTTATAGCTGAATATGTTATTAGGAGGCAGGGCCTAGCTGGAGGTAGATAGGTCACTGGGGCATGCATTTGAAGAGACACCCTGTCCCCAGCCCCTTCCGCTCTCCAGGTGCTCCCTCTGCCCTCTGCTTCCTGGCCGCCATGAGGTGAGCAGCTTTCCTCCACCAGACGCTGCTGCCATGATACTTCCTCCTTAGAACCAGCCAGTTGTGGGCTAAAAGCTCTGAAACTGTAAGCCAAAGTAAATTAAACCTTTTCTCCTTTCAGTTGTATGTGTTGGGTATTTTTTCCAAGAAACTAAAAGGCAACTAATACAAAGAGTGATTGAGTTTGGTACTGAGAAGCAAAACATAAGAATTAGAGAGTGTGTTTCCTCAGTACCAACAAAAACTCTTACCTGTGTGATGCTAGTACATAATTAAAACTCATTTAAGAAAACACTGCAAGCATAGACTCTCAAGCCAGACTAACTGCGTTTGAAAATCATGCCTACCATTCATTTTCTAGTTGTGTGGCCTCAAGCATGTAATTTCTCTGTGCCTCAGTTTCTTTATCTATAAAATGGGAATGACAATGGAAACCTCATTCTTGTGAAGGTTGTGTGAAGGTTCATGTAAAGATAATACTTGTAGTATCTGACACTTAATAAGTGTTCAACAGAAGTTGATTCTTGTTATTATCGTCTGATGATTTGGCCTCGGTGCAGTTAGTATATGATTCGAAGACTGACACAGGGTGACAGATCTTGTTCTTGCATTTACTTTATTTTTTTTAAAGAGAAAAAAAATAGAAAATTTCAAAACAAGATAATAGGAGGGCAACAATGGTTAATACATTGTGTCTTGTTATCTTTAAATTAGTTATTCAGAGTACAAGATGTCAGCAGCATTTATTTAAATAATAACTTCTAAGGGGCATCCTCGGTTCAGTGCACATTTAGCTCAATGCTGAGTTAAGGAGCTACAAAAATTTAGCAGCAACCTCTGGAGGCTAGAGTTTGAACTGTCACTGCCATAATTTTGGTACTATCAAATTTACCCTTTAAGGCTGGGAGTGGCGGCACACACCTGTAATCCCAGCACTCGGGAGGCTGAGGCAGGAGGATAGCCACACATTCAAGGCCAGCCTGGGCTACACAGTGAGTTCAAGGCCAGCCAGAACTACAAAGTAAGACCCTGTCTCAAAAAAAAAAAAAAAAAAAAAAAAATATATATATATATATATATATATATAGAGAGAGAGAGAGAGAGAGAGAGAGAGAGAGAGAGAAAGCAACACCAGGGATTTAGCTCAGTTGCACAGCACCTGCCTGGCAAGCATGAGGTCCTGAGTTCGATTTCCGGTACCCAAAAAAAAAAAGAATGCAAGTGTTCCTTTGTTTTCTTTGCTAGAGGCCCGGAGTACAGCTGCTTCATGGCCCAATCCCCAGTTATCTACTGCTAATGGGGGGGTCCTGTCACTCTGTCTTTCCATTGCGTCTTCTCAGGGCATCAGGGACCACATACGGTTCCATCTGACGAGTGTGTCGCTTTAGTCTCTTGGGTTGCTTAGGGGTTGTTCTGAGTAGGATGAGAAAGCGCTTCCTTTCAAATGAGCACTGCTTCTCTAATGAGAAAGTGATCAGCATTTCAAATTTCTCCTGGGGAAGGAACTGGCAAGAAAACATTTTCCTCTGGAGTTTTGTGACAAGCACCAGGAAGATACAGCGATGGAGACCACGGGGACACTTGGACGAATGACTTGAAGAGGCGGGACTGGAGTCTTTTGGGGAGAACATTTTCTCTTGGTCTATTTCACGCTGCTTCTGTTGTGTCGTTTCCAGGCACACGATGAGAAATGGTCTGCTGAAGTCATCATTGCCCACCTTGGGAAGAGCCCGTGACTAAATAACAATTGTTTCTGGAAACATTCTGGACTGTTTATCCAAAGGAGACAAGTATTAAATGATTTCTCTCCAAACATAATATCTACTATTAAGGCCAAATGTCAAACATCTCCAAAAGAATATGATGGAAACCAATCATGCTTTTAAACGGAAATGATTTTTATTACTGGTTCAGGATTTAGATCTTTATAATGGTTGCCCAGGCATAGGGTCCCTGCCTACCTCTGTCACTAACATCTGGAGATTCTTGAGTAAGCCGTTTGTGCTGTCTGTGATGTGTAAAATGGAAAAAAGATGTCCTTTTGTGGCGCTATGGACCAAACCCAGGGCCTCGCATGTTCTAGGCAAGTGCTTTAACCACTGAGCTCCACTCCCAGCCCTGATCTATAAAACAGGGATGAAAGTATCTGGCCAGTGTGTACATTCCCAAATTCTCATATTGTTAAAAAACAATCAGCATGGGCCGGTGAGATGGCTCAGCGGCGTAAGCGCCTGCCTTGCAAGCGCGAGGGCCCGAGTTCGACTCCCGGATCCCACATACGAAAAAGGGGCCGGTGATATCGCTCAGCGGCACGGGTGCCTGCTGGCGCGCGAGGTCCTGAGGTCGACCCCCCGGTACCTACAAAAAAAAAAAAAAAAAAACAATCAGCAAAGTCAACATTTCTACTCGGAATACAGTTAAGTGCTGAGCCACTGTGAGGTCAGATCAGTGTTATTTTTCTAATGCCTTGGGTAGCTACTCAACTCAGCAAGTCTCCACGAAGCCAAGTTTAAACACTCTTCCCCAGCCACAACTGTGATAACGCGTGCCAAATATAGATAACACCTATTGACAGGATATTTTAGGACCCTGATATTCTTTGAAAATTTTTTGAAAAATAGCTCCAATATCATGGCTTTTTACAGAATTTTCCTTTAATTTCAAGGGATCGGAAGTGATTTGTTAAGCACCTTATAGGTAAGAAATCTTGATAAACTGAATGATTTATGAGGCACCATTAGTAATACTTATATTACTTCTTCTCCTAAAATTGTCTATCTCCCATTTCTGTTAGTAAACACAGAGCAGAGGAAGGATGAATTCAGAGATGGGCAGAAAGAAGGCCCAGAAAATAACTCAGAAGAAGAATTATAGTCTGCTCATATGTGCATATAAAGGAGCGTGTATGAATGGAATATTCCTGCACATCAGAACAGAACTCTGTATTATATGGTCAGTCACATGTTTATATATTAGGCAGGTGGTAAAATCCCCCAGAAAGGATATTAAAGTATTATTTTTAAATACTCTTAGCTTGACAAGAGCACACAAATAGCAAAATAATTTAATCTCAGTATTACTAGTTACCAAGGACACTTAAGCAACCAAAAACTGAGCAGTCTTTTTTTTTTTTTTTTTTTTTTGGGTACAGGGGGTCGACCTCAGGACCTCACACACCAGCAGGCACCCGTGCCGCTGAGCGATATCACCGGCCCTTTTTTCGTATGTGGGTACTGGGAATCGAACTCAGGACCTTGCACTTGCCAGGCAGGTGCTTATGCCGCTGAGCTATCTCACCGGCCCTGAGCAATCATTTTAAACGTAAGCTCATTTGAATTTGCTTCTGGCCCATCACAACTTTTTCCAAACTGTATTCCTGGATAAAGAAGCCTAGTAATGCTTCAAACTATTGCCCCCTTTTGAAGGAGCACAATGCACAGAAAGAGAACCATTTCATTTTATTTGTTCGACCTAGCATTTCCTTAACTTATTTGAGCACAAAACATACTATCCACTAGTTACCTTTTAATTTCCCATGGACTATATCATTTAAAAACAATAAAAATAAATTACAAACAAAGTTCGGAAAACACTGACTTAGATTTTTAAGTGTCAAGAAGATTTAAGAAAATTTAAATGTTATATATAAATATTTATTTTGGTCTTGATTTTTGAAATTTCCTTTTGGGAGACAATTTTATTATCCAGAGTATCTATATCAGTATATATTATAACCCAAGTCTGTCCATTTCAGGTCTATTTATCATGTTCTAGTGCCCTACAAATGCACACTTACATACTAAGCTTTATCAGTGCCACACAATGATAATATTTTATGTTTCTCCAAAAGAAACTAGAAGTGTACATCAGGCATTTTGTAGCTGATTTTCATAACATGGGTGGAGATTAATTGTTCCACTTTACAGATAATAGAAAAGGCAGAGTCACAAAAAGTTGGAAATAAAACTCACACTCAATGAGCCTTCAGAACGTAATTGCTCATCAATATGACAATGCTCCTCCTCTACGAATTAAAAGCGGGGTTCTCTCTGTGCTGTGGCTATCCTCTTGGGAAAAAATAAAATAAAGAACAAGTGAAAAGTACTATCAATGGTATCTTCTTCACAATGGAAGTGTTTGATTCTTGCAAGATTTCTAAACAAAAGGCTGAGGGGGCAGCCCCCAACAGGCAGGAGAAGAGCTAGAGCTCGGTCCCAGCAAGCTACCTGCTTTTCAAAGAGCTTTCTGGACTTTGTGGTCATTTGCTTTAGGCCACCAATAAAATACAAAACAGCCAAATAAGCTGAATAACTTTAAATCTCTTAAGAATAATTGAATCTTCTGTACTCATTGAATATGCTTAAAGAGTCAGTGATTGTTAAATCATAGTTATTGTTGATGCTCTTGCTTCCAAAGGGTTTGGAGGCTGTCAGGCAGAGGAAAGTTTCCTAATATTCTCCCAGTTCCTTACACTACCTTATACACACACACACACGTGCATGTGTACTTATTTTCCAGCCCCTGCCAGGACATTGTTATTACTTTCAAAAATAACCAAAGCCAGAAACTAGTGGATTTCTTTTTTCTTTTGTAAGATTTTCATTTTTAATATCTCACCTTGCCTCCTGATGTATTCTGTCCAGTAGAAATGCTCCTCTACAAAGGCAGTTGTGTCCTCATTACTAACATAATGACAGTTCACCCTTTCCGTACCCAGATCCACTCAGCCCTCATCTCTAAGCTTAGTCTGATTCCTGGTCAGCTTTGCAATGCTCAGTTCTTCCATCACTGCCACTCCCCCAACTTTCCAAGATGTTCTGGAAACTGAGGTCGAGCCCCAGAATCTCAGGCTAGGGCCGGGTTCTTCTGCTCCTGGCTGCTCAGCCCTCCTGGAGGCCACTCACAGTCTCCACGGTTTCCCATGTATTTGTCACCCCACAGCTGTTGTCCCTGTGCTGTGCCAGATCATTCACATTATCTCCCATTGCCAGCCACCACGCATACTCCTCCAAGATCTGCCCACCCTGAGTGTCACATAAATTCTCCAATCCCCTCCTCGGACACCTGATAGTCCATCAGAGGACTAAGTGCCAATCTCTTGAGTATGAGCATCCAGCAATATTCAACTCTTCCTAAAACAATGAGACTCCGGAAAGATAAAGAGTAGAAGTTTCACTAGTAGGACAACAGACACCCACAGCACCACATACAAGGTGTGATCGCAATATACAGTGAATGTTTACGTTTTTTAAATTTATTACACTGAAAGACACATTGCCATGAATCCCTCAAACTCTTCCCCCTTTCTTTTAACACGCTTGTCCCATCATTCTTGCCATTTTCTGAAGCACTTCTGGAAGTCTTCTTTCCTGAGTGTCTTTATAAGATACGATGAAAAATGTGTTGAATGGTGCTGCCAAGCGCCATCTAACAGAGAGGCAGGCTCGTAAAAACACAGCACTGTGTCCTCACCCACTGTATTCACCAGATCTGGCACCATGCAGCTTCTGGCTCTTCCCCCAAGTCAAAATAACCATGAAAGGGAAACTTCTGAATCAATTCAGAACATCGAGGCAGCAATGACAGTGCAATTAAAGACAATCATGAAAAAGAACGTCCAGAATGCTTCAGACATATCAGGGATGATGGAATAAGTGTGTTTGAAGTGAGGGGAAGTATTCTGAGGGGGATTCATGGCAATGCAGTGTTTACCACAATAATTTTTCAAAAAATCTGTATTTTCAATCATACCTCATAAAGAGAAGATGGTACACACAAATAGAAAAACGAAAGAGTGCCTGTCGCCTCCACACCAACCTCTGCACCCTCCCTGTGAATATCACACCCCAAGGCCATGAAGACCGCAGAGCCATCAGACTGAGGTTTAACCTGCAGCATAACCTTACATTCAGATGGTTTCGGGGCCATCCATGTCCACCACATACTCGCTATGTAATCCTTGGGGAAGTCTCTTGGCTTTCATGTTCACATTGGTAAAATGAGGAAAATAATCACCTACTTATTGGGTTTTTGAAAGGACTCAAGGAAGCAATCTATAGAAGGCAGTGAGCAAGTATAGAGGCTGTAGGCGACACTAGATAAACATTAACTACTAGTATGAAGCCCTTTCCTATCAATTATGCCCAAACAGGGAACTAAGAAAGCAAATAAATGAAACAACACCGAGTGTCTGACAATGGCAAAATAGACAGAGTGTGCCCAACTGCTGTATTCTTCTGTAACTCACTTTGATTCCTCATTTTCATCATGTTGCTAGTGGCGTGTGGCTCAGGACACCACAATGTCAAGCAAATCAGTGACTGTGGCCCTGCTCGGCAGTTGAACCTGTTCTGGCCGCTTTCATGAGCTGCTTGAGTTCTCCTCAGGACACTGCTGAAGGCTGAGCAGTGAGCTGCTGCTGAGGAACTATCAAAAATCTGAGATGATTTTCGTCCTTGAATATTCTTCAAGAACCCTTTCGCCAAGTGCATCAGGCTTCCAACCTCTTAATTGCTGGCGGGTTAGATTTTGTGCCGGCTAGGTATCACTCTGTTGGGATCCTACATCTCAGGTTACAGTTCTCAGTGCTCCAATATAAGCCAGATGTATAGTCTGGACCTCTTTCAGAGATAGAACAACCCCCTTCGTGGTCCTCTAGCACTGATTTCACCTTGGCTACTCCTCACAATTTCTAAAATCCTCAGCAGGGATACCAAAATGTGAAACTCTGGGAAGAGAACTTCTAAAGAATGGCATAAGTTATACAGCTAAAGGGTTGCTTTTCAAAAATATGGGCTCTGACCCATTAGCGAGGAATGAAATTTAGTTGGTATCAAAAAATGTATTTTTCGGGCCAGTGAGATGGCTCAGCGGCGTAAGCGCCTGCCTTGCAAGCACGAGGGTCCGAGTTCGACTCCCGGATCCCACATACAAAAAAGGGGCTGGTGATATCGCTCAGCGGCACAGGTGCCTGTTGGCGCGTGAGGTCCTGAGGTCGACCCCCCGGTACCCACAAAAAAAAAATGTATTTTTAGTAAAATAGAACAAGAATAAAATAGAACAGAACAGAACAATATCAGAACATATCCCATATAAAGTGTCATGTTTTAACTAGCTATGTTAGTTAGCTTTCCATTACTATAACAAAATACCTAAGATAATCAACTTATAAGAAGAAAAGGTTTCCTTGGGCTCACCATTTTACAGGTCCTAGTCCATGATCAGTTGGCCCTGTTGGTTTTGGCCTGTGGCAGGGCAGCACATCATGGCAGTGGTGAGTAGCAGAGCAAACTGCTCCCTTCCCAATCCCCATCAAGGCTGCATCCTTAGAGACCCTGGGACTCCTCACGAGGCTCTGCTACCTAAAGGCCCCACACCCTCCCGATAGCACCACCGTGAGGACCATGCCTTTACCATAGAGACCTTTGGGAGCCACCTATCCAAACCACACCATATGTATGTATGCATGTACTAGATCATAATGTAAAAATGTAATTCAAGATGAAATTTTTTGGAAGGCACAGATCTAATGAGAAGACTGAATCAGTATCAGGCCATTCATCTACACGTATCAACAACATTTCAGAGCGTAGAGCAGGTTAAACATTGGGAAACCACGGGAAGGCATGATAAAATTTAGCTACATGTCTAAAAGTTCGTCAAACAAGCTTAGGGGAAATGAATTCCAGGTTCAGCTTATACTGAATGGCTGAAAATCTACACCATAATTAGAGAATGTAGGCTTAACATCAGATCACTGAGCTTCAAATCTATGTCTCTTGCTGGCTGTGTGATTATGGGTTAAATAAATCAGCCTCCCCAACCCTAAGGTTTCTCATCTGTGAAATGGGGGTAAGAGTAGAGCTACAAAGAGAATTAAATGAATTACTATAATAAATTATTAGAAATGAGTTGTACAACACTTAGCACAAGAAATCAGCCTAAAGTAAGCACTTTTAGCTATTATAGGTTGAGTATCCACTATCCAAAATGCTTGGAACTAGAAGAGTTTCAGATTCCCAAATCTTTGGATTTTGAAATATTTACATATTTGCATATACAATAATGTGATATCTTATAGGTGGAACCCAAGTCTAAACATGAAATTCATTTGTGTTTCATATATACCTTATATACATAGCCTGAGGACAATTTTGTACACATTTGGTACACCCATGTTTTGACTACAACCTATAACTTGAGATCACAAGTGATGTCATCAGAATTCAAGAGATTCCAGATTTTGGAAAATTTTGGATTTCAGATTGTCAAATTAGAAATTCCTGACCTACATTTTATTTGCCACCAAAATAAGAAGTTATTGCTTATTACATGCAAAAATGTGCTATTGCATAAATGATTTCATCTCAAAAGATAACACCCAGCATACCATGAAAACCAAGTAGCTATTTTCTCTCACTTAAGCCATTTAGTCTATTAAAACTCCTAGTGACTCAAAATACCAAGTCAACTTGAACAATCAAGAGAGGCCTAGGGCTCCATTTCCAGCCAGAGGTACTGAAATAGTGGGTATAGATTTGGTAAAGTGGGGCAACACCAGGGTATTCTGTTCTGGGTAGTAACAGCCCAGGTGGGTTCAAAAATAAACACAAATACATTATCTAAGGGATCATCTGTGATGAAAGTTTTGTCCCTTAATCATTTTTTCATAAGATGCCAAAAAGGAAGCTGGGCATGGTGGCACATTCCCATAACCCCAGCACTCTGGGAGACTGAGGCAAGAGGATCACAAGTTCGAGCCCAGCCTGGGCAACTTAGCAAGATCCTGCTCACCAAATAAAAAAGGGGTAGGGATGCAACTCAGTGTGAAGGCCCTGGGTTCAATCCCCAGTACTGCAGAATTATAGTAATAATAATAATAATAATAATAATAACAAAGTACCACAAGGAACTCTAAAGACTTTTCAGTTTATTATTTCACAGCCCTAATTTACCGAAAGCTAGTTCCACACCTCCCTGCCCCTGCTCTTTCAGGACTTGTTGGTGGCTTGGCAGGATCCCATGGCAGAGGAAGGGAAGGAGGCAGCCACCTTCCTCATTTGCCCAGTGAGAGGGACCCCCGAGAAGGAGAACCAGGCAGAGGGGGCAGAAGGAGGAGCCCAGTACCTAACTGAGCCTCTGCATGGATAAGAGCAGCATTTTCCTGCTTCTCTTCTTTGCTCTGTCCCAACACAAAGCTGTGTTCCACTTCACAGCACAGAAAAAGAAATGCAAAACTCTCCTGTCTTATGGTGAGTTGAATGTGGAAATCTTTAGTCAGGAGGATTCCCCAAGAGCTGATGGCATGAGCAGACAATGAGTGACATTAGCATGACTTAGACATGGATGTTGTAAAACTCCATCCTCCTGCTGGGCTGGCTCCATTCTAGCACACAGTCCCCAAGTCCTCTCATTGGTCAGGCCCCAAAGAGTCAGCCAATCATCTTCTCCATGCTGACTTTCAACTGGAGATTGGCTTAAATTTATGGGGAAAGGAATTTCTCAGGATGGTGATCATGTAAGTGACTCTGATTCTAATCAGGATATCAGATCATGGAAATAAGCAGACGTGAAAAAGAACCCAGCTGCCCAGCACTGTGCTAGGGGCTTTATACACATTTTTCTCATCTAATCTTTATCTATGAAGTATATATTTCCCCCCATTTTACAGATGATAACTGGATGTGATCAAAAAATACAGTGAATGTTTAAAATTTAATTTATTACAGTGAAAAACATATTGCCATTTGCCACCCTTAAACCATTTTCCCTTTCTTCAAACACACTTATCTCATCATTCTTGCCACAATCTGAAGCAGTTCTGGAAGTCCTCTTTCATGAGTGTCTTTAGTTGCGCAGTCATGGATGCCTCAATACCCTGAATCCATCCAAAACGTTTACCTTTTACAGTCATTTTGACTTTGGAGAAGAGACAGATATCACACAATACCAGATCCAGTAACTAAAGTGGATGAGGACACGCTGTCACGTCTTTACGAGTCTAGTTTTCCATTGGATGGCACTGGGCAGCAATGTTCACTGTATTTTTTATCATATATGGTAAAGTCATGAAAGAGGACTCCCAGAACTACTTCAGAAAGTGGCAAGAATGACATGGTAAGTGTATTCAAAGTGAGGGGAGGGTTTTGAGGGGAATTCACAGTAATGTATCTTTTATTGTAATAATTTTTAAATGTAAACACCCACTGAATAATGTGATCAACCTGTATAGTCCTGAGCTTGAGAGCAGCCAAGTAATTTGTTGGAAGTCACACAGCAAGTTAAAGAGTGCAGCCAACTCTGGGAAGCAAACCCAAGGGCTCCCCTGTTACCCAAAATCACACACATGCACCCACACACAACAGCAAACACCCCAGTCTGCAGCCCCACAAACTTAAAGCCCTGAGACTAGAGGAAGGGAGGTGGGGAGGTGAGCCGGGCCGAGGAGGAACAGGTCCAGTGGTGGATTCCAGGCTCGTCCTTCACAGACCAGGTCTCTGATGACGTCAGGGGAGGTCGGTTCTCACCTCAGCTTGGGAAAATGCATCCAAGAGGAGTTTAACACAGAGCCACATGGGGGTCATGAGGGTACGCTCAGGCTGCCCTTGGGAGTAAGGTGGCCCAGGACAGGCTGGACATTCTCAGCCACTCCACTTTAAAGAAACAGCTCCAAAAATGACAGATCACATATTTTAAAACACTTTCAATGTCTCAGTAAATACCACCCCCGCATGAAACAATACACTGAAGATATCCCAATGTTGCATTAACTTTTCTAATGCCAAATAATAGTATCATTATGTTCTAGCCATGTTTGAGCTAGAAAGAATGTGATGAAATTTTAATGGAAAAACCTTTTGATTTATACAAAATCTCCTAATTGAAAAATAAGCCCTCTATAAGCCCACACAGGGTGCAGACCATGGTTATCATTTTAGAAAGCAGGCAGTCTACATCATTAATGTCATCTCAAGAATTCTTTTTCAGCTAAACACTGACCATAACTCAGGGAAATGTGTGCATAACTCAGCATCCTTCAAAATCAAAATGCATATACAATCCAATCTGAGACCATTTTCAAAGTCCTGCCCCTATCGGATGTTCAGACAGATGAAGAAATTTCATACAAAGCCTCTATTCTTAATGAAAATCTATCTCTCCTCATTCCTCACCTCTGGCTAATCGTGACAAAAAGAAGCATTTCCCTAAAGAAAGTGGATTGAGTAGGAATGTGGAAAGACACATAATGTGTGTTCGACCCTTTGCTTGCTGCCAGCTCCTGGGATTTAACTGGCTTTGAAATATGTATAAGCTAGTGGGGGATGTTGTATTATTCATCAAAGATTTATCAGACCTTTAAACACAATTACACATAGTGGCCATAGGATGCTTTAAAATAACAATAAAAAGTGTATAATAAAATAAATCTTTTTAAAAATCCTTTCTAGAAAAAAAAAAAACAGTTGTTTAATGTTGATCTCTAAGCCTCAAAATAAAAATCATAGCAAGCTTCCCTCCACCCCTAACACTCAATTTTTAAATGAATACCTCAGTCTCCAAGGGCCTCTTCCTTGCTGGGGCTCCTGGCAAGCAGGGTTAACCCATAAGGAATCAGCATCTTTATTAAGATAAACATTGCAGCTCTGCAGAAGCCATCGTGACCCCAAAAAGTTGAATTATCCTGAAAAGAAAGAAAGGAACCAAAAGCACTCTACTACTCCTTTCCAATCGCAGTTCTCAGTTTTTGTTTGTTTCAACAGAAGGGAACCCGGAGGGCATTTACTGGGACTTCCTGGTGTACAGAGTGGATCGTACAGCGCTGAGCTCCGGCAATGCTGTCACAGCCAGATAATCATTCCGCAAACCCTGAGCCCCACACATGTGCTAAGCGTTGCATGAAGCACAAGGCATAGTGATGAATCAAACAGCCTGGCCTGTGACCCCCAAGGCCGGGTGGGTGTGAGAACCTCTAGAAAAGGTCAGTCCCTTCCTCACCAGAGATGAGGGCCAGTTTATGAGGAGCCCCACACTTGTTGGAGGCAAAAGGAAAAAAGACACATTACACAGGTGTCCATGAAGCTGAAGGAGCTCAATTCCAAAAGGGGTCCTTTATTCCGAGGCTGTCTTCTCGTGCTCGCTTTGGAGGCAAATACACCAAGACTGTCTTGTTATAAAATGAAATGTTATAAAATGATGATGACACATATAGTAGTGGCTTTTATATGTCCTCCCTTAGGAAACCAATTTTTCTTTCTAAAATCTACTGGCACATGAAATCCAAGTCTAAGACGCTGTGGTCCACACTACTATCCCCTCTCTTACAAGATAAGCGGAAGAAGGGATCTATGAATATGACAAAAACAAGGAAGGACAAAAATCCCCCAACTGGGGTCATCTGAAGTGGGCTGGGTTTGACAGCTCTCTCTTCCTGCATCCGGAAGTCCGGTTTGGAAATGTGTTAATAAAGTGCACCCCTTGGCTCTGTGACTAACCCATCATTGAGACTGGAGATTCAGGCTGCCACGAATAAGCTCAGAAAAACCTCTTCTTTTATGAAATGGATTAATTGGTTAATATCTGTGAAGTGCTTGAAAGTGGCGAAGGGTCATGTTCATGATGTGAACACTCAAGACTGCAGAAACGTGATTACGAACTGGGGGGGTCTGCAGAGAACCCACCCCAAGAAATCGCTAAGGGCTACATCATTAACCTAGACATAAGTGACCGCCCCTCTTGTAATTTCCTAAGATCAAGGGCTCCCTAAGTAGCTTCTCTCCTCCCTGGATCCAGGAACAACCGCAGCCAGCCCTTGTTCTCATTGCTAGATTTCCCCATTTAGCTAATCCCAAACCTGGGCCCTTCCGCCTGAGGAAACGGGGAGGCCAGGAGAAGCAAAGGGGCAGGCTCGTAAGTCCCTTCACAGTCAGCAGTGAGGGCCAGCGCATTTTCATTCTCTGTGGCCAAAAACTGCCAACTTGACTCTACTGTGCTCCCAGCAGGAAATGCTTATAAAATTCCAGAACCGTAACAATAGTGACGGTTTATTGAGTGCTTACCAAACGTTAGGCCTAAGCTACGTGCTTTCCATGTAGCATACTAATACACTTTCATAGCAATCCTTACAAATAGGCACCTTTAGCCTCGATTTTTGGTTGATGAAATTGAAATCTAAAGAAAACAAGTAACCTTCCCGAGTCACAGAGCACTGGACTTAACCAACTCTAAAGCTTGTGTCTAACTATTATATTAGCACTCAGGCATAAGGAAAAAAGCCAAGTTTCTTTCCACATGAAACTAAATCTTTTGGAGGGGTCAGGGGCTGGGGGGGTGGGTACTGTGTACCAGGGCCTACACACTGAGTTACATCCCCAGCTCCTTTTTATTTTTTATTTTGAGATAAAGTCTCACTAAGTTGTCCAAGCTGGGCTCAAATTTATGATGATCTTCCTGCCTCGCTAAATCTTCTGGCAGTGGATGCTGTCATACTCTCTCCCCTGCTGCCAGGAGTAGGATCCACTGAGAGCTCACAGCTTTGTCCTTCTACAGGACCTGCCCTTGGCCATGATGGGGACAATTCCTCAGTCTTCCCAGGACAGCCAGCGACTGGCTGATGTGAAAATGCAGAGGCTCACTGTGGGACAACTGCGACACACGTGTGGTCAGCAGAGGCCCTTCCTGCAACTTCAGCCCTTTCCTCTGGTCCTGCTTTGCTGCCTTCCTCACAGTGCTGTCCCTAAGACCACTGCCCGATAGGGCACTGACACCCAACACCATCTCAGTCTGCCTCCGAGGGAAGCTAAACTACATCTGTAGCAAGATACATTTCTGTGTAGTGCAACTACTGTTTTAACAAATGTGATTCTTAAGATTTCTCTGTAACAAGGAACTTGTTTTACCAGTCTATAATTGAAAGCTCCAAAGGTCCTGCCTGATCTGTAATGTTGAAGCATGATCTACTATAAGAAGCCTGCTGTCTCTCTTTATTAATATCCTAGCATTGGTATGTAGTCAAGCCTCGCTTGGAATGTGGAGATTGCAAAACGGAAGACTGGACCATGGGGGAGAAGTGGTTGGAGCCCAGTAGAGTGAGGCAGGATTTGGGGAAATCAGGAAACTTTGTGGAGAAACACTTTCATGATCACCTTTTATCCTTATCATCAGGTCACCCAGGCACAAAACTGACAGTGTAGAACTGTACTGCCCAACTGAGCAGCTGCTAGCTAGCCACGTATGGCTATTTAAGATAAGTTAATTAAATTTATAAAGTGAAAAATGCAGCTCCTCATTTGCACTAGCCAAATTTCAAATAATCAACAGCCATGTGTGGCTAGTAGCTACCTTATTGGATCATGCAGAATATGAACATTTCCATCATTGCTAAAATGTTGGATGGCATTGGTCTACAATAAAACATGGTGGGCCTTATGTAGACAATGAAGAGTACTACCAACCCAGGTGGAGTGGGGCACTCCTATAATCCCAGCTTCTCAGGAGCCTGGGGCAGGAGGGTTGCATGTCTGAGGCCAGTCTGGGTAATTTATGAGACCCTGACTCAAAAATAAAATTTTAAAATGGCTGGGGATATAGCTCAGCACTCTCTGGATTCAATCCTAAGTATTGAAAAAATACTACCTTTAATCACTAATAAGTTGTCTGCATACTCTTATGGCATCTTTGATAAGTCACATGAGATTCGTCTGCACCGCTAAGTTAATGAGACTACGGCCACCAGCCTGCTGATGTAACAGTCAGCCCAGCACTCAAGCTCCAAGCAAATGAAAGTCGCCCTGTCTGAACGGAGAGGTCCGCACTTACATCTGTAAGAGACATGGTTTATTAAGAAAGAAGTCAGTCTTCTGATAAGCATGGCCACAGCAGAGAACTGGGAAAGCCAATCAATAGAACTACTGCTCCACATTTTAGAGGTTTCAGCCTATGCGATACCACGCCAAAAACAGTTAACCGTGCAGGCCTGACTGCAGGCTTTTGAAGTCCTTGTTTATCATGTTGGTCCTCGGCTGGGGTCTAGGAACCTGGATTTCAGGAACGTTCCCATTCCCAGAACCGGCCTGAGCAGCTGCTTAGACCTGAACTGTTTGCCCAAGCAACATGGTTTACGCTGAACACCTGCTCTCCTTCTGGAGTCGAATTTCCCTATGTGCCAAGCAGAGGCTGTCTACCCAACCAGCCTCCAAGGAGACCCTGGATACCGGGTGTCTTTCACACGCGTCATCACAGCTCATTGCTGGATGATTTAAGGTCCATCCGACAAGACTGCAGGAAGAGACAATCCTCGGAAGCTTGTGCCTGGTTTCCCAAGACTTTGCCCCATGCAACTTTTCCCTTTGCCAATCTTGCCTTGCAGCCTTTCCTGTAATAAATCATCGAGGGAGGTCCAGCTGTCCGCAGTCTTCACATCCTCCCAGTGAATCATCAAGCCTGAGCATCTTGGTGACCCGCAGCATAAAAGACACCTCCCAGACCCAAGTCCTCTAATCAACTCCATCTGAGTGGGAAAGAAGTATATGGATTCCTCCCCAAGCCCAAGGGTAAGGGCCCAGCGTGTCCTGCAGCTTGGGCATCGTTTGGCTAGAGATCCTCTGTGCTTGTCCAAATTAGTGGGGTCGATAATACAGGGTGATGCATATCACTGAAATGCACATGAGCAGGCGTTGTATCAAGTCCCTTCTACTTCCTCCCTGAGGCTCATGAGTTGGTGGTCAGAACCTCTGACTTTTCCTTTCCTTCATTCTTTTTTTTTTTTTATTAGTCCATGTCTGCAGTACATAATGCTCACATTTCTCCTGGGAAGTTGATCCATGTACATAACACATCTTAATTCCTTTTTTATACCCTTACCCATCCCCCCTTCCATCTCTTGATCCCCGTTCCCTTTTGTAAAAGATCTATCTCCTTGTTTCCTATCTTTTACCCTTTATTTTGCTCTTTAATTTATATTTTTGGTTTTTCATACAAGAGAAACCATGCAATATTAAGCTTGTGTGTCTAATTTCACTTTACATTATTGTCTCAAGTTACAACCATTTTCCCACAAATGACCCGTTTATCCTTCTTTATGGCAGAATAGTATTTCACTGTATATAAACATCACATTTTCTTTATACATTTGTTTCTTGATAGATGGGCCACTTCCAAGATTTAGCTATTGTGAGTTCTGCTGCTATAAACATGGGTGTGCATAGATCACTATAATACGATGTCTTTAACTCTTCTGGGAAGATACCTAGAAGGGGAAGAGCTGGGTCGAATGGAATTTCTAGTTTTAGGTTTTTGAGGAACCTCCACGTTGATTTCCACAGAGGTTGTACAGTACTAATTTACATTCCCACCAACCATGTAGAAGGGTTCTTTTTTCCCTTGGCCTCTCCAGCATCTGTTATTATTTAATGTCTTGATCATGGCCACTCTTTCTGGAGTATAATAAAATCTCAGTGTTGTTTTAATTTGCATTTCTCGAAGGGCCCACAATGTGGAATATATTTTCATGTATATATGCATTTACTGGCCATTTGTACTTCTTCTGAGAAGTGTCAAGAGATACCTTAAGACAGATCAGGCACACAGAAATTACCTGAAGTTTTCACACACAAAAGTGAAAGAAAATCATCGCTTGACTGTCAGGAAGTGATGGCGTTCATTTAAAGCGCTGTGGACTCTGGGCGAGTTCACGCACCCTCCAGGGCGAGTGCGGCTTCCCTGGCCTCGGCAGGGGGGCCGGCCTCCTCCTCCTCTAAGCAATGGCCCTCAGCTGCAGCTGGAAATTCTGCCAGTAAAGAAGGCAAGCTCTTTTGAAAGGATCCTCAAAGCTAGATATCAGGATAAAAAGAACACCAGGCTTATTTTTCTCTGTTCCTCTAGAGAGAGATGACTTTGATATCAGACAAATGTTACTGATTTAAACACATGCCTGGTACCCTTCGGATAAAGCCCTGTCAAGGCCTAACCTCATGAATATACCTTGAGGCCTGCCGCACTTGACCATGGGAAGGGGCAACTCCAGAGAGAGCAGACTAAGCCCAGCTCGTGGCCCCAGGCAGCCCAGACAACCAGAGACTTTTGCACTCAGTGGAGCCAGCAACAGAGTGGAGTTGATAGGAAATAGAAGATAAATGAACTCTTTTGGACCAGTGTCAAAAAAACAATCTAATGTCACACACGTTAGCACTTCCTACATGACACCGTCAATAAAACAGAAAACATTATCAAACTTCCAACTTCCAATAGCCCATTATACAGTGAACAGATTTTACTAAACTGGGCCTGGTGGTGTGTATCTAATAAGCCCGGCATTCTGGGTGGCTGAGGCAGGAGGATCACAAATTTAAGCCCAGTCTGGGCAATTTAGGGACTTAGCAAGACCCAGTCTCAAAATAAAACATAAAAAAAGGCCCAGGATGTAGTTCACTGCAAAGGCCCCGGGTTCAATCCCAGAAAGGGGTAGAGGGTGGGAATTACTGAATGAACCAATAATAATAGCTATTACTTATTGGATAAATCATTTTATTTATATTAGCTCATTTAATTCTTAGAATCCAGTGAAATTATTATTACTCTCATTTTATAAACACAGAAAAGAGCCAGAGAAAGAAGAAATTTGCCCAAGGATGCCAAGCAAGTAAGTAGGGAAGTCAGGACTTTATAAAACCAAGTCAGCTGATTCAAAAGCCCATCCTTTTAGATGACAAAATGCTTCCATCAGCGGAACTTTTGGGGGAGATTGAAAGAGGCCATGGACTGAGCTTCAGCTACATATTGAAAGAATTTGGGGCTCCTTCTAAAGATAGGCCAGATTATATGCGAATACATCATTTTATATGAGAGATTTGAGAATTCGTGGATTTGGGCATCCACGGGGTTCTAGAACCCATTCCCATAGATTTGGAGGGACAAAGGTACACATCTTACTTGCTACGGAGGTTACTTCCACAGTCTCGCTGCTGTCTCAACAGCCTCTTACTCCTGACCCCATCTACCAAGCACAATGCGCGTCCACGGTGTTTTGAGCTAATTGCTGGAGAGGTACGCGCGGCCTTCACAGGTGGTAAAACAGGCTTCTGAATTACAAATAAGGAGCCAGCAGGTTGGACAACGAGTCGGGTGTGTAAATACTGGAGCTGCCCTCCAAACCTAGAACCTATGTCTACATATATGCATAGATGTGTTTTAAATACATCCACACAGTTACATGTTCAGCATCAGGCTCATAGGACAGGCTCCATAAAGACTAGATATTTGGTGGTTTGTGCAGTTACATATGCAAAAGTAACCCAAAGATGTCTGACCACCTAAATCCCAACAACTGAGAGGACTAATTAACACATACTGTATAGTAACACTGTCCTCATCTATGCATTCGCTCGGAATTTACTAGGGAAGCGAACACCTAACAAGCACCCGCAGGTGCCTGGATCTAGATTGTTTCACATCACTTGTCTTTGGCATATTCCCAATAAAAACCATTCAAAGTAAATATTGCTCTCACCACATCGCAGATGAGGAAACTGAGATGCAGAAGGATGAAGAAACTTGCCCAAGGGCACGAGCTTCTAAGCGGCTCTTGAATGAAACATAAAAACAGGGCTGAGGCTACTCTACCTCCAATAGAGTGCTTGCTTAGAATTCACAAGGTGCCGGGTGTGGTGGTGCACACCTGTAATCCCAGCACTGGGGAGGCTGAGGCAGGAGGATCTCCGTAAGTTGAAGGCCAGTCTGAACTACGTAGCGAGACCTTGTCTCAAAAAACCAAAAAGACAGAAACTAGCAAACATAATGCCAAACCAGAGGAATTAGACATAATGAGAATGTTCTGAGTGATTCTATTCATATTAAGTTCAAAAGCAGACACGATCATCTTTTTTTTTTTTTTTTTTGTGGGTACTGGGGGTTGAACTCAGGACCTCGCGTGCCAGCAGGTGCCTGTGCCGCTGAGCAATATCACCAGCCCTTTTTTTGTATGTGGGTACCGGAAGTCGAACTCAGGACCTCGTGCTTGCCAGGCAGGCGCTTATGCCGCTGAGCCATCTCACGAGCCCGATCATCTTTTGCTGAAAGTCAGCACCAGCTTTCAAGAAGGCAGAGGAGGAAAGCGTCTGGGATGCTGGCCATTTCCTCACCTCAGTACTGGCTAAATGGACCTGAATACCTGATGACAATTCACCAAACTGTCCACGTGATCTGCATACTTTCCCAGACACATGCTTTATTACATTAAAAACTCGCTTCATTCTTCAAACGTTTAGTGGTCCAAATCCACGGTGCAGTTCTCACATTCATGAGGTCCCTGTCTCTCTGTGCCGCACACCACGGGGACAGAGAGCTTCGAAGGGCGGCTGCTGGGCGAGCATCCGCCGACTGCTCACTAAGTGCCAGGCACTGTGTGATGCCCATCACACGCCTGACCACTGTGCCCACAGTGAGGGTGCAATCACTACCCGCTGATGAGAAAGCAGAGGCCCAGAGAGGGTGAGAGACGTCTGCATGCACCAGCGAGCGAGCAACAGAGCCCTGTCTCACAGCTCCTTTCCGCTGAGGTCTCTAGCGCGCTTTCCATTACATCTTACTGCAAATCACTGCAACCAAGGGCTTATAAAAGTGTTCAGTCCTGAGTTCTTACGCACAAAAGCAGTTTGGGGAAGCTAGAAAATTACTTTCCCAGAGTTTGAAGGTCTCTGCAAGGCTCCAACTTTCCGGCAGTTCCTGGAAATCACTCTCTAATTAGGAAATTAGTAGAGACACGTGGCCCATCTCGGCTCATGACAGAATGCATTTGAAAATGAAATCTCCGCCTATGAACCATTCCCTCTCGACAGGTAAAAATAACTCTCAGGATCTGAAAGCTTTTCAACTATCAGGGAGTACATTAGCCAGAACCTTAACACATGTAGGACCCGCCGACGTGTGGCTGGCTCACTCCAGGAATACCGTTTCAGTGGCAGACACTCGGCCACCCTGTTAATTCTTGGGTTAGGCATATCTTCGCCTGTTTTAGAAAACGTAGGAGGTGATAATGGCTTCCCTGACACACAAATGTCTTTCATTCTAGTGACAAATAATAAAATAACAACCTGGCACAGAATGATTATGACTCCAAGTAAGAAGTGACAACAATGATGCAGATACTTAGAGTCTGCACAATAGACAAACTATTTCCAGCAACCAAAACCATGACCAGCCCACGTGGCTCCACACGGAGCCTGCGCGCCTTGGGCTGCTCTGACTCCAGGAGACGAGAAGCGTCAGTGAAGGACGAAGTCAGGAGTCCCAGGACCGGTCTGGCTCCTGCTGCTGAGAAGCCTTGGTTACAGCTAGGGGATCATTTCTTTGTCCTGCTCGCTCTGGATGTACTCCGTCAAAACGCGGCAGCGGCAACCTCCACTCAGAAAAGGGCTAGTTTGTTTTTGGTTTTGTTTTTTTGTTTTTTCTGTTAACTTATACATACAAAATCATCTGATTCGTTCAGACAAGAAATACCATTGTCTCTGTCTTTCCCAGCCCCAGGTACCCCAGTGAATCCAGAGCCTTTACATTGAGCTGCATCCCCAGCCCTTATTTTGTTTTGTTTTTGTTTTTGTTTTTGTTTTTGAGACACAGTCTCGCTAAGTCACTAATTGCTCAAGCTGGGCTCAAACTCACACTCCTGTCTCAGCCTGCCAGAGTGCTGGGATTACAGTTGTGCACCACCTTGCCTGGCTTATACCATTCCTCTATTTAATTCACATGCTTCCTCTACCAGGAGGAAAGATATTACACGACTTTAGACTCCTTTAAATCATTCAGTTTGAGAAGGGAAATCTTTTAGTGCTCTCCTCCATGCTTTCTCCTACCCTTTCTCCGTTGGGTGGTCCTGGCTTTCCCAGAACCCTACTTCAGATGCTTCCTGAGCCTGCACTTCTCACCAGCACCCCTCGGCCTTCCTCCCACCAAACCATCATCCTTGAGTGTGGCTGACTCCAGCCGGATCGCAAGTGACAGGACTGGGAGCATTCTCTCTAAGACCCTTGCTCCAGGGTAGTCTCATTGACCCACATGTGTTCCTAGTAGATGAAGTATGGATTTCAGCCCCTGCACCTGGAGAAATTTTAAAATTACACTACCGCAGGGGAAAGAGGGATGTCATTTTCACTTCTCGAAGAAGGCGGCTACCACCTGCGATACAGTTTCGGCTGTCCCACCCCTCACACCCCCCACGAGATGCTTTAAGGATGACAGCAGTGAGTCACACCTTTGACACCTGGATAGTTTGATCTTCGTGTGTTTTTTCTCTATTTTACCTTTTTATTTTAGATTAACAAGATTTCAATAAGTGTAGGCATGCATTCATGCAGGTAGGTATTTCAAATATCATACCAAAATGCTATCCAGAAACCGGTGTTCAAGGAAATGGTGAGAGAATTCTAACTTGGCTAGAATATAGGGCCATGATCTCTAAAAAAAGAGTGTTCTCTGGTCTTCCCAGCCTCCACGCACTTACTTTTTAAAGGCTTGCTCTTGCTTGCTTGCTTGGTTTCTTTCTTTCTTTTTCTTTCTTTCTTTCTTTCTTTCTTTCTTTCAATTTGCATTGCTTTCCATATCCGTACACAACTATAGGGTAAAAACAAAACAAGAACTAGATTTACGGTCATCAGAATGTTGGTGGTCAGGTGCCATTGTTAGTAGAAGGCTAAACTTTAATGATCGACTCTCCAGCATAGTGTAGGATCGCACTTCCCAGCCAACTTTTATTAAGCAGCATCTCAGTACCAGGCACTAAGCTCTGCCTTCAGGGTTACCACCACATCCCCATTTCTTCAACCCTGGGGAGAGACACTGGCATCCCCTCAAACACCTGTGGCCAGGCCTGCCACGGTTTGGATAGATGAGTGTGTCCCCTAGGGTTTGTGTGTGGGAAGTGTGGCCCCCAGCACAGCCACGCTAAGAGGTGGCGGAACTCAAGAGATGGGCCTTACAGCAAGGTACCTAGGCCATGGAGGTGCTGCCCTCAGAAAGGACCAGTGTCAGCCTCCAGGAGCGAGCTGGCTGGCTTCCAAGACAGTCAGTTGTCATAAAATAGCAAGTCCAGCGCCTCCCCACTCTCTGGTTTGAGTCTTCTTGTGTGGCCTTTCCGTGGTCTTGCCATTTTGTTGCTATCAGCCTTTAGCCCCAACAACTGGGGCTGCCCTCATCCTGGGCTTTTCACCTCCAAAACTATAAGCTACACGAATCTCTTTTCTTTATAAATTCCCCAGTCTCCAACATCCCACTATAGCAATGAAAAATAAATCAATAGAAGACTACCATTACAGTCTGGTCATGTAACATAGGGGAATCATCCCAGGTTTGCATGCTTAGAACAGGATTCACAGATATGTAAGACAAGTAAAAAGAATGTGGGGTTCACAGAGAAAAGTGCTTTATAAGAAGAATGCTTCTAAATTCCATAATTCACATTTTGTAAGCAAATGGTAATAGTGGAAAACAAGAGCACTTCATGAAACAAGGAATCTTCTCTCACCAGATATTCACCCTCATCCTCTCTAGAAAACTCCTGGACTTTCCTCTCTGAGCCTGAACCCCAATTTAATGTCTTGTGACAACTATTTATAAAATGCAGATCCAGCCATTCTCCCTTTGATTACTAGGAGTGTTCAGAGGCCCCAGCACAGCACCGGGCTGGTACCTACTGAGTAGGCACTCAATAAATATTTGCCCCATGACTGAATGAACTGTGAAAATCTGTGACTCAGATTTTAGACTGCAAAAATAGAAATGGTGTTTTTTAGTCAATTTGGCGACATATGGTATTGATTCTAAATGTGCTTTGTTAAACTGTAAGCAAGCATCATGATAGTGATACTACAAAAGTAATTCCGCTACCAGAATATAATTATAGTAATGCATTGCTAGACATATTTGTTAATTCCTGACTATTAATATATTTTAATCAGCCTTTCATTAAGTTTGTGCAGGAATTTCTAAATGTTTAAGTTACCAATTTTCCCTTTCTCAGCAGCAGTACCGTACCTCCCTTAGGCCCAGGCAAGAGGAACCTTACCCTAGAGTCCACAGGGCAACAGGATGTGTACACCCGAAGCCCACACCCCTGCCCTAGCCCATGTTCTGAGCACCTGAGACCTCTGAGACTGCAAGGCAAACACCCTAGGCTGCCTCTGGGATGTGAGCTGCATGGCTTTCGAAGTTTTCTCCTCCGGAGGATGCAGCACCCGGCCAGTATGCTCCCCACGAGCCTGGGGGCGGTGTGCACAGAAGGGAGGGAAGGCCGCACAAGTACAGGCAGGACAGAGCTGGGGCTTGGGAGAAAGGGCTGCTCTCCCTGGGCCACCACATATCACCAAGGAGTCCAGACACTGTATTCAAAGCTGCCTTCAGGCTGCCAAGAAGATGTGTGTAAAGCGAAAGTTACCGTTTGATTGCTTGGCATAGCCCTTTGGATGGAAAACTCTATTTATATTCATTCCCCTGGCTTTCCAGAAATTAGGCATGCAGTGTGATTTCTTCAGATTCTTTTCTTGCACTTCAAATACTCAAATATACTGAATATGTTTAGTAAAGTATCACAAGTGAGAATCTGCCCACTGAAGCCTTTCAATTTTATGTTCTCAAACTCTACCAATAGGGGGCGTTGGTCGAGATGAATAGGTACTCTTAAGAGACAACCTACACACAACAAAGTTAATTTATGGTAATCCTATTAATAAGTAACGATAAAGTTTTATTGAGCATGGGCTGGGTATAGTACCAAGTAATATGCATGCATTATTTTGTCCAATACTCAAAATAACTTTAAGGTGGTATATTTTCTTTTACAGATGAGGAAACTGAGGCTTGAAGAAGTTCAGTAAGTTGTCCAAGATTCTACAGCTAGAAAGAAGCCATCCTCCTTATCTGGGCCCAGCCCTTTCTGGCTTCCAAGCCCCAACCTCAGGTTTCTAGTGGCAAATGTTTATTCTATTGGCCATTGAGACAACTGGCCATTGTGACCACTAATCCTGATACGTCGACTTGATTGAATTAAGAAATGCCTAGCAGATTGGTGAAGCATGCTCCTGGGTGTGTCCAGATGGGTCATCTGGTGCGGTCTACGACTGGTACCTCACCCTTTCCTCTCTGGCACTGTTCCCCTCCTCTGTTTCTCATCCACGATGAACTAAGCAACCTTGCTCCATCACATGCTTCCACTGTGATATTCCTGCCTTGGAGTCAACCAACCATGGACTGAATCCTCTGTGACCATGAACCAAATTAAACCTCCTCTCCTTTAAGTATAGGTGTTGGGTATCATGTCCCAGCAATAGGAAAGCTGACTAATACAATGACTTTGGGAGATAGATGCATTTCAACATACACACAGAGGAAAGGAAAGGTTCTTTGGAGTGAAGGAGTCTCTTGGAATCAGGGTCTTTGTCCCAGAATCGTGGAGATTCTGAGGAGGGCACTAAGCCCAGATGCCAGGCATTTGGGCCCAACAAAATAAGTCAAGTTCACTCTTCATGAAACTATAGACCAAATCTACTGCTTTTTCTTGCCTGTTTAATCTATGTAAAAAAAAAAAAAAAAGGAATCTGACCTATGTATTTTTAAAATATAGCCAGCAAGGTAAGGAACAAGTTAGAAATTTTCTCAAAACTGGTAATGTGTGTTGGTTAGTGTCCCTGACCCAAGAGAGAAATAGGTAAAATTTTCCCAGAGGGAAATCACTGGATGACACATTTTGGGAATGAGCAAGAGAGAAAGAGAAGAGCCCCTTTTTTCTCAACCTCCCTCTCTCTCTTTCCTTTAATCTTCAAATGCAGTGACTGAATATGCTTACTTTTAGAAAATAGATTCAGGCACGATCGTGACATCTGCCTCTGTGGAGAGAGAGAGAGAGTGTTGAAAATGATATTTCATTTTAAGTCCACATTTCAGTTCAACCTCACCCTTCTCCTTGTACAAAAGCATCCAGGGCACTCAAAAACTCTTACTTGCTCTTGTTTGTTACCATGACAACAAGCATCTGCTCTGAATGGACACGATGAGTAGGGAAACAAATATGCTCTGGCCCACTTGACACATACATTCTCACAGATAACCTGATGCTTCCAGCGTCACTGCCTCCTAAGTGTAGTAAGTGGTTAATGGAAGTGCCTTTGGGAAACCAGTTCTCTCCAGGAGCTGAGCCACGTGGCTAAGGGACAACACCTTCAATGCAACTCTTTACCTGATGGACAGCAGCAGGTGGAGCTCACAGGGATCACTCTGTCACCTCTCAGTGGTGACTAGAATACAAGGGTCTTAGAGCCAAACCTGAACATGTGCTCAGTCTATTTAGGCATGGCCCACAGTCAAGACACATTTAGTATTGGAAACCAAGCTAAGAACCCTGTATTAGTCCTTTGCTTTCATGGAATACTGTCACTATAATAAAATACATGAGGCTGAGCACTTTATAAAGAAAAGGGGTTTATTTAGCTCATAGTTTTGGAGGTTGAATGTCTGAGACCAAGTGGCTCTATCAGTCCTACCTCTGGTGAGGGGCTCCTTGGCTACATTACAATATGGCAGAAAAGCAGCAAGGAAAACGAGTATGTCAAGAAGGGGCCATGTGCATAGAGTGGCCTCACTTTATAAAAACCTGCTTTCAAAAGAACTAGCCAGTGTCCCCCTAGAACTACACTAATCTCTTCTAAGTATGATTCCCCCATGACCTAACTTCCTTGCAGGAGGCCTTATCTCCTGTGGCAGTGGTGGCAAACCTATGGCATACATGCCGCAGCCAGCTGTTTATTATCATTAAAATCTCTAAAAGGTTCATCATCACTGTCCTAAGGGTTCCATCACCTCTTACACTGCCACACTGGAACCAAGCTTCCAGCCCGTGAAACTTTGGGGGACACACTCAAACCATATCCAATCCATAGTAAACCTTTTGTAGAGGCTGAGTGTCCGATTATAAATCAAAAGTTAAATAACCAAGTCCCCCTCTCAGCCTCCCTCATAGTGGTTGTATTTTTCCACTTGATCCCATTCAATAGTTTTTTGCATCCTGTTACGCACTAGACCCACTACATAATTATCACTATGAGTCATGTCAACATCTCTTTGAAGTAGGTTCCATTCTCCCCACTTTCACAAGGAAAATTGATGCTAAACGTGCCCTTTATTTGGAACACTGATCTTCCAATTCACACAGGTAAGAAGAGAAGCCCGTTCATACGTCCAGCACAGCCTGGAAGGTGGGACGGTGAGCAGCGCCTCACTGACTCACCGCACACTGATTGGCAGGAATGAGCAGCTCGGCCTTGGCTCCCCTGTGGCTCCACACGGAAGCAATTCAGAGCATTGAGCAATAAACAAAAATACATGTAATCGCAAGCCATGCAAAGTGCTGTTAAGGAAACAGTGCCCTAAAGAATTGTGTCCTTGTCCTTATTAAAAATTCTCTCCTACAGGGTCTTCAGAGAAAGGCAGAGCCTTGCTCCACAGGCCTGAGGATATACTGGGGACCCACTTTGCGTGTGACTAAGAACGGGAACTTGTTCTCAGTCCACCGTGAAGATCCAGCTCTGTTCTGACCTAATTGAATGACCTAGAACAAGCTACTTAAAACTCAGTCGGTTTCACTTAGCCAAACCTGGTTCATAACATAATGTGAGTTTCAATTATCACCTTCATTACCTCCCTCCCACGCCCAAAAGTCCTCCCAGGTGCCGCCTGTGATGGCAATGAGAAGTGGTGGCCTCTAGAGATTGTGGAGCTGGAGCCACGGAGTGTCAGCCCCACTGAGTGCAAACACTCACATCCTTGCTCCTCCCCTCCCTGCCCCCCTCCGTGTAGCCAGAGCAGGTGCAGCAAGCACTGTCCACGCCCCACGCACCTGTCCGCCAATCCCTTCTCCCTTCGCATGCTCACTGTGCACTTCCATCCCCAGCGGCAGGCACCTGTGTCTAGTTCTCGGTGGTCTGGCCTCTAGCACCCTGAACCTGCTTTGCGGCCTGTGTGAGCTATCACAAGTGCTTGGGAATCTACGATGGGCTGCAGGGAGCAGCCCTGACCCCGTGACCAATAGATGCAGTGAGCAAAACAGCAGGCTCCTTGCAACCCAGTGGAGACAATTCCAAGTGCTGCCCATTGTGGAGCTTCACTGCACCCCATGAGCTACTCGGCCTCTTCCCCTCCCGAGTCACACTTCCCAATACTCAATGAGGGGACACTTCCTAATCAGTACATTGCTTCCACAGGGGTCTATTTCTGGGAAATCAGCCTAAGACAGGATAGCATTCACTGGCCAAGCTCTTGCTTTAAAAGAAGGCTTAGAAAGACTTAGGTGAGAAATGAGCCAGGCTTAGCAAGGCTGGAAACACACAGCTTTACTCTTCTGAGACTTTGAAGAGTAGCTGCAGGAATTTTGTCCTTCTGCATGAAAGATGGGGGACCATTAGCGTGGAGAAGTGTAAACACAGGGATACGTTTGGGGCAAGACACACCTGCTGGGTGAAATCACCCCTGAGTCAGTCATCGGACTTCCCATTGTTGCTTGATCCCAAGTGAAATGAAACACAACTAAAGGAAGTAGTGCAGTAGCCATCGTTGGAATGTTTGATGGATTTCTGCCTAAGAGAACCTATTTGTAGATGCGTAGATACAACTTGTAGATGTATGGCAATAGTGTCCTCACTTCCAGGGTGACTTACAATTAGATTGAAGTGTACCTAGGATTTTATTGAAGAATAAAAACTTAGTTCATATTAGAGATGATTTCAAGAGCAGCCCCCTTTATCATGACTTTGGTCATAAGGCCTTAGACACAAAACCTTTATATTATAGCCATAGCATTTAGAGCTTAACGATAATCTAGCCCAATTTTTTTCTTTTTAGTTTTATACATTTCCAGTTTTTCTATAATGGAAAGATGGATGGATACATGCATGCATAGATAGATAGACAGATGGATATGCATGCCTATACATGCTGTCATGTGTATATATATGTATGTATATGTAAATATACAGATATAGAGATTGCTTTTATAGTTTAAAATTTCTAAATTGGGCTAGGCACGGTGGCACACACCTGTAATCCCAGCACTCAGGAGGCTGAGGCAGGAAGATCACCTCGAGTTCAAGGCCAGCCTGGGCTACAAAGTGAGTTCAAGGGCAGCCTGAACCACATAGTGAAATCCTGTCTCAAAAAAGTAAATAAGTAAATAAAATTTCTAAATTGGGTTGTTTTCAAATATATAGATATATTTAAATTAGAATAATAGTTTGGTTTATAAGTTATCAAAACATTTTCAAGGAATGAGATTTCAAGCTGACAGTAGGAATATAAACAGATATACTCCTTTGAAAGCAATTTAGGAAGAGCCTTTAATAAAGTTTATAACCCAATACTTCTATACCTATAAAATGAAAATAAAGATGCCTATATACAAATATGAACATTTTGATACTATTTACTGGTGGGGATTGAAGCCAGGGCCTGCACATTGAGCTGCATCCCAGCCACTTTTTTAGTTTTTTATTTGAAACAGGGTCTCATTAAATCACTAAGTTCGCCTGGCTGCACTTAAACTTTCTATCCTCCCGCCTCAGACTCCCAGAGCTCTGGAATTAGATGTGTTCACCACCACACCTGGCTGTTTTTCTACTTTTTATTAAATTACAAACATACTTTAATGTATGTATTGTTCATAAGTCTACAGTTCAATAAATTTTTCCAAACTGATCCCACCCATGTAACCTCGCCCAGAGAAGCAACATATTATGGGTACCTCAGACTGCAACAGGTTTTTAAATGGAAACATTAATGTCCAAAAATAAAGAAAAACTTAAGGTGAGACATATTGAATGAATTTTAAGCAATGAAGCTAAGCATCTAGAAATCCCAAAGGCCACAAGATGAAGCAGTAAATAGGATCTCTGAGAGCCATGATGATACATTTGAAAGACACCAACCACCCCCCCCCGAAGAACTGAGGGAGTAGAGGTGTGGGTAAGGCAAATGGAAATCACACAGAGCCACCGTTAGGAGGGACACTTGGGAGAATCACGCAGCAAAGGCCAGGCATGGTGGCACACGCCTGTAATCCCAGTACTCAGGAAGCTGAGGCAGGAAGATCACAGTGAGCTGGAAGCCAGCCCAAACTACATAAGACCCTGTCTAAGAAAGAAAGAAAGAAAGAGAGAGAGAGAGAGAGAGAGAGAGAGAGAGAAGGAAGGAAGGAAGGAAAGAAAGAAAGAAAGAAAGAAAGAAAGAAAGAAAGAAAGAAAGAAAGAAAGAAAGAAAGAAAGAAAGAAAGAAAGAAAGAAAGAAAGAAAAAAGGTCGGTCAGGTCAAGTCATGCCATGCATCATGGCAAAATGTAAGGTCTAAAGTGATATGTCCTTTGCCCCGAAACCAAACGCGGAAGGGGAGTAAGCAACCGCACGGTGAGCAGCAGACATGGGAGGCCATCTGGCTGAGAATGGAAAATGTAGACGTAAGTCTCCTGTGGCTGAGAAAAGATGGACTCCACCATGGAGTGCTACGCAGTGAACGTGGACGTCGAACCAGATTATACCTGACCTGAACCAACTGGTACACCAACTATTATAAGTAAACATAGCTCACTTTATAAATAAGCACAACTAAATTTAACATGACCCTGACATACAGATCAAGAGCTAGGGAAAAGTTTCAGAGGCCAGAGCAAAAAGCCTCTAGATGAACAGAAGACGCCCGGGACATTCCAGAATACAAACCTAATACTCAGAGTAGGGCTCTCAAAGCCGGGATGGGGTGGAGCTTTCTCACCCGAAGGTCCAGGCTTTAAGGGTGACCCAGAGAAGAAGGTAAGGCTATGCACGAGACAGCCCAGGTCTCAAAGACGAGAGTGAGCTCTGGAAGAAAGCGATCACTCCGTGGCTTCACGGACCAATGTCAAGCCGAAGATAATGCACTTGAAGGCTTCTTGGGCTGGGTGGGGCCAAAACCGGTTTGTGCCTCCTCTTTATATCAATTCATTCTTTCTTCCATCAGATAGTTACTGAGTCCCTAGTAAGTGTCAGTCAGCCACTGTACTAAATTTCCAAGAATATGGCAGGGAAAGTTTAACACTGGGCTCCACCGGAACTGGGATAACATCGGCACCGATGTCAGGAGGCTAATGAAGCCACGACTCAGGCCCCCCCCGCTCAAGGCATGCATCCAATTTTTTCTCATAATTTTGTATTCTTTTCTTTAAGTGAAAAATGTACAAGCTTTGGGTCCCACGCAACCTGGCCTCACTTCTGTTAATGAGTCTTGTGAGGGACAGATTTCTACGATGGCGTCTCTCACCTCTCATCACACACATCTGTTTATACCTGTCTTACCCTAGAACCCTGAGCCCATTCACGTTACAGATGTTTCTAATTTATTTTTGTGTCTATGTTCACTGGACACTTATTAATTAAAAGAATGAATAATGAAGGGGCTTTAGTTAACTTCTAGGTACTCATGTTCTAAATAATCCATGGTTTTTATGTTTTTGGAATATCAATATTGTTCCCTTTTTTTTTTTTTTTTTGGTGGGTACTGGGGGTTGACCTCAAGATCTCACACACCAGCAGGTGCCCGTGCCGCTGAGCGCTATCACCGGCCCTTTTTTCGTATGTGGGTTCCGGGAGTTGAACTCGGGCCCTCGCGCTTGCCAGGCAGGCGCTTATGCCGCTGAGCCATATCACCGGCCCCTATTGTTCCCCTTTTGCCTTCCCTCCATAAAAGTCCTTTTGAAAATCCCAGTCTGAGCAGTAGGAAAAGGGGAGGGACTGCTGGTTCTTACCCAGCCAGGGAGCCAGGGAGAAAAGAGCCTTTCTTTGGCCAAGCGAGGTCAGGGCAGCAACAGACTCGGCAATCAGCAAAGCTCCTCACTGCTGATCCATAAGGAGGTGAAGTTCCTAGAACAAATGGTCTCCTGGAAGCAACAACTCTCAGTTCTTAGCGCGCTCCCCTGGTGCTGGTTACAACACAAATGGCTGGGCCCCGCCTCCAGATCTGAGATTCAGTAGGTCGCACACGATTGACTCCACAGGCCTCCGTAGGTCTTCTTGTCTGCATTTCCAGTGAGTTTCCAGGGGTGCTGATACTACTGCTCCGTGGTCCACTCTGCAAACCGGCGTGCTCTACCCTTGATGTTCACTCCTTGCCGTACCCTGGGGCCACCCCGGGACCTTTAACCGTGCTGATCTCTGGGTCCTCTGCTACCCTGATGTTAGGGTTGGCTGGTCTGCAGTGCAGTCTGGCCATTAAGGTTTTTTAAAGTACCCTCGGGTAATTCCACAGTGCAAGGAAAGACTGCAAACCACTGTCCTCCACCATGGTACCTCAGATGTGAAAAGGGGTGCAGGTCTTTAAGTCTTGACATACACTTCACCTTCCAAGAACCAAAAGCATCTCAATCCCCATCTTTGGAAAACCTTAAGAATCTGAGAGGAATTTGAAGGGTCTTAAAGGATCACGGTCTCCAGACGTCGTGCTTCAACATCCGCCCAGCCTCCCTTGATGCGATCGGGCTCTGAGGAAACCTCTCTGCATTGCAACAGCCCCAGCTACTAAAATGCCAGCCGGCTGCTACCCACACCCGCTCTGTGGGAGCCTTTGCCCAGACTGGCGGCCTGGACCGGCCTCCCCCGCCCTGACTCCCACAAGGCCCCAGGCAGGTTCCTCCCTCGCTGCCCTGACTCCTGCCTCTCCAGCTCTGTAACTTGGTCAGTCCCTCTTCCTTGTTCCCAGAGTCATTTTTTACCTCATCTTTCCCATTATATTTCTCACCCTGCCTCATAATTACTTTGGTGTATTTCCATCTTTCTCCCAGAAAAAATATGAGCCAATGGAGGGTAATTTTCTTTTCCTGATAGTCCTAGGACCTACCTAGCCTAGTAGTAAATGAATGCTTTGTGAATGAATGAATGTTGAACAACATATTATTGAGATCATTTACTCCTCTCTTTGGGGCAAAAAAATTTCTTACTCTTTCTACTTTCTCTCCATTTCTGTATCCAATTGCTGAAGGACTTTACCTTTTCCATAATTTAAAGGTGAAACTCAGCTTGGTAAGATCTCATAACATAAATTCCAAAACAACCAAAGTAAGCCAAACTATTTGGAGTCCCAAAATAGAGTCCAAAACAGAGAGCTAAATAAAGTGAAGTAATTAAATAAGGAAAATGAGAATTTACTATTCCATTACAAGTTCCTGGTTTTACCTAAGTGAAAGATAAAAAACAGCATGGAGGAGCAAAATGACTTAACAGTAAAAATCTAAGCCCCAGAAGATCCTAGCAGCCTTGTATTCTAAACTTAGCTCAGGCACTGGGCACCATGTGAATGAGTCACTGCCCTCCTTGACTTAAATCATCCCTCTTATAAAACTTGTTAAAGAAAGACGTCACTGCAAATTAGATGTGGTAGCTAAGTTTAGCCGTCCTCAGGACATAAATATTGTAACTTATGTGACTTCCGCCATTTTTGTTTCATGACTTATACTGGGGCATGTGCTTGAATATGTTTTTATGTACATACTGCAGCTAAAGATATACCTTCTGCCTAGAGATAGACTGTATATTTATATACATATATATGCAAATATGCCCAGAAAGCACCTCGCACAGAAACATCCTTGAGCTATTTTAAGAGCCAGCATCACTTTACTGACAAATGTTCAGAATTGAGCACTCTGACTTGCCCCCAGCCTAACCTCTATGAATTGAGTGTTCTCAGAGAGGCTGTGTGTGTGTGTGTGTGTGTGTGTGTGTGTGTGTGTGTGTGTGTGTATTGAGAGGAAGACAGGAAGCCCTGTCCTCACCCAGCCCCTGGCTTCTCCTCAGACAATGCCGTGCACAGTGAGCCATGTGGGCAGGTGCTGTCTGCTAGAACGTGCAGAGTAGCCGGATCTGTCGCCCAGAAATCCTCTCCACAGGCTCCCAGAGAAGCCTGAGGGTCCAGCCATCACCAGCAGTACCTTGTCTTCAGGAGTCTTCTTAATGAGCTCCTCCGTTTTACCTGCACCAGGATACTGTGTTATCTGGCAAACGTTGCCCATTTCAAATCCGAGAGACCGGAGAGGTTAGTTTATCTGATTAACCCACCACTGCCAATTTACTGTCATCTAATTAAGATCAGGATCCTGGAGGAATGAGAAAAGGGAGGGCCGCCTACAGAGAGACTGAAGGAAAGCTCAGGCTTGCTTGGAAGGAGGGAGGTAGAAGCCAGCAGCCGCCCAAGGGTCCTGGGCACCAAGGGCGAGACACAGGAGGCCAGGCAGGTATGAGCAAAAGGCTAACTGGCCCACGATTGAAACTGACCGCTGCATGGGAATTTACACTTTGCAGAGAACCTTGTCATCTCATTAGAACCCCATAAATCCCCAGGGAATCAGACACTGTTATTTTCATTCTCATTTACAGGGGAGGAATGGGAGACTCCACAGGGTTAAGTGTCTCACCCAGGGTCACTCAGCTGCTGAACAGTGGAACTGGACTGCAAAGCAAGGTCTTCAGAATCCAGCCTGTCTTTTTACTGCATGTCTCCACCTACATGTGTCAGGCCAAGCGTCACTGTGCCACATTTTTCCGGGCCTCCGGTGCACACAGGCCATGGTTGTGCCCACCATACTGCGGCCAGAGCTGACCCACACCACCTAGCACTGGCCAATTGGGCTACTTGCCTCAGAAGAGCTGGCGCACCTGGAAACAGGAGCAAAGGGCTGAAGGAGACACTTAAGAAGGAGGTAACATTGAGACAGGTAAGGAAAGTATCCCAACCTCCCTAAGCCAGGAGAGTGCATGGCTCGCATCCTGTTGGGATTCAAAGGAAGATTTTAGATCAAAGAACAGAAGCTCTGGGAGAGGTCTTGAGGGTACGACCTGGCCCTGGCGATGAGCCCACACCTCAACACTGCCATCCACGCGGTCATCGCAATGCATCCATAGTGAAAAGGAGTTCAGTTTCCTTCCGACAGTCACCCCTGTGTTCAGTCATCTTTTCTATTTCAAAACTGCTCCCAGCTGGGTGCAGAGGTGCACACCTGTAATACCAGCTACATACTGGGGAGGCTAGGGCAGGAGGATTGCAAGTTGGACCCCAGCCTGGGCAACTTAGCAAGACCTTGATTCAAAATAAAAAATAAAAAGGGACCGGGGCTGTAGCTCAGTGGTAGAGTACTTGCTTAGCATGTGTGAGGCCCTGGATTCAATCCCCAGTACTGGGGGGGGTGCTCTTTTGTGCCTAATTTAAATGTTTTTCCATCAGCTGTCTTAGATCTGGTCAAGAAGAGATAATCAGTGCCATTTAAATAATGTATTTAATGTTTTAAAGCCTACTAAGACCTCCTTCAAGTTTTTTCTTCGTTAAAACATCCATGACTTCTTTGACATCTCCTAAGGCATAAGATGTTTCTTCAGGTCTTCAATCAATTCCATTGCTCCTCTGCGGTCCCTTTCCAATTTTACCACATTCACCTTAAGACATGAAGACCACAACACGCCACCCTGCATGCAACACTCCGAGGAGCAGAACAATAAAAAGCTGTTTTCCTAGCTCCTGAAAGAAAGTCACACAATGAAAGCTAGGATCATGTTCATGCCAAAATCTCACTGATATATAGCAGCCCCACGTTGCTGGCATTCAAGACGCACTCCATCTGCTGCCCCTTCCCTGGTCTCTCTAGTGACCTATGTTGAGTGGTCCTGCAAGACCCCTGCGCTGACCCTCTCTGAACAGCACTGCTAGAGAACAGAGATCCATGGACGTTCATGAGTCTAAAATATGATAAGAGCAGCCATTTCCCATTATCACCCATGGCTGGAGAGTCACAGAAGCTAAGGCAAAAGAAATGTTTGATCCAGCACCTTAACAGGGATCAAGAAACCCATAGTGCATATAGGTACCAGTGAGGCTTTTATAGGTATAAGTAGCCTCAGGACATTTGTACATGATTTAAACGTGGATCTGTCTATAGAAAGGTAAGCATTGTCCTCATTCACTAGCTCACAGGTTCCATAGGTAAAGAGAGCAAAATGGAAAGAGCCAGAGGTACCTGGAAATGGTCAGAAAAGTGAGCGTGGCAGAGCTGGCAATATCTTAGCAGTTTCCTCTTTTGTTTCCCCTTTCTGTGTGCACATTCAACCAAGCTCTTCACTCCTTGACAAGAGAATCTGCCACCACCTAACTTTTCCCCTTTTTCTCCCTGAAGCAAAAACAAGGTTGTGTAAGTAAAAGCCCCAAAAATGTTCTAATAAGGAATGAGGCCGGAACCCCAACAGCTGAGAATTAGGCAAACAAGAAAACAGATTCCAGAGTCAGCAATGAGCCTACTGATGCTGCCCGAGGCATTGCTAGCTGGGGCACTAAAGACTTAGCACTTGATAGAGATGCGCTGGCTGCTCCGTGCCCCAGGCCTCTCCACCTGCAGGGGCGGAGGCACCAATGGCAAATATTTATTCTGTCTCAAAGTATTCTTTGCACACTCGTATTTTTCCTTACTCTGCTGGTAAGGTACCACCCTGTGTGGGCCTGTGCGGTGCACCACGGGCCGCTGCCCCACACAGAGTGTCCAGCATAGGGCCCCAGGCCACCTCCCCTCCCCTGCTCCTGAGTTTAGTCCTCCGAAATATTGGTTTGATACCCACACTGTCAGCTGGGTAACCTAACATGGACATTTCGACAGAAGGTAGCTTACAAAGCCAGTAAAATTAGTTTATCCGATTGAGTTAATACTTGAAATCTATTTTTGAAAGGATCTTCCACTCCTGAGGATATGTAGGTCTATTAGAACACAACGAGGGTAAGAGATTCCTGCACTGTGTTCAGTGCAGCACTACTCACAGTAACCAGGACATGGAAACCATCGGTCACTGATAGACTCATCAGTGGGTGACTGGATAAGGAATACGTGGCATCTACATGCAGTGGGCTGCTATTCGGCCATAAAAAAATAAATCATACGCTACAATGTGGATGA
Source organism: Erethizon dorsatum (assembly GCA_028451465.1). Taxonomy (NCBI): domain Eukaryota; kingdom Metazoa; phylum Chordata; class Mammalia; order Rodentia; family Erethizontidae; genus Erethizon; species Erethizon dorsatum. Next base: position 25,355,725 of record CM051838.1, on the reverse strand, counting down.
ACTTTGAAGACACTATGCTAAGTGAAGTAAAGCCAGTCCCAGAAGAACAAATCCCACCCGATGCTGCCCCTTCTGTGAGATATCCAGAGTAGTCAAATTCACCAAAGCAGAAAGCAGGATGGTGGTTGCTAGGAGCTACGAGGGAGGGGAAATGGGGAGAGGTTACAAGGTACACAGTTTCAGCTAAATAAGATGAAAATTCCCTAGAGATCTCCTGTACAACTTTGCGTCCACAGTTCACATACTACACTGTACACTAACAGATTTATTAGGAGGATGGATTTCATGTTATGTATTTTACCACTATGTTTTAAGTACCCTACTTTCCTCTACTGCAATATACATGGCAAAGTGAAGTGACAATAAAATTATGTGCGTGTCTAAAAAGGAACCCTTATACACTGCCAGTGGTAATGCAAATTGGCACAGTCACTATGGAAATCAATATGGGGGTTCCAAAAAAACTAAATTTGAAGTTTAGCTATACCACTCTTGGGCATATGCTCAAAAGAATCAAGCTTGACATAGTGCAGGGATGCTGTATACCCATGTTTGTTACAGCACCATTCACAATAGCCACATTAGAGAATCATCCTGGAGCCCCCCCAACAGATGAATAAAGAAAACGTGGCACTTATGCACAGTGGAGTAATAATTCAGCCATAAAGAAGAACGAAATCATATCACTCGCAGGAAAAAGGATGGAACTGGAGATCAGCAGTTTAAGTGAAATAAATTAGACTCAGACAAGTATCCCATGTTTTTCCCAATATATAGAATCCAAAAAAAAGAAAACGGTCACAATCTTCTTAACAAAGGAGAAGGGGATCAGGGAAAGGAGGAAGGAGAGGGGAAGGTAATGGAGGGATGGAGATAATCAAAGTACGTTGTATGAAGGAATGAAAGTGTCACAGTGAAACCCAATATTCTAATATGCACTCAGAAAGAATAAAAATCGTGCACACACGTACCATGAAAATGGGGCGCTTAGGAACAATAAAGATGGGGTTCTGGTGTAGGTGCAGGCCAGGCGTACTATGGAGAGCAGTCCCAGATCCAGCGTCATGGATGTGTGCTGTACCTGTGCTCAGAAAAGCCCACTCTCCTGTTGCCATATTGAAATCTAATAATTTTGAAACAAGGCCCCTCTTTTTCATTTTGCTCTGAACCCCGCACATTATGTAGCTGGTTCTTCCAGAACTGATGGCATCTGTTCACACACTTAAACAGGTCACTCCGTGTGACTGGAGAGTGGCGGTGTCCCATCTATAACCTGCTCACCATGGAGCAAAGGTTGTAAAATAAGAAAAGCAGTGAGGATGTTACACACAGGTGTTTCGCCCTAGGACATTTTTGTAACCACGTGAAGTAACTAAGCTGGGGGTTTAGGACGGTACAGATGGAGCTAAAAAGAGATTTGGAAATCCCTTAGTTCAAGCTTCCCTCTACCTGACAGGACCTAGCCCTGGGTAGGCAAATTCCCACTGCCACTCTCCCAACCGCATCTCCCCCTGAAGGACTGGGGAGATCAGGGAAACCATGCTCATCACCGCCCTCCAGCCTAATGTCTTCTGATGATATCGTTTGCTACCAATGGATCCTTTGTACTCAGCATACTAATGGTAAATTCTAGAACAGATAGGTAACCAATGCACATTTTCTCCAGCTCAGTTCTCTGGAAGATTTCTTCAGGATCATCTAAAGGAACCAGAAGGTTCCTTTTACTTTGAAAGACTTAAGTGTCTTTACAACAATTAGGCAATCAGGTTATCGGTAATATTTAGACAAATTACATGAAAAGAAAAACTCTTAGTCTAAATTACTCTACAGAGATAAGAGTAACTAAAATTATGTCAAGGTATAATAGATAATGCCTTAATTTGTAAGTTTGTTTACTTTTCCCTCCTAAGGTAGGATGGCTTTCATAGTAATACTAAGGGTATAATTTACCTGTTAAGGTAGACCAATTGTCTACTTTAACCTTTATAAATAAAAGAACAACAACAACAATCCAGAAAGTTCCTTACTACAACACAAAGATCCCAGGAAGAAAAGACAGGATCCCGTCTCCATTTCTGATGATAACAGAGAGAAAGCACTGCTTAATTTATGCAAAATTTGGCCAGGGATATAGCTCAGCAGCACAGCGCCTGCCTGGCAAGCACGAGGTCGTGAGTTCGATTCCTGGTGCCCAAAAAATAAAATAAAATAAAATAAAATGAACTATGCAAAATCTGGGACCTTACTTTGGCCATTTCAATATCCTTCTTCCAACATCCTTCAGCCCTTCTGCCAGGATGCCCGGCCATCAGCACACTGAACTAGTTTGGGCTATTGTTTCTTCTCCTTCCCTCTTTCTAACAGAAGCACAATAACCTCATGATCAGGAGACAGAATCTGCACATGGGATTGTCAGTTCCTTACATAATTATAAAAGTTATGTGACCAAAATGTGCCCCCTGCAAAATCACAATCCCAAGATAGATTCCCGCTCATTAATGCTAAGAGCATTATTTATTTCTCAGCTCACTCTAGGACAGAGCATCTGGCTTCCACGTGCCAGAAAATCTATGACAGGAAATAATCAGACTGCCTTCCTCGGACGAACCCTATTTACACTCAGAGTGAAACAGCCAGAAGAGATCTTAGCAGGGGATCATCCAAGGACATCTGCACCTACCAGTGAGATGGAAAATTCTCAACCATTCAAGAAAGCCTCCTATTTGTCTATTGTTTAAATGTCTTCTTTAACTTTTCATGAAAGCTTATATTTTGGCAACACCAAAGTCAATAAGGATCAAATATACTTGGAGTCTTTAAGCAACCCTAAAGAATCTGGGCTTTATATTAGTGGCCTATATTTTCTTAGAAAACAAATTCATTCAGTCAATCTAGAATTCTTAATGAGTACCTACTATGAGCATGTTCCATATTACTATTTCTGCCTGTCACCTGAGAGCCTAAGATTTACTACCTGCTTAGACAAGGAAAAAAAAAAGGAAAACAATTCTTTAATAATTTGACTTTTATCTTTGACTCAATTATTCAGCAGGTATTTGTTGCTGCCCAATTCCTTCCTTGTATCTATTCAAAATCCTTTATGCTAAACCTTAAATTACATTCTTTCCTACTATCTGTGTGGGAAATAAACATTCACCAACTTCCATGGATTTAATTTCAGCAAACACTGATTGTGCACCCATTATGTGCGAGAAACTGCACTAGGAAGTTGAATAATTATGGTCCTCATCCTGTCAGCAAAGGACATGTAGCAGATAAATATTCAACTAGCAGTATGGAGAAATGCAGCAGGAAAACAAAAAGAAGCTAGTCCTTCAAGATTAATAGCATTTCACTGGGAGAGAAAGAAGCACTCTGAAGAGGTGGGCCACAGATAGGAGGCAGTAGATGAGAACAGAAAAGTAGGAAGGGAAATTACTAGACATCCTAAAAAAACAATAAAGCTTGGAATCCATCCAACGGGCCAGAAGACATCATAACACTTTTTTTTCAAGCCAGTACACAGAGGTAGCATGACCAGCAGCTTATTTAGACTAATCAGTACGGAGGCTGAAGAGACTGCGTGGGATGGGTAATTAGAGCCAAAGTGTTGAAAAGGTATTACAAATGCAGCCAAAAAGATCATGCGAATGTGGAGTTCTGCAGAAATAGGAATGAAAACCTCTAAGACTAAGTGATGGGTTAAATGAATGGGGTAAAAGAAGGGAAAAACACTCTGCTACATGTAGATTGGATAGTCTGGTGGATGACGCAATAACAGAATAAATGTGCGCAATGATTTCATTTGGGCGCATACTGAGTTTGAGATACCCACAAGACATCCAGGTGAATGTCAGTCGGGCATTCAAGGACTACAGCATCGGAAGTCCTCAGACCATCAGACCATGTGAGATGAGACCATCCAAGGTAGAAGGTAGCCCTAGGATGGCGATGGCGAACCTTTTAGAGATCGAGTGCCCAAACTGCACCCAAAACCCACTTATTTATTCCAAAGTGCCAACACTACAATTAAACCTGAATGCTCAGCTGCTGGGGCGATGCTGGGGCAACTTGGCTCACGTGCTGATAAGAGAGGGCTCTGCATGCCCGCTGCAGCACACACGCCATAGGTTCACAACCACTGCACTAGGAGAGGGGGAATGAAAAGAATCAAGGTATGTGAAGTATCTGCACCTACTCCCTAAAATGATTATAACATTATGTACTGCAAACATGTACTAAGAAGGAAGGAGGGAAGGAAAGAAGGTCAAGTCAGATCTTAAGAACCAAGTGAAAAGAAAAGTCTAGGAATAAGGGAGATGCTATAAAGAGATAATATAAAAACATACATTAAAGAAAAGGCAGCCTCTTTAATGGTGTTGGGAAAGCTAGTCATTTACATACAGAAGATTAAGACTAGATCCCTCTCATTCTGTACTAAAATCAAATCAAAATGAATCACTTCGAAACTGCTGGAAGATAACACAGAGGAAATACTTGAAGCCATAGGCACAGGCAAAGACTTCCTGAATAAAACTCCAATAGCACAGAAAATAATATCAAGAATAAACAAATGGGATCACATCGAATCATAAAGCTTCTGCACCACAAAGGAAACAATCGACACAGTGAAAAGACAACCTACGGAATGGGAAAGTTTTCGCCAGCTACTCTTCTGATAAGGATTAATATCTAGAATACATAAAGAACTCAAAAAAATTAACCCTCAAAAAATAAATGAACCACAGGCACAGTTCCCAGCTCCCAGTTGCACATTTCTCTTTCCCTAGGTTCCTCATATTCTGTCAAGTTCCTAAATGTTTCTCACAGCAATGGGCTAAAGCCCCTGGAAGAGGAAAAACTGGGAACCTATGAATTGCCCAGAATCAACAGAGGACTGAAATGTCAGCTACTTCGAATGAGGATCTCGCAAATATTCACGATATTGGCAGAAAACCCCCTTCGGTCAGCTGCTAGAAAACATCCATTTGTCTTGTAAAGTGTTGGAGGACAGACATTAACAGAATTTACTGAGAGCTCATCAGATAAGCTCTCACTGGAAGCAACAGTAGTACAAAGAGATGAATGTCAGACATGCTGCCAGTGAAAACTATAGGAGATTAAAGAGATTGCAGATAAAATGATCTTCCAAATCTGTAAGGCAATCACAACTGGACAAAGTTGTAACTAACAGTTACAAACCTGTAGCTAATCATCAATACAATAACCAATACGAAAGGAAAAAGACAGCAAGTTTGAGCACATAAACAACATGTTCTGGACGTGCTATTTTCCGCCACTAAGAAACATTAATATTGGGCCGGTGAGATGGCTCAGCGGTGTAAGCGCCTGCCTTGCAAGTGCGAGGGCCCGAGTTCGACTCCCGGATCCCACATATGAAAAAGGGGCCGGTGATATTGCTCAGTGGCACGGGTGCCTGTTGGTGCGCGAGGTCCTGAGGTCAACCCCCCGGTACCCACAAAAAAAAAAAAAACATTAATATTATACTCTTAAAGACTTGGTGAACATCACAAAACAATCTGTGGGATACCTGAAAGAAATCTGGAAAGAAAGACATTGGTATTCAGAATGTAAAAGGACCCACAAAAAAACAAGAATAAAACCATATCATTTTCAGGAAAATGGGTGGAACTGGAGACCATAACATTAAGTGAAATAAGCCAGACACATAACGTTAAATATCATATGGCTTTTTTTTTTTTGTGGGTACCAGGGGTCGACCTCAGGACCTCGCGCGCCAGCACCCGTGCTACTGAGTGATATCACCGGCCCTTTTTTCATATGTGGGTTCCGGGAGTCGAACTCGGGCCCTCGTGCTTGCCGGGCAGGCGCTTATGCCACTGAGCCATCTCACCGGCCCTGGCTTCTCTTATAAAATAAACCTAAATAATAAATAAATAAATAAAAATAAAACAAAGAAGAGATGTAGGAAATAAAAAGCAGAGTTTTTGAAGATGGCATTGGAGGTAGGGGAGAAAGAAGGAAAGGAAAGGAGAAAGAAATGGACAATGGTCAAAATATGCTTCAATAAAGTGTTAGAGGAAATACAGATGGCAGAAAACTGAGATGGGAATTTGAAGTTTAAAAAAAAATACATACATGTAGGGTGAGGAGAAAAAACCCAGGAGGTTTGGTTTGGTTTGGTTTTCAAAATATGAAAGGCAAAATCTGAAAGGCAGGGTGGGCAGGGCTCCTAAAGAATGAAGCAAACACGGGCAAAAGATGGAAATAAGAGCCACGTAGAAGGGACACACACAGGTGCTCGTCGTTTATAGTGGCACAGTACCAAAACATATCCATTTCCCAATATCCCTCAACAACCCGGACAAAATACATGTTGGGTTGACCCAAGCTTCAGGAGTACTAAAGTGACGGAGGCAAAAGAGGCCAGGAAGAGAACGCATGTGTGGGCCTGGAGAGGGTCATCAAACTGACCCACGGTGGAGGAGGTGGGACAGAGAAGGAGCAAAGGAACGGCAGGCCCGGGGGACTGGGGGCCGGGAGACATCGGAGGACTAGAGCCTCCACTGAGTTGTTGTTTTTAATGAAAAGAAGAAAAAAAAACAATTTCAAAACCAGATAATAGAGTAACAATAATAAATTTGAGTTTTAACACAAGTTTTTTAGGTATCTAGGGAATGGCAGCAGTGATAGCACCGTAGTTTACAGTCAGAGAGCAGAATTTCAAAAAAAGTTTCAGCATAGAGCCCTTCTAAGACACTACGGCTCGAAGATGTAATACAGGGGACAGCAAAAGCCAGCGAGGCCACCTCAAAGCCAGCTCTTACTCTAGTTAAAAAGAGTTACCAGTGATCACTGCTAGGTGTTGTGCAATGTGTAAATAATGCAAGGCTGGAGTAAAATGTTGGCAGACATTGGAACTTTGCAACACTCTTGAAGACTTTGGAACTTTGAAGACTTTGGAACACTCTTCCGGGCTCTGATCATCATAAGCCAGTGGGAATTACTACATGCACGCAGGTCCTAACTGGAACAAAACAAAACAAAATAAAACTGACTTGAGCAATAAGGGCATTTATTATCTAAACAGGAAAGTCCAGTGGTAGTTTTGGCTTTGGTTTCATTCAGGGGCTCAATGTTGCTGTCAGGGACATGTCTTTTCCTGTCACTTCTCCACTTTCCATGGTATTGGTTCCACGTGAGGCTAGTTTTTTATATATACAGTGTGTTACGCACCACACCATTTAGAAAGAAAGAAATAACATTTTTCTTGGATCCAGGGGGAAAAAATCCTCTCCGACCCCACTACCCTAAAATGGATCACACACCAGGGTATGAACCAGGGTCAGAGGATTCAATTATTTTGATTAGTTATAGCTAGAAATAGCCTGGCATAGTGGCACATGCCTATAATCCCAGCACTCTGGTAGGCTGAAACAGAAAAAGCAAATTCAAATCCAGTCTGGGCAATTTAGCAACTTAATGAGACTCTGTCTCAAAATTTTAAAATAAAATGGCTGGGGATGTAGCTCAATGCAAAGGCCTTGGGTTCAATCCTCAGTACAAAAAAAAAAAAAAAGAGTAAGAATCCCCACAAAATCCATGCCCTGCATGAGGAAGGTGTAATTAAGCAAAAATCAGAGTAGTTAAGAGAAAGAGAAATGTCCACAAATACACAAGAATTATTTTGTGATATATAGGTAACTCCCTGAGTTAGGATTCAGTAATGTACAGCAAAGGCATAGCTAAAGACTAACTAACTTGGACCAGATGACATCTCTTACTATAGTTCTAGTGTTGTTTCAGAAAGTATAGCTCCATTATGTCCTTCTTCTTGCCTACGAACCTATGTTTCAAATTACATTTCAGTTGATGGGAGAAGTTTCTTCAGCAGCTCTAGCTAACCGCTCTGTTAATTATCACTTTGAGGTCAGTCCAGTCACAGGCTGTGTCTTATCATATCCCTTTTCCTTTATTCTTGGAAAATGCATTACTGTCTTGAGGCACACAGTGAATTCTGTTTAGTTTGAAAATACAATCCTTCTTCTATCAGAATGAAAAAATAAAGGCCTGTGTGACTTGAGCCTCTCACAGCCTTTGCTTACCTGTGCATTTAAAGTTCATTTTATCCTATGGCAGAAACGTACCTAATTAATTTGCCTTTCTTCTCTACATAGCAGCTTTTCCTAAAGGGAGATGGAGTCGCATTCATGATGCACATCTAATTAACAAGTCAATTTCACTTCCTGTGTTTTGCAGCTATCCTACTAGAATATGAAGGAAATATCATGGTGAATTCTGCAAGTCTTCTGGCTATTTATTCGAGAAAGGTATATCTGCCAGGTAAGGTGGCACAACTGTGAACCCAGAAGTCTAGGGAGGCTAAGGCAGAAGCACTGCAAATTTAAGTGCAGCCTCGGCAACTTAGTGACTTAGGGAGACCCTGTCTCAAAATAAAAAATACAATAAAAATAAAAAGGGCTGGGGGTATACTCAGTGCAAAGGTTCTGAGTTCCTACTCCAATACCACATACACACACACACACACACACACACACACAGCAGACAGACAGATATTTCTAATGTTTCCAGAAGTGAGATGGGCATCAAAGTGCAATATATCATCCATGCCCTCTCTGAGATGAATACACATTTCTCAGATGAAGAAATACTAATGGCAAATAAATATAAAAAAAAATGTGCAACATCACTAGTCATTCGAGAGATGCAAATTAAAACAACACTGAGATACCATCTCACCCCAGAAAGAATGGCTACTATAAAGAAATCAACTAATAACAAATGCTGGAGGGGCTGTGGGGAAAAAGGAACCCTTCTTCACTGTTGGTGGGAGTGTCGACTGGTACAGCCACTGTGGAAGTCAGTGTGGAGATTCCTCAAAAAACTAGGGTTGGAGGCCCCATTTGACCCAGCTGTTCCCCTTCTGGGCATCTTCCCAGAAGAATTAAAAACATCGTACCACAACGATATATGTGCACCCATGTTTATAGCAGCACAATTTGTAATAGCCAGATCTTGGAAACAACCCAAATGCCCATCAACTGAGGAATGGATAAGAAAGATGTGGTATTTTTATACAATGGAGTACTATTCAGCCATAAAGAAGGATAAACTGGAGACTTTTATAGGTAAATGGATGCAACTCGAGAAAATACTCATAAGTGAAATAAACCAGAAGCACATGTGTAAGCATCGTATTATCTCTCTAGTATGAGAAACTGAAAGAGTAAATAAGATCCAAAATGTACAATAGACATGGTGAATCAAAAAGAAACTGGTCAAAAGGAAAGAGAGACTGGAATAGGGAAAAGAAAGAAGGGAAAGGGAAAAAAATTGTATATATATAAGATGGTTAAGATAGATACACTACCAATTTTACTTAGTTCATTGAAGAGTAAGGTTTGTGCCAATAATGTTTGGACAATTGAATGCTAATGTCTGGTATCCTGAATAACTAACTTAAAGATAGTAATACGTAATGTATTAACCATTGTTACCCTCCTATTATGTTGTTTTGAAAATTTGTTCTTCTTTTGTTTTATTTTTTCTTCTCTTTAAAATAAAAAAAAAAAATAAAAAAAAATATATCATCCATGCCCTCCCAGAGGTCATCTAGCTAGGGACAGGCCGTGCACTTATAAAACCACTAAGGCACAGGGCAGAATAGTGTGGGACTAAAGATCAGAAGTGGCAGTGCAAAAAGTAAGGGTCACAGGGAAACAATGCAGGGGTAGATGGGAGGGAAGTGAAGACAGCAGTGACTCTGAGAGGTTGAGGGAGATTCCTAGAAAAAAGGGCTTCAGTTGTGGACCTGACAGGATATTGATACTGATAGGCACAGAATACATTCCAGGCCTGAGGACAGTGGGGATTATTGGACACTGAAAAGAAATATTTGCACATCAAAGCCTGATAAGAACCTGCACTTCTAAAGAGCAAGGATCTTCTAGGAGAACAGAGAAGACTGACAACCAAAAAACGCTGAGCCCTGTGACAATGGGGCTATTCTGGAACATCTCCTCAGAGGGACAGGATACTAAGAAGGAGGTAAAACCACCTGGTTAAAGAGAGAATGACCAAACCCAGGATGACCAGCTCCAAACCAAAGTAAGAACCCAGCGGTGAGGCCTGGGGCAGCAGCAAGGAGAGCAAGCGTCTCCTTTCTTCAAAAAGGACAAGAAAAGAGAAGGCTAGCTTGGCTTTGGTTTCTCATCTTGTAATGATGTGAACAGAAAGACTGAGTCTGAGGCCATTGAAGTGTTCAAGTGCAATCACCTGGTAAACACTTTGAGGTTGGGGAGAGTTCATTAAAACCAAATTGGGTGGCCCAGCGCCTGCCTGGCAAGCGCAAGGTCCTGAGTTCTATTGCGGGTACCAAAAATAAAAATAATAAATAAATAAATAAATAAACCCAAATTGGGATCACAGCACTGATTTCTTGGTCATGTGATTGAATTTTTTGTACTCAGAGGATCAATCTCCTCCCAGAAGTGTCTTTAACAGAGAGGGATAACCAGAATGTATAAGCAAAATAATACTAACTAATAATGGCCCTAGTGACTTAAAAAAAATACAATTTTCCAAGAGCCTAATGTCTATTTTGGGAGAACATGGCTTATTGGTGTATTTATTAATGTGTGCAGGGAACATGACCAACTGTTGTTTCATATGAAAAAATATCCAGCCCAGTATATATATGTATTACCAAATTCTAAATCTAAGTGGTCTCAATCTTTAGTGCACATTAATGTAGGGTTTTTAATGAAAATGCGATTCATTGGTTCTGACAGAGCCCTACAATCTGCATCACTACCAAGTTGCCCCAGAAATGCACTCACTGGAAAAACCACCTTCCTTCCAGGTGTGTGTGGCGCTCTTTCAACCAGCACACCTGTCCCACTTCAAGGGTTTGATAAATGTATGTATGTATTGGATAAGTGTCTTCCTAGCCCTAATGTCACTAAGGCGTATATTATGGCTTCTTTGGTTTCCAACTATACGAAGTCTTCCTATGAAAAGCCATAATTCGTGTTATCCCATGTAAGAAAATATAGCAAGTTGCTATATATATGGACTTCACTTGATGTCAGCCAACTCTGGGACTTATCTTTATTTTCTTGACAAGGCATTAGTCCTCAACTAAATAAATTCTTTCTTCATTTTTCCATTTACCACATTAGGACTCCATTGGTGACAGGCTAAAAATGGAGAATAACTTCCATAAAACCCAGTGTACATGAGCTGTATTATATTCATTTTCTAACTTCAAATCAGATGTCTAGATTGTGGGCTCCTCACTATATGATTCTGGGCTTCAGATGCTGAACTAAATTCTAAAAACAACTTTTGAGTCCTTGCTGACCCTTTTATACTACTGTGACATATTTATTGATTTATTAAATGAATACATTCATTTTTAGGATGAAAACGGGCACTTCAAATTCAATAGTATGACTTCTTCTAAGTGATTTTCAATACATTTTTTTAACCCAGAAATAGTCAAGGGCTCCAAAAACACACCACTGGAGACTCTATGGGAATTCCCATAGAATTATGTCTTATAAGTGTTCTGACATCCACGCCTATTTATGAGCTTTTTACCTCTTAGGCATCTCCATATGAGTAGCTACTTTAAATTTTTAGTTGAATCCAGTGACCCATCAAGCAGATACTACAGCACAGTTTATGAAAATACATGGATGCTTAGATACATATTCCAGACATGAAAGATCTTAGGATTACTAAAGAGATATAATACTTTCAGATTTTAAAGTAGTTATTTCTTGGATCTTTTTTCTCGAAACATTAGACCAAGTTGCATTGTTTACAAAAATTTATTCATACAAATTTTACACACTTTATATAACAGTTATCAAAGTCCTAGTTATAGATATCATGTGTGTAATAATACTTGGTTAAGATGTTTTTATAATCAGTTGCACACAAAATAAGAGCTTCGAGACTAACATCTATCTAAATTAACACTATATCATAACTCTGCTCCAGTTTTGTAAGGCTCTTGGCATTTCTAAAAAGTATACAAAAGATTAAACTGGGTGATCACTGTAAAATGCTTGCAACTAGCCACGGGAACACTAAATTAGACTTCATAAATAAAAGGTTAACTAGAGCCCTATTTTACCACTAACAGCTGACACAAATACAGAAAACTCTGCCCATTATCCAAGAGACAAATAATTAAGACTAAAATGCAAGCTGATGTGTTGCAGCATTGTAGGGCCACTAAATAGCCATCTGTGATTCGTGGCGATTTAAAAGGCGAAGAAAGGCACTAAAGCTGCAAACTGCATCCCGCCACACTGCCTGAGGAGACTGCAGAATTAAAGCGAGATTGATCCTGTTCTCAGGACTCAGGCATAGAGCAAATGCCTCTTTATTTCACCGTTTGCAATGTGATCTCTGGCAGCATTCATCCTGCCTGGGAATGCAAATACAATTCTGTTTTCTTTCATGTAAGACTTCATACTGATCAAATCCATAAAGAAAAAAGGAAACGTCCTTTAAACTTTTACACATTAGATGCTTAATTTTTTCTTGTTTTTTTTTTTTTTTCGCAAAAATTTGTGTTCTGAAATTTGGAAAATTGGCTGGTTTGTCTGTTGCTGCTTGATCTGGTTGCTGGGTGAAGGTTCTTTGTCTATAGAGATTATTCTGTATGTTCAAGAAATTGACAGGAAACAGACATGCTTTCTTTAGCCAAGAAAAGATACAAGGGTGGGTTGTGAGAGCTTACCTTGCTCTTGATCACAGATATAAGATAGTACTCATACATATGAAGATGAGGTTTAAATGATTTATCAGTAAAACTGAGCAACATGTGAACACTACACATTCTATTATGACAAAGATTGGTTTTATGAAATAAATTTTACTAAGCAATAAGCCAGAATGTAGAAAAATACATTTTACCTACAAACTCAATAAACAAGAAACAAAAGGTTCATATTTAGTGCATAATAACTTAGTGGTAGCTACACAGGAGTTCCTAAGCTTTACAGTAACTGCTTGCATCAAACAACCAAAAGTAAGAAGCATTCACAAGTTTAACAGAAGCAAATGAAAAAAATGGTAAACAGTAAGTAAACAGTGTAGGAGGATAGGAAGGAGGGGTCTCCAGAAAAACCACAAAGGAAAACGGTGGCTTATTACAAAGCAGGGCTCAAAGGGGAGGATCCTGGCCACTTCACAAGATGAGAAGCGTGGACAGCACTGAGAAAAACACATTGTACTTTGCATCCATTTCCAATACCCAGCGCCCCAAATCAGACAGGCAGCAGACCTGCAGTGCACTGGACTTGCTCCCAGACTCCCGGACTAGGGGAGGGAGCTGCTCAAACTGTCCCTCTCCAGGGTCCTCCTCTTCTGCCTCTGCTCTGCCTCTTCCGATAAAACTCCATTTCCTTCATTTTGTTCCAATTGCCCTAACCTTGGGATATTACAGTCCCTGGTGAATCCGGAAGTACAGAAAAGAGAGCTCCCTATCCAAGCCTCCCTCCTCTGTACGGTTCCTCAACTCCTCCCCCAGGGAGTGGCGTGAATTCTGGGGAGAAGTACAATTTGAATCGAGCTGTTGTTTTATTAGAATTTCCTTCTGGGCTGAGAGTCTGAAGAGAGACAAATACACATAAAAAATAGAATCAAAGAAAGCGAAAGTATTGGAATTGCCACCCAGCCCGTGGGACAGTGCCCACCTGAGTTAGGCTGGGACTGAAGCAGCCTGCCCCAGAGACGCACTGGGAGAGAATGCCCTCCAGCAATTCTTCCAATCTCCCCAGAGCAGGGCGTCATTGTTTATGTACAGTAGCAAATGGTCAGTATTCACATCTTCAGCCCTGTTGTGGATAAAAATACTAGCCTTTTAATTCCAGTTTACAAAAATAGGACTAATATTCAAAACAATGATTGTCTATTTTTTTCTATTTATTTTATATAAAAACATAAACAGCTCAGGCGAATTTTCAATCCTTGTGCACGCTTTATATGAATTGCTCTCTATTATACTTATATATATTCTTAATATATGTTTATAATATCAATAATTGGTCCACAAAGTATATCTGTGCATTCTCTAGTGCTTTGTAAAAAGAAAAACAATATTATTATCAAAATATTCATTTAATGGCTTTACTTCATACATAAATACATGTTTGGATAGAACACACGAGCGATGACTGTTCGGTCAGTTTGGAAAACGACTTTTCATTGTGTCAGGGTTGTATACACAGGGTAGCTGGTAACTCATCGCTACAAAAATGCTATTCGGCGTCCTTTGTTTTTAACCCTTTGTTTATACCTTTTCCCCAGGACTGCTGCCAAGTATTTCTTGACAGCCATTTGTTTCCGGTAGCGGCTGTAGCTGTCCGTGAAGATTCCGTCCGAGTGGCGCTTGGAGAGCGGCTCCGAGTCGTCGTCCTCCGCGCCGCCGCCTAGGTCCCCACTGTAAGGAAAGGGGTGGGGAACAGGGTGACCCGGCGGGAGACACCAGGCAAAGGCTTGGGGCGCAGGCGGGCCCCACCCCACCAGAGCCTTCGGGGAGGAGACCGGGCGCACGCTGCGCCCTGCGCTGCCTTCCCATCCCAGGGGCACGGCTGAGACGGAAACCCCTCATTCTCCCTGCTACCCAGGATCTCCTGGCACTAGAGCCCAGGACAAGATCTGAGAAACAGACACGCGATTTCAGCCTTTCTCCAAACGCTGCCTTGTAAGATCTGACCATCCGTGCCTTTGCAATAAACTGTCCTAACTGCTCCTCTCGCCCCCGACCTACAAAGAAAATAACCGAAGGGTCCTAAATGCCAAGCTGGCTACTGCTGGGGCGTTTATATCGACCCTGCAATTCCTGGCCCAACACCAGCACTCCTTCCGCATGCTAAGTTGGAAAATGTGATAGTAATATAAGTCGACAGGCTATGGGCAATATTTTTCATCGCATGAATTATTCATTGCGAAAATGTAATCTGTTTCCCCGTGGGCTTTATTAAAACGCTGCCTTCTGCTAAGGCAGGTTTCACCCAAGCCCCAAACTCTGGATTTGTCCGAGCGTGAGCAAAAACTGTTTCCTTAAGTGTCCAAATTTAGTGTTTTGTTTCCTTCGATTGGAATTCATAGTAAATGCAACGCCCTTCCCACCATAAAAAAAAAAAAAATTGTCAGGCTTAGAGGAAATGATAGCAAATCCTCCCTCGAACCTTGAAGGTTGTGAGCGACTGGGATGGGTTGTTTTTCTTTTAATTCAAAAAAGATCAAAACCCCTGGTTTCGTCCCCTTTTTCCGTCTCACCGGGTCTCGAGCTCTCCGAGCTTTCCTCCGGATTTAAAGCGCCCCTTCAACTCTCCGCCCGCGGCCGCCGCCGCCCGCACCCCCAGACCCCAGGCGCAGCCGCACCCTCGGCCCACGTGCACGCAGGACGTAGGAGCCGCGCCGCCCGCCCCGCGCGCGCCGTCACGCGCCGTTAACTCTTTCGCGAACTCTCACCCCACACCCTTGGCCACGAGGGACTGCAGGTACTTCCTGGCCGACAGCTGATCCAGCACTCTGCGGTAGGCTTTAAGGATCCCGCGGGCGACATCCCTAACGGGGAGGCAAAGTGCGTGTGCACCCAGGGTCACGGCCTCGCCCCCACCAAGTGGCAGCCCCAGGACCCCTGCTGGGCGCGCGCCCCTCCGCGTTCCCGGAGGGTGACGGGAACCGCTCAGGGGCGCAGGACTTGGGAGTAAGTGTTGGGCAGTTCGGGAGAACGAAGGCTAGGATCCCGAGTCAGTCCTGGCCCCGGGGATGGCCGGCGAGCAGCCCGGGCTCCGGGCCTGCCCGGGCGCACGTTCATTGACGCCCCTCGGCCGCCGACCTTTCGGTCCCCACACATCCGCCACCATCAGGTCCTCACACATCCGCCCGCCACTAATTTTCTGTCGCTCTCAGGATCGGGCCAAGGAAAAGAGAGGCTTGAGGAGTCTTACGGAGACGGGCCGCCCTGCCCTCCCGCCCCCGCGGTCCCGCGGCCGCGGTACCTGCGCTGCGCCGGGTAGTAGAGGGCGGAGGCGTCCTGCAGCGCGGAGGCGGGGCTCCCTGCGCCCGGCGGCTCCGAGTCGTAGAAGTCCTGCAGCGGGTTTCCGTCTTCGTCGTACGCCTCGTCCTCCGGCCTACGGGGTAGCCAGAAGGAGTGGTCACTCCAAGTCCCTCGCCACTTCTGCGACGACCCAAAAAAAGGGGGTCGCACGGGTGCACTTTCTCCAGGAAGGTCCCCCACGAAAAACTGTCCTTTCTTCCAGGACGGGATGGGGGCAGAGATTCCCACTCCCCGAGGCGGTCGCCCACCCCTCCAGTGGGGTAGAAAGGTTGCCCTGCAGGATCGCAGCCTCCAGGAGTCCTGGGAACCCGAGAGATCCCTGCAGACCAAGCACACCTGGCCTCGGAAAGGGACCCCCGCCCACCCCGGCCTGGCATGCAAGCCTCCCCCAAGTAGCAACGGGCGGGCGGGCTCGAGAAAGGTTCCAGGAGAGGAGACGCAGACCCTCACCAAGACCCAAAGGGGGAGGCCTGGACCGGCAGGGGAGGATGGGTGGGTGGGGTGTGCGGCGGCCAGCTCCGGCAGCCACCCGCACCCGAGCCTCGGAGCCCAGGGGAGCCCTTCCCCGCGCAGATGTAGGTCACGGAGAACCTCCAGCTTCTATTTTGGGAGGGAGAGGATCTGGCAGGAACATGAATAATAGATGCCCCTAAACTTAGCCGGTTTGGCGGCCGCTCATTTCTGTGGTGTGCCCGCGCGCTCCAGTGCCTCTCGCCCGGGGAAAGTGGCAGGCACGCGGAACTGTGAGAACATTGAGGAGGAAATAGGAGGGCTTTTAAGTCCCCTACGTAAATAGATCAAGCCAATGTGTTAGCGTTGGGGAGGTGGAAGGACCCCATCTCAACCCCAGAGCGCAAAGAAAGAAAGTGGACCGAGAGTGAGTGCCCGGCGACCTCACAATAGCCCGCACCTGCCGCCCGCATCCTCGTACAGGACGGAAAGATGTGCGTTAAAACACAAAGCCCCATCGGAGAGACTCGGAATGTGGCCAGGACCAGTGGCGTGCTCTGGGCAGGCTCGGAGTTGTGCTTCGTACTCCGCTCGCCTTTCCTGCATCCCTGGAGAGGCCAGAGCAAGGCCAGCGCATCCCTCCGCCCGCCCCACACTCAGCCTTTCCTCGGCTGCGCGCCTCAGCCCCGGGCCTGGTGCCCCAACCCAGGTAGTTCCGGCCACTTTCTGTCCTACCCTGCGCCCAGATGCTGGAACCCTAATAGAAGTTAGACCCCATCGCGACGGTCCCCCGAGGCGATCGTTCTTGGGCGCGGCTCGGAGGAGCCCGGTTACTCGCGTAGCGCGCGTTGCAAGCCGCCCCCCGAGCGCCACGGGCTGCCCGGTGCGCTTCCACTGTCCCGCACACCGGCGGGGGCTCTGGGGCTGCGCTGGGAAACCCAGCCGCGCCGACCGCTTAGAAACCAGAGGCTAAGGAAAAGCCAGGGTTCCTCCGTCCTGGGGTGGTCACGGCTGTCCTCCAGGTCCCGCCTGCCTGCCTGCCTGCTTTCCCCTCCTCCCTTGCATCCATCTCTCCCCTTTCCTTGCAGTCTCATTCTTGTGCTTCCTTCTCTCAAGACGCTTTTCCTTAACCGTAGCCGGCCTACACTCCCCCTCCCCAAGACAGTCTGGGACTCAAAAATGCAGTTGGAACCCGGATCGCTTGAAAGAAAGCTCTTCAGGGGAAGGAATGCGAATGAGGTGAAGAGGAAGGGCGGAGGAGAGAGAGACCCCGCCCCAATAGCCCAGAATAAGCTGTAACAAAGCAAACAAAGTCCGAGCGAGCTACACGCTCAGCCCCCAGCTTGACTCAGGGAGCTGAAGTTCTCCGAACTCGTCCTAAGAATAGGTGAAAGCAGCCCGGCTGGGGGCTCTGCCTGCCCCCTCCCTGGGGCCAGGCTGGGGGAGGGGAGGTTTCGCTCTGGGGGAGGCTCACGCTCTCTACCCCGGTTCCGGCTGCTCCGGGCTCAGGGAGTGGTGCCGAGACTCGGCGAGCCTGCTCCGCCCCGGCTTGGCTACCCCGGGCCTCGGGCAGCCAAAACGGAGAGGCGCAGAGAGTGACGCTTAGTAGCCTGTGCCCGGGGAACGGCAGGAGGGCGACCGTGAGGAGGTGTCCGGCGAAGGGAACCCTCTGCTGAGCCCGGGCATCCAGAACCTACCTGATCCCAGGGAACCGGAGTCCGGCGGCGGCAGGTGAGCAGTAGACGCTGCTGTGCATTATTATCCCATAGAGCAGCAGGGCCAGTCTCGCTCCGCTACACATGGTCATTCTGCGCAGGACAGAAAAGAGGGCACAAAGCCTTGAGAAAGCCCCTGGCCTTCCACCCTCCCACCCCAAGAAACTCCAAGAGCCAGAGGAGGGAGCGAAGCTTCGGCTGCCTGTGTGCAACACGCTTAGCGTCAGCCGGCGCGCGCCCCGCCACTTCCCGCTTGCTGTAGTCAAAAAAATATGTGTGCATCCACCCCGCGCCCAGTAACTAGCCGGACCTGGCACGAGGGAACCTAACTCGTAGCCACCGCGATGCCGACGCCAAAGGGGGAGGAAAGCAGCAGTCGAGGGAGTCGTTTGGTTTGGTGAGATTTTTTTCCCTTCGTATTCAACTCTTACCGCTGCTAGGAGAGGATCGGCTGCCAAGTAGGACGGCGGGCAAAGCGCTCCTTCAAGTTTCTGCGCTGGAATCACAAGCCGAGAGGCATCACCGTCTGGCGTCGGTATCTGAAGAGAAGCCGCAGGGAAAAGCAGGAGCAGCAGGCGGAGCCGGAGGACTTGTTTGCTGAGGCTTTAGTGTTGTGTTCAAAAGTTTGTAGACGCACGGAACTAGAAGGAAGCGCGACGTGGAGAGAAGGAAGGGTGTGAGGAGCGATGGAAAAGGAAAGAAAGAGGAGGCGACTAGCTAAGGGGAGGGGGAGCAAAGCGGCCTTGAGTCCACTGGGAGAAAAAGCAAGCGATTAAGGATAAGATGGAAAATCAAAGGAGAAGGGGAGGAAGGGAAAGGAGAGGGCTGGCGAGCGCAGCCGGCCTCTGCGGAGCCGCCAGGCAGCTGCGAGCCTGGCAGCGCAGGGTCTGTTCTGAGGTCCCTCTGGCTGCGTCTGAAGATGCGGCTTCTTCTGGTGCTGCCGGTGCTTACAGAGGTGACTGGCCTTCTGCTCGTGTTTATATATGCAGTTAGCAAAAAATCTATCTGAACGTGGTTTTCGGAGCGTCCTCTTTGTCAACATCTGCCTGCGTATTGCCTTTAAGTACAGAATATTTTGTTGCACTGTTGCGCTCCGATTTTTATTCATGAAATGACTTCCTTTTTTTTTTTTTTTTTTTTTTTGGTCACGTAATGATCGGGTATCAGAAAAAAGACGTCAGCATCCTAGTCCCTCAAGGAATGTATTAACTATTCCTCTAGGATGATAAGATCCGGAGTCATCCACTTCTCATAAACACCTTTCACTCATACAATCTGATTTTTAAGAAGTCTAATTATTTTGATGGTTTTCAATTTCACCCATTTCTCAAGGACGGGTAAAGAATTTGTAGAATTTCCAGGATGGTAAAAGTCATGTTTTTAACTATATCCACACTGTTTCTCTTTGCTTTTTCACCAAGCCCTACCAATGAGAGCTCTGGCCTCTGGAATTAAGCACTATCAAGCTCTCCTATTAATAAATTTAATTTAGATCTCCTAATTTCTTGCGTATGTTCCTTCAGGTGGACAGTTAAATGTAGAAGTCGTTTTGTTTTTAAAGGGAAGTCTTGGAAGACTTTCAGTAAATCTCTAATGAGTCTGGCTGTCGTTGAGAGTCTGGCTACAAGCGGATAGATGAGACCGAAGGCTGCATCAGGAGCTCGGCCTGTGGAGCTGTCCAGGCCCTCGGTGCTGAACTGCTTGGGTGCAGATGCTGCAAGCGTTGAAAATTGTCACTGGTTTAATTTTCACACAGCCCCTAAATCTGAAGATTTGGCAGTGGTGCTGTTAATGTGGCAATTCATTGTCTAAATCACCTTGCTGTTCAGATTTCTACCTCCCTTGTAGTGTCTATGAATGCCCTAATGCTGAGAACAGCCTCAGTGCTTGCTTTAGACTTCATGAAAAGCATTCGATGTCTCTTGTTAGTCCTGGTGTTTGGATCTCTGGATTTCCTGTTTGTACACCGTCACACTTTCTGTACCTCTTACTGATTTTAGAAGTTGAAACTGTGACATCATGTTTTCCACAAGAATTCAAATTTTAAGAATTTGGTGGTGAGAAATATGCATTTTACACTTTCTTTACAAGTTAAATTCTGTTTGGGGAAATACAGGCTGACAGGGAAAGCAGGGTTTCCAGTGCAAGTTCCTTTGCTGAGGGTTTCTAATGGGAACCCCTCCCTTGGGAATGGTTAAATTATTTTAACTGAAAATGACATAGGAAGGGGAACGCAATGGGGGAAGACCATATCCACCCTGAACCTTACAAGTCCCCAAGTAATTCAAAAAGAGTCATAAACATATACTCCAGCAAAAGATCTTGGCTCTATTTCTTTTAAAAAGGAAATAGACACATCAATAACCATTAATATGTGTTTTAATTATTGGATCTTACACAAAAAATAGAAGGAATGCCAGTTAACTGAGAGTGTTTCCTGTTACTATGATTCGGATCTAATATTTAAATAAGCAGTATTAGTCCTGAATACTTTTTCCAAGCCCCATTTCTCATTCTCAATGCCATTCCTGCTCTTTGGGATGAAATACTTCCTCCAAGAAGACAAAGTTTTGCTTATTCCATGAATGACCCAAAACTGCCTGCCACTTCTTGGTTTCCTCCTAGCCGTGCTTAAGTGCCTGCCTTCAGCAACGCTTCAAGCCACATCAGCGTGGGGATGTGCCTCTCTGTCTCTGCCACACATGTCTGTGGGCCTCTGTTGCAGTGTTTATGGGTGCCTCTGCTCCCATACAAAGAGCCTGCGGGGAACAGGACTGATCATCGAGCTGAGATGCCTTTCTTACTAAAGCGCCCAAAACTATTACCTACTGTGGCTTTCCTGTCTTCCGCCTCACTTCACATCAAAGGTGAACCCCGTTAAAATCCTCTTTCCTCCCACGTGAATTCCAGAAAGAGTCCATCCTGGAGAAATATTTGAAAATTTCCAAGAATTCTTGTGACTTCACCACTCAACTTTAGTAAAGGGAGCCACCATGTGGGGAGTTTGTTGTCTTCACGGCCTATTAAAGGGGAGAAGCGCAAACCCTAGTGACTGTGAATGGGATAAGCTGGTGGCTCCAAGGGCCCATGGAGCGAGAACTGCTTCCCTGGCTGACAGAGGCTGTGCTACTTGTTCTGAGTTTAGGTGCCCTCAGGGCCCCAAAATCGCAAGTCTCCAAGTCGGATCCCACTCACTGGAGTGAAAGACCAAGCAGAGAACTTGAGATTCTTGATCCCTGAACTGCAGAAAACACCAAGACCCGTTATCTACTCCTTGGCATAATTTAAAGAGCAGCCCAGCCCCACACCATAGCTGCCTCCGGGACTCGAACTCCGGAAGCGATCATCCCACAGGTTTCCTCCTTGCCACTGACAGGTTCCAATCTGGCCAGCAGAGACGCTTCCCTATTCTTGTAAGTTCTGACCCTAAATTGGGAGAGGCGGGAGTTGAGCATTGGCCGAGGGGTCCGAGAACTGGGGGAGTCTGGGGCTCTCCCCACCCCCGCTTCACCAAACCCTCGGACGACACCGCAGGCCCTTCCTGCTTTCTTTTGGCTGGAGAGTGAAGTCTCAAAACCCAAAACACACATGTACTTCCCCTCCAAGAGACTAATTTACTTCTTATCTCGGGGAGGCCCCAGTCCAGCACTGATGCTGCATCGGGGCAAGGAGAGGGGTTGGGTCTGGGACGCCCTCCGGGGCGGCGAAGAGGAGGCGACCTGTCCATCCAAAAGGCCAGGCATGAGACCAACATGCACCCTGCGCGCACGAGCAGCTTCAGGGAGAAGAGGACCCGAGGACCCCGTAGGAAACCACAGCCACGCTTGTGAAGTACGAATGCAGATGCCAACCTGGCTTCAAGAGGTGGGCGGAGCCTGGTCTCAACCCCAGGAACCCGCAACTAAAGCACCAAGGAGAAAGAGCCTTCTAAATTTATTTTGCTCTTGCCCAGTTTCTCTCCCAAAGGGATTTTTACATCCTCCTGTGGTGACCTCCAGATCGCCTGTATATAAATTTTTGTTAAATGTGCAGGTGTGCGGCTGGGGTTAGAACTTTCTATTTGCAGATAGCACAAAAGAATTTCAAGTCTTCTTTCCCACACTCCCAGTCCTGCACCTCAACCTTTGCCAGAGGTCTTCCCAGGCTGGCAAAATTTCTCTCCAGACTACCAAAGCGAAGAACGTTGTAAGCTGGAATCGTGTTCGGTTAGAAAAGTAAGAGGAACCGGGGAGAGCTGAGTGGAAGGTCGCACCCAGGTGCCCCAGAGTCAGAGTGAGAAGCCTCCTGGGGCTAAACCCTGACCTACCAGGAAGAGGCTGTCAGAAATATGTGTTGGAAATGATGAAAACCCTTGACTTGCAAGTCCCTAATGCCTCAGCTCCTTTTATCCCATTAGTCTTTCAGATGTGAAAACAACTTTTGATGGGAAATGGTGAATGCTAACTAAAAGTCAAAGTAGCACTTCCTTGAATTGTTTTTCCCAACACATGTGCCTTTCCGACATTCAAGCCTTGGGCCTTGGATGAAACACTTCATTCGAAGAAATCCTTAGCCTTGGAAGAAGTATATTTTTCTGTTCAGACAGGAGAAATACGTCTAGAATATTTACTGAGAGTTGGAATTTACAGGTGGCTTCACAACGCTGGCAAATACGATGCAGTATTTGTATTGTGCTGTCCCTGCCAGGATCCTGGTCTTTGAACCATCTCCAGTCTGGAGAGCTACACTGTTACTTGGGAATCTCCATCCTGCTCCTGCCTTGCAAGTCAGTGGTGAGTTATGTGATCTTTTAGCCTTTTAGCAGATCAGTACAATGGGGCACTCGGACAAGGAGACTCCCACAACTTTCCTGCTGTCAGCTTCCCCTTTCTTGGCTATTTGGGGCTCTACATTGCCTTTCACCACCACTATCTCCATGTTCTACCCCATCAGACTTTTTTAACCATATAAAAGGACAAGTTTAGCCTGGTGCTGTGTCACATGCCTGTAATCCCAGCACTCAGGAGGCTGAGGCAAGAGGGTCACAGTGAGTGTGAGGCCAGCCTGGGCTACATAAGGAGACCTTGTCTCAGAAAAAAAACAAAATGAAAAGGACAGGTTTGCATAAAGCACCCTCAAACATTCCTCATATAAATAATACTAAATCAAGCCTGGAAAGAGCATGCATTCTGATTCTATTCAGTACTTAGCATAAGAAACCAGCTCAGCTGAGCCTTTTTTGGTGAGCAAGGTTGCTGCAGAACATCGTCCTAATCTCTGAACAACAAAAGTGAATTATGACACCGTCTTCAGTTTCACTCTAAACTTGTTCTCTTCTGACTCTTCCAGAAAATGTGATGACTAATGACACTTCACACCGATTACACCTGTAGGGAAGCCCAAATGTTCTGCCGCAGAACATCATGCCCGTCGCTGACTGGACTGAGTGCATCATGTTCTTCTGAACTCACTGTGAAGCAAGGGGTGATGAGTGAACCACAATGTGTCAGGACTCCTCTGACCTTCAGAAGCCAGTGCCTCATCGCTCTGAAAACAAGCAGAAAAGGCAGCCTTTCCAAACCACACAAGCAAAGCCACTCTCTAATCCGAGAGCAGAACTGCATATTCACAGGGCCAAGGAATTTTCTCGGTTGTTTTAAGATGCAAAACAGACAGTCAAGAAACAAACACCGGGATATAAACTGTGCTGCAGTATGGGTGATTTCAAGTTTCACATACATATGACTGTCCTAAGGCCTAATTCTTCAAATGTACTTGTTAACAAAATATATACTCCCGACTTCACTGCCTGGCATCTGCCAGATTCTACCAGGATTTCCAGAACAAGTCCTCTCATTTCAATCTAAATCCTCTGCTCCTGTAGGGCTTAAATGCAGGAGGAAAAGCTTGGAGAATATCCAGGAAATCCTATATCCTAAATGAGTTTTTGAGGCAGCTTCTGGAAATGTTGAAAGAGGGATCTGTGTGTAAAATAAAACAAGGCTTTTATATGCAGATCAAGAGAAGACCTTGCTCTGTGAATTCATATCATCCCAAATCTCTGCCCTCTGGGCTGAGACTGTATTTGTAATAATTTTGTTTTTTATTATCCCTATTATTATCACTGTGTGGTAGTATCTCTGAAAATGCCCCCCCACCAGCACTAGGGATCGAACCTAGGACCTCCAATATGCTGGCAAGCATTCTACTCCTGAGCTGTATCCGCCTCCCATACAAATACTTTTAAAGTAATCTTCGTTCTCTAAATACATACAAGCATGATTTCCTTTAAACCTATTATCTGCATGGAATACAATTATATTTGTCATGAGTGACTACTTAAATTTTTAATTATTATTTCTCTAAATTATTTTGAATCTTTTCTTCCAAAGGAACCACATATAATGTTGCTACTTCCCAGTTTATAATAGCAAAAGCAATAACTGCTGAGAGAACACTTATCATGCTAAGTGTTGGAGCTGCGTTTCTTCCCACTCACAACTGTCCTCTTTGTAGACATTAATATCACTTCCATTTTACAGATAAAAACTGAGGGTCGCAGTAGTTAGAACTTGCCTGAATTCAGACTTTACTGTCAATGACTCCAAAGAGTTTTATTGACCATAGTATGTTATACTGGTTTACATATTTATGGTCCTCAGAGTTGTTATAAGTAAAAAATTACTCGTTAAAATCAGCTTTAATCTGTGACTTGACTCAACTGGGAAGAAAATCAATTTCTTATTGATTTTCCAATTAAAAATCATGTTTAATGTAATGGAAATCAAATGCTATTAGCATAGTTGAAACAGCCTAAGTTAGACTAAACAACACATAATTATGGGCTTTATTTTACAGAGGAGGTATGCTTCTTTTAAAATGTACATTAATAGTACACCACATATTGTCATTGACATATACCAAACTGTTCAAGAGGTCAAAAATATTGCTTTGCCAAGTCATTTAAAATGATTTCATACTTGAGAATTCAGCAAAAGTTTCAGTGATGTGTTTAAGTATAAAATAATTCAATACTTTTAAATTCATCATTTAATGTCCATTATATCGTCATCGTATCTTATTAAATCATCAGGTAATTCAATACCACAGAAAACATGTGATTGCCAGTGAGTCAGGACTTGGTGAGTCAAGTAAGATGATGTATATAAAAATGTTTTACAATAACAGATCCTAGACAAGTAAGAAGGAAGGGAAATCAACATTTGTAAAGCTGCTTCTCTGATAGCGATGATATTCTCTGCATTAGCCAACAGTTTTTTCATTTAATCCTCTCGCTGCCCTGTGAGATAGGTATGGTATTAATATTGTTACTTTTACTGATGGATAAACTGGGAATCATTTTTTTTCCACTAAAAATAGTTTAAGGACAGGAGACACAAAACTGGGGAGGGGGCAGGGGTGAGGCCCCAGCAGCTGCCCGGAGTCTGCACAGGCTCCCCCAGCTCCCTGCCTATTCTCTGCGGCCCTCCCTACTGGAGAAGGGGCTGTGCAACCGCTGAGAATCAGCGCCGTCAATACCGTCATAGCACGCTGAGGTTGTCGAAGTTTGCCCAGCAAATTGTGGCACAGTACTTGATAGCAATGAACAGAATGACTCCAACAAGTGCCATGACCGTGCCTGGCTTGGACCCAGCATCCAGTGGCAGGTGGAGAATGTGACAAGATAAAATGGGCAGAGAGGGAGGCTGGTCTCTCTGGGAGTCCCCGTTCCAGCCTCCCAAGCAGCCCTACCAGAACGTGCCTGTCTCCCTTGTCCCCAGTAGCAGCTGCCAGCTCTCCATTGTCCCCACAGCCATTGGCCAAGGTTGGATTCAGGCTGGGGCTGTCCCAGGTGGGACTCGTGAACTCCCCCAGTTCTCAGAGACCCTTGCCAGGTGGGTCCCTCTGCTGCAGCCCCCAGAGGACAGCCCAGGAGGCCATGATCTTGCAGTTGTGGTAAAGGAACTTTCCTGAAAGGGTAAGTGCAATGCCCATGTAGCTGAGGGCACTGAGGTGGCTGCCAAACAGGACCTGGGACAAGATGAGGTTGCCCACTATGATGAGGTTGCCCAGGACATGGACAGTGAGAGCAGAGGTGAGGGCCAGCAAGGAGAAACGGGCCACGTGGTGGGCTAAAGACAGGATGCAGCAGAGCAGGAAACAGGTCCAGAGGCCGGAGTCCGTGGGCATGGGCGCTGGTGACAGCCAAGCAGCAGCGCAGACAGGGCCAGCGTGAACAGCCAAGGGGTGGTGGCCGTAGCCAGCTGCGGAGGTCCAAGGGCGCCATGCTTAGGCCCACATTGCCGCAGGCCATGGAAGTGTGGAGGGTGAGGCGGAGCAGCAATGGTGGCAGGCCAGGGCTGCGCCAGAAGGTGTGCGGAGAGCAGCAGGGGCCGCCCGAAGCCCTGCTCCATGAAGATCAGCTCGTTCGGCCCGACATCTGACGTTCTGGCTCCTGCCAGTTGCCGCAGCAGGGCTGCCACCGCCACCCAGGCCCAGCCAGTCCTCCTGAGGACCTGGGGGCTTCCAGGGGACCCCTCGGGGGCTCCAGCTCTCCGGACACTTCCAGTCACTGCTGCTGCTTGGGCTGAGGTCATCCCGCCGTCGTGGGCCTCCACACAGTGGGGCTGGGCAGGAGGCCGCTCCCGAGCACCCAGCTCTGGGCCAGGCTGGATCCTGGTTACTGGACCCTGGGCCCGTCTCATGTGAGCGTCAGGGCACCGATGCTCCTCCAGGCCTGGGTCAGCGGAGGTCTGGAAGCTCAGCTGAGTTCCACAGAATGGCAGCGCCGAGGTCCTGGCTGCTGGGACGCCAGGAACGCTGGTGTGCAAGCCTGGCCCGGGAAGCTCCGCCACCGCTTCTGGTGCCTGGTGAAGTCTCCACTCTCCTCCCCGCCCAGCGTTCTCTCCTCTTTAACCCCAGGCCGTGAGGGTGATTTCCGGAGCTCCTGCTTGCTCAGGCCATGACCAGGCCTGGCAGAGGCGACTGGGGCTCCGCACCCGGTGACACCCACGGCCTCCCACAGCTCTGCTCCAGCTCTGGGCTGCTCGGGCTGAGGCTCTGGACCGGGAATCTTAAAGGTTAATTAACTTGCTCACAGTCCGCAGTTAACAAATGAAAAACTCAGATTTCAAACCCAGGACCGACCATTGCCAAGTTCAGTGTGCTCGCTCTCCCTGTTATTGCTACAGAATTACCATTATTTATAATGGGAGCGCAGTCAAAAAAAAAAAAAAAAAAAAAAGCACCCTGAACAACTACTTTAAAGATAACATGTATTAACTATTATTATGCTCCTATTATTTTGCTATGAAATTTTCTTTTATCTTTTTTCCATTAAAAAAAAGCACATGATTATCTAACAGAACATCAGCTTTAAGGTCCTAGTTCTAACAATTGTTCTTGCTTGTTCCCTAACATTTTCAAATAAATGAAGTTACAAGAATAGGTAAGTATCACTTCCAATAACATTTGAAGAGGGATAAGTAAAGAATAAGTTCCACTCACAGGTTTTTTAAGTGGATAAAGTTGCAGCAATTAAAATAAGGTGGTGTTGGTGAAATAATAGATCAAAGGAGTAAATATACCAAATTATATAAATATAAGGAATTAAATACTAGTGCCTAGTTTCCAATGAAGAGTAGAATACTGGGACAACTGACTATCCTTTTGGAGAAAGAGAAATAGTAGATTGCTACTTCATATTCTACAACATTAAATATACCCAAATGGGTTAAAGAGATAAAAAAGAAAATCACAAGAATACTAAACAAAAAAATAATAATTCTGTAATTATAAAGGAGATTTTAAGATTCATAACCAAAATGAAAACATAAAGGAAAAGATTGATAAATTGACTAAAACGTTTTTTTTTTTTTTTTTTTTTTTTTTTAACTTCTCTGTGTTAAAGGAAAACCCACAAGCCAGGAATGGTAGCTACATCTGTAGTCTCAGGTACTTGGGAGGCTGAGGCAGGAGGATCACTTAAGCAGCAGGAGTTGAAAGCCAGCCTAGGCAATGTAGCGAGACCCTGTCTCAAAAAAAGAAAAAAAAATCCACAAATAAATTTAAATGACATACATGTAAACTTGGGGGGAATATTAGCACAAAGAATTCAATTTTCAAAGCATGAAGACCACTTATCCATAAAGAAAATACAATCACACATAAACTGGAAGTTGGTAAGAGACATAAACAAGGGCCAGTGATATAGCTCAGCGACATAAGCGCCTGCCTGGCAAGCGCGAGGTTCTAAATTCGACTCCCGGTACCCACATATTAAAAAAAGAGAGAGAGAGACATAAACAAGTAATCTACAAAATTAGAGACATGAATGGCCAATAGATTTGCAAAACTATCTTCAAGAGAAATTTTCCATTTTCCAAATGGACAGACAATTGTGCCAGTATCATCCTCTTTTGCTGGAAATTACATAATACTCTTTATTTCTTTATATTTATGTATTTTACATTTAGTCCTTTGACTTACTAGAGGTAGCACGAATTATCACACAAGTGTAAATTAGCATAGATATACAGATATAGATCTATATAGAGAACACCCAAAAAAATGTATACACACTTCAGGAAAAGAAAAATAGTATGATGTTTGTTCAATAGATGGTGTTACCCTCATATGGGAGACCCTAGAGGATGTCATATATCGCAGAAAACCCGCTACACTGCTGGCCCATGGAGAAGAAATTGAAAATGTGTATGCAGCAATCCCAGTGACCAAGGTTACCCAAGCAGCAGTTCACCGTACTAATGAATGTCTAGAAGCTGACGGCCACCAGTTTGAGTACCTTTTGTAATTGTAGAGGCCAAAGGTAACTTGTGTTAATCTCATGATGTCTCAATAAATTTAGTATTAAAATATTTATACAAGTTTCTCTTCTCCTGAAGTGTGTATGCATTTTCTGGCAGACTCTGTATATATATATATGTAGATATAGATTGATACATAGATAGTTTTTGTTCCTGTGCTAGGGATGGAGTCCAGGGCCTCATGCATGCTAGATAAGGGCAAAAACATCATTTTTAATCTAACAAATAGGTATGATTTATTATATTCTACTATGTTACATTGTCAAACATGCTAGGAAACACGCCCTCAAGCACTGCTGGCAGGAGTAGTAGTGATCCAAATTGTCCAGGGAGCTGTTTGTCAGTTACGCATAAATTTAACCCACTGATTTTACTTCTATGAGTTTATGCTCAGGAAATAAGCAAGCATGAATCTGTCCAAAGATTAACTATGACCCTCTTCATAGCATCATTGGTTATAATACAGAACATCTGAAAACAACCATAAAATATTCCATTACAGAGAATTCACTAAATTTCTTTTAGTACATCCCTATAAATAATCATAATTTCTATGGTAGAATGATAAAATAAAATGATGCTGTAGAAAAACCTTTAATGATATAAGATGTTTATAATATGCCATTAAAAAGACAGAAAACAAGTTATAAATCCACAGGTACAATACCAATTGTGTAAAAACAAAACATTTATACCCATGCATCCAGAAGGGTACAAACCAAAAACAGTAAAATGTTTATTGCTAGTGTTGGAATTATAGAGGAAAACCTGAGTTGTGTCTATTTTCTTATATTTTTTTCTTAAAGTTTTTAAAATAAATATTTTCATAATAAAAATTATGAGATTCATTTTTAAATGCATGGCCAGTGAGTGACTTTTCTCTGTTATATTTCCTGTAGAAGAGTACTTCTGCTTTGTTAAAGATTATATTGTTTTACACCGAGCTGAGATTCTTCTCCTTATGCTGACCTTTGACCTCCACTTGGAAGGAAAGCTAAAACTGAACCAGGTCAGAAGGAGGAGGCAGAGAACTAAGCCAACATATTAAAGGATCTTTGGAGTGGGGGAAGAAATGGCAGAAGGAGAGCCAAGCAACACTGCCACCACCAGGGCCATTTCCACTGTGTATGTATTGAATTATCCAGTGCGTAGGTCATTACTGATAAGATTAATTGATGTGTTGAATCAAATCTGTGCTGGATGGGGTTGAGCTGTATCTTCCAGTGTAGTTTGTTCTATATTATTCAGAGGTAGGTCATGTAGCTTGTGATGATTATGTCTCCTGGACCCCCCTCACCTCCATAAAGTACATCTCTCCATGTCATGTCTGACAGCTAGTAGTGTCAGGGCTGAAAACATCTAGCAAGTGGTCAGCTGTGACACCGGGTGTTGTATTTGAGGTTTACTGTGTCCCCCAGTAAAAACAGACTGATATCCTATGTCCCAGTGCCTCAGAATGTGACCTTATTAAGAAATAGGCTCTTTGTAGACATAATCAAGAGGGAGACACAAGGTGGGCCCTAACTGGTATCCTTATAAAAAGAAGAAACTTGAACACAAACACAGATGTGCACAAAAGGAACACTATGTGAGTATCAGAGTTAATGCTGCCCCACACCAAAGAACACTGGAGGCTACCAGGAGATGGCAAAGGCGGGAAAGACCCCTTCCCTCTAGGTTCCAGAAAGAGCACAACCCGGCCGACACCTCGATTTCATAATCCTAACCTCGGGAACTGTGAGATGGTAAATCTCTGTTCTGAGCCAGCCAGTTTGTCACGCTTGGTAACAGCTGCCCAAGGAAACTAATGCAGGCGATATAGTCCCTCCCTCTCTGTGTCAGTCAGTGTTCATTAGGGGAACAGATTTAATATGAAATCTATAATATAGACACATAGATAGAAGATGGATGATTGATAAATAGATACATAGATAGATAGATGGATGGATATAGATAGATGATAGGGATTTGCAAGGTAGGCTTACAATGGCAGCCTGCAGAGTCAAGTGTGGAAAAATGCAAAAGGCTCCATCTGGGCACTGGAGAACCGAAGGATCCAGTCAAGAGTCAGGCCTGGAGCTCACTGCAGAGTCCTGTGCGAGGAAGCCTGGAGATGGATGTCCAAAGGTGATGGCAAAGACTGCAGCTCCTCCAAAGCAGCAGCAAAAGACTTCCTTCTTCTTTCCCTTTTCATTCCATCCAGGCTACAAGCCTATTGGCTGGTGTCGCCCACACTCTGAGCAAGTCTTCCCTCTTCAGTAAATCCATCATCCAGACATACCCAGAACCCCGCTAAAGCAACTAACAGGGCGCTTCTTATTCAAATTGACACCAAGATTAACTATCACACTTTCCAAAACAAAGATGCAAGTAATTCCCAAGGGATGCTGGGAAATACCTCAAGGCCTCCTCCTAATGCACCCAGGCTGTCTGGTCATGGTGAGCTCATCGTAAAGAAGCAAGGATCTGCTTTGTACATGTGCTCCCAAGTTCCATTCTGCCATTGCTTTTCATCTTTAAACAGAAAAATGCTGGCCTTCCTCACAAGATCACTCACAGAATTCATATCTTAAAACACTGGGAAGCAGGTTACAAAGGGAGTACAGGACATAAATACAACCAGACCAGGTAAGATGGCAGCCGTAATAGACAACTGAATGGAAGAGGATACAGGGCATAATATGTTAGGCAGATTGTTAACGCTACTACTTTTTACACGCTCTACAATCTTATGATGCTTCTCTCATGTATTAGGACAACAAACTATGGCACCAACTCAGCATCTAGTGCTCAGGCAGAGTGATCTGTGTAGCACTGTTTTCATGGTTGACATACTCTAGGGCAACAGTATATGACAGCTGTCCCCTGGAGGCTCAGGCAACAGACATCTACTGGATAAGCCTCTCCTAGGAAGGCAAATGTTTTGCTACATAAAAAAATCCATTTAGGAAAGCAGCATGACTCAGAGTCATAGGCAGGGAACAAAAGGAGACCACAAAACCTTTCAGATGGAATATCTTGAAAGTAATTCTAGCTTTCTAGAGGCTGAAGCAGGAGGATTGCAAGTTTGAGTCCAGTCTGGTCAACTTGGTGACTTCGAGAGACCTTGTGTCAAAAATGTTTTAATTTTTTTTTTTTTAAAGGACAGGGGATATAGCTCAGTAAGAAGGCCTTCACTTCAATCCCCAGCACCACCACCACAAAAAAAGTGTGTTCTAGATTCATCAAAAGACACCACTGGGGGGGAAAAAAAAACGGTCAGCCACGTTCTGAAGGCAGGACCATTCACCTTTCCTCTCCAAACATCCTCTCCCTAGAAAGAGCCCGAGACAATTCTACTTATTCTCTCTTAAGAGAACCTAGTGCTGGGCAAATTTTATACTTAGGAACAAGCTCCCCATCCCAAAATGTGAAATAAACATGCCATCCCTTCAGCTAAGGAATCCAGAATTATGTAAGTATCTAAATATAGTAATGCTATGTTCAGCTGCACATAAAGCAGCAATACCAAATTTTAGCACTACACATATGTACAACCATAGTTGATAGCCCCGTGACGTATCAGAAGCCAAGTCAACCTGAAGACATCAGCAAGTGTTTGTCAGCTAGAAACATCATATGCTGAGGGGGCTAGACAAGGAGCGTAAGACTTGTAAACCCTCAAGCTGAGCATGGTGGTGCATGCCAGTAATCTCAGCTACTACTAGGGAGGCTGAGACAGGAGGATCACAAGCCCAAGGTGAGCCTGAGCAAATTAATGAGACCCTCAAAAAATAAAAAAGAACTAGGAATATAATCTGGCAATCCCTAGTACCAAATAAATAAATAAATACCTTGCAAACCCTCTTCCATCAAAAAGTTTACAATCAAAATAACTCAGATCAAAATGCATTTTGTGGGCTGCCTGTTGAATTCCTTAAGTTGGAGTCTCTCTACTTGCCCCCTACTGCTTCATTTAGAAAATGTCTACAGATGCTCACAATGGCCACAAGAAATTTTTTAGGCTTCCAGCAAATCCCTTAGTTAAAGAAGTTCAGGAGGTAAGTCGCTGCCACTCACAAGGATAAGCGCCATGCTGTTACCTACAGCAGCAGGTGGCTGGGAGGCCTGCAGCTCTGCAAATGGTTATAAAAATTTTTGTGCTTAAGTTGGGCATGGTGGCACACCCTGTGATCCCAGCAGTTAGGAAGCTGAGGCAGGAGGATTGCTGCAAGTTTGAGGCCAGCCTGGGCTATATATTGAGTTCAAGACCAGCCTGGAATAGCAAGACCCTATCTCAAAAAAAAAAATTTAAAAGTCACCATGCTTACTGAAAGTGGATTGGCCTACAGAATTTATGCTCTCCCAACACAGATTTTACCTACGTTCTTCTCTTCTTCTCTTTCCATCCCACAACAGACTAAAGAAACAGATACATCCTCCTGTTACAAATAGCATAACACACACACACAAACACACACAAAATACATACACCCTCATCGGCATTGCTCTCATAGCACATAGCAGATCATGCCCATCAGATGGACATTAAATTAGAATATGTAGAAGAGGTAGATTCCTACAGGAAATTTCTTTTAGATCTACCCCCAAGGTCTTGCAGGTCATGAACACAAGATTGTGTTCTAAAGAAAAGATTATGTGCAGCTACCACTTGTTTGAAAGCCAGGCTACTTGGACATAAAAACATGGAGGTGGCCAGATTCAGAGGGACCTACCAAGTTTCCAAAGTTGTTAAAATCATCCAGTTAGTGTGCTGTGGTGACAGAGGTAGACTGGTGACCTCTGGAGGTGAGGGAGTGAGCTCTCTGCAACTGCACCGTACCTCAATCTGGACAAAGGTAACGTAAAGCTGCACATAGGTGAAAAGTTATCAAGTTGTCAGCTTAAGATTTGCACACTTAACTATAACTTATACATTTTACAAATTTTTATTTCTACCTGTTAAATGCATTCATATTCTGCTCAAAATTAGGTAAAGCAAAAAAAATAGGTAAAGCAATAATACATTGTTATAAAGGAATAATTTATAGATTAAAATTAAGAATTAATAAAGTGATTGTATTTTTAAAGTCAGGAAAAAGCTGGAAGTCCATCTGTAATTGTTAAATATACATGATATGACCGTGAACATAGTCTGTAAAAGAAGCCTAATTATTTGTTTGCAGTAGTTGAATCTGAAGGAGAAACAGGTTAGAAAATAAAATGTTTCCTAAAATCTAATTCCTTTCAGTTGCATAGGCACAAGCAGCACGGGGGAATGAGTCCAACCCCTGCTGCCATCAGACTCACCTCGTGTTGTAGTCAGGGTTTGCAAGGGACACAATACAATACAGGACACATAACTTATAGGATTATTTTGTAATAGGCACCCAAAGAGTCATATACAAAAAGTGCAAGAAATCTGTCCACACACTAAAGACCCAAAGAATCCAGCTGAGGGCCTGGATTTCACAGCAATGTCCTGCATGAGTCCAGCTGAAGACCTGGAGCCCAAGGCAATGTCCGCATGAGTCCAACTGGAGGCCCAGAGCCCACAGCGATGTCTCATGCAAGTCTGTTTCATGGATCTACGCTGGGAAGGCCCAAAGGTCAGTGGTGGAAGCTAGAAAGTCTGCACCAGAGGGATGAAGGATCTGTGCCAGCAGGCTGAGGGATCTGCACCAGAGCCAGGAAGCAACAGTCAAAGAAGAGAGAGCTCCCCCGAAAAGTACCACAGGCATCCTCAGCAACACCGAGGTTCTGAACTCCTCTGACGATGAGAACAACCAAGTTTCTATCAGGAAAGCCAGCGTGACAAGCTCCTCAAGGAGAACCAACAGCACCACCTCTTCCTCTCCAGTTCTCCTTTGTATGTTGTTGGCAACAATCCTCAGGTGGGTCCTCCACACCCAGCACCACACTAATTCAGTTTAGCTGGGTGTTACAAGTTGACCACCAGTTGTCAACTCACCATACCTCGCCTCTAAAGTCACCTGCACCTGGCTCCTGGAGTCCGAGACCCCACCAGCAGTTTTGCTGCCGCTGCCCACATGAACTGCTATTTCTCAGACCCATTCAGGACCTGACTACGGAATTCAGCAGCGGAAATAGTCATCCTGGGACCAAAGGGAGAGCTAATCATGGCAGAGAATATCAACTTGACTTTTCGCCTTCCCTCCCTATACAAATCCCCAGAAAAGCATAGGTCAGTGGTGGCGAATCTATGGCACGCGTGCTGCAGTGCCCTGTTTGTATCATTGAAAGCTCTAAAAGGTTCACCATCGTAGCCATAGATCATCAACACAAATGAGGCCCAGGCTCACAGCACCCTACTCTCTCCATTCCTACCACTCTAATGCTGGAGAGAATTTTCTGGAAGTTGATCCACCGCTGGGAAAAAGTCAGGGCTGCTTCACAGCAGAGCCAAGCCCCATGTGCTAGCCTGGGCAACCTTTGTTTTCCATCTAAATAAAATACGAAAAAACGTATTAATGCACTAACTTACATTCTCACCCAGTAACTCCTCAAAACCCAATGTGTATTTCACACTTACAGAACATCTCAACTGAAACAATCCTCACTCAAGCGCTCACCAGCCACATAGGGCCAGCAGCCGCCATACTGAAAGATTTTAGGAAACATTTTATTTTCTAACCTGTTTCTCCTTCAGATTCAACTACTGCAAACAAATAATTAGGCTTCTTTTACAGACTATGTTCACGGTCATATCATGTATATTTAACAATTACAGATGGACTTCCAGGTTTTTCCTGACTTTAAAAATACAATCACTTTATTAATTCTTAATTTTAATCTATAAATTATTCCTTTATAACAATGTATTATTGCTTTACCTATTTTTTTTTTGCTTTACCTAATTTTGAGCAGAATATGAATGCATTTAACAGGTAGAAATAAAAATTTGTAAAATGTATAAGTTATAGTTAAGTGTGCAAATCTTAAGCTGGATCTTAAGCAAAGATCCAGGCGTCACTCATCTCAGCCAGGGGATCCCTTCCCTCCCTACTAACCAGGCACCCTCAACTTGCTAGAACTGCATACACCCAGCGGTTAGTTCCATATCTTTCTGCTTTTTCAAATACTACTTCCCTCGTCAGAATGCTCTCTTCATTCCCCTAATATCTGTTCACCTATGAAAAATTCCTTGAGACCTGATTCTCTATAACTTTAGTAAAGTTGATTATTCCTTCTTCTGTACCATTTTCACAATCACTGTAAATGTAGCCCTGTTCACACACTTATCACATTGGACTGCAACATTCATTTCCCTCCCTGATCTTCTTAAATAAAAACTTGAGCTGCAGAAGCCACGGTCCATATTTTACTCACACGTGTGTCCCCAGTGTTGGGATGTAATGGGTTCTTAGTGACTGATTCCACCCGAATGAAGAGAATGCTAGCAACTCTGTGGATTTCAGCTTCAGGAGATATTGATCGAGTGCCTCAAAATGTATTGTGATTTTGTGTGTTTTAGCTCATTTAATCAATATTTATTAAGATTTATTTAGCCAACCCTGAAAATATGAACTCTCAAGGTATTGGTTCTTATTTAAATAACACTAAAATCACCATAAGCTAGATCAAGAGTAGAAATTGTATTCAACAAAAAAATTCGGTGGGGAACCGGGGATCGAACTCAGGACCTCGCACTTGCCAGGCAGGCGCCATGCCGCTGAGCTATATCCCCAGCCCCTCGACAAATATTTTTGAATATTTATTATGAATACTTTTGACTGTCTTATGAGCCTGTACTCTATTCTCATTTCTGAAGGTGGATCCATTAAAAAAATAGACAAGGGCCACGCCCTTATTGTGTTTATCTCCTAAAGTTGGGGTGGCAGAAGGTAAACAAATCAACAGATAAATTGACAAATGGCTTTCAGACACTAATGAGTGCAAGGCACATATATCATACTCTCCCCTCACTGTCCCATGAAGACACAGGTGATTAATCACAGCACTCTTTCCTCCTGATCCCAAACTCAGGTGGTAACCCTTCTCGATTTTCAATATCTCCAAACTTTAATTATCTGTGTGTGAAATAGAAGTACACTTGGGAAAGGACCAAATTGCATAAAAAATACATGTATCAACTACTTTTCATCCCTTCAAATGAAGTCTTCTAAAAAATAAATATTTTGGAGACAATTGGCTCTTTTTTTGTTTTGCTTTGGCTTTTAATAGAAATATATATCCTTCTACTGTATCAATAGGGCTTTGCAATCTCCAAAGAGTAAGTTATGGACTAAATTATGGATAAGTTATGGGTATATACAAGTTATATATAAAATTGTGGAAGCTGACAAGTCCAAAATCTGTAATAAAGCATGTTGGCAAGCTGGTAACCCTTAGGCAAGAGTTGATCTGAGGGCCTGCGGTGTAACTCAGTGGTAGAGCACTTGCCTTGCAAGGCCCTGGGTTCAATCCCCACTACTGAAAAGAAAACATTAACCATC
Organism: Erethizon dorsatum; assembly: GCA_028451465.1. Lineage (NCBI taxonomy): Eukaryota > Metazoa > Chordata > Mammalia > Rodentia > Erethizontidae > Erethizon > Erethizon dorsatum. Next base: position 25,318,209 of record CM051838.1, on the reverse strand, counting down.
ACACAGGCCATCTCATTACACTGATTAATTTGAATATCTTTTTCTCTTTCACTTCCAAGCCATGAGGTGAGAGGCTTTGCTCTACCATGTGCCCAAAAGTAAGAGGACCAACCAACCATGGACTGAAACCTCCACAACCGTGAGCCAAAATAAACCTATTCTCTTTATAAATCAGGCATGTCAGATATTTATTAGAATGATAGAAAGCTAACTAGCACAGTTATAACTAGCAAATAGCATAATTTCTGTGGTCGTCCAATTGCAATAAAACATCACAAGTTTTGTCCAAACTGTAGTCTTTGCTCCCAGACCTTCCAAAATCATGAAGAAACTACCATTTAAATTTAATTTACATGAATAGTTTTCTTCATGATTAAACACTACTTATAGAGACAGCAATCTCATATACAACAGCTCTACCACTAAGAAAAAACCCTTGGTGGTTTGTGGATAATGTTTTGAAAACATTTATTTATAGCAAAGAGATGCCAGGAATAATGGTCCAATTAATAATTAAACAGAAAGCTTTTACTGCAAAAGGAACAAAGCTAAAATAAATAGGAACCATCAGAAACTTTCCAATATACAAATTCATAGAGCTTTTATTTAACTGAACAGTTATTACAATAATTACTAACAACCTACATCTTCCAAGCCCCTGGAGCGCCTGCCCTCTACATCTGAGAAAGCTGTTCCGGAGAACATAGCAATTCAGCCGGCGTGGGAAAAACTAAGAGCAATCGATGGGAAACTGTGGGGAAATGTGTGGGCAGGTGGGAAACACTCTGACTTGTTTTGTGTCATTACTTAGAGGGGAATGGATTTTTATAGCCATGAACTCATACATGCAAAACTACATTTTTATTTTTCTATGATTGTATTTAATTTCTGCCCTGAGCTTCTATTATTGCCTAATCACAGAAAGCTTAATTTAATTAATTTCATGACAAACTCGATCAAATCAATGACTACTCAGTCAACCAGGTTTTAGTCTTTCGACTGGGGAATTCAGTAAATCCAGGGACCCCCATTCCTCTTTTACCCAGGGGTATACTTGCCAGACAGCTTATGGAATAAACACCTGTATTTCAGCAAGGAGGCATCTGGCGCTTGGTGGTTCTCTACCTTCTTCAGGCTCCACCCAGATGTTCCTCATCTGGCTGGGTCTGTAGTGCTGATCATCTATTCCAGCTGTGGCTTTCCGACCAGCCATGACGGTTTCCTATCAGCATGCCTGGGGGTTACTGCTACTCCAGCCTGTCCTGTGCCCATCATGAGAACCTGGGGGAGACTTTCTAACGTTCTCCTGCTCGCCTCTGGGTCCATGGTTCTGCACTCCCTCAGGCTTCCAGCCTAGACTTCCCACACCCATAGGCATTTGCTGCTGCCACACGGTGGTAGAAGGGGGCTTCTCTGCTGAGATGGGGTGTCTCCCAGTCCTCACTTGGGAAGGTTAGGTTTGGTTTGGTTTGTAGTACTGGAAGTTGAACCCAGGGCCTTGGGCCTTTACACTAAGCTATAGCCCCAGACCCTTTTTTTTTTTTTGAGACAAGGTCTTGCCAAGTTGTCCAGGCTGGGCTCAAACTTGCAACCCTATTGCTTCCGCCCCCAGAGTGCTGGGATTACAGGCATGCGTCATCACACATGGATCAAGACTTTCTTTTTAACAAAAATTATTCTTTTTGTTTTGATTGTTGTCGTTGTTGTTGTTGTGTTGTTTGCAGTGCTGGGCATCAAACTCAGGGCCTCATGCATGCAAGGCAAGCACTCTGCCACTGAGCTACACTCCCAGTGCACATTACTCATATTTGGGCCGTACACCCCTCACCAGAAATAACAAAGCTCCACTGATGTAAGGAATAGAAGGTTTGGAATAAAGAGTGGAGAGAAACGTGATTCTGTCTTCCATGTCACTATGGTTCCACTGCTCTAACAGAAAGGCCATGCTTGTCCCAGTGGGCGATGGTGCATGCAGTGGGGTGACTTCCTTGGGTTTTAGCTCTGACAGCCTTCTACTTGCATGCCAGTCCCTTGTCTTCTCTCTAATTGCTCTTGGACAAGGTACTCAGCCTCTCAGGAATTCATGGGATTATTGAGAGTCATACGTGGATGACCCTTGTTATCCCCCAAAGCGCTGGTTCCCTAATCCAATTAGGCAAAATGTTAAAGTCTCCTTTGGCACAACTGTAACATAAAGTACAGTATAAAAGGCAAAAAATGAGAAAAGAAGGATAAAATGGAAAAAAATCTTTGTAAATAAGAAGGGAAGAGGGGCTGAAGGGAGGGGAGGACCTCAAGATGGCGGATGAGTAAGAAGCAGGCAGCAAAACTCTCTCTAAAAGTTACCATTGGAACACGGGAATATAGCGACCCAGAAAGCGCAGGAGGGGGGGAGATGCCTCCCCGAAACCCAGAAAAGTTCTGAAGCGCAATCTGGGACCCCCGGCACCAGTGACGGGTGACTTCCAACAAAGAAGACGGAAAGAAGGAGCAGACCGCGCGCGTGCACCTTCTAATATCCCGGGAGTTGGAGCGCCGGCGGAGGCTCAATTCTACGGACGCACGGTGGCAGCTGGCGCCCAGGGAGCCCCCACGGAGGATCCTGAGACAGCGGCGGGGCAGGGGAGCGGCGGAGAACGGCGCTGACCGGCGGTGAGTGTCTCTCAGCCACAGCTGCCCCGCGCCAGAGAGCGACCGGCCGGGCGCCATTGTGGGGGGTGTGGCGAAACTCAGAGCGGCTCGGAGGCTGCTCTGGGAACTTGTGCTCCGGACAGGGCAGCACGGGGCCTCTCAATTGAGCCCACGAAAGTGTGCTGAGGTCAGCAGGCGAACGAGACTAGACTCTCAGCCACACCTGTCCCGCGCCAGAGAGCGACTGGCCCGGCGCCATTGTGGGGGGCGTGGCGAAAAACCAGAGCGGCGGGAACCAGTGCAGGGAACCCGCGCTCCGGACAGCACGCTGAGCCTCTCAGGCCCACGGATCGTGAAAGGGCGGCGAGAGCGGAGGCGAGCTAGACTGGTCTATGCCTGAAAGTACGCGCCTCTGCTCACCACCCGCCAGAGGGCGCTCCTGGCTTACTGGGACGGACCTGCACAGAACAGGACTTTGTCACAAGGTACCTGCCTACAACAGAGTCAACACCTGGAACTGATTCTTTTTATATTTTTTATTTTTATTTTTATTTTTTATTTTTATTTTTATTTTTTTTCTCACTGATTTGTTTTTTTGTTCTGGCGAAGGGTTTTTTTTGTTTTTGTTTTGTTTTGTTTTGTTTTTTGGTGGGGTTTTATTTTTGATCTGTCTGTTTTATTGTTTTTATCTTTGTTTTTGTTTCTGTATGTGTATTTGCTCTTTCCTTCATTATTCTCTCTGGTTTTTTATATGAGTGTAAACAGCGCCTCTAACTTCTTTGTGATTGTGGTTGTGATCTGTTCCTCCTTTTATCCCTTCCTTCTCTTTTTACCACCTGTCCTCTGCACTAGTGTCCCAATTTTAGTGGGATCCCTCTTGGTCCTCTAACCTTACATCTAATTCCTTCTTCTTCTCCCAATACTCTATTTCCTCCTTAACTCATCTTAAATTTAAACTCCTCAAGGAAAAATTGACATACATAGGACTTGTATACTGCATATAATTTTTCTGGTGTGTTTTAGATTTTGTTATATAACCGCAACTCTATACAGCTAAAAGTGGTAAATAACTGGTTAGCTCAGTCTGTCATTTTTTAGGCTGTGTTTGATGCTTTAGTTAACATTATAGCCAAATGTGAAATAATTGTTCTAAACATCTTTCCTTCCTGATATTTCATGATTGAGATTGACTAAGGGACACAGAAAATACAGTGGCACAGTACCAAAGAATCAAGGACTGGGCCAAACAGGTAGCAACTTCGCATACCCAACGAATTGAAGAGGTAGGATCTGGCAGAAAGCTCAAAACCTAAAAGCAAGCTCCACTTGGAAGATACTGCAGAGAAGTAGTCATCTTCTAAAGATCTTAAACACTAGCAATAAAGTAACCTACTATAGGTAATTTGCAAACATCACCCCAGGAATTAAAGAAAGAAAAAATGAGACGACACTTAAACAAGATGCAACCACACACATCCAATTCACCAAAGGCAAACCTAGGGAGCAACGAGGTGGGACAATCCGAAAGCCACCCACCTGGCCTATCTGAAGTGGTAACAACAAAGCAACTGAATGAGGTTCTGGAAAAAATTAAAACAGAAATAATCTCACAGATAACTGCAGAGATAATGTCTACAATGAAGACCATGCTTAAGGACACTATGGCTGATACAGACAAAAAAATAGATGAACTTAAGAAAACTATAGAAACCATGAATGCTCAGCATAGGAAAGAAATGGAATCTATAAGGCAGATTCAAGCAGATATCCAAGAGATAAAAAATTCCATTGAAAGTATTTGTAGCAGAATAAGCCAATGCGAGGACAGGATCTCAGATATAGAAGACAGGCTTGCAATTAGTGATCATGAAATGGAAAAATTCTTAAAAATAGCAAGGGACCATGAAAAATCAATTCAGCAGCTGCTAGATGACTCAAAGATAAACAACTTAAGAATAATTGGAATAAATGAAAAAGCAGGAGATAGCATCAACGACATTAAAACCTTGTTCAAAGACATAATCAGGGAGAACTTTCCTGGAAGAGAAAAGGAATTTGACACCCCTATAAGTGAAGCTTTTAGAACACCAACTAGACATGATCAAAAAAAAACTTCAGCCAGACATATTATAGTCAAGATCCCAGAAATTCAACAGAAGGGCAGAATCTTAAAAGCTGTTAGGGAGAAGAGACAAATCACCTATGAAGGAAAACCCATCAGAATCACAGCTGACTTTTCAGCACAAACCCTCAATTCAAGAAGAGCTTGGAATGATGTATTGCAAGCTCTAAAGGAAAATAATTTTCAGCCCAGATTGATGTACCCTGCAAAACTATCTTTCAAAATTGATGGAGAAATAAAATACTTTCATGACAAAGAACATCTGAGAAAATTTATGACCACCAAACCAGCACTCCAAAACGTTCTGAAGGACATTCTAGAAAGAGATAGGAACCCCAACAGAAGGAATCCACCAGGCAGGGCAAATAATTAAATAGCCGGAAAGCGGAAAAACAAAGAGTGGGAACCAACAACAGGAAAATATCATGACAAGTCAATACATCTCAGTTTTAACCATCAATGTTAACGGTCTCAATTCACCAATCAAAAGGCACAGACTGGCGAAATGGATCAAGAAGCAAGATCCAACAATATGCTGTATACAAGAAACACATTTAATTCAGAAAGAAATTCATAGACTGAAAGTCAAAGGATGGAAAACAATACTCCATGCCACAGGAACCCAGAAAAAAGCAGGGGTAGCTATTCTTTTTGCAGACAAAGTGAACTTCAAGCCAAGAAGGATTCAGAGAGATAAAGACGGTCATTACATCCTTGTAAAGGGAACAATCCAAGAGGAAGAGATAACGATCATAAATATATATGCATCAAATACCAATGCACCCAGCTATATAAAACAAGTACTAAAGGACATGAAAAATCAAATAAGCACTAATACAATTATATTGGGAGATCTCAATACTCCACTGTCACAAAAAGATAGATCAACTGGACAGAAAATCAATAATGAAATAGTAGAACTGAACCAAACTTTTGAACAAATGGACTTAGTAGATGTCTACAGAGTGTTCCATCCCACAACATCAGAATACACATTTTTCTCAGCTGCACATGGGACGTTCTCCAAAATAGACCACATACTAGCTCATAAAACCTGCTTAAGTAAATGCAAAGGAATTGAAATTATCCCATGCATATTATCAGACCATAGTGCAATGAAATTGGAAATCAATGGCAAAAGATCCCACAAAAACTCCCTAAACACATGGAAATTAAACAGCATCCTCCTGAACAACCAATGGGTCACAGATGAAATTAAAGAAGAAATTAGTCACTTTCTACAACTGAATGATAATGACAGTACAACATACCGGAACTTATGGGATACAATGAAAGCAGTCCTAAGAGGGAAATTTATAGCATTAAACACTTATATCAGGAAAATAGAGCAAGTGCAAATAAACAACTTAAGGGTGAACCTCGAGCTTCTAGAAAAAGAAGAGCAGGTTAAGCCAAAAGCCCGTACAAGGGAGGAAATTATAAAGATCAGAGCAGAAATTAACGTATTGGAGAATAAAAAAACAATACAAAGAATCAATGAAGCAAAAAGTTGGTTCTTTGAAAGAATAAATAAGATTGACAAACCCTTATCCAACCTTATTAAAAAAAGAAAAGAAAAGACTCAAATCCATGCAATTGAAAATGAAAAGGGTGATATCACGACAGACCCTGCAGAAATCCAGAAGATCATCTATACCTATTTTGAAAATTTATATTCTACTAAGATGGAAAATGCAGAAGAAATGGACAGATTCCTAGATTCGTATGAATTACCAAAGCTGAATCAAGAAGATTTAAAAATCCTAAATAAACCAATATCAGCCAATGAAATTGAAGATGTAATTAAAAACCTCCCAACAAAGAAAAGCCCAGGCCCTGATGGATTCACTGCCGAATTCTACAAGAAATTTAGAGAAGACCTAACGCCCCTACTTCTCAAACTTTTCAATGAAATTGAAAGGGAAGCAATACTCCCAAATTCATTCCTGGAAGCAAGCATTACCCTGATACCAAAACCAGAGAAGGACCCAACTAAGAAAGAGAACTACAGGCCAATCTCCCTAATGAACATAGATGCAAAAATCCTTAATAAGATACTGGCAAACAGAATCCAACAAATCATCAAGAAGATTATACACCATGACCAAGTTGGATTCATCCCAGGGATGCAGGGATGGTTCAACATACGTAAATCAATAAATGTAATACAGCATATTAACAGAACCAAAGACAAAAATCACATGATCATCTCAATAGATGCAGAAAAAGCTTTTGACAAAGTCCAGCACCTTTTCATGATAAAAACCCTACAGAAAATTGGAATAGAGGGTCTTTATCTCAATCTGGTAAAAGCTATCTATGACAAACCAACAGCCAATATTATACTAAATGGCCAAAAACTGAAAGCCTTCCCTCTAAAATCAGGAACAAGACAAGGATGTCCACTGTCCCCACTCTTATTCAACATAGTTCTGGAAACTTTAGCCAGAGCGATTAGACAAGAGAAAGAAATAAAAGGAATAATGATTGGAAAGGAAGAAGTTAAATTATCATTATTTGCAGATGACATGATACTCTACACAGAAGACCCCAAAAACTCCACTAAAAAACTGCTAGATTTAATAAGCAAATTCAGTAGTGTAGCTGGATACAAAGTCAATACTCAAAAGTCAATAGCCTTCCTGTACACAAATAACAAACTTACTGAAAGAGAAATTAGGGAAACAATACCTTTCACAATAACATCCAAAAAAATGAAATACCTAGGAATCAACCTCACGAAGGATGTAAAAGACCTCTATACTGAAAACTACAGTACTCTGAAAAAGGAGATTGAAGAGGATATCAGAAAATGGAAAGATATCCCTTGCTCCTGGATAGGAAGAACCAATATAGTGAAAATGGCCATACTTCCAAAATTGTTATACAGATTTAATGCAATTCCAATCAAAATTCCAACAGCATATCTCACAGAATTAGAGAAAACAATCCTAAAATTCATTTGGAATCAGAAGAGACCTAGAATAGCAAAGGCAATTCTGGGCAACAAAGGCAAGGCAGGGGGCATCACAATCCCCGACTTGAAATTATACTATAAAGCTACTGTGATAAAAACAGTGTGGTACTGGCAAAAAAACAGACCTGAAGATCAATGGAACAGATTAGAAGATGCTGAAACAACCCCAGACATACTAAGCCACCTTATCTTTGACAAAGGTGCCAAACACATTCGCTGGAAGAAAGATAGCCTCTTTAATAAATGGTGCTGGAAAAACTGGCTCTACACATGCCGAAGATTAAAACTAGATCCATATCTTTCACCATGCACTAAACTAAATTCAAAATGGATCAGAGATCTAAATATTAAAACAGAAACATTAAATCTGCTGGAAGGTAGGATAGGTAAAACCCTTGGAGACATTGGTGTAGGCAAAGACTTTATGAATAAAAACTTAACTGCACGGGAACTATCCCAAAGAATCAATAACTGGGATCTCATCTTATTAAAAAGCTTTTGCACAGCAAGAGAAACCACCAACAGAGTGAAGAGACAACCCACAATGTGGGAAAAAATGTTTGCCAGCTGTTCCTCAGACAAAGGATTACTATCGAGAACATATAAAGAACTCAAAAAAATCAGACCTCCCAAATTTAAAGACCCACTCCAAAAATGGGCATCTGAGATGAATACACATTTCTCAGATGAAGAAATACTAATGGCAAATAAATATACAAAAAAATGTGCAACATCACTAGTCATTCGAGAGATGCAAATTAAAACAACACTGAGATACCATCTCACCCCAGAAAGAATGGCTACTATTAAGAAATCAACTAATAACAAATGCTGGAGGGGCTGTGGGGAAAAAGGAACCCTTCTTCACTGTTGGTGGGAGTGTCGACTGGTACAGCCACTGTGGAAGTCAGTGTGGAGATTCCTCAAAAAACTAGGATTGGAGGTCCCATTCAACCTATTCCCCTTCTGGGCACCTTCCCAGAAGAATTAAAAACATCGTACCACAGCGATATATGTGCACCCATGTTTATAGCAGCACAATTTGTAATAGCCAGATCTTGGAAACAACCCAAATGCCTATCAACTGAGGAATGGATAAGAAAGATGTGGTATTTTTATACAATGGAGTACTATTCAGCCATAAAGAAGGATAAACTGGAGACTTTTATAGGTAAATGGATGCAACTCGAGAAAATACTCATAAGTGAAATAAACCAGAAGCACATGTGTAAGCATCGTATTATCTCTCTAGTATGAGAAACTGAAAGAGTAAATAAGATCCAAAATGTACAATAGACATGGTGAATCAAAAAGAAACTGGTCAAAAGGAAAGAGAGACTGGAATAGGGAAAAGAAAGAAGGGAAAGGGAAAAAAATTGTATATATATATATATAAGATGGTTAAGATAGATACACTACCATTTTTACTTAGTTCATTGAAGAGTAAGGTTTGTGCCAATAATGTTTGGACAATTGAATGCTAATGTCTGGTGTCCTGAATAACTAACTTAAAGATAGTAATACGTAATGTATTAACCATTGTTACCCTCCTATTATGTTTGTTTGAAAATTTGTTCTTCTTTTGATTTGTTTTGTTTTTTCTTCTCTTTAAAATAAAAAAAAAAAAAAAAAAAAAAAAAAAAAAGAGGGGCTGAAGGGAGGGGAGGGGTGCAGGGAAAAAAAGAGGTACCAAGATACATCATGCACAGGTACAAATTCCCTATGATGTATGTTGATCAATATGTGTATCTAAACTGTATCAATAAACTTAGTAATGATAAAAAAGCTAAATTTCTTTGTAGATTAAATGGTAAGATAATTGTAATAGAACAATCACTTATCCACGACAATTTAAAAACCTGCGTATTCAGGACTGGGCAAGCTCTAAGACCAACCCCCCACTACCCCCAGCTCCTTCCCACACAAACGCACACACATTACATCTGCTCTGTCATTCTACTTCATCCGTAACAGTAAAATCTACCTACAGTGCTGAGTTCCTACACAGCAAAGCTTTTAAAGATTGGCTGGTCACACCAAAAAAAAAACAAACTCTGAGCTGGGTGTGACCGGCACACACCTGTCACCCCAGAGTTCTCGGAGACTGAGACGGGAGGTTTGAAAGTTGGAGCCCAGGAGACATAGTTCAGTATGAAGGCCCTGGGTTCCAATCTCAGTACTGAGAGGGGAAAAGAGGAAAAACAGACTTCTTTCTTAAAACCCAAACCCAAAACATGTTATACCCTCTATGGCAGCTAAGTGCAAGAGAAACAAAAATGCAAAAATGTTGCTGTATGAGTATTGAGTATTCAAAATCTTTTCCTTCCTCTCTTTCTGCTCCTTACTGTTAGTTCAGAGTAACGAAAAAGGAGAGAGTCTAATGTGAAACAGGTACCCCTGTACAAAAAGTAGTAGCTGAAAAAGGAAGCAAAAAAAAAGAACAAGATTACTGAAGCTGCTATGAGAGAGTTGGGCAAATTTTAAGAGAAAGGAGAAGGTTTGAGATTAACCATGCAAAGATTTTGGGGTGAGGGCAGGTTTGAGACAGCTTGGCCTTAAACTCACTATGGAACCCAGGCTGGCCTCAAAATCATGGTGACACTCCTGCCTCAGCCTCCTGAGTGCTGGGATTACAGATGTGCATCGCTACACCCAGACAGACCATGCAAAGATACTACTCAAAGCTGAAGAAGCAGGATTTTAAGTAATATTGAAGGATGCTATGAGTGTATTTTTGTGAGGATGTAATAAAGGTTTGAATTATTTTTAAATTTAAAAAAAAAAAATGAAAGCTGGAGCCCAGCCTGAGCAAATTGGTGATTTAGCAAAACCCTGTCTCAAAATAATAGAAAGAAAGAAAGAAAGAAAGAAAGAAAGAAAGAAAGAAAGAAAGAAAGAAAGAAAGAAAGAAGAAAGAAAAGAAAGAAAGAAAAGAAAGAAAGAAAGAAAGAAAAGAAAGAAAGAAAGAAGAAAAGAAAGAAAAGAAAGAAAAGAAAGAAAGAAAGAAAAGAAAGAAAAGAAAGAAAAAGAAAGAAAAAGAAAGAAAGAAAGAAAGAGAAAGAAAGAAAGGAAGAAAGAAAGAAAGAAAGAAAGAAAGAAAGAAAGAAAGAAAGAAAGAAAGAAAGAAGGTTTGTTTTACTTTGGGTTTTTTTGTTTTGTTTTGGTGTTTCATTTTGTTTTGTTTTTTGGTGTTTTTGTTTTTTGTTTTTTGTGGTTTGTTTTTGTTTTTGTTTTTGTTTTGAGAGAGGGTCTCACTATGTAGTCCAGGCTGGCCTTGAACTCACTATGTAGCCCAGGCTGGCCTTGCACTCACTGGGATCCTCCTGCCTCAGCCTCCTGAGTGCTGGGATTACAGGCATGAGCCACCACACCCGGTGTATAAATAACAGTTTTATAAATGGGTTAATTCCACCTGATAGGGCAGCCTTTAGCTTCTCCTTCCAGAGCTTTTCCAAGACCCTCAGCCACATGTCACCCAACCCCATCCTTCAGCCTTTATCCCCCATTCTATTTCTACCCCTTCAACTGACTTTGCTAGAGTTTCAAGAGATATTTTAATAGTGGTCTATTAGAGACCAAAAACATTCAAACTCTAAGGAACTAGGCTGATGCTGGGATTTGAGGGAACGTAGCAGGGTGTGGAGGGGAAAGCGTTCTTGCACGAGCTCAGCTGTCACCGCGTAGTGGACTGAGGAAGCCTGCTCACGCAGGATAACGCTTCACGTTCAGTGAGGACAGCTGAGAACGGTGAGTGCGTCTGACCCTCACAAGACCACAGCCGAGAGCCCCTGGGAAGGGCGAGGGGAGTGCACGTCCTGGTGCCGGGAAGGCTCGGGTCTGCCTGGCTAGCTGAGAGAGGGAGGTGCTGCTCGGAGCGGAGACCAGGTCCTGAAATGGTGTGGAAGGCAAACGTCACTCACCAGGGCTGGCTTGGCTCTCACAGCAGGCAGTAGACTGTCGGTGCTGCGGTCCCCATGGTTCTGTAAGCGTTTTGTGTTCCCCAAGCTACTAAACTCATTCTACCTGGGACCCCTCCTGACGGCTTGTTGTCCAACATGAGGGGTTCAGGATTTAGAAAACGTCTCGAACAATAGCCTCCTTCCCACTTGTTATAGGGAGGAAATATTACCTACACGTGGATTTAGTACAATGGTTCTCCAGTTCTTTATTTTTGGGTCTAAAATAAGTAGATATTTATTTTCCTGTACAAATTCCCAAATGCTCAAGTCATGAGAGTTCTTCCAGATGTTTTTGTTAGAGGGCCAGTGTATTCAAAGGGAAAACTTTTCATTACAAGAACGACTGACAAATACCAAGGAAATAATATGTAAACAGCAAGGGATCTGTGGCAACTTTGTCAAGAACTGCCGCATGGTATTTTTTAAATAAATGTTTTGTTAATCTTTCTGGTCCTTTCAAACTTTCTATACAGACTTCTTTGTATGGTGCAGCACATCCTCCAGTGTTAATGGGACATAAACTTGCTACCAATTTTAGATACTGAGTCATTATTAAAATCCTTAACAAAGGGCCGGTGATATAACTCAGCAGCATAAGCACCTGCCTGGCAAGCGCAAGGTCCTGAGTTCGACTCCTGGTACCCGCATATTAAAAAAAAATCCTTAACAAAATACAATAAATCTTTAACTTGCTAGCAAAAAAAACACACACACACAAAAACAAATGGATAAAGGATCTCAGAATCACATGACCAGATAAAACTTCATGACAGTTACTTAGCTACCTCTCTTTGATCTAGCCAAGGGATACTTTGAACAGGACAGGTGACTGTCAGTGTGTAGCCAACTCCAGTGTCCGCCTACCCGAGGGACGTTCTCACCTCCGCGTGGACTCCCACGATGCAACTGGTGAGGCTCACCACCTGGAGTTAGCGCAGGCGTCGCGGGATGGGGGCGCAGTCCTCCACAAAAACCCTTCATGAGGGACACTGGCCATAAGCCCCAGTTCCCAGGCTACCCGTACTTCTGTCCAACTGGCTAAGAACCTGAGGATTCCGCTCATCTGTCCCAACGATTTGATAGCACGACACACAGGACTGAGGGAAGCACTATGTTCATGTCTAGACTCTTATTATAAAGAATACAAATCTGCACCAACCAAAGGAAGAGACCTGCAGGGTGAGGTCTGAGAGAGCCCCAAATACGGGACTCCCAGGTCCTCTCCCTGTGGGATCGGGGTGTGTTAACCTCCAGCCCATCGGGGGTTCACCAACTGGGAAGCTCACTGAAGCTTCAGTGTCCAGAGTTTTTATTGGGTTTGCATCATATAGGCTTGCTTAATTGAATCTCTGGCTGAATTTGATCTCCGGCCTCCTCTCTTCTATGCAGGTCACAGCTTCAGCCTACTAATCATGTGTTTGGTCTTTCCAGCCTGGCCAGCCCCCATCCTCAAACATATCTAGGGTCCCAACATGAGTCACCCCATTAGCACAAACTGGGGTTTGGCGTAAGGGGCTCGTAATGAATAATTGATATTCCTATTACTGAGTAAATTCCAAGGGTTTAAAATCTTTGTCTCAGGAACTTAGAGCAAGATCAAGACAATTTCTCTATTATACACCACCCTCTTATGGTATTTAAGAAAATGCACAGAGAGACTCTTAAAATGTGTCTTACAAAACGTGTAGACTGCTTTATTTTATTCCTTCTAGGTATCATTTTACAGTGAAATTACTTCTTATTCATGATCCTAGAGTAGATATTAGCCAGCATTAAATCATCAAGTTACTTCTTATTAAAATTTTAAGAAAAATGTCAAGCAGTCTTTTATTATACCATTATATGATTTTTATTTCTCCTTTGAACAATTCAGAAAACTTTTCAATCACTTGAAGATAAAAATGTCCCTTTCGGTAATGATATTTCTTCCATTTTTCTCAGAACTAAAATGAACCAAATTGTCTGATGTAATTCACACTCTTAAAGAGAAACAATGGTGTGAAATGAGTTCTTAACTTGACTGATTACACAGAGAAATCATAAGTCCTTAATTATAAATAATAAAAAAAAACTTTCCTGGCATTGACAATAACACTTATTTATATCATCTTAAGTTGACCCAATTTTGTACTTCATTATGGATAAGGACCCAATCCATAGAGCTGGCTAAAGAAAAAGTAGTTATCTCAAATAACATGGAGTGGTATTAAAGATGCATAATTGGACCAGTTCTGTCATGACCAATTTAAAGAGAACACATCGTGCTCATTTCTTTTATTGTGATTTCTAAGCTGGAGAAATTTCACCCAAGGTTCTTGGGCCAGCATCTAGACGTGGTCTGCAGAGTTCCTATTAAGTTCCTGAAGTGATATATAAAATATTATACATTTTCATTGAGAGAGAATGTATCGTTTTTCTTAGATTCCCCAAATCTAAATCCATGACCTTTATTTATTTATTTTTTTTTTTTGTGGGTACCGGGGGGTCGACCTCAGGACCTCTCGCGCCAGCAGGCGCCCGTGCCGCTGAGCGATATCACGGGCCCCTTTTTTGTATGTGGGTTCCGGGAGTCGAACTCGGGCCCTCACGCTTGCAAGGCAGGCGCTTAAACCGCTGAGCCATCTCACCGGCCCTAAATCCATGACCTTTAAAAAGCCCTAAGAATCACTTTTGTAAATGGGCCCACTTTTATGGGACAACTGTTGGGTCGTTCCTTGAAACTTTCTTTTTTTTTTTTGAGACAGGGTCTTGCTGTATATTCTAGGCTGGCCTTGAACTCACTACTCACTAGGTAGCCTGGGCTGGCCTCGAACTCGCGGCAATCCTCCTAACTCAGCCTGGATCACACGTGTGTGCCGCCTTAAAGTTTTCAAAGCATCCAAGTTAAAATGTCTACCTTCATAACCCAATGGCCTGACACTGGGCGTTCCCAACTCCTACAGCCTTCCCATGGAATTTATTTTCCAAAATAAGCTGACTGGAGCCTCTGTCCTTCATGGTGTCCACAGCCCTCCCTTGTACTTCGGAGAACTCCTGGTGGGGAGTGCTTGTGTTTCTCCTGGTCACTGGATTTCCCACTCCACTCGCTTCCTGTTGGAACAATGCAACATGGAAAGCGTCCCTGCTTCCTTTATCCTCCAAAGAACTCCTAACACAGAATGGTTGTACATAATAGGAGTTCGCTGAGGGATTAGAAACGCTGAGAGAGGTCATAGAGTAAGCATGTTTCTAACTTTGCAAACTTGATTCTCCTACACACACAGACTGTGGCCGTGCCTTATTCCAGAGGGTACAGTAATATGCCCAAGTGCCCCTGCCTTGGCCTCCTGCATCTCTCTTGTCCCTGCCCCTCACGAGGAGTCCTCTTCCTGGGAACATGTTCCTCAAATACAAACCAGCCACTCTGTGGCCAACACCTCCAACACCACAGCCTGCTTTATAAGGTGTTCAGACTCCAAGATACTTATTCCTCTCCCTTAATCGGCGCACAGCTAATTCCCGACAAGTAGGAGCAATCCCTTCACTCCAGAGCCTGCTGAATTCTTCAAACTGGCCAATCCTTTTTATTTTTTAGCACACGTTTGCAGTACGAAATGATTACATTCCTCACGGGGAGTTGGTGCATGGATGCAGCACATCTGAATTCTGTTTCCATTCCCTTCCTATCCTCTCTCCACCTCTCAGTCCCCTTCCCTTTTGCAAAAGACTCATGTCCCTCTTTCCTAGTAGCTTTCTTTTATTTTTCAAATTAGTCCCTCCTAGGAGTGCTTAGCCTGACTCTCCATACCTTCCAGAAGTGCCCACAATGAAGGCTCTCACCCCTCTCCTCTCTCTTTTGCTGCCTGGCAACCAGCCGTCCTTGTGCCCACCTTGGTGTGAGCCCTGTTCTCTCATCTCAGGAACTGGGAGTAATAAATTACCTTTTCCCTGGCAGCTATTTCCTGACCTAGTGGACTTACTATGCCTCGAATTTTCTACTAATATACTATATTTTAGAACAGATCACAATAGGGCACTGAACAGGAATCAACTCACGATTCAAAACTAGATATCACTGCTGGGCGTGGTGGTGCATGCCTGTAATCCCAGCACTCAGGAGCCTGAGGCAGGAGGATCCCAGTGAGGTCAAGGCCAGCCTGGGCTACATAGCAAGACCCTGTCTCAAAAAAAATAAAATAAAATAAAATAAAAACTAGATATCACTGACCCTCAGATGTCCCCCGGTAGAAAATCTCTTAGCAGCTATATTTGTGTAGGGCTCTTCTTTCCCCTGAGACCATTACTCCCCGTGGCTTCTTTTCTTCTCATCCTTGGACCTCCCCACACCCTTCTTTGGGTGACAAAAGGATTTAGGGATGCTCCTATTAATATTTTATTAGGACGGCTTCATTTTCCCTTTTGCAACGTTTACCAATCTAGGATCTCCGTGACCAAAACAGCCAGTAAGATTTTTCCGAACGAGTCACGTGCCTCTGAGATAAATGCTGCTATTCCCTATAGGTGGACTGTAGTGACAACTTAATATTTTAAAACAAATTTTCTTCCCATCAACCATGTATAATAAACATGAAGCAATCTATGTAGGGAGACTCCTAAACACATTATCAATTTAAAATGTGAACAGTTTAGAACTTATCATATAAACATTATTAAATTATTTAGTTTATAGCAAAATTATTATATAAGAATTAATGATTCTTATATATCAACAATAAACAGTACAAAATAAAATGGAAAGTATTTCCATTAACAATAATCACAAAATTGCAGTATACCTAAGAATAGTCTTAACAAAGAAAGCAGAGGACCTATACTAACAAGCTCAAAACTCTATGGAGGGCATAATTATTTAAACCTGAATAAAAGATATGATGTACACTATTATAATGCTTAAATGAATAATCTAAATATCATAATTATATCAATTCTGCCAGTTAGTGGATAAGTCTAATATGATGTAAAATAAATTCCAAAAGCATTTGAGATTAGACAAAGAAAACCAGATAAACTATTTTAAGATTTACTAGAAAGGACAAACATGCAGAAATATCTAGGAAAAATTTCCAAAGAGGAGAATAATGGGGGGAAATATAGACTAAAACTGTCACTAAAGGTATTATAAAACCGCATCTCAGATAATGTACCAGTGATCACAGCAGCATTATTCAAAATAGGCAAAAATAGAAACAATTCCATTGCCTATTGACAGGTGAATTGATAAACAAAATGTGATCTATACATACTAAAGAATATATTCAGCCATAAAAAATGAGTGAAATTTTGATATATGCTATGAGAACTTGGAACCTTGAGAATGTGATGCTAAGTGAAATAAACTAGAAGCAGAAGGACAAATATTGTGTAATTCCACTTAGGTATCTAGAATAGATCCATAGAGAGGGAGAACAGAGGTTGCCAGGGCTGGGCAGACGGAAAGAAGGAGCCGTTCTTTGATAGGCAGGGAGCTTCTGGAAATGGTTGATGATGATGGCTATGAATGTGCGTATGCCTTAAACCTTAGATATTATCTTAGATCTTAAATATTCTATGTGCTCGCCACAAAGCAAAACAAGAATGGTAAGCAGGTGTTGTGGCTGTGTCTAGATGTCCCCCCCGAAGCCTCATGTGTTTAGGTGGGGCTTTCCAGAGGTGGCTGATGCTGGGATCAAGGACGTGATGCTGACACTGATTCACAGTGCGATGCTAGGATTAAGGGTGAGAGTGATACCGCCCTCAGGGTGGGCAGCCTGTGTAAACTATAGGAGATGGGAAGAAGGCTGCCATTGTTGCTTGTTGCTTGCTGTTTGTTGCCTTCTCTGTGATGACGCCCTGCCTTGCAGCCAGACAACTATGAACTAAAACCTCTACAAACTGAGAGCTACCATAAACCTTCCCTCCTTTCGCTTTGGGCGTTGGGTGTTCTGTCTCAGCAACAAGAAAACTAAGTGAGTTGGTGGATATGTTAACCAATTTGATTGTAGTAATCATTTCATAAGATATATGTGTATCAATTCATCACATTGTACACCTTACACCATATTGTTTGTCAGTTATACCTCAATAAGGGGAAAATAACAATAGGGATTTGCCTACAACATAGGAGTATTGTGAGTACTAAAATTAAGTGTGTTCTATGGCTATCATAGCAAATTCTTCATAAACACAAATACCCTTGTACTTTCTCTCCTTCTTTAATTTTACAACCTGTCAGGTACATAACTAAACACCTCAAGATTTAATTGTACATCTGGAAACTATGTATTACATGATCTTTAAAATCATGTCCACCCCTACCACTCTTTGATTCAATATGAACACCCTGAATACTGTCCCTGAAGAAAGGGAGTCATGCCGGGCGCGGTGGTGCACACCTGTGATTCCAGCACTCAGGAGGCTGAGACAGGAGGATCACCAGGAGCTTGAGGCCAGCCTGGGCTACATAGTGAACTCAAGGCCAGCCTGAACTACACAGCGAGATTCTCCTCAAAAAACGGGGAGGGTGGTCACAATACATTCCAGTTGCTAAACTGGATCTGGTACCTGAAGGAGCCCAAATTGTGGAAGTAATACAGAAAATACTAATTGGGAATAACATCAAACTTCAAATATTCTATTAGGGGAGAAGAAAGAGAAGTTAGTGTCAGAGCATAGATATCTTAAAGAAAGGACCATCATTAAAATAAAGTTACTCGGGCCGGTGAGATAGCTCAGTGGCATAAGCACCTGCCTGGCAAGCACGAGGCCCTGAGTTTGACTCCCGGTACCCACATACGAAAAAAGGGCCGGTGATATCGCTCAGTGGCACGGGCTCCTGCTGGTGCATGAGCTCCTGAGGTCAACCCCCAGTACCCACAAAAAAATAAAATAAAATAAAAAATAAAATAAATAAAGTTACTCATCAACAATGGTAGGATTTTGTAAATATAATACCTCAATTGCATCAAAACTGTCCTTATAAAAAAAAGGGGGGGAAAAACCTTTTTCTCCTCCTCCAGTCAGCTGAGAGGATAGCTGTCACTCATGACAGTAGCATTTATTCACTGAACCGTTGTCCTTCTCAAGAGATGGTTTTTCATCCCAACAAAAATAACTATCAATCACTGGCTCTATGAATACCTCCTCCACTGTTTTGTTCACAGGATGAATGACAGATTTCAGAGCATTTTTTTTAATACAAGCAAAAGTTACCATGACCCTGAAGTGATCAGTATTATAAATGAAAGCCGTTGCTTTTTAAACTTCAATTTTCGGGTAACCATGCAGTTCTAATGAAGGGTCCCAATTCTCCTAAACAAATCATGTCCTTCACAAGTAATGGGAAGGGGAGAATTTCACAGAGAATGGTAAATCCAGTGATACTTAAAGTTTATTTAGATACCACCACGTATATAACTTAAAAACTAAGAAAAAATATTACGCTAGCATTTATTTTTGTAGCTCTTCTATAGCAACTATGATCACGGTGTTGAAAACATTTTACACATTTCCGGGTTTCTAAAGGAAAAAAAATATGTAACAAAGAAATACTTTTTTCTCTTTTCTTGTTAAAGAATTATTTTTCTTCAAACTTTCATGTATGCTCTAATCTAACATTCAGTTTTCGCTTGTTAACATGCATGGTAGCCTTAAGCTCTCTGTTTCTGTGTTTGCACATGGAATCATGTCACTCACCACACACCCTTGCTACTACTTGCCCAGCTAATTGTCTAACCAGAAAAACACAATCTTGAAAATAGAGCCTATCGTTAGTTGTCTCCATAAGTAAACAGATGATTTTTACCTTTTTTTAATTGTTATTTTTATCAGTACGTTTGCAGTACATAATGATTCCATTCATCACAGGGAGTCGATTCATGCATGTGTGTAACACGTCTTAATTCTTTTTATATCCCATCCCCTCTTCCACCTCCCCAAATAAACTGTTAAAAAGAAACTTAGTGATTAAGTCCCTTGAAGAGGAATATACAAATACTCATAAAATGTAAAATATAGCATGTCCACAGGACAAATTTTTATGTAATTCTTTAATGTCAGACTTGTGATCCAAAACTTCTAATGTGATTTTAAATGTTGCAAAGTGAAGGTCAGTAGTTCCTGAAATAGCTGCTAGAGCAAAGATAAAGCACCAAGATGGTATCACAGTGGACAATTCCATCATCTCTTTAACAAAAATGTTAAAATTTCTGTTCTGTATCTTCGAATTCCAGGAATGAAAATCGCATCTGACATTAAATAGGAGCTTTGTTCACGTATATATCATATTATTAAGTAAGAAATTGAAATCAACTTAAATGGCTTTCAGGATCTTCTGCGCTTTATCATTTTGCAATGCACGGAGCAAGGTGATTGGAGCTGGGGGTGTGGCTTGATGATAGAGCTCATGCTTATCGTGCACAAGGTCCAGGCTCCATTCCCAACACCAAAAAAAACCAAAACGAAAGGAAACAAACCCACAGGTAATCACAGACTGTCAGAATAGAAGGGACCTTAGATTGGAGGTATCCACTCTAAATGGTTTGTTGGCATAACAAATTACATCCCTACAAAAGCTTAACAAAAAATTTGGTTGCCAGTTATATACAGACCACTTCTGCCTGAACCTAATTGCTCCTGGGGACAAACATCAGCGATCCAAATTCTCTCCATACAATTATCTCCCTAAGCTGTGCGCGCGCTCCAGCAGTACGGTGCAGCACCGCCACCTAGTGGCCCTTTTGAAGGACTTGCTTGCTGTCAAAACCACAGCATTCCAGGGTTGGTGACCTTTTATTTCATTGTATTTTATTTAAACCACCAGGACCAAGGTATGGTCTTAAAACCACTTCTACCTTATTACAGTAAATTCTCTGATTCAAAGATTATAGTCCATCTAAAACTAGGAGCCATCTATTATAAAGTCAGCTGGGACCAGAAACAATTTACACTATGGAGCAGCACAACCTCCATCTTCACACCTTTCACTTTATTTATTTTTTTGTTGGTTTTTTTGGTTTTTTTTTTTTTTTTTTTTTTTTGAGACAGGGCTCGCTATGTAGTTCAGGCTAGACTTGGACTCACTATGTAGCCCAGGCTGGCCTGGAACTTGCAACAATCCTCCTGTCTCAGCCTCCCGAGTGCTGTGATTACAGGTGTGCGCCACCACGCCTAGCACATCTTTCACTTTAAATAAACATATCAGTTATTTAAACTGCTCTGTTTTTTTTCCTTCACTGCTTCCTATATAAAAAAGAGGCCAAAATGGAATTTACAGTAGCAATGTGATATGCACCCTTTTACAGAAAGCTTCATGAGACAGAGAAGTGAACAAAAATTGAAATAGGAACCGCAGCATTTATTTGCCATTACCCCTGGGGTGATGGCCCATGAGAAAGACCACAAACGTAACAACCTCTCACTGGAGTAATGTAAAAGTGGATTTGTTCATTTCAGAGAGAAAACTACTAGAAGTACTTAAGGTAGTACCTTACAAGGAGCTCATTACTAAGCAGAAAACTCAATGAATCATGCCTGGGTTTAAAAACAAAACCATAGGTACAGCAGCCCTGCTGCAACCAGAGGGTCTCTCTGTCCAGGCACATATGACATTTTCAGACAACTGCTAACAACTCCTTGATTAGGCTAAGACACCTGTTGTTGAACGTTCCCCGAGTTCATAAAAAGAAGAATATAAAACTGGATCTGAATTCTACAAGAGGAGAAAGTTGGAGAAACTCCCTTGTAGTCCTGGGCTATTCTGTCCTTCTGCATTTCACAGAAGGACAGGGCGCGGCCTATCACCCTGGTCCAGAATGAGATTCCCTAGGCGCCCGTCCTTATTATTCTCAGAAAGTCAGAGATCATTCTTGGCTATCATGAATACCACTACAATGAACACTGAAGTCCCAACATCTTTTTGGCACATTGATTTCAATTACTTTTGATATCTACCCACTAGTAATTCTATTTTTAGTTTTTCAAGGAATCTCCACACTATTTTTCAAGACAGCTACACAAATTAACAATACCAACAGTTTATCCTACTTTGAATATTAATGTATGCAGGTATTAAGACATCACACTGGCCAGGCATGATGGAGCACATCTGTAATCCCAGCTACTCAGGAGGCTGAGGCAGGAAGATCACAAGTTCAAAGTCAGCATGGACAATTTAGCAAGATCTTGTCTCAAAATAAAATTTGGAAAGGGATGGGGATTTAATCCAGTAGTAAACTACTTGCCTACTGTGCTCGAAGCCCTGGGTTCAATCCCCAGCATTAGGGGAGGAAAAAGACATCACATTGTCTTTTTTTTTTTTTTTTTTTTTTTTGTCTATTGAAAATAAAGTAAAAGGCTGAGGGTGTAACTCAGTGATAGAGTACTGCTTAGCACGCATGAGGCTGTGACTTCAATTTCCAACACCAAAATAATATTTTAAAATTTTTAAAAAGAAAAAGAAAAAAACACAAGACCTGAAGAAAAGAAATGGAAGTGATAGGTCAGAAATATAAAGCATAGCCTGAATTATAAATGTCACTAAATGGTTAGCTAAGAAAAACTGAAAAAAATCTTAGATCATTTGTCAGTGCAGAAGTCACTAATACAGGCCAGGTGTGGTGGTACATGCCTGTAATCCCAGCCCTCAGGAGGCTGAGGCAGGAGGATCCCAGTGAGTTCAAGGCCAGCCTGGGCTACATAGAGTCTAAGGCCAGCCTGGATTACATAGCAAGACCCTGTCCCAAAAAAACAAAAAAGAAAAAAAGAAGAAGTTAGTAATACAAGTGTGAATATTCAATTCTAGAAGCAATTTCTGTAGTTGACACCGGTGCTAAAGAGAAGCGAAGTAGCCGTGGACAACAGCAACTCGAAACAGGAACCGGAGGAGAAAGGGTTTTGGGTTTCAGCATCCATCTCCCCTCCCGGTTTTCTTAGTCACATTAGCAAGAAGCTCTCGCCTGTTGCAAATTAGCTGGGAAGCACATCTTTCTTCGGTAGCATCTAAGTGAGACGTTTGCTTCGGTTTCCTTTGGAAGGAAAGGGTTTTTCAAGAGAATTTGAACAATTATAGCCTCTTTCTGAAAATTGTCGTTAGTTTATAAAAAAAGAACCACACAAAGTCTGGGGAGCTCACTTGGGCCAAAGAGATCAGAATTTCAGAATAAAAATCAGAAAACTGCCAGCATTGTTAGGCCCAAGGGGCCCCAAATGCGGTCATTCTCTCTCAGTACCCTTCTTTGCCCTACAGTGATAATTTCTAAGTGTTCTCTCATTAGCATTCCTTCTTTCAGTCATGACACCTGGTAAGAATACACATTCTGCTTTCAATTCGCCATTTTCCTTCTGAAGTTTTTAAATGCTCCCCATCATTGTCCTCCCCGACACCTGCCCATTTTCCCTCATGCCGTAATGAGGTGCCAGATTTCCCTTCCTCGGCTTGAAAGATTAGAGGAGCAGGCTGGGAAGAGGAGGCCCCAGAGCACACAGCCTGCAGTGCGCAACACTTTTTATCCTGAGTGGACGTCAGGTCTCGCCATTTGTGCACTTATTACAGCAGGGAACAGCGGCTGATTCAGTGTCAAGCAGCTGAATCTTTAGATGTTGGACCCATCCAGGGTCTTCTTTTATACAACAAAGCCAGGGACCTGGTTGCTAAGGATACCTTTTCACCCCAGCCCCGGCAAGCAGAGACCCTGATAAAAGGTGAGGGCCGCTGAACGGAATCCTCCCGGGAGGCTGCCTGATTCCTGTCGGCTTTCTTACACCTGAGTATGGTTCTAAAAAGACGTTGCATTTTGTAATGGTATTTCAAGCCCAGGTTCTTGGAATATCATTCCAGGAATCTCAGAAATCAATCTCAATAAAAAATCAAATTCCACAGCCAAGCCTGCAAAACTGGAATTGCTGCAGCTAGTGTTAGAAAGTTCCGAATTTGTACACGGTTCCAGGAGAAGTAGAAATGGGCAGAGCCCACCAGACAGCCGGCCTGGAAACCCACCGCCAGCTACCCGCTGCCAGCTGAGCCTCCTTTCCTGCTGCCCACCCACGGCCTAAGACACCATTTCACACAAAGTGGAGGGGAGGAGGAGGAGTCGCTGGGACGCTAATTGTGTGTGTATGTGTTATGTGGACTTTATTTATTAGAAAATAACTCTGAGGGGCCGGTGAGATGGCTCAGCGGCATAAGCGCCTGCCCGGCAAGCGCGAGGGCCCGAGTTCGACTCCTGGAACCCACATACGAAAAAAGGGCCGGTGATATCGCTCAGCGGCACAGGCACCTGCTGGCGCGCGAGATCCTGAGGTCAACCCCCAGTACCCACAAAAAAAAAAAGAAAGAAAATAACTCTGAAAAGCCTAAAAGGTATTTTATGGTTTGGATCTAGAGTGTCCCCCCAAAGCCTTGTGTGTTCGTAGGTGGAGCTCTTGGAAGGTGTTGGGGTCACAGGGTGCTACGGTGTACTCCTGAGTGGGTCCCCAGTGAATGTGCCATAAGAGTCGGGGTCCCACTAAGGTGGCCAGACTGGACTCGAGGAAGCATCCCATTGAATCTAAAGCTTCATCATTTGTGACTTCCCGTGTTAAGTCAGAAAGCAGATCTGAGCTACTACGCTGGTAACAGGCTCTGATTCTCTAAGGGAAAGAAGATCGCTGCTCTGTAACCAAGGCAGGAAAGTGTGTATGGCGCTCGGGTCACTGGGCTTGGGTGGTTTCCAAGCACAGCAGTCACACTTGGCAAGAACCCACACATCCGGGGCACAGGCTCCTCGCAGGGAAAGGCCTGAGTTTATCACCAGGCAAGCAAGCTGGGCCAGTGGAAAGAGGAAAACGGTGAAACTGGGTACCACCTGAGACAAAGGAAGCTGTAACCTGAACTTCCCACCATCCTAAGCCTAGTTTTTTAGCAATTGTGACTGGCCAACCTAGAATTGGTAACAAGATGCTGGAGAGCTAGTTGTGGGGCACGGATGGACCTGAGAAGTCCAAGCAGTGAGCAATAGCAAGGCCCATGATGAGGCACCCTTGTCTCCTGTCTCCTGCATTCCCTTCAACTTTGTCACCTGCCGGAGATGGGTGCAGTGGCATGTGCCTGTAATCCCAGCACTTGGGAGGCTGATACAGGAGGATCACTGCAAGACAGAGGCCGGCCAGAGCGCCAATCTCCACAGTCAACTCATTTTTATTAGCCAGCAAGAAGCACAGGGGGATGGTGTCAAGAGTCACTTGTGACACAGTCGAGGGAGATTTTGGAAAATAAGGAGCAGGTGTAACTTCAAAAGAGGTAATGGTTAAAAGGGCAATAATCCCCTCTCTACACCCAGATGCCTGTACAAGTTAATAGGGCACTAGCTTTCTTTCTATTGTCCTCAGCGGATGTTATCCTGCCCTGGAAGCACAGTGGTCAGCATCTGGGCCCCCCACCAACCTTTCCACAGCCTGGTCCCCGATAAAGCACTGCTGCCATATTGTTTCTAGATTCAGTTGTCTTGAGGTATAATTTATATACTATAAAATTCACTCATCTGTAGTGTACCATTAAATGATTTTTAGTAAATTGGTAATTATGCAACCATCCCCACAATCCACTTTGAAAACATTTCCTCCACCCTAAACAGATCCCCATGCTCATGAGTATGAACCCCAGTTCCAGCCCAGCCCCTCCCAACCGCTCATCCACCCGTTGTCGCTATAGATTCGCCTTTGCCTGATGTTTTCATACAAGCAGAACCATACAATATGCAGGCTTTGCATCTGACTTCTGGCTTCTTTCATTTAGCATAATGTTTGTGAGACTCATCCCTGTTGGGACACACATTGGTCATTTGTTCGTTTCCTGGCTAAGTAATATTCATGGTATGGATGATCCCATGTTATCTACCCACTCACCGGATAATAAGCATCTGAGTTATCAGTTTGTGACCATCATAAACATTGAACACTAATGTGCACACACTGATGTAAACATGTATTTTCCCTTGGATAGATACCCAGAAGTGGAATTGCTGGAGTACGTGGCAAATTTACTTTTAACTTGCTAAGTGTTTTCTGAAGTGGCTGCAATAAACATTAACCTAGTTGCTGTAAGTCTTCCTACCTTTTTTAATGTAGTACACATTCTACTTGCCCAATTATTGTCATGAAAATTGGGTTTGTTTTTGATGGCTTCTTCATTTCTTTGTCTGTTTTGGTTTGTTTCTCTTTGCTTTTGCAATGCTGGGAATAAAAATGCAAATACTCTACCACTGAGCTATGTACACAACTCCAAAAATTAGGTTTTAAGAGATCTGATCAATCATATTACACAATCTCCCACATTCCACATATTGGACTTAATTTCTTTGTAACATTGCTTAACTTGTTTCTCTATGCCCTATATTTCCAGGAACTGGAATTAAAGCCTAAAGATTTGTTCTTATTCAGGTTAACATTTACATAGAGAATCCTATATTGTCTGATTGTCTTACTATTAGTTATTTTTAAAACGATTGCTATATCAAGATGATAAAATCAGATCTCTCCATTTTACAGGTATTTTTAATCTTTGAAATTAGTAGTTATTTTTAGGGTAATTGCATGTGTGTTGCAGGGAAAATAAAATGGAAGGAGGTATTTTCAAAAATTTATAAAATGCTAAAGCTCAAGATGATCATTGAAATTGAAAGTGTAATACTTTAAAGAACTGTATAAGACTTCTGGGAAGATGGCAGAGTGTTGAACAGCGGAGAAACAACCTCTCCGAGATTTGGTGTCCAGACGCTGGAATAGAGCAATGTGAGGAAGAGAAGAAGGAGGGAAGTGGACCAGCACTTTCCCAGGACCAGCAAAGATCTGAATCAAGAACTGAAGCCTACAGG
Source organism: Erethizon dorsatum (assembly GCA_028451465.1). NCBI lineage: Eukaryota > Metazoa > Chordata > Mammalia > Rodentia > Erethizontidae > Erethizon > Erethizon dorsatum. The sequence goes on along the minus strand of CM051838.1, from coordinate 25,291,695 downwards.
TAGAGCAAAGAGAGGCATCAAGAAGGAGGTAGCAAGTGGCACTTTCTCCCTGAGCATTGACTCACTGCTTGGGAGGGGAAGCTGAAACCTACAGAAGCATGGTAACTACTGACAACCCCACAGACCTCCACAGAGAAATGCACCAGTCAGATGGAACAGTGGATGAAGCAGACTGCAGTGGCTGGTGAGTTACTCGGGTTCAGACGTTCCCAAGGAGAGGACTATAGGCCAGTCACCATATTGGCGAGGGGCCAACTGATCTTAGAACTCAGAGCAGCTGTGGGCAGGCTCCATCTAGCAGCTCCCAGTGTTGGGGTGAGGTGGAACTAAGTTCAAGTCTACAAGGTGTCAAGGAGCTGAGTTCAAGCTGGCAGGAGACACATAGAGTGTTGCAGGATGAATTGAATTGGATTCTAGATTCACAGCCAGAAACCAGCCTGAACTTCAGTGGAACTAAAGGTGCTGTGATTATACACTACACTGCCATAAATCTACAGCTGACTTGTTGGGATTAATCAGCATGAATCTGGGCTCTGTCTGCCCCCTCTGTCTACCAGTGACAGCGGATACGTGCCCTGATGTGGACATTTTATTTCTCTTTTTTATTTATTTATTTATTTTTTTTTGCTTTGCTTTGTTCTTTTTTTCTTGATTGTTTGCTCTTGTCTTTATATGAGTATGAACATTGTTTCTAGCTTTTTTGTGGTTGTTGTTCTGTTCTTGTTTTTATTTCTTCTTTCTCTTTTCCTCCTATTTTTCTCATTAGTTTCACAGAGTTCATGTAATCTTCCTTTGTCCTGTAGCCTTGTTTCTAATCTCCTCCTCTTCTTTTATATCTCTATTTTTCCCTCAACCCGTTTTAAATTTTCTCCCCTGAGGGTAAAATCACCATATTGAGGGTATATTTATTGTATACAATTTTCTAGTTTGTTTTAGATTTTGTTATATAACCACAAATCTAATTCATATGGTTAAAGGTGGCGAAGTAATAGTTACCTAAGTTTGTCATTTTCTAGGCTGTGTTTGACATTATTGATATCACTAACTGTACTACTTTAGCCAAGGTGACATAACTATTCTAATCAGTTGTTCTTCATGGTATGCCAAGACTGAGATGGCTTGAGAGTCATAAACAATACTATAGGCCAGTGCCAAGAACAAGCAGCTAAGCCAAATAGGCAGTAACTTGTCATCCCCAATAAACTGAAGAGGTAGAATCTTACAACAGACTCAAAACCCAAAAGCCAGTTACACCTGGAAGGCATCTCTGAGAAGTAGTCATTTCCTAAGGGTTCTCAATACTAGCAATAAAGCTACCTGACATAAGCAATTTATAAGCATCCACATAGAAATTAAACTTAAAAAATAGAAAATGAGAAGACATTTAAACAAGATGCAACCCCAGACTTCCAGCTCACCAAAGGCAACCCAGGTGGAACATTTGAAAGCCGCCCACCTGGACTTTCTGAAGTGGTAACAGCAGAGGCAAAAAAGCAGATGAATGGGGCTCTAGAAAAAAATCAAATTAGAAATAATTTCTCAGATAACTACAGAGATGGTGACCATAATGAAAGACAAGCTTAGTGGCTCTAGAGCAGATACAGATAAAAAATAGAGGAGCTTAGTAAAATGGTGGAAACCATTAACACCCAAAGTAGGAAAGAAATAGAGTCCATGAAATAGATTCAAACAGATACCTAGGAGATGAAAATTTCCACTGAAAGACTATGCAGCAGAATGAGCCAATGTGAGGGCAGAATATCAGATATAGAAGACAAGATTGTGGTTAACCATCATGAAAAGAAAGATTTATTCAAAATAGCAAGGGACCACAAGAAATCTATGAAGCTGATGCTCGATTATGCAAAGAACAATGCCATACAATTGACTGGAGTCAATGGAAAAGCAGGAGATAACGCAAATAACATAAAAATTCTGTTCACAGAAGTAATGGAAGAAAACTTCCAAAGCAGGGCAAAAGAATTTGACATACGGGGCCGGTGAGATGGCTCAGCGGCGTAAGCGCCTGCCTTGCAAGCGCAAGGGCCCGAGTTCGACTCCCGGATCCCACATACGAAAAAGGGGCCGGTGATATCGCTCAGTGGCACGGGTGCCTGTTGGCGCGCGAGGTCCTGAGGTCGACCCCCCGGTACCCACAAAAAAAAAAAAAAAAAAAAAAAAAAAAAAAGAATTTGACATACAGATAAGTAAAGCATATAGAACTCCAATTAGCCATGATCAGAAAAAAAAAAAATCTACAGCAAGGCATATAATAGTCAAGATTCCAGAAATTTGACACAAGAACAGAATCTTAAAAGCTGTTAGAGAAAAGAAACAAATCACCTATAAAGGAAAGCCCATTGGAATCACAGCAGACTTCTCAACATGAACCCTTCAAGAGGAGCTTGGAGTGAAGTATTTTGAGCCCTAAAAGAAAACAACTTTCAGGCCAGTGAGATGGCTCAGCGGCATAAGCGCCTGCCCGGCAAGCAGGAGGTCCTGAGTTTGACTCCTGGTACCCACATACGAAAAAAGGGCCGGTGATATTGCTCAGTGGCATGGGCACCTGCTGGCACATGAGGTCCTGAGGTCGACCCCCAGTACCCACACACACAAAAAAAAAACTTCCAACCCAGATTGGTGTACTCCACAAAACTATCTTTCAAAATTGATGGACAAATAAGATACTCCCATGACAAAGAACACCTGAAGAAATTCATGACCACCAAACAAGCACTCCAAAATGTTCTGAAGGACATTCTAGAGAAAAATAACAAGGACTACAATTCCATGAACTCTAACAGAATGACTCCACCAGCAAGGCAAGTAATTAAACAGAGGGAGTAAAAAAGGGAACCAACAACAGGAAAATACCATGACAAGGATAAGTCAATGCATATCAGTTATAGCTATCAATGTTGATGGTCTCAATTCACCAATCAAAAGAAGCAGTCTGGCAGAATAGATAAAGAAGCAAGATCCAACAATATGCTGCACTCAAGAAACACATTTAATTTAAAAAGAAATTCATAGACCAAAAGTCAAAGGCTGGAAAACAATACTCATGCAACAGGATCCCAGAAAAAATCATGGGTAGCTATTCTATTTACAGACAAAGTGATTTCATACCAAAGGATTTCAAGCCAAGACTGATTAAGAGAGACAAAGAAGGTCACTACATCCTTGTAAAAGGAACATGCCAAGAGGAAGAGATAATAATCATAAATATATATGAACCAAATACCAGTGCATCCAAATATATAAAACAAATATTAATGGACATGAAAAATCAAATAAGCACTAACATCATTATAATGGAGAACCTCAATACCCCGCTGTCACAAATAGACAGATCAGCTAGACAAAACAATCAGGAATGAAATATTAGAACTGAACTGGGACCAGTGAGATGGCTCAGTGGTGTGAGCGCCTGCCTGGCAAGCGCAAGGGCCCGAGTTAGACTCTCAGAACCCACATACGAAAAGAGGTGGTGATATCGCTCAGCGTGCAAAGTCCTGAGGTCAACCCCCAGTACCCACAAAAAAAAAAAAAGAACTGAACCAAAATTTTGAACAAATGGACTTAGTAGATGTCTATGGAGTGTTCCACTCCACAACATCAGAATATACATTCTTCTCAGCTGTACACAGGATGTTCTCCAAAATAGACCATGTACTAGCTCATAAAACATGCTTAAGTAAATGAAAAGGAATTGAAATTATCCCATGCATATTATCAGATCATAGTGCAGTGAAATTGGAAATCAATGGCAAAAGAAACCACAAAAACTGCATAAACATATGGAAGTTAAATAACACCCTCCTGAAAACCTAATGGGTCAGAGATGAAATTTAGAAAGAAATTAGACACTTTCTGCAATTAAACAATGCCAACACGACATACCAGAACTTATGGGACACAGTGAAAGCAGTCCTACAAGAGAAATTTACAGCAGTGAATTCTTATATCAGAAAAACAGAGTGAGCTCAAATAAACAACCTAATGTTGAACCTCAAGCTTCCAGAAAAAGAAGAGGAAGTCAAGCCCAAAGCTCATACGAGGGAGGAAATTATAAAAATCAGAGCAGAAATCAATGCAATGGAGACTAAGAAAACAATACAAAGAATCAATGAATTGAAGACTTGGTGCTTTTTTTCTAAAGAGAAAAAAACAGTAAAGACAATGATACAAAATTTCAAAACAAGATGATAGGAGAGTAGCAGTGGTTAATACATTGCATATCATTATCTTCAAAGCAGTTGCTCAGATTACAAGATATAGGCATAAAAAATTGATGAAACAATGTAAGCACAAACCTTTCTTTTCAATAAACTAAGAGAAATTAGTAGTATAACTATCTTAACTATCTTGTACATATATATTTTTTTCCTTTTCCCTTCCTTCTTTTCTCCTTTAGACTTTGGATCTTATTTACTCTTTCAGTTTCTTACACTAGGGAGACAATATGATGTTTACACATGCAAGTCTGATTTATTTCACCTGTGAGTATGGTCTCAAGTTGCATCCATTTACCTATAAAAGTCTCAAGAGTTGGTTCTTTGAAAGATTAAATAAAATCAAGAAACCCTTAGGCAAACTTATCAGAAAAAGGGAAGAAAAGACTCAATCCATCCAATTAGGACTGAAAAGGGTAAAATCACAACAGATCCTGAAGAAATCCAGATAATCATCAATACCTACTTCAAGAACCTATATTTTAATAAGATGGAAAACACAGAAGAAATGGACAGATTCCTAAATATGTATGAATTACCAAAGCTGAATCTAAAAGATATAAAAATTCCAAATAACCCTATGTCAGTCAATGAAATTGAAGATGTAATTAAAAACCTACCAACAAAGAAAAGCTCAGGTCCCAACAGATTAACTGCTGAGTTCTACAAGAACTCTAGAGAAGACTTAATGCCGCTACTTCTCGAACTCTTTAATGAAATCTAAAGGGAAACAATACTCCCAAAGTCATTCCTGGAAGAAAGCATTAATCTGACACTAAAACCAGAGAAGAATCCAACCAAGAAAGAGAACTACAGGCCAATCTCCCTAATGACATAGGTGCAAAAAAACTTCAATAAGATACTGGCAAACAGAATGCAGCAAATCATCCAGAAGATTATACACCATGACCAAGTAGGACTCACCTCAGGGATGCAGGGATGGGTCAACATATGTAAATCAATGAATGTAATAGACCATATTAACAAACCCAAGGACAAAAACCATATGATCATCTCAATAGATGCAGAAAAAAACATTTGACTAAGTCTAACACCCATTCATGATAAAAACCCTACAAAAAATTGGAATAATGGTCTTTATCTCAATCTGATAAAAGCCATCTATGACAAACCAACAGCCAACAACACACTACATGAACAAAAACAGAAAGCTTTCACTTTAAAAACAGGAACAAGACAAGGATGTCCACTACCACCATTTTTATTCAATATTGTTCTGGAAACACTAGCCAGAGGAATTAAACAAGAGAAAGAAATAAAAGGAATAAGGATAGGAAAGAAAGAAAGAAATTAAATTATCATTATTTGCCAAAGACATGATACTCTACATAGAAGACCCCAAAAACTCTACCAAAAGACTTCTAGATTTAATAAGCAAGTTCAGTAGCATAGCTGGATACAAAGTCAACACTCAAGAATCAACATTCTTCCTGTACATGAGTAATAAACTCATGGAGAGAGAAATTAGGGAAACAGCACTTTTCATAGTAGCATCCAAAAAAATGAAATATCTAGGAATTGATCTAACAAAGGAAGTAAAAGACCTTTACATTGAAAACTACAGTAGTCTGAGAAAGGAGATCGAAGAGAATATCAGAAAATGGAAAGATACCCCTTGTTCTTGGGTTGGAACAACCAATATAGTGAACATGGGCATACTTCCAAAATTGCTATACAGACTTAATCCAATCCTAATCAAAATACCAATAGCATATCTCACGGAATTAGAGAAAACAAACAAAAAAAATTAGAGAAAACAATCCTAAAATTCATTTGGAACCAGAAGAGACCTAGAATAGCAAAGGTAATTCTGGGCAACAAAGGCAAGGCCGGAGGCATCACTACCCCTGACCTGAAATTATACTATAAAGTTACTGTGATTAAAACATAAGGGTACTGGCAAAAAAAAAAACAGACCCAAGGATCAATGAAACAGATTAGAAGATGCAGAAACAACTCCAAACACACTCAGCCACCTTATCTTTGACAAAGGAGCCAAACATATTCACTGGAAGAAAGATAGCCTCTTTAATAAATGCTGCTGAGAAAACTGGCTTTCTACATGCCGAAGATTAAAACCGGAAGGTAAAATACCTGTGTCTTTCACAACGCACTAGACTAAAATCGAAGTGGATCAAATATCTAAATATTAAAACAGTGTTATAGCTTGTGTCTAGATGTCTAGATGGCTTGTGTCTATGGCTTGTGTCCCAAAGCCTCATGCAGGTCATAGGTGGGGCTTTCTCAGAGGTGGCTGGATCCAGAATGTGTGGGTCTGGGATCAATTTATGGTGCAATGCTAGGATCAAGGGCACTAGGATTAAGGGTGTGAGTGCTACCACCCTAAGTAGCCTGGATAACATATAAGGGATAGAAAGAGCTGTGGTTGACCCTTGTTGCTTTACTACCTTCTGCCTGCCATGAACTATTTTTCCTCTGTGATGTCACCCTGCCTTGGAGTGGCCGATCACGGACTGAAACCTCTACAAACTGTGAGCTAAATAAACCTTTCCTCCACTAACTTGTGGGTGTTGGATATTTTGTCTCAGCAATGAGGAAAGTAACTAAGACAAACAGAAACACTAAATCTGCTGGAAGATAGAATAGATAGAACTCTTGAAGATATTGGTGTAGGCAAAGACTTACGAACGAAAACCTGACTGCACAGGAACTATCACAAAGAATCAACAACTGGGATCTCATCTTATTAAAAAGCTTTTGCACAGCAAAAGAAACCACCAACAGAGTGAAGAGACAACCCACAGTATGGGAAAAAATTTTGCCAGCTGTGCCTCACAAAAGACTAATATCTAGAATATATAAAGAACTCGAAAAAATCAGGAACCCCCCCCAAGATTTAAAGACCCAGTCCAAAAATGGGCATCTGAAATGGACAGATACTTCTCAGATGAAGAAATACAAATGGCAAATAAATATATGAAAAAATGTTAAACATCACTAAACAGTCAAGAGATGCAAAGTAAAACAATGCTGAGATTCCATCTCACCCCAGAAAGAATGGTTATTATCAAGAAATCAGGGCCAGTGAGATGGCTCAGTGGCGTAGGCGCCTGCCTTGCAAGTGCGAGGGCCCGAGTTCGACTCCCGGATCCCACATATGAAAAAGGGGCCGGTGATATCGCTCAGCGGCACGGGCGCCTGCTGGTGTGCGAGGTCCTGAGGTCCCGAGGTCGACCCCCGGCACCCACAAAAAAAAAAAAAAAAGGGAACCCGACTCTGGCAGCAGTGTTTTACAGAGATGTTGTACGAACACGTTGAACACCAGCGCAGCTAACTATGGTAAGGAGAACAAAAGCCTGTGTGTTTGTGCCCCTGGGCTATGAAGAGCAGTTTTCTGTGTCTGGAAGAGACCGCTCCTCCACCCAACGCCCAGGCTCTGCGCAGTGAGTGGAGGGGCCGCCTGCCCTTCCTGAGACCAGCGAGGGCAGCCCTGGTCACGGGCGCAGGGACGGATTTCACAGGCAAATTAGCTGAACGGTATTATTATTTTTATTATTTTTTTTGGTTCCTCTTGTAAAGCTGTCTCTAAGGGAACTGTGACCACACACACGTGCACACCAAGTCAAGACCATTATTTTCTGATCGCCTAACATAACACAGCCAAATAACTTAAAGACCCTAGAAGGCTCCATAAGTGTAACTCTCAAAAACGCTCGCTCTCTCTCTCTCTCTCTCTCTCTCCCTCTCTCCCTCTATCTCTCCCTCTCTCTCCCCCTTCGCCCTCTCTCCCTCTCTCTCCAGATACCAGATGTCACTGTCAGACTCCTGGCAAGTGCTGAATTGCAATCAATTCCTAATGACAAGTGACTAAAATTCCCATCTTCTGTGTTGTTGAGTGAAAGAAAATAAATATGGTTTGGATCCCAGGCGTGCAGACGGCAGGGTTGGAAGTGTTGGGAAAATTTTGGAACTTGATTTATATTCTTTCCAGAGACAAAGTATCCTACTTCCTCAGAGACGCTACCAGGACCTAATTTTGTATCTCAAAAATCAGCTTTGGATCTACTCAGAAAATAAAATAAAAGTGCTCCCTTAATCCCAGCACTTCGGGAGGCTGCAGCCAAGTTCGAGTCCCACCTGGACAACAGCAAGACCTCTTCTCAAAATCAAAAAATAAATTAAAAAGCTGGGCGCGGTGGTGCACACCCGTAATCCCAGCACTTGGGAGGCTGAGGCAGGAGAATCACTACAAGTTCGAGGCCAGCCTAGGCTACAAAGTGAGTTCAAGGATAGCCTGAACCGCATAGCGAAACCCTGTCTCAAAAAGGCAAAACAAAACAAAACAAAAAAAGGGCTGGAAATATTCATTTCCCAGTAACAATTTTTTAAAAAGTGCTTTGTAAATTTGTATCACAATACACAGAAGGAACTACATTGCCTAAAAAGGTTAATAGTCTGGAGTCAGACAAACTGAATTTCAACTTTATTACCTGCTAATTAAGCAGCCCTAGGCTAGTTACTAGGTCTCAGAAAGGAAACAGGTAAAGCCTGCCTGTCCAGGTTGCACTAATTCTTCATCTTTATCTGTGCACATACAGCGCAGGCTCAGGGAGGGCTTTCACAGCCCACACCTGGCTGCGGGATACTAGGATGGCTCTGTGTTAACAGCTCTGCAAACCTTAGCAGAAGCTGTGAAAAGCTGGAGTGGGGAGAAGGGGTGCCGCTGCCTTCCCCATAAATACCCACCTGTAGCTGGGCGAGGTGGCTCAAAATTAATCCCCACCCTGGGGAGGCTGAGGCAGGAGGATCACCATGAGTTCAAGACCAGCCTGGCCAGCCTGGACTTCATATCGAGACTCTGTCTAAAAACTTCTCAGCCTGCAAATGCAAGAGCAGATGAACTATGGCCCACGAGGCAAAGCCCCTCCCCAGTGCCACAGTCACACAGGAGTCCTGCGCCTGGCCCGGGCTGGTCCCAGCTCCTAGGAGCCTCTGGCCATTTAGCCCATGGGTCTGGCAGTGGCACAGACCATGCCACCTCGGAGCAGGAAGTGAAGGAGGACGGGGAGCCTGCCTCTGTCGACATTCAGGGCTCCCAAGTGAGTCACCTCTTTTCCCAGGAGGGACAGAGAGAGGCTGGACCTGTTTCTTCCAGGCCTGGTCAGGGTGGAGGGGAAGCAGGAGCGACCTTGTCTGTGAGCTGTGTGGAATTCTAGGTGAAAGGGCTTGACCTTGGCAGTCCCTCTGATGGTCAGAGGGTTTTTGATTTGTCTTTCTACTTGTTATTCATCCCATGTATGTAATAGTTTTACCTATTTAACTAGATAATATAAAGCACTTAATACTGCTAAACAGATTATAATCCCAGCAATCAGGAGGCTGAGGCAGGAGGAATTTGAGGCCAGCCTGAACTATATAGCAAGACCCTGCCTCAAAAAAAAAAAAGTAAAATTTTCTTTGTTAGTATGTACCATCATTAAGTTTAGTTGGTTATTAAATATTAATTAAAAGAAAGCCAAAAACAGCAACATATATTTTTTTTATGTGGGTACCGGGAGTCGACCTCAGGACCTTGCGCTTGCCAGCAAGCACTTGCGCCGCTGAGCGATATCACCGGCACATTTTTTCCTTTGTGTGGGTTCCGGGAGTTGAACTCAGGACCTTGCACTTGCTGGGCAGGCGCTTATGTCACTGAGCTACCTCACCGGCCCAAGCAGCAATATTTAATACCACTTTGAATTTAAATTTCACCTGAAGAAGGATTTTATTCTCCTCTTTTCCAATTCCTACATCAGCACCCAGATCCCCCCCAAGATTCAGTTTCCTTACTCATTGAGTGGGGGTGTTAGCATTGGCACTCTTGGTTTGTTCTGAAGCTTAGTTGAGACTGTGTTTGTGAAGGATCTATAAGTGAAGGCACTGAAACTTTTTTTTTGTTTTGAGACAGCATCTTCTTATGTTGCCTAGCCTGGCCTCAAACTCCAGGGTTCAAGCCATCCTCCTGCCTCGGCCTCCCGAGTAGCTGGGATGACGGGTATACCACGGCATTTGGCTCTTTAACGCCTTTATCGTCATTATCTTACCGTTGGAGTTAAGGATACACGGATGCACTTTGGAAAGAAACAGTATGAGGGGCAAAATATATATTTAGTTAGTTTGGTGCTGGGGGTCAAGAGCAGGTTTGACACATGGTCTACCACTGAATTATACCCCCCAAAGAAGTATATATTCAATGTATAAAAGATCTATGTATTAAATATATGTTGTCATGGTTTCTATCTAGATGCCCCCCAAGGGCCTCATGTACTTCTGGGTGGGACCTTTGGAAGGTGACTGACTCTGGGGCCTTCTAGCTGACTTGCTCTTGGAACGCAGGGTCTGGCCAGAAGAGGCGGTTCCTGGGGGCGTGGCCTGAAAGGGTTTCTCTCCCTCTCTGCCCCTCCCTTCTCTCGCTCTCTGTGCTTCCTGTCTGCCATGCTGTGAGCAGCTCCCTGCACCAGGCCCATCTGCCCTGGAGCCTGCAGACCATGCACTGAACCTCTACAAACTGTAAGCCAAAATAAACCTCTCCTCCTTTAAATTGTGGGTGCCCCGGATAGTGTCCAGCAATGAGGAAAGTGACTAAGCCACATATTAAAATATATTTTTAATGACTATTTTTATTTTGGCCTACAGTATCTACCTCAAAATGAAATCAGTAAAGAATGGCATCTTGAAATTGTCCATTTCTTTCAAAATGGTATGCTGAACTGCAGAGTCCCTTGGCCAGGTTGTTCTCATTTGGTTCAGGCGCATATTTCTATAGGGAAGCAGTCTTTCCCTCCACACCAGGCTTCCTGGGATCGAAAGTTAAAATGTTCCACTTCCAGCCTGGTGTCTAAGCCCCAAACCGAGGTGTCCAGTGAGAGAGGACACTTGTCCCAGAAAGCCGAGGGCTCCGGATGCACAGCCGTGACAGCCGTGCGGTGTGAAAGCAGGACAAGTTGGGCCGGCCGGACACAAGGACTGAAAGAAATCAGGCCTGGGGCAGGTCAGGCAGGGTCGCCAGCCACACCTGCCACTGCCAAGCCTGCTTCACCAGAAAGATAAACAACGACGTCCCTGAAATTGAGCCCTCCGTGTCATTTGATTTGGTTTGTTTTTCTCAAATTGTCCCTGTGGACATAGATATGAAGGCCCAGGAGGAAGTGCAGTAGGTCGGATGGTCACGTCAGCTTCCTTCCTGTCACCTTGCAGAAACTGGAAGTGCAGTCAGCAGGAAATGAGCTCCCAGCAGCCTCGGGACGGGGAAGAACTGTCCTGTGTCCAGGGAGCCTGAAGGGCAGCGACTGCAGCTCCACAGCCGGCGTCGCTGTGGCCCCAGAGCGAGGCTCAGGCCGCCCGCGTGGTGGGCCACCATGGAGAAGAGAGGGGGGAGGGCGGGTTAGGACTCGGCCCCAGCAGGCGGGAGGTTAGCGCCGGGACCGGGAGGGGCTGGTCGTGCACCGAGGGACAGCTACGGGGAGTTACTTTTTTAACTTTTATTTTTTATTAGTCTGTGTTGATCGCATTCCATGGAGAGTTGGTCTCTGTGCATGACACACCTTAGTTCTTTCTTCCCCTCTCCTCCCTCTCCCCTCCATCTCTTGGTCCCCTTCCCTTTTGCAAGAGATCTAGCTCCCTACTTCTGTTATCTATCTTTTATTTTGCTCTTTATATTTTGGGTTTCTCCTAAGGGAGAAACAATGTGATATTTAAAATGCATGTCTGATTTATTTCACTTAAGTTATGGTTTCAAGGTGCATCCATTTTCCTACAAATGACTCAAGTTTATCCTTCTTTATGGCAGAGTAGTACTCCATTGTGTGCAAATGTCGCATTTGCTTCATCCATTCATCTGCTGACAAACATATGGGCTGCTTCCAAGATTTAGCTATTACGAGTTGTGCTGCTGCAAACATGGGTGTGCGTGGATCACTGTGGTATGGTGTCTTTAACCCTTTCAGGAAGATACTTAGAAGGGGAATAGCTGGGTAAAGGGAATTTCTAGTTTTAGTTTTTCAAGGAACTCCATACTAATTCCATGGTGGTTGGACTGGTTTACATTCTGAGGGAGAATTACTTTAAGGGACCCAGTAGCTACAGCTGGTTATCAAAAAGCACGTCAAAGCAATTCCAAAAATCATCCAGAAGTCCCAGTTAGGAGGACTCAAATGAAAACTGGTGAGAAAACATTCCTTGGAAGTTGAGATTGGGATCGCATGACCGTCAGCACTGGTGTTTCGAGGTTGTTCTCTGTGAGGGGTCGGCGAAAGGCATCCTGTGGTAGAGAGAAAAATGCAGGCTTTGAAGGCGTCTTCAACTGAGTCCCCAGGTGCGACTGCAGCTTCGCACAATTACAACACAGCGGGAGGCAGCGTTCCCTAGGCTTGTGGGCTCCAGCTGTCATCAGGTGGGTTTGTTTGCTTTTGGGTTAGGGGGCTGGGATTACAGGTATGGACCACCATGCCGGCTATGCTTGGACTATATTTTAAAGCAGTGCACTGGTAGGTAAGTAGAGGCAGGCTAGACTGTAGTGCACCCCAGCTTAGTGAGGTGCCCTGCACAGGACACAACTTATCTGGATAGCCAAGGTGGCACTGGACTGGACAAGGGGTGACTTCCAGCGGCTTATGTTTCAGTGGAGCAGAAAGAGAGTAACTGGGCAAACCCAAGACAACCAGAAAGGAGGCTGCAGTCGAGGATGGAGCGGGAAAGACACACGTGAGGTGGTCAGGAAAGTTTCTCCGTGGGGAGCCCAGCTGAGCCGAGAGAAGAACTGGAAGAAGCCTCTGTGAACTGAGCCACCAGAAGGAAATTCGGGCTGAGAGAGGCGCAGGAGCAGTGCGGCTATTGGAGAAGGGAGAGAAGGTCAGGGTGGCCGCGAGAGAGAGCAGCAGCGCAGGGTGGAGTTGGAAGCAGGGAAATTCTAGTCCTGTGGGACCATGAGGCTGAACGCCTGGAGGCCACAGGCCCTGTGGGACATCGATTCAGAAGTGCCCCGGGGCAGGTGCTCGGATGGGATGACTGCATGCACAGTGACTTTACCAGTGTCTGCATGGAAACAGTCACCCACGCCGGGCATCCCAGCACTCACCATGAGTTCCAGGCCAGCCTGGGCTACACAGTGAGCTCAAGACCGATCTGCACTACACAGCATGATGCTGTTTCAAAAAAGACCCCACAAAGTATAAAAGAATCAGAGCTCTTCCAAGCAGTTTTTGAAGCTAACTCTTTGGAGAGTAAAATCTTAGTGTGAAGTTCTGAAAAAAGGAAGAGTGGAGGCCAAACACAGAGCTAAGTGTGTGCGGTCCAGGGCCAGGGGCCTCCTGTCGCTTCCCGTGGTGCCTCAAGGGTGAGCACGGTGACAGCGAGACTTCTGACTTCCGTCCCACGCTCTTTTATTTCCTTCACTCCCTGAGGGCACTGACTGCCAATACCAGCTATGGCCGTGGGTGGGAAATTCATAATCAAGGCCGTTTCCGGAAACCGTGCCCCAAGAACCCTTCCGAATCACGCAGCCGGCTCTGCAGTGCTACTAATCAGGCCATGTAGGGCTGTCCCCGCCTGGCTGCAGAGGGACCCGAACTCATCTCTGGTGGACAAACGCTCCGGGATGAGGCGCACGCATCCGGGCAGCTTTGTACCCGCACTGGGCAGCCCCCACGCGGGGCTTGGAAGTGGAGACCAAGTCATTTTCAAGGGCACGGTTCCCAGAAAGAAAAAGTCTAGCCGAAGTAAGCCGATTCCAAGTTGGTTTGGGCTCCAGCAGGCTGAGCACCCATAAATTATTTACATGCGGCGATGAGTTACTCTGGTTGTCATAATGAGATTTGCCCACTGTACCAAATCCAGCTCATCCCCAGTTTATTCTAACAAGAGAGCACCCTTAGGCTGCAGAGGGCCGTCCCCCCCCCCCACAGCCGTTTCTCTTAGGCAATGAAAGCCCCCCTTGCAGTCTCCTGAAGGCCGCTGTCAGCAGTATTCGTTTCGACCACAAGGTGGCGCCCGCAAACCTCCCAGGCGCTGCCCAGTTCGAGCCTTCGCGAGCCAGGCTGCAGGGCTGTTATCTGAAGCCCACGGGTCCGGCCCGCCCTCTGACAAGCGGAACGCTTAGGCCCAGACAGGGTAAGCGACCGAGCCCAAGCCGCACTGCTAGTTCGGAGGCGTCAGGGTCAAAGTCCACGGCCCCTCGCGGTCAAATTCAAGTCCAGTCCACAAAACAGCGTTGCTTTTCAAAGCAAAACCAAAACCAAAACGACAAAGACCACCGGGTCAGTCGGGCGCACGCCTTTAATCCCAGCACTCTGGGAGGCTGAGGCAGGAGGATCACAGCGAGCTTGAGGCCAGACTGGCTGCACTGCATAATGAGAACCCATCTCATTTTAAAAATTAAAATTTAAAAAAAAAAACTTAAAGCCTAATAGCTATATAAGGGTTAATACTATTAGCAATAGAATTGTAATAGAATTATAGCAAGGGCTTTCAGAAATATAGTGAAAATTAAAATCACCTTTTGAGAGGTGGAGATTTAAGATAGGGTCTCTTTGTGTAGTCTCAGCTGGGCTCGAACTTGTGATTCTCCTGCCTCAGCCTCCCAAGTGCTGGTATTTTAGGCATATGCTACCACCCCAGACTAAAATAACTTTTAAACAATCTGTTTCTTAGACTATGCAAATAAAAAAGGAAAAGGTGGGCCGGTGAGATGGCTCAGCGGTGTACGTGCCTGCCTGGCAAGCGCGAGGGCCCGAGTTCGACTCCCGGATCCCACATACAAACAAAGGGCCGGTGATATCGCTCAGTGGCACAGGCACCTGCTGGCACACGAGGTACTGAGGTCAACCCCCGGTACCCACCAAAAAAAAAAAGGAAAAGGTAAAAGCTGTAAAATGCTTGTAGTGGGGACCAAATACGGTGGTTTATTTTCTCCAGAGCACCATTAGGTATCGTGAGGATAGCTTATTTTGGTTTGGTTTGGTTTTTTGAGACAGGGTCTCGCTGTGTAGCTCAGGCTGACCTTGAACTCACTATGTAGCCAGGGCTGGCCTCAAGTTCCTGGCAATCCTCATGCTTCAGCCTCCTGAGTGCTGGGATTACTGGTGTGCTCCCCTGCGCCCAGCACGAATAGGAACACTTCCCTGGGAACGGCAGTAGGAATGTCCTCAGTGTAAGAGAAGAGTTTGTCTTCCATCTATGGCCGCTTTCCTTAGAGATTCCTGTCTCCAGGCAATGGCTGGCCACGGAATCCACAGCTTCCCAACCTGGGCAGCTGGGAAAGCTGGAGTTTCTACGGTGTCCTCTCACCAGATGTTCCAGACATCAAGCCGTTGCAGGAAGCCCCCACCCATGCCAAATGTCCTGCTGACTTCTCGGCAGACTTCCCTTTCCCGTTTCCTTTTTCCCCTCTTTCTAATTTTTTTCTTCAAAGGCTGCTGCCAAAGCCATCTTCCTCTATTGTTGTCCGATGACATCATGCCCTGCTTGACTGTTTCCCGGCCTGCCTCTGCCGCCTTTGCCGCTTATTTCTCGCTGCTTTGCACCAATTGCAACACAAAGTTGTCATTTCTGGTGTCCCAGTGGTGAGGCACCTACATATTCGAGCACGGTACTCCCAGCCTGCTATTCTGGGAGTTTGCAGCTCTGTTCCCAGCTGTGCACTCACTGCTCAGGAATAAATAAAGCACCTTCAGCATCCACACCATTACTTTAGGTACTGTAAAAGGAAACGTAAGAGAAGTAAGGAAAGGCCTGGTGTGGTGGCACATGCCTGTGATCCTAGCTATTCAGGAAGCTGAGGCAGGAGGATCACAAGTTCAAAGAGAGCCTGGGCAACTGGGCAACATCCTGTCTCAAACTATTAAAAAAAAAAAAAAAAACACTACAAACCAGCTGGAATCGACTCTCCTTTAGAGGCTGTATTAGTCAGCTTTCCATCGCTGAGACACAAGACCAGACATACACAGCTTAAAGTATTAGGGCAAGAGTATTTCCATTTTGTTTCTTAACCTCTGAATTTAACTAATAGGTAAAAACCTTTAGATGAACTTTAGTCCCACTGCCCTTTCTGTAGCCATAAACTTCAAAGAGGAGAAACAGATGGCGCTATCACAAACAGGTTTTCTTTATCACTATCTTGAGGTCATATAACCACAAAAAAGGGAGACAAATGGTTTTAGCACAGGTGGTACCTGCTGCCCCATCCCCCGTGTTCATTGGCCAGATGTCTGAGAAGAACCTTGTAAAATTTCCAGAGAGGTGATATAGTAAAGAATGCAGTTTCCATGGCAACCAAGGACTTTGTAAGGCCTCCAAAAGTGTATTTAAGGAGGGGGACACAAAAGCTCGGGGTCAGTTTCTGCTGTCCCCGGCTGGCATCAATTAAAGAATTCATTTGTTTCTCGAATCTCGTCTTCCTGTGAGTGAATCTGTCTTGTGATTTTGCCGTAACAAAAGGAGGAGAGGTTTGGCTTAGCACACGCTCCATGCACGGCTGCTCCACAGCAGAACCCTCATGGCCAAAGGGCGTGGCGGAGCACAGCTGCCGAGCTCACGGTGGCCGGGAAGTGGAGCAGGGGACACAGCCAGAGAGATACAGAGACCGAGGGGATGACAGAACAGGAGAAAATTTTGCAAAGATCCCAAAAGCCTGCACCATCAGACTGGAGGTCTGCTGTCATTCTAGGTACCTTTTCATGCTATTAACATAACTTCACGCTGGGCATAGTATCACATGCCTGTAATCCCAGCACTCAGGAGGCTGAGGCAGGAGGATTGCCATGACTTTGAGCCCAGCCTGGGCTACATAGTGAGTTCAAGGCCAATCTGAACTGCATAGCAAGATACTGTCCAAAAAAGCAAAAAAAAAAGTGTGTATTCATCTCAGATGCCCGTTTTTGGACTAGGTCTTTAAATCGGGGGGTTCTCTTTTTTCAATTCTATATATATTCTAGGTAGTAATCCTTTGTCAGAGAAACAGCTGGCAAAATTTTTTTCCCACTCTGTGGGTTGTCTCTTCACTCTGTTAGTGATTTCTCTTCCTGTGCAAAAGCTTTTTAATAAGTTGAGATCCCAGTTGTTGATTCTTTATGATAGTTCCTGTGCAATCAGGGTTTTATTCATAAAGTCTTTGCCTACACCAATGTCTTCAAGAGTTCTGCCTCTTCTACCTTACAGCAGATTCAGTGTTTCTGTTTTAATATTTAGATCTTTGATCTATTTTGATTCTAGTTTAGTGCATGGTGATAGACTTGAGTCTTGTTTTAGTCTTTGGCATGTGGAAAGCCAGTTTTTCCAGCTCCCTTTATTAAAGAGGCTATCTTTCCTCCAGTGAACACACACTTCTCAGGTGAAGAAATACAAACAGCAAATAAATATATGAAAAAATGTTCAACACCACTGGTCATTCAAGGGATGCAAATTAAAACAACACTGAGGGGCCGGTGAGATGGCTCAGCGGCGTAAGCGCCTGCCTGTCAAGCGTGAGGGCCCGAGTTCAACTCCCGGAACCCACATACGAAAAAGGGGCCAGTGATATCGCTCAGTGGCACGGGCACCTGCTGGTGCGCGAGGTCCTGAGGTCGACCCCCGGTACCCACAAAAAAAAAAAAAAAAAAAACAACACTGAGATTCCATTTCATCCCAGAAAGAATGGCTATCAAGAAATCAACTAATAACAAATGCTGGAGGGGCTGTGGGGAAAAAGGAACCCTTCTTCACTGTTAGCGGGATTGTAGACTGGTGCAACCACTGTGGAAATCAGTGTGGAGATTCCTCAAAAAACTAGGACTAGATGTCCCATTTGACCCAGTTATTCCCCTTTTCGGTATCTCCCCAAAAGAATTAAAAGCATCATACCACAGCAATATATGCACACCCATGTTTATAGCAGCACAACTTGTAATGTTACGGCAAAATCACAAGATAGATTCACTCACAGGAAGACGAGATTCGAGAAACAAATGAATTCTTTAATTGATGCCGGCCGGGGACAGCAGAAGCTGACCCCGAGCTTTTGTGTCCTCCTCCTTAAATACACTTTTGGAGGCCTTACAAAGTCCTTGGTTGCCACGGAAACTGTATTTTTTACTATATCACCTCTCCGGAAAGTTTTCAAGGTTCTTCAAACATCTGGCCAATTAACACTGGGGATGGGGTAGCAGGTACCACCTGTGCTTAAACCATTTGTCTCCCTTTTTGTGGTTATATGACCTTAAGATAGTGATAAGGAAAACCCATTTGTTTGTGATAGTACCATCCGTTTCTCCTCTATGAAGTTTATTGCTACAGAAAGGGCAGTGGGACTAAAGTTCAACTAAAGGTTTCTACCTATTTGTTAAATTCAGAGGTTTAAGGAACAAAATGAAAATACTCTTGCCCTAATAGTAATAGCTAAATCTTGGAAACAGCCCAGATGCCCATCAACCAATGAATGGATAAAAAAAGATTTTTTTATACAATGGAGTACTACTCTGCCATAAAGAAGGATAATCTTAAAACATTTATAGCTAAATGGAGGGCTTTGAGATCATACTATTTTTTTCCTATCAGATTTTATTGGTACATTTTAGGTATATACAATGATCACATTAATCCTAGAGAATTTGTACCTGTACATGATATAACTTGTTTTTTTCCCTCTGTTCCCCTACCCTCCCATCAACCCCTTCTTCCCTCCCCATTTATAAAAGCTTTGTTTTCAATTTTTTTCTTTCTTTTCACATTTTTTTTTAACTATTCCCTTCTTTTCTTTCCCCCTCTCACCTCCCTGTTTCCCTCCAGAAACATTTTCTTCCCATTTCACAATAGCTATTATACACTTCGTCCTTATTTACACTTTTGGTCTCTCACCCAAAAGACCATACTCTTAAGTGAAATAAATCAGACAAACGTGTAAATATCACATTGTCTCTCTGGTGTGAGAAACTGAAAGTGTAAATAAGAAACAAGATGTATAATAGATATTGTGAAATAGGAATTGTTCAAAGGAAAAGGAGAACTAGAGAGGGGGAAGGGAGAAAGACAGGAAGGGAAAAGAAAAAAATGATAAAAGAAGAAAAAATGGAAATAAAGCATTTGTAAGTAAGGAAGGGAAGAGGGGTTGAAGGGAGGAGAGGGGAATGGGAAAAAAGGAGCTGCCAAGATATATCATGCACAGGTACAAATTCCCTGTAATGAATATGATCGATATGTATATCTAAATTGTACCAATAAACTCATCTTCCCAGAAGAATTAAAAACATCATACCACAGTGATATGTGTGCATGCATGTTTATAGCAGCACAATTTATAATAGCTAGATCTTGGAAACAACCCAAATGCCCATCAACCAAGGAATGGGTAAAAAAGATGTGGTCTTTTTATACATGGAGTACTAGTCAGCCATAAAGAAGGATAAACTGGAGACTTTTATAGATAAATGGATGCAACTCAAGACCATACTCATAAGTGAAATAAACCAGACGCACATGTGTAAACATCGTATTGTCTCCCTAGTGCGAGAAGCTGAAAGAGTAAATAAGATCCAAAATATACAATAGATATTGTAAAATGGGAAGAAACTTCAAAAGGAAAGAGAAACTGGGATGGGGGAATGGAGAAAAGAAGGAAGGGAAAACCAAAAAAATATATACATATATATATAAAAGACAGTTAAGATAGATACACTACTAATTTCTCTTAATTCACTGAAAAGGAAAGTTTGTGCTAATATTGTTTGGACAATTGAATGCCGATATCTTGTACTCTCACTAATTTAAAGATAACAATACACAATGTATTAACCACTGTTACCCTCCTATTATCTTGTTCTGAAATTTTGTTCTACTTTTTGTCTTTAAAATAAAAAAGGATTGGGCCGGTGAGATGGCTCAGCGGCATAAGCGCCTGCCTTGCAAGCGCGAGGGCCCGAGTTCGACTCCCAGAACCCACATACGAAAAAGGGGCCGGTGATATCGCTCAGCGGCACGGGCGCCTGTTGGCGCGCGAGGTCCTGAGGTCGTCCCCCCGGTACCCACAAAAAAAAAAATAAATAAAAAAGGATTATATATCCTGAAAGAAAGAAATTATACCAATAAACTTAATAAAAAATTATACTTTCAATTAAAAAGGATTTGGATCTCATATTGGTGTTAAGGCTGTGAATCCTACACCAAATCACACAATTTTTCTCATTCCCACAGCATGTCATGATCCTATTCAAAAAAGAATGTATTATTATTTTTTTAGTGAGCTTAAGACAATTCAATAAATTGTATCAAATCAACACAGGAACATATGTTGTAGTAACAGAAAAAAAAGGCAGTTCGGTCAGTCTTTATTACGAGGAAAGCTAACAACTAAAGGATACGGCATTGTTTAGTGAACCAAACCACCCTAATACCAGGCCAGAGAATAAAGGGAGATACCGCGGTCATACTCTCTGGGTACTGATGTGGTGTTTGCACTGATATAAAATTTTGAGATTTTAACATGGGATAAATACTTCCCAACTAATCACATTTGTAAGAAACCACTTCTTAACTTTAGACTTTCCTAATAATTTTTACTTACGAGTTTGAAATTTATTCTAGTGATGTATAGTGCATTTGGAAAAAATACTGAGTTTAAAGTCCCGTGTCACCTGCACCCCCACCCCCACCTGGTGACCTTGGTTCTTGCGCATGCGTACTAAGCACTCTGCGCTGCCTACACCCCAGGCGGAAGTTTAAACGTTTCTTGGTCAACAGATTTGACACCTGGAGATTGACATACTGCTTTGCATCTGTCACTCTTGTTTCCTCACCTGTAAAATGGAGGTGGTGACATCTAGAGGATTGTTGTAAGGATCAAATGTGACAATGTATTAAAATGATTTGGATTTGGCAACTTAGTGATTTAGCAAAACAGTGTCTCAAAATATAAGAAACAAACTAATTAAGTCTTTAAAAGGGCTGCGGATGTGCTCAGTATGAAGTCCCTGGGTTCAATCCCCGGTACCACAAAAAGAAAAAAAGAAATTGCGAAGTGTAAGCATTAATTATTATTATATTTATGCCACTGACATTTAGAGATGCTGTGAAGCAAGCTATATCTTATTGATTCAGTCAACTGAAAATTCATGTCGTGTTTCCTCGTTCATGGAAACTGTTTTAGAATGAAAGGTTAATAAGGCAACATAATCAACAAGTATTAAGGAAATAAAAATGTTTGACTATTATAACTTCTCCAAATGTTTCATTTGAAATCAAGTTAACACTTGTGTATAAGAAAAACATTCTAAAACTTTGCACCATACATTGAAAATACAGTTTTGTACCCAAGCGTGGTGGCGTGCCCATCCTGAGGCAGGAGGATCCCTGTGAATTCGAGGCCAGCCAACGTGACAGGGCTACCTGATGCCCAGACATTTGTCAAACGCTGTTTGTCATTCCGGGTGTGTCCATGGAGCTTTCTGGATAAGATTAGCATTTGAGTCAGCAAACTAAATAAAGCAGGTTGCTCTCCTCAGTGGGGTGGGGGTGGGGGTGTCTTCCAGTCCCTGGAAGGCTCGAATAGAACAAGGCTAACCTTCCATGAGTAAGAAAACGCTTCTCCTGCTGGCCTTCCATTTGATTCTTTTTCTTTTTCTTTTTCTTTTTCTTTTTTCTTTGTTGAGACAGGGTTTCGCTATGCAGTTCAGGCTGGCCTTGAACTCTCCACAATCCTCCTGCCTCAGCCTCCGGAGTGCTGGGATTACAGGTGTGCACCACCATGCCATTTGAGTCTCCTGGCTTGAGTCGTGAGCTGAAGCGCTGGGTCCTCCTACGAATCAGGCAGTCAGATTCCAACTGGATCTATAGCATCTGCTCCCCGGGGTCCACAGCTTGGTGACTCCCCTGCACATGGGACGTCTCAGCTCCAGAATCACGTCAACCAACATGTCTTACATGTCTGTGTATATGCACACATATGGATTCTGTTTCTTCTTCTTAAGGTGTACCCAAGAAATTTTGCAAAAAGCCAAGTAAAACAGAGAAATTGCGATGCTAATATTTCACAGTTCCTGTCTGAAAAAAACGGGTTTTTCCAGTCGTAACTCTATCACCTGGTAGTTGTTTTACCCTGACAAATTCACTTTATGTATCAGGGGTTCATTCATTCATTCATTCAACAAACACTGGCAGAACGCCTGGTCTTTGCCAGGCACTGAAAATACTGAGTTAAGCACTGAGGGTATCAGAGTGGATAAGATAAAGTCCCCACCCTTGAAAATAGCAGTCTGGTGAGCTGCAGAGGTGCGGGACAGGAAGACCCACATTCCAAGTGGAAGAGCTTTGGAATGTTGGCTCACCGAGCACACGGCCCTTACTCTACCCCTACCCGAACCCTCTTCACTCTGCTCTGGAGCAGGGTCTCACACACACTTAAGACTCCCATTCTGCGGATGCCTTCGAGACTCTCCCTCTCTGGAATGCCTTTCTGAATTGCCTTTTTTTTTTTTTTTTTTTTTTGTACTGAGGATTGAACCCAGTGCTTTCACACTGAGCTACATCTCCAGCTCTTTTTTATTTTTTAATTTTGAGACAGTCTCACTAAGTTGCACAGGCGGAGATCCTCCTGCCTCAGCCTCCCAGAGTGCTGGGATCACAGCCATGCACCACCACGTTTGGGTCCACTGCCTTTAAGAAGCTCTTGATTGCCTCAGCATATAAATCTGCCCTTACTCTAAATCCTAAAGAATTTATATTTTCTATGCCTTTCATTTATATTTATAAAAATGAGCTATTATTCACCTTTGTGCATAATATTCTGTTATTAAGGTGCAAAAAGTAGAATACGCTCTTATGTTTCTGATTCACCGAGCACCATAAGCATTTCTTTTTTTTTTTTTTTGTGGGTACCAGGGGTCGACCTCAGGACCTCACGCGCCAACAGGCGCCCATGCTGCTGAGCGATATCACCGGCCCTTTTCTCGTATGTGGGTTCCGGGAGTCGAACTCGGGCCCTCGCGCTTGCCAGGCAGGTGTGTACACTGCTGAGCCATCTCACCGGCCCCACCATAAGCATTTCTTGAGTCACAAGAATTTTCTGCTGTTGACAAGGTCTGAGAGACAGAAAACTTATCTCATTGTTCTGATATTTCGCAAGTTACACAGTAAATACTTGATAATGGAAATATTATGTAAAATAGTTTCTAAGTAGAAAAAAAATCAAATTGGTTAAAAATATAATAATTTTCTTATGTCATTGTAACAAAATTAATTAACATTTACTAATGAGAATAAAAATCTGTTCATGACAAGTACCCAAAAGTACTTTATGTAAGGATTCTAATCTATAATCGAGAATTACATTCTAACTTTCTAAAAATGCCAAAGTCATGTGCAACTTGTAGCTGAAGTGTGTTGTTATGTGGTTAAGGAAGTGAACCCTAGAAGAAAAAGTAGAGGGCTTGGAACTTTTTAATTTATAAAAGCAATGGAGAAATGTATTACAAATCAGACTCTTCGTAATGGCACAAACAGGAACACGTTCATTAGAAGTCCTAAACCTGTTTCCTCATCTCAAAAATTCATACATTAGCTGGGCATGGTGGCACACACCTGTAATCCCAGCACTCGGGAGGCTGAGGCAGGAGGCTTGCCATGCGTTCAAGGCCAGCCTGGGCTACATAGCGAGACCCTGTCTCAAAAAGAAAGAGAGAGAAAAAAAAAAAAAAAAAGAGAGAGAGAGAGAGAAAAAGAAAAAGAGAAAATTCCTAAACTAGAATTTTGCTTTTTGGTTGGCATAAGTGGAAAAAAATACTGGTCATAAACAGGATATTTCTCTCTCGGGGAATTCTTATTTCATTAATATCTAAATTCATTGGATTGTTGATGGGAATTAAAGAGGTGTAAGGATGTAAATAAAGCACAAGTAATTTGCCTGGGCCCTTGATAATTGTGAAATGAATGGTACTTGCCTTAGAAGAATAAATAAAAGACCCCAAAGCTTGCATGCAGCTAGTCACGGTAGATTCTCCATGCTGGTTTTGCATAATTCCTGCTTGGCTAAAAGCTGTAAAATGTGTCCTTCCTATACCGCAAAGAAATTTGTAATCTGATTTTACCAAAGCAGGTTTTGCAAGTCAGAAATTTCTCTCTCCTTTTAGGTTTTGTGCAACTGCTTTTCCTCCACATCATTTACAGTGTTTGTAGGGACCATTGTCTCAGGCCTTGCTCCAAGTATAGGATTATAGTTTTTTAAAAAATCCTCAGCCAGGGGTCTCCATTTCTGTTTAAATTCCATGGTGAATTTGCAATATTCTGTCTGAATAGCTACATTGTTCCTACCCATTAGGCTCAGCAGATGGACTGAGATTGAACAATTCACGATGCAGCATTAACAAGGAGGTAATGTGGGGTGGGTGTAGCTCAGTAGAAAAGCCCGAGCTTCATGTGGGCAATGACCCAGGTTCGACCCCCAGCAATGGGGAAAGCATTTTTTTTTTTTAATTTAAGAAAAGGAACTAATGTGAAGCACTTGTTAGTAACTATTGAATAGGAAGTCAAATATTCAAGATTTGAGTTGAACCAAAGAAAAGAACAGAACAGAAAGAAAAGAACAGAAATCCCTGCAGTTAGACTAAATCTTCTAAATGTTCTCTAACAGTAAAATATCAGAATAGACAAAAGCTAAGGAATGGAAGCGTCTGGGTAAATAACCTTACACTTATTTCAAATAATTGAAACAATGGAAAACATATCAACACACGTATATGATGTGCAGGGGTGTGCCGGGCCAGGGAAGAGCGAAACTGCCAGGCTTGTCTCTGAAAACCTCATCCTAATCAAGCTGGATCTGGTAACATCAGCCTAATTTTAGCTAAGTTTCAGGGTCCTCATAGTAAAAAAACAAATAGATAACAGATAATCTAACAGATCACGGTAAAGATTAATTTAAATTCATTATTGTATAAAAGCAGGTCACACTGGGCACAGCGCCACACACCTGTGATCCTAGAGACTTGACTCTGGGAGGCTGAGGCAGGAAGATGGCAAGTGGGAGGCCAGCCCTGACTCAGAATAATAAGGGCTGGCTATGTAGCTCTGTGGTCCAAGCTAGGGGGCCTCTGGGCTCCACCCCCTGTAGCACAATAAATGAGTGTGCGAATGAATGAGTGAATGAGCAGAAAAGTGCTTACTAAGAACTGTCAAGAAATGATGGCTTCTAATTTTCATTGGCAAGAGATTGGAAGCTCCTGGAGAAGCAGGTTGACATAAAACTGTTTCGTCTGTTGTTAGAATGCTGTATATGTGTGCGCCAGAGTAGAGCCGTCGCTGGGGGAAAACCGGGAGGACAGACTTTAGCATTTGTTCTTTTTTATTTTAGTTTGGTTTTAACTGCATCGACTTCAACCATTCAGCTAAACTCTGTTTCTCATCTCCCATGCGTGCTGTCGTCATTTCCCTCACTTGGAGGCCAAACAGAACAGTTCCGGGCTGAGGAAAACACTTGACGTATTTATTTACGGCCAAATTCAGCTGAATTTATTTTTTCTTTCCTTGTTTTTTGTTGTTGTTGTTGTTTGGTTTGTTTGTTCGTTGTTGTTTTTTGTTTTGGGGGGCTTGGTGCTGGGGATCAAACCCAGGCTGCTAAAAATATGCTGTAGCACTGAGCGACACCCCCAGCCAGAAGAAATTGAATGAAATAAAAGAACTATACTTTTTTTCTGAAAAGATTCTTTAATACAGAGAGACCTCTTTAAAAATTATTATTACTGCTACTATTATTATTATTTTGTTTCGTGTTTGTTTTCTTGAGACAGGATCTCGCTATATATCCCAAGCTGTCCTTAAACTTACTATGTAGGCCAGGTTGGTCTTGAGCTCATGGTGATCCTCCTGCCTCAGCCTCCCAAGTGCTGGGATTACAGGTGTTCACCACCATACTCATCAGGCTGAAATTAAATTATTTTAAGTGAAAAGTTTCTGCCGCTCAGCTGAAAACTTGTACCCCACAGGGGCAGTAGTAAGAGCTGATTTTTATGACGTGACTCTCCTGGCTCCTTTAATACTACTTTCTCTAATACGGTTTGTTTTCTGTCAGTGAAACACTTCTTTTTTTATTTTTAAATGATATTCTCTATCAAAAGCTCATATTTTGGAAGTGGAAAAGGGCTAAATGATTGTAGTTCAATTTAAAACTTTTCGAAAATTTATTGTCAGACTTCTGAATAGAATGGCATAGTAGTTGAGTACTCACTCAAAAATTAAACTATATGGGCTCAGTTTTCAGCTCTACCACTTCTGAGATCCTTCTTGTCTTAGTTACTAACTTCTCTTTCTCTCATTGTCCTTGTCTGTAAAAAGGGAATGAGCCAGGGGTTGTGGTGCATACCTGTAATATCAATACTCTAGAGGCTGAGGCAGGAGGATTGCTATGAGTTAGAGGCCAGCCTAGAATACCTAGCAAGTTCAAAACCAGTCTAAACTACATAGTTAGACCCTATCTCCAAAAAACAAACAAACAAACAACAAAACAAAACAAAAACAGAAAACAGGTCTAATATAATTCTTTCTATTTACAGTGAAAAAAATTGAAGTCCTGAAAAATTGGAAAATTTACATGTTTAAATTAGATTATATAGTTACAAACAGGCATAAATTTTGGGATCAAACTGTTTTTAACTGAGACGTAATTTATGTACTGTGAAACTCACTCTTTAAAATGTGCAGTTGAGTATTTTACTGATATGTTCACAAAGCTATGTAATCATCAGCACAAATTCCAAAATATTTTCATAACTCCCTCGAATGAAATCCTATACCACCAGGTGTGGTGATGCACACCTGTAATCCTAGCACTTGGGAGGCTGAGGCAGGAGTGCAGCTAGTTTGAGGCCAGCCTGGGCTACAAAGCAAGACCCTGTCTCAAAACAACCACAAAGTAAAAAGACAAAGAACTCCTATACCCCCTAAAAGTTGGGCCAGAATTTATATTTTACTCTTAGTCCAAATATCTTTCCACTGTCGTAGTCTTGTGTTGATATCAAACTGATTATCCTCAGGTAAATAAAGCTTGGTGTTTGGATGTCTAAATAATCAGATTTATCAAATATTTGCCTGTATTTCACATAGTGCTATCAACCATCTGAAGAGTTCATGTAAATGTCTGTGTTCTTTGGAATTTTTTTGCTTCACTTTGCTTATTTCAAATACCTTCCGGGCTGGTGAGATGGCTCAGCGGCGTAAGCACCTGCCTGGCAAGTGCAAGGTCCTGAGGTCGACCCCCGGTACCCACCAAAAAAACAAAAAAAAAAAAACAAATACCTTCCATATTCCTGAGGGCGGACTCCAGGAATGCTTTGTTCTTCGGATACACAGCTCATCACATCAAAGGAAATGGTCCCGGTCATTTTTAGAGAGAATATGTGACGTTGCAGAGAAGCTTAAACAAATTGTTTATTCTGGAGATTTCTGTGAAAGGGGAGATTATTTTTCCTATGCTGAAGTTTTCAAATAAAATCCTCAAGTAGACACTAGGTCCCTACAAGGTTTAAAGAGAACCTAAATGTTTTCCTGAACAGGTGTTCCCATAAATTTTAAAAGTCACTACCATAACATGAACCAAACTTTCCAATCTGTGGTTTTCGAAACATCCATTCCGTAGTTGCTTGCTTGCTTCTGTTTTAACTCGTTGGAATTAATTTTACATAAAGTGAGCACACATGCCAATTTTGTATTTGATGCCAAAATTATCACATCACCAAAAGAGAAATATCTACTTCAAAGTGAGTCATCTTTGGTTTATTTAGATAGCATCCTCTAAACTGTGAGATTTACTATATACACTTTGAATCTTCAGTGCACAGTGGTTGATTCTTTAGTAAACATAGTTTTGAGCATTTATAAAGATAAATACATATGCAAATTCATCATCAGAACTCAGGACTCAAATAATTTGAAATTATTATAGATTAATTTATTATAAAGAAATCAAACTGATAATAAAGGATATAAAATTAGA
The DNA here is from genome assembly GCA_028451465.1 of Erethizon dorsatum. NCBI lineage: Eukaryota > Metazoa > Chordata > Mammalia > Rodentia > Erethizontidae > Erethizon > Erethizon dorsatum. The sequence continues at coordinate 25,263,495 of CM051838.1, read as the reverse complement.
AAAAAGCTGGGCATGGTGGCGCATGTCTATAATCCCAGAACTTCAGAGGCTGAGGCAGGCAGATCGCCACAAGTTCAAGGCCAGCCTGGTCTACATAAGTGAGTTCAAGGCCAGCCCGAACTACATAGCGAGACCCTGTCTCAAAAAAAAAAAAAAAAACCTAGAAAAAAAAATTTAAATAGTGGCTTGTTCTCTTACTTAAAAGCAAAATAAACAAAAAAAAATTTTTTTAACCAAATTTTGCATGAACTGTAAAAACTGATTTTATTAATCTCTAAAAAAATGTTTTAAAAGAAACTTTATTTTAACATAAAAAATGTGTAGGATATTAATTTCTTTTTCCCTAGGAGAAAGGTCCTAATAAAATCTTTTAAAATCTAGGGGCTAGGGATATACCTCAGCAGCACAGCACCTGCCTGGCAATCTTGAGAACTTGAGTTTGATTCCCAGTACCAAAAATAAAATAAAATCTAATATTTATCCTCATTGGATTTCAATACGCATCCTACTATTTATCTCCATTTCTCCAAGTTAATAAAGTCATAAGGTTTTTTTAATATAGATCAGGATATACACAATTTATAAGGAGATGCTCTATAAATGTCTTATGAATGAACGAGCTGATTTTTAAAATATTTTAAAACTCCACCTTGTGTTGGGCTATTATTAAAGTGAAACAGGCTCTTATCCCTGGAGTTCTGGTTATCCTGAAAAGCTTAACTACAGTTACCTAGGCTTGGCAGATTAAACGTAACTGTCTTGGTTACTTTTCTCATGGCTGAGGCAAAGTACCTGACTCCCAGAGTTAAAGGAGGAAAGGTTTATTTGCCTCACAGTTTGTAGAGGTTTCAGTCCATAGTTGGCTGGCTCCAAGGCTTTGCAGAGGGGCATCACAGAGGAGAAACAGCCCACAGCAAGCAGGCAGAGCACATTAGCCCTCATTCTGTCCCTTATATTGTACGCAGGCTACCTGCCCCAGGTCGGTGTAGAGCTCCGGGCCCTTAATCCTAGCCAGAGCCATGCCAAACCAATCAGTGGACTGATTTACTAATCACCCACCTTGACCCCAGCTCCACACACTCTAAATATAGCCACCTCTGAAAATCCCTCCTCCTCCATGACTGCATGGAGGCTTTGGGGGGACATCTAGGCACAAGCAATAACAGCAACCTTAACATATTTTGGAAAGGTAATTATTTAGGTTTCACATATAGTCATTTTCCAGGCATTTGGTTCTTTGAAGATAATGATTTTGGGGAGGTGACAATGGAAGTTTGACTGAATAGTTGCAAAACACTAATCTCTGTGCTGTTTTTCGGAACTGAATTCATTCTTTTTTTTTTTTTTTTGTGGGTACCAGGGGTCGACCTCAGGACCTCGCGCGCCAGCAGGCACCCGTGCTGCTGAGCGATATCACCGGCCCCTTTTTCGTATGTGGGTTCACGGGAGTCGAACTCGGGCCCTCGCCCTTGCTGGGCAGGCGCTTATGCCACTGAGCCATCTCACCGGCCCCTGAATTAATTCTTTTAAGGCTGGTTTCATACATCTAAGGGTGCCCTGATCCTTTGCTAGGGATAGAAGATTGTAATACAATTTCTTATCACTTCACAGAATCTCACATTTCTTAGTTACATATTTTTAATTATAAAGGCAATGTGCCCATTTTTATTATTCCAGAATTTGGGGAAATAAATGTTATTTTACATAGTCATTGAAATAACATTTAAAAATAATTTCTGGGATGGGGAGGGAAAAAGAATGTCTTTTCTGTGATCACAGTGACTCTAGGTAGAGCAGGTTTGGGAGCACCTCCTCTTACTGATTGTCTGTGGCTTAACTCCGAGGCCTTATCTGTAAATCAGGACATTGCTACCGATCTCTAGAGTTAGGATGAGGATTAGTGAGGGATGTAGGTAAATATGTGATATATGGTGAGGGCTCAATAAAAAATAGTTATTGCTTTTGTTGTTGCTGCTGGTGTTTTATCAATTCTAGTATCTGCATTACCTATCTGATTAAGTAATGTGATAGCTAACCTTGGTGTCAATTTGAATAAGAAACACCCAGCTGATTGGTTTAGCAGGGTTCTGGGTGTGTCTGGATGATGGACTTACTGAAGAGGGAAGACTCACACTGAGTGTGGGTGGCACCAACCAATGGGCTTGTAGCCTGACGGAATAAAAAGGGAAAGAAAAAGGAAGTCTTCTGCTGCTGCTTTGGAGGAGCTCCAGTCTTTGCCATCACCTTTGGACATCCATCTCCAGGCTTCCAGCACACACCATAGGCTTCCTGATACGGACTTGCACGGGAATCTGCAGTGAGCTCCAGACCTTTGACTTTTGACTGCATCCCTTGGATCTCCAGGTTGCAGGCGGCCCTTTTGCACTCTTCCACACTTGACTCTGCAGGCAGCCATTGTAAGCCCATCTTGCATAAATATATAGATAGGTATAGATATAGATATACTTTTTTTTTTTTAGACAGGGTCCCACTATATAGCCCAGGCTGGCATTGAACTCACAACCACCCCCCTGCCTCAGCCTCCCAAGTGCTGGGACTACAGATGTAGGCCACCACCCCTGGCCACTATATTTTTTTTAATATTAAATCTGTTCTTCTAGGGAACACTAGTACAGATTTTGGTACTGAGAGTGGGGTGGCTCTAGAGAAACAGAATTGTAAGGATAAATTTCTTTAATGGCTTTAGTGATTCCTGGAGTTGGCGCTCTAGTTTTATGAGACCTTAAGCTGCCATGGTCTCTCCCTCCGATAATGTGCAGAGGACCACTGGTTTGTGGTGTAAACTGTTAAAAGTAATATATCATGCAGATTCATTTGGTTATCCTAATTTACCACTTGTGAGATGCAAGGAATTTAGTGGCTCAATGTACAATGCTTTTGAATATTTTTGGCAGAATGAGAAATATAATGATGCTGGCTGGTTGTTCTTATATCTGGACAAACTAGTAAAGGAAACTCACAAGCTCTAAACATGCATAAAAAATCTAAAGTCTTCTAGGTGTGAAGACAAAGTAATAAAGAAAAATAAGGAGAGCCAGGTGTGGTGGTGCATGCCTGTGATCCCAGCACTCGAGAGGCTGAGGCAGGAGGATCGCCATGAATTTGAGGCCAACCTGGGCTACATAAGAGTTCAAGGCCAGCCTGAACTACATAGTGAAACCCTGTCTCAAAAAAAAAAAAAAAAAAGGAAAATATGGAGCTCAAAGATTTAAATTTCCAGCTCCAGACACCCATAGAGAATCTAAAAGTTTCTAAGTATGTGTTGAAACAGAATCTTCTCACCTTTAGCCAGAGGCCTAAGATTGCACAAACCCAAACACAAGCCCTCATAATTCAAATGGCTGAAATGCAGCGTTAAGTTTAACGCTCAGCCTCAAAGGGTATCTGACGTAAAAGCTAGGGCACTGATCGGAAAAGAGTGGGATCCCATAATTGGGGTGGAGATGTTTGGGAGGATCCTGATGAGGCTGAGAATATTGAGCTCCTGGACTCTACTGAGATTAGTGTGCCAGAGGAACCACCCCCTCTGCTACCCGCTGTGGTGTTGGCCTCTCCTCCTATACCTGAGGAAAGCAATCCTGTGTTGCCAGATGCAGTTAGCAAGCAGGATAAGGCTATTACTCTCCAGGACCCACCCCAGGCCATAAATAAAATGTGTTAATACTTTATTTGGCTGGCTAGCAGAAGTATGAATCAAAAGATAACCCAATATGAATGAGTTAGAAATGCCTGATATTCCTTGGTTTATTGTATTTTTCTTTCTTGTTTTTTTTTTTTTTTTTTTTGTGGGTACCGGGGGGTCGACCTCAGGACCTCGCGCGCCAGCAGACGCCCGTGCCCTGAGCGATATCACCGGCCCCTTTTTCGTATGTGGGTTCCAGGAATCGAACTCAGGCCCTCGCGCTTGCCGGGCAGGCGCTTAAGCCGCTGAGCCATCTCACCAGCCCTCTTTCTTGTTTTTTGAAACAGAGTCTCACTATGTAGTTCAGGGTGGCCTTGAACTCAGTATGTAGCCCAGGCTGGCCTCAAACTCACTATGATCCTCCCGCCTCAGCCTCCTGAGTGCTAGAATTATAGGCATGCACTCCCACACCTGGCCCCCTTGGTTTACTGCTGGGGTGGATTTGTCATGTTAAACCCAATCCTCCACACTGAGATGATCTGGAAAATGCGCCCTTCATTAATACTTTAAGAAACAGATTCGTGAAGGGAGCACTAGCATCCCTGAAGAGCCCTGTCATTGCTCTTATCTGTATGCCAGACCTTACAGTGGGGACCACAGTCACTCAATTGGAAAATTTAAGAGCAGTGGGTGAATCCTGGAATGGCAGGGTTCAAGTGGCAGCACTCAACTGCCAAAGGCAAGGTGCACATACTTACCGAATGGACAAGAGAAGCAGAACAATGATCAGAACAGTCTGATACCTATGGCGTAGACCTATGGCGTTGGCTGATTAGCCATGGTGTTCCCACAAGTAAAATAGCAGCCTGCTAACTTTTTGCTAGATTTATATAATAAGAAGAATTTAAGGGCTTGGGAGATAGCTCAGTGGCACAGTGCCTGCCTGGCAAGTGCAAGGTCCTGAGTTTGATTCCCGGTACCAAAAAGAAAAAAAAAAGAAAAAAAAAATTTAAAGACGAACAGAAACCTACCTCAGATCATAGTACTATAACAGAATCACAGCCCCTCAAACAATTCCCACATTTGAGCCAGTTTACAGATCCAAACCCTCTTGAATGAAGGTGTAGGTGGCTGGGTAACTTTCAGGGAGGACCCTGATGCACTACCAAAAATGTGCACTGTCAATCTTTCTCCCATCTTTCCTGAAAGGGGCCCAAGGTCTTTACCAGGGTAACTGTACATTAGGGGAAGGGAAATGGTCAGATATTTCAGGGACTACCAGACACTGGTTCTGAACTAACACTGATTCCAGGGAATCCAAAACATCGTTGTGGCCCTGCAGTAAGATAGGGGGCCTATGGAGGTCAGGTGATCCATGGAGTTTTAGTAAAGGTCCAACTCACAGTGGGTCCAGTAAGTCCCCAGATCCGTCCTGTAGCTATTTCCCAATTCCAGAATACATAACTTGGATAGATACACTTAGTACTTGGCAGAATGCTCACATTGGTTCCCTGACATGCAGTGTGAGGTCTATTATGATTGGAAAGGCCAAATGGAAGCCATTAGTGTTCCTCTTACCTGGGAAACTAGTAAACCAAAAACAATCTCGCATCCCTGGAAGGATTGCAGAGATTAGTGCCTTAACAGAAAAAGCCCCCCCACCCAGCCAGTGTACTTCAGTTTGTTAATTGACTAGGTAATAGTTCCTGTTCCAGTTCTGGTTGCTTCTATCTCTTAGAAACGGCTGATCACTGTGATGCATAGCTGGTCACTATAATGCACATTGTATAAACCAATCCCCAACTGACGAGCCATTCTGCCTCTGTACTTCCTGCTTGCTTATCCCATATAAACCCTAGACTACTAGAGATCAGGGCCTGATATTCTGGGAATGATCCTGATCAGTGCCCATCAACAGAAATAAATCTGCCTCCAAATCCTGGGTGTCATTTCAGTGTTTCTGTTTGCCATTGCATCTGGTCCATCGGCCGGGAAGACCTACTGTGCTGACATCTTTGGTCACCAGTCGTGGCCCTCGCAGATAGAGCAAGGACCTCTCCAGTTCCTGACAGGAAGGTGCGCCCTTGAGATTTCTCGAGTCCCCTTGGAGGTCTGGAGGAGGATTCCTGGCTCCCCACTTGAGCAGCTCACATCAGACCCCAAAGGGAGGAGGATGCAATCTGTCTGTCTTCCTGCCTGCCTGATTCCAGTAAGACCCCTGGGGACACCCCAGTTAGTCAGTCTGTCAGTCCTGCTCAGTTCGAGCAGAAAAAAACTTTGATCAACTCTTGTTAGTTAAGGTCACCCTTGAGGGAAGGGGAGTCGTAATGGTTAACCTCTGAGTGCCTGCTGAATGAATGTGTGAGTGAGCGGAATGGACAGCACAAGTAGTAGGCTGCTCTGTCTGTGTGCCAAGACAGGGAAACACTGGTCACAGTGGCTGATTGGGCCTTCACCTGTGGTTCCGTGGCAATCAACATGTGGCATAACGGAGGCCTCACACCCTCCTTAGCTAAGTCACGCGTAAGTCCCCAGGCCAGGCAGGCATCTGAATGATCTCTCTCTGAGGGGCGCCCACCCTTTGTCTGTTGCACCATCATTCAAGGGTACACAACACACACTTGGAAGTCAGAGATGGGAACTAATTAGTCAAAACCCACAGTGCCTGATTGCAGGAAAAAGGGCTTTTATGGAGTTAAAAATAAAACCAAACCATCCCTTGCATCTCAAAGAAAAAGAAAAAGAAAAAAGAGGCCCATTCTCCCTAAGAATTCTGCCCTGGCACACATATCGGCAGCTGCAGTTGCTGCCAACAACTATAGCTTCACTCCTCACTCCCGACTCATCTACTTCCAGCCAATTGAACTGGTTCCAGCTAGCCACTGCCTGCATTTGGCCACAGGGGCCCTCTCTCCAGAGCCTTCCGCTTACACACCTATCCTGTGTAGATGGTGTCATCTAATGCCCACCCGAAATGACTGTCAGCAATTCCTTCTGAGTTCCACATTTTGACTGAAGAAAATTGAACTGTCAGCCTTGATGAATGAGTTGCTTTTTCAAAGGTCACCTTGCCTAGAAACAACCCAGCTGAGAACTTCTCAAAGACATTAAAAAGGGGGGCAAGAAGCCCATTAACTACTGTTACCCGGAAACCTGATATAAAAAAAAAAAAGGCACCAGCCATCTGGTGAAAAACCCAGTCTGATAGACAACCATACCCTCTGGCTATGAGTTATAAAGACTATGTACACTAAAATAATTAAATAAATAAAAAGATAAGAACTCTCAAAAAAGCTTCAGCCTGGATCAGATGACAACACTTTCATTAATCTGACAGGCTCAGACTGGGCCAGACCAGGCTCCCTTCTTCAGCTGGGCCACTGAGAGCCCATAGTAATCACTGGGGCAACTGGGACTCTTACCTCTCACCCCTTCTGCCAGGCACAAACTTGCAGCCCGGGAGGACATCTCACCAAACATGGACCTGTATAAGCCAGTACCTATACTGCTTCTGGGAAGAGACCTCCTCTTCAAGTTAGAAGTGACCATTGCCCTTACACCAAGCCAGTCAGCCTCCCTCTCGTTTAACCCTGCACTTTCAACTCTGACTGTTCCCCAAGAGGAAGACGATGCCTGCGTCAGCCTAAGACAGATAACCACAATCCTGAAGTTCTGAAAACTCTCCTCCCAGAAGTATAAACTAAAGACTAGCCTCCAGGCCTGGCCATCAATCATGCCACCTCACCAAGACCCCCATTGCTGTCAGATATCACAGGAAACACAAACAGGCATCCAGCCACACATCAGCCTGATAGACTGTTAATCACCTTGGGCAAGATCTCCATGCCATCAACAATGCAGTTCCTGCTTGTAAAACCAGTTTAAGATCTCTGAGCTGCCAATGCTGCTGCAATTGCCTCTGTATACATTGCCTCAGTCTTCTGCCACCCACAGCCTGCTGGTACACCTGCCTGGACCTAAAAAATGCCTTCTTCTGCCTTTGGTTGACTCCTGTCAGCCAGCCCCTCTTCACCTTTAAATGGAAAGACCCCAGTTCTGGACTCAAAAGCCAACTGACCTGGACTTAATCTCACAGAGGTTGGAAATCTTGTTTACACTCTTTAGAGATGCCCTGACGGCTGATCAAAGCACTTCTGATTCATGACACCCAAGCTGCCTGCTGAAAAGACTGAAAAGCCCTGCTACAATATGTGGCAGAAACTGGTTACAGAAAAATAACTGCAAATTTCTTGGAGCTGCTGGCTTCTATAAAAATCCGGATCCTTCAGTTCACAAAAACAATGAAGTTTACTCAGACTGTCAGTCCCTGGGAGCTCCCAGTGGCCTTCCTATGCAAATACTCGGATCTGATCACTAAAGACTGCCTCCCCCCTTTGCCTCTGCACTCTAACAGCCACTGTCCTTCTGATCAAGAAAGTAGACAAGCTTCCCTTAGACTGAGACCTAACTGTCCAGGTGCCACATGCTGTACTGGGATGAACTGTTCTAAAAAATGGACCCCATGACAGATGCTGAGTACACCATTTACAGATGGAAGTTACTCTGTTGGAATGAAGTCTGACAAGCTAACTATGCTGTGGTCACCTTGGACAAAACTATTTTGACCAAAACTCTCCTGCATGGATGATCTGCACAGCAAACTGCTTCCTGCTGCTGTCTGGAAACCTGCCACCAATGACTCAAAATAATCTGATCCAGAGGTCCAAACCCCCTCTGGGGACCCAATTAACTAAAACATCAACCTCAGCCACCAGACCTGCCCCACCATATGTTCTGCAAGCTCAAGCCACAGTGCTGGCACCCACACCCCTGCAGCCAGCTCAGACTTCAGCGTCTGTGTCGCCAGCCCCAACCTCCCATTCTGTACCCATACTGAGAAGACAATAAAAGTCCATAGGGTCCTGCTGTAAAAAATCATCCCTAGATATGGCCTACCCTTGATCATTGGCAGTGACAATGGGCCTGCATTTGTAGGAGAGGTAACTCAAAAACTAGATTAAATAAAAACTACATACAGCATACAGGCCACAAAGCTCTAGAAAAGTTAAAAAATAAAAAGCTTGTAACCAGTTAAAAGACCAGCTATATCTGTAGACATTCATGTGCACACATATAATGCAGGTACATATTAACTACCTCTACAAGTTTCAGAAATCCAGCCTTAGATCCACTGAACAATTTATCTGGACCAGATAGCTCACTCTGAAGAGACAACGCACTCAAAGCCTTGCTCTGGTCACTCTGGATGCTGACCAGTCCACACACAGCTGAAGCTTGAGGACATCATTCACAGGATTGCTCTGTACCTATTCCCCTTGATTTTTGTGTCTTTTCAGGCTGCTTACCCCAGTCCTTGCTTCCCCACCCCCTGCTAGCTGTGTTTTGTTTTGCCTTAAACTCTATGGATGGTTGCCCCAAGAGAATAGAACAATCAATCAAACACTGGACCAAGATCTGATGAGTGTCCAAGACACATTGGACACTCTTCTAGATTAGATTAACTCCCTCACTACCTTTCCAGAGTAATGTTACAGAACAGAAGACCTAAAAATAACTTCCTAAATATAACTTAGGGAAAAACTAATAACTTCCTAAAAATAACTTAGGGAAAAACTCTGTAAAAGACAATCTTGGGGAGCTTGGCTAGACCCCAGCCTAGGATCACTGACAACCCTAATGTTCTGGTTGGACCTTGTCTCAGAAGATCATGTGTAATATGCCCAGCAAAGATTTGCTGGGGAAATTAAAAGAGGGGGAAAATGTAATAGAAAATGCACCCCCCCAGCCAGTATATTTTAGTTTCTTAATTGCCCCAGTAATAGTTCCTGTTCCAGTTCTGGTTGCTTCTATCTCTTAGAAACAGTTGGTCACTGTGATGCATAGCTGGTCACTATGATGCACGTTGTATAAATCAACCTCCAATTAACAAGCCATTCTGCCTCTGTACTTCCTGCTTGCTTATCCCATATAAGCCCTAGACCACTGGAGATCAGGGCCTGATATTCTGGGAATGATCCCAATCAATGCCCGTCGACATAAATAAATCTGCCTCTAAATCCTGGGTGCTGTTTCAGTGTTTCTGCTTGCTGTTTCAGTGCTACCATTGAGGACTTGAAAGACGCAGGGGTGGTGGGTCTCACCACATTCCCCTTTAATTATCTTACTTAGGTTGTGCAGAAGACAGACAGGTCTTGGAGAATGACAATGGATTACCATAAACTCAACCAACAGTGACTCCAATTGCAGCTGCTACACCATATGTAGTTTCCTTGCTTTAGCAGATTAACACATCTCCTGGTACCTGGTATGTAGCTACTGATTAGGCAAATAACTTCTTCTCCATACCTATCCACAGGGCCCACAAGAAACAATTTGCTTTCAGCTGGCAAGGCCAGCAATGCACCTTCACTGTCCTAACCTCAGGATTATGTTAACTCTCCTGTAGCACAATTTAGTTCACAGGAGTCTTGGTCTTCTTTCTCTTCCATAAAGCATTACACTGGCCCATTATATTGATGAGGTTATGCTGATTGGACCAAGTGAGCAGAAGGTAGCAACCTCTCTGGACTTGTTAGTAAAGTATTTGCGTGCCAGAAGATGGGAAATAAATCCAACTAAAATGCAAGGTCCCTCTATATCAGTGAAATTTCTAGGAGTCCAGTGGTACGTGGCATCGAGAGATATCCCTTCTAAAGTAAAGGATAAGTTGTTGCATTTGGCAACATCTACAGCCAAAAAAGAGGCACAATGCCTAGTGGGCCTATTTGGATTTTGGAGGCAACACATTCCTCTCTTAAGTGTTTGACTCCAAACCATTTACCAAGTAACTCAGAAAGCTGCTAGTTTTGAGTGGGTCCCAGAACATAAAAAGGCTCTTTCCACAGGTCCAGGCTGCTGTGCAGGCTTCTCTGCCACTGGGCCATGAGATCCAGCAGATCCAATGGTATTTGAAGTGTCAATGATAGATAGGGGTGCTGTTTAGAGTCTCTGGCAGGCCCCCTTAGGTGAATCACGGTGGAGAACTTTGGGTACTGCACCTGGTCATATATTTTGCCTGGAAGAAAAAATGGTGAGATGTGCAAATATATACTGATTCATGGCCAGTGATTTGGCCAGATGGTCAGGGACTTGGAAGGAACATGACTGGGAAACTGGTGACAAAGGGTTATCTGGGGAAGAAGTACGTGGATAGTCCTCTCCATATAGGCAAAGGAGGTAAAGATATTGGTGTCCCATGTAAATGTTCACCAAAAAAGTGACCTCAGCAGAAGAAGACTTTAATAATCAAGTGGATAGGATAACCCATTCTGTGGATAGCAGTAAATATTTTCTTTAGCCACCCCTGTCATGCCCAGCGGGCTCATGAACAAAGTAGCCATGGTGGCAGAGATGGAGATTATGCATGGGTGCAATAACATGGGCTCCCACTCATCAAGGCTGATCTGGCTACTGCCACTGTTGAATGCCCAATATACAAGCAGCAAAGACCAAAACTGAGTCCCTGATATGGTACCATCCCCTGGGGTGATCAGCCTGTGACATGCTGGCAGTTGATTATATTGGACCACTTCCATCATGGAAAGGGAAGCATTTGGTCCTTACTAGCAGAGACACTTATTCTGGGTATGGATTTGCCTTCCCTGCATGTAATGCTTCTGCCAAGTCCACCATCTGTGGACTCACAGAATGCCTCACCCACCATCATGGAATTCCACCAGCATCGTTTCTGACCAAGGCACACATTTCGTAGCCAAAGAAGTGAGACAATAGGCTCACGCTCATGGAATTCACTGGTCCTATCATGTTCCTCACCATCCAGAAGTGGCTGGATTGATAGAAAGGTGAAATGGCTTTTTGAAGCTGCAGTTACAGTGCCAGCTAGGTAGAAATACTTTGCAGGGTTGGGGCATCATTCTTCAAAAGGCTGTATATGCTTTGAATCAGTGCCCACTCTGTGATACCATGTCTCCCATAGCCAGGACTCACAGGTCCAGAAATCAAGGAGTGGAAGTAGAAATGGTACCACTCACCATTTACCCCTAGTGACCCACTAGCAAAATTTATGCTTCCTGTTCCTATGACTTACGGTCTGTTGACCTAGAAGTCTTAGTTCCAAAGGGGGAAAGGCTTGTACCAGGAAGCACAACACTGATTCCATTGAACTGGAAGCTTAGACTCCCCCATGGTCATTCTGGGCTCTGCATTCCTCAGAGTAAACAAGCTAAAAAGGGAGTTATGATGTTTGTAGGGGTGATTGATTCACACTATCAAGGGGAGATTAGACTATTACTCCACAATGAGAAGCAACAACAACCCAATCCAGGTAGGATGACAGATGGCTCAGAACCTTCAGGAATGAAGGTATGGGTGACCCTGCCAGGAAAAGAACCAAGACCTGCTGAGGTGCTTGCTGAAGTTGAGGGAATATAGAATGGGTACTAGAAGAAAGTAGTTATAAATACCAGCTATGACTGGGTGACCAGTTATAGAAATAAGGATTACAATTGTTCTCTCCTATGTTGTTAATATGCTTCATTTAAAACATAATGTGATAGACTTATTATTGGTTCTTAAGTATGGTTAAACCTATGTTATAATGTTTAAGTTATGAAATGTTAGGAGTGAGCATCACCTAAAGAAAAACTTTGCCTTCTATTCTGGGGAAGGAATTAGTACACTTCCATTTGTATACCCAATAGTTGTAGCATGTTAGGCATATATATGAACTTGCTATTGTATCTGGAGACTAAAGTATATACTTTAAGAAAATATGTCTGGTTGTCAAGTCGAGAAGGGGTAGATTATGATAGTTAACCATGCTGTCAATTTGAATAAGAAACACCCAGCTGATTGGTTTAGCAGGGTTCTGGGTGTGTCTGGATGATGGACTTACTGAAGAGGGAAGACTCACACTGAGTGTGGGTGGCACCAACCAATGGGCTTGTAGCCTGATGGAATAAAAAGGGAAAGAAAAAGGAAGTCTTATATCTGTTTGTTTGGAGGAGTTCCAGTCTCTGCCATCACCTTTGGATGTCCATCTTCAGCCTTGAAGAGAAGACTCTAGCCTTCCAGCACAAACCCTTCGGCTTCCAGAAATGGACTCGCACTGGACTCTGCAGTGAGTTCCAGGCCTTTGACTTTTGACTGAAGGCTTCAGATCTCCAAGTGCAAAGACAGCCCTTTTGAACTCTTCTACACCTGACTGTGCAAGCAGCCATTGTAAGCCTACCTTATAAATCCTTCAGACTATCTATGTATCTATATACTTATGTCTCTAACTATTTATGTATCTATCTATGTATCTATGTATGTATGTGTGTATGTATGTATGTATGTATCTATCTCTTATATTAAATCTGTTCCTCTAGTGAACATTAACTGATACAAGTAGCAATTTCAAGTAATCAAAAGCCCTATCTATTCATGTACAAGTCAAAGAAGAGTAAATACATTTTGCTAAAAGATTAAATGCATTGTACTTTACATCAAATAATAAAACCAAGTGAGTCAGATTTTAAAGTTTGGTCAGACACAAATATGAAAAATAATGATCCTTAAAATTAAAAATGCAAAAAACAAAAACAGGTTTAGCTTTAGAAAGGAGATTAAAAAAAGGTTTTAAAAGCATAGATATATTCTAAACACACTTTTAAAAACCCCAACCATAGTGTCATGTTGTAAAACATCTAATAATAAAAAGTTCCTTAATGTCAATCTTCTATATTTTGTGACCCAACATCAGTTAACTTTAAACACAAGAGACTGGTTTATGGTTTCTTTTCTAAATGATCAGTGCAGGTAAACATTCTAACTTTAACTTCTTGCCTTCAAGCAAAGTTATGCTCTACTTTTCATAACCCATTTGTGAAATTTCCAGGAAGCAGCAATCTGGTAGCAATTTTAGTGGTGTTTAAACTCAGTGTCAGAGAGAGACACATATCATGACTAGACATCAGTTTAGGATATCAGAAAAGGATAGGCTAAGCACTCATGATGGCTTAGGAATTGCAAATATAGATCATAGGAAGAAATTGTCAGCCTACAGGACAGACATGTCAAATGGTTTTCAGCATAATCTAACTCCAATCTTGGGGTGACTGATACCTGAATTATGTTGAGAAAGATTCTGAGGGTGGAGTTAATACTCTGGGAGAAAGTGCTTCTGTGCCATGATTTTAAACATAATGACCACCATGGATAGGCCATGAGAGGGACTGACTGTCAGCTCTCTTCTAGTTTTCGTGTCTCACACGTGACACAAGCCATGTGAGTTTCACGATTGGGGTCCTACAATCTCTTACATCCACTCGTTTTACATCTGCTTCATCCTTCTCTGTGAAAATAAGTTCCCTTACCACCACTACCCCACTCTGCATGTAGCAGATTCTGCCCTCCCAGAACCTCAGCTGACTATCACAGTACAAGCAAGGAGCGGAGACTAAATTGTGATTCTTATTTGCGAAGAAAAGAAATGATCCCTATTTTTTAAAGCAGTAATTTATTGGCAGGATTTCAGAGAATCGATAGGAAGATTAGAGGAGCAGGCTTAGACAGGAAGCAAGAAAGATAAGGCAGAGTTCCAGTCCTGTTTAGGATGATCTGTTTAGGATGCAGTTCTTACCAGTACTGGACACTTGTCCCCTACTCTGCCACCCCTGGACACTCACCTTCTGATATTGGCCTCTCAATTCCACCATGACTAATCTGAATCACCTTTATGTCACTCCCTCAATACTCAAAATTCCAGGGTAAAGCCCATGATTACCAGTGCAGGGACTCAGAATGAAGGCCAACACTCCAGGTATTCAGGGAGGATTAATTATCAGAAAAGAACAACACACTTAAAGGCTAGAGAAAGCAACACAGGAAAATAAGAAGACAGGGTAGATTTACTGAAGTTCATGTTAAAGATTGCGGGATGTGACTTCTGTTAATTTTAAGATGTTTCATCAATATCTATTCATCGTAGTACATGTCTTTATATAGTCCCTGATCTGGTTGTTAGGCAACGCTTGCCCAGTTGAGGGGAAGTAAAAACTATAATCCATGTAACCCTAGAGGCCATAAAGACACCATTAAGAAATTGATGAATTACTTTGCTGCTTCACTGAGCACCAGGAGAAAGTCATCCTTTGGCCTGATCCTCCAGATCTTTACCTAGAGAGCCTCATATTCTTCCTAACTGGGCCCAGCAGCAGTATTGGCCTGCTGGATTGGCAGGGCCAGTGCTATGGCTTGTGTCTAGATGTCCCCCAAAGCCTCATGTGGTCATAGGTGGAGCTTTTTTCAGAGGTGGCTGAATCTAGAGTATGTGACTGAGTCATGGTGCAATGCCAGGATTAAGGGTGGGTGATTGCTGGATCAGTCCACTGATTGGATTGGCACCACCCTAATCCCAGAAAGAGGCTTGTCTGCCCCGTGTTGCTTTGCTACCTTCTGCCTACCATGAACTGGTTTCCTCTGTGAAGCCACCCTGCCTTGGAGCCAGCCATCACGGACTGAAACCTCTACAAACCGTGAGCTAAATAAACATTTCCCCCTTTAACTTTGGGCGTTGGGTATTTATCTCAGCAACCCGAATTAGTAAGACAGCCAAGGTGGTGCCCATGACATCCAGCACAGAGCGTCCTGGTGGAGGGGCGGCGTGAAAGGGGTGGTGGTGACAGTGGGTGGGAGCAGGGCCACAAGCTTTCCACTGCTCCCCAACAGAAAAGCATGATTACAGCCCCTGTGATGGAAGCAACAGCAGCTGATCACTCCCTGGTCGCAAGTAGGAAAAGTTTATCCGACAAAAACATTTCCTGGTAGAATCACAGGTTCCAAGGGGATGGAGTGGGCACTAACTCAACTTCCAGTCAAATAATTTTAAACATTACTAAACTTAAATGAAAACATTTCACTTTTCTAGGGACTTGGCAGAGCTCATAAATTGTTTAAAGCTTTCTCTTTTTCATCAGGTACTCTCCTAAGGGTTTGAAGACTGGTCTATTACCCGAATACCCACACAGTACCAGATCTCCCTACTCCGCAGGAGGGACACACAGGAACAAATTTCTTCACTCATTCACTTACCAAATAAACATATTTTCAGTTAAAGGTAATTTCTATTACACCAGACTCAATGAGACTTTGTAGATCGATCTTTTTTAAAAAAAATGTTTTTAAATACACACCTTTTGGAAATAAGCGTAAGTGGAATAAGTGGAAGTAAGTCTTTAAGGAGGGCGTAGTGGCGTACGCCTGTAATCCCAGCACGAGGGAGGCTGAGGCAGGAGGATCGCTGCAAGTTCAAGGCCAGCCTGGGCTGCAATGTGAGTCCAAGGCCAGCCTGAACTGCATAGTGAAACCCTGTCTCAAAAAGACCAGAAAAAGGGCCGGTGAGATGGCTCAGCGGTTTAAGCGCCTGCCTTGCAAGCGCGAGGGCCCGAGTTCGACTCCCGGAACCCACATACAAAAAAGGGGCTGGTGATATCGCTCAGTGGCACGGGCGCCTGCTGGCGCGCGAGGTCCTGAGGTCGACCCCCCGGTACCCACAAAAAAAAAAAAAAAGACCAGAAAAAACAAAACAAAAACAAAGCAAAACAAAACCCAAAAAAGTAATTAAGTGTAAGACTGAAAACATTCTGGTTATTTTCAGACTGAAGCTTGTCATTGGAAAATGAATAGTCTAAAATAGAAAATAGGGACAGAATTAATAATTTAAAAAAAGAGGATTAAGAGAAGCAAACTCAAGTAAAAGGGTAAATGGGTACTGGAGATTTATTTTGAGACCGAGAGTTTAGGAAGAAAAAAATATTTTATTTAGAAGCTTAGAAAGGCAACAGCACAAGGAATTTATTTTATGGTCTTAAGAAAAATTGAATAATGTATCTACAAGAAAATTTTAATGCCCAAAACAGTCAATGACAAATGAAATTTTAGTAACTAAATAAAGCAACATTCCACATTACGGGCACCTTTTGTTAACACGGAGGCCTGTGCCCTCCTTTGGTTCAGTTAGTGAGCTGAAAAACATCTTTTCAAACCCTCATATGCATTTCCTTAAGTTCCTAGAAAAGCGGAATCCTGACACAGATGATTGGGCTAGTCTGCATTTGTTGAAGATGATTCCGAACTTCGCTAAAAACCACAAAGGAAACCAAAGGTCCCACATTAAAAATTCCGATACCCCACCAAACAGGAAGCACAAAGGGGAAATTCGGAGGCTGTTATAAGGCAGAAGCGGCCTTTGCAGAAGAGCCTCGAAGTTCGTCCGGTCGAGCCTCCTCTTCGCCCCAGCGCCTCCCGACCCTCGCTCTTCTGAAAGCCCCACTTGAAGGTGCGCAGGTGCAAACCAACGCGATTCTAGCGGGGCTGCTCGCCGGTGAGGCCCCGCCTCAGTTTCCCCAGCTGTCAAGCAGGGTCATTGAGAATACCAGTCCCAGTTCGGTCCCTGGGATGTCGCCAGGATCGTATAAGAATGCGCTGTCCCAAGAAAAGCCAAAGCCCGGGCCGGTGAGATGGCTCAGCGGCGTAAGCGCCTGCCTGGCAAGCGCGAGGTCCTGAGTTCGACTCCAGGAACCCACCAAAAAAAAAAAAAAAAAAAAAAAAAAAAGCCAAAGCCGATCACGAGCGGGACCGCAGCCAAGAGAACTCCGCTTGGTTCCCCTCCGGCAAGGCTGGTTCGACGCACAGTCAACAGGAAGCTCCCGGGGCAGGGCCCAGGGACGCGGGCGCGAGCGACGGGGCTGAGATTCACTCTGGGCTGCCCCGGCCCCGGGGGCGAGGCCGCGCTCGGAGAGGCGCACGGCCGGCCCGCGAGGCTCGACCCCGTCCTCCCCCGCGAAAACAAAGCCCCGGAGCCCTCGGCCGCGGAGGGCGGGACCGGCGCGCCCCTCACGAGCCCGCCCCGGGCCCCGCCGCCATGTTGGGTCGGCAGCCGTGACCCGGACTCGGCCCGAACCCGCGCCGCTCGGGCAGGGCGGCCCCGCGGGAGACCCGACGCCGGAAGGCGCTGGGGCCGCGCGAGTTCCGGTGAGCGGGGCGGGCGCGCAGGTAGCGCAGCCCCCGCCCGCGCGCCCGCGCGCCCGAGCGGAGGGGCGGGCCCGGAGGGGGCGGGGAGAGCGGGGCGCCGGGGAGCGCCAGGCCGAGCGGGGCAGCCCGGGAACTCCCTCCTCGAGGAACGCGTCCCGGGCCGGCCGGCCGTCGTCGCGTCGCCGCCGCCCGCCCGGCGCCCCGACCCGAAGGTGGAGGACGGAAGGGGCCCCGCGGGCGTCGCCTCAGCCCGCCGCCGGCGCCGCCTCCCGTCACCCGAAGCCGCGGCCACTGCGACTCCGGCGAGCGCGGCCGGAGCGCAGGTAAGGACCCGACCCCGGCTCCGACGCGGGCCGGGACCTCGACCTCGACGCCGGCCCCGGCCCGCGCAGCGCTAGGCCCCGGCGCCGCCGCGTCCTGAGGCGCCCGCGGCCCCGGCTGGGCGTCGGGAAGTTGCGGGGAAACTTTCCCCTCCCCGGCCCGCCGCGGCTCCCGGCGGGCGTGGCCGCCGCCCGCGTACCTGCGCGCCCCCCGGCCCGGTCCCCGCCCGGCTCTGGTGCGGCTCCGCGGGCGTCCGGGGGGGACCGGAGCAGGCGCGAGGGGCGCGGCCCGGCTGTCGCGGAGGCTGGACGCGTGCGCGTCGCCTGAGCCGGTGGCAGCTGCGCCGGGAGCGCGGCGGGGGCTGCGCTGGGTTTGATTGAAAACCGCAACGTGTTTGAAGTTTTTCTTTGTTTTGGGTTGGGGGTTGGGAAACGCGTCCGCGTCCGCTTGGACAGTGTGGTGACCCGGCGCCCGCCGTTGGCTTCGGGTCCCTGTCCACATGGGTTAAAGAAAATTCCGTTTCCAAGTGTGTTTTTCTTGTGGATAATTGCTTCCAGCTTTGGCTGTGTTGGGCACGGGGCAGAGTTGTTTCAGGAAGCACTTGGAAAAAAAAATCATGCCTGGTACAGTAAGGACTGCCTAGGTTTTTATTTTTGGGAGTCTGGATTTGGTTGAATTATTTTTTTTCATGATGGATTAAAACTGGCATGGGGTAACATACGGTGTAATGATTGATACGTTGTTATAGTAAATAAATAGAAAGTCTAATAGAATCGTGGGTTTACATCCGTGCCATTCGTTGCGTGTACACGTCCAACTGGTGTTTTCACAGCGGCGATTTCGCATTTGTGTGACACGATCGTCGTGTGTTGGTGCACTGTAACTGTAGGAGTGCAGCGCCAGGAGGATCTTGGTAATTCTGAGTATGGTTAAGCCATCCTGCTGAGTTTAAATTACATGCCAGGAGAAATACTATTAAATGTCCACGTGTGACTATGCATTTAAGGCAAAGTAGGCGTTACATTTATTATCTTAACTAGCATGATGTTTGCGGCACAGGGGACAGGAAACATTTTGCATGGACAGATAATGAGTGTCTTGAGTTAGAAGCCATGGATCTTGGGTGCATCACATATGGTTGTCATACATTGTACTGTAAGAAAGTGTTTCACTGAGGTAATTTTTTTCCCCTCACAAATATGTGAGACCCCTGCCATGATGGCTTTCAAGTGTATCTTAATATTTGGACACTGCCTAACGTTCAATAAAGAATTTAAATACTATTTAGCAGTTTAGGGAGTACAAAAATTGAAAAAAAAAATGTCTTTAATCTAAGTACAAGACTGTTCATATTCACGTTTCCAGAATAAAAGATAAAAGGGCTCTTAAAATATGTACTCTGCTGTAACCACCAAAATGTTATAATAGCTTTAATTTTGCAGTTAGTTTTTGCTGACTTCATAAACCACAAAATTGACTCCTTTCTGTTCAGCCGAAAGGGAAATTACAGCCTTGACCTATCTTCCAGGGATAGGTGGAATTTGTCTTATGATCAAAGTATGATATTAATACATGGTCATTTTTTTTAAGTTCAAGAATTTATCAAGCTGAAAAAAATCAATGTCTATGCAAATAAACACTTCCATTGTTTGTAATTGTAAAAGAATAAATATGCTAAAAGAATAGCAGTGACCCAGTATAAATGAAATATTACCAACCCATAGTGTAAGACTTGTTTATTCAGAGTTCACATTTGCATTATTTTAGGCAGTAGTTTTTTACTATGAGTAATTATTCTTTACAAGTATATTTAGTTTTCAGTCTAGTGAGTTCAGTGTGGGCATAATTTATTAGTTTTAGTAGCATTATATGAAAGGCTTATAATCAGAAAATTTTAAAAACAGCACTAAGGTTGGTGTCTAAGAATGAAACTTGGGTGATAAAACCATATTTTTAAAAAATCTGAAAAAGAACCGATTTCAATAAAAGTAAAGATAAGGGAGGAGGGAGGCGTCTGTGACTGGGGTGTGGATTCTGAAGTAGAACAAAATTGTTCTAAACTGGTAATGGTTGCAGTGGTTTTGGCCTTGGTACAGTTCACTAACCTTGTGTTTGTTTCATGTGCTTTTATATATCTGTATTTTATTTCACATGAAACTTTTTAAAAAAAGAAGTCTCTGTGTAAGGTAGTCTATAAGATGCTTGGATTAAGAACTTCACATCTGGTGACGCACTTTGGAATAGTCCCTGGCCTCTCCTTTGCAAACAGGACTGGAATCGGTAATTGCCATAGAACAGCAAGTGTAAAAGCCTTGAAAATGTTGCATGCTGACTTCCAAATGAACAATAAACAGAGCTTTTTGAAAAAATATTTGTAATGAAGTTCTTTCTTTAGTATGTTAATTATTTTAGTATTTTGAGGGAAGGTACTAGGTTTTACTAATTTTAAATGGTGTGACTAATAGCAGGTAATCAAAATGTTAATTGAATGAATATTCTCTTTCAGAAAATTAAGTAACATGACAAACCTCAAAACTTTATGGCATCAAACTTAAATCTTTATCCATTTTCAGTTTGGTAGAACAGTAATAATTTAGGTCAGTAATTTCAGTCTTAGTTTTAATATTCTAAAGGATGTCATGAAATTCTCAGTTTAAAATAAGTTTTCCTGCAGATCTATAACACCTGAAGGAAAAATACGGTTTTGTTTCAGAAGAAAGCAAATGACAGGATGGTGTTGGGGTTGCAGAAATGTAGAGAATCATTGCCTCTCCCTGATTTAGGTAATGGCTTGCTGTTTTAGTTCATGTTGCTTTGCATTGTTGTAACGTAGAGTTGAAGAAGAAATCACATCTGTGCCAAAATCATATCGCAGGAACTTTGTCATGATAGAAAGGTGATGTTTGTGATTCTGGTTTTGTTGTGTGAATATTTACAGGAAGTTGAGTAAGCCATTGTTCAGGACCCTTACATGGTTTAGGTCACCTTCAGTTCACATTTAAACAGGTTTATGATACAAATACTAATCCTCCAGTGAGCAACCGCTGCGTTTCTTTAAAGGAAATCATCTGTTCCTATTAAGGTATCCTGATACAGTGTTTTATTGGTGGTGTGTGTGGCAGATGTATGTGCAGTGTACATGGCTATGGTAGGGTATGTGTTTTCTCTTCCTCTCAGCTGCTCCAATGCCACAATTAGGCTGAATATTGCTCAGCTGCAGCTGCTGGGTGATTATAAACCATCCAGCTCCTGTCTAAACTCAGAGGCAGATTTAGCAAAAGGAGCTATAGTAACAGCAGAGGGTGAAAGAGAAGAGCTGGTGCTGCTGCCAATATCATTCTAGCATGTCTGGATGCCAAGGAATCGTTGGCCGCAGCAGCACTACTGTTGTCTTAGAACTGGCAGACTTGATGTCAGTATATCCTGATCTGGACTGGGTTTACTTTTAAGATCTTGAAGCCCACTCCAGGAAAGATGCAGAATCCCGTAATTGTAGAGTGTAGTGTAAGGTACTAATGAGGTACAGTTGGACTGAATTACAAGCCTCTGTGCCTCAGCTCCTCCCCTGCTTCCTAACCCTGGGTAGCAGTGACCTTCAGTTTTCCTGTTCAAATATACAGTGAGCTAGGGAACTGAAGGTTCCTTGACGCATACAGTATACCATGTATGTACTTGATTCTGCTTTAAGCTAGGATTCTTAGAATAACTATTACTGTTTTAAGAGTGACTGGACCACTGAAATGGTGCTTCTTTGGACTCCCTTTCTCCCAGGAGATGGAAATCCCTCCAGAGGAATTATTTCTAGAACTAGCTACCCATGATATATCCCCTGATGCTGACTGAATTTTGTAAGTAGGAACCCTAGATTTTCTTTTCTTATTCCTGGTGTTCTAGAAGATGAACATCAACAAGTACAGAGTGCCAGGTATATATGGCAGCCTCAGGTTGCAAGATGCCACAGGCAAGTTGTGTTTCATCTGAAATGTTGCTCAGTTTGTAAATATGCCAAATAAATAGCACAGTATTTTATCTTCTCTTTTAGCATTGCTATCTGCTGAAAATCTAGAGACAATTCCTTTGGCTAACCCTGGCTTTACTGGTGCTTCAGGGGTTGGCTAATTTGGGATGGGGTTTAGAGAGCCCTAGCCTTGTGAAACCCAAAGGAAGGAAGAGGTACAGGAAGACTATCCACTTGAACATTATCAAGTATGCATTGTCATGGGCCACGTACTTTGCAAGACACTGGTGTGGTGACCTCTTCCTTTGCACTTCCACAGAACCCTTATGACAAAGCACTTTTCTCGTGTCGTAATTGGTTCTTTCCATGACTGATTGTTATCCTTGGTAGTGTTCACTGTGGCAAGGAATTTTTTATATTAGTGCTTGAGAATAGCCCCTAGCCCAGTAAAGAATAAATAAATTTTGAATTGTATATAGAAATGTGATTCTGAGTATATGACTTTATAACTATGACTCTTTTTACATACAACAAATATTTTAGTTATACCTTACCAGAATTTTATAAAACTAGCTTAATGCTTTTTCCCAGATTTAAATTAAATGAATTCTTTAGTTTTGCTCTAGTTTTGTTCTAGATGATTTTATAAAATATTTTAAGAAGTCTTGCAATTGTGAATTTAAAGGCTATTTTGATATTTCTAACAGTACTGAGAAACTCTGTAGTTGAACTTAGTCTTTTGCAAAAGTTTAAAGAATTTTTTTTTGCTATTTTAGTGAATATAGAAAGTCCAACTTTTTTAAAAGCTGAGATTTTTCTGAAATACATTTGATATTCTATCATGTTAATAGTGACAGTCAATATTATAACTTGTGTTTGTATCCACCTAGGGTAAAAAGAAAGGGAAGTTCTCGCTGCAGTGTGTGTAAAAGAATGCATAGCTCATAGGATACAGTACTAAGGGTGGGTCATCGGGGTGGGGGTAGGGACAGGAAGTGCTGGGAGGAAAGGACGGAATGGTGAAACTTCAAGATTGTCTGGTTCCCAGCCTCTGTTCCTAGCAATATGTAGACTCTTGTTTTCTTCAACTGACTGTGGAGAATAGTTGCTTCTCTGATTTTTTTTTTTTTAATTATTTTATTTCTTAGACAGGGTCTCCCTGTGTAGCTCAGGCTGGCCTTGAACTCACTATGTAGCCCAGGCCTCAAACTTGTGGCGATCCTCCTACTTGAACCTCCTGAATGCTGGGATTACAGGCTCATGCCACCACACCCCACACTTCTCTGATTTTTAGTACAACTTTGTAAGCATTAAGTAGAAGTTGAGGTAAGGTGGAGAAAGTTGGTGACTTTGGTGTGTAATTAATACTTGTAATTGTTTCTTGGCAAGTTTATTAACTTTTAACTTTTGTTCTAACCTCGTTAGTCTTTTACATATAAGGATGCTTTAGAAATAATAACAATCAGGCATGTGGAAGGGAACAGAGAAGGAAACGTGGTATAATAAGAAAAGAAGACAAGACAGATTTTTATTTCACTTCTAACAGTGACTAGCTATGAATCCTTGGTTAATTCAGTAAACTTCCTAGGCCACTTAAAACTAGTGGTAGTTGGGCCAGATGGTTTCTTATAGCCTTTCAGCCTTATGTAATGTGTGCTTTTGCTACAATTAAAGTTTTTTTTTGATATTGGTAAAACTTTAAGAAAATGTTTCAGTGTAGAATTTGCACTAAAATTAGATATCGGTTAAATAAAGATTATAGTAAGAAAACAGACTCATGAACTTGGCATTGAACTTTCTCAAGTAAATAGTTATTCCTTTTATTAAGTAAATATTTTTAACCTTAAGTAAACCCAAAAAACAATGCTAATTTTAATATTATAAAGATGGTTGTAGACTGTCGCTCTCTAGGAATTCACATAGAATTGGTGATTATGAGACTGTTACAAATTTTCTAAATAGGTAAGAGTTTCTTAGTATGATAATCCATTACGATACTTTTGGGTTTGGGTGGCACTGAGTGTGTGATATCTCTGAAACTTCAATATCCTTTTGCACCAGATTTATTTTATTTTAATTAATTAATTTATTTATTTAGTTCAGACCAGCCTTGAACTCAGGACGATCCTCCTGCCTCAGCCTTCCAAGTGCTGGGATTGCAAGGGTGCACCACCACACCTGGCTTGATTTAACCTTCAGTAAATTGATTCAGTTCTATAGGCAGGAAGACTTGATTTCTAGACGTTAGTTCTTTACAGATGTTTGTGACTCAGAAATACAGGTTCCACAACACTTTTATAGTAGTTTTATTATATAAAGACACAACTGAATGCAAAGGTTTTTTAAAAAAAGAATTCACTATTTGTTACAATAATATTAGAAAAGTAATGCCTGAATTATCTCCTTGAAGCATGTACTGTAGTTGTGATATCAGTTATCAGGTAATCATGACTATTATTCTGATGAGAACTTTGGCACATTGTATCAGGAAAATAATTATTATCATTAAAACACTTTTTTAAATTGACAAGTGTAGACTACTGGCTCTGAATACTTTCTTTATCCCACGCAGTTAATATTTAGAGCACAATAAGCATGGGCATTTGAAAAGGGTTTGCATTTGAAGGTTCGCAAAATAGATTTTCCAAAAAAAAGAAACTAAAATTGTAAGTAGATTATATTTTCAGTTTGTTAATCAATTCTTTGAAAATGAAAAATTATTCGCCCAGGAAAAAAATCTTTTCTGTAAATGTAACCCTTTCTGGTTACACTTCTAGGGAGCTCTTTAGAGTTAACTTATAAAAACAAACAGGTATGACAATGTTTCAGTGATAAAATGTGTTCTAATTTTCAGGTTTTTTTTAAAAATCTGTACTCTTTGAATAAATACTTGTACTATAAATCCTACAAATGCTGTAATTATGAGGTGAATGAGCCTGTAGCAGTGATGGCGAACCTTTTAGAACAGAGTGCCCAAATTGCAACCCAGAACTCATTTATGGCAAAGTGCCAATCCAGCAATTAAACCTGAATACTTAGGTTTTAGTTTAGGAAGAAGAACTCATACATTAACATCTTTTGTCTTAAAAAAACAAATAAGGCCAGGCATGGTGGTGCATGCCTGTAATCCCAGCACTCAGGAAGCTGAGGCAGAGGGATTGCTGTGAGTTTGAGGCCAGCCTGGGGTACATAGTGAGTTCAAGTCCAGCCTGAACTGCACAGTGAGACCCTGCCTCAAAAAAACAACAACAAAAAACCCAGTCTAATAACAACATGCGTGAGGACGGGCCTTCTGCCTGGCTGAGGTGGGTGCGCTCACCTAATAGCTCTCCTGTGCTGCTTTTCAAGCTGTAGTCAGTTACCTGGGAGAATAGCAGCGAGGCAGTCTTCTTGTTCCCTTTACGATAGCATAAACCTTGCGGTCATACAAGTGGTGACTAGGTCAGGTCCAACGCATGGCCCAGGCCCCTCTGGGGCAGCTGGCCGTGAAGGCCAGTGTCACGGTCCTTGCAGCGCGCAGAGCACTGTCTGGGCACCCAGGACTTCAGTACTGCATATGCCCGTTACCTCCTCTTGCTCAGCCTGGTGCCTGAGCTGGAGGATGATGTGAAGGTGAGGTCCTTTCTTTCACTTGCTAGCACATACTCCGATCTTGTTTAAAAACAAAAACAAAAACAAAAACCATGCGTGCCATAGGTTCACTACCACTGGCCTATCGTCTTGCCATTCACTCTCCTTCCCTCCACCTTGGCCCTTCACTATTTAAAAATCACTCTGATGAGTTCCATGTTAGAATGCTAGAACTCTCCCAAGGAGACCTTGCTGTTAAGCTAACTTGAAGTATAGAAGCTTCCCTAGTTATATCACCAGCTTGGGAGGCCCTGTGATACTTGCCTCTTAATCTAATATTATAGGACAGTGAGAAGTGTCCAAAGATTGGGAATGAAGCCACAATAGTAAAAAAAAAAAAAAAAAAAAAGAAAAGAAAAAAAATGCTTGGGAAAATGAGTGACATATATGGAGTTTATAACTTTATCTTCATCATCCTTTTCTATTACCAACCACTCATTCCTCTTAGGCATTGGGTAAGAACTAAGCCTATGACAGGTGAGGTGCGAAATGGTACTTTCACATGCATTAGCAATTTAATTTAAATGCTTGAAATATGTTTCTAATGTACATAGAAAAAGTGTGAAGGAGATAGGTATTTTTTACAGATGAAGGAACCGAGGATCAGAATATATATGTAATTTACTGAAATCACATAACTTGTGATTGGACAGAACTGGGATTTGAATCTAAAAAGTCTTTTCCTTAGGAATAAGAAACAATGTCGGAAGGAAGATTTTTTTACATTTTTGTTTCTCTGTTAAATTATACTTCTGAATTGGCAACAGAATTTTCTTTGAATCACCTACTTTTCTTTTTAATGGAAGTAGCTATGTGGTGCATGTTTCCTAATACAAGCCAGATATTAAGATCAGATACTAATTTTAGTCATTTGCAGAAAAAGATGGGTTATTATTACACTAACCTTGACCAAATGATACTCTTTTGTAACTTTGAGTTTATAATAGAAAGTAATAAAATAAACTACATCCGAAACATTCTTTATATTTTTGTAAAACAAAACGTTTAGACCAGATTAGCAGAGATTAACAATTGTTAGCATGTCTTCCCAATCAAGGTTTTTCTGTGTACATTCAGTTCTCTAAAAAAATAATGAAGCGTGCAGAAGATGGGTTATTGCGCTACCCCTTTGTAGGTTTGGATATGTAGTCTGTATTGTCTGTATGTATAGAGCCAGCCCCCCCATGTGTAAATATATACATAATATATTTATTTTACGTATGTTTATATAATTTGTACTCAAATCCGAGTCTTCTGACTCGAAAGCTGAATCACATGGTTTCTGTACAATCTTGCCATTATTTCTGCTAATTATATCGTTATTCGTGCATAAGTTAGTAGAAATAGATAGAAGGTCCATCTATCACCTAATGGTTTCCTGTCACATTTCAGACACATGCTTCAGAAAGGGGCACTGTCAGAAGGATAGTGATTTCCCCTTGTGCAGACTCACCAACCATTCAAGGCTGCATTTGGAGGCAGTGATAGGATTCTTCCATGCTGGTTCATTCCTTTACTTTTTATGTTGTTGTTTTGTGTTTGTTTTGTTTTGTTTTTGAGATAGTGTCAATATATAGTTCAGGCTGGCCTTGAACTCACTATGTAGCTCAGGCTGGCCTCGAACTTTTGACAATTCTGCTGCCTCAGCCTTCAAGTACTGGGATTACAGGTGTCTGGCACCATGTCCAGCTCGTTCCTTTTCTTCTTGGTGTCTTTTATACTGATTTGTTCTAGAAATCTTATTGTTACATGAATTTTCACTATTTGGGAGCGTCTCATCTAAAGCTGCAAATGGACATTTTGTTTTGCTACTTACTCATTTGCCACAGCGTCAAGTTCTTGAATTGACAGTGATTTCCTTCACCACCTTTGAAGCCTTTTGTTCTTTGACTTCTATTTATTTCTTCAATAATATATCTTAAGAATGTACCCTTTGTCCTTCCTAATAAGCTGGAGCATTGTTTTCAAGTGGGGATATATCATTGTCCTTCAGAGAACATCTACAGTAGAACTCCTTCATACATCACTCCCAACGGTTCATCATGTCTCCAGCAGTTCATTGCCCATGTTTAGTTAGTCTTTACCTAAACTTTGGCAGATAGGATTTATACTGTTGTTATTGTGCCAATTCTAAATGACTGGGATTCCTGGCACTAGAATGTAAGCTGCTGAAATTATCCAAGCATCTCAGACAGTGACCTTAGGAAATATTATTGAATGTAGCAGCAGTCACTTGGCAGTGTCTGTCTGCCACAGGCATATTAGCTGATAGCTGCTAACTAAACTTACACAGTAGTAACTGATGCTTTTTACTCAAGCCTCCTTAGAGTGGCAGGCTCAGTGCTGAATTAGTGGCATTAATACTCAGGATAAACTCAAATAAGCATTCTAGTTGAGTCTGATGGAAAAGCTGAGGTTTGATGTGGCAGTGATTTGTTAAATTTTCAAGAATAATACTTAAATGTCCTTCAGGATAGTTATTCTTTATTTTTTATAATACTGTATCTTGTTCTATAAATGTATGTCTAGCAGACATACTTAACTCTGGCACACATCAATTCTTCTTACGTTACATTCATATAAACAAGTCATGAGATATATCTGGTTGTAAAGAGAGCCAGAAAAAGTAGATCTGGACAGGGCACCTGGCTCCCATTTACAGCTTGGCACCACAGGATGGGAGAATGAATTTTTGGTGGATAGCTAGCCAGCTTTACCACAGGAGAGGACAGGCAATAATCCAGTAATTAAACAAGTTAGACCTCTGTATGGAAATATGCTGATGTATAAACATGGCTAGAGTGTTTATTTGAAAAGTATGGACTAAGTTTTTTGTTTTGTTTGTTCACTTGTTTTTGTGGTACAGTAATTAAACCCCAGGACCTTTACACTGTGCTACATTTCCAGCCATTTTTATTTTTAAATTTGTGGCAGTCTCACTCAGTTGCTAAGTTACGCAGGCTGGACTCAAACTTGTGATTCTCCTGCCTCAGCTTCTCAGGGTGTTGGGATTTTAGGTATGTGCCAGCATGCCTGCCTGAAACTTTAATTCAGGCTTCAATATTGGTGTAGAAACAAACTAGTTATGATGGAAGACTTCACATATCCTGGCACCTTCTGGCAGTTTGTTTTTTAAAGCAGAGCATTTGGTCAATCTGATTTTGTATCTTAGGTGGTAAAGGAGTCTATAAGATATTTGCTGTTTTAAACTTAATTAGAACCAATGGGAAAAGAAACTAGTGATACAGTAAAAATTCTAGAAAGAAGTTTTAGAGATAGGGACCATAAGGGAAAATAATTCTCAATTTTAAAATGTACACTGTGAACCAGTTATGGTGAACCTTTTAAAGACCAAGTGCCAGACTACAACCCCAAATCCACTTATTTATCAAAAAGGGCCAACACTGCAGTTAAACCTGAATACTGAGGGGTTTTGGGTTGTTTTTGTTTTTTTGAGACAAGGTCTCGCTTTGTAGTGCAGGCTGGCCTTGAACTCACTATGTAGCCCAGGCTGGCCTCAAACTTGTGGCAGTCCTCCTGCCTCAACCTCTTGAGTGCTGGGATTACAGGTGTGTGCCACCATGCCTGGCAAATACTGAGGTTTTAGTTTAGAAAAAACAACTCTATATTAACATTTTTTGTCCTAAAAGAAAAACACAAGTAATACAAGTGCCATCGGTTCACCACTGCTCTAGACTAGCTTTAGACTTTAGGAGTCATTAGAAAAGCAGTGAGAGTAAGCAGTGAGGAAAATCTTCCTAACCTTCTTCTGTTTAAGATTCTCATGGGCAGTGTGTTACCTGAAAGAATGAAATGTCTAAAAATGCCCAAACTTTTTACAGGAAAATCTTAGGAAGAACTCTGGTGGGAGAGGGAGTTCAGAATAGAACTGGGATTCGATCTGGGTTTACATTGCACTTCTAGTGATTGAGAAAAGATTCCAGTTAGCCATGTCAAAGAATTGGTGGGAATAGTGACAGGTGGAAGTCACAGTAGAGCTACCCATCCCCATGTCACCTCATCACCTTCCTTACCCCATCCTCTTGGCCTCTCTAACTGGCACTTAATTTTTTTTTTCTTGTTTTTAATGGCTAGAATATAAATCAGAAGGAGGAACTCTAATAAATAGGTCAAGTAGGAGGAGGATGAGGACAAATGATTCTAGAATGACAGGCGGAGAAACTAATACAGTATATACAGGTGATTTTTAGAGATAAGTTGATCACTAGCGTAAGAGGAAAGTCATAGATCTACAATTTAAAGATGAAATAGTAGATTACAGTGAACACCTACTACTATATGTCTCCTTTTTATCTTCTATCTTCTGTAACAAGAGGTTACTCTTTGAGAAGCTGGAACAAAGGATGGAAAAACAGATAAGAGATAGTAACAGGGCACCTAGCTTTAAATGATTTCAAGTTTCTAGGTCCAGAGGAATTTTCTCAGGGTTCTCAAAGACATTTTTGATATTTCCAGAGCCCCACTAGTTGTAGAGAAATCGTGGAGACAGGTTGACATCTCAGAAAAAGGAAAAATGATTAAATGGGTCAAGGACAAATTTTAATAAATACACTGGAAGTTGGATTTGATACCTGGTAGAATTCTAGATCTATTTATTAAAGAGGTGTTTGTCATCATTTATAAACAGTTGGAAGCTTTATAATTTTTATAGTTAGTTTGGAGTCAGTAAATGCTGAATAACCAGCTGTCAGTGGTATTTTCCTGTGTCAGATGAGTGGTCGGGTCTGACAAGTTTCCTTCTAATAGTAAGGTGGTTCTGTGATTCTTTTTTATCCCCACTTTTTTTTTTTTTTTTTTTTTTGGAGGAAAGGTTTATTATGGCTCACAGTTTGTAGAGGTTTCAGTTCATATTGGCTGGCTCCAAGGCAAGGTGGTATGGCAGAGGGGCATCACAGAGAAGAAACAGTTCATGGCAGGCAGAAGGCAGCAAAGCAGTAGCAACTTTCCTCTCCCTTTTATCCTTTCCAGGCTACCCACCCTTTGGGTGGTGCACACACCCCCAGGGTGGGCTTTCCCATTATCCATACCCAAAACTATGCCAAAGCAATCAGTGGACTAATTTAGTAATCACACACCCTTAATCCCTGTGTCACACACCCTAGATCCAGTTGCCTCTGAAAAGTCCCACCTATAAGTGCATGAGGGTTTGGGGGGACATCTAGACATAAGCCATGACACTGCTCTACTTTAGGGTTCCAAGCATTCTTGCCATGGTTGGTGCAAACCTGTTTCAGTATTTACTCTGAAACATTCCTGTTGAAAGTTATGTTTTTCACAGGGGTCCACCAGTTTAGAAACTGTTCTGACCACACCCTTCTCAGGGTCAGATGCTCCCACATTCCCTTGCTGTGATTCCAGTTTTCAGCTCTCAGCTGAAGGAAGCTGAGCACATGTTTTCACTTTTCTGTGTTCCCTCAAGTCTGGTGGGATTGTGGTCTCCTCAGAGAGGCCCCTGAGGTTCTTGTCCTGCAGCTGCAGGAGGAGGGAGATGGAGGCAGGACCAGCCAACGAAGCATGGTAGGGTGTGGACAGAGAAAAGGCTGTGGGATGATGTCCCCTCCCAGATCCCTCCCTCTCTTAGAGCCTGGCCTTCACTCCTATACCCCAGGTGGGGTTATCACTTGCACAGACCAGGTTGGGTTGGGTAACCAGCATGTATAACTCCAGAGCCTATATTCTTAACCTTGAGATTGTGATTCCTCGTAGGAAATTTTTTCTGAGTTTTCTTTTTCAAAAATTTCTCATCTACTCATTCATTGTTCCATATATACCTATTCATAATGTTAATTATTTAGATTTATTTAGGAAAGATGAAAATTTTTATAATAATGGATCTTACCATCTAAAAACATGTAATATATTTCCAATTTGTTGAGGTTGTCGTTATATCCCACAGTTTCATTTTCTTAAGAGACATCTGCTTAGCAGTTACTTCTGCTGTTAGCACTTCAGAGAGTCCACGTGGGTGGCTTTTGAGTTGTTTCACCTCATTGCCCCCTGGGTTTGCCTTTGGTGAGCTGGAAGTCTGGGGTTGTATCTTATTTCCCTGTCTTCTCATTTTCTTTTTCTTTTTTTAGTTCCTGAGTTGATGCTTGTAAATTAATTATGGCAGGTAGCTTTATTATTAATATTGAGAACCCTTAGGCAATGACTGCTTCTCAGAGATGTCTTGCAGGTGTAGCTGGGTTTTGGGTTTTGAGTCTGTCGCAAGATCCTACCTCTTCAATTTATTGGGGGTGACAAGTTGCTGCCTCGTTGGCCCCTGGTTCTTTGGCACTGGCCTATAGTATTGTTTATGACCCTCAGGCAATCTCAGTTTTGACATACCAGGAAGAACAACTGATTAGAATAGTTATGTCACCTTGGCTAAAGTAGTACAATCAGTGATAACAATAGCATCAAACACAGTTTAGAAAATGACAAAACTGGCTGGGTGTGGTGGCACACACCTGTAATCCCAGCCAGCACTCAAGAGGCTGAGGCAGGAGGTTCACCACGAGTTCAAGGCCAACATGGGCTATACATAGTGAGTTTAAGGCCAGCTTGAACTGCATAGGGAGACCCTGTCTCAAAACAAACAAACAAACAACAACAAAAAACTGTGGTAACTTAATTTGGGCACATTTAAACATACGAACTAGATTTGTGGTTATATAACAAAATCTAAAAGAAACCAGAAAATTGTATACAGTAAATATGCCCTCAATATGTCAATTTTACCCTCGGGAGAAAATTTAAAAAGGGTTAGGGGTAAAAAATAGAGAAATATGGGCTGGTGAGATGGCTCAGCAGCGTAAGCGCCTGCCTGGCAAGCATGAGGGCCCGAGTTCGATTCCCAGAACCCACATACAAAAAGGGGCCGGTGATATCGCTCAGTGGCACGGGTGCCCGCTGACGCGTCAGGTCCTGAGGTTGAACCCCGGTGCCCACAAAAAAAAAAAAAAAAAAAATAGAGAAATAGAAGAAGAGGAAGAGATTAGAAGCTAGGCTGGAGGACAAGGGAAGATTATGCAAAATTCAGGAAAGTGATGAAGACAAGAGGAAAAGAGAGGGAAGAAATAAAAACACAAACAGAACAACAACCAATAAACCACAAAAAAAACTAGAAAGAATGTTCACATTCATATAAAAATAAGAACAAACAAGAGGAAAAAAATATCCACTTCAGGGCATGTCTTTGCTGTCCCTGGTAGACAGAATGGGCAGACAGAGTCCAGATCCGTGCTGATTAATTCCAGCAAGTCAGCGGTAGATTTATAGTGGGGTATTGGATAGTCCCAGCAAGCCTGCACCTTTAATTCCACTGAAGTTCAGGCTGGTTTCTGGTTGTGAGGCTAGACCCCGATTTGTTCAGCCTGCAACACTCCGTGTGCCTCCTGTGGGCTTGCACTTGGCTCCCCACTGTCTTAATTCGGATCCTTGACCTCCTTGACTTGAGCTTGGTTCCACCTCATCTTGACACTGGAGGCTGCTAGATGGAGCTGGTCCAGGGTTGCTCTGAGTTCCAAGCTCAGGTGGCCCCTCTCTAGTATGGCGACTGGGCCAGTTGTCCTCTCCTGTGGTGTGTTGGTTACTTTTCTCTCGTTGCTGAGACAAAATACCCAACACCCAAAATTAAGGGTGGAAGGGTTTATTTAGCTCACAGTTTGTGGAGGTTTCATTCCATACTCGGCTGGCTCCAAGGCAGAGTGGCACATGGCAAAGGGCAACAGTTCATGACGGTGGAAGACAGCAAAAGCAACAAGAGCAAAAAGGGGAGGAGGAGCGAGAAGAGAAGACTCTTTCTGTTCCTTATGTTGTATTTAGGCTGCCCACCCTTGAGTGGGTGTAGCACTCACACCCATAATCCCAGCACTGGACCATGAATCAATCACAGACGCTAGAAGGCTGCCCCCATGACTACATGAGGCTTTGGGGGGACATCCAGACACAAACCATAACATCAGGTATGTCTGAATCTGAACCACTCATCAGCCACTGCAGTCTGTTGCGTTCACTGCTCGGTTCCACTGCCGGTTCCACTGATGTGTTTCTCCATGGAAGCCTCTAGGGTTGTCAGTAGTCACTGTGCATCTGCAGGTTGGAGCCACCCATCCCACACAGCTAGTCAGGGCTCAGGGAGAAAGGCTGCTTGCCCCCTTCTTCGGTGTTGAGTTCTCTCTCTTTGCTTTGCTTCAGTTCTTGCTTCAGATCCTTGCTGGGTCCCAGGGACCCACTTCCCTCCTCCTCCTCTTCCTCCTCCTCCTCCTCTTCTTCCTCACATTGCTATATTCCAGTGTCTGGACACCAGATTTCAGAGAGGCTGTTTCTCTGCTGTTCACCACTGTGCCATCTTCCCAGAAGTCCCTCTCTACTGGCCTTGAGAAGAGAGACAGTCTCCAGACAAGCCTTTAGCCCGTTAATCCATGAATGGGTTAATCCATTCATGACCTTTCATGACCTTTCATGACCTACTCACCTCTTAAAGATGTCACTGGTCCATCCTACCTCTTAATAGCTCACAGTGGTGATTAAATTTCAATATGAGTTTTGGTGGGGACATTCAAACCATTGCAGGTGGTAGAGGGGAATTATAGTAGCAGATGGAGTGAAGGTTGCTGATAGACTGATTTTACAATAGCAAGTACATCCTGGAGTATCCAGGGCCCAGTATAATAAATAGTGTTTTTAAGAGTGAGGAGGGGGCCGGTGAGATGGCTCAGTGGTTTAAGCGCCTGCCTTGCAAGCGCGAGGGCCCGAGTTCGACTCCCGGAACCCACATACAAAAAAAAAGGGGCCGGTGATATCGCTCAGCGGCACGGGCGCCTGCTGGCGCACGAGGTCCTGAGGTCGACCCCCCGGTACCCACAAAAAAAAAAAAAAAAAAAAAAAAAAAAAAGAGTGAGGAGGAATCAAGGTGCTGTGGAGCAGATCTGTAATCCCATTATTTGAGAGACTGAGGCAGGAGGATTGCAAATTTCAGAGCAGCCTGGGCAATTTATGAAGACCTTATCTCCAAAAAGTAAACAGGCCTGGAGGTATAGCCCAGTGGTAGATTGCGTGAGTTCAGTCCCCAAGAGGCAAAGAAAGAAACAATGGTGCTGTCTCAAAGATTGAGGAAGGTGCCAAAGAGCCAAGAAATTCAGGCAGTGCCTGGAACCTGGGAAGGACAAGAAAATGGATTCTCTTGGGAAATGCAGTCCTGCTGACACCTTGATTTTAGCCCATTGAGACCTGTTTAGACTTCTGAACTTTACAGAGAATACATTTGTATTGTTTTAAGCCACCAAATTGTAGTAGCTTTTTGTAGCAGCAACTAAGGGAAATTAGAAAACTAATGGACACTGAATCCACTTTCAGCTTCTGGCTCTGTCACTAGTTTTGTGACATAGAACTCAAACCTGCTTAACCACTCGGGCCCCAGTTTCGTCATCTGTAAAAGAGGGATAATAATAGCACATATCTCCAGTGGTTGTTGTGTGGATTCTATAAGTTACTGCATGCAGTGCATTTACTTATGTATTTCAATTTTAATATGGTGAGCACATAGGAAATCTGCAGTGAATAAACAAAATAAAAATACTTGATGCAAGAGGTTGGACATTTATTTAGTAAATGTTCTGTGCACATTTAGAATTATAGAAAAGTTTTGGCCATGTATATGACAAAATATATCTTACAATGGCATTTTTTTTTACCTATGTGAAATTTGGGGAGATTCCACCAATACTATACCTGTTTCATTTAATGTAGGAAAATGGATCTTTATATTACCCTCAAAAGAAGCAGCCAAGGAACTTTTAGTGTTAATTGTAAGTTACCAATATTAAGGCCAGGTGAAAAACTAGACTGTGATACAATAGAGCTTAGAAAAATCTGTTAGAGGCCAACATCATACTAAATGGACAAAATCTCAAAGTTTTCACTTTGAAATCTGGAACAAGACAAGGATGTCCACTATCACCACTCCTATTCAGTATAGTTCTAGAAACATTAGCCAGAGCAATTAGGTAAGAGAAAGAGAGAAAAGGAATAACAATAGGAAAGGAAGAGGTTAAATTATTATTCGCAGATGACATGATACTTTACATAAAAGACCCCAAAAACTCTGCCAAAAGTGTCTATATTTAATAAGCAGATTCAGTAATGTAGCTGGATACTAAGTCAACACTCAAAAATTAATAGCCTTCCTGTACACAAACAACAAACTCACTGAGAGAGAAATTAGGGAAACAGCACCCTTCACAGTAGCATCCAAAAGAGTAAAATACTTAGGAATCAATCTAACAAAGAAGTTAAAGATCTATACATTGGGGCTGGTGAGATGGCTCAGCAGCATAAGCGCCTGCCTGGCAAGCGCGAGGTCCTGAGTTCGACTCCCGGTACCCACATATGAAAAAAGGGCCGGTGATATCGCTCAGCGGCACGGGTGCCTGCTGGCGTGCGAGGTCCTGAGTTCGACCCCCCAATACCCACACACACACACACAAAAGACCTATACATTGAAAATTACAGTGCTCTGAAAAAAGAGATTGAAGAGGATATCAGAAAATGGAAAGATATCCCTTGCTCATGGATAGGAAGAACCAACATTGTGAAAATGGCCATACTCCCAAAATTGTTATACACATTTAATGCAATCCTGATCAAAATACCATTTGCATACCTCACAGATCTAGAGAAAACATTCATAAAATTCACTTGGAAACATAAGAGACCTAGAATAGCAAAGGCAGTCTGGGGCAACAAAGACAAGGCAGGAGGCATCACAATCCCTGACTTGAAATTATACTAAAAAGCTACTGTAATAGATTCAGCATGAAGATCAGTGGAACAGATAAGAAGATGCAGACACAACTACAAACATGCTCAGCCACCTTATCTTTGGTGAAAGGGCCAAACATTCACTGGAAGAAAGACAGCCTCTTTAATAAATGGTCCTGGAAAAACTGGCTGTCTACATGCTGAAGACTAAAACTAGACCTGTGGCTATCACCAGGCACTAAAGTAAAAATGGATCAAAGATCTAAATACTAAAACACTAAATCTACTGGGAGAGAAAGTAGGTAGAAATCTTAAAGACATAGGTGTAGGCAGAGAGTTCATGAGCAAAACCCAAACTGCATAGGAAGTGCTTCAAAGAATCAACAACTGGGATGTCATCTTACTAAGAAGTTTTTGCACAACAAAAGAAATCGCCAACAGAGTGAAAAGAAAACCCACAGAGTGGAAAGAATTTTAGCCAGCTGTCCTTCAGACAAAGGACTTCTATCTAGAACATAGAAAGAATTGAAAAAAATCAGGTCCCCCAAATTCAGATACCCAATGCAAAAAGGGGCATCTGAGGTGAATATGCACTTCTCAGATGAAAAAATACAAACAGCAAATAAATATATGAAAAAATGTTCAACATCACTGGTCATTCAAGAGATGCAAATTAAACAACACTGAGATTCCATCTCACCCCAGAGAGAATGGCCATTATCAACAAATCAACCAATAACAAGTGCTGGCGGGGCTGTGGGGAAAAAGGAACCCTTCTCCACTGTTGGCGGGAGTGTCGACTGGTGCAACCACTGTGGAAATCAGTGTGGAGATTCCTCAAAAAACTAGGATTAGAGGTCCCATTCAACCCAGCTGTTCCCCTTCTGGGTATCTTCCCATAAGAATTAAAAACATCATAGCACAGCAATATATGTACACCCATGTTTATAGCAGCACAATTTATAATAGCTAACTCTTAGAAACAATCCAAATGCCCATCAACTAAGGAATGGATAAAAAACACAGTGGAGTACTGCTCAGCTATAAAGAAAGATAATCTTGAGGCTTTTACAGGTAAATGGATGCAACTAGAGACCATAGTCATAAATGAAATAAATCAGACTCGCACATATAAACATCGTATTGTCTCCCTAGTGTAAGAAACTGAAAGAGTAAGTGAGATCCAAAATTTAGGGCCAGGGATATAGCTCAGCAGCACAAGCACCTGCCTGGCAAGTGCGAGGTCCTGAGTTTGATTCCTGGTACCAAAAAAAAAATTTTTTTTTACAGTAGATAATGTGAAAGAAGAAGAGACTGCTCAAAAGGAAAGAACAACTGGGATGGGGGAAAGGAGAAAAGGAAGGGAAAAGAAAAAAAATATATATATATACACACACAAGATAGCTAAGATAATTATACTACTAATTTATTTTAGTTTGTTGAAAAGAATGGTTTGTGCTTGTATTGTTTGATCAGTTTTGCACGCCTATATCTTGTAACCTGAGCAACTACTTTGAAAATAACAATACGTAATATATTAACCATTGTTAATCTCCTGTTATCTTGTTTTGAAATTCTCTATCGTTTTTCTCTTTAAAATTAAAATAAAAGAAAAATCTGTTAGAAGGTGGTAGGGGAGGCAGATATGCTGTGAGTTCACTCACAGCTATTCATCTTGGTTTTTCCAATTCAACTAAATTGAACTTTTATGTTCAATTTTGTTATAACATTGCATCTATATTTATTGCTAGAATGCTATAAAAGTTTATGTGATGATTTTTCCCACTTTTTTTCAGAAGGGTTTTCTTTTCAGTTTAGAGTTAAGATTTAGGGAGACATTTAAAGTGTACTAATTTAAAGTTTATTTTGTTCTGTGGTAGGGGGGACTGAAACAAGGGCATTTGCCCTGATACATCCTTGCCCCTTTATTATTACTATTTTTTTTTTTAATTTTTTTTTTTTTTTTTTTTTTTTTTTTTGTGGGTACCGGGGGGACGACCTCAGGACCTCGCGCGCCAACAGGCACCCGTGCCGCTGAGCGATATCACCGGCCCCTTTTTCGTATGTGGGTTCCGGGAGTCGAACTCGGGCCCTCGCGCTTGCAAGGCAGGCGCTTAAGCCGCTGAGCCGTCTCACCGGCCCGTTTTTTTTTTAATTTTGAGACAGAGTCTAAGTTAACTGCTAAATTGCTCAGGTTGGGCTTGAACTTGGGATCCTCCTTCACAGCCTTCCATCTTATTGCTGAGGTTACAGATGTGTGCCATCATGCCCAGCTAGTTTAAATTTAGAATGTACTTTTGAAATCCTTCTCCAACTTTGTATTCTTAGCTAAAGTATGCCATGTAATTTTTATTGTTTGTTGTATATTTTTAAAAAGTAATTTTATTTGCATTTTAGCACCTATAAAAAGAAGCAGCACCTTATTTCATGTATATTTTTATAAAATCTTTAGAGTATCTTTAAATCCTTTTTCTTTAAAAAATGTTTGTATTTATAATCTTGCAGTGTTAGCTATTGAAGTTAGAAGTTCAGAAAGTTAAAATTAAAGAGAAAAAAACTCCTTTATATATTGTATATTGATACAGTTTTTCATTCATGTAAAATGTAAGATCACAGAAGTATAACTTTAAACTTGTGACTAGTATTCTTGCTGTAGCTAGCTCACTTTAACTAAAATACGTCTCTTGAAATGTTAGTAGCTTTTACTGAACAGATGTAATAAACTCTTTAAGTGTTTTGGTTGTCCAGACTTCCTCATTGCCTAGGACTTTTTCACTGTCTCATGGTTAAAGTGGTATTTGTCATGTTCCAGCAGCAGGCCCACTTCTTACTCAAGAAGACTGATCCAGAAGAACCTCAGTCCTTTAGGAATTTGGAATTAATGCCTAGAGCCACTTAGTCTAGCTGTAAAATTTTAAGATTATAACTCTGCGACTGTTAACAGTCATGTTTGGGATTTGGGAGGTGGGGTTTGGTTTGGTTTTTTTTTTTTTTTTTTTTTTTGGTGGGTACCGGGGGGTCGACCTCAGGACCTCGCGCGCCAACAGGCACCCGTGCCGCTGAGCGATATCACCGGCCCCTTTTTCGTATGTGGGTTCTGGGAGTCGAACTCGGGCCCTCGCGCTTGCAAGGCAGGCGCGTACGCCACTGAGCCATCTCACCGGCCCTGGTTTGATTTTTTGAGACAGGGTCTCACTATGTAGCCCAGGCTAGCCTTGGACTCCCAGTCCTGCCATAGCCTCCCAAGTGTTGGCAGTCTATTTTACCATATGAAGTAAAGAGCTGCATAAAAGCCATTTTGCCACAGAGAACAGAATGAAGCAGATGAATAGAATGGCAGAGGCGAAAGATAGAGACAGTCCTCAAGGAAGACAAGGAGGGAAGTGGGTCCCCTGGACCTAGGAAGGATCTGAAGCGCGAATTGCAGCCCTCAGAGAGAGTGAAGAGAGAAACTTCAATGAAGAAGGAGGAGGTAGCCATTGGTGCCTTCTCCCTGAGACTGGACTCACTGCACGAGGGGAGCGGTTCAAACCTGCAGACACATGGTGACTGCCAGTGACCCCAGGAGCCTCCTTGGAGAGACACACAGTGTAGGGGAGCAGCAGATGTGAGGGACTGCACTGGCTGGCATTGAGTGCTGAGGGCTCAGTCATCCCGTGGGTGAGAGTGATTGGCTGGGAGCCATCTAGGAAAAAGGCCGGCTGAGCTCAGAACTCAACAGTGGCTCCCAGCTGGGCTCGGGCCCACAGAAGGTGCACTGACGGCTGCAGGCTGAATGAGTTGGTCTCAGTCAGAAGGTGCAGGCTCACTGAGATTATCCACTACCCCGCCAAAAAGCTACTGCTGGCTTGCTGGGATAGATTGGCACAGATCGGGACTCTGTCTCCACATGTTGTCTACCAGTGACAGCAGAGTCAAACCTGGAAGTGGACTTTTTTCTTTTTCTTTTTCTTTTTTTCTCTCTTGTTTGTTTTGTGTTGTTGTGGGTTTTTTTTTCCCCTCTATTGTTTGATCTTGTTTTTGTATGAGTGTGAACATGGTTTCTAGCCTGTTTCTGGTTGTGATTCTGTTCTGTTCTTTTTATCCCTTCCTTCTCTCTTTCCCTTCAGTCTTCTGCACCAGTTTCCCAAAGTTAGCTTGATCCCTCTTTGTCTTCCAGCCTTCTAATCTCTTCCTCTTCTTCCACTTCTCTATTTTCTCCTTAGCCCATTTTACATTTTAACCCCTGAGGGCAAAATTGACGTATTAAAGACTTGTATACTGCATATGATTTCCTGGTTTGTTTTAGATTTTGTTATGTAACCACAAATCTAGTTTATACGGTTAAATGTGGCAAATTACTGGTTAGCTCAGTCTGTCATTTTCTATACTGTATTTAATGATAT
This sequence comes from Erethizon dorsatum, assembly GCA_028451465.1. Classification (NCBI taxonomy): domain Eukaryota; kingdom Metazoa; phylum Chordata; class Mammalia; order Rodentia; family Erethizontidae; genus Erethizon; species Erethizon dorsatum. The sequence goes on along the minus strand of CM051838.1, from coordinate 25,222,760 downwards.
TGGTACTAATATAACCAAAAGTGACATAATTGTTCTAAACAGCTGTTCTTCCTGGTATCCCATGACTGAGATTGACTAAGGGTCACAGAAAATACTGTGGCACAGTGCCAGAGAACCAAGGACTGGAACAAACAGGCAGCAACTTCTTATCTCCAACAAATTGAAGAGATAGGATCTTGCAACAGACTCAAAACCCAGAAACAAGCTATACCTGGAAGATACTTCGGAGTAGTCGTCATCTCCTAAGGGTTCTGAATACTAGCAATAAAGCAACCCACCATAGGCAATTTACAAGCATCACCCCAGGAATTAAACTAAAAAAGGAAAAGAAAATGAGAAGACACTTAAGATGCAACCCGAGACATCCAGTTCACCAAATGCAAACCCAGGGGGCAATGAGGTGGGACAATCCGAAAGCCACCCACCTGGCCTCTTTGAAGTGCTAACAACAAAGCAATTGAATGAGGCTATGAAAAAAATCAGAAGGAATTTCTCAGATAACTGAAGAGATGATGTCCACAATGAAGACTATGCTTAGGGACATCATCAATCATGAAAAGAAAGATTTCTTAAAAATAGCAAGGGACCATGAGAAATCAATCCAGTAGCTGCTAGATGAGGCAAAGAAGAATAACAAGATTGATTGGAGTCAGTGAAAAAGCAGGAGATAGCACAAATGATATTAAAAAAACTGTTCACAGACGTTATGGCAGGAAACTTCCCTGGTAGAGAAAAAGAATTTGACGTTCAGATAAGTGAGGCTTATAGAACCTCAGTTAGCCATGATCAAAAAAAATCTACAGCCAGGCATATCATAGTCAAGATTCCAGAAATTCAACACAGGAATAGAATCTTAAAAGCTGTTAGGAAAAAAAACCAAATACCTATAAAGGAAAGCCCATCAGAATCACAGCTGACTTCTTGGCACAAAACTTGAAGTGAAGGAGAGCTTGATGTGAAGTATTTCAAGTTCTAAAGGAAAATAGCCTTCAACCCAGATTGATGTACTGGCAAAACTATCCTTCAAAACTGATCAAGAAATAAAATACTTCCATGACAAAGAACATCTGAGGCAATTTATGACCACCAAACGAGCACTCCAGAATGTTTTGAAGGTCATTCTAGAAAGAGATAACAAGGACTACAACTCCATGAACGCTAACAGAAGGAATCCACCAGGCAAGGCAAACAATTAAAGAGAAGGAGGGAAAAAGAAAAAGAGGGGGAGCCAACAATAGGAAAATAACATGACAAGGGTAAGTCAAAACATATTAGTTATAACCATCAGTGTTAATGGTCTCAATTCACCAATCAAAAGACACAGACTGGCAGAATGGATCAAGAAGCAAGATCCAACAACATGCTGCATACAAGAAACACATTTAGGCCAGTGAGATAGCTCAGTGGCATAAGCGCCTGCCTGGCTAGCGTGAGGTCCTGAGTTCGACTGCCGGTACCCACATAAAAAGGAAAAAAGGGCTGGTGATATCGCTCAGCGGCACAAGTACCTGCTGGCAAGCATGAGGTCCTGAGTTCGACCCCCAGTACCCACATTAAAAAAAAAAAAAGACATATAATTCAAAATGAAATTCATAGACTGAAAGTCAAAGCATGGAAAACAATACTCTATGCAACAGGAACCCAGAAAAAAGCAGGGGTAGCTATTCTATTTGCAGACAAAGTGAATTTCAAGCCAAGGCTGATTTAAGAGAGACAAAGAAGGTTACTACATCCTTGTAAAGGGAACAATTCAAGAGGAAGAGATAACAGTGATAAATATATATGCAACAAATACCAGTGCACCCAACTACATAAAAAAATATTAACAGGCATAAAAAAATCAAATAAGCACTAATACAGTTGTATTGGGGGATCTCAATACCCCACCGCCACAAAAAGATGTAGACAAAACAAGAATGAAATATTAAAACTGAACCAAACTTTTGAACAAATGGACTTAGTAGATGTCTACAGAGTGTTCCACCATACAACATCAGAATACACATTCTTCTCAGCTGCACAAGGGACGTTTTCCAAAATAGACCACATACTAACTCACTGAACATGCTTAAATAAATACAAAGGAATTGAAATTATCCCATGCATATTATCAGACCATAGTGCAATGAAATTGGAAATCAGTGGCAGAAGAAACCACAAGAACTTCCTAAACACGTGGAAATTAAATAGCACCCTCCTGAACAACCAATGGGTCACAGATGAAATTAGACAGTTTCTACAATTGAATGATAACAACAGTACAACATACCAGAACTTGTGGGACACAATGAAAGCAGTCCTAAGAGGGAAATTTGTAGCAGTAAATACCCATATCAGGAAAACAGAGCAAGCACAAATAAACAACTTAACGATGAACCTCAGACTTCTAGAAAAAGAAGAGCAGGCTAAGCCAAAAGCTCATACGAGGGAGGAAATTATAAAGATCAGAGCAGAAATTAACATGTTGAAGACTAAAAAACAATACAAAGAATCAACGAATCAAAGAGTTGGTTCTTTGAAAGATTAAATCAAATCGACAAACCCTTATCCAACCTTATCAAAAAAAGGAAAGAAAAGACTGAAATCCACGCAATTAGGAATGAAAAGGGTGAAATCACAACCAACCCTGCAGAAATGCAGAAGATCATCTATACCTACTTTGAAAACTAGTTTTCTAATAAGATAGAAAATGCAGAAGAAATGGACAGATTCCTAGATACATATGAATTACCAAAACTGAATCAAGGAGATATAAAAGTCCTAAATAAACCAGTATCAATCAATGAAATCAAAGATGTAATTAAAAACCTACCAACAAAGAAAAGCCCAGGCCCTGACGGATTCACTGCTGAATTCTACAAGAAATTTAGAGAAGACCTAACACCACTACTTCTCAAATTCTTTAATGAAGTTGAAAAGGAAGCAGTACTCCCAGATTCATTCCTGGAAGCAAGCATTACCCTGATACCAAAACCGGAGAAGGACCCAACTAAGAAAGAGAATTACAGGCTGATTTCCCTAATGGACATAGATGCAGAAGTCCTCAATAAGATACTGGCAAACAGAATGCAAGAAATCATCAAGAAGATTATACACCATGACCAAGTTAGATTCATCCCAGGGATGCAGGGATGGTTCAGCATACGTAAATGAATAAATGTAATACACCATATTAACAGAGCCAAGGACAAAAATCATATGATCATCTCAATAGATGCAGAAAAAGCTTTTGACAAAGTCTAGCACCCATTCATGATAAAAACTCTACAGAAAATTGGAGTAGATGGTCTTTATCTCAATCTGATAAAAGCCATCTATGACAAACCAGCAGCCAACATCATACTGAATGGACAAAAACTGAAAGCTTTCACCCTAAAATCAGGAACAAGACCAGGATGGCCACTGTCTCCATTCTTATTCAACATAGTCCTAGAGGACCGGTGATATAGCTCAGTGGCATAAGTGCCTCCCTGGCAAACGCGAGGTCCTGAGTTCGACTCCCGGTACCCGCATATTGAAAAAAAAAAAAAAAAAAAACATAGTCCTGGAAACTTTAGCCAGAGCAATTAGACAAGAGAAAGAAATAAAAGGAATAAGGGTAGGAAAGGAAGAAGTTAACTTATTGTTTGCAAATGACATGATACGCTACATAGAAGACCCCAAAAACTCTGCTAAAAAACTGCTAGATTTAATAAGCAAATTCACCATAGCTGGATACAAAGTCAACACACAAAAATTAATAGCCTTCCTGTACACGAATAACCAACTCACTGAGAAACTAGGGAAACGACACCTTTCACAATAGTATCCAAAAAAATGAAATACCTAGGAATCAATCTAACAAAGGACATAAAAGATCTCTACATTGAAAACTACAGTACTCTGAAAAAGGAGATTGAAGAAGATATCAGAAAATGGAAAGGTACCCCTTGCTTTTGGGTAGGAAGAACTAATATAGTGAAAATGGCCATACTGATCAAAATTCCAGCAGTGTGTCTGACAGAATTAGAGAACAATCCTAAAATTCATTTGGAACCAGAAGAGACCTGGAACAGCAAAGGCAGTTTTGGGCAACAAAGGCAAGGCAGGGGGCATCACAATCCCTAACTTGAAATTATGCTATAAAGCTACTGTGAATAAAAACAGCATAGTACTGGCACAAAAACAAACCCACAGATCAATGGACCAGATTAGAGGATGCAGAAATAACTCTGGACATATAAAGCCACCGTATCCTTCCACATTCACTGAAAGAAAGATAGCCTCGTTAATAAATGGTGCTGGAAAAATTGGCTCTGCCCATGCCGAAGATTGAAATTGGACCTTTGTCTTTCCCCATGCACTAATCTAAATTCAAAATGGATCAAAGATCTAAATACTAAAACAGAAACATTAAATCTGCTGGAAGATAGAACAGGTAAAACTCTGGAAGACATTGGTATAGGCAAAGACTTCATGAATGAAACCCCAATCACACGGGAACTATAGACTCAACAACTGGGATCTCATCTTATTAAAAAGTTGTTGCACAGCAAGAGAAACCACCAGCAGAGTGAAGAGACAACCCACAATGTGGGAAAAAATGTTTGTCAGACAAAGGATTACTGTTGAGAACATATAAAGAACTCAAAAAAAAAAAAAAAAAAAATCAGACCTCCCAAATTCAAAGACCCAATCCAAAAATGGGCATCTGAGATGAATACACACTTCTCAGATGAAGAAATACAAACAGCAAATAAATATATGAAAAAAATATTCAACATCACTGGTCATTCAAGAGACGCTAATTAAAACAACACTGAAATTCCATCTCACCCCAGAAAGAATGGCTATCATCAAGAAATGAACCAGTAACAAATGCTGGAGGGGCTGTGGGGAAAAAGGAACCCTTTTCCACTGTTGGTGGTAGTGTAGATTGGTGTAACCACTGTGGAAATCAGTGTGGAGAGTTCTCAGCTAGGATTGGAGGTCCCATTTGACCCACCTATTCCCCTTCTGGATATCTTCCCAGAAGAATTAAAAACATCATACCACAGCGATATATGTGCACGCATGTTTATAGCAGCACAATTTGTAATAGCTAGATCTTGGAAAGAATCCAAATGCCCATCAACTGAAGAATGGATAAAAAAGATGTGGTCTTTTTATACAGTGGAGTACTAGTCAGCCATAAAGAAGGATAAACTGGAGACTTTTATAGGTAAGTGGATGCAACTTGAGACCATACTCATAAGTGAAATAAACCTGACTCACATGTGTAAACATCGTATTGTCTCCCTAGTGTGAGAAGCTGAAAGAGTAAATAAGATCCAAAATGTACAACAGATATTGTAAAATGGGAAGAAACTGTTCAAAAGGAAAGAGAAACTGGGATGGGGGAATGGAGAAAAGAAGGAAGGGAAAAGCAAAAAAAACAAATAAATATATATATACACATATATGTATATGTAAAAGATAGTTGTACTACTGATTTCTCTTAGTTCATGGAAAGGAAAGGTTTGAGCTAATTATTGTTTAGATAATTGAATACTAATATGAAGATAACAATACACAATGTACTATCCATTGTTACCCTCCTATTATCTTGTTTTGAAATTCTGTATTTTTTTTCTTTAAAAAAAAAAAGTCAGAAAGTTGAAGGCGGTAGAGGGGAGGGGAGATGGTGAAGGGGAGGCTGTATAGAGAGGGACCAGGAGAAAGAGAAAAGGAACTAAATTTTTAGACTCAACATTCCTGGTTCTAGTTTTCCTTTATGACTTTGAATTCCATGAAGTGCTTCTGCAACCTTTATTAAAATTCCCATTTTTGTTTAGGCTACCTCCGTGCAGATTGTGTCCTTAGAGCCAGAATTCTTATCCAAAGTAAATGCCTGCCTGTGTTCAGGATATTTTCTGGTTGCTTTGTATATGATATCAGTTAATTCTTAAATAGAGATATCTTAGAGATATTATTCCTCTGAAGAAAATTGGGAAACTCAGGTTTAGAAAAGATTAAGTAATTTAATCAAGGATCACAGTAGCTAATAAGTGATGAAACCAAAATTGAAATGTAGGTCTAATTCCTAAGTCAGTTCTTATTCATCTGTTCTATGAAATATTTATTGGGTATGAGTTATAGGCCAGACACTGGACTAAGCTGTAAGAGAGACAAAATATATTTGCTATCTTAAAGTTTACAGTTCAGAGAAGGATAGAGACAATCAGGCAGTGACAATTCAGTGTTGTAAACGCTGTGGGGGATGAAGTGAAATATGCTATAAAATAATTTGTGAGGTCAGGGAGAATTCTGTGAATGTTTAAGGTAAGACTAAAGACTGGGAATCTTAAGCTAAACATAAAGATGGTGATAGGTTGTGCCAAACATGAATAAAAACAATATGGTGCATTTGAGAAATGAAATTCAGTGTGCTGAGAGCCTAGAGTGCAAGGAGAGGATTAGGAAGAGCCAACAGAGGTAAAGCAAACCATGCAGAGCCTTCTCTTGCATGTTAAGGAATGCGTACTTTATATTGGGAGAGGGAGGGAAAGAAGGTCAGGCCATTCAAGGTTTGTAATCAGATTTTCTTTTTAGAAAACAAAAACATATTTCATATTATAGTGAGAAAGATTGCAGCCCTAACCCAGAGATATGGAGGTCAGTTAAGGAGGTCTTTGCAATAATCTAGACCAATGATGGAGAAGCTTTTAGAACTTTCGATGACGATAAACAACTGCAGGGTCTGTGCCATAGAATCGCCACCATTGATCTAGACAGTAAATGATTAGTAACCAAGGGAAATAGTAATTAGTTGGAGAAGTGAAGAACTTTTATAGATTACAGGGTAGTATCCTCAGGTCTTGGTGACTGATGGGATGTACTGTATAGGGCAGTGGTGGTGAACCTATGGCACGCGTGCCGCAGCTGGCTATTTGTTGTCATTGAAAGCTCTAAAAGGTTCACCATCACTGGTATAGGGTATAGTAGGGATAGGAGTTTAAAATGACTCTCAAGGTTTCTAAGGCAGTGGGGTGGATGGAAGTACTGTGCTTACAATTCACTGGAGACATGGGTCCCAGAGAAAGAAGAGTAGATTACTATAGGGTGCATGACAGGTCCCATTTTTGACCTGTTAAATTTGAGATTCCTAAAAGTTTCTCTAACAGGTAGATGCCCAGTAGCTGTACCAGATAAAAGAGCATTCTATAGAGAGTGTATACTTGGACAAAATAAGAACTAGTCTTTTTTCTTTACTCCTTAGGTTTCTGGGAAATAGTGCTTATAGGCATCTAATACATTTTGATACTTTTAGATGATCTGGGAGACTTTTTCCATTTATTTAAAAAGTAAGGTCAAGGCCGGTGAGATAGCTCAGCAGCATAAGCACCTGCCTGGCAAGCGTGAGGTCCTGAGGTCGACTCCTGGTACCCACATATAAATAAATAAAAGAAAGAAAGAAAGGAGGGAGGGAGGGAGGGACTCCAGGTTTTTCCAAACAAATTGGTAGAAAATTATTGCTTGTATTTGCTCTTCTACTGTGTAATTACCATTATTCTGTAAACTTATTTTTAGAAGAAAAGGCAAGCCTATTATAAAAAGCAGATTTGGTACTTTATATCTCTTTTTACCTACTTAGTAGCTATGAAATTATATTAACATTGATTTTGAATGAAATAAAAGCTAAGAAAATTGAACATTAAACATTTATTAAGTACTTAATGTGTGCCAAACCCATATTTTTAAAAAAATTTACTGATGACAGGACAGAATTTTCTTAATGGAAATTAAAAATAGAAATAAAAATATCAATATGTTGGGCAATTAAAATTTTGAAGCAAACATTTCAAAACTTTGTATGAAACTCTAACAAAATTAAAATAATATGCACCATGCTTGATAAAGAAGGGATATTAGGTAACGAAATTGGGAACCAAGGGCAGTGGTTTAGGAAATTGGTTACAACTCTGTATATCTAAAATTATTTCAAAATAAAGTTTTAATAACTGGAAAAAAAAGAAAAGTTACAATTAAGTTCTGGGATGCCAATCAAAACTCATTTTTAATAACTTCCTTCTTACCCCATTACTAGATACGTTGCCTTGAGTTTGAGATGGCTGAACAAAGTACAAGAGCTGTGCTAAAAGCTAGCAGAGGTCAGAAAGATCCATGGTCTCAAGGCTGTGAGTGACTAACCTGTGTTGCCTCCTCACATTCATCTCCAGCTGTGCCCGCCATCATGTGACTGACTTTGATTTCGGAAACACACCAGGCTATTCCTCACTTGTTGCTTCATTACCAAAAGCTGTGTCCCAGGTTTGCTGCATTGGCTTCATGTTTATAGTTGTGTGCATTTGATTTTTGTATCAAACATTTGTGTTTTTAATCTGTTGTGTAGAACACATATTGAAACTCAAGGTATTGTTGCAACATAAGAATGGTGGTAAAGTAAGTATCACAGGAATTGTAGGAAAATTAAAGAACTTCAGGTTAGTTTCATAAACTAAATTCAGTTCCTTCTGTCTTTAGGCTTTCTTAAAGAGATAAAAAAGCAGAAGAGAGATAGATGTTGTTATATGATAATTGCACACCAATGAAAGAGTCCATGCAGCGTTGGAGGAGCATTTAATTAACATAGATCCTAGAAGTAGGTTGTTCACTGTAAAGTCATTGTGCACCATAATTTACTAGTCAGAAATCTTGACAAAAGATAGGAGATAAGGTGTAAAAATCTGAGATGATAAAAATTCGTAAGTTAAATATTAAATAGCTTTTAAAAAAATTGGCTGAATATGTGTGAGTGATGCTTAATAATACTTTGCAGGTATCTTCCTTCCAACAGGCTGTTTTAAATAGTTGTTTAAAGTGTAGTTAGCTTTTACATTCAAATATATTTTAGTTGAATTTAACAAGATTTTTAAAGTCATAAGACTTTACATTCATTTGCGAGTTGGTTTGTTTTGTGGTGCTGGGGACTGAGCCTAGCACCTCCTTTGGGCTAGGCAAGGGCTGTCCCTCTGAGCTACATCCCCAGCCCTACTGAGTTGTTTTCATTACTACAAGCCATGGGGTGGGGGTTCAGGATTCTTTACAATTCTTTATGTATTCTTTACATCAGGCCCTTCTCATAGCAGATCCTCTGACAGACTTCACTGAAGAAACCATCATGAGACTCCAGGGTTTAGAATGAGTTTTGGTTTACTTTTTTCTTTAAGGTCAATTGTTTGTATAACTGAAGTTCAAAAAAGAAAAGATGGTAGAAAATTGCCGCCATTAGTGAGCCCTGCAAGCTCAGTTTTCCATTGCTCACGTTTTCTAGTCTCTGATGACTCTTGGAAAATTAAGCTCTTTGTTTGCTTTTACAAGACAAAGTGCACACGCCCTTTAGTAGTCTGCTGCTTCCTCCTCTCTGCTTGTTTTCTGTTCTTTATGGTCCTGCCTACCCTTTGTACTTGATGCTAAAAGGAAGGGACTTTAAAATGAAAGAAAAATCATTGAGTGTGTTTATGGCTTGTGGAGCTTTTTGACCTATGGAGATTGTTCATTTTTTATCTTATGAAATTAAATCTATAATTTCTCTAGAGTTTCTTTGGCATTTAAAAACTGTTGTAAATTGGAGCCATCTGGGCAAATGCCAAACTAGGGTTTTCCTTCCCCCATGTCCCCCCCCCCCCACTGTATATAGTATATAATGTCACAACTGGTTAGCTTGCTAACATTAGAAATAATGTACATCTGAATCCTTTTTAAAATTCAAAAATGTGTTAAATTGTTTGAGGATTTTAAATTACTCTTGTTAATAATGCAGCTGTGGTCATGGTAAGAGGTGGGAGGCAGTTTTCAAAGTTAGTAGATTTGTGTCTGTTAAACAGTGAAACCGGCTGCCAACCATGTTAACATGTTTGTCACGTTTTCTAAAGGGCCACTATTTAATAACTTATCAATAAACAGAAAATGTCATAAATGCTTCCCCAGAGGTTGTGTGGGTGGTGGAAAGAATGTCATTTACAGGGCAGAAAACCGGGCTTCTGGTTGTGCTCCCACTCAGCCTCATCTCCTTAACCAAGCCAACCTTCCTCGGCTTCAGGTTTTCCAGTATAAGATGGAGGGCATGCCTGCTCCTCCTGGTAACACGCTAGCATTATTATGGAATCATATTAGATAGTATTTAAAACCTCTGGAGAAATAAAGTGCTGTGGGTATACAGTATTATTTTTAAAATACTTTAATACACTGTGCAGTATAATGTATTTACTAATGATTGAGCCAGATGCATTAAAAATTTATTTCAAATTTGTTCCAGCTTTACTAAACATACTGTTATAAAGCAGGTTCTCATACACTATACATAATTTTAATATATGACAACCTAATATAAAGTGGAGACATTTTAATCTTAGAGAATTGGTATGTTAGGAACTATGTAGTTGAAAACCTTTGAAGTATTTCTAGATCTTTCGCTATACTGACTCTCTGAGGGTATATAACTATTAGGTGGTGGTTGTATAGAAATGAATCAAGTTGCAATTCAGTGATTTATTCTTTTAACAAAAATTAAGTGAATAGTCATATTGTAGTTTGTATTAGGAAGGAAATAAAAGACCCTTATTGGATAGACGCTCTTTCCTATTGCTGTCTATTCTGGACTCATCTTTCCCCTCCTTACTCTTTTTTTTTGAGGGGGAAGGTAACTTGGGATGAACCCAGGTCCTTCACACTGAGCTACATCCCCTTCTCATTTTTATTTTATTTATTTATTTTTTTTTTTTGTGGGCACCGGGGGTCGACCTCAGGACCTCACGCACCAGCAGGCACCTGTGCCGCTGAGCGATATCACCGGCCCTTTTATCGTATGTGGGATCCGGGAGTTGAACTCAGGCCCTCGCGCTTGCCGGGCAGGCGCTTACGCCGCTGAGCCATCTCACCGGCCCGTCATTTTTATTTTGAGATAGGATCTCACTAAATTGCCTAGGCTAGGTTTGAACTTGTCATCCTCTTGCCTCCACCTCCCAGAGTGCTAGTATTAGTCACGTGCCACCATGTCTGGATCCCTGCTTACTCTCAAATTGTACTTCAACACTGACTACTTAGAGTTTTAAAAACTCACTTTGACCAGGAGTGGTGGCACACACCTATAATCCCAGCATTGCAGGAGACATGAGGATCACAAGGTTGAGCCCAGGCTGGGTGACTTAGCAAGACTCTGTCTCAAAAAATAAAAAGGGCTGGGGATGTAGCTCAGTGCGTAGGCCTTGGATTTAATCCCTAGAACTCTAGAACTGCAGAACCACGCAGGACCCTGCTCTGTTATCTTGTGTATGGGCTTTTACACATCTTGCTCTCTGCTAAACACAGTGTTTGCCTCCTGGTTTTCATAGTTAATGTCCAAGTGGATTTTTTTTGTCTCCGCTGACTGCAAGGCTGTGTTTTGGAAGATTAACAGGTGAGAGCGAAAGAAAGCAGAATGGGAAAGTAAATTTAGACATATTTGCCTGGAATATCAAGTTAAGGAGTTGTGATTTTATCTGTAGCTACTAGTAAGCCTGTATCAAATGTGGCTAACAGGTCAAGTCAGATGGGATGACTGAAACTTGGCCATTGTGGAAGTTTTAATGTAGAGGAAGCATCAGGCACAGTCAGAAATAAAACTCAAGGATTTTTTTTTTTTTTTTTTAGAGGAGTCAGCACTGGGGATTGAACCTAAAGCTCCACGCTGAGCTATGTCCCCAGCCTTTTTTTTAACTTTATTTTTTATTTTGAAACACAGTCTTGCTAAGTCACTAAATTTCTCAGGCTTTGCTTGAACTTGACATCCTCCTGTTCAGCCTCCTTGAGTGTTGGGATTACAGGAAAACACCACTATGCCCAGGTATTAGGTTATATTTTAACTAAGTCTGAGAAACAGTATAATGGGATGACGTTTGCAGAAATAAATAGTATATGTGGAAAGAAAAGAGTGGAAAGTTGTAGTGGACAGCTTTAAAAGGCAAGAGATTTGAAAGCCTGAAGACTTTGAATCCTAGGTAGCATTTCTTAGTGCTGTCGCTACTAACCTACAGGATTTTGAAACAAAGGACGGTGTAATGACTCAGATTTTTTTTTAATTTTTTATTTATTTTTTTATTTTTTTTTTTTAATTTTGAGACAGGGTCTTGCTATGTAGCCCAAGCCGGCCTCAAACTTGCAGTGATCCTTTTGCCTCGGCCTCCTGAGTGTCGGGATAGTAGGCATGTGCCGCCATGACTCACCCTTTTGAGTATAGTGATTTACCTTCTTTTGGAGGGTGACAAGACAGCCTATAAGAAATAGGAAAGCACCACTTTACTTCTGTGCCCCCGAGACCTTGCCCACCTTCACGGTGCTGGTATTGCACCCTGCCTTTGTTTGCCTGTGGTGGTGTTCAGGTGTGATGAGACAGCAAGGCAGACCCCTCTCTGAGCTGGCCCAACTTTTCTCGCTGGAAATGGCGAGTGACTTTGTGGAGCTGGATCAGCATTAAACATTAATCTTCCAGGTCTCTGACTTCATCTCTTTTAAAGAAAAGGAATCTAATGTGGAAGCTGGTTTGGAATTTGAGAAGGTCTTACTCTTAACATATTTTGCTCAAGTGTGTGTCTACACTCACTGTTCAATCACAGTCAGTCTAGGAGACTCATAAACAACAGATTATGCTGAGCAGACTGGTCATCACCCACAGCCTCTTAAGGAGACCATAGGATGAGCTGCCAGCCAAGCCATAATTCGTCATAGATTAGGCAATTTAATAGTAGTATTCTGCTTTTAATCTTGTTCATTCAAATGCACAGTCAGAAACGGGCAAATCAGGCAGTGACTGGAATATTGGAGAATCTGGAGTATCCCACTAATGAATAAAAATTTAAGTAGAAGTTACAAGGTAGGTAGAGAATGGCTGTGTCAGTAGAGTGAAGTAGTTGGTTAAAAATGTCAGAAGTGCAAGGCCTGCGGGTGTAACCTGGTGGTAGAGTATTTGACTAGCATGCCAGAGGCCCTGGGTCTAGTCATCCGTAGCAGTGCATGTGCCTGCACGCACAAACACACATTCCCAGAACCCTCTGCAATACAGGATAGAGATGAGTCCACGTTATTGTAAGGAAGCAGTGAGCTCCTGACGTAGAACAGTGATTGTCTAGTGTCAAGACCTACAATCAAACTTGAACCACTTTTGGGGTTAATCTGTATGATCAGACTGTTCTGTAGCTTCTGATTTTTATATGGTGGTGTTTCCTCTTCCCTACTGCCACATTTATCTTTATAATAAACCCCCTTTTCCATCCCAAAAAGCCTAACATTAAGCTGAATATAAAACTTAGATTTACCAAGCAGATAAAGATGTGCTTTTAAAAATGTTTTCTTTCTTGAAATTACACAAAAGAAAAATGCTGTAGAGCACTTCACCAGATTATAATGAAATAACTTAAAATCTTAATTTTTTTTTTTTTTTCCATACTAGAGATTTAACCCAGGGCTTTTGAACTAAGCTACATCTCCAGCCCTTATATTTTATTTCCAAACAGGGTTTTGCTAAGTTGCCCAGGCTGGGCTCAAACTTGTAATCATCCTGCTTCTAAGAGTGTGGGGGATTACAAGTGTGCTCTACCACACCCAGCTAAAATATTAAATTTATTTGAAGGTGATCACTATAGTAGTGGAATAAATCTTTCTGTTATATGAACTAAAGTCAAAATTTATTTTAGGAATTAATACCTCCCTCTACTTCAGTGACATTAAAATTAAGGAATGAAGTATTTTTCTAGATTTGACTTTTAAGAACATTTTAAGTGGCCATACCTTCCCTGCAAAAAAACCCCTGAAAATCTGGACTAAATAATTCGAAACAATGATTTGTACACATTGGATAACAGCAGCACAGGGCTGTGGTCCCTGAAAGAAGGGAAGCAAACTTGGTGACTCTTGGGTCATCTAAACACACCAACTTTCTGCCTGGAGGCAGAGAAGAGTGATCTTAACACACTGAAGAGATAAGAGATCAGAATTCAGGGAGGCTGAAGCAGCGGGAAATTGCAGGGCAAAGTTCTAGCGGAAGGACACAATAATAATGCTAAAAATGTGCGCAGTACTCTTGCGGTGTTTTGCTGTATGCGTATGTATAGAGTGAAACTATAAAGCCAGAGGGTGCCTGGTTAATGTGAGTTGACAGGCTGCAGGTGTCACAGGGACTGGGATGCGTTTGAGCTTTTCCTAACTAGAGGGAAACTCCGGTTGATCCCTGCGGATATGACGTAATTGGCAGCCCCCACAGGACGTGGGCCTCATTGGGGAAGGGTGGGCCTAAACTAGGTTACTAAAGGAATTTCATAGAAAACAGTCGATATTAATTTAACAGCTTGGATGAGTTAGGCAAATCCTTGAAAGTTATGTTACCAAAGTTAACACAAGAAAAAATTAAGAATAGAATAAATCCAAGTATTAAAGAGATTGAATTTGTAATTGAAATTTCCAGGCCCAAATAGCTTCACTGGTGAATTCTTTTGGACATTTAAGGAGGAAATAATAACCATCTTAAACTCTTCTAATTAAAAAAAAAAAATCTTCCCAACATGAGGCCAATGTTACCTTCATTCCTGAAAACACAGAAATTACCGTTTCTTGATCACAGGCACAAAAATATTTGACAGAAAAATACTAGCTCTCAGAAATATATAAAACCCATTTGGAACTATAACCAAATGGGTTTTATCCCAAGAATGCAAAGGTGCCAGGTTTGATTTAAGACTGAAAAATCAATTACTATAATTTCATCATATCAGTTGAATAAATAAGACTTTATATGATCATCTAAAAACAAGTAGGATAAAATTCAGCACCCCTATTTATGACTAAATCTCTCAGCAAACAAAGACTTAGAAGGAAGCTTTCTCAGCTTGAGGCAGGTCAGAAAATCCTTCAGGCAGCGATTTACCGAAGGTGATGGACTGGAGCTGTCCTCTTCAGGTCAGGAGCCGGGCGGCAATGGACTGGAGCTTTCCTCTTCAGGTCCGGAGCCGGGCAGTGCTGCTTTCTTTTCTGGTTTCTGCTCAGCATTGTGCTGGAGGTGCTGCCCAGTGCATTAAAGCAGTGGGGGAGAGGCGCACACATCGGGAAAAGTAAAGCTGTTGATTCATACATGTGATCTTAAATGTAGAAATCCTATGAGACCTTTTTAGCTAGTAAAACTGGTAAGTTTAGCAGTCACTATATAGAAATAGACCCAAACATATAAGGGTAATTTTTGACAAAGGTACTAAATTAATTTAGTGAGATACGGTTAATTTTTCAACAAATTCTGGTTAAGAGAACCAGATACTGGTTTTACAGCATCTGCGGAATTTAGCTTTAAGTGGGTTAGTAGGCCTGAGGTAAGAGTTCATATTTCTAGATGAGAACAGGAAGTCTTCTGGTGAAGAATTCTCAGAACAGACCGATCATCAAATTTTAAATTCCTAATGATGTATGAGACAACATGATTACAGAATATATAAACATACAGTGATAATATAATAGTAATACTCTTTTGGGTGGTGGGGTGGATATGGGGTCTCACTATGTAGTTCAGGCTGGCCTTGAACTCACTATGTAACAGCGCTGGGATTACAGGTGTGCACCACCTTACCTGGTTGATAATAGTAAATATCCTTGTTTCCAGAACATAGCAGAAGAGTCCCCAAGTAAAGGATTGACTTGAACAGACACTTCACTAAAATATAAATGAGTAACTAAGAAGCAGACAAGCACATGAAAACATGTTCAGTGTCAGGTGCTTAATCATTAGGAATTGTAAATTAAAACTACAAAGAGGTATCACTTTACACCTGTGAGAATGACTTTTTTTAAAAAACTGATAGTAACAAGTGTTAAGAACATGAGGCAATTCGAATTTTCATTTTGATGGTGAAAATGAAAAGTGCTAAAGCTGCTTTGGAGAAGTTTTGTAGTTTCTCATGAAGTTCTACTTCCATCTAATCCAGCAGATTTTACCCTTGGGTATTTACTTAACTGATATGACACCTACGCTCATAGAAAACCTATAGGTATATGGTCGTAATGACTCTGTTTGTGGTTTTCAAATACAACTCAAGTGCTCCTCCACTGGAGAATGAGTAAACAAATGGTTGTATATGCATACCGTGAAGTAGGACTCAGTGGTAAAAAGAAACGAACGCTGATTCTCACAGAGGCATGGGTCTCAACGAGAGTGAAAGGAGCCAGAACAAAACGCTGCACAGCATGCTGCATGATTCCATTCGTGTGGTGTTTGGACAAGGCACAGCTGTGAGAACAGAAGACAGATTGGTGGTTCCCTGGGGCTGGGAGGAGAGGTCGACTAGGGGCACGAAGGAATGCTAGGGGGTTGTGGAACCACTCTTTATTGTCATTGATGTGGCAGTGTGCCATAGCTGTAAGCACTTGTCAGAACTTGCAGGCCTATTAAGGGTGAATTTTATTTATGTAAATTATACTCCTTTTTTCTTGTTGTTGTTGTTTTTTGTTCGTTTTTTGAGACAGGGCCTCACTATGTAGTTCAGATTGGCCTTGAGCTCACTCTGTAGCCCAGGCTGGCCTCAAACTCACAGTGATCCTCCTGCCTCAGCCTCCCCAGTGTTGGGATTACAGGTGTGCACCACCACGCCCGGCGCTATTCTAATCTTTTAAATGAGAGAGTTTTAGAAGCATTGCAAATATAAGATAGTCCTCATGGTATCCTAGTAATATGTATTCTTACTCAGGCTGCCACTGAACCTAATCTCAATATAAAAATAATACACCTCAGAGGATGGGTTTGCTGTTGTTTTTAAAGATTTTGCAAATTAGTGGTAAAGATGTTTGGCAATTATTCAGCTCCTGACCATTATTTCTATCAGTGAACTAAAAGTCAGTGGTTAATTTGCCATTTTTATGATTTTTGCAGTATTCATATAGTAAAGGTATACTTGCATAGGAAGTATAGCATCAGCTCAGCCTGATGTATTTTATGTTGTCTGCTACTTTTTGATATAAATAGATTTCAATTGCCAAAGCGTCCTAGAGTGAAATGTAAAAGATAGCTGTAGAGAATATTTGGATCCGATCTAGACCCATGCATACATCTGATGGATTTTTGAGGATGTGAAGCACCTGAAATTCACATTCATTATTGGTGGAGATGCAAAATGGTATAGCCACTATGGAAAACCATTTAACAGCTTTTTTCAGTAGAAGTATGTTTAACTTCATAGTTCATCTTTCTGCTCTCCCCTCTGGTAAGTACTTGTTGATCTCTGCATGGCTACCCCAGATTTAGTATCATAGATGTTGAAAAAAAATGGAACATTCCTTTATTATATTCCTTTTTTACAAGTGAGGAAAATTTCCTAGAAGCCTGTGCTTATGGCTCGATCAGCAAACTGGCAAGGGAATAAGAGCTCCTGAATTGCTTAAGTAATTCATTGTTGCCTAGGTCTAAACAGGTGCCAATCCCCCCAAAGGACTTGGCAGAGGGAAGGACAGTAAATCAAATGAGGGTTTTTTTTAATCAATGAAGGGCAGAGTGGCAGTGTCTGTTGTGTTAGATTATACATTAAGACTGTGATGGAGAGAATCAGGGAACTAGACAAATTACATAAGGTGTCTTGATAATAAGTGTGTGTTACCAATTTACGAATATGTTATATCCCCAAAATTCTCTGTATTTTCATGGCCTAATCATTAATTTATTCAGATTACTGCACTGTATCCTTTATCTTCATGATATTAAGAAATGTTCTTGCTGGGCTGACAGAAGGCTTGCCTAGCGTGCGTGGGGCCCTGAATTCTGTCCCTAGCACTGGAAAAAAAAAAAAAATGGAAAGAAAGAGAAGTGCTCTTGCTAAAGTCACCAGTGGAGCCAGGCATAGTGACACATGCCTGAAATCCCAGCATTCTGGGAGACTGAAGCAGGTGGATCACCCCAGCCGAGGCAATTTAGAAAGGCTCTATCTCAAAAGAAAAAGGAAAATAAATAAAGCTGGGGATGTAGCTTAGTGTGATGGCCCTGGATTCAGTTCCCAGCACTGCTAAATGAGTAAGGTACCAGTGGGCTCCTAATTACTAATCAGCTGGCCTTTTAAAATTCATTTAAATGCCACTTCATTTTGGTCTTTCACATTATTAGCCGTTTTCTTCCTGAAATTCTGTGCCTTTATTTCTAGTGTACTTTGCTATTTCTTATTAAAGGCTTGTTTAATTAGAAAATACTTTAAATTGCCAGGCATGGTGGCACACGCCTGTAATCCCACCACTCGGGAGGCTGAGGCAGGAGGATCGCTGTGACTTTTAGGGCAGACTGGACTACATAAGCAAGTTCAAGGCCAGCCTGCACTAACTATATAGCGAGACCCTGTCTCAAAAACAAACAAATTAAAAAAACCTTTAAATGAAAATAATTGTATCTGTTACCCATATTAACACATTAACATTTTTTATTATTGCTATTTTCTTTTAAGAAAATAAATACCATAGATACAGTCGGAATTTTCTCTCTAGTTGATAAATGCCTTTTCTAGGATGGAAGTATCCCCAGCTTCAATTGTTGCTTCCTAATTTCTTTTCCTGTGCATTTCTTGTGTGTTGGTGTCATCCAGCATTGTATTCATTCTTCACTTCCCTCCAGATCTGTACCTTGGTTGAGCTTTATTATCTCTAAAAGATTTAGTTGAACTATGAATATATTTTTGTTTAATCTTTCCCTGGTTCCTATCTTCTTTTGAGCGTTAGGCATGTTATTAGTCCTTTATTAGACTTCCTGACATGTTCCATCCACACCTAAAGTGAACATCTGGAACTAATTCATTGGCCCACTATTGCTTCTTCTTTCCAGACTATAGTGCATTATTGATCATAGTTCTATTTGTATCTTCTCTTGCTATTTACCTTTTTAAAAAATTCTTAGTAACCTTTTGTTTGTTATGTTTTACTTAGTTTGGAGTAGGGGCTTGCTGTGTCGCCCAGCCTGGTCTTGAACTTGTATGTAGACTCCAGTTATCCTTAATCCTCTGTAGATAAAGTCTAAAAATGATCGTGTAACAAATAATCTTTATATCAGTCCTCTCTACTTGTAGCTGCCCATGCTGGCGTGCTTACAAATACCTCCGTATATTCCTGCCACAGAGAAATTTTCTGTTCCCTGAGCACACCATGCTTTTTTTCCCAAGCATTTGAGCCATCTACACACTCTTCATACATCCTGAAATATCCTGTTTTGTCTTTCCGTAAATGTCGAACTTTTCAAGAGCTAGCTCACACACCACTTCTTTTGCAAAGCTTTCACTCCTAAGAACTCATGATAGAGTTGATAACTTTTGGTGTGTTCCTATGGCATTTTGTACCTACCTCCACTCTAGCATTTTTTCCCTTTAGCAGATTTCACATTTTTCAATACTGTATTTGTTTCTTATACTTATGGCCAGAGGTGAACCTCAGAACACTTGCCTAACATGTAACAAGGCCCTGGGTTCCATACCAAATGTGGGAGGTAGGGGGAGTTTCTTATACTTACTTGTGATCTTTTTAAAGAAAAGAGACCATTTCTTGCCATACTCAGCTTTTACAGTGTCTAGTAACATATATATTGTTAATAAATACATGTTAGTAGTTTGGAGCTTGAAAGAGACTTTCCCATAAAAATATGTTTCTAAGGCAACCCATAAAAATCTGCTTAACTCATATTTGTACCTGAAATGCACTTGAAAATATAAATCACAACCTATATTTTTAATAGTATTTCTGAACAGGATGGGCAGAAGCGATAGTTCTTTTTTTTTTTTTTTTTTTTTAATGTGGGTACTGGGAGTCGACCTCAGGACCTCGCACTTGCCTGCAGGCGTTTGTGCTGCTGAGCGATATCACCGGCCCTTTTTTTCCTTTATGTGGGTTCCGGGAGTCAAACTCAGGACCTCGCGCTTGCCAGGCAGGTGCTTATGCCGCTGAGCTATCTCACCAGCCCCAAGTGATAGTTCTTATGTGTTGATACTGGTCTTTTGGTAGAAAGGATTGAAAATGGGGGTCTGTCCTGCAGCTGTTGGAAGGGGTAAGTGGTGTATGTGAGGCATTGGGTCAAAAATTTTGGATTAAGAAAAAGAGCTGGAGGACAGGTTAAGAGTAGCAGTGGAAGACTTGATAAGGTGGGGAAAAAAGAGTGGCTTCTGAAGGAGAGGACTTGAAACTAGGGGTAGTATCTTGCAGGAAGGTTTCAGAGTGAAGAAGACAATGAAGATGAGGAATTAAGGAAACGGAGTGGATAATTACAGTATCCTCTTGACTTGATGTGATACACAACCCACTCTGCAGTTGAAAATCAGTTAAAGTAGTTGGCTTTTTCCTTATAATTTTGCTCCTTTATACAACTATTTTTTCTAAAACTAATTTATGTAATTGTTAATATATCTTTAATATTTTTTGCATTTTCACACTTTATGGATATTTATTAACGGTTGGCTAAAATTTACTCTTTAGCCTTGGGCATTGAGTCAGAATTTTCCAATCTGATAAACAAACCGAAGTATCTTGTTTCAATTTGCATTTACTGAAAGACTGGTAAGTTTGGTGCACTTTATTTTCACATGGTAATTGGCTTTCATATTTCTTTGCGAATTGCCTCTTGGTTTTCCTGTTTTCCTGGCGGACATTTTCTTTGCTTGTGTAAGAGTTGTCTATATTAAGAATGTCAACAGGGCCGGTGAGATGGCTCAGCGGCATAAGCGCCT
The DNA here is from genome assembly GCA_028451465.1 of Erethizon dorsatum. Taxonomy (NCBI): domain Eukaryota; kingdom Metazoa; phylum Chordata; class Mammalia; order Rodentia; family Erethizontidae; genus Erethizon; species Erethizon dorsatum. The sequence continues at coordinate 25,202,049 of CM051838.1, read as the reverse complement.
GCCTTGCAAGCGCGAGGGCCCGAGTTCGACTCCCGGATCCCACATACGAAAAAGGGGCCGGTGATATCGCTCAGCGGCACGGGTGCCTGTTGGCGCGCGAGGTCCTGAGGTCGTCCCCCCGGTACCCACAAAAAAAAAAAAAAAAAAAAAAAGAATGTCAACAAACTTTCATATCTGTACATTTATGTGTATATTGAAAGCAAGAAAGAACATAAGTCAAATACAAAGATACTTTCCCTATTTCTCATATCTTCAGCTTTATTTAAGGTCCCCACCATCTGAAAGTTACATAATCATATCTATTAGTCTTTTCCTTTAAGGTTTCTACTTCTATATATGGGTTTAAAAGATTTTTCCAGTACTGGCTTATGAAACTACTTAGCTTTTTTTTTTTTACTAATACTTTTAGAAGCAATTACCTTTTGTATGTTTGGTTTATAATTTCTTCATAATTTTTTTTTTTTTTTTAACGTGGGTACCAGGGGTCAAACTCAGGACCTCACGCTTGCCAGCAGGCGCTTTTCCCACTGAGCGATATCACCGGCTCTTTTTTCCTTTTTATGTGGGTTCTGGGAGTCAAACTCAGGACCTCAAGCTTGCCAGGCAGGCACTTATGCTGCTGAGCCATCTTACCGGCCCCTTCATAATGTTTTGATGCTTGTATTTGTCACGTTTAGAATACAGTATATATATATATTTTTTTTTTTTTTTTTTTTTTTTTTTTTTGTGGGTACCGGGGGAACGACCTCAGGACCTCGCGCGCCAACAGGCGCCCGTGCCGCTGAGCGATATCACCGGCCCCTTTTTCGTATGTGGGATCCGGGAGTCGAACTCGGGCCCTCGCGCTTGCAAGGCAGGCGCTTACGCCGCTGAGCCATCTCACCGGCCCCAGTATATATATTTAAAACAGTGACCTTAAAACGGTCCAGCTGTGAGGTTCTGAGATTGCTTCTATTTTAATATATATAAGGAGTAATCAAAATATATGGTGAATGTTTAAATTTTTTAAAATTTATTAAAGTAAAAGACACATTGCCACTAATCCCTTCTCAGAGTCCTCTCCTTCACTTCAAGCACACTTATCTCATTGTTCTTGCCACGTTCTGAAGCAGATCTGGAAGTCCTCTTTCATGTCTTTACAAGGTATGATAAAAACAGTGAATGTTGCTGCCAAATGCCATCCAATGGAAAGGCAGGTCAAAACATTACCATGTTCCTTATTCACTGGATCTGTCACTGAGCTGTTCCCAAAATCACAATGACCATGAAAGGAAAACATTTTTAATTGATTCAGGACATTGAGACAGCTACAACAGTGCAACTTTAGTTGTGACACTCACAAAAAAGCACTTCCAGAACAGCTTTGGAAAGCGGCAAGAAGAGTGGGGTAAGTGTGTTAGAAATGAGGGGGAGTATTTTGAGGGGGATTCGTGATGATGTGTCTTTTACTGTAGTAAATTTGTTTTTAAATTTGAACATTATTTTTCAATCACATGTCTTATAGCTACATTTTAAATTAATATTATATAGCTGAGATTGTAAATGTTCATCTTACCACTCACCTATTTCCTCTGAACGTTATAGGAAGGGAAAAGCTACTTAAGAATGACCTTTAAAACTAACTGAATTAAACAAGGTATGGCAGTGCCTACCTGTAGTCTCAGCTCCACAAGAAGCTGAGGCAGGAGGATGGAAAGTTCAAGGCTAGCCTGGGCAATTCAGGGACACCCTTTCTCAAAATTTAAAAGGTAGGGGAAACATAGCACTTCTTGGGCTCAATCCACAGTTTGGCAAAAAAGAAAGAAAAAAAGTAAATGAATTAATGAAATCTACATTAGTGCCTCCACAGAAGTGAATAGAATAATGCAGGTTTTATATTAGTAAACCTACTATACTTAAATCACATTGGTAGGTGATATAGTGCATAAAAGATGAGTTAAGCACAACTCTTGCTTTTAAGCAGTGTATTGCCATTAATTTGGGGATATGTTGGGAATTAGGCCTTTAAACAAAAAATAATGCAAGGTGGACAAAAGTCTCCCCAAAAGTACATTGGTGGTTTTAAAGAAAAAAAGTGGTTTAACTTATCATAAAGAAATATTGGAGGACATAACCTGATTTAAGTATTACATAGTGTGTACATGTGTCAAAACATTACATGGTACCCCATTAATTCCTACTTTTTTTTCCTTTGCCTTTTTTCCCCCCCCCCCCCGGTGCTGGGATTGAACCCAGGGCCCTAAGCTTGCTAGGCAAGTACTCACCCACTGAGCTACATCCCCAGTCCTTATTTATTTTATTTTGAGGTAAAGTCTCACTGTGTTGCCCAGGCTGGCCTTGAACATGTGATCCTTGTGCCTCAGCCACCCCGGTAGTTGGGAGTATAGGCCTGTGCCACCACCCATCCACAGCTTTTATGTTTGTATGCACCAGTTTTTTTTTTAAAGAGATAATTTTAGTAATTATAGAGAAACCCAGAATTATAAATAGCATGTATAATGACCATCAGTGAATGGATAAGATTTTAACAGGTAGAGATATGGAGAGTATTTTGGACAGAGGCAATTTTAGGAAGAAGAAAACCCTACAAAAATAGGAAAGCCTAGGGCATATGTACATATTTGGAAAACAGGGTGTGTGTGTGTGTGTGCGCGTGCGCGCGCAGGCTTAAAATGAGTATGAGAAAATAGTAGGATATAATGTTGAAGAGGTTGAAAGATAGGATAAAATTTGACAGGCGCTAGGGATTTTTTTTTTTTTTTTTGTATTTCATAAACTGATTTACCAATGCCTTTTTTAAAAAAAATTTTTATTGGTACAATTTGGATGTACATAATGATCACATTCATCATAGGGAATTTGTACCTGTACGTGATATATATCAGTTCCTCTTCTTCCATTCCCCTCCCCTCTTCAACTCCTCTTCCCTTTCTTATTTACAAAGCTTTGTTTCCATTTTATCCTTTTTTCACATTTTTTCTTTTCCCTTTCACCCCTCCCCCCTCCCCTTTCCTTTTGAACAGTTACTTCCCTTTTCACAATCTCTATTATACATTTTGGTTCTTATTTACACTTTGTTTCTCACACTAGTGAGACAGTGCAATATTCATATACGCTTGTCTGATTTATTTCACTTAAGAGTATGGTCTCAAGGTCCATCCATTTAGCTATAAATGTCTCAAGTTTATCCTTTATGGCTTAGTGGTACAACATTGTATTAAAAAAAAAAATCTTTTTTATCCATTCCTCAGTTGATGGGCATTTGGGTTGTTTCTAAGATTTATCTGTTACAAACTGTGCTGCTATAAACGTGGGTGTGCGTATATCGCCGTGGTATGATGCTTTAAATTCTTTTGGGAAGATACCGAGAAGGGGAATAGCTGGATCAAATGGAACCTCTAGTCCTAGCTTTTAGAGGAATCTCCACACTGATTTCCACAGTAGTTGCACCGGTCTACACTCCCACCAACAGTAGAGAAGGGCTCCTTTTTCCCCACAGCCATGCCAGCATTTGTTATTGGTTGACTTGTTGATAATAGCCATTCTTTCTGGGGTAAGATGGAATCTCAGCATTGTTTTAATTTGCATCTCTTGAATGATCAATGATGTTGAACATTTTTTTCATATATTTATTTGCCGTTTGTACTTCTGGGAAGTGTCTATTCATTTCACATGCCCATTTTTGGATTGGGTCTTTAAATTTAGGGGGAATCTGTGTTTTTTCAGTTCTTTGTATGTTGTAGATATTACTCCTTTGTCTGACGAACAACTGGCTAATATTTTTTCCCACTCTGCAAGTTGTCTTTTCACTCTGTTGGTGATTTCTTTGCCTATTGATATGGAAGGGAAAAGGAATCTCTTTTGGCTTGAATGGTAGCCACCAACTACATACAGCTATTGAACCCTTAAAATAAGACTAGTCCAAGTCAAAATATTCCACATGTGCAAAATACACACTGGATTTCCATGACTTAGTACAAAAAATATATAAAACATCTTGCTGAAAATGCTTGTATTGATTACATGTTGAAGTAATTATTTTAGATGTATTGGGTTAAATAAAATGTATTTTTAAAGTTAGTTTTACCTGTTTCTTTGTATTTTCTAATTTGGCTACTAGAAAGCTTAATATGTGTGGCTTACATTTGTTACTTGGATTGTATTTCTATTGCATTGTAACACTAGTATATGTAGAAAAACACAGCAGTATTTGCTAATATCCTGTGTGCCAGATTATCTAGAACTTCTATGGAAGTTAATCCTCATAAACTATATGAAGTAGGTAACTCCTTTTTCAAGTACAGTAATGGGGTGTAGAGAGGTTAAGCAACATACCTAAAATCACTCTGTTGCTAAGCAGGAAGCCAAGATTCAAATTTAGGCCTCACTGACTTTAAAACCCCTGCTTGTCCTAACTACTGTGCCGTGTTACCGTTGGACTACTTGAGCTGGAGACTGCTGTGATTAGAGTAAGGCTGTAGCAGGATCGTAATGAGATAAATTTGGGGAAGAGAAAACTTTTTCAGCTGTCTGGTTTTGTTTTGTTACTTTTCTTGGGGGGTTGCCTTGGTTAAAGTCATATCTTTAAGTAGGATGTTAGCTAATTCTCAAAATATCTGCCTTATTGTCTCTAGATTTGATAATGGGCTGCATTAAAAGTAAGGAAGACAAAAGTCCAGCCATTAAATACAGAACTGAAAACGCCCCGGAGCCTGTCAGTACCAGCGTCAGCCATTATGGAGCAGAGCACACTGCGGTGACACCATCGTCTTCAGTGAAGGGCACCGCAGTGAACTTCAGCAGTCTCTCCATAACACCATTTGGGGGATCCTCAGGGGTGACTCCTTTTGGGGGAGCGTCTTCTTCATTCTCAGTGGTGCCAAGTTCATATCCTGCTAGTTTAACAGGTGAGAGCCAGATGGACGGTGATGCCGTTAGAGAATGTAACCCCGGGCAGCATATCTGTGTGCTATTAAGAAAAACCTTACTGGAGGACTTTTCTAATAATACATGTAAAAATTAAAGTCTCTTCGGGCCAGTGAGATAGCTCAGCAGCATAAGCGCCTGCCTGGCAAGCGCGAGGTCCTGAGTTCAACTCCCGGTACCCACATATGAAAAAAGGGCCGGTGATATCGCTCAGCAGCACAGGTGCATGCTGGCACGCAAGGTCCTGAGTTCGGCCCCCGGTACCCACCCAGAAAAAAAAAAAAAAGTCTCTAATCAAAGTTAAAGTCTTAATATAGATAGTCACATTTTGGTACTTGATTGCTTTGAAACTTGTTGAATTTGGTTCTCTGTATTTTTATGTGAAAATTTTGTGCCAGTAATCATTGCTTTTTTGGTACTCAATGCCAAGCTAGAACGTGTCTGTCATGTCTGTTTCGAGACTCATTATTCTTTTAGGCTAGAACAGTTTGGTACTAGTCTTTTTTGGTATTCCTCATACCACCCAGAGCTAATTAACAATTTGGTGATAATCTGATGGTGGTTATATAACACTGATTATTTCATTAACTTGTTATTCAAGTAATTATTGAACACCTGTTATGTAGCAGGCACTGGGACTATAAAGATTAAAAACATACATCCCTCCTTGAAGAATCTTGTAGCTTCTCAGTACTGTAAAGTGCTATGCAATATTAAAGTATTACAGTAGTTACTTAATATATGACAGTGTAGTAGTAATGATGATACAGTGTTCCGTCAGACACTATTGTTTTTATTTTATTTTATTTTGGTTTTTTTGAGACAGGGTCTCACTATGTAGTGCAGGCTAGCCTTGAACTTACTTACATAGCCCAGACTGGCCTCAAACTCACAGCGATCCTCCTGCCTCAGCCTCCTCATGCCTGTCTACAGGCATGCGCCATGATGCCTGGTATACACTACTGATTTTAAAAAGAGATTCTGAACTGTAGAAAATTTAAATGATTCTTTTTCCAGTTATGGATAGTAAGCAGGAGAGCTCAGATTTGTTCTAGTCCAGAACTTCTCTTACTACTTTATCGTATCTTTTCAGAGAATAGCAGGAAGTGATAGTTGACAATCTTTCATGGAGACAGAATACTCTAAAAAAGTAGATTAAAAAACTTTAAAAAGAGTGAAGGGCTGGGGATATAGCTCAGTGGCACAAGCACCTGCCTGGCAAGCTCAAGGTCCTGAGTTCGATTCCCAGTACCAAAAAAAAAGAGTGAAATGAACTCTTTTGTCAAAGGTTCCCTATCAGGACGCTTTTCCCTTGAAGTAACTAAACACAGCTGGCTTTAAAAAGAAGAATGAGCTCCAGGATTCCTGATGAGAGAGTTCCATGATGTCAATAAGGACTTGTGTTTCTTTCATCTCTTTCCTGTAGCCTGTGGAGTGTCTGTTTTATCCTCTGGCATTAACAGCTGCTGGCCTCCAGTGGAGTGACTTATGTCCTTATGACCAGCCAGGAGAGGCAAAAGAGAAGTCTTTTTTGAACTCTAAATTTGTCTTCTTGGTCTGCTCACCTCGGGACCACTAACAGTAGCCAGAGGACTGCCTGGCATACACTGATCTGTTAAACAGCATTTGGAGAGTTATGGACATGAGTCAGCCCAATTCCAATTCTGTCCTCCTGACTCTAAATATATTAGGAATTGATGGCCACGATGCTATTTCTCAGTCATTAGCAAAAGTTCAAATTATTTTTAGGATTATATGTTTGGGAAAGGTAGTAATTCAAAGTGTTTAAAATAAATGTTGATACTTAAAAGACATACTTTAAAGCAGTTTACTTGCATGAAAAAGTCCATTCCCAGATGTTCACTTACTAACGCAGCAAAAATGGAATGTTGGCGTGCCCAGCTATAGAGAGTTTGTAAGCAGGATGAACAAGGTTTCTACCCGGATGGAGTTTACATTATGAAGAGGATTGGACAATGACCTGTCAGTGAACAGCTAAGCAGGGTGATCAGTGGTTCTCAGATGCTGTGAAAGAACGAACAAGCATGACTGGTGAAGAAGGCTCTGTAGTTGAACAGGGAAAGCCACCTCAAGAGGAACTCATTTGAACTGGTACTTGATTAATGAGAATGACCTATATGTTGCCCTAGGGAAAGAGTTTTCAAGGGAGAAGGAATAACAAACACAAAGTCCAGGAGGTGGGAGTTGTAATTTGGTCTGGTTTGGCTTGTACACCTGTGTCACGTCTTCCCCTGCCCCATTCTAGGTAACTGTGCGTGCTAGGCATGTGCTCTACACTGAGCTACACCACCAGCCCTTTTTTAAAATTTATTTTGAGGCAGGGTCTCACTTGGTTGCCCAGGTATGACAGTCGTGTGCCAGCATCCCATTTGGGGTTAGCATTTAAAAAACAAGAACGAAAACAAAAAAAGTCAGGTGTGGTGGCTTGTGCCTCTAATCCCAGCATTTGGGAGGCTGAGGCAGGAGGATTGCTGTGAGTTCAAGGCCAGCCTGGGCTACATAATGAGTTCAAGACTGGCCTGAACTATATATAGTGAGACCCTGTCTCCAAAAAAAACTTTTAAAAAACCCAAAAACTTAAAAAAAAAAAAAAAAAAAAAAAAAGCCCCTCTGGCAGGTATATGGAGAGTAGATGGTAGCAAAGCAGTATAGAATCAGATTAGAAGACTAGTATTCTGAATATTCCCAGCAATCCTGGTGAGACATGGCATAGAATGGGATTAGGATGGCAGCGCTGAAAATGGAAAGTAGATGAATACACATAAAACTGATAGTACTAATGGATTTAACTTCAGTACCTGATTAGAGAGTGGTGCCATTGCTTAGAGATGATTTTGGTAAATACAAGTTAGAAGAGAAAAATGAAGAACCTCATTTTGTACGTAATAAATTCTTTTTTTTTTTTTTTTTTTTTTTTTTGTGGGTACCGGGGGGACGACCTCAGGACCTCGCGCACCAACAGGCACCCGTGCCGCTGAGCGATATCACCGGCCCCTTTTTCGTATGTGGGTTCCGGGAGTCGAACTCGGGCCCTCGCGCTTGCAAGGCAGGCGCTTAAGCCGCTGAGCCGTCTCACCGGCCCTGTACGTAATAAATTCTAAATGCAAACTAGATATTCATGTAGAGATGTTAAAGAGGCAAGACAGTTGGTAAATGACTAAAACTCAGCAGAGAAGTCAAATGAGTACGCTAATGTATGTGATCGTACCTTTGGCTTTCTGTTACTTTGGAGACAGCAGGTTTCATACTACTTTCTACGTTTGTGTTTGTACTTAACAGTCTATTTATAGTTTTACTACCTGACTTTTTCCATACTGTTCCTTAAAAATATTGACGGATGTAAGTAAACTAGTAATTGATCTGGCAAGTCAATGGAACTATATTGAGTAGACTATGTACATATTCAAATTAATATGGTGGTCAGAGCTGGCCGCGTACTCCTCAGTGAATGCTTGTCTAGCATGTGTGAGACTCTGGGTTCGATCCCCAGCAACATACACACAAAAAAGTAAAAAAAATTCGTCAAAGTTTACAGAATTTCAATTGGGAAGAATTAAGTTCAGAAGATCTATTGTAAAACGTGGTGACTGTAGTTAATAACAGTGTCCTCTATTCTTTTTTTTTTTTTTTTTTTTTTTTTTTTTTGTGGGTACCAGGGGGACGACCTCAGGACCTCGCGCGCCAACAGGCACCTGTGCCACTGAGCGATATCACTGGCCCCTTTTTCGTATGTGGGTTCCGGGAGTCGAACTCGGGCCCTCGCGCTTGCAAGGCAGGCGCTTACGCCGCTGAGCCATCTCACCGGCCCCTCTATTCTTAAAAGTTGCTAAGGTGGTAGAGTTTGTTTCCTCACCAGAAAAAAATAAGGCAGTAAATATGTTAACAAGCTTGATTTAGCCATTGCATAATGCATACATTAGCCATTGCATAATGTATACATACATGTTTTAAAAGATTGTGTTGTATATGATAAAAATATAGTGTTTTTTAAAAAGTGATAAATTACGGCAAGAATACTTGCCTTGAATAATTTTAAACACTAAAATGTCATGCATTGCATACATCTATCTGTTAGGTCTTTCAGTTGCACGGAATGGTCTGGTGGTTCAGTGTGTTCATCCCTTAAGCATCTGTAGATATTGCTAAATATGACAGTTATTTTTGGAAAGTATACTAATTCATACCAGCCATACCATTTAATTTGAAGACAAATATGGTTTTTATTTTTAAATATATAATAAATTTACTAAAATTCTAGATAAGTGTTAATGATAATAGGATTGTACACCCATTATATGTAAGAAGTTGAGAAGATCAGTGCCAGTATAGTGCTTGTTAGTCCTCTTCCAAAGAATTGATTTGAAATTTAACTGTTTTTAAGGCAGAGATATTGCTTCAAAAGTCAAAATTAAATTTATTTCTCTGAGTCGATAGAAATTTAGAATTTTTACAGTGCAGTGGTTTCATGGAAGGACTTAAGAGAGATATTAGTGACCCAGAATAGCAAAAGCAATCCTGGGTAACAAGAGCAAAGCAAGAACCATCACAGTCTTGGATTTGAAGTCATATTACAAAGCTATAAAAAGAGTATGGGGGGCCAGTGAGATGGCTCAGCAGCGTAAGCGCCTGCCTTGCAAGCGCGAGGGCCCGAGTTCGACTCCCGGAACCCACATACGAAAAAGGGGCCGGTGATATCGCTCAGCGGCATGGGTGCCTGTTGGCGCGCGAGGTCCTGAGGTCGACCCCCCGGTACCCACAAAAAAGAAAAAACAAGATTATAAAAGAGTATGGGACTGGCACAGAAACAGACATGTGGATCAATTGAACAGAATAGAGGAAGCAGAAACAACTCAAGCACATTTAGCTATTTGATCTTTGACAAAGGGCCCAAAGAACATACACTGGAGGAAAGACAGCCTCTTTAGTAAATGGTGCTGGGAAACTGGCTGTCCATGTGCAGAAGATTGAATCTAGACCGTATCTCTCACTGTGTACTAAATTAAAATAAAAATGGATCAAAGGTCTAAATGTTAAAACAGAAACAATCTGCTGGAAGATAAAATAGCTAAAACTCTAGAAGACATAGACGTAGGCAAGTACTTTCTGAACAGAATCTTGGTTGTGCAGAACAATACTGAGAATCAACAAATGGGATCATATCAAATTTAAAAGCATTTGTATGGCAAAAGAAACAACCAACAGGGGCCGGTGAGATGGCTCAGCAGCATAAGCGCCTGCCTGGCAGGCACGAGGGCCCGAGTTCGACTCCTGGAACCCACATACAAAAAAAGGGCCAGTGATATTGCTCAGCGGCACGGGCGCCTGCTGGCGCGTGAGGTCCTGAGGTCGACCCCCAGTACCCACAAAAAAAAAAAAAAAGAAAGAAAGAAACAACCAACAGGGTGAAGGGACAACCAACAGGGTGAAGGGACAACCCACAGAATGGGGAAAAAATTTTGCCAGCTCTCAGAGGACTAATATCTAGAATATATAAAGAACTCAAAAAAAAAAGGACACCTCAAAATAAAAGACCCAATCAAAAAAATGGGCAAGTGAAATGAATAAATACTTAGAGGAAGTACAAATGGTGAGTAATTTAATACATGAAGAAATGTTCAAGCTGGGCATGATGATGTACGCCTGTAGTCTCTGCACTTGGGAGGCTGAGGCAGGAGGATTGCTACAAGTTCGAAGCCAGCCTGGGCTACACAGGGAGTTCAAGGCTGGCCTGAACTACATAGTGAGACTCTGTCTCAGGAAGAAGAAAAAAAAGTTCAGCATCACTAGCCATTAGAGAAATGCAAATTAGAACCCTGAGATTCCATCTCATCCTAGAAAAAATGACTGTTAAGAAACAAATGGAGAAGCCGGGCATGGTGGTGCATGCCTGTAATCCCAGCACTCGGAGCCTGAGGCAAGCGGTTCACTGTGAGTTCAAGGCCAGCCTGGGCTACAAAATGAGTTCAAGGCCAGCCTGAACTGCACAGTGACATCCTGTCTCAAAAAGACTGGAAAAAAAAAAAAAAAAAGGGAAAGAAAGAAACAAATGCTGGCAAGCCTGCAGGAGCCTGGGAAAAAAGAACCTTTCTATATTGTTGGTGGGAACATAAACTAGTACAACCACAGTGGAGAGAAGTATGGAGATTCCTGAAAAAACTAAAAATAGAAATTCCATTTGACTCAGCTATTCCCTTTCTGGGTATCTTCCCTTAAGAGTTAAAGGCACCATACCACAGTGATATATGCATACCCATGTTTATAAGAGCACAACTCATAATAGCTAAATCTTCAAAGCAGCCTATCTGTTCATCAGCAGATGAAAGGATAAAGACAAGGTGGTATTTACCCACAGTGAAGTACTACTCTGCCATAAAGAAGAATGAACATGAGTCATTTGTAGGGAAATGGGTGCACCTCAAGACCATAATGTTAAGTGAAATAAATCAAACACATAAGTTTAAATATTGCATGGTTTCTCTTACATGAGAAACCCACAATATAAATAAAGAGCAAAATATAAAATAGATAATAGGAAGTAGGGAGATAGATCTTTCTCAAATGAGAAAGAAATGGAGAAAGGAAGAGGAAGGAGAGGAGAATAAAATGAAGGTGTGTTATGTACATGGACCAACTCTCCACAAGGTATGTAATCATTATGTACTGGAGACATATATGAGAGAGAGAGAGAGAGAGAGAGAGAGAGAGAGAGAGAGAGAATGAATGAATGAATATCTTATTAACTCAAACTCCAGCTGCCCAAAGCTCCAGCTTCTAAATAGATGCTGAAGATTAGGGAGTTGTAAGCTTTTTTGCTGGCAGTAGTACTTTATTTCTCTTTCATTTATTATCTATATAACTTACCTTGGTCTTTTTTTCTTGTGCTAGGTGGTGTTACTATATTTGTGGCCTTATATGATTATGAAGCTAGAACTACAGAAGACCTTTCATTTAAGAAGGGTGAAAGATTTCAAATCATTAACAATACGTAAGTGTTGTATTTTGTGAGAGAGGAATACAGAAACCTTATCTTTGCATTGAAACCACTGAGCTGATTGATAATGCGGAGATGAGAGTCTTGGGGATTAGGTCTCTGTCCCCTGGGTCGGACGGTACATTTGGCTTCCTGAGATATGTGGCATAAAATGACTGCTATAGGCAGAACTTATCACTTGTACAAAGTGTGATGCCATGGTTTGACTGTGAGGAGTGGATACTGAAGAATGAAGAGTTAGTTGGAGGCGGGTATGTGCAAATTCCAGTAAAGAGAATTCTGTGTTCTTGTGTGTGTACCAGGTGATATCTTTCACCAGCCGGCCATGCTGGTGCATGCCTGTAATCTGAGCACTCTGGGAAGCTGAGGCAGGATTGCAAGTTTGAGCCCAGCCTGGGCAACTTGGAAACATAACTCAAAATTAGAATAAAAAGGACCTGGGGGTATAACTGAGTGCCAAATCCCTGGGTTCAGTTCCCAGTACCAAAAATAAACATTTCCTTTCACCTCAAAAAAGAGAGAGAAAGTTGGGTAAGGAGCCCTTGTACTCCCAAACCGACCACATTTAGTTGCCTTTTCTTATGTGACTCAGACTTTTTGTCATTTACTGGCCCACCATAGAAAATGTGATGTTTGTTATGGAAGAAACATCCCATAATTTCATTAGCAAGCATAACAGCACTTTGTAACTTTTAGAATATATCCTTGTGGGTACCTTGCTTCCAGGCATATTTCCCTCTGTCCTGTTCCCATCTGTTACGGTTAGCACACCCTGACGTAGAATATGATCGAGTCTTTCTGCTCTGAAACCCTTCAGTAGCTACCAGTTGCCATCAAAGTAAAACCAGCAATAATAATCATAATTCATTGAGAATTTACTGTGTGCTTCTTACTGTACCACCCAGCCATACTGAGATGCTTGCAGTTTTCTTAGTCCACTGGAGTTTTTCACCCTTTCTGCACCTTCATACACATATTTTCCTTCTACCTTCTTACCTCTCCCCTTCTTTTTCTGTGCTAGGGATCAAACCCAGGGCCTCATGAATGCTAGGCAAATGCTCAACCCCCAGGACTCACTCCCAGGCCTCCTCATCCTCAGAATACAGTGCATTATACTTTCTCAGTGATATGTTCCCTTGTCTGGCTCAGTCCCCATGCCCTGCTACAGTATTTCTCTAGGTGTTCACATAGCACCCCGTGCACAGGTCAGTCATAACTCTCACTGAAGTTTAATTTATAATGTGTTGCTTGGCTTGATCGATTGATTGTAGTACTAAGGGTTATAATTTGTCATTCGGCTTGTCATTATTTATCTGTTTATTTATTGCAGTACTGGGGATTGAGCCCATGGCTTTCACAGTGAGCTACATCCTAGGCCCTTTTTTATTTTTTGTGTTGAGACAGGGTCCTGCTAAATTGCTAGGACTGGGCTTGAACTTGCAATCTTCCTGCCTCAGCCTCCCAGAGTGCTGGGATTATATGCATGCACCACCATGCCTTGCTTTGTCATTCTTTTGGACCAGTGGTTTTTAGCGTGGGACAAAATCATCCCAGAGATGTTTGTCAGAGTTGCATGCAGAGGTACTATTGGTTGTCAGTCAGGGTGCTGCTGCTGTCATCTAGTGGGTAGAAGTCAGGGATATTGGTAAGCATCCTACTAGCCACACTGGGAAGGTTTGCTAAACCCAGACTGTCAGTGCCCCAGAGCTTGCAAAACCTGGCTCTACACTGTGAATCCCTTGAGTTAAGGACGTCTTTTTACCTCTGTTCTCTGCACACCCTGTTGTAAATGTTGTCACTTACTAGGCTTTCAGTTTGGATGAGTCAGTGGATGCTTAGTAGGACCAAATACCGTGTCTTCTGTTTGTATATCTGAAAGTACTTAGTATATACTAGGAAAGCACAACCCAATATATTACTTTGTGAATTATCAAAGGATTTCCCATTTCACTTTTTAGAGAGCAGATTACAAAATTTCAATTTAAGTAATATATTTAATCTTAAGTACTGAATTCCATGTATGTATGTCTTTATTAGAGACTAAAAATATTTGCGCTTTTTACATTACCTTTGGAAAAGTGAAGGCTTATATATTACAAACCACATGCAGTTCTCATGTTTTGAATTGTAATTGAATTTTAGTCTTACGAAGATTTTTTGGTTATCCTTTTTATAAATATGCCTTATTCTAAAAATTCAAATTTTGTTATTGCTTGGCTATAGGAGTGTTAGTATAGCATTTTTTTCCCTAAAAATACTAAACAAAATTATAGATTTATGTACTGTTAAAAAGAAAGGCATTCGGCAACAAAAAAGAATGAACTACTGATATATGCTACAACATAGATGAACTTTGAAAAAATTATGCTAAGTGAAAGACACCAATCACAAAAGGCCACATAAATGGTTCCACTCATGTGAAATGCACACTGTAGGCATATCCACGCAGACAGCAGATTAGAGTTTGCTGATGGTGGGGACAGGTTGGGGTGAGTACTGATAGGTAGAGGGCTTCTTTTAGGGGTGATGAGAATATTCTGAAAGTCGTTGTAATGGCTGTGCAACTATGAATGTACTAAGAACTACCCTGTTGTATACCTTAGGTGGGGTTTTATGGTATGCAAATTATATCAAGCTGTTAAAAATTCAGTCAAAACTGAATAATTTGAAAGATTTATCTCCCAGATTATTCACTACAGTTGATTGTCTTAGGTTGAAAGAATTACATAAAAATAATGTTATAACTAAAATTCAAGCGTGTGGCATTTGGGGGTTTGTGGTGTTTGAAGAAGTATGCAATTGTGCTTTTGCTTCATGTAAAATTTTATTTTGAAATACTCTTTTGAGTTTAATTCTTGATCAAATGAATGCATAAATAAAAATGGAAGTAGTCTCTCCCGTTTGCTTCGGACAGGCAGACTGCATGGCGTGCTGTGTGTACTGGTGGTGACTGTCGCTCTGTGTTGCAGGGAAGGAGACTGGTGGGAAGCGCGGTCAATCGCAACAGGAAAGAACGGTTACATCCCCAGCAATTACGTGGCGCCTGCAGATTCCATTCAGGCGGAAGAGTATGCCGACACTCCGTGTCTTATTAATTCTTCTGACTTTAGAAATGTTTTAATGCACATTCTGCTTAGCCACAACTTTACACACACACAATTACCAGTCTTAATATGACTAATATATCATATTAATAGATGTTACTTGAGAATTAATAATTAATGTAATAGTACTACTTAAAGTAGTATCATAAGCGAGTCCGCATTAATCATGCTGTTATGTCTGGTCTTGCTCCTCCATCTTTCCACTCATTTTTAAAAATTATGCTAGCCCTTTTCATATTTTACAGACTCTCACTTCGAAAATTTACCTTAGATCTCAGGTCAGTCCTTGTGACCTGTTCTGTAAGAGTGTGTCCTTGTCTTCTGGGAAGCACACACTGAAGTCTTCAGGGTCATGACTGAGAGTGTTGGCAACTTTCAGTTGTAGGAAGAACACACACACATACCCGTACAACGCACAAACAGGAAGGAGAGAGAGAATATGCCGAAGCAAAATGCTGACAGCTGGGGAGGCTGGATGCAGGGGATATGGGATTCTGTGGGCTGTTCTTGCAGCTTTTAAAGAGTTAAAGATCATTACTAGTGACATTCATTTTAGGTACAATTAATTTAGCTACTCTAACAATATAGTACTTGTTTGCTTTTATTAAGAATATGTAGTTTGTCTGAATAACTTTCCTACCAGGATATTTGTTACTGTTTTTTTTTGCTCCATCATCTTCCCCAGTATTCCGTGAGTTCTTTTCCAGAAGAGATTCATTTTTATTCACTAGGCTTTGTTGAATCAAAGCTGTGCAAATTTAAGATTCCCTCATAATGTGGGTTGATGTACTTGTATCTTACTGAACATAGGGGATCACACTGTTACCAAAGAACCACCTCTGCTCGTTAGTATAGTTTTAATATTTCCTCCTGTCCTTGACAGAAAGCATCTGTTATTTGCTATCTTTCCTTCTCCATTTATTGTTCCTGTGACTCAAAGTAGTGCAGGAGACCTGCTGAGTAATCCAGACACAGGAATGCTGTGAGAGCATATTCTAACAGTGAAGTTTGTCATGCTCCTTCTTTTTTTTTTTTTTTTTTTTTGTGGGTACCGGGGGGACGACCTCAGGACCTCGCGCGCCAACAGGCACCCGTGCCGCTGAGCGATATCACCGGCCCCTTTTTCGTATGTGGGATCCGGGAGTCGAACTCGGGGCTTCGCGCTTGCAAGGCAGGCGCTTAAGCCGCTGAGCCGTCTCACCGGCCCTGTCATGCTCCTTCTTAACAAATAAGAATTTATGTCCTGCTGAATTTTAACCCATATTCTGTAGCTGTTCTTTCTTGTCCTTTTATTGATAGTTCTGTACAGGTCTTCTGACTCACGCCTTCCCAGTTCATAACACCATTTATTTTTTTCCAGATGGTATTTTGGCAAAATGGGGAGAAAAGATGCTGAACGATTACTTCTGAATCCTGGGAATCAACAAGGCATATTCTTAGTAAGAGAAAGTGAAACTACTAAAGGTATAAATGTTAATATATTAATACAAGTATAAAATTTCCTTGAGCAGTGTTTTGAGAAAGGTAGAGTAAAAGTGTTTATTTCCCCCCAGGTGCTTACTCCCTCTCTATTCGTGATTGGGATGAAGTAAGGGGTGACAATGTGAAACACTACAAAATTAGGAAACTTGACAATGGTGGATACTATATCACAACCAGAGCACAATTTGATACACTGCAGAAATTGGTGAAACACTACACAGGTGGGTAAATATTTCCAGGGTAAAATTACTTTCTCTATTTTGTGAGGACCAAATCTGTGTCTTTAGTATGTGCCCAATAAATGTGTCTAGGTTTTTGTTCTCTTTCTTTCCCTTTTTGATATAGGATCTCACTGTACAGTTTAGGCTGGCCTCACACTCTGTGTCAGCCTCCCGAGTGCTGGGATTACAGGTGTGTGACACCACACCTGGTCTCTAGTTTTAAAATTAGGAGCAGACTTCATAGTCTCTGAGTTGAGTTATTGGGTAATATGCTAAACACAGATAGTCATTAGAGTCCTTATAGCTTACTTGCACAGTGTTCACATTGGAGTTCCATTTCATGCCATATAAATATAGAATGTAAAAGTGAATTAAAAAACATAAGAGCAAATTTCTATTTATGGACACTTACTAAGTAGGTAAAACTAAGCACTTAACATTAAAAAGCTTTGTGAGATGTCCTCAAATAATCTTCCCTTACAGATGCCAGATCTCATAAGATTTCCTAAAGTATAAACCCAATAGAAAAACAAACAAACAAACAAACAAAAAACCAAAAAGCCAAGTGTGATGGTGCCCACCTATAATCCCAGCACTCAGGAGGTTGAAGCAGGAGGACCATCCAGAGCTTGAGGTCCGCCTGGACTATATAGTGAGTTCAAGGCCAGCCTGAACTACATAGCAAGACTCTGTCTTCAGAAACCAAAACAAAACAAAATAATAAACCAAATGGAATTTGGTCTGAAGGTGCATTTTGTTATCCTTGAAAATTAACCTATAGCAACTATAGACATTCTTATCTTCCAAGGACTTTTGAAAAATATTCAGTATTGGAGTCTTATTTCTCTTTACCAATTTGATATATAAATACATCTGTAAAAGTCTTTAAATGAGGGGCCGGTGAGATGGCTCAGTGGCATAAGCGCCTACCTGGCAAGCGCGAGGTCCTGAGTTTGACTCCTGGTACCCACATACAAAAAAAGGGCCGGTGATATCGCTCAGTGGCACGGGAGCCTGCTGGCACACAAGGTCCTGAGTTCGACCCCTGGTACCCACAGAAGAATAAAACGAAATTCAGTCCCCTAAATGAACATCTGCCTTGATTTTCAGTGTCTTGCATATTAGTGGTTAATATTAGAAATAACAATTAGAGCATTTCCTTAAGAATAAATAATTCCTAGTGTACAAAAGAAAATTTTGTGCCCCAGCTAACGTGCGCCTGAGTGCCATCACTTGTTTGTATGAGATATTTGTAAAGTGCTGAATTAATCCAATAGCTGGAACGTTTCAATACGTGGTAACATGCAAGTGTCTTTAACAAAATGTTTTGCTTTTTGTGTGTGTATATGGTACTAGGGATTGAACCCAGGGCCTTCACACTGAGATGCAGCCCCAGCCCTCTTTTTTATTTTTGAGACTGTCTCTCAGTAAGTTGCCCAGGCTGGGCTCGAATTTGTGATCTTCCTGCCTTAGCCTCCCAGAGTCCTGGGATTATACATGTGTGCCACCACACCTGACTCTTACTATGTATACTCTTTTGTTTTCTTCTTACAGACAATTCTGTTTTCGTGTTTTGTTTTGTTTTGTTTTTTCTTTGAGACAGGGTCTCATGTAGTTCAGGCTGCCTTGAACTCACTATGTAGTCCTGGCTGGCCTTGAATTCAAGGCCATCCTCCTGCCTCAGCCTCCCCAATGCTGGAGTTATAGGTGTGCGCCGCCACACCTGGCTGTATTTATATTGTTACAGTAAAATTGGTAAGACATTGTGTTTTTGTTTTTCTATAATTTAAAGAGGTTTTAAAAACAATGCATTATAAATGTACTTTAATTTTTGTAAAGAATTTATTTTACAGTATAGTTTATTCATTTATCTAGAACATGCTGATGGTTTATGCCACAAGTTAACAACTGTGTGTCCAACTGTGAAACCCCAGACTCAAGGTCTAGCAAAAGATGCTTGGGAAATCCCTCGGGAGTCTTTGCGACTAGAGGTTAAACTAGGACAAGGATGCTTCGGTGAAGTATGGATGGGTAAGAAGTCTAAACTTTTTGGAGGAAGAGGGTGGTTTTTTGGTCCACAGATTAAAGTGCCACAATCTATGATAAAATATGTTTAAGTATTTACCTGCTGTTCATTGAAGTTTAGTCTAAAAATCTTACAATATAGATTGAAATTGTTTGTCTCTCTAGGAACATGGAATGGAACCACAAAAGTAGCGATCAAAACCCTAAAGCCAGGGACAATGATGCCAGAAGCTTTTCTTCAAGAAGCTCAGATAATGAAAAAGCTAAGACATGATAAACTTGTTCCACTCTACGCTGTTGTTTCTGAAGAGCCCATTTACATTGTCACTGAGTTCATGTCAAAAGGTGTGTATGTGTTAGTGTCTCTTAGGGTAGTTATGTTGGTAAATTGTTTAAAAAACAACATCTTCCTTTCAGTGTTTCTGAATCTAGATTTTTACTGCATAGTGCTGTCTAAGTGAAGATTTTAGTCGACATTTGAAAAGAGGAAATGTGACACCGATAGGGCAGTGACAGGCTCCAGGTATTCCTGAGCCTATTAAGGTTAGAAGGCAAAGTAGGCAGGCCAAATTGATTTGGGAAGGAAATGGAATAGCCAGGGATATTGAAAAAACAGAAAGTGTACAAATTGAATTGAAACGATAAAACCAGAAAGATACTTATATCCTTAGTACTAAAGTAAAGAAGTAAAGTAAATTAAAGGAAATTAGTTTTATCTCATTTTATGGTAAACCCAGTCCCTGTGCTCAGTACTCTCTTAGAAACTTCTTTTTTCCACTCTTCCATTCTCCCAAACCCAGACTGCTAGGTGGGATCTTCAGTAATAAGAGTTAAAGGCCAGGATAAAGAAAGGGAGACCAGTGCTCTTCCCTCCGTCCCTAGGCTAATGATGCTTCGGAAGAGGAACTAGTAAGTCAGAAGATACACTCACTGGCCCAGTGTAACCTATTTTGAATTGAGTGTTTTTTAATTTACCATTTTCCTTGGTTGAATCAGACTGAAGTTACAGGTTATGTCACCCTCTCTGTTAGTCTACCTTGACCAGTGACATAGTTTCATCTAGTGGTGACAGGTAGTTACAAACTACATATTTGCTGTAGGAAAAAAAATTTTCCCTCGAAAAGAACTAGAGAACTATGTGATGTAGCTTGTTCGTTGATAGCCAAAATAACCTCAAGCGCCAGAGTGTGAGGAAGTCTTTGGAAAGCGTTTGTACTGTAGACATGCCAAGTGTGCTGTTTCAGAGAGTGCATTGAATGAACTGGGACAAGAAGGGAGAGAGGGACAGGGAGGAAGTTTAAGTCAAGATATTGGTAGCACAAGAAATATAATGGAGGCAGGGCATACCTGTAACCCCAGCTCCTTGGGAAGCTGAGGCAGGAAGATTGCAAGTTTAAGACCTGCCAGGGCAACTTATTAAAAGCCTGTCTCAAAAAGCATTATGCTGGGCGTGGTGGTGCACGCCTGTAATCCCAGCACTCAGGAGGGTGAGGCAGGAGGATTGCCATGGATTCAAGGCCAGCCTGGGCTACATAGTGAATTCAAGGACAGCCTGGACTATGTAGCAAAACTCTGTCTCAAAAATAAATAAGGGCCGGTGAGATGGCTCAGCGGCATAAGCGCCTGCCTGGCAAGCACGAGGTCCTGAGTTCGACTCCCAGAACCCACATACGAAAAAAGGGCCGGTGATATCACTCAGCGGCACGGGTGCCTGCTGGCGCGTGAGGTCCTGAGGTCGAGCCCCAGTGCCCACACACATAAATAAATAAATAAATAAATAAATAAATAAATAAATAAATAAAGCATTTAAAGTGCTGTAGCTCAGCACCCTCTGGGTTCAATCCCTAGTACCATGTCAAAAAAGAAAGGATCATTTAAGGGGGAGACATGGTCAGATTCTATGTTGTCAGATCATTGGATTGGGATTATTTTCAGGTGGAGAGTTAGAATGCAAAATAAAAAGGTTTTCTAGTTTTAAAACTCAGTAATTCCCCATTTCGGTGTTCAGTTACTTAGTGATTGGATCCCCACAATCCGTCCAAAGTCATTGCTTCATGTAATCCAGCATTAACCCACTGCTCTCAGCAGATAGATTTTCTTGTTGCTTCAGGTTTCTGTGATTGATCGATTTATGTATTATGTGAGTATATATGTATGTACCTATGAATATTTTTATGAAGCTAGAGGTCAGACCAAAGGCCTTGCTCATGCTAAACACATGCTGTACCACAGAGCTACACCCCAGTGGACCCATGATTGTTGTTTTCTTCACCTGGAATTTGGTTTCCCTGTCTCTTGACCAGACCTCCAGCTAACTGGCCTGGTCCAGTATCTAGTCTCTGGTCATGTATTACATTGTGTTGTCATTTTTCTTTAGTCTCATCTAATCTGGAACTATTCTTAAGCCTTTTTTGGGCGGAGGGTCTCTCATACATTGTTATTTTATTTATTTATTTTTGTGGGTACCGGGGGTCGACCTCAGGACCTCGCGCACCAGTAGGCGCCCGTGCTGCTGAGCGATATCACCGGCCCTTTTTTCGTACATGGGTACTGGGAGTCGAACTCAGGACCTCACGCTTACTGAGCAGGCGCTTATGCGGCTGAGCCATCTCACCGGCCCCCATTGTTAATTTTTTTTTTTTTTTTGGTGGGTACCGGGGGGTCGACCTCAGGACCTCGCGCGCCAACAGGTGCCCGTGCCGCTGAGCGATATCACCGGCCCCTTTTCCGTATGTGGGATCCGGGAGTCGAACTCGGGCCCTCGCGCTTGCAAGGCAGGCGCTTACGCCACTGAGCCATCTCACCGGCCCCCATTGTTAATTTTTAAGAGAGCAATCCACTTTGTTTTATAAAATGTCCCTTAATTTGGGTTTGTCTTCTCTTGATTAAATTCAAGTCCATGGTATGCTTTTAACCAGTTATAGAGCGGCAACAACCAGGCTTTTCCTTCTGAGCCTTTCACTTTGCTGTGTTCACAGTCCATGGTACCTTGTAGAATTGAGAGCATTGGTCAGGCCAGCGCTGCCACTGCAGCTCACTTAGCTGCTTACAGTTAATTTTAGCCACCCCGGGATATTCTCAGTTGTCTGAGTTCTTGATTCAAGCAGACTTAAAAATATGTGAGTATCTAATACTACTTTGTGAATCAAAATTAGAATCTTGATTAAAGCAAGGAAAGAATGACTCCAATCTGAATAACTCCAATTCTCTTAGGAAAGGGAAAGACTGCATTTTTCCTCTTCTTCATATGTTGTCCAGAGAAGTTTCCAAATTTTCCATTTAAGGATCTCTTATAGAATATTTAAGATAATTATTCAAACCTACAAAGAAAAATTTAAAACTGAAAAGCTGAGAAATTTTGTATCGTGGTAGGGTGATTTGTTTTGCAATCGGAGTATTTGTTTCAATCTTAATGTAAGATTTGCTTTTTATGACTATCTTATCGTCTCTTACAGGGAGCTTATTAGATTTCCTCAAGGAAGGAGACGGGAAGTATTTGAAGCTTCCGCAGCTGGTCGATATGGCTGCTCAGGTACTTGCCTGTGCGTGCATTGGTCAGTTGGAATTGAAAGTACACATTTAGGGCCGGTGAGATGGCTCAGCGGTGTACGCGCCTGCCTGGCAAGCGCGAGGACCCGAGTTCGACTCCCGGATCCCACATACGAAAAAAGGGGCCGGTGATATCGCTCAGTGGCACGGGCGCCTGCTGGTGCTCGAGGTCCTGAGGTCGACCCCCGGTACCCACCAAAAAAAAAAAAAAAAAAAGAAAGTACACATTTAAAATGTAGAATAATCTTAGCAGAATATTATATTTTACATAGCGAAATAATGAAATTTTAGAACGGAAGGAAGATTGGAAGTAATCCAGTGTGAACTTCTCTAGTATTACAGATAATGCAGTATCTGAAGATCAGAAATACCTAGAATTCGCATAGCTTGTAGTAGCAAAGCCAGTGTTGGAACTAGCTGTAGAACTCAGTCCAGTCCCTCCAAGCTGTTGTTCACCATCTTCCGCTTGTGGCTGGTACTCTTATCACCAGGTCATCTTAGATTGTTCCTGATTTGGACCTTGACAGGCTTGTGTCCAGAGGTTCGAAATAACCATGTGACTTACCTCTTCCTCTAACTACTGAAGCAAGAAGACATTAGGACATTACATTACATTGCTAACGGTAACTGGATATACGGGTAGGCTGAAAAGCTTGGCCCTCGAAGTATGTGTCAAGAGTTTTTTGTATGTGATGCTGGAGGTATGTCAGATTTTTTGTTGAGTGTAGCCTGCTTCTTTATTAGTGTTATCTCCTAGACTATGCTTGTTGCTATCGTCTTTTGAAAGGTCTGATGGCTTCTCCCTGCTTCTTTCATAACATTTTGTTTTCCTTTCCAAGATTGCCGACGGTATGGCGTATATTGAAAGAATGAACTACATCCACCGAGATCTTCGGGCTGCTAATATTCTTGTAGGAGAAAATCTTGTGTGCAAAATAGCAGATTTTGGTTTAGCAAGATTAATTGAAGACAATGAATACACTGCAAGACAAGGTAAAATTACTTTTATATAAATGCTTGTAACTTAATGTCCTGTTTTTTCTTAACACTTTTGAAAATACAGGTTTTTATAAAATAAGAATAGTTCTGGGTCCCCTCAGAAGAGTCATAGAAACACTAATTTTATTACAGAAAACTGGAGAATATATACTGTGACTCTGTGACTTTCTTAGTTATTTCCTGCGAAGAACTTGATTAGGTATTCTTTGAATGACAAGTGATAGCAAGTAGTAACCTTTTTGTACTTGATCAGTTCTTGAACTGTTGCCTTAGAGGTTCTCAATGAGGACAGTATCTTTCCTTACCCCCAAGAGACACCTGACAATGTCTGGAGACATTTTTGATTAAAGCAGGGACTACTACTGGCACCTCCTGGGCTGAGGCCAGGGATACTGCTAAACGTCCTACAATGGCCAGCTGCACCCCCCACCACAAAGAATTATCAGGCCCCAAATGGTCAGTGTTGGCAAGTTGAGAAACCCTCATTTAACCACACCTTCTTTTTTTTTTTTTTTTTTGTGGGTACTGGGGGTCGACCTCAGGACCTCGCGCGCCAGCAGGCGCCTGTGCCACTGAGCGATATCACCATCCCCTTTTTCGTATGTGGGATCCGGGAGTCGAACTCGGGCCTTCGCGCTTGCCAGGCAGGCGCTTACACCACTGAGCCATCTCACCGGCCCAACCACACCTTCTTTTTAACCTCTGTTCCTTCATGCAGTTACCTCTAGTTGAAATATCTTCTTCTGTAATCCTTACTTATAAAATCTTAACTATTCATTTAAGGCTCAGTTTATCTGCCACTCTTTCAGTGAAATCTTTTGTGATTGTGCCAATGAAAATTGATCTTCTGTTTATTGAAATATCTGATGTATTCTACTTTGTAGCATATTACACTTATATATACATGTAGATAACTTCAAATGTATAAGGTACCTATAATCTTATTAATATAAGCATATAAATTTCATGAAAGCCATGCTTTTATGTGCCTGTAATGATTAGCATAATGCCTGTGCATAGCAGGCATACACTGAATATTTGAATAAATTAACATGGGCTTTTAAAATTGATGACACAATAAAAATTTCCAAAGAAATATCATAGTATAGAAAAAAGAATATGGTTGAAAACCAGTAATCATTAGACCCCAACAGAGTATGTCCTCATCAGCTCACAGCTACAGCTACTGGGTGCCAGATTACTTAAAAGTTACGGATTTTATAATCCACATCTTACAAACCACATTTTTGGCTTAGAGTGTCTTTCCCTGCCTTCCTTCCTTCTTTCCTTCCATCCTTTCATCCTTTCTTTCTTTCTTTAAAATTTTGTAGTACTGGGATAGAATCCAGGGCTTCACACATGCTACACAAGGGCTCTATGGCTGAGCTACATCCCCAGCCCTTTTTAAAAAATAAATTTGAGACAGGGCCTCAGCCCAGCCTAGCCTTGAATTTGTGATCCTCCTACCTCAGCCTTCTAAGTAGCTGGGATTACAAACATGTACCACCATACCAAAACTCCTGTTTTCTTGAATGATTTTCTGTTCCCCCTACCAACTTTCTTTTTTTTGTTGTTGTGCAGTTCAGGCTGGCCTTGAACTCACTGTGTAGCCCAGGCTGGCCTTGAACTCCCAGAGATCCTCCAGCCTCAGCCTCCTGAGTGTTGGGATTACAGGCATGCACCACCACACCCGGCTGTTTTTTATATCATTGAATATTTTACAAAGAAGAAATGTGATTTATTTTAATATAACTTTCAAAAATTAAAATTTTTGCCCATGTACTTTGTATGTTTGAAGAATTGGACACCAATGACACATATAATAGGGATAATGACAAAAGATTAGCCCTGTTTATTATTCACACAAATACATTTTTAAAAAACAGTAGTTTTAAGACTGCCAATATTGTCTTAGGCGCAAAATTTCCAATCAAATGGACAGCTCCTGAGGCTGCACTCTACGGTCGATTTACAATAAAATCTGACGTATGGTCATTTGGAATTCTACAGACGGAGCTTGTAACAAAGGGGAGAGTGCCCTATCCAGGTAAGCCTCCTTTCCATTCGCTCTTGGTGGTCCCATCAGTGACTAAGGGGGTGTATTAGGAGCAGCACTGTGTGGTGGGGCTGTATTTCTCCTCTCTCCAGGCCTCTCCTTATCTTAGTATTGGATGGAGAACACTGAATAAGAGCCCAGTCCTTGAGGTGGGGCAGGCACAGGAGGCATGCTTGGTGTTCCTCTCTGCCTTCTCCCTGAGGACTTTCTCAAAACAGCCCTTTTTCTGTTCTCTTCTCTCAGATCAGAAACATACCTTAAATATACTTCCCCCCAATACAGTAATTGTTCCTTTCTGCAAGTGTGACTGGTGTATTTTTGTAAATACATATTTGTCCTGTTTTCAGTGGACTATTTGAGAAGAAATTTATGTAATTACTGAGGGAAAAATATTTCCTTCTTAAAAAATAGGTAGATAGCTTGCCTCTTTACTTTTAGGGCAAGGAAAACTTTTAAGCTCCTTTACAATTGAGCTATAATTGAGCATTATTTTAGCCTGATACTAGCTGAGGAGACTGAAAGCATATGAAATCCAGTCTTTTTGAAAAACTGCTGTGCTAATCTTAGGTTTTTGCACGTTTTCTAGCATATCCCCCCTCCTAACACCTCCAGTTGTAGATCTAACGCCATCACATATCACTTTGCACTTCCCCTCCTTCCTATCATGTGCTGATACTCACTGCCCAAGCTGTCACTTAGTAGTGACTCACCCTTGCCCTTCCCAGTCAGACTCCACTCCTGTCTTAATTCACAATCATCTTACTACACCTGTCAATGATTCTTGGTCTCTGGTTGCTTGAACTCTTCTCCTCTGTGATCTTGTCATCACTTGTGCCTTAAGCCGCCACATTGCCAATAACCGCACTCCTCGTGAGTGCTGTTTCATGCATCCACACTCTTACCTCCACCTCGTGTCTTTCCAGCTCTTTCTACCCAAACCCTAGCAATTTCTTCACACTCTCTGGATCTTAATCCTTTGATTCTACTACCTTTGCCTGCCCCCCTCTCTCTTCATGAAATCATTTCTTAAATCTCATGACGAAGTAGTATAATAACACCTTTGTCTTTACATTTGTCCTTTCTTTTCTCTCACTTCACCACTATTGTTTGGCAAAATCACCACAGTAGATAAACTCTAGCTGTGCTACCTGATACCCACACACATAGCTGGAGAAAGAAATATCACCATATGATGTACTTTTACTTTGGATTTTTAGCCAGAAGGAACTTTCAGTTGGGGCTATGATGGAGTGACTAATACCCAACTTGCTGCCTCACTACAAATAACTACAAAAGTTAGACAAAATACGTGACACAGTTGTTGCACAGCAGCCAGTGAGGGACACAGTCCTTAAACAGGCAGGCACATAAAATGAGCTCCACCTTTACATCACCTTTCTCCCTGAAGGCATTTTCTAAAAGGGGACAGGGAAGAAACCCCAATAGGAAGCATCAGTCTTACTGAGCAGAGGAGACAGACCAAGTGCCCAGGGTACGGAGGGCAGGGTGCCAGAAAGGAAGGAGTCACAGTGAAAGGCTAAATTCCCCTTAGGTCTGTGATCTATTCCTAAAGCTGCACATACACAGGGACAGGCTTGAGAGGCCTTCAGGCTTCTGGAGAGCCCAGCAGAGCTCAGGGTCTCTGGCACACTGGGGAGTCGCTGCCCAGCTCAGGCAGACAGATGTCGGTGAACACACTCGGTGTAGAAGAAAGGGCAGAACTGAACAAAACCCAAAGCCAGGCCTTGACAAACAAGATCCAGGTAGTAAATTGGCAGTAAATTTACTGGTGAATAAAACCTAACATCTATTACAAAAAGATAACAATTTGGATAATCTACAATGTATGATTCAAATGTTCAGCCAAAAAGAAAGTTATTAAACATGTGAGAAAAGGAAGAAGTGACTGATGATCAAGCATTTAAAGTCAGTAGGAACAGATCCAGAGATAATCCTGATCTTGAAGTTAGCAAAAGCCTTTAAATTAGCAGTACTTAAAAATGGAAGAAAATCTGGAAAACACTGTGTCAACTGAAAGAAGACACAGGCATGCGTACACACACACACATCATAGGATTCCATTTATATGAAATGGCAAAATAGGCAAATCCGTAGAGACAAAAGCAGACTGGTGGTGTCTAGTGGGGAAAATTAGAAATGGGGATGACTGATGATAGATGCAGATTTTTTGGGGGGAGGGTTGATGAAAATGTTTTAAAGTTGACTTGTGATAGTTATGTAACCGAATATATTAAAAACCATCAAATTGTATACTTTTTTTCTTGTGGGTACCGGGGGTCGACCTCAGGACCTCGCACGCCAGCAGGCACCCATGCCGCTGAGCAATATCGCTGGCCCCAAATTGTATACTTTAAATGGAGGAATTTATGGTATATGAATTATACCTCAATAATGTTGGTTTTTTTAATTTAAAAAATGGAAAAGAAAGGTTGACAGCATGATGAAAAAACTGAAGAATTTAAACAGATTTTGAATTTATAAAAAACCAAATGGAAATTTTAGAGCTGTAAAACACGAAATAAGATAAAATTAAATGGACCTGGAAGACATGATTAGTGCAGTCAAAGGCACATTAGTAGAAAACACCCAAAGTATTATGTAGATGAAAAACTTGGAAAACAAAACTGAACAGGGTAACCTGAGTGTGAAGCACGCACCTGTAATCCCAGCTACTCAGGAGTCTGAAGCAGGTTTGAGGCCAGGCCTGGGCGACATAGACCCTGTCTCAAAATGAAAAGGGGCTGGGGATGTAACAGTGGTGGAGCGCTGCGTAGCGTATGTGAGGTCCTGAGTTCAGTCCCCAGTACCAAAACAAGAACAGCAACAGCAAAATAGAACAGAATCTCTGCGGAAACTGGGCCATGGTGAAAAGGTCTAGTTTATACATAGCAATTGGAATCCCAGAAGGAGATGAGAAGGGAAGTGACACAGTAGCAGTAGTTGAAAAAACAATAGTGAAAAACCTTCTAAATCTGATAGGGCAGGGGACATTGCACAGATTTAGTAAACTCTGTGAACTTCAAGCAGAATAAATAAAAAGTCCGTAAACTTAAGATAAGCATTTCATGGTCATCTTACAAAAGTCAACACCAAACATCCATAGAGAATAGCATTTAGCTAACATTTCAAGAGGATATGGGAGCCAGAAAAGAATGAAGTTAAGTCTTTAAAGTACTTGCAAGAAAATTGCTAATTTAAAACAAAAACGGGACAGGGATATAGCTCAGTGGTACAGTGCCTGCCTGGCAAGTGCGAGGCCCTGAGTTTGATTACCAGTACTAAAAAATAAAAAATAGAACAACAACAATAAAAATATCTTGCTGAGTTTTAATGCTTACAAAAGTAAATTCTATGACAGTAATATAAGGACAGAGGAGAGTAAAGGAGTAACAGGTTAGCTGTCCTAAGTTTCTTTCATCGTTTAGAAAGCATAAAAGTAATCATTTAAAAAGTGTAATAGGGCTGGTGAGATGGCTCAGCAGCATAAATGCCTGCCCGGCAAGCATGAGGTCCTGAGTTCGACTCCCGGAACCCACATAAAGGAAAAAAAGGGCCGGTGATATCGCTCAGCAGCACAAGCGCTTGCCCGGCAAGTGCAAGGTCCTGAGGTCGACTCCCAGTACCCACATAAAAAAAAGAAAAAAAAAAAATAGTGTAATAAACCAAAGAGTACTGTACTGTATTTCAGTGACAACCACTAAAGTGATAAGTAAAGTAGAAAGCTAGGAGAGAAGCTCAGTAGTAGCCCAGTGGTAGAATGTGTGCTTAGCATGCATGAGGCCTTAGATTTGATCTCGTGTGTGCACACTCACACACACACATCTAGGAGAAAAATAGATTAATGAAAAATGCCTACCTAATCAAATAAAGAGCAAGAGAGAAAAAACTGTGTGGGACAAATAGTAAATAAATATAGTAATAGGATGGTAGAGTTAAACCCACTTATATCCATGATTACATGTAACAAGTTCAGTAAATAGTCCAATTTAAAGACAGAGAGATGACTGGATTTTAAATACACAAATGCTGTAACACTGTTTATAACACATACTTTAAGGACAGGGTTTATAAAATGACTAAAATTTAAGGTTGGGAAAAGATATACTATGCAAATCCTAGCCAAAACAAAGCCTGTGTAGCAGTAGACTTTAAGGCAGGAAGTATTATTAGACACAAAAAGGGACATTTCATAACAATAAAATGGCCAATTAAATAGGGAAATGTACAGGTCCAAAATGAGTGTGCAGCTAACTACATAGCTGCAAATATACAATTCAAAAATTAATATGATTGGGATAACCTGTATGTCCAGATGAGAATCAGAATATAAATGATCTATAAATTGGAAGTCATATGTTTGGCTGTGCTGTAGGTCTAACCCACGGCCTCGTGCGTGCCAGTCTTCAAAGGAGAGAAAGACACTATGTAAGCGTCACTGTCGGTCTCTGGTTCACGTGTCCACAGACTCACCCACTGAGGCCCTTCTCCCACCAGACCGTCCATTGCGAAGCCTCAGCGTCTCTTTGATAGTCCTAGTTTGGGACAGTAACATACCTGGGCAAATGCAATCAAGTATGAGATATTTAAATTTATTGACAGGGTGCTAAATATTTACCATTTGATTTTTTTTTTTTTTTTTTTTTTTTTGTGGGTACCAGGGGTCGAACTCAGGACCTCGTGTGCCAGCAGGCGCCCATGCCACTGAGCGATATCACTGGCCCTTTTTTCATATGTGGGTTTCGGGAGTCGAACTCGGGCCCTCGTGCTTGCCAGGCAGGCGCTTATGCCACTGAGCTATCTGACCGGCCCTACCATTTGATTTTAAGAACTGATAATCTTTGAATTAGAATCTTCCTGTCTCTTTTTTTCCTGAGCAGTGCAGGAGAGATCCAACTTCCTACTGTGCTCAGGGAGTTCTGTCTCATTCAGAAGCTCCCTGTCAGGAAATGGTTCTCTTCCTGAAGACAGAGAGTATTCCTGCCAGGGGCCATTCTGGCCATATTTTACTTTCATAACTGTTGGCATAAAATCATTCAGTGGTTGTGATTATCAGAAAATCCTGAAGTCAAGTTTTTAATGAAAGTTTATTGATAATGAGGGCTTAGTGTACGTAGCTCAGTAGTAAGAGCATATACGTAGCAGGTGCAGTCCCTGGGTTCAATCCCCAGTACCAAAAAAAAAAAAAAGAAAATACTGGTTTATTGGTAATTGGAAGTGTTTTTATATATTCAGACTTATCTAGATTGATTAATCTTAATGTGTTAAAATAATAAGCATAAAATAAAAGAACAAAGAGGTATAAGAGTGAAGGGGAAAAAAGTTCTCTTAATTTTAGTAATCCCTCATTGAATGTAAGTACCTTGCTCCTTTTCTGCTTACCTCTAACAATTTGGTTGTATTTTTGTGGTGGATAAAATACACCGCATTTCATTTACAAAGACGATGCTACCAACCCAGATGAAAATCTCAGAAAACTTCCTTTCCAGTATTGGACCCCAAATTGCAGTTTCCTTTAATAGTTTTTCTTTAAAATGTTTTGAGGAATCACTTATTCCTGAAAAATATTATAACTAAAAATAGAACTAGTTACTTAATGCCATTACATTGTTTTAAGGGAATCATGTTGTATGAGACTTCTCATTGCTAATGGTCAGTTCAGATGGCAGGAGGTGGGAGGGCCAGCCCGACTTGTGCACAGACAGGAAAGGTGAGGTGGGAAGTGGGGAGAGAGTGTGGAGAGGAAGAATTTGGGAATAGAGGTCTTTTTGCTGGCCTGGGACAACACAGGGTAAGCTGTCCATGGTGGAGGTGAGGTGGGGTTGCAAGAAGTCAAAGAAAGGAACTGTGTGTAATGTAACACGAAGAAGCCCAGCAAGTGATAACAAATAGGCTGTTTCAAGGAAGTGATCAATATAAAGTTATGCAGTCAGTATTTGTGGCAAAACCAGGACTACATTTCTTCCCTCTGAATTCCTGCTTGAAAGTTACTTCAGAAACCACCTTGCCCACCGTTCCTTACTGGCCCCAGTGAGGTAATGTCGGAACATACCAGCACCTCAAAATGACAGCCTGAATTCTCCTTAATCACATGGGGCTGGCTTTTGAAGATATTAGTGTTAAAAGTTAAGGTGGAATGAAAAATTTGACATGTTAAATAGAGTAAGATTTTCCAAGTTTCTTTTGATATACTCTGGTATTTAAAATTTGTCTTTTTGTTGAAAGGAACTTTTCACTAAATTTGATATGCCTTGAGTCAGTCAGTGGCTGGGGGTTTTGTTCTGTTTCTGCGTGTGTCGGTTGATGTGTGAATCTTATGTGTCAGGTATGGTAAACCGAGAGGTGCTGGAACAGGTGGAGCGGGGATACAGGATGCCTTGCCCTCAGGGCTGCCCAGAATCACTGCATGAATTGATGAACCTTTGCTGGAAGAAGGACCCTGATGAAAGACCAACGTTTGAATATATTCAGTCCTTCTTGGAAGACTACTTCACTGCTACAGAGCCACAGTACCAGCCAGGAGAAAATTTATAATCCAGATAGCCTATTTTATATGCACAGATCTGCCAAAATATAAAGAACTTGTGTAGAGTTCCTCATGTACAGGAATCAAAAGAAGAAAGTCTTCTTCACTCTGCATGTTTTTAATGGTAAACTGGAATTCCAGGTATGGTTGCACAAAACCACTTTTTTTTCCTCCAAGTGTTAAACTTTAAAGAACCAATGATGAATTTTCCAATTTATTTCAGGGTCCAAAGAAAGCAGAGCTAAGATGTTGATGACAGTGTGAGAGAATGGTAGAGAAGAGCAGCAAGGCTACTGTTTTCAATCATTTCCTTTCTTTTCTTCCCCAAACTCAGATTTCTATAATAAAAATTATTTCTCATAATTTTAAGAGAAATATTTATTATTGTAGATGAAACTTGGGAGGTAAAAAGTTATACCATAAGTAAAATTTAAAGCAACTCATAGGACCAAATAATTCCATTCCAGTTTTTAAAAAATATTTCTTGCATTAATTTTTTCCAAAAGTTTTTTTCCTATGTTAAACAGTCAAATCTGCAGTCTTAACTTACACCTCCTTTTGTGTGGAAATGGGCCAGGCTTTTCAAAAGCAAAGTAAAAAGGATTTTAAACAGGATTTAAAACTTGACTGTTAGACCACAGCAGTGGCATTTGAAAGTATAATGCACTATGTTTATACTCATATTCTTGGAACTGGAAAATAGAAAAAGAAATTTTTCACTAACGTCATTTTCTGAGTAGTTCAGTTTAGAATAATGAAGGTAACCTGAAAAGTGAATTAATCTTTTACAAGGTTGCATTGATTTTCTTAAAAGGCAGTATATAATTGAAATTGTACTATCCAAGGGGAAATCTTTTAATCTTTAGATGGCATGAAAAGTAAGGCCCAACATTTAAGCAGTCCGTTTTTTAAAAAGAGACTTGGTACTGTGAGATGTTGCTGTTGTGTTCTTATGGCGATGGGTGCCACAAACAGAAAATATCACTAGATCAGGGACTGGAATGCACTTTGCTTGTTCTGAATATAGACTAAGAGGGAAAATGTATTTAAAAGAAATATGAGAAAAGAAAATATGAAAGTTTTACAGGTAGAGGGATGGAATGTAATGTTTAATGTTGATGTCCTGGAGGGATAAAGTGGCTTTGCTGGCACTCAAAGCTTCTCAGTTGTTTTCTGAGACTTTAAGAGTTACAAGATATGTCTGTAAAACTAATTTCTCTTAACATACACACTAAGGAGTGTTATATCCTCACAATAGTGAAGTTAAGGCTTCACATTAATTCCAGTGACACAGCTATTACGGGAAATCTTTTTAGAACTCCTATTCAAACCCATGTTTGAATCTTCATTCCTTTTTAAAATATACTTAATGGTTGTTGTTTTTCCCTTTAGGAATATAGTTGATTTGAGGAGGAAAACTTATTCAGAATAATAATAGTAGTTCAAACAGGGCCAGTTTTTGACCATTCGAAGTGAAAAGTAAGGCTAATTTTTCCAGCTAACTCAGAAATTCCAGAGTGTGAATTTGAATAACAGCATTACTGGTGTAAGAGTCTAGCAAAGAAAAACTGAATTTGATCAATAAAAGTCTAGTATTTATGTTTTTAAGAACAGTTTTGTAGTCACACTTTAAAGCATTATATAAGGTTCCTATATTTTCAGCATATAATTTTTAACTACCATCACCCATCTGATTTAATCATGAAATTAAAAATTCTGTGCCATGGTATGTATGTTCAAATTCAAGCCATTTTAAAATATGACAAGTGAGCTTCATGCAAGTTGGCAACAGTACTGGTACTAAAAATTATGGTTGTTTCCTCTGTTTACATAACCTGTTTAGTATTGAATCCCTCGACCGAGAGGGGTTCCCTGAGAAGAGTGCCGTCATTATTTACCCCTAACGTAGACAACCCTCTGACGTGAGTTTTTTAAAGGGCTTTATGTGAACTATGATATTGTAATTTTTCTAAGCATCTTTAAAGGGGTAGCAAAATTATGTTTATTTACTAATTCTGATCAGAAAAATAAGCCAGGATAATTGATGGTATTCACGAGATTTTAACTGAGTGGAGCAGTTCCTTCTAATCACAATTGTATAGTAAGGATAAAACACTAACTTAATGTGTATTCATTTTAAATTGTTATGTATTTTTAAATTGCCAAGAAAAATAAACTGTTTTGTATATTTGAAGCTTTTTCCAATGGCTTTCTTCTTCAGTGTCTTAATGTGGAACTTAACCCTTATCAAAAATGGAAGTTGGCAAAAACAGCCTTCTAGCACACTTTTCTTAATGAATAATGATAGCCTAGAACTTAATCTTTTTATAAAGTATTATATTTTGTAGATAATTGAAATAAAAATTCTCATTGAATGCACCTATTTATCTTTTCAGTTGCTAGTCATATATTTTCTCACTATTTTTTTTTAAATTGATATATCCTAAATTTATCCTTCCATTGGAAAACTTAGTTACATGTAACTCCTGAGCAGTTAAGTCAGTTCTCATTAAATTTATTATATTATTAATACATTTGTTCCATGTGATTAGTTTTCCATGTCAGATGAGTGACTCATTATTTTAAAAGTACTTTGTTTTATGGGGCCGGTGAGATGGCTCAGCAGCCTACGCGCCTGCCTGGCAAGCGTGAGGGCCCGAGTTCGACTCCCGGATCCCACATACGAAAAAAGGGGGCCGGTGATATCGCTCAGCGGCATGGGCGCCGGCTGGTGCACCAGGCCCTGAGGTCGACCCCCGGTACCCACAAAAAAAAAGAAAAGTACTTTGTTTTAAAATTACACCGGCAGGTACAGTGAGTGCATCACATAAAGAAAACGAAATGACTTGAGGTAAGTTATTCACAGAGGACCTATGTGAAAGACATAAAGCAGGATGACCACTTCTGACCATAAAGAAGTTAATTTTTTAAAAATGCATTACATGTGAGCCATATCTCTATGTGTGTTGTATTGTACATTTAATGAAAATAAAACGATCTAACGTTAAATTTTAAATGGCCAATCAAAAGTATTTGTGATTTTCAGTACTATAGTTAATTACCTTTTACAGTCATATCATCTAAAACTGTTAGGAACAAATAACATTTAGGCAACACATGTTTCCTTTAATAAACATTTATTGAGTAGTTTTATAGTAAGGTAATAGTTCCTCAATTTAAGAATGTTTTTCTAATTTGTTGTTTGCCTTTGAATTTGATACATACTTTTTTGGACATTTCAGTTGCACACTTGTACTTGTACTTGTACTTGCACAGTTGTCAAATCTATTCCTTTTCATGTTTAGAAAGCACTTGTGTTTGAAGTATAACTTTCAAGGTCTAACTTGATTTTATCCATATAGTAAAATTTCCCAGCACCCCATTGGTTTGAGTTCTTTATTTTATTTTACTTTATTTAATTTACCTTTCCCTTTTCCTTTTTATCTTTTTACCTTTACCTTGACCTTACCACTCACTGTGTTGCCTAGGACAGCCTCATACTCAGAATCTTCCTGCCTCAGCTTCTGGAGTAGCTAGAAGTATGAGTGCATCCCCTGTGCCCAGTTGAGTTCCTTCTTTTATTATTATGCATATTTGTCCAGTTGTCATTTCTGCCATCAACGTAACATATGATTTCTTTTACTTGATGAATTGTAATCAATAGGCTAGTTTCCTTTAGCTTTTTCTTTCTTTTCTTTTCTTTTCTTTTTTTTTTTAATCTTGGTATCCTGGCAAATTCTTGATGAGGTGTAGGCTTTATTTCTCTAAAACTTCCATTGCAGTTTGGTTGGGATTGCATTATGCCTATAAAGTAATCTGGTGAGCATTGGGATCTTTCAAATCCCGTGTGCCATCTTCACAGGTCTTGCCATCCCTTGTGTGCGTATCTTCACTTAGACCTCACCGTATTCAGCATTAACGCGTGGGCAGGCTGGGAGTGTAGCTCAGTGGCGTCACGCACAGTTAGCCTGCATGAGGCCTTGGGTCAGTCAGTAAGCAGATAAATAGCAGTGAGATACCGAGCCATGACACAACATGGAGGGAACTTCAGTGCCTGTGACTAAGTGCAAGAACTCAACTTGAAAAAGATTACATACTGATGTCCAACTATATGACTTCCTGGAAAAGGAAAAACACAAAGATCAGTGGTTGCCAGGGACGCATGCATAGGTGGAGCACAGAGGATTTTTAGGGAAGTGAAGATATTCCGTATTTCCTTTCTCGAGGTCTTAATGTAAATAGTATTCTGCTTTTAATTTCACACTCCACTTATTCATTTGTAGTATAGTAAAACCTTGGTTTATGAGCATAATTCATTCTGGAAACATGCTTGTAATCCAAAGCACTTGTATATCAAAGTGAATTTCCCCATATGAAAAAGTGGAAACTCAGATAATTCATTCCACAACCCAAAAATATTTATATACAAATGCTTATGGTACTGTAATATAATACAGAATAACAAAGAAAATACAATATAAAGAAAAGTAAGTGAATTACCTGCACTTCCCTGTGATAACCTTCATGGCTGGTGTGAGGGAGACCAGAGAGGAGGGTTATTGTGCAGGACGACTTTCACTGTCACTGATGGAATCACTGCTGTCTGTTAGCTCAGTGGAGTCTTTTTCTTTTCATGCAACTTTAATAAGGAACCTATTCATTGACACTTGCTTTTGCCTACTTTTGAGGGTTTCATGAAAATACGACTTTGCATTGTCATCAAACAGATTGATTGCTCGTGTGCACTGCTTCAGCCTTATCTGTGTAATGCACTTCTACAAAATTTTGCACTGTGTCCCACATTTTAGATATCTCCCTAATTCCATTTGAAGTGAGGGACTCCTCTGCCTTTTTCTCCTCCTCCTTTTCAGCCAAGATCTCCTCCATAACCTCTTGCTGTTGTTTGCGAAGCAGATCCATCAGTTCATCGGCGGTCAGCTCCTGGCCGTGTTCTTCCACCAGCTCTTGAATGTTCTCATTCACCTCCAGTCCCATGGTCTTCCGCAAGGACACAATTTCATCGACAACTGGTGGCTTCTGTTCGCGAGCAAGGCCTTCGAAGTCATGTCCAGGAATGCAGTTAGGCCACAGTTTTCTCCACCCAGAATTGTGGGTTCTCTTGCAGGATCTCTCCGGGATAAAGCCATCCCAGGCTTTATCGATGATCCTGTAGCAGTTCGTGATATGGAAATGATTTTTCCAAAATTTTTAGAGGGTAAAACTTATTTCTTTGGTCACCTCAAAGCATCACTGAAATAATGCTTTGGTGTAAAGCTTTTAAAGTTTAAAATGACTTGCTGATCAGATTGGAGTGGTGTTAGGAAGAAGGACCTTGATCTTAATGAACTCAAATTCCTCCAATAAGTCATCTGGAGGATGAGCAGGAGCATTATCCATAGCCAGCAAGGCTTTGAATGGCAAATTCTTTTCTAAAAGGTGTTTCTAAACTGCAGGACCAAACACTCCATTGATCTACTCAACGAACAAGATAAGAGTGACCCAGGCCTTGCTATTGGGCCTCCACATAACGTTCCCCTGGCTCTTCTGCACCTTGCATTTCTTGAAAGCCCGTGGGTTCTCAGAATGATATACAAGCAAAGGCTTGACTTTGAAATTCCTGCTTGCATTAGCACAAAACAAGAAGGTGAGATGGTCTTTCATGGACTTGTGGCTGGGCATTGCATTCTCCTATGTAATGTAGGTCCTCTTCAGCATCTTTTTCCAAAAAAGTACGTCCTATCACAGTTAAAAACTTGCTCTGGCAAGTAACACTGGGAAACTATGAACTTCTGGAACTTAGTAGTGAACACCTCAGCCATCTTGGCGTCCAGACTCACAGCCTCTCCATGCCTCACAACACTATGGATGCCACTTCTCTTCTTAAAGTTATCAAACCATCTCCTGCTTGCCTTGAAGCCTTCTTTGTTTTCTGTCAATGTACTTGGCAGTTTACTTACGAGATCAGTGTACAAGGCCTTTGCCTTCTTGCAGATATTCTCAGTCGCACCTGCTAGTTCCTTCCCGTTTATCCAGACCAGAAGCAACTTTTGCACATCTCCAGAACCTGTGGCTGCTGCTTTGATATTCTTGTGACTCCTTTTGCTGCGTCTAGTCCCCTTATTTCTTCCCTTTTCTTTAACATTGTGCAATTGGTGGATGTAGACTTCTTAAAAAATCATGCAATTTTGGCCACTTGCATACTTCGTTCGTACTTCTCAATTATTTCCTTCTTAACTTCCACTGTAATCATCTCCATAGTGCCTTTCTTTTCTGTATGGCGGCCATCATATAACCTTGCATGGATGTTGACTACAGTACAGTATTAATAAACTCATCATATACTGTTTTGAATGAAACTGGCAATAAGGCAGCAGAAGAAAGGTCTATCTGCAGGCAGCATGATCTAGAATGAACCAAAGCATTCCTAAGCTTTCTCTGGTATGCAGAAGCAAAGGACTGTCCATAGGTGTTTTGAAGTGACAAAAAATATACTTGTGCCAATTGTGGGCACCTTCCAACATTCTGAAAAATCACTTGATTTCTGCCTAACACCATGGCTTGAGACTGAGCATCGCAGCATAGAAGACAGTTACCCAGACTCCCACATGAGAGAGAGAGGGGGGAACCATTGGCTCAGTTGTGATCTTGTGACATGTACTACTTGTATTGCAAGACATTGCTCATTTATCAAGTTAAAATTTATTAGAAATGTTTGGTCATCTTGTGGAACACTCTCAGAACAAATTACTTGCAGTCCAAGTTTTCACTGTATGTAGGAAAGTGATTGATTTTTGTATTCAGCAAATTTGTTATCACTTATTTGAGGAATTTTTTTGTTGACTCAGATTTTTCTACAGAGAACATGTCATCAGTGAACAAAGCCTTATTTCTTCCTTCCCTATATGTATGCCTTTTACTTCCTTTTCCTGTCTTAAGGCACTAGCTAGGGGTTCCCATACAGTGTTGAAAAGCAGTGAGGGGTACATCTCTGCCTTGCTTCTGATCTTAGAGGTAAAACTTCTCTACAATGAATAATATTAGCTGGAGATACTATCAAGTTATGACAGTTCACCTGTTATGGTTTAGATCTAAAACGTCTCCCAAATGTTTCATATGTCAGAGGTGGGGCTGTTGGAAGGCGACAGGATCCAGGGGAATTATACTCATCATATTAGGAGGAGGGTCTGAAGGAAGAGGCAAGTCACTGGGGGCATGACCTGGAAAGGTCTTGTCTTTTTTTTTTTTTTTTTTTTTTTAATGTGGGTACTGGGAGTCAAACTCAAGACCTCGTGCTTGCCAGCAGGCGCTTGTGCTACTGAGTGATATCACCGGCCCTTTTTTCCATTTATGTAGGTACTGGGAGTCGAACTCAGGACCTCACGCTTGCCAGGCAGGTTTTTATGCCACTGAGCCGTATCACCGGCCCAAGGAAAGGTGTATTCTTGTCCCCAGCTCTTCCCTTCTTGCTGTCTGCTTCCTGGTTGCCATGGGTTGAGCATCTGTCCTCTACCAGGCCCTTCCACCATGCTGTTTCTTCCTTGGAGCCAGCCAACCTTGAACTGAACCCTCTGAACTCTGAGCCAAATAAACCTCTCCTCCTATAAGTTGCAGGTGTCAGGTATTTTGTCCCAGTGAAGGGAAAGTGATTAATACAACCTCTAGTTCCTACTTTACTGAGTTTTTATCATGAATGGGTGTTGGATTTTGTCCCCAAAAGTCTTGATACTAGGGCCGGTGAGATGGCTCAGCGGCGTAAGCGCCTGCCTGGCAAGCGCGAGGGCCCGAGTTCGACTCCCGGATCCCACATATGAAAAAAGGGCCGGTGATATCGCTCAGCGGCATGGGTGCCTGTTGGCACGCGAGGTCCTGAGGTCGACCCCCCGGTACCCACAAAAAAAAAAAAAAAAAAAGTCTTGATACTATTACATGATTTTTCTTTAGCCTGTTGATGTGGCAGATTACATTGATTGATTTCCAGTGTTGAGCCAGGCTTGCATACCTGAAATAAAGCCCACCTGGTTGGGATGTATAAATATTTTTATAGTTTGTTGGGTTCAGTTTATTAAGAGTTTGTTGAGGCTTTCTGCATCTGTGCTCAAGAGAGACCTTAGTCTGTAGTTTCCTTGTAATGTCTTTTTTTTGGTATGAGGGTGATACTGTACTGGCCTCATAGAATAGGTTTTAGGAAGTATTTGCTCTTTCTATCTTACAATTGTAGAGAATTGCTATCATTTCTTTCTTAAATGTTTGGTAAAATTCAAAAGTGAAACCATTGGGCCTGTACTTTCTTAAGTGAGAGGTTATTAGTTATTGATTCAATTTCTTTAATAGATACGGGCATAATCGGATTGTGTGTTTCTTCTTGTGTGAGTTTTGGCAGACCATGTCTTTGAAGGAATTTGTTCATTTCATTTAGGTTAACGTCCATAAGATCTGTAGGGGCCGGTGATATCGCTCAGCGGCACGGGTGCCTGTTGGTGCGCGAGGTCCTGAGGTCGTCCCCCCGGTACCCACAAAAAAAAAAAAAAGATCTGTAGCGATGTTCCTTTTTTACTGCTGATATTAGTAATTTGTGTTCTTTTTTCTTAGCCTGGTTAGAGGATCATCAATTTCATTGATTATTTTTTTTTCAAAGAACCAGCTTAAAAAAAAAAAAAGCTTTTTGTGTGTGTGTGTGTGTTTGTTTTTTGAGGCAGGGTCTTGCTATGCAGATTAGGCTGGACTTGAACTCACTTCGTAGCCCAGGCTGGCCTCCAACTCGCAGCGATCCTCCTGCCTTAGCCACCCCGAGTGCAGTGCTGGGATTACAAGCGTGCGCCACCACACCTGACCCAAAAACAGCTTTTCTTTTCATTGTTTTTCCCTTTTGATTTCTTGGCTTCAATTTCAGGTTTCTTTGCTCTTTTGTCTTCTTTTCATCTGCTCACGTTGGATTTAATTTGGCTTTCATTTTCTAGTTGTCTAAGCTTGAAGCTTAAGTGTTTTGATATTAGATCTTTTTTCTTTCTAATATATCCATTCAAATGCTGTAAACTTCCCTCTTAAGCACTGCTTTTTCACTGTATCCTACAAATTTTCATAAGGTGTGGTTTCCTTTAGTTCAAAATATTTTAGTTTTCTTGAGATTTCTTTTTTGACCTGTATGTTATTTAGAAGTTTGTTGAGGGCTGAGGATGTGGTTCAGGGGCAGAGCATTTGTCTGGCCTACACAAGGCCCTGGACTCTACCCCCAGCACCACCACCACCAAAAAAAAAAAAAAAACCCAAAAAACAAAAGTTACATGGGGGGGGTTCTAGTCATCATCATGTTATTGATTGCTCATCTGATTACATTGTAATCTGAAAGGAGACATACTATGCTTTCTGTTCTTTCATTGTTAAGGTGTGTTTTATGCCCCAGAATGTAGTCTGTTTTGGTGTATACTCCAGGTGCGCTTGAGAGGAATGTATATTCTGCTAGTGTTGGACACAATAAGCTAACCTATAGATAACTGATCATATCCAGTTGATTGATTGTGATACTGACTTTTATGTACCTTTACTCATTTTCTCCCTGTACGATCTGGCCATTTCTCATAGAGGGGTGTTGAAGCCTTTGGCTATAATAGTGAATTCATCTATTTCTCCTTACAGTTCTCTCAGTTTTTGCCTCATTTATTTTGATGTTCTGTTAGGCACATACACATGTCGACTGATCTGTTTGTTGGAGAATCGACCCCTTTATCATTATGTAATGCCCTTTATTCCCGTTAACTTTTTTTGCTTTGAAGTCTGCTCTGTCTGAATTTTGTGTGTGTGTGTGTGTGGTACCAGGGGTTGAACTCAGGACCTCGTGCTTGCCAGGCAGGCATCTATGCTGCTGAGCTATCTCACCGGCCCTCTGTCTGAAATTAATACAGCTATTCCTGCTTTCATCTGATTAGTGTTAGTAGTCTTTATCTGTCTGTCACAGTCAGTTTGTGCTGCTGTAACATCATAGCCTGGGTAATTTATTGTGGGGGGTGTTGGCCAGAGGTATGAAATGGATATGCAGAGCAAAGGGACTTCTGAAGCCACACACCCAAAACCTCCCAGAATGCATGGTTAGAGATTGAAAGACAGCCTACAGGGCCACAAGTCCCAGTAGGATCAAAACACATTGCCTTAAGGAATGAATGCTCTGCCTTCTCCCCATACTCCAATTTATCACTTAGATTGGCCCTAAGGTCAGTCATGTAACAGACCATCCTGACCTTCCCCTGTCCTTCCCCAGTCCCCTACATGAATTCCTGCACAGACCTCCTTTTGTCCCTTACCCTTGCTTCCTGGTTCTATCAGTAACAAGCCACAGAAGCTTTCTGTTCGGTGCTGTTTTTCCTGAGACCCTCACACTGAGGGGTCTCAGGTAAGGCAGCCCCTCTAGGCCTCCTTGGAGTTCGGACATTCACTCCAAGTAGTCTCATCCTTTGCGCCATGCCACAGTTTTGAACTGCAGCACATTATAAAGAACAGAAATTTATTTCCTCGGTTCTGGAAGATAGGAAGCTCAGAATTAAGGCACTAGCCCTGTTGCTATCTGGAGAGGGCCCTGGTCTCTTTCCACGATGGCTCCTTGAACCCCGTGCCTCCATGGAGGACTGGATCAATGCTGCTGCTTCCAGGCCTTTGTAAGGCTACTGATCCCATTCATGAGGGCAGAACCCTGAGGATGTAACCACTGCCTAATCCCATCTCTAGTATCACCTTTGTAATCACGTTCCATCATAGGAGTTTGCTACAGGCACCATAGCACCATCTGTTTACTTTTAATCTCATAGGCAACATAGTGTTGGATTTTCTTCTGTGATGAACTCAGACATTTCTTTGAATTGGTGCATTTAGACCACTGACATTCAGAGAGATTATTGATGGAGTAGTATCTACATTTGTTACTGTTTTCTACTTGATTTCTTGTTTTGTTTCTTATTTTGTTTTCAATTTTCTGCTTTTTGTGGTTTTGAGGATTTATGACTATATTTTCTCTCCTTTCTTAGCATATAAGTTAGACTTTCCCACTTTTTTAAGTGGTTGCCCTGGAGTTAGCTGTGTACACTTACAACTAATACACTTCACCCACTGGATCTTTCTTTAGCTGTAAAACAGTAGATAATCCCTGCTCAGCTAGGAGGGTTGTTGGGAGCTTTGTTCTCTGCCTTGTGCTCCTCACATTCTTTATTCCAAGAGGACCTTTACCACAATCGGCCTGAGTCAGGGCGCGCGCCCCTGGTGGTGCTCACTCCTCTCCCTCTGCTGTTACTGCCTGGGCTGCACTGTGCCCACTGGCCACTCCTGCCTTCAGTCAGGGGACTTCATCTAACTGAGGGCCACGCCCCTTCTCGGGCAGCAGAGGTGTGCCCTGAGTGTCCCTGAGAACATCCCCTGCCGGTCATAGTGCTGCACACCTGTAATCCCAGCACTCCGGGAGGCTGAGACAGGAGGATTGCAAGTTCAAGCCCAGCCTGGCAGTTGCGATTTGGAGTCTTAGACCGTGTCACAAAAGGATGTAGTTCCGTGCAGAGCCCTGGGTTCGGTCTTAAGTAAATGAGGTACAGACTACAGTGCGCGGCATTTCAGTGAGCCTCCAAAATGCTGTGAAAACACAAGTATGTGCAAAAAGAAAAACATTGTTTTGGCCTGGCTGTGGAGAAAAGATGATGCCACATAGCTTTCACCATGTTCTCACCACGTTTTCAGGAGGATTCTGTAATTCCGAAAATAAGACGACTGCAGAAAAAGCCCAAGTTTGCAGCCAAGACAGTGCCACCGCTGGTTGTGTGGCTTAGGCAAGGCTCTTCATCTCTGAACCCCCACTTTTTGATGAGTAAAGTTCAAATGACTTGCATGCCTTCGGAGTTGGGCAGATCAGGAAATGGTTTCGAGCACTCTGCAGCTGCGTGGGTGTACTCAGCGGTGACCTGCCTCTGGGGGCTGAGTAGGTTGGGTTTTCCTTAGCGCTGGCGATTGAGCCCAGGCCCTTCACAATGCCTCAGCCCTTTTTATTTCGAGGGGGTCTAGGTCGCTAAGGTTCCCAGGCTGTGCTGGAACTTGAGATCCTCCTCCCAGAGTGCTGGGCCACCACACTCGGCCAGGCCCTTAGTGGACTTTTCTAGCTCAGTGTTCCGGGGGCGCCGGAGACCACCGGCAGGCTCGCAGTGGGCAGCAGGCCACTGGTCCGGATCTGTCCTGACTCCTGCTTTTAGGGTGCGGCCGCGTGCCGGTCACCTCGCATCGCCAGTCCAGGCCGATGCGACCCCGAGTGAACCCGCAGTGCAAACCTGTGCTGACCCGCGACGGAGGAGCCGGCCGCTTCCGGGGAGCCACAACCTGGGCCTTCAGGTCTCTCGGGCTAAGTCCAGGCGCGCGGCGCCCCGCCCCTGATGGCGCAGCCACTCATCACCTGTCGCCGCGGCCATGCCACGCCCCTCGGCCACCGCCCAATGGCGCGGCCAATCCGCGTCCAGCGCCGCGACGATGCCCCGCCCCGTAGCGCTGGCGGGGTCCCCGCTGCTGGAGGGCAGGCGCCGTAGAGCAGCGACATGGTGCGCGGCAGGATCTCCCGGCTCTTGGTGCGCGACGTGCGCTTCCCCACGTCGCTCCGGGGCCACGGCTCGGACGCCATGGTAAGTGAGACGGACGTCCGGCCCGCCCCACAACAGGCCGGCCCGCGGGGAAGCGGACGGCTTTGCAACCCTTGCTGCTTCGGTCAAGTGGGAGCCACACGGGGACGAGGGAAGCTTCCCGTCTCCGAGGGGTGTGAGCAGCCAGAACCCCCGGCAACTCCCCCCTCCCTGGATGGGCTCTTCTTTTCCTCTGTGCCGTCGTTTAGAATGTCTTGGCTTTGCTTTTACAATACACTTTTTCCTGGAAAAGGTCAAAATGCATACATAAAATGCAACACCAACAGAGGTTCTGTTGACCTTCCCCAAGGAGCCCCGAAACACAC
This sequence comes from Erethizon dorsatum, assembly GCA_028451465.1. Taxonomy (NCBI): domain Eukaryota; kingdom Metazoa; phylum Chordata; class Mammalia; order Rodentia; family Erethizontidae; genus Erethizon; species Erethizon dorsatum. Next base: position 25,157,170 of record CM051838.1, on the reverse strand, counting down.
CGCTGGCTGCCTCTACCGAGAACACGGAGTTGACAGCGATGGAGACCAGGAAGCCTGGCGCGGGGAGTTGGGGGGGCGGAGGGTTGGCTCGTCCTGCCTCTGCTGCTATCTGCTGTGTGACTTGGAGAAGACTCAAGCCTCTGTGGGCCTTCTGGGCCCCTCTGTGAAATGAAAGTGTCACAGTCGAGCTGAGAAACCAAGCACCTAATAACTGTGCTCAGGGGAGATCCTGGTACCCACAAACACGCCTATAAAGCATTTGCCAGGGCCAAGCGGTGTGCACAAGTCAGCCTTAAGAGCTGCAATAAAGGGTGGCTCAGATTTTGACTTCTACTAGATGCCGGAGGTCTTTTTTGCTTATTGAGAATATTAGAGGGACCTTTTCCTGTCCCCTGGCCAACTCTCTATCATCCAGCTGGTTCTGAGACATAGGAGGCCTGTGCAGGGGCTGCCCAGTGCCTGACCACTGGCCCCTCACTGCGCCCCCCAGTCCACACGAGACACAGCTGCACCCGTGTGGAAATGTCCCGGAAAGGAGGTCATCAGCCCTGTAGAGAGGAAGGGGACTGCAATCAGGGAACACATTCTAATTCACCAGGATGTTTTTACTTCCTGAGCTGGGTAGATGGCAAACGTGCTCATTACCTTTCTTTGCTCTTTGTCAGCCTGAACTGATTTATAAAAACAGCATCTTAAAAGAATGCCCTTTATTCTGAGATTAACTTCTTACTTTTTAAATCCCTGTGAGTCTTGTCTTATATGTTACTATGGTACGTGCCTTTTAAAAAACCCAGTCAAAGCAGGCATGGTGGCATATGTCATCTCAATACTCTGGGAGGCTAAGGCAGGAGAATCGCAAGTTCAAGCCCAGCCTGGGCAATTTAGTAACCTAGACTCGGTCTTAAAATAAAAAATAAAAAGGGCTGGGGGTGCAGCTGAGTCCAGGGAGGCCCTGGGTTCAATCCCTAGTACGAAAGAAAAGAAAGAAAGAAAAGAAAAAGAAAAAGTCAGTTGGTAATCCTCTGTAGAGCTCTGAATATCACCAGACCAGAGCTGAGGAGGTCCCTAAAGCTGAAAAAAGAAACCTAACCCACACTTCTTGTAGAATAAGTTTGCGGGTTTGTTGACTCCCATCAGGGAAAAGAATTTGTGGTACTATTCACAAAGAGGCATGGGAAGGGTTTTATTAGGCAGAAATTAAAGGTACACATGCAAAGAAATCGAGTATGGGGCCTCAGAAAGGCACTTATTTCCAGGAACAGGGAACATTTATGCTTCTGTTGAGGAAGCGGAAACCCTGCAAAATGATAGCCCAGGCCCCAGAAGGGTAGGAGCCCATTCTACAGGTATGGGCCCAGGGTTTCTTTTCTTTAGTTTTTGCTCAAGCCAATTTATGGACTTTCAGTAATCCCAGGGAATTTTAGGAGCCAGATGTGTGGCACACACCTATAATCCCAACACTTGGGAGGCTGAGGCAGGAGGACACTGTGAGTTCAAGGCCAACCTGGGCTACATAGTGAGACCCTGCCTCAAAAAAAAAAAAAAAAAAAAAAAAAAAATTAAAAAAATAATAAAAACCAAACCTAAGGAAGTTTGAGTGTGATGTTAAGGTCTGGAAGGAAAGGAGCCTAGATTTAATCTAAGCACTGCTGATCTGGATTACCCTGGGTACCTGCAACTGAGGCCCAAAAATTGCAGTCTTAAAAGTACAATTTTTAGGGGCCGGTGAGATGGCTCAGTGGTGTAAGCGCCTGCCTGTCAGGACCTCCCAACATCACAGTTAGCTATAAACTCATCAGTGGAGCAATCCCCATGATCCATCTGGTCACCCCCAAGCCTCACCAATGAGCGCACGAGGCCTGGGAGGACATCTAGATAGGAATCATACCAGCAAGTAACCAGCAAATATATGCATGCTAAGTGTTCCTGACAAGGTGGCTAAGCAATCACACAGGAACCTTAGCTTGAATGGATGGGAGGACAATTCCAGGGCTCCTTCATGGAAAAAAGAAACAAGTGCAAATCCTACTTCTCATCAGGAAGGCTCACTCTACTGCTGCCGGCTGAAAGTAGCTAAGTGCTGACTCCAGCACATCCTGAGGGCGAGGGAAGCGACCCCACCGAAACTGCAAAGCAGCACATTCTCCCAAGGGGCCCTGGAGAATCAGCAACCCTCCCTCGCTCACCCCGGAAACAAATTATTTCCTAAACTCTCCCTCCACAAACCAGGTTATCGTAACACCTCGTGAATTCAGTCGCGCCTGGTCCGGAGTCCCTTCTGCTCCAGTTTCCTTCGTTTTGAACAGTTACACGGTGAACTCTTACAGCAGGGCTTCTCTGCTTCAGGCATCTCCTTTACACCTACAAAGTGGATACCACTGTACCTGTTCTGCACGAGAGAAAGATCAACTACTGTACCCATTTTACACATGAGAAAGCCCAGGCGTGGAGACACCATGTGGTTTACCCACTGCTGCTAAGTCTCACAGGGGCAGAGGCAGTTGCACTCCATCAGGTGTTTGGATTCTACAAACGCTTGTTTGGGCTGGATATGGTGATTTTACAAACACTTGTTTGGGCTGCATAACAGGACCCTGTCTCAGAACAAAACAAAACCCATTTATTTGTGAGGTAGGATAAAAAGGAGACAAGGAAATCATAACTAAAAATTGTACTTTTTTTTTTTGTGGGTACCGGGGGTCGACCTCAGGACCTCGTGCGCCACCAGGCAGCGATATCACCGGCCCTTTTTTCGTATGTGGGTTCCGGGAGTCGAACTCGGACCCTCGCGCTTGCCAGGCAGGACCCATCACTCTGCTGAAGGTCTCCCAGATCCCACTCCGGGGCTAGACATTTTCTCGTGTGCTTTTTTCACCTTCATGCTAAACACAATCTGTAAATCAGAACTTGGCGCTTTCTCTCCTGACCCGCTGGGATCACTCTGCCAGTCGTCAGGGCTCAGAAGCTTCAGTCACCTTTAACTCCTCTTGTCCTTTTGGTCCTCTCCCGACACCTCAGTGGAAGGTTTCATCTTTCCATTGCTTCCTCTCCTTCTAACCCAGAAACTGCCGATGGGTCTTTAATTCATGGAATCTCTCTAGCTTCATCTCTCAATTCCACTCCAAGAGCAGTGACTGTGCTGAACTGGGGTGGGCACCAGCCCCTGCTGGGTAATTTATGGAGAAAAGAGGTTTATTTAGTTCACAGGTCTGGAGCTTGGCCCTGGCCTGTGCTCAGCCTCTGGTGAGGGCTTGGTGCTGTGTCATGTGATGGCAGCGAAACACGCAGGGAGGCAGACCCAGATGCAGGGAGGACCTGTGGAGAGACCTGGGGAGGCGCCTGGCTGACTCACCGACAGCCCATTCTCAGGAGAACTCATCTAGTCCCAGGAGAATTAACCTGGTCCTCCAGAGAGACATGAATCCACTCGGGAAGATAGTGCCCACGTGGCCTAATTACCTCTTACAAGCCCAAACACTTCTCAATATCATCACATGGGACCAGAACTCAAGATGAGTTTTAGTTTAGAACCAACCATAGCAGGTACCTGGCCTGAGAGAGTCTTCCCTCCCGGATCCTTCCTGTCTCTTCCACCCTGCAGAAAGCTCCCCATGGGTTCATCTCATCGCCAAGCCTGCTCCAGCTTCAAGTGCAGCCAGAGGACTGTGCCCGCCGCCTGGCCTCATTGTTTCCATCTTCCCCAGGGACTTAAGTTCTGCCTGGCACCATTAAGAGTGCCGGTAACCGTGTCTTCTCAACTGTGACTTCCTCAAAGCAGATGTAGTTGTGTCCCCCTTGGCCACATGCACAGTCTCTGGCATGCAGCTCAGCAACACAGTGCCCCACACTCCCTCCGCTGGACTTTGACACCAAACCCGGGCTCCCCTGTCATGTACACCTCCTTCCCTACCCCACACCCCCACCCCAGACAAATGCAGGGACTGACATTCTGCCTCCATTACTTATTCGTGCTAGGACCTTGGGCAAGTTACTAAACCTCTTTAACATTCTCCTTCCTCATCTCTAAGATGGGGATCATAGCACTACTTCATAATATTGTTGCGAAGTTTAAATGAAATAATGTGAAACTCTCTTTGGGGTTTGTTTGTTTGGCTGTTTTGTTTTGTTTTGAGATGGGGTCTTGCTGTGTAATTCAGGCTAGCCTTGAACTCACTGTGTACCCCAGGCTGGCCTCAAACTCGCCAAAATCCTCCTGCCTCAGCCTCCCGAGTGCTGGGATTACAGTCATGTGCCACCACTCCTGGTGTAATATGAAACTCTTTGAATAATGTGCCTGGACCTGTAAAATATTACATAACTGGTTGAGGCGGAAAGATCATAATTTGGAGCCCAACCTGGGCAATTTAGTGACTTAGCAAGACCTGGTCTCAAAAAAAAAACAATACAAACAAAAAAAAAGAGGGCAGAGAATGTAGTTCATATGCCACTAATAACAATGACAATAATAAATTTTCATAGGCTTATGCAAAACTCTTTAATAGTTGCCACCTCCATTCTGCCTGCCTGTCCAGGGCATCTGTTCTCTGCCCTCACGCTGCCTATTGTCCTTGTCTTCCTGTACTTCCCAACCTGCGCCCTCGCGGGCCTTTGGCTGCCGTCCCACAGGAGCCTCTTGCTGAGATGTTCTTGCTGGCCCCTCTGCCCATCCAAATGCTTTTTGCCCCACAAGACAGTTCCCTTGAGTTCTACTTCCTCTCTGCTCTTTCTCCCCCTTCAATTTCTGTGTATTTCTGACTGACCATGCTTCGGTGCAGAACCTTGCACTTAGTTTGTTCTCACCTGGCTTTGAGTTTCGACTTTTTCTTTCCATTATATGAAAAATTTCTCCCATATCGTTAGGCCTTGCTGAGTTTCCTAACAGTCAAACAATAAATACTTACCAAAATACTGTTTGAAGCCAGGCATGGTAGAACAGAACCTATAATCCTAGCTCAGGAGGCTGAGGCAGGAGGATCAAAAGTTTGAAGCCAAGTCAGCCTGGACAACTTAGCAAGACCCTCTCTCTAAATTACAAAAGGCTAGGAATGTAGCTCAGTGGTAGAGTACTTCCCTTGCATGCGTGAAGCCCTGAGTTCAATATCCAGTAGCTAAAAAAAAAAAAAAAAAAAAATGCTGTTTGATAATAAAAAGCTAAAATAACCTAGAGAAAAAGGGTTGTCTTAAGGCTTTACATCTTCATTTCCTCTTCATGGTCTCTGAGCTTGCACTGTTGTTTTGTCAGCCCTGTTTTAAACTGCTGCAGTAAAGCTCAGTCCAATTTTATTTAAGAGCTTTCTGAAGCCTTGGCTTGTTCAATCTGAAGCTGCTTGTGAATGTAACTCTGTTCGGAGAGCTGTGGTTGAGAACTCCTGGCTTTAAAATTGAGCTGAACACCAGTTACACACTAGCATTAAAAATGTCTGCATTGCCAAGCAGGGTGGCACACTCCTATCATCTCAGCACTCAGGAGGCTGAGGCAGGAGGGTCTCCGTGAGTTCAAGGCCAGCCTGAACTACACAACAAGACCCTGTTTCAAAAAACACCAAACATTAAACATATCTACATTTGGGGCTGGGAGTGGAGCTCAGTGGCAGAGTGTGTGCTTAGCATGTGTGAGGTCCTGGGTTCATCCCTAGCATGCACACACTCGCGTGCACACACACACACATTCACACAATATATATATATATATATACACCTTGCATCTGTTGGTCTTGCTGGAATCCTGCCGGACGACTTTCCTTTTGGTCCTTTCAGAGCTTTCAGTTTCCTTTGGGTTCTTCAAAGAAGAGCGAGCTGGGAGTCCTTGCATGTCCCTTGTTGGTTGCGTTTTCTATTCTTGTGTGTCTTTCTCGCATTTATTTTGGGTCTCCCATGTTTGCATTTTGGGTGGGACTCCTCTGCTGCAGCACACAGACCCCGACTACTCAGCAGCCTACGTTGTCTTAGAGACCGACGTGGAAGACGGACTCCAGGGCTGCGGGTTCACCTTCACCCTGGGAAAGGGCACCGAAGTGGGTGAGTTGAGCATTCTCTTGAGGTTCCCGTATGCTTCCTTTTGACTTAGATTCCAGTCCTGATCTGCCTTTTCTTTGTATTTACTGCTCAAAGGGAGTAAAAGCAGCATCAGGTGGTTTGTTATTTATTTTGCGGGGAGAGGTTAAAAAGTGACTGCTTTTGCAGCCATCTACAGCGGGCTGGAAAGTGCTGGAGTCAACCCATTTCTTTGTGTCAAATGATAACTACCAGAGTGTCTTCCCCGGCTTTTAACTCTTGGCTGACAGAGCCTGGAGCACCTGAGGCAGGCACGTGACCACAGGGAGCAAGACGAAGCAGACCTGAGCTCACCCAGCCAGGTTTACTGGGGTGCACACGGTGAGCGTGCTCAGTTCTCAGTGTATTTCACGAGTGGGTTGCAAGAGCAGATTCCTGGGGGCTATATGGTGCGTGTACAAGTCATCCTACCCCTGCCCCGCTTTCCTAAATGGAAGATAGCAGACATATAATATAACATCCCCCAGAGCTGGACAAGATCTCAGTGGTGATGTCAAACCCCCCTATTCTTTAGAGATAGGGAGACTGAGGCCCAGGTAGCAACTCGGGGATGGCAGAATCTGACTCCAAAACGCATCGTCTCCAGAACGTTGAAACACGCCTTGTTTGTGTTCATATTCACGCATACCATGGTACACGTTCAAGAAGTGCAGAAAGTTGACCTGCGCCGTGTCAGTTTCAGCGGGTGTGTAGGGCCCGAAGCCCAGTTATGATAGGTTGGAGAGTGAAGGTCAGGAAGCGGGAAACCAGGTTTCTGCCTGTGTGGCAATATCATGCCTCTCTCCTGGAGATTTGCACTGTTAGCCCGCTCGATAGCTATAGATAGCAGTCGCCCTACTGAAAGATTTAACATTGTCAAGCAGATAAAAGATGTGTGTGTGCATGTGTGGGTGCATGCCTGCGCGTGTGCGCGTGTGAGTGAATGACAAGGGAGGCTTGCCCAGTCTTCCAGCGGCTGCCGCCAGGGTGGCTGTTAATCCAGCTCTTCCCAGGCGGTCAGATGAGCCACCCCCTGCCTCAGTGGTCCGCAGACCTCCCTGGAGGTCCCTGAAACTTATTAAGGAGACAGGACCACAGTGCAGTGCGAGAATCGCTATTTTAAAAAGTGCCTCCAAGTTGCCCAGAGAGGGGGGTCCTTCCTTCTGCCCGGGGTGACGCTTTGAGGTGCATCTCCAAGAGTAAACAGGGCCCAGGAGGGCAGACGCCCCTCTCCCCCCGCCATTAGGCCCCAGACTTCCTGTTGTTTCCCCTAGGTGGTGGTCCATCGCCTGGGCGAAGTAGATTTGTGAGCAGCGTTTCAGGGACTCTCACTGTCCCTGGCCGTGCACTGAGCGCTTTACGCAGCTGCGGTCTTTCTCCGTGCTGCAGACCGTGCCGCGTGGCCCCGGCGGTTTCAGACCGCGCAGCATAGCCCTCCGGAGCCTCGCTGCTAATGGCCCAGGCTCGGAGCTTCGCCGCCTCGGTGCACGGGGAGGGGCCCGGGAGCAGGTCGGGCCCTTCTCGGTGCCGCCTGCCGCCGTCCGGGTGGGCAGGTTGGGCAGGGATACTCAGCCCCATCTCCTTAGGACTTTAATGCAAGGTGCCTCGTGCCAATGTGTCGGCTTCCGCCCTTGCCGGACTGCAGCGAGACACAGCCCGTGTTAACCCTGACCTTGCTGCGCGCTGCATTTCACGAGGGTCACTGCAGTCCGCTCAGGGCGCTGCCGCGGTCACGCCCGCGGGAGAGGGCGCAGGCGCAGCTCCGTCTTGCTCTGCGGCCTTTATCCGGGTTTTTCCCGCTTTACCTGACCGGTCTTTTAGGGCAGAGAGAAGAGAAGGAGGGAAAGCTGTTTTCTAGTGTATAGAGTAGACTGATGTATTTTGTTGACCATTTTTCCTTCAGCTGATATCTTTATTTAATTTACTTATTCTTTTTTCCCTTCCTTCCTTTTTCCCCTCCCCCTTTCTCCCTTTCTCTCTCTCTTCCTTCCTCCCCACTTCTCTGTCTCTCTCTCTCACCCAGGCTTTCACACAGAGCTACACAGCTCTTTTAACCAGTTTTTGAGTCAGGGTCTCCGTGAGTCGCTAAGTTGCCCAAGCTGTGCTCAAACTCATGATCCTCTTGCCTCAGCATCCCAGAGTGTTAGATTACAGAACTCTGCCACCATGCTCGTGACTTAGCCGAATGTTCACTGTGCGCGCAGGTCCCTCTGTCACAGCTGATGAACCCTTGCTGCTGCATCAGGCTCACATGGGCTCAGTGTTGCACACCCTGTGGGTATGGACAAATGTACAGTGACGTGTACGATGGAGACCAAACTGGTTTTGTTTTGTTTTTAAAGGTAATGATATAAAAAGGGAAAAAGTTTTAAATAGACCAAAATAGGTAGCTTTTAAAGGTTCACGTCACAGCTGGGCATGGTGGTGCACACCTGTAATCAGAGCACTCTGGGAGGCTGAGGCAAAAGGATTCGAGCTTGAGAGTTGGAGCCCAGCCTGGATACCTTAACAACTTAACAAGATTCTATGTCAAAAGAAAAAAAATTTAAAGGGCTCAGGGCATAGCTCAGTGTAAAGGCCCTGGGTTCAACCCCTAGTACCATACACACACACACAAACACACACACACAAATAGTTCATGTCACCACTTGAACTCCAACACCCACACTCACCCACGGCCTCACTGAATGTCCTTCCAGGGCTGGAGGTCCTAGAGAATCGAGGTCCCAGGAGAAAACCCTTGGGTTTAGTCGGCAAGAAGCTGTATTTCAAGGGCCAAGTTTTTCCAGATGAATTCCCACCCATTCCATCGAACATGCAGACCTGAATTTCTCCGCCCTGGAGGCAGATCACCACAACTCAGATTTCCATCAAAAGCAGCAGACTGTAGTTAACTCCCTGCAGTGTCTTTGTATTGAGCAAGGAAAAACAACATATTATGGATGAATAATACTAGTGTGGCTTGTTCATCCTTTAGGCTAGAAAAGATGAGATCACCCTTAGCTTTCATTAGATACATTTGCTACTGTGATGCAAACCACAGGCCGCTTTAGTCAGTGATTTACAGCATGTTATGGCTTGTGTCTAGATGTCCCCCAAAGCCTCACACGGCCATAGGTGGGGCTTTTTCAGAGGTGGCTGAATCTAGAGTGTGTGACGCTAGGATTGATTCATGGTGCTAGGCTCAAGGGCACAAGAATTAAGGGTGTGAGTGCTACCTGCCCTCAGTAGTCTGGAAAGGATAAAAGGGGCAGAAAAATGCAATTAAGGCCCCTTGTTGCTATTGCTACCTTGTGGGCACCATGAACTGTTTTCCTCTGCCAAGCCACCCTGCCTTGGAGCAAGCCGATTATGAACTAAAACCTCTACAAACTGTGAGCTAAATAAACCTTTCTCCCTTTAACTTTGGGTGTTAAAGGAAAAGATACGAAAAGGGAAGAAGTTTTAAATAGACCAAAAAAGGTAGCTTTTAAAGATTCATGTCACAGCTGGTTTTGTCTCAGCAACAAGAAAAGTAACTAAGACACAGCAGCAATTTAAATCCGTGAGGCCAGGGTTTGATGCAGATACTGTAATCATATCCCTGCCATGAGTCACTGACTTACTCTTTAGATTTGTTAAAATCCAAGCGCATCAACCATCAAGGAAGGAAGAGGATACTGTTTTCTCACCATTCTACAGTGAGGCTGGGCATGGTGGCTCACTCCTGTAATCCCAGCACTCGGGAGGCTGAGGCAGGAGGATTGCTGCAAGTTCGAGGCCAGCCTGGGCTACATAGTGAGCTCAAGGCCAGCCTGACCTACACAGTGAGACCCTGTCTCAAAACAAACAAACAAACAAATCTAGGGAATGAATATCTGAGCTGGGATGATAGATGCCGCCCATCAACAAAAGCCCAAGAGAACCCAGAATGGCTAGTTCAGCCCTAAATTCTACATCTGTCCACAAGCACGAGGCCAGGCTTCCCCAAGAGCACGTGGTACCATTCAGAATGTTTTCCTCACAGCCTCTGATGGACGGTAAAACTGCACCCCATTAACTATCCTACTAAATTTCTTACAAGTTTTGCTCTTGAAGCAGTACAACACCAAGCAACATGTTTATCAAAGTATTTTGTAATAAATAAATGTGTTTGGGGCTAAGTTGATGACTTGATTTAATTATTTTGGTCATTTACATGTATACTAAATGTCTTCTGGAATGAGTGAAGACTAGAAGAGTCTTTCCCGTACAATTTGTTACTTTATTTATTCTTCATCATGTGTGTGTGTGCGTGCGTGTGTATGTGTGTATGGTGTGTGCATGTGTGTGTGCATGCGTGTGCGCGTGTGTGTACGCGTGTGTGTGTGATGGTGCTGGGGATCAAACCCAAGGCCTCGCACAGACTGGACAACCACTGAACCCCATTGTATCCCACCCCTCTTCATTTTAAATAATGCAGTGAAGTCTTCCAAAGCACCAAAAGAAATCATTGATGGTAGTGCTGACCCAATTAGCCTTCAAACTACTTATGAGAAATGTAGTTGTAATGTCATAAGTCAATAGTAAGAAGTGCAGTGGGTTTTTTTATTTGTTTTTTTTTGTTTGTTTGTTGTTGTTGTCGTTTGAGACAGGGTCTTACTGTGTAGTTCAGGCTGATCCTGAACTTACTATGTAGCCCAGGCTGACCTCAGACACACGGTGATCCTCTTGCCTCAGCCTCCTGATTAGAATGACACACCTTGCTTCATTTCGTCTTTAATACTGTGTGATGTGTAAATTTAAGGTGTTTTCTATACTTGTGAATAATGAAATGACATTTTAAAAAAATCTATACGTCAGAGTATTCTTATTCCTTAAAAGCATTGAACTAGCAAGGTTTAGCTTTGAATCTGATCATCTGAACACTTTACAAAGTGAAGAGGAAAGTCATCTGGGAACCTTATTTAAACTTGCATCTCTATGGTTCACGTGATAACCAGTCCAAATGTTTTCGCTCTGCTCAGGAAGTTTAGCTCGGTGTATGGACTCTCAGCTGTTCTACTTGTGGCCCGTTAGTTATGGCAAGGGCAGAGACTGACTTGGAATAATCAGACAAAGCATGTACCTTTGTACCTAAGTTTTTTTTTTTCATAACAATTAATTTGTGTGTTTTCATGTCTTAACTTTTTTTTTTCTTTTGTTTTTTAAGATAGGATCTCGCTATGTAGTTTAGGCTGATCTTGAACTCACTATATAGCCCAGGCTGGCCTCAAGCTCCTGGCAATTCTCCTGCCTCAGCCTCCCGAGTGCTAGGACTACAGGCATGCACCACGCCTGGCTCATGCCTTGGTTTGTTGACTACATATTAAAACATCAAGAATCCATCCTTCTCTAACAGTCGTCTGTGCTGTGAATGCCCTCGCCCACCACGTGCTTCACAAGGACCTCAGGGACATCGTTGGCAACTTCCGAGGCTTCTACAGGCAGCTCACCAGCGATGGGCAGCTCAGATGGGTAAGGGCACTATTTTATAAGGAGCTTTTATACATGGCGTTACTAAGGTCTGAGATGTCCTGTGTGAACAGAGATGGGTTTGTAATTTTAAAGTAAAAGACTTCATTCAGATAAATTAGGGCTGGAGCCCCTCAGATAATTGGTATTTTGAGGTCATCAGTTCCTTTCAGCAAGGACTGAATCTGGACGTGTTTGGATCTGACAGCTTTCAGCTCTTACGTGCCTCCCTGCCTTCTCCCTGGATTGCCCGAGAATAAAGGGCTGGACGGAACACTTTTGGGGAAGGAGAATGTGAGTGGCATTGCTATCACAGGAGGGGGACGTTAAGGAGAAAAACCTCAGAGCAGAGTTAAGCAGTGAGGACCATGGTGCCTTTCCGTGCGTGTGCTGCTATCTGAACCCTAAGGGCAGCACATGCCAAAGCGAGGTTCAGAGGAAGGGTTGCAACAGTGAGAGAAAATCCAGTAATCACACTCTGTCCTTGTCTCCTGGTGCCAAATTTGTCCTTTCCTCACTGGTCAGTGTCCCATCCATGCACAGAGAAGGGCACAAAGGAATACACTTTCCATATGGCCTTGGATTTTATTTTTTACTTTCTCATGCAAGTTCAGCTTTCCTTGAAAGAAGCCCCCACTGGCCAAATCCAGGACAACTGAATCATCAGAATAAATATGATAGTAGTGGCTTATCATAACATACTGGACGAAATAACCTGTGAGTCCATATAGATCATAACAAGGGAAAGCTCATCGTTACAGTAGAATACAAAGCAGTGAATGTAAGATGAATGCCGACTCCAGGAAGTCACCATCATTCAGCCATCGTAGCTGTAGCGAATGGACGTGAGTCGTCAGTGGAGGCTAAACTCTGGGGGTGATAGTTATCTCTTATTTAGAAAAGGAAAATGATAACTTCACAGTGGAGAAGCTGAATGGATACTAATTTCCTCAAGCTTTGCAATTTAATAACCCTAATAATAAAATAACACAACATCATCATTTACACAGTATTTATGCCAAAAAATACATAACCTGAGTCTAATCGTGAAGAAACTCCAGACCAGCCCATATTGAGGGATGCTAGACAAGTCATCTAGCCCATACTCTTTAAAAGTGTCAATATCATTAGAAATGAAGAAAAGGTGTTCAGATTAAAAGAGACTAAAGAGACATGGTGACAAAATGCAGTATGTGTTTTATAGATTGGATAGGGATCAGGATACAATACTGTGTAAGTCAGCTTTCCCATTTCTGCAACCAAATACCCAGGACACACAACCTAAAGGAAGAAATGATTATCTGGCTCACTGTTTCAGAGGATCCATTCCATGGTCAGTTGGCTCCAAGGCAGGAACATCATGGCAGAAGGGCAGGATAGAGCACAGCTGCTTCATTATGGCAGCTGGGAAGCAGAGCAGGGGAACAGCATAAGAAAGAGAAGGGACCAGGAACCAGATGTACTACCCAAGGGCACTCCTCCATGCCTCAGCTGACACACAAAAGTGTGCTTCACTAATCCTCAGCTGGCCTCCAAGCCAATCACGTACAAGGTTAAGCTTAACCATCTCAAGTACATTATTGGGATTGGTGATATTTGATTATGGACCATGTTTTAAATAACAGTGTTCCATCAATATTATATCCTCTGAATAGGATCTTGGTACTGTGGTTATGTAGGATACTGTCCTTGTTTTTATTTTTATTTTTTTTTATGATTTAGCAACTACACACAAAAGTATTTATGGGTAAAAGAGGATGCTATCTGCAACTTTGCTGTCACGTGATTCAGAAATAGGACAGCAGGGGGAAGCAGGGAACAAGTTTGGTTTTTTGTTTTTTGTTTTGCTTTCTATTTTTGCAACTTTTCTACAGGTTAGATACTTAAAAAAAAAAAAAAAAAAAAAAGGACCTTTAGGTATGTTGCCATTGCTGCCTTTCCATTCCTGAATTGTTTCCCCAGCTGGAAGACCTAAGTATGCTTTTCGTGTCTAAGAAGTGCTGTTACTCTTTGCTTCCTACCAGATTGGTCCAGAGAAAGGCGTGGTGCACCTGGCCACAGCGGCGATTCTGAACGCGGTGTGGGACCTGTGGGCGAAGCAGGAGGGAAAGGTAACTCATCTAGAATCCTGCCTGTGGCTTCGAGCCACCCGATGACACGTGACTGTCTCCATTAGCGGCGCTCTGAAGATCAAAGACGAACGCGGTGCAGCTCCCCGAAAGGACATATGTAGAGGCTTGACTCTTCTCTCCTGAGAGGTCGTGGTACTACTTAGGAAGTTGCGGGAGTGGGTTAGGAAGGGCCAAAAGGGAAAAGGGGGAACCCAAAGGTGAAGGGTCAGGAGGCATAGGTGGGTGGGTCTGACAGCAAGAGTTTACCACTAACAAATTTACTAGGAGAACAAAAATGGGTGCTTTATGCATATGTTTTACAAATCCTTTTTTTATTCCAGCCTCTGTGGAAGCTACTTGTGGACATGGTAAGTGATCCTTTCGCATTACAATTCCTTCTTGTTTTTGTGTTTGTTTGTTTGTTGTTTTTGCGTTTTGAGACAGGGTCTCACTGGGCAGTTCAGGCTGGCCTTGAACTCACTATGTAGCCCAGGCTGGCCTCAAATTCACAAAGATCCTCCTGCCTCAGCCTCCCAAGTGCTGGGATTATCGGCGTGTGCCACCATCCCCAGCTTACAGCTGCTTCTAATGAAATGGATTTCCTGGGTTGTTTGCCTTTGGATAATCAGTAAATCTATTCAAGACTGTTGATCACTGATGACAAAGCAAATCCCAACAAAATGCAGTATTCCCTCGGTGAGATGGGAAGTGACAGCTGTGCTCAGGAAGGCTGGGTGGCGTGGGAGGGGAGCTCAGGTCCCACCTCCCTACCGCACAACACTTGAGATGCAAATTCTCAGCCTCCACTGCCTGATGATGTGAAGGGGATTGTCAGAACCTCTGGGAACCTCATAGAATTCGAGACATAATGAAAAAAGAACCTCATAAACTCAGAAAAGCAAGATGTTATTCTTAAAACATCATCCGGTCACTCTGATGGCCAAAGCAAGAGCAGATGGATCCTGGTGTCTCCACTGTGCGGTTCCAGCAGGGCAGGAACTCGACATTGAATTCCAGAGCCGTGTGCTTGGCTCTTTGCTTTCTTCCTGGCCTGTTGATAGCAGGGATAAGCACCTCGCTGCTGAGCAGGAAACACTCTGGCTGAGTTAAAAGGGAGCAGGGTTCAGAGCCAGACAGACCTGGCTTTGAGTCTGGACTTCACAGCTCACAACCAATTAAGTGGCTTTGGGCTCACTACCTATGCCTCATGAGCTGCCACTGCCCCAGCGTGATGCCTGCCGTCCACACACAAGGGCCCTGTTGTTATATGGCAACAAAATGCAGGAAAAACTACACAAGCAAAGGCCTTGAGAAAGGGGGTCAGGTGGCCTTGCTCCTGCTCTGGGATAGGTGAAGACAGGAGCCTGTCACATCTGCTCCTGGACACAGCGGAGGTGGCGTGGCGACGGACCAGGGTGCCCTGGTGGCCCGGCTTTGAGAGCCACCTCCTGTCCTCTGTACTGAGCTGCTCTAGGACCACTCACAGCCCCTCAGGGGTCACTGCAGGTTACCCTGGGGACAGAGCAGATGTGGAGAGGGAACCCAGGTGTCGTTGTTTGCTTGCCTTGTCCCAAGTATCCACTCTGCCAGGTCCTCTGGCCTGGAGGCTATGTTGCTTGGAAAGAACAGGGCAGGGGACAGGGAGCAGAGGGACAGGGGAGGGACCTTAGGGTTTGTCAGGGCAGCAGTGAGCCTCAGAAGGACTCCATGCCAAGAAACAACAGGACCAGACGATTTCACTGAAGTCCCAAAAGCCCATGTGGTCCCTGCGGATCAGTGTAGGCAGCTTCTTAGAGCCATAATCTGCCTGTGCAGTGATCCGGGCCTTTCCCCTCCTGTCCTGCTGCCAGGACCCCAGGACACTGTTATCCTGCATCGACTTCCGATACATCACGGACGCCCTGACCGAGGAGGATGCCCTGGGTGAGGCTTGCAGGGCGGTGGGACCGGAAGCCTTGGGCAGGGAGGCGCACCCGGAGAAGTGATGACAGTTGTTTGTTTATTCATTTGTTTTTTTCAGAAATACTACAGAAAGGTCAAGTTGGTAAAAAAGAAAGAGGTGGGTTGGGAGGAAATTTCCTTCCACTTTTGTTGTCCACTTTTGAGTGCCCCTGCCCTCTGGGGTGCAGGCTGTCCTTCTAGATGCCTTGCACCAAGCAGCTGCACTCTCAGCCAGATGTGTGGGTCTTGGCGAAGAAGCCACCTGGGAAGACCTGGCTGCAGGGTCATTTCAGCCACTGCTCCCAGGAAGCTGGGCTCTAGGGTTGCACTGTGGGGCCCTCAGAGGGTATCCTGGTCACTGTGACACCCCCAGGGGGCTGGGCCAGTGGTGTGTGCATGTGAGAGGCACCCAGCAGAACAGCTGGAGTGTCCATGGGCAGCAGCTTAACTACAGACAACTAATTCCAAAGTTCCTGGAAAGCACAAAATGTTGAATGTTGCTGGACCTGGTGGTACACACCTTTAACCCCAGCACTAAAGAGGCTGAGGCAGGAGGATCACCTCAAGTTTGAGGCCAGCCTGGGCTACATAGTGAGTTCAAGGCTGCCTGAACTGCATAGCAAGACTCTCTCAAACTGCAACCCTCACCGTCACCCCTCAGGAAGGTCAAGTCTTGTATTTTCCAGAAGAGAAAATGCTGACACATGGTTACCCTGCCTACACCACGTCATGCGCCTGGCTCGGGTACCCGGATGACTTGCTGAAGCAGGTGGGCTGTGTGCCTGGGTTTTACAGACAGGCTGAAGGAGGGACAGCACCCTGATTTTCCGTCCATGCTCGCACTGCTACAATCATAGGTCACTTCTGATCCAGATGTGTGGGGTTCCCCCAGTAGGCTCTGGGGACACCAGTGGGCTTCCTGCAGTTTCACTCAGTTCTGAGCGAGGTCTGCCTGGAGTGGGCATCAGACCGTAGGGTGAGGACTCACCTCACAGGACGGCCCCTCTGCAGATGCCAGTCGTGTATGTCCAAGTCACTTGAGTTTCTGAGCCGCTGGCTAGAAAATGGCTCCTATCTATACTCCCTTGAGTTTGATCCTTTGCCAGAGTGGCTCACAGAACTCAGGGAAACATTCACTTATGGTACTGGGTACTGTCAAGGCTACAACTCAGGAAGAGCCACACATAGGCAATTGGAGCCTCTGTTGCCTCTCTCGGCACCGGGTACCCCGACATGTTCACCAGCCCTGGAGCTCTCTGGACCCAGTCTTTATGGAATTTTATGGGGCATCCTTAAGTAGGCAGGTCGATGACATCCTTAACCATTGGAAATCAACCTTCAGTCCTCTCCCCTCTTTAGAAGGCACATGGCAGTCAGCATGGCTCATTTATTATTCTGTCTCATCGTATCGTTTTTATATAGAGTCAAGAGAGAAAGAAACAGACGGAGTCACAGAGGCTGGCTGCTGCCTGCCACTCTTACATCCACTACTCTTACATCTCTGGGTGCCTCAGAAAATGCTCACTTTACAACCAGGGACACAGCCGGGCATGGTGGCATATGCCTGTAATCCCAGCACTTGGGAGGCTGAGGCAGGAGGATTGTTGCGAGTTCAAGGCCAACCTGGACTACATAGCGAGACCCTGTCTCAAAACAAAACAAAAACAAAAAACAGGGACACTCATGCTACATACCCCTTCCAGGAATGTTGTGACAATGAAAGGAATGATTCCCATAGAGATGACGAAGAAAGCCACCCTGCAAGTAGAAAGAGCGATGCTCTGTTGGCCAAGCTGTTTCTCCCCTTGATTTCAACAACACATGGTTGTTTCTCTGGTTTATGCTATGACCATAATGTGTGTGGAACCCAGATTAAACACAGCCGAGGTCCCAGCCAGCCAGGGGAGCAGTGCGTTATGTATACCATGAACACAATGACAGGTCCACCCTTCCCCACAGCTCTGCACAGCGGCCCTGAAGGACGGCTGGACCAGGTAAGTTATCGTGTGATGCCTCGACCTTCCCACTTAGCAGCATGAGGAGGGGAGCCAGGGATTAAATGGCACCAAAAGGCCAGAGACAGTCTGCCACATAGGTTTAATGAGGTCTGATAAAAATACAGTGAATGCTGCTGCCCAGTGCCATCCAACAGAGAGGCAGGATGGTAAAAATATTATGACGTGTCCTCATCCACCATATTCACCGGGTCTGCCACCATATAACTTCTGGCTCTTCCCCAAAGTCAAATGACCGTGAAAGGGAAATGTTTTGAAGTGATTCAGGACACTGAGGCAGCCAGAACAGCACAATACAGACGCCGATGAAGGAGGACTTCCAGAACTGTTTCAGAAAATGGCAAGAACAATGGGATAAGTGTGTTCAAGGCAAGTGGGAGTATTTCAAGGATTCAGAGCAATGTGTCTTTTACTGTAATAAATTTTTAATGTAAACATTTTTTTTTTTTATCACACCTCCTATGTGGTTGACACTGAGTGCACAGCCACGTGATGGTGCCCACACTCAGGCCAGTGACGCTCTCTCTGCTGAGGGCAAAGTCGCGGGGAGCCTATGTAGTGGCCACATCTCAGAGTATGGTTGGACATGAAGCCAGGTTGGGCAGCTCCCTGACACGGCTCACGTGGTGGGAAGAGACCTCAGCAGGGGCCTCCGCTGTCCTTTGCTCTCCTTGGTATGTGACCAGGTCCATTCTGCTCCCGGCCTTGGGCCCCTGAACCCAGGGGACAGAGTACCCTGTGGCCTTCCTCCCTCTGGACTCCTTAAGACAGGCCCTCCACGTGCCAGGCTATCAGATAGAGAGATGGTTTCTAAGTGAGTCTCTCTCCATTCAGGATGCACCCAGCAGCCCTGTCGGCACCGCTGTCCTCTTCAGTCCTGCCTGTGGCCTCTTGGTTGCTCATTCCTTTCCGTTCATTGTCCTAAAGATTTAACCTCCGCCTGGCTCCTCACCTGCAGGCCACAGCGTTTGAGAGTCACTGTCCCGATAGTAGAGCTGCAGTCGGCAGGTTATGGTCAAGGGACTTGGCTCACACTGATTGGGAAAGAACCAGAGGTCGCTGGAAAATGTGGTCTGTGAATTACTGACAGAGACTCACCTCTGCCGAGTCCAAGGACAGAGCTAAACCAGCCGACCAAATGTGCTTCTAGGTTCAAAGTGAAGGTCGGCGCCGACCTCCAGGACGACATGCGCAGATGCCGCCTCCTCAGAGAGATGATCGGACCCGAGAAGACTTTGGTAAATATCTTCTCACGCCACTGAGAAATGGCGACCTGGCAGGAAGTCTTTGTCTGGGCCCAAAATATACCTCATCTCAGGCAAGATCTTAAAAGCTGTGGGAGTTTTAAAATTTTTTGTCAGGTGAAGTATGGCTCTGTGGTCTTGCAGTAGGTGAATGTAAAACAAAACAAAACAAAACACATGGAGTCTAACACTTTTTAGTTTTTTAATTCTGCAGAGTGAGTTAAATAAGATCAGGGTGAGAGGCGGGTCCTTCTTGCTCCTATAGATGAACCTGAGCAAACAGGTCTCCCATTGGCGCCCTGGCATGTCAATCATTACTCTCTCCAGGTAGGTGGGTTTCAGGGAGACACTGCTGATGAAGTATTGAAACTTTGGCTGATATAAATGTAAGGATCAGCTGTTTCCAACCCTGACCCTGTATTTTTGTGAAATGGTTAAGTGTAAAATATTTTCAAAACAGAAAAGCAGGGTGCCGTGGTACACACCTGTAATCCCAACACGCTGGGAGGATGAAGCAGGAAGATTAAAAATTCAAGTCCAACCTGGGCAACTTAGCCACTTAGCAAGACTCTGTCTCAAAATTAAAAAAAAAAAAAAAAGAATTAAAAAGGGCTGAGGAGGGGCTGGGGATGTAGATCAGTGAGTGGCATGGCGCCTGCCTGGCAAGCGCAAGGTCCTGAGTTCAATTCCCAGTTCCCCCCCTCCAAAAAAAAGGGCTGAGGATATAGCTCCATGCCAAGGCCTCAGGTTCAGTCCCCAGTGCTGAAAAACAAAAAGTTGCTTTAGCGGCTCCTTCATAAATTAAAATTCAAGTTTGGAGTCTTGACGTAGGACTAAAGTCCCATTATTTATACATGAGTTAATGCTGCTTTTGTTTCATGAGGTCATTCTCTTCCAAATGATGATAAAGCTTGGTCCTGAGTGCCCCATCCTGGGGTTCTCAGAGTCCTGGGAGGGAGCTCTTACCATTTAGCACTCTCCCTAGCTTCTCGTCTCATCTGCCCTCTCAGGCGTCGTGCGGTCGATGATAGAGGGGATGGGAGGCCCCCTCTCAGGCTTTTGGGCCAGGTGGCAGCAGGCGGAGAGCCAGGGCATGCAGGCTCAAAACCTGGGCTCGAACTCTCTACTGGTCTGACTGAGTGTTCTTGAGCAAGTTGCTTCCCTGCGTGTCTCTTTTCTTATCTGCGAAATGGATGAATATGGCTTTCCTCGTGGAGTTCTTGTAAGCATTAAATGGAACAAAACCCATCTGGCGCCTAGGGGAGCAGGGGCTTCATTAATGGTAGCTGTTTATTAATGTGCCAGACACATGGTGAGCCCAACTCAGTGTTAACTGCGTGTGACTCGGTGTGTGATAAAATGGTCCCAACAAACAGAGCTAACGCCGCAAGACACGTGTGTCTGGGGAGCCACTTTCATTAGGGCTGCTGGCTGGGCGTCAGGAGAGTCAGCCGGGGGCTGCCCTCACTGGGAAGGGGCTCTCCCTGCAGATGATGGATGCCAACCAGTGCTGGGACGTGCCCGAGGCGGTGGAGTGGATGTCGAAGCTGGCTGAGTTCAAGCCGCTGTGGATTGAGGAGCCCACGTCTCCTGACGACATCCTGGGGCATGCTGCCATTTCCAAGGTAGGAAGGCCGCTGCCTGTCCATCCAGGCCATTGACTTTGGGTTTAGTTTTCCAGATTGCTCTCGACAGACCCTAGTGTTTCTTCGCTTGCTCCCTTTCACATTTCCTGATGATGCAGCTGAAGTCTTTGTAATGTGTGACAGGTAAGGGGCCGCAGACCTGAGGTCCTTTGTCCACTGACTGCCTGTTGTAGATGAAGTGAGTCACTGAAAGTTGCAAGGCTACTAGACTCTAGTTTAACAGACATGGTTCCCGTGCTTTTAAGTATAGAAATGTGACTGATATTTGAATATAGATGGTCTCTGACTCACGATGGTTAGACGTAGAATTTTTCTACTTTATGATGGTACCATGGTGATATGCATTCGGTAGAAAGCATACTTCATATTTTGAATGTGGCTTTTTCTCAGGCTAGCAGTATGCAGAACAATACTCTCTTGCCATGCTGGACAGCAGCAGCTGCCAGTCAGCAACAAGATCTCCGGGAACAACCAAGACTTAGTCTCGCAGGGTGCCGTGTGGCTCAGCTGTGATTTTGGTAGATTAGGTGTTAAATGCATTCTCTGCTCATGATCTTATCAATTTAGGGGTTTATCAGGACATAACTCCATTGTAAATTGAGGCGGCTGTACTTACCCAGAATGAAACTAGAAGTGTAGATTCCTCTGGATGACTCCAAAGAAGGTTTGCTTAGCCATTGGCAGAGCCAGGCTTTCCAGAGATAAAACTATCTATTTCCCACAAGCCCTTGGGAATTCATACTAACTGGAGTTAGCCTCCCTCCCTTTTGGGTTGCAGAAGAACCTGACATGTCAGAATACCTGAGGAACCTCTCACTAGGAGGGGAGGCTCCTATTGCTTGGGCTTACAGCCCTGATCTATAAAGCCATGATATCAACTGGTTAATTTGTAATGTGTACAAGACCATAACTCCTAGGGTTTTGACCCTCAGCCCAGAGCAAGCTCTGTAAGAAGTCACGTTAGCCAAAGACTGCGGGATGATTGTACAATCAGGGCAGGGGCTGGTTATGGCCCAGCGTGGCGATTCCTGAGTTCAGATCCACCTGCTTCTGCCCATGGAGATGCTGTGTTAGGCCTCGTCACTCCCTAGGCGCAGGTCCAGCCAGCACTTCTGCCGCCCCTTTTGTGTCTATGAACCTTTTCCCTGTTAGGATGTGAGGTCGGAGGCTCAAAGGCCTGTCCTCCAGCTCTCTCAGCAAATCAGCACAGGACTGACCATAGGTCAGACATGCTCCAGAAGCCTCTGCTTCAGTAATGCCCTCCTCACCCCACTTAGAGCCTCTCTGGGAAGGAAAAACTGAGATACATAGAACAGAGACAGATGGGAACATGAGCTGGGCCACCAAGTGCTGAGTGCAGCAGAAGAAAGCTCATGGTGGAGGGGGACTTGTGGGCAGGGGCAGTGGAAGGTGGCCTCATGGCCTGGGGGTGGGGACCTGAGCTGACTGTAAGGAACACCCTGCTGCAGATGAGGGAACACAGAGCCATGGGACAACCATAGCCACCTTTACTGAAATAGAAGCTGGGGGCAGGGGTGGCACACACCGGTAATCCCAGCATGCAGGAGGCTGAGGCAGGAGGATCATCTCAAATTGAGGCTACATAGTGAGTTCAAGGTCACTCTGAAAAAGAAAAGCCAGACCTTCCAAGGAATCAGTGCAAAGTGGGTGTCTCTGGGTGAGAGAGGTCATAGGTCAACAAGACTCCTCCCCTGGGCCTGCTCACCTTTGCTCCTTAGGGTTCCTGGGGGTAACAGCACCCTGCAGAAGGCCTCTCCAGGCACTGAGCCAACCTCTGCCCATCTGGAGAGTCGTCTTGGTTTTGCTTGCATGGGGGAAGCTCTGAGGAAGGGACAGATGAGCCAAGGCAGACGCAGCTGCAGGGACAGCGGTCTACGCGGGGCAGTGGGAACAGGGCAGTGCAGGGCACATGAGGGGAAGGCGCCATAGGGGCTCAGAGGATGCTGCCCAAGAGAGGCGGCCACTGCAGGTCTCCGGAAGAGAGGACGTTGGTGATGCTGTTGACCAGTGCGTTGACATGGGGGCTGCAGAAGGTGAAGAGTGAACACAGGAAACTGAGGCAGAGGTGGGGCCGGGAGGCTGCTGCTGTCACCTGGGGAGAGGAAGGTCAAGGAGGAAACTTGGTATCCAGTGAGTGCCAGAAACACTGTCTTAATCAAATAGCCTTTACGCCCCTCTCCTCCTCAGTTTCTCCTTTTTCTCTCTTGAGACAAAGAACCAAGTATCCTTACTTAGAAATTTCAGGAAGCATAAAATACTAGTGTGAGAAGGTGCATTTGAGACCAACTGCTGAAACAGAGACTTTCTGCAGTCAGGAAAGCCAGGCCCTGGGTGGCTCGTGCATGCCATGTCCATGTCCACACATCCCGCCAGCGGCAAGACACAGATCTGAGTCAGAGACACCCGGCCCTCAGTTATTTCATTGAGAAGTTGGCATAAGCTACTGACCCAGAAGTCTCCTCTGGCTCTGGCACTGGCCTAGAGGACAAACCCCAGGTGCGCACTTTCTAGCTCTGTGACCTGACCAGGGAGGTGTTCTTAGGCTGTGCTCCCATTTCCCCATCTGTAAAACAGAGATGCTGATGGCTCCTCTCCTGCCAGGGTGTGACCAGGAATCACACACGAGTGTTTCACGCAGCGCCTGACAGGCAGCGAGGGCTCCAAGTGTGTCCCTGGGAAACGGAAGGAAAACCAGGCAGGCACCAAAGAAGCCTGAGGTGGGCAACTGTGGGGTCACAGCCAGTGGAGGCCAAGGGGGACGGCCAGGAGCCCAGATGGCAGATGAGGGATGTGGCTTTCCAGGGCTACGCAAGAGGACCAAGTCCAGGTGAAAGTTCCAGCACCTCACTGGATCTGTTGCCCACAGAGTGGCAAGGGAGAGGGTTTTAGAAGTGACAGAGGATGAGAGGGTTCGAGAATAATAGATGAAGGGGTCATCAGGGACACAAGGGTACACAGGGAGTGGTGACCTACAAGAAGCAGTAAGCAGAGGTTGATCATGCGTCCCTGACGAGCCACCAAGCGGCCTACTGTGCACTGCGCAAGTGCCTCACTGTGCACTGCGCAGGCGCCTGAGCGGGCAGGTCAGCTCTGCGCGAGGAAGCGGAGTCACCGTGAGGGTGCAGCCGATGGCAGCGTATGCAGCACTGGCCTTGCCCTCTTCCCTGGGCCTCCTGCCTGCCTTTGACTGTCGCGCCAAAGCAGCAGAGACCTTCCTGTCACAGCTATTAACACTTTTAAACACGAGGAGCTGTTGTTCAGAACCTAGGAAAATAACAGCAGGCTGCCTTCTCTCCTAGGCGCTGGTCCCTTTAGGAATTGGCGTGGCCACAGGAGAACAGGTGAGTGACGTGTCCACGGTACCGCCACACACCAACCACTGATGGACACAGTTGTACATGAGGCTCTGTCGCCAGTTACATTTTGAGCTAGGAAGTTTTTACCATCTTAGAACTCGGTAGTACATTAATGTGAAGTCAGAGTCAAAAGTTGATGGCTTTTTCTATAATTTCTATAGCTCAGGTGGTTTTTTTCAAAACGTCTAGTCAAAATCCACAAGGCAGCAATTTAAAGGTATTGCAAGGGCACACAACAGCATGAGAAAGCCAGCTTCTAAACTGGGTCAACAGGATGGCGTTTGCTCTCCGTGCTTGTAAACGGAGCGCCAGTGCCTGCCAAACCCCGCTGCAGTCAGCCCACTGGCGGAGCAGAGCAGCCCGAGAACAGATTCTGTTTTCCCAGCAAAAGGAACAATACGCTCTGCTGCGGTTCTGTTTTGTCAACGCAACACTTGCTCATTGCTGTCACCATGTTTCATCTCGGTGCTCTGTGTCACCTTCCACTTGCTGGGGCGTATGACAGTTACTCCTTAATGCATAGCGAGCTGGTGTGATCTGTCCCTGACTCACCGTCACATTTGCAGATCTGTAAGGAAGTGAGTGCAGGTCCCTGCACTGTCGGGTGCCTCCTGCTCAGTGAGAACAAAGGAGAAAGACGGCCTGGGTTCCCCGAGGCCACCGATGAGTAACAGCGTGGAATCGCTGCACTGCCAGGCTTAGGGATCCTGAAGGCCAGCGCTGACTCTTCTGTTGGTGTTGTTTTCAATTCTATTTCCAGTGTCACAACAGAGTGATATTTAAGCAGCTCCTACAGGCGAACGCCCTGCAGTTTCTCCAGATTGACAGCTGCAGACTGGGAAGCGTCAATGAGAACCTCTCAGTGTTACTGATGGCCAAAAAATTTGGAAGTAAGGGCATGGCCTCCTCTGTGTCCCCTCCCATCAGATTCCTGGGGTCCCCCACTTCCTGTGGTCTTGGCCACTCGAGTCTGTAGCCTGCCGTGCTGATTTTTTCTCTCATTTTGCTCTCATGAAGGAGTCTAATGATTTTCATGATGGGATTCTGTTCCTAAATATTCATGATGTAATCACCTGTGGGCACTAATGAACCATAGGGCTGTGTTCCCCACCTCTTCCTGCACTGCTTTCGGCATCCAGGAGCAATGTCTTCCTTCTAGTTCCTGTGTGCCCTCATGCTGGCGGAGTTGGCCTCTGTGAGCTGGTGCAGCACTTGATTATATTTGACTACATATCAGTCTCTGCGAGCCTTCAAAACAGGTCAGTACGCGTTAACTACTCCCTGATTTGGTAGCATCCCTCAGCCCGGGCCAGCTCCGAAAGTCCTGCTTTCATGATCAGACACCCAGAACACTGAGCACTGCCACAAGGGCCTACATGGCTCTAAGAAAGCCAGCTGCACGTTGAACAGCATGACAACGTCTGCTTTCTGTTGTATAGACGTGTTGCTTTTGCTTTTTCTCCTCCCCATGGGCAGTAAGAACAGAGGCCCACCGAAGCAGTCACTGTTTCTTCCAGAAGGCTGGGGTCTTGGGAGCTGACTCACTTGCTCAGTACATTGGGGTGGATTCGCACCCAGAACTCCTCCCTCGATTGGCTCTATTTTGTGCCTTCCTGAAGCCCTGGTTTCTCACATGTACATTCTCCATTGCATCTCCTCTTCCTGATGCTAGTCTTCCACCACTTGACACATCTTTATTTAGTTCCATCTTCTCAGCGTTCCCATGGGACAGTCCCATTGGGACAGTCTTCCTTCCGGTCCTTTGCATGTGTGGCTTTGCTTATCACACTTGCTTTCTTCTTCATCTTGTTTTGTTTTTGGAGATGGTCTCACTATATAGTCCAGGCTGGCCTTGAACTCACTATGTAGCCCAGGCTGGCCTCGCACACACAGGGATCCTCCTTCCTCAGCTGGGATTACAGGCCTGTGCCACCACACAGGGCTTATTATGCCTTGTCTCCTGGAATTAAAAATGTCGCAGAAAGCTCACTACAGATGTACAGCAAGAGCCAGGCATGCACGGGAAAGGTAGATACCAGATTCAGGCCTGAGAGAGAGATGGGCTCTGTCAGGGCGCCCGGAGGATTAGTTGTAGTGGTTTTTCCTTCAGCTGGTAGTGAGGAGACCCATGCTGCCTTTGACCCTGCCCGGATGATGTTATACTCTAAGTCAGATTGGAAAGAAGGAAACCCGGGCCTCCTCAGACCTGGAGCTGCCACAGGCTGATCTCATGTGAGTCTAAACCCGTGTGCACATCTGGAAGATGCAGGTTGGGCCTAGATCATTTTTCTCTTCTCTCCCAGTGAATACTGACTCTAGAATGAAGAAAAGCCTTAGGTCATTCTGCTCTTGCCCCGCAGTTCCTGCCTTCAGGATTAGTGATTCTGACCAACCATGAAAAGCCCTGCAGATTTTGAGGGTGGGAAAGAGGGTCACGCCTGCATGCACCGATGTCCCTGGTGCAACACCCCAAGCCCTAGTGCCTCAGTGGGGCTTGCTGCTCCCGAAGGCCTCCCTGCAGGTAAAATGGCCTCCCGAGACTAACCCTGTGTGCTGTCACATCAGCCCCCTGCTTTGTCATCTTCTGCGTGGGACACATTTCCTGCCCTTCTTTCAAGGCCCAACTGTGCTCTCCCCTGGGGCTGGGTCTTCTGCACCATCCTTCACAGGCGACACCGCAGCCAGTGGCTCAGCGCCTGTGCCCACAGAAACCACGCAACTCACTCACAGCTTCTGTGCAAGCCCAGCACCGGGGCAGCGGCGAAGCCCGCCTGTCACCTGTGCACCTGGGAGGAACCTCAGGGGGCGACAGTCTCATCTCACTTCTGGCCAGGCACCGGGATGACCCAACATCCCCGGAGTCTGACTTGGTGCCTCTGGGGGAACCAAAGACCTTGAGTTGCAAGGGACTTCACAGTTCACTTCACCTCAGCCCTGCACTGCTTTCCAGATGAGCAGCACCCAAGGCGGAGGTCAAGGGCATCTCATGGAAACGCAGGGAACCATGCACGCTCCCCTCCTGCTTCAGTGCTTAGCAGCTCGCGAATTACTCGGCTGCGGGCGCTGTTGCCTCAATCCGGTTCCCTCCCCCTAGGATGTGTGAATACGTGGACCACCTACACGAGCACTTCAAGTACCCTGTGCACATCAAGCAGGCTTCCTACATGCCTCCGAAGGTGAGCCTGGCCCGCCACACCTCAGACACACCTGCCCCTTTTATACAATCAGGAACATGTGCTACCCATGGCTTTGTTCCAGCTGGTAATGAGCACTGCTCAATTTATTATTTTCGCCAGGATGCGGGCTACTCGACAGAAATGAAGGAGGAGTCTGTAAAGAAACACCAGTACCCAGATGGAGAAGTCTGGAAGAAACTCCTTGCTGCTCAAGAAAACCAAGCATTCAGCCCTACTACCTCTTAAGTAGTACTACTACCACCTTTTCTTCATTAAAATTTGGCTAGTTTTATAAAAATAGAAGAAAAAAAATCTCATCCTACCAATCAAGTTCAGCTGAAAGTCCTATTAACCTCAGGAATCAGCTTCATCATCGATTCTTTTAATAAATCAATACATATTCTGTTTAACCCCTCCACAAACTTAGACTCACTTAGTTCAAAGTCCAAGAAGATATTCTCACAAGATTTCTACCAAGGGCTGGTTCCTGGACATTAAATTACTTGGAAAATCAGCAACACGTTGTACAATTTGTTAGAGCAATTCCTTGTTCTGTTTAACACTTCTCATAAATGACAATAAAAATAGCTCTGGAACACCTTGGGGAGCTAGTGTTTGCAACAAAGGGAAAAAGGCTACTAATGAGCCCTGAAGTGATTTAGCATCCCTTTTCTTAACCAGTCTAAGCCTATGAGAGAATTCGCACCACACCGGAACTAATGGTATTTATAACCCTTAAAAACCTCTACCTAAATGCTCATTATGTTTAATGATAAAATGCTGCTAGAATGAGATGAATCGTGGAAAAATAGGGTGAAATAAGGCACTGTGGGCACTCGCAACACATTCGCTCACGTTCTCCACAGCAGCCGAACGGGAGCACAGTGCGGTCCTTAGGAGCATTCAGGTGAGCGTTTCAGGCAGGTACCGAGCAGATAAACGGCAACAGAGGAAAAACACATGGACAAATGCAAACTACTCCTTTATTACAGGAATGTATAAAACAAGTTAACTACAAATGTTCACAAGCAAACTACACATTCTACTTTTTTTTTTTTTTTTTTTTTTGTGGTGCTGGGGATTGAACCCAGGGCCTTATGCAGGCAAGGCAAGAGCCCCTCCATGGAGCCACATTCCCAACCATCTATTCTGACTGGTGTCAGTTCAAATCTGAGGGAAGAGCTTCTCTATGTAATCAATGACATTCACCAGCTTCATTATGTACAACTGAAATGCACACACTCGTTTTTGCTAATATAGAAACTTTCACTGTTGTTACTTTATTCATACTCTTAGCATTTCGTATACTTTTATTACTGAAGTTAAGATCTTTTATTACTAAAACAACAGCATCTTTTATCTGCCAGTGACAGTATCTTCAAAAGTTAAGGAATAATAACTGATAGGTCACTGACAGTTTTTGATCTACTTCCTTTTTTCTTTAGAAACAAAAGCACCCAGACTCAAGCTGTAAACAGGGATACTTCCTTCCAATAGCACCGTGGAAAGCGCTCTAAACAGCCATTTCCATCTTAATGGCGGGATGCGGATTGTACCCTTCCAGCTGGAAGTCTTCAGCTGTGAAGTCATCAATTGTCTCAACTTTTCGAAGGATTTTGAGCTTTGGGAAAGGTCTTGGTTCTCGCTGAAGCTAAAAACAAAACCATTATTCTGCCATGTTAGTGTAACCTGCTTTAATTCTGTTCCCTGCATCCCTGCATGAAACAAGCAGAGTATTTTATGAACCAAGTAGTACCTTGTCCCTGGTTACCCACGATTGGGGGGGAGGTGTGTCCACCTTGTCTTCCCGCACAGATAAGAGTGAAGGGTATTTGTGACATTACATGGCATCAGGAGTCTGGTGGCTCATCAGGCCTAAGTTCTTTCTTTTTGAGACAGGGTCTTGCTATACAGTTCAGGCTGGCCTCAAACTTGCAGCAATCCTCCTGCCTCAGCCTCCCAAGTACTGGGATTGCAGGCATGTGCCACTATGCCCAGCTTTTTTGAGACTTCTTGCTCTGTAGTCCATACCCACCTTGAACCCACAATCCTCCTGCTTCAGCCTCCCAAGTGCTGGGATTACAGGCGTGGATCACTACACCTGGCTCCGGCTTACATTTTTATATAGTAACTCCTGGTAAATTTATTAAAGACTGGGATATAGTCATTTTCCTTTTCTGCTTGTAACTCACCGTAGCATTACAGTATGGTCTTCTAAATTTCACAATCCCTGGCCCAACTGTCCCTGGCAGAAAGAACAAAGGATGGCCACTGTTAACAATTCCCAGAAAGGGATGTGAGCCAGTATTTGTGGGATGAGCACACACAACCAGCGAGGATGCGGACCCGGGTCAGCGCCTCACGTCATGGTGGCCAACACGACAGGAAGGGACAGGCAGAGCAGCAGCCAAACAAGCCTGCAGCAGGTCTACTCAAGAGAGGCCAAGCTCTCAAAAGGCGTCACTCACAGGTCTAATCTGGAAGGGGCGTGAAGGTTTTGGTGCTTAATTTTTTTTCTTGGGGCTCGAAGCACAGCTTCTCCTATTTTTCCTGCCATTTCAAATCATCATGTGTTGTAAGGGTTTGGACAGACAGGCTGCTGAAATTCTATCAGCATAAAATTAAGGGAAAATATTTGCATTTCGTTTCTCCTTCAAGTAAAAATATAAGTTAAAATGCCAACGCAGGGAAGGTCCCAAGCCCCTGGCCTGAAAGTACCCTTTCTTTCTGGTACTGGTGCTTAGTACCTTACAGCACCTGTCATGTTAAGTGCCGGTGGCTGCTGAGGCAGGTGTTCACTTTGTCCCTGCCCAGCTGCCCTCCATCCTTCCCTAAATGGAAGCCCTGCAGTTGAGATGTCATCTTGATCTTGCACGCAGAGTGACTGTGACATAAGAGATGTTGCCCAAGTCAACCTTTTAACCAACAGAAGGTACCAAGCTCAAAAAAAGAGAACAGATCTAATCCTCACCTGAGTTTTCAGCGGCTCAATGTGATTCAGGTAAATATGTGCGTCTCCCAAAGTGTGTACGAAGTCACCTGGCTAAATAAACAGCATGGGAGATGGAATAGATATATTAGTTTCAATTCCTTTTTTTTTTTTTGACACAGGGTCTCACTATGCAGTTCAAGCTGGCCTTGAACTCACTATGGAGCCCAGGCTGGCCTTGAACTCACTGTTCTCCCGCCTCTGCCTCCCAGGTGCTGGGATTACAGGTGTGCACCATCACACTCAGCTTTAGTTTTGGTTCCTTTAAAACACATCATATAGTGTATAAAACACCCCAAAACTTTTCAAAAAACAAAAAAAGATTTAACCAGTGTAGCTTTGGAGCAAAGTATACTAAGAAGGCTCATGGCACAAGTAGCCATGGCCACCCTCTCCACGCTGCACACAGCCCACCTGTAAGCCCGTGACATGCGCGATCATGTAGGTGAGCAGGGCGTAGCTGGCGATGTTGAAGGGCACACCCAGGCCCATGTCCCCTGACCGCTGGTATAGCTGGCAGGACAGCTCCCCATTCACCACGTAGAACTGGCAGAGGGCGTGGCAGGGAGGCAGCGCCATCAGAGGGAGATCTGAGGAGGCAGCGGGGCAGGGTGATGAAAGTGCAGCTGTGAGCAAGGCCAACGGGATCAAGACAAGCTACCCACGAGGCAGGGACGATGCAAGAGGTGCCAGCTGCAGCAATGCCCACGACCCACATCCTCCATCATGTCAGACCTCTCCCCATCCCGCAGCAATGTCCCAGAACTGACAGTGACCTGTCATCAGCTTTGAGCCTAAGACTTCCTCGGATGTACAGGGACAGCCAAAGTGATGCTCCTCCATCAGAGCTGAAATTAAGTATTTGTGCTACCTCTGGCACCAAATATAGGAGGAATTGTTTCATTCACAGAAACTGGCATCCCAGGCACACTCCTATGTTAACATCTCTATTACAGATGCAAATTTCCCACTCTGGGTACTTACTATCCTGTTATGACCTGTGTCTAGTTGTCACCCCAAAGCCTCATGCAGTCATAGGTGGGGCTTTTTCAGAGGTGGCTGGATCTAGAACGTGTGACGCTGGGATTGATTCAAGGTGCAATGCTAGGATCAAGGGCACAAGGACTGAGGGTGTGAGTGCTACCTGCCCTAAGTAGCCTGGATAAGATATAAGGACAGAAAGAGCTGTGGTCGTCCCTTGTTGCTTTGCTACCTTCTGCCCATCATGAACTGTTTCTCCTCTGCGATGCCCGTCTGCCAAACCACCCTGCCTTGGAGCCAGCCAATTATGGACTGAAACCTCTACACACTGTGAGCTACATAAAATTTTCCCCTTTAACTTTGGGTGTCGGGTATTTTGTCTCAGTAACAAGAAAACTAATTAAGACACTACCCCTGGTAGGGTTTTATTTTTACAATATAGTTAAGAATGAGCTGGGAGGGCCAGTGATATAGCTCAGCAGCATAAGTGCCTGCCTGGCAAGCACGAGGTCCTGAGTTTGACTCCTGATACTTGCATATTAAAAAAAAAAAAAAGGGCCGGTGAGATGGCTCAGTGGCTTAAGCGCCTGCCCGGCAAGCGCGAGGGCCCGAGTTCAACTCCCAGAACCCACATACAAAAAAGGGGCCGGTGATATCGCTCAGCGGCACGGGCGCCTCCTGGCGCGTGAGGTCCTGAGGTCGACCCCCCGGTACCCACAAAAAAAAAAAAAAAAAAAAAGAATGAGCTGGGTATGGTGGTCCATGCCTGTGATCCCAGCACTGAGGGAGACTGAGACAGAAGGATCCCAAGTTCAAGCCCAGCCTAGACAACTTAGCAAAGATGTAGCTAAAAAATAAAAAGAGCTGAGGATGTAGCTCAGTGGTAGAGACCCCTTGGGTTCGATCTCTAATACCACCAGAAAAGAAAGAAAAAGAATGTCAATAATAAATAGGCAGAGATGACTTGAAACTTGATCTGCCCAAATTAAAATGCTGAATCTTTTTGAGATAGGATCTCGCTAAGTAGTCCAGGCCGGCCGTGAACTTACCATGTATCCCAGGCTAGCTTCAAACTCACAGTGATCCTCCTGCCTCAGCTTCCCGAGTGGTGGGATTACAGGAGTGCACCACTATGCCTGGCTTAAAATGTTAATCTGTGGGTGTTTTTCCCTAGGCAATTTAATGAGTATAAACGCACAAATTGGGATCACCTGGATCCAAACCCATAGTCTGAGAGCGAAAAAGAAGCCAAGTGTGACAGATGTAGGTCACACGATGACCGTATGGCTGGGGCCCTCCTCAGGGGTGGCCTCCCTGCGATGCCCGGGCAGCCCAACTGCACACTGCTTCCCTTGTGCTGACCACTAACCGCTAACCGCGTGGAGGGGATGCGCCCCACCTTTCGGGTTCCAGGCACACATGATGATTCTTCTGTCATTCGGGTTGGTTTTAATGGTGTCGATCACTTTCTGTAGCTGGTCGACTCCTTGACCTGAGTAATCTGCAGGATTGATGGAGAGGACATGTACACACACAAAGCACGGCATCTCGTGACAAGGTCCCAAGGCCACTCAGCGTCCTTTCCTTTTTTTTTTTCAACTTCCTATGAATGTGTAATTACTCCAAAATAATGAAATTTTTTCCCAACACTAGGGATGGAATCTAGGGCCTTGCACATGCTAGGCAAGTGATTTACCACTGAGCTAAGTTTCTGGACGTTTAAAAACAAAGATGTGGGCCGGTGAGATGGCTCAGCGGCGTAAGCGCCTGCCTTGCAAGCGCAAGGGCCCGAGTTCGACTCCCGGATCCCACATATGAAAAAGGGGCCGGTGATATCGCTCAGCGGCACGGGTGCCTGTTGGTGCGCGAGGTCCTGAGGTCGACCCCCCGGTACCCACAAAAAAAAAACAAAGATGTCAGACTCCCCTGCTGGAATCCAACAGTGAGCATTCAGACAGCTCTAAACTAATGCCATCATTTTCCTGTTAAGCAACAAGAAATAACTGACTGCTAGGCGGGATGCAAGGCATCACGGGCCAGGGGAGCAGCCATGTCCTCAGAAGAGGCCCTAGGACAGCGAATGCAGACAACCTACAGACCGTTTACCTGCAGAAAGCCTGGTCCACACTGCTGTTTCTGCGGGGTGGGGATGAACCCAGAGCTTTAGCGCTGAGCCACATCCACAGCCCTGTCTTATTTTGAAACAGGGTTTCCCTAAGTTGTTGTTTCCCAGGCTGGGCCTGAACTGGTGATCCTCCTGCCTCAGCCTCCTAGAGTGCTGGGATTATAGGCATGCACTATCATGCCTGACTTATACTGCACTGTTTTTATTGTAGTAAAGTACACATAACATTAAATGTATGATAACCATTTTTAAGTATGCAATTCAGCAGCATTAATTGCACATTCATCTTGTGCAACCATCACACTATCCATTTCCAGAATTTTCATCATCCCAAAGTACAACTGTACATGCACTTAAACCCAAATTTCCCATTCCCTCTTCCCCCCAGCCTCTGGCTACCCCCATTCAACTTTGTGCCTCTACAAATTTGCCCATTCCTGGTCTACATAGCATTTTAAAATCTTGATTCTGGTAGGCTGAGGCAGAAGGATGACAAGTTCTAGCCCAGCCTGGGCATCTTAGCAAGACCCTGGGTCAAAATAAAAAACAACAAAGAATGGTTGAAGGTGAGAAGCTCTAGCTTCAATCACTGGTACGGGGGGAGGGTTCTTCAAGTTGCCAACATTAAAAAGATGTCCTGGCTGCACATCGCTGCGATCTTAGGCTTTTACTAAAAGATTCAGGCAGCACCAGCACCGGTCCCTCCAGTGGAATGAGCTGTGCTGTGACACTGTCCCCTTTAGAGGAGACACACAATGTCCAGGTTGCTGGTCCCAGCCCCACCAATAAATCGTTACTTTGTGTACACACACTGAGGTGGCATCTGCTTAAGGACTGGTGAGACAAGAGCCAAAGAGTGGGGCTGGGCTCTGTGACTCAGTGGTGCCACCAACAGCATAGGGAAAGGTGGATGTCCCACAGGGGGCTATTCCTTCCAATATTCCAGCACAGCAGGGAGAGGGTGACCAGCAGCACTCTAGTGCCACCTACACTGTGCTAATGGTCCAGCCTTGCTTTTTTGTTTTGTTTTGTTGAGACACAGTCTTGCTATGTATTCAGGCTGACGCTTGAACTCACTATGTAGCCCAGGATGGCCTCACACTTGAACTTGTAGTGATCCTCCTGCCTCAGCCTCCAGGGTACTGGGACAACAGGTGTGTACCATCATGCCCTGCTGGCCCAGCCTTGAGAAGGTAGAGCAAAGCCACCATAAGACACAGCTGGGTGGCTTCTCCCACAGACCTATATCCTCCAACACAGACACAAAGCCTACAGCTATCTGCCAATGACACAGTTAGAAGCTCCAAGCTCCCCAATGTCAAAGTTCTCCATCAGCTCCAGGGACTTATTAGCCCCGACTTTGCCCCCCACAGATGGATCGAACTCAGGCTAGGAAGGGTACTTGGAGCATTGGGGACCTGGCTGTCTCCTCACCTGAGTCCATATCTTTGTAGTCGGCCCCGAAATGCCTCCACTGGAAGCCATACACAGGGCCCAGGTCCCCTTCCTGGCGGCTAGAAAACCCCAGGCTGTCCAGGAAGTCTCGGGACCCATTGGCATCCCAGATCTTCACTCCCTTGGATGACAGTTCTTTGGCATTTGTAGATCCCTGGAAGAAATGGGAGTATAGTGGAAACTGAGTTAAATTTTTTCCTTTTGCCATACTGGGTTTTGAACCTAGGACCTTTGCACTAAGTTATATCTCAGCCCTTTTTATTTCTTATTTTAAGACAGTCTTAATTGCTTAGGCTAGCCTTGAACTTAGGATCCTCCTGCCTCAGCCTTGGAGAGTGCTGGGATTACAGGCGTGTGCCACCACAGCCAACTGAATTAACTCTGAGCCATTTGGGTCAAGGTCTCCCAGAGCCTCTGCTGACTTGGGCCTCCCACCCAAATGACACGCTGGAGCATGGGGACTTGACACTGTCCATGTGGAGGAGTCTGTCCTGTCTGTAAGCAGACTGGCTCCAGCCCAAACTTCTAGGGCCCTAGAGGACCATCTAAACCTTCTTTGGAATCACCTCTCAAATCCATTCTTCTATTCCCTTCAACTACATGTCTGAAACACCTCCAAATCCTTCCAGTATTTCCACCTCACCTGGCAGTTTTGAGGGTTTTCTTTCTTTTTTTTTGAGACAGGGTCTTGCTACGTAACTCAGGGTAGCCTTGAACTCACTTTGTAGCCCAGGCTGGCCTCGAACTCATGGCGATACTTCTGCCTCAGCCTCCCGTGTGCTGGGATTATAGGCATGTGCCACCAAGCCCAGCTTTCTTTCTTTTTTTTGAAAGAGGGTCTCACCATGTAGTCCAGGCTGGCCTTGAACGTGCAGCAATCCTCTTACTTCAGCCTGAGTGCTGACATTACAGGCATGCACCAGCCTGCCCAGGTCAGTTCTACATTTCTTAAACATGTTCTGCGTCTAAGTGTGCTACTCCGAAATGGAATTTCCTGCCTCACATGCAATCCGTTCATATACCTGGCATACAGGATAATTTATTGATCAGAACCAATAAGCATTTGCTTTTCTGATAAATATTACAGTCACACTGGGCTAAGTGTGGACACTATTTCACTCTTCTATGTGCCATTATAAAGTTCCACTTACCCACAATCTATACTTACAGTTGTTTTACTGCTAAGTACAATGCCTTGTGTTTATTTCCCTTCCACTTCATCCCATTAGATTTGGCCTGTGACGTTCTGACCCGTCCCCAGACAGGCATCTAGGACAAGGAGGGACCCCCTCTGCCCACGAGGCCACTGGGTACGATGTGCTGAGGAATAACCAGCAAGGCTTGGCACATAAACCTAGGCCTCACCTGGTCCTTCTGCCGCCCCCTCCTCTCACCTGCTGCCCCCTGCCCCAGCCTCCTCCATGAAGAAGCACAGGCCAGGTGTCTGCCATGTGCAGGGACAGACAATGCCAGCTAAGGCCTGGGGCTGCGTAGGCACCAGCTACTGCATGGCCCAACTCCGCCTCCCCACCGATCCCTGGCTGCCGGGCAGGTAGGTATCTTGCCAGCTCCTGCTTTTGGTCACCTGCTAAGGACTTCTGAGAACCTGAACTCAAGCTGAAGTTAAAACAGGGAAGTGTTTTATTCCTTAGCATCTTGCATCCTCCCTTTCTACTGTTTCGTCCCCAATTTTTCAGTTCCAACAAGTCATCTCTCAGTCTTTTGCATTCTGTTTTAAAAGCCCCGTTTCCATCTACCCAGACTACGCTCTTGTCTTAATGATGCCCACTTCTGGTCAAACTTGGGCAAAGGCCCTGGGTTTACTCCCCAGCACCACCAAAATAATAAAAAGAATATCCTCTTCTCAAATTCCCAGTGAAGATCCTGGGCCAGGCACTCCATGCCAGTTAAGAGGCCAACATAAAATAGTACTGGGGAAGACGGAAGCTCTAAATCCTAGCCCTTTCTAAAACGGGATCAGAGGTCTTGGGTCTGGTTTGAACCACTCCAAATGCTCTGCATCAGGGATCCAACTTCTATCTTGCATGGCCTGGGACACAGCCTGTCTCTTCGGGTACCCTTGGCCAGCACTGGACAGAACCCCCTGCTCCTGGACCAGGACGTGGAGCTGGGAGGAGCCTGCCCACATGGCACTTACGGAACATTTTATTTGCCCCTCCTCATGGGGAAGGGCAAGGCTGGCATTACATATAGGATATTTCCCTGTGGAGAAAACACAGGGCCTGGGGGAAGAATCCGTCTGACAGGGAGGTCCAGAAAAGCTGAGCGGGCAGGGTGGCGCACGCCGGTAATCCCAGCACTTGGGGGGCTGAGGCAGGAGGACGAGTTTGAGACCAGCCTGGGCTACACAGTGAGTTCAATACCAGCCTAAACAACATATAGCAAGACTGTCTCAAAAAGAAAAGAAAAGAAAAGAAAAAGCTTGCTGAGCGGTGTCCAAGGAAGTGTTGGGGAAGCTGGTTTTAGAAGTGGGAATGTCCCAGCGTGCCCAGAGGTTGGTAAGGAAGCCAGGATGGGTGAGGTGGAGAAAAAACAGTAAGGCCAGAGCCAGAAAAGGAACCCCATGAAAAACTTGGCTCTTGAGTGAAACTGGAGCTGCTAAGGGCTTTAGGCTGAGGTGTGACAGTATCTGACTTTCACGTGTGTGCATGTGTGTGGCCCTGGGCCTCTGCACTGAGCTACATCCCCAGCCCATTTTTTATTCTTTGAGACAAGGTCTCGCTAAACTACCCAGGCTGGGCTCCAACCTGCAATTCTCCTGCCTCCCGGCTACGATCTGCCATTTTAAAGGCTCTCACTGGCTTGTGCTGAGAAAGAACCCTCAACTTCTTTACCTTGATAAACCACAGCAGCTCCTCCAAAACACCCTTCCAGAACACACGCTTGGTTGTCAGCAGGGGAAATTCATCTGAAAAACAGTTTCCAGACAATTTGAACGTGAGAAGACAGAACTTCCGCTTTTCTCTGTGGAGGAAAACGCCGTGGGGTGACCACGGGGACACCCCAGGAAGAAAGCACACTCCTGTCCGGCAGGCACCTGGGGCCAGGGTGGGGCTCTGAGACTGGAAGGCTGGCCAGCCTCCTGAGCCCAGTGACTCCCGGACACAGTGCCGTGAGGGTGCCCAGGAGAGGGGCAGCGCTACCACCTGCCACCCAGCCAGTGTGACGTCCACCGCAGGGTGGGATGACAACACCCAAACTGTACCCCTGGACAAAGCCCAAATGCTCCTGCAACTCATCCCACCGCGATCCTGCCAGAGAACCCTTCTCCTTGGCATGGAGTAGATCCACACTGCAAACCCTAACAGGTACTTGTTGACAAATGCGTGTAAAGCAAACTGACCTATTATTACAGTTTATCATAAACACCAACTGTCTTAACGGTTCACATGCGGGATCCTTTTTAATCCAGGACATGACTCACCCGGAGGGACCTTTATGCTCATTTTACAGGCACCAGGAGGGAATACAGATGTTTACACAGCTTAAGGGACAGCAGGGGCGGGAGCAACAAGCAACAGAGAAATAAACGTGTAAAAGCTTATCTCTAAATGCAAAACCAAGGGAGTTCACGTTATTGGTCGTATACAAGATATGACTGAAAAGAAAAATAGTGAATGTTTAAATTTTTTAAAAATTTAGGGCCAGTGAGATAGCTCAGCGGCATAAGCGCCTGCCTGGCAAGCACGAGGTCATGAATTCGACTCCCAGAACCCACATACGGAAAAAGGGCCGGTGATATCGCTCAGTGGCACGGGCGCCTGCTGGCGCACAACGTCCTGAGGTCGACCCCCAGTACCCACAAAAAAAAAAAAAAAATTATTATTGTAAAAGACATTGCCAGGAATCCACCTGAAAATCCTCCCCCTCACTTCGAACACACTCCTCCCACAGCTCTTGCCGCTTTCTGAAGCAGTTCTGGAAGTGCTCTTTCGTGTCTTCAGCTGCATTGTGGTGGCTGCCTCTATGTCCTGAACTGATTCAAAACATTTCCCTTTCACGGTCACTTTGACTTGGGGGAAGAGCCAGAAGTCCCACCATGGCAGATCTGGTGAATGAGTACACACAGGTATGTTTTTATGAGCCTGCTTTTCCATTGGGTGGCACATGGCAAAAGCATTCACCATACTTTTTTTATGTGGGTACCGGGAGTCGAACTCAGGACCTCGTGCTTGCCAGGCAGACACTTAGGCCTCTGAGCCATCTCACCAGCCCATTCACTGTACTTTTAATGACATTCCCTAGAGACACTCTGGAAAGAAGACTCCAGAACTGCTTCAGAAAGCAGCAAGAATGATGGTATGTTTTGTGAAGCCAGGAGGAGGATTCTAAGAATTCATGGCAATGTGCCTTTTACTGTAATAAATTTTTTAATTCACTGTATATTTTGATCACTCCTTGTAGCTGATATTCACAGAAGGGATTTTCTTTATCAGCTACTACACATTAACTCCTCCTCCTGTAACATATGGAGAAGCGGAAGACCAGTAAGCTTGCCCAAGGTCTATACAGGGCAGATTAAAAACCAGTTTGTGAGCTGGGCGTGGTGGCACACACCTATAATCCCAGCACTCGGGAGGCTGAGGCAGGAGGACTGCCCTGAGTTCGGGGCCAGCCTGGGCTACAAAGTGAGTTTAAGGCCTGGCTGAACTACATAGCAAGACCCTGCCTCAAAACAAAAACAAAACAACAAAAAGCCAGTTTGTGCTTCTTCGGAGTCCGTTCCTTCCAGAGCGGCAGGAAAGGATACTGGGTGAAGTTTCCAGTCTCCGGACCAGCGGCACAGTGAAGGGTCCCCTAACCACAGTGAATCTGCTTCACCACAGTGGGTCCCCCCTCAAACCCTGTCCCACACTTGCGTCGAGGTCGCTCCTCATCCATGGTAGAAAGGTCGTTACCTCAGGCTCAACCGCCTTGCAGGACCTGCTCCCCCAAAAAGGAAACAAACAGCAGGTGCTTAACCCAGGGTGACAAAACCCAGCGCACTGCTCCCCTCATCCAGTCCTTTGCTCCCTGCAACCTGCCGCTCACCACCGGAGACACTTCCTCCCCGGGCCCGTACAGTTGTAAAGAAAGAGTAGAGGAGGAGGAACAACTCCGGGTCGGCGGGAAACCTTCAGGAACCCCAAGCTCCCGCCCAGGCCGGCGGTGCTGTCCCCTTTCCCGCCTCCCCGCCCATATTATTTTCGCGCCATCTTTTAAAAACCTGGCAAAGCGGAACAGCCCATGTGAGGGACGGCGCCGGGCCGCAGCCGGGTCCCGGGGGGCTCCCCGCGCCCCATCGCGGGAGGCGCTCGTGGGCCGGCGCGCACTGGAGCGGGGGTCACCGGGGTCCGGCTTCCCTCCCGGCGGTCGCCCCAGTGCGTGCGGTCCCCGCGCCAACGCGGGCCGGGTGCCGCGTGTGCACCGCGGGCTGCAGGCTGCAGGCGCCCGCCGGCCGGGCCGCGCTCACCTCGCAGGCTGTAGCGCGCCTGCATGCCGAACACCGAGAGCGCGCCGGTGCCCGTGCGGTCCTCCTTGCGGAAGCCGCGGCGCAGGATGTGCTCCACCTGCCGCAGGTACTGCAGCTCCCCGTGCGGCGCCGACGGCTCGGCGCCCGGGTCCTGCGCGGCGGGCGGCGGCGGGAGCTCGGAGCCGGCGGCGGGCATGATGCGCACAGCTCGTGGCGGCGGCGGCGGCAGCAACGGTGTGGCGCGGGCCCGGCCCTTCCGCGCGCCTTTTCCCGGCACCGCCCCCCCCGCCCTTTCCTGAGGGGGCCGAGCCTGGGACCCCGCGCGCACGTGTCCGCTGGGCGCGCGCAACCCGGGCCGCGCACGTTTCCCCGTCTCCCAGGACTTAGCCCATCCCCGCCCTTAGGAACTATGGGGCCGGGTGGGTGGCGCACGCCTGTTCATAGCACTCAGGAAGCTGGGGCAGGAGGATCTCAAATTGGAGCCCAGCCTGGGAAGTTTAAAAAGACCCTGCCTCAAAATAAAAAGATAAAAATGAAAAGGGCCGGAGATGTGGCTCCGTGCGAAGGCCATGGGTTCAATCCTCAGCACTGCATAAATAACAAAAAAATAAAAAAGCCTTTTTCCTTTTTTTTTTTTTTTTTTTTTTTTTTTTGAAGCAGGGTCTCGCTATTTAGTTCAGACTGACCTGGACTTACTATATAGCCCAGGCCGGCCTCGAACTCGCAGCAATCCTGGCTCAACCTCCCGAATGCTGGGATTCCATACGTGTGCCACCACGCCTGGCCAAAATAAAAGCCTTTGTAACCGGTATATAGTGAAATAATAGAAGCCTCTGGAGCCGGGTGCAGAGTGCACGCCTGCATCCCCAGTTCTGGAAGGCTGAGGCAGTAGAAATCATGAGACCAAAACCAGTCTGGGCAACATAGCGAGACCCGGCTTCTAAACAACCAGGAGAGGACGACCAAATCCCTCATTCTGGGGCCTGGGCCCAGAAGGATCGCTCTAGTAGCATAATTTCGGGGTTCGCCCCACCATTCTAAGCCAGCCTGGTTCAACCCCATCCCACCCTCCATGTTCAGGCAGAGTAAACATTTTGGAGGTGTTTCCTACAATTAAGGGGACAGCTGACATGTGAGCAAGTGCAGCAATGCAGCTTTTCTACTTGATTGACGATGGCCGGAGGTTTGGAAAGTTTTTAACACTGCACTTTTCAATTTTGCTGAAAGGTTTTATAATGTAAACACGGGTGAGTAGGAACGGGTTGATGAGTCAAGTGTGCTAACAATGTTGTGTTGTACATGCAAGCAACCTTTTACATCAGCTATTTATTGAACACATAGTGCTGCCAATCAGCCCAGCTTCTTTTGCTTGATTCAGATGGAAACGGGCAAAGTGCAGCTCTGCTACCAGTCCTGATGTCACCAGATGACACCAGATCATGCTGGTTGCCAACAGTTGATAGAGCCAGCTGCTGGCTAGTGTAGCTGCTGGTCTCCCGAGCTCCTCAGGGCTAACAGCCCCTGGCGTTCATTGCTCTTTTTGAAGAATACTCTGTCCACGCTACTCAAGAATCCTAAGTAGATTTAGAGGGCTTTTCATAGCACACAATACCTGAGAAATAAACGAGCAGGTTCGCAGGACCACTAAGGGAAGCCTTTAACAGAGCCTGTGCTGCTCCACATCAAGCCACTACCGTGGAGAAAGCCCTTTAAACTAACCTGAGAGTCTGTGAGGAGTGCTGCTTATGTAGCAGCTGCAGACCTGTGATTGGTGCAGGACTCCAAGACAGCCTCGCTCTCACCACGGGCCTAGTGAGGGGGCGGTGCTGAAACCAGGGAATCTTCTGGAAGGCCGGCTGTCGAGCAGGGGAGTGCACGTGGGCACGTGTGTCTTAGCCACACCGGGGTGGCCCCTCCCTTCTTCAGAACTGTAGCTGTCGCGCTGAAATGGGGGTGACGGTGAGCTGCACCCACGTTGGAGTGGCGTGGAGGACACGGAGCTGAGTTGGCCCAGCCCGAGGGGCGGGGCGGCGGCCTCCAGCCCTGGGGAAAACGGGAGAGCCAGGCGCTCGTCATCCTTCTCAACAATAGGTGCTCAGTGAGTCCGTGCGGGCTCGGGTCAGGGCTGTGAAGAATGGGGTCTGGGCTCTGCGGAATCACAGGAAATGGGGCGAATTTTACTTTTGCATGTGTGCTGGCGACTGAATCCAGGACCTCGCACATGCTCTACCCGAGGCCCCAGCCCGAGCCCATGGTTCTCGTCTGCTTATCTCCTGCTTGACATCCGTGCCAGCGCTCTGGCTCAGTGTCCCCTACAGGCCCGGGTTAAAAGTCGTGATCCCCAGCCTGCGGCGCCATTGGACGGGTGGAGGCGGGGCCCGGTGGGCGGAAGTGAGGTCACTGGGGGCGTGGTCTTAAAGAGGAAGTTGGGACCCTGGCTGTTGCTTCTCCGCTTCCGGCTGCCAAGAGCGGAGCTGCTCTGTGATGAGGTTCTGTGATGTGACCCACAGGCCCAAAGGCAATCAGCGAGTACCACGGACTGAAACCTTGAGCCCAAGTACACCTTTCTCCCCTCTGAGTTGATTATCTAGGGTACTCTGTCACAGCGTGGGAAGGGGACACAGCACGACTCTGGTGCCTTTCTGCTCTCATAAACCTCTCAAAGTTAAACTTTTTATGATGGAAATATTCTGGGAGGAGTTAATAAATGTCTTGATCTGCAGCCCTGCCTCATCTAGCCAGCTAAAACATGTCACGTGCTTTTATGAAACCTTCACAAAATAGGTTGAATCTTAAAGACAATTTACACAATAGCTATTTGGGTTAATTTGAAGAAAAGATAGTGCCACGAACAGAATAAGGAAGTGTTTCGGGAAAAATCTCACAGCCCTGGTAGAGAATTGGTGCTGTTGCTATTTGGTGATATGAATGCTCGCAAGGCCACAGTAAACGGAAACACACTAGGTTATAGGACAGCAGGTGTTTTAAATTGGTTTCCTACAACCCCAATACTCACCTGTCCCTTCCTAGGTAATTGGAGCTTCTTTCCTTCCCCCTACTTCCCCACCCCACCTCCAGACCAGTGACTTTAAAAGCGGCCTGTATCTCATTTGGGAAGGTAGACCTCCTATAAGTAGTGCAGGAGAAGTAATATTGTTTCCTCATCCATCTCAAGGTCAGGGCTGACATGTCTATAACAAGGACAGGTTAACAAGAGTTTCATCCCCAGCCTTTTTTAAATGTTCATTTTGAGATGGGAAACTTTTTTTCTTTTTTTTTTCTTTTTTTTTTGTGGGTACCGGGGGGGTCGACCTCAGGACCTCGCGCGCCAGCAGGCGCCCGTGCCGCTGAGCAATATCACCGGCCCCTTTTTCGTATGTGGGATCCGGGAGTCGAACTCGGGCCCTCGCGCTTGCAAGGCAGGTGCTTATGCCGCTGAGCCATCTCACCGGCCCCGAAACTTTTATTCTTAATATGGTAATTTTTTTTTTCTTTGGCACAGGGTCTTGCTATGTAGTTCAGGCTGGTTTTGTACTCATTGTGTAGCCCAGGTTGACCTCAAACTCAAGGGAATCCTCCTGCCTCAGCCTCCCAAGTGCTGGTATTATAGGTGTGCACCACCACACCTGGCTTAGTATGCTAGTAT
This sequence comes from Erethizon dorsatum, assembly GCA_028451465.1. Taxonomy (NCBI): domain Eukaryota; kingdom Metazoa; phylum Chordata; class Mammalia; order Rodentia; family Erethizontidae; genus Erethizon; species Erethizon dorsatum. The sequence continues at coordinate 25,113,486 of CM051838.1, read as the reverse complement.
TTATAATATGTGGGGAAATTAAAATTTACTGGATTTTCAGTTTATATTGGAAAAAAAATCACAGGAGAGAATATATATATATATATATATATCTTTTTAAGTTTCCATAGAGGGAATAAGAGAGAACAAAAATATATGAAGATTGTTAGTCTAGAAAAACTTCCCCCTTTTATTTACAGAACAAACTCTCAAACATGATAAAATTAGGTAAAAGGAGACGGGAAACTGACATTTTTCAGAACCAAAAACAAATCAAGTATCTGATAATTTTTTTCATCATTATAGTTACTATTTATTGATGCTTACTATGAACCACACATTAAGGTTTATTTAATGTAGTTCTCACAACTACCCTATAGAACAAAAAATTTTATCATTTTAGAAATGACGCTGAGGTTTAATGAGGTCGAGGGTCTTGCCTACGGTCTCGGACCTTCCACTAGTCACATCTGGACTGAAATCCAGGTGAGTCTGCATGCAAGGCTTATTTTCACCTGGCTGCTTTGAACCTGACCTTCCCCGCTCCTTTCTCTTCCCACTCTCCAAGCTTTTCATTGCTCATTGGATAGAAAATAATTTGCCTTTATAACTTATTTTTTGGCACGTTCTATAACAAATACATGAAATGTATGGCTGGGTAGGCTATATGTATTTGAGATTTTCTGTACACCAAGGAACCTAGGATTTCATCAGTAGTTTCTCTTTTTTTATAGCCTGAGGTTATGATTTCGGAAAAGCTGTATCTTCTTCAGTTGATTATATACAGTTGGCTGCTTCTAAACTTTCGCTTGGAAGCCTTTCTATCAAGAAAGCCCTTCTGGATGAGTGGCTAAAAAGCTCTTTAAAAGTTTAAAATCTCTTTAGTTACTCTTTTTAAAAATTGTTTTATTTTGTTTCTTTGAGACAAGGTCTTGGTATGTAGTTCAGGTTGGCTTTGAGCTCATTATGTAGTATGAACGCACTATGGCCTTGAATTCATGGTGATCCTCCTGCCTCAGCCTCCCTGAGCACTGAGATTACAGGTGTGTACCACCATGCCCACAAAAGCAGCATTATTAATAGTGAAAAGGTGGAAGCAACTCAGTGTCCATCAGTGGATGAATAGATCCACAAAATTAGATCTATACATACAATGGGATATTACAAAACCTAAATGTGGAGGACTACCTGGACGATTCTCGTTGAAAGAAGAGCAGTTATCTCCATTTTGGCTAAACCTGGCCCTATTTCCATGTACTGATATGTACAGAGCTGGCTTGGATTTTTCCTTATCCCTTCAATTGGCTTTAAGCAATGCAAATGGGTCCAGCCGAGGTGCTGATGTGTAGTCTTTGAAGCAAGGCGACAGGCCAGTGTTGCCCTGCTCTGTGGCTCCCAAAAAATATGTGTGAGCGTGGGTACAGGGAAGGAGAGCCGTGTCCCATGCAGTTGGCCGGGATCCAGCCTTGAGAAAGAGGCTATGACTTCCCAGGGCATAGAAGATTACACAGCGGAGCTGAAGCACCGACCCCAAAACATTAGATACTACCACCAACTGTTATGCAGATTACTCCTTCTGCATATTCTCTCTGCATATTGCAGAGGTGATTTCAGGCCACCTACCTAGCCCAGCTCACAGCACTCATGTACTTCCCGCCACTCCCTTCATCCAGAATTACTAAAAACTTGGGTACGACCCTGGGTCGAGGCCTTTGTTCCGGTAACCGTCACTCTAGCTGGACCCAGGACCCCCTTGGCTCCCCACAACTATAAATACGCCTTAGTGCCTTTATTCTTGCCGTGGGTTGCACTGGAAGTGGTAGATTAGAATTAACTTGCTAGAATTCCAATAACTTTTCCATGGGATTACAAATATAAACTTCCCAGACCGCGACGAGGACCGGGAGGGCTCTCTATACCTAAAACAGGAAACTCTGACACGTTACAGCATGGGTGATCCTTGAAGACATTGTACTGAGTGGAACATATGAGTTGGAAAAGCACAAATACTGTCTCGTTCGCTTGTATGAAGTACCTAGAGCAGTCAGAGTCACAGAGACAGAGAGCAGAATGGTGACTGCCGGGGCAGACAGAATGGGCGCTTACTGTTCAGTGGGTAGCGTTGCGGTTTGGAAAGATGACAGGTGTTCCAGAGATGAATGGTGACGTTTGGACACTGTGAATGCAGCTGAGCTGGAGGTCGGCGAACTTCTTGGGGCTAGAGCAAGGCCAGCCCTGAGAACACGGAGCTCCAGAGGCGAGCCATGTGAACAAGTCGTTGGCACTAGAGCAAGGCCAGTCCAGCAGGTGTCTGGCCGTGGCGTTCCTCCCTGGTAACTACAGCACAGACAGCTCTGAGAACGTCTGGCTTTCAGGGTTCTCAGCAAAACACTGAGACCTTGCACTTTCGTCCCTGTTGCACCACCCCCCCTTTACAGTGTATCAGGAAAGAGACAGACCACGCTGATCGTCGCTGCCTCTCCATCAGAGAGCTCAGGTCCCCCTGGTCCCAGCTTCCCTCTTAGCGTGTGTCTGCGGTTTTTCCTAACCTCCCGCCGCCCCTCTCAGGACCCCGCTGGCCACGCAGGTTGTGGCAGTGAATGTACTTCATGCCACAGGACTGTACGCTTAGAAATACTTAAAATGGTAAACTTTATGCCATGTGTATTTTGCTGCAATAAAAAAGATGCAGAAGCTATTGGTCTTTGCTAAATGAAGAAATGAATTACAGATTTTTGGAAGTCAATTATATATATATATATATATATATATATATTTTTTTTTTTTTTTTTTTTTTTTTTTTTTTTTTAAAGACAGGGTCCTGCTATGCAGTTCAGGCTGACCTGGAATTCACTATGTAGCCCAGGCTGGCCTCGAACTTACTGTGATCCTTCTGCCTCAGCCTCCCAAGTGTTGGGATTACAGGCACGTGCCACCACACCCAGCTATAATATACTTTAAATTCAAAAACAAGTTGAAGGAAGAACCTTTGCTAGTTAGAAACTGGCACATTTGTGGAACATAAACACCTAGGTGACTCAATATTTATTTAATATGCAAAGAACTACTAATGCATTATATTCTATATGTACATTTGACTTCTTAGGAGGAAATTTTTATTTTAACTCATTTTGACTAGCTATTAAACTGCCATTCAACACAAGGAAATCAACAATGCTTCCTAATATATAGCTAATTTTCACGCAACTGTGTTCATTGTGTTAGCCTGCTTCATATTTTCAGGATTTTCAGGTCTTGGCTGAAGGTGTAATTCTCGCTGATTATAGGATGGACTAGATCTTCTTACCTTTAAAAAAAGAATAGCAATAATCAAAAGACTAATTTCTTTTAGTGGATTGTTTTTCTTGTTTGTAACTAAAGATTGAACCCAAACTTCCATAGGGTGGGAGTTTGCACACTGAGGGATTTTGTTATGGTTTATATCTGGATGTCACCACAAAACCTCATTGCTCATAGGTGAGGTTTTGGGGAGGTGATTGGATCATGAGGGTGTGATACTCATCCGTGGATTCGTCCCAAATGTGATGTTGGGAGGTGAAGGGGATGGGTCACTGGGGTGTGGCCTGGATGGGTCCATCTCCTTCCTTCTCCCTCGATCTCTCTCTGCTTGCCGCTGCCATGCCCTGAGCAGACCTCCTCTGCCATGCTGCCCTGCCATGCTGCAGCTATGGACTGGAACCTCCACAAACTGAGAGCCAAAATAAACCTTTCCTCCTTTACCTGTGGGTGTCGGGTATTGTGTCCTGGCAACAAGAAAGTAACTAAGACAGAGCTCAAGGGCCAGTATGAGAGGCCAGGCTAACAGGAATTTTCAGTATCACTAATCTTTATTTTATTTGTTTGGGTTCTTTTAATTTTTTTAAATTTTTTATTTATTTATTTTTTGTTTTTTGTTTTTTTGAGACAGAGTCTCACTTTGTAGTGCAGGCTGGCCTCCTGCATTCATTCTTTATCTATGTATATATGTATTATCCCTGATTAACTTTTTTTAAGAAAGGAAGAGGAGAGAGGGAAGGGATCAAGGAAAAGAGGCAATGATAGAGCAGTGGGAAAGGAAGAGAGAAAAGAAAATATAGCAAGCTCAGAAGTTTCTCCCCTTCTGGAAGCTGAGAGGGCTCATATGGTCTCAGGAAATCCTGCCTTGCACTGTGGTTAATCTGACTGTCGAGAGACACGCACGAGATTAGTAGGGCGCACTTCCAGTTGTGTCTGGGTGGGTCATGGGCACAAGACCTCGAGGACCGTATCTGGTTCCTGGACCCTTCCTCTTGGGCTCTTCACCCGTGCTCTGCTTTCTGGCTGCCATGAAGGGATCAGCTTTCCTTTGCTGTCCTCTACCGTGATGCTTCTGCCTCAGAGCCTGCCGACCATGGACTAAAACCTATGAAATCCTGAGCCAGAGTAAACCTTTCTCTTTTAAGCTGTGTCTCTCAGGTAGTTCATCCTAGCCACGACATGCTGACTAGCACAGTGTCTGTCTGTGTCGGATAGAGCTCCTTTAAGACAGGATCTTGTAAATTCAGTACCTGTGTCCTTTGCCTTACCCTAGTAGATGCTAAAAGGCTATTGGTTGTTTGACTCATATAATTTGGAAAAATATCCTGTAAAGCTTGGAGGTAAAGGCCTGAGAGACAGTACACCCAGTAACATCTACCTTAATTATACATTGATGGTGACCTTCTATCAAGGTCCCTGAGGAATGATAATTTAGAATTGAAATTTAATTATTCTGTAAGATTGACTATATTACTGAGATTTTTATATCTTGCTTTTTTTTTTTTTTTTAACCAGATGGCCTAGCAGAAAGCAGTGCAGTGTGGGGATTATGTTTTTTTGTCTTTGTTTTTGAGATAAGGTCTTGCTATGCAGTTCAGACTGGCCTTGAACTCACTATGTAGCCTAGGCTGGCCTCAAACTCACGGTGATCCTTCTGCCTCAGCCTCCCAAGTGCTGGGATTACAGGCGTGTGCCACCATGCCTGGCCCAGCGTGGGGATTCTGAATCAGAACTGAGTTCAGATTCTGGCTCTACAACCTACTGACTTGAGTTCATTTAACCTTGTTTTGTTTTGTTTTGTTTTGTTTTGTTTGAGACAAGGTCTCATTATGTAGTTCAGGCTGGCCTGGAACTCACTCTATGTAGCCCAGGCTGGGCTCGAACTTGCCACAATCCTCCTGCCTCAGCCTCCCAAGAGTTGGGATTATAGGCATGTGTCACCACAATCAGCAGTTCATTTAAGCTTGAACCCTGAGCCTCAGGTTCCTTTTCTGAAAAATGATCAAAATAATATTACCTCAAAGATGGGCATATAATAAAACCTTGTTATAGTAGTTGGCATGTCGTTATTTAAATTTTATAACTACTTTTAATAGTTTGAGGGTTTTGGGGGGGTTCAGACAGGGTCTTGCTGGCCGTGAACCCACTCTATAGCCCAGGCTGGCCTCAAACTTCCAGTGATCCTCCTGCCTCAGTCTCCCAAGTGCTGGGGTTACATGCATGTGCTACCATGCCTGGCAATTGTTTCATAAAATATAGTGAGTGTATTTAGCTATGATCTGCTTAATTTAGCTATTATCTGCTTCATCTTAAGAGTATTTTTACTATTTTAAATGATTTTGTACATATAAATCTTGGAAATAGAACTTTTGATCAAATTTAAATTTATTTCTTAGAATTGATTCCAGAAGTGGACTAATATTAAAAAGATTTTTTGGGCCGGTGAGATAGCTCAGCGGCATAAGCGCCTGCCTGGCAAGCACGAGGCCTGAGTTCAACTCCCGGTACCCACATAAAGGAAAAAAAGGGCCAGTAATATCGCTCAGTGGCACAAGTGCCTGCTGGCAAGCATGGGGTTCTGAGTTCGACTCCCGGTACCCACATTAAAAAAAGATATATATTTTTTATGTCTTGATATATATAATCAAATAGCTTTTCAAGAAGGCAAAACCAGTTTATGTTTTCACCAGTAACAGCTACAAATTTCCAAGGATTTTATGGGGCTATTTATTTGTTTATTACAGTACTTAGGATTGAACCCAGAGCCTTCACACTGAGCTACATCCTCTTTTATATTTTGTTTTGAGTCAGGGTCTCACTAAGTTGCCCAGGCTGAGCTCATACTTGTGATCCTCCTGCCTCAGCCTCCCAGAGTGCTGGGATTACAGACATGCACCACCAGTAAGGGCTTTTTAAAATTTGCACATTTGATGGGTAGACAGTGTAGTCTTGTTTCCATGTGTAGTTATTTTGAAGTCGAACATGTTTTCAGAGGTTTTAAAACTAGTTTTCTTTTTCCTTTTATGAGTCATCTGTTCCCATAAAAAAAGGCATTCTTGGGGCCGGTGAGATAGCTCAGCGGCATAAGCGCCTGCCTGGCAAGCATGAGGTCCCGAGTTCGACTCCCGGTACCCACATACGAAAAAAAGGCTGGTGATATCGCTCAGCGGCACGGGTGCCTGCTGGTGCGCGAGGTCCTGAGTTCAACCCCTGGTACCCACAAAAAAAAAAGGCATTTATCAGGCACCATGCTTACCAAGTTTTAAAGTGTTCCTTAAAGTGCTGAAGAACCTTCTCTACCACGTAATCAATGAAGTTAGGGCCACCAGCACTCTTTTCAAGATGACTCCTAAGTGTGAAATTAGGGGAAGGCAGAAGGCTCGAAGGAATCATTGTGTTGTCTTGGTTGGAAGAGTTCCCTTCATGGACACTTGGAGCTACCTGGAGAGGAAGGGTTATATAACAAAAGGCTTACTGAGTCCCAGTGCACTGTGAAGTTAATACCACGCTAGTCGGGAGAGGCTAGGCTGTGCTGAAGTGACAGATTAGCCCCAACATCCCAGTGGCTTCACACACAAAAAAATTTCATCTCTTTACAAAGACACTCTAGATTCTAGGTGACAGAAATGTATCATCTTGTGGCTGTAGCTGAGGGACACCTGGCTTCCCTTGTGTGCTTAGCAGAGGAAGAGAATGGATAAGCACATACAGTATAAGCTCTTCACTGTGTCACCCTAGAAATAATCCTTGTCATTTTGCTCACATTTCATTAGCCAGAACTTGCCCTGTGGCACCACGTAACTGCAAGGGGAGCCGGAAAACACAAGTGATCAGGGGAAATGTTCAGTGAGCGCTGTTTGTGCCACAAACACCAGTGTAGAGTGCTGAGTTCACACCACATTTTCCTAGGAAATATACAGAGTATGGTTGTGTGTGTGATTTTGCCAAGAACTAGTCAGGCAAAATGCGCGTTAGTTACTCTCTTACTGATTTTTTTTTTTTTCTTTTTTGAGACAGGGTCTCACTGTGTATTTCAGGCTGGCCTTGAACTCACTCTATAGCCCAGGCTGGTCTCGAACTCACGGTGATCCTCCTGCCTCAGCCACCCTAATGCTGGCACTACAGGTATGTGTCACCATGCCCAGCTCTCTCTTACTGAATTCTGAAGTGCACATACTGTACTTCATTTTAATAATTTAAGTGAAACTTAAATGACATACAACTTGATATAACCTTAAGAGAACGATTTTGAAAATGGTTTCCAGTAAATTCCCTTAGCAAACAAAATAAAACAAAACCCCAAAAAACAAAAACTGAAGCAAAAACTTTATTTTTTTTTTTTTGTGGGTACCGGGGGTCGACCTCAGGACCTCGCGCGCCAGCAGGCTCCCGTGCCGCTGAGCGATATCACCGGCCCTTCTTTCGTATGTGGTTTCCGGGAGTCGAACTTGGGCCCTCGCGCTTGCCAGGCAGGCGCTTACGCCGCTGAGCCATCTCACCAGCCCAGCAAAAACTTTAAGGTCAAATTAAAATCAGCAATTTTGTAGTTCTAGTACATAAAGGAATAGATTGCATAACATTTTCACTTTTCGTTTAGTGAATATAATATACATAAAATTGCATAAAGCATTTATGTCTAGTTTCACAAATATAAAACAAACACCTATATAACATAACTAGGGCCCATGATTGTTTCACTTGCTGGCATTTGTATAGTTCCTGTACAAGGCTTCTCTTCAACCCTTGCTGCTTGATGGGTTTGGGCTTTACATGATGAAATGAGAGCTGCTTTGAGAAAAATAACTTTCACAGGCAGCGTAGCTGAGTGGCCGAGCATGCCGATTCTGGAGACACCTGCCTGAGTCTGCGCTCCAGTTCTTACCAGCCGTGTGAGCTGGCACAAGCTGCTCACTCTCCTTTGCGCGTCATCTGAAAAATGAGGAGCGTAATTCTGCTTACCTGCAGTGATTTGGACATAGTTTGTCCCTCAGAACAACTCATTTTGAAATTTGATTCCCAATGCCACATTATTGAGAGGTGGTAGGGCCTTTAAAAGGTGATTATAGCAAAGTGGTCCACACTATAATCTTAGCACTCTGGGAGTGCTGAGGCAGGAGGATCGTAAAGAGACTTAGCGAGACCCTGTCTCAAAAAAAAAAAAAAAAAGAAAAGAAAAAGGGGCTGGAGATGTAGCTTAGAGTGAAGGCCATAGGTTCAATCCCCAGTACCACCAAAAAGAAAAAAAAAAAAAAAAAATCAGTTCTTGTGGGAGTGAGTTAGGTCTAGAGAGACGAGATGAGGCACGTGAAAGCTGTATTATCAAGCGAGCCTGGCACCCCCCCTCCCACCTCCCCTTGGTCTCTTACCCTCTTCCTTTCCACACACATCTGCTTTCCGTTCTCCATGCATGGAGCAGCATGTGCTTCTTGCCTAGAAGTGTGAACCAAATAAACCTCATTTCTTTGTAAATTATTCAGTTTCAGGGTTTTTTTTCTTCTTCATTTTGGTGCTGGAAATTGACCCCTCAGGACCTCACACACGCCAAGCATGAGCCCAGTCACCGAGCTGCACCCTCGGCCCGGTCTCACGTGTTGTAACAGCAGAACATTGGCTCAGATGTTGCCCCACAGGCCTAGTCAGAGGATTGTATGATCTGATGTATAGAAAAAGTTCTTAGAACATTATCTGATGTGCACTTTAGTGATGATTATTTTATTTTTATTTATTTTTATTTTTTGTGGGTACTGGGGGTCGACATCAGGACCTCGCGTGCCAACAGGCGCCCGTGCCGCTGAGCAATGTCACCGGCCCCTTTTTTGTATGTGGGTTTCGGGAGTCGAACTCAGGCCTTCGCGCTTGCCGGGCAGGCGCTTACGCCGCTGAGCCATCTCACCAGCCCCTAGTGATGATTATTTTAAAGATGCATAACTGAACGACAACATTTTATGTGGAGGCTTTCATGTAGTGGTGCCTTGTTATCAATATAAAGAATTTTAAACCTGGCACAGTAGCAAACACCTATAATCCAAGCTACTAGAGAGGCGAAGGCAGGTGGATGACAAGTTTGAGACAGCCTGCGTGACTTAACAAGACTCTTTCTCAAAATAAAGTTTAAAAGAAGGCTGTAAACCGGGCGTGGTGCCACACGCCTGTAATCCCAGCACTGGGGAGGCAGAGGCCATGAGTTCAAGGCCAGCTTGGGCTACGTAGACCTTGTCTCACAAAAACAAGTAAATAAATAAATAAATGGCTGGGGGTGCTGCTCAGTGGTAGAACACTTGCCTGGCATGCGCAAAGCCCTGGATTCAATTCCCAGTGCCACACACAAAAAAAGAATTTTAGATAAATTTGTTATTGTTACGCAGGAGAATGGGAGAAAATACTGGCAATAATGAAAACAAATATTGGCTATAGCTTTTTAAAGTTTGAGAGCCCTGCTAAAATTTTCTTAAAATTTCATTCTTCATGGAACCATAATTCTGTATGTATGAGGATGATTAAATACATTGAACTCTTTTTTCCTTCTAGAATATGACTTAATGGAATTGTAGAGTTGGATCAGCAGGGTGGGAACAGTGGCTTTCTTTCTTTTTTTTTTTTTTTTTTGGAGACAAGATCTCACTATGTAGTTTAGACTGGCCTTGAAGTCACTATGTAACCTAGGCTGGCCTTGAACTCACGGCAATCCTCCTGCCTCAGCCTCCCAAGGGCTGGGATGACAGGCACGTACTACCATGCCCTGCTCAGAAACAGTGGCTTTCAAAACTCTTTATTGTCTCTAGTAACGTACACATTTCACATCACAACTCAAAATATGCGTGCGTACATTGTGTATGAATATACCATGTCACACACAATGGAAATAAAATATGCATAACAACATTCAGTGCAGTGCATCCTATTCTTCTCTGTCCTGTTTTTGTATTTTTAATGTTTGTGACTTCCTAAGCTTTTCAAATCATGCATGGCCCTTAACTTTGCAGGCTGAAAAAGAGCAAGATGTTGAATTACGGAATGTCACAGGCCAAATTCTCTAGAAGCACAGCCTGAGATTCTAACGAGAGTGATTTATAAAAGATTGTATAAAAGGGATGAGGAAGGCAAACTAGAGAAGAGGGAGAAGCTAAGCAAGGATGTGGTGACCTCTAAGCCCCAGCTCGAGCCTGCAGAGAGCTCTGGAGCACAGTAGCCCGGAGTGGGATCTTCGGAGAAGCTGCAGAACAAGCCGTTCGCAGAGCGGGAGCTGGTTAAAGGGGTCCCCGGGAATCAGGCAGGGCACCAGCATCTCTTGCTGCATAGAATATTGTGTCTTTACTTCCTGGGCCTGGTGATTTTGGCGTCCAGATCTGTTCAGGAACCCCCAGTACTAGCTTCATCAAGAATCGCTGTGGCGCATTTATGTAATTAATGCTGCATGTGTGGTGGCGGTAGTAGGTGCGTGTCTCAGGAAAGGTCACTCTTTTATGTAAGAAAGGGTTTTGTTTTCTTTTGTTTGCAACGCTAGGGATCAAAACCAGGCCTTGTACATGGCAGGCAACTGCTCTACCGCTGAGCTACGCCCCCAGCTCAACAGGGTTCTTGATCAAAAGTGGGAGTCGTGGCCTGTGTGCAATTTAAGATGACACTACGTGTTTATGGGAAGATAAATATATGAAATACGTTCGTTCTCAAAGAAATGCAACAGTTTATCTTGTCAAAAACCATGAGCTATAATTTACAGAGCTCTTACTCCGTGTAGGAATCTTTTTACTTAGTTTACAGAGAAACGTTTTAAGGTAAATATTACTATTCCCATTTTATAGGTGAGAAAGCTGAGGCCTAGAAAGATTAAGGAACTTTTCCAAGTTTTTTCAGCTTTTCAGTTTTACAGTCAAATTTTGAACTCAAATTCCTTTTCACGTAAGTCTTCTCTTTTAAAAATGACATTTGCCAGTTTTCTTTATGTTTACTTCAATCAGTTATAGCCCTGTAACTATGAGCAGAATTAGCTATCTCTGGATTAGAAAAGTATTTTTTGTTTTAAATTGATGTTCTTTATAGTTTCTTGTTCCCTGAAGACCATGAACTGCATTAAATCAAGTCAGCCTGAATTCAGTCATAATGGAAATATGCATATGAGCCCTCCAAACAGAAGCATCAAGGTGCACACATGTAATCTCCTTGTCCACTCTTGGGTCTCACCATGACTTTTACTGGATTAAAGATGTCCTCAGCTCCTGGGGACTGGTGTGCTAGTTCAGAAACCCAGCCGAACTGCTCTCTCATCTTCTCCATCAGATGCGTGGTGTCTTCCAGGTGATACTGGGTCATCTGCACAACCTGGTCGTATTGCTGATTGGATGTATCGACCAGTCTGAGGGCCTCACTGAGTTCTCTGTGTAGTTCAGGCACATCAGGGCAGTCTAGCAAAGAAGAAATAACAGTAAAGGAAATGCTTGTGATGCTTGGAGGTGGGTGACATGGCTTCAATCCCAGAGAGTGCCTGGTTTATGCTTTTGCCCATGTCAGTTTCACATAAGATCCAGCTTAACTGACTGTTAATTATATGGTTTTATGTAACAGAAACTGGGCTGGAAATAGAACTTCTTGTCACGTCTCGCGTGCCTGGCATCTATATTAAGGGAAAAGAAACATTACTGAAGCAGAATCGCTGTTACACCCCTTTCCTATCACATCCCCTTTACACATCCTCAAAGGAAACTACTATTTTGAATTCGGGTGTTTATGTCTAGAACTAGTAATTATATGGGAAAAGAGGAAAAGACCCCTTATAGTGAATCCACTTAAAATTGGGACCAAAAATATATAGTAAATATATAGTGAAAAATATACAGTGAAAAAAGGATTAGTGGTGTTTGGGAAAATATTTTATCTTTATCGATATGAAATTATAATTATAGCCATGTGCTTAGTCTTAGAATACAAACTTATTAAGTATTGATTGAAAAGGAAAAATTATTGTTTGGTAAAATGGATGAGAGTCATTTGTAATAGCAAAACTCAAGACAACACATTCCCACCAGCTTGGCTCTTGGGACACGCATGTGTTACCAGTGGTTCAAGCCACCCGGCTGTGAGACGTATGAATTATGGCCCCATTGTGAGTGTGATAACGGTACTTCAGCTAGAGAGTAGATAAACTGTGATACATCTACATAGACAAACATACAGCAGTGAGTTAATGAACTAGAGCAACACATACACACATGGCTAAATCTCACAAAGTATAGTAAGTGAAAAGTTGGAAGACAATATTTATATTGTTAAAACTTTATGCAGAACTTGGAAGTGAAGCACAAGAATAGCCATGTGTCCTTTCAGGATCATACATTGTCTGAAGTGCCCACCTGTAAATTTGTTTCTCTAGGGACATGATCTTTTGTTGGATTTACTATGTACTGTCAAGTAGGGCCAGACTCTATGAAGTTAGATGCAAATTATGGATTGGGAAGTTGTAAGTGATTTTTGCCCAGCAGGTGTAAATTATCTTGGACTGATAGAAAAGATAACTGAAAAAGCCCAGTTTGTAATCAATGCAATACTTTTCAAAAGTTCTTTTACCAACCAGATTCTAGATGTCAAAATTTTCCAATACACATTCTAAGATGGGATAAATATGTCTATGGAAAGAAAACTTGGTCCCGGAAAGATTTGAAGAAGTACATGAGTCCATTTATATAATGGATGCTGCTTTCAAAAGAAGGCCCATAGAAAACCACCATGAGGGGCCGGTGAGCCTGCCCCGGCAAGCACGAGGGCCCGAGTTCGACTCCCGGAACCCACATATGAAAAAGGGGCCGGTGATATCACTCAGCGGCACGGGCGCCTGCTGGCGCGCGAGGTCCTGAGGTCGACCCCCCGGTACCCACAAAAAAAAAAAAAAAGAAAACCACCATGAGGCAGGGTGAAGAGGAGAGGGGATGAAGTGCAGGAGGGAGAGGAAGAGCATGCTTCATCCTGCTCTGTAGCCCAGCAAAACTGTTCTCCCCATAAGCTGTGCCAACCTGAGAATTCAGAAATAAGAGCCCAGGCTGGTGACGTTTAAACAAAGGTGAAGGGGAGTGTTACTGGCCCCCAAGAAGGCTCAGTAACCACCCAAATACTGATCCAGTTTAACAGACAATTTATCACGATGGCAGTCTTACTCCTTTTGAGCTCCAAAGCCGGAGGGTGTTCAGAACCTTTGCACCATGGGAGGGCCTGTTTCAGCAACAGAGAATGTCAGTCTTAGAGCACAGTTACCTTGAGCGGTGTGATTCAGAGAGTTTTGTTTTGTTTTGCTTTGTTTTTAGGCTGTTGAGGGATCAAACCCAAGATTTTGCACATGGTAGGTGTCTTAGTTATTTTTCTTGTTGCTGGGACAAAATACCCAGCACCCACAAGTTAAGGAAGGAAAGGTTTATCTCACAATTTGTAGTTTTAGTCCATAGTCAGCTGGCTCCAAGGCAGGGTAGCATGCCAGAGGGGGATCACGGAGGAGAAACCGTCCAGGGCACAGTGTGGAGGAAGCAGCAGCAGCAGCAATGAGGACTGACTTTCCCTTTTGTTCCTCAGGCTACAAGCCTGCTAGTTGGTGCCACCCACACCCAGGGTGGGCCTTCCCATTATCCACACCCAGAACTATGCTAAAACAATCAGTGGGCTAATTTAGTCATTACACACCCTAGAGTGAGCCACCTCTGAAAAACCCCACTGTGGGAGCCACAGCAGATTGCTTCAAAGGCTGGGGCATCTGAGGTCGTATCAGAACGTGACCCCATGTTTGGCATAGGCGCACAATAGGGTACGCTTATATATGCACGACTTAGCATAGATAACCGTACATGTGGTAGATGGTTGTGACAGTACACAAAAATGTAAACTTGATAGCGACTAATATATACAAGCCTGACAATAAAGACCCTGCTTGCTGTTGTTACTGATATCTGCTCCGCGTGCTTTCCCTGGGGCCCTCACCCACGAAAATACCCCTTCAGTCCCCCGACCCCAACACCCACCTGTGAGCACATCGAGGCTTTGAAGGGACAGCTGGATACAAACTATAACAGTGGGCAAGTGCTCTGCCACTGAGCTACATCCCCAGCCCAAGCAGTGTGATTAAATAAAAGTCAGCCAGATGCAGTGGCATGCACTCATAATCCCAACTGCTTGGGAGGCTGAGGCAAGAGGAGTGTGAGTTCCAGGCCAGCCTGGACAACTTATCGAGACACTGTTTTTTTGTTTTTGTTTTTTTTGTTTTTTTTTAGACACTGTTTTAAAATAAAAAATAAAAAAGGACAGTGCCTGCCTGGCAGTTGTAAGGTCCTGAGTTCGATTTCCGGTACCAAAAAAAATAAAATAAAAAGGGCTTGAGATGTAGCTCAGTGGTGGAGTACCCATGGGTTAAATCCCCAGCACCAAAAAAAAAAAAAAAAAAAAGTCAAGCAAATTTTAGAGATACCTAATAATTTCTAATATTACACAGTATACATATACATACATGTAAGTTTTAGGTTAAAAAAAGTGGAAAATATAGAATGAAGTATTCAGTCATCTTTAGTCTAAAAACTAAAAGTAATCTTTATTGGTATTATTGTGCATCTAAAGACATCTTAGGGCCGGTGAGATGGCTCAGCGGCATAAGCGCCTGCCTTGCAAGCGCGAGGGCCCGAGTTCGACTCCCGGATCCCACATACGAAAAAGGGGCCAGTGATATCGCTCAGTGGCACGGGTGCCTGTTGGCGCGCGAGGTCCTGAGGTCGACCCCCCGGTACCCACAAAAAAAAAAAAAAAAAAAAAAAAGACATCTTAAAAACCAGTGTGTTTTTCAGATTTCCTTGTTGAAGGTCAGAACAATTGTGTTCTCCCTTTTCTCTAAACAGGTAAGTGAGAGAGGTTTGGGAAAAGAAGGTGAAAGGGAGGAGAAAGGTGTTCCCACCGGCTCTGCTCATTGCTCTTCATGCTCCTGTAACTAGTACTCTGTGGGCTTTGCATTGGGAGAAATTAAGGGTGCAAGAGCTATGATTTTGCAGCTAACAAATTATAATCTGCTCTCTCCTGAACTTTCTTTGTAGAATAATTTTGTTAGCGAGGGCTTGGTGGTAACCTCCTTGTCCAAACCCTTAAGCCACACTTTTTTTTTTTTTTTTTTGTGGGTACCAGGGGGACGACCTCAGGACCTCGCGCGCCAACAGGCACCCGTGCCACTGAGCGATATCACCGGCCCCTTTTTCGTATGTGGGATCCGGGAGTCGAACTCGGGCCCTCGCGCTTGCAAGGCAGGCGCTTACGCCGCTGAGCCATCTGACCGGCCCAAGCCACACTTTTAAAATGTCCTTCCTTAAGGTTTTGGTGAGATAAAATGCAAAAGCATAGGAATCAAAAACTTTTCTTGTTTTTTGTAAGGAAATTTGCATTCTAGACCTGTGGGTTGGGAGGAGTGGTTTTAAATTAGGAGGAGGAGAGAGAGAGGAGTGGGGAGGAAAGAGGTGAGGAAATAGAGAAAGATTTCGTGCCTGGGGAAGGGCGTATTTGGCCAGCTCTGGGAGAGAAAAGTCTACCTACAGCTAGTGAGGAGGAGCCACTTTCCCTATTTAAATACTGATCAGGTAACTAACTCACCAACTGGAAAGGGCTAATGTTACTTTCCAAGAAATATCTCACTTGGCTAAAAATCGATTTATTCAAGGGAAAGTTTTCTTTTATTGGTGGGTTTTTTTTTTTTCATTTGCAATAAGAAGGAAGGAGTTGCCCTAATTTGCTCATTGTTTTTCTGTCTTGCTCATATTAGTGTTTCCATGGTCTTTAATCATAAAATATTTGTCATAGAAACAATAAAGAATTAAAGAACGTGAAAGGATGAGTTGACATATATGATGGTTAAACTGCATTGTCAACTTGATTGACTTGCGAGCCACCCAGAGGATCAGTAAAGCACACTTCTGGGTGTGTCTGGGTGGGTCACGGATGTGTCACCTTGGGCACTGTATCTGGCCCCTGGCCTCTTCCTCTCTGATGCTGTTCCCCTGCTCTTCTTCCTGTCTGCCATGAACTAAACATCATTGCTCTACCACGCCCCTCTGCCATGATGTTCCTGCCTTGGAGCCAGCTGACCATGGACTGAAACCTCTGGAACTGTGAGCCAAACAGACCTCTCCTCCTTTAAGTAATGGGTGTCAGGTAATTTGTCCCAGCAATGAGAAAGCTGACTACCACAACATACTTTGAAATTATTACAGTTTATAAAGCTTCAGCGAGCACCCCCAGATGGAAATGAGAGTACAAGAAGTACCTAAAGGAAAGCAAGTGATTCCCCAGAGGAAGATTTTGATCTCTGAAGAAATATTGTCTCAGGAAAACCAAAAAAAGAAAAAAAAATGTGTGTGTGTATATATATAAAAGATAGATACACTACTAATTTCTCTTAGTTCATTGAAAAGAAAGGTTTGTGCTAATATTCTTTGGACAATTGAATGCTGATATCTTGTACTCTGAGTAACTAATTTAAAGATAACAATATGCAATGTATTAACCATTGCTGCCCTCCTATTATGTTGTTTTGAAACTTTGTTCTATTTTTTTCTCTTTAAAATAAAAATTAAAAAAGAAATATTTCTCAGGAATCCTGAGAAAATAATAACCTTACCTTCAGATAGGTGATCCTGGCATTTTTGGCATCTTTTGTGAAAGTTGAAGCATCTGGACAAATTCTGGCCAAGTTCCCCACACAAGCCTCTGTCCTGCTCAGGTAATATCTTTGAAATTGAGCCTCCCTGATTGGGGTCTGCAGGGAATGTAGCATTTACACATTAGTGTCATTAGAATTGCACTCTTAAAAAGTGGAGATAGTCATTGATTTTTATTACCAGTGCTTTCAAAAATCTTTCTTCCTGTGCTTAAATAGAGGAGTTCATGTTAGTGCAGTCATTTGGTAGGACAGTTTGACACAGATAAAATAATTGTACATACCTTGAATCCAAGAATGTGGTTATTAGAAATTTATTACTAGTGCACACGCAAACATGTGCACACACACATTATTGGATGTGATTTCTTTTTTTTTTTTTTTTTGTGGGTACCGGGGATCGACCTCAGGACCGTGCGCACCAGCAAGCACCCGTGCTGCTGAGCAATATCACCGGCCCTTTTCTCGTATGTGGGTTCCAGGAGTCAAACTCAGGACCTCACACTTGCCAGGCAAGCGCTTATGCCACGGAGCTATCTCACTGGTCCCAGGATTTCATTTTATTGAAAGGATCATAAGGAATTATTAATAGTATCTTTTGAAAAAGGACTTGAGGTGAGGGAGGGCAGCTTTGACTTGTTTCTTTATAAATTTAGATTATTTTAAATTTAGTGTGTCTTATTGTCATTTTGTCATTATTATTTCTAATACCAATAGGTTTAAGTCATTAGACAATTATAAGACACATTTTTCTTTGGACTTTTATTAAAAAAACAAAACGAAACAAAACAAAACAAAAAAATTCTGTAGGGCTAGGGCTATAGCTCAATGGTAGAGCACTTGCCTGGCATGCATGCAACCCTGGGTTTGATCTCTAGCACTGCAAAAACAAAGCACCTTTTAGTAATTACTTAAAAATTTTTAAATTATAATTGGGAAGTACATGAGAATATCAAAGATATTGGAAAAAGCTTAAAACTGGGTGGTTGGCATTTATTTTATTACAATGCTATTCTTTTTTGCATTATATATGTATATATAGTTAGGAATAGTGTGTTTAAGATTTGGAAAATAAAGCAGATCAAATTTTGAGAAATAATTTTTATAGGAGAATTAAGAATGGATATAATATCAATAGAAGAAAAATAAATATTAAAATATTCCAGTATGAGCTATTCTTTTTTTTTTTTTTTTGCTTTTTTGAAACAGGATCTCATAATGTAGTCCAGACTGGCCTCAAACTCATGGCCATCCTCCTGCCTCAGCCTCCCAAGTGCAGGAATTACAGGTGTGCACCACTACATCCAGCTTAATTTTGGCTCCTAGAGTTATCCTGTCCATGATGGCTTCCAGACACAGAGCACTCACTTAGGGAGTGGTGACTGTTGTAATGACAGGAGGCATGTATGAGATTCCTATTGCTGCTACAACAAATTTCCACAAATTCTTATCCTGCAGTTCTCTCAGAAGTCTGAGTGGGTCTCGCCGAGCTGACATGATGGTATCAGCAGGGCTGGGTTTTGTGGCAGCGCTAGGGGAGAATCCATCTTCATACCATTCCAGCTTCGAGACACCACCTACATTCCTTGGCTCTTGGCCCCTTTCCTCCATCTTCAAAGCCACCAAAGTAGGGTGACATCCTTCTCTTGATGCTATCTCTAAATCATTCTTTTCTTCCCCCTTCCTCTACTTTTAAGGATCCTGTGATCACACTGAATACATCCCCACAACTCAATAATCTCCCTATTTTAGAGTTGACAAATTAGCAACCTTAATTTCATCTGCAACCTTACCTTCCCTTTGCCTTCTAACAGAGTCATAGGTTCAGGGATTCAGGAGTAGATGGCTGGGCTGCCTTTCTTCTGCCTAGGACAAGGGACAAATCTCAAAACTTCTCCTTATTCTGCAGATTTTCTAGGGACAATGGGCTTATTACCACCTGTCCAGAAAAGTGATGGAAACCATACACCAATATCCTACAACCCCTGCCTGACTACCCCTGATGAGTAAGCCACATTTCCTCACCCAGAATGAGACCCTTCTGCTGCGCTTGCTGGGTGCTATCTGGCTCAGGAAAGAAGAATACAGTCATTGCTAAGTTTGCCCAGGCTGGGCTTGAACCTGTGATCCTCCCGCTTCGGCCTCATTTTTCTTGTTTTTACTGTGTGCGTTTACAGTGTTCCCTGAATATCCGGGTTATCACAGTGGTAGAGATGGTGGGGAATGGCAAAATCGGGGGGCACACGAATCCGCTGAGAATAGATGTGTGAACGAGGACCTCAGGTAGAGAGGGTGGATACCCCCATTCTCAGTCAGAGGGGTGGGAGGGAGTTGCAGTGGTGGAGAAATTACTTAGATTGGGATGTGCCTGAATCAGTCCTAATCCTGTGCAAGTTTTAATGCAGCAACTCATGTGTCAGGTTGCTACCATGTGAACGGATGGCACCACTGTGTTCTGATGAACAAGTTCTGAATGTTATTCTAGGACAAATGATACCAACTTAAAACGTCAGGCAGAAGTCATTTGATGCCACCCCAGCATTGATAGGTTTCATTTGCCCTGGTGCTTCTCTGGAATGCTGAATGAATTTGGAACCTCAGAATGGAATACCAGATAAAACATGTGACTTCCAAGAAAGGTCCCCCAGCCTTGAAACAGAACCTAGCAATTCTGGTAAGGATGGCCGTTTGGGAACAGTGGGACCGGAAGGACTTGTTTCCTGGCTTCTGCTTCTGAGGCTGCGGGGTGCGCCCCTCCTACATGGGGACCAGCTGTGCAACATCATGGCAGTTTTGAGAATCTGATTCACGTGTTGCCAGCTATGGCTGACAGAAGTGGGAAAGAGTCAGCTAGAGGAACCCATTTTATTTTCATCTCGGAGGTGGAATAAAAAAATAAAAGGTAGAAAGGAGAGAGGGAAATCATAACAATTATACTTCATAAAAAAAAAAAACTGCAACTTCCAGGACATGGCCACAACTAAAGTTACCCAAGCCATAAAATGACCCGATTAAGAAAGTAGGGTGTAGGAGCCTAGCAGGTTGAGTATGTGTGGAGACTGTGAGCAGGGTCCTGGCAAAGGGAGGTATGGGGGCCAGAAGGCCAAGCCAAGAGGGGGCCAGAAAGATTCAGTGAAGGAAGGACGCCTTAGTGACCAAGGCCAAGACACCTGGAGGCTCAACAAAGTCCTCCTTAGATTGGTTGGGATTTTCTCACAAGAAACAAGATATTCATACCCCTCTAAAGATTGTCTTCGTTGTGTTTATACTGATAATTTTAGCAGTATAGTCATTTTTGGAGTATAAAAGCCTAAGCTAGGAGTCCCTTTGGGCAACCCTTCTTAGGCCTCCTCCCAGGTTCATTTGCCTGGTAACTGTTTGTTCCTGCTTTACAATAAAGGCTGCTTTCTGCTTTCACTCTAGGATAAATACTTTTTTTTGCTCAGTGTGTTCTGTATTCTCTGTCTTTGTCTAAGAAACCCTACTTGTGTCTCTTTCTGGCATGTCTTGAAAATTCTTTCTCTGCAAAGGGCAAGCCTGCTATAGCAGGCTAAGTCAGACCCAGCCAGGTGACACTAGGAAAGGCACATTTTCCACCTGGCACACCCTGCAACTCCATTTCTGTTTTTTGTTTTTTGTTTTTTTGACAAGGTGTCTCGCTATGTAGTTCAGCCTGACCTTGAATTCACTATGTAGCCCAGGCTGGCCTTGAACTTATGGCAGTCCTTCTGCCTCAGCCTTCCAAGTTCTGGGATTACAGGTGTGCACCACTGTGTCTGGCCAACTCATTTCTGAAATGCAGTGTCCAACATACTCCACAGAACCCTTCCACCAGGAGTGGTGGTACCTGCCTGTAATCCCAGCACTCAGGAGGCTGAGGCAGGAGGATCACCACAAGTTTGTGGCCAGCCTGTGTTACATAGTTCAGGGCTAGCTTGAACTACATAGTAAGGCCCTGTCTCAAAAAAATAAAAAAAAGACACCCTCTGCCTAGAAACATAAAGCAGCTTTGTTTTTCCAACCTGGAATATTATAGGGCATGATTGGTGTTGGCAGCAGGCAATTCTTATCCAGTCCCTCTATCTTTAGTGTGGGGTTTGTGGATGAGCATTTTCTGTGCTTAGGACTCAAGGAATTCTAACAGCGACCCAGAGGAGGCCATGGAGGGCACTGGACCCAGTTACATGTGAGACTGGACTTCTTTGCAGAGCCTCGACTGGCTTTAAAGAAACTCTGTGGTGTTCAAGCAGAATAGAGCTGGGCATCTATTCCCTCAACTGCAAGGAAGGAGGGAACTGTGTTTTTCAAGTTCTCCCCTATTTGCTTTTTTTTTTTTCCTTTCAGCTTTGAAAATTTGCTGTACAAAGAGAGAACAGCAGTTGAGTTCTCAGCAGTGATGGGAGGGGGATGATATTTGGCAGACCTCAAGGTGCTTCCTTGAAGAGGCTCTGAAACTGATTATCTGTAAATTGTCACTTCAAGGAACCACTGTACAGTGACTCAGAAATTTCCACTTCCAAAGCCAAACAAAACTTAATGTAGACGTCTAAGAAAAAGTAAACGTTGAATACTAGCCTTTGTCTTGTTTTGGAGAATCCTCTATTACACGCAGTGTCTTGGTGATTTTTTCAGTGACACTTTCATAAATTGAGAGACTAAAATTGCAGAGCAGCTGGAAGACGTTGGGAATGGCCCAGCTTTGCTCCACATCTGCTTTTTTGGCTGGCTCTTTGGACAAAGCTGGAAGAAAGTAAGGCTCTGTTACGTCAGTATCTGACATGAAATATGACTGAAAAGTCTGGTCAAATTCCTGCTGCATCTGTCGGAAGACGTAGATGCTCCTGTTGAAGAGAGAGGTCACGTCCATGGCCAGCTGGCGGAACACATGCTCCATGTGTGACACCTGTGCATCTTCCTCAGCGAACTCTTTGCTGACAGGGACATTGCTTCCATCATTTTCCTGCAGAGGAAATAGAAACTGATAGATCTTCCTGAAAAACTGTTGTACCTGTGGGGTGGGGTGGGAGAAAAAATGGAATAAAAATTTATTTTCTTTCTGGACCATTTCTCTTTCTTTCTTTCTTTCTTTCTTTCTTTCTTTTTTTTTTTTTTTTTTTTGAGACAGGGTCTTGCCAGGTACTTCAGACCAGCCTTGAACTCACTAGGTAACCCAAGCTGGCCTCAAACTTGTGGCAATCCTCCTGCATCAGCCTCCCAAGTGCTGCGATTACAAGCGTATGCTGCCACACCGGGCTCTGAACAATTTCTTACTGCAAATTTTAAAGTCAGCTTACAGTCATCATCATAAATCAAGAAGAATTTCAGGCAAGATAAGGAAAAATGAATTTTTTTTTTCTTTTTTTTGAAGCAGGGTCTCGCTATGTAGTTCAGGCTAGCCTTGAACTCACTTTGTAGCCCAGCGTGGCTTCTCAGTGATCATCCTGCTTCAGCCTCCCAAGTGGTGGGATTACAAACATGCATACCATGCCCAGCTCAATTTTGAGACACTGCAGTATTAACACTCTTGTACCTGGCTTGGGTTTGATTGTGGAAATAGGATCTGAAATTCCTGCTAATTCACATTTGCCACAGAGGACCTAAAAAGGTCAAATTTTCAATATAGTTATCAAACTATAGTCTCACATACTGGTGGTAGTTGGCATTCCTTGCCTATAGGGCACCATGGAAATTGCCTGAAAACTGAAAAGGATTAGTTCTTTTTTTTTTTTTTTTAATCTTTTTAGTGGAATGCCATTATTGTCTATCCAGTGGTGAGGAACCTACAGCACATGTGCCACAGTTTGTATCACTGAAAACTCTAGTAGGGTCGCCATTACTAGTGTACTCTCCTCTTTCTCGTCTCATAAATCAGTCTGTGGGAAGGAAAACATCCACACATCTACGCTGAATTATAGACACCAGATACAGTTCAATAGGTTACTTAGGAATGGATACAAATTAGACCTCTTGTTAAAGGAATGAAGTTTTAATTGTAGAATTTTGGGGACCACCCAGGTGGGAAGATTTTTCAGCAGTCACATTATGCTCTTTTTCACCCATGCGACACCCGAGTCTGGGAAGACCATAGTTGCTCTTACAGGATAATGGTATGGACGTGTTGATTGTTATTAATTATTGAACATTACTGCTGTAGCATCATGCCCCTGCTATTCAAAAAATTCTCCAGGAAATTTTAGAGGACTTGTGACTTTCTCAGAAAATAATCTGGAGAGGTTGTCTGTCTTTCCATCTGCCAACGTTTGTTTACTTGACTCCATGCATAAAAGCAGAGCTCCAGTGCTGGGTGGGTGGTGCAGGCCCACAGTCTGAGTCCTCCCGAGGCTGAGGCCAAGGATCATTTGAGGACAGGAGTTTGGGACCAGCCTGGATAATTTAGCAAGATCCTATCTTTAGAAAAGAAAAAAGCCACAACTTTAAAGCCCCAAGATATTTTCAAAACCAGGTATGGTAGCACATGCCTGTAATTCCAGCATTCAGGAGGCTGAGGCAGGGGTGATCACTACGAGTTTGAGGACAGCCTGAACTATATAGAGAGACCCTGTCTCCAAAAAAATATTTTTTTCATAAGGTCACACAACTGGCCCCAAATCTGACTTCCAGCCTATGCTCTTCTCCGCATTTCTGCTATATTAGAGAGTGACGGTGGCTCTGCAGACAGCAGGTGCAGTCAACAGTGGAGGCAGATTAACTTGCTGCACTCTGCATCCTAGGGGCGGCTCCTTTGTAACTGAGTAGGGCGCTGCCGAGCCGGGCACCTTCTGTAACTAGTGCACGCACAAATACGGAGAGCGAAATTCCACTCCGCTTCATATTCAGCTCACTCCTTGAAGGAGGAGGAAAATCCAGGCCAGTGCGAGTCTTTTATGGGGCAGAGCTCATCCTATTCAGGTCACCACCCTCTGTGACTCCTTCTGCCCCACAGACAACCAAAGGGGATGAGAAAAGGCCAGTCCTGAGGGACGCATGCGGGTAGGGCGAAGGTGCAGGTGTGTCTGACGTGTGTTTGTGCCACACTTAAGAGTGCAGGTGCGGGAGAGATTCATGAAGCAGAGAGTGTCTTCAAATAGATGGCCTCGGGGGAGAATGATGGATAAAGCGGTTGAAATCAGAGACTGCAATACTATGATTGAGAATGCAGTGCAGCAAACATTTATTGGATGCCTGCAGCGCTCGAATGAAGACAAGTATGATATGATCCCTGCCCTCAGAGAGCTTACAATCTGGTGGGACCGTGTTCACGAGTAACAAATACAAGGCTGAAGGACACAGGGTATTTCTGAGAAAGATACAGATGGCGTCATTCAAAAGAGGGCAAAACCAGATGTTCCAATGTGTAAATTATATATATACAGGTACAGAAGCGTTTGTGTTTGGCTGTAAGTTGCAAAAGGTCAATGTCAGATCAGCATCTCTATTCTATTAATATAAATTAATAAAAAGGTAAAGCTGAGGTAGATGCTTTATGAACTTTTGAGCACTCTTTTCTTCTTACCGTATTTCTCGCAGAGGACCAAGCAGCTTGGCAGGTGGTATAAAACCTCATGCAGTTACTTTCCAGGCAAGCCCTGCATTCATCCCAGGAATCTGCCAGAGACACCTGGCATAAGCTTTCTTCCTCCTCCAGATGTTCATGAACTTCATTCATAAGTTTCAGGGCCTCCTAATTGAAAAATAGAAACGTAAGTCCAATTTCCATTCTGTGATTCCATTTGGACCTTAGTTGATTTCACTCTTTCAAAAATGTGCGTATTCTAAACTACTTCCGTCTTTCTCCTTCAGGCCTCCAGTGACTGACAGATCTGCTCTAGCACTTTCTGTTTCAATTAAGAAAAGGCCACTGATGGAGTCATATTGAAGCCTGAGTAAATCTGATTCATCTGTTCATTTGCTTGACAAGTATTTATTGACTGTTTGTGGTGGACATTAGGCTGGATGTGGGAGAACCAGTCCCAAAGATCCACACTTACCTGTGGGTCCACTGTGATCCACTTTTAACATGTCTTTTGCATGTCTAGGCTATCGAGTATGTGGACTGTGGGCTTCAGGGCTTATGATGGTGGTGTTTTATTGCCTTCAGTTTTGCTCCTTTAAACTGTTTTGTGTTTTTAAATATTGCAGGAAAGTGCAGTGCTTATATGTCATCGTTTAGTTGCATTCTAAGAGCAGAGGTACTGTCCACTGAGCAGCTTCCTTCTCCTGTCTGTATCCTGAGTGCTCCCCCTTGTGCTGGTGGCTGGACGTGGCCGTGTGGAGCCCCGCAGCCTTGGCACCTGTACCTGAGAGCCTCAGTGCTGCCCTTCAAGGTCCCCACAGGCTGGCCCATGGCACAATAAGCCCCTGCCTCAACCCCCAGGCTGTGTGCAAATGTGGACTTCTAAGGCACTCTGCATGCCTGACCTGGAGTTCAGGGCAGAGAGGGCTGAGGAATGTGATGCCCCTGTCCCTAAAAAGACAGCCTCAGGCTCACTGTGTCTTCTTTGGGTGAAAAGTGCAAGCAGGAGAAAAGGTTCTGTATTTGAAACCAATTTATTGTGCTTTTTCTTTCTCAGTGGAAAAGAAAAAGAAATTACCCTTTTCTGGCCTATTAATCCCAAAGTATTACACAGCTCTGACAGTCTTCCAGGTTTTCTCTGCCCCAGGGCAGGTTTTTCAGCTGCCCTCCTTGCAGAGTTCTGGTGCTGAGCCACAAGCGTTTGCTGCAACTCATATAGGAAGATCAGAAGGCCTTAACCTGCCAAATGCACATGGTAACCCACACAGGGATGTGTGTGTGTGTGTGTGTGTGTGTGTGTGTGTTGGGCAGGCAGCAATACCTCCTGGGTTTTCTCAGTCAGTTGCAATTTTAAATAGTCTACTTGTGTCCCCTTCAACCCATATCC
Source organism: Erethizon dorsatum (assembly GCA_028451465.1). Lineage (NCBI taxonomy): Eukaryota > Metazoa > Chordata > Mammalia > Rodentia > Erethizontidae > Erethizon > Erethizon dorsatum. Next base: position 25,087,647 of record CM051838.1, on the reverse strand, counting down.
TAGTATTCCCAGTTCTGAACTACACTCACCGTGTATCCTTGGACAAATGACTTGGTATAGCTAAGCCTCAGCCTCCTCATTAGCAAATCTGATGGCTTTTGCATTAAGTGAAATAAAGAAGCAAGTCACTGAGCACATTGTTGTCATTGGTAAGCCTCAGACTTACTTCCTCTTACCACTTAGCAGCATAACACAGACTACCGACCAGATCACACCTCCCAAGTTTTAGAAGTAAAACGTTGCCACGGGTGAGGTCAGTCTTTGGTTTAAGAATGCCTGGTCCATTCCTTCTGCTTCCCTAACTATTCTGCCCGTGGACAGACTCCACGCTCTGTTCCTGTACTTAACAGCTCATCCAAATGCCACAGGAACTTGGCATGGGGGCAAATCACTATACGCTGCCCTGGGGTTTCCTCTTTAAGCAAAAGCAAACTTCAGATGTTCCTGACACATATTAACAGGGAGAGGATGAGGCGGGGCACCCTGATGATCCTGGGTCACCCATGGCTGGGTGGTGGTCAGAACCAGGAAACTGGGTATGCCAACCCTGTCTGCCAATTCATGATTTGTCTAAGACTTTATTCTAGGTTTAAAGTAGTCTTAGAAGGAAACTCTAGGCTAACCAGTTTTTAACTTTTTCCATTTAACTTTATTTTTTATATTAAACATTTTAATTTTTTTCCCACAGTGCTAGGGTTGAGCCCAAGGCCTCATGCATGCTAGACAAGCTCTCTACTTGTGAGGACACCCCCCCCAGCCCAACACTTTAGATTTTGTTCGCCTGTAAATGTCTTTATCTTTCCTTCGTTCTTTTTTAAATTTATTTTTTATTAAATTTTGCAGTACATAACGATTACATTCCTTGTGTGGAGTTGGTACATACACATAACACATCTCAGTTCTGTTTTCATCCCTTTTCCCTTCCCTCCCCCCTCCATGTCTTGATCCCCCTTCCCATTTGAAAAAGCTCTCTCTCTGTACTTCCTATTATCTGTCTTCTGTTTTGCTCTCTATTTTTATTTTGGGTTTCTCATATAAGAGAAACCACGTGATATTTAAGCTTGTGTGTCTGATTTATTTCACTTAACATTATGGTCCTGAGGTGCATCCATTTTCCTACACATGACTCAGGTTTATCCTCCTTTATGGCAGAGCAATAATCCATTTGTATATAAAGAAAATGTGATATTTATACCAATTAACTTTTTAATCGAATACCCAAACGAGTATAATACAATGAACTTTATATAATAAGTTAGTTTTGAAGAGTAAATAAAAATTCTGTCAGTTTCTGGGATTGTTTAGTGCCAGTATTGAAATGAATATTTGCTTTCTTCATTGGCCCCTAACTGGAATACTCTTTTCATTAGACTACGCGCTGAGCTCAGGAAGCTCGGGAAAGAGAGAAACAGAAAGCCACTGGGTCTCATGTGTACACATCTGCTGCCTTTCTCCTGGCTCGTTCATTCCAGAGCAGGAGTAACATGTAATTAACAGCTCCAACCTCAGTTCTCTTAGCTGGAAAATGAAAGTATGGTTGACCCAGATACTGGACCATTCCATGTGATAATGTGTTTTGTAAAGGGTCTGTCAGTGACATTTGGTGTTACTATTCCCAGATGGCCAGACTCACAAGCCCACCACGGAAGAGCCCAGCTTGAGGGGCTCCCACATTGTCCTGATAATCAGGAGCACTTTAGATTTCCTACAGTCTTTGGATTGTTGCCAAAGGGAGGAGGGTTTGCAGCTGCTGGTCAGGCAACCTCCTTTCCTTGCCAGGAACCCTGTCTGAATCCGGGGGTAAGTATGGCTGCAACATCTACCAGCCTGGTGACAGTATTATAGACAACTAAGTTAGGTAGAAATATTATAGGCAGTCAGGGCCAGGCCCTTGAAGGAGTCGGTGCAGAAGATAAGAACACATTACAACTGTGGCTGGATGTGCATTCCTTGAAGGCCAGGCCTCAAGATAAAGAAGGAATGACTACACCTACTTGCCAACCCCCACCTCCGGGGATAAACAGTAACGATCGATATTCCAAATAGGCATCAGTCATCATCGGGTGGGGGACTAGGACCTCCTGACTCATCTCTTCTAAAAAAGGTCCTTGTTTTGGGCCGGTGAGATGGCTCAGCGGCGTAAGCGCCTGCCTTGCAAGCGCGAGGGCCTGAGTTCGACTCCCGGAACCCACATACGAAAAAGGGGCCGGTGATATCGCTCAGCGGCACGGGCACCTGTTGGCGCGCGAGGTCCTGAGGTCGTCCCCCTGGTACCCACAAAAAAAATAAATAAATTAAAAAAAATAAAATAAAATAAAAAAAATAAAAAAGGTCCTTGTTCTTTCCATGTACACTTGGTATGTGTCTTGTTTCCCCGTTGGGTCAACGTTACCTAAGCAGCTGTACTTGTAATCTTATTGGTTGATCATAGTTTTGTCCCACCTTGTACCTACCTCATGATTTTGCTCTATAAAACTTCCTTTGAGAAGTGGGCTCGTAGGCAACCTACTTTCCGGGTCCCCTCCTATCTCTCAGGCAGGAGGTATTGCTGCCTGAATAAATATTTCCTACTCTTAACCTCTGTTGTTCCTTAGAATTCATTCTTTGATTTTGGGGAACTTGAACTCGGCGGATGGAACATCTACCAGGTTGGGAGTTGTAATATTTCCCTATATCATTTGGAGGTCCTATATCAATAGGCCGATACAGCTTCCAGGTCAGCTTGTCAGACTTGGGTCAGTCACTCAATGGATTCTCAGGGACCAAATGCTTGAGAGTGAAGAGATGCAAGCGGTGTCTGGAATTCACTGTCTTTAACTTTATAGGTGATAGATACAGGTATGGGTAGGAAATACTAGAACTCCACTGGTATTCTTTAATTAAAATTTGACAGGGGAGCTGGGCATGTGGCGCGCCTCTGTAATCCCAGCACTCGGGAGGCTAAGGCAGGAAGATCCCTGTGGGTTCGAGGTCAACCTGGGCTAGATAGTGAGTTCAAGGCCAAGCTGAACTACATAGCGAGACCCTGTCTCAAAAAGAAAAGGAAAAAAAAAAATTGACAGGGAGTCTGATCCCCAGCACTGCTGGAGATTAAAAAAAAAAAAATTGACAGGGAAAGGGGGAATGGGACATTGTTTAATAGGCATAATTTTCAGCTTTTCTAAAATGAAAATAGGGCTGGGGATATAGCTCAGCGGCACAAGCACCTGCCTGGCAAGCGCAAGGTCCTGAGTTCGATTCCCGGTACCAAAAAAATAAATAAAATAAAATGAAAATAATTCTGGGATTTGATTGTATAATGATCTAAATGTATTTAACACTACTAAACAGTATACTTAAAAATGATTAAGATAGGGGTTGGGGGTATAGCTCATTGGCAAAGCATGTGCATAGCATGTGTAAGACCCTGGGTTCAATCCTCAGCACCAAAATGAAGAAATAAGTAAGATTGAGATGATAAATTTTATTAGTATTTTACCACAATTTAACATTTCTTTGAAAATGAAAAGTAATTTACTATTAAAATTTTAATTATTTGTGTTAGTTTTTACTTCCTTTTTGATGAAGGGTATTGTTGGAAAGTAATCTTTTAGAAAATATTTGTTTTGAGTGTCATATTATTAAATCTTTAAACTATGAGGTATACGATATAAACAGTTTGGAAACTGAGTTTTATCCAGTAGCTTGTGAAGAATTTTTAATATCTTCCAGGACATTTGAATATAATGTATATTCTTTTATGTTTTGGGTGTGGTTTTTTGTTTGTTTGTTTTGTTTTTTGAGACAAGGTCCCACTATGTAATGCAGGCTGGCCTTGAACTCACTTACATAGCCCAAGCTGGCCTCAAACTCACAGTGATCCTCCTGCTTCAGCCTCCCAGAGTGCTGGGATCACAGGCATGCACCGCCATGCCCAGCTGATAATGTATATTCTTTGTTGGTAAAAGATACAACAGTAGATGAACTGCTACTGTTAAGTGAAGCTCTCTGAATTTTTTAAAATGTTGAGGTTTGGGGGTGTAGCTCAGTGGTAGAGAGCTTGCCTAGCATGCCTGATGCCTTGAGTTTGATCTCCAGCACTGTAAAAAGTAAGTGAAATGGGGTGGTATACTGGTGGACTACTTAATATGCATTGGTGCTGTCTTGAGGTGCTCATGTCAGACATTCATGTGGCCACTGTATGTGAGGACCCTGGACAACAGGGAACCTTCCACGTTCCAGAAGTGTTGGCCAGCCCCTTCCCCCATCATTTGCAGCAGGTTGTAATGAGTTGAGTCAGGTGGACTGATGAACTTTATTATCTAGTTGTAACTAACGTATCCCTCATGAAATAGGTAGGAGGCTTTAAAAGATTACTGGGGTAAAAAAAAACTCAGAATATTAAAGCATATCAATATAAGCCAGTGGTGGCAAACCTATGGCATGTATGTTACTTGTTTTTCTTTTAAGACAAAAGATGTTAATGTAGAGTTGTTTTTCCTAAATTAAAACCTCAGTCAGTATTCAGGTTTATTGCAGTGCTGGCACTGTGCAATAAATAAGTGGGTTTTGGGTTGTAGTTTGGGCACTCTGCTCTAAAACGTTCGCCATCACTGATACAAGCTCAAGGGGACAAAAAGCGTAAGAGCTGACACTTCTTCATTATAAGCTCTTCATTGGCCATGCAGCAAAGTGAAACTATGATGATCTAATCAAATCTGGCAAGTTGGTTAAAAGTGTCACAATATCTAGCCAGGTGTGGTGGCACATGTCTTTAATCCCAGCACTTTTAGAGGCTGAGGTAGGACAATTGCAAGTTCGAGCCCAGCCTGGTCAATTTAGTGGATTAGTGAGATTTTGTCTCAAAATAAAAAATACTAAAAAGGTGTGAGGTTGTAGCTCAGTACAAAGGCCATGATTTCAATTCCTGGTACTGAAAAATAAATCAAAACATCTAGAGTATTTGAAATATGGAGCTAGTGCTGAACCTCACCCTAAATGTATATTGTGCATTCAGAGACTGAGGGTAGCAATTCATGTATCTAATTTAAAAATAAATTAGTATGTACATATTTAGGAATGAATGCTAACATTTTTTAGTAATGAGGATGAGAGATCAAAACACTTTGGACAACACTAATCTAGCCCAAAACTCCGTGAAGTTTTACCTTAATATCTGAACTCATAATGAACTAAGCACAAAGCATTTTTGAGGAAGTAGCACTTCTCAAACAGGGATGAATCCCCCAAATTCCTGTGTTGGAGACCTGCAAAGTCCCATTCTATAAGGAGTGCGTTCTTCAAAAAAATTTGAAGTTTCCTTGAGGTGTTTCCTCCAACAAAAACTGCTCTCCAGAAAATTTGTGATTAGGGAAAATACGTAACTTATCAATTGCACTAATAAGTGCAATATTTAGAGTCCAGATATGTTTACGAATAGATATTTTCAATTACAGTACCTGCTTTTCTTCTTTGCACTTCTTCAAGGTTTTCATTAGTTTGCTGTGTTCTTCCTCTCTCCTTTCCATCGTGATTTTCATCTGTTTAATGCCAATCAAAGCTGTCTTCACCTCTCCGTCTACATCTATCTCCCCAGCCTCAGAAAAACCTAAAAGACATATTGCATTTTTTTTGAGATCTGATCAGATTACAAAACAATGATATCACCATTCTTTCTTGTGCCTGAAATAGAGGCTTAATTGTTCTTTTATAGCCTCTACTCTGAAAGCAGATCATAGTGAATTAGCTGTCAGCTGCCACATGGACCCAGCTGCCACATGACAATACCTTCTGTTCCTCAGTTGTGAGCTCCTGGACAATCTAGAGCTCATTCACCTTCCTTCCTTCTTTCCTTCCTTCCTTCCTTCCTTTCTTTCTTTCTTTCTTTCTTTCTTTCTTTCTTTCTTTCTTTCTTTCTTTCTTTCTGTGTGTTTTTTTGTTTTGTTTTGTTTTGTTTTGTTTGTTTTTTTGAGACAGGGTCTCATTATGCAGTTCAGGCTGGCCTTGAACTCACTATGTAGCCCAGGCTGGCCTCAAACTCGAGATAATCCTCCTGCCTCAGCCTCCTGAGTGCTGTGATTACAGTGGTGTGCCACCACACCCGGCACAACCTCATTCTTGTCATTTTCCTTGGGCCCTGTTTTCATTTACCCTTTTTATTCCCTTTTATTGGCAACTCATGTGTGTTTATAATTGAATTTTCTTCACAAACTCAACTATATGAAATGCCCAGGTGGGGGCTTCAAACACAGCGAACATTTTCACGTACTCAGCTTCAGTTGCCTTCCAAGAATCATCAAGCCAAGAAAGTATCTCATAAAATACAAGATTCCTTAATAGCCTAGTGATTATTTAGTTAGTGTTTTGAGACAGGGTCTCATTATGTAGTTCAAGCTGGCCTTGAACTCACTATACAGACTATGCTGGCCTTGAACTCTTGGTGATCCTCCTGCCTCAGTCTCCAGAGTGCTGGGATTACAGGCGTGTGCTACCTTGCCTGGCTTCTCTTTCACACCTTTAATAAGACCCTGGTGGATATAAAATTCATTGTTATTCTCTTTTCCCAATAGCCAGCGTGGCCTCTTGAGAGCTTCTTTTTGCCTCTGAATTTAATTATAGACTTCAAATCAGCTTTATGTTAGTAATTTATTTTTCTGTGTTGAAGACCCAAAACTTGTATCACCAAACAAAGGTCACAAGTTAATGGCCACAGAACAACCAGATTCAATGTAATTATAACCCACCCATTCACTAGTCCTAGAACAATCACAGATTACTCAGATGGTTTAAATTCTTTAAATGCTATAAAAGTTATTTCACTGTTCATTAAAAGCTGTGCTGAGATGACACCAAACATCTGGATGATATAAAAAAAATGCAGTCAAAAAGTTGGCAAGTTTTATCTACATGATAGCAAACATGGGAACATCCATTGCAGAGACTTGACAGGAATTTTCTATTTTTATCCAGCTGTTTGGTATCATGACGACTTGGTCTCGGTTCTCAGAGGACTTTTCACCATGAAACAGTGAACGCAGTTATCTCTCAGCTGAAGGTCACTGTAAATGCCAGCGCAACACAAACACGCAGACAGGACACAGCACAGATAAGAGACCAAACCTACTCTTCAGGTTTCCACTGATGGCAGTTTTGTCCTTCCAAGTAGGTGCACAGTGACAATCTTTCAACCATAGCAGACACACAATAAACATCAAAAGTGGCAGCTTCATGTTCTCACTGTTCCTGCAAAGGAAAAATAAACCCACATCAAATGCCTTCCATGAAAGCATGTTTCTGTCTGCATTAGTTGAAAACAGATGGTACTCCAAAGCATTTTTCTGTCAACTTTTCTTTATGACTTTAGACATCTTATGCTAATATGCTTAGGACCTAAGGAAGCTTAAAATATATATTAAAAAATCAAAACAAAACACTGAATCCCTATTTAATTTACAGTCTTCACAACAATTAAATAAGGTCATCATCTGAAGTACTTGAAAACCAAGTAGGGATCATAGCCCCATAGACTCCAAACTTCATTTGATTTTCTTGTCAACCATAAACATCCTTAAAGACAGAATTAATGAGATCGTGTCAGTTTTTTTCCTCTCCAATTCTGAGTCCTCAAACAAGTTCATTTTGTATGAGCGCAAAAAGAGCCTCATACATTTTTGCTTCATGTATTTTTTATCATACTTATAAAGCTTATCATGTTATATGAATAGTTAACAGCTAAATTTTTCTTTTTATTTTAAATGTAATTTGATACGCCTTACAAACATTCCTAATACAAATATTTAAAACTTCACTAAAAGTTAAATTAAAACAACTATATGTTTAACAAAGTTAAATCTGTTACATTTATCTGCTTTGTGTATATTTGCTATTTAAAAAAACACAACTTCTAGTATATAACGAACATTTGAAATGTCTTTTAAATACAATTATAAAATAAGATCTATACTAATAGTTACATAGTTATCACATTTTACATATCACTTGTACTTTTTTCTTTCTGTTAATACCCTGTTCACCAAGTGAAGTTTTTGAGATAGTATATTTACCACTGACTTTGCAGTATCTCCCCAGAGAAGTTGCCACCAGCTCTAGAACAACCTTTACTTTTCTCTGATTTAATTTTTATCTGTGTCAGGGATTTGGCCCTGTTCTATTAATTTGATGACACAGTTCTTAATCCTATTAAACCAATATTTTCAGATTAAGAATGCGGTTTCAAATTTGGTAGGGTTTTAAAGGAAGCACTAGAGGGCAGGCTGGGCACACAATTAGGAGCAAGGACCTTTGCTGTTGTATGTTATTTTAGTCCTTGAGCTCCGACTCACCAAAGCTTTAAAAAGATTTTTGTTGTTTGTTGTTTTTGTTGTTGTTGTTGTTGTTCTTTACTTTGAAATTTATGACATGTATTCCTTAAAACAAAATCTCTTAGATTGGAAATAGAAGCAACAATGTGAAAGTAAGGAAACTCCTAAATGAAACATATTGAAAAGAATATTTAGTGTTTGGCATTATTCGACTACAGGAAGTGATATAACTAAAGTGATAAAGTCACTTTTAACTACATAAAGTGATAAAAACCTAGTGTGTAAATACTGCAATAGATGAGTCAGGCCCGCTATCATTTGCTAATTGATTAGCTGAATGGAAAACATGGTCCCTAATAATTCATTTGAAAACAACTTAACTATTAGTCACCATGGCCAGCTCTAGAATCTACAGAGGTCCCTCTGGCTATGGAAATGACCGTCTTGGGCTCCTTTTGAGAGTTGGAGAGAGCAGCCAATCCATGCTTACTGTGTGCTCAGCACTCTCCTACGGGCAGACCTGACAGTTCTAAACAGGCCCACTTGCTTTTTGGGGGCCCTTGGAAGTTGACCCTCGTCTCTGGGCAACCTGTGGACTGGAGCTTGTCTGCTCTGTGCCGGCACAGAGCGTGAGCGATCACAGGACACTGGCTCAGCCCACACCCCTTTCAGCTGTCTTGGTTTCCTGCTAATTCTCCATTTTGGTTGGAAACTTCGTAGCTCTGTTGGAAAACAGATCAGCTCAAAGCAAACTTGAGCTATTATTATTTTAAACAGCTGAGCAACTACAACTCACACCTATAAACAGGTTTGACCTCTCCTGAGAGATGACTGGTTTGTCAGCACGGGAAGCAGCACACTGGGAACTTCTCTGGAGTAAAGAGCACAGTTCTGGAAGAGTCAGTCTGAGAAAACTGCCAGGCTCCACCCTGACTACACACCCTTGCACATGCCATCCGCGTTCAAGGGGGTTAGAAGTCATGGCTGACGTCTGCATGTTCCTTTTAAACAAACCCAAACTTTTTTGAAAATGCAGCCGTTGCTTAGGAAACCCAGTGGCTCACCCTCTATTAGCAGATTTTCTTCTTTAATCCATGTTCGCCCTTTCTGAGGCAAAATTACATGTGTAATTTCTGAGAACAGAACTTCATTGCTAACTGGTACTAATTACTTTCAAAATATCTTGAAGATTCTTCCTCTAACTACTTCATCTGGTTTCGTAGCTGCAATTTTGTTCTTAGGATGAAGCAGTATTTCACTCAAATTCGGTTCCTTCCATAATTATGACCTCATCATGCCCAAGATTTAAGTGGATTATAAAATATTATAGATAGCTGGTTGGTAATTAAGGAGACCTAGAAGCAAGGCCATCTTAATGAAGAAAGAGAACAAGAGGATGTGGTGGCAGTGGAGAAGCGGCCTCACGGACGGACTTCCGCGTGCTGGGTTATTGTTGTAAGTCCAGGCTTGGACAGGGGCGAGGCCAGGCTGGACTTGCTGGTACCTCCTCTCTGAGTTACGCGTGCCCACCGTGTGGTTCGGATGTGCTTCGTACCCCAAGGGTGCGTGTGTTAGAAGCTTGGCTTTTAGTAGATGCTTTTGAGGTGCTGGAACCTGTAAGGGGCGGAAGCTACTGGGAGATCCAAACCCTGGCCCCGCTCCTTGCTTTGATAGAAAAGGCCAGTGGCGTTGTGCGGAGCTCACCGAGTGAAGAGACCGGGTTCCATCAGAGGCCCTGCCGCACAGTTGTCTCGTGAGCCTGTGCACTTGGACCCGAGCGTCCCCATCTAGAAATGCAAGGATCTCACCTGTGGCTCCCAGCTCTGAAATTCTGCGGTTATCATCCACTTCTCACCCGGGCGTAACATCGTAGGAGTGTTTTGAGTGAGTTGGAACAATTTGTAAAACTTAAAAATTACAGCAACCTTATCTTTCTTTTAGAGTTGCTGAGACAGTCAAGTGACTACAAATAAAATGTTTTATTGAGCCATACAGTACAATGTAATTGGAAGATAGATTAATAGCCTCTTTAAAAAATTTAGACTAAACTAAAATTATTATTTTAGGCTCACATGAGGTAGGTAGCAAAAACAGACGTTGAATCCAAACTTCAAAATGTTTCATGAAAATAATTCAAGTTGAATACAATATGAGGAAATTATATCCCATTTAACCTCATTGTGAAACCAGAATCTTTTTAGAACAGCCCTGCATAAGCTTAATTATTGATCAGGATGTGTATAAATATCAAATGTATTTTAAATTTTCTTTTACACCCAGCATAGTGCTTCTCTCTTGTTCCCAGCAAGTTTAGCTCTGGTAATAGTGTATTCAGCAAATACACAGTTGGTCATATATTATTTTTTGTTTTTTGTGTTTTTCAGATGGGGTCTTGTTACGTAGTCTGCTGGCCTTGAACTCACTATGTAGTCCAGGTTGGCGTCAAACCTTCAGTGATCCTCCTGCCTCAGCCTCCCAAGTGCTGAGATTGTAGGCTATATTGGGCATTTATTGTGTTCCACACAATGAGGAAAACGTGGTCTCTGCTCTCTAGGTACGCTGCATCCAAACAAATAAATATGTAAGCAAGAAAATATCAGAGAATGAAAACCATTACAAAGAAAATAAAATGGAAATAATGTGATAGCGAGTAACTTACAAGGGGAGAGGCTACTTTAGCATGGGAGGTCCAGGAAGGTCTCCTTCAGGAGGGGACGCCTCCTGTGATCCTCAGAACAGAACCAACCAGCTATATCATTGGCATGGCCCAGCGCAAAATGAAAATGCAGGGCCTGTACTCAGAAGTTATAAACATTTCAGGATGGCGATAGCAAGCACGGAGCCACATGAAGGGCACACTGAGTGCAGGGGGCGGGGGGCGTGTGCTCACAGTGGCCCTCGCTCTTCACAGAGCGTTCCTTGCAGGCAGGAGAGCAAGTGCAAGGATGGGAATGAGCTTGGTTTTATAAAGTTCAGGACAGAAAATGGGCCACCGCTCACAGTGCAGTGGAAGAAGTGTAAGACCAGGTGAGGAGGCAGAGAAGCACAGATCTAGCAGGCTGGGCAGGAAATTAGAATTGCGTTTACGTAAGTTAGATCATGGTGGGGCCTTTATACAGGGCAGTCATAAGATCGGAGTTACTGGTTGAAAAGACCACTGTGGCTGTCCTGTGAAGAACGGCAGACAGGAAAGTAAGGCAGGACGGAATTCAACTAAAATGGTCCCCAGGGAAAACAGTTACTCCCTGAAGGTGAGAAGCAGCTGGATGTGGGATTTATCTCGGAGATAGGACTGGATTGCCAGATGAGGGAAAGAGCAAAATCAAGGATGGCTGCTGGAATTCTGACTGAGCTACCGGGGCATGTGATGTCATTTTCTGAGACAACAAAGGCTGCAGGGCACAGTGGGTGCTGGTGGCCTGGCACGTTGCCCTCGCTCACCCCTCTACCACCCATGGACCATCCACTCACAGCATCAGGATGTCACTGTCACTACTACCGGGATGTCTGTAGTCAGAAAACTCAAGGAACCACTGATTACCAAGCCCACTGGGTGCTTCCCATCCCCTTTCTTACCTGTCCTTCTTGTGGCATTTGGCACAGTTACCTAGCAAGTGTTTTTGAAGCATCTCCTCCCTTGGTAGAATGATGCTGTTCTCTCTTGGTTCTTTTCCTACTGTAAGACTACCCTTTTTATTTGTAGCAGGACAGGGTTGCTCTTAAAGGGCTCAGCATCTCTCAACACTTGCATCAGGGATCGCAGCTCAATGGGAGTTTTGTTGAGGACAAACCACTTCCGTCTGTAGTGATCCTTTTCATTCTGCTCCTTTCTCAGTAGTAAAGCAGCACAGAGCTCTCCATGCTGTAAACCTCTTTCACCGCATGCATCCCAGCCCTCTCCAGGAGGGGTCTCTGTGGTGACAGTGAGCCACTCTGTGCTTTAAGAGGCAGCCACCCTGGTGCCTGATGTCTCAGAGGGGGGCCACTCTGAAGGACATGAAAGGGCAGCAGGCAGGAAAAGCTGGCACAGAGAAACCCCTATGAAGGGCTAGAGAGAAGCAAGGAGAATGAGGAGGTATGAGGGCACCAAGGAGGAAGGGCACAGGTGTGTGGGACATAGACTAAGAGCTAACCTGGAGGGAAACTGAACAGAGCAGCCAATAAGCTGTGTGAGCCTCAGAATTACAGGCAGAAGCCAGGTGTGGTGGTGCACACCTGTAGTCCTAGCACTTGGGAGGGAGGCTGAGTCAGGAGGATCACCACCAGGTCGAGGTCAGCCTGGGCTACATAGGAGTTCAAGGCCAGCCTGAACTAGTGAGACCCTGTCTCAAAAAACCAAAACAAACAAATAAGAAACAGAATTCTAGGCAGATTTCTGATTAGTCATGCAACAGGTAAGAGTGGGCCGAGCTTTCAGCTTCTGCCCAGCGAAAGCTCCAGGAGCCGGGCTATGTACTCATTGCTGAGTGCCCACTGTGTGTCAGTGCTTTAGCAGACACAGTTGGGAAAGCTCAGACTCTTTCCTGTCCCCTTTTCTTCTGCCCCACCTTGGATGCTTAGATTCCCTAGGATTCGGTCCTTTTCACCCCTTTGGATGGTGTTACCCAGAAGCCCAGACAGGCAGAGCCAGCTTTCTACCACTGTCACTCCTGCACGGTCCGCAGGGATCTCAGGTCCACAGCCCCTCATCCAGCTGTTTCTCCTCCAGCTCACCCTGCTGTATCTCTCTGTCACCAGATCCAGACATTTGGGAATCATCCAGATCCCTCTCGCCTGCAATGTAGTGGCCAAGCCAAGCAGACTGCCAGATGCGTTGTGTCTGAGCCCGGACAACGTTAAGGCCATGGGAGTAGACAGTTTTAGAAGGGCTGAGCTTTATTACTGAGAAAGCTAATGCATGTAGAAATCAGTAGGCCACTGGAGCAAATGAGTCAAGCGATAATCAAGGTCTCATCTAAGTTCTGGCTACATTATCATGACCTTGGCAAGTATGACTCCATAACAGGATGGTAAAATACTGTACGTCCTTGTGATACTGTTACCAGTCCCAATGACCTATGGAGAAATAAGTCTTCTTATCAATTGTACAGTGACATTTAACTTTCACTTTCTGATCCATAATTGGCCAAGCAGTAACAAGTTCAAAGTAACAAAAAATACAGAGGCCGGGCATGGTAGTGCACACCTATAATCCCAGCACTTGGGAGGCTGAGGCAGGAGGATTGCCATGAGGTTGAGGCCAGCCGGGGCTACATAAGCAAGTCCAAGGCCAGCCTGTACTACATAGTGAGACCCTGTCTCAAAAAAAGAAAAAAAATTAAATTAAATTAAAAATAAATAAATAAAAAATACAAGCAGAAGTCCAGTGTGGTGGCACATGCCTGCAATCCCAGCACTCTGGGACACCAAGGCAGGAGGATCAAAAGTTCAAGCCCAGCCTGGGCAATTTAATGACTTAGTAAAACCATGTCTCAAAATGAAAAATTAAAAAAGATGGAGATGTAGCTTAATGCAATGGCCCCGGGTTCAATTTCCAATACTACCAAAAAAAAAAAAATGCATGAAAAACAGGAGTATAAATATTATAATAGATCACCCGACTTGTTAAACTTACCCTAATGCTATATATGCTTATGGGGGGGTTGGGGATTTAGCTCAGTGGTGCAGTGCCTGCCTGGCAAGCCTGAGGTCCTGAGTTCGATTTCCAGTACCAAAAAAAAAAAAAAAAAAAAAAAAATATATATATATATATATATATATATATATATATTATGTTTCCACATTACAAAAACAAACACTTCCCTGATCACCCAAACTAGAAAATACCTAGCGGAGTTTTCATTGCCTCCTTTGATCTGTGCACTTGTCAGGTTCTGGAATGAAGTAGAACTCATCTACCATGGTTCAGATGAAGAGGCTTTAAGGATAGGGCTCCTTACTGGCTGAGCAGAATCCTCTGCTGCTGCAGAGGCCCAGGGGCAAGGGAGGCACCACGGAGCCCAGCGAGATCGGAAGTGAAGGGGGGGTAGCAGCAGTCCTCAGTGGGGGGACCCAGGAACCCAGCAGGCCAGAGGTCCAGCTGAGGGGCTGCTGCCCTCTATTCAGGCCACAGAGCAGCCAGAAACGGAGCACCCAGCACAGCCTCACGCTTTCCAGCCAGCGCACCTGTCATGGTTCCCTGATCTTCACCGGTGATTTGGGATTGATTGATTGATTGATTGATCGATTGTGGAGTAGGGGCCAAAACTGGGTTCTTGCCCATGCTAGGCACGTACTGTCTTACTGAGTGCCACCCTCAGCCCCACCAGTGGTTTTTAGGAGAAGGGATTGCAAGCCCTTCATTCTGCAGTGTGCCCTGGCTGAGCTACCAGATTCAGACAGAACTCCAAGGCCTGGCTCAGCTGTCACTCACATCCTTTTCTCCCCACGTCCTAATTAATTTCTACAGATGAGTAGGCAATTGGGCGAAGTGCACCGATGGTGCAAGAGATGTTTGAGGAGCCCTGCTAAAGTCATGACAGAGATTCCGTTAATACTGTGAAGAAATGGGAATCGAAGGTGAACTGGCCTTGGCGTGGGGCGCAGATGGGGCTAAAGGAAGGCACAAAGAACACTCAGGGAGAGATCAGACCTCAAATTTACTTTTGTTTGTGTATGTGTGCTTGATATTTTATTTATTTTTATTTATTTATTTATTTATTTTATTTTTTTTTTTGTGTATGGGTACCAGGGGTCGACCTCAGGACCTCGCGCGCCAGCAGGTGCCCGTGCCGCTGAGCGATATCACCGGCCCCTTTTTCATATGTGGGATCCAGGAGTCAAACTCGGGCCCTCGCGCTTGCCAGGCAGGCGCTTATGCCGCTGAGCCATCTCACCGGCCCAATATTTTATTTTTATCATAGTATTTTTTAGAAATCTCTAAGCCTTTTGTAAGGTCTCTTTCATTTGGGAAAAGACTCCAGTAGCCTTTCAGCCACACAAAAAGAGGGCCTGCAGTCCGGGCTGCTGCTCGGTGGTAGCGCCCGCGCCTCGCATGCCCGAGGTCCTAGAGCCCACCTGTAAATCTGCAGTGGCAGTGTGGACATGGTGCACACGCCCATAATCCTAGCACTCCCAGAGGCCCAGGGTCACAAGTCCCAGCCCAGGCTGGACAGCTTAGCAGTTTAGTGAGACCCTGTCTCAAAAAATAAAAAGGGCCGGAGATGTGGCTTAGTGTAAAGCTCCTGAGTTCAACCCCTAGGAATGAAAAAAAGAAAACAAAGCAGTTAAAGAATGAAAAGGTCTGCAGCTTGGAGTGAGCCCAAGGTGAGGCTGCTAAACGTGTGGATTCCCACGCAGCTGCTGATGCTGCGACCTCTCCTGAGCAGGGCAGGATGTGGGTGGGGAGGAGCAGAGGGGTGGCAGCCGGGGTAAGAGCTGCGAGCCCCGAGACTGTGGAAAGACGCATCGTGAAGGAAGAACTCTGACTTGAGGCAATGCCCGCGTTGGGGCTGGTGATGCAGGGCCTACAAGGGACCCGGTCAGCAGGTTCCCTCAGAGACGGGGTAGCCATGTCCTGCATGGCTTCCTGTTTTGTGCAATTTCCCCGTCAGCCCAGGAGAGGGAGGAAGGAGTCAGCCTTGGGACACGAGTACTCGTGGGACGGGGCACCGCGGCCTTCTTCCTCTCTGTGTCCCGCACCTTCCCAGGAGGACACAAGTCCAGCACAGTTCAGAGCCGGAGGTGGCAAACACCAAGCAACCCAGGAAGGGATATTCCGCCTGATATCACGAAGGAAGCACTGGGAGTACGCTTACTTCTCTTACATGAATATTAAAGGGAAGTGTGATCTAGGCAGGAAAAAACAAAACAAAACAAAACAGGGTGTCATGTACGTTCATTAAAACGAACAAAAAAAAAAACAGGCTACTGTCTTAGAATTATGGTAAAGTAGATAATATAAAATACTATGCATACTTCCTTTTGTATCCTTTATCATTTTTATTTTTTTAATTTTATTTATTTATTTTTGAGACAGGGTCTTGCTATATAGCCCAGGCTGGCCTCAAATTTGTGGTGATTCTCCTGCCTCAGCCTGCCAAGTGCTGGGCTTACAGGTGTGTACCACCATGCCCATCTTATCATTTTTAACACTGTCCATGACTATGTAGAATGTTCTTTCTTCAGATTAAAACTGATTTTAAGACTATTTGAGGGTTGGGCATCGTGGCACACACCCGTAATCCCAGCACTTGGGAGGCTGAGGCAGGATTGCCATGAGTTCGAGGCAAGCCTGGGCTACACACTGAGTTCAAGGTCAGAGCCTGAATTACAAAGTGAGATGCTGTCTCAAAAAAAAACAAAAACAAAAAACAAAACCTGTTTGAGGAAGGCTGTGATATCATCATCATCTTCATCATAATCAAACATTACAGAATAGGAACTCAAGCAACTAAGAAAACAGAATTTATAAAAAAGTACTTTTAAAATATCAAATCCTAAGAAAAACTATTCTAAATTTACTTAAATATTATAAAGAACTACTATGTTGTCAAGTTTTACTTTAGACTTCACGGTTCACTTAAATTACTATTGTAGGGCTGGTGAGATAGCTCAGCAGCATAAGCGCCTGCCTGGCAAGCGTGAGGTCCTGAGTTCGACTCTCGGTACCCACATACGAAAAAAGGGCCGGTGATATCGCTCAGCAGCACAGGCGCCTGCTGGCACGTGAAGTCCTGAGTTCGACCCCTGGTACCCACACACAAAAAAAATTATTATTGTAAAAAGATACTATTCTATGATTAATAAAGTATATATTTAAAAAAATAAATGCTTTATAGTGTTGTAGTACTTGGTGGCTGCACATTGCATTGCATTGAAGTTTTCTTTGCTTTTGTTTTGTTTTCATTTTGCTTTGCAGTATTGGGGATTGAACCCAGGGCCTTTATACTGAGCTATTTCCCCAGCCCTTTTTATTTTTATTTTGGAACAGGGTCTCGCTAAGTAGCTAAGTTACCCAGGCTGGGCTTGAACTTGTGATCCTCCTGCTGGGGCTCTTTTTTTTTTTTATTTATTTTTTTACTAATTATGTCACTCTTTCTCCTCTTAGCTGACCATTAAATACTATCCATGTTGTCTCATTTGTTCATTCAAAAAGTATCTTCATTGTATACGAATGTTCATAGCAGCTTTGTTCATAAGAGAACCACACTGGAAACGTGGACGCTTCTCAGATGCCCTTCCGTGAGTGCCGTGGGCCAGCACACTGTAGTAATCCGCCCCGGGGCTGTGACTCAGCAGCAGGGGGTGCGGGACTGTACACCGACCTCGCATGAAACGCCAAGAAATTATGCTGAGTGAAAAGAGCCAGGCCCAGAGGGTACGGAAGACGTGATTTCATTTGTGCACCCCGTGTGGAGCAGCGTAACCGCGCAGAGGAAGAGCAGATTAGTGGTCGGCAGGTTCGGAAGGGAGCGATGGGCGTGGCGCTGAAGACGCGCCGTGAGGGAGGCTCGTGGTAGTGGTTAGAGGGTCTTGACGGAGGTGAAGCCACACACACACAAGTGCACGTAACAGTTGGTGAACTCTGAACAAACTCCGGACAATATCGATGTGCATTCCTTGGTTTTGATGTTGTACTAATTTGTGTACAGTGTTAATGTTGGAAGAAACGGGATGAAGGCTACGTGGTGCTTCCCTATACGTTCTTTTGCAATCACTGTGAATCTATAATTTCAAAAACTAAGTGTCTAGAAATTGTCTGCATTGCTCAGGGCATTGACTCCCTTTTGATTTCCTTTAAATTTATCCCCTTTTGCTTCCCCACTATCCTGGTTTTTAGGTTTTTAGCTGCTTTTCTCTGACTTGTCTCTTTTGTCTCAAATTTGTACTCCACTCTCCTATCAGAAGACCTTACAAACCAGTGCTTCTACTCTACCATGCAGTGAGCCCCCCCGGATCTTGTTAAAGTGCTGGTTTGTCTTGAGGGGCCAGGATTCTGCTCCTGGCCAGTCCCCTGGTTATGACAATGCTACTGGTCAGGGGTCCCTTTGAATAGCAGGATCTCAAATGCCTTCTTCATGGTGTGCCCATACTTATGTCCGTGCAGCTGACTCTCATTGCCCACAGAATAAAGTTCGGTCAGCGCATGTAGCCCCCTGCTCAGAAGTCTCCAATGACTCCTCATGTCCTTCAGAATAAAAGTCAGTGGCTTACAGTGGCCTGTAAGACCCATCAGGACTGTCCCTATCCTGACACTCTGATCTCACCTCTTACTACCCTGTCCTTTTCCACTCCAACTCTGTCTAGCTCATCTGGCCTTGTAGATGATCATGGAATACATTAGACCTGATCTTGCTGGGCGTGGTGGCGCACGCCTGTAATCCCAGCACTCCAGAGCCTGAGGCGGGAGGATCACCATGAGTTAGAGGCCAGCCTGCGCTACATAGTGAGTTCAAGACCAGCTTGAACTATGTGCCAAGACTCTGTCTCAGAAAGCCAAACCCAAATAAAACAAAAACCCCAGCTCTTTATTATATAAACTAGGCTTTATGCTAGACAGTTTTTTTTAGATGGTAGGTTAATGGAAGTTCTCTGAGCACATTTAAGGCAGGCTGGGTATATTAAATGCATTTTTGACTTAATGGTATTTTCAACTTATGGTGGTTTTAATGGGAATACAACCCCACCATCACCCAAGGGGCATCTCTACTTTGTGCTCTGGATGTCCTAGGCTGCTAACAGTTGCATGACAGGACCATGGTTTGTTTTCTCACCATGCCAAATTTTGCTCCTTCCAAGGCCTCCTACTGTCACTTGTCCTTTGGTGTTCAGCTCAAGAAACACATATGTATCTGCATTTTCTGGGCATTATTGCACCATTCTATTTGTGTATGTACCTCTATTATTACATTACCTTTCTTCTTTCTTTCTTTCCTTCTTTTTTATTTTATTTATTTATTTATTTTTTGATGGTACTGGGGATTGAACCCAGGACTTTCTCACTGAGTTACCTTGGCAGCCCTTCTGTGATTTTTTTATTTTCTAGACAGGGTCTTGCTAAATTGCTGATTGCCCAGACCGGGCTCAAACTTGGGATCCTCCTGCCTCAGCCTCCCAGAGCACTGGGCTTACAGGCATGCACAACCATGTCCAGCTTCTTCTTTTATTTTAATAGTTCATTTTCCTATTGAACCATTCAAGATCTCCACAGGAAACAGAAGGCACACCCAGAAAATTATGCAAATGATTTTATGAAGGGACTATTTTCAGGAGTAGGTGGAGTTAGAACATCAGTTACTGGACAGAGGAAGCCAGGGGGTGCTGGAGCTTGGAGGAGAGGGTTGCAATGCCCAAGGAACTGCCACAGCTGCTGCAGCAGACTGCTGCCTTTCACTGGCTGCGCTCAGAGCAGCGATCCCATGGGTGCAGCTCCCAGAGCTCACATGGAGCAGGGCAGAGAGAGGTGGCGAAGGGACTTGCGGGAGAGGGTGTCATACAGAGGGTGTCAATCAGCACATGTTCACCTCCTCCTAGGCGGGAGTGCAGAACCATCTCTCACACAGCTCAGCCCCAGTGCCAAGTGCAGGGCTGGACCCAGAGTCAGTACTCGTGAAATCTCTGTAGAGCAAATTCTCATGGGAGGGCATGTACCATATTTAACTTAAATGTGAAGGAAGGAAGGCAGGCAAGCTGGTATCTCTCTGGCCCATTTTCACACAGAATTTTTTAAATTAATTAATTTATTTATAGACAGGGTCCCGCTTAGTAATTCAGGCTGGCTTTGAACTCACAGCAATCCTCCTGCCTCAGCCTCCCAAATGCTGAGATTACAGGTGTGTGCCACCGTGCCTGTCTCTTGTATACATTTCCTGAAATCACATCTAACAAGTGACAACAGATGCCCAGGTCAAGGTCCTTCCTAGCCATTCTCCTCTGCTGGGTGCACCCTGCTAACCCCAGCAGCAACATGAACCTGGAAGGAGATGTTTCCTTCTGGAGCCATCAGCCCAAGATACTGGTCCGTTAGTGATGTTTTCTGTCCACGGATCACCATCGCTAGACCCTGGCAGACAGCAGGCAATGCATGAAAGTGTGTTGAGTGTCTTGACTCAGGCAAGCTGGGTAGGTTTTTGAGATAACCCAGTTACTCTAATGATATGGGTGAGGCTGTTGGGTAGGGTGACCAACCATCTCAGTTTGCCTGAGACTGTCCTGGCTTTAGCAATGATTGTCTATCAGCTGGACACACCCTCAATCCCAGGTAAATGAGGACAGATGTTCAACCTATGATTAGGGTCAATGAAAGAAATACATAGTTTTGTTTTGTTTTGTTTTGTTTTGTTTGTGGGTACCAGGGGTCGACCTCAGGACCTTGTGTGCCAGGAGGCGCCCATGCCTCTGAGCAATATCACCAGCCCTTTTTTCCTTTGTGGGTCAGGCCCTCGCGCTTGCCAGGCAGACGCTTACGCCGCTGAGCCATCTCACCAGCCCGAAATACACAGTTTTAAAACTGGCTTTTTGCAGCAAGTCTTTATCCTCAGATTCTTGGCTGAACTATAGAAATTAGATATGCAATAAAACTGCCTGGTTCTTGAACCAGATCAACTCCTTTTACAGTGAGAAGCATCATATAGAGACTGATTTATGTGTCCTTTATGTAAGTACAGGAAATATTTAGCCAGTACATAGTATTTCTAATTTACAAGAGATTTTAGAAAGAACTAACAAATGGATCACTTGAATCTTGGTAGGAAAGGCTAATGCTACTGGAAGAAATAGAAAAAATCCAATTGCTGAGTTCAGTGACAATATGCAAGTGACAGCCCCTCAAACAGCAGTCTGCACTTAAGAACAGATGAAACCAGTCACCACAGTTAAGACTTGCCTGTGTAATATTTTTTTTTTCTGAAGACTAATGAATGTAAATTTATTTCCAGCAACAGATAGAGAGCAGTTACAGGAATTTCAGAGCATGAAACTTTTCTGTTTTCTTATAGTCTGAGTATCTCCCTATCCCTCAATTCACTATCTCTTATTCCACTTTGGTTTCTTACATAGTTTTTAGCACTATCTTAAATTATTATGTATGTTTTTGTCTCTCTTCCCCAATGTAATATTTTAGTTCTAAAATAACTGTGACTTGGTCCATCTACAAGGCATGGTCAAAATATACACGAATGTTTACAGTTTTAGAAATGCGTTACAATGAAAGACTCATTGTGAAGACAGTGGGATAAGTGAGTTCAAAGTGAGGCAGAATGTTGTGAATATTTTGAGAGGGATTAGTGGCAATGAGTGTTTTATCTTAATTTTTAAAAATTTAAATATTCATGTTTTCAATCAGTCCTCAGACTTAATTTACAGATTTTTAAAGTCTTGAATGGTGCCTAGTACATTCCTCAAGTGAGGAACAGATACATTTTTAAAAAAAACCCTCATCGCACTGTAGTTACAGGGATTAAGTCTTGGAAATTACGTTTTATACTTTCTGACCCAAAACCTCAGACTTTTTGAAAGGAAGAAAAAAAGTTAATAGTTCTCCATCTAGTCATATATCAATATTACAACTATATCACAACTATCACAATAATCTTGCATAGATGATTTAACCACATTATTCCGTATTTTTATATATTTAATCATAATTGCTTCTAAGATGGGAGACGATAAGTAGAACAGGGGATTTGACTTTTTGTTGTATATATTTTTGGCCTTTAAAAATTTTATTATATTTTTTAAATAATGAAACTACTTTTAAAAAGACATGTTTGACCATTATATAAAAATATTATAAGCATTTGACTTATAAATGTATGAGTTCAAATAACCAGACCAAACTGAATTAGTTTTCAAAATACTGAAAGCCACAAATGCTTTCAGTTATTATCAGTTATTCCTGAGAAAGTACAGGTAAGTAGATAGTTCCAGAAGATTGAAAATGTGCGATTCTTCTCCTAATTCAGGTTTCTTTTCTTTTTTTTTTTTTTTTTCAGTATAAAATGAAGATTTATTGAAATGATTGGAAAAGGGGAAATATATTAACAAAGATGTCTCATTTGAAAATAAACTGCATTCAATTTAGTTTGACATCCCTATTTATTACTCATCTATTTGTAAATCTGCAAGTAAATATCTATGAGTCAAGCGACAAGAGGTCAGTTGAGGATGACTGTGAGATCCTAAGTAATGAAGTGCCTTATGTATCTTTTAGCTTCTTCTTTTTTTTTTTTTTTTGTGGGTACCGGGGGGTCGACCTCAGGACCTCGCCCGCCAACAGGCACCCGTGCCGCTGAGCGATATCACCGGCCCCTTTTTCATACGTGGGATCCGGGAGTCGAACTCGGGCCCTCGCGCTTGCAAGGCAGGCGCTTATGCTGCTGAGCCATCTCACCGGCCCGCTTCTTTTTTTTTTTAAAGAGAACAAAATTTCAAAACAACATAATAGGAAGGTAACAATGGTTAATACATTGCATATTGTTATCTTTAAATTAGTTACTCAGGGTACAAGATATTGGCATTCAATTGTCCAAACAATATTAATACAAACCTTTCTTTTCAATGAACTAAGTGAAATTAGTAGTATATCTATCTTAACTATCTTGTATATATATTTTTTTTTTCTCTTCTTTTCTCCATTCCCCCATCCCAGTTTCACTTTCCTTTTGAACAGTTTCTTCCTATTTTACAATATCTACCATACATTTTGGATCTTATTTACTCTTTCAGCTTCTCACACTAGGGAGACAATACAATGTTTACACATGTGCGTCCGGTTGATTTCACTTATGAGTATGGTCTCGAGTTGCATCCATTTACCTATAAAAGTCTCCAGTGTATCTTTCTTTATGGCTGAGTAGTACTCCATTGTATAAAAAGACCACATCTCTTTTATCCATTCCTCAGTTGATGGGCATTTAGGTTGTTTCCAAGATCTTTGCCTGTATTAAGAGAAATATTAAGAGAAAGAGCTAAGACTTACGATTTAAATCATTACTGACTTTTATGATTAGCCAGTCACTGACATTTTTAG
Organism: Erethizon dorsatum; assembly: GCA_028451465.1. Lineage (NCBI taxonomy): Eukaryota > Metazoa > Chordata > Mammalia > Rodentia > Erethizontidae > Erethizon > Erethizon dorsatum. The sequence continues at coordinate 25,064,337 of CM051838.1, read as the reverse complement.
TGTTAAAAGTCAATTATTTTATTTATTTTTATTAGTACATGTTTGCAGATCACATTCCTCATGGGGAGTAAGTACATGGACATAGAACATCTCAATTTTTTAAAAGCCCCCTCTTCCCCCTCCCTCTTCCTCCATCTCTTGGTCCTCTCCCCTTTTGCAAAACTTCTATTATTTTAAACATTTGAAAATCAAACGTAGTCATCCTTTGATGCCAAAACGAGGATGGTCAGGTCCCTGATACAAAATGCCTTAGTATCTGCGTACAGCCAACCACATCCTCCACACACAGTTGATCCTTGAACAACACGTGGGTTAGGGGTTCTGACCCCTTGTGCAGTCAGGCATCTGCATATAACTTTTGACACCCCCCCGAAGTTAATTACTAAGAGACTGCTGTTGACCAGAAGCCTTGCCAGTAACAAATAATTGGTTAACACATACTTTGTTGTGTGAATTATATATGGTGAGAAATACTCAAGAACCACAAGAAATCACTTGTTTTGTTTTGTGTTGCCTTTTGAGACAGGGTCTCACTATGCAGTTCAGGCTGGCCTTAGACTCACTTTGTAGCCCAGGCTGGCCTTGAACTCATGGTGATCCTCCTGCCTCAGCCTCCCAAGTGCTGGGATTACAGGAGTGGGCCTCCACATCCAACTTTTGAGATCACTTTTTATTGAGATGTGCAGTGAACATCTCAGGAGGAAATGATGAGTACACACACTGGCATTTTAAGCATAGGCTCTCACACTCTAGCTCACAGCAACACCACCAATGGATGGCTGTGAAATGATTGCAGGGGTATAATATGTTCTGCAGTTAATTTATGCAGCTATGATTTAATCCCGTATCTTTTAATTTGCTCACATTCTCTTGACTGCAAATGGTGCCATGTCTGATCTCTTTATGTGTACAAGTTTCAATAAATTGTAGGTTTTATGATAGATTTGTATATATTTTAATTAGAAAAGGATAAAACAAACTATTATCTACATATATTTTATTCATTCATGACATTGTAAACCTTTTCTTGATTTTCTCAGTATTTCCAGGCTGTGAAGTTTCTGTGTGTGTTTTCAAATTGTTGCAAATCTCAAAAACATCATGCATACGTGGTCCTCTGCAGTTCAAACCCATCTTGTTTAAGGGCCAACTATACTTTAAACCATCTCTAGATGACTTATAAGATCTAATACAATATAGATGCTATGTTGACTAGTATAAATGCAATAAATACTTTTTATACTGTAATATTTAGGAAATAAAGAAAAAAAGTTCTACATTGTCACTACAGACACAATGTTTTAAAAAACAGTTTTTGATCCACTGTTGGTTGGATTCATAGATGAAGAAAGCCAACTGTATTTCTAAAGTTTTAATAACTTGACCTAAGTAGTTTAAACCACCATCATCTTAAAAGTTACTAATAATGATTGCTATCTTTATGGAGCATCTTACGGTGTATCAGTCACCCCACCCTGTTAGACATTTTATGCAGAATCTCACCAAATCCTTTCAGTTCTCTGAGTGGTACCCCCCCCATGGAAAAATAGTTCACTGTGACTTTCTTCAAGGGCTGGGGTTGAGGCTGGGGGTGAGGCTCAGTGGCAGATCACTTGCCTAGCATGCTTCAGGCTGTGGTTTTGATCCCCAGCACGCCTCACTGTCCCAGCAAATAAAACAAGGATCGGAGAGGTAGTGTGCTCAATGTCACACAGCTGTTAAGGTAGAGAACCAGAATTTTATCTAACTCGTTTCTTGCCACTGCATCATATAATTACTTTAAATACAAAAACATATGTAGACGTGTAAAAATACTACTCTGATAACTACTTGAGTTTGCTTCTTTCATTGTAATTTCACTGTATTTTGCTGATTGAGTGAAGTTAAGTAAGAAACCTTATATGGCTTTATAAAATCTACTATAATCATGCTTTTTGTATTGTGGAGTATTTGTACCTGTAGTGCTTGTTGAATTATACTTGCTAATTGTACTCATTTTACTAACATATTTCAATTTCTGAAAAAGTTGTCCAAAGCTGTTAAAGGAGAACAATGAGCATAGTTTTAAAGTTTAGTAAATCAAAACAATATGGGCACATGCTAAAGATTAATTTGGGATTATTTACATACATGGCATTCTGAGGGGGGAAGGAGGTTTTTTTTAAGTGCAGAAAAAAAAATGCAACCTATTTCTCGCTAGGGCATATGAGTGGATCTCATATTCTTGCACATGGCTTTGTTTTCAAATTCTTGAAAGTGCAGAAATTCTTTTAATTTAAAGGTGAGCCCACGGAAAATCCGGAACAGCTGTAGAAAACTGTCCAGGAACTCAGTGTCATAGCCATTTTTTCAATGGACCCTACCCCAGGGTGATCTGACCCTCTGCTTACCACTGTTCTGAATTATCAAAGAGAGGCACCCCTGTCCCCAGTGCCCCCGTGCAAGATGCCCCGTGGAAGTAATGGTCTCATTATCTGATGCTGCCCAAAGGGTGTGGAGCACAGGGAGGAATCGGGCAGCCTTGAGAGTCAAGGAGACCCCGGGCTGTCTGAAGAAGGCAGAAGACGCAGAAAGGGTCTAATTCCAGTTTACTAGATATTTGGATGAGCTCAACACACTGTTAGAGGGACAAGGAAAAATAGATTGCTGTGCCTTTCTTCAAGGTCACCCAAAGTTTAAGTGACTTTTACCATCCCACATTCCAACGTGTCCTTTTCTACTGATTCAATTCCCCTGGTAGTTCATCATTCTGTATTTATGGCATTTTCATTGGTAACATCTCGTTTCTTCTTGGTAATTGTGCTGCCGCATGTTTCTGGAAACTTTCCCACCCGTCCCTGTCAGGAGACTGCGGAGTTACATCCGTGTTGAGAGGGGAGTTTGAAAATCCTGTTCTTCAGTGAGGCAGGTAAAAGTGGCCTCATTATTATCTCTGTTTGCACTGTCCAGAGAAAAGCCCCAGGGACAGAAAAGCAGGTAACAGAGCATCGTCGTGCGGTGGTGAGATGCGTGCGCCGAAAGTAGGCTAAGCTGGGGTAAGCGGCTTTCTGTGGCCGTAAGGAGGGCCTGCAGCTCCTCGTTTACCCGGGGTGATCAGGACGCGAGGAGAAGTCAGCGCGCCCAGACGGCTTTCCGGGAGGGATGAATTTGCAAGCTGGGCTGAAGATTCAGTGAACTGCATTGATATTTGGGTGGCAGAGTGATTCTTTTTCTGCTTGGTTTTCGCCAATAGTTGCGTGCTAATGGCGTGTCTCCCTGTACCTACCTCTTCCTCCTGGCTGTTAAAAAAAAAAAAAAAAAAGCGAAGAAACCATCGGAATAGTCCGGGAGGCGCCTGAGTTTTGCTGGCAGCCTCGGAAGCAGCCGACCGTAGCATTTCCGTTTTCCCGGCGAGAACAGGCAGTGGCTTTGTTCTGCCCACCCGCGAGGCCGGACATCTGCGGGGCGCGCCTGCCTGGCTTCTGAGCCCTTTCCGCGGCTCACCCGGAAAAGGGGCCGCAGTGAAGAGGGGCGACGTCTCGGTCCTGAGGGGCGTAGTCCCTCCCTGTCGCTCGGATGAGGCGCTCAGTGCTGCCACCTGGAGGCGGACTTCCAGTGCCGCTGGCTGGCGGTCAGGGCCCGGCGCAGGGCATGGGCACTCCGGGCTGGCAGGGGGTCCCACAGCCCGGTCTGAAGCCCCCGGAGGAGACGGTTTCTCTTCGGCTAAGTGTTGATGGCTCCCAGGAAGGAATGTGCGCCCGCTGTGGAAAGAACATACAGTTTTTCGAAAGCCAGAAATCTGGAGCTTTATGCGAAGTCCCTGTTTTTTCAAACTTCTGGTTTTCTGCTGTGGTTTGCATGAGCCCTCCCCAGAGGCCTCTGCGTTAGAGGCTTGGTCTCCAGGACGGGGTGTTGGAAGGTGGGGACCTTTAGCAGGTGAGGCCTTAGAGGAGACAGGCTTAGGTCGTTGGGAGTGGGGTCCTGGAAGGATCCCATGAGACCCCCAGCTCTCCTCTGTCTCTGCTTGGTTAGAGATGTGATAACTTGCTGACTCCCACACACCCACCACTGCCGTCTATCATAACGGGGTGCAGCTGAGAACCGAGGCAATGCCTGCGCCTTGCCCTTGAACCTCCAAAACTGAGTTAAATCAACATCTCTCCATAAGTAGCCCGCCTTGGTGTCTCATTGTGAAATGCAAAGGTGACAAATACACACCTAATCGTTAAAACATACAAAAACACATTGTGATGGCAAAACCTCATGTTAATGTAAGGTGTGATAAAAAATACCGTGATTATTTCGATTTTTAAAAAAATTATTACAGTGAAAGACACATTGCCATTAATCCCCTTCATGCTTATTCCATTATTCTTGCCACTTTCTGAAGCAGCTCTGAAAGTCTTCTTTCCTGAGTGTCTTTAGTTGAACTGTCGTGGCTACCTTGGTGCACTAAACTTCAAAATGTTTACCTTCCATGGTCATTTCGACTTGGAGGAAGAGCCAGAAGTCATGCAGTGGCAGATCTGGTCAATAAGATGGATGAGGACACACCATTATATTTTTATGAGCCTATCTTTCCATTGGATGGCACTCAGCAACAGCATTTATTATGTTTCTGTTTTGTTTTGCTTTGTTTTTATCATACCTGCTAAAGACTCTCATGAAAGAGGACTTCCAGAACTGCTTCAGAAAGTGGCAAGAATAATGGGATAAGTGTATTCAAAGTAAGGGGAATTCATGGCAATGTGCCTTTTTGTTTTGTTTTGTTTTTGGAGACAGGGTCTCACTTTGTAGTGTAGGGTTGCCTTGAGCTCACTATGTACCTCAGGCTGGCCTCAAACTTGCAGTGATCTTCCTGCTTCAGCCTCCCAAGTGCTGGGATTACAGGCATGTACCACCAGCAATGTACCTTTTAGTGTAATACATTTTTTAAAAATTTAAACATTCCCCATATATTTCGGTCATGCCATGTATACACACTAATTCAGTTAAAGCATACAAAAAACATTGTGATGGCAAGACCTCATGTTAACATAAACAATGCCTTGTGCAAATTAGAAAAAAAAAATACCTCCCTGATAAAGCAGGGAAGAAAAACCAAGCAGTTAATGCCTATGTGCCAAGTATAAGGCACCTCCGAACAGTTGCTCCCTGCAACTGGGTGCTGGACTTACGAGTGGTTATGGCTGGAATTCAGGCACTGCTCAGGGGTTGGCTGGGCACTTCATGTAAGGACACCTGTGTGGCTGCAGCTGTCCTGATGGAACTGCCAAGTGCATCTGTGCAAGCCAGGTTCTGTCCCTGGGCCTCAAGTTCACAGGCTCCAGATGATGAAAGAGGTACCTAGAGAGCAGGAAGCCAGTACAAATTGCAAATCCACCCTTGCTCAGGGGCCATAACATTTTAAAGTATTTTTCCCCTTTGGATCCCATAAATGTTGGGTCAGCGGGCATATTTATTTTAAAAAATATTTTTCTGAGGATATTTTACTCTATGTGACAAAAGAATGTACTTATTTATCTACATTCTTTTTTAGTATTCTTCTTTGGTACTTTTTTTTTTTTTTTTTTGTGAATACCAGGGGTCGATCTCCGGACCTTGTGCGCCAGCAGGCGCCCATGCCGCTGAGCAATATCACCAGCCCTTTTTCTCTATGTGGGTACCGGGAGTCAAACTCAGGACCTCGTGCTTGCCAGGCAGGCACCTATGCTGCTGAGCCATCTCACTGGCCCTGGTACCTTTGACTGGCACCTTTGTTGTTATTTTTTAATATCTTCTTTTTGATATATTATGTGCCAGATAACTACACATAAATTATTTCTAATTCTGACAGCATCCTGACAAGGTAATATACTTTTCCCTGGATTGCAGATAAAGACACTGAGGGACGGGCATGGTGGCACATACATGTAATCCCAGCACTCAGGAGGATGAGGCAGGAGGATTGCCATGAGTTTGAGGCCAGCTGGGCTACATAGTGTGTTCAAGACCAGCTCAGACTATACAGTGAGACCTTGTCTCAAAAAACTAAAACTAAATAATTAAAAAAATAAAGACACTAAGACTCAAAGAACTAAGTTTTCCCAAGACTAGCCAGAAAATGGCTGTGGGTGACTTCAAGCCCAGTCTGTCTTACCAAGAAGTGGGTGACGTGTTACTTCTACCGGAGATGGCAAAGTCTGCATCTTTTCTTTCTAATGACATCTCACTAATGTTTATGCTATTTAAACACTTAGTGCACAAGAATTTCCTAATTGATGCATCTCTCTACCTGTCTTTATTTCTTAATAAATCTAATAACAGTTCTTTTATGTAACAAAGGGTACATCTGTATAGTATATAACTTTGAAAATAACATCACCAGATAAACACAACCAAGTAAGTGTTGCACCTTTGGAACACTGGGTTGCCTTGGTGATTAGAGCATTGCAGTGATGCCATTGCCAGGAAATATCTTTATTGTACTGCTCTTTTGGAAGTACCTTGAAAGCTAGTTTACAAACCATTCAAAGAAATTAGGCCCATTATTTCAGTAGCATTTACTGTTTGAAGCCATAAATGATAATGTTCAGCTTTTCCAGCCCTCCGTTCATCAGATTTGACTACAAACAACTTGAAAGTGTTTCAAAAAATTAATCCCAGTCTAAATGGTGAAAGATTTGCCTCTTGAGAATGCTCAGAATAATGTGTTGGAGGTTTTTAGGTTGTTTCTAAAATAGTTCTAAAAAATGTTCTGATTCCACTGGTTAAGTGTGTGACCTCTGGAGGGGACACATCTATTCGACAAGACAGGTTGATAAGTTGTTTAAACTAAATAAAGAATTAGGGCAGTAAAGAGGATATTGGTTTTGGCCCTGAATTCTGTCTGACTGGTTTGAGATCCTTCCTTTACCACTTACTAGCTACATAACCTTGCTTAACTTTTGCATGCCCCAGTTTCCTCTTTTGTAAAAGGGACATAATAAAATAAGATACTTCCAGTGTATAATATAGACAAATGCTATTGATTATGTGCTATATCACATACTCCAATGTCGATTAATTTTAATAAATTAAATCACACATATCACTTTAAAATATCACCTTAAATTATAAACATATCGGACAAGTTGGAGCCAAAGGAGGTGCAGCTGCTAAAGAGATTAAAAAAGAAACCACGTACTTTGTACAGGGACCAGCAAAAAGATACCTGAGGGTATCCCAGGAATCAGTAAGACCCCACCTGCAGCAAACTCAAGAGTACAAAAGTATCAACCTTTCCTTTGATAAGAGAGTCCTTGGGACCCCTGCTTGAGAAGAGCCTTCCAGGGAATTGGCTCCCTGGCATTCATTTCATTATGCTCAGGTATCCAGACACTCAGAGGCCACTGCAGCCATGGTCAAGGGGCCCTGTCTACTGCTTGCACAGACAGCAGATCTTGGCATTGGTACATATGATGCTGGTTTTACCTTCATTCAGAATGCAACAGTTGTAAGGTCAAGGAGACATCTACCCAGATTTCAGAGGAAGGCCTAGAAGGCCAAGCAAGGAGCCTTTGAGAGAGCAGTACTTGAAGCTGTGGGAATAAAGCCAGTGGTACAGTGTGACTTGTTTTTAATTTTTACAGAGGCTCACAGTTCAGAGTTTGCCTTGAGTGGTGCACACCTGAAATCCCAGCGCTCAAGAGGCTGAGGCAGGAGGATCGCTGTGAGTCTGAGGCCAGCCTGGGCTACATAGTGAGTTCAAGCCCAGCCTGAACTACATAGTGAGACCCTTACTCAAAAAAAAAAAAAAAAAAAAAAAAAAAATGTTTGCCTGAGTCTCAGAAGAGAGTTTGCTTCAGACTTTTGAAAAATGCTGAACTATTGAGACTTTAAGGAAGAAATTTTGCAGTTTTGGTTTTATGGAAGATAGTTTCATCATGTTAAGTGGAATTATTATTATGTTTATTTGGAGAGTAAGAATGGTTTCTTTGGAGAGTAATTAAGGAGATGTGTTTGTGGGTCAAGTTGACAAGGGGTGGAATGTGCAGATTAAACTTAATTGTGTCAACTTGATTGGCTTGGGAGCTCTCTAGGAGAATAGTAAAGTGCATTTCTGCGTATGTCTGGGTGTGCAATGGAGTCATAACCTTGGATACTATATCTGGTTGCTGGCCCTTTCCTCTCTGGCCCTGTTCCCTTGCTCTGCTTCCTGGATGCCATGAACTAAGCATCTTTGTTCCACCACTCCCTTCCACCATGTTGTTTCTGCCTTCAGCTGACCATTGACTGAATCCCCTGAAACAATGACCAAATTAAATCTCTCCTTCTTTAAGTTGTGGGTGTTGGGTGTTGTCTCATCCAATCTGATTAATACAGCTGGGGATGTAGCTCAATGTAGAGTTCTTACCTAGCATGCATAAGACCCTGGCTTCAATCCACAGTACAAAAAAAAAAAAAAATCTAAACTATAGTTTAGACTGGACTTTCTCAGATAAGCAAAATTTGGGGAATTTGCCACCAGTGGGTTTGCTTTGCAAGAAATGTTAAATACAGCTCTTCAAGAGAGAAGGAAAAACATAATTCATAAATTTGGGTCTGCATCAGAGCCAGGTATCATGGTGTATGCCTGCAATCCCAGCATTCTGGGATGCTGAGGCAGGAACATTTTTGAGCACAGCCTGGGCAACTTAGCAGAACCCTGTCTCAAAAAAAGGAAAGGGCTGGGGATTTAGCTCAGTGCAAGGGCCCTATATTCAGTCCCTAGTACTGAAAGGGTAGAGGCATTAGAGAAGGAACAAATAAAGGTAGAATAAAATGTTATTTTTTTTTTTTTTTTAGGTTTTCCGAGACAAGGTCTCACTATGTATTCTAGGCTGGCCTTGAACTTACTATGTAGCCCAGGCTGGCCTCAAACTCACAGCAATTCCTCCTGCCTCAGCCTCCTGAGTAGTGGGACTACAGGCATGTGCCACCAGGCCTGGCATTATTTTTCTTATTCTTAATTGATCCAACAGATTGTTCAAAATAATAATTGCAACAATGTATCCAGTGATTATGGGTCCTCCGATGTTGGCATAATAGGTAAACAAATGGAGCTGTCATTGTGGTGGAGATGGAGGCTGTGCATGAGCCCAACATCAGGTGCTCTTATTCACTGAGGAAGTTAGAGTTACTGCTGCTGCTAAAAGCAGAACCACACTGTCCCTCAAGGAGACCAGTGCCTCTTGGTGTCAAGTAATCCCTTTATATTTTTAAGACAAGGTCTCTCTCTAAGTTGCCCTGAGTGGCCTAGAACTTGTGATCCTCTTGCTTCAGCCTCCCAGTTGGGGGGGATTATAGATACATGCCACCATGCCATCATCAAGTAGTCTTCGCTGGAGCCTTTCTATTCAGGAAAGAGCAGTAGCTCATCTTGACACCTTTTTTAGTCATGGGTTTGCCTTTTCTGCTTGCAGAGTTTCAGCCAGACCATATCTTAAAAGCTATTCAGGTGTCACAGAATCCCATGTAATATCACATTGGGCCAGAGGACTTACTTTAAAGAAATGGAGGTGTATCAGTGGGCGTGTGACCATGAAACCCACTGCCCTATAACACACAGCAGTGTTCAGCCTGATGGAGCAATGGAAAAGCCTGGTGAAGAAGCCTCTGAGGGCCCAGCTTTGATGTGATCACCAGCGAGGATGTGGGGCCAGTCTTCCAGGTCTTAGGGGAGTGCTCGCTAAATCAATGACCATTACATGATGTAACATCTTTTAGAGTCCAGGGTACAAGTAATTCTTACCATAGCTCCCAGTAGTCTATTCTTTAATGTGTTCCTCTCACCCCCACAACTTCAGACTCTGTGCATTTAGTGAGCTTGGCGCTGGGGGTGAATGCTTCCACAGTGGGCACAGCAAGAGCCTCATTAAATTTCAAACTATGTGGACCCAACCTCAATAGGTCCCTAATGTTGAGATGACAGCAGTTAAGGAAAGGAATTACTGTCCAAGGAAAGGAAAGGGTCACCTCCTGATCATCAGGAGGAGGCAGAGCTGCAGGGAGAGTAGAAGAGAGTGTTCGGCACCCAGGTATACACTTGAGTATCCCTTAGTCACTCAATTTTGATGGTAAAAGGGGGTACATGCAGCACCACACCATGAAAATGGCGAGATAACTGGAGGCTGAGACCTCTCAGGGTGAGGATCTGGGTCATGCCACCAGGTAACCCACCTACGTGAGCAGAGGTGCTAGCTGAGCAGGAGGGGAATCTGGATCGTTGAGGCACTGTCTTATGCACTTTCTTATCACTGGGACACAATACCCAATACCCACACCTTGAGGAAGGAGAGGTGTATTTCAGCTCACGTCTTCACTCGCTAGTCCGCTGGCTCCGAGGCAGTGTGGCACGGCAGAGGAACGTAGCGGAAGGAAAGCTCCTTGCCTCACAGCAGCCAGGGAGCACAGAGGGCGAAGGGAGGAGGCGGGAAGGGAGATACGGCCTTCAGGTCACCCCTCTGCTCCCCAGCGACCCGCCTCTTCTGACCACACCCCAACTTCTAACAGCAAGTCAGCTGTAATGTCTCATAATCCAATCACTTTCCAAGCACCCTGCCTATAGTGCATGAGGCTCTTGGGGGACATCTATATATGAACCACAGAAGTATCAGTTGTGTCCTTGAGAGCAGCTACTGTGGCACGAGATGCAGTTGTCCCTTTAACTTTGTCAGTTTCTCTCGGGAAGAGCGGTCCATCAGCATCTTGAAGTAGCTTCTCCAGGAACTTATACAAAGCCACTGGATCTAAGTAGTGTGAGGGGCGGACTGTAGTGGAAGCTGTGAAAGGAACAGGGCCCAGACCCCACCTCCCACAACCCCATATCCCTACTCAGCCCACAGCCCCACCCAGCACCTTAGGACTGAAGCGCTCATTCTACCACACTGTGGGGGTGTTGGCAGCTGACGGCCTCTAGCTGGGTCCTCCCTAACTGGGATTGCCTGAAGAGGGCCACCTTGTCCAAGGTCACACCCATCTTCTGGTGACAGCTCATGGCTCAGTAAGTCAGTGAGAAGTGTTTTAAAGGCCCAACTTCCTTGGTGTAACTGGGTCACAGCCCAACCCCTCTCTCAGCTTCATCTGTGTGGCCTTGAAGGCACATTTGAATTAATTTCCTACATACAAATCTCAGACTGAATCTGCTTGCCATGGAAACCAATCTGCAGTGATCTCAAGAATTTTACCTACCCCTTGCCAGATGTGGTGGCACATGCCCGTAACCCCAGGACTTGGAAGGTGAGGCAAGGGGATTGAGACTTCGAGGTCAGCCTGGAGTACAGAAACCCTGTCTCTCTTTTTTATTTATTTATGAGACAGTGAACTGCTATGCAGTTCAAGCTGGCCTTGAACCCACTACAGAGCCCAAGCTGGCCTTGAACTCACAGTGATCCTCCTGCCTCAGTCTCCCAAGTGCTGGGATTACAGATGTGTGCCACTATGCCTGGCCAGAGACCTCGTTTAAAAAAAAAAAAAAAAAAAGAGAGACTTAGAATGAAAAAGATCTTTTTCTGTATCTTCTTATTGTACACATAAAGGAGATAGCCCTTTAGTGTCCTCTGCTCATTTGGGGCATTAACTCTCTTGATAACGTATTAATACAGCGGGGATGCTGTTGTATTTTTATCATTGGCTCAGTGGTTACATACACCATTAAAAGCCATGAGCTCACCATGAGGACACTGTTGGGTCACATGGGTTTCTTTGATTGCTTCTTATTCTTAATTGGAATCATTTGTGACAGCCAGGGAAAATATTTTTAGCTCTTCCCAACTTGTATAGCTATTTCTTCATTTTCATAAGGGTCTCCACAAATTTTCTGTGAGTTTTTTATGCTCTGCTTTTTGTAAGCGATCAGGTACATGTAGGACCCAAACATATGATTAACTTTTCTTGAAATTCGATTATCAGTTTAGGCCTGTTCTAGTCGGCTTTCCTACCCGCTTTATCCTCAGACGGAGCCGACTGAGAAGCACAAGGCACACCACTGAGTGAGCTGCCGGCCCCTCGGTCGGCTGCAAGTGGGTCTGGAGAGCCTTCTTCCTCGTGTGGGTTGTGTTGTGCCCTCAGAGCACCCCTTAAGTACTCTGCCCCACAGTGTGGCCAGCCCGACTCCCCGCTTCCACCTGGGTCCTGGTGTTCACGTCTGTCCTCTGCTGGGCCGGGAGCCAGGCCCCAGCCCAGGCCAGTTGGCTGAGGCTCTGACCCCTTCTCCCAGTTTCTGCCAACTTTCTGTGTTGCTGGTATTTCTGCCTTGATCCAAATGTTGATCCTCGTGCCAGGACTGTGGTTGACAGGATGCCAGGAATTCTGGCCTCCTAAAATGCCACATGCAGCCCTTGTCCTCCCAGCAGGCCCTGCCCGCAGATGCTGGCCCAGGTCGCATCTGTTCCCCTGCAGCTGCTCCTGTGTCCACAGAAGACCTTGAGCCCAAACTGTTAGCAGTTCAGTCTGGGTGAGTTCCCTGCCCTGTGCCAGCTACCTCAGCAAATCCTTTCTCACAATAAATACCTGCATACCCATCACTTCCACCAATGCTACTGATTTGACAAATGAGTCCCTGTTAATGAGGAATTAAGCCAGAGTACTAATTCCCCTCCTTACCAATCCCCTGGTAAAATAGCTGGCAAAGTGAAAATTTTTCCAGAATTTGAGCATTTGTTTACTTATTTTTAATTAATTAATTTATTTTTGGGACAGGGTCTTGCTTCCTAGTGCAGGCTGGCCTTGAATTCATTATGCAGCCCAGGCTGGCCTCAAACTTGAGGCTGTCTTCCTGCCTCAGCCTCCTGAGTGCTGGTATTATAGGTAGGCACCACCATGCCTGGCTTGAGCATTTAGGTATTTTAATGGGACTTTTTTTTTTTTTTTTGTGGGTACCGGGGGGTCGACCTCAGGACCTCACGTGCCAACAGGCACCCGTGCCGCTGAGCGATATCACCGGCCCCTTTTTCATATGTGGGATCCGGGAGTCGAACTCGGGCCCTCGCGCTTGCAAGGCAGGCGCTTATGCCGCTGAGCCATCTCACCGGCCCTTAATGGGACTTTTAATGAAGATTTAATTTAGGTTTAGTTGTGACCAAAATATCAGGATAACCTGCTGGCAGATTACACCTCATCATGCTCCAACAGGGGCTTTAATTTAAGGAATGATACATAAGCAAGATAATTAATGGGTAAGCCTGGTGGCACATGCCTGTAATGCCAGCACTCGGGAGGCTGAGGCAAGAGGATCGCTGTGAGTTCAAGGCCAGCCTGGCTACATAGTGAATTCAAAGCCAGACTGAAATATATATCGAGACTCTGTCTCAAAAAACATAAAGAAAAAAAAAAATCATTTAACGCCGCCAAGGAAGTAACAAAGGAACCGCATTTCTGTGTCCCAAGAAGCTGTCCTGCGTTCAGTTCAAAGTCTCTGCACCAGTGCAAGGGGTGGGCAGGCTCTGGCTGTGGGGCCCTTTAACCTAAAGTTCCTCCAGGTCTGCTGTTGAGAATTTAAAAACAAAACAAACAGAACTCAGGTTATAAGCATCTTTAAAACTCTATAATTGATCTAGAGGTTTGAAAATCGATCAAGCTAAGTGGGGGGGGCGGTAGACAGCGGACGTGCCCGCTCGAGGCTCACGGAGCGCGTCAGTAGAGGTTGGTCTTCTTCATGATGCGGAGGAACTCCTCCTCGCTCACCTCGCCGTCGCCGTCGCGGTCGGCCTCGTCGATCATCTCCTGCAGCTCCTCGTCCGTGAGGTTCTCCCCCAGCTCGTTGGCCACGCGCTTGAGGTTTTTGAAGGAGATCTTCCCGGTCTCATCATCATCGAAGAGTCTGAAAGCTTTCAGGATTTCCTCTTTGGTGTCCTTCTCGGCCATCTTCTGGGTCATCACAGCCAGGAAGTCATTGAAGCTGATCTTGCCCGTGCCCTCCTTGTCCACCTCCGCGATCATTTTCTTCATCTCTTCCTTCCTGGGCTCGAAGCCCAGCGCCCGCATGGCCACTTTCAGCTCCTTCACGTCGATGGTCCCGCTGCCGTCGGCATCGAAGAGATCAAATGCTTCCCTCACTTCTTGCTTCTGCTCTTCAGTGAGTTCAGGCTTAGGGCCCACTTTTTTCTTCTGGCTGGTGGAGGCCACGTTTGGCTTCTTGAAGCTGGAAGCCATCCTGGTAGCGGTTGGGACCGTAGCGGCGTCACCGCGACCTCCGCGCGTGCGCCTGAGTGCGCGTCCTTGGCTCCTGCACTCGGGTGCTCGTCCAGGGCGCCGCCACCCACCCTGCCGCACCTGCGATGCTGTCTACGTTATCATTCACTGTCCCCTTGGCTAATAGGGGCGCTGGCAAGAAGGGCCATAGCCACAGTTGTCTTCTGTAGTTCATCGGCACTGGGTTTTCTTTCTGGACCTTTGATTTGCATCCATAGCACCCTTTTGTAGATTTGGAAGTTCTTCTTTGCTCCTTTCCCGTACTAATACAACTAAGACATTCTTGGTCTGAAGTTACCCGTTGGCAGATTTTGGATAATCAAGGTCGAAGCCAGTTGTGGTGGTGCATACCTATAATCCCAGCACTTTGGGAGGCTGAAGCAGAAAGATCACATATTCGAGCCCAGCCTGGGCAGTTTAGCAAGACCCTATCTCAAAATAAAAAATAAAGAGTTAGGAATGTAGCTCAGTGAAGGTGCTTGGTTCAATCCCCAGAACTGGGGGGGGGGGGCGGTGAGTTTGATCACTTGGCATTAAATGTGGAAAAGGAGAAGGAAGAGAGAATATTAAAAGTCACACCATGTGTTCAAATTGACATAAATGGAAAACAGATAAAATGGAAAAAGTTATGTATAAAATTTGTAGAAGTTTGTCTCCTGACATTATGCTCAACCATAATAAAATTTTTTCTGGCATATTCTCAGATATGAAATGTAATATCCAAATGTAAGATTTACTTTTTGTGTTTCAATTTGACATACTTGGCATAACTGCACTTGAATAATGGTTGTAATGTCATTCACTACAGTTTTGATTTGTAGGAAAGGGAGTCGAAATAATGCATTCTGGGTTTTCTTGTGTTTTGTTTTTAACCCTAGCAGCATTTTTACTGTTTTGCACCCAATCAGTGCTGTACTGAAACCCACACTCTGGTAGCCCTCTGACTGTGGACCTCATCCAGACAGGAAGAGGAGTCAGAGGAGTGAGAGGAGAGGACACCTGGCTTCTTGGGACCCAAAATTGCCTCCTGGAAATAAAAGGGTCCTTACTTAAACCAAAAGAGCAAGAGAAAAATGAAAGTTTTTAAAGTGAAAAACAAAGCAAATATTACCAAATAAGCTCAAGAATGGTTCTGTATTTCTTCAAACAGTTTAAAAAAAAAATAGCAGCTGACTTTTATTTTTAGCATTCTCCAAAAAAAACCCAAAAAACAAACTCAATTTATCAACTACTTGATCTGTTCACAACAGATGGCACTTGGAAGTTTTTGTTCAGGAGTTTTTGTGTTCCTGGTACCTAGAACAGTGCTCAAGAAATTGTAGGTAGATTAATAAATATTCGTTGAATTAATGCATGACAATTAATGTTTGTCCTAAAATACCTTCTGAATCATCAAAATACAGCAAGCAATCAAACAAAAAACCAAAAGATTAAATAATGCTAGGAGTATTTTTACAAACTTTTAAAATCTGTGACCAGATATTGATTACAAGGAATTTTTGTTTTGTTTTTGTGGTAGTGTGGGTTGAACCAGGGCCTCTCGAAAGCTAGGAAAGCTCTGTCACTGAGCCACATCCCCAGCCCACGAGGCGTATTTCATTAGCCATATCTCACTACCTGCCCTCCTTCGTTCTAACCGTAGACAGGGTTTGCTCACTACCTGCACACAGGGTTTCTACAGGCCGAGACAGCTTTCCCGGGCAACTCGAAGTGGACTGTGGCAGGCAGACATGCAGGGAGCTGGGCTTTCAACACTGCATATCCTTCTGCCTGCCTCTGTTTTGTTTTTTGAAACAGGGTCTTGCTATGTAGTTCAAGCTGGAATTGAACTCACTATGTAGCCCAGGCTGGCTTCGAACTCGTGATCCTCCTGGCTCAGTCTCCTGAGTACTGGGATTATAGGTGTGCACCATCATGCCCAGCTTACCCTGCCTCTTCCAGGTCAAAAAGCTCAGGATATTCTAAGCCCATGCTTTATTAACTCTGTAACCTTGGGAAAGTCACTTAGCCTCTTAGAATCATTTGACACATCAACAAAGGAGGCATCATAATAAAGCTCCCTAAAGCACTTCCAATGAAAGCATATACATAAAAGCTTGGGGACAGGACCCCAGTGGGGCCATGATAGCCTGGTAATTGCTAGTTGAACCTCAATTCCTCCCAGACTTTGTGCATTTCCTTTGACACCCACCCCTCTGCCCAAATTCAAGCCAAGCTATGATGTGTTGGGAAAACCGAAGGATAGAACTGCCTTATATAGAGCTACACTGGGGCCAAGTTGAGCTCAAAGCAAACTGGTTGTCATCATTTCCAGATGTGTGCAATCAATAGTCACAACAAAGGGCCACCAAGAACTCTCTTCATGGAAAACAGTGCCCTCGGTCAGAGGCAGCTCTTGTGGAGAGTTACTTTGTGTTCATAATCTAAACGCTGACTTGAAAAGGAAAGGGAAATTTATATTTGTTATGTGCCCAGCATTCAGCTTGGGCCTCCCATTTGTCACCTCATTTAATCCTTGCCTTCATTTCCCATTTTGCAGAGGAGAAAAATGAGGCAGAGGAGAGATCTATGACGAATATTCACCAGCGCACAGCTAATAAATGTGGCTCTGGGATTCAACTGTGGCCTCTCTGAGCTCCACACTGACACTTTGTTCGTTATACACACATGCTGCTTTCTCTAAATTGAGATTACTACCAAAGATAGGAAAGATAGGATACTGATTTTTTCTTTAATAATTAAGCATCTTGCCTAGAAAGTTTTAATAGGAATTTGTAGGCTCTAAGGCAGGGTCCCAGTGTCGAACAAGTCACTGGGAAAAAGTACCCTGTGCTTGGAATTTGCCTTAATTCTTCTGCTTTCAACTCCATGTACAAGTTAGTGGAAGCAGTATGGGTCAAGTGCCTTTAGTGGGCACTAATGTGAGTGTATGCAGTGCACGTGCAAATCAGCTTCATTAGTTTAAAGTCACTTCTCAAATTCTGTTAAGACTGAAGTCAGGGCTGGTGAGATGGCTCAGCGGCATAAGCGCCTGCCTGGCAAGCACGAGGGCCCGAGTTCGACTCCCAGAACCCACATACGAAAAAAGGGCCGGTGCTGTTGCTCAGCGGCACGGGTACCTGCTGGCGTGCGAAGTCCTGAGGTTGACCCCCGGTACCCACAAAAAAAAAAAAAAAAAAAAAAAAGACTGAAGTCAGGCATGGTGGTGCACACCTGTAATCCCAGCACTGAGGATACTGAGGCAGGAGGATTGCCATGGGTTCAAGGCCAGTCTAGTGAATTCAAGGCAACCTAGTGAATTCAAGGCCAGTCTGAACTACATGGCAAGGCCCTGTTTCAAAAAAAAAAGAGACTGGTAGTTGATGAAATACTTGAAAAATTAAGGGATGTGGGTGGGTTTTGTTTGTTCTTTTTTTTTTTTCACCTAAATTTTTTTCACCACAATGTCTGAGGTCAGTGATGGCGAACCTTTCTGTAGCTGTCGATGATAACAGCCTGCTGCAGCATGTGTGCCATAGGTTCGCCACCACTGGTCTAGGTAAAATGCAAAATCAGTTGTTGATTATCTGAGAGCAGGAGCGAAGTTGGTTGAATTTGGTCATGAAGAGTTAACGGCTGGAAGGAGGGGGCAAAGTTATTGGAATTTCACAACAGGGTCTCAAGTCAGTAGAGAACTAGAGAAAGGACCCATGCAGCTTGCTTATGCTGATTATTTGGTTTTCCATTTGGCTTGCATGGCATAGAAAAGGTGAAGCTCAGGAGCCTTTTAAAATTTAAGTTGCATTCAGCAGATTCAGCAAATTCCAGGTGCCACCCAAGGCAGAAAACATGCATAATAAAGCTGATTTATTGCTGCCTATTTATTTTCCACTACATGCAGAACAGAAAACGTAAAAGCTTGACACCACTCCTACATAAGCAGGACCACTGTGCTGGGCTGTGAGAGGGGAGCCCCAAAGCCAAGAGTAACAGAGCTAAACTCTTTATTCTTAAGTACGTGGAGCCATTTACAAGAAGGGGACTCAGCAGCAAAAGTTTTACAATCCCAGTGGTCTTGGAATGAAAATATGAAGTCAAGTCCAGTGGCTCAAACCAAGCCCTTTTCGCAAGCCCAGGAATAGATCTGTGTCTGGCCAAGGGCTACATAATTTCTCCTTCCATGAAAGCCAGGAATAAAGAAATACTCCTTTCAGTTGCAAAGACAGACCGTTTTTATAAAAGAATTTGCCAGAATTTCACAGTTCCTCAAAAACTTTCATCCAGATATCCCTAACAGCAAAGGAGAATTCAAAGCATTTCCCTGAGATCCAGGAAAACATTTGGAAGAAGCCTGCAAGGGACACAGTCATGACATAGTCAGAGACCACCATAGGGACGGGACAAACGCACTCTTGGGCCCTTCACCTGTTACTCATCAAAATCGTGACTTGTGTTTTCTCCTGAGGCAGTCAGGAACTTACAAGTGTTTTCCGCTAAAAACTGTGACTCTTCACTTGGGCCTGCAAATGCGGAATGGGTAATTAAAAGCAGAAAAAAGCTTGGCCTTCATCTTGTAAAACTCTGGGAAAATCCTTCTTAACTCTGCTTACAGGCATATTAGTCATTTTGGGGGAGTGCCTATTAATTAGCCCTGTCTCCCTAGCCTATCTCATCAGCCTTCAAGGCTGAGAACACTATGACCAGAAGTCTCCATTGTCCTAAACCTACAGTCACCTTAGATTTCAGCAGAGCCTCACGGGACTGGAATTGCCCCTCAAGACATAAGAAGTCCTACCTCAGGAACCAAATTGCCCTCCAGTCACGAGGATTCAACCTGAGCTACAAAACCGGGGTTAAGATAATGATGCACCAGACCTCAGCTAATACTTAAAAAAAATGGCCCGCTGCACTTGTGGGTGGGCCAATCTGATCCTCTTCATTAGAATGTCAGCTCCTCAAGCTAAAGTCTCTTACCATTTCCTTTTACTTTTAATTAAAGCGTTTTCCTCCAAATCTGTGCTTTTGTTTTAATTTCTACTTCTACCAGGGAAGCACCTACACTAGCCAAGGACATAAGTATGAAATGTCTTTAACATCCTGTGTTTTATCTTTTTAAAATGTGAAATTTGTTTCATAGCACATTTGCTGATTCTACTATAGTTTTAAATGGCTATTGAACAAATTTGATTTGTTTCCCTAAAAACATACAGTGCTCATTTTGTGACTTTCCAAGGACATGAGCAGAGCCCACGAGAAGACTCTTACATGTTTTGGCAAATATGGCAGTGGGATTTAATGTAGGGCCTTATCTACAATAAAGACCTACCCAGGGGCCGGGGATCTAGTTCAGTGGCACAGTACCTGCCTGGCAAGCGCAAGGTCCTGAGTTTGATTCCTGGTTCAAAAAAAAAAAAAAAAGACCTACCCAACCAAGATTCCCCTCCACTTATACATCATTTGGGTTTGGGAATCAAAGAAGAGAAAGTACAAGTGTAACAGAGACTGAGCGGCTGGACCTCCAGATGTCCCAACAGGTAACTAAAAGCAGGCTAAAGCTTGGGGTCTCTCCCTTCATTTTCTGTCTCCTTTATTACCTTAAAATATTGCGTCAGCTCCCTCCTCAGCTGTGGAGGTCAGCATGTTAATTAAACACTAGTAATACAAGGTTTATAGCCCTAAATTTACCTAGCCTGTCTCTCCTTCTTCAAGACTGGGGACACTAAGATAAAAGGAACTATGCAGGGACATCCAATTGCCAGCTTTTACAATGTCCAATTCCAGAGCCCCTGGAGAGACATCTAGAGGTCTCCAGTCATCGTCCTAGACCTGCACTCACCTTGGATGCCAGAAAGAGAGGAGCCTCACGGTGCCCACGGTGAGGTCACGGCCTCAGCAGGAACGATCACCCCATGATGGAACCGAGCTGCTCTCTAAGTGGGAACCATCATCTCGTGATGGGCATTGAATGGCCCTCAAGCAATGATGGTCTTCCAGAACCTCACAGAACCTGTCCTGAGATAACAGTGAAGCAGACCAGGACCTGATGGGAGTCACCTACACTGCCAACTCTGCAAAGCCCCAGCCATTGCCTTTGTTCCCCTTTCTGTAGAACCCCAGAGTTCCTGCTGTTTCTCGAAGACAGATCTTGAACATCTGTGCCTAGACTTCCTAGGATGGCTGTGCTGATTTGAGCCCCTGTGCTGCTGCCCTTCCCCGCCGCTGTCTCCTTGATCAGCATTTTGGGTCCAGTGGCTGAGCCTGGTCTCTTGGGATCCCTGAGTTGGGGATTTCACCTTAATATTCTAGTAACACAAGGAATATGAAGGAATCTCCAACGCACTTTGAACTTGACAGTAAAATTAGATGCATCCAATGAAAGGATGACTGCTCTCTCCCCTTTAATTCCTGGAGTGCAGACTAGCCCAAATCAAGCATCGCTTTGATGGAAGAAAACTGAGGAAAGTCATGATCAACACTGATTTGAACTCAACACAAACTCATGGCATCTGTGATGATGCTGTTGCACCACTCTGTAAAGTATTCACAGAGGACCCGGCAGTGCAGGCATCCAGCAGAAAATGCAGCACTGAAGATGGGTGCAGTGGCGCATGCCTGTAATCCCAGCATTCAGCAGGCTGATGCAGGAGGATCACCATGAGTTTGAAACCTGCTTGACAGCTTGGGCTACATTGTGAGTTCAAGGCCAGCCTGAATTACACAGTGAGGAAAAAAAAAAAAAAAAAAAAAAAAAAAAGCAGAACCAAAAGACCCAGGAGTGGCTTTGTTGGATTTTTTAAGTATTTCAAAGATTTAGCTATTGGTTGCTCTTTGACCCACCTTCTTTCATTCTCCAAGGCCCTGGAACTTCAGCAGCCAGTGCTGACTCTGAGGCTGTTAATGAGGACGATTTTCTGCTCACTGGAGCTTGAAAGGTCAGAAGCCCACAGGGAGTTGGGTGACACAGCTCGAGCGGGGGGTCGTCTGGGTAAGGGCACATTTCAGGATCAGCAAGGACTCAGAGAGTATGTACCATTTTTAAAGACATTGCAATTCAAATTAAAAAATAAAACAAACAACTGTGCAAATCCAAGAAAACAGCTCAGGCAGAACTTGGCCTGAGGCTGCGTAGTGTTCACCCAGTCCCTGCAGAGTCACCTCTGTGCTTGGGTTCAAGTGGTGACAGTGCTTCTCAGAGGACAGAGACAGAGGGGAAATGAAAATCTAGCCTAAAGTCCATTGATGCCCAGTTCCTTAACTGTTGCATAAATATCAGTATTGAAAGACAGGTACAGGACTAGCAAGAAGTAGAATGTAAACTACCTCAGATGTAGCAGTCTGATTCCCTCCCCTGGACCAGCTTGGAAGGAAAGGAGCCCACGTGTCCCTGGGGCCTTTCCACCAGGACTAGTTTGGACAAACGGACATCTGTGGTTGGCGGCAAGGCTACCCAGGTGGGACTGTGCATAGCGGAACGAGGGACAGACAGCCGGGGGCTGGGACTGTCTCCTACCTGCTTTTCAACAGCTGTTTTCAGAAGTAATTTTCAGGATTTTCAAGGACACCCAGTTACCGGGCAACTGGAAACCAAGTGAAAGGATCAGGAGATGGAGGGGCAAACTTCTATTTTATGAAGAAGATACTTGCATTTTTTAAAAAATTATGAGTGTTCACCTATAATTCTAGCACTGCTGAGGCAGGATGATAGCAAGTTCTAGCCCAGCCTGGGCAACTCAGTAAGACCCTGTCTCAAAAAATAGACAAGGCTGGGATGTAGCTCAGTGCGAAGGCCCTGGCATCAATCTCCAGTACTGGAAAAAAAAATTTTTTTTTGAGGATTTTGGATAAAAATCAGTTCCATGAAAACATTTATACATAGCTTCTGAACAAATTTAGAGTTCTACTGCATTTCAAGGTTTAGCACTTGTGTCAGCAAACAAAACATCAAAGGAAACTAATAGGTCATTTCCGTCTCCTCTGCAGCATCGACTAGAAATTCCTTTATCAACAAGTAATCATATTGCAGCTTCTTCTTGCTGAGCCTTGGACAAGGAAAGGGCGAGATGACGTCGCCCTCATTCTTTGGAGTTGGCAGTTGACCGTGGCCATGGAGCATTTTCATTTTCCGCAGGACCTTTTCTTCTTCTCCGTGGTGCTGGGCCGCACCCCTGCTGCACCACTGAGCCACCTCCGGCCCCCTTTTCGCTCAGACGTCGGTAGAACCTTCCGGCCCCTAGGAAGTTCGCGGGCCCACAACCCGGCGTGGCTGGCCTCCCGGTTCCCTTCATGTTCTGCATTCAGCGCTTTGCATCTGCGGAGCCCTTTCGAAGCTCCTTTGGTTTCTGGATCGTTCTTATCTGAAACCCATGTTTGTTTTTTCTCCATGTTGCACTTGCCAGGGTTTCTTTTGCCCTGAATGACGTGAGGGACAAAGTTTAGAACAGAAACTGGGTCATTTGATTGTAGTATTGTTTTCTGTTACCCCCATGCAAAATGCTTGCCTGCCGGGGTGATTTCAGGCCCGGTTGTCTTAGCCTCAGTTCATAGTTAGTTTTAAAGCTGCCCATATCCTCTAAGAACTCTGTTCTTAGAGGTGTTCTGAAAACAATATTTTAAGGGTAACAGGAATGAGGTAACCTGGAAAGGGGAAGAGATATCCTAGAATTCCTGACTCGTTAAAGATACATCTAGACCACATAAAGATAAATTTAAATTTAATATGAGAAATTTACTAAGATAAGATTTCCCCCAGGGATGGTGGCACATGCCTGTAATCCCAGCAGTGGAGGCTGCCGCAGGATAATCGCTGTGAGTTCGAGGCCAGCCTCAACTACAGAGCGAGACCCTCTCTCAAAAAACCAACCAACACAACAGGATCAGACCAAGCTTCGTGGTCTCCTAAAACAGGTAAAAGGGTAATAGCTCACAGAGTCGCGGTGCTGATTAAATGAGATAATCCATGTGCTGTGGGTTGAGTATGGTTTAATTATATTGCGTCAGAGATTCATGTGATTGACTTGGTCATTGGGAGGTGACCAAGGTGGAACCTTTAGGAGGCGGGTCTGGCGGGAGGGGCTGGGACTTTGGGGCGTGGCCTCATAAGGGGCGGGGCTCTGAGTCTTCAAGGTCCTTACAACAGGAGAGGCCCGGGGGCCAAAAGTCAGAGAGAGGGGAGTAACAAGAGTGAAGATGTGTCACGGACGTGTACCACACTCCCCACCAAGAATGTGATGGTTGTGTACTGCAAACATGGACTAATACAAAATTTTAAAAATTAAACAAGAGTAAAGGTTCCTGGTTCTAGACATAGTCACTGGCTCACTCCTTTCTGTGGCCTCTTTGGACTTGGAATCTTGGCAACTGTGAGTTAAATGAACATCTTTTCTTCTAAAGTTTGGCATGGCTGTTTTTCCCTGTGGTGATGAAAAGCTGACTAATCCTTCGAGCAGTGTTTGATTCCGTGCCTCGCCCACAGTAAGTGCTCAGTAAATGTGGTGCTTCTGTATACATGCAGTCTCGCTTAGCATCCCGAGAAGCCCACATGTAGGTTTTATTAGTTCCCCTTTATTGGTGAGGCACCTGAGGTCAGATACCTTCACACAGCAGGCAATTCTAGTTTTCTGAGCTCTTCTTTTAAGGGCCTTTCTTTAGAGCACAAGGTGTAGAATAAATAATCAAAGAGAGGCCATTTCAGTCTCCATCCTGTGTTACATCAGAACCACATACTCTGCTTCCAGATAAGCTGTCGCAATGAACAAATAAAGAAAATGTGGCATATCTACACAATGGAGTACTACTCAGCCATAAAGAAGGATGAATTGAGTCATTTGTGGGAGAATGGATGAACCTTGAGACCGTAATGCTAATCAAATGAATCAGACACAGAAAGTTAAATATAGCATGGTTTCTGTTTTATGAGAAATCCCAAGTATAAATAATTTAAAGAGAAAAATAGAAGATAGATGATAGGAAACAGGGAGGTAGACCTTTAACAGATGGGAAGGGGATAGATGAAGTGGAAAAGCAGAAGGAAGGGAGGGGAAGAGGAAATAAAAAGGACTAAGTTACAATATGTACATTTACCAACTCCCACAATGAATGCATTTATATATTACAAATATGCACTAATTAAAAAAAGATTAACTGTTTCAAAAACTTGCAGCAGAACAGCCATTGTACCAAGTGTGACTGTTTTAGGGCCCTGTGCCCTGGCCCATACCTTCTCATGGGGATGCAGGGATGATAGCATCACCTGTCCAAAGGAGACAGAATGTGTGGTCCCTGTGTCCTTGGATCCAAGCAACACCAGCTTGCATGACACAAGGCAGGTGAAATACTCACTGTAAGAGGCCCTTGGTCGGGCATGGTGGTACACGCCTGTAATCCCAGCACTTGTGGGGCTGAGACAGGAGAATCGCTGAGAGTTCAAGGCCAGCCTGGGCTACATAGTGAGTCCAGGTCAGCCTGAACTACACAGGGAGATCCTGTCTCAAAAAAAAAAAAAAAAAAAGAAAGAAAGAAAGAAAGAAAGAAAGAAAGAAAGAAAGAAAGAAAGAAAAAAGGCCCTAAAGTCCCAGAGGAAATGGACACTTAAGGCTCTAGTCACACTGGTTTAGCTGAATAGATAAAACATTGACTTGTGAGCTGAACATCCTGGGTTCAAATCCCTGCTCTGCCACTTTCCAGTTGTGCAGCTCTGGTGGTTACCCCACCTCTCTGTACCTGCTCCCTCCTTCCCCAGCATGGCACCAGCTTCCTTCCAGGTGGGTGTACATTCTTTGAAGACAGCGCTACACAACCCACTAAAGCTTCCTCAAGTGTGGTCTCTTATTAGCCATTAGCTACAAAGTTTAATTATTCAGGGGGACTATACTGTGTTCTATAAGTTATTTTGATTTTCCTTAAGCATTAATACAGTATGATCATATTGTAAAAAAAAAAAAAAAAAAGCCATCTTAGAATGCACTAAATGTGTGGCTTTAGTCAAGTATTTAGAGCGGCTGTTAGGGGCTAGCACTGAACCACCCAGTTAATTCAGAGTTTCAGTACCACTGTTGGAACTGTTCTTTGGCATCATGCACTGAGCCAGCTGGGGGTGAGATTTTTCAATGTGGTTATTATGTGGGCCATGGCTTTGCTATTTACTGACACCTAAAATTTTTGTTTACTAAATTTCTCCAGTTGATGTTTACAATTTAGGATTATCAGACTTACTTTTGTTTAGTTTCCAAAACAATAGTTGCTGACATGAAGTAGAGTTATTACTCAGTCTTGTACGGTGCAAGTGCCCATGGTTCCTTAGACATGCCAGCCTGCCAGGCTCCTTCAGCACTCATGCCCCAGCCCTCCTGGTTTGCTGGAGGAGCAAGTCATTTCAGCCTGCAGGGAGGAGGACCTCCGGGTACCATTTCAAATGCTCCCCGCCCACCTAACCTCCCTGCCACGAGCAGCTCTGTGCCAGCTTCCCCTGTTTGCAGTTGCAACCTGGCATTGCCTCACTGCACCCCAAGCCCCGAGCCTCTTGCTGTCTGTTCCCCAGCTTCACAGACATCACAGTAAGCACAGCCCAGCAGTGTGGGAGAATTAACACCTTGATCACTGGCAGACTAGTATCAATGAATACCTCACCCCTTGCATCTTGTTACAGTTTATATCTAAACATCCCCCAAGAGCCTCATAGATGGGGCTTTGGGAAGATGATTGGATTGCGGGAGCTTGTAGCTGACTTGCTATTAGGAAGTGTCTGGTTGGCTGGACACTGGGGGCGTGGCGAGGAAGGATTGATCTCCATCCTGGGCCCCTCCGATCTGCTTCCCTCCGCCATGCCTGGAGCAGCTCCTCTCCACCCAGGCCCTTCCACCGTGCCTTCCTGCCGGGGAGCCAGCCAACCGTGGGCTGAACCCTCTACAAACTGTGAGCCAAAACAAACCTCTCTTCCTTAGAGTTGTGGGTGTTAAGTATCTGTCTCAGCAACGGGAAAGGAACCAAGACGCATCTCTCCATCTGAAGGTCCTGAGACAGAGCACCCGCCCCTGCCATGGTGGGCATCAGATCCACCCTCTCTCACTGACTGTCATATTCCCTCCTCCCACGTCATACTCCCTGTCCCTCACTCCTGCTGCCTGGAATCACTGCTCAAATAAACTTGAGCTGCAGATACCACTATCTGGGGAGCCCCAGCCAAAGAAAGGGGTGCACAAGACTTCTATGAACTAGAAGTTGCCTGCATCCCTCTGCTCACTTTCCATGGGCTGCATGCAGCAAGGGAGGCTGAGAAATGAATTCTTTATTCTAAGTCACCCTGTGCCCAGTTAAAATGTCCACTGCGATGGATGCAATCTCTGTCCAGACTCCTTGTGCACACTTTTCTTATTTTCACATTTTGAATTTGCACATTTAAATACATCATGGATAGAGCCAAGGTTGTGACCACTGACCTGAGTCGGGTTTTTTGCTTTGTTTTCTGAGATGGGGTCTTCCTATGTTGCCCTGGTAGGCCTCAAATGCCTGGACTCAAGCAATCCTCCTGCCTCAGCCTCCCAAGTGCTGGGATTACAGGCATGTGCCATCATGCCATACCCAGTGGAGACCTGAGTTTTTGTCCCTTGTTTTCCATCCACTGTCCCTTTTTTTTTTTTTTTTTTTTGAGACAGGGTCTTGCTATGTAGTTCAGGCTGGCCTTGAACTCACTACGTAGCCCAGGTTGACCTCCAACTTGTGGCCATCCTCCTGCCTCAGCCTCCTGAGTGCTGGGATCACAGGCATGCACCACCATGCCCAGCCCTCCAGCCACTTTCTATGTGAGTTTAGGTGATTTTTTTAAGTTTGTTGGGCCTAGATTTCCTTATCTGTTTAATGGTGAGTCATAATTCCTTACTCTGGTTGCTGGTGAGAAAATGAGATTGTAGATGGGAAAGTGCTTTAAAAATGCTTAAAACATGATGGTGATATAGGTTAGATCTGGTTACTGCCTATGTGTAAACCATAAACCAGTTGCTGAACGTTCAATTTCATTTTGTTAGTGCATCACCAGACGGTCACATTGACAGAGTGCAACCCAGTTTACCCCAGAGGTAAATGAAATCGCCCAGTCCATCGTCTGGAAAAAGGTGGTCAGAGCCAGGTAGACATGGGCTGTTTAACAATTGCACTGAGTAGGTCTCTTGCACATAATCCCTCTTCATTTCATAATTGTTTCCTTGTCTTCCAAAAGGTACCTGTGGACTTTAAAAATAATCATAGAAAAGGAGGGGGGGAGTTACACTTGATACTCATATGTGAGCCCAAGGGATAGAATTGCAGTCTCTCTCCCCATCAATAACCTAACTTTCAAACATGCAAGGACAGTGAAGGATCCCTTCCAGACTGTTTTAAGGAGCAAATTTATTAGTTCTATAGCATCCTGTAATCCCAAGGTATTTGGAAAAACGACATTCTTTGGATTCTGAAACTCTGGCTGCTTCCAACAATGCAGCTTTTGCTGACGGGACAGTCTGTGGGCCAGCGCTGTTGTTGGATTGTAAGTAAATAATCTTGAAACAAATCCGTAGTTGACACACTGTCATATTATGTTTACTGCTCCACAGGAGGGATTTATTTTGAGCATATTGAAAAATTCCATTTCTATTTGAGGGAAGTGACAATTGGGATCACCCATAAATTAAAATGACTGCCCTCTGTACCATAGATATGATCCAAAACACTGCACATGTACTGAAGTGTCATATATGAAGTAGAACAGCACTGGATAAAATATATAACATCACTAAATAAAAACAGATACCCTGGATGTGACAGATGTATCAATTGCCAAGTTTGGATACAGCCAGCTAGCTGCTGCTTCTCCCAGGAGTAATTAATGTGGGAGCTCTAAAATGGAGCAGAAAAACTAACCAGACCAACTACGTCCTGGTTTATTTTAACATAGATTTCATCTTGGTTACCTTTTTTAAAAAAATGGATTAGTATTTAGTGAGCCACATATCTCCTTCCTTATTAGAAGGGCATTAATAATTTATAACTTTCTAAATATGAATACTTTTTTGTTTTGGTTTGGTTTTTTGAGACAGGGTCTCACTATATAGTTAAGCTGGTCTTGAGCTCACTATGTAGCCCAGGTTGGCCTTGAACTCGCAGCGATCCCCTGCCTCAGCCTCCCAAGTGCTGGGAGTACAAGCGTGTGCCACCACACTAGGCTAAGTCAACACTTACTTTCCCTCCACACCTGGGTCCCTCGCAGGTTGGCCTGGTTGTGCAGACTCTGGGTATTGGTAAGAGGTCATTTAACATGAAGTGGGGACAAATAGGTAGGTGAGGAAGACATCAACTATAGTCCTTTATTTCTGCAAAACTTCTCTAGGTTAACTCCATCCAAGTCCCAGCAACATATAATCACAGAAAATTAAAAAGAACAAAACTAGGATTAAACTGCAAACCCTCGTGCATGTAGCCACCTTCCTTTGAAACCCTTCTACCATCTTTTAAATAGCAAATGTGTGCTGTTTGAGACAATTTCTCTCTGAGATAGTGATCATAGAGACATGGAAAAAAATTTCTTCCACAGTTGTGACTGGAGAAGAACACTTTCCTTCATTTTTTGGCTCTGATGAGTCCTAAGGCAGAAGGGAAACTCACCTCCATGTTCCTCTGGAGGAGGGCAGTTCAGCAGGCGGGAAGGGGCAGGCAGGTCTCAGTGCTGAGGATGGCGCTGTGTAAGCCAGGAGGAAGGGCTTTCCCTGCGGGGCCCCTGTGATCCCATGCTGCCAGCTGATTAAGAGCGGTAGCAGGGAGGAGCTGACTTTCAGGTGGAGGGGACAACACAGACACAGGAGCGGAAGCAGGAACGTGAACAGAAGCCCACGGCTGCGTGTGCTCCTGGCGATGTAGAGGCTGCAACGTGTGAACAGCTGGGGGGAGAGGGTGCGAGCTGGGGCTGTTCTCCCTGGAGGAGCCGTGCCAGGGACTCATATCTAGCAGACTCTGGGTGACAGCTGTGAGCCAGGGAGTCCTGGCAGTGGAGTCAGCGTGGTGGAGTGGGATCATGTGGGGGAGACGTGGTTTATTGTAGAGCACCCAAGTCAGGCAGCTGACGGCCGGGGAGCAGGACAGGGTGCCGCGGGTAACGAAGGCCGCCCCGTGGCCGAGGGCCATGCAAGCCCCCAAGGCCCACAGAAGCAGCAGCAGAAAGGGCCGACTGTGCAGCCATATTAGAATAATAATAGAACAAACACCTAGGTCGCTAAGATTGAGCTCCGAAACACAGAAAGAGAGAGAGAATCTTCGAAGTCCTTTGCTTGCTTCCTCTCTGCCATCCAATTCAAGTATTTTAAATTTTTGCTCTTCGGTAGGTTTAATATTTTCTCCCCAACTAATAGTGAGAGTGATCATCTTTTCATAAATTTATGGGCTATCCATGTTTTCTCTTCTATAAATCTGTGAATGTCTATGTTTTCACACTTTTTCCTTTTCCTTTTCTTTGTTTCCTTTTTTGCCTTTTTGTTGACTTTTCACAGGAGTTCTTTACATATTTTGGATATCAAAACTCAGTGCATAGAACATCTGCCAAGAAAGCTGCCAACCACTGCTGCTGTCCCCGTAGGCACACACCGCCTTCCGTCAGGAGGACAGGTCACCCTCCCCCCCTCTGGGGTCGAGCTGGGCCTGCGTCCGACTTGGATCAGTAGAGTGCAGCGCATGAGTTGCTATGCAGCCCCTGGGCTGAGGTCTCAGAGGCCTTGCATTTCCATTTCTCCCTCTTGGAAGCCAGTTGTGACGTGACAATTTCCGGCTATCCTGCCGGAGAGAGGCCGTGTGGAGAAAGAGAGACGCAACAGGATGAGGGGCTGTGTAGGGAGAAAGACAGGCCCCGGAGCTGTCTTTCCTCAGCTGATGGAGCTGAGGGAAGCTGCCTTTCCCGCACATCCTCAGCCGATGCTCTGTACATCTCGGTGAAAGTTATAGCCCCGGCTGGATGCGTGTAGAACTTGACAATCCTCAGGAAACAGGAGAACTGGCCCTTTGCACTGGGCCGAATTCCTGCCCTTAAAAGCTGGGCAATAAAATAATTGTTTTTAGCCAGCAAATTTGGGGAAAGTTTGTTCACAACAATATGTAATAGAAACAATTCATTCACTGATTGACTTCTAAAAACCTTTTCTCAAACAATAGCTTTGTAACGCTCTTGACATTGTTTGACTCACAGTTTTTTTTTTTTTTTGCGTTTAAATGCACTTTAGTTTTAGACAACCTACATAACATGTGTCACAGAAGTTTTAATTTAACCAGATGTGGTGGTGCACTCCTGTAATCCTAGCACTGAGGAAGGCTGAGGCAGAAAGATCGCAAGTTTGAGTCTTGCAAAATCAATTTAGCAAGACCCTGTCTAAAAAAAAAAAAAAAGGGAAGGGAGTGGCTAGGAATATAGCTCAGTGGTGGAACAGCATTCTGGGGTTCCATCCCTAGGACCACAAAATATTTAAAAAGGGGAAAAGAGCTTTAATTTACAGTATAATATTTTTCCATATTTTCTTGGGGCTTTGTATGTCTTACTTGAGAAATCTGTCCCTATGTTAAGGTGTCGTATTTTCTACAATAAGTTTTAAAGTTTTGCCTTTCATGTTTAAATTCCCTGATCTAAATTAATAAATGCCTTAACCTATCTTGAATTCGGTAAGGCAGAGATCCGTCTTCATTTTCTCCAGGTGAGTCATTTTCTCAGGACTTCAGAGCAGACGGTCTTCCCAGCGTTCCGTGGCTGCTGAGTCTTTAGCTGGCCCACCAGTACTGCACTGTTCGAATTACTACAGCTTTGGAATAAGTTGATTCTCCAATGGCAAATTCCATCTCTTTCATTTTTTTTGTTTTTGTTTTTGTTTTCGTTTTGTTTTGTTTTGTTTAGACAGGATCTTGCTATGTAGTTCAGGCTGGCCTCAAACTCATGGCAATCCTCCTGCCTCAGCCTCTTGAGTGCTGGGATTACAGGCATGAGCCACCACGCCTGGCTGTCTCTTTAATTTTACATGAATATCTTGGCTATATTCTTGGTTCTTTGGTCTTCCTTATAAATTTAGAATCGTCTTGTTAAATTCCATAACAAATCCTCTTTGAGATTTGCATTGTATTTTCATTGAATGTATAAATCATTGAGGGGGGATTATGTCTTTAAATATTGACTCTTTGTCAATGAACATCTTATCTTTATTATTAAAAAAGTTTTCTTTAAATGCATTCTTTAAAATGTATGATTTTTACATAATGTTTTACTTCTTTTGTTGGACTTATTCCTATGTGTTTTATAGTTTTAGTTCATTGAAGAGTAAGGTTTGTGCCAATAATGTTTGGACAATTGAATGCTAATGTCTGGTATCCTGAATAACTAACTTAAAGATAGTAATACGTAATGTATTAACCATTGTTACCCTCCTATTATGTTGCTTTGAAAATTTGTTCTTCTTTTGATTTGTTTTGTTTTTTCTTCTCTTTAAAATAAAAAAAAATGTATGATTTTTACATAGTGTTTTACTTCTTTTGTTGGACTTATTCCTATGTGTTTTATAGTTTTCATTGCTACTGTTAATGGTACTTTTATTTGAATTTTTTAAGTTATAGTAACTGGTAAAGAAAAAGGAAATTAGCTTGGTGTACTGATTTAGTGTTTGGAAATTTTGTTAATCTTATTCTAATTCTAATAGAATTCTTTGGGTTATCTACGTGAACAATTATCTCTAAATGGAGGCTTAGTTTTCTCCTTTCTAACTTGATTAAAATCTTTCTAACTTGATTAAATTTTTAATCTAATGTGTTGGCTAGGACCTTCAAAACAGCGTTGCTAATGAGCATCCTTGGTCTTTTTCATGATTGTTAAAGGATTTGCTTTACATGATTAATTATAACGTTTCCTGTGTGTGTAAGTACATACCTTAACAGATTAAGGAAGTTTTCTTCTAGGCATAGAGTAGTTTGTTTTGTAATTACAAACGTAATTGGATTTTATTAAATTCTTTTTCTACATTTACTATTCTTTTACTGCATTTTTCAAATTGTTAGATTAGTTGATTTTTTTTTTTAAACAGGAATCGAACTCAGGGCCTTGTACTTCCCAGGCAGGTACTGTACCGCTGAGCTACATCCCTGGCCCAGATTAGTTGATTTTTACATATTGAGCTAAACTTAGATTATTACAATACATCTAGCTTGATCATATTATACTTTTTATGCATTACTAGATACTGTTTCTATAAGATTTTTGCTTTAGTGTTCATGATTACCTTATACTTTCCTTCAACTATCTTGAAATTTTGGTGCTAAGTTTAAGAAGGTATCATAACAGGAATTTGAGAATAATAGCTCTTTACGTGTAATCTGAAAATATTGTAAAATTTGGAATTACTTAATCCTTGAATTTGTTGTCCAGTTTTGTTTGAGACAGGGTCTTGCTGTGTAGCTTAAATGGATCTTGAGCTGGCTGTAGAACCCAGGCTGACCTCCAGTTTATGATCCTTTTGCCTCAGTCTCCAGAGTGCTGGAATTACAGGTGCATGCCACCAAGCCCAGCAATCCTTGACTGTTTGATAAAATTTAATAGTAAAGCAATGGGTTTGGTTTTTTAATTCAAGGGCAGATTTTAATTAATTCAATTTCTTTTCTGAATTAAATTTTCTTAATTATTTATTCTATGTTCAGTGTCTTCTACTGCATATAAAAAAAATTTTTTTTTGAGACAGGGTCTTGCTTTGTAGTCAGACTGGCCTTGAACTCAGTGTGTAGCTCAGGCTGGCCTCGAACTCAAGGCAATCCTCCTGCCTCAGCCTCCTAAGTGGTAAGATTACAGATGTGTTTCACCACACCCAGCCTTCATATAAAACTGTTATGATTTTCTGTTTCTCTTGAGTCAGTTTTGGTAACTTACATTTTCCTAGTAATTTTCCTATTTATAGGCATAAAATTTGTACATAACATTATTAAATAGTATTTTTTTATTTCTTTCACAACTATTGTTATGTCTCTTTCAGTATTCCTAATGCTATTTATGAATACCTAGCCAGGTGTGGTAGTGCACATCTATAATTCCAACACTCAGGAGGTTGAGGCAGGAGGATTGCCTTGAATTTGAGGCCAGCCTGAGCTACATAGTGAGTTTAAGCCAGTTTGAACTGCATAGCAAGACCTTGTCTCAAAAAATAAACAAAAACAAAAAAACTACTTATGAATAACTTATCTTGTTTTCTTGGTCAATCTTGCCAGAGATCTGGCAATTTTACTGTCTTCAAATAACCAACTTTTAATGTTGTTGAGCCTCTTAATACAACTTTTTCCTTATTAATTTCTGCTATCTTTACTATTTATTTACTTTCTTTTTTTACACTGCCCCTTTTATTAGCTTCTTAAATAGTATATTTAATCCACAAAATTTCAGCCTGTATCCTTTACTAAGACAATAAAATTTCTCTACTCCCCACTTTAAGTATTTTAATATCTAATAATTATTATTATTAGTTAATAGTAATTATTACTTATTAACATCAAATTTTACATTTATTAATGTTAAACAAGCTTTGTTATCACTTTACTGCGATATGAAGTATTTTATGAGGCTTTAAAATCTTGGTTTAACAGCTACATGAAGGATCTGGTTCTAAGTTCTGCTTATTTCTAGACGTGTGTGTGTGTGTGTGTGTGTGTGTGTGTGTGTGTGTGTGGTACTGGGGAATGAATTCAGAGACACTCTACCGCTGAGCTACATCCCGTCCTTTTTATTTTTTATTTTTTTCTATTTTGAGACAAGTTCTCAACAAGTTGCTCAGGCTGGCCTCAAACTTGCAATCCTCCTGCCTCAGTCTCCCAAGTAGCTCAGATTATACCTGTGTGCCACCATGCCTGGCTCTAGACTTGTTTTTAATGAGTATCATAGCTGAGAAAGATACCTCACAGACATATCTAACTACAAAAATTGAAGATGTGCATCTTTAGGTGTACTTAAAAATGATGATATCCATTTTTTTGTCTTGTTTTTAGTTCAGGGCACCAATTATGATTGTGGCTCAAATTTGGGGAAATTTTCATATTCCCTAATCTGATGCTGTTGAGATACATATATAAAATTTTATAGTGTATACATGATAAAATTATGATGTATATTTTATATATTATGTAATAAAATATATATTATATGTAACACAACCCCTATGCTGGGCTCTAACCCAGCCTCACACGTGCTAAGCAGGTGCTGTAGCACTGAGCCACACCCACAGCCTTCTTTTTATATTTTTTTGTGTGTGTGTTTATTTTTTTATTGTCCATTATTTTAACCTGACTGATACAAGATCAACAAGAGCACTGTACTCTTGGCAATTATTACATATGTTAGAACATGGATTTGCACTGTAGACAACATTTAACACAAATCTACGTGGTGGATCAATCCAAATAGAACACTTTTATTTTTAATTATTAGCATTATATATTTCAAATACACAGGCAAGCAGAGAGACTTAGAAGATGAACATCCGCCATCTCTTATTTTTGACCCAGGCAGCATTCGCATGCACTTATTAAGAAAAAGGGTTCCTTTAGATTAGATTAGATTAGAATCGCAGTGCTGGGCTCAGTAGGTATGGTTGGCTGAGAATGAGAGAAAGACATGCTTTTCTCCATAGACTATGATCTGAATGCGAAGGCCACTGCTTTATCTTTGTATCCAAGCATTTAACATAATATTTGCACATAGTAGGTACTAAATATTTTTGGCAAAAAGGGAATTTAAAAAAAAAAAACAGAAGAAAGGAAAAAAGTAGAGAGAGAATTATGTGTGTTCTTATCTGGTGTCTAAATTAAAAGGAATGCTTAGTGTTTTAGCCAGTTCAACTTTGACCTTATTTTAAGCCTTTTCAGTGCTTATTTTTTAATAAGAGCAGTCAAAAAAAGATTCCTGAGATAACAGTTATCTCTACATATGTGAAAATGTTTTTCCAGGAAGAGAAGAAATAGTGAATTGTATTTTCATGGATTCTCAAGGCTATTCCTAATTGGCAATGGATTGGAAGATATTCCTTTGTCTTTGATATTGTTCTTTAATTGGGTTTTTAAAATCCATCAGAAGTTTGTGGCTGGGTTACGTGGTGGGATTACCTCAACCCTGGAAGTCTGAGGTGGAAGAGGATATAGTAATGCTTCAATTTACTCAGAAGTGAAGGCAAACTAAGTGCAGCACACAAATGGCTGCTAATATTGCGCTCCGCACGTTCACCTGTGGGTAGAGCACTCCGACTCACACCGGAACTTTACCTCATGCCAGGCCGTTTAATCAATGGCTTTGACAAAGTTACACGGTTAACCGCAGTGCGACTCCAGCAATACTTTTAGAAACCGTCCCACCGTGAGCTCTTGCTGTGAAAGTATTCAAATAATTAAAAACATTCCTCTATCAAAGGAGGCTCCTTCTGACAGTGGAATCCATAACTTCTGTAGGTTTTCTTTTCAAAACATTTAGATGAAAGAGAAGCTTGTGTTTTGTGGGGCACCGGCAACTTTTTATTTTTTTAAATAAGGTTTTTTTAAATAAGGTTTTTTGTTCAAAACCTTGTGTGATAAGAATCTTAATCATCATAGATTAGGGCATCCAGTTTCTTATGGGGATATGTGAAGTGTTCTTCCAAGAGGAATGAATGGTGTCACTGTGCTAACAGAAGATGTTTGTGTTTTGTTGTTTGGCGCTGGATGAGCTGTTTTTGTTTACACAGGAAGTTGCTGGGCAGGAAGTCTCAGCCATGGGCTTCAGGCTCCAGTCTCTGGAGATCAGTGAGGAGGGAAACGGAAGGGCCTGAGTGTGCACAGACCACATCATGCCTTCCTCGCTGTGGAAGAGAAAGGCTCTGAGATTTCAGATAGGACACATCTGGAGGGGGAGGTCAGGACAGGCTGTGACGCCCAAGTGAGGATAACACCACTCTCTAAACATCTTTCTTTTATTATTATTATTTTTTTTAATGACAACCACTACAACAGCAATAGCTGCTGAGATTGAAACTATTGAAATTGACCCCTACAGGTCCAAGGGTCCGAGTCAATTCAGAGTAAAGGGCCCTGCTGTGGGTTTAATACCACTTCTGATGAGATTAGCACGCCTCTCTAGATGTCCCAAGGAGAAGGCACCATCTTTGAAAAAGTTTTATGCCTAGATTGTCACCCACAGTGAAGAAGGAGTCTTGTCATGGCAACAGAGAGACATAGTCATCAGGGACCCTGGAAAAGGAAGTCTCCTTCTAGCCCACTGAGGAATTCTGATTTGTGTGGCAAGTCGTTCTGGAAGCAGAGCAAAATATCCAGCTCCATGAAGATCTCAACTCTGAATTCTAATTCTTACAGGGAAAGGGCTGTCCGGCCTAAAGGCCAAGTATACAATCTCTATGGCAAATCCATTACGATCAGAATGGAGAGGTGTGTTACTAGTTCCTAAGTCACTTTTCTCAAGTTTGGGTAGTGTGGACATTCCCCAGCCTCCTACACTCCAGAATGAATTGATTAAAGTTTCAAACTCAAAGTTAAAATTGGAAGCCCAGGGCAGGTGAGATGGCTCAACGGTATAAGCGCCTGCCTGGCAAGCGCGAGTTCCTGAGTTCGACTCCCGGTACCCACATACAAAGGAAAAAAGGGCCGGTGATATTGCTCAGCGGCACAAGCACCTGCTCGCAAGCACGAGGTCCTGAGTTCGACCCCCGGTACCCACAAAAAATAAAATAAAATAAAATAAAAAATAAAATTGGAAGCCCAGCTTCCAGGCCTCAGTGACCCTAGGCCTCACTACTGATAAGGGGCTAACTAGCCTGGAAGACACCAGGCCTCATTCTGGCTAACGGGAATATCTAAGGGAAGACATGGGGCAATATTTTAAAGCCCCTGTGTGGCGTCAATTCTCCACTTTGTGCCTTTTCTGACCTTGGATTTCGGTTTGGGGCAGTGGTTCCAGAGATACCCCATTTCTGTTGGTCGGAACCCCTACCCACCTGTGTGGGGCACTTCCTGTTTGCAAAGCCTTTCACATTCATGAGCTTGTCTGGCCAGCATAGTAAGCGTGGGCCATAGATAGTATCACTGACCCCATTTCACGGCTGAGAAAAATGAGGCTTGGAGAAGTAAGGTGACTTAAACATCATCACCCAGCTAGCAGGCAAGGGCTGGGGCTGTAACTCAGGGACAGAGTGCTTGCCTAGCATGTATGGGGCCCTGGGTTCCATCCCTGGTATCACAGGCAAGAGAGCTGGACATGGACGCAGACACTCTGGCTTGGTTTTTGTTATGCCATGTTGTTAATATCTTTAAACCACTCAAACTTTGATTGATTGATTTAGGTTCTGGGGATTAAACCTAGGGCCTCACTCAAGCTAAGTATGTGCTCTGCCACTGAGCTACACCCTAGCTCTTAGACAAACTGTTATTTAGCCTCGTAGTCCTCTACAAATGTTTGAGCATGAACATAAACATATGTATGTTTTTGTCTATGAATAAAACACATGGCAATGTTAATATATTAAGTACATTATAGAATATACAATAAAGCAGACATTTTAAACAAATAAAATGATATAAGTAGTGTTTTAAAAATAATTCATTTTGGGGCCGGTGAGATGGCTCAGCGGCATAAGCGCCTGCCTTGCAAGCGCGAGGGCCCGAGTTCGACTCCCGGATCCCACATACGAAAAAGGGGCCGGTGATATCGCTCAGCGGCACGGGCGCCTGTTGGCGCGCGAGGTCCTGAGGTCGAACCCCCGGTACCCACACACACACAAAAAAAATAATAATTCATTTCATCAATTAACTAAAAAATATTTTTTGCTCTTCATGCAATTATTAATAATGTTAATTTTCAGAGATGTTAGTGGGCATGGTGGTGGGTACATATTATCCCAGCACTCAAGAGGCTGAGGCAGGAGAACTGGTGTGAGTTCAGGGCCAACCTGAGCTGTATAGTGAGTTCAAGACCAGCATGAACTACGTAGCAAGACCCTGTCTCAAAAAAGAAATAAATTCCTGGGTGTGATGGTGCACGCCTGTAATCCCAGCACTCAGGAGACTGAGGCAGGAGGATTGTTGCAAGTTGGAGGCCAGCCTGGGCTACACAGTGAGTTCAAGTCCAGCCTGAACTACAGAGTGAGACCCTGTCTCAAAAAATCAACAAAAAAAAACCAAAAAAGAAAGACATTTCAGGGATGTAATATTCAAAGTTTCAATTTCATAAAAATCTTGTTTAATATTTTGTGACATAGTGATTTTCAAGTTTGGTCCTCAACTCATTATATTTTGATACTATTTGCAAAGTAGCATTTTTGTTTTGAATAATTTTAGATTAAGAAAACACTGGAAAGATAGTAGAGTTGTATATACTGCTCAACTAGTTATTCCCATTGTTATGACTGGCACTTTCATCAAAACTAACCAACCGACATTGGTGCATTAGTTTTAGAACAAGAGCCCGGGCTTACTTAGATTTCACCAGTTTTTCCATTGATGTCCTCTCTCTCTCTCTTTTTTTTTTTTTTTAACCAGGGCCTCCCCAGGCCTCACACTGGCTTTGTCATGACTGCCCAGTCTCCTCTGGTCGGTAACAACCTCTCAGTCATTCCTTGTTTTTCATGACCTTGATAGTTTTGAGAAGTGCTAGCCAAATAGCCTGTAAAGTTCCTTGACTCTGTGTTTGTCTGATGTTTTTGTCATAATTGGACGGGGACTGTGCGTGTGTTTTTAGAGAATACCATTGAGGTAAAGTGCCCTTTGCATTAAATCACATCAGCAAGTACATGATTGCTACATGACACCGTGGGTGACATCATTAATCTCGGGGCTCAGCCAGCGTCGGTCAGGTTTCTCCAGTGCGGTAAAGCTACTGTTTCTTCCCTTCCTTACTCTGGTGTTTGGAAGCAAGTCACTATACCTAGCCCACCTCGTGGCAGGGGTAAAAGGGCTGGGGATTACGCGGTGCCTCACGGGGAGGTCATAGCTACACACATTGGTTGGAATTCTACAAAGATTTGTCTAGTCGCTTCCATTTATTTTTAAATCGGTTATTTATTTGCTCATTTATTTACTTATTTATTTTTTAGTTTTTTTGAGACAGGGTCATGCTGTGTAGTCCAAGCTGATCTTGAACTCACTATGTAGTCCAGGCTGGCCTCAAACGCATGGCAGTCCTCCTGTCTCAGCCTTCCAAGTGCTGGGATTATGGGCGTGTGCCACCATGATTGGCTTAATCAGTTATTTATATCAGCATTGACTCACTCACATATTTATTTAATAATTTGTGGTATAGGGGGCCGGTGAGATGGCTCAGTGGCATAAGCACCTGCCTGGCAAGCGCAAGGTCCTGAGTTCGACTCCCAGTACCCACATACAAAAAAAGGGCCGGTGATATCGCTCAGCGGCACAGGTGCCTGCTGGCGCGTGAGGTCCTGAGTTCGATCCCTCGTACCCAAAAAAAAAAAAAAAAAAATTTGTGGTATAATCCATTACTACATTTTTTTCTAAAAAATTTCCAGCTTTGTCCATCGTGATCTATTTTGTTTTGTTTACTTTATCTTTAGATAGGTCTTGTTTTGTTGCCCAGGCTGGCCTAGACTCCTGGGCTTGAATGATCCTCTGCCTCGGTCTTCAGAGTAGCTGAGACTAACGTGTGCGCCACATGGCTCGCTGTTGTTTTAGATTCACTCCAGTGTCCCTCTGACACGCCACCACCTTTCTGTGTGTGCGACTCCTTACTCTCTTGTAGTGTAAGTTGCTCCTGTCTCATCTTGCATTTTCCCTGCCACACCCTGGAATCAGCCATTTCTCCTAGGAGTCCTGGTTCCTTTCACTGGAGAGCAGCATTTTGAAACCAAGATCTAAACGCTGGGTGTACTCATTGCTCTTGAGGTCTCACTGATTCTAAGGTCATTCAACAGACAGTACTAAGAGACACACACACCTTATGTAAACTAACCCACGTACACACCCATGACATTTGCGTGTGTGTGTGTGTGTGTGTGTGTGGTGTTGGAGATCAAACCCAGGGCCATGCTTACACTAGGCAAGGGCTCTACCCCTGAGCCATACCACAGCCCTCACACTTGGTTTTTAATTCTTTGTTTGTTTGTTTGTTTGTTTGTTTTGGAGACAGGGTCTCACTATGTATTCCAGGCTGGCCATGAACTCACTATGTTGCCCAGGTTGGCCTCAGAACTTCTTGCGATCCTCCTGTCTTAGCTTCCCGAGTGCTGGTATTACAGGCGTGTGCTGCCATGCCTGGCAATTTTTATTAGTCCATACTTGCAGTAGTACATAATGATTACATTCATCATGGGGAGTAGGTACAAGTACATAACACATCTTAATTCTTTTTACATTTCCTTCCCCTCCCAAAATATTTTGGCGATGCCGAGGATTGAACTGAAGGCTTGTTAGGTACTCTACCACTGAGCTACATCTGCATTCCTATATATTTTTTTATTGTGGTAAAAATATATATTACATAAAAGCTACAACTTTAATCTTTTTTTTTTTAAATGAACAGTTCAGTGGCATTAAGACACATTGTTGTGCAGGCATCACCACCATCCCTCCCCAGAATGTTTTCCTCTTACCAACTTGAAAATCTGTACTCATTAAGAAACAGGTCTAGCTAGGTGTGGTGGCGCACGCCTGTAATCCCAGCACTTGGGAGACTGAGGCAGGAGGATCACCATGAGTTCCAGGTCAGCCTGGGCTACACAGTGAGTTCAAGGCCGGCCTGAACTATGAAGAGAGAGCCTGTGTCAAAAACACAAAATAAAAATAAAAATAAAATGTAATACTTAAAAAATAACTATATTCCCCTTTCTTCACAGACTCTCTCTACACTATTCCACAGCGAGTGCACCATTTTTCACTGCTACCAGCGATGCACAAGAGTTCTGATTTTTCCACCTCCTCACCAACATATGTTATTTTGTTTTTTGATAGTAGTTATCCTATGGGATATGAAGTTATATCACATCGTGGTATTTTGTTTGGTTGATTCATTTTTCAGCTAAAATACAGAAGAGATGATTTATTGTCCATGTATTACACTTGGTCACAGCTGAGAATAGAACGAGTTAGAATATCACAGGTCTGGGGCAGAAGGGACCAATGGAGAGTGGGTGCGAGCCGGGTCTGGGTTTGAGCAAGGAGTGTGTCTCAGAGGTAGTGTTGGGGCTTGGATGTTGATGGAAGTCGTAGAGTTCTCAACAGCAGCATGCAGTCCAACAACTGTCCCTGCGCCCCAGCCTCCGGCATTCCTCGTTCTGCTCCTCTGAGCTCCGTGGGTGCCCAGGTTGGCGTTTCCTTGGAGCTCTTCCTCTTCTGTCGCCTCCACTTGGCTCTCGGTGTGGGGAGGCTTCTAAGATAGCGCAAGGCTGACGGCCTCGGGGTGGTTTTGATTTGCATTCTCCTAAGGACCAGAGAGTTGGAGCGTCTTTTCAGGTGCTTACTGACCATGTCACATCTCCTTTGAAGAAATGTCTCTTCAAGTCCTTTGCTCATATTTGGGGCTTTCTTGTTGTTGAGTTGTGGGAGTTATTTATGTATTCTGGAGGTTGGTCCTGTATCAGATGTATAATTTCCAAATATTTTATCCCACTCTGTGGCTTGTTTTTTCATTTTGTTGATAGTGTCCTTTGAGACGCAACAGTTTTCAATGTTGATAAAGTGTAAGTTCTCTCTGTTTTCTTTTGTTGCCCAGGCTTTTTGTGTCACATCCAAGAAATCAGCGCCAAATCTAGTGCCATGAAGTTTTTCACCCATGCTTTCTTCTAAGAGTTTTGTAATTTTAGATTTTAAATGTAGGCTTTTGATACACTTTTGAGTTAACTATTAGGAAATTTTAATTTCTTTTCAAAAGCAGGATATTAATATCAGAAATCTTGGGTTTTTTCTTTTCCTTCGCCTGTAGAATGCTGTTGTAGATGACACAAAAGGGAATGGGGCAGGGAAGGCTACTTCTGATTTGGGGTTGCCTCTCCTGCCCCTCCACCTGAAAAGCTGTCACTAACTGCAGCGGGGAGCAGGGCAAGAAGCCCTCAGCCCCCACCCGCACCCCAAGGCCTTTGCAACTCTCCTTGTTGACACCACTGTCTACTCCCATTAGTCACTCGGATCCCATTAACCCCTGCTGAGAGCTCATGTACTTTCTTAATTTTCTCACAGGCAAATACAGCAGAAACTTCTGTGATGACTTTAGGTAGGAATTTGCTCAGTGAAATTCCTTCTGGGCTCAATGCCTCTTGGCAGGGCCGAGAAGTATTCAAAAATTACTAGAAACTCTTGAGATTAATTGATGTAAGTAGAAAAGCTTCTGCCAGGACCTACATCCAGGACTTTGGCGGACTATACATGTGTCAAAATGGCTAGAAGCCCTCCTCCCCCTTCCTGTAGAACTCATTAACAACAGCCTCTAAACTCGGTGTGGTAGAACACACCTGTAATCCCAGCACTTGGGAGGCTGAGGCAGGAGGCTTGTCATGAGTTTGAGGCCAGCCTGGGTTACATAGTGAGTTTAAGGCCAGCCTGACCTTAGTGAGACCCTGTCTCAAAACACACACACACACACACACACACACACACACACACACACACACACACACACAGCCTCCGTTGGGAACGGCACAGTCAGCGTGACGAGGCACAGGTTTGTGTCTGTGTTCAGCTACATTTCAGAACTAGGACAGTCTTGGAACCATGGGGTTGTCATGCCTCTAGACCTACACAAGCTTCTTTGGAAAAGACAACCATTTTCAGGTAGTTCTGCAGAAGCACGTTTATGTAAACGTCAGGCAGTCCATTTCTTCGTGCTGGGTTTTCCTCAGACGGACTCGGTGCTCTTCTCGAGGGAGGGTCTGCTGGGCCACAGATCCCAGCGTTTCCTCCAGATCGATGCCGACTCTCTTGCTGGGGAGAGGGGGGTTTTCATTTGAACTTACTTGGCAGAAACACTGCGCTTCCATGCCA
This sequence comes from Erethizon dorsatum, assembly GCA_028451465.1. NCBI lineage: Eukaryota > Metazoa > Chordata > Mammalia > Rodentia > Erethizontidae > Erethizon > Erethizon dorsatum. The sequence goes on along the minus strand of CM051838.1, from coordinate 25,021,203 downwards.
GTTCAAATAGAAAAGAGAGAAGGGGCACATGAGGGGGGAAGGGAGAGAACTGTTTTCTAATTAATCAAGATATGTATATCAGCGCTTCATTTTTTACTCCTAAAGTGACGCTGGGCCCCACACACTGACATTTGGGCTGCAACTGAGACTATCTCTTCATGTCATCAAGGAAAAAATAGTGAAGTAAAAGGAAGCATAAATGAATTTGGGATCTTAATTACTGTTCTCTACCCTAAATGTGCTCCAATGGATTAAATACTACAGTGATTTGTACAAATCTTTCTTGTCAAGGACTTTCCTCAAATATAAAGCAAAATTTTCAAAACTATTTTTACCTTGATGGAGATCATTTCCCCCCTTATTTTTGTTTATTGTTTGTTTCATTTTGTCTTCTGTGATGCCAGGCAGACGTCATGAGCCCAGCTCTGCCTCTGCTCTGCGTCCAGCTCTGGACACAGGATTCACACACAGCAGAGCGGCTCTCCAGAGGGTCAGGCGAGGGAAGGAGGGGTACCCTGGGGGCGGGCGGGACATGTGGGCTGCGCCGTGGAGGAAGGGAGGGCGAGGAAGGCATTCACAGCTGAAGGAACGGTTGGCCTGTGGCTGTGGGGAGCGGGACGAGAAGGCGTTCGTGCCGCCCGGGATGCTGAACGGTCTGGTCACGTCTGTTAGAACCAGAGCAGCCGCCCTTGACTGGAAGGTGTATTTGTCAGAGCTCACGAGAGAGACAGATTTAATGCAAGATAAGCAGATACATGAGCGTTTACAAGATCGGCTTACAATGGCCGCCCACCGAGCCGGGTGTGGAAGAGTGCGGAGGGTCCAGTGGACGGCCTGGAGCTCACTGCAGTGTCCCGTGCGAGTCCAAATCAGGAGGCCGAAGGGTCTGCGACCGAAGGCTGGAGAGGCTGCACGAGAAGCCAGGTGGCAACGTCCAAGGTGAAGGCAAAGGCTGGAGCTCCTCCAAAGAAGACAGAAACGATCCTTCCTTCTTTGTTTCCCTCTTACACCATTCTGGCGATGATCCTCTCTAGGGTGAATCCCACACCCAGAACTCTGCTGAGCCCATTTAGCTTGGCATTTCTTACTCAAGTTGACCCAGTCAATCAACCATCACAGAAGGCTAGGGGTTTGTGTTTCAAATAGTGTAGGGGGCTGTGTTTCAAATAGTTGATTATGGGGGTCCATTGTAGATTTGGGGGTATGGAGGTTTTTCTACTCCTAAAACTCCCTTCTCCAGTCCTATGCTTGGTTCCTCTGAGCAATGAGGAGAGAAACAGTCTGATATGGGGAGTCTTAGGAAGTCTTACATTTGTAACATGGCTTCAGGTGGAAGCAAGCCAACATTCCAAATTCAAGAAGTACATTTGAAGCTAGGTTTGGTGGTGCACACCTGTAATCTCAGCACTCAAAAAGCTGAGGCAGGAGGATCACCTTGAGTTCAAGGCCAGTCTCGGATACATAGTGCGTACAAGGGCAGCCTGAATTAAAAAGTGAGACCATATCTCAAAAAACCAAAACAACAACAACAAAAAAGAAGAAGAAGAAAGAAAAAGAAAAGAAATGCATTTGATGAAGCATTATATATGTTATATAATTTGGTTCCCTAACTGTTCATTTTCAAATACACTCTTGGTTCATCTTCCTATCGGTGTGAAAAGCTGTAAAAACATTATCAAAAGAGATAGGAAGAGCCAACCAGTTAGCATGACTTTCCCCAGTGAAAAGATGTCTGTATTTGTAGGTATCATCTAGTAATTTTAATTCTTGGAGTTCTTAGCTTCACAGTTTCACTACAGGAACACTGTCACGCCTGATTTGGAACCCAGTACCCTTACCATCTTGGCGTCAGGGCTACGGCTTGGGTCCACGCATGTTTCTCCCAGTTTCAGCCTCAGTATATTAGAACCTAAACAAAATTATATACTTGGGCCATATCAAGTAGGAAAATATGGAAACAACATTCCAAAACAAAATCAAATAGACATCGTCACCACTGATATTCCGGATACCGTGGTTGTCTCCTCAGCATCCACTGACATTTTTCTTGGTCCTATCCCAATTTAAACTCTACCCCACCCGAATGTAAGCATATGTGCTTTAGCGCATGGGGTGTGCGGCTGGGCTGGTGACACAGCCTCAGCCTCTGAACACCGTGCTTCTTCAGGGACTGTCACATGACCCTACTTGGGGTATTAGGAAATGAAGAAAGGTTCGCAGGGTCTTCAGAGAGTACTTCTGGGTGAATTGGCTTGTATCAACAAAAATGAGAAAGAAGGAAATGGGACTTTATGAGAAAAAGTAATGTTAGCTATGGTGATTTATGCTTTCGTTCGACAGACTTGGATGCCCACTGTGTGCTAGTTACCATGGCCCTGCCCTTGGGACGCACAGACCGACAGGGGACTGGCATATGGACAGAGGTTGGCGGTGCGGCGTGACAAGGGAGATTTCTCATGGTGTGTGAGCACAGCGCTTTGTGAGAATACTCATTGCGAAAGGGGTCAGGGAAGGTTTCTCATCAGTTGCCTGCTGGGATGAACTTGAAAGCGGGGTTGGTGGGAAGAGCAGAATGAACATTGCAGGTGCGCGGAGACTATGTGTCCCCATGTGGGAGGTACCTGCCGGGCCAAAGAAGGCCCCGCGATGTTTAGGAGCGGCTCTTACCTGAGCCCTCCTCTGCAGGCGGAGGAGCAGGGGGAATGGGTGGGCATCCTGGGTTGCGTGACCGTGTGTCAGGACGAATAATTCAGGCCTTCCAAATCACAGGCTTTTCCTCTGGGAGAGGGCGAGGTAGAGGAAGAACAGCTAATGTTTGCAGAGTTCCTACTGTGGTCCAAGAGCCGTGTTAGGTGTTGCCTGTGCTTTATCTCTTTAACCACCACAGCGATTCCACTATAAAGAAGCTACATTTGGAACGTCGACAGGTTAGATAGCGTTCCCACAGCTCGCAAGCAGTAGGGCCGGAATCCGAACCCAGATTATTCTGGCTCCAGAGCTTAACTCTATACTTAATTCTGCTTGTGTAGAATCAGCTTGAAACTTCAGTTTGAATGAGACCACTTGGTATTAATTAGAAAGAGAAATTGGCAAATGCTGTTTTAACTGCTTTGAACTATTCTCTGGAGAGCACATTAAATACCCAAAAGCAAAGCAAAAATGTATATTAATAAGATCACAGCCATTCAAAAGGCAATTGTTTGCCATGAGTTCCAGAGAGAATAAAAGGAGGGGAGCTCAGTTTTCCCCAGCGTTTCGTGCCAAGCGCTCAGGCTCCAAATTTCCCTGTGCTCTCTTCACCTCCTCCCCTTGCATGTTACACGTTCCGGCTCCATTTCGTAAGACGTAAGTGGTATTTATAGGAAACACCAATCACTGCCAACAAGTGAATACTCACATTAAACACAATTTAAAACAACCTTCTCTCCAGTTGTTTACAATAACCTCTTGGAAGTTTGAAATTAAAAGCTGTACCCCATCCAGCCCTTTCTCCCGCCTCTTACATTACAGAAAGCCAAGAACTCGTCCTGGAACATACTTCAACTCCCTGGCCCACCAGCCTGACGTGCTCTGCAGCTAATTATCTCAATCCCTAAATATTAGTCCTTTCTCTTGTCTTCTCTGGTTTCCTGGACATGATTCATTCTCCCTGGGTATTTCACTGTTTATGTCAGGGAACAAACTCTTTGTCCTTTAAAGAGATTCTTTCCTCTTTCCTTACGCTATCTTCCCTCCACACCTTTTCAGCAAAATATGCATAGCATTTCCTTTCCTTTACAGGAAGAGGCCCAAAAGTCGAGATAGTTCAGCGTCATTAAAGACACAAGGCCACTGAGACCTAGAAAGAGTGTGCAATTTACCCAAACCTGCACAGCTAGAAAGAGGCTGAGGTAAAGCAAGAAAGCAGGATCCTGGATAGGGGTGTCGATCAGTGGAAAAGCAGTTGCTTATAAAGCACAAGCCTCTGGGTTTGATCCCCAGCACCACACACACACACACACACACACACACACACACACACACATGAAAAAGAAAAAGAAAAAGAAAGAGAAAGAGAGAAAGAAAAATTAGGATCTTAGTTTAGAGTTGAACACCACTGTGGAGATACCGCGGCTTCCCACCCATCCCAGTCACTGGTCACTTCGGTGTCAGTCTGTCTCTGCCCAAGCCAAGGGTTATGTCCCATTTCATCTCCCAAGTAGCTCATAACTTAGTGCAGGCCCAGGTACAGCTGTCTCAGGGTTCATCTTGTGGCCCAAATGCTGTCTGTGTATTCATTATTTTGCAGTAAGTTTCCTAAACCAGGTCATCCCACAGCCTTCTCTCCAGAGCCATTCTCCAGTGTGCACCATCCCTCCCTCCGAGGAAGTTTTAAGAGGACAGAGTCTTAGCCTGAACATTTCAGAGGGAGAACTGTAAAATTCCAGTATGCGAGAGTGGGTGGGCTGGGTAGGACTTCTAAGGCAGGACCCGGAATTGTAAAGCTATGCAAACATTTTGCTATGGAGAATCTGGGAGGGATGTGACCAAAAAATGTTTTGCTTTATTCCCATTGCCTGGAGGTTCTTTGAGACTATTGCTATTTAGATGAACACAACCCCACAAAGAAAGGATCCATAAAATAAAATAAAGTAAAAAAGCCAGACTTCCCCCAAATGAGGCTTGTGGGCTGCATAGCAACGGTCCTCATGCCCTTTGGACCACCTATGTCCTGATGCTGCCCACTGTGCGTATGGTAGCCCCTTATCACTCTGGTAAAGGCTGACATACTTACAGGTACCAGGAAATAGAGCGTGAGCTTCTTGACATGGAAGGAAAGGCTCCTGTGTTCTGCGAGACAGCGCAGTGGTTAGCTCACCACCCAGGGCTGCTTTTGTGTGCATGTGGCTGGTACATGAGGTAACATTCAGCTATCAGCTCCCACTGCCTTTAAGTCTGTTTGTTTTCTGTACTGGGGATGGAACCAGGGCCTTCACACTGAGCTATATCCCCATCCCTTTCTAGTATTTTTATTTTGAGAAGGCTCTTACTAAGTCACTAGATTGTCCAGGCTAGGCTCCAACTTGCAGTTTACATCATAGGCCCCCAAAAGTGCTGGTTGTCACTTGCGTCACCAAGATTATGAAACTCCAAGGCAAGTTGTCCCGATACCAGGAGTTGCTGGTGCTGATTCATACCTTTCATGTATTGATTGTGCCTGTATTTCTTCTAGTCTGAGTTTTAGGGTAAGATTGATAATACAGCAGATGAGGTACTTTGGCCCTGAATACAGAGCATTAAGTGTGAGGAAAGTCTTTGAGCATATGTATCTGCATTAGCCATGTGAGCAAATAGGCTTTTCCCAGATAATTTTACAGAGCTGGCCTCACATTCAAGACTGTATTTCTCAAGCCAGATCATTTCTGTTGACATAGATAAACGTGTGCATGCACGCTTTGATCCTACAATACAAGTGCAAGGATGCATAGGAAGGCAGTGTGGAAAGCAGATGGCCCAAGAATCCAGAGTTTAAGCTTTGCGTTTGCTGCTGGATGCTTAGATGACCCAATGGAAGATACTCTTTTAAACTTATTGTACTTTGTGCACGGCAGAACTTTCTGTAGGGCTAAGCTGTTTTGTCCTCAGATAACGGTGAAGGCCTGCAGGCTGGTGGGAGACTCGGGCTTAAACGTCTACTGTAGCTGGAGATGATTCCTTGGGCCGCTTGCTCCCGCCTGTGGCTTCAATGGTCAGAAGCAGAGTTTTGCTTGGGGCCTTTCTCAAGATGCTTCCCACCTGAATATTCTGTTATGTTAGAAAACAACCTTCCATGTTTCGCTCTCGTTTGTGTTCTTTCTCGTATGATGAAAGGTTGACTCTTGAATTTGATTTTATGGGGCTCCGTGTGAGAAGGAGTATGCGTGGGGGGTAATGGAGAGGGCGTGGGAGAGGGGAGGCGGGAGAGGAAACTGGAAAGGGGAAGAGGGATAATGTGATAGGCATGGTAGCCTGGAAGAGCAGACCACCCAGAGCCAAAGACCCCTAATGACGTGTTCTGAGGAGACAGGAGCCCCACACACGGGTGGCCAGGCGTGCCTTGACAGCCTCCCTTGGGAGTAATTACCACAGACAAACCCACCCTGAACTATGGACAATTTTCTACTGAAATAGGTTTCTTTCTACTGTTCCCAATTAAGGTCCTGTCTTCTGGCCTTGGCTTCCACGATTGTGTTTCCTTCTGGTGCTTGGCAGAGACAGGCTAGGTTGGCCATCTGCTCAGCAAAAGATAGGACTTGTCCAGCAGGGCCGCACAGGGAAGGGCGGGACGCAGCGGGGCTCACGCTCCTGGATGAAGGGAGGTGCGGCACGCGGGTGCCGTGTGTTCTGCAAAGGCCCAGAAATGGACGTATTAGCATGCTTTCTGTGTCTGAATGACATATTTTGGATGGTTAACTTTATTCTCTACCCTGTCTTCTAACATGCCAAAGTTAAATTCATGAAGCATGTCACTCTCTGGAGGCCTTTGTAGATCCAGGGTGGAAAAAGCTAGAGATCCTGGAAGAAGAGCTTCCGGGGTTGAAGAACGGAAACGCTCACGAGGACGCTTACGTCTCAAGTGAGGGCACCGAAGCCCAGCAGGCTTGAGCGACTTGCACAAAGCCCTCAGTTTGCTGAGGCAAAACCAGTGAGCACCACGGATCCCAATTCACTTTTTAAATCAGTTTTTTTTAAACTGTGGTAAAATGCACAAAAGATAAAGTTTACCTTCTTAGCCATCTTTTAGCATACAGTTTGGTGGAATTAAGCACATTTATAATTCTGGCAGCCATCACTGTCGTTCTCCGCCAGAGCTCTTCATCCTGTAAAGCTGGAGCTCTGTCCCCATTAAACACTGACTCCCAGTTGTCTCCCCACCTCCAGCCACCTCCCTCTGCTTTCTGTCTCTGAGTTTGATGACTCTAGGCACTGCCTGTGAGTGAAGTCATACAGTATTTGTCTTTTTGCTTGCTTGCTTGTTTTGTTTTGGTTTTGATTTTTTGAGAAAGAGTCTTGCTATGTAGTTCAGGTCAGCCTTGAACTTGTAATGATCCTCCTGCCTCTGCCTCCTGAGCGCTGGGACTCTAGGTGTGTGCCACTGGGCCCAGCAGTATTTGTCTTCATGTGGCTGATTTACTTAGCTTAGCATAATGTCATCAGTGTTCATCTATGTTGTAAAATGGCAGAATTCCCTTCTGTTATACAGCTAAATAATATTCCATTGAATGGAATATATCACATTTGCCTACCCATCCATCCAACTGTGCTTAGCTACTGTGTGGTAAAAATAATTTTGAGCCTGAAATCAAAACATGTCAGTGGTATTGTTATAGAAAGACATATCCATGTCGAATTGTCTATGCTCTGAAATCTGAAGAAATAAGTGCAAATGGAGATCATCTGAAAGATGCGTGTTTCAAAAGAATATATACGCTAACAATGGGCTTGTTACAGAAAGAAAAAGAGACCTGTTACTGGCCATGGTAGCACATACCTGTAATTCCAGCATTCAGGAGGCTGGGCAGGAAGAACACCATGAGTTTGAAGCCAGCATGGGTTACATAGTGAGACCTTGTCTCAAAAAACCAAAATAAAATAAAGTAGAAAAGAAAAGCGCATCTGTTGAAGACACTGCAGAAGGAGTGGTGGTGAGCATGAACGCTCGAGTCAAACCAATGTGAGCCGAGTTCTGATTCTCTGTCCAACCTTGGGCAAGATGCCTAGTTCCTCAAGCTTCCTTGTCATTTGCAAAATGAGAATAATAACATCTGCTTCTTGGAGCTGTTGAGAAGAGGCATCAGATTACATGTAAAATCTTAGCATAGCACGAGGTCCTGAGGTCGACCCCCCGGTACCCACACAAAAAAAAAAAAAAAAAAAAAAAAAATCTTAGCATAGGGCCTGGCACATTGCCTGTGCATAATAGACATTCACCATCATTGTAATTCTACTTACTGGTTTTTTTTTTTTTTGTGGGTACCGGGGGGTCGACCTCAGGACCTCGCGTGCCAGCAGGCACCCGTGCCGCTGAGCGATATCACCAGCCCCTTTTTCGTATGTGGGTTCCGGGAGTCGAACTCGGGCCCTTGCGCCTGCCGGGCAGGCACTTAAGCCGCTGAGCCATCTCACCGGCCCCTCTACTTACTGGTTTATATGGTTACCAAATTAATTGATCCCACAATTTTTTTGAGTTTCTTTGTGCTATGCATTAGGATAGAAGAGCATACATGATACATTACTTACCTTTAAAAATAAAAAGAGTTGGGCCGGTGAGACGGCTCAGCGGCATAAGCGCCTGCCTTGCAAGCGCGAAGGCCCGAGTTCGACTCCCGGAACCCACATATGAAAAAGGGGCCGGTGATATCGCTCAGCGGCACGGGTGCCTGTTGGCGCGTGAGGTCCTGAGGTCGTCCCCCCGGTACCCACAAAAAAAAAAAAAAAAAAAAAAAAAAAAAAAAAAAAAAGAGTTGTGAGTGGTAGTCCACAGCTATAATCTCAGCACTAGGGAGGCTGAGGCAGGAGGAGCTCTGTAAGTTCGAGGCCAGCCTGGGCTGTATAGTGAGTTCAAGGCCAGTCTGGACTACATAGTGAGACCCTGTCTCAAAAAGCAAAAGAAACAAACAAAAAAATCAAGCCACAGCTAAAGCTGCAATTTGATTCATTTGAAGCATCACAGTTATGCCAAGAAAAAGAAGTATTCAGGAGGGAGGGGGAGAGAGAGAGAGAGAGTGGCCACAGAAACTCTTTTCCTTTGCTGCATTACTGTTTTAAACTTTTTCATACCTAGGATTTAGTTCATTTTAATTTTGTGATGACATTTTCATAGCTGATACTGAAATTCCTACTAATACTATCAAGAGCAGAAATGTGACTAATTTATAGTTCTCCGAGTCTCACGGGTTATCATTCAAAACTGTGCAGAATCTGGTACAAAATCAACAACACTAATGGAACTCTGCCTGTGGTGGGCTGACCTCCGATGCCGCCTTTGCTGTTCAGAGCCGCTAAGGCAGAGCAGTCTTGGCTTTCTTTCAGGTATGTTCAAAGAGCTTGACGTCTTGAAGATACACTTCATCAAGTGTAACTCCCTAGATATAACTGGGCTTCTTTAAAAAAAAAAAAAAAATTACTACTGGCTTTCTTCCAGAGAAGGCCAATACTTTGGTTTGAATGTACCTAAAATTTAGAGATGTTAAGGTTATTTAGATGTTTTGTTTGTTTGTCTGAGACAGGGCCTCACTCTGCAGTTCAGGCTGGCTTTGAACTCACTATGTAGCCTAGGCTGGCCTCAAACTCACTGAGATCCTCTTGCGTCAGCCTCCCAAGTGCTGTGATTACAGGTGTGCACCACTACTCCTGGCAAAACTCATTTAGAATTTAAATGATTCCCCAAACTTGGGAACTTGCAGATGGCAAGGGGAAGGATTCTGCATATGGATGGAACACAGAATGATCATGTATCTCATAGTACATTCTCGGCTCTGCAGAGACGTCTGGACAACCTGTGGGGACATCTGCCTCTTGCCTCTGTTCTTCCGCACTGCTGAGGAACCTCCCCACAGTGTGGGCTGTGGTGAAATCATTTGCCACCTGCCAGGCTCTGCCACTGGACACTCAAGCCCCTGGCTGTGTTGGAGTGATGAGGTCCTCAGCAGCTAGAACCCCGCCTGGCACGAGTGCTGGGACTGCAGGTGGTCACCACTACACCTGGCTTGCATCGCTTTAAATGCACCGCCCCATCAGTGTCCGGAAAACACAAAAACCTGAGAGCCACTCGATACACCTCTGTGCCTTCCACGAACCAAAGAAATGAAGTCATAATGAAAAGGCCAGAAACTGCGTAAATGCCACAGGAGATTTCAGCCAACTGAATATCCATGCTTTAAAGGAGGCAAGGAAATAAGATTATTTACACATTCCTGAGATAGTGCTTGCTGAGTATGATTTCTTAAAAACCAGTGTGATTTCACTTTATCAAGAAGATTAGGTTCTGTTGAAATATGGTTGAAGTGGCTGGAAAATGTTTCATATGACTTTGCGCAACAATAAATTTTACTAATTCATTTAGAATGGGAATAAGGAGGGCCGGTGAGACGGCTCAGCGGCTTAAGCGCCTGCCTTGCAAGCGCGAAGGCCCGAGTTCGACTCCCGGATCCCACATACGAAAAAGGGGCCGGTGATATCGCTCAGCGGCACGGGTGCCTGTTGGCGCGCGAGGTCCTGAGGTCGTCCCCCCGGTACCCACAAAAAAAAAAAAAAAAAAAAAAAAAAGAATGGGAATAAGGAAAGGAAGGAGGAGAGAGAATTATTTTTGCTAAGAAAATTCAGAGATATTTTCAAACTCAAAAACATTTCTTCTATCCCCAGTACCTCAAAAAAGCAAACCCAAAATTATTTTAATGAAAAATATTCTGGGGGCCGGTGAGATGGCTCAGTGGTGCAAGCGCCTGCCTGCCAAGTGCGAGGGCCTGAGTTTGACTCCCGGTACCCACATATGAAAAAGGGCCAGTGATATTGCTCAGCGGCATGGGCGCCTGCTGGTGCGCAAGGTCCTGAGGTCAACCCCCGTTACCCACAAAAAAAAAAAAAAAAAAAAAAAAAAAATATTCTGTTCTTCCCCCACATAGTTTTTAAAAAATTCTCTCTTTTTTTTTTTTTTTTTTTGCAGTACTCAGGACCTTTGCACAGAGACACATCCCCAACTTTTTCTATTTTTTATTTTGAGACAAGGTCTCACTAAGTTGGTAAATTGCCGAGGTGGGACTTGAACTTGTGATTCTCCTGCCTCATCTTTGCAAAGGGCTGAGATTATGGGCATATGCTACCATACCTGGCTTAAAATTCTAAATTGTAAGATATGAGTTAAAATGGGAAATAGTAAAGGTGGGTGTGGTCATGCATACCTGTAATCCCAGCACTTGGGAGGCTGAGACAGGAAGATTGCTGATAGTTCATGGCCAGCCTGGGCTACATGAGTTCAAGACCAGCCTGGATTACATAGCAAGACCCTGTCTTAAAAAAACAGAAAAAAACAAAACAAAACAAAAAAATAAAGAGCTTGTTCATATATACATACCTTTTTAAAAAGCCAAATTCTGAAATAGTTTGCACAAACTAATTTTTGTTTCCAGATTTTCTTTCACTGAGCTGCATTTTCACATTGCCCCCTTTTCAAAAGCTATTTATAAAAATTATACAACTGGGCCGGTGAGATGGCTCAGCGGCTTAAGCGCCTGCCCGGCAAGGGCGAGGGCCCGAGTTTGACTCCCGGATCCCACATACGAAAAAGGGGCCGGTGATATCACTCAGCGGCACGGGCGCCTGCTGGCGCGCGAGGTCCTGAGGTCGACCCCCCGGTACCCACAAAAAAAAAAAAAAAAAATTATACAACTGATAAAATCATCACACAGTGCATATAGAAAATAAAGCATAAAACATACTCATTTCTGAGGTAGTACAAGTTTTATTAGGGCCAAAAATTGAGGGTTCAAATCTACCCTATCTTGAAAACCAATCCTTTTTTTTTTTTTTTTTTTTTTTTTGGCTCCGGGAATTGAACTCATTACCTTACGCTTACCAGGCAGACGCTGTGCCACTGAGTTATATCCCCGGCCCTTTTTTTGTTTTTTTGAGACAGGATCTCTCTATGTAGTTCAGACTGGACTTGAACTCACTATGTATCTCAGGCTGGCCTTGAACTTGCAGCGATCCTCCTGCTTCAGCCTCCATGCCCAGCTCAAAACCAATCATTTTTTCTTAGAGGATTTTTCTTGATCCTTTGGGATTTAATATAAGTGCTACTTCCTCCTAAAAACCTTTTCTGAATGTCTCTGGGTGAGGTCAGATAGCATTAATATAAAAATAATTTCCAAGACTGCTACCTATTTACATGTATTACTTTGTTTAATCTTCAGACTAACCCGAGGGGTAAGCTACTATTCTACTTTGCAGTTGAGAAAGCTCAGTGCAAGACAAGAAAGCTTGTGGAACTGTTATCCACACACAGGCAATGTGACTTCAGAGCTCTTCCTTTTCACTACTGCTCTATCCTACTTCCCAAAGCAGACGTGCTTGCCAAGCAGTTTTTCTATCACAGAATTTGTAGTAAATATTAGTGGATTCCCTCCCAGCACTTACCCCCTTCTGTTCCCAACAATTTTCTTTTCTTTTTTCTGTCTTTCTTTTTCTGTTTGTTTGTAGTACTGGGGATTGAACTCAAGTAGTGGTTTAGCCCTTTTTTATCTTTCATTTTGAGACAGGGTCTTGCTAAATTGACCAGGTTGACCTAGAACTTGTGATCCTCCTGCCTCAGCCTCTTGAGTAGCTATAATTACAGTTTTGCAACACCACACCTGGCCCTAACTATTTTCTGTTTCAGTCTGGTTAGATGGTCTTTATCCCTGGACCCAGGAATGAAACACGTGATGTAGGCTAAGCCAATCAACACGCTCCTTGTTGGTCACAATGATTGGTCCAGGGTAGACACATGCCCTAGGATGACGCAATCAGAATAAGTCTTGAAACTTTTGCTTATATACTGGAACATGTCTTCCCCACTACATGGGAATGATGTCACTTCAGGAGTTGCTCAGCACTACCCGGGCATCATAGAGCATTCCAGTGACAAAGTAGCCTACAACATGGAACCACAGCTGAGCGATGGAGAGGAAGAAGTGCTGGGTCTGGTCCTGAGCTTTCGAGCTTCCTAGACCAAATATGGCTGAAGCCTCCTCTGAATGTCACAGGTGTATGTGAACTGCCTTTGTTGTTACTGAATTGGGGTTGGCTGTTCTGTTACTTGCACTCTTAAAAGCTTCTTAATTCACCAGCACTTACACCTGTTACGTTTCTTGTTTATTTAATTGCTTCTTTCCCTCAATGCTCGCTAAGAGCATGAGGGCAGGAACCGCCACTATCTTGTCACCATTGTGTTCGCGATGCCCGGTAACTGGTAAGCGCTGCCTGAATGTATGCTGAATGAGAGAAATGAATGAGTGGCAGATTTTGGGGGACTGTGAGTGACCCAAACCACACTTACAGTTTGCTTAGATTTCATGGCATTTCCAGGGCTTGAAATCTTCAATGTGAATCATTTAAAAAGTCTGGTGTAGCCAAACCAGGTGAGATTGGAATGAATATTCTGATTTCCAGAGTATTTCTTTTTTTTTTTTTTTGTGGGTACCGGGGGGTCGACCTCAGGACCTCACGCGCCAACAGGCACCCGTGCCGCTGAGCGATATCACCGGCCCCTTTTTCGTATGTGGGATCCAGGAGTCGAACTCGGGCCCTCACGCTTGCAAGGCAGGCGCTTATGCCACTGAGCCATCTCACCGGCCCCAGAGTATTTCAATTGTACTACACTAGCTAAGTCTCCATGGAATAGATTTTAACTCCTTAAAATGATAATACCACAAATTCAAACATTCAAATATAAATACACTTAAAATGTCAAGAGTAATTGTGTATAATATGTATTTGCTGCAAAGTGTTTTACCTGATCTTTTGTGTTTTATCTTTACCCTGAAACAACCAAAAACCAAACAAAAGCAAGATAAAGTAGAAACATTTATTAAAGCAACCATTAATTTTATATTTTGAGTTCTGAAACACCAGAGATTTACCGGTGGGATCTATAGAGTAGTTTGGAAGACTTACAGGTGAAATATGCATTTGAAGCATGACAACAGCAGAATGGGGAGCCAAGAAGAACTCTTAGGGTCACTCAGCCTAAGTCCCCCATTCAGCATGTGGAAGTAGAAGACCCAGTGAAAAGGCAGCTAGATTTCATCCAACCTGAAAATACAGCAAGCATTCACTAAGTACTTGCTATATGTCAGACTTGGTGTCAGATATTGAAAAAGAAAAGGAGATCTGCTCTCTCTAGGCAGGCGTGGTGGCATACACCTATAATCTCAGTACTCTGGGAGGCTGAGGCAGGAAGGTGGCAAGTTCAAACCCAGCCTAGGCAATTTAGCTAGACTTTGCTTAAATTTTTTTTTTCAATTAAAAGGGACTGGAGGTGTAGCACAAAAACAAACAAACAAAAAATCTGTCAAGAAGGTTATAGTCTAGTTGGAAATCCAAAGCTGCATGCTAAATGGCATTTAGTGCTGGAGGTCCTATGGGAGAAGTGTCACCTCGGGTTCCGTGAGGGCACTGTGGGGAGAGGAGATGCATGGCAGCGATTTTCAGCACACATGCTTCTCGAGTCTTGAAGATCTGCCAGATGCGCTGTGGGCAGGGAGGAACGGGGGGGGGGGGTGCCGTGGGGGGGGTGGCGGTGGAGGAGAAGGAATTTCCGTGAGCGCAAAGGGCATGAAAAGAGGTGCAGAGCCAGCAGCGGGCTGAGAGAGCCAGGAACTCTGCGCAAGGGGGTCAGTTCTGAGCAGGCCAAGAGGGAGGAGATGCAGCTGAGGCTGAAAAGAGGCTCGGGCTCAGCCCATGCCTGTCTCCTTCTGTGAGCTAAGGAGCGGGGTTTCACTCACTCTCCAGCTGTGAACTTTCGGAGTATGGAGTGACACAGCGCATGTGCCTGGCAGTGAATTTACTTCACAGACGGGGTAAAGACTGACAGTCAGGCTGGAAGCACAGGCAGACAGAAGACGAGAGAGTCCAGAGTGGTGGCACCTGTCTAAATCCCAGCATTCTGGGCGAGGCAGGAAGGAGACAGGAGGTTAGGGCGGGGCTAGCCATCCGGGCATGGCCTGCCAATCATGGAAATCCACCACTCCTGCAGAAAAACAGTTCCAACCCCTGCATCTGGGACCAATCAGAAAGCGCTATCTTCAGTTCTTTCTTTGTTTGTTTTGTTGTTTGTTTTTGTTTTTTTGAGACAGAGTCTCACTGTGCAATTCAGGCTGGTCTTGAACTCACTATGTAACCCAAGCTGGCCTAGAACTCATGGCGATCCTCCTGCCTCAGCCTCCCTAGTGCTGGAATTACAGGCATGTGCCACCATGCACAGCTCTTCAATTCTTCTGTTATGAAGTCAAGCAGGTTTTTGCTAGGCCAGCCTAAATATGATGTCAGCCTGAGGAGTGGAGGATACAAGAGAGGAGCTGCTGGAAGTGGTGGCATACGCTTGTAATTCCACCACTTGAGAGGCTGAGGTAGGAGGATCGCTGCGAGTTCAAGGCCAGCCTGGGCTACACAGTGAGCTCAAGGCCAGCCTGGACTACATAGTGAGACCTGTCTCAAAACAAACAAACAAACAAACAAACACCTGCTGTCTCGAGGGAATAAGAACATTGGGTTAGATACAGAAGAGGAGACATCCGGAAGCAGGAGTGGTCTTTGGAGTGCAGGGCGTGGATCTAGAGTTGGGAGTGGGTCTAGAAGCAGGTGGGAGTGGAGTTGGTGCTCGGTGGGGAACTGAGGACTGAGAACCTTAGGTGAGGCAGGACAATGAGGCTGCTCAGCCCTAGGAGCCCTGGCTGCCTTTAACTCCCGGGTGATGGAATCAGAAGAGCTGTGACCACCTGCCACCAGGTCTCCGCCTTGGGTGTGCTGTCTGCCTGCCCAGACAGGAAGATGCAATCACAGCTCCCAGCCACCCCGGGGGCCAAGCCACCCTGTGGTTCAAAGACCAGATAGGACTCTTCCCAGCGTTACCCCAGAAGGATGTGAAAAATCAATATACAGCCGGCGAAGTGGTGCACACCTGTAATCCCAGCACTCTGGGAGGCTGGGGCAGGAGGATCCCAAGTTGGAGCCCAGCCTGGGCAACTTAGTGATTTAGAGAGACCCTGTCTCAAAATAAAAATAAAAAAGGGCTGGGGATGTAGTGCAAAGGCCCTGTGTTCAATTCCCAGGACCCAAAACAAACAAGACGTGGCCCAGGAGGCCTGCCTGATCCGGTGGGGGGAGGAAAGAAGAACTCAAACGAAAACCTGCCCATTCACAAGAAGCCCACCAACTCCAAGTCTCAACGCATAAAGAAAATGACTACAATGAAATACAACCTGTTTCCAGCTACTGCCACAACACTGTCGTGTGGCAAAACTCGGTAGCTTAAAACACCCTTTTATTCCCAAGCACCTGGGGCTGTGCAGGACATGGCCAGACACCAGGCCCCGTCCCCGGCCTCGGGGCTCCTGGTTGGCACGTGTTCCTGTCCTGCTGCGACCCCGTGCTACCAGGACACATGGTTGTTTCCTGTTTCTCAGTCGGGGACCCAGGCTGGAGAGACCCACGGTTATCTGGTTCGTGTCCCAACAGCACAGGTATAGTTCGTGTCACTACAAATAAGGCCGGAAGAGAAGAGAACCAAACTGTGCCTCCTGTTCTCAGTTCTCCCTCGGTGTCACTCAGCACGAGCCAAGCGCTCCGTTCTCCAGCAGACCCCAGCCAGGTGTTGTCTCGTCCAAGCAGATGGTGTCAGGCCCCCCCAGTCAGTCTCACAAGACTGTCCCCCACTTCTTATTCTGCTTGCAAGCCTGTCTGTGGCCTGTGCTTCCTACCAACAATCTATAAACCCAGGTCCCACACCCCCTTCTCGAGTTTGATTAACTTCTTAGAGTGGCTTGCAGAACTTAGGGAAATCCTTAACTTGCATTTTCCAGTCTATTACAAAGAATATTACAGAAGCCAGGCATGGTGTCATACTCCTGTAATCCCAGCACTCAGGAGGCTGAGGCAGGAGGATCACTGTGAGTTTGAGGGCAGCCTGGGCTACATAGCGAGTTCACAGCCACCCTGAACTACATAGAGAGACCCTGTCTCAAAAAAAAAAAAAAAATATATATATATATATATATATATAGAGAGAGAGAGAGAGAGAGAGATGAACAGACCGTCACAAAAAAAATTATATATATATATATATATATATATGAACAGCTAGATGGAACACATGGATAGGGTGAGGCATGTGCACACAGAGCAACCTGTCCTTTCTGACCACTTCCTGTTTAGTTGTTGAAGTCCCCTCAAGCCCATTTTTTTGTTGTTGTTTTTTGCTGGAAACTTCAATACATCAGCATGATTGATTAGATCCCCGGCTGCTGGTGACAACACAACCTTCTCACCCACTCCCATCCTGAAGCTGTCCAGGGACCACCAGCCATCTCGTTAGCATACAAAAGACAGGCTTATCATTTGGAGATTGCAGGGATCTGCCAGGAAACAGATGAAGACCAAAAATGCGTTTCAGTCTCAT
Organism: Erethizon dorsatum; assembly: GCA_028451465.1. NCBI lineage: Eukaryota > Metazoa > Chordata > Mammalia > Rodentia > Erethizontidae > Erethizon > Erethizon dorsatum. The sequence goes on along the minus strand of CM051838.1, from coordinate 25,004,030 downwards.
GATGTGATGCCCAAAGCAAAGCAAAGCAAAGCAAAGCAAACCACACACCCAGAACCCAGAGGCAGAAAACCTCCTCCACCCCACCCACCCTGAGACCAAAATAAAGGATGAACACAGAATTGTATTTCAGGAAGCAAGGAAGCTACACAAGACGACAAGCAAAGTCCTCTTCCAGAACAAGAATTCATTCCAGGTGAAATTAAATGAATGGAATAATCTTTTAAAATCTTTTTCTTTTTGGCACACTGAGGGCCTTTACACTGAGCTACATCCCCAGCTCTTTTTAAATTTATTTTGAGATGGTTTCGCTAAGTCACCTAGTTGGCCAAGCTGAGCTCAAAGTTGGGATTCTCCTGCCTCAGCCTCCCAGAGTGCTGGATTACAGGCATGTTCCACTACAGCAAACTACAAAATCTTTAAAATAAGTAGCTTTGGATGTTCAAAAAGATAAATCAAGGAATCATAGCTATAAAAAAGAATGAGATATTATAAATAGAAACAAACAAAACAAGCATAGGTGAATGCACACACACGAAAAAGAAAATTATAAGCCTCAAAAGTGAACAAGATATTCATCAACATTTGAAAAGTCAATGGAAGAGGTAAACTGTGGATGGACAAAGTAAACAGAAGATAGAAGAGGGGGCATCACAGAGAATCTAATGCAGAGAGAGAAAACTATAAACAGTGCAAAAGCCCTGGGAGACACCCAGATAGAGGGGTTCCCATAGGCAAGAAAAGAAGACATTCCAAGGCCGGGCGTGGAGGTGCCTGCCTGTATCCCAGCGCTCCAGAGGCTGAGGCAGGATCGCTCCAGTTGCAGGCTAGCCTGGACTACATAGTAAGACCCTGTCTCAAAAAGGCAAAACCAACCAACCAAACAAAAAATAACACCAAAGAAGTAAAATAGGGAACAAAACAAAATAAAAACATAGAGATGAGCAGTGCTGATGCTGTTTCTTTGAAATGCCAAAGTTCTAGCAGAGAAGGTCAAATCATATCAGGAACAAGAAGAAACATAAATCTAAACAGAGGTGAGATTTGTTTTTAAAGTCATAAGCAACTACTATGAACTTCAGGCCAGTGAATTTGAAAAATGAGATGAAAAAGAAAGGTTTTGAAATATCTGGTAAACAGGGCCGGTGAGATGGCTCAGCGGTTTAAGCGCCTGCCTTGCAAGCGCGAGGGCCCGAGTTCGACTCCCGGAACCCACATACAAAAAAGGGGCCGGTGATATCGCTCAGTGGCACGGGCGCCTGCTGGCGCGCGAGGTCCTGAGGTCGACCCCCCGGTACCCACAAAAAAAAAAAAAAAAAAAAAAAAAAAGAAATATCTGGTAAACAATCAGATATGTGTGTCTCAAGCCCAGAAAAAGTCCAGGCAGGAACCTGAGATAATCAGAAGTGGGTGGTTATTACGGCTTGGAGCCAGAACTGATGGCAGAACCCCTGGAGCAGCATCATTATTGTTATGCGATGCTGGGGATGGAACCCAGGGCCCCACACATGCTGGGCAGACGCTGTGCTACTCCGTGAGGAGCCTTTTTTTTTTTTTCCAGAGCCAGGGTCTTGCTATACAGTCTTGGCTAGACTTGAAGTTATTATGTAGCCCAGGTGATCCTCCTGCCTCAGCCTCCCCTAGTGCTGGGATCACAGGTGTGTACCACCACACTGTGAGTAGTTATTTTGAAGGGAGACAGCTAAGGAAGAGGCAGTGATGAAAATGAAGAATAAGTAGTCACAGAGTTCATGAAGAGTCAGAGAAGATTCTCTCAGAGGGATCCACAAGCCCTTTCGGAGCGGGGAGTGAGGTTTAAGAAGTTCAGTAAACAACAGAAGAGGCAGTAACTGAATCTGGGGAGGAATTCGAAGAGCCCAGGGGATCCAGTCCTTTGACTGTCAGGAGTGACCTCGGTGTGAGCAAGGTGAGCAGCATTGTGTGGCCACAGCCACGTGGCCCACTGAAGAGAGGACAGAGGTCTGGAAGGACACTGCCTGCTGTGAGTGTAGACTGCTCTCGGAGCTTGGCTCTGAAGAACAGAAGGAAAAGAAGAACCGGGGGGGGGCGGGGGGGGAGTCAATCACAGATGGTGACGGTTGTGGACGGTTGTGGAGGAAGGGGAAGTGGGGATGGAGAACACAGCCGGGGCAGGGCAGGGAGCACCTTCTTTATTTATTTATTTGCAGTGCTGTGGGATGAACCCAGGCCCTGAGTTACCTCCCCAGCCCTTCCTTTATTTTTCATTTTGAGACAGGTTCTTGCTAAGTTGCCCGGCCTGGGCTCGAACTTTCGATCCTCCTGCCTCAGCCTCCTGAATTGCTGGAATTATAGGCCTGTGCCATCATGCCCAGCTATAAAAATCCACAGCTTTTCGAATCAACAGAGCAAATAAACCTAATGGGCAATGCAAAAATTCATTATAGCACAGGCACAGTCAACAGTGAACAACTTTGAAAACTCAGCAGAAAGTCTATGAGAATACAGGGTCTTCTTTAGTAAATTATCTGCACTTCTGGTACTCTTTTAAGTAGATCTTTTAGAATATTGATATTTTTAGAGGCTAAGAAATCACACTCAAGGTAAAGAAAATTTGAAGCTCAAAGTATAATGTATTGTTTCAATGAAAAATGTAAATAAGTGGAAAGAATTATTAGAACTTGACTCTGAACAGAAAATGTAGTGTAAGTCATTTATAGGCATAAAAAACGCCAATGAAAACTTCTAGTTATTTACAAGAAGTAAAGTAAAATCCTGCCAATTCTCCAGATAATGCTGCATAGAAATAAAACTGTACTGTGAAACCTCAGTAATCTTGATGTACTTATTTGGAATTGGGGACAATTTTGACTAAATCTTAGCAAAAGTTTACCTTTTTACCATTATCAATCAAATTATAGTATAAACATATTCATAAAGTTCATGTTTAAATTACTTTAGAGAACAAATTATGTTCAAATATCTTGTGCATACCATACTTAGTAACAATTTATATGTGAATTATAAACATTTTAATCCATCCTCAGTCATTCTCTTTAGGATCTCTATTTTTGTACTTGCTTGGACTTCAAATAAAACCATTTCCTTAAAAATATACTGTACCATCATTCAGAATTTAAATTAATTTCACTAGGCTCAGTATTATTCAATCAAAGTATTTTACACAAAATAATTGGACAAAATTATTTTACCTTTGTTTAATTGGTCTTCTGTTTTACTTTCCAAAGCAAAATGAGATGATACATAAATCAAGATTTAAAATAGTTTATCAGAGAGCCGGGCGTGGTGGCACATGCCTATAATAGCAGCACTCAGGAGGATAAGGCAGGAGGACTGCTTCGTGTTTGAGGCCAGACTAGGCTATACAGTGAGTTCAAGGCCAGCCTGAACTACACAGTGAGGCCCTGTCTCAAAAACACTAAGAGCGAAACAACCCAAACAAGGCGCATGGGTTGCCTAACTCTTACTAGAAGCTAAACTTTGTTTTTTTGTTTTGTTTTGTTTTTTTTGTGGGTACCGGGGGGTCGACCTCAGGACCTCGCGCGCCAGCAGGCACCCGTGCCGCTGAGCGATATCACCGGCCCCTTTTTCGTATGTGGGATCCGGGAGTCGAACTCGGGCCTTCGCGCTTGCAAGGCAGGCGCTTAAGCCGCTGAGCCTTCTCACCGGCCCTTGTTTTGTTTTTTGAGACAAGGTCTAACTATCTATCACGGGGTTGTTTTCGTCTGGTGGGGTGAGAACACGAAGTGACTCCGATGACCAGGCTCTGGACACCAGTATCCTTTTCAACAAGCACACTCAGTTCTGCCCCACTTAAGTCTCGATTTTCCAGAGTAAGTGGTTCCTCCATTAGTGGCTAAAATATAACAGAATCTCTGAGTCACCCCTTTCCTAAGGGGTTCCACACATTCTACTCTCCCTGCCCTGCCCGCTTTCTTTTCTATCTGTTCAGTCTTTCTCTGAATGGTAACTGCTAGAAGCTGTTTTTACAAAGATGAAGATAGGGACGGGGTCTTTCTCTTAGGAGGCTCTAGTTGCTGGGCGTGGAGGTGCATGCCTGTAATGCCGGCACCCTGGGAGGCTGAGACAGGAGGATCCCAAGTTCAAGGACAGCCTGGGCAATATATGAGTGAGACCCTGTCTCAAAGTAAATAAGAAAAGGGCTGGGGATGCAGCTCAGTGCAAAGGCCATGGGTTCAATCCCCAGTACCACAAAAGTAAATAAAATAAATAAATAAATAAATAAATAAATAAATAAATAAATAAAAGCATGTTCCTACTGTGATGATTCTGCAAATGTAGTGAGCCTGGAAATCATTTGGGGAGCAATATGAAACAGAACAAAGTCTCTCCCAGAAAGAATCCACTTGAGAGGCCTGAAAAGAGGTCCAGGCCTCTGCACTTTATAAAAACATCCCTCGGTCAGGCATAGTGGTGCACACCTATAATCCCACAACTCAGAAGGCTGAGGCAGGAAGATCGCTGCAAATTTGAGGCCAGCCTGGGTGACATAGTGAGATCAAGTTCAGCCTGAACTACATCATAAGATTCTGTCTCAAAAAAACAAATAAATAAGACACCCCTGGTCAAAAGGGCTCTGGACTCTATTTCTCAACCAGCTGGTCCAGAGGGATGGCGAGCATTTCTCATGTTCATTTGAATCCTGACGTCCTGCAGGAGCTGGTCCCAAGGAAGATTTCCATGTTGCCTTCGTCCTAATCATCACCTGCTTTTCCTTCTCCATGCTCTATCTGTGTGCCTCTCAGGACACTGACTACCTCCCCTTTTCTCTCTGGTCCTGTAGGTCCTTTCTGCAAAGTTTCCCAAGGGGACACTGACCGAACTTTGATCCTCCACAGCCCAGAGCAGAGCCTTGGATATAGAAGCAACTGTGTAAGGCATGCTTGTCGAACCAGGGGGTCCATTTCTACATTTTTCAAGCAAACACAAATAAATGTACTGACACAATGGAGAAAGAAGGGTGGCTTCAGAGGCAGAATGCTAGGCACAAAGCATCATATATGGGAATGTGTGGGAAGACATTAAATAGCCTGGCTGAAATCCAGCAGAACATGCTGCAGAAGGAGAGAAGAGAAGTAGTGAGGCAGAGGGGTGGCTGGTGAATGTTCTGGCTACCAGCTGGCAAGGAAGCGCTGAGATTGTCAGAGATCACGGTATGACAAGATATGATCACAAAATACAGCAAATGTTTACATTTTGTAAAAACTTCATTATAGTAAAAGACATGTTGCCATTCAACCCCCTCAAAATCCTCCCCCTCAGTTCGGACACACACATCCCATCATCCTTGCTGCTTCCTGCAGCAGCTCTGGAGTCCTCTTTCCTGAGTGTCTTTAGTTGTGCTACCCTGGCTGCCTCAATGCCCTGAATCAATTAAAAAACATTCACTTTGCATGGTCATTTTGACTTTGGGGAAGAGCCAGAAGTCACCCAGTGCCAGACCCGGTGAAGAAGGTGAATGAGGACACATTGTGATGATTTTGCGAGCCTGCCTTTCTGTTGGATGGAGCTCCACAGCAGCAATCACTGTAGTTTTGGTCACAACCTGGGAAGACACAAAATAGGACTTCCAGAACTGCTTCAGAAAGTGGCAGGAATGATGGGATAAGTGTGTTCAAAGCTGGGAGAGTATTTTGAGGAGGATTCATGGCAGTGTGAAAAACATTTTCAAAATGTAAACACACTGTATTTTTGATCACTCGTTGTATGTGACTCAGCTAGCCATACAACGGACTGCAGCTGTGTCCTCCAGCTTCTGCCCCTCCTTGGTCTGCCCAGCGCTCCAGGTGCCCTGTGCTCCACCTGGCTCCTCTGCACCAGTTTGCAGACTCTTTGGGCAGGAAGCAGGCTGGGGAGCTGCAGCATCCAGCTCGCTGGTTCCTCCCCTCTCCACCATCCTCCGAACCCTAGAGAAGAGAAACAACAGAGCTGGCGGGGAGGCAGCTTGCATAGCTCTGCTGTCCCCCAGCTGGGCTGCAGTGTCTCTAGGTGGGGTGCAGGAAAGAAGGAGCAAGTGTGCGGTGCACTTGGAAGGTAGAAGCAGAGCCGGTAAGGATGTAGGTAGAGAGAAAGCAAGCGAAGAACTGTTGGGCTTTTCCAGCAGTGAAAAGGAGATTCTAGCCGAGGGTTGGATGAGGACTGCATGAGACAGTGCCTCCTGCAGAGGCTATAAATGAGGTGCGATTGGGGGGCTGGCTGCTGCTCCCAGGATGGGGAAGCTTATGGGTGACTGGAGGCCTCAGCCCAGCCTCCTGAGTTTAAAGCATCTGTAGCAGTGCCTCAGTCCCTTCCAATCACACTGTTCTCCTCTTCCCTACCTTTCTTTTAGCCATTTATTTATTTATTTTTGAGACAGGCTCTCGCTTTGTAGTTCAGGCTGGCTTTGAACTCACTATGCCCAGGCTGGTCTCAAACTTGCAGTGATCCTCCTGCCTCAGCCTCTTGTGAGTGCTGGGATTACAGGTATGCACCACCACACCAGACTCCTAGCCATTCTTTCAAACCTTTACCTCTTACAGAGCTCTCGATAGGAAAATCCTTGTCAGCTGTAATCTACATGTGACCATGACCTGCTATCCCCATATCCTGCAAGCAGGGCTCAGAGGAGGTGCTGGTGCAGGGACCTGTGGGATGCAGCCCTGGGGCCCAAACCACTGTGCACTGGAGGGATGGGAGAGGTGTCTCCCAGGACTCTCTGACTGTTCTTGAAAGAGATGCCAGAGCCATTTCTTTCAGGCAGGTCTGTGGGGCTGCTCATCAGCACAGGCATCTTCATGGGTTTAGGCTTTGTTTTCTTGGCTTTTTTTTTTTTTTTTTTTTTTTGTGGTACCGGGAATCAAACTCAGGACCTCGTGCTTGCTAGGCAGGTCCTGTGCCACTGAGTGATATCCCTGGCCTGCTTGCTTGGCTTTTACCTTGCAATTCTTCTGTTAAAATTTTTTATTGTGGTAAAATGTATTTAACAGAAACTTTGCCTTCTTTCCTTTATTGTAGTACCGGGGACGGAACCCAGGGCCTTTGCACTGAATGACATCCCCAGCTCTCTCTTTTAATTACTTTTTTTAAATTTTGAGACGGGGTCTTGCTAAGTTGTTAAATTGCCCAGGCTGGGCTCACACTTGTGATTCTCCTGCCTCAGCCTCCCAGAGTGCAGGGATTAAGGCATGTAACCACCACACCTGGCCATCTGAACCATCTTTCAGCGTGCAGTGCAGTGGCGTGAGGGACACTCCCATTTTGCAGCCATCGCCACCTCCATCACCAGAACTCTTCTCATCCTGCCAAAGGCACACTCCACAATGACTCCCCACCCCCAGCCCTGGAAACCCCCCTTCTCCTTTCCATCTCTATGAATCTCACTGAGGACCTCACAGAAGCGGAGCCACGTTTGTCCCATGGCCACTGGCTTATTTCATTTAGCATCGTGCCATCAAGGCTCATCTTGGCGCAGCAAATGCTGCAACATCCTCTCATGTTAAGATCGATAACATCCCAGTGTCTGTACACACCACATATTGTTTACCCACTCGTTCACCTAGTGCAAATAGTGCTACTATGAACGTGGGTGTGCAACTATCATTTTGGGTTTTTTTGTTTTTGGGATTTTTTTGTTTTTTTGAGACAGGTTCTTGTTATGTAGTTCAGGCAGGAGTTGAACTCACTGTGTAGCCCAGGCTGGCCTCCAAGTCACAGAAATTCTTCCCTCCCAGCCTCCCCAGTGCTGGGATCACAGACATACAGCACCATGCGGGCTGGGCGCGGTGGCGCACGCAGGTGATCCCAGCACTGGGGAGGCTGAGGCAGTAGAATTGCTGCAAGTTCGAGGCCAGCCTGGGCTACATAGTGAGTCCAAGGCCAGCCTGAACTACGTAGCAGGACCCTGTCTCAAACAAACAAAAAAACTGCCCGCTACTGGGCATGAAGTCGCATCTCGCTGTTTTAATTCACATTTCCCTAACAGTCAGTGAGGGTGAGAACCCATTCCTGCGCTGACCACGTGTGTGTACATGTGCTGGAAGACGCTTCATTTCAAGACCCTTGACATTTTTGAACTGGGTTGTTTTTTTCTCGATGCTGATGACTGGAGGGGTTCTTTACATATTGTGGACGTTAATCCCTCATCAGATACCTGGTTTCTGAGCATCCTCTCCCACCTGCCGGGCCTCCTCACTGTTCATCACAGCCGGTGATGCACGGAAGGTCTTAACTCTGAAATGTACCTTAACTACTTTTCTCTTGTGTAGCTTGTGCTTTTTTTTTTTTTTTTTTTTTTTTTTTTTGTGGGTACCGGGGGGGTCGACCTCAGGACCTCGCGCGCCAACAGGCACCCGTGCCGCTGAGCGATATCACCGGCCCCTTTTTCGTATGTGGGTTCCGGGAGTCGAACTCGGGCCCTCGCGCCTGCCAGGCAGGCGCTTAAGCCGCTGAGCCATCTCACCGGCCAAGCTTGTGCTTTTGATGTCATACTCAGAATTTATATTTTTAAAATGATTGTCAGTGCACATGTTGAAAGCAGTTTTTCCATTTTTCGGCTGGAAAAACTCTTGAACAAATGTGATGGGCTTGCTCGGGGTGACAGTGCTGTTAGGCTCCCTTGGACGTCCATTGTCCCGCACGACTCGCAGCCACCTCCTGAGCCGTGGGCCAGGCCTGCACAGGACCTTCAAGGACTCTGTTCTTCCCACCCAGGCAGCCGTGTGCGGGGGGGGGGGGGTGGCTAGGGTGCCAGTTTACTTCTTGCTTTGCTAGAAACGTCCAGGTTTCTCCCTTGTGTTCAGAAGAGTTCTGGCGTGGGGAGTCTAGGAACTGCTTTACTAGGCGTTCCTTCCTGGGCACCGCTGTTTACTAGAGCAAAGAAGCCTCTACGTGGAAGGCGCTATCCCGATAGTCGGGTCCAGAGCCCCGCGAGGGGAGCGAGCGGTCACCGGGCGAGCGTCTCTGCTGCTCCGAGGAGCTGGCGGGCGAGGGGTGAGGGGTCCTTTCGTGGGCTGGGGAAAGCTCCCCTCGCCTCCCCTCCCGCCCCACAGCTGCACTCGCCACCAGTTCGAGTCTCAAAGCAATCGGCAGAGTCTGCTGGAAGGAGAGCTGGCTTTCGTCGTTAAATAGGGCAGCGTGGGGGACGGCGGTGAGAGGAACTCGACGAGCCGCCCCCAGCCGAGCCTCCTTTCCGATAAACGAGGGTCAACCCGGGCGGAGGGTGAGGGGTGACTTTTCTTCCAGCTGTGGCGTAGTGGGGACAGAGTGTTTTCCTGGAAGATCCAAAAGTTGTGATCCTGCTCCTGAGTTCTGCCAGGAGCGCACCTCGTGGTGACTTGGGAGCCTGGCGACGGGACGCTAAGGACAGTGAGCGCGCTCCCCGCTGGCGGTTCGCAGGGGCGGGCGCTCGGACACTCGAGACCGGGACGGTTCTAACTCTGCCTGCCCCCGAGCGCGGGCGGGGAAGGGACGGCCTCTCCCCGCCACCCCGTGGCCCCGCGCCCCGTGGGTAGCGTGGCTTCTGGCAGCCGCCCCTGTCGCGCGCCCCGAGGGTGACCCCGCGACCTCCCGGGAGGGGCTTTCCTCCTGGCTGGCTTGGGGTGCGGTGCCGCGCGAGCCCCCGGCAGGGCGGGGGCGGGGCGGGGCGCGCCCGCGGGGGGCGGGGCGGGGCGCGAGGGCGCGGCGCCGGCCCGGGGTGGCGGCGGCGGCGGCCCTGGGCGGTAGAGCTCGCGGTGGCGGTGGCGGTGGCGGTGGCGGGGCGGGCTGGGCGCAGACGGCGGGCGCGCGGCGCTGCTGCCATGGGCGCGCAGTGACGGCGCGCAGGACGACTTCCTCGCGCGGAGCCCCGGGGCTGGCGGCGCGCGTCCTCGGCCACCATGAAAGGTAGGGCGGCGGCGGGCTCCGGGGCGGCGGGGTGCGGACTGCCCCGGGCTGCAGTCCCGTACTCCGGAGCGCTGCTCCCCGGCTCCGGCGTGGTCACCGCGGGGACCTCGAGGCTGGGGCTTGGAAGCGCGCAAATCCTCTCCTCGCCACCGCGACTTTTGCAAGGTAGTTGGGAGCTGTTGTTTATGGATTCCAGGTTCCAGCTTTTTAACTGGAAAAACCTCCGGAGGAGCGCAAGGCGACACCGTCCCTCGCGGTCTCCGCGCTCTCTGCCGCGGTCTTCCTCCCCGGGGCTGCGCTGTCCCCATCCGAGCTGTCGCCGCGCGCAGGCCCGGAGTTTTCTCGGGGACCCGGGATGTCCGCGCGGCGCCCGCCCCACATCTGGCAACGATTAGCCGCCCGCGGAGCGCAGCTGGCTCCGGACGTGCGCTTGGCATCTTTCTGCATCAGACTCGGGCTGGAAAGTCACCTCTCCCTCCCGCGTCCCTGCCAGTGTCCGCCCGCGGGTGGCAGTGCCCACGTGCGCGCAGGGCGACGCCGCCGACCCAGTCGCCTCTTGGCCGCGTCCTCGCAGCCCGTTTGTGGAGGTGTCAGAGGTTATCGGACCTTGAAAGGGAGCCTCGGGGAGCAGGGCTTCGCAGGCAGCCTTCTGTTCAGTGGAGACGTGGAGATTTCTCAGCGGAACCTTGATTTAGATGTCAGATAAATGATCGCAGCGGAGGCATCAAAGCCAGCAGCTGAGGAATGGGCTGGCGCGGTGTTTACACAACACTCGAATTCCCTGCTTGGTGCTGGGATACCCCGCGTCTCCCTGCACGGTCGGGGCTCTGGTGGAGACGCCGTCTGACCGAGGTGGCCGCGGTTCCAGCTTCGCCAGACCGCGCAGTGACTCTAGGGCTGCTGTCCGGGGGGCCCGGGGAGCCCCGCGCGCTGGGAAAGTTTCCAGAATGTGCAGGGTTGGTGCCTGCCGGTTCCCTTGCCCTCCAAGGGCGCTGTGTCCCCACACGAAGAGCCCCAAGGGAAGGACCGAGAGGGACCGAATGTCAGGTCGGGAGTGGCCGCCCCAGGGAGGGGGTAAAAGACTTTTGCAGCTTTCTGCGCGGAGCCTTTCCAAGTGCGTTGGTGTGCGTTCTCTCGTTACAGGAAAATGTGCACGTTCCTTAGCTAGCTCTGATGCAAGGGTCCTCCCTGGGAAGAGGTTTCCCAGGGCTTAGACTTACTGTGGGGCCCGGTTACCATCATTTTAGTCAGAAGTCAGCCTTCTGGCCAGCCGTGAAGGCCAACAGTTTTTCAGCTCTTGGGAAGGTAAGCTACCCACTCCACTAGCTCCATCTTGGGTTCCTAAACCCTAAGATTTTTGTTAAATCTTTTACGGAGTAAATGACTAACTGCACCTTGGTCACTTCTCAGCATTAATTCAAACCTGCAATGGAAAATGAAAATGCACCTAAAAGCCCTGAACACATTTTTTTTTTTTTTTTTTTTTTTGGACACAGGGTCTCGCTGTGTAGCCCAGGTTGGCCTTAAACTCATGGCAATCCTTCTGCCTCTGCCTCCCTAGTGCTGGAATTACAGGCTTGTGCCACCATACTGGGCTCTGAATAAATTTTTGGTGCAATTTATGCAGCATTGTCAACCAGGCTGTGAACCGCTAGAGAAGGCTCCTATTTTACCCTCTGCAGTCTTTACCAGAAAGCCCCATCATCTTGCCTCAGTTGGGGAGGCAGGTCCAGGGCTCCATGTGTAGACCAGTCATTTTGAAGGCCTCTTTTTACATGAAAATATTCTGTAGGAGATTTGCTTACTATTACCACATAATTTGCACTCATCTGTCTAGTTGGTGAGATGAGGGAGGGAAGTGCTGCCTGCTGAGTGCCAAACCACTGTGCTGCGCCCTCTGCGCGCCCTCTGCAGTTAGTCCTTTGCAGCAGTCTCTAGAGTACAGGTTCTGTTTTGTTTTTTCGCTGAGGTTTGAACCCAGAGTGCTAAACACGTGCTCTATTGCTGAGCTACACCCCTGGCCCAAGAGCAGGCGTTTTAACTCCTTCGGTGTCATGGGGAAATCAAATGCAGGAGAAACAGGAGCCAGCAGCCTGGAGGATGAGGGGTAGGGGCTAGGACAGACGCTGCTGGTTTCCCTGTGTGGCTGAGAACGCTCTGGGAGGCCAGCGTCAAGAACTTTTGGTGGAGACTAGAAGAAAAGTGAATCTCAGCTGAGTAGCACAGACCACTGAGGTTGGTACAGCGGCCGGGAAAGGGGTAAGCAGCGAGGGGACCGAGGCTTCTGGTGGAGTCCTGGGTGGAAAGGAGAGTTGCCTTTCCAAGTGGGGTTATTGTGATGCTGGGTTTCTGATTCTGCTGCACAGCTGATAACTTGCCAGTTTTCATTAGAATTTGATTTTTTTAAATGTTAGAAGGCGATGACAAGCCCGGCCAATGCTTAAAATCAAAGTATTAGTCAGCATCCTCTGAAGATTCAACTGAGGATTGAAAATAACCAGAAAGAGTTGTGCCTGTACCGAATCTGCACAGACCTTTTCTTCCTTGTTATTATTTCCTTAAAACAGTGTAACAACTGTGTACATAGCACTTGCCTTGTATGAGGTATTATTAGTCATTAAAAACTGACTTGAAGTGTCTAGAGGATGTGTGAAGGTTATATGGAAGTATCGTTCCACTTTTTTCGTTTATTTTTTGTGGTGCTGGGGACTGAACCAGTGCCTCAAGCATCCTAAACGCGTGCCGTGTCGCTGATCTGCAGCATCAGCCCCGTGCCATTTCACGGAACTTGAGCACCCTGGATTTTGGTACTGGGGGGAGATCTTGGATCCAATCTCCCAGGGCTGTATTAATCTAAAACATTCTTGGCCAAATGCAAAATCATTGGCTACTATGGAAGTTACAGAAGTTCATTTGCCAAAGCAGTAGATCCTGCGCAAGTCAGATGCCTTTTTAGGGTACCTGTTTGGGGAACGAACCTTTGTAATTCTGATATTTAAAGCTGGGACATGACCTTTGTCATAATCCAGGTTGTGTAGGATCCCAAACTGCTGTGTGCCACAGCGCCACCTATCGTTGCACTCAGCAAGCCCCGTCTCTGTTCTATTCCCTCCATCCCTGGAATCACAAGTACCAAAATAATGACATCACTGTATGTTTTCCAGAAGAAAATTTCTTGCCTCGCTGCTTCAGTCCTTGAAGTCTTGCAGACTGATTAAAACAGGAAGTTTGTTTTAATGTATTTTTAATTTCATCCTTCATTAGCTGGACTACACCATACAGCTCGTGGTTGTTGGACGCATTCTTTAGGGAGGAATCTGACTCCTCTAGAGTTAGATGTGCTGTTACTAAATCACATTTCTGGATCAGAAAGTTCAGGATATCGTTGAGTTTTAGTACAGCAGCCCTTGTTGCCTAAGAGACCACCAAAAACAGCCAGCACCACTGGGGACCACAGTGGTCCAAGCCGTGGTTCTCATTTAACAAGGGGAGGAGCTTAGCTCTGTCAAAACACAGTGTTCAGCTGCCTATTTTTGTACTTTTGTATGTAAACATTTCTGAAATACTGTTTGGCTGTGATACTTTTAAAAAAGCACTGGTCAGCAGTATATTTCTTCTACTCCCTGTTTTTTGGGACTCTGTCTCCTTGCTTTCTCAGGATCTGAGTTTTCCTGTGCTTAACTAGAATAAACCAGCAAGCATGGGAGGTGGAAATAAAATGGCAAAATCAGGCCTCTTCCCTTTCGCTGATTGGGCAGTGGGGCTGCTCTTCCTCTTATAGTACTTTGGACTTGTTATGGATTTGCCGATGCTTGACATTCTTGATGTGGGGTTTAATTATTGCTAAGTAGAGCTCTTCTTTGTGGTCTTCCATGCAATTTCCTCAGTGTTCCCATACTTCCCTGTCCACCTCATAGCCTTGCCATGTGGCTCTGGTGACAGGGAGATGGGAAAGCTAGCGGATGAGAGCTTTTGAGCTGGGCTCTCATTTTCCTTATACATGCTTGTTCTCATTAAAATATTTCAACACAGCGGATGCAACCACTGCTACAGTGAGTTGCATGGGCCTTGCTGTATGAGCTTTCCAGTGGCACAGTGGACACCCACCTTTTGTGAGGGGAAAAGCCTGTTTGCCTTGAGTTAGCTCGGATTGTGGGTGATCTCTCGGGAGGCCCCATGTGACAGGTGGCTACCTTTGGGAAGGAGGGGCCGGGTCCCAGAAGAAGCTGCCCCCTGACCAGGCTGTCTCAGCGGCAGATGCTCTTGGTGGCCACAAGGCAGGAACAGGTCCCGTGTGGGGTCCTGTGCGGGGATGAGAGCCCTCTGACTGTGGTAGTGCTCACACACAACTTCTTGGGTATTTCCGACAGGCCACTTAGTAGCCCCCTTTCTATTTTCACCCTCTAGTGATGTCCCGTATACCGAGCAGTCCTTTTTTTGTATGTTTGTTTGTTTATCTGTCTGTTTTCTGAGACAGTGTCTCACCATGTAGTTCAGGCTGGCCTTGAACTGACTATGTAGCCCAGGCTGACCTTAAACACCTGGTGACCCTCCTGCCTCAGCCTCTTAGGATTACAAGTATGTGCCACCATTCCTGGTTCATGCCAATCATTATTCCCCTCACCTGCAGGTAGGAAAACTTATGCTCAGAGAGGATGCATCGGTGGTCCGGGGATACCCAGCTAGTCAGTAGGGAAGTCAGTATGCAGAGGCATGCTGTCTGATTGCAGAATCTACCTGTGAAAGCCCAAGAAATGTGCCATTTTCAGGGGCAGATTTTAAACAAGGGACAGTGAGGTAGAGATATTCATCAAAGAATGTTTCATTCCTTACTGCTGAGAACAGTTTTTAACCACCCCAGCCACCCAGTGCATGTGGGAGGCAACTTTTCAATCAAGCAGTGATTTAATACCTACTTAAGTGAGTGTCACTCAAAAAGCCAAGACCAATATAGTGCCTTGAAGAGGGCCTGTTGATTGCGAAGGGCTTTCATAATTACATAGCAGTGAAAGCCAAGGTAAGCAGGAGTTTGTAATCCCAGATTAAGATTTCAAGGAGATCCTGGGAGCTCTCTTAAGCCCTGAATTTATCATAAATATTCAATTAATACTCTTTTTAATTTTTTTTTTTTTGAGACAGGGTCTCACTGTACAGTCCAGGCTGGTCTTGAACTCACTACCTATCTCAGGCTGGCCTTGAACTCACAGAGATCTACCTGCCTCAGCCTCCTGAGTGCTGGGATTTCAGGCATGTGCCACTGTGCCCAGCTCTTTAAAATATAAAATGTGTATTTATTTATTCATATTTTGGAGACGGGTCTTTTTTTTTTTTTTAATTTTTTTTGTGGGTACCGGGGGTCGAACTCAGGACCTTGCTCGCCAGCAGGCGCCCATGCCACTAAGCAATATCACTGGCCCTTTTTTCGTATGTGGGTACTGGGAGCCGAACTCAGGACCTTGCGCTTGCCAGGCAGGCGCTTATGCCGCTGAGCTATCTCACCAGCCCTGAGACAGGGTCTTGCTATGTAGTTCCAGCTGGCCTTGAATTCATGGCGATCATCCTGCCTCAGCCTCCTGAGTGCTGGGATCATAGGTGTGTGCCACCACACCTAACAGAAATGTGTTTTTAACGTGAAAAGATACTTAAAATTAAGTGAATTTATTGGACTTGGATATATTACACCTGAGTCCTTTACAGTTCCTAAATGGCTTAGTGCTGTAGCTCAGTGTCACATGAAGTGGGGGTTGGACAGAGGGGTTGGACATTGATATTCTGTGTGAAAGCTATTTGGCATTGACTCTGTGGACCTAGCTGCACTTCTCTGGGTCTTGTCTTTTCCTTCCTTTCTTCCTTCTCCCCCTCTCTTCCTCCCTCCTTTCCATATTTCCCAGCCTGGCCTTGAATTCGAAATCCTCCTGCTTCAGCCTCCTGAGTGCCAAGATTACAGATACGCATCACCATGCTTGGTTGTTATTTCCTCTCCTTCCTTCCTTCCTTCCACTCTAGGGATTGAGCCCAGGGATTTCACACTGAGCTACATTCCCAGCCTTTTTTATTTACTTTTTTATTGGTGCATGTTTGCAGTACCTAATGATTTCCTGCCTCATGGGGAGTTGGTGCATGTATGTAACACATCTCTATTCTTTTTTCATCCCTTTCCCCTCAGAGTCGCGCTACATTGCTCAAAGTTGTAATCCTCCTGCTTCAGCCTTCCCGCATGCTGAGATTCCAGGTTTGCGCCACCATGCCTGGGTCCTGGCTGCCATTTTCTTATGACTTAGAAAATTAGGAAAGTAGCTGAAACAATTTACTATTCAAAGGTTAAACAGTCCAGCTTTAGAGCAAATAATATATACTTCAAAATATAATCACCTCATACAATGTAATTATGCTCTGTGAACCTGGGAGTTGAACCTGATCATTTCTGTGTGGCCACAGGAGTGCAGGCTATGAAACAGAAAGCCTGGGACAGCAGGAAAATTAGCCCTGTGGGACCTCAGTTTCTTTATGTGCGAAATGAATTTTTTTTTTATTTTGGTACCAGGAATTGAACTCAGGACCTTCTGGTTGCCAGGCAGGTGCTGTGCCACTGAGCTATCTCCCTGGTCCTTTTATTTATTTATTCATTTATTTATTTTTTTGAGGCAGGCTTTCTCTGTATAGTTCAGGCTGACCTTGAACTCACTATGTAGCCCAGGTTGACCACGAACTCATGATGATCCTCCTTCCTCAGCCTCCCGAGTCCTGGGATCACAGGTGTGTGCCACCATGCCCGGCTGAAATAATGGCATTTATCTGGGGAGCTGTTTGAGGATTGAGGAGAGTAATGCACATCAGTTGCTTGGGAGGGCGTGTAACAAGAACTGATGTTTAGGTTTTGTAACACCCTGGAATACTGTGTTATTATAACCTGCTGCTCCCTCCAGGCAGTAGTCTAATTGCCAATTTCTGAACCACTCGTGTTAATCTGATCAAGTGATATAGTTCAGACCAGGAAGGCCAGCGTTCAGTACTGAAGTTAATTTTCCAATTGCAGATGTGTTGTTACTGACCCTGGGGGCGGAGTGGCGTCAGCCCTGGCTGTGCTCCAGCGCCATCACGGCTGTCACCATCATGCCTGGCATCGTCCTTGGCACCAAAAGTCAGCCCCACCCCAACGCCAGGACCACACTTAGAAGAGAAGCTTTTCCCTGCAGTGATGGTGCAGTTTTCCTCCTCGCTCTCGTAGCGGCGGGATCTTGATACGTAGATGTAGTGTACTTCATTTACCCGGGAGCACCGACTTTCCTGCAGCCTTGCTGCGCCTGCCGATCGTCACAGATGTCTTTGAAGATCACTGTCTCGATCCAGTGTCCACTTTTCTCCAGTAAGAGTAGGACATCCGGGAAGCACACGTGAAACGGAAGTGTCCCTGAGTATTAGGACAGATGTGTGCATACATAAGACTTTAACCACGTGCCATTGTGTTTGTTTCGCTAGTGTTAATTTGCCACGCCGCTGTCATATTTCTATTTTTTTTTATTTTTTTGGTACAGGGAATGGAACTCACGACCTTGCGCTTGCCAGTCAGGCGCTGTGCGGCTGAGCTATATCCCCGGCCCTCTATTTATTAGTTACAGTTGGACCACCAAGTCCTAATTTATTTCCCCTCCCCTCCCCTCCCCTCCCCTCCCCTCCCCTCTCCTCTCCTCTCCTCTCCTCTCCTCTCCTCTCCTCTCCTCTCCTCTCCTCTCCTCTCCTCTCCTCTCCTCCCTTCTCCTCCCCTCTCCTCCCTTCTCCTCCCCTCTCCTCTCTTCTTTCCTCTCCTTCTTTCCTTTCTTTTGGTACTGGGGCTCAAACCCAGGGTTGCTGTACCATTGAGTTACATCCCAGCCCTCTGCCTTTTTAAATTTTAAGACAGGATTTTGCTAAGCTGCCCAGGCTGGCCTCGAACTTGGGACCCTCCTGCCTCAGCCTTCCTACTAGCTGAGATTACAGGCATGAGCTACTATGCTGGGCTCTTTTCTTTCTTCTTTACTAGGGATGAAACCCAGGGCCTTGTGCATGCTGGGTGAATGTTTTACTACTGAACTATACCCTCGGCCCCATTTTTTAAAGCAAATATTTAGTATGAACTTTCTGTGTGCAAAGTACTGTGGAAAATGAATAACACGGGTAAATAAATCCCCTGTCCTTGGGGAGGTCATGCACAGACACCTGGAGCCCAGGTACAAGGTGGAAAGCAGCCTATGTGAGGGTCTTGTACTCTGGCTGAAGACAGGGACATTTTCATTTGGAGGAGAAATTTGAGCTGATTCATTACCTTGAATTGTAGTTTACATTGTAAGTTAGTAGTTTCATTAAAGAAAAATGTTTTTATTTTCTTTTTAAATTTTTATTTATATACGTTATTTTGAGACATGGTCTCAGGGTTATTTGAGACAGGTTGGCCTCAAACTCAGGGCGATCCTCCTGCCTCAGCCTCTCAACTGCTAGGATTCAGGTGTGCTCCACCATACCTGGCAGGTGTCAGGTTTCGAATGGCATGTTTGCTGTTTGCTCTAAATTGCTAAAGCTGGTAGCTGCTGAGGGAAATCTGCTTTAGCATCCACGACTCCTTTAGGGATAAAAGTAACAAAAATGCCCCTGAATTTTGTTGAACTATAGAGGAAAGAAAAAGGTCTTTTATCTCTCTTTGTTCCCAAAGCAGGTATCTGCTGGGGGTTTCTTTGGGAGGTGGGTGGGTTTGAGATGGGTCTTACTATGTAGCGCAGGCTGGCCTGGAACTCATGGTGATCCTCCTGCCTCAGCTTCCCAAGTGCTGGGATTACAGGTGTGGGCCACTGTGCCCAGTTGTTTTTTTATTTTTTCAAAGTTAATTGCACACATGCATTTAATATTGCAGGTTTATTATGAAAAACAGCTGTTTTCCACCCAGGCTTTCTTCATTCATCTGTTCCCATTCCCCAGAGCTACCCTTGATAACTCTTTAGCGTTTCTTCTGGCTTTTACCTTTCAGGATCTGCTGTTACGAAACCATCCAAACCTGCAGTGTGAAACAGCGCTGTTTATTTACTCAGGATCCTGTGGTTTGGCTGGTCTGGTTCTGGCTGGGCCGGACAGGAGCGGCTCGGCTCTGAGGCTTCACCCCTGAGTTTGAGTGTCACAGCGTGGCGAGGATAGCTGGGTCACTCTCTCCCTACAGACTCATTTGCCATGGATGTCATAGATTTGCCTGATGTAGACATTTCATATAAGTGGGATTACACAAAATGTGATGTTTTTTCAGACTGGCTTCTTTCACTTAGCGTAATGTCATCAGGGCTGTATGTTAGTACATATCAGTACTTTGTTCTTTTTTATTGCTGAATAATATTCCATTGTATGGATATACCAAAATATACCTGTTAAGGTTTGTGTCTGGATGTCCCCTACAAAGCCTCAGGTGGTCAAGGGGGGGGGGTTTCAGAGGTGGCTGAATCTTGAGTTTGTGATTGGTTCATTGTCTAGTGCTGGGATTGGGGGTGTGACTGTGACACCCACCCTAGGGCAGGCAGCCTGCATACAATATAAGGGAGGAAAAGAGGCTTGCTCCGATCTTTTGGCTCTTGTTGCTTTTGCTGTCTTCCTCTGCCATGAGCCGTTGCCCTCTGCCATGTGCCACCCTGCCTTGGAGCCAACTGATTATGGACTGAAACCTCCACAAATTGTGAGCTAAATAAACCTTTCCTCCTTCAACTTTGGGTGCCAGGTATTTTTGTCTCAGCAGTGAGAGAAAAGTAACTAAGACAATACCCGTCCATCATTTGGGGAACATTTCAATTGTCTCCCCTTTTGTGCTGTTATGAATAATGCTGTTATAAAATTCACGTACAAGTTTTTGTGTGTACATGTTTTCATTTCTCTTGGGTGTATATCTAGGAGTAGAATTGCTGGATGATATTGTAACTATGTTTATTTTTTTCTTTTTATTTTCAATTTTTATTTTTTATTAGTACGTGGTGCCAGTACATAATAGGTTCTCATAGAGGTTTTTTGAGACAGGGTCTCACTATGTACTCCAGGCTGGCCTTGAGCTCACTGTGTAGCCCAGGCTGGCCTCAGACTCACAGCAGTCCTGCCTCAGCCTCCCGAGTACTGGGATTATAGGTGTTTGCCACCACGCCTGGCTCTATGTTTAATTTTTTTTTTTTTTTTTGTGGGTACCAGGGGTCGACCTTAGGACCTCACGCGCTAGCAGGCACCCGTGCTGCTGAGTGATATCACCGGCCCTTTTTTCATATGTGGGTACCGACAGTCGAACTCAGGACCTCACGCTTGCCAGGCAGGCACTTATGCCGCTGAGCTATCTCACCAGCCCCTGTTTAATTTTTTGAGAAGCCACCAGACTATTTTCCATAGCAGCTGCATGATTTTACACTTCTATCCACAGTGCAAGACGGTTCTCATTTCTCTGTATTTTTGCCACCTTATTGCCTGTCTTTTTTTGGTTTGTTTGCAGTGCTGGGCGTTGAACTGAAGGCCTTGTGCATGCTAAGCTCAAACTTGACCACTGAGCTACTTCTCCAGCCCATATCTTTTTGGATTGAGCCAGCTGTTGCTTACATGTGTTCAGCTGGTCCTCCTGTATTAGCCTCGCCGTTATCCCCCTTCTGAGTTACCTGCACCCTAAATTCCTAAGCCTTTTCAGGATTCTGCAGTACAAACCATTGCCTCTTAGCCTTCCCAGAAGCCAGCAGGGTTCAGTCACTTCATGGCGTAGAATTCCCGAGTCCCTCACACCAGGGTCCTCGTCTTGGTCTGGATACTCACAAGCTGTGAGACCTTGTGTCAAATTAATGTGACTTTTCTGGGCCTCGGTCTTCTCATCTGTAAGCAGGGAACATAACAAAATGTGAAGCCTTGGTATTCACTGGCTGCTGACTGAATGTGAGTTCTCTCATCTTCCCCAAACACGGTGGGTACTCAGAAAGAGAGAGACTTAATCTCTTTCCCCTCTTTCTCTTCTTTAAGGAGTTTGTGAGCTAGTGGGAGAGATCGAGGCCTTGGATAACCCTAATTTGTGTAATTTTCAACAAGAAGTAGCACCATCATGTGCCATAAACATGCTAGTTGCTAAGGGAACATGTGACAAGTTTCCTGGTTTCAAGTGGCTTTCCATCTGGTGGCATCAGAACCAGAGCCAGAAAATCAGGCAGATGGAGGGGAGCAGGGTCAAACTGTTAGCCCGGAGTGCAGGGTAAAGATGGCAAAGTCTAAGCGCAGTGCTGTCCCCAAACTTGGTCCCCAGACTGACTGGAGCCTTTGAATAAGTGTGACCCTCAAGCCTCTAGTACATCGAAATGAAAGGCCACTTGAACTCGCATAGTCTGAAACAGCAGGGCTCGGAGGAGAAGTCCGCGGCGGAATTCTGTTCTGTGTTCTTGGTCAGAAAACCTCTGTGCAGGCGGCGGCGCAGGCCTGCAGGCCCGTGGCGCGTCGCGCCTCGGCTGTCAGAGGCAGACTGTTGCTGAGGAGGTGGTCCCTGAAGAATGTCACCTCCCCAGGCCCTGGAGACCTTGAAGACAAGTGGGGCGCGTTTACTTCGTGTGCGGAGGCTTCGAGGATGGAGTATGATGTCGCACGCAGCACGGGGCCATCTGTCTTCATCGAAACCCGTCCGCGGTTGGGGGCCTCACAGGGCCTTTGGCCCTCGGGAATGTTCAGCCCCGGGACACGGCTTCTGCGTGACTTCGGTACCCTGACGGGGCTGTCCACGCAGCCACAGCCCCGTGGGCTCCCGCCTCTTCCACTTCCTGACGTCCCCAACGCCCCGCTCGCCACAGCCCGGCTCGCTGCTGTTTGTGAACGAAGGAGGAGGCGGCCAGCGCTGGATTCGGTTCTGGATTCGGTTCTGGATTCGGTTCTGGAAGGCCCCCTAGGGGCCGGGAAAGACTTGGCCCCCAGCTGGGAAGTAGAGGAAAGTTTAGGAGGTGGGGCTGGTGGGGTCCCAGGTGATTGGGGGCGACGCTAGAAAGGACCGTAGGACCCTGGTCTCTTCCTTTCCTGCTTTTTCGCTTTGCAGCTATGAGGGGAGTGATCCTGCCTCAGCCGGCCCCAAAGCGCGGGGCCTGTCATGCGTGGCCTGGAGCCTCCAGTGCATCAGCCGAAGCAAACCTCTTTCCAGCTTGGCTGTCTGGGGATTTGTTAGTGACTGAAAGCTGACTAAGACGGAGCTTTACCGGCCCAAACTCTACCCGACTTTGAAGGATAGGAAAAGAGGATTCTAGAGTCAACTATTGAAAACATTTAAGTAAAACAAATCTAAAGGAGTTTTTATTTTTCCTCTCAGCACTCCTCAGAGTCTCAAATAGCTAAAAAGCCACTATGAACTACCAAGAAAGGGTTGCAATACATATCATTTTTCAGCCAACCCCCTCCCCTGTAGCACAAAACCCAGCAAGACTGATTTAAAACACTTCTCTATGAGTTCTTTCCTGGTGATCCCAGTCAGAAGTTATCTGCAGTGTTTTATCAGTGACCCTCATGTCTTGGATGACTTTCTATCTACTTTCAGTACTGGGTGAGGTAGAAATATTTTTACTCTTTTAGTAGCTGTTATAAGAATGGCTAATCCGGGGCCGGTGAGATAGCTCAGCGGCATAAGTGCCTGCCTGGCAAGCATGAGGCCCTGAGTTCGACTCCTGGTACCCGCATTAAAAAAAAAAAAAAAAAGAATGGCTAATCCAGCTGGACATGGTGGTACACACCTGTAATCCCAGCACTCTGGGAGGCTGAGGCAGGAGGATTGCAACTTTGAGCCCAGCCTGGGCAGTTTATGGCAGTTGTGTCTCAATAAAAGAGGGCTGGGGATGTAGCTCAGTGCTGAGGCCTTGGATTCAATCCTCAGTATTGTGAAAGAAAAAAAAAAGGAAAGAAACAGGCTAATCCTTTGGGATGAGGGTTAAGACAAGATGCGGGAGACCCTTCTGAGCCCTAGTATGTGTGGGCCGCCTGCTAGGCCTTTGTTTTCTTGAGCCCTAGTGGGTTTGACTACATTAATTCAGAGGAAGAGGCAGGGACAGAACCGAACTGCTTTAATAAGAAAAATATGAGAGATGTAAGTTCCCAGGGAAATTTCAGGAAGGAGAGAAGAGCAGGCTAAATGCTGCTGCATGGGAAAAAGATCTGAGAGGGAAAAGAAAACAAACAAAAAGGCAAACTAGAGCTGGGCGTGGTGGCACATGCCTGTAATCCCAGTACTGGGAGGCTGAGGCAGGAGGATCTCTGCAAGCTCAAGGCCAGCCTGGGCTACAAAGTGAGTTCAAGACCAGCCTGAACTATGTAGTGAAAAAAAAAAAAAAAAAAAAAAAACAACGAGCAAACCTAATGGTGGCCCTGCTGGAAAGCAGCTTTGGGGAGAGCAGCAGCCTGTGCCTGGGGTGGGGCCTAAGCCCGCTTCTCTGTTGTGGCTGTGAACCTGCAGCGATGTCTCCTCAGCCCGCAGGGTCCCAGTAGGTTGTGTTGCAGGGGTCATGGTGGTGGCTTCTGCAGCAGGGGGCACCAGTGTCTGAGTGGCATCACACAGCCAGACAGTGCCAGCTAGGCCAGGCTGGGAGTGCGCAGTCAGCCCCCTACCCTTGGGTGCCGCCTCCTGAGTCAGCCAGCTGTGAGTGGAAATATTTGGGGAAGAAGCTGCATCTGTACTGAACACGTACGGACTCGTCCCCTGCACAGTCATTGCTTCCAAAACAATAAAGCGTAACAGCGATTTATACTAACGAGGCACTTGCATTGCATCAGGTATTGCAAGTCATCTAGATACCAAAGTCTATGAGAGGAAGTGTGGAGGTTCTGTGTTCCTATTGCGCCATTCACGGATGGCACCTGAGCTCCTGTGGTGCCCAAGGATGCTGAGGGACCACGCGGAGTGAGTAACTAAGCAAACGAATGATTTAAGCAGCAGCGGCGGCAGCAGGCAAGGGTTTCTCTTTGAGAATAGACCAGGTGTGCTGGCGCATGCCTGTAATCCTAGCACTCGAGAGACTGAGGCAGGAGGATCGCTGTGAGATTGAGGCCAGCCTGGGCTACATAGTGAGTTCTAGACCAGCCTGGACTACAGGGCAAGACCCTATCTCAAAAAGAAGAAAAACGAGACAGAGAGACAGAGCAGCAGAGGCAGAGAGAGGGGCAGAGCAGCAGAGAGAGAGAGAGAAAATAGACCAGGCTGTGGCCATTAATATGATAGAGTCTTAAGGAAAGCAGAAAGAGAGTGAGGGTTGATTTGTGTTTGTTGAATTAACTGATCACGCGTTGGTGGGAAGAGTGCCATTTTGGCTGTAAGAATGCTCTTCCATGCAGAAGGAACTAAAGCTCTGACCCCAGACATGAGAAGACTGTGACAACTGTGAATGTCTGGCCTTTTAGATCCCAAAGCAGCATCTCTTTTCTGTCCTCAGAATAATCAGACAATGGCAAAATACAAAGATCTCATACCTCTCCATTCTCTGTTAGAAACAATTGCTTTCTCACATGTGTTTTTATGTATTATTTATTTACTTATTTTTGAGGCAGGGTCATGCTATATAGTTCAGTCTGGCCTTGAATTCACTATGTAACCCACGCTGGCTTTGAACTTGCTATAATCCTCCTGCCTCAGCCTCCTGTGTGCTGGGATTACAGGCATGTGCCACCATGCCCAGTTTCATGTGTGTTTTTATAAATTCTTTCTAACAAATCACGATTCTAAGGCTCTCAGCATGGTGTTATAGCTAGCACATGTCTTGGATTCTTGGTACCGGTTCAAGTTCAGCTGTAGCCAAGGCATGTCCCATTTGGGAGTTCAAGACTGTCACCGAAGCATTGTCTTCTCCTTCTTGATAGCCAGAGAGCTTCCTGAGTGAAGGGACCGTGACTCATCCCATGGCCTGGTGGTCTCTGACCACAGTGAGTGCTGCATAAACACTGCCATGCTGAGCCACCTGTGCGGAGACCCTGAGGCGGGGACAGTAATGCCAGCCAACTCCCGAGTATTCCCAGTTCCACCTGTTATCCCAGCTCCTTGGGAGGAGTGCAAGTTCAAGGCCAGTCTGGAGTTAATAATTTTGCAGCAGTTTTTAAACTTACACATTCAGTAGGAACTGTACTTTGAATTTGGGTCCTTTCCCAGGCTGGTAACAAGCAGTACGAAACTTCCTGGTGATGCCGGGTGGCAGCAGCTCCTCATCAGCCCCGTGATTGCGAGGGGAACAGCTAGTGTGTACAGTATGGTGGGACACTGAGCTAAGGTGTGGGGTGGATGACTTGTATTCAATGCACTTGGGGGTTTTGTTTGTTTTGTTTTTGAGAAGGGTCTCGCTGTGTAGTTTAGGCTGGCCTTGAACTCACTGTGTAGCCCAAGCTGGCTTCCAATTTGCAGCAATCCTTCTGCCTCAGCCTCCCAAGTGTTGGGATTACAGGTGTGTGCCACCACACCAGGCTTTAAATACATTTTGAGTTGTAATGTTCCAAATTTCTGCTGGGTTTATTGGGACATAACCCCATCATAAATGGAGGGTAAGGTCTGGCTTTGACACCTTGACATCTCTTATCATTAAAAAGTGTCCTTTGATTGCACAGTTAATGTGGCATTTTGTCTGCACAGTGCCTGCCCTTTGCAGACCCACAGCTGGCAGAAACATAGCATGAGAGTTCTCTGTGGAAGTGGTGAGGAGTCACCTTGTGTCCGCGGGGGAGGGAGACAGGCCTTTCGGAAGGAAGCTTGGCCGGCGTGGCATCTCTCTGGTGTCCTCAGGGGCTCTGAGCTTGGGAATCCCACAGCCAGGCTTGCTGCTGAAACACGTTCACCAGGAGCTTGGTCTCAGTGACCCAACAGAAACAGAGTGGGAAGGGTCTGGGGTCCCTGCAGCACTTTGCTGGCCTCCGAGACTCCATGGTCGGTGGCAGCTATGACCCCAGAGCCCAGCTCTCATAGATAAGATAACTTGACTTGTCTTTTATTTAAGGAAATAACCCCTTGGACATGGATTACTTAGTCATTCATTCACAATTCTTAAGTCTTTTTAGGCATTGGGAATTTAGTCATTTGAGTCTAGATAGGAAAAGTTCCCCCTCACAGGCGGCACAAAGACAACAATAAACTCACACTCACACGCAGGAGAAAACAAGGAAGCTGTCAGAGAGTAATACTGAAATAACGCAGTGTGACGGAGTGGCTGAGTGCTGGGGTTACAGGTGTGCACCACCACACCTAGCTGCAGAAAAGGCAATTTGAAAGAGCCACGCTGTAGCAGAGATCTAAATTAGAAGTCATGTTAAGAACAGAAGCACTGGGCGCACTTGTACCTGCCTATAATCCCCGCTCCTCAGGAGGCTCAGGCAGGAGGATCCCAAGTTCAAGGCCAGTCTGACTTAGTGAGACCCTGTCTCAAAATGAAAATGAGCTGCGGATACAGCTCACTGCAAAGGCCCTGGGTTCAATCCCCAGTGTGGCAAAAAGAACAAACTCGGGAAGAGCATCGCAGGCAGTGGGCACAGCCAGTGCAGAGACCCCTGGTCTAGCTCTGGGCTTTCTCCTGGGTGCCCTGGAGCAGAAGGGAAGCCACCGAGAGCAGCATCGTGGTGAAGGGGAGGGGACAGCTGGTACATCACAGCCGTGAGCCCTGTGCCCACCCTGTGCTGCCGTGCCCTGCGCCGGGCTAACACTGTGTCTTTTCTTCCGCAGACGACTTCGCAGAGGAGGAGGAGGTGCAGTCCTTCGGTTACAAGAGGTTTGGTGAGTTTGAGCAAAGCTATGTGTCTTCTCCCTGCTCAGCCCGGGATGCAGTAACAGACCCTCGGAGGTGGGAATAAGCCCATGGTTGGACCCTGGACCCGGGAATGTTGTGGATCTGAGGTCCAGTGGTTGGGAATTGAGGTTCTATGGAACAGGTGGCTGATTGCCACACCTCCAAGGGGCCATGGGACAGGAGCTGTGCCCAAGTGTGGGGAAGGATGTGATGTTTGTGGGTCTGAATACAGAGCGGGTGGCTTGCTATCCAATATGGTGGGGAAGGAAAATCTGGGGCAGAATTTGTGGGATTTCTCTGTGTTGGTATTTACTTATTTATTTAGGTTTTTTGAATCCCACTCTGTAGTTCAGGCTGGCCTTGAACTCATGGTGATCTACCTGCCTCTGCCACAGTTGCTGGGATTAGAGGTGTGCGCCGCCACACCCGACTGCGTTGGTGTTTAGAGATCATCGTCCCCCTCTGTCTCGCCTGTTGCTCAGGCCTGCGCTCTGTAACTTAGTATCTGTCCGTGGATGGGGAAGGAGGGAGACTTCCAGGAAGCCAACTACACACAGATGCTTTGGGATGGGTTGAGCCATGGCCCCCAAAGATACCAGCATCCTGGGCCCTGAACGTCATCTTCTGTGTGATCAAGTTAAGAGCTGGAGGTGGGCGGATTGTCCTGGGCCACCCATGTGGGCTCATATGCCATCACAGGAGTCTTTAGAAGAGTCCACAGCAGGTACAGGAGATGTGACTGCAAGGAGCAGGATATGTGGTGGGAGCAGGGAGTGGAGGGCGGGAGCAGGGAGTGGAGGGCGGGAGCAGGGAGTGGAGGGCGGGAGCAGGGAGTGGAGGGCGGGAGCAGGGAGTGGAGGGCGGGAGCAGGGAGTGGAGGGCGGGAGCAGGAAGGGCCTCACGGTGAGGAATTGGGTGACTTTTCGAGGTGAAAAGAGCAAGAAATGGGTTCTTTAGAGCCTCCAGAGAAGAGTGGCCACCCAACTGCTTTATATCAGCCAACTGAGGCTGACTGCAGACTTCAGGCTTCCAGAACATGAAGAGAAGGGATTTGTGTTGTTGTGCCACCATATTTGGGGTCCGTTACAGCAAAGAGAGAGAGAAAGGGAGAGGGAGAGAGAAGGAGGAGGAGGAGGAGGGGAAGAAGAAGAAGGGAGGGAGGGAAGGAGGGAGAGAATGAAAGAAAAAGGATGAATCTATTTCCTGTTGCTTAAAAAAAAATCCTGGCTGGACACTGATTAGAGTTAACAACCCCCAGCTGCTCTGGCTCCCCTGTTTTCACATTTTTCCTTCTGGAAACACACTTCTGTGTTTCTTTCTGGGAAAGAAAGTTGCCTGTGGGATGGGAATGTGGTGGCACTGAGCCCATGGCGCCTCCATTCATGCTCTGGCAGAGCAGCCGACGCGGGCCTCTTCCTCCTCTTCCTCCTCTTCCTCCTCTTCCTCCTCATCCTCACGAGGTCCATGTTCCTGGGGTGGCGTCAGAGTCCTTTTGCTTCCCCCTGGGGAGTTGCTGAAGGTGGCAGTAGGAGCAAAGGTGAAACCAAGAATTACAAAGGAAAACAAAACACAAAAACAGAAAACATCGAAAGGCAGAGATAAAGAGGAACCGCAAAATTGCCAAAATAAGTCAATATTAATTGATGTCTGTATGTTTTGGAAATCAGTGGAAATATGAAGCACCAAGAGAAAAAGTCTTGAGCCGGGCATGGGGGCGCATCCCTGTAATGCCAGCGTTTGGAGAGGATCGTCTTTGGAGTTCAAGGCCAGCCCGGGGTACCTATTGAGATCCTGTGTCAAAAATAAATAAATAAATAAATAATAAAAATAAAAGAGAGAAAAAGTCTCTTTAAAAAGGGTGATCTTGAGAGAAAATTCATTATTTCACAATCATATGACTGGCTAGATGGGTAGGGATTTGGTGAAAAACACAAAAAAGAGTATGTGGCTGAAGAGATTTTAATTTACAGGTTAAATTATGCATGAGAATTGCCAGCTGGTGATTCAGGAGACAGAATTTACAAGTACTGGAGAACAGAAACTGAAAGGCATTAGGAAAACAATGCCAAACAGAGGACAGGGCTGGAATGAAAGTGGAAAACCATGGAGTAGGTGATAAGAGCTATGCCTGAGGTCAGGAGTCCTTGGAATCAGCTTGGAGGCGAAGTGATGTGATGGAGATGTGACATAGGGCAGAGTAGGATTTTACAGATGAAGAACCTTTGAGATTATTTAAATCAGCCTTTAATTTTACAGACGGCAGAGGAGAGGAGCAGATAGACTGTGCCCTTGTTCAGCCAAGGTAGCAGGGCCATTAGAAGATTCTCCGCCTTCTAGCTCGCAGGCTGGTGTCCTGGGGAAGGGCCTGGCCGGGCACCCAGTCGGGCCCCCCTGAGGAGGCCTGGCCACCTTTACAGGGCCTAGGATGCAGGGCCAGGTTCTCCAGGTGGGAGGTGCGTGTTTGGTTCCTAAGAAGAGGCCACATCTGGTCGTTGAATTGAGCAGAGCCCAAGAACCCATTCCTTCAGGTGTGGCTACGGGTTAGCCTTTAGAGGAAGGTCCTGTGCCTTTTGTGCTGCGGGTTGGTAGTCAGGTGGAGGTAGACGGTGTCCGGAGATGGGCTAGGCCTCTCTTGGGTCCTGTTCCTAGTGACTCTTGTGACTTCACACCAGCTACTTAAACTCCGTGAGCCTTGAGTGCTGCTGTAGCCCAGTAAGCGCGTGACACCCACCTAGGTGAAGTCTGCCTCGCAGATCCGTGAAGTTAAGAGGGCTACCAGACACTGTGGTGAGCGCATGCACACGCACTCGTGTGGGTAGGCTTTCATTTTTGCAAAAGTAGACCAGGTAACACAGAGGTTAGCTGTTGTCTAATTTCTAATTTTAGGTATATCTTGTTTATGCAAATACAGTAAACACAGCTCGAGTCTGTTGGCCTACAGATGAGCCAGGGGTTCATTATTCTCTGTATGGGGGGCCATTGTTTTAGCAAGTCTTTACGGGGTCAACTTATTTCCAAAGTTATTCAAAAGCATTTGCTATGTGAAGCCGAGGCTGTTTCTATCATAATTCTGCATTTTCAAATGTGGCGTAGTGTCATCCTAAAGAACAAAGCACAAGGTCTTTTCCAGTGATCGAGCCTGGTGTTGTGTTATTTTAGTACAATCGCTCCTTGTTTATTCATGGACTCATTATTGCAGTTTTTTTCTATTTTTCTTCAGTCTTTTCCTATGTCAAAGTTGTTAGCCCCATTCCCAAAGTTCTGGGCGGGTGTCTGAAAAAGAGATAGAGTTAAGTCTGATGGTTTTGCCACTAATTGCTCCTGTCACAAAAGCTCCAGTGAGGGGAAATGTTGAAGAGTAATTAAGTGAGCATTTTCAAGCTTTAATCAGGCTTTGGGGGTCAGCATCTCCTAGCCTCCATCTGAAGAGCTAATTGAGGTGAAACTATGGTTACAATTTGGCAGAATTCCTTTCCTGGGATGTGAGGTACCAGTCTATCAATGTTTATTTTCCATCCATAGAATATGATATATCCAAGGATGATACCTTTCTACTTATGCCACCCAGGGCCCCGGAATCCCTCATCTTCATACGTAGCTCAAAGGCAGAGAGAATTAGCATCAGCCTGGTTGTCCTGGGCTGTCCCCTTGGGACCCACTTGGCCCCTGTGTGTCCTGGGGACACTAGACTACTTAGTCTCATTGATTGGATTGGGACCCGGTATGACAGATGTCCAAGATGGACTGATGGAGAAGCAAGGCATGCATGGTTCAGCCTGTAAAGATCATGGGTGGATTTAAGGGCTCATAGTGAGTGACTTTGGGCAGCTGGGAACATTTGCTGATTGTGTTTGACAAACAAAACTCAGGCAAAATTCCTTCCTCGGGGCTCAGGGGTAGGGGTTATTAATGGCTATGGGAGAAAAAGATCCGAAAAATTGCGAACTGGAACAGTAACAAAAACGGAAAGGACACATTTTCCGAGGAGCAGAGCTCAAGTGTTAGGTAGAAGCGAATCAGAACAGAACTCAGGGAACTACCAAAAAAATATTTAGGGGTTCCAGGCCAAAAAGGGGTGTCATCAGATGCCTTTTCCTTTCAGGCCAGTAAATTTGTTCTTTGAAGTACGTCCTTGAACAGTTGTGTCTATCCACAGCTTCACAGACCACTTACAGCTATAGCTTCAAATAAGCCTGGTTTTTCCTTTACCCTGAAAAATAATTTCAGATTAGCAAGAATGATATCTTTGTGTATGGAGAGACAAGGTCTTGCTATAGTAACCCAGGCTGGCCTTGAACTCCTCCAATGGTCCTTCTGCCTCAGTCTCCCAAGTAGCTGCCCGGCAGTTACATTTGGCTGCACTCAAGAGAGCAAGAGTACTTTTAACAGTTCAACCTAGGGCTGAATCTACTGTTAGTGCTGGAATTCGAACCTGGGGCCTTGCACATGCTAAGCTCTACCACTGAGCTGCAGCCCCAGCCCAGTGCAGAGAGGACCACCTGAAAGAGGCCACCGAGAGGATGCTGAGCTGACTTTGGCGAGCTGCTTGAAGTGAACACTCACATCTAAGGGATTCTTCCCAGAAGCCTGGCTCCGTCTTCCAGTTTAGGGAAGGTGCCAGTAAGAAGCTGTCCTCCTCCAACAGCGAGGGGGGCTGAGCCTCCGTCTCCCTAGCCCTCAGGAGGCTGACACCATGGAGTTGACCGGCAGAGATGAGAATGCCAGGAATTTCTATCATTTCCTGCTGGGGAGGACTCCGTGGGCCCAGTTGAGTCCCAGCTGTCAGCAGCACCTTTTCCAGACAGGAAGGGGTAACAGGAGGCAAAGGACCGACCCTAGTTGATGAGCGGAGGGAAGGGGACAGGATTTGACTTGGTGCCCTTTGGAGGGTTTCTTTGAAATGTTCAAAGCCATTTGTATTACTTAGCAGGAGGTGGGGACGGTTTATTTATGAGATTTGGAATCCTAGCAGAGTTGGTATTTCTGATTTCCTAAGAACATGATGTCAGATGGCAGGAGAAGTGGACACCAAAGAGATTCTCAGGCAAAGCTCATCTGGCCTTTGCTCCCCCACAACCCAAGCAGGGGAGTTCAATGGTCGTTGGCTTTCTTTTAAATCACCTGAAGAGGTTTCACAGTTTTTGTTATTATCAGTGATAGACATCTGCAACCTTATTTGCCAACAATGGGCACCCAGGTTTCCTTTCTTTTTTAAGAAGCCAGGCTGGGGATATAGCTCAGGGGCACAAGCGCCTGCCTGGCAAGCGCAAGGTCCTGAGTTCGATTCCTGGTACCAAAAAAAAAAAAAAAAAAAGCCAGGCCAGATTCTCCCTGCCTTCCATATAATTTGAGTTTTTTAAAACCATTTCTGTATGAAAGAAACCGTTAAGCTCCCATTCTTGAATATCTCCTGTGTGCCAGGTGGTTTCTCACCCATTCATTCAAGTCTCTCTGAAGTCCTTTGGGTCCGTGCTGCGTGCTTGGCCTGAGTGAGGCCCTGGGTTCCACCTCCAGCATCAAGAAACAACCAAACCAGATTTCAGACCCCCAGGTTCTTTCCACTGCCCTCAGGACTGAGGGTTGCCCAGACATGAACCTTCTCAGAGCACCCCAAGATTCTGAGAGGGGAAGTAAGTCCCCCTAGGTGTGTGGGGGCTAAATCAGCAGCTCCTGAACCACATCGCCTGTTTTGCAATTTCATCATGTGCGTCGTATTGAGCCCTGAATTTTCCAACCACTCTAGAATCAACTCCCTGCCCGCCTTCCCTGTTTCTCATTCACTTGTGAATCCTGGCGAGGGTGTGGGAGGGTGGGGAGGGGGAATCATTTGTTTTTCCAACAATTAGATTGAAGCTGAATGTGGTTTGGTTTTATTTTTGGAAAAACTAAAGAAGAAAATATACTCAGCCATTTTTTTCTGTGAAGACAGCGTGAAGACATTCGGTTGTTTGTGGGGTTAGGTTGGGGGGTGGCAGCGTGGGAAGGAGCGGTTCCTGGGGCTGCACTCCGCACCCAGCCGCTTGAAACACACGAACGCTGCAACTTTCCCTAAAGGACTTGAGTGGTTGGCTCGGGGGCCGCTGGGACAGGAAGGCAGTGCGGGTGCAATGGTTCATGTCCTCCGAGGGGCGATGAGCAGGAGTCTCTCACTTCCCTCTAGTGCCCGCAGTGTTTGGCCCGCAGTGGGTGGTCAAGAAGCCAGGCTTGGGAGCAGACAGTCCTGCTTCCCATGCTGCCTTCGCCCCTTAACAGCAGTCGCCAGACCTCGCTTGGCCTCACTTTGCTGCGCTGCGAAGCGGGATGGCAAGAACAGCCTCATGGCAGGGCGTGCAGACGACGAAACCCGCGCCTGGTGGGTGTGAGGGGCCAGGAGAGTAGTAGGGCTGTGCCAAGCTGTGGCTCTTCGTCTCCAGCTGCTCTCGATTTCTGCTCCTCCCCCTTCCCCAGGCCTTGTACCCCTCACTTGGTGTACCCCAGCTCTCGCCTTGTGAAGTCTAGTAGCCTTCCCACCCCGTGCCCCTTCCATCTTATTTTCTACCTCCATCAGTACCTCGCTATGGTCCTTACTTCTTGCTCTCTGGCCTGCATGAAGGCTGTCATTGGTTCAGGAAATACCAAAGGAGTCTCTTTTATTGTGGGGCTTTTTCAAAATGTAAAGGCTTGGTGGCCACCAGCACAGAATCCATCTTAAGGAGGGGCGTGTACTACAGGGAAAGCCAACTTTCGTAGAGTCAGGAGGTAGCTGTGTGGTTAAGGAAAACGATGGGCAGGGGCTGGACAGGCTGTGTGGTTCCAGCTCTGTCGTTCACCAGCAAGATGGCTGGGACAAGTGTCCCCTTAGTGTCCCCACCTAGGGTGTCTCCGGTGCCCAGCTCTGTGAGAACTGAGTTTGTTCATCCTTGTAGCAGGGCCCTGCACCTAAAAAGAGCTACAGAAAGGGTCATAGGGCAGCCGCAGCAGTTCCAGGTGGGGGAGAGATAATCGCCACATCCATGTTGTCTTTTGGGGAGCAAGGAAGCTTTCCCAGAACACCCCCAGGCAGCCTTCGCTAACCAATCTCATAGGCCAACGCTGACAGTTCTTTCATGAATTGGTAATGGACAAGGACAGGCAGTGACTCTGGTTGGCTTGGGCCTGTCATGTGCAGCGGAATACTGTACATGGTGTGGAATCCAAGCTCTGTCACTGCTACTGTCGCTCGTAACATTGCTATCCACACAGATGCTGTCAGCACATTTAGAATTTAACATTAAATATGAAATAATTAAATATTGTCAAATAGCAACATAATTGTATTATAATCTGAACTATTATTTCTCATTTGTTCCATCTCTATTCAGTTTGTGCCCAAAATATTTTATTTTTAAATTATTATTTGTTTGTAATTTTGTTGGAAGTGGAGCTACAAAGTGCTGGGCTCTCAGACACGAGAGTTGGTAGTTTATAAAAAGAGAACCCTTGCAAAACAAGAAATCCGCACAGTAGAGAAGGAAATGAATGAGCGAATAGAGGTTATTTTGTTTCCTAGAACATAGTATTCTCTATAGTGTTAAGCAGATTTTTGAAGGAATTTTTTCCTAAAAAAGAGGAACTTTAAAAAAAAGCCCCAAATCTTAATGAACACAGCTCTTGCCACATGAAATATTGTGAAACTGGTCTCTTGTCCTGAGTCATCACTACAAAGACTTTTTCCAATATTTCCTTTTTGTAGATTTTTCATTACTGACAACTGGTTCTCCTGGAGACAAGCTTCCCTTTTTATGCATTCGAGTAGTTTTTTTTTTTTTTTTTTTAATTTACGAGTGTGACTGTTTTCATACACAGATCAATTTCTTTCACATGCTGCAGATGATGGAGGAATTTAGACTTGTCAGGAAAGCGGGAATTGAACTCAGAAGTCTGCAGAAGTTCTGGCGGAAATCCAGGCTGCATTTTTATTCCCAACACCAAATGATGCTCCGCAACCTCTGTTATTTGAA
This sequence comes from Erethizon dorsatum, assembly GCA_028451465.1. Lineage (NCBI taxonomy): Eukaryota > Metazoa > Chordata > Mammalia > Rodentia > Erethizontidae > Erethizon > Erethizon dorsatum. The sequence goes on along the minus strand of CM051838.1, from coordinate 24,969,430 downwards.
ATAAACTTTCTAACATGTCTTTCTTGCTCTGTGAAATATGAAAATGTAGAAATAAGATAATGTCTGGTATTTTGTTTATTTCTAACTTTTTTTTGGAGCTGGGGAAATCCAGGGCCTCCCATAGGCTGAGCACATGATGTACGCTGAGGTCCACCTCCGCCCTCACTGCTGGTAGAGTAGATCTTCAGTCTTCTACCTAAGCTCAAAACAGCTGCAGTCATGTGCGAGATAACCATGTTCTTTGCCCTAGTTGGGTCTTAGTGTGTGCTCATAAGAGGAAGTTCTAGTATCTCTTATTTAGCACTTTACCTGGGCCATTTGATAAGGAATATCAAGAAGTAGTGATTGTTCTGCCTCACTTTTTTTATACAGAAGTCATACTGTTGAATTTCTCTTGGAAATAATTGAGAAGAAATATGAATACTTATAATTCTGATACACATCCATTGAATGCCTTCCACGGGCCGTGAAAGAGGGTACAGAGATAAATAGAACAAAGCCCTGGATCTTGACCATTTGATTTATTACAATCAGCATTTAGAATTCCTTTTTCCTCATAATTTCTCAAAAGACAAGTTTTGTTTGTTTTTGAAGTAAGTCTCACTATGTAGTCCAGGAGAGCCTTGAACTCGCAATCTTCCTGCCTCAGCCTCCTCAGTACTGGGAGTACAGATAGCACATGCTACTATGCCTGACTAACCAAGAGTTATTTTAAAAGTCCTTATGAAAACAAAAGTTTTCTTTTAAAAATATTCATGCTGGTAGGGATGCTTCATCAGAGCCATTCCCCAGAAGGTTCACATATGTGCTGGAAGTGGTAGGAAATGGGATATCAGAGAGTCACATATAAATTCTGCAGGTGGGAGTGGAAAAATAGAGTAAAAGAGAGTGGAGTGAGCAGGGTGTGGTGGCGCGTGCCTGTGACCCAATACTTGGGAGGCTGAGGCAAGAAGATCACTGAGGGTTCAAGGCCAGCCTGGGCTACATAGTGAGATGCTGTCTTTAAAAAAAAAGAGAGAAAGAAAGAGAGTGAGGAGTGAGGGGGAGGAGAAGGGGTGCCATGTAGAAAGAATTTGGGAAGAGAGGTAGCCCCAGAGAACTGGCCATTTTGGGGGCAACGTACGCACTTCATGAGACTTGCTGAGAAGTTAAAGCAAGCAAGACTGCTGGGGAAAATGTCAGTCCTAGTCAGTGCAGTATGAAAACGATGTGACATTTATTAACCATCCATGACGTATCGGGCATCATGCACAGTAAAGAAGGGAGACGTGGCTTTTGCCTCGAGGAATTTCAAATTTAATGGAAAGCAGACACATGTTTCAAACAGTGGTGTATTTTCATAAAAAAAAATACCAGTCAGCTCTACCGGTTGCTTCCCCTCCCAGCTGCAGAATTTCAGCAGGCAAAATAGGGCACCACATGCCAGGCTGAATTGCCCCTGCCTGCTGTTCGTTGGTAAACCAGATTGGGACTCCCCTTTGTATCTGCCTCTTTTGGTTGTTCAAGAAAAGAGAATGCCAAGTGCCTTTCCTTTGCCCCTGGGGAAGGGCTGGGGTGAGGTGTGAGTTGGAGGTGTTTCCATCTCCATGTGCTGCACACACTCTCTGCCACAGCCGTTGCTGGACTGCGGCCCTGCAAGTCCACTCAAACTCAACAGCCTTTATGTTCCTTTTTTTTTTTGTTTTTGAGATACGGTCTCACTCTGTATCCCTGGCTGGCCTCGAATTCCTGGCAGTCCTCCCGCCTCAGCTTCCCGAGTGCTGGGTTTATAGGTGTGCGTCATTACGCATGGTGTTTTTCCACTTTTTTTTTTTTTGTGGGTACCGGGGGTCGAACTCAAGACCTCGCACACCAGCAGGCGCCCGTGCTGCTGAGCGATATCACCGGCCCCTTTTTCGTATGTGGGTTCCGGGAGTCGAACTCGGGCCCTCGCGCTTGCCAGGCAGGCGCTTATGCCACTGAGCCATCTCACTGGCCCGTTCCACTTTTGATAGACCAAAATATGTCTCTTATGAACACCAAAACCCATGAATAAGGATTTCAGAGAGCCCCAGTAGCTTCCAAATAGTAGATTTACCTGAGGCAGGAGGATCACCAAGTGTTCGAGGCCAGCCTGGGGTACATAGTGAGATGCTAAAAAAAAATAGTAAATTTACACCACTAAGTCTTCATTTTCTCATTGTGGAAAATAGATAGTAAGACTATGTTTCAGGGGCATTGGGAGGAGGTAAGCGGGCCTTGTAGGAAAAGTGCCTTGCACAGTGCCTGATACTTAAAGAGTTCCCATAAATATTTAGTGTTAGAGGACTAGTTTTCAGAAACAGAAAACAAACCATGAGTTGAGTACTTCAGTTGTACATACTTATATTCTTTCCTCTGGTGCATACTGCATGAGTGTGCAAGCACACGCGCATACGTGTGTGCGTGTGTGTGTGTGCGTGTGTGTGTGTCATTGGGTATCTGAAGACTGCTGAATTGGAAGCAGAGAGATTGGAGTTACAGTCTTTCTTTTGCTATATTTAGTTACCTATGTGAATTCAGCCAAATAATAGAGATGATTTCAAAGTTTCTTTATGCATGGCTGTGTTAGAGATTTACATCGATACTGTGATTCACGCTTTAATAACCTACTCTGCCACTGCCTTTGATTTTTAACATATATTACTTTTTATTCTTTTTACTTCAACAATTCTAAGTAATTATTTTGTATCCTCATTTTAGATATATTTTCCTAGGTATCTAATGTTAATTTAGTTGGTAAAACTTGGCAGGTGACAAACTCTTTTCTCATTAGTTTTGCTCGGAATTTTAGAGATTTTAGGATTATTGGTTTTCCACTTGGTTATATGTTCCTTTCAGGTCACTGTGTAAGTATTGAAGCATTTTCTAGGTGTAAGTGTGTTTTTTTTTTTTTTTTTTGGTGGGTACTGGGGGTTGAACTCAGGACTTTGCACGCCAGCAGGCGCCCATGCCGCTGAAGGATATCACCGGCCCTTTTTTCGTATGTGGGTAGCGGGAGTCGAACTCAGGACCTCACGCTTGCCAGGCAGGCGCTTATGCCGCTGAGCTATCTCACTGGCCCCAGTATAAGTGTTTTGAATAAAATTTATTGCAGACCTTTAGAATCAAACATATTTTCTCTCCAAGCTTCATGAAATCAGTGGATAACTATTCAAATAAAGGTGCTTATAAATTTAATAGAAATTATAATGCTTCCATTAATAATCTTAAAGAAACTTATTGGCTTCTCCCAACCAAGTAATCTATTTATATTTACCAGGTTATGATTTTTTTTCTGTGCTTCTCATGTTAATGAAGAACATATTGAATTAAAACATAAATTCCCAAGTTACCAGCAAAATGAAATCATTTGAGCTGGATCCCATCTTTAGAAGAAGGCTGTGGGGAGTTCTGACTTTCTCAGCTTTTCTGGCGAGTGACCAAGTATGAGAATTCACCAAGAAAAGAAAAAAGACACCAGAAAGGGTCTTGGACCCTTTCTTTCTCCCGCCAGGATTGTGGTTCTGCGAAGTGCGGCCTTCCATATTTTAAAAGCTTGTGAGCTGGGCCTCTTCCCATCTGGGAAACTATTAGGTCAGTTCCTTCCCTCTCAGCTTTTTGGTAAATAGTTAACTTCACTTTGAAAATTGAGAGTCAGCATTAGAAAGAGGGAAAAAATAAAGGAAGGAAAAAAGGATGAGTATTCAAAAAAATTTTTTTCTGTTCATAATTATACCCAGAAAGATTTTGATACAGTAAGTTGAAAATCTGTTTTGTTTTTGTTTCTGCGGAGATGGATTTAGGTTCACCCACAACTGGGGAGAGCTGAAGACTTTGGTGTTCCTGAATACTGAAGAGGGGAAGAGAAAGGAAGAGAGACAGGAGAGGGGAGGGGGAAAAGGATTGGAAGTGGCAGAAAATTCCACAGACTTTGAGATTGGGGTATAAGTAATCTTAGTTCCCAAGAGCCGGAGACTTAGGAAGAAGGGAGTAAACTACCCCTTACATATTTTTGTTTGTTTGTTTGTTTTTTGAGACAGAGTCTCACTATGTGGTTCAGTTTGGCCTTGGATTCACTATGGTAGGCTAGGCCGGCCTTGATCTCACAGTGAATCTCCTGCCTCAGCCTCCCAAGTGCTGGGATGACAGGCATGCGCCAACGCCGCCCAGCTCTCGGGGCATTCTTATCCTAGCCATAGCACGGTGTCTGAGAAAGAAAGAGTAATGTATTTTGAGTCATTATAATGTGCCATGTCCTCAAGGTGCTTTCTTGAATCTGTCCAAAGCTCTTGGTCAGGCATTCCTTGCTCTGAAAGTGTGCCCTGCAGTTGAGTTCTGGGGAGACTGGGGCCTAGGTTGTGATCAAGCCGGAAGTCACAGCACACAGAATCACATCCAGAGAAAGTAAAACCCAGAGTAGGGCTAAATCTGCGAAAGGAAGAAGACAAACTAGAGCCATTGTGAAGGGGGCAGGGGTCAGAGAATTTCTAGTGTCTGAGAGTGGCAGCGACCCCTGGCAATCTCTCGGGGGTGGTCCCAGTTCTTTGTTGCTCAAGATACCGGCAACTCCATTGTCTTCAAAATTGTACCCCTCCTTGACTTTAGGTTTTGCTTACACTTAATTAAGATGATAGGCTTCTTTCAAAGTATAGATGTACCAGGATGTTTTAGAAATGGTGATGGTTACTGCTAATCACATGTAATTCAGGGGAATTATTTCATCAGATTGCTTTTCTTCCTGTAAAATCAAGCTGAAATCAGTGAATTGTTGTTACAAGACTCGGATTGCAAAGACATAAAAGACATAAGGAGCTTTGGATCTGACTACCTGGTTTGAGGAAGAAATGTCTCAAGTTGTGGGTTAGGAGCTCAGGAAAAACGGTCAAACGCAAACTTTTCAGAGTGGACGCTCTCGTTTAGGTCTGTGCTCATCTTGCACCCCAGAAAACGGGTTCACAAGGCCCGTCTCTAGACTGGCTTGCGGAGGGAATGTGATCCGAGGAGAAGCCTCCTTTAAACACAGAGCCCCAAGGAGAAGGAGTCTCAGAACCTGGCTGTGCAGAGGCCGAGTGGACCGGCTCTCCGGGCCTTGCTGCCCGGCCGCTGGACTCCTCAGCGGAGTTCTGTGAATTCCCTTTCGCTGGAAGAAGAAACCAGTTCTTCTCATGTGCAGGAGTCTTCAGTCTCCACCGAGAGTTAGGAGAAACACAGCAGCATCTGCAGGGTGCCTGTTACGTCCGCCCCCGACCCGGGCCAGAGCCCGGGGCCTTCACACGAGCTGCACCCCAGCCCTTTTTATCATGAGGCAGGTCTAAGTTGCTAAGTTGCCCAGGCTGGACTTGAACTTGTGATCCTCCTGTCTCAGCCTCCCAGAGTGCTAAGATGACAGGCATGCACCACCACGCCTGGCTGAAAAATGTTTTTTAGTTGTTATTTTCTGGGTACTACAGATTGAACCCAGGCCTTGGACACTAAGTAATACCCCACCCCCAGCCCTTGCACCAGTGTCTGTGGTGTTTACAGTCTAGCAAGGGAGAAAATGAATAGGATAATGATAGTATCATTTGAGAAATACTTGAAGTAGAAGATAATAGAGGACCCAGATCCTGCGGTTCATTCTGCAGAGAGAGAAGGACCAAGGGGAACCCTGGGTTAAAGCCATTCAGGGGGTGACAGTTTGGGGAGGGACACTGAAGTGAAGTCAGCAGGTAGGCATGTGAGAGCAAGGGCCTCCGGTGGAAGAAGCAGGATAAAGACATCTGAGTAGCATCCATGAGCACTAAGTACATCTGGGCCTTGTGTCTGCTCGTTCTGCACCCGTGGATTTGACTGACTGTGGGTAGGAAATGTTTATAAGAAAAACCTGCTGCCAGGTGTGTTGGCACACGCCTGTAATCCCAGCACTTTGGGAGGCTGAGGCAGGAGGAATGCCATGAGTTCAAGGCCAGCCTGGGCTACAAAGTGAGTCTAAGGCCAGCCTGAACTGCATAGTGAGACCCTGTCTCAAAAAACCAAAAAACAAAAAACAAACAAACAAACAAACAAAAAAACAAAAATAAACCCTTCATCTGAACTGGTCACATATAGACTTTTGTCATTCTCTAAACAGTACTGTGTAACATCTATTTACATGGCATTTACATTGTGTTAGGTGTTTATTTTATTTTATTGGCCTTGAACTCTCAGTGATCCTCCTGCTTCAGCCTCCCAAGTGCTGGGGTCACAGGTGTGCACCAACACCTGCGACTGTTGGGTGTTATAAGCCATCTAGAGATGATGTAAAGGCTGTGGGAGGGCGTATGTAGGTAAATGCGAATACTTCGCTATTTATATAGGGGCTCGGGCATGTGCTGGGTTTGGTGTCTGCACAGGGTCCTGCACCGATTCCCATGGACACCGAGGGACAGCTGCCCCTAACTTCATGGGAAAGTGGACTGGGGCAGTGCAGACGGGGAGGGAAACGCATCAGCGCCGCCTCTGGACCCCCCAGCAAGTTACTGTCAGTCGATGCTGTTTATTAGGCAACTAATAGGCGCCAGGTGCCTTGGCGGATTCGGAAGAGTAAATCACGGTCAGTTCTCAAGAATGGTAGGGCCAAGTCGGAAGCCAGAAGTTCCTGCTGGAGCCTGCAGTAAACAGCCCGAGTCAGCGTGTCAGTGCGGACTGGAGATGAGGATGGACCTAGGCTCCAGGAAGTCAGGGGCCCTGCCTGCAGCGCACAGGTGGAGGCAGGAGTGGGCCTGGGGCGCCCTCAGCATGGGCAGCAAAGAACCCGGCGCGGCGGGGAGCCTCCAGGCGGGGATGTGGGCGTGGTGGGACTGGGTGGTCCAGGCCGGCGGCTGCGGAAGGATTAAACGGGGCTCCATGACAAGGACAGGTCTCCCCGCGTGTTTTAAGGGCGCACGCTGGCTGCAGAGCAGGCAGAGCTGCAGCTGCGCTCTCACCATGCCACGCGGTGTTCTTGGAGAAGAAGAGCGGGAGGTGGGGTGGGGAGAGGGCTGTCGCTGTAAGCGGTGCATAAGGCGATGATGGACGTGTGACATCCGGAATGAAGTGAGAGAGGAGAAAGATGCCACCCTGGCGCGGGCTCTTAAGGGAACCGATAACGTCTGACCTTAGAGACCCAGGTCAGGAGGGACAGGGCCGAGCCCAGGCCTGGGGGCCGAGCCTAGAGTCCTCGCTGGGACCCTGGTGTTTACAGCACCTACCACACCGTTCACTGACTGAGATGAGACAGAAAAATTTCTGAGTATGACTTCCGACCTTCTTAATTTTAATAGACCCAGTACTTCTGGTTTGTTGATGACTGCTAAATGTTTTAGACGTGGCAATTTATAGCCAGGTACAGACAGTAAGCGCTTTGACAGATTTATTTTCTGTGGTGCTGTCAAACCCAGGGCCTCGCGCATGCTCAGGAAACGCCCTTCCACCCTGCACCTCCAGCCCGCAGTTTACACTGCGCGTGTGCTGTTCACGGCTGTGCCAGGAAGCATTTACAATGATGGTGGGGAAAAACAAGATGACGACAAACAAAGCCTATGGCAAAACATTGTAAAAGGAGTATGAAGCGGAACTCCGTGAGTCTACTGCTCTCCAAGGGTAAACAGACTGGAAGCGCTGGTGCGGAAAACTGCTCTGAGGTCGGATGGTGCCAGCCCGGGGTGCGGAAGTGGTGAAAAGGCCGAGAGGGCTGCAGCAGGAATGGCAGAGGACAGTGTCAGTTGGAGCCTGGGCACGGCCCGCCACCCTCTCCCCGTCCCCTCTGCCTCCCCTTCACCCCAGAGAACGGTTGTACAAAGGCCTGATTCCTGCATTGTTGCCAGGGAGGGCTGACACCTGAGATGTTGCGCTTCTTGTATTTTTGTATTTTTTTTTCTTGTTTTTCTGCGACAGACCCTTGCTCTGTAGCTCAGGTTGGCCTTGAACTCACTATGTAGCCCATGTGCTAAAGGCCTGGAACTGAGGGTGATCCTCCTATCGCAGCCTCCCACCTGCTGGGATGACAGGCCTCTCTGGGTGGGGAGAAGTTAAACTGGAGCTGGCCTCCTTTGTCCTTTTCAAATAAAACATACAGGCTTCAACAAGTGCACCGTTGTTTATTTGTGTTGGTAGAATGTTTACACAGCCATTTTCACGTGGTCACACTCACAGCCCCATGACAGTGACAGGTGCGTGGTGCCCAGGCAGAAGTCCTCCTCCATTACCTTACGACAGTTTCATGGAGATGCGTGCACATCACGCACTTCACTCATTCAAAGTGTTGGGTGGTTTTTAATATTCAGAAAAGCAGCCAGCCCCAAGATCAGCTTAGAACACATTCATTGCTCCTGAAAGAAACTTGGTACCGGGTAGCTGTCCCTTCTTCCCTCTAGCGCCCTGTCACCCCTCATTCCTGGTGACCGCTTGGCTGCTCATAGGGATTTGTGTCTTGCGGATATTTCACAGGAACGCAGCTTATTGTTTTGTGGCTGGCTTATTTCGCCTCGCTTAGTATCTTTAAGGGTCGTCCCCATCATAGTGTGTTTCTCCCTATCACTGAGAAATTCTCCGCCGCACGGTGTGCTTCATTTCATTTATGTGTCCTTGCCTGGGAGGCATTTGCCCTGTGCCTCGCTGCGGGTGTTAGGGATAACACTGCCGCGGGAATGTGCGGGGCGTTTCTGTGTGGATGTATGTTTCCATTTCTCTCCCACCTTGGAGTGGAGTTGCTGAGTTACATTTTAATCTCTTGAGGGAATGCCACACTATTTTCCAGCATTATTAAGTACTGTAATCCCATTCCTTTACCTAAAAAGGGGAGGAAAAAACCCTTGAGTTATTTAGCTATAGTACATGATGATGCACACTAACTAAAAAGACATAGAATGAAATGACCTGAGAGTGGCTTTAGCTACCGTGTTATTTATTTACATCACAGTACCTGTACTTTTCAGTACGCTTCAGTTGCTACCCTATGGAAAAGAGGGCCTGGTTAACATTCTTTTTATGTTATGCGGGGGAATGAGGGGTTCAAGACAAAGTCTGGCCAAGTAAAGTTCAGGCTAGACTGGAACTCAGTATATAGCCCAGGCTGGTCTTGAAGTAACAGCGATCCTCCTGCCTCAACCTCCCAGGTGCTGGGATTACAGGTGTGTCCCACCATGCCCAGCTCTCGTTAACATTTTATTCTCCTTTCACTGAGCCCTCTGAGCCAGGTGGGTGGCTGCCAGTACTCTGCCTCACCTTGCTGGTGTGGTCACCTGCATGTGACTCTGAGCCCTTGCAAATGTGTTCACATGGAGATATGTAGTGTGTCTAAGGTTCACCCTGGATTTGGAAGACTTACTATGCAATGAAGAATATAAAATCTCTCATAGTAATTTTTATATCAATTACATGTTGAGATGATTGTATTTGGTGTCAAGTAGGTGAGACAGTATATAAAAATGATTTCACTTGTTTCTTGTTATGTTTTTAGTGTGGCTACTGGAAAAAATGTAAATTATGCCTGTGGCTTGAATGACATATCTATTTGTGCTGTTACCTCTGCTTTTCAAGGCTTTTTTTTTAATTATTGGAAGAGAAAAAAATTAATGTAAATATCCTTCAGGTAAACACAGATGATCATTAGCAATTTTTTTTTAAATCGCTGAGAAAAGATTGGGAATCTGTTTACCCCTCAAGTGGGATAGGTCAAGGGAATGCGAGTCAACTTCTAACTCAAGGGCTTCGTGTGCCCCACCAACCTTCTCTGGAAGGTAATGCATCGTCTACCAAGCAAAAGAAGATGGGGGGCTGGGGATATAGCTCAGTGGTACAGCGCCTGCCTGGCAAGCACAAGGTCCTGAGTTTGATTCCTGGTACCAAAAAAAAAAAAAGAAAAGACAAGTTCTCCACAGATAGAAGCGTGCCCATGAGGATGTCTAAGCCATGCTCTGTGACAGTTGGATGCAGTCCTCCTCCATGGCCCTCTGCGTCTGACGAGGCTGGCCCAAGCTAACACCCCGTCTCTGCGGCACAAGGCAGCAGGGAATGTGGCCCTGGGAGACACAGAGGAAAGAAACTTGGTGAACTACTGGGGTGGTGCTGGGGAGGCTGGTCCCGGGGTCACCCTTCAGCCAGTGTGTGAATGCCACTTGAACACAGAGAGACTTGGCCCCAGTCTCTTGGGCCCCGCCTGCTTTTCTCTCGAGGGTCAATATTCAAATTGTCAGGAAAACTGTATGGAAGGTGTAGTGCTCTTGGCAACAGTCTTTATGAGCTGGTGTTTTTAATCTCAACTATCTGGACATGAGGTTACACTGGTGGTTTTTTATTCAAAACAGAGAACAGACCTGTGTTTTGGCAACATCCCCAGGTAACATAATTTAGCTTGACACAAGGCCTTAAGACAGATAAATTCCTGAATGTTGTTCCATTGGGAAGAAAACTTCTTACCCCTTGGCTGAGGCTTTTTCACTGATGTGTAAAATGAAACTTGGGGCGGGGATGGGGAATTCAAAAGGTGAGACAAGTCCGTAAAACCTGAGGCATATAGTAAATGGAGAATCTGGGTCTGTCTCAAGTGGCCCATTCCAAGGGACTGTGGGAGAAGAAGAACAAAAATAGGCACAAGACTGCCAGAATTTCATTCTTGGATGACAACAGAGGGATTCCACATGCATTTAAGTGACATCTCTTATCAAAAAAAAAAAAAAAAAAAAAAATAGTCTTTCTGTTTCATTGGTGCTGCATACTTGAGCTCAAAGCCCAATCAAAATAACTCTGTGTTTCCTTCTCTCTTGATGAGTGCAGTGAAGAATTTGGTGGGCTAATCAGTCATCACTCACCACTTGCCCCTGTGAAAGAGAGAACCTCAGGACAGTTCCCTGGGAAGTCCTGAGAGGACATTATGGTTGACTGAAAAACAGGATAATTAAGAGAGATGGCAATCTGATAAACTGATATGCGCCTTGAGCACATGGGTTTTGTTGGATCTCTAGGTCGATTGCAGGGCCAGCCTCCTGAGCATTAACCCTCCTTTGAGAAGTTCCTAACCATCCCTTTTCCTTCTCTCCTCTCCTCCTGCCTCAGACCTGAGAGGCATGAAAGAGTCCAGGAATTGTATCTGGCCCTGGCTCACTTCTGCCACAGAAGCTTCTAGAAGGTGAAGGGTCAGAGACAGAAGCATCCCAGCATGCCCTAGGTGTGCAAAGAAGGCTGCTCTCAGGTTTCCTGACAGACTTGTTGGCCTTAGAAAAGTGTTTTTTTTTTTTTTTTTTTTTTTTTTTTTTTTTGTGGATACGGGGGGGGGGGTCGACCTCAGGACCTTGCGCACCAACAGGCACCCGTGCTGCTGAGCGATATCACTGGCCCCTTTTTCGTATGTGGGATCCGGGAGTCGAACTCGGGCCTTCGCGCTTGCAAGGCAGGCGCTTAAGTGGCTGAGCCATCTCACCGGCCCAGAAAAGTTTTAAGGTAGGGGGAAAAGTGGTGTTAAACACTGCTTGTGGTAGTCTGCCTTTTGTTACAACATCATGAAGTACCCGAGGCTAGGAAGCTTTATAGAGAAAAGATGTTTATTTTGGTTCACAGTTCTTGAAGTCCAAGATTAAGGCCCACATCTCTTGATGGTTTTCTTGCTGGCAGAGTCCATCACATGGCAAGAAATAGGGATGTGTCTGCCTCTTCAGGTCCAAGCCACCAGAATTCAATCATGGGGCCCAACCCTGATGACTTTATCTAACCCTGATCACCTCCTGAAGGCCCCACCCCAAACCAAAGTCAGATTCAGTTTCCACCATCTTAATACCTCACCACGGGGAAGCAATTTCAACACATGAACCCTTGGGAGACACACTCAAACCATATAAATCATAGCACCCCCATATCTCCACCCAGTTTTACACGCTACACACCCATCTGTCTTTTCTAGCCATCTAGCCCCTTCTCTGCTTCAAGCTTTCCCGGTGAGGAAAGCTGTCTGATTTAGGATTTTACTTATAAATTCATTCTACACAAGTGTCCCAGGCTCTGTGGATGCCAGCTCTCCCAAAGTGAGACTTAAGGTAGACCGGGGCGCTGCCCAACTCCAAAGAATACACATCAGGTGACTCTCCAGACCTGCAGCAGATTGACAGGCTATAGCATCTCTTTCGTCCTTTCTTTGTTTCTTTCTTTCTTTCTTTCTTTCTTTTCTAAACAAGGTCTTGCTATGCCTTGAACTAGTGATCCTCCTGCTTCAGCCTCCAAAGTTATAATTACAGGCCTAAGCTACCATGCCCAGCCATCCTTCACATTTTAAGACAAAGAAAGTCTCTCTGCCTGTGCCTGAGAGCCATCCTGTCCCAAATCAGTCCAGAATCCTCCTGAGAATCTGGGCAGTTCATCTCTCTCCACCAGTTCCTTAGGCAGCAGGGAAGGTTCTCTGCGTCTGCACTGTGGAATGAGAATCCCCCAGGGGTGGTGGTGGAACAGAGAGGGCTTCATGGGAGAGAGAGGTGTTGGAGACTGATCAGACAGAGGGAGAATCTGTGACCCTAAATCCTGCTAGGAGGAAGTTGAGACAGAGGAGGTCCAAGATCAGGAGGGCCTTGTACGGGGTGGCCCTGTCCAGTGGTGGGAGAGGCTGCCTGGTGAAGTCTGTATTTCTTTTTTTTTTTTTTTTAGACAGGGTCTCTGTATGTAGTTCAGCCTGACCTTGAACTTTAGGCAGTCCTCCTGCCTCAGCCTCCCAAGTGCTGAGATTCCAGGCAAGTGTTGCCATGCTGGGCAGTAAAGTCTTTATCAGCTCCCAGAGGCCCAGTCATTGTGACTCACAGGAGCTGTGCACCACCTGGAGTAGTGGTGGCTGGCACCTGTGGCCAGAGGAGAGGGTGGCCCGGTCATTCCAGCCTGCTGCTGCTCCTCCCTCGTGAGCCGCCCTCCTGTCTCTGCATTGCTGGGTGGTCAGCAGCTCAGGTAGGGAAAGGAGACTTGCTGGCAATGACCAGAACTCTGTGTCTGCTTACACACGAGCCTGAATTCAGTAGCGGTTAAAATGGTCATAGCTTGCTTAACACGAGAAATAAAAACACGTCCTCGCTGAGCTGTTCCAAGGGTACACTTAGTGATCAAGTCTTGGGTCCTCTGAGAACATTCTGAAAAATGACTCATTTTGTACCGAAACAGAACAGTAAACTAACTGCAAACAGATCACCGGCGAGCTGAGCAGCTTTCTCCTTCCAGCTTTCGGGCTTGAGGTTTCTCTAGCACTTACCGTCCTGTTGCTTGAGCCCTTCTGGCAGGACACCGTGCGTCCCTCTGCCACGGAGAGAACGCAGTGGCTCCAGGGAACCACAGCCTTATGCAGAACTGGACATATTTATGTAACTCAGTCAGAAGAATTTAAAAAATATGAATTTCCAATCTGCAAACTTATTGTGACTTTTGAAAAACTCCCTACATCCTGCAAGGAGGATATGCCAGCCCCTTCATCATGAGCTCCAAGCAGTCAGGAATCCAGTTTTTGTTGGCAGTGATGTTGAAAAATGCTGAATGAACGAGGCTTGTTTTCATGCTGCACCTCCTCTTGGAGGAGCCAGCTGCGATGCCTGGCAGCTCTAGAGACTAACTTGCAAGATCTTCATGGCAGAGTCTAGATTGTTCCATTCACACCTTCCGCTAAGCAAACACACACCAGGCTTTACAGGCATCTTTCCCAGCTGTTTAGCAAAGCCCATCAAAACTTGTCACCCATTTGAACAGTGCCCTCTCTTTATTTGTGAGATAAAGAGCTCAAATTGACCCACTTTGGGTCCACTGTCTGATTGTGTGTGCCCTGCCTAACTACTGTGCTTGCCTTTATTGGCCCGAGCATGTGACACAGATATTCTTCAAGGTGGGGTTAAAAACATCTGCAGCCTAGAAATCAGCAGAGTTCCCCAGGGAGGGAGTGAGCTCCACAGTATGCTGATCTGTTTCCTGTCTTTGTTATGATTTCTGCAATGTAACTGAATATCCTTCAGTGCTCCGGCAAGCGGGCACTACGCGCAGCTGTGTCAGCAGGCCAAGGACTGTTGGCTTAGGGGGCTCCGTTCCGTTTACACTGCCAGCTTCCATAATCCTGGTCAGGGCTATTCATTTACAGCCTAAGCTGCTCCTTGTTGCCGAGCAGCAGGCCTGGCTGAACAGTCCGAGCCGTTACATGTAATCTAATTAAGACTAATTATGAGGAAGAGAAGTTACCTAGCTGCGCCAGCCTTTGCCAAGGAAAAATTCACAGGAACAGGAACGAGCCACTGTCCTAATAAAATGCTTATAAAAATGCTGCCAAAAGGTCATAAAATATTATGACCTTGAACCGAGAAGCAGAGGGGCTGAGCCCTTGACCCAGCAGAAGGGAGTAGAGTCTCAGGGTCATGCCTGCATAGTTCTTCCCTACCACCTGTATTTCATTTTTGCTTTTGGGATACAAAGCTGATCTTGCCATCCCAGCAGCCATCGAGTCTGAGGCCTCTCCAGACTCAGTAGTGAGCAGTGACAAGTTCTCACTGTCCCTGGTCCACAGCTGAGCAAGCTGCTCTTTGTTGGAGGAGAAACCACGCTTTTTGGAAACCATGTAGATTGCATAGTTTATTCTCAAAATACATCATCAGCTGCCAGCGGGTTTCCAGTAAGCTTTGAGAGTGTTTAACCCAAAGTGGGTTTGTGACCTTCTTGCGTGAGGTGTGACAAGACCCTGGCGAAGCGTGGAGAACAGATTGTTGGTAACAGAAGTCCTGCGGGCCTGGCACAGAGGGCAGAGCCTGGCCAACTGCGCGTATCCCGGAGATGTTTCTGGGCAGGCCGCCCCTCCCCGTGTGAAGCGGTTCTTCTGTGTGGGCTGCTTTATGAGCACGAGTCGCTCCTGGCCCACAATTGGTCCAAACTCCCAGCGCTTTCTGGCGTGTAACCCAGCAAGAGGTTTGGAGTTTGTACGAGGTCGTACAACTGAGCGGTGTGCAAGATGGAAATCAACAGTGTGTTTTATCCTTTGGACTTCAAGGCAGCATAATGCCAGAAACTATTTTTAGTCTTCATTGAGAACTCAGGCTGGGCACAGGCGTAGTGTGCCTGTTGAGTTTTCATGCCTGCCTCCCCGAGACAGGGCAGATGTGGACGTCAGATGCTTTTCCCCAATTCTTTGCAAGTTCAATGCAGAAACATAGTAAAATGCTCCATACAATGAATCGCAAGGCTGTCTTAAGCCAGCCAGCCTCCAGCCACGTGCTTTGTGATCCCACCTGAGGGCTGACAGGTGGTCTGATTTCATACCCCACCTGGGCCGTGCTGGATACCCTTAAGTATTGTGTCATTTAAAATATGACATGCTATTCTTATAATGCTACAGTGTCACAGCGCCTTTCATTTCTATTTATCGTCCAGTGTAGTGTGCCATCTAGCTATGCGATGGTCATGGAATAGGAAATGGTGATTTTTAGCATCGTTGCCATCTGGCTTGCAAACCCCATCTGAAGGGCAATGGGTGGTCTTGTGATTATAAAAGGTGGCCTGGCCCTACTGGTAAGAGGATAGGAATGCTTGGAAAAGCAGTAAAATCAGGGACATTAGTGATCTTCAAGTGTGATTCCAGCTAGGATATGTCTTTCATCTCTTTGAAAATAAAACTGGAATTCTGATTGTAGGAACCCCTTTCTAGCTAATCTCAAGGGCTCAGCATTTAGTCGTTCTCATATTTATTGACTAACTGTAATATGTCAGACTATTTTAGGCTCTGGGAATACAGTGAACAAGATAGAAAGTATGGAAGTTGTAGCAGATGGGGAAACAGATAACGAACTAATTTTAAAAAGAACATGATTCAGGTAGTGCAGTAAGTGCTTCGGGGGGCACTTGGGACTGGGGACCAGGCCATGAGGGAGAGGAATGGCTACTTTAGATCAGGTGGTGAGGAAAGGCCTCTCAGGGGAGCTGATGCTGGAGCAGAGACAGGAATGGTGTGAAGGAGCTGTGATTTGGGAGAAGCACTTTATAGTCCCAGGGAGGGGTGACTGTACTGTAGAAACAGCTTGGCGTGTTCGGGAAGAGAATCAAGCCAGATGTTGCTAGAGTAAAGTGAAAGGGAGAGGGGAGGGATGTCATGAGGGAAGGGGAAGGGCTGGATTCTGTTGAGACTGGTGGCCCATGGGGAGGGCCTTGGAGTCTGGAAAGCCTTTGTAGGATTCAAGAAGAGGCGTGACAGGGTCTGACCTACATTTCATCCTGGAAGCCACCCTGGCTCCTCCTTGAACAGAGGCGATGGGTTGTGGAGGTGGGGAGGTGGGCGTGGGAGCAGAGAGACCTGCCAGAGGTTGTGCCATTAGACAAGATGAGAGGCGGTGACCAGAAGAACCCTGGGAGGACGAGAAGAGACAGGGTTGGGGATGTGGCTTGGAGGCAGAGCTGACCAGCTTGCTGATACCGCATAAAGCAAAGAGAACGAATTCCAGGATGACTTTCAGGTGCTTGATCATGGTATCCTGGTGAGCAGGGGTACATTTGTTGGCCTTGTGAAGTCTAAGGAAGGAGTAGGCCTTAAATTTTGTTTTAAACGTGTCAAGCTTGAGGTCCTTCCTGTATACAACCAGGAATATAATTGCACTAGTCTGGAGCTCAAAGGAGAAGTTGTGGCTGCAGATAAAAACTGGGAGAGTGCAGGGTGTAAATGGGGATGGAGGCTAAGGACTGAGCGCTGGGATGCGGGTTGAGGAATGGAGGGAAAACTTAGCATTCCTCTCTTCTGCAAGGTTCTGCACTGACAAACCTACACCCTGTAAGCACATCCCCTTCCACCCCAACCAACAGCTCGGTGCACTTCCTGTGTGCTAGGGGTAGGGGAGACAAAAGGAGGTGATTTTCCTTTTCTTCTTCCTTCCTTGTCCTCTCATTTTGCTTTTCTCCCTGTCTCTTCCTTTTCCTTTCTTAATTGCCAAATTCTAGAGATCTCCAGCATGGCTCAGAGTGGGCCTTGTCCTTGCATCTCCTAGCTGAACGTTTCTTTGTCGCACCCCAGGACAAGCCCAATGACTTTGACCGTATGACAGTAATTCACAATTCTTTTTTTTTTTTTTTTTTTGTGGGTACCGGGGGGTCGACCTCAGGACCTCGTGCGCCAGCAGGCGCCCGTGCCACTGAGCGATATCACTGGCCCCTTTTTCGTATGTGGGTTCCGGGAGTCGAACTCGGGCCCTTGCGCTTGCCGCGCAGGCGCTTAAGCCGCTGAGCCATCTCACCGGCCCCTACAATTCTTGCTTGCTAACTTTGCTGTCCCTTCTAAGTTGGCCTGGTGTGGAGGAAGGAGGAAAATAAACCACCAAACCCCTGCGATCCTTCTTTCTCAGAAATTCTGGGTGTTGGAAAATGGACTTGTCAGTAGTTCCCTGCTGGTTTTTAGGATGATGATGTCTTTTGGTTACACTCTTGTAAACTATTAACTTTAAGTTCCTGTGGCTTAGGACCCCTGACATTGCTGCTGGAAGTTAGTACCATTTGATGGGAAAAGTCAAAGCACCCTTGCCTCCCTCCCCAGCAGCCTCGTGCTCCAGCTGGAAGCGTGTGTGGCGGAGGCTCATAGCTGCTTGTGCAGCAGGTGAACAGATAAGAAATGCAATACGCTCAAAGATATTGGCAGAACCCAGTGCCTCCCAAAGTAAATCTAGAAGTTGATCCTAGACTTCCAGGCTTTGGGTCCTGCTTTGCTGGGAGAACATCTTGGATCCGGCAGGGGTAATCGTAGCTGATCTTTTGTACTCCCACGGAATCCTGCCAGAGCCAGCACCCAGAAGCACAAAAACATGGGAGTTTTTTCCAGGATCCGTAAGAGATGGTCATTGGTGGTGGTGATGATAGTGAGGAGGAAGAAGATACTTAAGAGAGGGTCTTAGAAGCAGGAACCCAAGGAATAAAAAATGATAATGATGCCAAGAGCGGCCATTCAGTGAGCGCTCAGCGTGGCAGGCACTGTGTTACACTCTACGCACCTGAGCTCCGTTCTTACTGCTGCCCTGTAAGGAGGGTTCTGAAGTGGGTAACCCCTGTGATCAACGAGGAAACAGCCTTAAAGAGCTTTGTAAATTGCCCAAAGTTACAGGCCAGCAGGTGGCAGAAATTTGAAACCAAGCCTGTCTGATTTTAGAACCCATGTTCTTCATCTAAATCGTACATATTGGACAAAGCATTATACCATTCAAATTTTTTTTCTAATGTAGAATGTGAGTAATTGTTGATGGCAATGAAATTTTCTCACTCAACATCTATTCTGCTTAACAGTAGATCATGTGCAGTTGAACATTCAAAGATAAGTGACATTATTTTTAAGCAGCTTACATCTAAGTGTGAGAGATGACATAATCTTAAAAAAATAGAAAATAGTATAAGGTAGTATGCAATGAAGTGCCTAATCATGGGCAGAGAGAAAAAGTCCAAGCTGGGGCTTGTGGTACACACCTGTAAGCCCAGCACTCTGGGAGGCTGAGGCAGGAAGATGGCAAGTTCAAGCCTAGCATGGGTAACTTAGTGACTTAGTGAGACCCTGTCTCAAAACAAAACAACAACAAAAACTGAAAATGGGTTGGGGATGTAGCTCAGTGTGAAGCCCTGGGTTCAATCTCCAATACCGCCACAGACACACACACACACACACACCAAAAAAAAAAAAAAAAAAAAAAACAAACCTGCAAGGAACACCAAAACAATGTAAGTTACAAGGATCAAAGTGATATCTTTGCTTTATAACTCTCTTTAATAGTACATAAAAAATAATACTTGAGCTGTACCTTCTACCAAAATGAAACATTTGTTGATAAAACCTAATTCTAAAAAAATGCTGTTATAACATTTGGTTCAATGAGAGAATGTATTTCCAATGCCCGTGGATGCCTCCAAATGGCATTTTTTTCTGTTGTGTTGGTGATGCCGTTTTGTTTCATGTGGTGTTGTTTGCGGTGCTGCAGGTTGAACCCAGGGCCTCATGCATGCTAGATGAGTGCTCCGTCACTGAGCTACATCCCCAGCCCTAATGTAATTTTTTTGAATGAATTCAGTGATCAGCATTTGCTGAGTATCTTCCTGACAGACGCTGTGTGAGCCCAGTGGGATCCCCAGGTGAATGAGACACTGTCCATGTTTTCAAAAGAGCATAGAAGACAGGAGGGCAAAGGTAAGGCTAGGACAGGAGGATAGGTGAGAGTCTCTTACATGAGCCCCAGTGAAAGGACTTTAACTCTTAGCTAAAGGCATTAGCTGGAGGGATGGAGAGGAGCTGATAAAGGCCCAGTAGATCCTCAAGAGGTAAGATAAGCAGGATTGGGTGTTTAGTTCAGCAGAAAATGAGGAGTCAAGGATAGCTCCTTCCTTCTGCATCCATGCTGGTGGTGCTGTCTTCTCATTCGTGGATGATAGAGCAACATTTTTTCTTAAAGGATGATAAATTGTTCTGTTCATGTGAATTTGAAGTTATGGGCGAGATTGTGTCCCCGCAAAGAATGTTGAAGTTCTAACTCTGAGTCCCTGGGGATAGGACCTTATTTGGAAATAGAATTTTTACAGGTGATCAGGTTAAAGGTGGACCCTAATCCAGTATGGTCATGTCTTCAAAAGGAAGGGACATTTGGACACAGGGGGATGAACACAAGAAGTTGTAAGGCAGGGATCAGGCTGATGTAGCAAAAGCCAAAGAAGACCAGAGATTGCCAGAAAACCACAGGAGCTGGGAGAGAATCATAGAACCAGTTCTCCTTCAAGCCCTTGGAAAGCACCAGCCCTGGAGACCTCTTGATCTTGGACTCTGGCCTGCAGAAGGGTGAGAGAATACATTTCTGTTTAAGTCACTCGTTTTGCGGTACTGGGTTAGGGCTGTCCGAGGAAATTAATGCAGTACTGTGTCCGTTTACTGTGGCTTTTGTTACAAATGACCACAAACTCAGTGGTATAAAAACAACAGAAATTTATTCTTTCATAGTTCAGGAAGTTAAAAGCTCCAAATCCTTACCACTGGGCCAAAATCAGAGTCAGCAGTGCTGGTTCCTGCTGAAGTCCTCAGGCAAAATCCATTCTTTGCCTCCTCCAGCTTCTGGTGGCTGCTGGCATTCTCCACCTTTTGGTCACATCGCTGTTCTCGCCACCACTGCCTTCTCCTCTGTGTTTCTCCATCTCCCTCCACCCCTCTCTTGGAAGGCACTTGTGATTCTGTTTAGGGAGTACTCAGATAATCCAGGAGAATCTTTGCCTTCCCATGATCCTTCGTCGCATCAGCAAAGACTGTTTCCGAAGAAGGGAAGTGTGCGGTTTCAGGGACTAGGAGCTGATATCTTTGGGGCTAGCTCTAACTTACTGCAGGAACTCTGAAATCGGGGCAGAAACAGCGAGTGGTATCAGTAAGGTGTGAGTTTGAGTCCACAGGAGGGGAAATGGTCAGAATGTAAGAACCGAGAGAGGATATGATCACCTTCAGGGAGCAGGCAGGGGACAGGGCAAGGGGTCAAGGGCAGAAACCTGGGGGAAACCCATTTGAAAGAAGGACACAGAAGGAGACTGTCCCATGAAATGGGCTGAAAAGAGGTGATCCTCGTATTAGTCAGGTTTTGTTACTGAAATGAAATACCTGAGGCTGGGAGACTTTCTAAGAAGAGGGGTTTATTTCAGCATATGGTTCTGGAGGTCCAAGGTGAAGGGCCATGTCTGGGGAGGCCTTCTTGTTGGCAGAGCCCCAGGGCAGCACAGGGCATCGTGTGTGCTGTGTGCCTCTTCTGGCTCTCTCCATCTTCTTAAAAAGCCACTGGTGTTCAATATGGGAGCTCCACCCTGGCAACCTTGTCTCATCCCAGTTATCTTGCAAAGGCCCCACTCTGATCACTGCGGTCAGGTGAAATTTCCACCCTCTTAGTAAGTCACGGTGGGGATTAAACTTCAGCATGAGTTTCAGGAACAAACCATCTTCAAACCACAGCAGTCCTAGGGGTGGGAAGATGACCAAGAAGGTGTGTTGCCCAAGAGAGGAGTTTTTAAAAGGCAAGTCATTATATTTTAATCAAGAATTTTGTTCTGTGTCAGTGTTGCCCCTTTGACATAAATGCCTACTAATATAAGTGAAGACTGTCTGTGCCTCACTTCTTCATTACTGTTCTACTAACAGATGATTTCCCTGGCACATAAGAGTGACACAAGGATCAAAGAGGATTGAATGAGATTATGATGCTGTAACAGAACACCAGACATTGAGTAGCTTGTGAAGATCGGAAATTTATTTCTCCCAGTTCTGGAAGTTGGGAAGTCCGACATTGAGGGCCTGGCACCAGGTCTGGTGAGGGTTTTCTCATTGCATACTCACTCACATGGCAGAAGCTTGGCCAGCTTCCTCCAGCCCTGTCGTAAGGTACTGATTTGGTCCATAAGGGCAGAGCCCTCATGGCCTGATCCTCTAAAGACCCTCCTCCTAATGCTGTTGCACTGGGGATGAAATTTCAACATGAATTTGGAGGGGACACAACATTCAGACCATAGCAGATGACATTGAAAAGTTTTTCCACTTTCATTACATAGATTGCAATATGATTTCAATGAAAGTGATGATTCAAGTAGACAATATTTATTCCCCTCCTCCTTCCAGATGTGATTGGGAAAAGTATCTGGCCACCAGTTCCTTTCTGTCTCTGTGTCTCTCTGTCTTTCTTTCTCTGTGTGTCCCCTTCCCTGCTGGCAATTGAACCCATGGCCAGCTTCTTTCTGTCTCTGCATGCCTCTCCCCCCCGCCACCCGGGGGAATTAAACCCAGGGCCTTATGTGTGCTAGGCAAGCTCTTTACCCCTGAGCTATACCCACAGCCCCACCAATTATTTGTTGTTGCTTATGAATATACTGAATGTAAATATTCCTTCAAAGCAAATAACTTTTAAGAAGAAACTATCAAATTTATTCCTCTGTGCATTGTAGCACAAGGTCTGGCTTGGGTACAGTATAGCAATTTTTAAAATGTTGAACTCATTAAAATGAATGTTGTACCTGTATAATGGAAAAGAATCTATTTGGAAAGTCTGCCCACAGATTCCTTTTGATCATTTTCATTTGCTTAATTGCTCTAATTTATGCTTGCTTTTGTCCCCTGACAAAACCTAATTGGCCCCACAGAACTCTTATTTTATTCAAAGTCTACCAGTTTTTGAATACCACCGCTTTTCAGACTTCCCAGCAATTTGGATACTAATTGTGAAGTTTGTGGCAGGAGGACGTGGTTGAGCTGCCCATGTATTATGAAAAATATTAGAACAGAAAAATACATTTTAAGTTAGGTTTTACATAGCAGAGGCTGTGTCCAGATTTTTGTTTGTCACATACCCATTGAGGGCTTTCGGAAGTCAGTATGTTTACCTTTTGTCTTAAGTCAAGGGCCCTGTTTTACCCAAGGTTTGCCAGGCCAAGTTACATGACAGCGGTGTTCTGCCAGTGCAAAGATTACAGCATCAGGCCACATTTTATCTGTTCACCCCCAGCCTCCTGGTTTTCATTTTGAAAACTCATCCGTGTTTTTCCCACGATGATGACAAAGTGGTTAAAAGACAAGATTACCGTAAGAAGTAATATTGTCAACAGAGACACAGGGCGCTGATACAGACAGTCTTTAGACAAAGACAAACTTGGTGGCTTCCACTTGGGTATTTGAAAAGCAGCAGAACTGTGGTTTTTTAGTCATCGAATTGATGTATTTCCCATTTAACTTTCTGGGTACATATTTTCCTGCCCACTGTTCCCTAAAGTCAGATTTCCCTCCCAAAATTATAATTTACCTTGACTGCTGGCTATTTTTGAAAGAGTTCTAAAAATGTTTGACTATTATCAAAAGGGAAAATTGTGGTTTTTTTCTCCCCATGTGATTACATTCTTGATATGTATTTTGCTATGGGGGAAAAAAGGAGTAGCTTTGTACTTAGTAAAATCAGAGAGGACAAGATCTGCTGTTTAATGGTTTTACCATTATGTTTACTGTGTATCACAAAAGATCCAAACACCAGAAATGGTTACCTGGTGACGTTGTCAAGTAGGTGCCAAGGGGAGAATTTTACCACCTAGGAGAACCTGGGGTGATCCCACTGACTTACGGCAGCTCGCAAAGAGGAACACGCTGGATTCTCAGCACACCGAGGTTACGAACCGTCCTCTGGGTGGATCTGTTTCCCTTGATCTGGCAAAGTGGATTCTGTCCAGGGAGCCACAGTGGGCAGCCTCGCGTGGCACCCGGACTGGCACGGGTGGGTTTCCGGAAGTGGCAGCTGCTCTGCTTTCCTCTGTCGGCTCGGGAAAGTGGAAGGCACATCTGATTGGCCCTCCCGAAGTCAGGTCTGTGCAGCGAGCAAGGGCTCTGTCCTTGCGGGAAGTTGCCACTGATGCAAGCGTCTCTTGAGGGTGCAACCATTTGACTCTCAATTATGCAGAGAAAAAGGGAGTTTACTAGAAGATAGTGTCTGTTGGTTAACAAAGGCTCCCTAAGCCAAGGGAAGCCTGGCACAAGGGTCACTTATGCAGTGCGGTTTTTCATAGGAAGGGATTCCATATGTGATGTGTTGATTTAAAGGCCATGCAGTTCCCAACACGATGTCACTGCCTCCAGATGCATCAGCCAAAGAAGCCCATGAACAGTCAGCGTCTTGAACAGAGAACCCAGTGTAAACAATCAGAAATGACTCTTAAGGTAGTACGGAGGACTCGAGCTACGTGAGTTAGCTTTTGGTTATTGTAACAAGATATCTACATGTGAGCTGGGCTTGGTGGCACACGTCTGTGATCCCAGCACTCTAGAGGCTGAGACAGGAGGGTCGCCATGAGTTCAAGGCCAGCCTGGATTGCATAGTGAGACCCTATATCAAAAAAACAAAATGAAACAAAACAAAAAAAAAGGATACCTGAATGTATTACTCACTTTCTCCTCGCTGAGACAAAATACCTGACACCTGCATCTTTTTTAAAAATTACTTTTATTGGTACATTTTAGATACAGAATGATCACATTCATCATAGGGAATTTGTATCTGTACATGATATAACTTGATTCTTTTTTTCTCCCCCATTCCCCTATCCTCCCTTCAAACCCTCTTACCCTCCTTATTTACAAAAGCTTTGTTTTCATTTTTCCTTCTATTCTCTTTTTTTCTTTTCCCTTCCTTCCTTTCCCTTTTCCCCCTCCCTAGTGCCCCTTCCTATTTGAACATTTTCTTCCTATTTCCCAATATCTATTATACATTTTGGTCCTTATTTACCTTTTTGGTTTCTCACATCAGAGACACATGTATGCCCAATTTATTTCACTTAAGAGTATGATCTAAGGTGCATCCATTTATCAAGAAATGTCTCAAGCTTATCCTTCTTTATGACAGAGTAGTACTCCATTGTGTAAAAAAACTTCTTTATCCATTCATCTGTTTATGGGTATATGGGCTGTTTCCAAGATTTAGCTATTACAAACTGTGCTGCTATGAATGCAGGTGTGCATATATTGCTGTGGTATGATGCTTCAACAGTGGAAAAGTATTTTTTTTTCCCCACAGTCCCGCCAGCATTTATTATTGGTTGTTTTCTTGATAATAGCCATTCTTGGGCCAGTGAGATAGCTCAGCAGCATAAGCACCTGCCCAGCAAGTGCGAGGACCTGAGTTCAACTCCCAGAACCCACATAAAGGAAAGAAGGGCCAGTGATATCACTCAGCGGCACAAGCACTTGCTGGCACGTGCAAAGCCCTGAGGTCGACTCCCGGTACCCACATAAATAAATAAATAAGTAAATAATAGCCATTCTTTCTGGGTTGAGGTGGATTCTCAGTGTAGTTTTTTTTTTTTTTTTGTGGGTACCAGGGGTCGACCTCAGGACCTCACGCACCAGCAGGCGCCTGTGCCGCTGAGCGATATCACCGGCCCTTTTTTCGTATGTGGGTTCCGGGAGTCGAACTCGGGTCCTCGCACTTGCCAGGCAGGCGCTTACACCGCTGAGCCATCTTACCGGCTCCTAAATACCTTTCTTTAAGGAACTACTGCATTATCCTGTGTCTATCTCATTTACATGCAGATATGTATGTTTTCAAATAAAAGTTGTTTTCACACTGAAGAAAGATAGTTTTCTTGTTTTCATATTTATATTTTAATCTTTCTACTTTACTTTTACTTCATCCTCCATTCCCACCCCTCCACCCTGCTAATATTACTCCAAAAAAAGGTTAGAAGAGTGTAGGATTGGAAGCCCTGACTGGGGAGTATCATGTTTCAAAATTAATTTCATGAAACCTACTGATGTTTTACACTGAGATATACAGATGGACTTAAGTTTTCTTATTTTTCATGGCTTTATTGACTATCCAAATGGAATATTGTTTTTAGGTTTAACCTTAATTACATCCACATTTTCACCTGCTAGGGTATCTCCCTGACCAGCCTCTAACTGTAGGTTCTAGACTATCCCAATGAGCTCCAAAGGGCAGGGCAAACATGTTTGGCTTTTCTTTTCTTTTCTTTTCTTTTCTTTTTTTGAGACAGGGTCTGGCTATGTAGCCCAGGCTGGCCTGGAACTTGGGATGATCCTCCTGCCTCAGCCTCCCGAATGCTGGGATTACAGGCATGCACCACCATGCTGGGCACATGTTTGGTTTTTAATCTGAAAAGATGGCATTTAAGTTGTAATAGTATTTAATGTCTTGATCAACACAGTGTATATGTTTCATTTCTAAATTAATGTATACATACCCAAGGATACTCGTTACCTTGTTTCCGGTAAGGATGTTTGATTTGAAACTCTGGAGAATGTTCTGCTCTATGCTTTGCCTTCTCTTTCCCTGGTAATTGCACCTGCTCTTTGTACTCAGCTGCCTGCTGGGTCTCCGCTGGTCCTCCTTCCCCTACCCTGCACCTTTAGGCAAAGGGAATGCAGGCGCCGATCCGCAGATCCGCAGCCAAGAGCGCCTTGGAGCTCAGGAGCAGACACACATTGCCCTAGAAGCTGAGCACAGCCACACTTTCAGAGCCAACTATTTTTTAACTGCTATTTAAATAAAGGCCCCAAGAACATACTTAAACAAAAAATTACAGTGATCTGACTTTGTGGAGGAAAATGGAGATACAAAGTAATTCTCTTTCAGACCTGATATTTGGTTTCTCTCAGCTATGTATCCATTTTTCTAGATTATGGAGAGTTGAGAAAGACTGAAGTCTAATCTGAAGGTAATGAAATCAGTGAGATACTCAAGTACCCACTGTGTTTCAGATGCTGTGTGAAAATCAGGAAAGCATTTGTTCTTCAAGAGCTTACAAAGTAGTTGGAAAGAGAACGTAACATAATGCCCACAGAATCCGAGGTCAGCACAAGTAGGGAAAATTAGTGAACAATCAGGATTGTGTGCGAGACAGTTTTGATTCATTGTAAAAAGAGAGAACGTGCCAGCAAGTGGCTGGGCCAAACAAACCCTTGCAGAGTTCCAGCACTGAGCTCGATGCCTCTAGGACTATGTAGAGGAGCTGGTGGAAAGGTCCTAGGAGTTTGGAGAAAGCAGAGGCAGCTCTGGGCCAGAGTGCCGAAAGATTCCCAAGCAAGATGAAACCTGATGTCACGTCAGAGCAGCAGAACGTGAACAGAGCAAAGGGCAACGCACACACAACCTAGCCCGGCCCCCTTAGGGAGGTGTGAGTGCTGGGGTGGGTGCTAAGCCTGGGTGTGCTCTTTTCATTCAGGCCCTCAGCAGTTCTATGCCCAAGGTTATGGCACCCAGGTCCTAGTCAGGCTCTCTGCCTGGGCTCCGATCCCAGGATGGGCCAGGGGACTCCTTGGAAATAAACTTAGACACCACGGATGCTGAGCTGTGCATGGTGGTACATACTTGTAATCTCACACTTTGGTAGGCTGAGGCAGGAGGATTGCAAATTTGAGCCCAGCCTGGGCAATATATCAAGTTAATGAGGCTCTGTCTCAAAATAAATGAGGTGGGGTAGGGATATAGCTCAATGTGAAGGCCCTGGTTTCAGTCTTCAATACTGAAGGAAAAAAATTCACCTAGTAGAAGGAATAATATAGGTCGAGCATCCCTAATCCAAAAACTGAAATCCATAATGCTTCAAAATTGGAAACTGCTGACATAATGACACGAGTGAAAATTCTCTACCTGATCTTTTTTTTTTTTTTTTTTTTGTGGGTACCGGGGTCGACCTCAGGACCCCGCACACCAGCAGGCGCCTGTGCCGCTGAGTGATATCACCGGCCCTTTTTTTGTATGTGGATTCCGGGAGTCAAACTCAGGACCTCGCGCTTGCCAGGCAGGCGCTTACGCCGCTGAGCCATCTCACCAGCCCCCTCTACCTGATCTTGTGTGACGAATTGCAGTCAAATGCAGGTGGCACTAAAAATATTGTGCCACCTTCAGGCTACATTTATGAAGTGGATTTGGGCAGGTGATGGTTGATGTTATTTTAGATGATCAGAGTTGGAGGTGCGAAGTAGAAATATCTGCCAAGAGTTGGACCCATCTACAATGAGTTCCAGAGAGAGGTCAGGGCTGAAGAGAGAATCAAATGCCCACCACGTAGACATCACAGTCTTTGACCCATCCCTGAAGGAAGTCCGTGGAGGCAGATGCCCAGAGCCGCAGTGGGAAGATGGAGAAAGGCAACGCCAACCTGCGTTCTCACCTCTGTACCCTCTTCCCTCTGTGACCCTCTCTGATGGCTCCTCTATCCCAGGCACTGTGGACTCGGAATCTCTGCCCATAAGATGCCCCTTCTCAGTCCCCAGTGATGCTCATCAGAAGAATTTTTTTTATTAGATTCTAGAACTTCATTTTAAGAGGGTGAGGTAGTAAAGTCAGATCAAGAATGCTGGGAGAGGCCAGGCCTGGTGGCACACGCCTGTAATCCCAGCACTCAGGAGGCTGAGGCAGGAGGATTGCTATGAGTTCAAGGCCAGCCTGAACTTCATAGTGAAGCCCTGTCTCAAAAATACACACACACACAAAAGAATGCTGGGAGAGGCTTTAGATGTTTAGCTGCTTGCTACTCATAGTTCAAGATGCAACTGCATCTCCACGACTTCGTCTCCACATCTCTACCTGTCCCTTCCCCCCAGAGGTTTGTGCATCCAAGCATCCCTCGTCCCACTCTGTCATCACAGTCACTATCAGCGGTGCTGTGTGGGGTGGGGATGTCGCTCAGTTGTAGAGTGCTTGGCTAGCATGCATGAGGCCCTGGCCACAGTCCCCAGCGCTGCAAAAAATAAATAAATAAAAGGAATTTTTTAAAAAAGTGGTTGTCTGTTTTGTAGCTTCTGTGATGCCAACCTTAACAGGAAAGAATTTGCCCCATTTTCATCCCCAGTACCTGAATTAGATTCTCTGTTCAATAAACGTTTGTTGAGTAACTGTTCTTCTGACCCCTTAATCTATTTGCTTTTTCTTACAAACCTGGGCAGGAAAAACTTCTCGTTTTCAATCCTTTTGACTGAAATGAAAGTGGTTTTTTGGATATGACATTAGTTTAAAAAGCATTTGGCCAGGCAAAATATCAATAGACATTAGATAGTTGCCTGTTAGGTTGAAAATAGTTTTGTTTTTGTTTTGAGCCAGGGTTTCACTATGCAGTTCAGGCTGGCCTTGAACTCATTTTGTAGCCCAGGCTGGCCATGAACTCACAGTGATCCTCCTGCCTCAGCCTCCTGAGTGCTGGGATTATAGGCATGTGCCACCACGCCTGGCCAAAAATAGCTATTTTGATTCTATAAAGAAAAATATTTTTACTGTTTGTCCTAAAGTGAATTTTTATAGGGGCATATTCATTAGCAAAAGGAAAATACAGGCGTGAGGTAGAGTAGACATCATTTCGGTTGGTGTGGGGACATGGATGGTGTCCTCATGGTGCCCATTACCATGCATGTCCTAAGCTAAAGGGCTGTGTCTGGTTTGCTTGCTGTATATACTCGGCGTCACCAAAGGAAACCTAAGTGATGAAGTCCAGTGTTTCCCAAAGCATGTTTTTTGGGATAATCACCCAAGAAAATCCTTGAAAATGTGTGCCGTGGTCACATGCATGGCAGAGCACAGCCTCCTGTGGTGATGGCCAGTGTGCAGTGCACGCTCGTGTGGTCTGACCAAGCGCTTCCCCAAATCATCTGTGATTGTGAGAGGAGGAACCTTTCCAAACTCAGGTATCTGATATGTATGGCGGAGGCAGTAAAATCGAAGGTACACAATGCAAAGAAATATGGGCTGAATCCAGTGCATTAGCATATGTGAAAATACTTCTAGGTGAAACTCTATACAAATGTAATTTATTAATACTATTTCTGAATTATTACTGTATGTGTAATGCTCCACATAGATGAAATTTTCTGCTTTATTGGGGTGTATTTGACAAATTGTACTTATTTAAACTGTACAATGTGATGACTTGATTCATGTAAATGTGAAATCAAGTTAATTAGCACATTCATCACCTGCTACCTTTTTTCACAAGTAAACATCTACCTTATTAGCAAATTTCATATAAAAAATATAGTGTTATTAACTATCAACATGCTATACATTAAAGCCCCAGAACTTACTCATCTTGAAACTGAATGTTTATACCTTCTGACCAACACCTCCCCATTTCTCCCCCCACCCTCAAGTCTTAGTAATCAGCATTGTACTGTTGATGGATCATGTATCAGTGACCCATATGCTAGTGTTTGTCTTTCTATGTCTGGCTTATTTCACTTAGCATATTGTTCCCTCAGTTATTCATGTTGTCACAAATGGCAGGACTTCCTTTCTTTGCTATGGCTGTATGGTATTCTGTGCATGGCAGTCATCCATCGACAACCCTAGATCGCTTCCATATCTTGGTGATTGTGAATAGTGCTGCAGTGAACATAGGAATACAGATATCTCTCTGAGATACTGATTTACTCTTTTTTGGATATATACCCAGAAATGGGATGCCTGGATCATATGGTAGTTGTATTCATAATTTTTGAGGAACCTCCATACTGTTTTCTATGATGGCTGGAGCAGTGTACATTCCTACCAGCAGGGCACAACAGTTCCATTTTCTCCACATCCTGACCACCATTTGTTATCTCTTATTTTTTGATACTAGCCATTTTAACACGTATGAGGTAATACTCATTATGGTTTTGATTCCAAATAGGTGAAAAATATTTTTTCAGTGATACTGGGGGATTGACCTAGGGCCAGTGTACCACTGAGTTACAACCCCAGCCCTTTTTAGTTTTAATTTTGAAACAGCATCTCCCTAAGTTGCCCAGGAAGGACTTAAACTTGTGATCCCCCTGCCTCAGCCTCCCTGAGTGCTTGGATTACAGGCCTGTGCCACTGTGCTTGGCTCACATGGATGCTTTTTTTTTTTTTTTTTAATGGGATCTCACTAAGTTGCCCAAGCTGGACTGGAATTTGCAGTCCTCTTCCCTCAGCTTCCCAGAGTGCTGAGATTACAGACATTTTCAAATAGATAAAATTTCTAGTATGTGAATTTTATCTCAGTAAATGTTGTTAAATTGAGAAATGAACTGGAACAGCGAGGATCTATTCATGTTCCTGCAGACCGTGAGGTCTGATCATTTGGATGGCGGGTATTAGTTAGAGTAGGGTTATCTCTGTGTGTTTCAGGTTTCCTCTCCATTGCTGGCCTGCATACCTTTTCATGTTCATTTGTTGATTAATTTGTTAATTCATCTGTCCAACAAACACTTACCGAGCACTAATATAATGGACTGTTTTGGCTGGTACAGTCATGTGGGGAGTAACTATGAATAAAACAAAGAATATGTTAGGAGCTCATGGTTTTTAGGAAGAAGGAGATGTGGAAACGTGTAGTTATAAGACAGAGAGGGATATGCCATTGTGGAAGTTTGCCAGAGAATGATGAGATGCAGGTGATTTCCTAGAGCAGAGGCCTTGTCAGAAGAAAGAAGAGATTGAGTTCGAGTTGACCCCGGAAGGTTTCCCAGCTAGATGAGGCATGTTAAAAGCAGCCGGTTCCTATCCAGAATTATTATTTCTGCTTCCTTTATTTATTATTCCTTCCTTCTAGTTATTTCTTTAACTCCCCGCCACTATGGCCTTGTCCCCTGACTTCAGGTCTGGTTTTCTTTCTTCTGTGGCTGGATACAATGGACATTTTTAAATGTGGGGGACACGGGGAATTGTGGGATGAGAATTTTGGATCTTACATTGTATTTCTGATATGTCTTCTTTTTTTCATAAAGTGCAGCTAAGCTTTATGTATAAATCTCTAAAGTATTGAACATAAGATCCAAACGTTCACTTACAATTTTAATGTTTAAAAATAATAAATAGTTGGAAGAAATACAAAGCATGTTAAAATTTGGAATAAATTTTAGCTCCATGATATAGTACCACTTTATATTTGAGCTGAGCTATCAACGTGGAAGACAAGAGTTAGGAAAAGTAAATTATTCATTCATCTATCATCCTGGGTTGTAATAGCATGAGGTTTATGCTGGCAGTCTGACTTTACAACATCTGAAATCACTCATGTCTCCTTTCTCAATACCCATAGTATCCCTATGTCCAAATATATTTCTACTTTTACATTTCATTTTAGAATATGGCTTTTATACAACAATCTAGCATATATGTCAACTTAGCCCGTTCATAAATTTTTAAAAGGTTAAACTCAAAATATGTCCTAGAGTTCAGAGCTGAAATTATAATCAGCTGTATATATGTAACATATGTATGCAGACTGTAAATTTTTATAAACTGTATTTCTTAGAAATATGTGTGCTTTGAGATGACAGGTCAAAGCTTTAAATCCTGCTTTCCGTGGTCTATTTTATTAGTTGTCCAAGAAATACCTTATCAGGGTTTTTTCCCCCTCAATGTGTAGCTCGTTCTGTTAAATGAACTAATGGGTGTAAAAGAGCTTATTTTTTATTTGTATTTTATTTATTTATTTTTTTGTGGGTACCGGGGGTCGACCTCAGGACCTCACGCGCCAGCAGGCGCCCGTGCCACTGAGCGATATCACCGGCCCCTTTTTCGTATGTGGGATCCGGGAGTCGAACTTGGGCCCTCGCGCTTGCCAGGCAGGCGCTTACGCCGCTGAGCCATCTCACCGGCCCTGTAAAAGAGCTTAGAAGAGTGTCTGGCCCCTGGTAGGGCTCCATCCATGCGAACTGCTGTCATTACTACTATATTTCTTTTAACTCAAATGCTGTCACATCATGCATCATATGGGTTGACTCAAGTCACTTGTCCCAACTAGAATAAGACTTTTTAGCCCTGGAATTATTTCCTGCCTTTCTGATCGCGCGCAGGGATCTACTACAGAGAGGCAGGTGACGGCCACACAGTTCTTTCCTTCCCCACGTGCACACCGCTGCCACCGCAGCGAGAGCCAGCTTCAGAGTGAAGAGAAAAGAGACGATGGAAATGGACTTGAAAAAAACTGCGGTTTAAGTGGAGAGTCATGGGACAGGTCAAAGTGGGCAGGGGAAAGAATTTGAGAGAAATGAAAATGCCATGCAGGTGGCCACCCTAGAGCTAATTTAACTTGGGTCATCTGTGATCTCTTCCAGCTGTGAACATGCACAGTGTGGCCCAGTGGCCCAGATGTTCCCCCTCGGTCTTTATGTTGCAGAGCCCATAAAGTGAAAACAGGACTGGAATTTAACTCCAGGCCTTCACAGTCCTATCATCAATACCTA
Source organism: Erethizon dorsatum (assembly GCA_028451465.1). NCBI lineage: Eukaryota > Metazoa > Chordata > Mammalia > Rodentia > Erethizontidae > Erethizon > Erethizon dorsatum. The sequence goes on along the minus strand of CM051838.1, from coordinate 24,936,768 downwards.
CTGGAGCTGTTCTCTAAAAATACAGGGTCCTGGTATGGGAGGCCCTGGTCTGGGCCAGGACAGCCTGCTGGGCCCTGTAATTTCTCCTCTGTGGCCGCCACCTCTCTCTCTCCACTGCGCCCACCGCCCCCGTCTCCAATTTTATTCCCCTTAGAGAACTGCTGCTCATGTTAGAAGTTCCCAGCTCCTGTAATTGTGTGGCTATTTCTAGCTATGAGCTAGAAGTCTCTGAAAAAGAAAAGAAAACAAAACACAAGCGTGATGCTACTTACCTTTTAATGGCAAAATGAATGAACTGACAGATACTTACAGAGTACGTGTTAAGTACTTGAATACTGGTAACTCTGGTAGCCATATGAGGCATACCAGCAAAATATAAAGCTTGGGTCTTGGCCTGAAGACACTAAGCATCTGGCTGTGGGGGAACGGCTAACACACACCAGGGCATCCAAGAGCAACACAAAACTCTTCCATAGCTATTTAGAGGGAGGCCTCCCGCCTTTTTGTGATTTACCACTCATGGTGACTTTTGTTCAGGTGACGCTCAGGTAGTCTGGATGAAGGGCCTGCAAATCCCAGTTGGACACAGGGAAGATCTGTGTAATGTCGAGACCAAAACTGCATTTACAGAAGAGAACCCCAAGTCTAAATTCCAGAAGGTCACATTTTTTTCCCTTTATTATCTGCAAAATAAATATATATCTACTTGAGAAAGACCCCTTTTTCTAGGTCATACCATGGCAGAGAAGAGTTTATTTGAACAGAATTTGTAAAGGTTCTAATATGTTTTTGTTGATCAGCATTGTACAGAACTGTAATCCTTCCATCATATATGCAAAGTACAGTAACATTCAAATATCTGATACCAATATAATTTACTGACAAATTCTAATATTGAACACCAACTAGTTCTATTTCTATTAACAATAAAAAAAACTACTGTGTATATTTTGGAAAGATTAAATTCAGGCCATTATTGCACAATTTGGAAATCTGAGCAATCCAACTTTAGGATGACTTTCTTACTGCTGAAATTTGCCTTGTCGCTCTGTGATTTGGGACTTCCTCTTGCTTCAGCCCTTTTTTTCACGTGACATACCTTGGAGTTGGGACCTTGCCACTTCCTTGCACCATGCCTGGGTGAGCATTGTGGTCCCAGCCTATCAATCCCAGCCTTTTATGCTCTACCCAAATGTACTTGTGGGAAAACATACTTCCCACTGATACCACGCTCAAACCCTTTTCCTCTTCCCCACAGGGCACTAGACCTCATGGTGACATTGAGCAGAATCTTAGTCACCATGTAGGGCTCTTACTGAAGTCAGGTAACTTGACTGAGAAGCAATGTTATGACAAAGATTTGATGGCCAACCGGAGGTCACTTGTTTCATGGCAATGATCTGGCTGATGTACTATGCACATTAGTCACAGATTCTGGCTAAATTCTCTTCAGAGGCAACACAGACACATGGAAGACCAAAAGGGGAAAAGGCAAACAGTTATTCGGGATTTCTGACTGCCAGAAACACAGTCAGTCTTCATCTACTTTCGCTCTGAGTACGAGATGAAGCGTCTCAATGTCACTCCAGGTTCCTCTTGTGGGTTATGAGACACAGCAGTGCAAGGTGCTGGGTCACAGGCTGACCCATTGAAATGGTAGTCATTGTCTTGCAACGCTTTTTACATCCTGAAAACAAATGAACTTCCTCAACTTGAATATAAAAAACTTTTCAATATGCTACTAATTTCCAGGTTTTGAATATCTAGTCTTTTTAAGGATTAGGCAAAATTCTGAATGCTTCGTCTACCCCTGGATATTCAGAAAAAGCCAGTGTATAAAAAGAGGTTTTAAATGTGTGTCACATACACACCAACGAATTTAACTTCTCATTATTTCTCTAATTAGAAGTTCACTAAATTGCATCTTCATGAACATTAATAAAGTGTTCATCATGTGTAAGAGAGCGTACTGGGTGCTAAAATCTTTAAGAAACTCAGAATCTAGTAAATGAAGAGAATTATAGTATCAAGAGTAAGTGTTAAATAAACATCCGGAGCTGCTAGTGAAAATCAGGGAAGTTGTTGACACATGCAACAAGAATTAGGGGATTGGCCTACAAGATGAGCAAATGGTTAAGAGCATTGGCCTACGTGGCCAGGTTGAGAAATGAAGCAGGAAAATATTGTTTAGGCTAAACTGAATGGGGAATCACGTTTGCATGAAAAGCCATCTAAGGGGGATCTGTAGGGAAAGGTAGCTGGGGAAAGTGAGCTTCAAACCTGTGCACTGGGAAGGTTATTTTGATGCCAGTTAATCAGGGAAGTAATTAGGAAGAGAGGCATCATAGTAGCGCTTGAGTTTGACCATTCATTGCAGCATACCAGGAAGAGGGTAGTGACAACCTGAGCGGATCAGATCAGTGGCCCGTTGTCAAGAAGAGTGAGCAGAGGAAGAATGCTACTCATATGAGGTAGGGATGCTACAAATAGGATTCCAAGCCCTGAAAGCAAAATGTTAGTGCAGGCCGGGTGTGGTGGCACATGGCCGTAATCCCAGCACTCTGGGAGGCTAAGACAGGAGGATCACAAGTTCCAGCCCACACTGGGAAATTTAGCAATTTAGTGAGACCTCGTCTCAACAAACAAACGAACAAACAACAACAACAAAAACCCTACCAGTGGCATAGTTTTCCATTGTATTTTGTTATCATCAGAAATCATTCTAGTAGTTTCTTTTTGTTTTTCTCATCCAATGACTTAATGATTTATGGATAATATTTCAGTAGTGTTTTAGTAATAATAAGATAATCTCATATTTGTGTAATGACTCAGTCTTAGGGCATGAATTTCATTTTTTATGGTAGATTTTCAGGGTATTTAAGCTTTTCTTTCTTTTAAAATTATATTTAGAAGACTGCCCGCTGCCATAAAGATAGCAAGTGCATGATCATTTTTGTTTGTTTGTTTTTGTTTTTGCTTTTGTTTTTGTCTTTTTGAGACGGGGGTCTCATTGTGCAGTTCAGGCTGGCCTTGAACTCACTATGTAGCCCAGGCTGGCCTCGAACTCGAGATGATCCTCCTGCCTCAGCCTCCCCAGTGCTAGGATCACAGGCATGAACCTCCATGCCCAGCTGCATGATCATTTTAATAGTATGACTTGATCCTTTTTTTCCTTGAAGGGATTAAAAAGTAAGCTTCGATGAAATAAGCACTGCTTATTTTCAGCCTCATTGGTGTGGTTCCACATATTAGGTTTTGTTTGAAGGATACCAAAGGGTAGCAGTCAGTCTAGGAACAACTTGGGGAGATGAGACAGAGTGGATGTTAAATCTGCAAACGACCTCAGGACAGTTGGCTCTGCTGTAACTCGACATACTGCCATCCTAAAGGTCACCGCACTGTACAGAATCTTGCCATGAAAACTATAGGTTATGGGAAAAGTGGAGTAAGGGGAACAACTCCTAAAACTTTGTCAGTGACACATGTGGAGATAAGAACCAAATTAAAAATGTGAGTAGTTTTATGAATATTCAGTGATGAAGAGCTACATAAATATTACAATAAATAGGGCGCTTCCTGTGGAAGAGTTTGTTTGGGGAGGTGGGTGCCAGGAGGGTCGCACCTTGAGAGCTGATGAAGGGGTAGAAGGAGGGTTGTCTGAAATCAGATGGAAAATGAAACCACGAGGGGACGGGGTGGCTCATTACACCCAGTGAGCTGCAGTACCGCTCGGTATTTAAGATGTGCGCACGCGGCTGTGTTTGCTGACAGAGCTCGGTTCAGCGAAGTGACATTTTCAGCATTCACTTATAAGTTCTCACAGAAGAAATTATATGTAACCAAAAAAACGCAAAGTTTGTAATACACTTAAATTCCTTACCATACCAGTTGGGTTGGAACAAATTTGTACTTCCAAAATAAATGGTATGCAGAACTGACGGTAATCTTACCCTCTAATTTTTATCTGAGGAAACTGAGAGCCAGCCAGACCAAATGGCTCGGTAGCCAGGTCAGTGGCTGAGCCGTGTGTTCCTGGACATTGGGCTTCTTTCCCAGCGGGGGCGATCACTCTACACTGTTTCCTCTTACGCTGTATTTTACAAATCCCTGCCATTATTGCAGTTATTGCTGATAATTTTATTTTAGTGCTTAACTGTTTTAATGTAGATCTCAGGACTAGCTCTTTAATGTAGATACTAGCACTTAACAGGGTTGCTGGAACTCCATAAATGTCTTTTAGTAAATGGACATCCTTCAAGTCCAGGCTCACTATGGACTCAGCTCCAGACCTAAGGATACAGACAGAAATAGATGATATATACTTATTTGTTGGTCTCCATGGGGAATGGGGTCCAGGATCCCCTTGCAAATACCAAGATCTGATGATGCTCAAGTCCCTTATATAAAATGGCACAGCATTTACATAGAATCTATCCAGTCCTCCTGTATACGTTAAATCACCTTTAGATTATTTCTAATACCGAATGCAATGCAAATGCTATATAAATAATTGCTATACTGAATTGTTTTGGGAATCATGACAAGAAAAACAAGTCCATACATGTTCAATACAGATGTGGTTTTTAAAACACATTTTTGATCCCCAGTTGTTTGAATCACGGATGCAGAACCTGTGGGTGTGGCGGGCTGATTGATTGTATTTAAGGTTAAGGATGGCTGCACCCTTCGTAAACTACTCAGGTCTTCTTGGGTCAGTTTGGATGTTAGCAAGATGAGTAAGACTTGAGCTTGTGATAGACCGCAAGCAAGTTATTCAACCTCCCTAAATAATACTGGTATCAACCTCACTGGGCATTTGTGAGAGTTAGATGAGATAAGCTATATAAACCTTTAGCACAGTGCTTGGGACACGGCACGAGTTCACTGTTACCTGCTGCTGCTACCGCTGCTCCTCCTCCTCCTCACCCTCTTTCTTCTCCTCCTCCTCTTCCGCCGCTACTTCCTTCCTCCACCTCCTCCCTCTTTCTTCCTCTCCCCTTCTCTTCCTCCTGATGCTTTTTCCAGTACATAATCCTCTGTATGTGGAAGGAAACCAGGGGCCAGAAACTGTGGGACATGGAGTCCTAGCACTTCTCCTGCGCCCCAGCCAAGTCTTCCAGACTATGTGATGGGCCTTCAAACTCAACACGTCTGCAGTCAGACTCGGTATCCAATGCGCTTCTCCTCCAGAATCTCCGCTGTCCTGACCGCCATCCCTGTTTAGCCAAGCCGGAATCCTCAGCTGACCTTTACTTTGTTCCGCCCTTCCTCCTCCACATTCCATAGATCGTTCACTCACTCAGCTAGGATTTTATTGAACCAACCATGTCTCAGGCCACCTCCACAGTGCTTCAAGAAATAAACACGGGGAACATAGTATCCTTGTTCCTAAGAATCTTTTGGTACACAGTGAGACAGATGCAAACTGTGTCATGCCTGATGCAGATCCCATATCAGTAGTCCAGTCATTGACAAATGTGCGGACCAATTGTAGAGGTCACATGCAACGGTTACAGTTCCTGCGACCCCACCACTTCAGTACAAAGTGGACATCGGTTTTACTGTGTAAGGTCAATGATGGGTGTCATCATGGGCTCATTGTACATTTTTTTAAATTTTGGCCCTTTGGATTAATAACATATTTGACAAGAAAACTAGTTTTATTGATTATTGTATTCATTTTGGATCCTAAAATTGTTCTTTCACATGACAGTGTCTTATAGTAAATGATTTTCTTTTTTATCAGTATATTCAATCTTTGAGTTGGGTTTGTATCTATAGGATAATTTTTTGTAGTGATATAAAGGATATTTTTGTAGTGATATAAAGGAAGTCTGAAAATAATTTAAAAATTGACTTTTCAGTTAAAAAATTGCTACTTGTATACACTAATGCTGGTTTTATAACTTTAGCTTAGTCTATATTTACTCATTCTTAGCAGTTTTGTCTATACAAATAAAACCATAAAGTTTTGTTGTTGTTGTTGTTGTTGTTGTTGTTGTTGTTGAGCAGGGTCTCGCTGTGTAGTTCAGGTTGAACTCGCTTATGTAGCCCAAGCTGACCTCGAACTCACAGTGATCCTCCTGCCTCAGCCTCCTGAGTGCTGAGATTACAGCTGCATGCCACCATGCCCAGCATAACCATAGAGTTTTAAATTCACTGGAAGTTTTAAATTTACCATATAAGTAAAAAGGAAGATTATTTTTCAAAACGGACTGTTAACAAATTAGAACAGAACTCTGGGTAAATATAACTTCCCAAACTAGCAATAATTAATGTGCAAAGTGATCTAGGTATGGAGTCTGCAGTTCTCCAAAGGGCTTATTCATTCTTTCAACAAATGTTTACCGAGCAACTCCCACATGGTAGGCCTTGTTCTGGGAGCTGTGGGTGCAGAAGTGAGCAGAAGCGTCCCCATCCTACAGCAGCTTGCATTCTGCTTGGAGAGATGGAAATAAATGAATAAACAATAAGCCTGTAATGCACACAGTGATCAGCATTACTGAAATAAGGGCAATGAGAATTAGAGAGCCAGAGGCGTTAGTTTGGATAGATGGGGTGGTTGGAGAATCCCTCATAGTTTGTAGGGTGGTTCTTCATTGGTGTTTCATTAATTCACACAGGCCTGGGATTAGACCTTCAACTCCACATTGGCCTCATGCATTTCTCTCTTCTCTTTCACGCTGGTGTGTGCTCTTGCTGGCTTGTGTTGATGATGAACTGCATGAGAAAATAGCTTGTGTTGTTTACTGTCAAGTCAGCCGAGAATAGAAATTGTCTATTGTTGTACAGATTGTTCTGACCATAGTTTAAATACTTCGAAATATGCATCATTACCATCAGGGACACATTCGTTAAACACATGCACACAGACGCTGAGCAGATGATTAACCAACAGTGTCCCCGTGGGAGCAAACTTTCAGTCTCAGGTTTTGTGACTTCACAATCTCTGGGGGATTTTCTTCCTTACTATTCAGGAAAAATCACTCTCTACTGCATTTTAAAGAATTAAAAAGTCTTCCTTGTGTGTTAAGAATATGCACTTTGTCCTGTTAAAAAATTATGATTACCAAAAAAAAAATTATGCTTATCCCAAAAAGGGTGACTTTTATAACCTTCTACATTTTTAAAGTAAAGCCTTCCATCTGGTTAAAAAATATCTTCTTGAAAAACTCCTTTACAGGATTTGTGTTTCCTAGTAAATGCTACATTTATTCCTTAAAAAATTTCCTCTAGGGCGAGTTCATTTTGGCCTGATATAATTTAATCTAAAGAGAGAAAAACATTAACTTAATGATATCTTAATGGAAAGATATTGTACCCATTGTACTTACATATAGTTTGGTGTCTTTATTCTTCTTCCAAATTACATGAACTTATAATTTTTAATTTAAGTCTGAGATGAAAAGAGGTTTTAGTCACCTAACTAAATGTAGTGCTTCCTCATTTGGTAGATATCTTATTTAAAGCAAATAGTACCTTATTTAAAGCTATTATAATGAACTCCCACAGACATGTGCCCGTATTTACCAATCAGATATAATTTCTAATCAGTTACTTTATTGGTCATAATAGCAGATCACCGAGCAATCCATAGATGGGTTCAGGCCCATATGATTGAGTTACCCAAGCGGTAGTTTGAGATAATCAAGCGTGTAGTGTAGCACTGTTTGGAAGAGACACACATGATTTTTCTGTTCTCTGAAAATGGGAGCTACCATGTGAATCATATGAAAATCAACCTTCCAGGCTATCATCTAATTTGTAATGTTCTGGTAAGGTATAAATTTTTATTGCTTAGGTTATTAATTTTATTTTTGAAACTCAAGACAAAATTTCTAATATATAAAGTTTCTTAGTATAATACCTTCTACGTTTCTTTCAGTTTCCTTTAACTCCCCTGTAAATGTTACTAAACTCCTTGGAGAGGGGATTGTCTCTGTTTTAATCACTGATGTATTTCTAATGTCTGGAATAGGCCAGGGTCCATGGAAAACATGCAGTTTTGGGTGGAAAAAGTCTTTTAAGTAGCACCTCAAATAGTAGTGTGTATAGAATCATATATTTTTTAAAAAATATGTAGTCGAACACCTCAAGTAAGGCTAGGGGTGTGGCTCAGCAGTAGAATACTTGCCTAGCATGCACAGGTCCCATCTCTAGCACCACAAACAACAAAACAAGCAAACGAAAAATGCCATCAAAACCACCAAAGGCAACTTTGAAAGCAGAAGAGAATGCCCCTAAAAAAGCAACAGTCAAAGAGGAGAGGAGGGTCTGGGGACCACATGTCACTGGATGTCGAGTGTCACGGGGTGGGCTAGGATCTCCCTTGTCCTGGCTTGTATTAATTCAGTCACATTTGAGGAATAGTTACAAATTATGTAAGTGTCTAGGGAGACCTACAGATGAAGAAAGTAAAGTCTTTTTCCTCAGAGGTTCAGTACATGGGGAAACCCAGGGTGTTTTTAGTCCCAACCAGAGGGCTTCACCTTTCTTCCATGCGCCCTATGCAGGCTGCCCAACACTCGGGATAAGCCACTGAAGGGCTGAACCTGAGAAGTCACCCAGGATTGCTCTGCCTATTAGGGACAAGATACAGAACACAAGGGTGGACTTGACCTCCAATTCTTGCTCTTTTGCTGCTCTTAATTTGAGGGACACCCCCCCCCATCCTGCCTTGAGGTCTGGATTTAATGACTGCAGGGTCAGGGATTTTGCTAGCAATGTGGGCATAGTGACTGTGTCCTCCTGCTTAGCCTGCTATCCACTCCATCTTCCTCACTGCACACGTGAGAACCAGAGGGATTAAGTGACATGCCTAGGGTCACTGCTTGCCAGTAGCTGGGCCCTCCCAGTCCTGAGGCCGGTGCTGTGTGCCAACCCCATCTTCCCTCGGCTACCTCTGCATGGGAGACCAGTAGCACTGAGTGCACCCCACTGAGTGCACCCCAGTGCAAGGGTGCTCCACACCAGAAATGCGAATGATTACAGCCTCACCACACATGAACTACAGGGTGCCATCCACAGCTACTCGGGAGAGACACACACCTTCACGTTCTCCAGGGACTTTGCCGCCTCAGGGAGTCATTTAGTCCCAGATACTGCAAACTGCGAGAAAAACAGTAATAACCCCCAAAAGAAGGGAGAGAGAAGGGGTCCCTTCCCTTATTGTTTGTGGAACCTTGAGCAAGTTGCTTCAACTTTCTGAACCTCTGTCTTCTCATCTATAAAGTATAAGTAATAATAACGTAAATATAAAATGGAAATAAATATGTAATGATTGCTTACATTTTATAGATTTAAATAATAAATATAAATTAAGGGCTTTAAATGTGTATAAAGTTCTTAGTAAGGATTTGCACTAAATGCTTGAGAAATGTTTGCAGGTATTTAAAGAACATTATTTTAAAAGGTAAAACTGGGCCGGTGAGATAGCTCAGTGGCATAAGCGCCTGCCCGGCAAGCGCGAAGTCCTGAGTTCGACTCCCGGTACCCACGTATGAAAAAAGGGCCGGTGATATCACTCAGCGGCACAAGCACTTGCTGGCAAGCATGAGGTCCTGAGGTCGACTCCCGGTACCCACATTAAAAAAATAAAATAAAATAAAATAAAATAAAAGGTAAAACCATCATTGTCATACAAATACCTAGTGGACATGCGTGAAGGATGTGTTTAATCAAGAAGGAAGCTCCTAAGATGTTACAACCAGTTTGAAGGAACATCTGAGAGTAGGCACGTGTAGAGCCAATCAGGAGCACTGAAGTGAATTTGGTCAGTAGACCCAAAACTGGCTCTTCCACAGAGGGAGAGGAAAATCGACTGCAATTCCATTGGACACAATTCATTTGTATGTGTACAGTCAAGAATCATTTACATTGCTCTTGGTTATCTATGACTCACAGAGCTGTAAAACCAAAGACCACAAAGCACACAGAGATATAGAGTCAGGTAACCTGGATGGGTATGACAGGTGACAGCTAGTTTTCTGTTGACAATACCCATTAATCATTCTAGTACATTTCAAAATTGTTCACAGTTATTTCCTACACCATTTTTTTGTTATTGCCAGTTCCCCAGTACGTCCTAGGAGGGACCAATAAAATAACGTATAGGTGCGCCTCAGCTCTACTGCAGACTGAAAGTGCATTCAGCACACCTGCCAACTGCCACAGCTCAACCTGGCCTGTCAGCCTGGCTCAGAACATTTACTTCGGCCTATAGTTGGCCAAAGTCAGCTAACAAAAAGCCCACTTTATAATACATTGTTACATAGTTCACGTAATTTATTACTGGAACAAAAGTGAAAAACAGAATGGTTTTAAGGGTACACTTTTGCACAATCATAAAGTTGGAAAATAGTGGGTTGAACCATTGTTCGGTTGGGGACCATCCATACATGCAAAGTGCTTTGGTGGCTGTGGTGTGTTTTGCAGTCATAGTGAGAGTATACTTGCTGCTTTCTTTGTGAACTTGGGCAAGTCACTTAACCCCTTCATGCCTTCATTTTCTTGGCTGAAAGTCTATGTATTCAAGATTCATTGCACAGGTTGTTGTGAGGATTAGATGAAGTAATCTGTGTGCTATTCCAAGATGAGACGTCATTATATTTCTGCTCTTGGTTTAGGTTTAGGTTCCTTCTTCTTTAAGAACAGGAGACAATAACAGAACAAGAGGTGCAGTGATGAGTTTTAAACTCACAAGGTCTTTGTTACTGCAAGTTGCAAATCACATCGTGAAGTCTTTAATCACTAATGGTGATTGATGGTACTACTGTTAGCCCAAAAGCACTTCTCAGTATTCACCCACATGTCCTCATGGCGAGAGAGAGAGAGCAGTGCCAGGAATGGTGATGTTGATGACTAGGGGGGCCGTGTGCCCCTAATTAAACCTGAACAGACTGTATTTTACTTTCCTGCGTCTCTTCCCCAGGTGCTGTCATCCCAGAGTCTCTCCTGGTTGTCACGTAAAAAGAGGTTCATTTAACCTGCCTGTGGAGACCCTAAGGAATTTATAGGAATTGGGAAGGAAAATCTTTGGCCCCACACACTCCTTTCCCAGTCCAGCTCTGGGTTTTGTCTTTGAGAAGGGATAAGGAGGGTTTGGAGTGAGTCCAGGAGTTGCCCATGGACACACTGAAAGGAGATGAAGAGTGCGGGTGGGAGCGGGTGGGACTGCTTCACCCAGAGGGGGAAGGCAGGGGCACGACCCTGTGCAGGGAAAGATGCGACCACCAAGGCCAGCTTCCTTCCCACCAAGGCTGACACAGGGAACAGACTTCAGCCTCAGCTCAGGGATTTTTGGTCATGAATGTGGAGGAGACAGAGGAGCTCTCTACCTTGGTGCACACTAGAGACACTTTTAAGAAGGTTACACTCAGTTCTTCAAGATTTTGATGAGCAGGAATGGGTGTCACTCACCTAGATTGCAGGTCATGCATCCCTAGAGGCAGAGACCTACTTCAGCCTCAGAGAAAGAAACACCTAGTGCAGGGAAGTACACCGGGCTGCCCTACCTGCTTGGTTATGAGGAAGGAGGAGCCACGCAAGGGCAAGAGGACTCAAGCCATGGAGCTGGGCTGACATTTGCCTCTGCTCCTTCCCATACCCTCTGAGGCCACCATCCCAGCACACCCTGCTAATCTGCGATGCCGCATTTCCCACACGACCTTTGGTTATTGGGCACCCATTGACTCTCCTTAAACCGAGCCCGGGAGACAGAGTCTTGCTGTTCGTCCCTGTGTCCCCAGCCCCTGGCACACACCCAAAACATAGTAGGACTCAACAGATATTTGTCAAAAGTACCTTGAGGAGGGAGTATCTTGGATGGCTCAGATCAGATCGACAGAAACCTCAGTGGCTGAAACACAACAGAAATCCCACGGAGGGCCAGCTGAGCAGGGCAACGCTTGGGCCCGAGCTCTGTGGAGCGGTTCACCATAAAATAGTAAGGGAAGCCTGAGTCCAAATTTCTGCGTTCGTAGTGAGACTATTTTCAGCTTTCTCGGAGACAGCATCTGTAAATAATCAGGCAGAAGCCTTTCATAAAACAACATAGGAAAAACCTCAAAGACTATTCTAAGGCTGCACATTTAAACAAGATTTTTAACCCATAGGGATGCCAAGATCAACATGGAGCTTCCTGCACATAAAAGCCTGGAATTTCATAGCAGTGTGGGGGCAAAAGCTATGATCACATTTCCCCCTCTCTAAATTATATACTGCTTAGTGTTAATGTGAGCAGAGGGCTGGATGGAGACGGGCCCGTGGCTTACGTAAGTCCCACTACAACTTTCATTCCTTCCGTGATGCAGCATCCGTGGTGATGGGGGAACCATCACGCTGGCTGGACTATGCAAGACGAAAAGGTCACTTGTAGGTCATACTGTGATTTAAGGCCTCAGTGTAATTTATAACTGGACTTTCATTCCACATAGAGAAATGATCAGGGACATTGTATAATAATTTTCTCTGAAGAAGAGGCTGTTCTGAAAACTGGGTTTAGTGGTAGCTATAAATGCCCATCTGTAATGCATCCAAAGTCATTTTCTTTTCCTTTGCAATTGAGAGGAGCAAGAGACTGACTTCTACTAAGATGAGGAAGATGGCATTAAGCTTGACATTAAATGAACTCTTCAGCTTTCTCAGCCACATAGTTTCCTCCTGGAGTGGACAGTCTGTCTTTGAAGAATTCAGCTCCAACACTAGACCAGGGACCTCACCGGCACATTTTGGATGAGCCAGCTTCAGTTACAAATGACTGAAACCAAAGAGCTCCAAGCCATCCTTACTATGGGACCAGCCCTGGGCGTGTGTGGTCAGTATAATTTGAGAGCTACTGATTCCAGTAGCTTTCCCTCAAAGCCTCACCTGCTGTCTTCTCAAGTTATGTGGAATTTCTATCAGGAAGAATCATTTCTTAAGGCTTTTCCAGGAAGACATGCACTAATACTGGGAAGGCTAATGTTTGAACCATTAGCGATGGTTTCTATAATATCAAGAAGGGAAAAAGTGGTTGATAACCAAAAATGACTTTTGAGGCTATTTTGTTAAAAGAAAAAAAAAGTTAAAAAAATATATAGTACATACATTAATTTAAATTCTATGTATTCTGGCCTTAGGGAAAGGCCACATCTTTATTTTTATATTTTTAGTCAGTGCAGTGTCTACATGGCACATGGTCTAGGCCCGGTAAATATTATTTTGAACAAATGAATGAGAAAAATATTTACCAGTTATATTAGTCATCTTTGCTGTTGCTAAGAGGCAGTACCTGACACCCACATCTTAAATGGGGAGAGGTTTAATATAGCTCACAGTTGCAGGAGATTCAGTCCATGGTTAGCTGGCTTCAAGGCAGAAACATAGTGGCGGGGTGTGGTGGAACAAACCTGCTTAGTTCATGGTGGTCAGAAAGCAGAGCAGGGAAACAGCACAGGTGAGGAATGGGCCAGGATCCATCTATAGTACTCAAGGTCACGCCTCCATGACCCACCAAGTGTGCTTTACTAATCTGCTAGGTGTCTCTTCAGTCAATCAAGTCGACATACACTTCAAGATTAATGGTCATAGTGGGCGAAGTCTCAGGGCTGCCTGGCTAAGAATCCAGCGATGTCTTCTTTCTGCAAACCCCAAGAAATTTATATAAACAGAAGCATCAGAGTGGGAATTTAAAAAGAGCATTTAATATAATTTTCAATAATTCATTCTCTTTAATCGCATGAGTACCACATTTAAAAGTGTACACATAGCCCCCCATCGTTCTGTGTACATTCTTAAAATGGATAAGCTATGTGCATGTACGCATGCATATATTTTGCAAAGCTATAGAAAATAGATACTGTTAACAATAGTTATCTCCAGGAAAGAAAAATTGGAAAAGATAAAGAGAACTTTTTTCACATTTTTACTTTACATATTTATTGTTTGAATTCTTATAAGAGAGTGCCTTTGTGTATCTCTGATTCTTGACACAGAGCCTGGCACTTAACACGTTCATCCAGTGTTAAACAGTAGAGTGGCATAAAAATTTGACTCAAACATTTGACTTTAGGTGTTTCCTGAGAGAGATGATAGTAAAGATAATACAGACTTAGGGAAGAAAACACAAGCTTAGTCTATTGCTGGAAAAGGCCCTCAGAAATCAAGGAAGGTAGCCATGCCTAATCCACATATTTTCCACTCTTAAAAATTGTCTCAAATTAGCCACTTAGCTCCTCTTGATAAATAGCATAATCCTAATTGTAGGTGTCCCTACAGGCTTACCTGTTGACTGAATAAAGGCAAGAAGGCCACTAGCTAACACTGTGGACCTGCTGACCTGATAGGGTTGGACCGGCAGAATGATCCAAAGGGCCTGTGTTCGTAGCCAGGTGCAGGCAACACCTGAAGGGTTCACAAGGCAGTCCCAGGAAGGGGCCAACAATGTCCTGGCTCAGCCACCGGTGATGTGCTTGGGTTCACCACATAGGTCTGCTTCGTAGAGTTTTATCCGAAAACTCGCAGAATGTGTGAGCACTCCTAGCCTCAGCCTGGCTGGCATGATCGCATCATGAAACCTGTTCTTGGGTCCTCATCTAGGGAGGAAGTTGGAGATGCTAGAAATGCTTGAATGGCAGCTTGGAGTCTGTTTGAGGAGGCTGGTGGGAAAAATCCCAACGACAGGAATGTCTAGATAAGATGACGGGCAGGAGTCGGTCTTTGGAAACCCTTTTGGCCGAAAGAAGAAAGTGCCACTCAGCCTCCACCTGGGTGGCAGAGTCCTTTCCAATGTGGCTACAGCACAGATTTTCTGTGTATTACTCATGCTGGGAAGTAGGTGATTTAAGCCACTGACTTCCTAAATTAAAGGCACAAAAAGGCAGACATGTAATTCTTTTAATTACACATCCATCTCTCTCTGACATTCCTTCAAATCCTTCACATTCGCCCCCTGCCTTATCAACCTACGAGCAGAAAACAAGCCGTGGTCCACATGGACAGTCAGTAAAGGAATCAGCTCATTTGTGTTTTATTATACTTTTTCTGAGAGAAAAATAAAAGCACCATGTTTGGAAATTTAGAAGATATGAAATTTGATTTCTGCCAAGAATGGAGAACAGTAAAACATTTCAGGAAAGAAATGAGTCGTACCTTTGTATATTTTTTGCCATCTGCTCTCTACTAAGATGGGCTGTTAATAAAACATCTTTGATTTTTATCACCAGGCAAGAAGATTCCATTCCATCTTGTTTTTTTATTGAAGTATGTGCTTGTAATGTTAATACAGAGCTTTCCTAGCTCAGCAATAGAGACGGGCTTCGCTTTCAGAAGATACACGGCCCTGGCACAGGCCATACCTTTATTGGGTTTCTGTGGGAAAGGCAAGGCAGGCAGGGTAAGCAGCTGAGGAGGAGTTAGTTTGCATAACTTCTGCACCCTCTGCTAACGTATGCATATGGTTCCTATTTGCCTGGTGCCTGGCCCTGGTGTGATGAGGGAGAGGAATGATTATCTTCTGGGTCGTGAGGCCTGGTAGGGGAGATCTGGCTGGAGACTGGTCAGTTTGCATATCAAAGGCCTGCGCTAGGTGGGTCCTCTGCTATCTCTAAGATTTGGCTAGGCGCTAGGAGGGAAGGTTACAATGTCAAAACATCATAACACACAGAAAATACAAAGTCTGTACAGTACAAATGAGTGTAGCGTGTTTGTTTACTTGAAGCTATCTCAGTTATCTCTCATACAATCATTTATCAAATACGTTTCTAGTTTGTACAATCTTTAAATAATCATCCAATAAGGAATTTAACTTCTACCTTCAGGGATAATTCAGAGCTCCCCCCGCTTTTTTTTTTCTCCGGTATTGGGGATTGAACCCAGGACCTACACACGAGTTATAGCCCCATCCCCTGCTTTTTTAAGGTTTGAGACAGGTCTTGTTAAATTGGCTAGGCTGGCCCAGAACTTTTGATCCTCCTGCCTCAGTCTCCCATGTGGTGGGATTGCAGATATCTGCTACCATGACTGGCTTCAAGAACCCCCTTTCTCTTAATTAGGGCAACAACACCTTTCACAATAGCATCCAAAAAAATGAAATACGTAGAAATCAATCTAACAAAGGATGTAAAAGACCTCTACTTTCAAAACTACAGTACTCTGAAAAAGGAGACTGAAGAGGATATCAGAAAATGGAAAGACCTCCGTTGCTTTTGGATAGGAAGAAATAATATAGTGAAAATGGCCATACTTCCAAAATTATTATACAGATTTAATGCAATTCTGATTAAAATTCCAACAACATATCTCACAGAATTAGAGAAAACAATCCTAAAATTCATTTGGAACCAGAAGAGACCTAGAATAGCAAAGGCAATTCTGGGAAACAAAGACAAGGCAGGGGGCATCACAATCCCTGACTTGAAATTATACTATAAAGCTACTGTGATAAAAACAGCATGGTACTGGCAAAAAACAGACCCAAAGATCAATGGAACAGATTAGAAGATGCAGAAACAACCCCAGATATACTAAGCCACCTTATCTTTGACAAAGGTGCCAAACACATTCACTAGAAGAAAGACAGCCTCTTTAATAAATGGTGCTGGAAAAATTGGCTCCGCACATGCCAAAGATTAAAATTAGACCCATATCTTTCACCGTGCACTAAACTAAATTCAAAGTGGATTAAAGATCTAAATATTAAAACAGAAACAATAAATCTGTTGGAAGACAGAATAGGTAAAACTCTTGAAGACATTGGGTTAGGCAAAGATTTTTATGAATAAAACCCCAGTTGCACAGGAACTATCACAAAGAATCAACAAGTGGGATCTCATCTTATTAAAAAGCTTTTGCACAGCAAGAGAAACCACCAACAGAGTGAAGAGACAACCCACAACTTGGGAAAAAATATTTGCCAGCTATTCCTCAGACAAAGGACTTCTATCGAGAACATACAAAGAACTAAAAAAATGAGACCTCCCAAATTTAAAGACCCAATCTGAAAATGGGCATCTGAGATGAATACACACTTCTCAGATAAAGAAATACAAACAGCAAATAAATGTATGAAAAAATGTTTAACATCACTGGTCATTCAAGAGATGCAAATTAAAACAACACTGAGGTTCCATCTCACCCCAGAAAGAATGGCTATTATCAAGAAATCAACCAATAACAAATGCTGGAGAGGCTGTGGGGAAAAAGGAACCCTTCTCCACTGTTGGTGGGAATGTAGACTGATGAAACCACTGTGGAAGTCAGTGTGGAGATTCCTCAAAAAACTGGGATTGGAGGTCCCATTTGACCCAGCTATTCCCCTTCTGGGCATCTTCCCAGAAGAATTAAAAACTTCATACCACAGTGATATATGTGCACCCATGTTTATAGCAACACAATTCGTAATAGCCAGATCTTGGAAACAACCCAAATGCCCATCAACTGCGGAATGGATAAAAAAGATGTGGCATTTTTATACAATGGAGTACTACTCAGCCATAAAGAAAAATAAACTGGAGACTTTTATAGGTAAATGGATGCAACTCGAGAAAATATTCATAAGTGAAATAAACCAGACGCACATGTGTAAACATTGTATTGTCTCCCTAGTGTGAGGAGCTGATGAATAGATAAAGAAGGTGTGTTTTTTATAAAATGGAGTTCTACTGAGCCATAAAGAAGGATAAACTGGAGACTTTTATAGGTAAATGGATGCAATTCAAGACTATACACATAAGTGAAATAAATCAGATGCATATGTATAAACATCGTATTGTCTCCCTGGTGTGAGAAGCTGAAAGAGTGAATAAGATCCAAAATGTACAACAGATATTATAAAATGAGAAGAAACTGTTCAAAAGGAAAGAGAAACTGGGATGGGGGAATGTAGAAAAGAAGGAAGGGAAAAGCAAAAAATATATATACATATATATATATATATATATATATATATATATATATATATATATATATAAAAGACAGTTAAGATAGATATACTACTAATTTCTCTTAGTTAACTAAAAAGAAAGGTTTGTGCTAATATTGTTTGGACAATTGAATGCTGATATCTTATACTCTGAGTAACTAATTTAAAGATAACAATACACAATGTGTTAACCACTGTTACCCTCCTATTATGTTCTTTTGAAATTTTGTTCTATTTTTTTCTCTTTAAAATAAAAAAAGAAGAATCCCCTTTCTCTTCACCAAAGACTTTTAAAGGGCTTTTTGAAATTTTATACTTTTTCTTTCTATTTGATTTCTGCAGAAGAAATTTAGCCTATTTTGTTGATTTTTCTACTTTTCATTGTACTTGGTAATACTGAGGAATACTGCAGTTTGCCACAATTCGTGGTCACCTTTAATCTACATAGTCTTTCTTTGCTAAGGCCCTCATTAAGAAATGAAGTCTATGTCCCTTTTCCCTGAGTTGGCAGGACAGGACAGGGGTGAGGATCTCTGTGAAAACTTAACCAAAGGAATATGGCAGAAAAGATGCTCAGCCAGTTTCTAGGCTAAGCCTTCAGAGAAGAACAGTGTCCACTTTCTGACTCTTGGCAGACTTGTTCTGGGAGCCCTTCTAAGATGTCTGACCTTCCTGAGGCTGCCATTTTGTGAGGAAGCCCAAGCTGGTCACCCAGATAGGACATGGGAAAAGAGAGAAGAGTTGTGGGGCCACCCTCAGCAAATCTCATCAGCCATTCCTGTCTCTCCCGCTGAGACCCAGGATGGTGGCACAGAGGAGGGACTAGACCAGCTGTACTGCCTCAATTCCAGACCCACAGGACCAGAGAGATAATAACAAACAATGGCTTTATAATGCTAAATTGTAGAATGGTTTGTTCCACAGCAATACATAACTGGAAAATCATCCAAATATAAATGATAAAGTGTCTGATGGCAATGTATGAACCTGTGTGTCACTAACATGAAATTTCAGCCCCAGAGTTGCCACAGAAAAGGCAAAAATTGTCCTCTGGCCAGCTGCCAGCGGGTATCTGCAGGTGTCTGAGAAATTGTGGCAAAATGCCACATCTTTACGTGGTTAACCAGTAGAGTTGAGGTCCAACCCAGAACTTCACCCCAGATCCTGTCATTTCTTACTCTGATCTGTAGTCCTCCCCACTCTGGTGTCATGGTCTTTGAATGCGTAGAGCAGCATACGCATATAGAGCAGGGACAAAGATGGCAGGCTCTGACAACAGAGTCACCCAGAGGGGTCAGGGCAGCCCCAGCAGCCACAGAGGAAGTGGGGAATACTACTCAGAGGCAGCTTTAATTTTGTCCGTTTCCAGGAAAATGTAATACTGTTTTGATTTCTTCTGATGTATGTGAAATTAGTTGCTGCAGCAATAACCACTGTTTCTTAGAAGGTGCTGATAGCAGGCTTTGGGAATGAAATCTCTCTTCTATTAACAATGTTTATGATGCTGGCTCTGCCATTTCAGGGCCTCTACCGTGTCTGCTTCCCACCGTGGGCGCTTCCTGTCCAGAAGATAGGGCAAGATAGGTCTGTGCTGAAGTCCAGGGACCAGACCGAGGTGTTGACAAGCACTGGGGATGTGGCTCCATGTGGTGTGTGGGGGCAGGGACTGTCCGTGGTGGTCACCTGTACAACCCTTAGAAGGCCTGGCTCAAGTGCTGACATTTCTATATCTCTACATCTACGTCTGCGTCAGTGTGGATGTCTGCCTGTGTCATCTGTCTCGATCACCTGAATAGCCAGCATGGGCTAAGTGCTTCACGAGATGTTTCTGATTGGTCTTTACTATTTTCACTTTGCTTCTCTTCTTGATAAAATGATGCCTAAGATGAATTATTTGGAGGTGTCAACACATGTAAAATGTCAGCTTTGCATTTTTAGCTGTTGGACCTTTTATTTTAAGAAAATAGGAACTGGAGATCCAGATGAAGAAATTTAAAAGTATGTATGTCTATATGTGTGCATGTAAAATGAATGAACTATTTCTAGTTACTGAGGCCTGGAAACTGGCAAACTCTCCCATACCTCTGTGTCTTCCCTCCCTTCTTCCTTTTTCACCTCCTTTTCATCCACTTGCCCCGCTTTATCTAGCACCATCCTGAATGTAGAGCAAGACAGTTTTCTCAGTGCAATTATTATATAGGTTTTTGTTTTTGTTTAGTTTTTTTTTTTTTTTTGGAACGCTTCACGAATTTGCGTATCATCCTTGCATAGGGGCCATGCTAATCTTCTCTGTATCATTCCAATTTTAGTATATGTGCTGCCGAAGCGAGCACTGTTTTTGTTTTTTATTAAGTTTATTGGTACAATTTAGATATACATAATGATCATATTCATACAGGGAATTTGTACCTGTACACGATATATCTTGATTCCTCTTTTCTTCCCAATCCCCTCCCCTCCCTTCAACCCCTCTTCCTCTCCTTATTTACAAAAGCTTTGTTTCCACTTTATCCTTTTATCATTGTTTTTTCTTTTCCTTTCCTTCCTTTCCTCCTCCCCCCTCCCTAGTTCCTCTTTGCTTTTGAACCATTTCTTCTTATTTCACAATGACTATTGTACATTTTGGTCCTTATCTACTTTTTCAGTTTCTCATACCAGGGAGACAATGTGATATTTACACATGTGTGTCCAATTTATTTCACTTAAGGGAGTGGTCTCAAGGTGCATCCATTTACCTAGAAATGTCTCAAGGGTATCCTTTTTTATGGCTGAGTAGTACTCCATTGTAAAAACACACACATCTTTTTTATCCATTCCTCAGTTGATAGGCGTTTGGGTTGTTTCCAAGATTTAGCTATTACAAACCGTGCTGCTATAAATATAGTGCACATATATTGCTGTGGTATGTTTTTAATTCTTCCAGGAAAATATCCAAAAGGGTGATGGTGGGTCAAATGGAACCTCTAATCTTAGTTTTTTAAGGAATCTCCACACTGATTTCCACAGTGGTTGCACCAGTCTACACTCCCACCAACAGTGGAGAAGGGTTCCTTTTTCCCCACAGCCCCACCAACATTTGTTATTGGTTGATTTCTTGATAATAGCCATTCTTTCTGGAGTGAGATGGAATCTCAGTGTTGTTTTAATTTGCATCTCTTGAATGACACTGAGAGAGAAATAAGGAAACAACACCTTTCACAATAGAATTGAAAAAATGAAATACTTAGGAATCAATCTAAGGAAGTAAAAGATCTATACATTGAAAAGTACAGTAGAAAAAGGAGATTGAAGAGGATATTAGAAAATGGAAAGATATCCCTTGCTCATGGGTAGGAAGAACCAACATAGTGAAAATAGCCATACTCCCAAAATTGTTATACAGATTCAATACTATCCCAATCCAAATACCATTAGCATACCTCACAGAATTAGAGAAAACAACCCTAAAATTCATTTGGAATCAGAAGGGACCTAGAATAGCAAAAACAATTCTAGATGACAAAGGCAAGTCTGGGGATATCACAACCCTTGACTTGAAATTATATTACAAAGCCACTGTGATAAAATCAGCATGGCATTGGCAAAACAAACAGACCTGAGGATAAATGGAACAGATTAGAAGATGCAGAAACAACTCCAAACACACTCAGCCACCTTATCTTTGACATAAGAGCCAAACAGCTTCACTGCAAGAAAGATAGCCTCTTTTAAATGGTGCTGGAAAAATTGGCTTTGCACATGCCGAAGATTAAAATTAGACCCGTGTCTCTCACCATGCACTAAACTAAAATCGAAATCAATCAAAGATCTAAATATTAAAACAGAAACACTAAATCTGCTGGAAGATAGAATAATTAGAACTCTTGAAGACATAGGTGTAGGCAAAGATTTCATGAGCAAAACCCGATCACACAGGAAATACTACAAAGAATCAACAACTGGGATCTGTCCTGTTAAAAAGCTTTTGCACAACAAAAGAAATCACCAGCAGAGTGAAAAGACAACCCACAGTGTGGAAAAATATTTTAGCCAGTTGTCCCTCAGACAAAGCACTTCTATCTAAAACATATAAGGAACTCAAAAAAAAAAGAAAATCAGACCCCCCCCCAATTTAAAGACCAAATCCAAAAATGGACATCTGAGATGAATACACACTTCTCGGATGAAGAAATACAAATGGCAAATAAATATGTGAAAAAATGTTCAACCTCACTGGTCATTAGAGAGATATTGGTTTTTGAAATTTAAGCCCAGAGGCCATCAGACGGGCATCTTCCCTGGAGCTGAGCTCACATTCGGGCTTTGGCGGGGAGCCCTGTGTGGACGGCTCGCAATAGGAGAGATTCCTTAGCCCAAGAAGTGGCATCAAATGAGTTGTGGAATTTTTAGGGAGTTGTGGAATTCTTCTAAGATACAAGAACAGACGTTTCATCAAATGTCAGGGGCAGGCAGACACTTGACTCGTACAGAGCATCGCGGTGACTTTCCCACTGGGTCTGTTGTCAGCTGCTGACCTGATTCATCTTCCTCGTCTTCCTGTCCTGTACGTCAGATAATCTCATAAAACCCAGTTCTGTTCAGTGTTTGAATCACTTTCGAGCCAGCGTGTGGTAAGTGCTTCATTGCTTGCCTGGTGCTCTGGACTTTTTTAGTTTGTTTTTGCTTTTTGATGAAACAATCCCCAGATCGAGGCTTTGTGGGGGAGGAGGGGTGGGGCTAACACATGTAAAATGTCAGGTTTGCATTTTTATCTTTTGTACCTTTGTGTTTCTTTAAGAAAAGAAGAAACTAGGCACTGGAGGATACAAAGAGATTTAACTCCACCAATATTTTATACGCAGCTACTACCAGGGTGGTAATCCACTGATGGTAGTGAAAATCAGTAGCCTGGCCTGGAATCAGTGCTATTGATGAGCACTTCTTGTTATTTTGTCTTCAGCTTATTTGAAGCCTAACATATTCAACACCAGAGTATCGAGTTGTTGAAGAAAGACAGATGTGAATTACAGAGTAATTAGGTTCATATGTCACTTTGACATGAACACTTTTGGCAACTAAATAAACCTCTGTATTCCTGCACATTTAGCCAGAAAACCTGAAAAGCTATTGGTTCCATTTCTCTTAGTTCCTGAAGAGCCACTTTTCTCTGGTGTTTCAAATGTCAACAGAAGTCACCAGATAAGACAGCCCCATCTATGTCAAAGACAAGGAGGGCAGTTTCTACAAATAAGTCCATTCTGTAGGTGTCTAGTATAAAGGATACAAATGTTAGTGTATCTTTAAACAAGTAATTATACAAGTGATTAAACAAATAATTATAATTCAGTTAACCACATGCAAGAAAACAAGAGCACCTCACACAAGATAATTTGTGGTGCAGAGCAGGATGGTAAAGAGGCCTAATTTTGGGGGTAGACCCTAGAAACTGGAATTTATGGGGATAGAATTAGCTTTGTGAGGATTTAGTAAGGGTCTTACCTTTAGTGCGGGGAGAACAGGATATCACAACAGGATAAGAAAAAGGCAGCAGTGAACACAGATAGAGAACCTAGGTAGGAGCCCCGGTTCTGCAGCTGGCTGGTTTTTTGACTTTGGGGGTTGTCACGGAGCTTCATTGAGTTGTTCTTCTGTAACATAGAGGTGACATTAATTCCTCTGTCACAGGAATTGTTGCTATCATCAGATGCTATGAAATAATGTTAATCAGCACTCATCACCTTGGCTCTGTCATATATGATTCTGGTAAAATTATCATAATAGTTTCATTCAGGTTTGTACAGATGATGCAGCTTAGAATTTGGCCTGTGAAAATCAAGGTATTCTCTTGTCTTTGTGACAGTAGTTTTATGAGGTACAAAGAAATCATGGAATATTCTGTGTTCAAGTTAAGAAATTGCTCCCCTCCATCTCCTCCTTAGTCCCTGGCAAACACTAATCTAATCTTTTTTTTTTTTTTTTTTTTATATGCGGGTACCAGGAGTCAAACTCAGGACCTCGCGCTTGCCAGGCAGGCACTTATGCCGCTGAGTTATATCACCGGCCCCAATCTTCATTTTTATAATTTTGTTATTTCAAGAATGTTGCATAAGTGGAATTATACAATATGTAACCTTTCATGACTGGCCTCACTGAGTGTATTTCTCCAGAGATTCATTAAGATTGTCGCATGTATCAGTAGTCCATCCCTTTTTAATTGGTGAGTAGTATTCCATGGGATGTATATATCACACTTTGTCCAAGGATATCTGGGCTGTTTTCATTTGGGGGCCATTATGAATAAAGCTGCTATAAACATTTGTGTATCAGTTTTTTTGTGTGTTAACATAAGTCTTTCTTGGAATAAATGCCCAGGAATGTAATTGCTAGGTCATGTAGTAGTTCATGTCGACTTGTTTTAGGAACTGCCAAACTTTTCTAGAGTGGCTGTACCATATTACATTCCCACCCATGGTGTAGGAGTGATCTAGCTTTTCCTCATTCTTTCTAACAGTTAGTGTTGTCACCATTTTTTATGTTACCGTTCTGACAGATATGTGGTAGTATGTCACTGTGGCTTCCATTTGCATCACCCTGAAGGCTAGTGAGGTTGGAAGTCTTTCCGTGCGTGTGTGTTTGTTGCCATTTGTCGTCTCTGGCAATGTCTCATCTTTTGCCCATGTTCTAATGGGATCATCTGATATTCGCTGTTGAGTTTTGAAAGTTCTTTTAATATATTCTCTACAAGTCCATCGTTGGATATATGGTTCGCAAATATTTTCTCCCGCTTTATAGCTTGTCTTTTCACCTTTCTAACAGGGATTTTTCCAGAGGAAAAGTTTTTAATTTTGATGAAATTCGGTTTGCTAATTTTTCCTTTTCTACTTTTGATGTCATGTCTAAGAAGCAAAAGATCCTGAAGGTTTTCTTTTAGTTTTTAAGTTTTATAGTTTTATGTTTTATATTTAAGTCTTATCCAATTTGAGTAGTTTTGTATAAGGTACAGGAGTTACCGATGGATATCTAATAACTCTGGCACCATTTATTGAAAATGGTATCTTTCCTCCACCGAATGATTTTTATGCCTTTGTCAAAAATCAGTTGGGGGCCGGTGGTACAGCTCAGCGGCATAAGCGCCTGGCTGGCAAGCACGAAGTCCTGAGTTTGACTCCTGGTACCCACATTTAAAAAAAAAAAATCACTCAGGCATATTTGTGTGGATGTTTTCTGATCTCTGTGTCCTTTATTTCCTTTGCTTGCCTTGTCCTAACCAGACCTTTAGGCACCATAGTGAATGAGAGTGGTAAAGGTGAACATTCTTCCCTCTTCACTGATTTATAAGAAGAAAGCACTTAATTTGTTTTCACCATAAATAATGTTAACCAAAGTTTTTAAAGTAGTAGATATTCTTTATTAATAGAGAAGTTCTCACTATTTCTCTTTTTCTGAAAGTGTTTATTGTGAGTGCTCTGTTTTAACACATACTTTTTCTGCATTGATTGTTAGGATCTCCTTCCCTCCTTTCTTCCCTTTCTTTTCTTCCTTCCTTCTCTCCCTCTTTCTTTCTTTCTTTCTTCCTTCCTTCCTTTCTTTCTTTCTTTCTTTCTTTCTGTCTTTCTTTCTCTTTCTCCTATTACTGTAGTGGATTACATTGATTGATTTTCACATATTGAAGCAGCCTTGTAACCCTGGATTAGCCTTAGCTCTTCATCATATATAATTCTTTGAATACTATATACTGTATTGAATTATATTTGGTAATTTTTTTGTCTGGTAATATTTTGTTAAGGATTTATCTATACTTGATTATTTTAATCTGTAGGTTTGGGGTTTTTGTTTTTTTTGTTTTGTTGTTTGATACTGTCTTTGGCTTTGGTTACACAGTAATGCTAACTTCTTCATAAGCTCAGAAATTGTTCCTTCTCTTTACTGAAAGAGATTGTATAAAACTAGTGCTAATTCTGCTTTAAATATTTGATAAAATTCTCAGGGAAAACTAACTCAAATCCACTGTGGTTGTAGAATACATTCCGTATGATTCTGACAATTTAAATTTGGTAAGATTTGTCTGGATAAGGTCTGTATTGTTGTGTGTTCTCTGTGCACTTGTAAAGAAGGTGTGTTCTGCAGTTGTTAGGTGGAGTATTCTATAAATGACATTTAGATCCTGTTGACAGAGTTGAGTTCCTCTCTGTCCTTGCTGGATTTGTATGAAAACAGTTTTCAACCAGTTCTTGAAAGAAGGGAATCCTCTAACTTTAATTTTTTATTTGTTTATTTTTCCTCTTGTATCAGATTTTATCTCATGTATTTCACAGCTTTGGTGTTTGGTGCATACATATTTTGCTGTCTCGTGTTGCTATGTCTTCTTAGTGGACTGACCCTGTTATCATTATGCTGTGTCCCTCTTATCTGTTTATTTGCTTTGCTTTGAAGTCCTCTTTAATCTGATATTACTACAGACACTTCTGTTTTCCTTTAATACTTGCCTGATATATCTTCTTCCATCCTTTTACTTTCAAGTTCCCTATATCATTAAATTTTAAATGAATTCCTGGCAGATAGTATATAATTGAGTTGTGTTTTCTAATCTATTCTGCCATTCACCATCTTTAAATTGGTTTTAGACTATTTGCATTTAATGGAATTATTGGTATGTTAGGGTTAAAGTCTGTCATTTTACTTTTTGTCATTGTTCTGTTTTTTATATCTTCATTTTTCATTTTCTTACCTTCCAGTGGGAATATCTTTTTAGAATTTCCTTTTGATTTTTCCTTAATAGTTTTTAGTGTATCCCTTTGTGTAACTTTTTAAGTAGCTGCTTTAAGCGCCACAGTATAGATCCATGAACTTATCATCACCTACCGCTGTTGGTATTTTACCAGTTCAGTTCACATGAAGCACAGAATCCTTACTTCCTATTTACCTTTTTCTGTTTATATATGTCTTAAGTATTTCATCTACTTACATTTACAACCAGATGAAAGAGTTTAGAATTTTTGCTTCACCATCAAGCATAATTTAAGAAACTAAAGAGGAAGAGTTGCATTTACCTATATTTTTGCTTGTATTCTTCCTTCCTTCTTGTTTTCCTGAGGTTTCGTCTTTTCTTCTCTCATGTTTGCTGGTCTTCCTTTAGCTAATCCTTCAGAGTATATCTGTTGGCCCTAATGGTCTCTTAGTTTTCTGACCTCTAAGAATGTCTTCCCTTTTCCTTTCATTGCTAAATTGTATGTTTGCTGGGTAGAGGGTTCTGGGTTAACTGCTCTCTTCTTTCAGCACTTGAAAAATATTTTTCCAGTTCCTTCTGGATTCTGTATTTTCTGATGAGAAAGCCACTGTCATTTGAATTGCTTTCCCCCATAAGTAATATGTTGTTTCTTCTTTACTGCTTTCAAAATATTTTCTTTCCCCTTTGTTTTTAGAAGTTTCATTATGTTGTGTCTTTGCTTTTGTCTTGTTTGGGATTCACTCATCTTCTGAATCTGCAGGTTTATATCTCTTGCCACATTAGAGAAATTTTCTGGTTTCTCCTCCTTTCTCTTCTTTTTCCAGGACCCTGTGATATTAATATTCCATTTTTGTTATAATCTCACAGTCCCTGAGGGTCTGCTCATTTTCTTTTTAATCTGTTTCCTCTGTTCAGATTGGTAATTTCTACTATTCTATTTTCCAGTTCATTGGTTCTTTTCTTATTTCCTCCATTCTGTTATGAAGCCCTTCCAGTGAACTTTTTACTTTGATCATTGTATTTTGTAGTTCTAAATTTCCATTTGGTTCTTTTTGAGGTCATCTATTTCCTCTCCGAGACTTTCTTTCTGAAGCTTTCTGCTTTGTTCATTTGTTTGAAACATTTTCATACTTGCTCATCAACATGATTTACCATGGCTGCTTTGCAAGCTTTGCAGGTAATCTTAACATCTCCATCTTCTTGGTATTGGCATCTATTGATAGTCATTTTTCATTAAGTTCGAGATCTTCCTGTTTCTTGGAATGACGAGTTATTTTAATTGAAACCAGAATATTTTCATATTATGTTAGAAGTTCTGGCTTGTATCAAAACCCTCTGTTTGAAACTTCCTATGGTGTGAATTCGTCAGGGGGGTTGTGTAGGTGGAGGTAGAATTCCGGGTTCCCTCCAGTCTTCCACTGCAGGGTATCAGTTACTATTTGTTATTAAGCCTCATTGATGGATAGGGGTGGAAGGTCCAGCTCTCCATGCGGTTGCACTTGACAGTACAGTGGGAGTGGCCTTGTGCTACTGGTAGGAGTAGTGAAGAAGCTGTGTCTCCCTCCTGGGCACTCTGTGACACCACCCCAGGTGGCCCCACCTCACTACGATGTGCCCAGGGTGGACATCTAGGGTCCCTGCCTGCGCTCTACTGGCATGGGTGGAAAGGAGGCCATAGTTTATGCTGTGGTGTTTGGCTGTAGTAGAATGTTTATTATTTAAAACGTTCTGTCTTGCTAGGCTGTGGCTTCTAGAGCTCTACCTGATCTTCCTTCTCTCCACCTCTCACAGTCTTCTTCTGTTTGTTGTCTCTCTGTACTGAGCTGGAGAAAGGGAAAAAGTATGTCCACTTCATCTCCCACAAGTATTAAGTCCTGGGGCTCTCCTGTTTAGTCAACTGGGTTTTTCAAGCCCAGTATTTTATGAGCACGCTGCACCACGTAATAAACCAGAAGGGTACCAAAGCTCCTGCAGGTAGCATTTGTTTCCAGGACTTGCTTAAGGAGACAAGGGCCTGCTGTGTGCTTGGCACTTGATGCATACTTTCACTTCATCCTCAGAAGGAAATCAGGGAAGGTGTTATGAACCCTGATTCACAGAGGGGAGAACTGAGGTTCAGAGAAATGAAGCACCTTGTTCCGGATCACACAGCCAGGAGCGGAAGCCAGCTTTGCCCACATTCTTCTCCCTGTTCTGCTTAGCTCAGTGAGGACAGAGGTGACCTGTCCTGCTGCGTATGCCTGGGTGCAGGACATCCGTGCAGCTCCAGGCAGTGTTCAGGCAGGTGACACACACCCCGTGTACGGTGATGTGTGTAAGTGTGGGTGCTACCGCAGCGCTTCTGAGGCAGCCTGTACTCACAGTAGGCAACTCACAATTATCACGGGATCAAATTAGCGAGCACCTCGCAGTATCTTTTATATTGATTAAGTTTATTGGTACAATTTAGATACACATAATGATCACATTCATCATAGGGAATTTATTCCTGTACCTGATGTATCTCGATTCTTTTTTTTCCCATTCACCTACCCTCCCTTCAACCTCCTTCCCCTCCTTGTTTACAAATGCTTTGTTTCCATTTTTTCCTTATTTTCTCATTTTTTTCTTTTCCCTTCCTTCCTTTCCCCCTCCCTAGCTCCTCTTCCAATTTGAACATTTTCTTCCTAGTTCACAGTATCTGTTATACATTTTGGTCCTTATTTACACTTTCGCTTTCTCACACCAGAGAAACAGTGTGGTATTTACGCGTGTGTCCGATTTATTTCACTTGAGAGTCTGGTCTCAAGGTTCACAGTGTTGACGTAGTCCAGTACTGCTACACAAGCCGTGCCCTTGATGTAATGCATTAATTCCATGCGTTAATTCTAATAAATACCTACAAAATCGTAAGTAAAACACCTCCCTGGTACACTTGATAGGGATTTGCTTTTTTTTTTTTTTTTTTGTGGGTACCAGGGGGACGACCTCAGGACCTCGCGTGCCAACAGGCACCTGTGCCACTGAGCGATATCACCGGCCCCTTTTTCGTATGTGGGATCCGGGAGTGGAACTCGGGCCCTCGCGCTTGCAAGGCAGGCACTTATGCCGCTGAGCCATCTCACCGGTCCCGGGATTTGCTTTTGAGGGTAAGGAGAAATTTGTTTTAGAGTCTAAAACAGATCATGCAGAATATCCAGGTAATTTTCCTTTTAGTTATAAAAAAATCATTGATTTTGTTTAAAATAAATAAGCATATAAGTGGGATGCACCATCAATTCTGAGTGTGAAATATGTTGTGGCAAAATTATTTCCTATGGCGCTCTATATACATAAGTAAGTTTAGACCTACTTCCTGGAATTTGATTCAAATAAATTATCTTTTTGTAAGTTTATTTTTGAGATAAGGTCTCACTGTAGTGTCTAGGCTGGTGTTGAACTCAGTATGTAGCCAAGCTAGTATCAAACTCAAGGCAGTCTCCTGCCTCAGCCTCCTGAGTACTGGGACCACAAGTGTGTGCCACCATGCCCAAAAGTAATAATCTTAAATCTGTCTTCCCCTCCCTCGTACTTTCCCTCTGTTTTTTCTTCTTTTTCTCAATTTGGCAATACTTGAACTACCTGGAAGGTTTCAACTTTAAGACAACTATGAATAATTCAGCTTAATCTTACATTCATTCCTTTCCAGGTTCAAAATAGGACATGTTTTCTATGCCCTGTTTATAAACACAGGAGTTTTTGTTACAAGATAGTGATTGAAAAGAATGCTAAAGGACATGCAATATGTGATATATTATTTATTGAAAACAGAGATGGAATTACATGTATGATGGATGTTTCTGACGCTTGGGTTTTAGTAAGACCTGCTTTCCGGTGGGTTAGGGGGAAGAGAATGGCCCTGCAGGTACCTGCATGGAGCAGGGCACCATGCAGACCTTGTAATAATGTTATCGTGGGTAACTTTACATCTGCTTCCCTAATTAGGACCCGGAAACCACAGAGGTTAAATAACTTTCATGTTAAAGCTAGGATTGAATCTAAACCCCATGTTCTTCCCAGGACACTGTCACCACATCTTGTCAAAAACCAGAGATGGTAACCTAACTTCTTTCATTCTAAACTGGAGTTACTGAAAATTAACTTACCAGGTCAGTGCCAACTGGATTCCTTCTCTTCATGAGTCACAGCCATCATTCATCCAGGCATTTATTGTATTCCTCCCTTCTCGTCCAGAGTTTTGCAATTCTGACTGCAAATCAGAATCACCTGGGCAACTTTTTAAAAATATAAATATCAGGCACCACTCCCTACAGATTCAATAATTGGCCTGGGGTGGGGTCTAGGCAGCTATTTTTAAAGTCCCCAAGTGGTTTTGATTTACAGCCAGGATCGGCACACTGAGGCTCACTGTGTCCCCTGTTCTTTACATCACTCCCTAAGGTGGCTCACTTTCTGCGTCAACCCGACTGGGTCACGGGGTTCCTAGACATCCAGTCAAACACTGTTCTGGGGGCATCTCTGAAAGTCTTTTGGGTGAGGTTAACATTTTGCTTGGTAGACTGAGTAAAGCAGACCGCCCTCCCTAGTGGATGGGCGTTGGTTCTTTTCCTGCCTTTAGATTCAAACACTAGCTCTTCTTAGGTCTTGGGCTTTTTGGCTTTTGGACTGGAACTGAAACGATCGACTCTCCTCATTCCGAGCTTGCCAGCAGCAGATCGTAGCACCTGCCCATCACCAAAATCACACAAGCCAATTCCTTACGAGAAATCTCTTTCTCTACATACGCACATCCTATAGTTCCGTTTCTTTGGAGAACCCCAAGTGACTACACACTTCCTTCTTAACCAAGATGTCAGACACTTCTGCCATCTCTAAGGGTTTCCATAGTTCATATCCCTAGAGACATCTCAAAGGAAATTCTTTCTGATGGGGTTCAGATGCACATCTCTACCCTGACATAGCCTAGATGTAGCCAAGCCTCAAGAAGCTTAAATTCTTGCCCTGTCTTTCCCTCCGCCAGCCCGAGCCTGACTCAAGTTACCTGCCTACCTGTGAAACCAAGCTGCATGTGACCTTGCTACCAAGTCACAGCCTTGCTGCGGGGGTCCAGTCCCTGGAAGAGCAGCCCAGGGAGGGCAAGCACCCACTGCTCACTCACCTTGTCCAGTTGTCCCTTGTAGAGTCAGGCACCATCTCCTTTGGGTGCTGGCCAGGTGGCCAGAGTAGAAGCTGGAGTCTGGAGCCCAGCGCTGAGAAAGGAGGTGATTACTCAAAAGGACAGGAGAAAGATGAACCAAAGCGGGGTGCCAATTGGTCCTAGAGAGCACGGAGGGCCAGGTGCATGCCTGATGCCAGTCTGGGGTGTAAGCAGGCAGCACAGAAAGGGGCAAAGTCAAGGGTCAGAAGCCCCACTGATGTCCAGAAGAGAATAGGAAGGGCAAGGTGAAGAGGTGAGAAGGAGAGTCGGGGTCTGTATACTGCGCACCTGTGGCTTGTTGATACTGAAGCCGGCTATGGCCACGACTGGGTCATCCTAGTCGGAAGCCCCGTGTCGGAGTGCTCACTTTCTATTTAGTTTATATAATCCCGTCTTTAGACTCACTTAATAGTTACATGTGGCTCTATTTCGTCTTCTGAATAAATTTTTGTTCAATAACACAAATTCATGACTTAGTGAAAAAAGATCTTTGGTTTACAACCCCCTAACCTAGTTCCCCATAAATTGCTACCACATAGATAATAGCACTTCAAAATTTTGTGTTGTTAAAGTAATTTTTAATTCATTCTAGTGTCTTCTGAAAAGGCAGAGGAATGATATTCATGTTTTACCATTTTTTATCTACATTTTTCCAAACTCTGAAAAATAATTGCTCATCAACAAACAAAGCCACAGGAATTATTTCAGTTTGAGAAAATAAACAGATTTCAGAGAATCACCAAAGTTCATCCAGCAGTGCTTTCATCACCGCATTAGACTAGCGCGTTAGTGGCACGAAGATAAAAGCATCAGGGTTTCTGTTTCAGTGTCATTTTCTGATAGTTTTAGCCATCTCCATTTTGCCTTAAAATAAAATAAATAAATGAGGAATACATTTGAGAAAAAAGGAAGATGTACTGTGTTGGATGTTGGAGTTCTTCCAATTCAAGAGCAGCCAAAGAGAACCCCTTCCAGCTCCTCTAGGACCACAGATGCGTGAGGACGGACAGGAAGCCAGCCCTGCCCTGTGTCCACGCGGCTTTGGCAGAATCAGAGGCTACCTAACCACGAGGTGAAGTGGGCTGTGGAGAGAGTGTGGATGTTTTAGTTCGCAAAGGATCATTTTTCTCTTACTTTGCTCAATTTGGATCACTTCCTCAAGTCTCTGCTTTGCTTAATGAGTGGACATGTAACTTTCATACTAATCAACTCCATTTATCTCTTGACTAGAAATTCTCCAAAGCAGTTCATTGAGTGTACTTTCAAAGCTGTCTTTTGAGGGAGCTGGGGATATAGCTCAACGGTGCAGTGCCTGCCTGGAAGCGCAAGGTCCTGAGTTCGATTCCCAGTACCACCCCCCACAAAAGATGTCTTTTGAGAAAGCTGGACAGTCATGGGCTACTGAAAGCAAAGCAGATGCCCCTGATGGAACACACTTGGCCTAATGTACTCTTGTGAATAAAGGTGTGTGATGTCAATGTGACCAGACCTGGGGTCGTCTGGATTCGCTTCAGTCACAGTGGGGAGATGGGTGCTACTGACCTGGATTTTGCCACACTGGGTATCAGAATCTTGTCTGTTTTAATTACCTAGTGTCACCAGTTCCTATATCTATTTATGACAACACCCAGGAGGGTTTTCTTTTTTAAATCCCAGGGACTTCATGAAGATAGCGGGGATTTCTTGGGAGTGACTAAAAGACCCTGCGATGAGAAGGGTCAACACACATGATAAATCATGAAGAAGATAAGGGGGTTCAGCTGTTGGTGGCCAGTTCCATCTCACCGAGGACCCTGCCTTGGCCAGAGGCACTCTAGTCCACTGCATCTTTTCTTTTTTTTTTTTTTTTTTTGTGGGTACCGGGGGGTCGACCTCAGGACCTCGCGTGCCAGCAGGCGCCCGTGCCACTGAGCGATATCACCGGCCCCTTTTTTGTATGTGGGTTCCGGGAGTCGAACTCGGGCCCTCGCGCTTGCAAGGCAGGCGCTTAAACCGCTGAGCCATCTCACCGGCCCCTTAATTTGCATTCTGAGAACCATTTTAAAGCAAGCTTTTCAGTGTATTTCCTTGAGGTAATTTCTTAGTGTCTGTAAGCACTGGCAGCCCAACTTCATAAACAAGAACGCTGAGATGGCAAGAGAGGCATGGGGAGCCCAAGGCCAGGGCTGGTGGAACCCTGCCCATGACACTATAAGACTTTTAGTCACTGAGTGGTGGGGACAAGTTCTTTGTGACCACTAGGAAGACCTTTTCTGGTGATAATAACTATACTTTCATGAGCAACTAAGGAGTCAAGGAGTCCTTGGCCTTTTGAGAGAACCTCGTTGGTTTCCTTTGGAATAAGCTGAATCCCTAAAAGGAAGCCAGATGTCACTGCATCGCTTTGAGTGGCAGAGTTGCTAGAACTTTTACAGTGGAATCATGTAAAAGAACAGCCAGTATGCATGGTTATAGGTCTGGATGATTATAGTGTAAATTGATTTCACTCATGAATAACTAATTTGAGATTCCATAGTCCTTAAAAGGTAGCAGCAAGCCTCTGAATCTAGATTGTATGAGAAGGAGCCTGTGCAGTTCTGAGGTGAGAATCGTGGGTTTGACCAGATGTCTGAGTAGAAAGCGAAGTCTCCCTTCCCTCTGGCTCTCAATCTTGATGCTCTAATGACTTTGTACCTTGAGATGCACCAATGAGATTGGTGTCCCCAAGGAGATACTAAGTCACAGGGGGGAAAGAATCCATTAATTAACATGGACTTGTTTTCATTGGGGATAAAGAAGGCATCATAACAAAATAAGGAAAGAAAGTTTATTATTCAGGAAGCTGGACCATATGTTCCCAGACACTACTTTTCTCCAAAACTCAGGCAAAGAGGGTCTAGGCCACTTCTTAAAAAAAACACTCAAAAAATTGTTATTTCTTAGGACAGAACAACAAACCCTCCAAAATAGTAAATGTTACCAGAACAATAATAAATAATGGCACACATGCCCATCTTAAAAAACACAGTCAGTCACGTCTTAACATTGCGTAACCCACAACCATGTGCTCGGGCCTTTCTGTGATGATTGAAGACACATTCTGGCAGTCGTAAACATCCATCACAGACTCAAGTATGCATCTGAGGGCTCCAGAATCACAGGCTGCTGCTGTCGCTGCCCTCGGCGACACACCAAATGTTTCTGAGATCGCTGCGAGATCTTTGGGCTTGCACAATACAGCTGAAATACTACTCGGTGTAAGAAAATACCTGGGGTGAAATAACCCTTCAGGAAGCCAAATAAAGAAGAAAGGAAATGTGCCATTTAAAGCTGAAATTGCTTTACTGAAGCATAGTCAAATCATACATGAAATACAACAGCCTTTCCATGCCAGAGGAGTAATGGCTCATTTCCCCTGCAGGCCCTGGGCCCTCTTTTCCCTTAAGTTTTATTACATGTTTAAGTGTACATTATTGATCATTCCCAGTGCATGAACTTGTGACAGCCTAAAAGGATCTGTTTCCCTATAAACTGTTGAACATGCAGTTGGCATGTGTTGGGCTGGGTCCTGCTTTGTGTTGCGCAGCACACCAGTGCTTCATTAGCCAGCACCCAGAGGTTCTCCAGATTGGAATTAATCTCAGCCCTTTCTGTGTCCTGGGCACCACCAGCTACTGGCATCGTGCAGTTTCCTTCCTCCCTCGCAACACCAGCGGGCCTGCACAGGGGTTGGATGGAGATGAAAGGACTCACCATTTATGCTACCAGAAAGCCGAAGTCCTTGCTAAACGGATGCTGTGGGACTTTTCTGTACACTCTCAATAATCACAGCTTCTTCTGCCTGCCCACCGCCCCAACACCGACCCCTCCCTTTAATAAGATTTGCCTGAGTGTTGAGCCAGGAGGGGCCGTTAAAGATTGCGCTAGTCCCGAACACTTTGCAGCAGATGGGAATACCTTCCCAAAGTGCTTCACCGCAATCCTCACCACACACCTGTCCCCAGCCCCTTCCTTGGCGATGGCCAGGGCTGGGGAAGGAGCAGAGACCTATTCCTTCAGCCGCTCAGCACCAACCCCAAATGTAACAGCTCTGCTCAACTAACAACTGATAACAGCCGAAGTATCATTCTTCCCCAAAGCAAATGCACTCTGCATTGTAACTCAGACTAAAACTCAAGCAAACAGCCTTCTAGGGAGACCCGGAGAATGTTTCCAGTGAGGGTAGAGGCCATGTGGGTTCCATTCCCCGGCATATCCCCAGCGCCTGACACTTAAGAGGAGGTCACTAAATATTTGCTAAATGGGTGAGTAAATTAGTGAATGACATGGAACAGCAGAGCTGGCTGCTGTCAGACAACTTGGACAGACAGGATTCCTGCTCCCTGGAGCTGCAGGGCAGGGCCCTGGCTGCCTGCCAAGGAGTGATGAGAATACCTTTCCGTTCGTCCACCGGGAGCACCTTACCCTTAGCCCGGGCCCAGCATGGTAGAAAATCTTTTTAGCCTCAGACACTGCTGTGCATTTTTCAGATAGTGTTTCAGATTTAGGTTTTCTTGTTGTTTTTTTGTTGGTTTTGTTTTTTAAACAGTGCCTTGAGCTGCTGACAGAGTTGCCTGGTGTACTTGGGTGGCCCTGAAATGTTTTGCATTATTTGGAGCTACGTTGCTGTATTGTACTGGTAACAAGATCAGAGGAATCTGAACGTGTTTAAGTTAGGATTTGGGTCTGGATTACAACATATAGGCTGGCTTTTAATTCCTTCTTTCCTCCTGTACTATTTAAGTCCGTGGGCACTTAGAATCCCACATAAACATCTCTAAGTAGCCAAAAAGAGTCAGCGTGTGGAATGCAAGATCAGAGCCGTTCGCTCACGTCTCCCCCGTGAAAAGCCTGGAGATTTCAGAAGTCTCGACCTGTGTCTTCGGTTAGCCTCAGTGTCTGCTTTCTTCGTGCTCTTTGTGGAGTATCGACTTCTCTGAATGTCATTATGGATACCATTGAGGCAGACGGGCCCCAGGCATAAGCTGGCCCTTCCGCCTCCCCCCAGGGAGGCTCTTCCCCATCCATGCAATCTTGTGATGGAGCCCGCTGCGCTCAGTTCCCTCCCCTTCCTACCAGGGACCCCTGCTCTTCCCTCTGAGAGGCTCCTGTGAGCAGAGGGCAGAGGTCAGGTGGTTTGCAAGCGGTGGCAGAAAGGCCCCAAAATATTCTTCACTGGCAACACTGGAGAAGTGCGCTGATCGTTTTTTATTTTTTGTTTTTTTAACCATAGAAGTGGGTGGAAAGGTGAATTTGCTACTAGTTCCTCGCACTGAGATGGAAGTTGCTTTTCTTAGACAAAGACACAAAATTCCTCTCAGACTAGAATTTGTGCCCCTCAGTATTGAAAAGTTACAGCAGCTCTAGGTTATTCAGACCTAGAATGGGATGTCAAAACCAATTTCATTGAAAGTGTTAAGACTGTGGGTATTATTACAGCTAAACAAGACACAGTGTAGGCTAATGGGGAAAACATAACAGTCTCCAATTTTTTTTTCTTTTTTTTTTGTGGGTACCGGGGGTCGACATCCGGACCTCGCATGCCAGCAGGTGCCCGTGCCGCTGAGCAATATCACCGGCCCTTTTTTCGTATGTGGGTTCCGGGAGTCGAACTCAGGACCTCGCGCTTGCCAGGCAGGCGCTTACACCGCTGAGCCATCTCACTGGCCCTCCAATTTTTTATAATGGTGTAAACATTTAGGAAGGCAGGTTCTGCTTTTTTTTTTTTTAACTTAGAAAATTAGTTTATAAGGGCAGGTGATACAGCTCAGCAGCACAGCGCCTGCCTGACAAGCATGAGGTCCTGAGTTCAATTCCCGGTACCCACACACACACACACAAAATTAGTTTATAGACTTTTCCTATGGAAATATTTAAGATATTTGGACGTAATTAGTACCTGTAACTCCCTACTTTCTGAAAAGTACCCTAAACCAGAGAAGATATTAACTGTCAAATTGTTGTTTTCTGACAGCCCCCAAATGCTCTGTGTTTTTCCTGACTGAGTGGCAGTGTGTTAACGCCTATCTCATGGGCCAATCTTTAGTCTTTTTTCTCAAACGTGCTAAGTTCAAGGATAATGAGTGTACCATTCCTGATTACTTCTACCTGGCTAAATGGCTTGACACCTACACAACGTGGACCCATCACCTAAAAGATGTGGAGCCTGGATTAAAGACAACACTAGTAAAATAGGCCCTAAAAAACCAAACAGACAAGATGGCAAGGGTGGCACTCTTTCCCAGCTACCATTGCCGGACAGAAACAGCAGTGGTCTGGTTTGATTTGGCAAGCACTTGGCCAAAACGCAAATGAAACACCAACATCCAATCCTTCAGATCTTTAAAAAAAATTTTACACAGAAATAGGGATGAAAATTCACATCTATCATTATTACAAGACATTTCACTCAAAGTATATTTGTACCTGGAACTATTTAGTAATGATAATGGCCTGTGTAGATAACTTATTAAGTTAACAAAGAATACGTCAGATAAGGAATATAGGGATATGTACTTGGGCCTCTGTATCCACTGGATTCAACCAACTCCAGATTGAAAACATTCAGGAGAAAAAGTTGTGTCTATGCTAAACACATACAAATGTTTTCTTTCTGGCTATTACTCCCTAGACATTACAGGATAGCAGCATTTACTTTGCACAGCATTTACCTTGTACTAGGCATTGTAAGTAATATAGAGGTGACTTAAAATATATGAGAATGTGTTCTATGCAAATACTGTGCTGTATGACATAAGGGACTTGGGCAGGCTCAGATTTTGATATCCACAGGGAGCTGTGGGCAGAGTCCTAGAACCAATTCCCTGTGGATACCAAGGGATGCTGTATTTTGTGTCTCGACCTATGAAGTAATAATGGCCAGCATAGAAAATTTATAAGTTAACAAAGAATAAGTCAAAGAAGTCACGTGAGTCGCACATGTTCAAAATGCTTAGAACTCACTGCTCTAGGGGGTAGCATTGAGTAGAGTGGATGTCCAAAGATTGGTGGTGTGTTCAAAGGTAGAGGTGGTGGCCTCAGAGGACAGATCTGCATGTGGGCAAGATCTGAAGGGATGAGGGGGCCACAGATGAGAGGCAGGGAACCTGGAAGACCCACTGAACAAACCAGGAGATGGAAAATCTCTGTCTTTTCAGAGATCCACAGAATTAAGCAAGGACCCAAGGAAAGTGAGCACAGACTAACCAAAGCAACAAGTTGTATCTAGCAGCTGGTCTGAGAGCCAGCCAAGCAGCAGACTGCTTCTTCTGCAGGGGACACATTCCAAGGTCCCCAGCAGTGTCAGACACTGTAGCCCATACTGACCCCACATACGTTGTTTCTTCCTTTACCTGTGTTCCTACGATAAAGTTTCACCTTTTCACTTTACTGCTTCTCTTTGATGTATCTGAAATGCCACCATCTCTATTATACTTTGAAGCTATTAGTATGTAAAAGGTCACTTGAACACATATGGATAATATAACGGCATGGATACCCTATACAAAGGGATAATTCATGTCCCAAGCAAGAGTGAGGGGATGGTGCAAGATTTTATCACACTACTCAGAACAGTGCATAGTTTAAAACGTGTTTATTTCTAGAATTTTCCATGGAATATTTTCAGACCACAGGAAGGAAACTGCAGAAAAGGAAACCGTGGATAAGGAGCCTCCTCCTTTGGCTGGATGGCAGAGAGGGATGTTAGTGCAGTGCAGATCGCGCAGGCCAGGCTTCCCAGCCCACCCTCTGTGTGTTCAACATCCAGAGGATACAAAGGCTTAGAGTGAATTTTAATCCAAACCTTTGGCCTCTTGCATTTAGCCATCCTAGCAGGGCTTTCTCCAGGTAAGCCAAACCTTGGAGTTCCATCACTTTTGAAGATTTCTGAACAGAAAAGGCCTGTGGGCTCTCGCCAGGGCAGCTTCACTCGTTTATGTAGGTTTTACTCTTCAGAAAGGCTCTTGCAGCACCCATCTGTCTGAAGGGGACACCTTTCCCTGACTCACACAGAAACACCTGTGTTGACTGGCCATGCCAGAAAGTTGTCATAAATTATAGCAGAACAGGCCAAAACCAGAAAAAAAGAAGTGATGAACCAAATGCTAGTAAGTCTGATGAAGTTTCACTTTCCAGTCTGGAATATGACTTGTGGAGGGCCTGATAAGAGTAGGTTCACGCGGTAGGAAAGCCATGTCATGAGTTACAGGTTGTGTAGGCCTAGGTTCAGTGTTGTTAGGCCATCGGAGGTCGCCGTGAGTGGTGGAGAGAAGACCGCTGTGAGAAACGTCTTGTAATGGCCAGAAACCATCCCTGGGACTGCAGGGATTTGGAGAAAGAAAGAGAGAACACATCAGGTTTGTGGTGTGACCAGGACTTTTTAAGTTGTTGCACAGATGCCAGTCATTTCCAGAAGCTCTGGAGCCAGGTGTTTCTTGTTTGTTACCTGCTGCCCTCTCCCCTGGACACACCTGCTTTGGGATCTCACCTTCCCAAGCTAGCTAAGAACCAGAGGGTCAGTGGTGACTCAGGCTAAGAAGGGACAGCAGCGCTCACTGGAAGCTGGTAGCAAAGCAGTGAAACCGAGCAGCACCAAGAACCGGACCAGCTCCTTGGCAGCTCACTGTAGTCACGTTGTGCGCTTGGCTCGCACGGGGCCTGTAAATCGCAAATGATGGCTGGTGCCGCTGCAGGAAAACATGTGCTTTGAGTTTTCCAAATGACTCAGACGCACGCTGAGAGATAAATGATGATAGCAAGCAGATGTGACATGTGCTTTTCAAGAGCGACAGACGGGGAATCTGGGACTGGCATCTTCCACACTCTCTGAGATGTTGGCCTGACACTCAATGGGGTCTGCTCCCTTAACAAGAAACACTGGGTCCTGGGTGACTTCCTCCCCCTTCTTTCTTTCCATAAGAGGAATCTACATTTTAAGCCTTAAATGTAAACGTGTTCTGGCTCCAATTTGTCGGCTGACTCTAATCGCCTTGGAACTTATATAAACTCTAGGTGAGTAATTTCCCCAAGTACAGTACCCTCTTGGAATGCATGTGCTGTGAACTCAGATTAAACTTTTAACCTTGCGTTTTTCTGGGAAGGATTATTATCTGTGTTTTCACGGTTTAAAAAGGCAGTCAGAAACTCAAGAGTGTGCGTGCTTTCTGGCTGAGCTGGTGTGCTCTCTCCTGAGCCTTCCCTGGCCCGGTAGGTACCTGGGGATCATGGTCACATGTAGCCCCCTAAAAGTGGGACGCTGAAGTGCTACAATCAAAACTACAGAGGCAGGGCCGGTGAGATAGCTCAGCAGCACAAGTGCCTGCTGGCAAGCACGAGGTTCTGAGTTTGACTTCCGGTACCCACATTTAAAAAAAAAAAAAAAAAAACTACAGAGGCAGTGACCCTCTTGCTTTCCTCATGACACAATTGAATTGTGAACTGTTGGGAGAGCCCTGCGCAAAAATCCTGACTGTCTGTTTGCTGATGCACACCATGTGCCAGTTCTCAAGTGACACACACGGCACATGGATCAGCAAAGCATGAGGCCTGCATACTAGATTGCTGCCGTATTCTTCCATGCCTGGCTTTCGTTCCCTCCTCTCCTTCCTCCTGGCTCCAGTCAGCAGGCATCAGGCTGACCCAGAGTGTCTAAGGAAGGACTGCTGTGGCTCTGGTATCCCAAACTCACCCAGACACTGCCATCTGCACCCTGTGCCTCCAGCAGCCACTGTCCCCAAGCCTATGTAAATACTGGTGTGCATCTTGTCCCTGACCTTGGTCGCAAACATCCTGAGCATCCCTCAGGTTGGCACTGGTACAGATGATGCGTTTACGTTTGCTGAGCACTTATTATAGCCCCAGAACTGAGGGTACAGGATAAATGTAAATGGCATTGCCTGAAAGGAATCTGTGATCTTGCAAAGGACACAGATGCGTGTTTAGTCTGTGAACTAGAATAAATGCCATGCCGGTGGCATGGACAAGTGGCTATACAGAAGCAGAGCCTGTTGGGGTAGATCCTTCCAGAATCTCTCTTAACTAAAAGACAAGCAGAAGAGGCTGCATGGGCAGGTGCAGAATAACACAAGAGTTTGTGATGTCTTCCATGACATCACCGAGGAAGTGCAAGGGCAAGTATGACTGGGTCACAGGGTCATGGTAGAGAGGAGAGACAAGACCAAGCTGGAAAGGCAGGCTGGGAAGTGGATGAGCTTCAGTCAGGGTGCATGAGGTAAATACACATGTGTTCTCAAAGGATTGAGGGAAATTTATTTTATTATTTTTTGAGACAGGTTCTCACTATGTAGTTCAGGCTAGACTTGAACTTGTGGTGATACTCCTGCCTCAGCCTCCTGACTGCTGTGATTACTGGTATGGGCCATCACACCTGGCTCAAGATTCAGAGAAATTTGTAGAAACACATAGTATATGAAGAAAAAGTATTTTACTTGTAAAAAATATGTGAAAATAAATTTGAAGTGTAGGAAACAAATGAAAAAAATATAAAACTGAACAGTTGTTCATATACAATTCATACGCAGTTGTCAAAGGTGGAAGAAAATTTGACCCTGAGCTTCACAGACACCAAAGCCAAAATGGAAATATGAAATTCACTGTGTCTACATGAGAAAAGCCATTTGCTCAAGAGAAACAGGCTTCTGCTAGAACTAGAGTCTAGGGAAATTTCCCTATTGATTCTCATCAAAGGCTGCTTGTGGGATATAGGGAAATATCTTCAAGAGTATCCCCTCACTAGCAATTTTTATAGGACTGTTTCTTGTAATGTCCCTTGCTGCAAGTCAATGGCACACTGCCAAAGTGTAATTCAGTAACAACTCTACACAGAGCCAGAACAATTCAGCCTACCCTGGCCACTTTTTGATGGTTTGGCTTGATGTGTGGATACAATTTAGGGTATCTAAAATAAATGTTCCTTGTATCTGTTAGGCAAATATCCATGAAGATTATTTCTTACAGCAGGTATCTTAAAAAGTACTAGACAGCAGGCAGCGAATTTGAGCTTCTATTCATTGTCAAAGACCTCAAGAACAAAGGAATTTGAACCCTTGGCTATGTAACAAAAGAATAATTTCCAGAGCTGTTTAGTTTTGGAACAGAAGCGATTGGTCTTTATGGACTAAGGGCAATCCCATGGCCCAACTCAAACTGACTTGGCATTGGGACTGGTTACATAAACTCCCCAGCCCGGCAGCATGCATCTTGCTCTGAACTCTAGGCCGATAGTAGGTATATGGAAGCCCTCATGTTTCAGAAGCAAAGCTGTAGGCTAAGCATCTTTTGGGATTTGGCCCCTTTTTCTTACTAACTGAAGTAATTGTTTGAAGCATAAACCAAGTCCAGAAAGCATAAACCTATGTTCACAAGTATATTTGTTTTTGATTCAGAAGGCTGTGGTATTCACCAAAAAGAGTGTCAGTTTTGCGTAACACAAATAACAAATCCCACAGTTAAATAACAGTATAATTTTTTCTTTTCGGTCTTTTTTTTTGTGGGTACCAGGGGTCGACCTCAGGACCTCGTGTGCCAACAGGCCCCCGTGCCGCTGAGCGATATCACCTGCCCTTTTTTCATATGTGGGCTCTGGGAGTCGAACTCGGGCCCTCGTGCTTGCCAGGCAGGCGCTTACGCTGCTGAGCCATCTCACCAACCCTCTTTTTGGTCTTTTTTGAGACAGGGTTTCACTATGCAGTTCAGGCTAGCCTTGAACTCACTTTGTAGCCCAGGCTGGTCTTGAATTCACAGCAATCTTCCTGCCTCAGCCTCCCAAGGCCTGGGATTACAGGTGTACACCACTATGCCTGGCCTAGTTACTTCTTGATATGCTATGGGGAACTGGTGGGTAAAAATTTTTTTCTCGAGTCTCCCTGAAAGTGCACCTGTTAGGTAAATTCTGACATTGATATTGCTGCTGTCACTATACACTAAGTTGTAAATCAGTGTCCCAAAAGTCAGGGCCCTTCTCCCAATCAGCAAGAGTAGTGACAACCAGAGCACACAACCTGTGCTCAGAATGGCACCAACCACCTCCCCTCCAGTTTAGAGCTGGGGAAGATCCCAGGCATCAGCACAGTTGGGGGCCTGGAACATTGTACATACTGTGTTTTCACTGAAGAAGTGAGACACTTTGATGCAGTTACTTGCAAAGGTTTTCAAAAGCAGC
The DNA here is from genome assembly GCA_028451465.1 of Erethizon dorsatum. Lineage (NCBI taxonomy): Eukaryota > Metazoa > Chordata > Mammalia > Rodentia > Erethizontidae > Erethizon > Erethizon dorsatum. The sequence goes on along the minus strand of CM051838.1, from coordinate 24,892,787 downwards.
CTATCCCCAACCTGACCAGGGAAAAATGGTTCAGAGCTGCCTTTTCTATTTGGGCACACACAGTTCTGCTTGTCCCATTCTAGTTGCACTTGCTCATACTCCTAAGTCACTTTCAGCTGAAAACACTGGGAATTTATGAAGACTGGCTCTATGTGATGCAAGCAGCTACACATCAAATAGCTCTCCCCTTTATCCCCCATTGTTAGAAGTTCAGTTCATATTAAGGTAATGGGAACAAGACCCTCTGACAGCCAAACCAGAGTCTTTGGTATGGAAAACCCATTGTTTAGAAATGGCTTTGTAATGAAGCCAGAAACTCAAGTTAGAAGTAGCTGGGTACCCTGGCATGGTCCTTTGGTCCTGGCTCCTTAGGAGGCTGAGGCAGGAGGGTGGGGTCAGCCTGATTTAGCAGGACCCCCCCAAAATAAACAGAGTGGAACCAGTTCCCTCTGGGCATACAGCTGCCCACAGCCACTGTGTGGTTACTTCCTGACTGCCGTTGGCATGCTGCCTCAGGGACAGCGTCTGTTCCACCAGCGTAGCAGGCCAAGAGTGTCCCAGTGCCTCCTGTGACCTGCTGCTGAACCGTAACCCAGGCGTTAGGAAAAAGGGCCTTCTTAACCTTGGGGGTGACGGTGTGTGCACAGATTTCTTCTGTTATCTCTAATCTCTCAGCACAGAAAAGAATCATTTGCTGAGTGATCCTTAGTGCACTGAGATGGGTAAAAGGAACATCACAGAACAAAAACCCAAGTCCCAGACCATAGTTTCTGCTTCGAAAGAGTCTAACTCAGGTTCGCCGTCCTGTCTGACTTTGGGAGAGGCCTGGGCCCGCTCTGCTTCCACAGCAAGCAGCACTCAGGCAGCGGGGCGGCTCCCCACCGCGAGTTTTGGGTGAGTGAGTCCTGCTTTTAGAAGGGGCAGGTGGGAGTGGGGTGGCAGAGCCCCCACCGGGTGCAGCACCGAGGAACTGGCGACCACCGAGGCAGCAGCCTGAGAAATGGGTGGGCAGCGTGTCACCTCAGAGCTGCACTGTTGTTTTCTTGTGCTTTTAATATTAAAGACAAAACTGCCATGAGGACCTTATCTTTGGCCTTAGATGAGTACAAAAGCCAGCGATTAGACAGCTGGAGATGAGGTTTGTGGACTCGCTTCTGTGGCCAGATCTGTGAGTGTGATTCGGACATGAATGAGAATCCCGAGTTCAGCTTCTCAGGAGTGCTGTGCCGAGTTTCCATCTGTGCTCTGCAGGCTAGGGTCTGGGTGGCAACGACTGAGCCTGGTTCTCTCAGGGAGGGAGGGAGGGAGGCTTACTCTGAATCAGCAGAGGAAGAGCAGGGATGAGCTTCTTTGTGACCTCATGGTTGGACTTTAGTCCAAAAGGTGCTGCTGTTAGATATCATGGAGCCTCCATTTTAGCATGGAGGGCGCTATCCGTTCCCCTTTCAAATTGGTGCGTAGTGTTCTGCAGCATGCCCCTGTACCTCTGTCTGTGTGTGAGAGAAAGGGGTGCATAGTTGTCCCTTGGCATCTTCAAGGGATTAATCTCAGGACCTCCTGCAAGGCACTAAAGCCCCTTCTATAACATGGCATTGTTTTTGCATATAACCTGCGCACATGTTCCTGTATACTTGAAATCATCTCTAGGTTCTTCTAACAGTTAACACAATGGAAATGCTATGTAAATAGTTATTAAACTATTGCTTAGAGGATAATGATAGAAAAGTTTCTACACATTCATTACAGATGCAATTTTTTAAAAAAATATTTTTGATCTGTGTTGAATCATAGGATGCAGAACCAGGGATACAGAGGGCTGGTTCTCCTGATTTGCAAACATTCTATTCTAATTCTGGGTGAAGTAACTTCTTTTGCAAAAGCGCACTGGCTGAAATTCCATCGCTTGTAAGTTCTGGTCTTCGGAGAACACTTTTCAGTTGTCAGTGTGCTTGGGAGCATTGTGGTGAGCAGCCACCTTCACATGAAATTGTGAATAGTGAAGTCAGGTTGTTTTCCTCCTAAGCCCTGGCTTAGACACTCTATCGGGGGGAGCATTATCTTTGGAGGAAGAGGTACTTTGGGCCAAGGAAAGTTGGAAAGGGAGTAGCACGTGCGGTGCTTTGGTTAGCTGGCCCCTAACGGAGCACACCAGGCAGGGAGGGATGTTCCGGTGGAGGACTCGAGATGTCCTGCCTTTGTTGAAAATGTAACTAAGCTGACCCTAGTTGATGTGGGCAGTTGTGTCCCTTGTCCTAAAAGAAAGGGAAAAGAGTAAGGTTAGAGTTTTACTAGCACTATTGCTACTGCAGGTGTCTACTCTTTAAGGGTTCCTAGGAATCAGATTTTACAGCAAAAGCTGCCTCAAATGTCACCACATTTAGTGGGCATACCATCAGTGCAGGAATACTTTGTCATTTCCCCAGCAGGATCCCCGTGCCACCATTTCTGTGACAGACAAGCTCTGGGATGTGGTGGCCACAGGTAGCTAACGAAATGACATTGGCAGACTAAACCTGAGGTTCCTAACTTCATGTGGCACGGTTGTCACTGGGAGCCCCACACACATCCGGAACATGGGTGAGGGGATCTCTTCATGAGAGGCCATGGTGGGTGTCAGCTCTTCCTTTGAAGCCGGGTGAGTGCTGTAATAATGGGCAAAAGAGCCATTGCAGATGATCCAATTAGGCAGATTTAGTTCGAGATTACACAGATAACTCTGAGTAAAACATTAATCTAGTCAGTTTTACAAGGTCTCTAAAGTGAGGTAGTGTTTCACATAATACAATAGTATAATAAGTAGTTTACTGTGTTTTGCCGTAGTGGAAGCTGAGAGCTACTAACAGCCTTCAAAATTATTATTTAAGCTTGATTTTTTTCAACAACCAATTATGTACATGGCCCATTACCAAGTTCTTTTTGTTCCTTATCCCTCCTGCTGTCCAGTGGGGACTGTTTTTTACAGTTCGTTAGCCCCTGGACTAGAAAGCAGAAGTGAAACACGGGAAATTTACATCTGTCTGCCTATTGGCCGATCCGGTGAACTCTTGCGGGAAAGAAACTGATATTATTGATTAAAACAGACCTTTGTGTTTCCTATGGATTAAATATTCCTCTATTTCCCTAGATTCCAAATATTAGAAAGAACTAATTAGTCAGCCGAAGTGGATATTTCTTGGTGCTGTAAGAAGTAAAGTGAGCAGAATTCTATTTCATGTACTACTGATTCTGTCCCATGTAAGGAAAAGTACTGTAATAAACCCAATAAGATAGAGAAGCTTTTAAAAAATTGAATAGTGATTATACCCATCAGAATGTTTTTTCCTCTAATTCTAGTCCTGTGGACAAAGGTCCCAAATTTTCTTAGATCATATTATTTTTAAAAGCTATGTGACTGCAGTTGTCTTAGTTGGCGCTATGAGAGATTGTACAGTCCTCAAATATAGCACAAGAAAATATCACTAAAGGATGACACCATGGCATTGAAGCCTTCAAACATTTCTTTAGTGGAGCAAGGGGAAAAACACAATATTTCACTGCTGGAGATTTTATCATGAGACTCAGAGTGGAAGCCAGTAATTCTCTGCCATTGAGAGAAATGAGATTTTTGCCAGTAAGCATGGATTTTTCGGGGAGGGGGAGAAAAAGAGGGTGAGAGAATAAAATGAGGTAAAGGCCAGGGTAAGAGCGCTGCAGCCTCTGGGGCTGTGCTTTTTGTGTGACACTTCTAGTCATCTGCCCTGTGATAAATTCCTCAGTCAATTCTTCAGTTTCTTGTTGTGATGCAAGAGATGCTTTATTTTTTTTCCCTTCTTTTTCTTTTTAAAGCAGGACATACTTTATCCCCCTTGGAAAAAGAAATAACAAATAATTAAGGCCACAGCTCTTGGCGACCCAAGTTTATTGGCAATAAAAGGCAGCTGTGCTGACAACTCTGCCAATTAACCTGCCAAAAGCGAGCAAGTTGCCGTGTTAGAGAACAGGGCTGGAGCCACCTAGGGATCTATATAAGCCCTGGGCAATGGTCCTAAGGCACGCGGGGCGGCAGCCTGGGGCCCCACCCTTCAGGGAGGCGGTGGAGTCTGCCCGCTGTACCCAGCAAGACACCTCGCCACGGGACAACCTCTCAGCCCCGAGCCAGCTGTGCACCTGGCCTCTCCCAGAGGCCGTGCACACCTAGAAGGTGGAAATTATGGGAAAACATGTGGGAAATTAAAATTTTTGAGCACTTCGGGCATTTTCGATATGTAATCTTGTTGAATCTTCACAATTATACTACTAGAGAAATATAACCCTCCTAGTTTCCACAGGTGGGGAAACATACAGAGCTCCCAATTTCAGCTCTCCCTGCTTCCTGTCCCTGTTCTTTGCCTCTACTGCGTTTTTCCAGATGAAACATCAAGTAATGTTTGTTTGCTATCTGGCTGTTAGGAGTTCACGGTGTGACTTTGAGCGAGTCACCCAACTTCTGTGAACTTTGGCTTTGTATGTGTAAAATGAGGGCTTAGAGACTTCAGGGTCTCTTAGGACAGTGCTTCTCCAACTTTTAAGGGGCACGGGAGTCACCTGGGGATCTTGCCCACCAGCAGATTCTGATTCAGTGATTGTGCAGGTGGCCTGCATCGTTGGCACTCGGTGTTGGATACATTGGATCTAGTTGGATACGGAATAGGTGGCAGAAAGGGACACTGGCTAGGGGAAGTTTACTATAGCTCTAAATCAGTGACGGTGAACCTTTTGGAGCTTTCATTGATAACAAACAGCGTGCGGCACTGGTGCCATAGGTTCACCACCACCGCTCTAAAGGCTGTGATTCTGCAGTTTCCTGATGGCTTCATTCCTCGCCCGACCTCCTCTCCTACCCTCCCCACAGGGGCTTCCCTGGTAATCCTGACTTTCTCCTGGACGGGTTTATCTACCCTACCTCTCCCCAGCGGGCTCTGACTCATTTTGATCTAAAATGAGATCAACTTTAAAGGACATCTGGTAAATGCCATTCAGAAGCACCTTACTCTCCCAAAGATTTTATTTTACAGATTAAATCACACACCTTCGCTCAGCTGTGCCAGACACATTGTGGCATACAAAGTACCTGTCTTTGTTCTGGTAACCACTAGCAGTGCTTTACTGGTCTTCCATGATTGCACCATGCTGTTAACCCTGCGCAGTGGTATTTATTGTTTTAGGAATGGTTGCAGAGGCCAGAAGCCAGATTTCATTGTCTCTGTGGGGAAACATGTCCTATAAACTCAAGACAAAAGTATAATGTGAATCAAGAAACAGATGATTGGCCACTAAAATTTCTTTTCTTTGTATCTTTCTAAAAACACCCACTGTAAACTATTTGCTGGGAGTTGGCTCTAATCAGAGTACTTTAGAAATAAGGGCAGAATGTGTTGTGCCCATAAAGAAGGGGTGCTGTTTTTTGTTTTGTTTTGTTTTTTTTTTGGTTTTTTTTTTGCTTTTTTTAACCTGATCTTTTCTTATAATGCCCAAAAGGACAACATTATGTATTTTTGTATGACTGTCAAGGGACAGAGTCAGCTCCAAATATTTGACCTAGATAAACAGAATACCATTCACTTCATCTGAAAGTATGGGGATAATTAACTTGGACAACCACATCAACAGCAGGAGTCTCCCCCAGACTGTCTGCCTTCTTAAATCAGCAGATACCCTCCTAGGGAGCGGCCACGGCCAGGCCTTTTACTGTGACTGCTTTTTATTGCCGTGTTTTGAATTGTTCTAATGAACTGCATGGTGGGGCAGAGCTCTGAGGCATTCTGGTTTTTTGGGTTTATTCCTATGTCCCAGCCCAGTTATGTTTACCCATTTGTTAAGGTTTATGATGGATTTGTTCCCCTGAATTAAACAAAATCTTTTCCTTCATTCTGCAAATTTGGTAATTAGTCCATTACTAGCCATTGAGTCCCTGGAATCAAAGACACCTGGAATCAGCACTGTGGGACCCTCAAGGTCGCCGAGCCCAACCCCATAGCCAGTGCCTGAACCTCCTGTAGAGTCTCTCTGCCCCATGGAGCTTCGCTGTGGTTCTCTCAGTGGCACCTCCCACGCCCTGCCTGGGGATCTCTTTGTAAGAAGGTTCTCATTTGGGGTAGGGCTTTTGGAGCCCAAAGCAGGCCCACTGTGAAGGCTGCAAGCCCCGGAGCTGGCCATTGAGGGGCCTGGCCCAGGTGCTCTCCGTGGGCACCGGCCAGCTCTAGCTGTGGTGCCACCGAGGAGGCGGTCTGTCCGTTTCCAGGGAGAAGCTGAACTTCCCTGGAATTCGATGAGATCAATGTTCACCAAGTCCTGACAAAGCTTTCTGAGGGCAGAAGAAGGCATCAGCACACTAGCGCAGCCAGCTTGACTAAAGGTGATGCGGGAAGGAGTCGATGTTGAAGCAGAGGTGTTCAGGATCCCACCCCCCACGCTGCAAAACAAAACGAAAGCAACTTGCTCCCCCCATAGAACTGCATCCTTACTGGGGGGAGAAAGAAACGTTCTTACACTGAGCTGAAATCCAGTTCTCTCTAGTTCCCACCCTTTGGTGGCAATGCAGGGAAAACAAAGCTTCCTCTCCCAGGTGAAGGTCCTTTGAGTATTTGTAGGTAACAGCTGTATGCCCCCCTCTCCCCACCCGAGACCTTTGCTGGTTGCCCTTAGGGCAGACATTGGACACCCCATTATCCTGGTAGCACTCCTTCAAAACAGCCTGTCTGTCTGTCTGACTCTGTGTGTCTCCCTCCCCCTCTCTCTTCCTCTCTCTCTCCCCCTCTCCCCCTCTCTCTTCCTCCCTCTCTCCCTCCCTCCAGCCTTCCTCAGGTTTGCAGTCCACAATGGTCCCATACCCTGGGGGCAGGGGGCAACCCATCTGCCCACCTTGACCTTGGCTACACCCTGGACTCACCTGGGGCCTGCCTGGTCCATGTGCAGAGATGGGCGCTGAGAAGCGCAGTGTGCACTCTACTAATCAGAGGCACCGATGGCTGCAGGGGTGGAATGGGAGGAGGGCAGGCGAGGGCTGGGTGGAGGGGAAGCGCTATCTGTCACTGAATGGGTGGATCTCTCTGGGAGCTGGAACTTGTATTTTTCTTGAGTCTTAGTTTGTACCTCGATTTTCTTTTATGTTGATAGAAGACCAATATGATCCTAAATTTCACAGCTAGGGTAGCTCTGCTTATGTTTTTATGGTTCATGTTTCATTGTGTTTCCAGCAGGTTTTTTGTTTTTGGTGGTGGTGGTGTGTGTGTGTGCACGCATGCGTGCATGCGTGCCTCTGTGTGTGTGTGTGTGTGTGTGTTTGACAGGGTCTTACAATATTGTCCAAGCTGATCTTGAGCTCCTGGACTGAGGTGATTCTCCCACCTCAGCCTCCCTAGTGCTGAGTACACAGGCACGTACCACTGTACCTGGCCTTGGCAGATACTATTTCATTTTGCCCTCCGGGGTGTTATGATAAGGCATTCAGAGAGTTGGGGTAAGGAGGGACATACATCTTCCTCCTGAGACACCACTCCCTCCCTACTCCATCATATTGCTTTTCTTTTTTGGTTTTTGAGACAGGATCTTCCTGTGTAGTCCAAGCTGGCCTTGGACTCAGGGCGATCCTCCTGCCTCAGCCTCCCAAGTGCTGGGATTACAGGCGTGCACCACGGCACCTGGCCATCACATTACTTTTCAACCACAGGTCTCTAACTCACTCTGAACTGGCAGCTCACTTCAGCTCCTAAGTCTTCCCACTAATGTTGCTGCTAAGCCATTGCCCTGCCTTATATTTTGGCAATTACTTTTTTTATTGAAAAAATTCACCTGTAGTGTGATAAAGGCCAAACGAGAGGGTACGACTTAGGTGTGCTGCAACAGTGCGCATCCCAGTGCTGAATCCAGAATTAGACTCACTCAGGCGACCCACAGACCATACTGGAAAACCCCCCTGCAGGGACGCCCCAGGCAGGGATTGTCCTTCCTTGCAAAGCAGGCAGAGTGGAGATGCAGACCAGAATCCATGCTTTCTGTCTGAAGGCAGATACCCCCCAAAAAGGGAATTGCGTTTTAAAAGGAATAAAGGGAAACCCTATTCATTGGCCTGGTGGGCCACATTTACCGGGTTCATTGTGAACGCAGAATCTCCCTTAATCTATACAGTAACCTCTGATGGGGTTGCAGTGATATCCATACTACAGATGAAGAACCTGGGGCTGTGAGAGGCTTAGTGCTGATAAGTGGGGTATTGGGATGGAAGCTCGAGTCACTCTCTCGCCACCACACCATACCGCCAAGGTAAGGAGCAGCCTCGTCCCCCACTGGATTTCACGAAGTTTGCTCCAGAGTTCCGGCCTTTCTGTCTTCCCAAGTCCTATTTCTGCAGGCCTTGTACCTGGTAGGTTAGGGAAACCTTTACCTTTGTGATGAGATGCAGAACCCTTAGAAGACACTCTTCCCACCTTGGGGCAATTTACATTATAAAGTAGTCAGTCAGGCCACATGGGTAAAACCAATCGTTCTCTGTTCTTGACTCTGTCCATGAGAAATGGGAAGAAAAGGGGATTTCTGTTTCATTAGTGTATCAATGATTTACACAGTAGTCCCTAGCTTACAACAGGAAAGGTGATTTGTAAGTCAGATTTTGATTATTTATTTGTATTTTTTGGGTTTTTTTTTTGTGTGTGTGTGGGTACCGGGAGTCAAACTCAGGACCTCACGCTTGCCAGGCAGGCACTTACGCCGCTGAGCCATCTCACCGGCCCAGCTTTTGATTATTTAAAGATATATTTTGCCCTAGAAGAACATCTTTTTAGCCAGTGATCACAGCTTCTGGCCATCTGCAACGCCTGTTTAACCCACCATGTACATGGGACGTGATAATAAAAATACTATTTCAACTCCATCGTGGATGCATTGCAGATCACTCCAGCAGGGCATCCCTAGTTACTAAGAAAGCTCTGTCACTTCCTGGGTGGCAGGAACTTTTCTTAAGTCTCTAGGAGACCACAGAGCAAACCAGAGGCTTGTTTCGCCTGCCTGAATAACCAGTCCTGGGCATCCTTAAATCCAGCAATTGTTTTCCTGATAAGAGATAAGCTGTGTTAATGAAATACAAACTGTGTCAGACCCAGAGCCATGGAACACTGGAGATGCAGATATCCCTTCTGTCTTCCTGCCAGCTTCATCCAGACTTACTGAAAACTGGGGTTTGGGAACAGAATTATGTTCCAGTGCTATTGCCTGTTCCCCAAACCCCTTTCTGTGGAAATACCCACTCTTGCACACCTCTATACCTGCTCTGCAACGCAGGGGGTCCCTTTCCTCACTCACCTGGCTTCCTCTGTTTGGTTCCACTGCCTTTGACATTTATAAGGCTCCACTGTTTTCCCAGCACCCTTAACATTCTGCAGTTTTTTGGGGAAAGAGCTAATTCAAAATGAAAATAATATCTGGCCCTTCAGATAAAGCCACTTGGCAGGGGCCAGTTGCCCAGAGAGCTGGAGGGACCAGGTAGGAGTGTGCATGAGCCCCTGAGCCTCTGTCTGCTCCCACTCACTCCCGTCTACTCTGCCCTCAAGCTAAGCTGCAGGCCTTGTCTGAGTTGAAAGCCGAGGCCCATGCATATGAAATCTCTCAGCACTGGGAGCCATTTCCAAGTTTCAAACTTACTTTCTGATCTACAGCTCACTGTTTCACCGCATCCATCTCACCGCTGGGTCTCTGGTCAGAAACCTTATGGCAAAGGGCCTAAGAACACACAACCCTACAGGTGCAGGAGGTGGTGAGGTGCACACATGCATGTGCATGTATGCATGTGTGTGATTATGCACAGAGAACTCAAATGCATGCTACATCCATAGTCGAGGTATATGTGGAGAATTTCCCGTGAAGTTCTGGTCTTGATCACCATAAGATAAGTAGCCTAAGGGGTGGCTGCCAGAGAGGGAGCCCTTAGCAGTCAGGCTTCAGAGAGTTGAGGTGTTGAGATGGGCTGTGGAGGCAGAGTGCAGCCTGGCCAGGCAGGCAAGCAAGGACAAAAGCGCCAAGCTCTCCACGCCCAAGCTGAGGGCTGCAGGAAGAGGATGGAGGTGGGGACAAGGAGGGTCCCACATGAAGGCCTTTTATGCCTGCTCTGTCATATGCTCTAGGCAGTGGGAGATTACTGAAAAAAACCCAGGCCAAGGAAAAGACATAGCCAGACATGTTAGGCAGCAACACTGAGGCATATGTGCTAAAAATATTCCAAATTGCAGGGAAGTAGGATTCTTTCTTCATCATTGGAAGGAAAAAAAAAAAAAAAGAATAAAGCTCTTACCTCAGCTCTGGGTAGAAATCTTTGCTTTTTCCTCTTCAAATCCAGCTTCATGTTCTCCTTTGTGGTTTTGGCTGGTGCCTTCTCAATCTGGTCTTGCAAGCAAAGCTAGCAGATGGCTCTCATCCTCTGTGCTGCCCTGGGCACGCTCACGTGTCTGGCTGATGAATGGTCTCCTCCTGCATGCCTGACCTTCGCATTGCCGCCTTCCTGACTGGGCCACTCGGCACTCTCAGTTGCACCATCATGCGTGCAGGCTCATGAGCCCCCTTGGGACTAGACAAGTTCTCCCTAAATTACATCCTGGCAGAAGCACAGAGGGGCCATGACTTCGTGGGCCATTAAGACACAGTTTTAGTATCTTGAGCTTTGACCCAAATACATTGTCATCAGTCTGAAGTTGGGTCTGCCCTTCTTCTCTTTGTTCCTTTTATTGTTTTTCCTTTCTCCCTCTGTGGTTTTGTTTCCTTCACTTTTCCAAAATTTTGGGGTGGCATGGATCCGGGTTAGAGGAAGTGAACATTTCTGCTTGTTCAAACCTCTTCTCCTAATAAGTTCAAGTGTTGTGATAGAACGGTTAAATGATCTGCCCAGCACTTGTCTACCAAACAGTGTGTCCGGGAAGGCAGACTTCTTGAAGATCATCCCACGCATGTCTACCATGTCCCACTTCACACTCAGCCAAGGGCGTGCAGGATTATTTCTCAACATTTGCACGTGAAGTTCTTGCACGTAAAGTTCCCATTGGCAGGAAAGAATCAAGAGAAATCATTAGAGTTGCTGAGAATGGAGGGGTGGCAGAGGAGAGCAGGCATGTGGGATAAGAAGGGACAGACAGGTGAGAATGGAGAGGTAACAGTGCAGGCATGGAAAGGAGAAGGGAAGATAAATTGGGATGAGGTGTGTCATAGAAAAGATAATTAGTACACCTTCGGCACTCAGGCTTTCCTCAGGGAGAGCAGCACAGGTTCCGTGAAGAAGCAAGCTACTGACAGACAACTGCGAATGGTAATCACCAGGAAACCATTGGAAGCACCCTGGTAAGCGCCTGGACGGCAGACACTGGGTACTGTTTGCTTTGTTCTCCTCCCCTCCTCCCCTCCTTTGTTCTCCTCCCCTCCTTGCCAAGCCCTGCAGGGCTTGATGTTGTCCTCCGGCTGAAGGATGTTGTCCTCCGGCTGAAGGACCAGTGGCAACGATCCAGTGGTTTCGATTCACCAAGCGATGCGCTTGGGATTGTTACCAACCCTCACACAAGTGGAAGAGCACTCTCCAAGTGCTGGCACCTGCAGCAGCCACTTTCCTTAAACAGTGGAACAACGTAAAATAGCCACTCCTCTGTCTACTTCTATTTATAACCCCTTTTTGTTTTTAATTCACAACTTGGGCTTCTGATGTCTATCCAGCCCGGTTCAGCTGGTCCTCAGGCAGCAGGGTGCCCTCCAGGAAAAGCTCCAGGCAGCGGAAGCTTCGCGTCAACAGTGGAAAGTGTGTCGGCTACTCCAGGATATTCCACCCACTAATAATTGCTCTGCGTGTGTGTTTAAGGTCTCTGCTGGGACTCAGGCAGGGCTGGTGTTCTGCTGGGGTGCACTCTGGAGTATCCCTTCCGACTGACCACAGATCCTATTGGAATATTTTTAGAATATTTGGAATATCACCCTTAGGCATCAGCTAGGCTGAAGATGTGCACGATTTCACATTCTCCCTTTAGTTGAGCTGGTGTTTGGGCCATGGGATGTGTCAACACCTGAACTGACCCAAAGCCCTCTCAGCAGGGAAGAGCGCAGGCCCCGCCCCACCCCTTCCCTCAACCCACTCGTCCCCAGGAGAGTGGCTGTTATGTGCCCAGCTGGTGGTGGCCTTCTGAATCCATGTCCTGTCTTTCTGCTGCTCACCAGCTTCCCTGTCTCTCTTTGGAAAGCGAGTGCTCCAAATTCAGGCTCTGAATAGACAGAGGATTTAAAAGCTTTTGAAAATCACAAATAGATTTTCAAAACTACCAGCAATGGCCAAAGGTTTCCTCAACCACAGTCCAAAATCCTAGTGCCCTGGGAGGTTCCTCTCCTTTGAGCAGTGAGGCTTATGCTGCCCGGGGCTGGATGCTGAGGGGCAAGCATGGCCAGAGGGGGAGAGAGGGTGGCTTTGGGGGCCTGCCCATTCCTGACATGCCCAGTGTGGAATCCAGCCAGGGGAGCCAAGCTTGCTGGGGCTCCAGTCCTAATCTGGGTGGGTTAAGCAGCCGGGCTGATGGGCATCAGAGCCCGGGGCTCCCATGTGCCGAGTTCATCCTGTCCTGGTCTCACTCTTCTGCCATCTGGAACCCATTAGCACTGAAATGGTTTCAGGCGTTTGCTGAGCGTGGGGTTTTACAGAGGAGGCACAGCCCAGCACTGCCCAGCTCCCAGCAGCCTCGAACCCTCACTTCCTGTAGGATTTCCAGTTTAAACCCAGGGAAGCCCTGCCCTCCAGGCCACCTCTGCTCTTCATCTCTCCCACCCCTCCTCCATGCTTGGGACCCCAAGGGCGGTGACATGGGGGTGCTGGCATCTATCCTCATTCCATTTCTTACCCACTTTGTGGGTTTGTAGGGAAGAGGGTGCCTGGTCTCTTAAAGTCTGTAAGAAGAGGGGCTGCACTTTACGTTCTTCGTGGCGTGCATTTTGTAAACTAGGACCTCTCAGGAGAGCACTCAGAAGGAGCTGGGACTTCAGCCATGTGAAGTCCTTACAATGCCCACATCACAGCAGCTGCCCTCTGCCACGGGCTCTGTTCGCTGCCCCTGGTCCCCCTCATAACAATCCCGAAGTGAGGACACTGGGGCTCGGAGAGTTGAGCTTTTCTAAAGTGAACGCTGGGTTCTGACCAGTGTCTTTGCAATCCGCAGCCTTGTGGCCAGGTAGGGTGGACGCACCAGGAGGACGGGGCAGACATCTGCAGTTCACGCTAGATACCATAGCACAGCCATGGCTTTTTTTTTTAAGGAAGCAAAATGATCTTTTGAAAGGAAACTCACGCAGCCTGTCAGCCTCTTGCCAACTCTACTACAGTGCAACCTGCCAAAAACAGCCCAACCTTGTTTGGGGAATGAAAGCAGCTGTTATAATAAAGTCCTCTGCTCTGCCTCTTTTCCTGTTTTGGTGGAATGACTGTTTAAAGTAAATGTCGCCAATCCGTGGATTTTCTGGGGTCATGAAAACAGTTTTTAACTAGCAGGCTCGATTACATTTTTTGGTGAAGTTAGGAAGCAAACAATGTCCCCCAGCGTTTCAGACCCAACCGTGTAGGCCAGCAAGCACGCGCTGAGTGGGTGCTGGGGACTTTGTTCCCACCTCCCACCCTCCAGGCAGCAGCGGCCTGCACAGGGTTGGAGCTGATTCCAGAAAGAATGGATCTCTGCCTCTCTTCCGTCCTGTGGCTTCCGAGGCAAGGGCGATGGGTGCACAGAACATGGAATCAGATCTGGCTTGAAATCCTGGCTCTGCCATCTGTGAATGTGGAGCTTCAAGTAAATTGCTGAGCCTCGCTCTCCTAATCTGTAAGATGGGCGTAGTAATAACCGCCCATCAGGTTTACCACAAAGTTCAAGACAAAATAAAAATATTAGCACCTAATACACAGCTCTTAGTAGATGCCCTGTGCTCTTCTGGGATTTTAATCTTAATAACCCTGTGACGTGTACAGTTCTAACTATCTGCTGGCCTCCGGGTGTACGTGAGCAAAAATCCCTGCTGCCACACACAACTACAGGCTCCTTCCAGCAAAACACCCATAGAGCTCACATTGTTGGAGGAGGCCAAAAGATAAAATGTTAAATGGCAAAAAATAAAACAAAAGGGAGGTGGAAGGTAGGGATGGGGGAGTTGCATTTTTCAAAAGCATAACTAGGGAAAGCCTATCTGAGAAGTGACATTGCAGTAAAAACCTGAAAAAAGTGAGGGGGAGAGCCCTCCTAGGGCTCCTCCTAGGTAGAGGAGACCATGCATGCAAAGGCCCAGGGGCAGCAGGCCTGGCATGTTCAAGGTACAGCGAGGAGGGCAGTGTAGCTGGAATAGAAGGGGTGAGAGGTAAGTAGGTGTGGTCGGGGTGGGGCAGACAGTGCAGGGCCTCATGGACCTCAGCTCTCAGGGACACAGGAAGCTCCCCAAGGAGCCTGGGTAGTGGAGGGACGTGATCAAGACGAAGCTAGATGTGCGGACAGACACTTCAGCTTCATTCATGGCAGCTGCTACTCCCGTTGTTGGTTCCCACAAGGACAGCTGCCAACTTTTAGAGACAGTTTAAGTAGGACATTTCTTAATGGGACATCTGGGCCTCCACTGGCGACACTGTACTTGTTGATTTTTAACAACAGAATAACTTTCTCTAGCTTCCCCTGTGTCTGCATCCCACCTCCTCCCTTCTCTTGGACGGTGCTTCTTTTGCTTCTACCCTGCCCTCTATTGTCTCGATGTTGCCGCTTAGCTGCCTGCATAGACCGCTGTGGTCCACACTCGCTGTGCTCCTGGCTGCTGTGCTGAGTTAGTGACTGGGCTCCAGAGCAGCGCTGCTTAGGCCAGCAACCTAGAGAGGGGATGGGGCAGAAAAGTGAAGGAGGAGACGTCTGTAAGTGGAATCGGTGTAACCAGGAACCAGAAAACAACTTAGCACCTACAAATTCTGGCAAGAGAGAATTCTGATAGCCTCACATTTCCTTTGAAGGTCAGTTCTGAACCTCAGGTCTGTGGTGGCTTCCGGAGCCCATGCACCTCCTGAAATGGTGTCCAAATGTGCGTCGATGGGTGTTTTGCTGGAAGAAGCCTGCAGTCGCATGTGGCTTTTTCCTTTATGTCGCCAGTTGTACTTGCCACACTGGATATGCTAGCACGTTACCCTTCCTATGTAAAATGCATGTGTTTCAAACCAGAGTGAGAATCCATAACATCTTGATTTGACAAGTACTACTGATGGCATTCCTGAGCTAGAAAGATAAATTATAATCTCGTAGAAATTATGGAATGTCTTTTTGAAAACATCAAGGTGTGATGTCATTCAAGGTCTGTTTTGCCTCCTTGCTCATGGCTTCAATCACCATGAATTCGCCCTCTGTACTAGACCATTTGTTCTCCTGTGCTCTTCCCTGCCATTGAAACACCTCCAGTTCTAGCAATGCTTTATACACACGACGTGGGCCAAGTGGTTTAAAACAACAACCTAGGCCCAAGGTATCTGGAAGCCCCCGTCCCTCCGGGTCCCTCGTGGAACAGGGCCCATGTGCAAGAGGAGGTCCGAGGTCAGAAAGGGAACCGAACAATTAAATAGGGAAGTACAGCTGCATCCCAGCAGTACGGGGGATAGAAACACAGGTTGAGCATCCCTAATCTGAAAGTCTGAAATCCAAAGTGCTCCAAAATCTGACACTTTCTGAGCATTGACAAAATGCCATAAGTGAAAAGTTCCACGCCCAACCTTACGTAATGGGTTACAGTCAAAACACAGGCGTGCTAAAAAGACCGGGCCTACAGGCTTTGTGGCTATGGTGTATAGGAGGGTTATATATTTTTTTGTTTGGTTTTTTAAGACAGGGTCTTGCTATGGAGTCCAGACTGGCCTTGAACTCACTATGTATCCCAGGCTGGGCTCAAATTTGCAGCAACCCTCCTGAAACATAAATGAATTTTATGCTTAGATTTGAGCCTTATCCCAAAGTTATCTCACTATGCATATATGTAAATATTCTAAAATCTGAAAAAGTTTGAAATATTTGATGTGTCAAGCATTTGGGATAAGAGTTACTCAACCTGTAACCTGTATGCATTCCTAAAGTCCCACTGGCACATATTAGCATCATTCCATGGTGACATGGTGTCCACCGAGTGTATCCGCTAGTCGGTGCTCACCTGCAGATGTACCTCGTGGCACCACAAGAGGAGTGCTCTGGGGGCTGCCGCTCTTCCCATCACTGCAGTGCTGCCACAGTCAGTTCTTCCCGGTTCAGATAAGCCCACGGGGGTTCTTAGCTGGAACTCACAGAAGCCAACAGAAGGATTTGCTGAGAATGATCCCACACGCTGGAATGCAAACCATGCACAGTTTATGGTACATAATTATATACAATAAAGGACATGGGGTGGGCTTTGATACCAGGTTCCAGATCTTCCTCACTAAAGAACTAGTAAGAACCCTTCATCAGTGTGGCTAAGGGGATAGTTCTGGCGCTGTCTGATCCATTGCCACGTGGCCACGCCATTCTTTCCCCCACTGGTCTCGCCAGAGGTGTCTAACCCCGCATCAGGTCAGAAGCATTGAGAGAGAGGCGGACAATGCCCCGACATTGCCGATCTGCCCAACGCGGCAGAGGGGAGAGTGTGACCATTTGAGCATTGGAAACATGACCAGCAGGTGAGCTTACATTTGATCAGTGGTGTAGACCATCAATACCGTTGTGACACGGGAGTCCGTGTAGTTGTTCTTCTGTGGCATAAAACTTTCTCATTTTTCATCAAGATGGAAACCTAAAAGGAGGAAAACTGTGAATATTCTCAGGACAGATTCAGGCTGTGCTCCTGTCTGCCCCCATCATTTTCGTATTGTCCTGGGAAGTTTTGGTCCATGCTTCTCCTAAATGCAACATCCCCCCCCCAGAGATGTAATCTCTGTTTCCTTAAATATGGAGGATTTGTGTTTAGAGTTGGGCCCAAAAGCATTATTTGGCCAGAAGTGTTTTTCTCCTGGAATATCAAACTAAAATTGGACCTCTCTTTGTGAGCCATCTGTGACACTCTTGTATCACAACATTAAATGTCCCCTTGGGAGAAAGTTCTAGGAACATCCTTGAATCACCAAGGGTGAATTACATTATCCAGTGTCAGTAAATAACATCCTTTCAGGTGTAACCTCCAAAATGATACAGGGAGCCCTCTTTTGCCTCTACTTCTACACCAGTTTCAAAGGTTTGGATCACCTGCCTCCAGCTTTGGCTTGGTGACTTTGGAACTGTGATGAGTGGCTTAATAGAAACAATAAAAATAAACAGAGTCAGGGCGGGGAGTGTGGCTCAGTGGCAGAACATTTGCCTAGCATGCATGAGGTCCTGGGTTTGATCCCCAGTATCACAATTAATAAGGAAAAAAGATGAAGTCAATTTGGCCTCTTTATTCTATACCTGTTTTGTGTTTCTTGCAGATAAGTGAAGGGAGGGGAGTTGAGATTGAAAAAGATCTCGGAAATGCCAGAGAAGATTGCTGTCATTGTCCAAACTCAGCTTCCCCGAGGAGGAGGGACACAGGACAGGAGAGTGGGGCCACCGTGTTTGGCTCAGAGTTTTGGTGCTGCAGGACAGTACCTGGCTGGGGCGAAGGACAGCAGAAGTCTGGCCCTGCTCTGCCAACCTGGGATGCAGATGTAACACCGTAGAGCTAGCACTTGCCCAGCACACACAGAGCCTTGGGTCGGACCCCTGGCATCACTATATACATAGTCTCCAGAAAAAAAGATGGGATTCCCTTAGCGTGGGAATCTCCAGAGTGGTGACCAGAGCAGTATTTATTTCTCCACCTGATATACTTGATTGACTTTGTCCTAGATGTCTACTATGGTGCATCTATGGCACAGGATTAGTTCTTTATTACTAACAATCAGGTCCCCCTGAGCAAAGCACAGATCCTCCACCTCAGGGTCTCCCAGCCTCTCACGACACAAGCTACCCGACAGAGGAGCATTTCTCCAGTGTATCCCGCAAGCCTGTCTTCGCCTCCATCGTCCCAGGTCTCCTTGTCTCCTATTCTGTCTACAGAATCACAACTCCGCTCTTTTCCCTATTTAAAAACAAAAATTGTTTCTATCCCCTAGTCTGATCCTTTCCATCCTAGCCAGGGCCGGGCAGCAGGAGCCTTTGAAAGAAAGAGCCCTCCCTGAGCCGCAGGGCCTCCTGGAGCCCTGGCTTTTCAGCCCCGCTTGGATAAACATTTCTCTTGCATGATTTGTGCCCAGCCGGGGAGTATGCAGGAGTGGAAACAGATGCGTCTTCCACCGCGCTCCAAGCCGCAAGGACTGACTTCTGTGCAGTAGTCCGATGGATAAAATTTAGTAAATGCACAATCACACGCTCATTTGGGGCTCTATATACCCTAATAAATTAGTACTTCTAATTTTATAAGCACTGTCATAACCATGGCTGTAAGTGGGCCTTTCCCTTTGACTGTGGTGTATGTTCCTTTGCTTTACTAGGTGTTGTTTATTAGGTGTTGTTTCCCCTAAGTGCTGTCGAAGGTGACAGATTGTTTCAGGGCAACAGCAGGTTGCATTTCCAGGTGCTTGGTTATCTGGACCAGCTTTGCTGCTGTAGCACAACTGCTTTCCGGCAGGAAGGAGCGTGCATGGGCGGGAGCTATAAAGTCTAGAGTTAGTTTTAGTGCTCATTTAGGAAGGAAGCACGTTTTGGGAATCCCTGAATCTTTCTTTTTCAGTTCCTCTTCAGGGCTGTGCATGATGTGCAGGGAATGAAACAGTTGCTGCCTCTGTGTTCGTAAAGAGCACACAGCTTGCCCGGTATCAGTAGGACTGGAGCCTCCACTTGCTGCACTGGGGCTGGTAGGCTGGGCTGTTTCCTCGGCCGGCCAAGTGGACCCCATCCCTGGGGTCCTGCTTTGTATTGGCCCCCTCAAAACAAGGGCTTCTTCTGGGAGGGACTCTTTTACTGCAGAATATTTTAAAGAATAAGTAATGAACTCACACTATACATGCAAATATATGCTGCAAACGAGAAGTACAGCTTACACATGAATCCCTAACTCCAGGTTCTACATTCACTAGGGCAGAGGAGAAAACCTTGAGCTCAGTATGGATTTAGACGATGTTAAGTCCTCACCCAAAGCCTCTTCTTTCAGCCTGTTTGTCCCTTTCAAAACATACTTAGGAGCTGTGTGGCCATTTGGAAAATACAATGCATTTCCTTGAGCATGAACTGTAGGGAAGTGATTTTACCCTAAAAATTTTATATCACATGAAGTTGCGTTATGTATTTTTTTTATCTCTGATCTCCATTATCCACTCGTTTCCAGAATAATGTGTTCCTGCCAAATTTTGCCGTTCTCCACTATCAAAGCCCAATTTCAGAAAGCACCCCATCTTGCCTCCGCTGTGAACAGCACGGCTGTGTAATTCTGAACTTCTCTCTCGGTTTCTTGGTCTACTTATTGCTATTGCAGGCATTTCTGCATCTTGCAAATGTAAGGAAGTTTCACTCACCTTTGGACGCTTGGGTTTCTTTTTTTCTGTCTAGTTGATGGGGCTTTCATTCCTGTGGGGGGTCCTCCATCTGAACCCGGAAGAGCCCTCTGCCACCACCTATCTTTAGGCCCATTCACCTGGGCTTTGTCTCTTTTTTTTTTTTTTTTTTTTTGTGGGTACCGGGGGGTCGACCTCAGGACCTCACGCGCCAGCAGGCGCCCGTGCCGCTGAGCGATATCACCGGCCCCTTTTTCGTATGTGGGATCCGGGTGTCGAACTCAGGCCCTCGCGCTTGCCAGGCAGGCGCTTAAGCCGCTGAGCCATCTCACCAGCCCTGGGCTTTGTCTCTTAACTGCACCAGAAGAAGTGCAGGTGGCCACCAGCTCAGACCAGCCCTTCCGTTCATCCTGTCCTCACGAGAAGGAGATGCACCTTCAGCTCAGGTGCCCAGGGTTAAGACAGACCTGTACCTGTGGATTGAACAGACATGTAGGAACTGAATCTTAAATACTGTCAGCACCCCTGAGAACCTAAAGTTACCTCACCCCACGGAGAGTATGAATTTGGAATTTGCTACATTTCATTGATGTTTTCAATTCAGGACATTTAGCGCACAGATACTGCCAATAGGAGCAAACATTAGGTCTCTGCAACCTTGAGAGAGAGGAAAGGAACTGCTCCATTGTAATCTCCACCGTGTCCGGGTGTGATTCTGTCAGTGATCCTGAACGTCTCACGCAGCTGTATGGACGGAACAGTTACTGGGTTTATTTAAATGTGAGGGTCAGTGGCAGTAGGCTGAGTGGGGCGCTGCCACGTGTTTAACAGCCAGCTCTCCAGAAGGCAAAGGTCTCGCTTTGGAGCTGGGCACACACTTCTGCAGTATAAATACTCCCGGCATGACCAATTTCAACCTACCAAGGTGAAGTCATTGAAAGTGGACTTGTGAGGAGAGACAGTTGGTTCTCAGTATCAAGTGGCTCCAGCCACGCCCCTGATAAATCCATGGGAAATTGTGACTTCAGATTTTCTTTAGAAATCCTTTCTAAGCCAGGCATGGTGGCACACGCCTGTAATCCCAGCACTTGGGAGGCTGAGGCAGGAGGATTGCTGAGAGTTTGAGTCCAGTCTGGGCAACATAGTGAGTTCAAGGCCAGCCTGAACTATACAGCGAGACCTTGTCTCAACACTCCCCCCAAAAATCCTTTTTTAACACCTCTTATGCTGAAGAAAGTCACTTTGTATGTATACATTGCATGTTTTTATCTGGTCATTTCAATTTTAATACTTTTCTAAATATAGCTGTCATTTATGAATTCTTTGGCATGAAAAGTTTAGTAAGCGTACATTTTCCCACTTACATTCAATTATAATCTGTATGTGCCTTCTGACTTTTATTGAGAGGTTTTTAATTTTTATTTTCCAGTTTCCTTTCTTTGACTGTGGAAACCATAGCTGTCTAACCCACGAAAAGACGGCTTGCTCTCCCTGTCGCTCTCCCCTTCGCAGTCTCTGTCTCCGCCTCCCTCTCGCTCTCCATCTCCATCTCTGTCTGTCACTGGTCCAGCTTCAGTAACGAGCATGTGAATGGGGTGCTCCTTCCTCAGTCGGGGCTTGCTTCCCTCACGGCCTCCATGGGGCCACCGTACGTAACGTAGGTTCCCCCTTCCCCCTATTGCTGACTTTCTCTCAAGTTGACTGATTTCTCATTAAGGTTCAGGCCTGAGGCTGCCAGGGGTACGGAACCTCATAACTGCTTTAATATACCTGCAGTAACATCTGTCTCTCTGTTTTGGCTCTTCTCTTAATCCTAAGTGTCCTCAAGTATAGTCTTCTCTTGAAGAAATAAAAAGACAAACACTCATAGAGGAGTGAGGAATGTCGGTCAAGCCGATTGATATTTTTATTTACTTTGAAGCCCATTTTTTCCCCATTGAACCCTGGTTTTGTCGGTTGAGAGAAAGTCAAGGTGTGTGCGAGTGAGTAGGCTTAGGTTTCTGGGCCGGCACCTGCTCTGCCATGTAATTTCTACCCGCCCAACACCGTGTCAGCGAACTGCAGCAAGCACCCTGTCATTACCCCAGATTTGTGCTACTCAGCATGTTTCCTGTCACCGCTGCCTTAGTCCCTCAGCTGCCCCCAAAGTGACACTTTTAATAGCAGCAACGCCTGAGGCAAGGCTTAGGTGGGGGCTTTCTTTGCTCGTCTCTGCCCCACCAGACCCAGTTTTGTAGATGTGCTGGCCGCTTTATCGCCGGTGTGGGAGCAGGTGCTCTCATGGGTGCCTTTTGACTGGCAGGTCCCAGAGCAGCTTACCTCTCTCAGGTCGCCCACACCCTGGCCTGCAGGACAGTGAGATCAGCATGTCACTCGTCACCTAGAAGGTTGGGCATTAAGGTAGGAGAGGAGACTGAAATCCCTGCCCCCGAGAACGGGTTCCAGCTGGGGGAAGGCAGATGGGCAGGGGACCGATGAGCCCTCTGTTCCCACTGCGGAGACCCAGACTCCAGCCACGATGGCCAAAGTGCTGGAGAGTACTGGCTCAAGGCAATGGGAAAGGGTTTCTACTCCAGATAGGTTTCTTTGGGGAGGGGGTGTAGGGGGCTAGAGATGAATTAATTTTCTATCACCATTTGATAAGTCCTCCTGATGCTTTCTTCCTTTCTGCTAACTTCTCTTGCCCAATTCCTGCAAGCTTGAACCACTAGCAATTATTTGGGTTCCTGGATGAGTGAGATATTGGAGATTGGCTTTTGAGGTTCCTATCTTAGTTTAGTAGATCTGTTTTTCCAAGGAAAATTCAAAAGGGGCAACCAACTTGCTTTGGTTTGCAGCTGAGACTGATGGAGGCCCCCCTGTCCCATGGTTTCCCTCAAAATGATGAAGACACCACGTTTTTCCAAGCCCGCCCACTATAAAAATGTCATCACCCTTGTCGGTTATTCTTGCCAGCTGAACCTCCAAACTGATCCTGACCTCTCTTAGAAGAAGGAACATTTATTTAGGGTGGAAGAATTACCTCACTTCCTGGGTATCTCAATACAGATGGTAAGAGAGAAATTACATCTTGCAGAAGCCTTGGGCTTATAATAATTAACTGGAGACTAAATTTTACTGCTCATTTCTGAGAAGGGTTATCTCTCAACATGTGAAAGGTTGTTTCTTTACTCTTTTATTTTGACAGGTTACGTCCAGTAAAAGTCTACAGTTTATCTAGTTAGCATCCTTCATCTTGCTTTGTCTTTAAGCTTAGAGAAGCAACACGTGATAGATCTGTGTTCAGTTCCCAGCTTAGCCACTCCCTAGCTGGGAGACTTAACCTCTTCGACCCTCTACTTTCCTAAAATCTATAAAATTTTAGGGTAGAATTCATGCTTTGCCAGGTTATTAGAGGGACTGTAAGTAACAAGGAACCTAGCCCATAGCAGGTCCTTGGTGATAGCAGCTGTCCTCAGCGATTCCTCTTTCATTCATATCAACAGCAAAATATCACCCGTGAGAGAAATGTCCATGGGCCTCCTCCACATACACAGAAGTGTCCATCTCGGTTACACAAGGGACTCCAATGGAGCTGGAGCCGAATTTTCATGAGTTCTTTTAATGAAAAGACTGAGTGCTTAATCCCAGAAGGACATTGTGTGGTGGTACAGCACAATGGAGTTGTCAAGCCTGCTGAAATGTGTCGTCAGGGTTGTTGATAGTTCACTCTGTGCCCATAGAATGAAGTGACCAGGAATACAGCCAAAGGGAGGGAGTCGGCGAGGAGGGATGAGTGTGGGAGGTGACGGCTGACCTCCCTAGCCAGTGAGAGTGCCTCCGCTCACAGGCGAAAGCATCCGTGGACAGCTCATCTAACGAAGGATTCCTATGCTAAACACTGCAAAGCGAGAGCAACGGTGTTCTTCTGAGACACTGGACGTTCCAGCAGACGCTGTATATCCCCAGTGGGACTGTTACATCTGGTTTTCACCTACAATGATTCTTTTCTAGTAGGCAGAATTTAAATTATAAATTTTAAATAAATAACACATACTCTTTTTGGAAAACATTAAAACCAAACCAGAACTGCCTGCCTTTTCTCTTTATATATGTGAAATAAATATTTAATGGGAAACAACTACACACTTGCTAAATATGCAGAATATTACCCCAAGAATGAACACTGAGGAGTCTACACTCTCATAAAGTTCTCTTCTAAATACTCTTTGAATTCACCTTTATGAATATAGAGTTACTTCATTTATTTTGCACAGAAAGTGGTTTGGTTGCCAATTCTTGTCCTGCATCCATTTTTGTGATTCTCCACATCATTTAGGAAACTTGGCATAAAAAAGAATCCAGTGCTGGGATTTGTATTTGGGAAACTAAATTACTCACTAATAAAAAAAATATACTAACTAAATACATATCTCATCATAGAGTAAATGGCCTTTATAATGAGGAAAAGCTAATTGTTGGGGGATAAAGTGGCTTTTGCATTTAACTTTTGTTCGAGTGCTATTGCATAACACTAAAGCAACTAACCAGGATGTTAACTCTGACTGTTTTGTTGCTTTGGAGAGCATTTTAATTACATATAGGAATTTATTTGAATCATCAGGTTTACTGTTAGAGCCAAATCATTCTCTTGGGTTTATGGGAATATCTGTCACCAGGCAGTAGATTAATAACTGTAGAAAAACCACATGAAAAGGTCACTTCAAATCTCATCAGAATCTGTGGTCTTCCGGATTTTGCAGTCTACCAGCGTTTGAAGCTTCTCTTTGGTAACGTGATCCGCGGGACAACGGCACTGAGCTGCAGACACGGTAATTAAGACAGCCCCAAAGTGAGCCACTCTGACCTCGGTACCAGCCTCTGTCTACAAAGGAAAGGGATCGGTCAGCCTGGGTCCATTTTAGCAGACGAGCCCATCTTCAGTGATATGCATGGTGGGAAAATATGATGGTGGGGACCCTTTATTTTCTCCAAAAAGATTGGAAACAGGCTGGATTGGAGCCTGGACCACAGCACTTGGGAGGGCTTTTTATGGGGAACCACAGCAGAAAGGAATTCTCTCTGCTGGTGAATTCTTCTGGCCCTCTGCGCTGTCATTCCTGGAGCGCTTCAGTTATTCTTTGCTCACCACCCCCGCCCTGGGGCCCTGCATCACCCCGACACTTTTTACTTGAAACATGTGTTACTAGAAACTGGGCAACACGGGCAACTTTGGGTTTGGACACCAGGGACCAAACTGTCCACCTCTTCTAACTTCCAGAGACTATTCAAGGAGTTAGCCAGAGTCTGGCTTCCTGAGGACCCCAGCGTTTTTTGAATAACAAAGACTTGGACACTGGAAAATACATTCAGACCAGGAGCCAAGAACCGAATGGGGCAGGAGACAGCTGAAGGGGGGTAACTGACGGGAAGGCTCGGGCCTGCAGGCCCCTTTCTGCCCGCGCTGGCTGCGTTACGAATGTGCTGTTTGGGCCAGGTTTTCGAAGAAGCCGATCTCTTGGTGGTAAAGGCACGATGCTGCTTCGCTTCCTGAACCGGGTTTCTTATCCACAGCATGCTGCAGCGCAGTCCTCTGCCCTCCCCTCCCCCACCCGCCCCCATGGGAACCGAGTCCCCAGTCTCTGGCAAGTGACGCTGAGAAAACAAACACTACAAAGGCTGGTAACGGGGGGGTACTGCTCTCCAGTGTTTTCTCCTGACCATCTAGGCTCAAGGAGGGAGGGGTCCCCGGCTCCGGCAGCCAGCAGGGCCCCTTTGTAGTAGGCATCTGTATGTTTGGCCAGGTGTCCTCCCGGGAGAGGGCAGAGAAGAAAAGATGAAACGGAACTCTTATTAAAAATAAGTCTTCAGGGGGAGGAAAACAAGCCGGAGCAAGCGTGTCAAATGGAAAGGGAGGCCGGGTGGTGGCGTCTGCTGTTGATTAGCGTGGAGAAAGTCGGCAGTGAGGTGCGCAGGCCGTGAGGAAGGGCCCTGCTCTCTGGAATGCGAGCTGGTGACCGCTGTCTGGGAACAGATCTGCACAGAGGCCAAGCGCAGGCTGCCCAGTGGTGACCCTGTGCGAGTGCAGAGGAAGGACCAGAGGGACTGCAGTCCAGCCGTGTGGTGATGATCCTGCTTCACCTCAACAGTTTTCACTTTTCTCATCAATAACACAGTGACACTTGACCATGTGACCCTGGTGCTGCCTTCTAGGCCTCAGGCTCCATGATCTACCGCCATCTCTGCTCTCACCAAATCCTCCAAGGCTCTTCTGGTGGGATGTAAAAAATCACCTTGGAGAGGTGTAAGCCTCCCCGCCATGACCCTAACATGCAAAATGAAAAAGCCTCCAACAACCATAAGTGTCACCCAGTCTTTCCACAGGAAGTCAGTCCAGTATTCTTGCCTGTCATCCTGCCGTTTCACAGTTGCCACACAGGCACGCAAATGGATTGTTTCTCAACATGGAATGTGACATGTTTGTGGGCTCACCTATACTTCCTCCTCTCCCAATTTCAAAAATACATTCACCCTTACTGGATATAAGGGGTCTTTGTCTCATTTTAAACCACTAGGTTACAGAGAGTAGAAGAGCTAGTATGTTTGTGTTTGTGTGTATGGATTGGGCGTGTGTGTGCGTCCATCCTTTTTTTTTTTTTGGTACCGGGAATCGAACTCAGGACCTCGTGCTTTCCAGGCAGGCACTGTGCCGCTGAGCTATACCCCCAGCCCCGCATCCATCCTTTAGTTAAGGGTGGGCCACTGAAAGGTTTTGTTTTTTCCTTTTTGGCAAATGTCATGAAGACAGCAGTATTTTAGTACTGGGTGAGGCTGGATCCCAGTGGGAATGGAAGAGGAACCTTCCACTAAGAATAAAAGGTCCCACACCAGGATGGTGGCAGTGGGAATGGGAGGGATGTGCAGACACAGGGTGACACAGCAGAAAGACTGTGGCCTGTGGAGTCCGACACAGGTTGGAATCCTGGCTGCAACGTGTACTGCGCATCATTCCAGCTCTCACCACCTCTCCCCCTTGCACAGTTACTTTATGGATTAGAGGTGCTGTGTGTAAAGTGCCCCACCCAGAGCCCGGGATAGTGCAGGAAGTTAACAATGTCAAGATGACGGAGTAGTGATAAAAGTATCCCGAAAGAAGATTAACAGGGCCCGGTGGCTGATTGAACTGGAGGACACATACAAGAGAAGAATTCATGGTGTTGTTGAGTTTAACCACTCAAGGGAATGAGATCGTATGGGGGGGGGTTGGAGATCTGTTTTGGCAAGGCTAGCACTGAGGTCAGTTTTGGACGTCAGCAGGGGTACTGAGATATACATCTGGCTATTGAAGAAGTTTGGAAAGGAAAGGCAATAAATATATGGGAGAATTGTAACATAAAATGTTTGATTTACTCTAGGTCTTTTTGACAAATGAGTCTGATTTTTATAGTCTCACTTCCAAGGAATTAGCTAACCTAACGGTTGGTCCAGCCCACCCATCTTCTTTTTTTTTGTGGGTACCGGGGGGTCGACCTCAGGACCTCGCGCGCCAGGAGGCGCCTGTGCCGCTGAGCGATATCACCGGCCCCTTTTTTGTATGTGGGTTCCGGGAGTCGAACTCGGGCCCTCGCGCTTGCAAGGCAGGCGCTTAAACCGCTGAGCCATCTCACCAGCCCCCACCCATCTTCTAAACGCAGCCCCTCGTCCTCACTTGCAGCCCGGGGACCAGGCATCACGTGATCCTGGCACACGCTGAGCTCTGGCTCGAACCTACCATATTGCAATCTGCATTTCAACGCTGCGATAGGGGAAGCCCTTTGAAGTTTGAGAAGCACGTTCTAAAGTGCGGTCTAAAGTGTGCTCATGTTCATCGGCACCACTGGGAACCTGTGAGGCATCCACATTCTCAGGCCATTTCTCAGGCCTCCTGAGTCAGAAATGCTGTCTTAATGAGCCCTTTAGGTGACTGTCGTGTACCCCAAATCTGAGAAGTGCTGCTCTAGGCCATGAAACAGATGGATCAGACCCCTTCCCTTGTGTGTGTAGCCCGGAACACTAGGGTTGAACCCTGGGAGCTACATTTAAGTCATTGTTATCTGCAGTTTCCATCATCATTTTGCATTAAACACAGCTGAAGAACTCTTTTCACAGAAGAAGGGCAGTCTGTAAAGTTACAAACCAAAGGAAAGAAATCTCGATGACAGCTTAATCCTCATGCCTCACCTATCAAAAGTTATAAGCACAATTATAAGAGATCAGTCCTTCATGTGCTGTCCCTCCTGGGGACGCCATTAGTAAGACACACATAGGGAAACAGTGCCGGCAAACAAGGCGTCTCCTGATACACTGATCCTCTGAACAATGTGATTTTCACATTAAAACGGCCACAGCCTTTGTCTTCTGTGTTTCTAATCAATCAGATGGAAAGTTCTCTCTTTATGGGTTTCTTTGTGGGGTCACTTGCAGCAAGGATGCTGGTTTACCACTTAGACTAGACTGTTTTTCAAAAAGTTGAACTGTATGTAGTAAAAATTTACCTCCTGTCATCAAAAATGTCTGGTTTTTCTATTTGTTCCATAGTCATTATTCCAATTACTGTGATAACTAAGAGTCAGTATCTGTTTTTGTGTACATGTACTACACAAAATGGTTATGTAATGAGCACTTAATCATAAACTTACGTTTTCTGCTGTAGGTTCTAGAACATCACAACCAGGGGCATGTAGATAAACCAGTAATTTTACTAGTATGTGTGGGGGGAGTGCTAGTTTGTAGTGTTTGCCAATTTCCATGGTATAAGTACTCCCTCTAGGGCTGCTTTCACGCCACTATCAGTTTAACAACCAAAATTCCTGAAAGTGTAATAATCAGCTGTCACAAGCCAGTGGGCACCAGCTCTAGCACACCACTGAAACAACATCAAGGGACAAGCGACAGGGTTTTTATGGTTGGTTGATTGGGTTTGAATTGCTACCGGTCTGTCCAATAAGGTCTGAGACAAGACAATGTGGGTGTTTAAATGTTTATTCAAACTATGATCGTCATAGTGGCATTTGTTCTGTAAGAGAAAGTTTCATGTTGTTTTAAAATCCCATTAAATACAAGTATAACAACATAGTGTAATATTGAAAGGACTTGTACTGCTATGGTGGCAAGTTTAATTTTTAAATATTTTTGGTAGTATAGTGAGACACATATAAAATTATTCTTAGTCACACTATTTGAATCAGAATGCAAAAGGATACTGTTTGAAATGATGTTTCAGTTTACTAGTGTTAAATTTTGTCTTCTCTTACAGGTATTCAGGAAGGAACACAATGTACCAAATGTAAGAATAACTGGGCACTGAAGTTTTCTATCATATTATTATACATTTTGTGTGCCTTACTAACCATCACAGTAGCCATTTTGGGATATAAAGGTAAGTACTCTTTACAAATAGCAAGTTTCTCTTCCTTAATTTAAGCTTGCAAAATGTCATCTTTACAAGTATGAAGCACTGGCTCTGCCCTCCTCCCGTATCAGAATCCATGGATGCTGAGGTCCCTTATATAAATTGGCTTAATATTTCCATATACCTACACACATCCTCCTATATATATTGAATGATCTCTAGAGTACTTATTTACTTAATACCATGCAAATGCTATGTAAATAGTGGTCATACCAAATTATTTAAGAAATAACAACAAAAATATTTGTACTTTTCAGTATTAATGCAGGGTTTTTCCCCCAGATACTTTCAATCTGGGGTTGGCTGGACCCAAGGCTGCAGAACCCTCAGATACACTTCTGTAACCCCGTGTAATATTCTGAGTCCTCGAGCTCTGGCCCCGAGTCCTGAGCTGCTTGTAGTTGTGGGATCTATGGGGCGTGGGTGCAATAACAATTCCTTTTGCCTCATTTCAACAACAGTCATGGTCCTCTAGGAATTAGAAATATTTTCCCCCTTTGTTGCTTTTTCCTACCTATTTCAGCTACTCCTCCTTCCTCTATTTTTCTTTTCATCTTATCACAAAGGGGCTCTGTGGAAACTGGCATCAGCACACAGAAAAACGCTACTGCTAAGGATGAGCAAAACGCAAGCTCTACAAAGATACAAAGCTCACTTCACCCAGGGATGGGCCAACTCAGCCCCTTTTTTCTCTTCAACACATCTACTGTGGTCACTATTGTTCCTATAGTGCCATAAAAATATTTCCCTGTAGAAATGAAATACAGGCAGCACAGCCACCTCAACTCTACTTTATAAAATAAAAGACCTACTTGTGTCAAGTTTAAGGTGAGGAGATTTTTAGCTGAATCCTACAGACTTGGAGACGAAGTAGTTTTCCTGCCCCTCCACCGCCATTCTAGAGACCACAAGTGGAAGGTGCCGGGATTCAGAATCATGAGCTATATAAACCTTTCCTAGAAAACAGCCGCGGAGGCCTTTTCATCAAAGTCGCACGAGACCTGATTGGGTGCAGCGCAGAGGCGGCAGACATCAGGTCTGTTGATGTCACTCTCAGCAGCCACCTCAGGCCACCGACAGAACTGAGAGAGGAGCTGGTGTGGTGGTGCTCCCCTATAATCCTGGCATTCTTAGAGGCTGAGGCAGGAGGATCGCAAGTTCAAGGCCAGCCTGAGCAACTTAATGACTTAGTGTAACTGTCTGAAAAAGAAAAAGTTTTTTTTTTTTTTTTGAAGGCTGGGGATGTAGCTCAGCGCAGAGGTCCTGGATTCAGTCCATAGTATCACAAACAGCTTGACAGATGAGCTGAGTGCAATTCCCACATGATCCCTTCTTTCTTCCTTAGCCCACAGACCTGACCTAGGAAGAGAAAGATCCAGAGTGTAGTCCCTCCAGCTTATTACTCCTCCCTGTCTTCCCAGTGTCCTGTGATTCCCCAGGAGATAGCTCACTAGGATGAGAGTGGGCTTTGAGACCAGATGGTCTGAGTTCAGGTCTTGATGCTTCCAATTTTAATACGATTGTGAATGTTCAATAAGTGCTTGCCAGGCACCATGCTAAGTCCTCTCTGAGTCTAGGACCTGCGTATGAGTCATCGCGTCTCAGAGGTTCCAATTTCCTATCTGTGAAAGGGTAACATTGTGCCACTCTTCAGGCCAGCTAGGATGGGCTGAGAGGAGGCAACAGAACCTATCCTGTACTGCAGTTGATCCCAGTCGACAGTGACTAGAATAGCCCTTTGTCTCCTGCTCCTTCCTTCATCACTGCATCTATATGGCTGTAGCCATCAGAATGGCAAACATGTTCAAAGTCCGCAGGCTGGGTGAGGATTTTTAGTCCTAGCCACGGAAAGTAGCATGCATCTGAGCGTGCTGACAGATGAATTTGGGCAGTGGGGATTTGGAAAATTATCAGGTCATTTTATCCATTCATGATGAGCTCATTTACCTGAAGAGCCTGACATCTTTTAGATGAAGTGGCAAACGCCAGAGATTAGGAAATGGATGAAGTCAGGACCAGGGTTGGGCAGGGGTGGGGCCCCACAAGGAGGGAGGGGGTCCCTGTCCTCGCCATTCAGCCTGGCCCTCACGGTGCTTGGTGACTTAGGTCACTGCTCACTCTTCTACACCTTTTCTTAGTGAGCCGAGATAACGGAGACACTTTAAATCAAACAGCCATTTATAGAGAGCCCTTTTTGGTCCTCATCGCAGTCTGGGAAGTTTATATTTGTAAGCCCATGGAAAAGTTATTGGAATTCTAGTGAGTTAATTCCAATCTACCACTTCCAGTGCAACCCATGGCAAGAATAAAGACACTAAGGCATATTTATAGTTGTGGGGAGCCATGGGGGTCCTAAGTCCAGCCAAGACGGTGGTTACTGGAACAAAGGAAGGTCTCGACCCAGGGCCGAACCCAGGTTTTATTAATTCTGGATGAGGGGAGTGGCTTGGGGATGAGTGACTGTGAGAATGGCCGGAAGTTGGTGAGTACCGTGAGCTGGGCTAGGCAGGTAGCCTGAAATCACCTTTGCAATATGCAGAGGGAAGGATATGCAGAAGGAGTAATCTGCATAACACAGTTCAAGATAGTATCTAATGT
Source organism: Erethizon dorsatum (assembly GCA_028451465.1). Classification (NCBI taxonomy): domain Eukaryota; kingdom Metazoa; phylum Chordata; class Mammalia; order Rodentia; family Erethizontidae; genus Erethizon; species Erethizon dorsatum. Next base: position 24,861,255 of record CM051838.1, on the reverse strand, counting down.
TTTGGGGTCGGTGCTTCAGCTCTGATGTGTAATCTTTTATGGCCTGGAAAGTCATAGCCTCTTTCTGGAGGCTCCATCCCAGCCGACAGCGTGGAGCACGGCTCTCCATCCCACCCGGTTCACACATGTGTTTTGGGAGCTACAGGGGCAGGGAAACACTGACCTGTCGCTTGCTTCAAAGACTACACATCAGCACCTCGGCTGGGCCGATTTGCATTGCTTAAAGCCAATTGAAGGGGTAAGGAAAAGTCCTAGCCAGCTCTGTACATAACAATATGTGGAAACAGGGCCAGGTTCAGCCAAAATGGAAATAACTGCTCTTCTTTCAAGGAGGGCCATCCAGGTGTCCCCCACAGCCATTTAGTAAGTACCTTAGGGGCTATGTGTGATACCATGAGAATAAATAGCGACTGCTAGGACAGGGACAAGAGTGCAAACGTGTTAACATTTTGCCATTTTTACCTCTGCCAGGAAGATAAGGGCTAGGATCTTTATGCCTTCAGAATTATACAGAAAGATCCAAAGAGTTTTTTGGTTTTTGGTCTTTTTCTGTTTTGAGTGGTCTGTTCAGGGACAGCATCTCCTCCACTTTTACCCATCGGAAGTCCTGCAGCTCCGCTGTGATGCCCGTGTCCGTGCATTTGCCTGGAGCATGTCCCCTGCTTCCGCCTGAATGGCTCCTTCCTGCCCTTCACATCCACTAAGCCATGTGTCCTGCACAAGGCCCCTCACAGCCTTTAGGCGCCTCCTATCCACAGTGTGCTCTTTATTTACCCCTTGTCCCTGTCACACTGTATCACTGGGCCAGTGTGTCTGGCTTGTCTGTCCCCCCACCCAACTGCACGTTTCCATGGAAACTCTATTTATTACATCTCCTGCTGGTACCTGGCCTCATGGTGCTTAACTGGTGCCCAGGAAAGTGTACTGAATGAGCTGGTGGGTGCATGGGCAAGTGGATGGATGGAGGGAGGATGAGGACTGACTTCGGGAAGGCACCTTGAAGGCCGTCTGCTACCCCCGGCATCCTATCCAGAGACCTGACATCCTGGCAGCTCGGCCTGCTCTGGGCTCGAAGTCTTACCAGAGTGGCGAGGGAAAGCCCCCGAGGAACAAGTACAAGGGGAGGCAAGATGACACCTTGTCCCCCTCTTCCGTCCTTCAGAGCGCCCCCCCCATGCTCCACTGACCGAAGGAAGATAATGCAGCGCACACTTCTGGTTTCCAGTCTCAATGAACCTGGACGCTGATGCTTTCCAGCTGTCCTTTCTCTTTCCTCTCTGTGCACTGTGACACCTCTTTCTTGCTGATAAGATTATGCTGACCCAACCTTGTAAGAGGCAGAAAGATAAGGCCCAACTCTTCCTTCACGCATCTCCCTTTGATGGCTGGAAAAACTTCCTCCACTGAAAAAAGAAAAGGAGGAAAAAGAATATTCCGGGCAAGAAGTGTTTCTCTGAAGGAACAGCTGAAAGGGAACAAAACTCCTTTATTATTTTTATTTCATATGGGGGATCAAACCCACTGGTGCTTTATGCTGAGCTATACTGCAGTCCTTTTTATTCTTTTATTTTGAGACAGTGTCTTGCTAAGTTGCCCAGGCTGACCTCAAAATTGCAGTCCCCCTGCTTCAGCCTCCCTAGTAGCTGGAATTACAGGGCAAACACCACTGCACCTAGCAAAACTCCTTTATTTATCAGAGTTGGCAGAAGCAACTCCAGCTGTTTCCTTCAAAACCTCCTTTCATGTCACTCCCAGAGCTACAAGTTAGAGCAGAATGAAGTTTCTTCTAGAGGATCTGCTAACAAGCCAGAGAATCACTCAGTCACCAGACAGGGTCTGTACGGTGGCTTTGTAGAAAACGTGCTCACACAGTTACAGCTTGGCACACCCTCCGCCCTGGGCTGCTCATCAACAGTCAGTGGGGCTTCCAGGCAGGAGCCATCTTGAAGGTTCAGTGGGTTGTGTTTCTTCCAGAACATTCCCTGAATGGGAAAATCCCACTCCATCACCCTGCCCAGCAGGTGGCCTTCTTAAGGTAATTGGGATAAAGAGAAAAGAGAGAAATCTGAATCCTTAGTAAGTCTCCTCATTTAACAAAATGTTCCGAGCCATAGCATGTCTACTTGCTACTAAGCCCAGCCAAAATTGCAGTTTCTTTTTCATTGTTGCTGTTTTTTTGTTTTTTGTTTTTTAATATGCAGGTACCGGGAGTCAAACTCAGGACCTTGTGCTTGCCAGGCAGGTGCTTATGCCACTGAGCTATATCACCAGCCCTTATTGCTGTTTTTTGAGATAGGGTCTTCTTATGTAGCCAAGGCTGGCCTCAAACTCAGGGCAGTCTTCCTGCCTCAGCCTCCTGAGTACCGGAATTACAAGTGCATGCCACCACATCCTGCTCTAACGTTGCAATTTCAATAGGATAAGTGAGCTTTCAAGATGCATCTCAAATCACTCTGTAGAGTTCTCTGGAACCCAGAGTAGCACCCTAAAATAGTTTCTGTATTTCTGTAATGCAACCTGAAATCGTGTTCAGGGTAGCGATGGCTTTGCTGAGTCCCAGGGGAGTGTCCCTGGCATTACTGGCAAGTCCCAGGAACCAGTGGGAGGGTGGATTTCTCTCAGCACCGTGATCAGTCGGGTCCACGCCCTTGTGCGCACCAGAGAAGGAGCTCTATGCTCTGTACTTCTCCCCTCCCCTAAAGGCTGGGACTGTGTGGCCTGTGTCTCTTGAATCTTCAATGGCTAGCACTGTGCCACTTATGTGGCAGATGCTTAGTAAACATCTAGTGATGCTGACTTGAAAGAAAATATAAAGAGGTCATAATCCTCCTCCTCAGGGATCTCTGCTGGAGGAGACCAGACTGAGGAGAAAGTAGTACTAAATGAAAAGCAAAGTGGAGGTGTAGGGTAGAGTGGAGTTTGATCTCCCAGCCTGGTACTCACTTAGGTACAAGCTGTGTGATTGTGAGCAAGTTACTGAACATCTCTGAGCCTCAGATTCTTCATCTGTAAAACAGGGAGTGGTAAGAATTAACTTCTTCTGTAAAGAATAGGAAATTTTCTTCTTACAGAATTAACTCAGATTCTTCATCTGTAAAACAGGGAGTGGTAAGAATTAACTTCTTCTGTAAAGAATAAGAACAGTAAAGGCTACTATTTCCATTCAGTAAAGGTTCAGTTGGTGTGCTCTGGATTTGGGTCCTAGGCAAGGTTTATTACTATGGGGCAATGAGGCTTGGCATGGACTTTGAAAAATGGGGACAGCCAGGCACACACCTATAATCCTAGCACTTGGGGGCTGAGGCAGGAAGATTACTATGAATTTGAGACCAGCCTGGGCTAAATAGTGAGTTCAAGCCAGCTTAAACTATGTAGTGAGACCCTGTTTCAAAAAAACCGAAAAACCATAAAAACAAAAAACAAAGAAAAACAAACCAGAGAGGGGGAAAGACAAGGGAAGAAAGGTTAGTGGCTAAGTCCAAGGGATGACACCACCGTGCTTTTTGGTATTACTGCCACATTATCCTAAGGAATTATGCTTCGGGTACTTGAAGAGGGGCACTTCCTCAGGTATAACACCTGAAACCTCAATGTTCTGAAGAAAAATTCCATGTGGAGAAACAATCCCCATTAAAGGGGGAAGGTGGTAACAGACTATAAGAGAGAGAACGTGTGCTCTAAGTGAAGAATAGAAAGCAAGGAGGACATTGTATGCAAGCGCAGCAAGTGTCAGTTCTGGATGCCCCTCAGCCTTGGTATTTTTATGCATGAGCAAGCTGCCAGCATCGCAGCCCTAAAGTTTGCAGCTTTATACCCAGATCCTATTTTTAAATGCAGACACAGACACGCACGCATGCACACACGCACACCAGTGCATAGGGCTATTTATTAGCACCGTGCGCAGGGCAGAGAGTTTCCTTGCCACGTGGAAGACAATGCTAAGTTTCTTGGGTTTTCTTTGGGTTATTCCTTTTCCTCTAAGCAAAGCTGAATTATTTGTCCACAACTGTCCCGTGTTTTTGTAAGCTAAAATGGAAGAATAATTAGAGAGAGTAGAAAATGACTGGCTCTTGGCATATTTAGAGGTTTCTTTGGCTTCCAGGAAAGAAAGGCAAGACTTCAGATTCCGTATGTGGTTTGAGGACACACTGCGGCATGTGTTTTGATTTGAGAATCAAAACTGAACACAAACTGTAAACATTTCGTATTTTTTTTTTTTTTAAATTTAGCTTTGCTAAAATGCATATGACACATTTTGTTCTTCAGCGTTTCCAGGGATTTAGCAGTATGCATGCCTGGCACAGCACGGAGGTGCACAGTCTTACAGCTAGGCCTTGCATCTGTGCAGCCGTCTCAAAAACAGTGATCATTCAACAAAATGTCCTGCTTGCCGCCAGTCCGAGCCTTCCCAGGGCTGCTTGGTTTGGATGTTTGTTGCGTGACAGTAGCCTCAGCCAGCCCCAGGCAGATGCTCACTTACTTAAATAAATGGCATCAGAAGTAAGTATTGTTCAAGCAACTTCTTGCTAAGAAATGGAGATAAAAGTGAATACAGCCAGGCATGGTGGCACAGGCCTGTAATCCCAGCACTCGGGAAGCTGAAGCAGGAGGAATGTCATGAGTTCAAGGCCAGCTGGAACTACATAGTGAGACCCTGTCTCAAAAAATAAAATAAAACAAAATCTAAATACAGACAGTTTCCAACTTACAATGGTTCTGCTTAGGATTTTTAAATTTGATGATGGTGTGAAATCAGGGTACATTCAGTGGAAACTACTTCAAAGTTTGAACCGTGCTCTTTTCGCGGTCTAGCAGTAGGTAACGTGATCCTCTTCTGCGATGCGGGGTGCCGGCAGCTCCCACTCGGGCTGCGATCACCAGGGCAAACCGCCCGCACTCTACGGTGTGCTGTGTGGCTGAGCTGTGATGTTCTGTGGGTTAGGCAGCTTCTGGGCACTTTCCACTTCTGGTATTTTCAACTTGCAATGGGTTTATTAGTACAGCAGTCCATCAGAAGTCGAGGAACATCTGTACAGATTAGCCCATCCCAAAGACCCCACAGAAAACTGGCCGTGACACACAGCGCAGCGAGTCCTGTGTGGGGAAAGGGCTGTTCGCCTAGAGGATTCTGCAAGACAGCTCAGCAAAGGTTCCCACAGGTGGCTGAGTTCCGAAGGACAAGTGAGACTTAAATCAGTGAGGAAGCGGGAAGCAGGTGCTAAGTGGAGAGAAGACACACGGAGAGACTCGCGGGGAGGGGCATCTGGGTGACTGTGGCCAGACCACAGGCACTCGAGGGAAGGCGTAGTGAGCTGCTCCAGGAGCACTCTGGCGTCCACAGGGCTGAGTCACGCTGGGTCACACTCACTCACGGGAGCTAACTTCTTCCACCAGAGAGGAGCCAAGGAAATCTTCCCGTGTGCTCGTGCATGGGTAGAACTTTTGATGAATAGTATAAACTGGATTAGTCAGCCTGCAGTTAGTACACAAAACAGATTCATGCTTTTTTTTTTTTTTTTTGTGGGTACCAGGGGTCGAACTCAGGACCTCACGCACAAGCAGGCGCCCGTGCCGCTCAGCGATATCACCAGCCCTTTTTTTGTATGTGGGTACCAGAGTCGAACTCAGGACCTCGCACTTGCCAGGCAGGCACTTACGCCACTGAGCCATCTCACCAGCCGAGATTCATGCTTTTTTGAAGTTGATGATTAAATAGAAGCTTGTTGATACCAAGGATAGCCATAAGCCGAGCATAGTGGCACATGCCACACAGTCCCATCTACTTGGGAGGCTGAGGCAGGAGGATCACTGCAGATCAGGAGTTTGGGGCCAATCTGGGCAACACAGTGAGACCCTATCTCAAAGAAACATTAATTAATAAAATCAATTAAAGAGAAAGACAGACTGGATCCCAAGCTTCTGGAAGTTGGATCTCACAGGGGTCACTTCCGGAGATATACCCTCTTTTTAGACATTTTAGAACCAAACTTGAATTTATAGCCACAGAGAATGGCTGCCTTCTGAGAACAAGAGAGAAGTGAAGCTTTTATTTAACATGGCATATACTAAAATTTCTTGTTGTACAATTAAGAAAATGTAAAACATGAAACAAAAAATCTTCTTGGTAAATCACTGTTTGGAAACACCACTTAGGTATCTACATGAGAACTGACAAAGTACAGATTTGATCATCACTAATGAAAACTGGATTAAGGGGCTTCGGTGATAGAACTTGTGGTAGGAAGTGGTAGGCACTCTTGGTTTTTGTCCCTTCTTGGGTACCTTGTGTACAGATGTGAGCTAGGGGCTCTTTGGCAGTGGAATACCCTTCTAGGTAAGTAAGTCCCACCTACCAGGAATGCTAAGTAAGCTAGTGAGTGATGAAAGTTTGTAAATGATCACAGCATTTCTATACCTACCACCATGTATAGAAATTAACATAAGTACTATAGATTGAGGACTTCTTTAATATATAAAAACTTTAAATTAGTCGAACAATTTTTTTTTTTTTTTTGTGGGTACCGGGGGTCGACCTCAGGACCTCGCGCGCCAGTAGGCACCCATGCCGCTGAGCAATATCACTGGCCCTTTTTTCGTATGTGGGTTCCGGGAGTCGAACTCAGGCCCTCACGCTTGCCAGGCAGGCGCCTACACCGCTGAGCCATCTCACCAGCCCTAGTCGAACAATTTTTGAAGCTTCCAAGGCATTACAGAATCATAAGAACTGTCAAAAAAATCTACATTTTCTGGTGAAGTAAATTATACTATTGGGTTTTGGGACAAGTAAGTTATTTCTTTTTCTAAGAAGTAACTTTTCCTCATATTTTACTATTTTTCTTTTTTTGAGACAGGGTCTCACTGTAGTTCAGACTGGCTTTGAACTCACAGCAGTCCTCCTGTCTCAGCCTCCTGAGTGCTGGGATTACAAGTATGCACCACCACACCCAGCTCCCCATATTTTATTTTAATTTATACCTTTTGTTTCAGTCTGTTTCCTTTGTTCTGTGATGAAATGATCTACTGTTCTGAAACTAAAATATCAAATATAAGCAAGTATGTGGACTAACGCTTTGTTTTCCAAATCTTAGTTGTAGAGAAAATGGACAATGTGACAGGTGGCATGGAGACATCTCGGCAAACCTACGACGACAAGCTCACAGCAGTGGAAAGTGACCTGAAGAAATTAGGTAACTGGCAACAAGGGAGTCATTGAGCTGAACCCCCTAATTCTGTGTAAATGACGGCATCTTTTAGACCCACGTTGTGTAAACTCCCATTCACACAGGAGGACATTCAATTGTGGTGTTGTGTTAAGTCTTCATGATTTAATTCAAAGACTTTCAAATTTTAAAGCAAAAGACCAATTTTCGAGAATCCTGCTCCCAAAACTATAAATGCAAATAAATTCTGAAGATCAAAGCCAGGCACAGTGGCATAGGCCTGTAATTCCAGCACTCTGGGGAGGCCGAGGCAAGAGGATTGTAAATTTAAGCCCAGCCTGAGAGACTCAGACTTTGTCTTGAAATAAAAAATAAAAAGGGCTGGGATGTAGCCAAGCATGAAGGTCTGGATTCAACCCCTAGTACCAGTAAGCATGTAAAGAAATGGGAGGATGGATGCAGCTCAGTACAAGGACACTGGGTTTGATCCCTGGTCCAAAAAAACTACAAGTACCCCTTGTTAAAGGCCTTGTTAAATATTCAATAAATTCCTATTTGAATTTTTGTGTGTGTGTGTGTGTGTGCGTGTACCAGGCGTCGACCTCAGGACCTCACGCACCGGCAGGCGCCCGTGCCGCTGAGCGATATCACCAGCCCTTTTATCATATGTGGGTACCGGGAGTCGAACTCGGGCCCTCATGCTTGCTAGGCAAGCACTTATGCCACTGAGCCATCTCACCAGCCCCTATTTGAATTATTTTTAACTGCATGGAATTGTAGAATTTATAAAATAAAAGACTGCAGACTCTTCTATGCCTTGATTTTTGGATTTGCAATGCAGTGCATACTAGTCAAGCATCTTTGGGATCTTTGACCTTGTCAGAACACTTCTCCATTCCACCATCTAACAAACATTTCTTATTCCAGGGGACCAAACTGGGAAGAAAGCTATCAGCACCAATTCAGAACTCTCCACGTTCAGATCAGATATTCTGGATCTTCGCCAACAACTTCGTGAGATTACAGAAAAAACCACCAAGAACAAAGATACGCTGGAGAAGCTGCAGGCAGGTGGGGATGCACTGGTAGACAGGCAGAGCCAACTGAAAGAAACTCTGGAGAATAATTCTTTCCTCATCACCACTGTAAACAAAACCCTCCAGGCATATAATGGCTACGTCACGAATCTGCAGCAAGATACTAGCGTGCTCCAGAGCAATCTGCAGAACCAAATGTACTCCCATAACGTGGTCATCATGAACCTCAACAACCTGAACCTGACCCAGGTGCAGCAGAGGAACCTCATCACCAACCTGCAGCGATCGGTGGTTGACACCAGCCAGGCGATCCAGCGCATCAAGAACGACTTCCAAAATCTGCAGCAGGTTTTCCTTCAAGCCAAGAAGGACACCGACTGGCTGAAGGAGAAAGTGCAGAGCTTGCAGACACTGGCTGCCAACAATTCCGCCTTGGCCAAAGCCAACAATGACACCCTGGAGGATATGAACAGCCAGCTCAACTCCTTCTCAGGTCAGATGGACAACATCACCGCCATCTCACAAGCCAACGAGCAAAACCTGAAGGACCTTCAGGACTTGCACAAGGACGCAGAGAACAGAACGGCGATCAAGTTCAGCCAACTGGAGGAGCGCTTCCAGCTCTTTGAGACGGATATTGTGAACATCATTAGCAATATCAGCTACACAGCCCACCACCTGCGGACGCTGACCAGCAATCTGAATGAAGTCAGGACCACTTGCACGGATACCCTAACCAGGCACACGGACGATCTGACCTCCTTGAATAATACACTGGCCAACATCCGTTTGGATTCTGTTTCTCTCAGGATGCAACAAGATATGATGAGGTCAAGGTTAGACACTGAGGTGGCCAACTTGTCAGTGATTATGGAAGAAATGAAGCTCGTGGATTCCAAGCATGGTCAGCTTATCAAGAATTTTACCATACTGCAAGGTATGTGCGAGTTCTGAATTTCATATTTGTTATTTCTGTGCAACAAATTACCCTACATCTTGGCTGTTTAAAACTGTAAATGTTTGTTTTCTCATTGTTTGTGAGGATCTGGGATTCGGAAGTGGCTTAGCAGGTTGGTTCTGACTCGGTAACTTTCATGATGCTGGAGACTATTGACCCGGGCTGGAGTACTCTGAAAGACCGGTCCTGCCTCATTCACTTGGCGCTTGGCACAAGGCCTCAGCTCCTTTCTATGTGAAATTGCTTGTGTGTTGTCACAACATCACAGCTGGCTGTCCCCAGAGCAAGTGATCTGAGGGGGCAAGATGGAAGTCACACCTCAGAAGTCCCACACCACCGCTGCCAGCATAGCCTGTTCTTTAGAAATTGGTCACCAGGTTCAGCCCACACTCAAGGGTAGGGCAATTAATCTGCACATCTTGCAAAGGGGAATAAGTAAAGATGATCCATTAATTGTTCACTGAATGAAAGGTTGGGTATCGCGCCATTTCCATCCCAATATCAATTGAGCATCTCTGAAAGTAAGATTACTTGTCTTAGGTCACAAAGCTACCCTTAAGGGATGATTAGTTCCAAATATCCTTACCAGAGGGCTGGTTGGCCGTCACAGTAACTGCCAGGCCAGAGGACAGAATTGATGTGATTTGCATATAAATTTGGGAGTTTATTCTAATCCAGGTCATCCATATAAATTGAAAGCCCTTGACTTAGATTACATCTGCTTTTGAAGAGTTGCAGCAATCATATATTAACATTTTCTAGTCATAAACTATTCCCACAGCTATCAGTACATTCCCACTGGCTTGAACCCCCGGTGGCACATGCATGACTGTCCCATCAGGTGGCTCAAGATGGGACAGTCACCCATGTACTTCCAGTGGCTCAAGCTGGCACAAGCATAACACTTTCAAATCAGAGCTGCCCTGCTGTGAGACACACAGATTAGAGCCCTGTTGCGAACACGTGGAGATGAAGGTACAATGTAGAAGTTGCTGAGGGCAGCTATCTGGGATGTCCAGAGAAGCCCTTCGGTGGCTTAAAAGCAAAAGAATCTTAGGACATCAAAAGACAGGATACAAACCAGTATAGACTTGAATCTCAAAAAAACGGATAAAAGGAGATTTTACACACTGATGTGAATGAGGACTTGTCTCCAAACCTGAGAAAGACTTCAGAAGAGATCATAAAAAGATGATTTGTGAGGTTTCAGGCAATTTACACTCAGCAAAAAAAGTTCTCTAAGAAGAAAGCAGGTGATCCCATCTAACTTCCTCACACTGACAGAGCTCTTAGGTTGGCTGAATTAAACAGCATGTCTGGATTTCGCTGAGGCATTGGCAGTGATACCCTGAAGAACAAGGTAGAGAAATAGGTGCTGGATGTCAGTACAATTAGGTGAATGTACACAGCTTAAAACAACACCCATTTGTAGTGTTCTAGTTCCTGTGGGGTCAGGAGTCCAGGCACAGTTGAGCGGGTCCTCCACGTGGGGTCTCGCCAAGCTGCAGGTCTGTTGAGGGACCATGGTTGCAGCAGAAGCTCAACTGAGGACTGATCCAGTGCCATGGTCCCTCAAGTTCTTGGGTTTTTTTTGTTTTTGTTTTTGTTTTTTTGAGACAGGGTCTTGCTAAGTTGCCTGGGCTGGCCTCGAACTCATGATCCTCCTGCCTCAGCCTCCTGAGTGCTGGGATTATAGATGTGTGTTTCTGTGCCTGGCTCACAATTCATTTTCTTGAGCCTCAGTTTGAGGTTCCTGCTCTCTTTTTGGCTGTCATCTGGGGACTGCTCTCAATTCTGAGGTCACCACGGTCCCTTGCCATGTGGTCATCCGCTGATATTGCAGCTTCTCAGAGCCTGCCAGGGGAGTCTCCCTCACTCTGGTCTGCTAAGGTAGAGCCTTAAAAGTGGATCCTAGTGAAGGGGATGACTTCCTATCATCTTTGCCATATCCTGTTGGTCAGAAGCAAGTCACAGGTTCCACACTCAATGGGAAGGGATAACACAAGGGCATGTGTCAACGTGGGGCAGGGGGGCGCACCCTAAGATGTGTCTGCCACATTGGTTGAATGATTGGTTATAAAGAGTGGTAGTTGCTGGGTGTGGAGGTGCATGGCTGTAATCCCAGCTACCTGGAGGGCTGGGGCAGGAGGATTGCAAATTCAAGGCCAGCTGGGGCAATTTGGAAAGACCCCGTCTCAAAACAGAATAAAAAGGGGTGGGGATGTAGCTCAGTGGTGGAGCACTTGCTTAGCATAATGAAGCCCTGGGTCCAATCTCCAGTTCCAAAAAAAAAGAGAAAGAAAAAGGGTGATAGTTACTGGGCCTCTGTGACCCTGGAGGCAGGTCCAGGTGGCAGACGGCAGGACCCTGCTCAGCAGCTTTGTCTGTGACCAGCATGAGGACATGGATGGCTCAATAATCTAATACTTCTGTGAGACAACACTATACATCCTGATAAATCATAGATTCGTATTCAGAATGATCTAAGAGGCTGACCACAGAGACAAATGTCAGCGGGAAAGCCAGGCTTAGAGGACGTGAACAGGAAGAGCCATACAGGACAGGGGTTTCACTTGGCTAGAAGCAATTAAATGTGGCTTCCAGGAAAGCTAATGGGATCTTTTCCTGTATTACTGAAAATATGATAGCCAAAGTGAGGAGATGGTATCTTCCTCTCTTCAGTAGTCCTAGAAGAAGGTTTTTTCCGGGGGTGAGGGGATTTTGAGAGGAACGTTTGAGTACAGTGATACCTCGGTTTAAGAACTTAATTTGGGGGCCGGTGAGACGGCTCAGCGGCTTAAGCGCCTGCCTTGCAAGCGCGAAGGCCCGAGTTCGACTCCCGGAACCCACATACGAAAAAGGGGCCGGTGATATCGCTCAGCGGCACGGGCGCCTGCTGGCGCGCGAGGTCCTGAGGTCGTCCCCCCGGTACCCAAAAAAAAAAAAAAAAAAAAAAAAAAAAAAAGAACTTAATTTGGGCCCGGAGACATAGCTCAGCAGCACAAGCACCTGCCTGGCAAGCGCATAGTCCTGAGTTCGATTCCCGGTACCAAAAAAAAAAAAAAAAAAAAAGAACTTAATTTGTTTCATGATTTGGGGGAAGATGGTTGTATTTGTGTTTGTGTGGGGAAGATGGCCATGGTCATATATGTCACTCAACGCAAAGTCTGCAAATGGGAAGAAAAATTTTGCTGCTTTTGTTTGCAAATCCAATTGTTTGCAAACAGAAGCATTCATGAACCAAGGTATTATTTAACCTGGTCTGTGAGAGCTCCACAAGATAGCAAACATTTCAAAGAAATTTGAAGTTGATAAACAAGTGATGTCTTGCAATACGAACAGTACATCATGCCGGATGTCACATGATCACAACGGGTTCTTCTCTCTCCCCTTCTCTCGCTGTCTTGCTGCTTTCATATACAAGTGCTTTGGATTACAAGCGGAAGGAATTATTCTCACAAACCACAGTTTTACTGAATATTATTAAACAGACTCCAGGTGTAAGGGTGGAGGCGGGGACCAGTCAGAGCTGGACCAGTTGTGGGTGCGTGGATGGGATGGTAACAGAGGGATGGGAAAGTGGGCCTCTCACTCAAGAGGAGGTTGGAGGTGGAGTCTGGGGCAGCCCTGCTGTCACCTGGCAGCACGGCCATCTGGGCCAGGCTCTGCTTTAGAGGGCCCGACTGGCCTCCCTGGCCATGACCTCATGGAGAAGAGGAGCCCACAGGCTCCATACCCACGCCCACTCAAGCTCTGCTTGTTTGGTGTCCAGCACACTGAAACTTTGTACCCAGCATGTCCAGATCCAAAGGATCAACCACGAGGCAGGAGCGCACTGGAGAGGTTGGAGGTGGTGGACGGAAATTAAAAACAGGGTGTGGGGTTGGTGTCCTGCTACTGGTTTGGCTGGCGGAGTGAGGAAAGCTGAGGACGGAGAGTTCTTAGTGGGAGCTCCACGACAGATGGTCCAGACCAGGTGTAGAGAGAGAGGCTCGCTGGGACATCCAGGGAGATGTCTGTTAGAAGGCAGTTTCTTGGAAATGGCCCAGAGCTCGGTTTCTGGGGGATACTTTCTTCTGCACACATTTCCCCATGTCCCATTAATCCCTGGTCTAATTGTTCACTGCACTGTCCAGGAGTTGATCTGAGACCAGCAGGACATAGAGGACCCACAGGTGTCCCAAGAGAATGGGAACCAGGGAAGACCCCACCCGCACAGATGCACAGCCAGGGAACACCCCATCCCCGCACAGCTGCAGCCCCAGCCCCTTCCTCCTTCCGCACCTGCACAGCCCTGTCCCTGAGCAGGAAAGGCCGATGCAGCAGGGGGGATTAACAACGGCTTATGCGGGCCTTCCACCATGAGACCCAAAACACTCTGATGCTTTCCAGGAAGTTGTTGTTGACTTGCATTTAATAAGCTCTTGTGCTTACAGTTCAGTCACCTAAGACGTGTGCCTCATTAGGAAGTGAACGCTGTCAGGGCGTGGTGGTAAATGTCTTGATCCCAGCATTCTGGGAGGCTGAGGCAGGAAGATTGCAAGTTCATGCCCAGCCTGGGCAACTCAGTGAGACCCTGTCTCAAAATGAAAACTAATAAAGGGGAAGGCATAAGGTTTAATGGATGAGATAAAATCTCTGGAATTAGACCTGGGCTCAAGCAACAAGCTGCCTCATCTGTGTTGTGAACCTTTTGGTTTTGGGGACTCAGTAAGGTGATATAAAATATAGTGTGCAGTGTCTAGCATGGGGTTAGGATAATACCCAGGTGTGGACAGGTTCTGTTCCTAGTAAAGATTTCCCTTCTGGGCAATGCGGTAGCTCAGTAACAGAGCATTTGCCTGGTGAGCTCGAGGTCCTGGGCTCAGTCTCCGGCACTGCAGGGGAAAAAACAAAGGATTTCCCTTTTGTTGTCGCTGCAGCCAATACACTGCAATGGAGAACAAAACAGCCTTGTATGCACAAGGAATAAAACTGTATGGATAGAGTTAAGGTTAAGTTAGATCCAACAGCCCTTCCTGCTGGCTTCTGGTGTCCAGCCCTGGAGATGAATCAGATGCGGGTACCGCCAAGGCTGGTTTTCTCCAATCCACATTCGTGGAGTGTCTGCGGTACGCTGACCACTCTAAGCTGGGAATTCCTAGCATTCCCCATTTGCAGGGGAGGAAATTGAGGCACAGAGAGCCCAAGTAACTTTTCCAAGATCAAACAGCTAGTAAGTGGCAGCCAGTGCTGGTTCCCCACTGTGGCTTCCACCATGGTATCCTAGTGCCCTGTGCTGACCTAAAACAGGTTTGGGGAGACTGCGACGGAGCATTTGTTTGCAGAAGTGCGGTCAGTTAAGGGTTGACATTTGAGCTGAAGTTTAGCGCTGCATCCTCAGGCTGGGAGGACAGGGGATGAGGCAAAGTCCAAGGCAGACTGAACAGTGAACAGGAGTCCACTTCCCCAAGCGGGGCTGCATGCCTGGAGTCCTTGAGAGCAGCCAGTGGAAGGCACAGAAGTCCACTGTGACCAGTAGGCAAGAAACAGTGGTTTAACTGTCCCTTCCTCTGAGAGAAATACAACAGGGACCCTCTGTGACTTTCCAGAAGCTCACTCTTGTAAGCTTGAGGTGAAGAATCAAACTATTCTTCCCAGCAATTGCCAAATAATATGTATTAGCATTTCTAACATCTGTACATTCCTTTGCCCTTTGCTGAAGCAGAATGACTCTTGCACTCTCTGGGTTACTATAGTTAGATCTGAATGTCCCCCGCAGGTTGTGTTAAAGGCTTGGTCCTCAGCTTAGTGCTGTTGGGACGTCTTCAGGTCACTGGGGATGTGCCCTCGAAGGGGACCGCAGGTCACTGTCTCTTCCTCTTTTCCTTTTGTGTCCCAGCCATGAGATAGACAATTTTCTCCACCATGTGCTCCTGGCCATGATGTTCTGCTCCATCATAGGCCCAAAGCAATGAAGCCAGTTGGTCAAGGACTAACTGTGAGCTAGTTGGTCTAAAACTGTGAGCCAAAATAAGCTTCTTCCCTTTTAAAGGTGATTATCTCAGGTATTTTTCTACAGTAAAGGAAAGCCGACACAAAAATGTTTAATAAATGTTTGATAGTTGCAGTCAAAGTACATTTTTAAATAAGAAAACTGCATTTGATGATATCAATGATCTTTTTCTACTATTTCTCTCTTCTTCTGACCTTACCACTAGAGGTTCTTAACATCAAGTCGCCAAGATTGTGGTCGGCAGTAATAATTAAAGTGGCTTTTCTACTTTCTTTTGGAAAACACATTTGAAACTTGTCCCAGGGTAGGACATGGGGCTGTGCACTTTTCAAGGCCTGAAGTTTGATTGCCAAAGCAGAAAAGGCAGAGCGTTCTAAATCTTCCGTTGCATTTGAACTGCTTGAGCGTTGAGGTTTTCAAGGTCCTGAAGTTCTGGAGTCTGGGGACCATGCGGTGGAGGTTTTGCTGGCATTGCAAACACAGGGCTGCTCTAGTCCTGGTGTTGTTTCTGAGCATTTCTGGAGCTTGTGGCTGTTTTACCAGCCACATGGGTACCCGAGCAGCTCAGATTCACCAGCCAGGAAGCCACCCACCAGGCCTTGACATTTACAGTTTCAGCCAGTGCGAAAGCAAAGTCTCAAATGTGCTTCTGCGAGGGCCATCACGTGCACCTCCACACGTGGTACTGTTTTCTCCACTCTGAATTCAAGTGGTTACTGCACAAGCTCATAAATACTGTCACTGCATTCGGAGGGGCGTAAGACACTAAGGATGGCTTCTATTTTATTTTATTTCATTTTATTTTTGTTTCAGCAGCTGCCCAATAAAAGATTCAAGTAAGACCCAACACTCTAAGATCATCCAGATGCTGGTGATACCAGCACCCCAGGTCCTAGAGGAAAAAATACTCCGGCATTAACAATCTGCTTTGTGTGAGGCCCCAGTGCTGACTTTTAAAGTGGTTTTAGCTCTTCTTCTCAATGATTAAAGACACAGAAGAAAAGCCATTTTCATTTTGTTTTGTTTTGTTTTGGCCGACTGTATTTTTCCACTACAGCCTTCCATGATGCTGCATCTACTACAAAGGAACACATAAGCCCCTCCCCACAGCACAAGTGTGGAGCTAACTTAAAGGAGAAAGTGTGAGCCTCTTTCATTACTCACACAGAGCTGTGAAGTCTCAAACTCTAAGATACTGGAGAGTAGAATATTTTGAGACTGTTATCTCACAAATGTATTCATTCCAACATCAGAAGACCTGAATTCATGTCCCAACTCTACTACTAGACTATGATTGTCCCAGTCTTATTTTCCAGGGTATATGTGTGCTTAGTAGCTAAGTGACCTTGAACAAATAGCTTGGCATCTCCGGCTATGTCATCTGTGCTATGGGAACCATATGTCATACATGAATTCAGGTGACATATACGAGTGACGTTCACAATGCAGACTCTGGGTGTGGAACACAGGTATGAAGTCCCCTTAACCCCTGCCGGCAAATTCAAGAACACAGTCCTGGGCTGGTGATAGGGCTCAGCAGCATAAGCGCCTGCCTGGCAAGCGTGAGGTCCTGAGTTCGACTCCTGGTACCCACATAAAGGAAAAAGAAAAAGGGCCAGTGATATTGCTCAGTGGCACAAGCGCCTGCTGGCAAGCACGAGGTCCTGAGTTCGACTCCCAGTACCCACATTAAAAAAAAAATCACAGTCCTGTGTGAAGGGAGCTACTTGAGGGGATGGTGGGGATGAGCAAGTATTCGCCTTCCTTCCCTCTTGTGCCTTTTTTAGATGGTCCACCTAATTTTTTCCTCTAGCTTATTGTCTCTATTTGTAGTAGACCAAAACCAGCCCAGAAAGTGTGAACATGGGCCCATCTACAGTGGGCAGTAGAGTCCATCCCATCCCTCTGAGCTGGGCACTGCAGATGAGGCTCAGCCCTAAGGACGACACTGGTGGAGGAGACAGGAATGCGAGGTGGGATGTGACAGGAAAAAGCCAGGGCTTAGCCGCAGTGAGGGAATGACAGGTCAGTGCCTCTCAACCTCTCAGTGCAATGTTTGGTCTACTTCAACTATATCCGCCCGACCTTACATGGTGTTTGTCACATAACAGATCATTAGTATTTGTCAAATCAGTGGAAAAAAGAAAGAAGAAAGAAATCAGTGGAAGGGAATCCTGATCCCAACCTGCACTTCTTTTCTGCTGGTGACAACTCCTCTGTTGCCAGTGTCAACACAGAGCCCATCAGTGGAACCCTAGAAAGCTCTGCGCCATCAGATCCATTCTGAATGCTTGAGGGGGAGGGGTGTTAGGGACACCCCCACACCCCCACACACACCCACACACACCATGGAGTTGATTTCCCCAGGCTGCTGTAACAGAGTACCACAGACTGGGAGGTTTCAACAACTGCAATGTATTTCCTCCCCATTTGGGGAGCTAGAGGTCTGGCATCAAGGTCGTAGCCACATTGGATTCTTCCAAGGCCCTGTCCTTGGCTTGCACGTGGGCTTCTCCCTGTGTCACTTGTCCTCCCTCTGTGTGTGTCTGTGTCCTGATCTCTTCGCAGAGGGACACACATTGGATTAGGGCCCAGCCCAATGACCTTATTTTAACTAACTTATAAAGACATCTCCAGATACAGTCACATTAAGGACTGGGGGGTGAGGATTCAACATAGGAATTTGGGGGGAAATAATTCAGCCCATAACAATAGCCCACAAATAGTATGATAAACAAGCATTCCTTAATGTATATTTGTATGCTAGATTTAAGTTGGAGATTGTGTAAGAAAAATACTTCACATGCTCTCATTCACAACAGACTTTGTGTTTATGTCATTTTCTTTTTTCTGTGTTTAGGTCCTCCTGGCCCCAGGGGTCCAAAAGGCGACAGAGGATCTCAGGGTCCCCCTGGTCCAACTGGCAACAAAGGACAGAAAGGAGAAAAGGGGGAGCCTGGGCCCCCCGGCCCCGCCGGTGAGAGAGGCCCAGTTGGACCAGCCGGGCCCCCTGGAGAGCGCGGCAGCAAAGGCTCCAAAGGCTCACAGGGCCCCAAAGGCTCCCGTGGGTCCCCTGGGAAGCCGGGCCCTCAGGGCCCCAGTGGAGACCCCGGCCCCCCGGGGCCACCAGGCAAGGATGGACTCCCTGGCCCTCAGGGCCCTCCTGGCTTCCAGGGACTGCAGGGCACCGTGGGGGAGCCAGGGGTGCCCGGACCACGAGGACCGCCAGGCTTGCCGGGGGTGCCAGGCATGCCAGGACCCAAGGGCCCCCCTGGTCCCCCAGGGCCATCAGGGGCAGTGGCACCCCTGGCTTTGCAGAACGAGCCAACCCCGGTACCAGAGGCCAATGGTAAGTCTGAGCCCCCTTTCCAGGGGCCTGGAGGGGGGCGGTGTGTGTGCTCATGGCTGCACCCCCATCCCCCCAGGCCTGTGTACTTATCTCCAAACACAAGTAGAGTCCCCAGCACTGGTTTATCTAGAGGAGTTGGCCCTCAGGAGACAAGACACACGCCAGACCTTCCTTCGTGACAGCCTGTGGCTGGCCACCCCGGACCATCCCCATCCTCCACATGGGCACACAGATAAAATTGCTGTGCTGATGCCAAGGTGTCGTGGTGCCTTCTAGTCCCTTGAGAATTAAACCTTTGGCAAACTAACTGGTTAACAGCCCAGCCCATGAACCAACCTGTTTCCACTCCATTTCCTCCTGTGAGCCTGGGTTTGGTTCTGGGTCCTCACAGGTTCCAGATGCTCCCGGCCTGACGATGACCATCTCTGCCCTGCTTTCTGTTGTTGTTTATTTCTGTCCCTGTAAAGATTAATCCAGGTGCAGAGGAATGAAGACGCAGTCACAGGCTTTTCCAGATTATAGTGTTCTCACCGGGTGCTCTGTGGTGGCATCTGTAAATATCAGCCCGGCCTCTGCACAAGGACACAGGGACACAGGCTGCTCCTGCCATGCAAATGACACAGGGCTGTAGCTTTGGCCTCTCAAACATAGCAGAGAAAAGGCAGAGTGCTTTCTGTGTTTTTCAAACCAATGCTTTAAACCTTTGCATTCCTAGGCTGTCTGCCCCACTGGAAGAACTTCACAGACAAATGCTATTATTTTTCGGTGGAGAAAGAGACTTTTGAGGATGCAAAACTTTTCTGTGAAGACAAGTCTGCACATCTCATTTTCATAAACACAAGAGAGGAACAGGTATGTTTGCCGCACACTTGGTTGGGGAAAACTATAATTTAGGCATAGCTTACATCTGGAAATTGCACACTTGCTAGGGAGCCAAAGATAGCGAGAATTCGTGGTCGCATAGACATGGAAGGCTACATCCGCTGCAGTGTGGAGAAGTGGGCTTTACCCAGGGACAAGAAGCATTCATGGCCCTGCCTGGAAGTCTAGCCTTGGGCTTTGCCTTGTGAACTGGGGCTTCTCAGGCCTGGAGAAGTGTGGCTCTTCCCGGTGGCTGTCAGGAAAGTAAAATGCAGGAGGCTGCCAGCAGAGCCCACAGAGGAGGGGGAGGCAGGAGCAGTGTCGGGATGGGACCAGACACGTGGCCCCAGAGGCACAAGGAAGAGCAGAGAAAAAGCTGATGAGGCAGGGCCTGTGGGTGACAGTGACAGTGATCCCTTACCCCGCCCCTGCCCTGTTTGAGGCCTTTTCTTCCTTAAGCCTGACAGCGTAGGTCTTATAATCCCCATTTTACAGATAAGAAACACCGAGGCCCGGCAAAGTTTAAGAGATTGATTCACAGGAAAAGTAAATGCAGAGCTGAGACTGGAGTCCAATCAGCAGCAATACCGGTGCTCTTCCTTTGGTGCCACCCTGTTCCAGTGGCCTCTTCCCTTTCGCCTAAGCATCTCCAGCAGACACAGCCCTGATCCCATAGTAACTGATCAGGAATGAGCACCCGCAGGGCAGCGGTCAGGCTCCTGGGCTTTCACATATGCAGACCTGGGCTCAAGCCCAGCTCAGCCGCTTGTCATCTCTGGTATGTGGGGTGTGCACGCAAAGCCCAGAGGAAGGGCCCAATAATGCCACAGCACTTCATCACTGGAACACGGGAGCCATGGGTGGGAGAAGGGAAATGGCCCAGGGATTCCGCGAGGTGTCCGGGTGATTTGGAGAGAAAGAATCACTTCAGGATCACTTGTAAACTTGTGAGAGGAAAAAACATTAGTGCCTCCAAACAGTGCCAAACAAAACAAGAGCAATAAAAAGGACAGCTAGAGTCTTGTACACATTCTGACAAACATCCTCTTTCGACTGTCCCTTTGCCCAAATGTTTTTTAAAAAATTCCTTCAGACAGCTGTTCCCATCAATAGTAACACACCTGCACTGGTTTATTTTTCAGCAATGGATAAAAAAGCAGGTAGTAGGGAGAGACAGCCACTGGATCGGCCTCACGGACTCGGAGCAGGAGAACGAGTGGAAGTGGCTGGACGGGAGCCCTGCAGAGTACAAGTGAGTGCCCGAAACCCCCCATGTGCCTTCCTGCTGACTTCCTCCAGGTTCTTCCTTCATGCTTTCCTGTCCTAGACCTTCCTGTCAAATGCCAGCTCCTGGCACCAGTTGCATATTTCCACTGGGGAAACGCTGGTTGAGAATCGATACGCTGTTAAGTGGGGTTTTCCTCTTTCCTTTTCATGGAGTCAGTTTTTCTTCATTTCTAAGAAAAAAATTGTGAGACTCATAGAATCACACAGGCACAGAATGGTCCTTCTGGTCAAGGTATTTTCTTTAAACGCTATAAATGAGGCTCATATGACCTCAGGCACGTTCAGCGTTCACCCAGGCATGTTTCTGAAGACAGGAGGCGCCCTCCGGGATGACACCCTCAGTGGCCCTGACCTTGATCAGGCTTCGGCCCAGAGAGAGATGATAGACAAGTTCTTGGCTCTCCTGTACATGGGAAGTTCAGTGCACCCCAAACTGCACTGCAGGGTAACCATCCTGATGCTTGAAGAGTTCCGAGTGTCCCACAGCGCACAGAAGCCTGCAGAGCATCTGCCGCCCAGGGCTGTCAGCTCCCTCCCTCATCTACCCAAGGCACTAAAGCTGATGAAAGTCTACCAGTTTGAATTTTACTCTCTCTACTCCAGTCTTGCCTCTTCTGCACATGAAATGTGCCACATACTGAAGCAGAGCAGCAATTCAAAAAATCTACCTTGGAGGAACATTTAGTTTGCCAGGGACAGAAGCCACAGCCCACGGAGGCTCCACCAGGCGGGACAGTGTCACTGTCACAATACCAGGAGTGCCTTTGGCTGTTCCATCCCCCTCCCCAAGGAAGAAAAATGCAGGTGTTTTGGATCTAAGACATCGAGGGTACTGAGACACAGACTCGTCAGTCGAAGAGAAGCTTAGGGTCAGACGAGATGGAAAGGCCACACAGCATCTTTAAAAGTCTGCGTGAGCGGGTAGACAGGTTCCTTTGTACTTTGAAAATCCTCCACGTGAAGAACATGATTAGAGGATTGAGGTATAAACCAGAATAAATCCCCAGTACTGGGGGTAGAACCCAAGGCCTTTCAAATGAGCTGCATGTCCAGCCCTTTTTATTTTTTTTATTTTTTATTTTTTATTTTTTATTTTTTATTTATTTTTTTTTTGGTGGTGGATTTTTTTTTATTTTAAGGAGAAGAAAAAACAAAACAAAACAAATCAAAAAAGAGCAAAATTTCAAAACAACATAATAGGAGGGTATAGAACATAATAGAACAATGGTTAATACATTACGTATTGTTATCTTTAAGTTATTCAGGATACCAGATATTAGCATTCAATTGTCCAAACATTACTGGCACAAACCTTACTCTTCAATGAACTAAGTAAAATTAGTAGTGTATCTATCTTAACCATCTTATATATGAATGCAATTTTTTTTCCTTTCCCTTCTTTCTTTTCCCTGTTCCCCCATCCCAGTCTCTCTTTCCTTTTGACCAGTTTCTTTTTGATTCACCATGTCTATTGTACATTTTAGATCTTATTTACTCTTTCAGTTTCTCATACTAGAGAGACAATACGATGTTTACACATGTGCATCCGGTTTATTTCACTTATGAGTATTTTCTCAAGTTGCATCCATTTACCTATAAAAGTCTCCAGTTTATCCTTCTTTATGGCTGAATAGTACTCCATTGTATAAAAATACCACATCTTTCTTATCCATTCCTCAGTTGACGGGCATTTGGGTTGTTTCCAAGATCTGGCTATTACAAATTGTGCTGCTATAAACATGGGTGCACATATATCGCTGTGGTACGATGTTTTTAATTCTTCTGGGAAGATGCCCAGAAGGGGAATAGCTGGGTCAAATGGGACCTCCAACCCTAGTTTTTTGAGGAATCTCCACACTGATTTCCACGGTGGCTGTACCAGTCGACACTCCCACCAACAGTGAAGAAGGGTTCCTTTTTCCCCACAGCCCCTCCAGCATTTGTTATTAGTTGATTTCTTTATAGTAGCCATTCTTTCTGGGGTGAGATGGAATCTCAGTGTTGTTTTAATTTGCATCTCTAAAATGACTAGTGATGTTGCACATTTTTTTGTATATTTATTTGCCATTTGTATTTCTTCATCTGAGAAGTGTGTAATTCATCTCAGATGCCCATTTTTGGAGTGGGTCTTTAAATTTGGGAGGTCTGATTTTTTTGAGTTCTTTACATGTTCTCAATAGGAATCCTTTGTCTGAGGAACAGCTGGCAAACACTTTTTCCCATGTTGTGGGTTGTCTCTTCACTCTGTTGTTGGTTTCTCTTGCTGTGCAAAAGCTTTTTAATAAGATGAGATCCCAGTTGTTGATTCTTTGTGATAGTTCCTGTGCTGTTGAGGTTTTATTCATAAAGTCTTTGCCTACACCAATGTCTTCAAGGGTTTTACCTATCCTACCTTCCAGCAGATTTAATGTTTCTGTTTTAATATTTAGATCTCTGATCCATTTTGAATTTAGTTTAGTGCATAGTGAAAGATATGGGTCTAGTTTTAATCTTTGGCATGTGTAGAGCCAGTTTTTCCAGCACCATTTATTAAAGAGGCTATCTTTCTTCCAGCGAATGTGTTTGGCACCTTTGTCAAAGATAAGGTGGCTTAGTATGTCTGGGGTTGTTTCAGCATCTTCTAATCTGTTCCATTGATCCTCAGGTCTGTTTGTTTGCCAGTACCACACTGTTTTTATTACAGTAGCTTTATAGTATAATTTCAACTCGGGGATTGTGATGCCCCCTGCCTTGCCTTTGTTGCCCAGAACTGCCTTTGCTATTCTAGGTCTTTTCTGATTCCAATGAATTTTAGGATTGTTTTCTCTAATTCTGTAAGATATGCTGTTGGAATTTTCATTGGAATTGCATTAAATCTGTATAACAATTTTGGAAGTATGGCCATTTTCACTATATTGGTTCTTCCTATCCAGGAGCAAGGGATATCTTTCCATTTTCTGATATCCTCTTCATTCTCCTTTTTCAGAGTACTGTAGTTTTCAGTGTAGAGGTCTTTTACATCCTTTGTGAGGTTGATTCCTAGGTATTTCATTTTTTTTGGATGTTATTGTGAAAGGTGTTGTTTCCCTAATTTCTCTTTCAGTAAGTTTGTTATTTGTGTACAGAAAGGCTATTGATTTTTGAGTATCGACTTTGTATCCAGCTTCACTACTGAATTTGCTTATTAAATCTAGCAGTTTTTTAGTGGAGTTTTTGGGGTCTTCTGTGTAGAGTATCATGTCATCTGCAAATAATGATAATTTAACTTCTTCCTTTCCAATCATTATTCCTTTTATTTCTTTCTCTTGTCTAATCGCTCTGGCTAAAGTTTCCAGAACTATGTTGAATAAGAGTGGGGACAGTGGACATCCTTGTCTTGTTCCTGATTTTAGAGGGAAGGCTTTCAGTTTTTGTCCGTTTAGTATCATATTGGCTGTTGGTTTGTCATAGATAGCTTTTATCAGATTGAAATAAAGACCATCTATTCCAATTTTCTGTAGGGTTTTTATCATGAAAAGGTGCTGGACTTTGTCAAAAGCTTTTTCTGCATCTATTGAGATGATCATGTGATTTTTGTCTTTGGTTCTGTTAATATGCTGTATTACATTTATTGATTTACGTATGTTGAACCATCCCTGCATCCCTGGGATGAATCCAACTTGGTCATGGTGTATAATCTTCTTGATTATTTGCTGCATTCTGTTTGCCAATATCTTATTGAGGATTTTTGCATCTGTGTTCATTAGGGAGATTGGCCTGTAGTTCTCTTTCTTAGTTGGGTCCTTCTCTGGTTTTGGTATCAGGGTAATGCTTGCTTCCAGGAATGAATTTAGGAGTATTGCTTCCCTTTCAATTTCATTAAAAAGTTTGAGAAGTAGTGGTGTTAGGTCTTCTCTAAATTTCTTGTAGAATTTGCCAGTGAATCCATCAGGGCCTGGGCTTTTCTTTGTTGGTAGGTTTTTAATTACATCTTCGATTTCATTGGTTGATATTGGTTTATTTAGGATTTTTAAATCTTCTTGATTCAGCTTTGGTAATTCATACATATCTAGGAATCTGTCCATTTCTTCTGCATTTTCCATCTTAGTAGAATATAAATTTTCAAAACAGGTATAGATGATCTTCTGGATTTCTGCAGGGTCCGTCGTGATATCACCCTTTTCATTTTCAATTGCATGGATTTGAGTCTTTTCTTCTCTTTTTTTAATAAGGTTGGATAAGGGTTTGTCAATCTTATTTATTCTTTCAAAGAACCAAATCTTTGCTTCATTGATTCTTTGTATTGTTTTTTTAGTCCCCAATACGTTAATTTCTGCTCTGATCTTTATAATTTCCTCCCTTGTACAGGCTTTTGGCTTAGCCTGCTCTTCTTTTTCTAGAAGTTCGAGGTTCGCCTTTAAGTTGTTTATTTGCACTTGCTCTATTTTCCTGATATAGGTATTTAATGCTATAAATTTCCCTCTTAGGACTGCTTTCATTGTATCCCATAAGTTCCGGTATGTTGTACTGTCATTATCATTCAGTTGTAGAAAGTGTCTAATTTTTTCTTTAATTTCATCTGTGACCCATTGGTTGTTCAGGAGGGTGCTGTTTAATTTCCATGTGTTTAGTGAGTTTTTGTGATTTCTTTTGCCATTGATTTCCAATTTCATTGCACTATGGTCTGATAATATGCATGGGATAATTTCAATTCCTTTGCATTTACTTAAGCATGTTTTATGAGCTAGTATGTGGTCTATTTTGGAGAACGTCCCGTGTACAGTTGAGAAGAATGTGTATTCTGATGTTGTGGGGTGGAACACTCTGTAGACACCTACTAAGTCCATTTGTTCAAAAGTTTGGTTCAGTTCTATTATTTCATTATTGATTTTTTTGTCTAGTTGATCGGTCTTTTTGTGACAGTGGAGTATTGAGATCCCCCAATATAATTGTATTAGTGGTTATTTGATTTTTCATGTCCTTTAATACTTGTTTTATATAGCTGGGTGCACTGGTATTTGATGCATATATATTTATGATCGTTATCTCTTCCTCTTGGATTGTTCCCTTTACAAGGATGTAATGACCGTCTTTATCTCTCTGAATCATTCTTGACTTGAAATTCACTTTGTCTGCAAAAAGAATAGCTACCCCTGCTTTTTTCTGGGTTCCTGTTGCATGGAGTATTGTTTTCCATCCTTTGACTTTCAGTCTATGAATTTCTTTCTGAATTAAATGTGTTTCTTGTATACAGCGTATTGTTGGATCTTGCTTCTTGATCCATTTTGCCATTCTGTGCCTTTTGATTGGTGAATTGAGACCATTAACATTGATGGTTAAAACTGATATGTATTGACTTACACTTGTCATGTTATTTTCCTGTTGTTGGTTCCCACTCTCTTTTCCCCCCCTCCCTCTATTTAATTATCTTCCCTGCCTGGTGGATCCCTTCTGTTGGGGTTCCTATCTCTTTCTAGAATGTCCTTCAGAATTTTGGAGTGCTGGTTTGGTGGTCATAAATTTTCTCAGATGTTCTTTGTCATGAAAGTATTTTATTTCTCCATCAATTTTGAAAGATAGTTTTGCGGGGTACATCAATCTGGGTTGAAAGTTATTTTCCTTTAGAGCTTGAAATACGTCATTCCAAGCTCTTCTTGACTTGAGGGTTTATGCTGAAAAGTCAGCTGTAATTCTGATGGGTTTTCCTTTATAGGTGATTTGTCTCTTGTCCCTAACAGCTTTTAAGATTCTGCTCTTCTGTTGAATTTCTGGGATCTTGACTATCATGTCTGGCGGAAGTTTTTTTTTTTTTTTTGATCATGTCTAGTTGGAGTTGTATAAGCCTCATTTATATGAAGATCAAATTCTTTTTCTCTACCAGGGAAATTCTCCATGATAATGTCTGTGAACAGGGTTCTGATGTCATTTATGCTATCTCCTGCTTTTCCATTTATTCTAATTAGTCTTAAGTTGTTTATCTTTGAGTCATCTAGGAGCTGCTGGATTGATTTTTCATGGTCCCTTGCTATTTTTAAGAATTCTTTCTTTTCATGATCACTAATTGCAAGCCTGTCTTCTATATCTGAGATCCTGTCCTCACATTGGCTTAATCTGTTACAAATGCTTTCAGTGGAATTTTTGTTCTCCTGGATATCTGCTTGAATCTGCCTTATGGATTCCATTTCTTTCCTATGCTGAGCATTCATGGTTTCCATAATTTTCTTAAGCTCATCTGTTTTTTTGTCTGTATCAGCTATAGTGTCCTTAAGCATGGTCTTTATTGTGGACATTATCTCTGCAGTTATCTGTGAAATTATTTCTGATTTAATTTTTTCCAGAGCCTCATTCAGTTGCTTTGTTGTTACCACTTCAGATAGGCCAGGTGGGTGGCTTTCAGATTGTCCCACCTCACTGCCCCCTAGGTTTGGCTTTGGTGAATTGGATGTGTGGGATTGCATCTTGTTTAAGTGTAGTCTCATTTTCTTTTCTTTCTTTAGTTTAATTCCTGGGGTGATGTTTGTAAATTACCTATGGTAGGTTACTTTATTGCTAGTGTTCAAGATCCTTAGGAGATGACTACTTCTCTGCAGTATCTTCCAAGTGAAGCTTGTTTTTGGGTTTTGAGCTTGCTGCCAGATCCTACCTCTTCAATTCGTTGGATATGAGAAGTTGCTACCTGTTTGGCCCAGTCCTTGGTTCTTTGGTACTGTGCCACTGTAATTTCTGTGACCCTTAGTCAATCCGAATGATGGAATATCAGGAAGGAAAGCTGTTTAGAATAGTTATTTCACTTTTGGCTATAATGGTACCTATAGCATCAAACACAGCCTAGAAAATGACAGACTGAGCTAACCAGTTATTTGCCAGTTTTAACCGTATAAAGTAGAGTTGTGGTTATATAACAAAATCTAAAACACATCAGAAAAATTATATGCAGTATACAAGTCCTTAATATGTCAATTTTGCCCTCAGGAGTTTAAATTTAAAATGAGTTAAGGAGGAAATAGAGTATTAGGAGAAGAAGAAGGAATTAGATGTAAGGTTGGAGGACCAAGAGGGATCCCACTAACATTGGGACACTGGTGCAGAGGACTGGTGGGAAAAAGAGAAGGAAAGGATAAAAGGAAGAACCGATCACAACCACAATCACAAAGAGGTCAGAGGCGCTGTTTACAGTCATATAAAAACCAGATAGAATAATGAAGGAAAGAGCAAACAGACAAACAGAAACAAAAATGAAGACAAAAACAACAAAACAAAACAAAAATAAAAACCCACCAAAACAAACAAACAAAAAAAATAAATAAAAAGAATCAGTTCCAGGTGTTGGCTCTGCTGTAGGCAGGCACCCTGTGGTGACAGAGTCCTGCTCCGCGCAGGTCCGTCCCAGCGAGCCAAGAGCGCCCTCTGGCGGGCGGTGAGCAGAGCGTGGACGTTCAGGCGGAGACCGGTCTCGTTCGCCTGCGCCGTCAGCACACTTTCCGCTGGCCTGAGAGCCGCGGCACTGCGCTGAGTCCTGAGCACTGTGTTTTCCCGCTGCGCTGAGTTTCACCGCACCCCCCACAGTGGCACCCGGCCAGTCGCTCTCTGGCGCGGGACAGCTGTGGCTGAGAAACGCTCACCCCGGCCAGCGCAGTCCTCCTCCGCTGCTCCCCCGCCCCGCCGCTGTCTCGCGATCCTCCGCAGGGGCCCCGGGGCGCCGCCTGTCACCGCGTGTCCGCAGGTTTGAGCTTCTGTCACGCCGCAGTTCCTGGGACAGGGAGAAGGTGCCATGGTCTCCTTCTTCTTTGTTGAAAGTACCCTTCACTGGCGCCCTGAGTCCCTAACTGCGCTTCAGAACTTTCCTGGGTCCAGGGGAGGCACCTCCATCCCTCCTGCGATCTCCGGGTCACTATATGCCCGTGGTCCAATGGCAACTTTTAGAAAGTTTCACTGCCTGCTTCTTACAAATCCGACATCTTTTTTTTTTCCCCCTTTTTATTTTTTGAAGACAGTCTTACTAAATTGCCCAGGTGGGACTCAAACTTGTGACCTTCCTGCCTCAGCCTCTCAAGTGCTAGGATTACAGACATGCACCACCACACCCAGTAGGCCATTTCTTAAAAAAAAAAAAAAAGTAGCCAAGTATTGAGGTGAAATATTTGAAGACTTTAGGTCTGTTCCAGGTGAGCCTAGACTGCCACAAGGACTTTCCCTGGTTCCGCTGGCACTCGGGAATTGCAGAGCTCCGAGGAAAGCACTGCACGGAGCAAGGAGGTGCTTCCGGAGACCTAGGAGAGTTGTGGAAGTTGGCATCTAACACAGGAGCCATGGAGGGCTGGAGCTGGGAATGGGAGGCAGAGATCAATAAAAGAAAAAACAAACCTATGTCTCTGACAGTCAAGAGAGCCAGGATTCTTTTTTTTAAAGGACTTGAGAGGAGATTAAAAAAAAAAAAAAAAAAAAAAATCTGTCCTCTACTTTTCTCACTGCCATAAAGAGGTCTGGGTTAGACTCACTTAGAAATTCAACCCTAAGCCTTCCTCCAAAATAAACTGGACCGGCCCATGTGGAATGGATGAAGCTGGAACATTACTGTCTTCACCAGCTCTGGCAGGGTGAAACTCTGCTCCTTTTCCTTGGGATCCAGCAAGAATTCTGTGATTCAGGAGAAAATGCAAGCATTTTCTCGGTACCTGGGCCCCGAGATTACCCAACCAGACCCTGACTGGGAGCTCGTCCCCAGCACAGCGCAGTGCGCCTCGTTTCCACCCAGAGGGATCCATATCCATATGTAAATCTGCAGATCAGATTCTAAGAGCAAGAAGAAATGGGGCACGAGGGCTCAGTAACTGAAGGCTAATTTAATTTGAACATACAATATCACTGCACACACTAGAGAAAGAGCCAGTGCAGTCGGGGCAGGGAGCGGGTGCTGGGCTACGAGACCCCCTGAGAGTTACTCAGCCATGCGGCCCTCCATGGTGCCATGGATAAATGGACTTTGCTGAGAGGCCTGTGTCAGGATTTTGAATGTTACATGAGATTGTGTGTTTATATGTAGCATTTAGTGTAGGGCTTTCCACATGAGATGTTCTTAACAAATCTCACCTGCAAGCACTGGTAGTATTACTAGCATTGTCATAATCACAATTATCACAGTAGAATAGGACTGTCTAGAATTCATATACAGTATTGTACTGTCGCCTGGCCAAGGTGCAACCACAGTACCACTCAAGTCTCGCAACAGGTCTGTGAAGACAAGGACATTCCCTGTCGTGTCCTGGGAATGGAGACCAGGCTTCTGGCTCTTGGAGGTCTCCCACCAATATAATCTCCCCCAGTACTTCTCCATCTGCTCAGACCTATCTGTACCCACCTTCTCTTTGTTTCTGAGGCCTCTAAGCACTGACCCATCCACCTCCTTTTCTCCTACCGCCAGCAGTGATTTCTGAGCTAGCAATCATAAGAGACTATTATGAACAATGATATGCCAACAGAACCAATAACCTAGAATGGATACATTTCTAGAAACATACAACCTATTAAGACTGAATTAAGAGGGCCGGTGAGATGGCTCAGCAGCGTAAGCACCTGCCTGGCAAGCGTGAGGGCCCGAGTTCAACTCCTGGAACCCACATACGAAAAAGGGCCGGTGATATCGCTTAGCGGCATGGGCACCTGCTGGCGCACGAGGTCCTGAGGTCGACCCCTGGTACCCACAAAAAAAATTAAAAAAAGACTGAATTAAGAAAGAGACAGCCTATGCAAGCCAGTAACAAATAAGGAGACTGAAGAGGTCATCAAAAACCTCTCAACAAAGAAAAGCCCGGACCAGTAGGCTTCACAGGTGAATTCTAGCAAATATTCAAAGGAGGATTAATACCAATCCTCTTAAACTCTCCCCAAAACCAAAAGTCAGTGACCCAGGCACCATCCCAGACCTTGCCTGAGCCGCAGAATTCAGTGCCAGCTTTCCTCTTACCCCGTGCCCCCAGCACACACGGTCCTTTTGAAATTTTTTAAGGGCTTTGTGGTTACTGTTAAATTGGAAATGGGGGATAAATGGCTCTCTCCTGTGCTTTTCAGCCTCATGGTTATTTACGCAGAGCCTGGCTGAAAGGAGTAAGCAGACAAAAAGCAACGGAAACACGGAGTAGGTGCTACGAGCTAAGGGCACACCCAGACCTGAACAAGGAACACCCATGGAACGCACAGCCTGCATGCCGCTGCTGCACTGGGGCAGGGCAGGACCAGCTGGGGGAAGGCTGCATGGGACACTGTCTGTGATGGCTTGGGACAGTGCTGGGCCAGATGCCCATACCAGTGCAGTTTCAACACGGAGACTGGAGGGTGATGAGAGCACCAAGACTTAATCTGCTGATAGAGGACATAGTTTTTAAAACATAACATACCAGCAAATCTGAGCAGTAAAAACATAAGTCTTTTCCAAGAAAAGACAACTGCCCATCTTACATTCATACACGCTGTTGTTATTTTTCTCATTTGACCACAGACCTGTGAAAACTCCATTCCTGGCCAGCAGCAGCCTCTGATGGCAGATTTAGGTCAATTTAGGGTCCTGTGATAACTGTCACTGAATGATCCTGGAGCAGCCTCTCTGCTGGCCTGCAGGACATTTTTGAGGTGTGGGGCAGTGGTATGAGAGAGAGGTGTTCTTCTATTCACATTGGAAAGGCTGATTTCCAGGACATCACAATGAAGGGGACATTCCAAGCCCAAATATGCACACAACAGAGACCAGGGCTTCCAAGATTTATCGACAGAACAAGGAGATAGAAAAGTCAATAGGGACATAGTAGTCTCAATCAGTTAACGCATTGATATTTTGGAACATTTCACCCAACAACTGCAGACATGCATTTTTTCAAGTACATATGGTACATTCACCAAAACAGAGTGTATGCTGGGCCATAAAGCAAATCTCAACAAGTGTAAGAGAACTGAGGTATATAAAGTATGTTCCCTGGCCAAAAATAAATAGAAATGAATAACAGAACATTATCTTAGAATCTCAAATATTTAGAAATGAGATAATAAATCATGGATCAAAGAAGAAACCACAAAAAGAAATCTGAAAATGTTTTTTAAAAATGAAAATACAACATGTCAAATATTTATGGGCTGAGCTAAAACAGTGCTTAGAGGGACATTTATAGCTTTAAAGTACATGTATTAGAAATAATTTCTAAAGGTTGAAAATCAGTGATCTAAACTTCCATTACACAAGGGTAGATGCCTGAGCAAAAAGTACAGTGTAAGGCCCTGGGTTCAATTTTTTTTTTTTTTTTTTTTTTTGTGGGTACTGGGGGTCGACCTCAGGACCTCACACTCCAGCAGGCACCTGTGCCGCTGAGCGATATCACCAGCCCTTTTTTCATAAGTGGGTTCCAGGAGTCAAACTCAGGACCTCGCGCTTGCCAGGCAGGCGCTTATGCTGCTGAGCCATCTCACCTGGGTTCAATCTTGATCACCCCACATGCACGTGCACACACACACACATGTGTGCAACTAAATACAAGGAAAGAGACAAACCAGGAAGCAATGAAACAGAAAATAGAACTGGTGAAACAAGGGGATATTAAACCGACCTTCAACTCTGGATGGAATAGACGTGGGTGTGTTGTTTGGCAGGCTGTCACCATTAACAGATTCCACCTGCGCTGGGCAAAACCAGATATGTGCAGGAGGCTGGCTCTGCCCACTCACTCAGGGTAGGGAGGCCTCTCTCACCCACCCTGCTCATGGTTGCCCGCTCAGATCACCAGAGAGGTGACCCAAGAGTTTCCCAGAACACACTTGCATTTCCCCTCTTCTTCCTGTCCACAGATGACATTGGGTAGGAATCTGCTGTCAAGTTTTGAACAATAGCCCAACAGCCTTTATCTTTTTATCACAAAGATAAAGCATGGTTGCTTTTCTGTCCCTGCAAATGGCTCCATATCATGTCACTCAGTGTGTTTAGTACATTATGTATAGTACACCGCCTTAGAACAGAAAAATTTCAGCATCCTCTAATTTGATAACCACCCAGCTAGGCCACATGTCACATTTCTACCCACGTGTCCAGTGGTCGGGCCCTGAGAGAAGAATCTTCCACAACACAAACCCTGAGTGGCAGAACATCCTGCTGCAGAGAAACATTTCTCACCACTATTATTTTCCTGTTTTGAGGCCAAGCCCTACTGGCAGATGTTTCTCAGCCACGTTAGCCTCAGTCAGTCTTACAGTGGATGAGGAAATGTGTGTACTAAGTTGCGAGGTTGGAAGGAGCTAGCCCCAAGGTTGAGAGTATGTGCTCTGCCTCTATTAGGATGACCCCCAAATCCTCGGGGTGCTCCACACCCACTAGCTGCTGTGCTTGCACATTTACAGCTCACTGGAGCTCTTACAGTTCAACTGTTTGCAAGGTTCCTGGTGCACTTAGAAGTACATATGACACTAACTCATGACTTCTGTGATGTGTGTATTGTAATGGGGGGTTCAGGGCTTTCAGCACAGAATCTACCTGTGAATAATTGATGGCAGAAATGACGGAAAGACAGTGTAAGCAGTGATGGAAAACCTTTTAGAGATGAGTGCTCAAACTGCAGCCCAAAACCCACTTGTTGATTGCAAAGTGCCAAAGCTGCAATTAAACCTGCTGGTTAACTGAGAAAGTAAGACTATCAAATGTCCCATTATTACACATAAGGAGTCATAGATCTCAAATTCTGCAAACAAAACTGGAATTGATTTCCCCCATTACTGGCAGAAATGAACGGAATGCACATTAATAAGATCGAACAGTGCAGACATCACTGACATTCCCAGGTGTGGCCAGCGAGTTGGACAGAAATACACAAAGCACACATGAAGGGCAACTACTTTTCCTTCCAACTTCGTCCCTGTCTGGCATCACCTGTCTGAGATTCTGTTGTTTAAATCCATGAGCGCTCTGTTCCCCGTACCATGTCACCATCCCCGGACTATACCCGGCACACAGTGGTCACAATACAGATCTGCTGTGCGTGAGTGAATGACTGTTTTCTCATTTTCCCTTCTAAGTGTCATCCCATTTTTATTCTGATCACTTGATGGTTCCCTCTAGACCAGTGGTGGTGAACCTATGGTACATGTTTTATTGTGTTTTTCTTTTAAGGCAAAAGATGTTAATGTATGAGTTGTTTCTTTCTAAACTAAAAACCTCAAGTTTAATTTCAGCTTTGGCACTTTGCAATCAACAAGTGGGTTTTGGGTTGCAGTTTGAGCACTCATCTCTAAAAGGTTTGCCATCACTGCTTAGACTGTCTTTCCATCATTTCCACCATCAATTATTTTCTAATAATTTCTAAATAATTTTTCTAATAATTTTCTAAATAATTGAGGCCACTATTTATTTGAAATCCCAAAATACACATTTGGAGTTGGAGATGTCAATTTTGCCTTGCTTCTCCACTCTTTGACTATAAACTTCACCTGTCCTTTCCGCTGCCTCTGGTTTTGCTGCTCTTACCGTCAGAAGATGTAGGCACCATGAGCTCTTCCCCAGGGGCTCCAAGAGCCCTGGGGCTGACGGGGTACTGAGTCACCGTTGGTGGGAGGTGCCTCCTCTTGCACATGTTCTTCCAGACCCTCGAGAGAGGCCAGCTTGTTTCGTGGGGCAGAAACCACAAGCTTCTGTGCATGAACCTGCATCCTGAGAAAGAGTTACCCTTCACGAATGGGGTCCAGAAGCACTTCTAATTTACAGCACAGAAATAGATTCAAGAACCATGAACTCTGCCAAGTGCTGCTTTGAGCAGCAGCATCCAAGTTAATGAGCCTCAAGTGGACTCATCCTAAAGGAAACTTGTTTTTAAGGGTCTCTCTCCCAAAAACAGCAGTGAAATGTATCAGTCATTTTCAGTAAGATTAAGTTACTATTTTTTTTCTAAAGTGATGAGCCATCTACGTCTTAGCCAGAGAACCATTGCTAGTTGTTTATAATTGTAGGTTCTTGTAAATGTGAATCAAGGGTCTCTCACTTTGTCTTCCTGATGCTTTGGTTATGTTACAGACAAGATAGCAAAATGTCCAAGGATGCCTCTAGGTTCTCACAAGAGTGCATGGAGATGTGTGAGATGTCCTCACAGTGCATGTGTGTTTATGCACAACTGTACACACGCATGTGCCCAGAAGTCAGCAGTCTGGGACACATTAGAAAGTCACTCATCTAACTGGGTCTGAAAAGGAGCCCTGGGCATGGTGATGAGGACAATAAGTTACTTAATCATGGCAGAGATAGCCAGCCTGCAGGGATATGCTGTGTTTCTCCACAAACAGCTGCTGCTTATTCTGAGTAAGAGTTTTAAACAGTACATTTTCATTCCAGGACAAATGATACGCTTCACTTTTGATTTTTACATTCCTCTGCTTCTCATGAGTAAAGAAAACCTTGACATTACTGTGTAAATAACGCTCCATTTCTGTTTTGTTAAAAGAAATTGGAGAACTGGACAGCCAGATAACTGGGGTCATGACCAGGGGCCTGGAGAAGACTGCGCTGGGTTGATTTATGCTGGGCAGTGGAACGATTTCCAGTGTGAAGACATCAACAACTTCATTTGCGAAAAAGACAGGGAGACAGGTAAGCAGTGGACAGGATTTAAGAGGGAGCGCAGAGGTTATGTCCTGTGGTGGGGATAGCTGGGAGGACTACTGTCTTCCTCCTGGGGTTGTTATGAGTAGTTAAGTAAGTTAATAAATGTGCCAAACAGGAAGTACTCAATAAACGGCCTAACCGTTCAGGCCAGTAACTTAGTTAACTGTTCTGTAAGATATGGTACCCGATGTTACGCCTTTCACATGGCATCTATGCACAGGTATTTCAGGTGGCCACACATATGACTCCACATGTATATACTGAGCATCTGCAATAAGCCAGATGTTGTACTAATAGTGGAAGAATATAGTCTGTGCCCTTTATAAGCTCAAAAACCAAAGAGGCCTTTAGAGATTTTCTTGACTTCAAAAGATGATCACAACCTTCATTGAATGCATGACTCCTTCATCAGAACTAGATTTTAAGTTAAAAGTTTGTAGAGGATGGAAGAAATGGAGAATAAATGCTTATGGGTACCGGGTTTCCTTTGGGGATGATGAAAATCTTTTCTAAGATTAGCTCTTATCAGCACCACTTTGTGAATATACTAAAAACAACTGAATTAAACCCTTTAAAGGGGTGAATTGTATGGTTTGTGAGTTATATTTCAATAAAGCTGTTATTTTTTTTAAAGATAGTGGTAAACAAAACATATTTTGCTCAAATTATTCTTATAAGTAACTGAGGGACAAGTTATTAATATACCCGTTCACCAGACAATCACCATGTACTTTCCATGTGTCACACACTGGTCCAGAACACAGAAGGAACTCACAGTCTGGTTAGCTGAGGGCAGAAACATGGAAATCTAAACAAGACTATGACAGATGGTGACATGTACCCAGATGTCATCTGTGTACCTTGTTCGGCCATTTGTTTTTAGAGTAGGGACTAGGCTTATCCAGAATAATCCTTCAAAGTGAAATTTAGCTTTTACTTAATGTGAACAAGAACTTTAGACATTTCTTTGAAAAAGTACACACTGTTGAGTGCTGGGCTTCATTCCTAAAGACCTTTTCTTCTTTTTGAATTGTACATTAACCTCATTCTTCAAGCAAAACTAACACCCATCTCGATGTCTCCCTTCTAGGACTATCATTGGCATTGTAATGGAGCATGATGTGATGACATGAGCAAAGTTTCAGACAGTTTCTCCAGGGTAAAAGATCCTCCCCTTGGACTGCATCAACTTCTCACCAGATGGGGGGGAAGGCACTGAAAAACAATTACTGAAAAAAATTGATGGCTACTGTTTGTTTGCCATTACCCAAGAACTTGGGAACCAATACATTCCCCCAGTGTGATATGTTGATTTTCAGTGTGCAGATGGACTGAATCACATAGATTTTTCTCAGCCAATAACTGTGCAATTACACAAATTATATCTTCCAAAGTATGAATGCTCCAATCAGAAAAAGACCACCATTGGTTGTTGAGCTGTGGGAAGAACTTAAACATACACTGTGTAAACAGTAACATTTCTAAAATCCCGAATATAGGAAAACTATGCAGATACACAGATATATAGGCCAACTCTTAGTAATATGAAATATACTTAAAGAGCTTTTAAAACTTTGTATTTTTGTACAAAATATTTGCCTTTTACAATTTTCTTTCTTTTTTTTTTTTTTTTTTTTGTCATTTTACCAATGTAATACATGGAGCCAAAGAAAACAATAATGGTACTAATAAAATTTCATAGGGTTTCTTGTCAGATTTAGTTCTACCCAGTGGCAAAGAATTTTTTCAGTTGTGGTAATAAATATACGTGTGTTATATATATTTTAATGTATCGTTTCCTGAGAGGAGTGAATCACTTGAGGTGTCTGGAAATGTCCTTGCAGAGTTTGAGGGCGCAGAGCACAGACACGGCTTGAGCCATCACCAGTCACCACCCTTGATGTGTGCCTGGTCACCCAGTGGAAGTGGATAACCCAGGGTGTGCTTTTGCTCCGTGGTGGTGGAGCAGGGGTGGTGAGGGGGCATCTGCTGGGAAGGGCACAGCCCCTGAATCTGGCACTCTAGACAGCCTGTTTTATTGCTGGTGCATGAACAGCCTTAGTCTGAGACCCACGCCAGAGCAAATACCGTCAGGAGAGCATGGCGACACACTGGACAAAGGCAGAAATGCTGGAAAGATGGGAACCAACTATATGCTATTTAGAAAGTTTTTCTTAAATCACATTCCAAAAACAACTCCAAGGCACATGCACAATGAAACGCAAAAACAAACTCCCAGCCATAGGGTTGAATTTTGACAAAGAACCTTTCCTCTAAGCCCATCTTCTTTCCACTCCTTGACTTGCCATTGAAAAGTCTAACATCAGGAGTGCTGAAATGAGGCACTGAATTTAACTGGTGTTCACAGGTAAGACTCCATCCCTTTCCTCACTCCCAAGGGTCTTCCCAGGCAGTGCTGCTACCCAACCCAAATACAATGGCAGAAGAATGAAGATGGAATGGGGCTGACACCTGCGGCTACATGAACTACGGTGCTTTGCCCGTGATCACCATCCACGTTGTTTTCACGTTGTCCTGACTGTGACCTAGTCAGGCTGGTAGGACCCCTTGTTGCCTGGTCCTAAATTGCAGAGCCTTTGAGAAGAAGCAGGCCCTGAACTCCAAGACCTCCTGAAGAACTATTACAGACTAAAAACTCTGTCCTCTCTCAAGAACTGTTACACACTAAAGTCAGTCCTCTCTTATGTTCTTCCTGTTTTTCAAATGTCAGTGGAGATTTGTGTACACGAGAAAGTTGGAATTAACTGTCTGATACCACCATCAGAATAGGTGAGGGCCAGCTTCCCAGATGCAGTTGTCCTCTCCCAGCCGAATAACTACTAATGAAGGGGTTACTTGTCCAGCACTGTGCTTCTTCCAACAGCCCCGTGAAGTGGGCCTTTTGTACCCATTTTACAGGGACTGGGTTTCAGGGAGGTACTGTGATTTCTTGCGTTACACCAGCACTGAATGGTAAAGGCAGGATTCACACCTGAGCCTTGTATATGTTCTCATCTCTTTAGGAACTCAGGTCCTTCATAACACGCTGAATAAAACCCGATGACCTCACGTCACACATTATGAGATGCCTCATGAACAAATCTCTGTACCTAGCTATTTCTGCATCCACTTTCTATTTGCTTAATGACAACTATGCTCTTTGGAAAAGTTTTAGTAAAATACGAAGACATCTTCAGCCACCAGATTTACTCTTTACTGTGAGAAGATGGAAAACAGTGTTCTCTCTAAATTGGCTCTTGAAAGAATGCAAGCATAACACGGCGGGTGGGGGAGGGAAGCACTTTCCTCTTCAGTGATGCATGTTTACCAGACCTCCCTACCCATCCTTCCAACTTGTAGCAGTTATGATTCCACCTGATACACAACAAATAGTAATAACTTTTCCCTTTTAAAACAACAAATGTTCAAGGAAGTGGACAGCCACATAAATGAGGTCACAAAACCAAGCACATGCATTTTGCCTCAGCTGACTGATGTCTTGAGAGTAAAAACTTGACTCACTCATGACCCAGAGTCATAACAATAATATGCTTTGTATATACACCACTTTCAGATACATCAGCACGTCTAATCTTCATGCAAAGCTATTGCCCTGGTTTAGAAATGAAGAAAATACGGCTCAGGGTGAATACATGCCCATTGCCCACATTCCTGTCACAGACAATTTCAAGAAAGCAAATCTGATCAGGTTCTTCTTTGTCTTTGATTTGTTTGTTTGTATTTGTTTTTTCAAATGTGACTTCGCCTAAGCTGGTCTCAAACTCGTGGGCTCAAGCAATTCTCCTTGCCTCAGGCTCCTAGGTGGCTGGGACTATGGGCATATACTACACCTGGCTTAGTTCCCTATTCTTAGGTCCCCTAAATCCAAATCTATCTTTCACTTCGCCCCCACCTTAAAATCTTCCCAGGATCCCAGCTGCCAGTGGAATGCACATGGAAGGGCAGTGGGCCCATTGGGGTCCAACTCCCAACTCCATCTCAACCCTCCCTTGCCCATTGCACTCAACAAGCAAATCACACTACCTGCACCTTTCTCCATGCTCTGCCCGACCTCCATGCTCTACCTGGATCCGCTCACTACCTTCTTTACCTGGGAAGCACGAACTTTAAGACAGCTCAAACATCACTTCTTGTGGGAATCATTTCCCAGCACACCTGCCTGACTGATTCCTCTCTCTCCTTCCATGCCAAAAGCTTCTACCAAGTGCTCTGAAGGATACAGAGGGAAACCCCCTCACTGGACTCATAGAAATGCTTGAAACTAACTCAAGAAAAGAGAAAGGCTAATGTGGCTAATCAGTTAGGAAATCTTAAAAGAACTGAAGAGTGATAGATAAAAGCAAGCAAGAGGAATGAAGAAACTCATATTGCTAACATTTGTATATATTAAATATACACAGCCATCCCTCAGGATCCATGGAGGATTGGTTCCAGGACCTCCTGTAAATACCAATCTCCAAGGATGCTCAAGTCCCTTATATATGTAAAACAGCATAGGATTTGCCAACAACCCAGGCTCATCCTCCCATATATTTAAATCATCTCTAAATTACTTACAATACCTAATATAATGTAAATGTTATTTAAATATTTTTATACTGTATTGTTTAGAGAATGACAAGAACAAAGTCTATACATGTTCAATATAGACATAATTTCTTTTTCTCCAATATTTCAATCCACAATTGGTTGAATACACAGATGTGGGACCCATGAATACCAAGGAAAAACTATACCAAAATGAACGGAAGAGAAGAGAGAAAGGAGTCAAATGGCAAACCTAACTCAATTCTGTTTACCAAAATATGGCCCAGAGTGAGGGAAAAACTTTAGAAGCTTGTTGTAAGAGTCACTGTGATGAGAAATCTCATTTCTTACTATTATATTCAACAGGTTTAGAAATATGGGCAAACATTCCAGGCTAAGAAGTTTTTCTCCCATTATTCCATCTTCCTGGGAAGAATCCTTTAATGGCATGGCATCATATTTATCTTCTAAATCACAAAGCAGATGTTGGCAACATTTTGCTCCAATTATCCACCTTCTTCCTCTCTTACATATCCTTGTTCAAATCAGTATGCACCCTGTCCACGTATATCAGATGGCCAAAGAGTCAGAGGAAAACAGGTTTAAGTTAATTGCTCAAAGTTTGCCCTGGATTTTGTATTTTTCAGTGAATGAGGATATGAATCAACTCTCCCAGTCAGCCCTGCACGCCATGGCCAGGATTATATCCGAGGCCCCAGTCTTCTCCAAGGACTCATTAGCCCTGAGTGTACAAGGCAGTGAACGTTGTCTGTCAGGCCTGGAGCTTCTTCCAACAATTCATCCGGACAGCTCATTAAGTGGGCTTAACCAAAGGGTCTCGAGTTAGTCCCCCAGGCCAGGAATGGAGAACTGTCCTTTGGCCATTCTTCCAATATCTGCTGCCAGGGCTTGCTATATCATTTAATCATCATTCGCAGTGCCCCGCTAAATCACTGCTGGAAGCTGCAGCGAGTTAGAAGATTCTTAAAAATCAGTTCCTTTGGGGCTGGTGAGATGGCTCAGTGGCGTAAGCACCTGCCTTGCAAGCACAAGGGCCTGAGTTCGACTCCCGGATCCCACATACAAAAAAAGGGCCGGTGATATCGCTCAGCGGCATGGGCGCCTGCTGGCGCACGAGGTCCTGAGGTCGACCCCCGGTACCCACAAAAAAAAAAAAAAATCAGTTCCTTTGCCATGGAGCAAAGAAGCTGGGCCAGGCACAACCTAAATAAGTAACAAGTGCTCCACAGTAGCCATCACAGCATCCACCATGGGTTAGGAATTTGACATATACTACTCAGAGAAACTGAAGAACAGATGGATCAAGTTATTATCCCAAGAACTGGGGTTTGAATCCAAGTCACCTTGCCTCCTCTCAGTCACGCTGTCTCCCATGCTTTAACAGTGACTTTATCAGCAGCCTGGGCTTCTTGCATTGCCTTTCATTCCCCTTGGCCATAAGAAATCAGCCAAGGCACCAAAAGAACCCTTTCTTTCTAACAGAAGCAGGGAGAGAGTATAGGAATCCTGATCTGTGGGCTTTGCAAGTTTGGGTTAGCTCCTCAGGTTGCAAAGGTTTAATTTTATCAGTTATCCTCCCACTAACTCATACACCGTCAGTATTGTGCTTGTTTTTTATCCTTCCCTGCCTGGGGTAGTGACAGAATTTAAAACATTTAAAACATTAAATTCATTAAAACTAAGAATTCAGGGAGGACTCTCTTAATTGCCACCTGTCCTGATGAGGCTGAGATTTCCATTTTGAATTTTTAAATACAAGATCAAGGATATTTCAATAACATTCTTTTCAACAAGACTAAATAAACAAAAACATTTGATTTTTTATTAGAATTAGAGAGGTTACATATGGTTTCCATCAGCCATGTGAGAAATAGTGATTTCAAAGAAAAAAAAAACTGTTCTGTAATTCACTGGATGCTCAAATACTTATGGTATAAATTTTGACTAAGAGAGAGAATCATAAAGAATATCCGTAACAGGGGAAAATATACAAATCAGGGATTAAAAAGTATTTTTCTATTCATTTTTAAATTCTCAGGACATTTTATATATGTACAATTTACACTTATTACAAGTATTATGAATATAGGCTGCTTATGATGATATATAAGACCCATAAAATTCAAAATTATTAAAAACCAACAGTTTTTTGTATTTTTAAGAAATTGATTAACCTTTTTAGGTTTAGCTGATTTAGTAAATATGGAAAAAAAATAGCATAATGGTTTAAATAGCAAATAAAGAATAATATTTTTAAAAATAAAATAAAAGCACTACAGCAGTCCTTTCACTGTCAGGGAGTGGCAAGAGTCAGTTTGGCTGCCACGGCCATGGATGTCCAGCGAGGTCTGGTTTGGGGAAACCACTAGATTAAGTCCCTGAGCCTTCTGGTCTAATGCAGGACGAATGAATGGAGCAAGAACTCTGGAGTCCAACAGGCCCGGGTTTGAATCCTGTTCTCTGCCTAGTTGTGGGATGTATTCAGACAAGACACAAACAGCTCTCCTTTGCCCGCAGGCCTCCAACTGGCTTAAAGCCCTGGCACTGCCTGTCCCTCCAGCATTGCTTGTCCATCCGCCAGAGGGAGACTGCTTTGTCAATTACCTCACTGAGAACACTTTCCAAATACTGGAGAGGGATGACATGGGAAAAAACTAGGATTATGGTATCTGTGCTCCCTTAGACCAGTAAATGCTGAAAAAACGTCTTACCTCGTCCTGGGTTGTGTCTACGTTTAGATATCAAAGTAGAAGTTCCTGTCATTTTGTATTAGTCAGATTTCGCTGCTGAAATGAAGACCCAGAATACCCACAGCCTAAAACTGATCCGGAGGCTTCTTTCCCTCGCATCTGACTGTAAGGACACCGCAGCTGAGGGAGCCACACTCCTGCTGTCTTGTTGCTCTGCCATCCCTTGGCTGTGACCCTGGTTTTTATGGTCTGGCAGGGTCAGCCATACCACGATCCACACAGCAAGCTTGAGGAAGAGACAGGAAATGAAACTCCTCTCTTTTTTTTTTTTTTTTTTTTTTTTTTTTTTGGGTACCGGGGGGACGACCTCAGGACCTCGCGCGCCAACAGGCGCCCATGCCACTGAGCGATATCACCGGCCCCTTTTTCGTATGTGGGATCCGGGAGTTGAACTCGGGCCTTCGCGCTTGCAAGGCAGGCGCTTAAGCCGCTGAGCCATCTCACCGGCCCTGAAACTCCTCTCTTAAAGAGCAGAAATCACATACCTCATTTCTACTCACATCTTTACCCAAATTGTCAGTCAAACTGCCTCACCTAATCGTAAGGGAACTGGGAAAGCTTTTAGTAGGGAAATACAGTCATAGACCAAGCTAAAACTGTTATTGCTATGATGGGAAGAATGGATACTGTGAGAAAGAAGTGTAAATAGTTATAACATCACAGTCACACAAATCCACCCCCTACACAACACATTCTGCACCTCACCCTCCCACCAAGACTTCGGCAGATCAAGTACTAGTTCCCATTCTTCATACCTCCCCATACCCACCCCTTTGCCTCACAGCCTAGCAGCGCCCTCATTTCCATAGGAGAAGTGTACTTTCCTGCCCATTGACTTGGGTTCAGCCATGTGACATGCTTTGGGCATTACTGGCGGATGTAATATAACCAAAGCCTTTACCAGAGGAGCTGCCCCTGGGGAGCTGCCACCCCCCAGCTTGGGCCCTAGAATGAACACACAGGGGCAGAGCTGCCGTGGCCAAGACAGACCTGTGGTGAGCCGCAGAGGCGCCCAGCCAGGCTCAGGCTCAGCCAACCCATAGGCCTGTGAAGATAAATGTCAGTGTTATATAACATTCTGCTGGGACTGAGGGTTGTTCATCACACAGCATGATCGGGCAAGAGCTAACTGACACACTCCTTGGGCTCTAACCCAGCAGCTGTCTGTCTGGTTATTTTTTGTTTGTCCCTCCAGATCCCTTCTCCATCCTTCTCACTATTCTCTGGCCTTGGGGAGGTAGATCTTTATGGGTGCTGTTGGCGTTTGGCTCCCAGCTGGGTTTGGACATGAGAGTCCTGGTAGGAAGGAGAGAGTGAAGTTAGAGTACTTACTGACCTGGCTTCCTCCCTGAAGGTCACCAGAGATAACAGGTTACACCCTTCTACCAAAGGGCATGGCTCCCATCAGGTGACCCCGCTGTCTCTCTGGGCCAGCAGTAGCAACTTCCTCTTGCCAGTAATGTTCACGGCCACCAGAAGCCCAAGATCCTGCACTATTCTTGTCTTCCCAGAACCCCACCTACATCTTTGCCAAATGCTCCGTTCACACAGCGTCCTTACCTTCCTAGTTTGAGTGTGCCATCTCCTTCC
This sequence comes from Erethizon dorsatum, assembly GCA_028451465.1. Lineage (NCBI taxonomy): Eukaryota > Metazoa > Chordata > Mammalia > Rodentia > Erethizontidae > Erethizon > Erethizon dorsatum. The sequence goes on along the minus strand of CM051838.1, from coordinate 24,817,118 downwards.
TGTTGGACCCTGACTGACCCACATCCACCTCCACCCACCTCTGATGGTCATTTTATCCCTGGTCTCCACTCTGCCACAAAGCATGTCCTCCTCCTCCTCCCATGGCCAAACACAACCCCCCTTTCAAGGCACATTTCATGTCCTCCCTCTTCCAGGACACTTTCTCTACAGTCTCTGGTGCCTAGTAGGTGTCCCCCAAGACCTATCACTTGCACCGCAGCGTCAAGGCTTTGTTCCATACCAAAGCACAGCAGTCTGCAGCCTGTGCTGTGGGAGCTCCGAGGGTCCTGGGAAAGGGCCACAGCAGTGGCAAGGAGAGGGTTTACAGGGTGGGTAGAATTCTACTTCCTAGAAAGATTACATATTCACATCAGATATGTGATTTCATTTAAAGTCTACTGTTTTACAAAAAGTTCAAACATTTTAATATACTAATCTTCAGCTATTTGTGTATATAAACTTTATCTACTCAAGATGAATTTAAATATCTCCCAAATCAAGAAATTTATGTTCTTCCTTTGTTACAGGGCATGCAACAGGGCCCTACTGACTGAATGATGACGATGGAGGGACGGCTGGATGGATGGGCAGGCTTTGGTTCTCATTGCAAGCAGTTTCTTCATAGCTTCTACCCCTCCTTGTGGTCTACAAAAACATATCTTTGCTCCTACATAATCCCACTGCAAGTGTCTCTTGGCACTTCAGCCAAACTCTCAACAGCCAACTAAAGGAGACTGAAGGTCAGCAAGGATGTGGGATGGGCTCTGGAGCTGGGATGTGGGACCTGGAGCTGCCAGCCACACTATGCACCTCCAGATCCCACTGCCTGATCCCCAAGAGGAGCAGGAGGAACAGCACAGAAGTCTGACACAGTGGGAAATTACTCAAACACAGAAAGCAAGAATCCTCAGTGAACTTGCAAATGTATCTCTAAAGATCTCTAATTTCCACCTCTCCCCAAATTATCCTATCTCTAACTTTTCACTGTGATGTTCATGGGTAGTAAAAAAAAAAAAAAATTTTTTTTCTCTTGTTTCATTAGTATATGCAGTTACCACCTTGTATACTGTAGCATTCACACTACCTGGTTTCTGATAGTGACAATAACTTATTTCTAAATACCTATTTGCTGTACCTCTATTTGGGCAGCACCACATGAAAAGATACTGCTTTTTTCTCCAAATGTAAAATTTGGGGTCCATTTTAGAAAATAATCTGGATTTTAGGTCCCATAGGATGTTGCTTAAAGCCAGGCATGTTGGCACACACCTGTAATCCCAGCACTTTGGGAGGCTGAAGCAGGAGGATGGTCAGTTCAAGGCCAGCCTGGGCAACTTAGTGAGAACTTGTCTCAAAAAAGTAAAAAAGGCTGAGAATGAAGCTCAGTGCAAAGGCTCTGGGTTCAGTCCTCAGGACAGAAAAAAGAAGAAAAGGAAAGTAAGGAAGGGGCCAGGCATGTTGGCGCATGCCTGTAATCCCAGCACTTGGGAGGCTGAGGCAGGAGGATGGTCATGAGTTCAAGGCCAACCTGGGCTACAAGGTCAGCCTGAACTGCATAGTGAGACCATCTCAAAAAACAAAAAAGTAGAAAGTCAGGAAGGGAGAATGGACAGATAAATTAAAAATTAATTGAAGCTCTGCAGAGAGATAACCATTTTATATCAAAGCTTCACCTATTTTAACTTCACCTCTACAGCTTCAATGGGTGAAGGACACAGAGAACTCTGAGTCAACAGGCACAAGGAACAATGACAAAGGGACCCTGGTGTTTCTTCATTAGAAAAGGATGGACGGACGATGGACAACGGAGACAGAAAGACAGCCAGGGGAACAGCTGCTGCTTTCCCACCTAGAATCCATCTGGATGAGCCTCTTGAAGTGGAAGAACACAGCCCTGCACCTCTTCCTAAGCCCGAGTCTTGGATCGTGACAGATAAGGAGGTGCTCGCTGCACTGCACACATGTTGGGGTAAGGGGAAAACTCACCTGCTCACAATCCTCTGTGCACACTCTTCAACTCTGTAGCTATAATGTTTGGAAATGATACAGCCCTAGAAATTACCTTTTCCTGTTTTCAATTTCCATTACAGGCCACAAGATCCCATGCATTGTATTTCCCAGAGTCTACAATAAGAACTGGCACTGTCTTAGTTACTTTCTTCTCATTGCGGGACAAAATACCCAACACCCAAAGTCAAAAGAAAGGTTTATTTAGCTCACAGTTTGTAGAGGTTTCTGTCTGTAATCAGATGGCTCCAAGGCAGGGTGGCAAATGGCAGAGGGGTAACCATTCATGGTGACAGAAGACAGCAAAAGCAATGAGAGGGGGTGAGAGAGAGCCTCTGTCCCATATGTTGTATGCAGGCTACCCATCCTGGGGGGGGGGGTGAAGCACTCACACCCTTAATCCCAGCACTGGACCTTGAATCCACCACAAACTCTAGATTTAGCCATCTCCAAAAAAGCCTAAGACTGCATGAGGCTTTGGGGGGACATCTAGACACAAACCATAACAGGCACCGTGGCCAATCAGCCCAGGCATTTGGGATCATTGCTTTCCTCCTCCTGAGGGGACAATTTTCCTTCCTCTACTGCTGGCTCACTGATGGGCACCCTGGAACAATGAGCACCAGACAGACCACATCAAGGGAGTCCAGGAACCCAACATATTATCTAAATACGGGCTCCTTTTCAGCAGGGCGAGCAGGGTGAGCTGAAAGCACCATGGGAAGGTGCTCAGCACTAATGAAACACAGGTGTGCTTACCTGGCAGCAGCAGGGTTCTCCACTGCCTGAACATCTGGAAGAGGCCTGGAGTCTCATCCCTGCAGGTCCGACCCCCAGCTGTTTGAGAAATGCTCTCATACTGAGGGTTCTTTCTGTTAGGCTGCAGTGAGAAAATGCTACTTCTCATAAATAGAAGAAACGATCCTCAAGATTAGCACTCGACAGATCGTATCCCAGACCTTACGCCTAATATGTCTTCTAGGCAGAGCTTCACGTTCTCTTAGGGTGCTTGCTGACTGACACATGGTCTCATCACAGGTGGGAAGGGGAGTCCTGCTCCTAACACTCACACCAAAGCGCAGACCAAACCCTTCCTTTAACAGAGCTAAAATTACAAGGACTGAGGGCAGTTTTCTGCACGGCCTTTGCTCCGAGTGTTTGGGTCCTCCCTAATCTCCTCTCCTAAGGACACAAGTCATATGGACGAGGGCCCATTCACATGTCCTCACTTTAACTTCACGACCTTTCTAAAGGCCCCCTCTTCAAATAGAGCCACACTCGAGGTGTGAGGGTTAAGACTACGACATGAGAACTGGCTTGAGGGTAGGGTACAATTCAGCCCATACCACCACGCCTCCTTCACTGCCAGTCAAAGGCTATTTCTGACATTTTATTAAAAATGTTGAGGACAGCCAGAATGTGCTCCTCAGGCTCCCTCCTACCCATTCTAGTATCTGTCTGTGCCTTTACCAACACTCTCCTTTGTTGAAGGAGCTCCTCTTGGCCTGGGACTCCCTCCACCTGTGCCCCTGGTCTCACCCTCGTTTGTCACCAGAACCAACTCACTGCCCACTTCAAACCACCATCACATCACTTCCACCTAACAGTGACAGCGAACCTTTCAGAGCTTTCAATGATACGAAAAGCCCACTGTGGCATGCGTGCCATACGTTTACCACCACTGGCCTAGAACATGCCATTCCAAGCAACCCAGCAAGAGCCAGAGTCCTCCGTTTGGTCTCGGACTCAGTCCTCATCCTCAAGGGTCACATGTGTTATTCTGAGATGTTCGCCAAGATTTCTCCCGCTGCTTCCTTCTGCCCTTTCCTTCATCATTTACTTAACAGACACAAACAGAATTCTGAAATGATGTATATTTAATCTGATCTTAAGCTTTTCATAGCATTAGTTTCTAGAAAAAAAAAGTTAAACAAAACGAAAGCAGTTTTCCACACATGTTGATGGCAGGGGGAAGAAATCAAAGTGAAGGCCAAGAAGTCACTGCTCGCCTGTGAGCTGTGAATTAGACATTCTAGAGGTGGGATGGGGACATTATCTGCAGGTCCAAACTTTTTTAAAGTTCCAGCAGGCAAAGAGTTTAAGAAAGAAAATGTTTGAGAAAGGGCTGAACTCCTAAGAGACCAGGATCATGGAGAACTCATTAGAGTTCACGCCATGAACTAAAGAATAGGGGGAAATGAAGGGTGATACGAAAGCATTTTTTCCCAGTGTGGGGCAGGGAGGAGAGCTCAGTGATTATAGGAAGAAAGGTCAGGAAGACTACAGCCAACATTGAGGTCTCCGGCTTCCCATGGAGTCGCTCATGAGATCTGAGCCTCACAGACGAGCCTCATATCCATCATGGCCACAGCGCTATGGCAAACAGAAACACCAGAACGACACCCAGGATTTGGAGGTAGATTTATTTTACGTCGATGGGCAATGATTGGGATCATTCCCAAAATATCAGGCCCCGATCTCTGATGGTCTAGGGCTTTTATATGATGCATAAGCAGGAGGTACAAAGGCGAGAAAGAACAGCCTGGCACTTCTGATTAGCTAGCAGGGTGAGATCATCGGTTACAAGGCTAGATTAATGATTATGAAGCTTGGTACAATCAGACATCCTGTATGTTCAGCTATGCTTTCATGGTTACAGGGGTCAAGAAAGTAATTACAGAGCCATGAAGCAGTTACAGAGCTAGGCAGTTTCAAAAGAACAAACTTTTTTTAAAAAGAACAATTTTCCTGGCAGTTTTTCCTTTTCAATAGAGCAGCAGCCTGGTGCTATGTCTGAATGTCTGTGTCCCCCCCAAATTCACATGGTGAAATCCTAGCCCCAAGGTGATGGTATTGGGAGGTAGGGATTTTGAGAGGTGGCTAGGACATGGGGTGGAACTCTCATGAATCAGGTTGGTACCCTTGTAAGAAGAGACTCGAGAAAGCTAACTTGTTTTCAGCCACTCGTGCACACACATGCTTCTTCCTCCATCCCACTTCCCAGGTGAGGACCCAGCAAGTTGGTGCCATCTATGAACCAGGAACTGGACACAAGCTACTCAGTCTGCCCGCCTCGTGACCTTGGGCTCTCGCCCACAAGAATGTGAGAGAGAAATTTTTGTTGTTCCTGGTATTTTGTTGTAGCAGCCCAAGCAATGGCCGAAGGAAAGTCCTGGTTCGATGAATCTCAGTTTAGCCTCACAGAACCCCATGGAGAAGGAGCCTGTGAGCTCCTGGAGGAACCAGAATGTGACAGAGCCTGAGCCACAGCTGCAAAGGAGCTGGAGCTTGGGACAAGAAGAATGAGGAATGTAGGATCATCAAAACAAGACAAGAAATCACGAGGACTAGAAGAGACAAACTTTTCAGCAGAAGAAAGCAAAGGCAGACAAAGTGACAGGCTGAACAACCCTCTCTCCAGGATGCTACACAAGCCAAGTCCCGAGAAGCTCAGTCTACACGCTCCCAGGGACAAAAGGGTAAAGAGGGATGAAGGGGAATCTTGCATTAACTGAGATTGCAACTATACTAACTATATTTAAATTCACGGTGACTGTGTTACCTTGAGTTTATACAATTAAATTTCCTGCTTTCTGTAGAAATTGGGACATCATGACTTAGGAAGAAATTTATACTGATGGAAAACTCAGTGTGTGAAATGTAAACTTTGAACTTGCCAAATGCACAGTGGCTATATTAATTCCTATCTCACAGAATTATTGCAAACTTTAATGAGTTGATGTAGACAAAGCACCTTGCGCAGTGTCTGGCTCCTGAGACACATGTCTTGATCTTGGCCCCATCCCTTCCTTGCTGCTCTTTCAAGTCCCTGGTTCAGCTAAGGAAATAACAGGTTCCTAGTCATCCCAGACACCTAATAACATGGCCCTGGCAAGTGGGTAAGCAGTTCTATGGGTAGACAGAAGAGTGGCAGTTCCTGCAGGAGCAGGCTGGGCTCTGCCCCAGAGAAGAGGGAACTATGGAAGAGCAAGGAAGTGACCGTGTTTGGTAAAGAGCTGCGCTGCCAAGCAAGTCTTAAACCCCACCTAGGGACTCTTCAGTTTGTGAATCAATGCTGTGAGTAAATGACTAAAGGTCCTATCCAGCACTGCATTTGGAAAGAATTTCAAGAAAGAGAAGGTAGAGAGTCATTTATAACTTTCCATGTTCATATCAGCCTGGGGGTCAGCCAATACAGCCCATAAACTGCTTTTATAAATAGAAGTTTAACTGGAACACAGCCATGTTCATTCATTTATTTACTGTCTGCTATAATTTAGATTTTGAATGTTACCCGAAGGTCCATGTGTTAAAGGCTTCATTGGCAGCCTGTGGTGCTACTGGGGTGGGGAGTGGGGGTGGAACCCTTAGGGGGTGTGGCCTAGTGGGAGGAAGTGAGGTCATGGGGCGTGGTTTTGAAGAGGGTATTGGGACCCCGGCCTCTCTTTGCTTCCTGGCCACCAGGAGATAGATAAGCCTCCTCCACCACACACTACCACCATGAGGCAGTGTCCTGCCAAAGGGCCAAGACAATAGAACCAGGTGATCATGGCCTTAAGCATTGAAACTATGAGCCAAAAATAAACCTTCCTCCTTAAAAGCTGAGTATCTTAGCAATTTCCTCATAGCAGTGAAAAGCTGACTAACACACCATCTTTGGCTGCTTTGAACTGCAAGAGCAGAGTTGAGTATTTGTAAGTGATAGTGATGGCCTGCAAAGCTGAAAATACTATCTGTCCCTTTACAAAAAAAGTTTGCCAACCCCTGTACAGGACTTATAATTTACCCATCGATAATGCATGGCAAGTATTTAATAGAAATAATTTCTTTTATTTCATCTCCATGGGTTAAGCTATTTTATCTCTATGGATTAAGCATCTCTATGGATTAAGCTATTTTATCAGTCATAGTATTACAATGTTACTATTTTGTTTCTTACTATGTGAAATGAGGAAGCTGCAGCTCAAAGTATTAATGGACTTGGTGCTGGGTAGTAGAATCCTCAAACCCAGACCTGTTTCCATTCTACTACCCTGCCAAAATTTCCTTGATAAAGTCTCCTGACAACAATAAGTGGGAACTGTAAAGTGCCCTGATAATTCTCCAGGGCACACAGTGCATCAATTACAAATATATGAAGCAACCTCACTGAGGGGGTAAGGGGAGTAACCTATGTAACTTTGCCTTATGTAACTTTGGAAATGAGTGGGGTCTGTAAGACTAAAGGCAAAAAGACCTATACATAAACACTGTCCTTGCATTGGTACAGTGGTTTCCTCTAGGGCACAGGTTAACAATTTTAATACTGTTGTACATGTACACCGAGATTGATCAATTACTTACTTGGATGGCAGATGACTGGAGTCAGGTTTCTCTTGAAGCAGGATTTTATAGATGAACAAGGGGAGGAAGCTAGAATGATACATGTGGCAGTGGGACAGAGGTGGAGAAATCAGTATGAACCCATGTGTAGATACATATGAGTTCATGTGTAGATACTAATATAAAGATGGTCACATACAGAAATACTCATTGACAGGCCAATTTACATACACAGATTTCTGAGGTGGTCAAGGTTGACAATAACAATTAAATCATGCTGATAATATGTGCCTTAATAATGGGTACATAATGGAAATGGCACTTTAACTCTGTGGTATTTCTCCCAAAATTACCCCATGAAGCTGATCTAATTATGAGGAAAAGACTGGGAAAATTCCAATTGAGGGACAGCCTACGAAATACCTGACAGGTACCCTTCAAAAATGTTATCAAAACAAAGCCTGAGGAGGAGCTGCAGCCAAGAGGAGCCTACGGAGACATGACAACTAAATGTAACATGGTGTCCTGGATGGGATCCTGGCATAGAAAAGGGAAATTAGGTAAAAACCATAGAATCATGAGTAAAGTAGCATGAACTGTAGTTAATGATGTAGTAATACTGGTTCACTGATTGTAACAAATAGATCATACTAATATAAGAGGTTGTAGATAGGGGAAGCTAGGTGGAAAGTACAAGGAAATCAGCTATACTCTTTTCCTAAAAATCTAGAATTGCGCCCAAAAAATAAAATCTATTTTTAAAAAAATAAAGGTTACTAGAATAAGCCTGTTAAATTAGATATAACGTTCCTGAACACTAATAATGAACTCACTGAGAAAGAAAGTAGGAAAATATCATTCACAATACCATCAAGAAAAATTAAATACTTACGAATTAACCTAACCAAGGAAATGAAAGACCTTTACAATGAAAACTATAATACTCTGAAAAAGGAGATTGAAGAAGACATCAGAAAATAGAAAGATATCCCCTACTCCTGGATAGATGGAACAAATAGAGTCAAGACAACCACACTTCCAAAACTGATACACAGATTTGATGCAATCTCAATCCAACTGCCAACAGTATAACTCACAGAACAAAAGAAAACCATCAAAAAATTCATACAGAACCAGAGAGACCCAGAATAACAAAAGCAATCCTGAGCAATAAGAGCAAAGCAAGAGGCATCATAATCCCAGATTTCAAGTTATACTACACAGCTACAGTGATAAACACACCACGGTATGGGCACAAAAACAGACGTGCAGATCAGTGGAACAGAATAGAGGATGCAGAAAGAACTCCAGGCACATTCAGCTATATGACCTTTGACAAACGGGCCAAAACATATGCTGGAGGAAAGAGTCTCTCTAATAAATGGTGCTGGCGAAACTGGCTATTCATATGCAGGAGAATGAATCTAACCCATATCTCTCACCATGTATTAAACTAAAATAAAAATGGATCAAAGATCCAACTGTTAAAACAATCTGCTGGGTGATAAAACAGGTAAAACTCTTGAAGACACAGATGTAAGCAAGGATTTTCCAAACAGAACCTGAATTGCACAAGAAGTAACATCAAGAATCAACAAATGGGATCATACCAAATAAAAAGCTTCTGCCTCACAGCAAAGGAAGCAACCAACAGAGCAAAGACACAATCTACAGAATGGGAAAAACAGTTTCCAGCTACCCCTTGGACAGAGAACTAATTGCTAGAATATATGAAGAACTCAGAAAATATTAGATGCTCCAAAATAAAAGACCCAATCAAAAAATGGACCAGTGAAATGGAAGAAGTATAAATGACCAAGAAGATGTAAAAAAAAGTTCAACATCTGGTCATTCAAGAAGTGCAAATTAGGGCCGGTGAGATGGCTCAGCGTCGTAAGCGCCTGCCTTGCAAGCGCGAGGGCCCGAGTTCGACTCCCGGATCCCACATACGAAAAAGGGGCCGGTGATATCGCTCAGCGGCACGGGTGCCTGTTGGCGCGCGAGGTCCTGAGGTCGACCCCCCGGTACCCGCAAAAAAAAAAAAAAAAAAAAAAAGAAGTGCAAATTAAAACACTGACGTTCAGTCTTACTCCAGAAAGAATGGCTATCATCAAGAAATCAAATGATAACAAATGCTAGCAAGGCTGCGGGGGATGTGGGAGGAATGCTTCTACATCTTTAGTTGGAATGTAAACTAGTACAATCATTATGGAAATCAGTATGGAGATTCCTTTAAAAAAGTAAAAATAGAGGGCCAGTGAGATAGCTCAGCGGCATAAGCGCCTGCCTGGCAAGTGCGAGGTCCTGAGTTTGACTCCCAGAACCCACATACAAAAAGGAAAAAAGGGGCGGTGATATCGCTCAGCGACACAAGCACCTGCTAGCAAGCGCAAGGTCCTGAATTCGATCCCTGGTACCCACATTAAAAAAAAAAAAAGTAAAAATAGAAATTCCATTCAACTCAGCTCTTCTCCTTCTAGGTATCTTCCCAAAATAATTAAACACCACATATTATAAGAATTTTTTTGGACAGGGTCTTGCTGTGTAGTTCAGACTGGCTTCAACTCACAGCAATTTTCCTGCCTCAGCCTCCCGAGTGCTGGGATTACAAGGCATGCACCACCACACCTGGAAAGACCACATATTATAATGATACATGCATACCCATGTTTATAGCACCACAATTTATAATAGCTAAACCTTGGTAATGGTCTATATGTCCATCAACAAATGAATAAATAAAATGTGGTATTTATAAACAATGGAGTATTACTCTGCCATAAAAAATATAAATTTGAGTCATTTGTAGGAAAATGGATGCACCTTGAGACCATAATGTTAAATGAAGTAAATCAGACACACAAACTTAAATATCCCATGGTTTCTCTTATATGAAAAACCCAAAATATAAATAAAGAGCAAGATAAAAGATAGATAATAGGAGAGAGGAAGATAGATCTTTTCCAAAAGGAAGGGGACCAAGTGATGGAGGGAGGGAAGGGAGTAGAGGGGAAGGGGATTAAAAAAAAAAGAATTAAGTTGTGTTACATACACGTACCAATTCCCCATGAGGAATGTAATCATTATGCACTGCAAACATGTACTAATAAAAAATAAATAATAAATAACAAATATAAAACTATCCTATAGGACAATAAAGCCATAACCTTTGAAATTATTGTTTCAACCAAATAGAAATCAAACGTCCCTTTGCTGGACAAAAGAAATTTTCAGCTTAGCAATTATCTTCATTAACATGTCATGTTACAGAATTTGAGCCATAACCATCATAGTTCAGATGGCCCTTACATGAGCTTGCTGTTCAACACTGCAGGATGACATTTTCATGGATATACGGCCATCCTTTTAAGTAAGAATTTATCTTAAGAAACATAGCTTATCTTCCTCTCTTCATAGACATCATCGCAGCTAGAACTATGGCTCTTAACTGGCGGGCACACACAGTACTGTGGCATCTCAGAAGCCCGTCACAACCATGAGGCCAAATAACGAGAGTCAATTTCATTCTTGGTAAAACTGTAATACTGCTACAGACACATTCAAAACAATGAAACACAGAAGTGAGAAGGTTGCAAAAAGTAATATACAGCTCTTGTATACAACTTTTTGTAATTAAGGGAGAAAAATGTGTATTTTCATTGGGCCAGCATCAAAGGCAATTTTATGCTCAAACGTGTAAGTGAAAGATCAGAGCAGTGAAAAATTCTTCTAAACAACACAGGCCCGAACAACCAGCAGATGAATGATCCCGCTGTGGATGTCTCCACAGACACCACGAGAAAGAGTTAAATCCCAGTAGTGACTCTATGGTAATTATTACTTGTCTGTTGTGGTTTTGAATACTTCAATCTCAATTATGCTATCAAAAGTTTTAGTATTCAAGAATGGGCTTGGAAGTGTATCAGCTGAGAACCACTGAGCCACACTGTTAAAATGTCAAGACTAAGGAGAAATAAAAGGATTAAGAGTGAAAGACTGATAGGTTTTCTGTCCTTGTCTGCAAAGCTTCTGCTTTCACAATTCAGCTGTAAGTAAAACACTTCCGGGCCATCAGGCCTCTGCTTCCATCTCGAGCAGATAGCTCCTATGTTAGGAATTCATCTCCAACCAACTGATCTCAGGAAGGAGAAACTGAAGGGGTGGAGGGAAAGCAATTTTTCATCTAGCGGAACCTTAGTCCACTGTCAACACTGTAATTATATTATACTTGTTGGTTATTTTGGTAATTTATTGGAATAAGGTACATGGGATAATTTTCAAAAGAAATTCATTCAGTCACTTACAAAAACACTCAACTGGCTTATGTGTGCAGTAATGAAATGTGAAAGTGACGCTGCATCCAAATTGTAGCCATGTGTGACTTGGCTTTTTTGTTTGGGAGAAGGAAAATGGTAAAGCCTTAAGATTGTGTTTCTCCCTGCTGCTCCAACTTGAAGGAATAATGAGTCCCTGCTGGTGACACAAGTGGCTTACAGAGGCAAATGGGAAGGTGGTTTGGTGCCCTTCCAAAGCTATTGTGAGCCCCTGCCACCAGAACCCTGGTCTTGCGGGAGGGACACATGGAAAACCTTGCTGAAACAGAGGCTGTGGGTGCCACATGTCAACAGACTCCCTGGGATCCCTAAGCAGTTCTCAAACACCTTTGAACTCGAGCACTTTTACCATAGAGCACAGTGAAGAGTTACTCATTCACATATTCATCAAAGATTTATATAGTCGACTACAGAGGGTCTTCCCGTTGGGTTCCAGATCCTATACTGACAGTCATTCTTGGGTTCCCTGGAAAGTGCATCCCAAGATGAAGGCTGCATTTCACTCCTCCACCACCAATCCTTGATTTCCTCAGGCTGCCTGCCTGATGGGCAGAGCCAGAACTTCAGCCCAGAGTCCTTAGTTGTCTTGGCCTCTGCATTAGTCACTTTTCCATTGCTGGCAAAAAATACCTGACATACATGATTTCAAAGAGGTTTATTTTGGCTCATGATTTCAGAGGCTCCAGTCCATGGTAGGATGGCTAAAGAAACATCATAGCAGAACGGTGTGGTGGAGGAAAGCTGCTCAACTCATGGCAACCAGGAAGCAGCAAGCAGGGGACGAGCCAGAGAGAAAGGGGCCAGGGACTAGATACAGTCCCAAGGTCATGCCTTCATGACCCACCCAGACACACCCTGAAGTGTGCTTTACTAAGGTGTCTCTCAAGCCAATCAAGTGACACTAACTGTCACAGCCTCATCAGGCCCCAGTGTCGCAGTGGCCCATTTACTATAATCCCTTGAGTATGGAAGCACCAAGAACACCTCTACTGAATTCCCTGGGTTCTAGTCACACTCCATTATGTAGGAGTAACTCTAGCTCTTGGTATCAGAGTTAATTTTGCCCACGAAGGTAGTAATTATTTTCTTCGCCAGTTTGGCCACTGATGAAATAACCTACAATGACCTGGCAAAAGTCAGAGCTTCAAGTTCAGTGACTGCCTGGCGTCCTCAGGGAACCAGGACCGCTAAGATGGCAGAAGCTAAAGCTACAAGCTTGAGAAGCAGTGGTTGCAAGAGGCTCCCTATCTACTTCCACCCCTTCGCTCCTGTACCTGAGAAGACATCCTAGTTCATAGAAGCAGCACCACAGCCACTGATATAGTGCATACTCTACAGGCTGGAGGACAGCACCCTCACCGTACAGCTGCCCCAAAGCCGGTACCCAGCTCAGCCTTCAGCAGTCTGCTTACTCACTCAGCAGACTAGCTACTTCTGGCTAATTGGATGACTGATAAGACCAGTGGATGCCACGGTTGTGTGCTCACTGCCACGATTTTTTTTTTTTTTATTTTGTGGGTACCGGGGGTCGACCTCAGGACCTCACATGCCAGCAGGCGCCCATGCCGCTGAGGGATATCACCGGCCCTTTTTTCGTATGTGGGTACTGGGAGTTGAACTCAGGACCTTGCACTTGCCAGGCAGGCACTTATGCCGCTGAGCTAGCTCACCAGCCCTGCCACAATGTTCTGCAAGACCTCATGGCAATACATCAGGTATTCCGTGAGCCCTTAAAGGACAGCACTAACAGACACAGGGCAGGGAAGGTATCGAGTCTGGTCAGGACTAACTGAAATGGAAATCAATCACCAAGTAGCTGGCCTAGTCTCTTCAGCATTCACTGTCCATGTCCACCAAAAGGAAGCATCCCATGGACCTCACTGTTGAGTGCTTCCTCCACATGGACATCCTTGATGGGCATTAATTTAAAGTAAGACTCAAGACACCCTCACTTTCTGCCCTCAACCCTAGTATGCTCCTCATGTTGCTCCCGATTTCTCTGTCGCAGACCTTTCAATCTCATTCCTTCCAGGCCCTGACCAAGCAGCTAGACCACTGTCCCTTGGCCCAGAGCCTATGCAATCTGGGTATCAGGCCCTTTCTCCCACTTTATAAAGTGAACCACCTGCTGTGCCCTTGTATTTCTGCCCACTGGCAGAACTATCCCTCACCATCTTGCTTTAGGGCCACCCTGACTGGCACTATAATGTGGTAGCCAGTCCATTTTTAGCTAGCACCAAGATCCTGTGGTCTTTCTCTTCCACTGTGCTGATAAATGGTACGTGGCTGATTAACTTTCCCGCAGTGGCAGGTTCAGGACAAATTTCTGATATGAGTGGAGCTCTTTGGCAGTTAAGCCTGTGTTTCCCCTTGGTAAGCCCCACTGTGAAGGTACCGGGCTGGGGAATGCAGAGTTCCTCCTGTGAGTTCCTTGCCCAGTGGGTGGTCACTACTACTCTAGTGAGCAGCCAGAACAAGATACCCTCCACAAAGCAGATCAGAAAAAGGTCTATAGTGCCAGATCCCATGCTACTCAGTGTTTGAGGGCCCACTTCAGGCTGTGACTGCTACTGTCAGTTTGAAAGCCACTGCTACAGAAGCATGAAAAATCACAAGTTGGTTTGAGCCAATCCTGGCTTGCCAACTGCAATCCAGCCAGCTGAGAGACAGATATGAAAAAAGAAGAGAAATCTGTAAGAGGTCTGCCCTGTGTTGATTTTTCCAGGGATTTAGAAGTTACTGGATGCTTCAAAGTATTGAGTGACGAATTTACCTTCCTTTTTCCTAAAATCTCACATGGCAAGGATCTATTTCCGGAAAACCTGCCAAGAGTGTTTTTCAGAGTCAGAATATTATTTTAAAATGTAAAATTAAGGGCCAGTGAGATGGCTCAGTGGCGTAAGTGCCTGCCCGGCAAGCGTGAGGGCCCGAGTTCAACTCCCGGAACCCACATACGAAAAAGGGGCCGGTGATATCGCTCAGCGGCACGGGCGCCTGCTGGCGCGCGAGGTCCTGAGGTCGACCCCCGGTGCCCACAAAAAAAAAAAAAGTAAAATTAATTCCTGGTAGCAAGTATTATCAATGTACACACTTGAACCCACATACAGCAACTTAAGAAGTATTAGAGGTTTGCGAGCTGAGAGGGAAAAGGAGAGTGAGTGCAAAGTTTCAAATGTTTCTGAAGTGTTTATTTTTCTGGAATTTCAGTCTTGCTTACTGGATGAGAACGGTCAGTCCAGGACAGTTGGCAAACTCCAGGTAAAAATGTGCGTACGATTTGATTTTTAGTTATGTTATTATACCTCTCAAGGCAAGGGTACAGACTGGCAGTACCCTGGAGAAAGGCAAGAAACAGACACTGCCCTCTTCAGGGAGGCCTCCAGACAACCTGGAGCAGGGCCAGGCTGGAATGGACCACACCAGGCCTCCCCGCACTGCTATAAATCAGAGCAGCACCCTCAAAACCAATCTTTGGGGCCAGTGAGATGGCTCAGGGCCGATGAGATGGCTCAGCAGTGTAAGCGCCTGCCTGGCAAGCGCGAGGGCCCGAGTTCGGCTCCCGGAACCCACAAAAAAAACAATCTTTGTGGGTGCTTAGGTCTACTAGGTGCACATGTAGAATTGCTAAACGAGTGTTTGTGTATGCCATCAGATGCACCTCAGTCAAACCCATAATTTAGGCTGCAGGATGGTGATAAAATAGTATGGGAACCTCTATCTGTTCCTACCATTTAGTGGAGGTGTGGTCCTTGCATACCAGAAAAGTGCTGATTGAAAGTAAGGTATATTGTCTCAAGAAGTAGATGTGCAGTTAACCTGGAATTTAAAAGCATTTTCCAAAAATAATAAACCTTACTTTAAGAGAAATAGTTTGTGTGCCTTGTGCAGTATGAAATTCCTTTAAGAAGTCACATTATCTGTGGACTGTCAGAGGACCGACATTTCACTGTACAAATTGCCAGTTGATCACCTGGCAAAGAACAGGAGGGTCAGGAAGGGCTATGCGTCAGGCTAGTGCAGAGAGACACAGCATGATCCAGATATTAAAAAAGGGTCAGCACTGTTAGCAAGTGCCATTCATGGCTGAGCTAAGGAGGCTGCTGCCTGGTAGCCTTCAAAGATAGAGGAGAGAGTGCCCGAAACCATGGCAGGAAACACACAATGAGATCAGGAGGCTCTGAAAGAGGTCTGGCTTCTGTGAAAAGAGAAGCTGTAAAAGGATAAGAGATAATCAACTTAACAAGAAAGCTTTATTTTTGTTCACAGTCCACAGTCAGTTAGCTCCATTGCTTTTGGGCCTGTGGCAAAGCAGCTCATCATGGCAGGGATACATGGTGGAGCAAGCTGCTGACCCTCACCACAGCTGAGAAGAGAGAGGAAGGACTGGATTCCAAATATTTCCTTCAAGTCATGGTCCCAATGACTAGAAGACCACGATGTCTTACCTCTTAAAGATGCCACAACTTCCTAAAAGTACCAGACTGGGACTAAGCCTTTTCCACATGGGCCTTGGAGAGATTTTCCAGATCCAAATGACAGCATCTACATTCAAAAAATTTGTATTGAGCACATATTGTTCTAGACATTAAGAAACAGTGAAAATGGTAGAGAAAGTTCCCACCCTCAAGGAACAGACATTCCAATAACATAATTCTACCTTTATTGCCATGGGCTAATGAACAAGGCCAGAAGTAGATTTCATAATGAAAGAATCATATGGGTAACTTCTATCACAATGTCCTATAAAAATCTTGGATTTTTTTCATAGTAGCTCAAAGAAAAAACCCTAATTTAGAAATGGAATAATTACATGGCAGGCAGAAATGTCAAACTGAAGAAAAAAACTGTACCCTAGTCTAAATTGTATTTATATTGTAAGCTGTCATTTTACTTCAACAAAATAATATCAATTATTATTATGCTTTAGACCAAAAATGTCCCCCCAAAGCCTCATGTCAGGCAGGGCCTGGTCAGAAGTGGCAAATCACAGGGAGCTTGACCTGGAAGGGTATATTTTTGTCCCTGACTCCTCTCTTGCCTCTCTTCTTCTTGGCTGCCATGGGTTAAGCAGCTTTCTCCTGTCACACCCACCCATCATGCCATACCTGCCTTAGAGTCAGTCAACCATGGACTGAACCTCTGAAATTATGAGCCAAATAAACACCTCCTCCTTTAAATTGTGACATTTTGTCCCAGTGACTAGAAAGTGACTGCATAATTATTACCAGGGATATCAATAATGATACTATTATTGTTTGCTTACATTTTACTGACTTGAAGTTCTGCTTCCATTTGTGTGTATATACAAATATGTGAGACACACACAGTAAAACCTTTGACTGCAGTAACCTGTTCTGTGAGTGTTCAAGACAAGCAAACATTTTTTTCTTTTTTTCTTTTGTGGGTACCGGGGGTCGACCTCAGGACCTCACGCGCCAGCAGGCACCCGTGCTGCTGAGCAATATCACCGGCTCTTTTTTTCGTATGTGGGTTCTGGGAGTCAAACTCAGGCCCTCAGACTTGCTAGGCAGGCGCTTATGCCGCTGAGCCATCTCACTGGCCCAAAACATTTCTAATAAATTTTAATTTTATAAACAAGAAATGTCTTGCAATGTGAGTATTATGTGACACCAAACATCACATGATCACAACTGAACCAATGTCTTCACTCTCTCATTCTCACTCACTCGCTGCGGGATTATCGGTGATGGTCTTGCAACAGCAAGAGGTTATCAAGGAGATCTTGTCTGCAGAGGAGGAGGAGAAAAAGGCAGAGGAATCCATTGCTTCAAATGAGATTAGGGAGATGTGTAAAATGTGGGAAACGGTGCAAAATTTTATAGAAAAGCACCACCCAAATAAGGCTGTAGCAGTGCAAGCGATGAGTCTGCTTAACTACAATGCAATGTCACATTTCCATGAAATCCTCAAAAGGAGGCAAAAGCAAGTATCATTGAATAGGTTCCTTGTTAAAGCTACACATAAAGAAAAAGATTCCATTCAGCCAATAGATGGCAGTGATTCTGTTAGTGAAAGTCATCCTACTCAATAACCCTCCTTCTCTCTTATCTCACACCGGCCATGAAAGTTTTCAAAGGTAAGCGCAGGTTGTTTTTTCTTTATATTTTGTATTTTCATTATTGTTTTATATTATAGTATTGTAATCATTTTTATACGAGTATTTTTGGGTTGTGAAATGAATCATCTGCATTTCCATTATTTCTTATGGGAAAATTTGCTTTTTGATAGACAAATGCTTTGTATTACGAGCATGTTTCTGGAATGAGTTATGCTCGCAAACCAAAGTTTTAGTGTATGTATATAGTAAAATCTTGGTTCGTGAGTAATATATATGTGTGTGTATATACATATGTGTGTATATATGTATATCGAGCAAATTTATCGAGAGAGAGAGACAGAGAGACAGACAGAGAGGAGTTTTGTTATGTTCCCCGGGCTGATCTGGAACTTGTGAGCAAGTGATCCTCCTACCTCAGCTTCCTGAATAACCGGGACTATAAGCTGCACCAACACACCCAGCTCTTTATTTGCGTATTTACTTTTAGTTCTGTGGTCAAATAAATGTCAAAAGCCTGGGCTGTTTATATCTACTTTTATGCTTGTTCACTTAAACATAAAATTTTAGTCCACACAAGAGGCCTATCGAAATGCTCTCTAAAAAAATGTTTATACTTCATTCTAACTTGGAAAGCCCTAGGGTAACGGAATTGGACTTCATGTTATACAAATCTCAGCTTCCCCATTCACTACAAGTTATTCAATGTCAATCAGCTTCCACTTTCTCCTCTATAAAATGGGGATGATAGTAACAGACCACAGGGATTACACTGGGAATGGGAAAATCCAGGTGAAAGAGCTCTCTGCACTTTAGCATCTCCTCAGTAAATGCCGATTCCCATTCCTTCCATCACATTTTCAAAATGAGTAATAAAAAGACAATACTTGAAATGGGAAACTAATAAGGCCATATCTTTAAAGAACTCTTTCTTGTCAGAAAAACAGAACCATAATAAATTTCAGTCTTAGCAACTGGAAAAATGATCAACATGCAAATGAAAGAAAAAAAGAAGAAACCATAGGTAATCAAGAAAGGCAATATTCATGCAACAACTCTGAGTCCTGTTCCAATGTTTTAGAAAGATATGGAATTTTGGAGATGTCATCCATCAAATTTCTCTTAAGGTAGCTTACTACTATTTAAGAAGACAATTCTTAGTGTTATTTCCCTGGCTTTGTCTATCCTGGGCACCCAGTTCTCCCTGTAGTAATTTGGGCGGGGTCTGTCACTTCTTTACTATCAAGGGTCTTTTTGGTCTTTATGTTTGCAAGGGTTTAAAGTTCATTTCAAATCTAGCCTTTAAGAACAGTTCCTGTCTGATTTGTCAACCCAGATAATGGTTTTGTTCTCCTGGTCCCACAAATCCCTCCAACTTCAGAGCTGTCTTGAAACTTTGGTTGCTGCTTTAATCAGTATTCTCTCTCCTATGGACTTTACCCCTAGGTCAAAGGAGATAGGCTTATGTTCCTCCACTTTGGAAGAACCACTTCTTTACTGAGGTTCAAGCTAAAAATGGATTTCTGAATTGCTCAGAGCAATGGTTCTTCTAAGTGTAACATCAGCAATTACCTCTCCCCTCAACACACATACACAATGTAAGAGAAACTCCTCAGGACTGAGAGCAGAGGCAGAGAGCACAAGTGAATGGAATAGGGAACGTGATGACTAAGCTGAGTCTCAACTACAAGGATTTACTGCTAAGAGCAGAGATGGGCATCCTAGGAGGAAGCAAAACTATATTCAAAAGTTATTAGCCTTAAAAGGAACTGAGAGTAGCTCGGACAGGGAAGTATTTGGTTATAAGAGGCAAAATGAGATATGTAACATAGTCAGGACTTTGGAGTCATATATTTCCAAGTTCAAATCCCAGTTGTGTAAATAATTTTTAAATTACACGAGCCCTGGGTTCATTTGCAAACAGTATCTCAAAAATGAATGACCATCCACAGAGCATGAAAGATAATGATTGTATATGATGTATGCTGAGTGCATAGCAATGTACTGTTAATATATAAAGCTGAAGGTTTACGCAGAGCCAAATTATCAATAGTTTTGAATGCAGAGTTAATTCAATTACAAAATTAACTTCCCCCACCCCCAGTACTAGGCCAGGGCCTTCACAATGAGCTACTTCCCAAGCCTTTTTAAAAAATTTTGAGACATGGGTCTTGCTAAATCGCTAAATTGCCCAACCTGGGCTCCAATTTGTAACCCTTCTGCCTCACAACTTCCCAGAGTGCTGGGATTACACGTTCACACCACCACACCTGGCTTAAATTAATTCTTGAAAGTTGTTTGGAGCTACTAAAGGATTTTTAGCTGGCGTATGGATTGATCAGGTTTATTTTTATTAAGACATTGAAGTACCAGGCAGTGTGCTAAATACCGTGGGTAAGCTGTTCAAATCAAATGCTATCTTAGACTTTTACTGTATATTTTGTTGTCATCTAAGCTTACAATTTAGTGTATGTCTGGCGCTAACTTCAAAACAGGAAGCTCCTCACTGCTCTCCACCCTGCCACCCCAACGGAGTGGGTGGAAGCTGGAGCTTGATCAAGAAGTAAGTGTAGTGGAAAGTCTAACCAGAACATGTGGGAGGGATCTCTTCCAGCCCTCAGGGCAAAGCACTGCATTTTCCTTAGAAATATTGTTAAATAACACACATTAGTGTATAAGGTCACAAAACTTTATGAGATAATCATAACTTAGTAATTCCCCCGATGAAGGTATTCCTTACTTTCTAAACTGACATAAACAACCATCTGAAGAACTCCTTGAAAGAAAAACACCACCAAAGTCAAGATGTTCCTGACATTTGCAGCACGGAGCTGCTGAGTCGCTCAAAATTCAATGAAAATGAAATATTCTAGCACAACACTGTAGATATCACTTTTGGTAATAATAGCTTACTTAAAATTTGTATAGACCAAGGCAGTTGAAGTTCAGTCCCAGGATCCATTTCAAATAGGAATATATCTAAATACTAATCGTTCTTTTTTTCTTTTTTTTTTTTTCTTTTCAGTCTCAAGTTTTTCCAGGATACTGCTTTGGAGGAGATATTTCTATGCAAATGCTGTCCTCTTGTGGTAAGAACCAGCTACTTCAAAGAAAATATCATTTCAATGGAATTTAAGATCATTAGTGTTGTTGCAGATAGAAAAAGACAAAGTTAAATGATCATATTATAACAGCAAAAACAACTTCTTCATCCACAAAATGCTTTTTCTTTTGCAGTCCCCAGAACTTTCTAGTTTTTCTTCTGTGGCTTTCATATTAAAACTGGTTTTATTATCTTCCTATTGGAATTTATAAAACATGAGTACAACCAATGAAAGATTTATTCTTGCTGAATCTATCTAATTCTTTTATTTTCCCTGGGTGACATACTCATGAAATGCATGATTTAAAATGTATTCACCAATTTCATTGATCAACACTTTGCAATTCTAATTATGTGGCATTATTAATCATACTACATACTGTACATGTCTCTATAATATACACATGTAAGAAATCTCTTGTGTAATACCTAGAGAATTCTGGGCTGAAGGGTTATTAGATCTTTCACATTATTAGGATGCTAAATTCTCCTCCAATAAGGTTGTATCAAATTATAACAACATGCATTAGGCTTTTTTTGGCTGTCCCGAGGATTGAACCCAAGGCCTCTACACTGAGCTACATCCTCAGCCCCCCCACGCACACACCTTTTTTAAAATTTTTATGGGGCTGGTGAGATGGCTCAGCGGCGTAAGCGCCTGCCTGGCAAGCGTGAGGTCCTGAGTTCGACTCCCGGTACCCACATATGAAAAAAGGGCCGGTGATATCGCTCAAAGGCATGGCCGCCTACTGGCGCGCAAGGTCCTGAGGTCGACCCCCGGTACCCACAAAAAAAAAAAAAAAAAAATTATTTTTGAGATGGGGTCTCTAAATTGCCCAAGCTGGGCTTGAACTTGCAATCCTCCTGCCTCAGTCTCCCACTGCCAGGCTTTTTAATTTATGCCAATCCAACAGATGAGAAAACAGTATTTTAGTATTTCTGATTGCTTGTGAAGTAAGCAGCTTTTCAACCTTCCTCTTCTCAGTTAATTTCCTGTTTGTCTTTTGCAGTTTATAGTTGGGTTGTTCACCATTTTCTGATGTACACAGCCTTTCATACATTCTTTTTTTTATTTTTTAAAGACAACAAGTAAACATTCTCATGTATTAACAAACTCAAGCATTAGAGAATGTACAAATACCTTTTGGACCTTTTTTTTTTTTTTTTTTTTGTGGGTACCGGGGGTCGATCTCAGGACCTCACGAGCCAGCAGGCGCCCGTCCCACTGAGCAATATCACCAGCCCTTTTTTCGTATGTGGGTTCCAGGAGTCGAACTCGGGCCCTTGCGCTTGCCAGGCAGGCGGAGGCACTTACGCCACTGAGCCATCTCACCGGCCCCATACATTCTTAAATACCAATCACTAGCTATGAGTCACAACTATCCCCTACCACTCTAAGTACTATCTTTTCTCTTATTGTGGTGTCTTCTGGTGAGCCGAAGTTAATTTTAATGTAGCCAAAATGGCTACATTATGTATGGATGGATCTTTTTCTTTATGTTGGATGTTTTCCGAATTTTAACAAGTTCCTCTACAACCAAAGTAATGAAGATATACTGTAAACAGCTTAGGGCTGCATTTTATGATGTCTTTAACCCAGCCGGGATTTGTGTGATACAGGGGACCCTATTTTATTTTTTATTAATAGACAGCCAATTATCCCAGAATGATGCATCAAACAATTTTCCATTTCCTTTTTGACTATCAGTTCCAAATTCTTATAATGTGATGCAATGAAACACAAAAATCGATATATTTATAGAAGGGGCTCTCTAGTCTCCTTTAGTCTATTTATCCCTGAACCATTACTATTGCATCTTAATTACTGTGGTTATAAGTTTGTATCGGGTAGGGCAAGTTTTTAATTTTGGTGAAGCCCTATTTATCAGTTCTGGAGCTAGGGATGTAGCACAATGGTAGACTGCTTGCCTAACACGCACAAGGCTCTGGGTTTGATCCTCAGCACTGCAAAAAATAACAAAGTATACAGTGTCCTTTCTGTTAACTATAAGAAACTTTAACCTAATAGACATTCACAAAAACATTCTATTTTCCCTCTTCAGTCTTCATAGTTTCAGCTTTCATATTAAGGTGCATGATCCACTTCAAAGTAATTTTTGTATATGACAAAAGGTAGGCAGGAGTCAAGGTTCATTTTTTTTCCATGTGATATTAAGTTTCTCTATCAAGGGCCGGTGATATAGCTCAGTGGCACAAGTGCCTGCCTGGTAAGCACAAGGTCCTGAGTTCGGTTCCCAATACTCACATAAAAAATATAAATAAATAAAGTTTCTCTATCTATACTTATTAAATAGATTTTCACTTTCTATCTTGGAATCTATTTGGACCTTTGTAAGAAATCAAATGAACCTTTGGTCTGATTTTCTATTTTCATGATATCATATTTCATTATCTCTAACTATGGTAGCTTTAGACAGTCTGAAAATCTACTAGTCTAATTCCCAGAACATTCTTCTTCTTTTAGGTACTTTGCATATATACATAAACTGTGTGTGCACACATGTGCGCATGTATAGGTACATGTGGTACTGGGGACTTTTGCACAGAGTTATAGCCCCAGATTTTTTTTTTTTTTTTAACTTTGTGACAGGGTCTTGCTAAATTGCCCAAGTGGGCAGATGGAACAGATGGGTATCTGATTTCACTACTCAGGTCAAAAACGTCACTTCTGAACATGAGTCTATGTACTGTGTCATCCAGACAAATGCCGGCTACCTGAAGAAACGTCACCACCTGACCTGAACTCAACAATGCTTTACAGGATGTGATTAAAATTATCAGCCACATTGAATGCATGCCCTTAACTCATGTCTGTTCACACAGCTCTGTGAGGACACAGATGCAAAGCACACGTGTCTTACAGACAGACTTGAGACGGCTTTCTAAAACGTAGACCACTGGCCAGTTTTTGAGTTATGAGAGCCACTCCAGAGATTTGAGAAAAAGAGGCATCACTGGCAGCATATTTCAGTGCTACAGAATGGGTCCCAATGGCGCACATCTATATTCTCAGCACTCGGGGGGCTAAGGCAGGAGGATCGCTGTGAGTTCGAGGCCAGCCTGTGCTACAAAATGAGTTCAAGGCCAGTCTGAACTGCATAGTGAAATCCTGTCTCAAAAAGACCACAAAAAAAAAAAAAAAAAAAAGGAGAGAGAGAGAGAATGGGTCCCAAAACTCACTCTTGTGACATATGCAACTGGCTCAATGAACACATCTGTCACTTCAGGAGTGAAGGACAAGTCTGTTCAAGTTGGCAGATAAACTGTATGCATTCAAAGCCAAACTGGAATTATGAAGATGACAAGTGAATATTGGCATTTTTGACATTTCAAACATTAGCAGAGATTCTGAAAGAGGCTGAGACAGGGCTGTCTTTCTCCTAGCTGGTGTGTGATCACCTATCTCAGCTTTCAAGAGTTTCAGCATTACTTCCCAACCACAAACGGCCCCAAAAGTGGGAAGGAATGGATCTGTGACCCATCTGTAAATAAGTCAGGTGGATCAACTTTGTCCCTGCTAGAAGAGGATCAACAACTTGAGCTCACAAATGACAGTGGCCTTAAAAGGCCACTGAGACAACTTCAAATATCCATACGCTCTAGATTAAAGTCAAAGCGGAATATCCAAGCCTGCTCCCATTTCCAGCACCATATCTTTGTGAAGCTGAGTTTTCTCCAATTACAGCAACTAAAATGGGAGTAAATGAGACACAGCAACACACTTCAGGAGTCACTGCCTCCCATCATCTCCAGATGGAACTGTCTAGTCGCTGGAGAACAAACTCACGGCTCCCACTGATTCAGTATTACAGCAAATTGTATATTTAAGTATATATTACTATTTAATAATAAAGTGAAAAGGGCCGGTGATATAGCTCAGCAGCATAAGCGCCTGCCTGGCAAGCACGAGGTCCTGAGTTCAACTCTCGGTACCCGCATATTAAAAAAAAGAAAAGAAAAAAAATAAAGTGCAAAATAATTTTTTTTTTGAGACAGGGTCTCACTATATAGTGCAGGCTGCCCTTGAACTCACTTATGTAGCCCAGGCTGGTCTTGAACTCACTTATGTAGCCCAGGCTGGTCTTGAACTCACGGTAATCCTCCTTCCTCAGCCTCCTGAGTGCTGGGATTACAGGCGTACACCACCACACCCGGTTTAAAATAAATGTAATATGCTTAAATCATCCCAAAACCATCCCTGCCCCTGTGGTCTGCGGAAAAAATTTCCACTGATGCCAAAAACATTGGGGACTGCTGTACACTGGATCTCCAGCACACTGGATCATCAACGAATCCCATTCAGAATATCAGAGGGCTCAATCTTATTTTAGGATTGAAGAAAAATCAAGAGGAAACTAAATAACAACTCACTGAATTGTAGATGAAACCCTCCTCAGCTCCTCAGCTAATCAGTTGGGATTTTTTGGTATGGTATTGGAGATTAACCTGAGGGTATCAGGCATGCTAGGCAAGTGCTCTCTCAGGTACATCCTCAGCACTTTTTATTTTTTAATTTTGAGACAGTCTCACTAAGTTGCCCAGGCTGGCCTTTAATTTGCAATCTATGTGCCTCAGCCTCCCAAGTAGCTGGGATTTCTGGTGTGCTGCTGCCCAGCCCCCACCCCCCCAGATGGGACTCACTGATAGCAAATGAATGAAGTCCAACTTATAAATAACATTAAAGTATCATGGAAAGGATTTTCTGGTTCGTGTAACTTAGGTGGATGGTAGTAGAGCTGTCATCTGCCAGGAAAAAGTCCAGAGCTCAAACTGTGCTGCCGTCAATCTGCTTTCCCATCATCTTCCCATCCTTCCCTCTCTCCAGTATCTCTCCTGTCCAGGTAACATCCTTCCCTTCCCCTTTTCATTTTTCTGGCAACTCACCTTTCCGCTCTGTTTCATGTGTTGTCCTCATTTCCTCTTTCTGTAGACTGGATTTCTCCAAGCAGTGGGAAGATGACATTAGCTCAGTACTCACACTTACCCTGAGGGAACACAGAACTGTACTGGGCAGCCAGAGTGACCAGTTGATGTTATCCTATTAGCTGTTTGGTATCAAACTACCCTTCCAATTCAAGGGAAATACCAAGTCAGGGTTTGTGGCTCTCTACAGAACCAGAAGAAGACAGGTAAACTTCTCCCATTCTCTGGGAGCTAAGCACGGAGCGCAAGATCTGAGGTTAACCAGTCAGATACTCCCGCCCATAATCCTGAATCTAGAGAAAAGAACTATTAAATTTTGAAAGCCAGAGATCACACAGAATAGCTGCAGCCGTACAATGTGATCAGTATTCAGGGACTGCAGGAATAAGGAGCAGAGTTAACTCATTAGACATGGTGTTAGCGGGGACCTCAGAAATACAGCTCTTTCTTGCTTGTATTAAGTCCTGTCAGAATTGAGCTCCAGCCTCCCACTTGGTTGTATAAGCCTCTGATAACTTCCCAATAACTTACTTAAAATATTAATCAGAGTAGACTTTTATTGTTTATTTTTAAAACTTCTAATAATCAGTCTTGGCTTGAAATCCACTTTGTCAGCAAATAGAATAGCTACCCCTGCATTTTTCCAGGTTCCTGTTGCAGGGAATACTGTTTTCCATCATTTTGACTTTCAGTCTACGAATCTGATTAAATGTGTTCTTGTACACACATATTGTTGGATCTCGCCTCTTGATCCATTTTACCAGTCTGTTTCTTTTGATTGGTGAATTGAGACCATTAAGATTGATGGTTATAACTGATATGTGGCAACTTAACCTTGTTATTTTCCTGTTGTTGGCTCCCTTTTCTCCCCCGTTTGCCTTGCCTGGTGGATTCATTCTGTTGGGGTTCATGGAGTTGTAGTCCTTGTTATCTCTTTCTAGAATATCCTTCAGAACATTCTGGAGTGCTGGTTTGGTGTTCATGAATCTCTTCAGGTGTTCTTTGTCAGGGAAGTATCTTATTTCTCCATCATTTTTTAAAGATAGTTTTGCAGGGTACGTCAGAGGTTGTTTTCTTTCAGGGCTTGAAATCACTCCAAGCTCTCGTAGACTTGAGGGTTTGTGTTGAGAAGTCTGCTGTGGCTCTGATGGGCTTTCCTTTATAGCTGATTTGTTTCTTTTCCTTAAAAGCTTTAAATATTCTGTTCTTGTGTTGAATTTCTGGGATCTTGACTATTGTAAGCCTTGCTGTACATTTTGTTTTTTTAATCATGGCTAATTGGATTTCTATATATAGCCTCACTCACCTGTATGTCAAATTCTTTTTCACTGCCAGGGAAATTTTCTGCCATGCATCTGTGAACAGGTTTTTTATGACATTTGCACTATCTCCTGGTGTTTTCATTGACTCCAATTAATCTTATTCTTCTTTGCATCATCTAGCAGCTGCTGGATTGATTTCATGTGGTCCCTTGCTATTTTTAAGAAATCTTTCTTTTCATGATCACTAACCACAATCCTGTCTTCTATATCTGAGATTCTGTCCTCACATTGGCTCACTCTGCTGTATATACTTTCAATGGAATTGTTAATCTCCTGGATATCTGTTTGAATGTTTTATGGATTCCATGTCTTTCCTATGTTGGGCATTCGTAGTTTCCATCATTTTCCTAAGCTCCTCTATTTTTTTTTATCTGTATCTGCTCTAGAGTTGCTAAGAATGTCTTTCACTATGGTCACCATCTCTGTAGTTATCTAAGAAATTATTTCTGATTTGATTTTTCCTAGAGCCCCATGCACTTGCTTTACTTCTGCTGTTACAACTTCAGAGACTCCAGGTGGGTTCAGATTGTCCCACCTCATTGCCCCCTGGGTTTGCCTTTGGTGTGAGGTAAACGTCTGGGGTTGCATCTTGTTTAAAGTGTCTTTTTTTTTTTAGTTTAATTCTTGGGTTGATGCTTGTAAAGTGCCTATGGTGAGTAGCTTTATTGCTAATATTTAGAACCCTTAGGAAATGACTACTTCTCATAGGTGTCTTCCAGGTGTAATTGGCTTTTGGGTTTTGCGTCTGTTGCAAGATCCTACCTTGTCAATTTATTGGGGATGAGAAGTTGCTGCCTATTTGGCCCAGCCCCCGGTTCTTTGGCACTGGCCTATAGTATTTTTTATGACCCTTAAGCAATCTCAGTCTTGGTATACCAGAAAGAACAGCTGAATAGAACAATTATGTCACTTTGGCTAAAGTGATACAATCAGCAGTAACAATAGCATCAAACACAGCCTACAAAATCACTGAGGTAATTTGCTATTTTTAACCGTATGAACTACTTTTGTGGTATATAACAAAACCTAAAACAAACTAGAAAATTGTATGCAGTAAATAAGCCCTCAATGTGGCAATTTTACCCTCAGGGAAGAAAATTTAAAGGGGTTGGGGGAAAAATAGAGAAACAGACGAAGAGGAAGAGATCAGAAGCGAGGCTGGAGGACAAAGGAGGATCACGCGAACTTTGGGAAGCCAGTGCAGAGGACAGGAGGGAGAGAGAGAAATAAAAAAAGAACAGAACAGAATAACAAAAAGACTGGAAACCATGTTCTCAAGAACAATGAAGAGAAAATAAAAACAAAAAAATAAGAGAAAAAAAAATGTCCACTTCAAGGTGTGTCTCTGCTGTCACTGGTAGATGACATGGGCAGAGTCCAGACCCTTGTTGATTAATCCCTGCAAGCTAGCAGCAGCTTTACAGTGGGGCAGTGGATAACCCCAGCAAGCCTGCACCTTTATTTCCACTGAAGTTCAGGCTGGTTTCTGGCTGTGAGGCCGGAACCAGACCCATTTGGCCTGCAGCAGTCCGACCACCTCCTGCGGGCTTGAACTTGGCTGTGGGCCACCAGAAGCAGCCAGCAGTTGCCAAGTTCTGAGCTCAGTTGGTCCCTCTCCAAGATGGCTCCTGGCCAACTGCTCTCATCTGCAGGACATCTGAACCTGAAAAACTCAGCAGCCACTGCAGTCTGCTGCATCCGCTGCTTCATTCCACTAGTGCATTTCTCTATGGAGGCCCCTGGGTTCCCCAGCAGTCACTGCACATCTGCAGGTTCAAACCGCCCCTCCCACGAAATGAGTCCAGGCTCAGGGAGAAAGCGCCACCTGCCACCTCCTTGTTCATTGAAGTTTTTCTCTGTGCTCTCCCTATGGCTTCAATTCTCACTTCAGATCCCTCCTGGGACCCACTTTCCTCCTTTTCTTCACCTTGCTATATTCCCTTGTCTGAACACCAAAACTTGGAGAGGCTCTTTCTCTCCTGCTGAACACTCCACCATCTTCCCAGAAGTCAACTTTTGACTAATATAGCGGTCATATTTTCTAGCTCCCAGAATAAAAATTTCAAAGACTCCTGGTCACATGCCCCCACCTGTTTTTCCTGACATAATGGGGGTGAACTAGATGGCAAGTGAGGAGTGGGAAATGTGTGAAGAAGCCCCTGCAATACCTACAAAGACTGGCTTCATTTACAAACCTGAAAACCCACCAGTCCTACAAAGGTAATCAGAAGCTCCACAGAGTGGAAGCAGAGCGCTGGAGACTGAACCCAGGCCTCATGATGCTAGCAAGTGCTGTACCACTAAGCTACATCCCCGCCTTTAAAAACAACTTTTTATGTGTTCAGTGAAACTCCAGAAGGCTCTAGTATGAAGATTAAAAGAATGTGAGGTCCTGACAACCTGGCCCTGTCCCCTTCTCCAGCCTCAGTGTGCACTGCCTCTATCTTGTCATCATCGTCCAGCCACACTGTCATTCTTTAGCTCTCAACAGGCTGACCTCTGTCCTAACACAACCGCTGCACATGCTGCTCCACCTGGCTCTTTTTTGCCTTCCCCTACCAAAGCCCCACCTTGTAAGTGAACCATACAACTGATTTTTTTTCCTCTTTACATTTTAGCTTAAATATCACCTCCATGAAGAGTTCTTTCCTGACAATCCCACTTGAATACTGCCCAAATATTCAGTACCTCAGTCTTTCATTTCTTTGGATTTTGAGTGATATTGAGGATAAGTTACTTAAGAATTGTTTGAATGCCACTTCTTCACCTATGAAGTGGGAAAAATAAAGTGTGTCTACCTCATAAGGTTGTTGGAAAGACTAAATGAAAAGCACTCAGAATTCTAGCACACAATAGTATTCAATAGGTATTGTTTCCTTCATAAGATCAGAGTAAAGGTCTTCCGTAGTTTTAGTTACTTTTTTAAAAAAAGTCTGATCCCCCGCAGAATAAAAGTTCCACGAGTAGTAACTCTTTTTGCTCACAGTGCTAGCTTCCTAACAAATAAAAACACAATATTCTCTGAACATGAATAAGTTACTACAGTCTCCCCTTCTCCATGTTCCAAGACCCAGACTGAGTGGATGTCCCAAACTGAGGACAGTTCATAATTCTATATGGACTATATTTTTTCCCTACATATAAGTTACTAAGTGCCTGAGTGGGTAGCATATGGACATGCTAGACGGACAACTCATGTCCCAAGCAGGAGGGAGGAAGAGGCAGATTTTATCACACTACCCAGAAAGGCACACAATTTAAAACATATTATTACTGGAATTTTCCATTTAATATTTTCAGACCACGGTAGCCACAAGTAACTGAAACCATAGAAACAGAAACCATGGCTAAGGGAGACTACTGTACGTCACCATCTCATAACAATGTAGTTGCCATGAAAATGCTCTCCTCAGATCTTCTACTATGGGAGCATGGCTGACAGGCCAGCTGCTGTTCTCCGGACGCACCACCACATCTGCATGAGGCCACGCTGTCTAAGCCCACTTCTAGTCTATGACTGGGCCATTCTGGCAAACTGCAGGCCTCTTTCTATGAGGAAACTTGGCTGGAAGGCTCCTTGTTGGCAAAACCAACTTTCTTAGAGCTGCGCTACACTCAGAAACTTCTTACCGAGTCCTCCTTCCTCTTCTGTCTCCTTCCACAGGTGTCAGACCTGCACCGTTGTCTGCAAGCTGTCGTCCTTGACCTTGCTCCCTCTCTACAATCTCATTCCATATTGGTGAATGCTTCCTTATAGACCCCAGCTAACATAACCACGATCATCAGCAACACCCCTAAGGTGAGAATTCATGTGCAAGTGATTTATTAAGGTGGTGTTCTCCAGGGAAACTGGTAAAGGAAAGAGAAAAACAGGGCAGACAAGGAGAACAAGGTGAACAATGGTAATTTCAGGCAAAATTCTTGCCTAACCCCATAGAGCAGCTCTGTACTCCAGAGCCAGAAGTAACCCACTCTTCTGTTCATTTTGAATTATGTTCATTTATGTGGCCCAACTAAATACAAACGATTTTATAAGACACACCAGATAATTGTGTGTGTGTGTGTCTTAGTCTGTTTTCTCTTGCTATAACAGAACTGAGATTCAATTTTTTTTTTGTTTTTTTTGTTTTTTTGAGACAAGGTCTCACCTTGTAGTTCAGACTGGCCTTGAACTCACTATGTAGCCCAACCTGGCCTCCAACTTGCAGCCCTCATCCTGCCTCAGCCTCCCGAGTACTGGCATTACAGGTATGTACCACCATGCCCAGCTTGAGATTCAACTTATTAAAAAAATTAATTAATAAAGAGGTTTATTTCAGCTCACAGCTCTGCAGGCTATCAAGTTTAAGACTGGGTAGCCAAATTCTACTATAGTAGAAAAATGGAAGGCCAAGCAGGTACTTACAAAAGAGAAGGAATACTGGGGTGGATTTAATAACATCTAGCTTTCAAGAATTAATCCTGGGGCCAGTGAGATGGCTCAGTGGCGTAAGCGCCTGCCTGGCAAGCGCGAGGGCCCGAGTTCGACTCCCGGAACCCACATAGGAGAAAAGGGCCGGTGATATTGTTCAGCGGCAGGGGCGCCTGCTGGTGCGCGAGGTCCTGAGGTCGACCCCTAGTACCCACAAAAAAAAAAAAAAAAAAAAATTAATCCTGCCCCTGTGAGAATGAAAAGCCACTCAAGAGAAAAAAAAAAAAAAACATTAATCCTTTTACAGGGGCTCTGGTACCATGGCCCAAACACCTCCCACCAGGCCCCGCCTTCCAATGCTGCAGCAATGGCCATCAAATTTCAGTGTAAGTTTTGGAAGGCACAAACTGAAAGGGAAAATTGTACAGGAGAAGTTGTTCTTTTTTTTTTTTTTTTTCTGGTACCGGGAATCAAACTCACAACCTTGCGCTTGCCAGACAGGTGCTATGCCACTGAGCTATATCACCAGCCCAAAACTGTTCACTTTAAAACTTTGTTCTTTTGAAACTGCCTAGCTCTGTAACTGCTTCATGGCTCTGTAATTACTTTCTTGACCTCTGTAACCATGAGCGCATAATCGAACATACAGGACGCCTGATTGTACCAAGCTTCATAAATTGATGATCATTAATCTACCTTTGTAACCGATTATCTCACTCTGCTAGCTAATCAGAAATGCCGGGCTGTTCTGTCTCAACTTTGTACCTCCTGCTTGTGCATCATATAAAAGCCCTAGACCACCAGAGATCAGGGCCTGATATTCTGGGAATGATCCCAATCAGTGCCCGTCAACGTAAATAAATCTGCCTCCAAATCCTGGGTGTTATTTTGGTGTTTCTGCTTGCCATTGCAAAACCATATAAAAATCATAGCAATAGAAAACCTGCAATGTAATCCTTTGAGAATAGTGTATATACAATCCAATATTGATCTATGCCTGGCAGTTAGTAGGCACTAAGTTTATGTTGAATATTGTACAAAATAACAATATAAAATGGTTGAAAATTGCCACTATCATAAGAAAAAGCATCCTCATTTAAATTTTTTCCACAAGTCTCAAAACATATACAAAGTACTATCCCTCTCTCATTTTTACTCTTCTCAGTTCCACTCCTTTCCCAGTATAGAAGTCTATTCTTTTTGCCCAAATTTGCTTCTCAAACATCAGTTCCCTGTAATTTTACTCTAGTTGTGAAACTATGAGAGAGAAAGGGAGCGAGGGCTAGGACCTGAACTAGCCAAATCTGTAATCTAGCATCCTACTGTAATAAGCGTGAGCAGAAAGTTTCCTTTGGCCTGGGCAAGCGTCAGGACAAGACCTAGAAGAAAAGGCCAACCTGCCTCCTTGGTCCTTTTTTCCTGGCTCTTATATTTCCAATAGTAAATTGAACTCAAGAATACACTAAGGAAAAGAAGGGGACTGAAGCTATGAATGCTTAGAATTGACCTAGACCACCCCCTCTAGAATTTCCCATGGAAGGTTATTTCCTAACAGAGATGCAATCTCCCATCCATCTTACCTCACAGCCTAAGGAAAAGCAGGTGCTCAATAAACCTAAGTGAAAAGGTTACGTGTCATTGAATGTCTTCCTTCTCCATGTATTATTAAATATCTTGCTACATATCTAATTGTAAGGAAATAATTTAAAAGACACTGACTGGGCCCACGACTCGGTAAAGACTCAAGAGTTAAGACTTGAGAAGAGAGGCTTTGGGATTGCAGATAGGCTGAGATCCTAAATTCGCCTTTCTCCAGCCATGGGACCTAGGCAAATGAGGCCATTTCCTTAATTTGGCATCAAAGACCCAGGAAAGTAACACTGCCATTCTATCAAGAAGCCTTTTTTTATGTATGAATTAAATGGGTATAATAGCTCTATCACCTATCTCAAAATATTATTTACAGTATCCAATGAGATAATACTGCATATTGTAAATTATAAAGTACTTAATTTGACCTAAATGTTACATATTTCACAGCAATGATTTTTGATGGGCAGCTTTTTAAAAGGTGTTACCTACTTTCTTGCCTTACCAAATATAAACTTACCATGAGGGCTCAAGATCAGACTTATATGTGCTGTTTTTGCCTTGTTTAGTTATCAGTCACAGATTGTTACTTTTAAAAATAGCTTTTAAATTTTTTGTGATAAAATTTAACATCTTAAATTTGCGGGGTGGGGGGTTGCTGGGGATTGAACTCCTTGGTCTTTTTTTTTTGGTACCGGGAATCAAACTCAGGACCTTGTGCTTGCCAGGCAGGCACTGTGCCACTGAGCTATATCCCCGGCCCTCCTTGGTCCTTTTTGTTCAGTGCAAAGTTCCCCCAGACCATTTTGTTTTTTGTTTTTTTTTTTTGTGGGTACCGGGGGGTCGACCTCAGGACCTCGCGCGCCAGCAGGCGCCCGTGCCGCTGAGCGATATCACCGGCCCCTTTTTCGTATAGTGGGTTCCGGGAGTCGAACTCGGGCCCTCGCGCTTGCCAGGCAGGCGCTTATGCCGCTGAGCCATCTCACCGGCCCGCCCCAGACCATTTTGAAACAGGGTTTTAATAAGTCACTAAATTGCCCAGAGTGGGCTCGAATTTGTAATCCTCCTGCCTAAACCTTCCAGAGTGCTGGGATGACAGGTATGCGACACCACGCCCAGCTGTGTTCACTAGCAATAAACATATCCACATTGTTGTGCAGCCATACCACCATCCACCTCTGTAACTTTAATTATCCTTAACTGAAACCATACCCTTCTAACAGCAACTCCCCATCACCCTGATTGTTTTCATCTCTCTTTCATTGGTTCACTTATTATAGCACCTCAGACAAGTTAACTTCTCTCCTCCCAAAATTACTGTCAGCTACAACTTGATAGGAACTATGTAAGCCATTTTTAAATTCATAATATTCTTTGGCCTCGAGTGTCGATATCCTTTGGTTCCAACTTGATTTTTTAACTCTATTTCTTTCAGAACCCTGTGTAAAAGTTAAACAGCAGTCTCTCACCCCCCACACACACATTTTTTTGGTGGGGGGACTGAGTCCTGCTATGTAGTTCAGGCTTGTCTTGAACTCTCTGTGTAGCCTAGGCTGCCCTTGAACTCCAGAGGATCCTCCTGCCTCAGCCTCCCAAGTGCTGGGATTACAGGCGTGCACCACCATGTCTGGCTCCCTCCACACTGCCGCTCCTGCTATTTCCTCCGTTCGGAATATCTTTCCTATTTACCCCTCCGACCCCTGCCTATGCCTACGCCTAATGAAATCTTTTAAAGTCCAGCTCATATCCTGGCTTCTACATGATGGCTGCTTGATCAGCTCAGGTTGCTGGGATTTGTCTCCTCTCCTTTGACGGCTATCACCTCAACTACTCACACCAGCAACCTTCCTGAGTGCTGGGATCACAGGCGTGAGGCACCACGCCCGGCTTATTTTATTCAACAGCTCCGTGAAATAGTTCTTTATAATTCTGAGAAGAGGGAAGTGTGCTCCACGAGCTAGAGGGCCCCTAAACCACAGGGCTAGTAACTAAATCCGAAGCCTGTCACCCTCCGCCTCAAACTTCGGGAAGACCGCGGTCCGGCGGTGCCCGGCACGAACGCCGCTCCTCGGCTGTCCCCGACAAAGCCCCGGCCTCGGACCGCGCACGGCGCCACCTTCCAGCGCGGCCTCCCCGAGCGGCAGCCGCCGCCGCGCTCCCGCTCTCCGCACAGGACGCAGGTGCGCGTCCGGCCCTTTCCCCGCCCAGAAGCGCAGACCTTACGGAGCGAGGCCGCCAAGCTCCCTCAGCCCGAGGGTTCCCCAAGAAGCCCCGAAGGCAAGGCCGCCCTGCCTCAGGCTCCCGACACCCCCGAGCCACCCGAGACGCTCCGGGTCGCCCCCGGCCCCGCCCCCGGGCCCGGCCCCGCCCCCGGCCAGCGGTCGGGTCGCTTCCTGCCGGACCTCGGCGTGACGTCATCGCCCGGCGCCCCAGCGTGGTTGCGGGCTCGCGCAGCCGAGAAGATGTCTGCGACGCCGCCGCTCTTCAGTTTGCCCGAAGCGCGAACGCGGTTTGCGGTGAGCCGGGGAGGCGGGAAGGCTCGGGCCTAACTCGACACTATTGTTTCCCTTTTCCCCCCTGAAATTTCTCGAATTTAACCCTGGGATGAAGCGAGGCGGAGGGGAGAACGCCGCGGCGTCCGCTCCCGGCGCCGTCGAGGTGGGGAGGTAGGAAAGCGCGCTACCTGCGTCTTCCGTGGGTCCCGCGCGGTCCGCCTCCGCCCACCCGCCGGCGAGCCTCGAGCGCCTTTGTATCTCGCGTGGGGGGCTCCCTTGCAGACTACCCGCGGTCAGGTCCCCTCCTCTGCTCGCCTACCCGAGCGAACGTCTCCGGGAGAGACCTACCACAGCGGGTGGGCGGGAGTGATCTCTCCCCGAGACCACGTTCCCGCCCCGCCTCCCAGGCCGCCAGGTGCCATTGCAGTGAGCACTTCCCCGCCCGAGCCCCCGCACCGTCCTGAGAGAATGACAGGGAGCTCCCGCGTGGGAAGAGGCAAACACATCACCTTGGGGAGGGTTAGCAGCTGCTGTTTTGTTCTTGCCCGACAGGAAAGGGGAGGTCGAGCATCTGGGGAACATTTTACGGAGCACTTTCACGTTAGCTCACTTAACTATTAGGATAACGCTAAAATAGGTTAAGTTTCCTTATCTCTACTGCGTGAGATAGAGACTGAGCCCCCCAAAAGTTACGTGACAAGATGGTTTCGGTCCCAGCGTTCTTTTTATATTGCCCACCATTGTAAGGTGTGTGTGAAGAACACTTCTGAATCATTTGATTGTATTCGTCTCTGCCATTTGCATCAGTATTTCAAGGCATCATTCAACTACTCATATTTAAGTAGATATTAAGATGTTAATAGTGATGGCAGAATGAAAGAGAAAAATGATTCTTTGTAGTCAGTAGTTTTCCCCCATAAATGTGTGTTTGTGTTTGAAGGATTATAGCTTGTTTATGTCATCAGAATTGTCGTCTTTGATCGCATTTATTCTGAAAGGTACTGTTTAATTGGAGATCATGCAGTCCAGTGCTCCCAGGCTGCAGTGTGCAGTGCTGTCACCTGGAAATCTAGTTAAATTGAAGGTTCTGATTCAGTAAGTCTGCAAGGGGCCGCGAGTCTGCAGTTCTAACAAGTTCCCAGGTGATGCCACTGCTGCTGCTGATGGTAAGGCTTTGTGACAACCCTCATATTTAACTGGTGAGGAAAAGAAAGCACACGGAGATGAAGCAATAAGTCCCAAGTTTTTCAGCCTGTTAGTTGCAGAGCCAGAAATGGACATTTACAGTGTAGCTCTAACGCCTTATCAGGTAATAGAACGACTTTCCAAATACATTGTGAATGTGCACGGAGTGAATGACTTTGCAATAGTGCTGTCTTTAAGTTTTGACCACTTTAAGACAATCAGCACATATTTATTCTTTGCTTACTCTTTGTCAGAGACTGTGCTGAGCAAGGTATCTGGAGGAGGTAGGACTTGCAGTAAGTCTGGAAGAATGGATAGAATTTGGATGAGTAGGTGGAAATGTGAGAATACACCAGAATAAGCTTGGTAAAAAATGGTTTTTAAAAATAGACAGACTTGGGCCGGTGAGATGGCTCAGCGGCTTAAGCGCCTGCCCGGCAAGCGCGAGGGCCCGAGTTCGACTCCCGGAACCCACATACGAAAAAGGGGCCGGTGATATCGCTCAGCGGCACGGGCGCCTGCTGGCGCGCGAGGTCCTGAGGTCGACCCCCCGGTACCCACCAAAAAAAAAAAAAAAAAAAATAGACAGACTTTAGCGGCAGGGTAGCTGTTAGAGAATAGGGGAAAGGTTGGGTAGATTAAATAGGATAACGTTATCAGAGACTTTGAGGGTGCTATGAATGTTCAAAACCAAAACATTTAAATAAGGAGCCATTTGGAGTTTGGTTTTTGTTTTTGCTTTCTTGTTTTTTTTAGCAGGATACTCTTATTGATGTGATATTTAAAGAAATAGTAAGAGGGAGCCAGCCCTGGTAGCTCACTTCTGTAGTCCCAACTAATTGAGAAGCTGACTTTGGGACCAGCCTGGGGCATGACACCAGTTGAGAGAGAGGGAAAGAGAGGACTTGAATGAAAAAGTCTAGCTATATATTCTTCTCAGATTTAAAATGATGAGAATCTATATCATTAAGTGGCATTTAAAATAAGGATTCTTGAGAGAATGACTGATAGGCAATTTTTCCTGATTTTAAACATTTCTTAGAAAGATAGACTATTGATGAATGATATATTTTTCAGTAAACAATTGGCAAACTCCAATTTGCCATTTTTATTTTTCTAGAAATCCACCAGAGAGGCCTTGAATAACAAAAATATCAAGCCATTGTCAAGTACCTTCAACCAGTTACCCGGCAGGTAAGGCGTTACTGTCCCTGAAAAATACCTGCCTGAATATTTACATTTTCCCTGAGCTGTGTAAAACTGGGGGCATCTTTTGTTTTTAATAGTGAAAATGAAAAAAAATGTACCCTGGACCAAGCTTTCAGAGGTATTCTAGAAGAAGAAATTGTAAGTATGTTTTTCCTTTATTCATTGTTAAAATTTTGTTGGTAAATAACCCCGTGTTATGACTGTGTTAGAAAATTCCTTTTATTCTTAGGATGAATATGTAAAGATGACTTTTTTTTGCCCCAGCATGAACTTACTGCCTGTGAAAGGTGATTTAATTGTTGGTGTAGGAGTTATGTCATAATTAAGGATTTTGATAGCACAGGTGCAGTTTAAGGTTTTGGTGATAAGAAATGTAACATTTGTTTTTAACGAGCAAGAACTAGAGGTTAAAGGTGGGTTCTTTCCCTTTGCTGTATAAATTTAGTGACTCGGCTGCTAGTGGCATGAAAGTCCAACGACATTCAGCTGGGAATTAGGATTCCATGCCCTTGTTTTCCTGTGGTATCCGAGGTATCAGTAAGCATACATAAATAACTAAGGCTTCTCCACCTTCAGTGGAGAAAGCCTATTGGTGAAAAATAGGCTTATTTTAGTGGAGCTCCTGACTAAAAGCAACTTTTTCAGCAGTTTATTCTTGGTCAGGCAGAGGTCACCTAGATCTCTTCTAATAGCCATAAAAGTTTCCCCTTTTCTCAGACAATTCTAGATCAAACTTAATTCCTTTTCTTCAGACTTGGTCACTTTTCTGTTGTGAGGCATTGGGAAAGTGACTTTCCTTTCTGAGCTTCAGTTTCATTTATAAAAGGGGAGGTGCATTCTTTCCATGTTTTTGTATAAAACAGTACAATATCCGTTCAGTAAATGCTGGCTCTTTCGTTTGCACAATACCTGAGCAGTACTACCCTCCTAAGAAACCCTTCCTCGGACGCCGTGATGCGCGGCATTAATATCCCCGGCCCTTCTTTGCCTGGTGCCATGGATTGAGTTCTAGGCTTAGCACTTCTATGCTTAATTAGCTTAGAGCATTAGTTAGGTTCATGTCTCCTTTTTCCTGAGATTTTGAGAAAGTTACCTGCTTATTATTTACTTGACATCCTTCTAGAATGATTAATTGTATATATTACTAGTCATTTTTTGTGTTTTCATCTTAGAAAATAAGTTTATGTTCTATAAGAATTATTGTTATTCCCTAGTTGTGATAATCAATTTAATGTCAGAGGACACGTTTTTTTTTTTTGTTATCAAATTAGTGTGAACCCTTGCCCCTAAATTAAGTTGTTTCTCCTCTGTTGGTAGATCAATCATTCATCATGTGAAAACGTTTTAGCTATTATTTCTCTTGCTATTGGGGGAGTAACTGGAGGTAAGTGTGGTTTGGTTTTGTTTTTTAAAGTTACCTTAGGCACAACATGTTTATTTAAAACTTCTGCCCATACCTCTCCACCTGTCTGATTTTGTTCATTCAGGTTATGCCTGACTCCACCTTTGGTAACAGTTTGTCCCAAACAAATTAATTCACATTTATTTCTCATGTCTATTATGCAGTGCACATTTTGGCACTTTCTTTGCTTTCCAGTTGTTTCATTCATTCACTAAATATGTATTGAGCATCTACTATTTGTCTGGTACTAAGCTAGGACTTGGGATTCAATAGTGAATGAAATATATTCCCCACTGCTGTCTATCTAGTGGGTAATGGAAGAAACAGATGTGTGAATATTTTGCTGGGGTGTAAGTACTGTGGTTGGGTGGGAATGAGGTGTTATTGAAGGGAGTAGAGTAAAAATGATTCTAAATTTCAGAATCTAAAAGAATCGGGAGGGGTTTTGGACATCAAACTGTAACAGGGCTGGGATGTGAGAGATCATGATTTTGAGAACAAAGAAGGGAGTGATTATTATACAAAGGCCAAGTTCAGCATGCTAGAGACCTATGTGGGGCCAAGGTGAGAAAGAATGGGAGTGGGGAGAAAAGAAGCAGGAGGGTGGATTAGATCCTTTGTAAATGCTTTGTATGCTGTGCCAAACGGTGCTGTGGGAGGACAGTTGGACTGGCAGAGACTATGGGCAGGAAAACTAGGCAGGGAACTATTAAAATGGGGCAGTGGTGAATGGGATGGTTTTAAGAAACCTTAAACAGGGCCGGTGAGATGGCTCAGCGGCATAAGCGCCTGCCTGGCAAGCGCGAGGGCCCGAGTTCGACTCCCGGAACACACATACGAGAAAAGGGCCGGTGATATCGCTCAGCGGCACGGGCGCCTGCTGGCATGCGAGGTTCTGAGGTTGACCCCCGGTACCCACAAAAAAAAAAAAAAAGAAACCTTAAACAAGTCACTTAGTAACTATATACAGTGCCTAACACATAGTAGGAGCTCATTAAATATTTTCAGAAGCCGCGTGTGGTGGCGCATGCCTATGATCTCAGCACCCAGGAGGCTGAGGCAGGAGGATCACTGTGAGTTTAAGGCCAGCCTAGACTACAAAGTGAGTTCAAGGCCAGCCTGGACTACATAGTGAGACCCTGTCTCAAAAAAAATTTTTTTTTCAGAAGAAAAGGTAAAGTAGTTCATCAGCATTGTTTAAATAATTTAAAATGCTCATTTTATTAATTCAGATAATTTAAATGAACATTGCCTTTTAATCTGTAAAGCAGTATTCATATCATCTATTATTTTGCTACTTCAACAAAAACTGGGACATACAAGGTAAAAGTAGTCTTCCAATGTCACAGCCAGTTATTTTGTGATTTTAGTTCCTAAAGTTCTGACTTTATCTATTAAACTTTTATATAAGCTGTGTAATCATTCATTCATTAAGCAAATTGAAATGAGTTTGCAATGCAGTTTTTCTTGCCTGGTTTCTGTCATTTTGCAGTGTGTGCTTAGTTCATTGATTGAGCAATGATGTTTTTAACACTTCAAGTCGTACCACATCCGTACTTAAAACTTTTACTTTGAGAAAGATGAGAATTAGGAACTTGAACTATAACTAAAGGCTTAGATGCATTTTTGTTTTGTTTATGGGGGATTTCTACTTGAGAGATTACCTTTGTTTATGTAACATGTTTTCAACTGTCCATAAATATGTTTTCTAAATTGAACTTTGCAGATACTTACTGAGCTTCTATTTGTTGTCAAACACTAGTTAAAACATATAGAAGGGCCAGTGAGATGGCTCAGCGGCATAAGCGCCTGCCTGGCAAGCGCGAGGGCCCGAGTTCGACTCCCGGTACCCACATACGAAGAAAGGGCCGGTGATATCGCTCAGCGGCACGGGCGCCTGCTGGCGCGCGAGGTCCTGAGGTCGACCCCCGGTACCCACAAAAAAAAAAAAAAAAAAAAAAAAAAACATATAGAAATGCCTACTCTTAAAAAGGTCAAGTTTACACTGCAAAGGTGATTGATTAGAATATGCTAGCTAGGGGAGGTGGCGCACTCCTGTAATCCCAGCACTCGGGAGGCTGAGGCAGGAGGATCGCTGCAAGTTTGAGGCCAGCCTGGGCTAAAAAAAGAACATGCTAAATGCTACCGTAGATGTATGTGCATTGTGTTTCAGAAGCATAGATGAGGTTGTCTGCTTCAAGATACCAGTTTTTTCAGATGAACTGACATTTACTCTGCTTTGAAAGATGAAGTCAGTATTTTCCTTGTGATAGAGAATGAAGACTATTTAGGCAGAAAAAAAAATCTGAATAAAAACATGGAAGTGTGAACATACCCAGATATTTAGGAGCTGGGGAAGGGTATCTGGCCAAGGTAAGCAGAGAAATCAATGTAGAAGCTGCGATACAGGCTGTGAAAATTCTGGGAGATCATGTAACCCGTTCCCATACCTGCCAGCTCGCTGGACTTGACAACCCATCTCTGTGTTTAAATGAGATTCCCAGGCCC
Source organism: Erethizon dorsatum (assembly GCA_028451465.1). Lineage (NCBI taxonomy): Eukaryota > Metazoa > Chordata > Mammalia > Rodentia > Erethizontidae > Erethizon > Erethizon dorsatum. Next base: position 24,775,210 of record CM051838.1, on the reverse strand, counting down.
TCGCTTAGTTCTACTGATTCAGAATCTTTGTCAGTAGAATACAGATAGTTTTCTTAAGTTCTGTGATTGTCGTGAGTTAACTTATGCCAGCTACTGTAGCCATGAGCCAGAATATGCCTCAAGTTTCTTGGATGCACAGGACATGTAGTATAAGAATTTAAATGTTGTTAAGAATTTTAGATGTCATTGGCCCAGTCTCATCTCTAGCCTTGCCTGTCTCCCTGCTGCAGCATCATCGACTGGTGGCTGATAGAGCTCATTGTTGACTCCTTCTTATTCTGATTCTCTCAGCCCTTGTATCGAGTTGCAGTCTGCTGCCTTATGCCACCCACTGGTTCTAGGCATTGTTCCTCCCATCACATTCCAGATGTGGTCTCCCCAGTGCAGAGTACAGCTGGAAGTGTTACTTCCTTTTTCTGGACACGCTCTATTAATGAAATGTTTTGGGCTTTCAGTGCTCTAGACTTCCCCCCCACATACCATGTGTAAGTGGCTGCTTTTTTTTTTTTTTTTTTTTTAAAGCACAGGTACCTTAAAAGAAAGAATGAGTAGGTATATAAAAGTGTTTTTAGTTATTCTGAATATTTTTTTAAAGAAATAGCTCAGTGGCATAGCGCCTGCCTGGCAAGTGCGAGGTCCTGAGTTCAGTTCCTGCTACCAAAAAAATAAAAAAATAAAGAAAAATCTTCATTAACTTCAGAGACAGACATTGACTATCTACTTTATCATTCTTTTCTCTGAAATAATACTGGTATTTTAAATGCTCAATCATAGTTGAAATGAATTCAAACCTTTTTGTTACCTCTTGAGAAATCTTCGAATCACAAAGACAATTTAGCAACATTACAAAACATTTGAAAATGAGGAAAAGGGAAAGTAGTAGTCATAATGCCTCTACTTTTAAGGACTACCATTCATTTTGTATGTTTTAGTTTCTCTAGTCTTTGAAAAAAATATTTATTGTAACCATAATATACGTTTCATTTTCACTCCTGCTTTATTCACTTCACATTATCTAATAAGCATTTTTCCAGGTTGCTGTTGTCATCGTAACCGTCATTGTTAATTGGCTGCATTGTATTCTCTTGATTAGCTTAGTGGTGAAGAGAACAGACTGTGGAGCCAGACTGCCTGGGTTCGTATCCCAGCTCTGCCTCTTCCTTACTGGCTCTGTGGTCTTGGGCGAGTTATTTAACCTTGCCATGTTGAAGATAATATGATCTGCCTCATAGGGTTGTGAGGGTTAAATGTGTTAGTATTCATAAAGCAGTTAATATACCTGACGTGTAGTAAATGCTGCGGATGTTATGAAAATTACTGTGTCATCATCTTCATTATTGAGTGCACATAATCTACAGTTACTTAGTATATCTCATTCTTAGCTTGCTTACATTTCTTGTCCTTTGAGTCTTGTTATGAGTGAAAGTGTATCCTTTAAGATACTTTTCAGAATTATTTTTCATAGGCTCTTTTCTTTACAGTTTAAACTTTTAAATTGACTTGTGCTCCACTTGAAGGTATTTGTACTGCATCTACACCTTTCGTATTGTTGGGAGATGTTTTGGATTGTCTTCCTTTGGATCAATGTGACACAATATTCACTTTCGTGGAGAAAAATGTTTCTACTTGGAAATCAGTAAGTGCCTTAGTTTCTTTTCCTTCCAGTACTATCTTTCTGTAGATCCAGAAATATAAGGATAGTTTTGTTTTGTGTGCTGGGGATCAAATCCAGGGCCCTACTTGCTTTGTTTTTGCTTATTTTCTAATAATGTTGATGTCCAAAAAGTTTGCCCCTACGAAAGAATTATATCCTGTGCTCTCTTGGAAGAGCCAAATAAAAACACTTGTAGGGAAATATTTGAAGTACAAAACTTGATTGAGTAGTTAAAAGTAGCTTGAGGCCGGGGATTTAGCTCAGTGGTGCAGCGCCTGCCTGGCAAGTGTGAGGTCCTGAGTTCGATTACCGGTACCCAAAAAAATAAAATAAAATGAAGACACTGTCACACATTTGCAACAGTAATTCTGTGTCCTGTTCCACTGAAAGGTTATTCACTTGAAAAAAAGTAAAAGTAGCATAGTAGATCCTCAGTGCCTGTTAGTGTTCTTTTTTTTTTTTTTTTTTTTGTGGGTACCAGGGGGACGACCTCAGGACCTCGCGCGCCAACAGGCACCCGTGCCACTGAGCGATATCACTGGCCCCTTTTTCGTATGTGGGTTCTGGGAGTCGAACTCGGGCCCTCGCGCTTGCAAGGCAGGCGCTTACGCCGCTGAGCCATCTCACCGGCCCCTGTTAGTGTTCTTTACTTTACTTCCTGTGACATAAATTGAAGGTGGTGTCACAACTTTTGTAACAATAGTTATTATTTCTGTCTTAATTCCAGAGTACATTCTATTCTGCTGGGAAAAATTATTTACTACGTATGTGCAATGGTAAGTAATTCACTGGTAAATGGTGACCCCCCCAAAAAAAAAATAAATGCTGCTAGAAAAACAGGTAGTTGAATTAAATACCAGTGATAACATTTTAAAGTTAGCTTAGTATCTTTTTATGTTTTTGGGTTTTTTGTTGTTGTTGTTTTCTTTGTGGGTACCGGGGGTCGACCTCAGGACTTCGTGCGCCAGTAGGCGCCCGTGCCGCTGAGTGATATCACCGGCCCTTTTTTCGTATGTGGGTACCGGGAGTTGAACTCGGGACCTCACACTTGCCAGGCAGGCGCTTATGCCGCTGAGCTATCTCTCCAGCCCCATGTTTTTGTTTTTGAGACAGAGTCTTGCTTTGTAGTTTAGGCTGGCCTTGAATTCACTGTGTAGCCCAGGCTGGCCTCAAACTTGTAATGATCCTCCTGCCTCAGCTTCCCAAGTGGTGGGATTACAGGTGTGCACCACCACGCCCAGCAGTATCATAATTTTGAAGTAACAGACTGATTATTAAAACTGATCATTCACTTTAGATTAAATTATTCCTTTTCTAGCTGCAAACTAGAAAATCAAGAAAAATGTAGTAAATTTTATTTTGTCCATGCTGAACTTTCATTCCTAATTTATAGTTTTTGTTTTGTTTTGTTTTGTTTTGTTTTTTTTGTGGGTACCGGGGGTCGAACTCAAGACCTCACGCGCCAGCAGGCGCCCATGCCCCTGAGTGATATCACCGGCCCTTTTTTCATATGCGGGTACCGGGAGTCGAACTTAGGACCTCGTGCTTGCCAGGCAGATGCTTATGCTGTTGAGCTATCTCACCAGCCCTAATTTATAGTATTCTTGTGACGGTGGTTTCTACCCGTTTTGAGAACCATTGCTTTAGGAAAACACTGACAAACTGATTAAGAAACTTAGGTATGATTGTAATCAGTGTAGAATGATCTTTTCTGTGTATAATGTTTATTTCCATATATTATTAGATCTCCTAAGAAGATTATCTAAATCCCAGAATACAGTCTTCTGTGGACGAATTCAACTCTTTCTGGCCAGGCTTTTTCCTCTATCTGAGAAATCAGGTGAGCTTTTTTTACCTTAAATAAATGCTTTACACGGAAGTATTGTCCAGCTTTTAATGGGTTGGAATCTGTCATAATAATAAGAAAATTTGTTAAAAAAAAAACCAAAACTGAAAATTGTCACTTTATTTTCTTTTACTTGTAGTTTTACCAGGTCTAGTGTATAGTATAGGTAATCCTGAAACAAAGCCATTTATTCTTTAAGATCAGAGTTTATGATAATGTGCAGTTGAATCTCTGAAATATGTAAATATGAACCAACTATCATTTCTGTATTTCATTGCATAATGTGTGCCTGTTTCTCTGTTTCTACTTTCTCCCTCAGTTACTATTGTTTAGCCATATTTACTTCATTTATTTCTTTTTAAATATATTTTATTGTGAAATACAGTCCTCATATAGAAAAGTCCATGCCCCGAGTGTATAATAATTTTGCAGCACATACTTGCATCACTACCTTCCTGCTCCAGAAATGGAGTGCTGTCAGTTCTCTGCAGCATTTCCGGTGCCCAGTCTCTTCAAACATGTGAATCGTAATATCTCTTTGCTTTAGTTTTCCCTACCTTAATATGGGGCTAATACACAACTATTTTATATGTTGTCAAGAAGATTAAATCAATTAGAAAATGAAGAGCTTCTGGGCATAGTGGCACATGCCTATAATTCCAGCACTTTGGAGGCTGAAGCAGGGAGGTCGCCAGGTGTTTAAGGCCAGCCTGGGCTACATAGTGAGGCCCTGTCTCAAAAATGGAAAAAAAGAGCGTACAACAGTGCCTGCATGTAGTATATATTACTGTACATTTTTAGTAGGTTTTTGTGCACCTTTTTTTGTCATACTAGGTCTGTGTTCTTTCTTTCCTGCTTAGTTCATGTGGTCAGAGTTAATACAGATTCTGACCTTCCGTCTGTGATCATTTCCCACTAGACTTTTCTTATAGGTGTGTGCTTAGTTCTGTACTTTGCCTGAAAATCTTTAGTTCACCTTTAGTCTTGTAGGATAGTACCAGTAGATTTTTAGATTGCCACTACACAGGAGTTCATCTCATGAGAGATAGTCTTGTTTTGTCTTCTGTCTTCCATTAGTTCATAAGACATCTAACTGAAGATAATCTAAATTTGTTTCTCTGCTCTTATGGATGTTTGTTTTTATTTTTATTGGATGTATATACTTAATTGGAATTGCTGGGTCATAGGGTAACTCTTTTAAGTTTTAATTTCTCCTGGGTATGTATCTAAGAGTAGCATTCTGGGGTCATATAATAACTATTTCAATGTTTGAGAAACTACCAAACTTTTCCAAAAAGGCTGTATCTTTTTATCGTCCCCCATGAGTTCCAGTTTTGCCATTCTTACTAATAGCTTGTTATTGTCTTTTTGACTATAGTCAACCTGGTGTGTTCAAAGTGGCATCTCATGGTTTTGATTCACATTTCCTTAATAACTAATGATGCTGAGCATCTTTTCATACACTTATTGGCCATTTGTATACCTTCCTTGGACATATTCAAATGCTTTGCCCTCTTTTCAAATTAGATTATTTGACTTTTTATTGTTGAGTTATAAGTATTCTCTTTATATTCTGCATACTAGACCCTTATGTATGACATTTGCAAATATTTTCTCCCATTCTGTGAAGTATCTTGTCTCTTCTTTTCTCTTTTGTTGGTGCTGGGGATTGAACCCAAGGCCTGGCACATGCTAAACACAAGCTGTACTGCTAAGCCACACCCTATCCCAACTTTTCACTTTCTTTTTTGTGGGTACCAGGGGTCGACCTCAGGACCTCGCGCGCCAGCAGGTGCCCGTGCCGCTGAGCAATATTTCAGGCCCCTTTTTTGTATGTGGGTGCCGGGAGTTGAACTCAGGACCTCACACTTGCCAGGCAGGCGCTTACACTGCTAAGCCATCTCATCCGTCCCTCACTTTCTTGATAGTGTCATTTATGCTGCAAGTTTTAAATTTTGATGACATTTAACTTATCTTTTTTTTTTTTTTTTCATTGCTTGTGCTTTTGCTGTCTTATCTAAATATGCATTATCTAACTAGGGGTCACAAAGATTTGCTCCTATGTTTTCCTGTAAGTTTTAACTCTTACAGTCAGATCTGGGATCCATTTTGAGTTAATTTCTTTATATAGTGTGAAGTAGGGAACCAGATTCATTCTTTTGTTTGTGGATGCCCTGTTGTCCCAGCACCATTTGTTGAACAACTGTTCTTTCTCCCATTGAATTAACATCTTCCCTTCCTTACACCTTCAGAATATCAAGATAATAACCATCTTAGTCCTTGATACTAACTGTTCCCTCTATAAGCCTTTCGTTTATTATTTTCACATTACTAATTGTAAAAAGGCTCTTTTTGAATACATATCTAATCCTATTATCATTGCCTGATTTCAAATCTCTTAGCATTTCGCACTATCTGGTATTTTCAATGTGTTTGTTATTCGCTTCTATATTCTGTGTAATGGAGTTTTGGAGGGAAGCCCTAGGGGGAAGTGATATGTCTTCTCAAGGCATCATTTCGATCCCACTACTGATCACTGGGTTGTGGTGGTATCTCCCATATTTCTCTTGTAAAGTTACTGTTCTTCCCTTTGTAATTAATAAATATTAAGGGAGGAGCTACATTGAGGCTATACAGATACTCTCTCCCTTTAAACTTTTGCTTGATAATTTTTAGTAGCTATTAACTGGCAGTGCATGCCTGTAATCACAGCTACTGGGGAGGCTGAGGCAGGAGGACGGTAAGCTTGAAGCCAGCCTGGACAACTCTGTGAGACTGTGTCTCAAAAAGGATTGTGATGTAGTTCAGTGGTCAGGTACTTGCTTAACCATGCATGAGGCTTGAGTTCAATTCCCAGTACTGCAAAAATACAAATAAAAAAGATTATCAGTGGCTCTAACCTGCATTTACTATTATTAAGGTGTTATGGTGGTGATTTTCTCTCACGTTCATTTCCTCTGCATTTACTAATAGGGATTTTTTCATAAGGAGGAGTTAACTCTTCTTCGTTTACTTAACATTTGGTCATCTATTTCCAAATGAGTTCATGGATATTTATTTTATTCTTTGGACTGTAATCCCATATATTTTTATTTTGTTGCTGAAATTTCTCTCATTTTGGTCACTGGGAGCTCCTTTAGATTTTCCACATAAGAGATTATCCGGATTCATCTTGTGTTTTTCCCTGCCTGGGCCCTGGTGTCACCTACTTTTCCAAAGAGCCTGGTTCCTTTTATTTAAGAATGGTAGTCAAAGCTCAGGTTTGGGCCCTAAATGTGTTTGTTGCTACTGGAATGTCACTGCTCCTAGGGCCTCAGCAGACACAGCTAGGAAAGGTGTACGTGCTGACCCATATGTACGTATACACCTATGTTTACTTCTGTGTCTGTCTATGTATTAAGTAAACAGTGACAAAAACCGTGAGATCACACAGGTACCTCTTAAACTGAATTCAGCAGCAGTAGCTCTGCTTATTTTTAACTTCTTTCTCTGACAGTAAGAAGCTTGGCTCTGATTAACTATAATCAATTTGCTTGTTGTACATCCTCACTGTTTGATTGATGTAATTTACGTTTATGCTTTAGTGAAATTATAAATTATATTCTGTTAAATTGTTATTGAACAATTCTAAATAAAAATGATTGTCATAAGTGAGATAAATTTTTGTGTAGTTTAAAGGCACTTTTAACAAATAAATTTTAAAAAGTATTTGAAAAATCAAGTGTGATATTGTATCTGACTTTATCTTTTGTTTAATTTTGGATTTAGCATTTTTTTGTGTTTGGGTTATACAGTATGACACAAGTTATATTTGTACATGAGTTTAGGTGTCCGTGGATTTACTTTCAAAATCTTTTTTTTTTTAAACAGGTTTGAACTTACAGAGTCAGTTTAATCTGGAAAATGTCACTGTTTTCAATACCAATGAGCAAGAAAGCACCTTGGGTCAGAAGGTGAGGCTGATATGAAATCTTCTCACAGGATATATATTTGTTATTGAGATCATTCGTATGAATGAGCCTCTGCGTCTTCAAAAATTTGGAAACCCTTAACTTCTAATTTATAGGAGTATGTATTCTATCCAAAAAATTCAAACGATATTTAAAATAGAAAGTATAGCTACTCTATAATGAAGGTGGGTTATGGAGTAGCAGTGCTTTCTGTTAGAGTGGATTAATGGAGTAGCTGTACTTAGTATTTTAATTTTGTTTTTTGTGGGGCCAGGATTAAACCCAGGGGCTAATACATATTAGGCAAGTGCTCTTCCACTAATCTGCATCTATGGCCCTGTATTCAGTATTTTAATAGTTGTAATCATAACATAGGTTATAGAGTGGCTGTTCTTTCTATTTTAAATATGGAGTGCTTTTACATGAAATATATATTATTTCTATGGCCATTCTTGATATTCTCTGTCTGACATTACAGGACTTTTTGGGTATCCATATGCAAATGTATGTTTTTCTCCCAAATTAGGTTATACGACACATACTACTCTTAAATTCATTTTCTTCTTTTAACTGATGTATTTCTGTGTTAGTACATTTCAATATCAGTTTTTGTTTTTGTTATAACTTAGTACTGAGCATTGAACCAAGAGCCTTCCCACTGAGTGACATCCCCAACCCTTTTTTAGTATTTTTGTTTGTTTGTTGGTGTTTTGGTTTCTTTCTTTTTTTAGACACAGGGTCTTGCTATGCAGTTCAGGCTGAGTTCAGGGTGGCCTTGAACTCACTATGTAGCCCAGGGTGGTCTCAAACTCATGGAGATCCTCCTGTCTCAGCCTCCCAAGTGCCGGGATTACAAGTGTGTGCCATCATGCCCAGCCCCATTTTTTAATTTTATATATTGAGACAGGCTCTTGCTAAGTTGCCCAGGCTGGACTTGAACTTGCAATCTTCTTGCCTCAGTGTCCTGTCTCAGTTTTTAATGGCTCATGATAACCCTTTGGATGGATATATCTAACAGTAGGTGTTTAAGTAATCTCTAATAGTGTAAAATGGTTCACAGTATTATAGCAAATAGTATTGTGGACATCATTGCTAAATTATACAGATGTCTTCGTAGGGATAAAAATATATATAGTTTAAATTTCAATAGCTCTTGCCCAGTTACATCTCCAAGAGGTTATGCCCAGTTATGCTGCCACCAGTAGCCAGTGGAGAACACCTGCCGTTTCCCCATAGCCTCATACCAACCCTGGGAATCAGCAATTTTTTTAAATCTTTGCTTAACTGATAGAAATATGTGAAGTCATCTTTGTTTTAATTCAACTTCTTGATTATGATTGGAGTGGGGAACTTAACTATATGTTAACTGAATTTGTTTCTTCTGTGAATTGCCTTTTCGTGCTACTTTCCAGTGTACCATTGAGTAATCTTTGTCCCTGTAGGTATCTCCACAACATTTACCCATATGCTTTTTGTTCTCAGAGACTCTCTTGGCCCTATTTCGAGAAATAACTGGTTTAAATTTTTCTACTGTGTCTCATGCCTGGGCTATGCCATTGTCATACTGCTCTTAAGTTCTTGGATCACTGTCATGTGCGGTTCCCATTGCCTTAACGATTACAGGTCTGGGTAGTTACTGTAGCTAGGCTTCGCTAATGGTGTCTAGCAGTGTGTAAACTGTTATTCCAGCCTGATGACTGCTTCCTGATACACTGTCCATTTTTAAAATTTAGCACACTGAGGATAGAGAAGAAGGAATGGACGTAGAGGAAGGTGAAATGGGAGATGATGAGGCGCCAACAACTTGGTGAGTTTTTAGAGCTAAAGATTTCCTGACTTACTCTGGATGTGGTGCTGCATGCCTGTGATTTCAGTTACTCAGGAGGCTGAGGCAGGAAGATTGCAAGTTTGAGGAGAGCCTGGACAGCTTAGCAAGGCCTGTCTCAAAAAGGCTAGGGTTGTAGCTCAGTGGTATAGCACTGGATATAATCCCTATGAAAAAAAAGGAAAGAATTTCTTGATTTACAAATATAACCCCTTAGTGACTTATTAAGTACTGGAATGAGGATGTAGAGAAGGAAATTATACTTAGACATTTCTTTAACGTGTAGTTTTTATCTATGTGACTTAAAATAATAAATCCTAAATCACTAATGAACATCACTATGTACAGATGGCTCATTGTTTACACAGCCTGTCTTACGCAGAATCCTAGTTTTTGGAAAGCCAGCCAGCAGCAACTTTAGGAGTGAGCACTTCCCTTTCCCCGTCATTTAAAGGGAGAGGAGCTGGGCATGGTGGTGCACATCTGTAATCCCAGCACTTGGGAGGCTAAGGCAGGAGGATCACCATGAGTTTGAGGCCAGCCTGGGCTACATAGTGAGTTCAAGGCCAGCGTGAACTACGTAGTGAGATCCTGTCATAACCAAAAAAGAAGGGGGGCGGGGGGGAGTATTAGGCTGACTTCAATGAAGTAGAAGGAATGAAAAACTGCCTCCCCCTTTTCTTTCTCCCCTTTGCTCTTATCGTTGTGTCTTTTCTCATCCTCTACCTCCCTGAGCCTGCTTTCTGAATATTTTCCGACTAACAGTGCTAGTTAGAAGCAGTGAGAAAGAACAGGGAAGATATGAAGGAAACTTGATTTCATTAGCACTCTTCACATATCTGAGGCAGTGGAAGTCAGTTGTAATTGAAAGAATTTCCTGTTGCTGCTACCCAGAAGATCAAGAGGGGATTCTGTATGTGCAGAGGGAGATGTATTCTTGTCTCCCCAGATTTCAAATTCAAATAAGTAGCCACTAAGAAACATCTAGAAGTAGTGTGGCCACAGACCTAACTCCAGTACTTCCTGCACGTGACCTGAACAAGTTATTTAACATCCCTACAATTTGGTTTCCGCATCTTTAAAATGCAGTAATGCCCCCTGCCCACTGGAGTTGAGCGGTTTAAATAAGATGGTGACCAGAAATAACCTGGTGAGGCACTTGGTAGTTTCTGTAGCTCCTGATGTTACAGATAGTGAAGGGTAAACCAATTAGAGCAGTGTCCACCGAGCGCCCGGCAGGTAAGTGTCACTTGTGACCGCAGTCGATCTTCAGAGACGTATGTGTTCGTGTGCCTCAGGATAGTGTAGGCTTTTAAGGTCTGGTGTGAGGGCACTGGTCCAAGGTATAGGCTCCAAGATCGGGGGGCCCTTGAAGTAGAGACAGCCCCAAAGACACTGCTGGTCAGATTCTGTCTCTGCCTTTCAAGACAAATCATTTCTTTTTTTTTTTTGTGGGTACCGGGGGGTCAACCTCAGGACCTCACGCGCCAGCAGGCGCCCGTGCCGCTGAGCGATATCACCGGCCCTTTTTTCGTATGTGGGATCCGGGAGTCGAACTCGGACCCTCGCGCTTGCCAGGCAGGCGCGTAGGCCGCTGAGCCATCTCACCGGCCCAAGACAAATCATTTCTGTTTGTTATTGTTGTCAACTAGTCCAAACTGCAGGAAAATCCCTTAAACAGGACCTAGCACAGTGTCTCTCTCTGCTGCATGGAGGAAGAAAGTTCATGGAGAATTACTTCATGAGCATCTGTACATTATCAATGGTCTTAGGCACTGTGATTTGTAAAATAGAACACATAGCCGTGTATCTGCAGTATGAAGTCCACTTCAGATGTGGCTCAAGTACACTAATAAATTTTAGTATAAAATTCCATTATGTAAGGTCCTACAAAATAGCTCAACAGCTAAAAAATACATCAAGTTTTATATTTTGGTTAAAATAGTTACAAGACTGTTTTGTTTTTAGTGCCAAGAGTTCTTTGTCTGTTTTTTTGAAATGGGGTCTCTCCATGTTGCCCAATTTAGCCTCGAATTCCTGGGCGCAGGCTGCCCTTCTGCCTCGGTCTCCCCAGTAGCTAGGACTACAGTCACACTGTACGTTCTTGGCCTGCTTTAGACATTGTATTTTCGATAGTAACTCTTACCTCGAATTTGTTACTGTGTACAAATATTCTGAATGGTTACAAATGCTTTGTGTGGATAGTCAGAAGGTTTCCGGAATGGAGAGGGTGGAAGGTAAGTTGCAGTGGTTGAGGAATGAGAGGCAAGTAAGAAAGTGGTGGCATGGGCTACAGACAGTGCTTTCAAGAGGTTTATTTAACCACGAAGAAGAGGAACAGCATCTCGTAGAGGATGTGTAACCATGTGGGGTGGGAGGGGGAGATTTGTAAAAATTATATTCGCGCTTCAACTATAAAAAAACCAAAAATGTTAGTAGTACTGTACTTGAAAATTAACTCTGGGCTTGGGTTGTAGCGTGGTGGTAGACTGTTTGCCTGACATGCACAAAGCCCAGAATTTGATCCCCAGCAAAACACACACACACACACACACACACACACACAAACACACACACACACACAGAGTTAAGTGATTCATGGGGCCCCTCAAACACACACCACGCCACTTAGAGATCAGGAGCATTTACAGACAGGAAGGAGATTGTTGGGAAGGAGATTGTTACTGGTATCAAACATTAAATTAGATGTGAACTTCATGTGTGTGTACATACTCTTCAAAAGCAGTTTTGTTTCAGAAATTTTTTTTTTTTTTTTTTTTTTGTGGGTATCGGGGGGTCGACCTCAGGACCTCGTGCGCCAGCAGGCGCCCGTGCCGCTGAGCGATATCACCGGCCCCTTTTTCGTATGTGGGATCCGGGAGTCGAACTCGGGCCCTTGCGCTTGCCAGGCAGGCGCTTAAGCCGCTGAGCCATCTCACCGGCCCCAGAAATATTTTTATTACATGTATAGAACCATACAAATACTAGTTCTTTTTTTTTTTTTTTTTTTTTTTTTTTGTGGGTACCGGGGGGGCGACCTCAGGACCTCACGCGCCAACAGGCACCCGTGCCGCTGAGCGATATCACCGGCCCCTTTTTCGTATGTGGGTTCCGGGAGTCGAACTCGGGCCTTCGCGCTTGCAAGGCAGGCGCTTAAGCCGCTGAGCCGTCTCACCGGCCCCAAATACTAGTTCTTGGTGTTACTTCATAGGCATACATAATTTATATGCTTTTTCCCTTTTCAGTTTCTGTGTTTTGGAAATTATTCTTTCTGTGGTTTTTAAAAAAAATTTTGACCCAAGGCCAGGCATGGTGGCTCACGCCTGTAATCCCAGCAATTTGGGAGGCTGAGGCAGGAGAATTGCTGTGAGTTCGAGGCCAGCCTGGGCTACAAAGTAAGTTCAAGGCCAGCCTGAACTGCATAGCAAAACCCTGTCTCAAAAAGATAAAGGAAAAAAAAAAAAAAAAAGATCTTGACCCAGAGGCATAACTTCATTGTTGTAAGTCAAATCAGTGAAAGTTGCTTTAATAATAGAGAGGCTGATATTCAAACAGTTGTTCCTGTTTTCAGAATTGTTACTGGGGAAGGGTTTAGGAACAGTGAATGTTAATGTACCAATAAGATTGTTTCAGCTACCCTGATTCTTGATAAAACTTTTAGCAGGTGCTAAATATTGATCGATTAAAAATTGTTAGTATTCTTCACTGTTGACGTGTGAAGCAAGGTCCACATGCTTCAGATACTAGTAGGGATTACCTAGCAAAGTTAGCATTTTTTAAATCAAAATTAGTTAGGCTAGCTAAATTATTTACGTGACGTTACTCATAATTCAAAGTTGTTGTAATCCAAGTGAGTTGCTAAGCAGAATGTTGAACCTCTTTTGTAAAATAAAGTGCGTGAATTTTATGAACACTATTTCTTGCAGACCAAAGGCTTTTTCAGTTGATTTCAAATTCAAAACTTTTTCCCAAGTAGTTGATGTTATCAGAAGTGGTAATGTAAGATAGGTGATGTTTTATTTTACCTATGGATGTATATATTTTCTTCTTGAATTAAGATGCCAGTCTATATAAATTTAATAAAATTATTCTTTAAAAAGATATTTCATGATACTTCCACCTTAATGCTAGAGTCTGGTAGTGAGTCTTTGTCAAACGTGCTTCTGTGTTTTACTAAAATAAGATATTTCATTTTGTTCATCTTCGATCACCCACTTTTATAGAAAACATTTTAGACTGGTAGCTTATTTTATACTTCTCTAATCTTTTTTTTTTTTTTTTTTGTGGGTACCAGAGGTCGACCTCAGGACCTCGTGCACCAGCAGGCGCCCGTGCCACTGAGCAATATCACCGGCCCTTTTTTCATATGTGGGTACCAGGAGTCGAACTCAGGACCTCGTGCTTGCCAGGCAGGCGCTTATGCCGCTGAGCTATCTCACCGGCCCTCTAATCTTTTATAGACAAAGAAACTAAAACATTTTTCAGTCTTTCATACATCAAGTCCTGCAGCCCCTCCCCCCAAAAAACTTCAAGAAAGTACGTGTTAAAAATTATGACCCCATGGGCCGGTGAGATGGCTCAGCGGTGTAAGCGCCTGCCTGGCAAGCGCGAGGGCCCGAGTTTGACTCCCGGAACCCGCATACGAAAAAAGGGCCGGTGATATTGTTCAGCGGCATGGGCGCCCAGTGGTGCGCGAGGTCCTGAGGTCGAGCCCCAGTACCCACAAAAAAAAAAAAAAAATTATGACCCCATTATTTTATGTTACTATAATCCTTTGAAAGGAATTTACGTATTTTGTAAAAGAATTTAATGATTTAATATGACATTTATTTTGTTAGCTCCATTCCGATTGATTACAACTTGTATAGAAAATTCTGGTCGCTTCAAGATTACTTCAGAAACCCAGTGCAATGCTATGAGAAGATTTCATGGAAAACTTTTCTCAAGGTGAGCTGCCAATCCCAGACTATTACAAGCCCAGTATTTTACAGTTGGTGGCAGGGCTAAAACTTAAACTCTTGTCCAGGATACTTTTCACTATAGAGCTTTGCTTCTAATATTTTTGTACCTATTTTATAATATACAGAAGATAGATTGTCAATGAATATTTAAACCGGTGATTTTTACAAGTGAGTTGGGAATTTAAAAATTAAACCTAAAACCTCGAGGGTTTGTTTTTTTTTTAATATAGTGATTGTTATCAGTATTAATTAGTGGTGGTTTTGCTGAGGACGTTTTACCTTTTTTCTTCCCTTGGTACTGGGGATTGAACCCAAGGCCTTCACACTGAACTACATCCCCAGCTCTTTTTTTTTTTTTTTTTGAGACAAGGTCTTGCTGATTTGCCCAGGCTGGGGTTGAACTTACAATCGTGCTGCCTCAGCCTCCCAGAGTGCATTCTGTCTTTACTTTATATAAAGTTATTTTAGCTATTCTATAAAAAAATACATTATAAAATCCATAGTGGTAAACTTATGGCCTTGGGTCAAATCAGCCTATTGCTTTATAAAAAGGTGTATATTGTAATGCAGCCATCACCATTCATTTATCTGTGATAATTTCTTTGATTTAATGGCAGAGTTGAGTAGTTGTCATAGATGCTATGGGCCACAAAGCCTCAAATACTTTTTCTTTTTTGGAGACAGGCTCTTGGTATGTAGCCCAGGCTGGCCTTGAATTTACAGTGATCCTCCTGGCTCAGCCTCCTCAGTGCTGGGATTACAGTCGTGCGCTACCACGCCTGGTTTAAAGCCTCAAATACTTACCATGTCTGGTCCTCTACAGAAAATGTTTGCCAAACCTTGTTTTACAGAATTCTATTTCCTTTTTTCCTTTTTTTTTTGGAAATTCATTTGTCCTTTATTGCCATAACCAATATCCAGGATAAACAGGTAGCTCTTAAGTAACATGGTGTATGTTCTATATTATTTTTAATAATTTTATTTTATATACAGTTTAGAAGAGGGGTGCCATCCAAATTCAAATTAAATGGTTAGAGAAGTCATAAGGAATCATCTTCCAGTTGGACAGAATTTGACTCCTTGTTCTGTTTGGTCACAATCTTAGCACAAGAAATGCACAACAGTTTTCCATAATTTCACTGGTAAATTCTGTTATCATTCAGCCCTTCATGTATCAGTGGGATCCACATCTATAGATTTAACCAGCTACAAATTAAAAATGTTTGGGGGAAAAATTACATCTGTACTGAACATACACAGGCTTTTTTCTTATCATTCTCTGAGCAGTACAGCATAACAACTATTTTCATACCATTTACATTGTTTTGGGTGTTACAAGTAATGTAGAGATGATTTAAAGTACAGAGGAGGCTATGCATAGTTATATGCAAATAACATATGATTGTATTTAAGGGACCTGGGCACCCTCACATTTGGGTTCCATGGGCCGGGGGTGAGGCCCTCAAACCTATCCCCACCAGTACCAAGGGACAGTTGTACTCTCCAAGCATTCCTTTTTCTCTTTGCCCCTCACACAAACTTTAGAAGAAATCATATTTCTTCAGGAATAAGTTTATTCCTTCTTTCATAATACCATGAAATTTCATACAAAAGTTTTTAATCTCCATTTTGCCATTATAATTTTTATTGTTTAATCTGCTTTCCATTATACATACATGGTTGACTGAGAGTAAATTCTAAGTATTTGGTACAGAAAAGCATTAAACAAATTCTTGGTAACAATGCCAAATAAAACTAACTGATATTTTTATCTTGCAGTATTCTGAAGAAGTCTTAGCTGTTTTTAAGAGTTATAAATTAGATGACACTCAGGCCTCCAGGAAAAAGATGGAGGAGTTGAAAACAGGAGGAGAACATGTATATTTTGCAAAATTTTTAACAAGTGAAAAGGTATTAACTGTTTCTTTTTCACTAAGTATAATTAGAAATTTTTTGTGTGTTTTGTTTTCTCTTAGCTGATAGTTTTAAGTTCAATAGAAATGTTTCTTCACTTTTGGTTAAAGTTGATAAATATTAGTTTGAGGGTCCCATTTTTTTCCTTGGACAACTAAGACTAATTTGATTTCAAAGATGAGGTGGTTCTATATTAGGTCTGTTTTGTAGACTTACTGTAGTAGATATATAGAAGCTCTGGACAATAAAAGTATTAAGCTTAATGTATTACAGGTGGACACCTGTACAAATATAAGTAACACATTCTTTTTGCATATACATGCAACATTCACAAAATTCAATAGCTCCTAAGGGGAAGTCTCAGTGAATTTCAAAGCATGCATATCATTCAGAACAGATCCTCTGCTCACAGCATAATTAAATTAGAACTATACTATTAGAACTACAGAAAGCAGAGTTTAAAAAGAAGCCAAATATAGAAACAAAAGTACATACCCTAGGAGTTAAAGAAATCATAGTAGATGTTCCAAATTTGTTACATATATTTCATAACAAAATTACAGGAGAGTATTATGTGTCAGAAGTGAGGGTAAGAAAGTGAGATATACAGGGAAAATTATAGCAGGAAAGAGGGACAAATTGAACATTCAACTCAATGTGGAAAAATACAGAATAAACCTCAAAAAAAAAAAAGAATAACAAATTATTGGAATACAGTAAACAAACTTTACAGAACACATCCACCACAATCAAATAGAAAACCAGAGTAAATGAATAATTATTGAAGAAATAGCAGTAAGAATTACATTGGGGCCAGAAGTTTTGGGGCATATATTACCAGCATTTCAGGTGTAAATGAAAATTTTCAGAAATTTGAAAGAGGAGAGTCAGCCTAGTTGATTATATAAAAATAAAATTTTAAGAAAAATCTAAAGATGGAATGGGGAAAACATTATGTGTTAGTCTCATAGAGATGAAAAATGAAATGTTTTTAATCAAAAATCAATGGAAGTTGCTGTTTTTTGTTTATTTTTAGATAGAGACTTCAAAGGATTTATCCTATAGGAATGTGTGGTTCATCATTGGAAAGGTTACTTTAATGCCAGATTATCAACAGATTAAAGATAAAATGTTCCTCTTAGTGAAATACCAAGAAAAATCAATAAATTCTAATATGACAGAACTCAGCAGTAGAAGGGAATTTTCTCTAAGTTGACAAAGAAAATTGATGAAAATCTTATGGCAAATATAATAAGCAGACTTTAAAAAGTATTTCCATTAAATTCAAGAACAGTACATAGGGGCCGGTGAGATGGCTCAGCAGCTTAAGCGCCTGCCCGGCAAGCGCGAGGGCCCGAGTTCGACTCCCGGATCCCACATACGAAAAAGGGGCCGGTGATATCGCTCAGCGGCACGGGCGCCTGCTGGCGTGCGAGGTCCTGAGGTCGACCCCCGGTACCCACAAAAAAAAAAAAAAAAAAAGGAACAGTACATGGTAAATGATCGTTTGTAATTGGAAGTTTGGAAGCAACCTCTGCGTTCATAAGCAGGAGACTGGGTGGTAAACGTATACTACAAAGATCTCTAAAGCACTGAAAATGGATAAACTACAGCAGTGATTGGCAAATGCGTAATACAGGGTTTGCTGGACCCTGGCTGTGCTCCCTTATTTACAAATCCTCTCTGACTACTTCTGCAGTACAAGAGCACAGATGAGTATTTGCGATAGACGGTACGATCCACAGAGCCGGTTACAAACTAACTGGTTTTAAACAAAAAGTTTGCCAGTCCCCGAACTAGAGCTGCCTGCATTGATGTGGGTAAATTTCAAACCTAGTATTATGAAAACAGCAAATTACAGGATAATGAATATACTGTAAAGTGGAAAACAGGCAAAATACATCTGTATATTATTTATAGGTACCTACATGTGTGTTAATGGTAACTATGCACAAGAACCTTAGCAACCATTACATGGTAGTGGTGGTTACCGCAGTAGAGCGGGAAGGAGGTAGGAGTATTACCGAGAGCTCCAGCAGGCCCTGTAATCAATGTAACAAAGGTAAAACAAGCCAATGTTAGATCTAACTGGGCTAGGGGTACATGAATTTTGAATTAACTCTTTTTAAACATTTGAAACATTTTGTAATTTAGAATTGCAATAATTTGACCTCAGACAATGTGTTAATAACAATTAGTGAGATTTTAATAATGAAAATGCTCTGAATATTTTTGTAGCACAATTTTTAAAGCATTTTGTATTCAATTCATGGAAATGGAAGATTTCATACTTTGCTTTAATTTTGAGGAATATTGTTTACATGCAAAATTGATTAACAGAAAGCATAACGATAACCAAAATTAATAACATTGTAGACTTTTTAGGTTTAAAGTAGTATAGGAAGGCTGAGGCCTCAGCTAAGATGTGCAGTAAAACCCAAGAACAACAGAAAGCCCTTTGTTCAAGAAACAAAGACATTTACAAAGAAATATTTGACTGCGACATGATGTAAATGGTGTACTGTAATAGAAAACCAAAGAAAAATGAACCTAGGAGTATGTAGCATAAAGGACTGCAGCTGCGTATGTTGGTTTTAGTCTTGGCCCTGCCTCTCGCCGGCTGTATAAACTTGAATAGGTCGTTTAATCCTCTCCAGACCCAACTTCCTTACATAGCATGTGAAGCAGTGAGCTTAAACGATCCAACCCCTTCTCGGCACTGATTCAGTGTCTTCTTGGCTGCTATTTTTAATTCATTATTTCTATCAAGAAAAATTATCTTTAACAAAATATATGAAATTAGGGGACTTCAGAGGCGGATGTAGAGTTAATAAACAATGCCTCGCCGCTGTGATCGCTGCAAGCCTGGTTTTCACGTCTTCACTCCGGACGTACTGTGTAGGTCCTTTTGATGGGCCAGTCGCTTCTTTGACTCAGTGCCTTTTTTCTTTCTTCCTCCTGTTAATTTCTTCTCACCAACTCCTCAGCTTTAGGTTTGCTACTACTGTTTTTAATTTAGACACTGCCTCCACCAGGAAGCCTTCCTACAGTTACTTAGGCAAATGTGTAGACAGATGGTGGAGCCTCTCACTGAATTAGCAAACACTGCAAAAGGATAGGTTTTGTGAGGAAGATCGGTGGCTTTGACTTTTGTTGAACGTTCAGGTAGAGATGTGTGGTAACTTGTATACAAATCTGGAGACGTGGCCGGAGAGCTAAGTTGACAGTATGGATTTGGGGGCTCAGTTTTCAGGTGGTAAGTAAAGGTGCAGTGTGTGCGATCAGCCAGGAAGGAGAGCATAGAGTGGAAAGAGAAAAAAGTATTACACTGAAGCTGGGAGAAAACCAACAGTTAACATGTTCCCAGCCGGGCTGTGATTTGTGTCTTGGTGCCGGCAGCTCTGAACCAGCGGTAGTACATGCGTGACTGTCCCATTAAGTGCATGGGACAGTCACATTGGGTGACACAGAGCCGGCAGGAACATATTAATGGAAAAGGACAAAGGCTGAATAGTAGCTGGTGACAGCAGAGAAAAACTAGAAAAGCACAAATTCATGGATGCCAAGCGTATCACGTTGAGTGAGCACTGTGAAAAAAGTGTTCATGGGATTTAACAGCTAAGTTAAGTGAGTCATTGGTCACCTGGACAAAAACCTTTTCAGTGGGGGCGAACGGGAAACAGTGAACTGAGCTGATGTGTCAGGAAGTTCTGCTTTAAGAGGAGGGCAGGGTGAGGGTGTGGGTGTCTTTGGGAGATCAGTATTTAATGCTAATGAAAGAAGTTGGGAAAGACAGGGTTAGAAGATGCGGAAGCAGGGTAGTTCATGAAGGAATGCAGCTCTTTGGGAGATTGGGCTGTCCAGATGGGTGGGTTTCCTTTAGCCATGAAGATGTTGTAACAGAAGGAAATGAGGAAACAGGTGTGGATGCCGCTGATTTGGAGCTTTGAGGCCAAGAAATTAAATGACTTCCAGCTTCATAACTAACTCGTTGAAAGCAGAGGTAGTTAGGTGAGGAGGGGTGCTCAGTAGTGTTTGTGGTAAGTGAAAAGGTTTAAAATAGTTGCCACACAGAAGAGGAGCCTTAAAGAATAAAGTATTTTTATTAAATATTAAAGAATAAAATATTTGTATTAAATGCTAAGGAATAAAATATTTTTAAGTTGGAGACAGCAGCGCAGTGGTGTGCGATTCAGTGCATTCCCTCAAGCACTTCCACTTGCAGCCCAGCTTGGAACCTAAGAGCGTGGAGGTGACTAACAGGTGACCGTGTGCTCAGTAGAAGTGACAGAACTGAGGGACAGGAGTGTCAAAGGTGGAAGAGAGGAACCGTGGGGTTTCAGCAGACTACAGCCCACAGCCTCGGGATTTTGAGGACAGGAGAACTGATAGCACACCATTCACACGTGCCAGTTTGGGATGGGAGAGTCCGTATGATAAAAAGAATCTAATACTCAGTTCCTAAGGGTGAGGGGAAGCTGACTGGAAGGCCAGTCTTGTTTTTGTTTTTGTTTTTTATGTGGGTACCGGGAGTCAACCTCAGGACCTCACGCTTGCCAGCAAGCGCTTGTGCTGCTGAGCAATATCACCAGTCCTTTTTTTCCTTTGTGTG
The DNA here is from genome assembly GCA_028451465.1 of Erethizon dorsatum. NCBI lineage: Eukaryota > Metazoa > Chordata > Mammalia > Rodentia > Erethizontidae > Erethizon > Erethizon dorsatum. The sequence continues at coordinate 24,754,448 of CM051838.1, read as the reverse complement.
GGTACCAGGAGTCGAACTCAGGACCCCATGCTTGCCGGGCAGGTGCTTATGCCACTGAGCTATCTCAATTTTTTTTTTTTTTTTTTTTTTTTTTTAAAGACCTGGGAATTGCTTAACTCGGAGCCCTCAGTTGGGGGAAGCTGCTAGTGAGTGAAATGGCTGTTGCATGGTAGCCTGCTTTGGGAGATAGAAACAGACCGTGGCTTCACTGAGCCAGAGAACTTGGGACATAGAATCGGAAAGCAATCGCTGGGCCTTCCCACTGTCTTTCTGGTTATTCATCTAGCAGGTGGCTTCCTGTTGTTGCTCTAGGTCAGTGGTGGCGAGCCCATGGCACACATGCCACAGCCACCTACGAGTCGTCATTGAAAGCTCCAAAAGGTTTGCCATCACTGCTCTGGGTCATAAAGGCAGAATTGATGAGTCTGTAGATGTAGGCTTCAGCTTTCCTTCGGGCTCTAGGGACATAATCAGAACGACTTTCCTTCATCACTGGATGTTACTCTTACGCCCTGGGCAGTCCTGTCATCGCGTGGATCTCTCCTACTGTAGCCTAGATTCCTTTATCTGGGAACGCAGCAGCCCTTCCCTTCCTTTTTAATATTTCTGCCTTATTTTGTCCTGACAGCATGACCCTATCTAGAGCACTGTTCATCAACATGAATATCGCATAGCCTCAAATGGTCAGGAAACTTAAACGACACCTTTGCTGTTCTGTCCTTGGGCTTTGGGAGCAATACCTCCCATGGACTGACCTCACAACAAATACTTTTTGAGTGAATTGGAATCTTCTGTTTCTATAGTTGCATAACCTGTTCCTTTCGGAAAAACTTGATCTTAATGTATTGTTTTGTGTATGTGCTTGTTTTTTGAGTAGTTGATGGATTTACAACTGAGTGACAGTAACTTCCGTCGACACATCCTGTTGCAATATCTCATTTTATTCCAGTATCTCAAGGGGCAGGTCAAATTCAAAAGGTAAGCTAACCAGGGTGGTAAAGGGTTTATAAGGTGCAAGGGAAAGGACTTAGTCATAGTATTTTTCTTGCATCTTGGGCTCATTTTCTGTATAAAAGTTACATCCCTTCACTACTTCTCTTACAGCAAACAGCCAGTGGGAGCTTTCAGATGTAGGGTATTTATTCTGGGGAAGAGGTGTTAAATACATCTGCTGTTAATGTGGGTCTTCTCTGCTGGGCTCCAGGGCTTCCCCGAGTTCGAGTTCCGCCTTTTCTTGGTGGGGAGCAGAGGTCCCGTTCACACCCTCGCAGGGAGCTCTCCGGTGCCGCCTCAGGCAGCAGTTCCCTCACAGGTGTGGCGCTGTCTAGAACATCAGACCCCAAAGGGACAGAGAACAGCCTGAAGGTGGAGGAGTTCTGGTTTCTTTGGGGCTTCACAAACCCTCATCAGGGCCTCTGCCCGTATTTACCCCTCCCCTTGCGGTGCAGACCATTCCCTGTTGTCCATGAATGAAGTCGCACACTTGAGGTGTTCTGCTGGGTTTGAGTCCAGTGTCCTCACTCACTGGCTTCAGTGCCACTCTCACATTTGTCATCCCTCCTATTTTGGAGATTTAGTGTGCTGTATAGAAACAGGGACTTTGGGGCCGGTGAGATGGCTCAGTGGCGTAAGCGCCTGCCTTGCAAGCGCGAGGGCCCGAGTTCGACTCCCGGATCCCACATACGAAAAAGGGGCCGGTGATATCGCTCAGCGGCACGGGCGCCTGCTGGCGCGTGAGGTCCTGAGGTCGACCCCCTGGTACCCACAAAAAAAAAAAAAAAAAAAAAAGAGGGACTTTGGAGTCAGACTTGGGTTTGAACTCAAGCTTTGTGGCCTTGGGCACATCATTGGGCTGTAGTCTTCAATATGTTTCATGCGTACACATGGGTGTTGCGAGGGTTCCAGAGGGACGAGTGCACAGTGCAGTCAGGTCCAGGGCCTCCATCAGTGTCTGCTGCAGGGCTGTGGAGCAGCAGCTGGTAATGCTTGGGGTTTGCCTGCAGCATTTGCTAGGGTTTTCGGGTTCGTGGTCATTGTATTTTGAATTGGTTTTAAAGGAATGTGGCATGCCTACCTAGAAGTGCATCACGTATAGGAATAGGTTATGTCATCTCGTCTTGCATTAAGCTTGTGAAACATTTATTACTGTGTTCATGATTAAATCAGTTAACTGAAGGTCTTATTCTCTCCGTGCACACCTTGTGTCTTCATTATCTTAAGGACGAAGTACAAGAATTTTCTCTGTATTCTCTCATTTATGACTGTTCTTGGTAATTTTTGACACTATTTCCAATATGATTAAATTATACATTACATGCCTTGTATTCTTTTCAAGAGCATAAATCAACTTTTTTTTTTTTTGGTGGGTACCGGGGGGTCGACCTCAGGACCTCGCGCGCCAACAGGCGCCCGTGCCGCTGAGCGATATCACCGGCCCCTTTTTCGTATGTGGGTTCCGGGAGTCGAACTCGGGCCTTCGCGCTTGCAAGGCAGGCGCTTACACCACTGAGCCATCTCACCGGCCCGTAAATCAACTTTAAAATTAAACATACATTGCTGTAACTCAGGTGTGTTTTTATTGTTTTGTTCCCTAGTTCAAATTATGTTTTAACTGATGAACAGTCACTCTGGATTGAAGATACTACAAAATCAGTCTATCAAGTAAGTCCAACATGCAACAAACCTATGATTGAAAAAAATGGAAATTTAGAATTTTCTTTGTTTCAGCCCCAAATAGGAAAATAAGGATAAAGTTAAGCTCAGGTACAAGACCACAAACACTTCTTGGTTCTCTGCCTACAAACCACTCCTATGATGCAGAAAGTTGTTGAAAGCTTAGTATATTCTTTCTAATCACAGCTGCTATCTGAAAACCCCCCCGATGGAGAAAGATTCTCAAAGATGGTAGAGGTATGTGATTTATACTTACGTGGTTTTCTTAGCACCAAATATAATTTCAAAGAATTTCATTATGCAAATGTAGTTTCTTTTTTTCCAGCATATATTAACCACTGAAGAAAATTGGAACTCATGGAAAAATGAAGGCTGCCCAAGTTTTGTGAAAGAAAGGTAGATTTATACTTACTACCACAAGAAATATGAGAAAGGCATTTCAAAATATAATTTGATATGACTGTATCATATATGGATATGTATGTGTATTTGATATAAAAATGCAAGTTAAACTCTTGTTAGGAATACCCCTTCAGTTTACTTCTATTTGTATTTTTACTTCAGAATTTTTTTGATTCTCAGAATAGATTGATCTGTATTTACTATTGAAAAAAATCCTGTATCTCTACTTGTAATTTGGCCTATTTTGTGGCATTTTTGTCTTCTGTCTGATGAGTGTTTTATTATAATATAAAGCTTTCATCTTTTTTTTAGGAGAAAAACAACTTTTTGTTTTTGTTTTAGTTTTTTGTGGTGCTTGGGATCAAACCTAAGGCCTTGCACATACTTGTCAAATACCATCCCTGAGCTAAACCCCTTCCCCTAGCCCTAAGTTTCCTTTCACATGAAAGGGTTTTCCCTTTCTGCTGTTCATACGCAATTCCAAAACGAGTGTGTGTTTTGTTCCCCACAGAACATCAGATTCCAAGCCCTCGAGAGCAGTACGGAAAAGAACAGCCCCAGAGGAATTCCTCGGGAAAGGACCCAATAAGAAAATTCTGATGGGAAAGTAGGTCAACTTCTCTTCATGTGTGGGGCAGTCTTAGTTATTTTTATGTTCTGAAGATGTTACCATAAGAACTCTCCAGTTTTTCACATCCAAATAGAATATAAATTTGGGTTTGCTATATACATACATGACTAAAGCAAACCTGTTAAATACTAAAAATTATGAAGTAAAACACTGCCACCAACCAGAAACCCACTGTTTACATTATATTGTTTTTCTATTCAGTTTTAAGGCATATGAGGATGGTGTCCATAAAAATTTTCTCTGTTTTGTAGTGAGGAGTTAACAAGGCTTTGGAATCTGTGTCCTGATAATATGGAAGCCTGTAAATCAGAGACAAGGCAAGTTTAATGATTTTCAAATGCTATTTTTCTTGACTGCAGCTTCATTGGAGAATGGAGTCTTTCCTCAGCTAAGGTCAGAGCTCCGAAGTTTCCTATGGTTGACTTTTGGCACAGCAGAATATGCCTGCCTGCCATAAAATAACTAGAAATGCTAATAAAATAATTGTAGTGGTCACAAATAATAGAGGATCAACAAACCAAAAGATTTTTAAGACCAGGAAAATAAACTACTAGCAGGATTGATAAAACTAGATGCCTGTCAAATCTGAGACTGAGTCAACCCAGCAGAACAAAATTGACACAAGAATAGTCAGTTTCAGAAGTAGCAGCCTTAATAAGCTCTGAAACAGTTCACCAGTAATTGGAAGTACAGTTAAGAACCGCAGCAGGCAACTTCATAGCCAAGAGACTCCGTGAGTTTAAAGACCAAGATATTTGTAGGAATTGCGGATAGAAACATTTTGCCCCTGCTGCTGGTTAGAGTCTGCTTTGAAAGACGCCTGTCATAACCTGAAGGCTGAGTGCACGCTCTGTGACTTCCCCATTCTCCTCCTAAGTAGGTGATCCTAGCAGTGTTTTCAAGACCAGTTTGAAGTCAGTTTAGTAATTCTTACCACTTTAGTTAAATAGAAAATAGACTTGTGAAGCACTAGCTTTACTCATGATATACAGCTGTATAGATCCATGTGTATTGTGTTGCAATCTAAAATGACTTTTCCAACATTGTGGACTACAGTGGAAGTTTGAAGGCCATGGCGCCTAAAAAACGAAGCTTCTCACAAGGAGACAGGTACAAAAATGTTTGCTTAGCATTGAGGGAGAAGCAAGAGAACCTCTGTCAGGTTTATGTCATGTTCATAAAATGGAATACAGTGCGTATAGCATCAGAAAATTTATGGGTGAAAACTACTGCGTCAACTTGGGCAAAACTTCAGAAAAATGAAGATGCATAAGGATACAAGCAGGACTCCATTAATTGCAAATTTGAAAAGATTCAGAATGTGTGCCCTGTGCATGCGCATGTGCATTCATGCTTGTACACACACAAGAATGATTACACCAAATTCTGAATAGCAGCTACCTCTGGGGAGAAAGGGAAATGAAATCAGGAAGGGAGCTTCCGTTATATTTATAGTGCTTTAAAAATCGGAAGTAAATACGGCAGAAGCCTGGCATGGGGTAGCAGTCATGTTTGCTACATTAGTCTTGATTACTTAAGTATGGTAATACTAAAACTAGCAAATGGTTCCAAACACTTAATGAATGTCAGTTCTGGCTGGTTATTATTGTGAATTTCATTTTGTCTGGTATGGTATGTAGAAGAGTAATGGTAAACTTGCAAGAAATCTTACAGGCTTTAATACTGATTAGGAAGCTTTTTATTATAATGAAATGTTATGCCACAAGATTTGATGCTATTTCTTTAGAGACCCCATTTTTCTAGTCTTAGTCAGAGATGTTGAACTTCTCATCTGCTCCTTGGATCTCATTTGAGTCTATCAAAACAAGAAATTTTTTTTTTTAATGTGGGTACCGGGAGTCAACCTCAGGACCTCACACTTGCCAGCAAGCGCTTGTGCCGCTGAGCTATATCACCGGCCCTGTATCAAAATCTTGTTTTTAAAAACAAATCAAGAGCAAGTGTGATGTCCTGAGGTCGAGTCCCAGTACCCCACCCGCCCCCAAAAAATCAAAGATTTAATTAAAAACCAACCATGTTACCCGGTTACCCGGGTTAGCCGGTTAAAACAAAAGCTAAAAGTTAAAACTCTTAAAAGCTCATTATGGTCTGCTATTAGTTTTGGTTTAGGTTTAATAAAGTTTGTCAGTGGATGAGGACATGAAGTAAAAATAACTTTTTTGCTTGTGAAATTCAAATGCTATTAAAACCCTGGCTATCCTTAGAATAGCAGCATGTCCACACATTGTAAAGTGTTATATATAGTGTATAGTAGATGATATTCAATATTGTACAGTTATCAGATGTGAGTTTAATTTCGGGTCTTTTTTTATCTCCTTAAAAATGAGTTTCGGGAGCTGGTGAGATGGCTCAGCGACATAAGCGCCTGCCTAGCAAGCGTGAGGGCCCGAGTTCGACTCCCAGTACCCACATATGAAAAAAGGGCCAGTGATATCGCTCAGCGGCACAGGCGCCCACTGGCGCGCGAGGTCCTGAGGTCAACCCCCGGTACCCACCAAAAAAAAAAAAAAAAAAGTGTTTCTATGTGGGCCAGTGATATGGCTCAGTGGCATAAGCGCCTGCCTGGCAAGCGCAAAGTCCTGAGTTCAACTCCCGGTACCCACATTAAAAAAAAAAAAAAAAAAAAAAAAGTTTCTAAGTTGTATTCCTAACCAATGTATGGGTACTGTTACTATCTTTTACTGCTACCATTTTATGAGTATTAGAAATATATAGTCCTGCCAGGCGTGGTGGCACATGCCTGAAATCCCAGCACTCAGAGGATGAGGCAGGAAAATTGCCATGAGTTCGGGGCCAACCTGGACTACATAATAGTGAGGCCCTGTCTCAAAAAAGAAAAAAAGAAACAGAAATACATGGTCCTCACTATTACTTTATAATGCCTAGGGAGTATATGCCAACCTTGGAGGAGTTCTTTGAAGAAGCCATTGAACAAGCAGACCCTGAAAACATGGTTGAAAATGAATATAAGTAAGTAATGCTTCTCATGAGCAAATTTTAATTTCTTCCACTATCTTTTCCTAGGAATTGTGTGTATACCAGAGAGCCTAATAAGGAGGGCAATCAAAAGAGTACTTTTCCTCTTAGGGGAGTTTACCTATTTCACATTACTGCACATTCTGATTTCTAGGATTCGTCCTATTACCTATCAAGCAGGATTTGGAATCACCCTTGTTTCAAACTAGTAAGCAAATTCACCCCCTCCCTAGCTGCACATCTCCTGCCACCACCTGTTCCAGAGCAGTCTCCACCCCAAGCCAGGGCTCCTGCTGTCCCCTCTGCACCTCCGTCCTCTGCTCAGCATGCTCCAGCAGCCCTGCCATCCCATGTCACTCCACACTGGTAGCTCCCGCCTGTCACCTGTCTTTTTGTGAAGAAGCCAGTGAACAAGCAGACCCTAAAAGCATGGTTGTTTTCACCAGTGTGCCGCCCCCTCAAGTTCTGGTTTCTTCTCTTAGCATCTATGAAGCAGCATTCTCCAACCAGATGGCTTTTTACCTGCTGCCAACCCACCTCCATCTCCATTGTCCAACTCACAATGAGTAACTTCAGGACTTTGCTGTCAGCCTTGTTATCTAGAATCTTCTGGATGACGCAACACAGGCTGAGTTTTAAATAGGCATTGTAGGTTCCCATTACCAGCAAGTAACCCCAGCCCCTCCTCATCTGCTAAGTGACAGTACCCATTTCACAGGGTTCCTCCAAGGGGTAAATAAGGATTCGCCCTGAACCATGCATGGTAGAGTTAGCACTCGTTCTTGAGTAGTGAGACCCTGTTGACAAGTGTGTATAGTTGTCTGACCTCTTAACTAGTCTAACTTCAGTTCTCCATGCAGCTAACAGCGTTTGAAATAAAATGCACACAGCCGGGTGTGGTGGTGCATGGAACACCTGTAATCCCAACACTCACCAGGCTGAGGCAGGAGGATCGCCATGAGTTCTGGGCCAGCCTGGGCTACATAGTGAGTTCAAGCCCAGCCTGAATTACATAGTGAGACCCTCTCTCAAAAAACTAAAAGCCCAAGTCCAGTCTCCGGCATGAAGTGCTGGAGTGTGTGCCTGTTCCAAATTCCTCCCGGACCTTTCTAGGCCTCCCTGCTCTGGCTCTCGCAGCCATTTCCTCCTTCCCCTCCAAGGCCTTCCCTTTGGAGCTTTGCCCATGCCGATCCTCTGACTTGACCCCGCAGACCCAGCCGAGGATGCTGGTTTTTGCACTTCTGTAGTGTTCACTTTGTGGCACTTTCCACGCGATACCCTCATTCTCGTGGCTCTCTCATCCTCGTCGTTGTCTATAACAGGCCAATACCTTGAGCTTGCCAACACCGCTCACACTACCGTGTCAGGTACTAAGGGCCCGCCTCACACTGTCTCCCAGTTAAGGAGGCTCTGGCGTCCTCAGCTAGTAAAGGCAGAGGCAGGAAAGTCACTTGGACCCTGAGCTGTGCTCTGCCCCAGTGTTGTCCTGCTTGAGTGTTCAGGAGAGCTTTTGCTCGGTGAGACTGTTGCTTGGAAGACTTACCTATCCTGTCTCCTACGGTGAGGCAGAGTCATTCTTCAAGTGACAGTTGTGTAGGGCTGGTTAAGAACTTGAGTAGATCTCTGGAGAATGTGAAAACTCTGAATAATTGACCCAAAATTTTGAAAGTGTGAAAAATTAAATGGATTAAAGATGTCAGCGGGAAACAAAGCTTCACAGTAGGCGTTAACTGAGGAGTCATCTGCGTGGTCGACGGCTAGTTTCTCAGGTGTTCATTGCCACAGGCACGCCCACAGGTGCCTGAGTCCCACTGGGGAGATGACCAAACCAACCAGACCGCACATCCGAACTTGGGGACGGGGGGGCTTCCAAAAAGTAGTAAATGAAGTCAACTTTTGCTTTCAGTTTTCTGCACCTTTGCCTGTTATCTTTAGAAGTTCTTAAGTTTTGGTTTCTGATCCCAGTGTATATACTGCCTGTGGTGATGCGCCGGTGGGGACCAGTTCATGATTCTTTTCTTGGCTTTGCTGGTTGCTGTGTTGGCTACTGCGTAGTTCTCTTTCAGTGTTCTGAGCCATTTTTTACTTACTGAGGTTAGTAGTAAGTGAATTAAACTTAGGGTGTTATATAAATAGAAAACCAAATACGAGTTGAGTATCCCTTATCCAAAATGCTTCACATTTCAGAGTTTTGGGGAATGTGGAATATTTGCACAGGCTTTACCAGTTGAGCATTTTTGAGGCACTCAAAAAGCTTGAGATTTTGGAGCATTCACATTTTTGGATTAGGAAATCTTCAATGTGTATTCAGTTATCATCAAAACCCAATGCTGAATTTATATTCTAAACTTAACATCTGTAGTTGATATCTTAAGTGTGGATATCACGTCACTGAACACAGGTACCTACTTAGGAATTTATGAACCTGAATTTTTCCAAATAACTAAATGGATGATTCCTGTCCTACACATACAGCATCTGTCCAGGACTCGGGGACACATGCTCTGGCTTGTTAAAATTAAGTAAAATCCATGTAAACTTTCAGAACAGAACGTGTTGGCTGTGCCTGAGCCTGCCTCTTCAGGCTGTTGTAACTACGAGTCAGTCGATTTCTGATATTTGTACGTGGATGCACAAAGAGCAGTCCTTTAGGGTCAGAATGAAAATTGACAGCTTTGAGCAATTACCATTGGGTATAAAGTTGTGGCAGAATCACATTAAGTAGAAGGGAATACAGGAATAGGAAAATGAAATTTATAAAACTGTCATTGTTTTTACAGAGCTGTGAACAATTCAAATTATGGCTGGAGAGCCCTGAGACTGTTAGCAAGGAGAAGCCCGCATTTCTTCCAGCCGACTAACCAGCAGTTTAAAAGCTTGCCAGAGTATCTCGAAAACATGGTAATAAAGTTAGCCAAGGAACTACCAGTAAGTAACATACAGCGTTTTTTCATAGTGCTTATTTGACATTATCTTCTTTAAAGCTGCTATTGCTATTTGAACAAAGGCTGAATTTAGTTTTATCATGTTAAAAAATGACCTACCAACCACGTCTTAGAATGAGAGGGAAAAAAAAAATAAAATAATCATTTTCTGTGTAGCAAACAATTTAAGTTTGTAATACTTTGGGTAAACTACTGCTTCTCTGTAAACTGAGGACATGAAGTTATCCTGTTGTCAATGTATCACCTTGTATCAAAGCCTGGGTCTAAGCAGTAGCAGTAGAGAATTTGGGCTTTCCACTGTTCTCTTTTCCAATACAGTTTTCTTCTATATTGTACTACTGTAATAATGATATGCCTAACTAACCCTTAGGTACAGCATTTGCAAATCTATTGTGCTTTTCACGTCTCCCTTCTGCCCAGGAGGGGAGATTGGGAGGTGGGATCCAACTTGTGGCTCCCCCTCCATGGGCCCCTCCAGATTGGGACTTCCCCAGTTACATCCTTCCTGACATTCACGGTCATGCTCTGGGGAAAGGCCTGAGTCCCAGTATTGGGGATCACAATCAGTCTTATCTAAGCCAAGCACCTCCAACTAACCGTACTTCAGAAACTGGTATCCTTTTCAACATTCTTCTTTTTCATCTTTAGCCTCCTTCTGAAGAAATAAAAACAGGTGAGGATGAAGATGAGGAAGATAATGATGCTTTACTGAAGGAAAATGAAAGTAAGAATTGAATTTTCTTGGCTATTTTACAAATTGGAAAAGATTGAGGTTCTGTGTTGAGAGGTACGTTAATTTGATCTACTTCTCAACTTCTACCAGTTTATCTCAGCTCTGCTTCTGACTTAAAGTGACGAATAAAAATAATACCTAAGGGCCGGGGATATAGCTCAGTGGCACAAGCGCCTGCCTGGCAGGCACAAGGTCCTGAGTTTGATTCCCGGTACCCCCCCAAAAAAAAAAAATAATAATACCACCTAACAGTATCAAGATATTCCATTTTATGTAGTAAAACTTGGAAGTGATAGTGCTATATAAAGGAAAGGAAGATACTTATATTTTAAAGCAAAATGTCATTCCCCTCTCCATTAGCTGATTTCAGGGAAGGTCTTCACAATTACAATACAGGTAGCAGCTTTAGCTTTATTGATCTATGATCATGACTTTAAGACAGGTATTCAACCCATGTAGAATATAAAAAAGAACTGTTTTAAAGTACAGCTTAGGAAAGATGGTTAGGAACTCAGTGGCCCTTCAGCTTTCTAGCTCTTTTTTACATTTAGGATTGCAAGTCACTGAACTTTATTCATGACCTGTTTTCTAGGTCCTGATGTTCGGCGGGATAAACCTGTGACAGGGGAGCAAATAGAAATATTTGCCAACAAGTTGGGTGAACACTGGAAGATTCTGGCTCCTCACTTGGAAATGAAAGACTCAGAAATCCGGCAGATCGAATGTGACAGCGAAGACATGAGGATGAGAGCGAGGCAGCTCCTGGTGGCCTGGCAGGATCAAGAGGGCATCCGCGCGACCCCTGACCACCTGATCAGTGCACTCAACAAGTCTGGGTTAAGCGACCTTGCAGAGAGTCTAACTAATGACAATGAGACCAATAGTTAGCTTATATCTTTTTTCTTTTTTATTAAAACTGTGATAAGATTTTGTTACCAAGCAGCATTTGATAAGAGGTCCACTGGTTTTAGTAAACAATAAACATTTTTTAACAGTTGTACAGTTGGCTGGTTCTCCAAGAACAACGAACACACATTGGCTCAAACCTCAGATGGGGGGAGGGATGGGCAGGGAAATGGCCAAAGTGAAGTGACCTCAAGATCACAAACTAGTTTTGTAACTATTCTTACTGTGAAATAAGCACTGTTTAGGGATATGTTATATTCTCATACCAAATTGGTTTATGCATGCCGTCAGCTGTAAAACTCTTCCAAAATCCCAGAGTGACACTGAAACATGACAGCTGGCTCTGTTCTCACTTATTCATACTTTAAAGCGGAGAATCAGCAAACTGGGCTGCACCCCATGTGATTCTGTTTTTTTGAGACGGGGTCTCACTATATAGTTCAGGGTGACCTTGAACCCTCAGGGATCCTCCTGCTTCACCCTCCTGAGTGCTGGGATTACAAGCGGGCGCCACCATGCCTGGCTCCCGTGTGTTTTTATAACATTTTACGGGCACCTCGCACGCTCACTCCTAAGTGCCCTCGGCACTGTTGCAGGACCACAGCAGGAGGGATGCAGCAGGCAGCCTGGGGCTGCAAGGCCTAAAATATTTACTGTCCAGCCCATTACCAAAAAAATACCTGCTAGCGCCCAACTTTAAAGGAAATGAGCCTAAAACCGCACTGTTTTAGCCTTATAAAAATCACGACTTCTCAAGTCTTTAACTTCTGGGACTACTGTGAAGTTTGAACGCAATGTGAAACCTCCCCGTGCTCAGCGAAGCACTCTGCGCGCGGCTGAAATGGCACCCTCTGCCATCCCACCCCACATCAGCGCTGCCTGCGCTGGAGGACCCGCGGCCGCCTCCCCCGCTGGCCGGCCTCACGCCCTGCCCAGGCGGCCCACGCACAGCCACAACGTACTAAGGGCCCCTGTCAGTGACAGCGAATAAGGCACATGCAGGACTGAGACTTTTTTTTTTTCTTTTTGCCTACTCCCTTCTCAGACCTTACGTGAAGGCTGAACTCTAAAACAGCTCTATTAGTTAAAAACCCTGGTATAAGTCCAATTATTATTTTAGTATCTTTGGAATAATACTTAAAGTGAAATGAAATCAAGCGTTTTAATGACAAGGAAATAATTTTTTAAAATTCTAATACAGTCTATACGAGGGTTTTACACAGTTTGTTCCTAACCTACCTCATCTGCTTGAGCAGCTTCAGCATCCAGCAGATCAGAAAATGTTTCTTCTAGAATTGTTCTAACCAAATGAGACAATGAGTAAAAAAGACCGTACCACACAAATGTAAGTCATTAGACTTCTTAGGGTCTCCTCCCATTCTATTCATACTTCTCGTAAGGTAGAGTTTAGGTGAGGAAGTAATATGCAGATTAGTATCCCTAAAATACTATATTCCTCAGTGTTAGATGCCATCACATACTCAGATTTTAGAGGAAAATGGCCAATATTCCCTGGGACTCTAGAACATTAAAACAACATAAAGAGGGGAGATGTCATGATAATCCCTAAACTTCATTATAAATACCTAACTCAATCAGACAAATTGGCTGATATTCTGCCCTCTATCCTTTCTTCAGCAATCAGGACTCTTGAGACAAAGATGAGTAATTAAGATACTGAAATGTGAGAAACCAATCATTCAAGTACCTCAGTCTTAAGTGTTGTTTTTTGTTTTTTTTTTTTTTTTGTGGGTACCGGGGGGTCGACCTCAGGACCTGCGCGCCAACAGGCACCCGTGCTGCTGAGCGATATCACCGGCCCCTTTTTCATATGTGGGTTCCAGGAGTCGAACTTGGGCCCTCGCGCTTGCAAGGCAGGCGCTTACGCCACTGAGCCATCTCACCGGCCCTGTCTTAGTGTTTTTTACCATCACTTTAAAATCACTGGTACTAATAAAATCTGATTGGAGAAAAAAAAATCACTGGTACTAAATTTGGACGTGGACCTTAAGATTCTGGGAATTACCAGGACAGTAAAAACAAACAAATGAACCTGACTGCTAACATTACCTGCATTCAGCATCCAGAAAAAGCCATCACTTTGTTTCTGTTTGAATGGGACATGGGCAGACAGGGTAACAAGTATTAGGATGGTGAGCAGCAGCGCAGTAACACTGGGTCTTTAGAAACTAGAGCGCCAAACATGCCTGAATCTTCAGCCAAGCTCCGACACTCAAAAGGCAAAAAGACTTGTCAAAGCTGTTAACCCCTCTTTTTCTTTTTTTTTAAATTAAATATCCTCATTTTCTAAAAATAACCAGAGCTTGTCAACATTTTTTTAGGATTGATTACCATAAAATCATTGCAAAGTTAAACGTACAAACCATGCTACATCAGAGAGACACAATAATAAATGTATAATCAAATGTACTATTATTGATCGCAATTTATTTAAAAGTCATGAAAAGCCAGCAATAGTCAGGCTGGACAAATACTTGATTGCACCCATGTTCCATGGGTGTGGACAGCAGCACTGAGTTACACATTGAGAGCAACACTTCCTTTCCCACCTTCCAGGAAAAACGTCTGTTAGATAAGGCAAAGGATGGGCAGCTACTGAATGGTGATGTGAACCATGCAAGAACAACAAACGACAGGGAACAGGTGTGCAATAAAGATCATCGCTGACTCGGGCTGAAAGGCAAGGAGGAAAATCACAGAAGGTAATGGTTGAAAGACATTTCAACTAAGAATTTTTTAAAATTAATACAAGAAATGAGCTCTTACTGTCTTCCAGCCACTTTTACAGAGGGCAGCATAATGCAAAGGTAATATTCTTTCCATAATTTCTAGGGTGATGCACAAGCAGTCTGCTGCTACCCTCGCTCGTTCCACACAAGGGGAAACAGACAAGACCACCTAAACGTCTTCCTCTAGAGCTCTGGATTATACAAGTGATCAACAAATAACATTTATTTCACACCTAAGCATAAATAGCTACGTAGAAGATTACTGTTCACTTTCCTCTTCCATGATCTCAACTCTGCGGGGCCCATAGAGTAGAACATAAGCGATATGCCAGTCTCCGCCACCCGAAAGCCGCAAGATGTCTTCTGGTGTTACGATGCTGACCTTGTCGTCGTCAAACTTGATCCACTCATCTAAGTAACAGAAGGAGGAAAGTATTACACCCAGCTCAGAGTGCCACTGCAAAAACGGCACTGAGTGAAGCGAGCCCAGCAGGACCCCGCCTGCCCAACAGCAGCACTCCAAGCGTGGTCCAGCGACCACACCAGCTCAAGACCGCCCCAGCGCGGCACCGCAGGCTCCTGCTACCGCCCCACCACCTCCCGGCTAAGGCAGGCGGGCGTGAGTACCCTGAGGCTGCGCCACATGCGGTAAGAAAAAGGCTGAGTGCAGAAAGAGGAGAGCCCAGCTACATTCTATTAACAACAGAAAGACTTCCAAAAATGTAAATCAGTTTCATTTCTCCCTAGTTTTGTTTTGGAAAATGTCACTTTTCAATGTCATTTATATTAATGAGTAATGGGTTTATTACTATTAATTTTTTTTTTTTTTTTTGGAGACAGGGTTTCACTATGCAGTTCAGGCTGGCCTTGAACTCACAGTGATCCTCCTGCCTCAGCCTCCCAAGTGCTAGTATTACAGATGTGCGCCACCATGCCTGGCCTGTTACTATTAATTTTAAATGAATTCAGCTGGGTGTGGTGGCTCACACCTGTAATCCCAGCACTACGGGAGGCTGAGACAGGAAGATCACAAGTTCAAAGTCAGCTTGGGCTACCATAGTAAGTTCAAGGCAAGCCTGGAACCTAAGATTCTGGATCCAAAAAGGGGGTTTTCCTCAGCTTTATATGGTAGTATTGGAACTATTTAGAGATATAAACCTCATTAAAGTTACAGGGTCTTTATAATTAAGAATGTATGGCCATGCATGGTGGCAGATGCCTGTAATCCCAGCACTTGGGAGCCTGAGGCAGGAGGACTGCCAAGAGTTTGAGACCATGCCAGGCTACACAGTGAGTTCAAGGCCAGCCTGGAATACATAGGAGACCCTGTCTCAAAAAACAAAACAGGGGCCGGTGAGACAGCTCAGCAGCATAAGCGCCTGCCTGGCAAGCGCAAGGTCCTGAGTTCGACTCCCAAAACCCACATAAAGGAAAAAAAAGGGCTGGTGATATCACTCAGAGGCACAAGCACGTGCTGGCAAGCGTGAGGTCCTGAGGTCAACTCCCGGTACCCACATTAAAAAAAAAAAAAAAAAACAAAAAAACAGGGCCAGTGAGATAGCTCAGCAGCATAAGCGCCTGCCTGGCAAGCACGAGGTCCTGAGTTCAACTCCTGGCACCCACATATTTTTTTTTTTAAATCTCCTCAGAACTATAAAATTTTTAACAAACAAAACAGTATTTAAGAGTTGATAAAACAACAGATGTTTACCTTGTTTCCTTTTTACCCATGATACATAATGACCCGAAGAACTAGACCTTCCCTGGTGAGTTAGCACTGCTTGTAGGTCATAGTAGCCACAGTTATTGGAGCCAATATCTAAAGAGACGTGAACCATGAATACCAGGCAATGAACACACATGTGCTTTCTCACACAAGGTAACAAGAATAACTCAAGTCTACGTGAGAGAAGCAGTACTTCATTCGAATCCAGGAAGATGTCACTGTCCAGAGTTACAACCATGAATGATGTTTTACAATGTATGTCACACACAGCTCTACACTCAAAAGAGTGATTTTACTGTAGGTCATATTAAGGCAAATTATTCTCAAGAAAACTTCTCAATAAATAGCTAAGTAACAAAACGGGTAATTTTACTTTAAAACACATCCATACACACAAAATAACAAATGAAAATTTCACTTACCATCAGCAAATGAAAAAGGTTCATATTTAACTTCTTTCTGGGGACTACTCTTCTTGTCACTCTGAGGGAAAAAAATAATTTTAAATCATGATATTGGGAATAAAATTTGTTTTCATTGACTGTTCAGTTTCACAAATACTTACAATGCAAAGCACTGATGCAAAATAATGACCTCTGTGGGAATGATTTAAATGACAACAACAGTTAACATGGAACTGTGAAGCCAGAGGTCCTGCTCTTTAACAGCATGCAACCTTCAAAGGGTACAGCAACAGACGTACGCGTGTGAGGACCAGTGTTAAGCCACTGAAGCCAGAACGTAACACGGAATCTAGCAGCACAGTTACAACAGTAACCGCTCTATGACAGGAAAAAAAAACCCTATTCTGTAATTTTACCAACAAACTATCAAACCGTACTAAGCCTCAATTAAAGAAGCTAAGTTGAATAACTGCAATTTATATGAACTGCTAAGCCACAGCCATCTTCTACCATTTTTTTTTTTTTTGAGGGTATCACTGTAGCCCAGGCTGGCCTCAAACTCACAGTGATCCTCCTGCCTCAGCCTCCCGAGTGCTGGGATTACAGGCATGTGTCACCATACGAGGGCCCTCTTCTGCTTCAGTCCACATGACTGAAGTATTTATTTAGCAAAGATAAACATATAGTTAAAGAGCTCTGACTTACTACATAGACAAGGACCTATAGTAGGAAGGCATTACCTCAACTCATTTCAGCGTATAATATGAAAAAAATAAGTACTTTCTCCAGACATGGGGCACCAGCTTCTTGAAAACTATAATGGGAATGAGGACGATGCCAGCAGCTTAAAGACAGCTGGGGTAGTAAGAAGTCAAGGGCACCCCCCAAGTAAAAAGCAAGTAGGTCAACTATTTCTTTTTTAAATAGATAATGTAATACCTAGAGTAACAACTAAAAAAGCTATGCAAAATATTACATTATAAATAAATCAAAGCATAATTCTAAAAAAAAAAGTTCAAGTAGCCCAAAAGACAAAAAAAAAAAAAAGCAAAAAGTAAAATAGATTTAAAAGGTAATATATCCATAACAACATTAAATGTTAAGTGGTCTAAATATACCAATAGAATTTAAATATAACAATTTCAATCTTGTGTGCTCTCTCACCACAGGTCATAGGAAAATTACTTAGACATTTCTAAAGAACGTATGGACTAAAAGGAGGTGCACGGTATAAGAGGAGGTCTCAAGAAATTTTAAAAATACAAGAAACAGAGTTAATTGAAAATACACTGAAATTTGTGGGACACAGTGAAACCACTGCTAAACGACAAGTTTAGAGTAATAAATGGACACATCAGGTATGAGGGAAAGTCTGAAATTAATAATCTAAGTTACCATCACAAGAATACACAAAAACGGCTGAGGGCGGCACTCACCTGCCTAAGCACACACAATGCCCTAGGTTCCATCCCCAGCACCCCAAAAAATAAAAATAAAAAGTAAAGCAGAAAAAGAACAAAATAAACCAAAGCATGCAGAAGGAAACAGCCAAAAACAATAAAATTAAGAAAATAGAGAAAAATCAACAGAATAGAGCCAGTTTCTTGAAAAGATCAATAAAATTAGCAATCTCAAGCAAGAGGGAAAATAAAAAGATACAAATTATGAATATTAGGAATGACATGAGTTAGATAACTATACACCCTTAGAGCAGCAGCAGGACAATGAAATACTAGGAACAATCTACAAATAATGAAATTCAACGCTGCAAAAACAAGAACTACCAATATCCAATATCAAATAAATCTAGTATGAAATAAATCAATTGAATAACCCAGTTAACTATGAAATTGAATTTGTAATTTTAAGTCTTAAAAAAGAAATCCCCACACATATTATTTCAACATTTATGCCAAATTAATATACACCAATTCTACACAACCTGTTTCAAAACATAAAGGAAAAAAAGGCTAATAAATGAATTCAGCAAAGTTCAAGATAGATCAACAAACAAAAATTAAGCATATTTCTATACATCAGCTAGGAATATCAGACAATGAAATTAAAGTTATGCCATTACAAAAATATCAAAAAGGATAAAACAGGAACAAATTTTACCAAAGTATAAGGTTGTAAAGTGAAACCTACAAAACATAGTTGAAAAAAAATTAAAGACCTAAACAAACAAAAACACATCATTATCAAGTTTCTGCATAATAATACTATTAAGATGGCAATGCTCTCAAACGGATCCACAGGGCCGGTGAGATGGCTCAGCAGCATAAGCGCCTGCCTGGCAAGCGCGAGGGCCTGAGTTCGACTCCCGGAACCCACATACAAAAAAAGGGCCGGTGATATCGCTCAGCGGCACGGGCGCCTGCTGGTGCGCGAGGTCCTGAGGTCGACCCCCGGTACCCACAAAAAAAAAAAAAAAACTGATCCACAGATTCAATGCAATTCCTACCAAAATTCTAACTGCTTTTGTTTTTCTTTTCATACAAAATGGACAAAGTAACTGATCCTAAAAATACACGTGGAAATACAAGGACTCAAACAAAATAGCTACACCAATCTTCAAATAGAAGAGCAAAGTTTGGGTACATAATTCCAATCCTTCTTAGAAAATTACTGAAGTCAAGACCTGGTACTGGCATAAAAACTGACACACAGACCAATGGAATAAAACTGAGAGTCCAGAAACACACTTATACATCTACAGTCAACCAGTTCTCTACAAATGTGCCAAGATATTCAGTGGTCAAAGATAATTTCTTTTTTTTTAAAGAACATGGGTTAACTGAATATTCACATATAAAAGAATATAGTAATACCTCGTTCATGAACCCTTCTGTATGCAAACAATTGGGTTCTCAAACAAAAGCATTCGGCAGAATTTTGCTTCCATTCACGAACTCTGCATCAAGTGACAAACACAACCACTGCCGTTCTTCCCCACACAAACACAAACACAGCCATCGTCCCCAAAACTGTTAAACAAATTAAGTTAATAAACCGAGGTACAACCTGTAAATCTGAATATCACACCATATGAAAAGTTAACCCAAAATACACCAAAATACGTAAATGGAAGAATTAAAATTGCAAAACTCTTAAGAGAAAACCTAAGTATAAATCTTATGGCCTTGGACTAGGAAATGGTTTTTATTTTTTGGTTCAAACTGGCCTTGAACTCACTATGCAGCGCAGGCTGACCTCAAACTTGTAGCAACCCTCCTGGCTCAGCCTCCTGAGCGAGTACTGGGATTACAGGTATGTGCCACCACACTGGTTTAGGAAATGGTTTTTAAATATGACACCAAAGGTACAAGTGACCAAAGAAAAAAAAGATTCGATTTCATCAAAAACTAAAACCTTTTCCCTGCAAAAGACTCTACGATGAAAGGCTGAAAAACAAGCTACAGACTAGAAAAACATTCTTGCAACCTACGTCAAAGAACCAGCATCTAGGATAGAACTCAAAACTCAAAGGAGTAAAAATTCTAAGAGTCCAATTAGAAAACAAGCAAAAGAGGGCCGGTGAGATGGCTCAGCGGCGTAAGCGCCTGCCTTGCAAGCGCAAGGGCCCGAGTTCGACTCCCAGAACCCACATACGAAAAAGGGGCCGGTGATATCGCTCAGCAGCACGGGCGCCTGCTGGCACGCGAGGTCCTGAGGTCGACCCCCGGTACCCACCAAAAAAAAAAAAAGAAAACAAGCAAAAGAGACATTTCAGCAAAGATTGATGGCAAATGAACACATGACATGATCAGCATCGTTAGCTACTAGGGAGATACAAAGGAAAGTAAGAGACAATGCCACAAACCTACCCTCTGGCTAACAGGAAAAACCATGACCACACCAAAGGCTGGTGAGATTATGGAGAAAGTATCACCTATTGCTGAGAAGAATGTAAACAGCGGCAAAGCATTTGGCAGCTCTTAAAAACTAAACATGCAACTCCCAAGTAACCACTCAACTGCATCCTGGGTATTTATTCCAGGGAAATTCAACTTTGTTCCACTAAACGCTATACGTGCTGTTTATCCCAGCTTTATTCTTTATAGACAAAACCTAAGAACAACCCAGGTGTCCCTCAATTGGTAAAGGATTAAGCAAACTGTGTCCACGTTAGGAAATACTATGTGGTAATCAAAAGGAACTATTGTTTTATACATAGCAACCTGGATGAAACTCAAGAGAATTATGCTGATTCAGAAAAGTCAACCCCAAAAAGTTACCTTCAAAAATGGAAGAGCTGTGATTTCACTGCATAACTTTCTTGAAAGGACAATTACAGATATGGAGAAACAGGTTAGTAGTTGCTGGAATTAAGGAGTGGACAGCAAAAGGAAAATCAATCTGTGACTACGAAGGGTAGTTCTAAGGGATCGTGGTGGTGACGGAAATGTGCATGACGTGGAGTGCGTATATGTGTGACGCCGTATTAAAGTTGGGAAGATGTTAGCACTGAAGGAAACTGGGTAAAAAGGGACTCCAGCGCTCTGTATTATTGCTTGTAACTGCGTGTGATCATCCATTGTCTCAAGGTTTAATTTTTTTTGTTTTGTTTTGTTTTGTTTTGTTTTGTTTTTGTGGGTACCAGGGGTCGACCTCAGGACCTCGCACACCAGCAGACGCCCGTGCCGCTGAGCAATATCACCGGCCCTTTTTTCGTATGTGGGTACCGGGAGTCGAACTCGGGCCCTCGCGCTTGCCAGGCAGGCGCTTATGCCGCTGAGCTATCTCACCGGCCCTCAAAGTTTAATTTTTTAAAAAGTACTTTTAGCTGGACACAGTGGTACACACCTCCAATCCCAGCTACTCAGGAGGCTGAGGCAGGAGGATTACAAATTCAAGGACAGTCTGGCAAACATAGTGAAAAAAGTGCTTTCGACACACACAGAGAAATCATAATCTGCAGATTTTAATTTTAAAACTTGGTTACCAGGAAATTTTTCATTCTGAAGAAAAAAATTCAACATATAATTCAGCTCTACCTTAATTGAATCTAAAATAATACAATTTATAAAATATAAAGTTGCTACAGTTATGATTTTAGCATTCCCAGGCACATCCACTGCACCATGGAAGGACGTAAGACGTCACACGTCCCAGTGCACACTAGGGAACCGATACGTACTCTGTGGCACTAATCCCATCTGAAGGTGGAATAATTTTACGCCTTATAAGGAAAATATTAACATGCCCTGAAAATAGGAATTTATGCAAAGTGCTTTCAGGAGATAAATACAGAAGGACACACATTATAGGGGGAAAGACAATCCTAAGCTGTTTATATGATAGAAGATGGCCACAGGTAGAGTGCTCTCATACGCTCTAGTTAAGTTTTACATCAAACCCTAAAGCTTACCGCACTGTGTGTACAGGGTGTGTCTCTCCTAATTGAAAGAGGCTCCTCCATTTTTACTAACAATGCAAAACAATTGCTGAGCACTGATTAAGAGTAACACTAGAAAGTCATCAATAAGAACCTACTGTATTTGGCTGCTGATTGACTTTTTTATCTTCTATATCCTTGAATTTTGATCGAAAAGAGACCATTTTCTCTTGAAGTTCAGGTGTACAAAGTTCATACACATCCAACATAAGGGGAAATTTAACATCCTACAAATACAACAAAAACAAAGAAAAAATGTGAAGACTTATAGATTATTTAAAGACACACTTTGAAAGCCATGCTTTCATAATTCAAATAAAGTTGAAAACAAAGTCTATGAAAATCATGTGGAGGACCATGGTACAGTTGAAAACCTCTCGGGACTTATTCTCAAGAATAATCTGGTTTTTTTTTTTGTTTTTTTTTTTTTGTTTGCTGAACTGATTATTGAATGCAAGGCCTTTGCACTGAGCCACATCTCTGGGTTTTTTTAATTTTACTTTGAGTCAGGGTCTCCCTAAGTCACTGAATTACCCACATGGGCTCAAAGTCGTGACCTTCCTGCTCGTAGTGAGCAGATTACAGGTATGTACCACCAAGCTCAGATAGTTCTAACTATTTTAAGGTCAGAACTTACAAATGGTTTTCATTAAATATTTTAGCCTATAGAATTGACCACAGAAAAGGAACCGAAATTTATGTAACAAACGCATCAATTCAGAAACATTAGGCCAGTTCCTATGAAAATAATGAATCCTCAAAAGTGGAATTAACTTAGAAATTTTTTTATTTGAAACATAATTTTACACAGAAACAATACTGGTATATAGTTCAATAGCTTCCATTAAGATATACTTAAAGCCAGGTACAGTGGTACATGCCTGTAATCCTACTACTCAGAAGCAGAACGATCGCCAGGTTGAGTTCAGCCTGGGCAATTCTGTGAGACCTGTCTCAAAATATAAAACAAAAAGAGCTGGAGATGTCGCAAAACACCCTTGGGTTCAATGCCCAGTATCATCCAAAAAAAAAAAAAAAGATACTTGAAGTAAACACTAGTAGATATTTAAACTACATTAACTTTCTCATATAACACTAAGTCTACATTAAAAATGCTATGAATTTTAGCTCAAGAAGCTAGAATTATGTACCTCTCAGGATCAGGAATTCTGTAGATATGTAGCAGACCTACAGCTCAACAAAAATAGTTAAATCATAAGGCTGGCCCCTAAAGCAAGGGGTTACCATTTAAATGGTCTTTGGGCACTGCTGATTTAACTTTCTGTTCCCCTAGAGGAAAGGAACCATCTACAATACAGTGTCTCCTTCTTCATTCTCCTCCTGAACCCACTGAATCAGCTCTGTAAAGTGAAGGATGGGGTCTCAGGCAGTATCTATGGAGTGCAGGGGATCCATCAGAATTGCCTGTGAATCTTCACCCAAGAAACTTAATCAGATGTTTGGGGCTAGAGGGAGAAGCCAGGAATATGTATAATTAGAAATAGGACAATAAATAATCCTAATACATATTCTTGGTTTAGAACTACAATACTTCATGTTAATAAAGCCTCTAAATATTTCACAGATAGCTTAACTATCCTTAAAGGAGTAAGTGAACCCATTATAAGTTAGGTATTGCCTTCAAATAATTATATTGTATATATGAACTAAAGCTCATTACTAACCTTAAGAACTTTGGCATTTACTGATTCCTTCTCTTTATAAAAAAATCGAACCATCTGAATAGTTAAGTAAGCAGGTAGCCGGCTGATCTTGGACTAAGGAGAGAAAATGGGAAGAAATTCTTTACATCCAACTACCACACGAGTTTTTAATTCCACGATAGTTAAAAAATTAAAAAGATGGGGTAAAAATTAATTAACCGGAAGCCTTTCAATGGAATGGCATTCAATTTCAAAAGGAAATGTACAACTTACAGATTTGATGTACAAAGCATTTCTTTGCAACGTTGGAGACTGTTTGGTGATTTCTTCCTGAAGTCGCTAAGAAAGTACATTACAGACAACCAAATATTAATGCTAAGATTTTTCTCTGCAACACAGAATCACATTCTAATTATTTTTAACAAAGTAGCACAACTTACTAGACAACATATAACATATCCATAGATTCATATCATTGAGAGATAATCCAAATGAAGCCAGTATGGAAGGCTTTTAGATAATGTTCTATTCTTATAAGGTATCAAATAATTTATACTGTTGTGAACTCTTGAGTGTAAAAAATGTTTTAGGTTTTCAGCTTTGACCCAAATGTTGCTCAGACTCAGAGAACTTATATTTTAGATAACATAACAAAGCCTCTGGGCCGGTGAGATGGCTCAGCGGCGTAAGCGCCTGCCTTGCAAGCGCAAGGGCCCGAGTTCGACTCCCGGATCCCACATACGAAAAAAGGAGCCGGTGATATCGCTCAGTGGCACGGGTGCCTGTTGGCGCACGAGGTCCTGAGGTCGACCCCCCGGTACCCACAGAAAAAAAAAAAAAAAAAAGCCTCTGTCATCCCATTAGGGATCATCAGAATACCTAAAGAGAATGCAGAAAACCCTTGTTCTTTATGCTTTATGTACAAAAGGCTTCTAGCATCAATCAAGTACCTTTAAAATCCAAGAGGCCATCACACGACAAGACTGTGTTAACTACTAGAATGGACCTCAGGAAGCCTTTAGCCGCTGTGCCTGTCTTGGCCGTCACGGTTACTTTCCCACTGCTGACAACCCCTGCGTCACTGTGCAAGACATTTATCCCCTCCTGGCCTCATTTGTTAAAGGTGGTGATAAAAAAGCCATTGTTGAAGTACATGAGTTATGAACACAGAAAACCTGGGAAACTATTTGGCATATATTTGATATTTGATAAAGATTAGCTACATGGTGGCACAAGCCTGTAATCCCAGTACTCGGAAGGAGGCTCGCCATGAGTTCGAGGCCAGCCTGGGCTACATAAGCAAGTTCAAGGCCAGCCTTCACTACATGGCAAGACCCTGTCTCAGAGAAAAAAAAAAAAGGATTAGCTACTATTTCCAATGTTATATAATTTTTTAAAAACCACTACTACTTGATAATAAAACCTACCACTACTAAACCAAAAAGAAAACTGATTAAAACATCACTAATATTTAAGCATGTTGTATTTGTAGTAATCTTCTGAAGTTCACTCTTTGGGGGTCAAAGTGTTGAGACAGAGTCTCACTATGTAGCCCAGGCTGGCATCAAACTTCTGGAGTTCCTTCTACATCAGCCTTCTAAGTGCTGGGATTATAGGCAGGCACCACCATGCCTGACTCTTAAAGTTTACTTTTTAAAAATTATTAATCACACTATAAAAGGAATCACTACAGTGTAGCAAACATTTAACCAAGTTTATTCAGCAGCAAAAAAGGAGACATAGAGCACAATTACTCAAGAATAATTAGAATAATTTAAAAACTCAACATTTTATACATGAAATAAATACATATATGAACACATGTTTTTCAAGAAAAGTACAGTTGGTGTGACGTTACTTATCACTTGAGGAACATCTGTTATCACCAAACCACTATCATATAGACCAGTGGTGGTAAACGCACAGCACGAGTACCGCAGCAGGCTGTATGCATCACTGAAAGCTCTAAAAGGTTCGCCACCACTGATCTAGGCCCTCCAATTACAGTGTCCCATAATTTTACATACTTACGAAGAAAATATTATCCTGCCAAAAGCATTTCTGCACTCTCCAATTAACACACTTACTTTTTGATGCCTTGAAACTAATATATCATGGTTTACACAACCATGCTAATACTGCTCTTGTCTATAACATGAGAAACTAGTTGAAGTTTGAATTCTGTATAGCTGTTTCTTGTTACTCGCAGTAGCTATGTTCTGTAAGATCATCCCGAGCATTGAATTAAGAATACTGAACCAATGGCCCTAGGGGGAATAAGGGGTTAGGTTCCTGTGACCTCTGATCACAACCTTTCCATCAACAATAAATACACAACCTGTTGTGTGTTTCTGTTTAAAGACACTTTATCTCACGTATTGTGCTAACTCATTAACACAGAACTTGGAGGCAACAGCACTGTAACTGGGCTCCGACGAAGCTTCTCTGTCCCTGTGGTTCTCAAGGCGCGTCACGGCCTTCCCGTACCGAGTGAGGAACACCAGACGGCACTTGAGCGCTACGCCTGAGGGTCATCGAAACACGGAACTCACTGGCGAAACACATTAGCGACGAAAAAACATGACTGCAGAGCAGTCGGGTCTGACCTCAGCTGGGACTGCGTGTGTGATGGGCAACTCAAAACCTGTGCTGTTCTGCAACACATCCGCAACTGACAGCACTGACATTCAAGCAAGGGGCGCTGTCTTCGGGGACAGATATTAGCAAGCAGCTGTATTCGTGAATACGGAGTCCGCAAATAACGAGAACACACTGTGTCTGCCCTTACCAGTTTAAGTCCTGTAAAAAGATACTTGACTTCCTGATTAATAAAACAGCTAAGTTGCAGCTGATTTTCCTTTCCTTTGGTGACTTCTTCTTCTTCAGATTCTGTACATTTCATGCTTTGCAAAATAAGATAAGGAATGCCAACAGGTATTTATGTAATTTCTGATATAAGAAACTACCCTAATACTATTAAAGTAATAATCATTCACTGGTATTTAAAATGGTCCCACTAGAGAATCACATTTCAACATACCTATGAATGTTCATTTCCTCTCCAACAATTCTACAAATGAGGAATGAATGTGTTAAAATTCAACAAACTCTCAACAATGTAAGTTGGTATATAAGTTGATACCTAAGAAAACAAACAGAAATCTCTTCTAAGTTTCTACTCATAATCTAGAAAATAACAGTTCCTTGAATTCATGTTTGATGGGTTGGAATACTCCTATGCTTATAATTTAATTCATGTGCTTCACTTCATACAATTAAAAATTAATTCTCTAAGAGACTAATGAGGTAGATTCTACTAGGGATGTTCTTAGGAAAACACACTGAACGTTATTATGGCATATATATTTATCTGAACTTCAAGAAACCTCTAATGGGTATATTTTTAATAATTCCTAATTTCCACTATCACTTTTTAGGCATAAAAATCTCTGAAGAATTTTTCTTCTTCTGCCCCACCACATGCCAATCATCTAACTATGCTATTTATGCTGATTTACTTCTAAGTTAGGAATACAGTCTATACAAACTGTGATTCACAAGGATACGTAGTTTCAAACTCAACACCGAAAAACTGATCAATTAAACTTTTCTTTTTAGTAGGTGTCACTGCTGGTGCAGATGAAGAATCTGTCTGCAAAAATCAAAATGAAATTACAATTCCAGTCTTACTCTATATAAATATTAATATATTTGGTTCCACACAATCCAGTTCAGTAATACATATTTAAGATTTTTAAAATGTAGTCCTTTCCTGTGAATTCCTTTTACAATTTAAAAACACTGGTACAAGATTACAGATGCTGAACAAAATTGATACAGTTTAATAAATGCACTAAACATCAAATGTAAGCTATTAAATTCCAACTATAGATTGAGCATATAAAGTATTCAAGAAACACATATCTAGCAATTAAGATGAATTTACTTCCAACCTGTGGGGGGAGAAAACAAAAACCAACAACAAAAGAATAGTGTAATTACAAGTCTATTTCAATTACCTCTTTAATAGAATCATCCTCTATGGCTTCCAATTTCTGCTGCAATACTCGCATCATTTGTATCCAACATTCATTAGCATCCTGTAAAATTTAAACAGTAACAAAGTAACACAGCAGTGATAGTGGCAGATCTGTAAAATCCTTCCAAAATAATTACTGTTTGCTTAGGGGAAAAAGATGTTCTCTCCTTTAAAAATATTCGAGCAAATTTGGTATTAAAAGATCTTTAAAAAAATTAAGAACTTGGGCCGGTGAGATGGCTCAGCGGCGTAAGCGCCTGCCTTGCAAGCGCGAAGGCCCGAGTTCGACTCCCGGAACCCACATACGAAAAGGGGCCGGTGATATCGCTCAGCGGCACGGGTGCCTGTTGGTGCGCGAGGTCCTGAGGTCGTCCCCCCGGTACCCACAAAAAAAAAAAAAAAATTAAGAACTTGAGAATAGTTATTCATTCATTCAACAGACATTGTGCTATACTACTGTAGGTATCTGGAGTAACCGTGGGAAAAATCCTAATGGGGAACACAGATACACCAAAATATTAATTCAGAGATAAGGGCTGTGAAGAAAAAAAAAAAAAAAAGTAGCTTGGGAGCTGAAAGTGATGAAGGGAAGGAAAGTGTGTGACCTCAGTAAGGTCACCAGAGAAGGCCAAGGAGCCTGCAGACCCGAGGGTGCCGGCCACACACCTATCCGACAGAGCAGAGGTGCAGAGCAAAGGCTGTGCAGGAAGAGAACATGGAAAGGGTTTAAGGAAGGCACAAGGCTGGAGAGAGGAGGGCACCGGGAGAGCAGCACAGGATAAGACAAGGCTGCCCCAGAGGCAGCCAGGGGCCGGCAGACTTAAGACAGGGCAGAAAATCACTATGTGGCACTAAACGAGAGCCCAATATAATCTTATTTTTGCTTCTTTATTGGGGGGTAGGCGTTTTTTTCGTGCTGGGGATTGAACCCAGGGCCTACCAGCCATCAACCACTAAGCACATTTCTAAGACTCTACCACTGAGCTATATCCCTAACTCCTGGGTTTTTTTCCCTTAGCACTGGCGATCGACCCTAGGGCCTTCACAATGAACTACATTTCCACCCTTTTTATTTTGAGACAGGGTCTTGCTAAGTTACCAAGCTGCCCAGGCTGAGCTCAAATCTGTCATTCTCCCGCCTCAGCCTCCCAGAGGGCGGGGATTACAGGCCTGCACCGCCGTGTGCAGCTCCTGCCTACATGTTTAAAGACACCGGGTGCTGTGTGGAGAAAAGCTTCTGAGGAGAAGAAGCTGAAGCAAGACAATCAGCTAAGAGACTACTGCCCGCTCCAGGCAAGAGATAATGGGTGTGAGTAAGAGCAGACTGGCTTTTCGTATTTCCAAGTATATTCCAGTAAGTACGACAAGTGCAAGAGACCTACGTTTTACATTCACAGAATGGAAAAACCCTTGGTCTGATTACCTGCTGAAGATACTGTCCTTGTTCACCTTTCTCTGCAAACTGTGGGAAAGCCATGTGTAAAAACTGCAGCAGAATAATAGGCGGAATACTAGAAGAAGTTTTATCCATGGAATCAAACAAATCTCTAAGGGCTTAAAAACAAAGCAAACATCGCCTTAGAAAAACGGTGACATATTTAATACATGTACTGTAAATACTTAATTCTTTAAAAAAACCCTGTTTAACCATGTTTAAGTGAATCTACAGTTTCATAAGTGTCAGACTCCTGATAAGAAAAAGTAAAATATCCATTTTTAAATCTTAAGCAACTTACCAGATGACCTTATAAAGCAATCACTAGCTATAAACAACTTAGGGGCCCTGCCCCTCTCAGTCCTTACCAGCCTTTGTCCTCCCAAACAAAGCAGAGTTATTAATTCAATAAAGAGAACATATAACCTCTATCCACAGATCAAACAGGCGTAATGTCACTGTCCTGCCACTCTGCCACTGTCAGGCCATCGGTCCCTACTCCCAACTTACCTTTAAACCCATAGTTGGTTCCTATCTACTGAACTCCTGGATGTTGAAAGCTAGCTCCTTAAACACACTCCCAAACTCTACCCAACAGGTGAAAACCAAAGCTAATTTGCCTTCTTGAAAACTTTTCCCCTACTTATCCCCCCCACCAGCATTAGATCATGGCCAGGGTCCTGGACCCAGCTGTGCTCTCAGAGTTCAGAGGCCTCTCTCCCCTCTGCTGACCTCAGCTACTACCCCTTCCCCTATTTCATGTATAGCAAAACTCTACTTCAGGCCCAGCGTGGTGGTGCATGCCTGTAATCCCAGCACTCAGGAGGCTGAGGCAGGAAGATCGCTGTGAGTTTCGAGGCCAGCCTGGGCTACATAGTGAGTTTAAGGCCTGGCTGAACTACATAGCGAGACTGTCTCAAAACAAAAAAACAAAACAAAAAAAAAAACTCTACTGCAGATGTTAAAATCTAAGGTGGAGACCAGGGCACAAGTGCTTGCCTGGCAAGCACGAGGTCCTGAGTTCTATTCCCGGTACCGAAAAAAAAAAAATCTAAGATGGGAAATGTTCTGTATCATTATTCAGGATCAACAAAATGTTCCTTAATAAAAAATCTCAACATGAGGTTTAAGAAATGTTTTTAGAGAAAAGACTAAAATTTGAGAAAGCCTTAATTTCAATAAAATTTTAAAGTACAAAGTACACAATGCTCAAAAAACCCATCATTGGGCCAGTGAGATGGCTCAGCGGCTTAAGTGCCTGCCCAGCAAGCGCCAGGGCCCGAGTTCGACTCCCGGAACCCACATACGAAAAAGGGGCCGGTGATATCGCTCAGCGGCACAGGCGCCTGCTGGCGCGCGAGGTCCTGAGGTCGACCCCCCGGTACACACAAAAAAAAAAAAAAAAAAAATCATTAATGCTTCCTATATAACATTAACAGAGCATCTTGAAAGTTATATCATTAATCTGAATGAAAAAGATGAAGAAACACAATCTAGACCAAAAGACCACTGAGACAACTAACTGCTACATGTGATCCTAAATTAGATCCTAAAGCAGAGGAGAAAATGTCATGGGCAATAGTGAAACTGGCAAAATTTGAACAAAGTCTCCATTGTGTAGAGTAATAAGTGTTAAAACTCCCAGATTTTAAAAACTGATGATTGTCTTATTGTCATAAATGATGCCTTTATTCTCAGGAAATAACAGTGAATATTCAGGAGTGAAAGACATCATACATCCCACCTTACTCTAAAATGATTCCGAAGAAAGCTGCATGCAGAAAAATGAAAAACAAACATGATTAAAAAAAAAAAAAAAAGTACTGGTGACTTAATGCAACTTTTTGGTAAACTTAAATTTATTTTTTAAAAAGTTAAAAAGCAAAAATGTAGGGCTGGTGAGATGGCTCAGCGGTGTAAGCACCTGCCTGGCAAGCACGAGGTCCTGAGTTCGACTCCCGGAACCCACATACGGAAAAGGGGGCCGGTGATATCACTCAGCAGCACGGGTGCCTGCTGGCGCGCGAGGTCCTGAGGTCGACCCCCGGCACCCACAAAAAAAACAAAACAACAACAACAAAAAAAAGCAAAAATGTAAACCACAGTATTTTTCCCCCACCAATACTATTAGCCTGATGAAATGCTGAGTTACTAGTAGACAGCAAAAATTCAAATGAATTGTAAATAAGTGGTCACACTTTCTCATTAAAAATTTCAATTAAATAAAGATACCTTCAGGGAAAGGAGTTAGAGTAAAATCTAAATTTAAATGATGCTAAGAAACCTACTGCTGAGAGCAATGAAAATTAATGGATGACCCCAACGAGATACCACCCTGCACCTCTAGGATGGCTGTATAAAAAAGACTTATAATACTAAGTGTTGGCAAGGATGCAGAGAAACCAGAACCCTCAACATGTTACTGGATGAGATGTAACACAGTATACCTCTTTTGTGCTATAGTCTGGCAGCTTCCTCAAAAATGTTAAATATAAAATTACCATATGACCTAGCAATTCCACTCCTAGACATATATATACCCAAGAGAAAGGAAAACATTCATCCACATAAAGATTAGTACACCAGGGCTGGTGAGATAGCTCAGCGGCGTAAGCGCCTGCCTGGCAAGCGCAAGGTCCTGAGTTCGACCTGGAACCCACATACGAAAAAAAGGGCCAGTGATACCGCTCAGTGGCACGGGCGCCTGCTGGTGCGCAAGGTCCTGAGGTCGACCCCCAGTACCCACAAAAAAAAAAAGATTAGTACACCAATGTTAGCAGTATTTTTAATAGTCAAAAAAGTGGAAAAAAGCCAAACGTCCATCACTGATGAACAGGTAAGTGTAACATGGCATGTCCACACCATGGACACTATTTGGCAGTAACACAGAATGAGGTACTGATATAGACAACAGTGTGGACGAACCCTGAAAACCTTATGGGATGAGATAGAAGGCAGTCACAAAAGACTACAACACTATTTAATTCTATTTATATCAAAGGTCCAAAATAAGCAGTCTGTAAGACAGAAAAGATGTGTTTGGGGAGTGGTGAGGAGAAAAAAGGGTTACTACTCAATATTATGGAGCCATGTTATGGAGTTGGGGTTTCCCCTTCTTTTTGTGTTGCCAGGGGGTTGAACCCAGGACCTTACGCACACTAGGTAAGAGCTCTACCACTGAGCTACATCCCCAGCCCACTGAAGTTGGTTTTATAAGTCATTTTCATCAAAATGTCCTAAAATTAACTGTGAATGCACCAGAAAGAACAAATTGTACACCTTAAATGGGTGAATTGCCTGGCATGTGAATTACATCTCAATAAAGCTGTTGAGAAAAAAAAATTTAAAACCCTACCAATCTAGTCCAATGATATAATAGAGTACTCACTTGTATAACTATCCAAAATTCTTCTCTTGTAATAAAGAAACAAGTTACTTCTATCCTTTAAGAATTTCTGCAGCTGGAAATGTGGTTCAGAAGTAGAGTGCTTGCCTAGCAAGCACACGCCCTGGATTTGATACCCAGCATCACAGAAAAATAATTTCTCTTTCTCCTCAGACACATCACTTATTTAAAAACCACTAAGACTCTTAAAATGATCACATCAACCATGCTAAAACTTATTTCTAGCTATCCCCAAAGTTATTCCCAAAGATATATCTAACAGAACCTGAAAGCAAACTGTAATTCAAAAAAACTCCAAAGATTTTTCAAAAAGAATACCCATTATTGGTTTGAAATTTAGATAATGAAATAATTTCCAAATTATACAATATCAATATAAATGAGGTGATGTTGTACAGAAAAATCTATCAATTGAAAAGGTACTGAACAAATTAGAGTGAAAAATAACATTTACTGAATATTATACCCCTCCCCGAAAAGAAGCATTTTTGACACACTGACCTGCAGTAATATACTGTGCTGAAGCCATTTCCCCTGAAGCTCTCAAGGCACCTGCATACCTGGGAAAGTGAAAGCAGAATTAACAATATTAAATTCATTCTGAAACTCAAAAATAAGTTGAAAGAGCTTACAATACCTTCAACTACAAGTTTCTCAGAGTAATTTTTCTCTTCTGGTTTTCTTCATTTAAGCATTATATACAAATTAGAAAAAAAGTGCTTAAATGAAAAATCACACACACACACACACACATATATGTATTTTTGAGAAACAGGGTCTCACTATGTAGTTCAGGCTGGCCTCGAACTCACTTTGTAGCCCAGGCTGGCCTCAAACTTACAGCAATTTTCCTGCCTCAGCCTCCCAATTGCTGGGATTACAGGCATGCACCACTATGCCTGGCATACACCTATATTTAGCATTAACTTCTGTTATAACATTAAATTACCTAAGTTTCAAGTCAGTTTGCTCATCTATAAGATGTGGGTTTATATTAAAGAATTTCTAAAATCTACTGTTGGCTTCATGATGTTCAGTTGGTTTACGGAGTACAGAGGACTCATCACCCAAGGAAATAAACCAGTCAGTGCTGAAGCAGAACCTCACGACGAAAGACCAAAAATGACCGCTCACAACACAGAGGCGGGGAGCGGGGCACACCCACCGCGAGGACAACTGGGCAAACACTGACAGCACCCACGACCAGGATAACCTCAAACGCTGATGCTGAGTAGAACAAACCCGAACCAACCCCCAGAGTACCTCCTTCATGACTCTGTTTTAGTTCCAAAATGTGCAAACTAACATAAAGTCACAAGTTGCTGGAGGTAGGTGGAAGGGAGGAAGATTAAACGAGAAAAAGCGTAAGAAAACTTCCCAGGATGACAGAAGTGCTCTATATGAGGTGTGATCAAAATATACAACAAAATGTTTAAATTTTTAAAATTTACTACAGGGGCTGGTGATGTAACTCAGCAGCACAGCGCCTGCCTGGCAAGCATGAAGTCCTGAGTTCAATTCCCAGTACCAAAAAATAATAATAATAAAATAAAATAAAATTTACTATAGCTGAGCATGGTAGTGCTCGCCTGTAATCCTAGCACTCAGGAGGCTAAGGCAGGAGAACTGCAACAAGTTTGAGGCCATCCTGGGCTACACAGTGAGTTCAAGGCCAGCCTGAACTACATAGTGAGACCCTGTCTCAAAAAAAAAAAAAAAAAAATTTTTTTTACTACAGCAAAAGACACAAAAATCCCTCTCAAAATAGTGCCCCCTCCTCACTTTAACACACTTATCCTATCATTCTTGCCTCTTCCTGAAGCAGTTCGGGAAGCCCTCTTCCCTGAGTGCCTTTATAAAGTGTGATAGAGGCCAGGTGTGGTGGCACATGCCTGTAATCCCAGCACTCCAGAGGCTGAGGCAGGAGGATCACTGCAGGTTCAAGGCCAGCCTCAGCTACATAGCTAGTTCAAGACCATCCTAAGCTGCATAGCAAGACACTGTCTCAAAAAACAAACAAAAAAAAGAAGTGTGATCAAAAATATGGTGAACACTGCTACTGAGTGCCATCCAATAGAAAAGCAGGCTCATTAAAAACATTCAGGTGTGTCCTCATCCACCTTATTCACCAGATTTGGCACTATGTGACTTCCGGCTCTTCCCCAAAGTCAAAATGGCCATGAAAGAGAAACACTTCAAGTCAACTCAGGACATCAAGGCTGCCATAATCGCACAACTAACACATACCTCAACGTAAGAGCTAAACTATCTAACTCTAAAATATCCGTGACCTGGATTTAGAGAATGATTTATTACACATAACGTCAAAAGCACAAGTGATAAAAGAAAAATTAAACTATAACAAAATTAAATCTTTTGTATCCCAAACATACTATCAAATGAAATAACTCATAGAATGGAAGAAAATACTTGCAAATTATACTGCAAATTAAACTTATATTTAGAATATATGAAAACACAGCTGAATTAAAAAGGTAAATAACCCAATTAAAACACAGGATTTGACCAGACATCTCCCAAAGATTAAAAAATGGCCAGTAAGCTTATGAAAAGATGACCGACACCATTAGCTATTAGGAAAACATAAAGGAGGACCATTCATCACTTCCCACTCTTGGAGTAGGTGCAATCAAAGACAGACAGGAAGTTCTGACACAGAAATGCAGAAACGAGAGCGTCTTCCAGTGCAGGTGGGAACGGTGCAGCCACTTGAACAAGAGGCAGGTCCTAACAATTTTAAACAGTTACCATGCTATGGTTTGGATCTAAAACGTCCCCCACAGGCTCAAGTTTGGAGATGGGGCCTTTGGAAGGTGACTGGATCCCAGGGCTCTAATACCATCAGTGATCAATCCAGTGATGGACTGATAATTTTACGGCATTACAGGGAGGTGATGAACATTTAGGAGGTGGGACTGAGTTAGAGGGAGCGGGTCATGGGGACATGGTTCGGGGACTGCATCTTGCAGTAAGCCCTTCCTCTCCGGCTCCTGCCTTCGCTCTGCTTCCTGGCCACCATCAGGTGAGCAGCTTTGCTCCCATACACCCTTCTGCCACGGCACTCTGCCTCACTGTGGGCCCAGAAAAATGCAGGCAACAGATCTCAAACTGAAACACTGCAGACTATGAGCCAAAATAAATCTTTCCTTCTCTAAGTTGATTTTTCTCAGGGATTCTGTCACAGTCATGAAAAGCTACACACTATATGACTGAGTAATCTACTTCTAGATATATAACCAAGAAAATGAAAACAGTATGTCCACACGAAAACTTCTACATGAACATTTGTAGCACTACTCATAATGGCTAAAAAAATGGATACAATCCAAACGCCCATCAACAGAATGAATGGACAAACAAGATTTTGTATACGCATTCAATGAAATATTTTAAAAGGAATGAAGTACTGATACATCCTACAACATAAATGAACCTTGAAATTATCATGCTAAGTCAAAGAAGCCAGTCACAAGGTCACACACGACATGATTCCATTTATACGAAATGCCCAGATTGGGCACATATTAAGACAGGAAGGAGACTAATGGTTGCCTAGAGCTGGAGGTGAATGAAAGGATACAGGAAGTGACTGTCAATGAATAAGAGGTTATTTTAGAAAGGGCTCTAAATATAGATTTGATAGCTGCACAGTCTTATAATAAAAACCACTAACCACTTTCAAAGTATGAATCTAAATGACTATCTCAACAAAAATGCTAAAACCAAAACAATGCTACTCACATAAATGTGAACCTCCCTTACGCAAGCAAGATTTGAACCACTTCTCTCCAGACTTACCTTTTAAGGGCATCTTTGAGTTCAGGCACAGAACGAATACACTGGACTGTAGCATTCATGTAACAAGTATTACCAAGGTTTGTCAATCCACATGGTAATTCCATCTGATTTAAAAAAAAAAAAAAAAAAAAGATTAACTCATTTTCACAAAATTACATGGTATACATAATCACTGAACTCTGCACTCTGAATCAAATATAACTTACCAGCCCCTACCAATTTATACTCCACCTTCACTTTAAATTGCTGTTTTATTTCCCCTAACAATTTTTACTTGCATTGTGCTGGCCGTTCTGTTTGAGATCCCCTCTTGAAAATAAGATAACAACCATATCAATCCTGACTCTTTCACAGGTTTATCAAGAAAACAGGGCAGCAGTGGTCGATCTTGGTGGCCACACCCATAATCTCAGCACCCAGGAGGCTGAGGCAGGAGGATCACCACAAATTCAACGCCAGCTTAGGCTATAGTGAGTTCAAGGTCAGCCTGAACCACAAAGCAAGATCCTGTCTCAAAAAAAAAAAAAAAAGAAAGAAAGAAACAAAAGAGGACAGCAAAATGATGCATAGAAATACTTAAAAAAAAATTATATACATGCTAGATGTTTATAAATAAATAAAATATTGGATACACATGTGTTGGCCAGTTTCTGAACTGATCTTCCATTTACGTTCAGAATAGCAGCTGGGATGCAGCTCAGTGGTAGAGTACTTGCCCAACATACAGAACGCCCTGTGAGCTCTAGCATCACAAAATGAGAAACATACATTCAGGATAAAATATATATATTTAACACGGAAGGTTTCACCAAGGTGCAACAGCACACACCCGGAATCCCAGCACTCGGAAGGCTGAGAGAGGAGAATTGCTGTAAGTTTGATGCCAGCCTGGGCTATACAGTAAGTTAAAGGCCAGCCTGGACTACACCACGAGACCCTCTCTCAAAACAAACAAACAAAAGCTTATTTACCACTAAAACACATATATCTTGATATTAGGGATTAAAACATTTAGATGCTGCTTCCTGAACAACATCTTATTAACTGTAGTTCACAAACTGCTACGTCTTACAGCAGAAGCTAACTGTTCCTCTGTCATGTCTTCAACGAAGACAGTTTTAGCTGCAGGTTCTTCCGGAAGAGCATCTGCTGACCCCATCATTAGTAGAGTCATCCCCTGTTACGTACAAAAGAAATTAATTCATGAAAATGCTCAAGAGGTGATTATGTTTCTACCCAATAAAAAAGAGAAACATATATTATTTTATTTGCCAAAAATGTAAACCTACAGAAAGTAGATTCCCAGTTACACAGAGATGGCAATACACAGAGAGTAACTTTACATGATAATATTCTAAAATGAGATTGTGGAGTTATGCAACTCTGTAAATAAACTACTAAAAATCACTGAATTATTAAAAAATTAAAAGCACTGAGGAGGCTGCTTAAGGCTAGGAGTCACTTGTTATCTACAAGTTAGCACAAAGAAACTTTTTAGAGTGATGAAATTTCTAAATTTTGATTGTGGTAGTTATACAACTATATAAAATTATCCAAACTCATTAAATTTTACACTGGAAATATGTGAGTTTTACCCTATATAAATTATACCTGAATAAATGTGAAGAAAAAATAAATATTGCTGTAAAATACTCCTAATATTTCCGACACTGGAGGGGTAGGTATTACTCAAATGATTAACATTTAGTGGCATATTTTCTCCTCATAATAAACTAAAAATAAAAGATGCTTTCTATAAAGACCTATTGTGTAATAACTATTTACACTGAATACAAATATTTTCATAGCGCTGAAATCTCCTTTACTAGAAAACATTAAATCAAACATAGACTAAATCAGTGATTATGGACTTGGCAGCCTTCTGATAAAGACTTTTCTATTAAGAATGGTAATGAGGGCCGGTGAGATGGCTCAGCGGCATACGCGCCTGCCTGGCAAGCGTGAGGGCCCGAGTTCGACTCCCGGAACCCACATATGAAAAAAGGGCCGGTGATATCGCTCAGCGGCACGGGCGCCTGCTGGCGCGCGAGGTCCTGAGGTCGACCCCTGGTACCCACAAAAAAAAAAAAAAAGAAAAAGAAAAAAGAATGGTAATGATATTAAAGAATGCAATGTTTGCACATTGTGTAATGAAATGCATCAACGTATATAAGATCTAAACAATTCAGGACATCAGCCTTTTCCAAATAACCAATATATGTTATAAAAAGCATTTATCAGTGTAAGATTCATTCTAAATGCAAAGCAGACAAATAGATGTTAGTGTACTGTGTGATTTTAGTCACTGGTGAGGTTTCAGAGGTTCTACCTTCCCCACTGATCTATAAACTACCCTGTGAGCTGGACACCATGGCAGAAGGATCACAAATTTGCCTCTGCAACCTCACAAGACCCTGTCTTTAAAAAAAAAAAAAAGACTGGGAATATAGCTCAGTGAAAAAGTATCTCTGTACCACTAAAAAGAAAAAGAAAAAATAATAATAAGTTGTTCACTCTAATCAATTTCTATTCAACACTAGTAGAAGTCAAGCAAAAAATTAGGCAAGAAAAAGAAATTAGAAGTCACTGTTTATCAATTACATCTCCAAAAAGTTAGAAGTCATAAAGATTAGAAAGGGAGAAATAAAACTATCATTATTTGCAGATAACACGGCTATACACATAGAAAACTCAATGGAATCTATCCAAACACTACTAGAACTATTAATTATAAGGTCATAGGATGAAATAAACTAAAAAAAAAAAACTCAATAACATTTTACTATTCTAGCCATTAACACAGGAAATCAAAATTTTTTTAAATAATCGAATGCTACAGCAAAGTAACATCTGGTTCTAAGAAAGTGACAAAAACTATATACTAGGATGAACATGATACCTGCAAGCCTATAATCGCAGCTATGCGAGAGGATCAAAAGTTCAAAGAAGATTGGACAATTCAGTGAGACCCTGTTTCAAAATAAAATAAAAGCCACACACATGGTGGTTTACGCCTGTAACCCCAGCACTCCGGGAGGAGGATCACCATGTGCAAACCCAGCCTGGGCAACGCAGTGATTTAGCGAGATCCTGTCTGGAGAATTTTTAAAAGGCAGGGACGGGGGGTAGTAGTTCAGTGCAAAGCCCCTGGGTTCAATCCCTGTATTTAAAAAAAAAAAGTGGGGGTGTGTTTCCAGCTCAGTGGTAGAGCACTTGCCTAACATGTGTGAGGCCTTGAGTTCAAAGCCCAATGATGGATAAAGAAAACCCATACAAGATAGCCACACTGAAAAACTACAATTCTTCTAGAATAAAGACCTAAATAAATGTGGAAGTATACCATATTCAAGGATTATAATACTCAACATGAAGATTCATTCTCCCCAGACTATAGATTATGTATGTAATCTCCAACAAAATCTCAGGCATCAAACTATACAAATCAACAGACTTATTTTAAAACTGTACATAAATGCAAATGAACTAAAATACTCTTGAAAAATGAGAAAAAGTTGGAGAATTTATACTATATTATTTCAGGACATTGTTATAAAGCTTTGGTAATCAAGATCAATGAAATAAGAGCTCAAAAACAGACCTACAATTCTTTTTTCAAGAAAAACTGACATAAATCAATGTGAAAAGGAAAGCATTTTCAATATACGGTGCTGGAACAACTGGATGTAATATGGAAAAAAAAGTCACTTGGAGTTTATTTTGGTGCAATAGTTAGGTTACTGTATTACAATAAGAGTCAATACTTACATTTTTTATTTTGATGTTTCCCCAATCATCATCCTGTTTCAAAGACAAAAAAAAAAAAAAATTTAACCACCTCTGTACAAGTAGTAAGTTTTAAGCTACCTCGAAATAAAATTTATTCTGTGTGTAAATTTTGTTCAAAATTACTGCAATTTAAAAAAAAAAGGTTTTAAACATACGCAGTCCTAAAGCCGAGTAGTCAAACAATTGCTTAAACTTCATAAAGTAACAAAATGTAAGACAGTAAACTTGGCAGCACCAAGTACTACAAACATCCTTAGCAAGCAGCAGGGTGTGGTGGCGCACACCTATAATCCCAGCACTGGGGACACTGAGGAAGATCACTGCAAGTTCAAGGCCAGCGTGGGCTACATAGTTCAAGGCCAGCCTGAACTGCACCCTGTCTCGAAAAAAAACAAAAACAAAAACAAAAAAGAAACAAACGAACGAGAAAAAAAAAAAAAAAAAAACACCATACTTAGCAAGTACTAAATGCTTGACCGATGACAACAGATCCTAATTTCCTGCAAGTCTGGAAACAGGAGAGCTGATCACTAGCTTATATGACAAGAAGGAACAGTAATTTATGACATACGGTCTAAATCACTAAGGTGATTATGTAATTTATTGTCCAAACCAAGAGACTCTTGAGAATGCAAGTGCTAATAAAAATTGTACCAACAGAATAAACCACATGGCCCAGTGCAATCTTAACAATATTTCCATGTCCAAAAATCTTTCTCAAGTCCTAACTTTCACATCTATGAAGAAATTAAGAAATATTTTCACTTTGATGTGCTAAATAAAAATCAAAGTACCTGAGGCTGAGGGTATAGCTCAGCAGCACAGCACCTGCCTGGCAAGCGTGAGGTCCTGAGTCCAATTCCCCGTTCAAAATAAAAAAAAAAAATCAAAGTACCAAGCCAGGTGTGGTGGCACACACCCATAATCCCAGCACTTGGGAGGCTGAGGCAGAAGGATTGCTGGGAGTTTGAGGCCAGCCTGGGCTACATAGTGAGCTCAAGGCCAGCCTGAACTGCATAGTGAGACCCTGCCTCAAAAAAACAAACAAACAAAAAACAAAAAACAAAAAAAAACCCAAACAAACAAAAAAAAAAACACCACCAAAGTAACCACAAGAAAAATTGGTTCTTTTTCTTCTTAAAATTATTTTTTCTCCCATTATTAGATAGGAGGTAACAATTACTTTTAAAAGGGCTCTTCTTTACTGTGTGGGATGTAAAAAAGGAAAACGAAAAAATTTAAGGACTTTGGTTCAGGGCTTTGGTAAAGACATTGAAGTGCTTTGAATTTCAACATCCAAATACATGCACAAAAATACATTCTGTAGTCTTTTTCAAAAAGCAAGTCTACCCATATTGTTGCATATTTTTAACAGACAAAATTTTCCATGTAACATAAAATTACTAAAGACATACAAATAAACTTTATATTAGTCTAAACAAAATAAAATTAATACTTTTAATACATTCTCAGTTTACAGAAATATCTATTGCAAAATAAACTTTTCAATGATACTTTTACACAGTGTTTTGAAATAGGTACAGTGTTCCTCCTATACAACATGAATAGACAGTTAAACCTCACAGACCACATATCCTCAGCAAATAAAAAATACTTCCAATGATACAGTAACACAAACATTTCCATGTGTTATTTCACAATGAAATAGGGTGGACTGTACCTTCACTGTCCCTCCTTTCACCATGACTTTCTGCCTGGCCGGCTGGACTCCAGTCAGCGCAAACAGCTGAGCCTTGAACACCATTGGAGGTTCATCAGTATTCAACTCTACACCTTCAAACTTCTCCTTTCCCCATTTTACAGTAACTGCAAACAAAATCATAGTGTTTTTTCATTTATAAAATAAGGCTTCAGGGCCGGTGAGATGGCTCAGCGGCATAAGCGCCTGCCTTGCAAGCGCGAGGGCCCGAGTTCGACTCCCGGATCCCACATACGAAAAAGGGGCCGGTGATATCGCTGAGCGGCACGGGCGCCTGTTGGTGCGCGAGGTCCTGAGGTCGTCCCCCCGGTACCCACAAAAAAAAAAAAAAAATAAATAAGGCTTCAGACTTAGAAAAACCCTAGGGATCATCTACCAGGCTAATTCTTCCCCCCCACCCCCCTACCCATACTGGAGGAGACTGAGCCCAAGTCCTCACACATGCTAGGCAAGCGACTCACTACTGAGCTATATTCCCAGCCTTTTTTATTTTGAGACAGGGTCTCACTAAGCTAAATTGCTGGAATTACAGGTACATGTATTGTCAAGCCTGGATTTAGGCTATTCTCAAAAATCAAACTTGCTCTTCTCGTTTTTATCTTCTTTTTTTTTTTTTTATGCAGGTACCGGCAGTCGAACTCAGGACCTCACGCTTGCCAGGCAGGCGCTTATGCCGCTGAGCTATATCACCAGCCCTCGTTTTTATCTTTTATACCAATAAAGTATTTACTTAAGAATGACATGCAGCCAGGTGCAGTGATGCATGCCTGTCATCCCAGAACTCGGGAAGCTGAAGCAGGAGGATCACCATGAGTTTAAACCCAGCCTGGACTACATAGTGACTGCAAGACCAGCCTGAACTATATAGTGAGATCCCACCTCAAAAAAAAAAAAAAAAAAAAAGAAAAAAAGAAGACAAGCACGTAGTAGGCCCTCAATAAGATTTCACTGGCTCTAATTCAACTTTTCATTATATAAATGACTTAAGAGAAACTTAAAAAGACTTAAGAGAAACTGATTCACTAAATGTCACAAAACTGGTTAATAAATACCCAAGTCTTCAAAAT
Source organism: Erethizon dorsatum (assembly GCA_028451465.1). NCBI lineage: Eukaryota > Metazoa > Chordata > Mammalia > Rodentia > Erethizontidae > Erethizon > Erethizon dorsatum. The sequence goes on along the minus strand of CM051838.1, from coordinate 24,711,947 downwards.
CATATTCCAACAGTCTCTACAAACCGAAATGAATCTCTGATCATGTAACAGAAAATGGCCCCCCAGCCAGTATACTGCAATTTCTTAGCTGCCCAGGTAATAATAGTTCCTGTTTCAGTTCGGTTGCTTCTGTCTCTTAGAAACGGCTGATCACTGTGATACATAGCTGGTCACTATGATGCCCATTGTATAAACCAATCCCCCATTGACAAGCCATTCTGCCTCTGTACTTCCTGCTTGTTTATCTCATATATGTCCTACACCACCAGAGATCAGGGCCTAATTTTCTGGAAATGATCCCAATCAGTGCCCGTCAACGTAAATAAATCTGCCTCCAAATCCTGGGTGTCATTTCAGTGTTTCTGCTTGCCATTGCATCTGGTGCACTGGCCGGGAAGACTGACCGAGCTGACCTCTTTGGTCACCGGTCGTGGCCCTCGTGGACGAAGCAAGGGCCTCTCCAGGTCCCAACAGGAAGGCGTGCCATCGAGGTTTCTCAAGTCCCCTTGGAGGTCTGGAGGAGGATTTTGGCTCCCTCCTTGAGTGGCTCACATCAGACCCCAAAGGGAGGAGGACGCAATCTGTCTGCCTGCCTGCCTGATCCCAGTAAGACCCCCAGGGGCACCCCAGTTAGTCAGTCCTGCTCAGTTCGAGAAGAAGAAGAGCTTGATCTACTTTCGTTAGTCAGGACCACCCTCAAGGGAAGGGGTTTGGAATATTTAACCTCTGAGTGCCTGCTGAATGAATGTGTGAGTGAGTGGAACAGACAGCGTAAGCAATAGGCTGCCCTGTCTGTGCATCAAGACTGCAAAGCACTGATCGTGGTGACTGACTGGGCCCTCACCTGCAGTTCCGTGGCAAGTGACATATGACATAATGGAGGCCTTGCACCCTCCTTAACTAAGTTGCACCTAAGTCCCCGAGAGGGGCATGGCCAGGCAGGCATCTGAATGGTCTCTCTCTGAAGGGCACCCACCCTTTGTTGTGCCATCGTTCAGGGTACACAACAAACACGTAGGAAGTCAGAGATGGGAATTAATTAGTCAAAACCCACAGTTCCTGACTGCAGAAAAGAGGGCTTTTATGGAGTTAAAAATAAAACCAAACTGCTCCCTGCATCTCAAAAAAAAAAAAAAAGAGGCCCATCTTCCTGAAAATTCTGCCTCGGCACCCTTGTTGGCTGCCGCACTTGCTGCCAACACCTATAGCTTCACTCCCTGTTCCCGACTCATCTACTTCCAGCCAACTGAACTGGTTCCAGCTAGCTACTACCTACATTCAGCCACAGAGGCCCTCCCTCCAGAGCCTTCTGCTTAAACGCCTATCCTGCTCAGATGCCATCATCCAATGCCCACCCGAGATGACTGTCAGCAATTCCTTCAGAGTTCCACATTTTGACTAAAGAGAAAAATTGGACTGTCAGCCCTGACAAATAAGTTGTGCCCTGCTGGGCCTAAATAGATAGGAAAGACTGGGCTCTATCAAATTGGGCCCCTGAGAGCCCGTGATCATTGCAAAAGTCGGGAGCAAACCTGTGACTTTTCTGGTAGACAATGAAACAGAACTCTCTGCCTTCAAAAGTTCCCTCTGTCAAAAAGTTACCATCACCAGGGCAACTGGGACTCTTGCCTCTCACCCCTTCTGCCAGGCACAAACTTCCAGCCTGGGAGGACATTAACCCTGCACTTTCAACTTTGACTGTTCCCCGAGAGAAAAATGACGCCTGCATCAGCCTGAGACAGATAACTGCAATCCTGAAATTCTGAAAACTCTCCTACCAGACATATAGACTAAAAATTAGCCTCCGGGCCTGGACATCAACCATGCCACCTCACCACAACCCCCACTGCTATCAGATGTCACGAAAAACACAAACAGGCATCCAGCCACACATCAGCCTGATAGACTGTCAATCGCCTTGGACAAGATCAATTGCCACAAAGGGTTAAAAACTCTCCCATTATTTTTGGGGAGGCTCTAACAACAGATTTGGCCAAGCCATCAGCACCTTTTCTCCAAGGTTTCTCTGTCCCTTCCAGCTCCATCATGATCCCCCAAGCAAACACAATAGACTGTCAAACTGCTAAAATATTCTCTCCTGCCTGTAAAGCCAGTTCAAGATCTCCAAGCTGCCAATGCTACCGCGACTGCCCTCCATATATATTGCCTCAGTCTTCTGCCACCCACAGCCTGCTGGTACACCTGTCTGGACCTAAAAAATGCCTTTTTCTGCCTTTGGTTGGCTCCTATCAGCCAACCCCTCTATGCCTTTAAATGGAAAAACCCCAGTTCTGGACTCAAAAGCCAACGGACCTGGACTCAGTCTCCCAGAGGTTCAAAAACTTGTTTCCTCTTTGAAAAAGCACTTCTGATTAATGACACTCAAGCTGCCTGCTGGAAAGACACAAAAGCTCTGCCATGGTATCTGACAGAAACTAGTTATCAAAAAAAAAAAAAAAAAAAATCCACAAATTTCTTGGAGCTGCTGGCTTCTATAAAATCTGGATCCTTGAGTACACAAAAACAATGATGCTTACTCAGACTATCAGCCCCTAGGAGTGCCCAGTGGCCTTCCTGTGCAAATACTTGGATCCAGTAGCTAAGGCCTGTCTTCTCCTTTGCCTCCGTGCTCTAATAGCCACTGTCCTTCTGATCAAGAAAGCTGAAAAGCTCACCTTAGGCCAAGACCTAACTGTCCAGGTGCCACATGCTGTGCTGGACCTCACCCAGTACCAAGGACTCTTATGCAAAAATCCCCACCTGATTCTTGTGGCGATAAAACCCACTCAATCCTGCCACGTACCTCCACAGAGCTGGGCCCAACAGACCATGATTGCCTGGCACTGTCTGATAAACTATTCTCGACCCGATCAGACTTTAAAAAATGGATACTTTGACAGATGCGGAGCACACCCTGTTTATGGATGTAAGTAGCTCTGTTAGGAATAAAGTCCAACAGGCTAGATATGCTGTGGTCACCTTGGACAACACTATTTTGGCCAAAACTCTCCTGCAGGGATAATCTACATAGCAAACTGCTTCCTGCTGCTGCTTGGAAACCTGCCACTGACAACACAAAATAATCCAGTCAAGAGGCCTAAGCCCCCTCTGGGGATCCAACTGATGGAAACATCAACATCCACCACCAGACCTGCCCCGCCATACGTTCTACAAGCACAAGCTGCTGCGCTGGCACCCACATCCCTGCAGCCAGCTCAGGCTTCAGCGTCTGTGTCACTGGCCCCAACCTCCCATTCCCTACCTGTACTAAAAAGACAATAAAAGTTTATAGGGTCCTGCTGTAAAAAAGCATCCCTAGATATGGCCTACCCTTGATCATCGGCAGCAACAATAGGCCTGCATTTGTAAAAGAGGTAACTCAAAAACTAGATTAAATAAAAATTACATACAGGCCACAAAGCTCTAAAAAAGTTAAAAACAAACAAACAAACACACACAGCTTATGACCAGTTAAAAGACCAGCTGTATCTGTAGACATTCACATACATATAACCCAGGTACATATTAACTACCTCTACAAGTTTCAAAAATTCAGCCTTAGATCCACTTAAAAATTTACCTGGACCAGACAGCTCACTCTAAAGAGACAACACACTGAAAGCCCTGCTCTGGTCACTCTGGACGCTGACCAGTCCACAAACAGCTGAAGCCTGAGGACACAGTTCGCAGGATTGCTCCCCTTGATTTCTGTGTCTTTTCAGGCTGCTTACCCCAGTCCTTGCTTCCCCACCCCCAGCTAGCTGTGTTTTTTTGCCTTAAACTGTATGGACGGTTGCCCCCCCAAAATAAAACAATCAATCAAACACTTGACCAAGATTTGATAAGCGTCCGAGACACATTGGACACTCTCTTAGATCAGATTAACTCCCTCACTACCTTCCCAATGTTACTGCTTCTAGTTGGGCCTTGTCTCAAAGATCACATATAATATGCCCAACAAAGATTTGCCGGGAAAACTAAAAGAGGGGGGTAATGTAAAAAAAATGACCCCGCAGCCAGTATACTTCAGTTTCTTAGCTGCCCAGGTAACAGTTCCTGTTCCAGTTCCGGTTGTTTCTGTCTCTTAGAAACAGCTGCTCACTGTGATACATAGCTGGTCACTATGATGCACACTGTATAAACCAATCCCCAATTGACAAGCCATTCTGCCTCTGTACTTCCTGCTTGCTTATCCCATATAAGCCCTAGACCAACAGAAATCAGGGCCTGATATTCTGGAAATGATCCTGATCAGTGCCCATCAACATAAATAAATCTGCCTCCAAATCCTGGGTGTCGTTTCGGTGTTTCTGCTTGCTACTGCAATCACACTGAATTATTTTCTAGAATAAGGTTCATGACTTTCATGATGTGTTTAATTAAAGAATCATTCAACAGAGCAAAGGGAAAAGGCTTAGTTTACAAATAGAAAAAAATCTCAGGAAGAAAAGGACAGTGAGGACAGGTTAAGGAATACAAACTCTACATAAGATAAAAGGTATGGGAGGAATAGAAGGTGTTATTCCTGAGAAAGAGGTGCTCAAATATTAAGAATAATCTAAAGATAAACTGAAATCATTAAAAAATACAAGAAATCCCACTTCACAGCCATTAGGACAGCTATTCTTTTTAAACAGCTCATCATGAGGGCACACGCCTATGATCCCAACACTCTGGGCAGGAGAATCCAAGGTTTGACCCCAATCCAGACAACTCAGCAACTGAATGAGCTCGTCACAAAATGAACAAAAATTTAAAAAGGGCTGGGGACGTAACTCAGTGAGAAGGCCCTAGGTTCAATCTCCAGCACTGCCCTCCCCCACCACCAAAAATCTTTCTTTAAACAAAAAATAACAAGTGTTGACAAGGATATGGAGCAAACCAGAACTCTTGTGCATTGTTGGTAGAAATGTAAAATAGCAGCCACTGTGGAAAACAATATGGCATTTTCTCAAAAATATTAAACAGAAATACCATATACAACTGTACCCAGAAGTACTGAAAGCATGGAATCAGATATTTATATGCTCATGTTCATAATATAACTGAAGAAAAACTGGGAATAACACGCTCTGGAATATTATTCAGCCTTAAGAAGGAAATTCTTACAAACACCACAATGTGGATGAATTGGAGACACTATGTTGAGTGAAATAAGCCAGTCACAAAAAGACAAATGCTGTATGATTCCACATATATGAGGTATCCAAAACAGTCAAATTCATAGACAAAAAGCAAGTGTTGCTATCAGTGGCTAAGGTAGGCAAAAACAGAGTTTTGTTTTCGGTTTTTTGAGACAAGATCTCACTATACAGTCCAGACTGGTCTTGAACCTGCTTTGTAGCACAGGCTCACCTGCAGGTGGATATCCTCCTGACTCATTCTCCTGAGTGATGGGATTTCAGTAGTGTGCCATGAAGCACAGCTGGGAGTTTTGTTTAGTGGGTACACAGTTTAAGTCTGAAAACATAAAAAATTTCTGGAGATAGATGGTAAGGATGTTTATTCAAAATATTAATATAAACATACATGGTGGCACATGCCTGTAACACCAGCATTCTGGGACACTGAGGCAGGAGGACTGAATATTCAAGCTCAGCCTGGGAAACTTAGCAAGACCCTATCTAAAAATAAAAAATAAAAAGGGCTGGGGATATGTAGGCTCTGAGTTCAATCCTCAATATCACAAGAAAAAATAAAAAAAATATATAGTCAATGACATATTATTTAACACTTAAAAGTCGTTAAAATAGGGCACTGTGGTACGCATTTACAGACTCAGCTACTCAGGAAGCTAAGGCAAGATGATCACAATTTCGTTACAAATATTTTAACACACACATGCACAAATCACATCAGGGCATGGTGGCACACATCTGTAATCCCAGCTACTTGGGAGGCTACATCATGAGGATTACAAATTCAAGGCAAGCCTGGGCATCTCAGCAAAACCCTGTCTCAAATAAAAATTAAATTTAAAAAGTGGGATTGGGGATGTAGCTCAATGGTAAAGCACTTGCCTAGCATGTATGGGTTCAATTCTTAGTACCAGAAAAAAAAAACAAAAAACAAAACAAAACTGTGTCAGCCTCATAAAACTGCTAACTTTGGAAATACATACATAATAAATACACACTGTCTCCACTAAAAATTCTGTATCTTCTCAAACAGGAGAATCCACAAGCAACAGCTACCTAATTTCCAACTTCTGAAATCAGAATTTGAAAACCTGACCCTGACTCCAAAATCCAATTTTATCACAATTCAATGAATGTGGTGATCACTCATTTAAAAACAAGCATAATATCAAGCATTACACAGACTCTAGCAATTTAGTGTGATGAGGGGAACGTTAAAATAATATAATTTGGCATACTGACTACAGGAACACAGACGAACACATGATGAGTACGGAAAGATTTCTTGGAGGAAATGTAACTTTTGAATTATGACTGTCAACATTTGAGTCTCAAGGAAAAAATAGTGTTGGCCTGAGAATAAAAATATTCCTAAAAAAAGAAAAAGAAGAACAATCAACAACCTGAAGAAGCATGGTATTCACTGTAATAAAAGTAATCCCCAGGACAAAGGGAAAGTAGCAGATGAAACAGAACCTGGATCAGGTCAGGAGGACCATACAAGTTAGACTTAAAAACATACATATGGGGCCAGGGATATAGCTCAGTGGCATAAGTGCTTGCCTGGCAAGCACAAGGTCCTGAGTTGTATTCCCCGTACAAAAAAAAAAATACATATGGGCTTTATGTTGCAGGCAATGTGTAATCCTGGAAGTTTTCATGAAGGCTATTATGGTCTGCTTTGAATATTATTAGCTGTCCTAGGTGTAGCAGGGAAAATGGATTTCAAGGTGGCACAACTATAATCACTGAGGTAAGATGGAAGTGTGACAACAGATGACTGGAGACCTAGCTCAGAGGCAAAGCACCTGCTTAGTTAGTGTGCCCAAAGCCCTAGGTTCAATCTCCAGTACCACAAAAAAAAAAAAAAAAAAAAAAAAAAAAAAAAAAGACAATAGTACAAGCTACAGATGATATGGGACTAAATCAAAATAGTACTGAAATTTATTTAGCTAGGCCACAATGGGCAAGCTACTTAAACTTTGTGCTTGTCCACAGAAGGGGAGAGATACCAGTAGCACAAGATCATGCTGAAGACTAAATCAAAATAACATGTATAAAACCTGAGCTCTATGCCAGGCACACAGGAGGGGTTCAATAATCTTCATCCCACATAAGTATTTGGATATTTAGTTTTATTGAAACTTAGGAAATAGCACTTAAAATGTTCTCTTCATTTTAATATAAGGCTTTTTGCTGACCCTAGGAATAGTCTCAATATGGAGATGTCAAAGGATAGGTGTTTAGAAGTCTATCTCAATACCCGATTTGGAGGATAAGGAAAAGAGTTGAACAAATATTCAAGACAGACTCAATTTTTAGAACAGAAACTTTGGTGACTGGTGGCTTTTTCTTTTCTCTTTTTTTTTTTTTTTTTGCAGAACAAAGAGGCTGGTTTTGTTTTATACATGTGAACCTACCAGTGTCTTTAACTATTAGCCCGCAGCCTTCTTCATCACCATTACTTAACGTTCTCTAAATTTTATATTGCACAAATAAAATATTTCAAAAACCATTCTACTGTTAATTGCTGTGGCTTCAGAAGGGGGTTGAATCGTCATTACTAAAGCATTGAATTGATGATTCGGAGTATCAAGAAAGAATTTACCGCGAGATTAAAAATTACTCTCTCGATTCATACCATTCTTTGAAAATCCTTAAATCAATAAAGGAAGTATGACAGAGTAAAGAGTCAGAAATCGTCAATGAATCACATATCCACAGTCAAGTGGAGCCACCACACACATTTTAGGTGCCATTTTGAATAAGACTGAGAAACAGTAAGGTCTATTAACTAAGTAAAAATTGATTTCTGACCAATACGATAGACGGCTGTCAAGTAAATGATCCCTGTGAAATGTCAAACAGAAACGACATCCGTGGATATTTGCATCCATCTACCTCTCAAAGGGAACATTCTGCTTCTGACAAATCCAATACAACAGATGAGGAATGAAAACGAAGAAGCAAAAACACAGGTTTGCAACCTGTCTCTGCTTAGAACTAAAATTGTTACAAAAGAGGCGGCAGAGGCAAAGGCAGGAGGGAAAACCCATGCGGGATGAAGGCTCACCTCACATCCCGGGTCCCTCCATCCTTATCCTCTTTCCCCGCTCCCTTCCACGGCTACCGCCGAGAAGCCCACAGGAACCGCTCTGCACCTCCCGCCTGCTCCCGGCGCCCAGGGACACACCCTCACCTCTCCCAGCACACTAGGACGGCGACAGAAACTATTCTGCAGAGTCACGACTCCCAGAGGCTTCCCCACTTCCGCTCCCGCTCCCACCCTACCCGCCAGCTGGCCCACAGGAAAAGCGCTCCCGCACGTGGTCATCCCGTGCCCAGCTCATCCCGGTGCCACCGCCTGCCACGCACTTTTCCCCAGGCCTCCCGAGCCGCCGCCTCTGCAGCCCAGGTCTGCGCGGAGGCCTCGGGCGGCCCGCAAGAGCGGCGCGAGGCGAGGCCAGAGCTCACCCGAGTAGAGCGGCATGGTGGGGCGCAAGGGGGGCGGGGGCGCTGGAGGGCTGGGCCTGGCGAGGTCAGCGGAGGGAAAGGGACGAGAAAAAGCTCGCGGAGGTAGCCAAGGTGGACGCGCTACAGTGGCGGCGGATTAGGTGCGACGAGGTTCATTCAAACCGGCCACTAGCGATGACGCAGCAGCGCGCAGTCCGCCGGCGGAGCGGCCGCAGGGCGGAGGCGCAGCGTGACGGGCGGAGGCGCAGCGTGACGGGCAGGGGCGGGGCCCGAGCAGAGGCGGGGCTTCGGCGAGGGTCGGCGAGGCCGAGAGGCAGGCTGGGAGGGGCGGGCAGAGCGAGGCAGAGGCGGGGCCAGGGAGTGGTGGCGGCCTCGGTCGCCCAGCAGGTGCGCAACGGACGCCCTCCTCCCCGCACCTGGGGACAGCTTTGTTCCTCCCGGCCACTGATGGAATGGGAGTTCTGGTATCCCGCCCGCTGTCTTTTTTAGAAAGTGACTTATCTCGTTTTCAAAAATGGTGGGTCAGTGCAACCGAGGATTTTATTCTTACTAAGGTATCCAGTAGAAGATTTTATTCTCATTAAGATTTTATTCTAAGATTTTATTCTTATTAATGTATCTAGTAGAAGAGCTGGAAGTTGAGAGGCCTTGCTGTGTGTATGGATATGTATCGACAGATAAATGTTTTTTTGTTTTTGTTTTTTGCGGTACTGAGGACTAAACCTAGGGTCTCGCGCATGTTAGGCAAGCACTCCATCACTGAGTTATTTCCCCATTTTATTTCTTGAGACAGGCTCTCACTAAGTTTGCAGGTAAGCCTCAAAATTGCAATCCTCCTGCCTCAGCCTCCCAAGTAGCTGTGATTACAGACAGTTGCCACTGCGACAGGCTTCTAAAATGTTTATTGAGGGAACTATAATGTATTGAGCATTGGGATTGAAAGTATATAAAATTAATGATTGTAGCATCAGCTGTCTTGAATCTCAGTTGTTACTAACTGGGTTACCTCTGCACCTCGATTTCTCTGTAAAATGGAAAAAAGCTTGTTTGTGACAGGATTGTTACAAGAGTTATATAAGGTTATGTAAAAACACTCAGCACGGTACATTGCACATAGCATGCAATAAATGATAACTATTAAATGATACAGGGTGAAGACTTGAAAGGGATTTTGTAGGGTTAATTTAATATAGGCTTTAGGTAGCTTTGTTTTCTGTTTTTCAAATGTCTGGACGCATATTTCTATAAAATACATCTTTTAAAAATATATTGCATTGGTCATCTGTGAAAAGCGTTGCTATCCTTAGAGGCTGATGGAGGTCTTAAGATAGACGCGTCCTGATGCAAATCGTCCTCATCATCAGGACTCCGAGCTGCTTCCCTGCCTCCTCGGGTGTTCTTGCTAGTAACTGTCGTGTGTTTCTTTAATGCGTGAATAAACAGGAGCCACAGCCACCTGTTAGGTTACCATGAGGGTTAGGGTTCATTAGGTACCCGGCATTATTTGATGCTGTGAGAACTGGATGTGAAACCAGCATCCTTAGAGCTCACTCACCCTGTACCTGACCGAGGAGTCTTCTAGGTCAAGTTCTTTTTCAGCATCCCCCAAGCCCTTGGTACTAACTTCTCCCAACCTCTCTGGGGCTCCGCTGACCGAAGTTTAACATGCATGGAAGCAGAGTGAGGATGTGGCACCCACTAGCAGCCCAAAGGAAGCATAAAAGGCAGTGTGCAAAGCTGCCTTCGTCCAGGGCATCGTAGAAGGTGGCAAGTTTGCCCATGTGTCATACATGGCTAAGCCCTGGCCTATAGGTGTTTAATGGATAATCTTCACTTTAAATAATGAATGTCATAGTAGATCCTAACTTGCAAGTTTATGAATAAGTCAATCCTCTAAAATGCAGCAAAAGGTGAGAAAGGTTTTTATTGGCTGTGTTCTGTTGCTTAGAATAACCCCCTTCTCATTTGGCCAACAAATCCTGTCCAACTTCAGAGTTTCCATTTATTGCTAATGCTTTCAGATAAACTTAAAGCCTACTGTTACAATTACTCCTTCAGATCAAGAAAGATTACATTGTTAGCTATTTTATTTAGCAAGCATATAGTGAGTCCAAGACAGTCAGTACAGGAGCAGTGGGTACGAAATGAAGCAAAGGTAAGACGGAATGAGTAGAAATATTAGGACATGCACACATCAACTCCATGGCTCTCTGAATTAGACCTCTTGGATGGAAGCAGCAGAAACCAGTGAATTGACTGGTGCAATACAGGGCAGCTAACAGAATCAATAGCAAAACCAGGAAACCAGGCACAGAAAATGGATAGGGACCAAGAGAGATGGGCAGCAGGAAACAAAGGCAAGGTCACTCCTACTTCCACCTCTAGGAGCAATTCCTAAGCCTGTGTCTACCTCACCCAAGCAAGAGTGTCTCCTCTGAATATATAACTGGCCAGTGTGCCTCTAATCTATAAGCCAGTGATAAGGGATGGAATGTTTGTCCTACTCCCACCCAGACACACTGAGGGGTGGGGTGTGGACTGCCCAAAATGGAAAAAAAAATGTATTTCAGCCAGGTACAGAGGCATCCACCTGTAATCCCAGTGCAGTTCTCTGGAGGCTGACACAGGAGGATCATGAGTTTGAAGCCAGCCTGGGCTACGTAGCAAATTTCAAGTCAACCTGGATTATATAGTGAGACCCTACCTCAAAAAATAAACAAAAGGGCGGGTGCTATAGCTCAGTGGCATAAGCGCCTGCCTGGCAAGTGCGAGGTCCTGAGTTCAACTCCCGCTACCCGCATATAAAAAATAAATAAGTAAATAAAAGGAACAACAAAAAGCCATATATTAATTTTTCATGGCTGTGGTAACCAATTGGCACAAATTTAGTGGCTTTAAACAACACAGACTTATTATTCTACAGTTCTGGTGGTCAGAAGTCTAAGAATAGCCTTGACCTTCAAGTATAGTTGGGACTGTGTCCCTTCTGAAGGCTCTAGAGGGGAATCCATTCCTTACCTTTTCCAGATGCCAAAGGTCCCCAGCTCCAGGCTGCATCCCCACAACCGCATCGCTCCAACTTTGGCAGCTCTTTCACACCAAGTGCTACCTCCTTCTTGTTAAATTCCCTGGATTACATTGGCCCAACCTGGATAACCCAGGATAATCTTCTCATCCTGAGATCCTTAATCACACCAGCAAGTTCCTTTTGGAAGGCGACATATTCACAGGTTCAAGAGATTAGGATGTGTATATATTTATAGAAACATTACTAGAGACTGCCACAAATAAAAAAAATAGCAAAGAACCACTACACTTCCTTATAGCATCTATCATTTTAATATCCCTGTTTTCTTTTTATTAAAGTTTAATATTGGAGGAAAAAAGTCCAGCCTTAAATACTTTAGGATCCCCTTGTTTTAGATATATAAACAGAACAGTACCTTGCACCAAAAGGTATTCAGTACGGTGAGCTGGTGACACACGCCTGTATACCCAGCACTCAGGGAGGCTGAGGCAGGAGAAATCACAAGTTCAAGCTCAGCCTAGACAATTTAGAAACTTAGTGAGACCCTGTCTTAAAATAGGACTGGGGATCCTAGCTCAGTTTAAAAGCTCTAGATCAACAGAAGATCCAAATTATGTGAAGTGAATGTATACTACTGTAACAAAGCAAGCCAGATTGAATTGCTTAAGGAAGATACAGTTTTATGAAGCAGTCACAGGAGAGCAAGGACGAGACTGTCTGGACTTAAAAGATGCTTTCTTCTGTTTGCAGGTTGCACCCACCAGCCAGCCCCTCTTTGCCTTTGAATGGGAAGAGGCAGAGACAGGATGAAAAGGCCAACTTACCTGGACTCCTTTACCACAAGGTCTTAAGAACTCCCCCACACTCTTTGGGGAAGCACTGGCAGCTGATTTAGCCCAGTTTCAACATGCAGACTTCAGATGTACTCCTATATAGTATGTAGATGACATTGTAATTGGAAGTCCAGGCAAGATGGACTGATGGAAAGGGATGCAAGCCCTTCTCCACCACCTACTAACCACTGGCTATAAAGTCTCCTGGAAAAAGGCTCAAATATGTAAACAAAAAGTACATGATTTTGACTTAGAAAATAGGGGTTTGACTTAGAAAAAGGACTCAGTCACCTGAGCCCTGAAAGAAAAGAAGTGATCTGTTTCATTCCAAGGCCTGAAAATAAAAGACAGCTTAGAGAATTTCTGGGTGCTGCAGGCTTCTGTTGAATTTGGATACTGGGGTTTGCTGAAAAGGCTAAGCCTCTATATGATGTGCTGGCACAGAAAGAAAATGAAAGGGAGCTATTCAATTGGACTTTAGAACAGACTGAATCCTTCCAGACCATAAAAAGGACACTCTCAGCTGCCCCAGTATTGGGCATCCCTGATGTGACCAGACTATTCAATCTGTTCATTGATGAACAAAGACAGGTAGCCTCAGGGGTCCTCCCTCAGAAAGTCAGCCCCTGGGTAAGACCCATCACTTATTTGTCAAAAAGCCTGGACCCCGTGGCAAAAGGCTGACCTTGCCTGAGGGCACTGGCAGCTACCGTTCTCCTGGTCAAAGAGGCTGACAAACTGACTGTGGGACAAAACCTAACAGTCCAGGTCCCAGTGCTCTTCTAGAGCTACTAAACAGTTGGGGACTCCACTGGCTCTTGAACAGCCGCATCGCCCAGTACCAAGGACTGCTTGTTGGAAGTCCCTGACTTACTTTTCAACTAGTCAAGCCCCTACACCCAGCCACCTTCCTGCCCACCGAGTTTGGCCCTCCAGACCATGACTATCCACCTTAACTGATGAGCTCTTTGCTAGCTGGCCCGATTTACAGATGGAACCCTTGTCTGACACTGAGTACACCCTGTTTATGGATGGAAGTGGCTCAGCCAGGAATGGAAAATGTCAGGCTGGCTATGTTGTCTTCAGTATGGAAGAGGTGCTTCTAGCTGGGCCTCTTCCCCAAAACTGGTCTGCTCAATGTGTTGAACTGTAGGCCCTAATACAAGCTGTCAATTGGGCAAAAGGGAAAAAGGTAAACATATACACAGATTCAAGTACGCTTTTGCCACCGTTCATGTCCACAGAAGCTATACAAGGAACATGGACTCCTGACAGCAGAAGGAAAACAAATTAAAAACAAGGATGAAATTTCCCAGCTCCTGACTGCAATTTAAAAACCAAAAAGAGTTGCTGTTATCCATAGTAAAGGACACTGTCACTCTTAAAAATCACAAGGCTGACGAGGCTGCAAAAATGGCAGCCAAAGGTTCCACCTGGGGAACAAATGATTTGGAACAAAACTTGGAGGCTTACCATAAAACACCCCCAAAACTGTCCTCAGTCTCCACAGTGGGCCCCTCCACTACTCTAAGGAGGAAATTAAATGGGCACAATGAGAGGGGGCCTTCATGGGCTCAAAGGGTGCTTGGATTTTACCAGATGATCAGATGATAATTCCACAGAATCTGGCCTATGCTTGGGTAAAACAACATTACATATGGAAGGAAAACTATTATGAATCAGCTTCTAAGCCACTACTACTATATTCCAGAGTTAGCCTCGATCTGCACCTCTGTTAGTCAGAGATGTCAAATCTGTGCAAGGACTGAACCCTCATCTGGGCCTAAACCCCCACCCAGTATCCAACACACTGGATTTTCCCCTTTTGAAGACCTGCAAGTAGACTTTACAGAAGTCAAGCCATATAGAGGCTACAAATACCTCCTGGTACTCATCTGTACTTATTCTGGGTGGCCAGAGGCATTTCCCACTAAAACAGAAAAAGACACTGAGGTCTATAGAATATTACTAAGAGAAATTATCCCCAAATATGGGTTGCCCCTAACTATAGGCAATGACAAGGGACCTGCATTTGTGGCAGAAATAACCCAGAATCTGACTAAAGAATTAAAAATCAAATGGAACCTGCACACAGCATACAGGTCACAAAGCTCTGGGAAAGTTGGAAGGATGAATAGGACTTTAAAGTCAGTATTAAATAAATATCACCAAGAAACTCAGACAACATGGGTAGATTTGCTTCCCATGGCCCTCCTCAAGATCTGAAGCTCACCAGGGCCCACGGGATATACACCTTTTGAAGTTTTATATGGGAGACCCCCACACATAATTGAGGTCTCCAGGGGGACCTACACCAGCTACGTAACATATCCCTGCAGGAACAACTTACAGTTAGGAAAGACCATTTCTCAGATACACAAAAATATAGCTGAGAGGCCTGCCATACCCACAGACACACCTCCCCACACATATAGCCCTGGGGATATGGTTTGGATTAAAGATTGGAAAAAGGAGCCCCTACAACCTGTCTAGAGGGCCCTACTTAATTATTTTGATGACTCCCACAGTGATAAAGGTTTCCAAGATCCAGCCATAGATCCATCATTCACAGGTCAAGAAAGCTCACCCAGACGAATGTTGGAAAGCCTGCCTGGATGAGTCAGCTCCCCTAAGACAACTCTGAGGAGACAACACACTCAAAGACCTGCTCTCCTAACTCTGGAGGCTGACGGGTCAACACACAGCTGAAGTTAGACGGACATTGTACACGGGAGCATCTGCCCTGATTAACTCATGTTTTGCTATCCAGTTTGTTTTCTGGTCCCCTACCTCCTGTTAATCTCAGTATTCGCCCTGGGGTTCTGGGCTGTGTCCCCGGAGGATTGGGAAATTCCCCATAAGGTCACATTCATTCTCTTCTACATTGGTGTAACCATTGGACTGAGCACTCTAAACTGCCTTTCCTAATCAAAGGGCCAAGATGACTGCCATAACTAATTGGCATCTGTTCCTGATTAGCCCACTCAGCCTACACATCTGCCAAGCAAACTTAGGGCACTGGGAATTTCAAACCCAACTTTATGGCTCTAGACTTAACTCTACCTCTATCCCTGGTCCCTTATTCCAGCCTCATCCAATGGAGGTTTGGGAAATGCCATGTGCCTCCTGGGTTCCTCTACAAAATCAAATGTCTCAGCTGACCGTATCGATGTTCTGACTGCAACCTCAAGCTTCCTGATGGCCCCTCATGGAACCTTTATTGTCTGCTCAGAGAGGGTCCACCGGGTGTTTTCAGGCTCTAAAATGAGTCTCTCTGCACTTGCTTACCTTGTACCTGACCTGTCTACTCAAGTCAATAGGGCCCCACATATGGCCACCAACTTCACCAAAAATGTGACCCAGTGGTACTACCAATTTTGGCCAGAATAGCAATAGCAGGGAGTCTGACCCTCAGTGCCACTGCCTTGGGCGTGAGCCAACATCAGTATTTGCAATTGCACACCCAAATAGAAGACTTTACAGCAATGTAAGGAGCACTCAACACACTCCAATATCAAATTGACTCTTTGGCTGCAGTGGTCCTCCAAAACCATAGGGCTTTAGACCTTCTCACTGCTCAACAGGGAGGCACTTGCTTGTTCTTAGAGAAAAAATGTTGTTACTATGCTAATAAGTCTGGTACTGTTAGAGAAACTGCCTGCCAGTTATGAAAGCAAATAAGCCAGCGGGCCGGAGACAGGCAGATGGGCTTCTTCTGATGGAGCTCCCTGGGAAACTGGGAGACATGACTGGGAGCTCTATTAGGACCACTCACAGGCCTCCTCCTCATACTCTTGATAGGACCTTGCTTGTTAAATTGGCTCACCTCCTTCATTACAAAATGAATAGACAATATTAGTCTCCAAATGACCCTCAGGTCTGGTACCTCTTATACAGCTTTGAATGCCAACATCTCTGAAAATGATTTTCCTGATTAACTAAAAGAGGGGGAAATGAAAGGGAAAAATTAAAATTTTAAATAAAAGCCTGCCCAGGATGCCTGCCAAGGCCAAGCGGACAGGTTTGGCAGGCCCAATAACAGAACACTTCTCCCTTTTGTGTAAATCCTTGTCTTTGCTGCCTTTGTAACTGGTGACCTTGCAATGTAACTTCAGATATAATGGCACACTTCTTCCTTTGTGTAACTCATGCCTATTTTACTAATGGCCTTGTAATATAATTTGAGAAATGTAAACTCCTTTGGCAACCCATGACATCATCCAACCCTCTAATCACATGCACCAAATTTGCCTTTGTACCTCCCCACTTATTTCCCTTTTAAGAATCCCGAAGCCCTGCTGGGGGCAGGGCTCTGACTCTTTTGGAGAGATTCTAGTCAGAAGCCCACCGGTGTAATAAACTGCCTCCTTAACCCTCAGTGCCGTTTATTCCCATGTTTGGTCTGTTTTCTGCAACATTTCCCCCACTCTCCTTTTATTTTATTTTATTTTATTTTTTAATTTTAAACAGTGTTTCCATAGGTCACCAAGTTGCCCAAGCTAGATTTGAACTTGTGTTCCTGCTGCCTCAGCTTCCCAGAGTACTGGAATTACAGGTACGCACCATCATTCCTAGCTCCCTCTTTTTTATAATTATAAATTTTAGTTATTTTATTGTTCAAAAGTTGTGATTACCTGAGGTTCCAGAAAAAGATGGCAGATCTGTAAGAAGCAGGCAGTGAACCTCTCCAAAAGTCGCCATCCAGACACTGGAATATAAGTGACTGGAGGAGGACAAGAAAGAGGGAAGTGGCTCCCATGGGCCCAGGAAAGATCTGAAGCACAGTTCGGGGCCCACGGAGAAAGTGAAGAGAGAAACCCCAACAAAGAAGGAGGAGGTGGCCGCCGGCGCCTTTTCCCTGTGTCGGGAATCCCGACGCGACAGAAGCGGTTCAAACCTGCGGACACGCGGTGACTGCCGGCGCCCCCGGGGGCCCCCACGGAGGGACGCGAGAAGCGGCGGTGCAGAGAAGCAGCGGCCGTGAAGGACGCACTGACTGGCGGTGAGTGCTGACGCCCGGCCGTCCCGCGCGAGAGAGCGACGAGCCGGGCGCCATTGTGGGGGGGGGCAGCAGCTGAACTTGAAACTCAGGGCAGCGCCACTCCACCCACGGCTCCAGCGGGGACCTCCGCGGAGGAACGCCAGACGCCGCAGTACAGAGAAGCAGTGGCTGTGAAGGACACACTGACTAGCGGTGAGTGCTGCCACCCAGCCATCAGGTGCGCAAGAGCCACTAGCCGGGCGCCATTGTGGCAGGGGCAGCAGCTGAGCTGAGAACTCAGGGCGGCGCCACTCCATCCACGGCTCCAGCGGGGACCTCCGCGGAGTAACGCGAGACGCCGCGGTACAGAGAAGCAGCAGCAGAGAGGGACACACTGACTGGCGCTTTTCTTCCTGGTATTCCAAGACTGAGATTGTCTAAGGATCACAGAAAATACTGTGGCACAGAACCAAAGAACCAAGGACTGGGCCAAACAGGCAGCAACTTCTTATCTCCAACAAATTGAAGAGGTAGGATCCTGCAACAGGCTCAAAACCCAAAAAATAAGCTACACCTGGAAGATACCTCAGAGAAGTAGTCATCTCCTAAGAGCTTGAAATACTAGCAATAAAGCAACCTACCATAGGCAATTTACAAACAGCAACCCAGGAATTAAACTAAAGAAAGAAAAGAAAATGAGACGACACTTAAACAAGATACAGCCCCACACATCCAGCTCACCAAAGGCAAACCCAGGGGGCAATGAGGTGGGACAAACCGAAAGCCACCCACCTGACATCTCTGAAGTGGTAACAACAAAGCAGTTGAATGAGGCTCTGGAAAAATTTAAATCAGAAATAATTTCTCAGATAACTGCAGAGATAGTGTCCACAATGAACACCATGCTTAAGGATGCTAGAGCAGACACAGACAAAAAAATAGACGAGCTTAAGAAAATGATGGAAGCCATGAATGCTCAGCATAGGAAAGAAATGGACTCCATAAAGCAGATTCAAGCAGATATCCAGGAGAACAAAAATTCCATTGAAAGTATTTGTAGCAGATTAATCCAATGTGAGGACAGGATCTCATATATAGAAGACAGGCTTGCAATTAGTGATCATGAAAAGAAAGAATTCTTAAAAATAGCAAGGGACAATGAAAAATCAATCCAGCAGCTGCTAGATGATGCAAAGAAGAATAACTTAAGATTGATTGGAGTCAATGAAAAAGCAGAAGAGAGCATAAATGATATCAGAACACTGTTCACAGACATTATCACAGAAAATTTCCCTGGTAGAGAAAAAGAATTTGACGTTCAGATAAATGAGGCTTATAGAACTCCAATTAGCCACGATCAAAAAAATCTTCAGCCAGGCATATCATAGTCAAGATTCCAGAAATTCAACATAAGAGCAGAATCTTAAAAGCTATTAGAGAAAAGAAACAAATCACCTATAAAGGAAAGCCCATCAGAATCACAGCGGACTTTTCAGCACAAACCCTCAAGTCAAGAAGAGCTTGGAATGATGTATTTCAAGTTCTAAAGGAAAATAATCTTCAACCTAGATTGATGTACCCCGCAAAACTATCTTTCAAAACTGATGGAGAAATAAAATACTTCCATGACAAAGAACATCTGAGAAAATTTATAACCACCAAACCAGCACTCCAAAATGTTTTGAAGGACATTCTAGAAAGGGATAACAAGGACTACAACTCCAGAAACCCCAACAGAAGGAATCCACCAGGCAGAGCAAATGATTAAAGAGAGGGAGGGAAAACAAAAATTAAAAGAGGGGGAGCCAACAACAAGAAAATAATGTGACAAGGATAAGTCAATACATGTCAGTTTTAACCATTAATGTTAATGGTCTCAATTCACCAATCAAAAGGCACAGACTGGCAAACTGGATCAAGAAGCAAGATCCAACAATATGCTGTATACAAGAAACACATGTAATTCAAAAAGAAATTCATAGCCTGAGTGTCAAAGGATGGAAAACAATACTCCATGCCACAGGAACCCAGAAAAAAGCAGGGGTAGCTATTCTTTTTGCACACAAAGTGAATTTCAAGCCAAGAATGATTCAGAGAGATAAAGAAGGTCACTACATCCTTGTAAAGGGAACAGTCCAAGAGGAAGAGATATCATAAATATATATGCAACAAATACCAGTGCACCCAACTATATAAAACAAACATTAATGGACATGAAAAATCAAATAACCACTAATACGATTGTATTGGGGGATATCTCAATACTCCACTGTCATTAAAAAGACAGATCAACTGGACAAAAAATCAACAATGAAATATTAGAAATGAACCAAACTTTGGAACAAATGGACTTAGTAGATGTCTACAGAGTGTTCCACCCCACAATATCAGAATACACATACTTCTCAGCTGCACATGGGACATTCTCCAAAATAGACCACATACTAGCTTATAGAACCTGCTTAAGTAAATGCAAAGGAATTGAAATTATCCCATGTATATTATCAGACCATAGTGCAATGAAATTGGAAATCAAAGGCGAAAGAAACCACAAGAACTTCCTAAACACATGGAAATTAAATACCACCCTACTGAACAACCAATGGGCCACAGATGAAATTAAAGAAGATATTAGACAGTTTCTGCAACTGAATGATAACGACAGTACAACATACCAGAACTTATGGGGTACAA
The DNA here is from genome assembly GCA_028451465.1 of Erethizon dorsatum. Taxonomy (NCBI): domain Eukaryota; kingdom Metazoa; phylum Chordata; class Mammalia; order Rodentia; family Erethizontidae; genus Erethizon; species Erethizon dorsatum. The sequence continues at coordinate 24,691,799 of CM051838.1, read as the reverse complement.
TGAAAGCAGTCCTAAGAGGGAAATATATAGCATTAAATTCCTATATCAGGAAAACAGAGCAAGCACAAATAAACACCCTAATGGTGAACCTCAAATTTCTAGAAAAAGAAGAGCAGGCTAAGCCAAAAGCTCGTACAAGGGAGGAAATTATAAAGATCAGAGCAGAAATTAACGTATTGGAGACTAAAAAAACAATACAAAGAATCAACGAATCAAAGAGTTGGTTCTTTGAAAGAGTAAATAAAATTGACAAACCCTTATCCAACCTTATTAAAAAAAAAGGAAAGAAAGTACTCAAATCCATGCAATTAAGAATGAAAAGGGTGATATCACAACGGACCCTGCAGAAATCCAGAAGATCATCTATACCTACTTTGAAAACCTGTATTCTAATAAGATGGAAAATGCAGAAGAAATGCACAGATTCCTAGATACATATGAATTACCAAAGCTCAACCAAGAAGATATAAAAATCCTAAATCCTAATCAATGAAATCGAAGATGTAATTAAAAACTTCCCAACAGGGCCAGTGAGATGGCTCAGTGGCTTAAGCGCCTGCCCGGCAAGCGCGAGGGCCCTAGTTCGACTCCCAAAACCCACATACGAAAAAGGGGCCGGTGATATCGCTCAGCAGCACGGGCGCCTGCTGGCGCTCGAGGTCCTGAGGTCGACCCCCCGGTACCCACAAAAAAAAAAAAAAAAAAACTTCCCAACAAAGAAAAGCCCAGGCCCTGATGGATTCACTGCCGAATTCTACAAGAAATTTAGAGAAGATCTAACACCACTACTTCTCAAACTCTTTAATGAAATTGAAAGGGAAGCAATACTCCCAAATTCATTCCTGGAAGCAAGCATTACCTTGATACTAAAACCAGAGAAGGACCCAACTAAGAAAGAGAACTACAGACCAATCTCCCTCATGAACATAGATGCAAAAATCCTCAATAAGATACTGGCAAACAGAATGCAGCAAATCATCAAGACTATACACCATGATCAAGTTGGATTCATCCCAGGGATGCAGGGATGGTTCAACATACGTAAATCAATAAATGTAATACAGCATATTAACAGAACCAAGGACAAAAATCATATGATCATCTCAATAGATGCAGAAAAAGCTTTTGCCAAAGTCCAGCACCCATTCATGAAAAAAACCCTACAGAAAATTGGAATAGATGGTCTTTATCTCAATCTGATAAAAGCTATCTATGACAAACCAACAGGCAATATCATACTAAATGGACAAAAACTGAAAGCCTTCTCTCTAAAATCAGGAACAAGACAAGGATGTCCACTGTCCCCACTCTTATTCAACATAGTCCTGGAAACTTTAGCCAGAGCAATTAGACAAGAGAAAGAAATAAAAGGAATTATGATTAGAAAGGAAGAAGTTAAATTATCATTATTTGCAGACGACATGATACTCTACATAGAAGACCCAAAAAACTCCACTAAAAAATTGCTAGATTTAATAAGCAAATTCAGTAGTGTAGCTGGATACAAAGTCAACACTCAAAAATCAATAGCCAGGCCGGTGAGATGGCTCAGCGGTGTAAGCGCCTGCCTGGCAAGTGCAAGGGCCCGAGTTCGACTCCCGGAACCCACATACGAAAAAAGGGCCGGTGATATCGCTCAGCGGCACAGGCGCCTAATGGCGCACAGGTCCTGAGGTTGACCCCTGGTACCTACAAAAAAAAAAAAAAAAAAAAATCAATAGCCTTCCTGTACACCAATAACAAACTCACTGAGAGAAGAATTAGGGAAACAACACCTTTCATAATCACATCTAAAAAAAATGAAATACCTAGGAATCAATCTCACAAAGGAAGTAAAAGACCTCTACACTGAAAACTACAGTACTCTGAAAAAGGAGATTGAAGAGGATATCAGAAAATGGAAAGATGGGCCGGTGAGACGGCTCAGCGGCTTAAGCGCCTGCCTTGCAAGCGCGAAGGCCCGAGTTCGACTCCCGGATCCCACATACGAAAAAGGGGCCGGTGATATCGCTCAGCGGCACGGGTGCCTGTTGGCGCGCGAGGTCCTGAGGTCGTCCCCCCGGTACCCACAAAAAAAAAAAAAAAAAAAAAAAAAAAAAAAAAGAAAATGGAAAGATATCCCTTGCTCTTGGGTCGGAAGAACCAATATAGTGAAAATGGCCATACTTCCAAAACCGTTATACAGATTTAATGCAATTCCGATCAAAATTCCAACATATCTCTCAGAATTAGAGAAAACAATCCTAAAATTCATCTGGAACCAGAAGAGACCTAGAATAGCAAAGGCAATTCTGGGCAACAAAAGCAAGGCAGGGGACATCACAATCCCTGATTTGAAATTATACTATAAAGGTACTATGATAAAAACAGTGTGGTATTCGCATAAAAACAGACCCGAAGATCAATGGAATAGATTAGAAGATGCAGAAACAACCCCAGATATACTAAGCCACCTTGTTATCTTTTTTTTTTTTTTTTTTTTTTTTTTTTTTTGGTGGGTACCGGGGGGTCGACCTCAGGACCTGGTGCGCCAGCAGGCGCCCGTGCCGCTGAGCGATATCACCGGCCCCTTTTTCGTATGTGGGTTCCGGGAGTCGAACTCGGGCCCTCGTGCTTGCCGGGCAGGCGCTTAAGCCGCTGAGCCATCTCACCGGCCCCCACCTTGTTATCTTTGACAAAGGTGCCAAACACATTCACTGGAAGAAAGATAGCCTCTTTAATAAATGGTGCTGGAAAAATTGGCTCTACACATGCCGAAGATTAAAATTAGACCTATATCTTTCACTGTGCACTAAATTCAAAATGGATCAAAGAACTAAATATTAAAACAGAAACATTAAATCTCCTGGAAAATAGAATAGGTAAAATTCTTGAAGACATTGGTGTAGGCAAAGACTTTATGAATAAAACCCCCATTGCACAGGAAGTATCACAAAGAATTAACAACTGGGATCTCATCTTATTAAAAAGCTTTTGCACAGCAAGAGAAACCACCAACAGAGTGAAGAGACAACCCACAACGTGGGAAAAAATGTTTGCCAGTTATTCCTCAGACAAAGGATTACTATCGAGAACATACAAAGAACTCAAAAAAATCAGACCTCCCAAATTTAAAGACCCAATCCAAAAATGGACAGCTGAGATGAATAAACACTTTTCAGATGAAGAAATACAAATGGCAAATAATGAAAAAATGTTCAACATCACTAGTCATTCGAGAGATGCAAATTAAAACAACACTGAGATTCCAACTCACCCCAGAAAGAATGGCTATTATCAAGAAGTCAACTAATAACCAACGCTGGAGGGGCTGTGGGGAAAAAGGAACCCTTCTCCACTGTTGGTGGGAGTGTCGACTGGTACAGCCACTGTGGAAATCAGTGTGGAGACTCCTCAAAAAACTAGGGTTGGAGGTCCCATTTGACCCAGCTATTCCCCTTCTGGGCATCTTCCCAGAAGAATTAAAAACATCGTACCACAGCGATATATGTGCACCCATGTTTATAGCAGCACAATTTGTAATAGCTAGATCGTGGAAACAACCCAAATGCCCATCAACTGAGGAATGGATAAGAAAGATGTGGTATTTTTATACAATGGAGTACTACTCAGCCATAAAGAAAGATAAACTGGAAACTTTTATAGGTAAATGGATGCAACTCGAGAAAATACTCACAAGCGAAATAAACCGGATGCACATTTGTAAACATCATACTGTCTCCCTAGTATGAAAATGCAGTTTCACTGTGACTATTCCATTCCTCAGTCTTCTATTTTTACCTAGCTTTTACATGGCTTAATCTTATACTGAGTAATATTTTTCTCCAAAAGGTATTTGTACATTCTCTAATGCTTGAGTTTGTTAATATATGAGAATATTTACTTGTCTTTAAAAAAAAAAGTTGTAATATACTCGTCTCAGTTTCTTAGACAGTTTCTTGTTCCATAACCTTACACTGCTATAATGTAAGATAAGAACACCAGAATTTCTAGCTTTCCCTTCCCTCTTTTTCTCCCCTTTTACTTTCCATTTTCTTTTACCTATATCATTTGTAAGAATCCAGTTTGGCCAAACTCAGCCATCTTGAGTCACAGCCACCATGATTGCCCCTAACTCTGGCCTGTCTTCCCCCATTTCCCAGCATACTGTTAATAAAGCCATTAAGTAGTATCTGGAGCTTTATGACAGGACCCAGGGCCATCAGGGCCACAAACATGCTTGACATCTCTAACTTGAGATAAACCAAGTATATTCTGGCACGGATGAACTCCACTGGTCCTGACCACTACACAGCCCCTTCCTCTGACTCAGATTGCAGGGATACACTTGTCTTGTTGTCGCCCAACACACTGCTACTTCTCAGACCCCGATAAATTCTACTGTGCAATCCTTGATCTGTTTGCTTCTTAGTCTCGTGGCACCTTGCAGCTGGTTCTCATACACTAGGCCCAGGTTTTTCCAGAACACCATTTCTTTTGTATAGTGAAAGATTTCTAACAGAAAGTAAGAATGTTACAGAATTAACAAAGCATGGACAAAGATTATGGACGTTTCTGAGGACTAGGGAACAAGAATGACTGCTGGGAGTGAGTCTGCTCAAAATAATAAATGCTCAGATGAATAAATTATTAACTATGTTAATGGCTTCTTAGTGTACTGTATATCGGTGATATTTTACAGTAAGTTGGTGAATATACAGTATATATATGTCTGCAAATATTCAATTCAGGATATCGAGGCAGCTGTGAAAACATACTCACAAAAGAAGACTTCTAGAACTTCTTCAGAGAGTGGTCAGAACAATGGGATAAGTGTGTTTGAAATGAGTATTCTGGTTCATCTTGTTTTGGAGCCCATCTGTAAGTTTATGTCTGTGCTGTGTGTGTACATGTCTCAGAAAGGACTTCTCCTTCACTATTTTTTGAATTAATGGCTTTATTTTTATAACAGTTTTAGGTTCACATAAAATTCATTACAAGTTTTTCTATACCCTGCCCCCTTCAGCGTCCCCCACCACCAACATCCCCTATCATTGTGATGCATTTGTTATTATCAGTGAACCAACACTGACACGTTATTATCACCCAAAGTCCACAGTTTATATTAGGGCTCACCGATTATAATTCTATTTGTTTTCACACTTATAGTGTCATACAAAATAGTTTCACTGCCCTAAAATCCTTGATGTTCCACCTGTCTGTCCTTCTCCTTGGAATCTGACAGTATGCTGCCTTTTCTGGTTGGTTTCTTTCACTTAGAATATGTTTAAATTTCCTTTGCATTTTTTCCCCTGGCTCATTTGTTTTTAGGACCAAATAGTAGTTCACTGTACTAGCTAACACTGTATGTAGTAACTAATTCAACTGTTAAACTAACCCAGCCAACACCCTCACAAACACACACGAAACAATGGGGTTGGCCAAGTATCTGGGTACCCCATGGCTCAGTCAAGTTGAAACATAAAATTAACCACAACTGTATAACCAAAAATCATATCCTTCAATTAGGGAGTCATCTTAGCTGACAGTCAAAACAGAATACTGTAGAGTGGTGGAAGGAAAGTCTTTCCCAGCCTTTCCAAAAAATTACAATTCTAAAACCAGATGCAAGACAAAAGGGATGTTAAATAGCAAAATTAAAAATGTTCTCTTTAGTGAGTCTCTGGTCCTGCCATCAAATAAGACTAAAACAATGGTGAGGCCCTGAGTTTCATTCCTGGTATCCCCCCCTGCCAAAAAAAAAAAAAAAAAAAAAGACTAAAAAGATGCCACGCTGGGCACAATGGTGTGTACTTATAATCCCTCCTACTTGGGAGGCTGAGGCTGAAGGCTGTGTGTTCAAACTCAGCCTGGGCAACACAGTGAGACCCTGTCTCAGAAAAGTAAATAAAACCTTAAGACTTCACCAACACCATGCACAAAGATAAGTAAAATTGGTGGTCAACACATTGCAAGTATATTTATGTTAACCAAGTCCAACAGCATAATTCCTATGAAATTAGCAAAATATCCTCTGTAATCAGTTCCCTACCATGACCCCAGCTCCTGCCCCTTTAATGCTGTCTTTTAATAGTAGGAACACTTTCCCCCTATAATATTCCTGCCACTATGGTAATGACAGACTCTTCTGATAAGACGTACTCAAGAATAACTCTTCTATGTTTGCTGTCACTGTAACACCGGGGGTAATAAATTCTAAGGAGAAAAGGTTTGTTTTGGTGGGCCCAATCCATAATCACTTGGCACTATTGCTTTGGGCCAGTGGCCGTACATTGTGGCAGGAGGGCAGGTGAAGCAGCAAAACTTCTCATCTCATGGAAAGGGAGTGAAAGAGGAAGAGGAGGGGGCTGGGGTCACCCCCAGGGACCTGAAGCCCTCCCACAGGCCCCACCATCTTCCAAGAGCACTGCCTTGGAGACCAAGCTTTCACCACACGGGACCTCTGGGGACACTCAAGATCCAGCTATACCACTGGCTCCCCTTTCTGCCTATGTATATTTACTTAATAGTAACATCTTTAAACTTTAGGGTATCTAATACGATCTATATATGCACCATATCCTTAAACATGAAAAGGTATTACTGAAACTGATGATTGCTTCCACAGCTCTTACATGGAAACGGGAGCCATTTATTTGGTTCTAAACCCAGGCTACTTTGGAAGAAGTATTTCACTATCCTAGTACAGAAACACATATGCTTCCTTAGACAACAGTGAAATGACGGGCCGTGGGTAGCGGCACACACCTGTGATCCCAACACTTGGGAGGCTGAAGCAGAGGACTGCCATGAGTTCGAGGCCAGCCTGGGATACACACTGAGTTCAAGGTCAAGTTGAACTACACAGCGAGACCCTGTCTTTAAAAAACAAAACAAATCAACAAACAAAAAAACGTTGAAACGAAAGGCTGTTTTCCACAATACCAGCATCTTTGAAAAACAAATTGTGAACTACTTGTCTTTAATCTTTTTGTTTAAAATGTCAATACATATCCTGAACTACATTTTACTGAGCAGTGCATCCAAAACTGTATTCACTGTATTTTTTTGGGGGGTGTATGGGAATTGAACTCACAACCTCGCGCTTGCCAGGCAGGTGCCATTCACTGTATTCTTTTTCACAAGTTTATAATGAGATAAATGATAATTTGCACATCATGTACGCTGGAGCAAAACTTGGAATGCCAGAGCAGAAAATTAAAGTGGAAACTGGTGGCTGCAGTATATTGGTTTAAAACCTTTTTCTGGGGCCGGTGAGATGGTGCAGCGGCGTAAGCGCCTGCCTTGCAAGCGCGAGGGCCCCAGTTCGACTCCCAGATCCCACATACGAAAAAGGGGCCGGTGATATCGCTCAGCGGCACGAGTGCCTGTTGGCGCGCGAGGTCCTGAGGTCGAACCCCGGTACCCACAAAAAAAAAAAAAAAAAATAACCTTTTTCTGTGTAGTCAAGTAATTCCTTCATATTCTGGGATGGTCTGAAGATTCCTTAACTATATATTGTAAAATGACTTCCTAACATGAATTTTGTTTTTACATTTCTTCCTGCACATATTTAGATGTATTCTGTAATCATGTTTTATATACCAAGAAAACATGTACTCATTTAAAAATCCATCTTTTGTTTTGAGACAGGGTCTCGCTATATAGCCCAGGCTGACCTCGAACTCGTGGTGATCCTTCTGCCTCAGCCTCCGAGTGCTAGGATTACAGGTGTGCACCGCCTCCCCCAGCGTTTGTTTTTTTTGTGGGTACCGGGGGGTCGACCTCAGGACCTCGCACACCAGCAGGTGCCCGTGCCACTGAGCGATATCACCAGCCCTTTTTTCGTATGTGGGTTCCGGGAGTCGAACTTGGGCCCTCGCGCTTGCCGGGCAGGCGCTTACACCGCTGAGCCATCTCACCAGCCCTCCCCCAGCATTTTTAGTTGCTTTGGAATGATGCTGGAATTGGAAATGACAGTGATTTCTTGAGCAGAACAAAAAAGAAATAAACTATAAAGGACATAAAAAAATAGGACCATTAAAATTTAAAATTCTTATGCATCAAGATACCATTAAAAGAGAAAAAAGCAAGGGCTATGTACATAGTATTATCATTCATGACTAATTTTTTGAAAAGATATTTACTAGCTATTAATTTTGTGTTTTCTTTCTGAGCAGACAGCATTCTAGAAGTATTAGACAATGGAAAATAGAAACCTGAAAACTCAAATCTGCAATTCACCAAGAAGCAACAAAATAACTTATGTGATCATTAAATTTGGTTATTACATTAGTCTCCCTAAAGTGCTGCTTTTTGCAGTTTCAATTTCCCATAGTCAATTTTGGCCCATAAAATCTCAGAAATAAACTACTCCTAAGTTTTAAATCATATGCTGCTCTGAGTAGCATGATGGACTCTTGTAGGTCAGCGTATCCACATTGTATACACTATACTGACCCCTTAGTCACCTGGCAGGCATCTTGGGTGTAAGACTGACTGTGCTATCGCTGTGCTTGTGTTCAAATAACCCTTACTTCATAATGGCCCCGAAGTGCAAGAGCAGTAATGCTAGCAATTCGGACATGCCAAAGAAAAGCTGTAAAGTGCTTCCTTTAAGTGAAAATGTAAAAGTTCTTAAGAAAAAAATTGTCACAGTTGCTAAGACATGGGGTCTTAGAATGTATCCCCCTTGAATAAGGGGAAGAACTACTGTACGTAATTTCTAATGATATAAAAGTAAATGAAAATTCATTTCATCAAGTGATTATGAATTTAACTGCCAGGTTTAAATTCTTTCATTACTGGTATGTATTTGTTTGTTGTGTATGTACTTAAAAGACAAGTTAGGGCTGGTGAGATAGCTCAGCAGCATAAGCACCTGCCTGGCAAGCGTGAGGTCCTGAGTTCGACTCCCGGTACCCACATAAAGGAAAAAACGGGCCAGTGATATCGCTCAGCGGCACAAGCACCTGCTGGCAAGCGCGAGGTCCTGAGTTCGACTCCCGGTACCCACATTAAAAAAAAAAAAAGACAAGTTATTTTGTTCAAACTCAAAGCCCAAACAATGTGATCAGCTACGTGAGCACAGCCGGATTGAGCCTATGAATACTACTAATGGCAAGTACTCTTGGTCGATTGGTGGGTGAGTACCAGGTCTCAGCTTGCAGGTCTAGATGGATGAGCTGGTTTCACAGCGAAACCTCCATCCCACACTCTGAGTGTGTCTGCCTGCAATAAAGTAGAGAAAACACTAGAAGTTTTCCCAGACTTCCTTACAGCTAAGGTTCTAGATTATTTTTTTCCCCCTTTGTAGCATTACAGATTGAACCCAGGCTTTCATACTGAGCTGTATCCTCAGCCCTTTTCTTTTTCTTTAAAATTTTAAGGCAGGGGCTCACTAAATCGCTACATTGCCCAGACTGGGTTAGAATTTGTGACCCTCCTATGTCACACAGCACCTCTGTTTCACAGGTGAATGTGAATCTTTTTATAATGAGCTCAAGGAAACCTGCCTGACTTTTAACATGGAGGGAGATGCTATCTTTATTATACTTCACATTAAGCAAACTTGCTTCACTGTACTTACAGCCCTGGAAACAAAGGTTGTCACAGCCTCTGATGCAAAATATGCAGATTCAAGAGACCCATGGGGAACTATTTCCCCACAGACATTAACTAACTTTTCATTTAAACTATAGGCATTCTTATTTTTGTTTGTTTGTTTGTTTGTTTGTAGATAGGGTCTCACTTTGTAGTGCAGGTTGGCCCTGAACTATGTATTCCAGGCTTGGCTCGAACTCACTGTGATCCTCCTGCCTCAGCCTCCCAAGTGCTGGGATTACAGGTGTATGCCACCACGCCCGGCTCACTGTTCTTGTTTTAAAGCCCAAACCAAGACTCATCTTTTTTTTTTTTTTTTTTGGTGGGTACCTGGGGTCGACCTCAGGACCTCACGCGCCAGCAGGCGCCCGTGCCGCTGAGCGATATCATTGGCCCTTTTTTCGTATGTGGGTACTGGGAGTTGAACTCAGGACCTCACACTTGCCAGGCAGGCGTTTATGCTGCTGAGCCATCTCACCGGCCCCAAGACTCATCTTTTAAAACTACACTTTAATCTAGTTGTGGAATTTAACAAACATATACAATCGGGACTAATTTGCAGTATGCTTTCTATTCATTTTAGCCATTAGAAAACACCATAGCAGTCTTAAAAGTATCCATCCATAAATTACTTTTATTTCTCATTAAATGAGCAGAGTCATTAGCATATTAATAACAGATATGTTTATTATTACATATCCATCAGTGCGGCTTTCAATACCACTTGAAACATGCATATCATCCTAGAGACGATCAGTTTTCCAGTGCTTCTTACTTGATACACATTACTGCAAAGCCATTATAAATTACTGAGGAGGTATTTGGTTAAAAAAATAAACAATAAATCATACTGCCCATATAAATAAACTCTTGTTATTAAACAAGAGTTTAACAGTATTTATCTGGTTATTCCTATGTTAACTGGAAAACATCATGGATGTATTGACATACTTTTTATATTGGTGCAATCTTGTATAATTTTTCAGATAGTTTTATAAAGTCATTCTTTATTGTAGCAGGTAGTTGATGAAAAGATTGTACTCAATTTATGAAAGTCCAACAAACCTCTAAACATTTTAAATTAAACCAATTATCAATGAAAACACCCACTGACACACATAATTTTTTTGAAAACCCTTTTTTTGCAATTTCTATACTTACTCATGGCAGTAAAATAATTCTCTCAAATTAAGGCACTAAAAAGGGCAATGCAACTCCCACTGAAAGTGTTCTAAGAATAATTTACGTTTCAAACAGTGCATACATTTCTTATATGTTTGTTAACTTAATGTCTTTATCACTTAAAACCACAAAGAAATACATTATACAATTACAGAAATGATGTACCCCACGAAATGCTTTTAAACTTGGTTCTTTTATACAGTTAGTTCCTAACATCTCTAGTAGTAAAATAACTCAATATGGCTTGGCAAAAATGCATAGATTAAATGTAATTTTTCTTGTCTTCTCCCATTCCCCAATCTACAAATCTGCTGAGACATATACAGTATTTTGTAAAGCATAATATATTTAATTTCTCCATCAAGTCCACCATGGGCAATCAATAGTAAGGCTTTTTTAATTCTACAGTGAGAGCACTGAAGTTCAAGTGATATCACTGCTTTCTTAAAATACTTTTGTATAATCTTGCAAGAGCACAAAAAAGTCACTTAAAAAAAAAAAAAAAACTTCAGTTTGTCTCATTTTGAGATATTTTCTTTACTCCTTCCATGAGCTGATCTTGATAGTGATGGCCATTCCACTTGAAAGTGAAAATTCCTTCCTCTCACTCATACGAGGAAAACTGTTCTATCACGACTGACAGGGGTTTTCTCAGAAATTCAAAAAGGCAGCACCTTTTTAGAAAAATATATCTAGCTAAGCTTTCCCCCAATTGTACTTGCATTACACAGTAATAATTAATCTAATCTACCTTTAGGCAAACCTGCAATTAAAAAAAAAAACCCTTCAGTGTGCTTTTGTGCCAAAGCAAGGACAGAATAACAGCGATCTTAACCCCAAAGCCTGTGACACTTGTGTCAAAGAAACAGCCTGTCTGCTCTGCATGGTTAAAGAAGCCTGGTTTATCAGGTAGCATCCCACGTGATTCCAACGCAGCAGGTCACACGGTTAACTGTCAGGGGAAAGAAAGAAGGCAGTGTAACTTAAGAGATGCACTCGGTTTAACAATGCAAGAAACAACCTAGGGAGAGCGTGAAGGGTATAGCTTAGGGGCAGAGCACCTGCCTAGCACGAGCAAGGCTCTGGGTTTGATTCCCAGAACACACACACACGCGCGTGCGCGCGCACACACACACACACTCACGCAAAAGAGGGAAACTTTTTTTTTTTTAAATGTGGGTACTGGGGATCGAACTCAGGACCTTGTGCTTGCCAGCAGGCACTTGTGCCGCTGAGCGATATCACTGGCCCTTTTTTCCTTTTTACGTGGGTACCGGGAGTGGAACTCAGGACCTCATGCTTGCCAGGCAGACACTTATGCTGCTGAGCCAGCTCACCAGCCCCCAAACATATTACTTTTATATAATTAACTATTATATAAAATTTAGAAACCAGTGAAATTATACATAATATTATCTCTTCTTTGGTTCTACTCTTCAAGCATATTTTCTTATCCAGTTATAATCCTATTTTAAATCATTTTAGATCCAGCATATGCCCTATATCCAGATGGTTGATATAGCATTCTACAGAATTAAGTCAACAGCAATGACATGAACTGGAATAGAATAGTAGCAGAGGAAATGCTATGAGTCATTTCAAAGAATCAGACATGGTTACCAAGAGCAGACAGTGAAGAAAAGAGATGAATTAAAGACTAAAAGGTTTTAAGCCTATTCAAATACACGGGTGACATTAGCAGTGTTAGGTCTCAGCTTCCAGATTTGAATATAGATTTTTTTTGGTACCAGGAATCGAACTCAGGACCTTGCACTTGCCAGGCAGGCACTGTGCTGCTGAACTATATCGCTGGCCCTTCAAATCTAGATTCCAATGCAGGGGTTACACTCGAGGGAGAGCTGGTAGTTGGAACAGGCTTTAGAATTAATTAAAAAAAAAAAAAGTCCCAATCCTTACTCTGGGTGATCTTATGGAGGCCACTTAATTTCTTTGTGCTTTATTCATATGTAAAATTAGGACTCAATGAGATACTACTTTCCCCTCAAATAGGATGTAAGTCCCAAAACTGTTTCTCTTAGCACATAGTACAATATTTTTGAAGAAAAATCCATCAAAAATAAAAGAGGGGAACATACCTGGGAAGTTTATATGTATATCAATAATATAAAATAATTTACAATTTCACAAAAAAAGCTAAGCCAATGTAATTAAAGAAAAGATCAGAAAAGTTTTATATGAACCTATTTAAATTTTAAAACCAACTATTAGTTGGTTACAATATTAAGGGCTAAATATATGCCATGTATAACAACCTGTGATAATAAAATTTGACATGAACTAAATGTTACATTTATTAACATTAATAACAGAAATATTATAATAATATATAAAGTAACTGCAAGTCATCTACGAAGATCCAATATGGGGAAAAGAATTAGGTTTCTGATTTAAATAAGTGTTACCTAATCAGTTTTACATTGTTAAAAAAGTGACCACTTCAATCCTTACCTAGTTTTTCCAGATGTATTCTTAACCACTTTCCGGAAAGACTGATTTGCAGTGGATCTTGTAGAAAGAGTTCGAGGTGACGCACGAACAAAACTAGAAGGTGGGTTTTTAGGGATCTTCTTTACCAAATGAGTTACCCATCTTTTTTGTTCATCCTGAGAACATGCTAATAGCAGCATATCTCTTGCTGATGTTACATCATAACTTACTACATAAAAAAAAAAAAACACAATTAAAGCCATGTAATAGTAAAAAAATCCAAGCTTATCAAATGCTTATTTCTTCAAGTTCTTAAACCTTTAGAAGATTTACTGTGCTTAATTATCTGTGAACCTTATCTCTTTCTCACTTTAATTAAAAACAAATCAAAACCAGTAAAGTAAATCAGAAATACAAAATAAAAATGAAGAAGTGAAACAAAGTTATTTAGAGAACACAAATTTCTTATCTTAAAATAGCCACAGTCTGTATTTTTCCTTTAAGTTACCTCTAAGACATTTTGTCTCTGATACAGCATGCTGGTTCCAGCAGAAAAGAAACAGAAAGGAAATAAGCAAGAGGGAAAAATTCAAAGGAGGAATATATCAGAACTGACCTACAGTCTTTGCTCTAACTTAGAATAATTTCTTAGTGGCAAGTTTTTTTGTTTTTGTTTTAATCTTTTTGAGGCAGGATCTCGCTACGCAGTTCAGGCTATCCTCAAACTCCCAGCAATCCTCCTGCCTCAGCCTCTCCAGTGCTGGGATTATAGGTGTGCACCACCACGCCTGGTTGGCAAGGGTTTTTTTTTTTTTTTTTTTTTTTTAAGGGGGATAATTCATTGGGTGCAGTGATGCACACCTGTAATTTCAGCACTTTGGGAGGGTGACAAGAGGATTGCAAGTTGAAGTATCCCTGACCTTCCTCTCAAAAGAAAATAATAAAAGGGGCAGGAACACAGCTCATTGGCAGAGCACCCATGGGCTTTATCACCAGGAGCACCCAAGGTGGTGGCGGGGCCCCTCTTCTTTGAGAGCTAACCCTGTAGCTGTGAAAACCTGTGTGTTGTTCCATCAGAGACAAATTATCACTTATTATAACCCACCTCTTCCACTTGGTATAGAAATTGCTACAAATGAAACAGTTATTTCATCAGGACTTAGAACTAAATTAGTAATAGGTTGTAAAAAATAATTACCATGCCTTACCTTTACATGGGGAAATTAAGTCCTCTTTCTTGTCTAAGTGATCTCGGTGGCACTTAACATGGCATCTTCGACATTCTAGGGCAGGGGGTGGCTTGAAAACATGCCATAGAGGTTTGGCACAGGCCTCACAGTTGGCAGGAAAGTGGTAGAGTGTAGGAATGAACTCATGGCCTTTGTGATTTTGGAAATTAGTTTTTTCAGCTTGTTGTACTGGCTCCATCTCTACATCTTTTCTACATTCACCTTCATTTGCATATAGTATCTACATTCAGAAATGGTGAAAGGAAGAAGAAAAAAAGATTTTAATCTGGGAATAAAGTTCAAAATGTATTAAAAAAAATGGGCAGATTTTTAATTTGCTTCACAAAAGCACTTAGTATTTAGGTAAAAAGGCCTTTGAAATTGTAATTTCAATTTTTACCTGGAATATTTTAGGAATTTCTTCAGTTTCAGCTCTGTACACATCTCCTTGGGTTACAGGTCGAACATGAAACAATTTACTAAAATGATAATAAATATCATGTAAGCCATTATAAAAACTTGTCACAAAAGACAGATATTTCACTGAGGAAGACATATTAGCTATAAATAACCAAATGAAAAGATGTTCGATATCTTTAAGTCATTAGGGAAGTGTAAAAACAATGAGAGCCAAGTGTGGTGGCTCATGCCTACACTCCCAGCACTCGGGATGATGAGGCAGGAGGACCGCTGTGAGTCTGAGGCCAGCCTGGGCTACATAGTGAGTTCAAGGCCAGTCTGAACTACATAGCGAGACCCTGTCTCAAAAATAAAACAAAACAACACAACAACAAAAAGAACACCACAATGAGTATCACTACACATCTATAAAAATTTAAAAAATAAAGACAGTAATAACACTAAATGCTGGTGAGGAAGCAGAGAGGCTGGATTACTCATACAATACTGGCAGAAATGTAAAACTGCAGATCCACTCTGGAAGACAGTATGGTAAATTTCTCACAAAACTAAACATACACTTACCATATGACTGAGCAATTACACTTTTTTGGCTTTATTCTGGGAAATGAAGATTGATATCTATAATAACTCTACTCATAATAAAGTAGCCCAAACTTGGAAACAACCCAAATAAATGGTTAAACAAACTGTGGTTACCATCCATGTCATGGTATATCAGTTGTCCCTTGGTATCCTTGGGGAATTGGTTCTGGGACCCACGGTAAATACCAAATCCCAAAATGCTTAAGTCCTTCCATAAAAGGGTGTAGTACCTGAAAATAACTTATGTACATTCTCCCACACACAGTACTTTAATTATTTCTAGGTTATCTGTAATATCTAATACAACATAAATGTTATGTACATAGTTGTTCTGCAGTATTGTTCAGGAAATAATGACAAAATATTTCTACTTGTTTACTATATACACGAATTTTTCCTTAATATTTGTGATCTGCAGTTGGCTGAATCCTTGGGATGTGAAACCCACATATATGGTGGAGGGTCAACCGTACAACTTAACAATAAATAAACATATCAATTATAACTTAGATTATTTCAAGGAAATTATGCAGAGTGAGAAAAACTGATCACAAAAAATTAGATGGAGGACAGATTCATTTGCCAAGAATTAGAAAGAAGTGAAGGAAGGAGCCTCCTGTGGCTATAAAAGGGTAGCACAGGGATCACTATGATGAAATTTATTCTGTATTTTGGCTATGGTGGTGGTCTATATGAATATACATCTAATATAAAGGCATAAAACTATCATTGTTTGGGAAGGATATGACTGTCTATGTGGGAAAGCCTTATGGAATTGACCTCCTTCCCAAAAAAAAGAAAAGAAAGACAAAGGAAAAACAAACTCTTATAAAACTAAAAAATATATAGTAAGATTAGAGAATTCAAAGTCAATTTTAAAATGTCTAGTTCAGACTTAAAAAAATGTTGGAACAAACTACATGGAAAAAAAATTCCTAACCTCAACTACTGTCCAAACACAAAATTAATTTGAAATAAACTACACTAAACTATAAAAACCCAATTTAAAAGAGGGCAAATGACCTGGAGACGCTTTAGGAAAGATATCAAAATGGTCAATAATCTGGGCATGACGGCGCCCGCTCTGCAGTCTCAGCTACCGTGGTGGATGAGCCAGGAGGGTCCGTTCAACCCAGGGGTTCCGGGCCAGCCTGGGCAACACAGCCAGACCCTCTCTGTCTCTTTCTCTCTCAGAAAAAGAATGAACACACGAAAAGATTTTTACATCATTAGTCTTCAGGAAAATGCAGACGAAAACAATGAGCACTTCACAGCCACTAAAGAGCTTTAAAAAATGTACAGGAAGCCACTTAAATGCATATAGTGCTGAAGGCTATAAAATAGTACAGTAATTTTTGACAACCACTGGGTAGATTTTTAAAAAGTTAAACACAGATCTACTGTATAACCCAAGATTCTCCTTCTAGGTATTTTATCCATGAGAAATGAAAATTTTAATGAACAAAAAGAATATACATAGCGGTTTCACTTATAATAACCCCAAACTTGAAGCAAAGTCTCTGTTATTGTCCATCAACAGAAGAATGGATAAATTGTGAAATATTCAGTGGAATCCTACTCAGCAAAAGAAAAGAACAAGCTGAGTGTGGTGGGCTTGCCTCTCATCCCAGCACTTTGGGAGGCTGAGGCAGGACACAGTAAGTTTGAGCCAAGCCTGGGCAAACAAATCAAAAACAATACAACAACAACAAAACAACCCCCCCAAAACAAAACAAAACAAGAAATATCGAACAACCACCAACCTCTACCTGCATATACAATGCCAAAGGTCAATTTCAAAAAACACTAGGCTGAGTTAAAGAAGCTAGGCACAAAAGTGTCCATATTATATAATTAAGTTTGTATGAAGTTCTAAAATAGGCAAAACTTATCTCAGTGGTAAAAATTAGATCAGGTAATAGAAATGTTCTATTTCTTTTTTGGTATCGGGAATCAAACTCACGACCTCGTGCTTGCCAGGCAGGCGCTGGGCTGCTGAGCTATATCCCTGGCCCAGTGTTCTATATCTTGTATTGAGTGCTAATTACATGAGTGTTTACAATTGCCAAATTTCACTGAATTCAACACCTAAGAGCTATGAATTTTATATAAAATCACATCTTAATAGAAAAAATCCTCCTTAATAGACAAATCCTCTTTCATCCATCTAAAAAGTACTTTATTTAATTTAGTTGAAAGATGTGTCTTTCATACTAACGTTATGTGTTATTCTATTTAAGCTGATCACTTACGACTAATGCTTAGGAAAAAAGGGACATAAAATATCAGAATTTTCTAGGACCTGCTCAATTTTGTTAACATTCTAGCCATAACGAGCTCTACAAATATTAATTGTAAAGGAATGGGAGTATTTCATTTAAGCTTATGCTTCTCTTAAAAAGCACTTGCCTCACTTCACTTTGTATTTGTTGAAATATCACCTTTTCTATTATTGTCTCTAAGCTTCTTAAATATGGAATTTATGTACCTGTCTACAGCACCTATGATAATATAGGGCAGCGTTTTAGAAAGTTTACAAAGGAGAAAACTCTGTTACTAGGCTTCTTTGATACATTACTAAAAAAGAACAGATATATTTTTATTTCTTCTCAATTATGATCAAAGAACCTATACTTCTTGAGATGCTCTTTGAACCCAAAACCACTGAACATTTAAAACGTAAAATTTGATTTTCAAGTACATGAACCAGATATGCAAAACTTTCCTTCTCACATTTTGCTAAAGACTTTTAAATTTGTTAAGAAAACTAGGTAACATTGAATAACACAAAATGTAAAATAACGCTAATCACAAGTTAACACTCAGTTGATTTAAAATTCAATAAAAGGCAACTTACTCTATGTCTAATACCATAGATGGATTGGATTGCTCCTTATCTTGTTCATCATTATAGAATAAAATTTTTTTGCTGCTTACTACAACATACTGAAATGAGAAAAAAAGAAGTTACAAAAGGAACATTAACTTGGTTTACAGTAATAAGCATATTTGTCATTTGTGTCTAGAATTACACTGTATTAATCTAAAATCAATGTTAGTAATAGAGTAGTTAATAGAAGTTCTATCCTTCAAAGCAAAATATAAAACAAAATATCAGAAAAATATTAGGCACACAATACCTGTTTCTTCCAGCCATATCTTTTGATATTTCCCCTATTTGGTACAGAAAGCCAACCTTCAATTCTTGACTCTAGGAGAAAAAGAACATATAGCAGTCAGTCTTAAATTCTAACCAAGGAAAAACTTTCACAGGTCATTTAAGAGCATGCAGCAACAAGCAATTAAAACAACTAAACGAATAAATGCTATAATTTGCTCTTCCATGCTTCAATCACACAAATCAATTTTAATGGCCATACAAATATTGCAGAAAAAAATTCCAAGCCACTTTTCTCATGAAATAACATTTAGTACTGAATTACAAAAGTATGAAGTAACAATGTCTTTAAGAGCCAGGCAAGACTGGAATGGATTGCAGCTCAAATGGGATATGGTATAGAAAATTTTAAATATAATTTAACATTCATATACAAATATTTAGCAAAAAGAAAAAGAAAAAAAAAGAAATATGAAGCAAGTGGAACAAATCAGAGCCATGATTTACACAAGAAGAGCAAGCAAAAGTACAGAAGTATCCTATTACTCACAGAAGACAAGAATAGAAGATAAATAAATAAGGAATGCAGGCAGAATCAACTAGATATAAAGAATAAGAGACAAGCATTTTATTTGTTTTCTCAGTACAGTATTCTGATAAATCATTTTTGGTAAAACAACAATTTCAATGAAACTGTCCAAATTTGGTTGGAGGGGAAATTAATTCTACAAGTAAGTCCAATTATAATTCTTCTCAAATTAAAAACAGGTGAAGGCTTTTAAGTTTGCAATATTATAATTTAATGAATAGAAAAAGGGCACAAAATTCAGTTGTTTAATTGCTAATAGTTAAACCGTTTGTATATACCATAAATTTCTTTACTATTTTGATCAAGGCCTTTTTGATAACCATCACTACATTAAATATAATGTTTATTAGAAATATTTGGGGGATAAAGATAATCCCATTAGAAATGACTATATCAGGCTGCAGATTAGAAAGCCCCAATTAAGTATTTTAAGTATCAAATCTTATATTTAAAAGATAAAAGAATAGAGAGGTAACCATTTTAAAGCATGATGCTATAACGTGACCAATCACACTACAGCTCAAATCACGATCCTCTGGGAATACATCCTGCCCCTCTCCACATAATTTAAAGCTGTAAAGCTCAGTCTTACAGTAATGGTTAACAACAGAGGACATTTACTGAAAATTTATTAATTGCTATGTGATTTACAATTAGTATCTCATGTTTCCCCTTTGTATACTCCCGTGAGTCTAGGGTATTATGTTGTTAGGATCACAGGATAGGTTTTACTATCATACTCCACTTACAGATGAAGAGACTAAGCTTAGCAACGTGACTGCCTCGTCCAAGGCTACTCTATCTGTAAAAGCTCTAGGGTTCAAACTTGTTTTTAGAGCACAATGTTAGTCTGTCCCCCAAACAAACTTCATAATTCACTGAATTGTAGCTAATGTTTCTGTTCCTACTTGCACCACGTACTCAATGTCTCCAAACTTCCGTTCGTACTATTTCCCTTCATACAAATTGTACTTGGTTAAACAGGAAGAAATAAAGAGATAAGTTTCGAAATAAGTTCTCCTTTTTCTTGATTGCTGCTATTTAGTCCATCAATAATGATCTTATTTCCTTAGATAGTTCCTTTGTAAGTTTTGTGACAGCAAGGAGCATATCCTAATACTTGTTTTATATACTCGATGGCATCTGACACCAGAAGAGGTGCTGGATAAATATTTGTCAATTACTTGCTATTCTGTATATTTTCTGAATCGGTCAATTAAAATCATTATCTGTAAATAATAGTTACAATTTAAAAACCAAACAGGCAGCTTTATATTAAATAACAGGCAGAAGACTACTGACCATTCATAAATATTTTATCTTATAAAAAAAAAAGCTTATTAGGAATTTTCCTGTTAATGTGGCAAAAACTGTAGCTGGTCTTAAAGTGTACTTTGATAAACAATATAAACATGACTTAGAATAAAAAGTAGTCTTAATATTTGAGAATACAATTAAGGTTGTTTAATACTAGTAATTCCTTACTGAAAATAAAATCCCTTGAAATTTTGACATTTAAACAAAACTGATATTCCAAAATATCCCAACTCTTCCAGTTATTTCTCTATGAAAATAAATGCCGAAAATATTCATGCTTTCTAGTTGCAGGTTTGGGTTATGAACTAAATTACACTCAGTGATAACAGATAAAACATACATACTAGCTTCTCTGTTTCCTTTCCATACTCCTATTTTAGATGCAAGTTAATATACCTACTAGTTTTTATATATGAAGATATCCTCCAAAACCAGGACTAGTTGCGACCTAAGTGGCAATCTGAAGTAAAATGCTGTAAATTTCATCTTTTACATCAAAAATGCAGAAATTAGCTTCTCCAGATAATTTATAAAATAAACACTAAGAACTTCGAAGTCTACATTATCATCAACAATTTGCTACAGAAGTATATAAACACCTTGGCTCCAGATTTTATATATTTGTACAGGAATTTTAACTTAACAAAAACTAGGTATTATTTCAACACTGCCAACTGATTGTTTAATCCAGCTAAGAGCCATAGTGCTTAATTATATATAAATACTATCCAATACAGCCACGTTACACATTAAAGTTAACCTGTAAAGACTACCAAAGTTAACTTGGATATACTACATACTGCTTAAGAAAGATGCAGAGGACCATTATAAAATAATTCAATTATATTCAAAAGTGACATACAAAAGAAAATGAAATCCATTCACACTGAAGAATTCAGAACATCTCCAAATCATTAATAGGGTAAATTCAGAAATCCTTATATAAATATTTAGAAACACACCAATCCACCATTCTCATTTAAGTTACATAGCCCAAGATTAAGATGGATGGGGGAAAAAAAATGATGTAGGTAATTAGTAAGAAATAATATAAATGGGGTGCTGCGATCAAGTGCTGGAATACTGGTAACATATTTTACTAATGCTTCATCTATTATATTCTCTTTAGATAATCCAAGATAACAACAGAAAAATAACGAGGACGAGACCATCACATGGAAGTTTTTTGTCATCTAGGCAAAATGCAAACCCTACCCCAAGGGTAAGTTTACAAAAAGACAAACAGCACTGAGGATTTAACCCAAACCCTTTGCACTGAGCTACCTCCCCAGCCCTTTTAAAATTGCCCATGGCTCGAACTTGCATCCTCCTGCCTCAGCCTCCCCAGTAAGGTTAGTCTCTGTGGCACAGCACACTGAGTAAACGTAATCTGTCGCAGAATCAAAGGGAGAATTAAAAGGATGAAAATGTGGGGTTTTTTTGTTTGTTTTTTTTTGAGACAGGGTCTTGCTGTGTAGTTCAATCTGGCCTTGAATTCACTATTTAGCCCAGGCCGGCCTCAAACTCATAGCAATCCTCCTGCCTCAGACTCCTGAGTGCTGGGATTGCAGGCATGCGCCACCCAGCTGAAAGGTATTTAAGAGCCCTAGAATTTTAAGTCAGAGAAAGAATAACATCCCCAACCCCATGATTTTTATTTTTATTTTTATTTTTTTATTTATTTTTTTGTGGGTACTGGGGGTCGACCTCAGGACTTCATGCGCCAGCAGGCGCCCGTGCCGCTGAGCAATATCACCGGCCCCTTTTTTTTTCGTATGTGGGTTCCGGGAGTCGAACTCAGGCCCTCGCGCTTGCCAGGCAGGCGCATACGCCACTGAGCCATCTCATCGGCCCTCCCCATAATTTTTAGAATTAAAAATGCTGGGAGACAAGATTACAGAGGTTACTGGAGAGAGAGAGAGAGAGAAAGAGGGAGGAAGGGAAAGAGAGAGGGAGAGAGAAAGAAAGTGGAGAGGGGAGGGAGGAGATTAATTACAAAGGTTAAGCTCTAGAGGTACAAGATAATTAGAATCTTTATACTGACTGATGAAATCTAAGTGAAATAATAAGACATAGTATCAGTTCATTTACCCAACTACTTAAAAAGTGCAATTGCTGAAGTAAAATAAAAGTATGATCCTTTAACTGTAGAATAAATCTATTCAGCATTCCGCTTTTAATCTGAAAATTCATCCACTAATGTTATAAACCAAGTAAAAATTAATCAGTCATAAACTTCCAAAAATCTTTCAGATATATGAATGATATATAACTCATTCTAAGAATGAATACGGGGGAAAGGAAGAGAAAAGAAAAAAAATTACAAGAAAAGAAGGAAAAAATGCAAACATAGGTTTTGTAAATAAGAAGAAGGGTTGAAGGGAGGGTAGGGGAATGGGAAAAAAAGGAATCAAGTTATATCATGTACAGGTACAAATTCCCTATAATGAATGTGATCATTACGTATACCTAAAATGTACCAATAAATTTAATTAATTAAAAAGAAAATGAATATGGCCAGGCATGGTGGCTCAGGCCTATAATCCCAGCACTTGGGAGGCTGAGGCAGGAGGATCACAGTGAGTTTAAGGCCAGATTTGGTACATAAGCAAGTTCAAGACCAGCCTGAACTACAAGGCGAGACTCTGTCTCAAAAACAAAAAAACAGGGGCCGGTGAGATGGCTCAGCGGCATAAGCGCCTGCCTTGCAAGCGCGAGGGCCCGAGTTCGACTCCCGGAACCCACATACGAAAAAGGGGCCGGTGATATCGCTCAGTGGCACGGGTGCCTGTTGGCGCGCGAGGTCCTGAGGTCGTCCCCCTGGTACCCACCAAAAAAAAAAAATACTTCTATCATTCCTCCTAGATATGACTACAAACCTTAGCTGTATCTGTCAAGAACTATTTTGAAGCATCCATAAACGGTGGATTTAATTTACTAGCAATGTATCTGATGCAGAGAGAGGAAACAAATACAGTATCAACAAAGATTACTAATTTCTACCTCCAGTTTGAGAAGTCAAAGCTCAGCACTGTTGAGATCTTCGTAGTTTCAACACTGAGAACATAGCGATGGGGAAAGAGACACCTAACTGGTCTCATTTTATAGCAATGAAGAAGGTTACTAGCACTTTGGTTTGAAGTTTGAAAACCTTTAAAATAAAATCTCTGAAAATACACTAATATTCTAGGGAACAAATTCAGAGTGGAGCCAGTAGAAATATTTAAAATTTTTTTGCTAACTGACTTGTAAATTAATTAGGTCAGGACTCTGAAATCTAAGTCTGCCAATCAAAGCATCTGAGGATCATTTGAGTTTAGCCTTCCTGAGTAAGCCAGGATGCAGGATAGAACTCATCACCTTCTTTACCTTTGGAGGGTTCCACCAACTCTTCTTTCAAATCTTCTATTCACATTCACCAATAGTGTGTAAGTCTCTAAAATTTCTAACCTAGTATTTTTTTTTTTTTTTTTTTTTTTGTGGGTACCGGGGGGTCGACCTCAGGACCTCGGGTGCCTGCGCGCCCGTGCCGCTGAGCGATATCACCGGCCCCTTTTTCGTATGTGGGTTCCGGGAGTCGAACTCGGGCCCTCGCGCTTGCCGGGCAGGCGCTTAAGCCGCTGAGCCATCTCACCGGCCCAAACCTAGTATTTTTAAAAACCGATGTACACATTAAGACATTATTATGTTAAGCTGGACATGCTGGTGCACACCTGTAAACCCAGTACTCAGGAGGCTGAGGCAGGAAGATTGCCAAGAGTTAAGGGCAGCTTGAGCTACATAGTGAGACCCTGTCTTTAGGGGGGGAAATTATAATGTTAAAGAGAAATGAGGGGGATGAAGAAAAAGCCCTGGTTAAGATTTTAACTGACACTAAATAGAGTGAAGAATTCCTTTATTCTAGAAGCATCTGAGTTAACAAAGAGGGAATGAACTACAACTTCAGTTAGAAAACTGAAGCAATGAAGCCAACAGCCTCTAAAAGTCATATTCTTATTGAGTAAGCCTACCTTCGGAAGGCTGTTCAAACAGCAGAAGCTGCAGGTTTTGTTAAAGCCAAACTCATCCTCCTACAATGCCCTGTGCCCACAAGTTTCTCAAGAGACAGGTGGTTTCAGACAGCCTCAAGACAAAAACCATAGAATCCCTGACCACCAGTACAGGAGATATCCATCCTGCTTTCCCTCCCCAAACACCTAACTCTTCTGGGCTAGCAAAGCTCCCCAAAAATGTGGGACAGGATCACAAGGTATGCAGCAAGGAACAGAACTCACTTCCCATTCTGAGTCCCACTTTCTTGATCAAGAAACACCGTAAAATTTTCTAAGTAATCTATCAAGTTTCCTACATCATATTTTTAAAAAGCAATATATTCTTTGAAGGTAGAATCCCTGCAATAATTTATGCTGCTTCATAAATATCATGTGCCAGTCTGAAATATGCTAATTAAAATCTATTTTCAAGTTTATTACCATGTAAACCAAACTTTCCAAACCCTGAACTAAGAATGTGTGATATATTGTGTGTGTGCACGTAAACCTATTCACTTCATTTCTACTACAGTTAAGCTAAGAATGAGAAACTGATTCTCCATTAGAAAAAAGAAAAGGGAAAAGTCTGAAATCTTAGCTGCTCACTTTTGGCTTTACTTGGTTCTCCGTTCCCTCACTGAATATTCCATTCCAACTCTTTTTATCTATTTTTCCCAATTTAAAACTTGACAAGGTGGCTCAGCGGCGTAAGCGCCTGCCTTGCAAGCGCGAGGGCCCGAGTTCGACTCCCGGAACCCACATACGAAAAAGGGGCCGGTGTTATCGCTCAGCGGCACGGGCGCCTGCAGGCGCGCGAGGTCCTGAGGTCGACCCCCCGGTACCCACAAAAAAAAAAAAAAAAAAAACTTGACAAGGGCCAGGGATATAGCTCAGAAGCACAGCGCCTGCCTGGCAAGCACAAGGTCCTGAGTTCGATTTCCGGTACCAAAACAAAACAAAACCAAACTTGACAAAGTCAGATTCAAGCATATTACTATGCTGGGTGGGCTTCGATGTATAGGTGCTATTGGCTCTGATTATGAAGGACAGTTCTTAGTTTTAGTACCAGAATATATAAAATGTCAAACAGCTGTTAACTCAAAAAAACACATACAATTTTCTTTAAATAGTGAAAGCCTAGAGCAACAGCTTTCACTTTCACCATGAGGGCAGGCTGCTCAAAACAAGTTTATACATTACAGGTATCTATTCAGGTAGAGCTCTTAGGTCCATGTTAGTAGTCTAAGATGGCTAATGGCTGTTTTTATTCTAGAAAATGTTGAATTCACTATGATAATTTTTATTCAACAAAATATACTTAATATATAACCATCATAGGTCTTGGCTATCAGAAACAATTCTTCCTCAAAATCCATGGACATAATGACAAAGAGGTAGAAAACCGAATTAAAAAAAATAATTTCCATGACATTTAAGCAAACTTAAGTGACAGAACAGAATTATTCTTACCTGGAAGGTTTCCATCTGTTTCATCAGCGCTAGGAAAACTAGCAACACTAGTAGAATCCGAAAGGTCCAAAAGTTTAGCACGCAGTTGTTCAATATCACTCTCTTTGCTAGCCAACTGCATCTGAAGCTCATTCCTATGTGTACATTCTTCTACCAATTGCTATTTTTGAAAAATATCAAGATAATATAAGTAACCAAGGTGAAATAATTTCCAACATTAAGAATTAATTTAAGCATAATTAATCTAAATGGCTACCATGAAAACACTTAATATAAAACATGTATATTTACCACAACTGTATTTTTTTCTGGAAGGAGACAGGATCTCATTATGCTGCCCAGGTCGGCCTCAAACTCCTCGGCTCAAGTGAGGCTCTGTCTCAGCACCCAGAGTAGCTGGGAGCCCAGTGACAGGCCACTGTGCCTGGCCCGAGACTGTAAGGCCATGTAGCAATGCAAGCTCCTTCTCAGCGATGTAATGCTAGGATAAGCTCAAGCTCTTTTTCTCCTTGCATTTAAGAGAGTTTTGTTGTTGTTCTTTTGTTTTGTTTTGTTTTTTTAAATATAAGGCATTCAAGAAACTACAACATTAGGAAATGCTCTTCTGGCCCTAAATGAATTAGTTTAAAAGGTAAAGAATACATCTCAGGATGGTAGAACCATAAATGATGGAGTCAAAGATTGAATCTAGGGTTATTTTATACCAGAGATCATGTTCACAGTTTTATGATATTAACATGACAGGAAAATAAAAAATTAAGGTTGGTATTTGGATTTCAGAAAAGACTTGACTAGAGAAAATATCTACCCCAATCAGAGAACATATTACAACAGAAGGGGCTAGGATGTAGCTCAGTGGAAGAGTGCTTGTCTAGCACAGGCAAGGTCCTGGTTTGAGTCCTAGCACTGCAAAAAGTATTGTAAAAGCCACATTCTACTTTCAGTCTGAAAAACAACAACAAACAAAATCCTTAACTGTCTGTCTTAAAGCAGCTGCTAAATGGTAAAAACTACTCAAGTTATAATAACTAACAGGCAATAGGGCATCCTTCTAGTTGTTCAAGATTAATGTTCCTAGTAGCAAAATGAAGATGAAACTGTGAGGCTATAAATTAAAATATGAAATTTCTTATGCTAGGAAAGCCATTCTAAACAAGACAAAGAGATAAGGATACAGTAATAATTTAAGACAATGATCCCACATGCCTCAGTGGGCATGCACACAAAACTTACCGCCTGCATTTCATTCAGCTCCTTTTGATGTTTCACTACCATCTGGTTGAATTTCTCCCTTTCTTGGTTCAGTTCCAGTTGTAGTTTTCGATTTTCCTTTTCTTTCTTCCTCAAATCTTGTGTATTAGCTTTCTTTCTATCAATTTTAAAATCTTTGCGATTCATTATTTCTGCCAACTTGTTAACAGCCTATTTAAACATGAAAATGCTATTAGTAAGAACTTGTAGTTGTTCAGTTTAAATCTCCACTAAATATGTATTTTTCTCCTTCAAAATCAGGAAGCAGGGCTTCTTTGTGGGTATGAAATGTTGGGATATGATAATTGGTAACACCAATAACTAATATTAGAGCTGGAGATGTAGCTCAGTGGTAGAATGCTTGGCCAGCATGCAGAAGGCATTGGGTTTGATCCCGAGTACTATAAAAATAGTACAAAAAAACCTAATACTGCCTTATTTCTCTATTTCAATGGAAGAACCAGACAGGCTTGCAAAAATCCATTCATTTTTCAACAATTACTCTGCACTTATTATGGTGTAGGAACTTTATTAGGTACTAGATAAAAAGAAATGTAATCATCTCCCAAAGCCATCCTAGTCTGATGGAGAAAACACAGAACAGAGTGGTAAGTAAAAAGAGACATACAAGAGTACCATGAGGACAGTACCAAAGTGAGGTTTTGAGAAGTCAATGCATGCTTCCTATAGTATTGGTGTATGTGTTTCTTAAAAGACAAAGAGTTGGATAAGCAAAGAGGAAATGATAAGAAGGTAGAAAGCCAGGGACGGCATTATAAGCAGAAGAAAAAGGACACAGGCAGAAAGGCTAAAGAGAACACTTTTTCCTTTGGACAAGTAGGAAAGCAGGGGGACAATGCATCTGACTAGGTTGGTCATCCTGAGGTCCTTTTGAAAGTAAAAAGACATGCAAATACAGCTGAGGCCAATCCCCTTTGCCAGGAGAAAGCACATTCAAAATGAAACAAATGCTAAAAACATTTAAGAGTAGTTATATAAACTATAAAACATAAATCACAGTAATTTGTTCTGCAGTAACGGGAAAAAAAAAAAAATATATATATATATATATATATTTTATCCTAGTCTGATGGAGAAAACACAGAACAAAGTAGTAAGTAAAAAGACACATACATGGGCTGGTGAGATAGCTCAGCGGCATAAGTGCCTGTCTGGCCAAGCGTGAGGTCCCGAGTTCGACTCCCAGAACCCACATACGAAAAAAGGGCCAGTGATATTGCTCAGCAGCATGGGCGCCTGCTGGCGCGCGAGGTCCTGAGTTCGACCCCCGGTACCCACAAAAAAAAAAAAAAAAAAAAAAAAAAGACACATACAATACAAATATATACATATATACATATATATATATATATATTTTTTTTTTTTTCCTCCATTAAGACAGGAAAAAAGTCCTAACCATCATCATTTCCACACAGACTGGGTTTCACTAAGGATGAGGACCCTCTGAGAAATTTTAATGTAGTAAAAGTTTACTTCGTGGAACTCATACGTGCATATGTGGGTTTTTAAAATAAATCTAACTTGTTTGTCCCATCAAATACTATGGAGAAAGTAAAAAAAAAAAAAAAAAAAAAAAAACCATGTAATACCACACCCTTAAAGACACCTTTGATAAAGCCTTCTCTGCTCTTCTTTCAATTTGTTGGGTGTATATTATCTTGTAGGCTTCCCAGACAAAAAAATAGATTACACACACAGTTAAATTAAAATGGATTAAAAAATATGGCATTTAAATTAAGAAAAATTTATTGCAGTAAAAGACACATTGCCATCAACCCCCTCAAAGTATTCCTCCTCCTTTCAAACACATTTATTCCATTGTTCTTGCTACTGCTGGTAGCAGTTCTGGAAGTCTTCTTTTCCTGAATGTCTTTAGTTTGGCTCTTGTGACTGACTCAATGTCCTGAATGAATTCAAAACATTTACCTTTTATGGTCGTTTTGATATTGGGGAAGAGCCAGAAGTTACAGTGCCAGATCTGGTGAATCAGGTTGATGAGTATATACTGTAATGTTTTCATGAGCCTGCCTTTCTGTCAAATGACACTCAGCAGCAGCATTCCCCGATTTTTGATCATACCTCTTAAAGACACTCAGGAAAGAGGACTTCTAGAACTGCTTCAGAAAGCAGCAAGAATGATGGAATAAGTGAGTTTGAAGCAAAGGGGAGTATTCTAAGGAGGATTAATGGCACTGTTGTCTTTTACTATAATAATTTTGTTTTAAAAATTTAAACATTCACTGTTTATTTTGATTATATCTTATACATTCTGTGCTACAACATGCTTTTTCTCATTTAACACTGTATTATAGGATATACTACTTTCCCATATCATTACACAAAAGTCTACTTCATTTATTTTTATTTATTTATTTTTTGGTAACGGGAATCAAACTTAGGACCTTGCACTTGCCAGGCAGGCACTTGTGCCGCTGAGCTATATCCCTGACATTCATTCATTCATTCATTCATTCATTCATTCATTTTTGTGTGTGTGTGGGTACCGGGGCTCAAACTCAGGACCTCGCACGCCAACAGGCGCCCGTGCCGCTGAGTGATATCACCGGCCCTTTTTTCGTATGTGGGTTCAAGGAGTCGAACTCTGGCCCTCGCGCTTGCCAGGCAGGCGCTTACGCCACTGAGCCATCTCACCGGTCCCCCTCATTTATTTTTAAAGGTTCTCTTACATTCCATTGTATATATGTATCATGATTTATTGATGAACTGTTTTTATTTCTCACTATTAAAAATAATGTTGCAATAGTCATCCCCCATCTTTCTCTATTTCGTTTTTTTACTGGGGATTGAACCGGGGCCTCTGCATTAAGCTACATACCCAGCCCTTTTATTTTTATTTTAGACAGGGTATTATTAAGTTACTAGGTTGCCCACGCTGGGCTCAACCTTGTGATCTGCCTGCCTCAACCTCCTGGAGTGCTGGGATGACAGGCATGCACCACCATGTCTGGCTCTATTTATCTCTTTTATGCATTTATGCAAGTGTTTATATAGGATAAATTGTGCAGTAGTGCATCAAAAACCACATACATAAAATTAAATTTTCACAGTTTATTCCCTAAAATAGTGTATGAATGAACTTTCCTGGTGTTCCTGACAAACCTGGGTTATTTTGTCTCACTAAATCTGATTATCTTCAAAAAGATACCTCATTATTGTTTTAATTTTTATTTCTTGGTTTATTATTGGGATTGAACATTTTTTAAATCTTCACTATTTCTGTCTCAATTGTCCTTCATTATTTTTTTTTTTCTGTTGGAGGTTTTCTTTTTTTTGTTGTTGTTTTTTTGTGGGTACCGGGGGTTCGACCTCAGGACCTCGTGCGCCAGCAGGCGCCCGTGCCGCTGAGCGATATCACCGGCCCCTTTTTAGTATGTGGGATCCGGGAGTCGAACTCAGACCCTCGCGCTTGCCGGGCAGGCGCTTAAGCCGCTGAGCCATCTCACCGGCCCCTGTTGGAGGTTTTCTTATTTGTACTTATTTATAAAAATAAGTGCTATTGGGCTGGTGAGATGGCTCAGCGGTGTAAGCGCCTGCCTGGCAAGCATGAGGTCCTGAGTCCGAATCCAGGTACCCACATAAAGGAAAAAAAAAACGGGCCGGTGATATTGCTCAGTGGCACAAGTGCCTGCTGGCAAGCGCGAGGTCCTGAGTTCGACTCCTGGTACCCACATAAAGGAAAAAAAAAAGTGCTATTAAATACTCTTCTGTTTTCCTTCAACTTATGGTATTTTGCTCCACAGACATTTGAAATTTTAGGTAACAAATATCAGTCTTTTCCTTTATGCTTTCTGTCTTGATATAAGGTAAGTAAAATCTGCAATGAAGGATTTTCAACATCTTACATTTTTGAAAGATTACGTTGCAACATGAAGGACTGATGAGAAAGAAATTTTCGTAGATTTAAGGAGACTGGACAATCATATAATTACAAGGAAAAAATTTTTACTGTAAAAATCAACTAAAGAACTTAACAATGAAGAATTTTTTTTTTTTTTTTTTTTTTTGTGGGTACCGGGGGTCGACCTCAGGACCTCGCGCACCAACAGGCACCCGTGCCACTGAGCGATATCACCGGCCCCTTTTTCGTATGTGGGATCCGGGAGTCGAACTCGGGCCCTCACGCTTGACAGGCAGGCGCTTACGCCGCTGAGCCATCTCACCGGCCCCTGAAGAATTTTAATTACAAGACAACTTCGTAAAATGAAAAGATATCAAGTTAACAAGAAAAAAACCTGACTAAATGCATCATAAAATACAAAGCAAAACGATAATCTACCCCTATAGTTTCTGATTTATTTCCAAATCTCTCTAATGTGTCTTCTCTTCACCGT
Source organism: Erethizon dorsatum (assembly GCA_028451465.1). Classification (NCBI taxonomy): domain Eukaryota; kingdom Metazoa; phylum Chordata; class Mammalia; order Rodentia; family Erethizontidae; genus Erethizon; species Erethizon dorsatum. The sequence goes on along the minus strand of CM051838.1, from coordinate 24,660,204 downwards.
GTTTTCCTACCATCTATAACAGATCTTCAATATAATTTAAGTCACATTATTATTAGACAAACTAGCTTTCTTAACTGGAATCCCTTTTTTCTTTGTTTACGTAAGTCTTCTATATTTAGTGGGGAGAGAATCTGTATTATTTGTTTTAATGAAAGGCTTGAACCTTATTACTTCAGTTTTAGGAGAAGTACATAAAGAACAATTATTAATTTTCTAATATATGATACTCAATTGGAAATCAATGGAAAAGGCTTAAAGTATGCATACCTGTGTTTTAAGAGTCCGTTCTGTATTGATATTCTTTTCAAAGGCAGCCTTAAGATTACTTATCTCCTCCTCCTTCTTCAATTTATATTCTGTCAACAAATTACACAAAATGCTATTCTACAGTATTAATTTTTGCATCTCAAACTCAAATTACTACACACTAGTAACTTTCAGTAATTTCATTAATTCTTAAGGGTATACCTGTTATTTAATATGTGAAAACAGGTATTTAAAAACCTAATACAGGGCTGGTGAGATGGCTCAGCAGCGTACGCACCTGCCTGGCAAGCGCGAGGGCCTGAGTTCGACTCCTAGAACCCACATACGAAAAAAGGGCTGGTGATATCGCTCAGCGGCACAGGCGCCTGCTGGCGCGCGAGGCCCTGAGGTCGACCCCTGGTACCCACAAAAAAAATAAATAAATAAAAATAAAATAAAAAAAAACCTAATACACAACATAAATACCTAAACGTTAATCAGTGATTTTAATTTAACACTATGATTATTTTTTTAAAATCCTACAGCTAAGGAAAAAAAAAAAAAAAAAAAAATCCTACCGCTGCAGGGTGTGGTGGCACACACCTGTAATCCCAGCATTCAAGAGGCTGAGACAGGATGGGTGTGAGTTTGAGGCCAGCCTGGGCTACATGGTGAGACCTTGCCTGAAAAAACTCCCCCAAAATAAACAAACAAACAAACTCCTACATACCTTCTTCTGCCTTTTTCATTTTATCAGTCAACTCTTCATTTTCTTTTCTTAATAATTCATTATCTTTGGTTAGCATGCTGTTCGTTTCTTCAAGCTAAACAAAGCCACAAAAATTTAAGCTACAGCCTCTTTGCTTTGTCACAGAACTAAAACCTTTTCCAGGAGGACAGACCAGACATTGTTTAATAATAGAAAATGTATGTTTTCTACTTTAAAATATGTAGATGTAATTAAACTCTAAATATTTTACAACAATTATTAGCTCCCAAACATTACTTCTAATGTATACATGCACAGCTCTATCTAGCTTATGATGAATCTACTTTGTGAGCCATGGCAAGTTAGCATCCTTCTGGGCTTCACTTTGTTAATTTTTTTTTTCTTTTCTTTTTTTTTTTTTTGAGACAAGGTCTCGCTAAGTAGTTCAGGCTAGCTTTGAACTCACTTTGGAGCCCAGGCTGGCCTTGAACTCACAGCGATCCTCCTGCCTCAGCCTCCCAAGTGCTGGGATTACAGGCGTGCACCACCACGCCAGGCCATTTTCTTAATTTAAATAATGATGAAAATGACAATAAAAATATTTATTGATTACTTCTACTTATACATTTATTGACCATCCTATATATGTTATTTTCATTTAATCCTCATAACAATCATGTGGAATGGGTATTATTTCTACTTTATTGATGAAGAATCCGAAGCTTTGAGAAATTAAAGCAAGTGGCTAAAATCACCTAATTTCTTATGGGAAAAGCTAGGATTTGAACCCGGGGCTACTCACACTATAGCACTTGATGGTGACTTCAAAAGAAGAAAATCTAACTTCCGCTTCTAGTCCTGTGATTCTATTTAGACTATAGTATAAACTGCAGGAATAGGTAATTGATTTGCTATATTGGTTGCTTATAATGAATATATAAACTATTCACAAAGAATTTCCCATGCAAAAATGGTTTCTCTGAATTTTAAAGAATTCTGCCTCATGGAATCAATTTCAGTGTAGTACGAGAATAACAAATGAACTTAACCCAAACATTTCCTCCTATAAAATATAACCAAGACCTATAGACAGGAAGAAATAAAAGCCTAATAAAATGAATAAGATTTTCAATCATTAGCAATGTTTTGGATTAAATACAATATTTAATACACAAGTACCTAATGATCATTATGTATGAAGTGTAAGCAAACACACATGCACACACCCTCTAACATTTTAAAATGTGACCTATTTCTGATTTAAGTCAATTTTAGTCAGTTAATTTACCTACCACACTTACCCGACTAACGGTGTGATCTTTATCTGTAATCTCCTGTCTATTTCTTGAAGCAGCTTTCTTGCTTTCTTGGGTCAATTCAAAATACTGTTCTTCCAGAAGTCCTCGAGCCAACTGCTCAGACTCAGCTTTTGTTTCTGCTAGATCCAACTGAGTAGAAAGAGCGTCCCTGCAATAATTTTTAAGAGAAATGGATATACTAAATTCAGTTCATTTTCCCAACTTCAATCACATGCTTAAAAACACAATTACCTTTCAATAATAATAAAATTGATTTTATTGCTTTAGATAAAGTAAATCCATTTCAAACTTTCTAGAAAAGCTATGAACTTAACCTGCCGAGCTGTCTACTTTTGGAAAAGACTGGCTGCTAAATCAGGAGATCAGATCTGGTTCCTTTAACTCTACCGCTAACAGGATAGGAACACTGTTAGGCAAGGTCCTTATACTTCCTGCTCGTGATTTAAACAAATCTGTAAAATAAGAGTTAAACTAAATTATTTGTGAAGTCCTTTCTAGCTCTGAAATTCAATGAGATTATGAAGACACGTATAGATCTGTAAACTATCTGGGAACAACCTTGGAAACCGCACTTTAAAACTTCAGAATTGACAGTCAGATCAGGACAAGATTACTGCAGTTTGCCTGCTCTTCCCAAAAAACCACTCTAGGATAAGCTACCTTGGTCACTATTATAATCTCCTTGTATGCCACAGATGCTCAATAAATGTTTTCAAAACACATGATTTCTACCTCTTATTTCCTAGTAAGGGAGGACTATAAATCAAATCTTCTGGCTTACATTTAAGGATGAAGAAATAAGCGTATTCACAAAAAAGAACACTTATTCACCCAACAACTATTTATTTCAATGTTTACTCTGTGGCAAGCATTGTTCTAGGAATTAAGGCACATAGCACTCACAGAATTCTTGGTCCTGGAAATATACAGTGGGAGAGTATGTTAGTACAGTCATACAGACAACTTAAAAAATGAACAAGTAATATATAGTATGCCATACAGAATAAAAGATGAAAGGTAGAAAAGGCTGTGAACGTGGTCACAATTTTATTATGGGGTGATCAAGGAGGCCTTTCTGCTAAGAAAACATTAGAGGAGAGATATGAAGGGAGTGAGAGAATAGGTAGTGCAGGTTATCTAGAAAGGATATAAAGGGAAAATTAAATAAACACACGCCCCAAACTGGCCTGAAGGAAGCCAATGTGATGAAAGAGATGCAGAAAAGTTGGGAGAGTTGTAGAAAGAGAAGGGAAGAGAACAAACTGTAAGGTTTTCTATAACAATATATGGGTTATGGCTTTTATTCTCTACTCCAGAGTTTTAAAAAGATCATTCTTGGCTGCTCTATACAGTATTAGGATCAGACAGCAAGAGACAAGAACAGAGCAGAGTTAGCTGTTAAAAGGCTACTGACAGCTGGGTGTGGTGGCGCACGCATGTAATCCCAGTAGTCGGTAAGGCTGAGGCAGGTGAATACCCTCAAATCCAAGGCCACCATGGGCTACATACTGACTTTACGGACAGTCTGAACTACATAATGATGGCGACCTTGTCTCAAAAAAAAAGGGGAGGGGGCTCTACTGAAATAATTGATATTGGAGATAATGGTAGTTTGGACCACATCAACAGTGATCAGACTATATAATTTTTAGTTACAACTGGGAGAAATGTTAATGGACTGCACAAAAAGTGTAAGAAAAAAAGAGTCTAGGATGACTAAATTTTTTCTTTAAACCCCTGGAAGTAACAGAATTGTTAATTACTGAAACAAGAAAGACAAGAAGAGCAGACTGGTAAGGTGAGGGAGTCCGGATTTGGGGGGCACACTAAATAGGGAATGTTTACTGAATACTCAAGAGAGACGTCAAATAGACAGCTGGATATACAAGTTTGGAATTCAGAGGAGAACGTACTTGTACGCTGATGCTATTTAAAGCCAGGAAGCTGGATGAGAACAAGTAAGAGTAATCCCTTGGGCCTTCTAAACTCTGGAGGTCTCAGAAATGAGAAGGGACAAAAAAAGGCAGAGGAGGTTGAGAAAGAGTAACCAGTTTAGTTAAAGGGAAATATTGTATAGTGTCACAGAAAAAAAGTGAAAATTTTATCCAGAGTAATCGATTATGTCAAAAGCTGTTGTTAAATTAAGGAAATAAGGTAAGGACTGACATCTTACTATTGTCTTTATTAGGAAGAGGTGATAATGACCATGAGAAGGGTTGTTTAGTTAGAGTGATGAATACAAAAGACTGGAGCGATCTCAAGAGAATGGGAGAGGGCCAGTGAGATAGCTCAGCGGCATAAGCACCTGCCTGGCAAGCATGAGGTCCTCAGTTCGACTTCCGGTACCCACATAAAGGAAAAAAAAGGGCCAGTGATATCACTCAGCGACACAAGTGCTTGCTGGCAAGCGCGAGGTCCTGAGGTGGACTCCTGGTACCCACATTTAAAAAAAAAAAAAAAAAAAAAAGAGAATGGGAGAAGAGAACCGAAGATAGCTGGTATGCAATTTTTCAGGTAAGAGTGCTAAAAAAAAGGAAGCAGAAAAATGGGATGGTAGTTGGAAGTAGATGTGCAGTTAAAAGTTATTATTAAAGGAGATATTCAATTATTTATATAACAATGGGAATGAAAGGGAAAATTTATACAGGAAAGATGAGAGAATTGTTGGAGCCATTCTTAGGTAGGCAGAAAGGGATGGGATCAAAGGGTTGGTATTATTAGGTAAGAGCACCTTTTGTCCATTTACATCATCAGAAGAAACACAGGGTTCATAGCTACATATGCAGATGGGTGGTGGGAGAGAACAGATGTTCTCTTATAACATCTAGGAAACAAGGCTATTAGCTTAGAATGAGAATAAAAAGAGAAGATACAAAAATAGCAGTTATAGAAGAAGAGTTAATACATCATAAAAAAAGGTAGGAAACACTGCCAATGTTATATGAACAATATAATACAGAGCTTCAGATACATGACACTCTTATCTGAGGTTACTGCTTTACATCAAATTCACACAGTACCTAAATTATATTTTAAGATACCAAAACTTTTTATCCCAGGATATATTTCTTTCTCTGGTCATGAATTTGTGCAAGAGAATGCAAAAAGAATGAAATGATTCCAGGAAAATTATCTGCAGCTACATTCATCCAGATTTCCTTTGCAACTCTGCATGGTGAAAGACTTGTCTTATTAATATTTAAGGTCACTCATTCTCCTATCTCCTCAAAGAACTAAAATTATCAATAATTCCACAGTTTTCTAGATTATAAGATTATAAGAAGTGGCTTTGTTCATTACCATATTCCAAAGCATGGAAAATTGTGCAGCTCATATAAAGTGCTCAGAATGAATAGATGAGGAACTTTTCATTTTATGTGAGGAACTTTTCGTTTTATGTAAATCGATTTAAATCACTACATGTGGCTAGTGGCTACCATTTTGGGCAGAGTAGCTCCAGATTTAATAACTGGTTTGCAGAAAACACAAAGGGAATGCTCAACTAACCAGAAATGAAATCAGCAAAATCACAAGTAAGATGAACTCCATAGGACAAAAGATCTACATTTATCAACAAGTGTCAGGATAGTGATTACTCTTCTGTGGGGAAGAAAGGAGGCATAATTAGTGGCATACAGTGGGCTTCTGAGGTGGACAGAGGGTTCTGTTCCTTTTGCAGGTGGTAGTTATATTTTTGTCATGTATTAAAAAACTGTTTTGCTGTTCTCTGCTACAGTAAGTCCCGGACTTACTAACATCTGAGTTATGAACTTGCACAGATAGGAACGGACCTCAAATTGTGAACAAACTGTGGAAGTAGCTCACGTGCCTGCTGGACACTGTCACAGTTGTGCTGCTCTGTGCTTACTGTGCAGCGCGATAGTGTATGGTAGTACAGTGCTCAGTCAGAGCCCAGGATGTCCAGAAGCAAGAGGAAAAGCAGTGGTGACGTGGAGGGGGCTGCTAGGAAGCGCAAAGCAACATAAACCATACATCTGTGTCAAAGGTGTATAAGGCTCACTTTGTCTGACTTATAAAGGAATCCAATACATGAATGTTCTTTCAGAACAGAAAACCTAAGTCGGGGATTTACTGTATTTATTTAATAATAAAACAATTAAAAGTTTAAAAATTTATTTCAAAGGGAATGAAAGAGAATATAATAATGTCAGAAAACTAGTTCCAGTGTTCATTCTAACACTATTTAGCTATGAAACCCCAGTTGAGTGAGATACTATCTTTTGGGGCCTCTCAGCTCAATTCTAAAATGAGGCTATTAGGCTTACATTGTGAGGTTTGCTGTTTTTTTTTTTTTTTTTTTTTTTGTGGGTACCGGGGGTCGACCTCAGGACCTCGCGCGCCAGCAGGCGCCCGTGCCGCTGAGCGATATCACCGGCCCCTTTTTCGTATGTGGGTTCCGGGAGTCGAACTCGGGGCCCTCGCACTTGCCGGGCAGGCACTTAAGCCGCTGAGCCATCTCACCGGCCGAGGTTTGCTGTTTATTGGTTGGCTGATTACACTGCTCAAGGACTGAACCCAGGGCCTTATGCATGCTAGATAAGCACTATACCCACCAAGCTACATTCCACCACAGGCTTTCTTCTAAGTATACAACTAATGGAAATTAACCTGTATAGTAATACTAAGAGGAAGATCTTAAACACCTTTAACTTAATGATTTGTGAATATAGAATGATTTATATAAAAATAAGCATTTGAAGGTGGAGGGGCCCCTGAAAACAATGTATTGTCAGAGTTTGATGAATCTCTGTGTAGTTACTGTGGTATTAGGTTATTATATAATTTCTTCACTCTAGAAGTAAATTTCAGCCTAGTCTAATTTGCTTTCAATTAGCCAGTAAGATGTGCTGGCCACTGCTATCAGAATACTGTATGCCCCATCCCCGTTAACATCCTGTGCAGTGCCAACTCTCAGGTAAAGCACAATGGATATGACGCACTTTTCATTCTGCAGTTCTTGGATCTTCTTCAAATGTTCTCTGCTTTTTTCCTCAAGTTCTTCTTTAAGTTCCTTTACCTGGGTTTTATAAAGTGTCTGCAAAACAAGTGGTAAGAAACAGGTTAGCAGTTTTTTTAAAGTTAAATAAGTAACATATGATCGAACAATTCCACTCCCAAGTGTTTACTCATGACAGTGCAAATCTGAGTCCGCACAGTTTTACACGTGAATTTTCATTACGGTGTTATGCACAGCAACTCCAAACTAGAAATGATTCAGATATCCAGGAATGACCACACTGGGCACAGTGGAGCATGCCTGTAATCCCAGCACTTGGGAGGCTGAGGCAGGAGGATCATTGCGAGTTTGAGGCCAGCCCGGGCTACAAAGTGAGTTCAAGGCCAGCCTGAACTACACAGTGAAACCCTGACTCAAAAATACAAAAGAGAAAAAAAAGAAAAGAAAAGAAAAGTAGCAAAAAACATGCAATTTTTGGTCATCCTGGACAGGTAAGTGGTAAAGTATCCCTTTTAGTTTAAAAGATGAGGAAAAAGAATAGAATAGTAAGGACCAGCAAGTAGCTACAGAGAACTACTGTATACTGAACGCTTAATTATTCTAAGAAACAGCACTTCTCAAAAGAAAAAAATACATAAATTTCTATGGGAATGGAAATAAAGGCAAAGTGAGCTCTAATTCTAAAAAATTAATCCATTTTGTCTTCAGGAACCAGATTCTTATCTCTTCTTTCTGACTCCAAATAATGAAATTCTATAATTAACTAGTGAAGAGATAAAAAATAATCTAATTTGAAAGGCCAGATTAAAGATAAATTTTAAATTTGGTTCATAACAGCTTATTAAATTGAATGGTAACCTAACAGAATCTTTCCAAGCAATGGAATAAATTGGAACTAAGAGACAGGATCACATTTTGTATTATTTTACAGAGACAAAATCAAGAATCCATAGCAACTATTGGAAGTCATTTGATATCCGTCCAAAAGTCTGGAAGCACCCCATGAATTACCTGGGGAAGCATACAGAAGAAAGTGTGGATACTATAGGCCACTTTGAAGAAGTTAGTTAATATACATTTTGAATAATTAAGCTTAGTCTACACTCAAGAAAAGATATTTCAACATTACCATTTTGTTTTAAAGGCATTTAAAAGCACTCTAATATGGCCTAATAAAGCAAGAAGAAAAAAAAAAAGAAATTTATAATGTTTAATAGAGGATAAACAATATGACACTGATATACCATAAAGCTCTCAATATGTGAAAACCGTACATAGCTTTAACAGATTAGCTCAGTTTTTTTTTTTTTTTTTTGTGGGTACCGGGGTCGACCTCAGGACCTCGCCCGCCAGCAGGCGCCCGTGCCGCTGAGCAATATCACCAGCCCCTTTTTCGTATGTGGGTTCCGGGAGTCGAACTTAGGCCCTCGCGCTTGCCAGGCAGGCGCTTATGCCGCTGAGCCATCTCACCGGCCCTAGCTCAGTTTTTTAACTGCAGAAATTGCTACTTCCAAGACTGTTCACTATTGCGTTCTAGGGCATATTCACCAGTGTAATCTGAACTCTACACATTTAATTTCACTGAATAAGGATTGTACGGCAGGTGTTGCCAGGGTTAATTACAAGAGCAAAACTTGATAAATGTTAAGTTGAAATGAAATGGCAGAGTACAAGCTTGACAATCCTCCCAAAAATCCAAAATCCAGAGACTTCAGTATTAGCTCTCAATTACAGTAGCAGTGAAAAATAATTTGGCCTGCAGCAAATTAAGATTCATATGTATGAAGAAAAAGCCAAACGATTCATATAAAGTACAAAATTAAAACAAGGAAAAGCTCTTAAACATTAGTTATACCTATAATTCAAAGGCCACTTTAATGTGGTATATGTATGTGCCATACAGGAGTGTAATGCATACCATCTGAGCTTGCTAGGAGGTAGAGGATACCTGGTATTTTAATTAATATGATGGCAATTCTGTGACTGTTTCCACATAAAGTTACTTCTTCACAACTTACACCATGAACTCAGAGTCAGACAGTAAATGCACATATGGAGACGAAAAGGAGAAAACTTTTTCACAGTCATTTGAAAAATGAATCATAGTTCACAGAAAAAATCTAAATACCTTGTTTTAAGTCAGATTTTGAATCTATCTAGATGTTAAAGATAACTCTCGAAGAACCTCAAGATGGCGGATGAGTAAGAAGCAGGCAGCGAAACTCTCTCTAAAAGTTACCATTGGAACACGGGAATATAGCGACCCGGAAAGCGCAGGAGGGGGGGAGATGCCTCCCCGAAACCCAGAAAAGTTCTGAAGCGCAATCTGGGACCCCCGGCACCAGTGACGGGTGACTTCCAACAAAGAAGAAGGAAAGAAGGAGCAGACCGCACGCGCGCACCTTCCACTATCCTGGGAGTTGCAGCGCCGCGGAGGCTCAATTCTACGGACACACGGTGGCAGCTGGCGCCCAGGGAGCCCCCACGGAGGATCCTGAGACAGCGGCGGGGCAGGGGAGCGGCGGAGAACGGCGCTGACCGGCGGTGAGTGTCTCTCAGCCACAGCTGCCCCGCGCCAGAGAGCGACCGGCCGGGCGCCATTGTGGGGGGTGTGGCGAAACTCAGAGCGGCTGGGAAACTGCTCTGGGAACTTGTGCTCCGGACAGGACAGCACGGGGCCTCTCAAGCCCACGAAAGTGTGCTGAGGTCAGCAGGCGAACGAGACTGGACTCTCAGCCACACCTGTCCCGCGCCAGAGAGCGACTGGCCCGGCGCCATTGTGGGGGGCGTGGCGAAAAACCAGAGCGGCGGGAACCAGTGCAGGGAACCCGCGCTGCGGACAGCACGCTGAGCCTCTCAGGCCCAGGGATCGTGAAAGGGCGCTGAGAGCGGAGGCGAGCTAGACTGGTCTCTGCCTGAAAGTATGCGCCTCTGATCACCGCCCGCCAGAGGGCGCTCCTGGCTTACTGGGACGGACCTGCACAGAACAGGACTCTGTCACAAGGTACCTGCCTACAACAGAGTCAACACCTGGAACTGATTCTTTTTATTTTTTTTATTTTTATTTTTATTTTTTTATTTTTTTCTCACTGATTTGTTTTTTGTTCTGGCGAAGGGTTTTTTTGTTTTTGTTTTGTTTTGTTTTGTTTTTTGGTGGGGCTTTATTTTTGATCTGTCTGTTTTATTGTTTTTATCTTCGTTTTTGTTTCTGTATGTGTATTTGCTCTTTCCTTCATTATTCTCTCTGGTTTTTTATATGAGTGTAAACAGCGCCTCTAACTTCTTTGTGATTGTGGTTGTGATCTGTTCTTCCTTTTATCCCTTCCTTCTCTTTTTACCACCTGTCCTCTGCACTAGTGTCCCAATTTTAGTGGGATCCCTTTTGGTCCTCTAACCTTACATCTAATTCCTTTCTCTTCTCCCAATACTCTATTTCCTCCTTAACTCATTTTAAATTTAAACTCCTCAAGGAAAAATTGACATACATAGGACTTGTATACTGCATATAATTTTTCTGGTGTGTTTTAGATTTTGTTATATAACCGCAACTCTATACAGCTGAAAGTGGTAAATAACTGGTTAGCTCAGTCTGTCATTTTCTAGGCTGTGTTTGATGCTTTAGTTAACATTATAGCCAAATGTGAAATAATTGTTCTAAACATCTTTCCTTCCTGATATTTCATGATTGAGATTGACTAAGGGACACAGAAAATACAGTGGCACAGTACCAAAGAATCAAGGACTGGGCCAAACAGGTAGCAACTTCGCATACCCAACGAATTGAAGAGGTAGGATCTGGCAGAAAGCTCAAAACCTAAAAGCAAGCTCCACTTGGAAGATACTGCAGAGAAGTAGTCATCTTCTAAAGATCTTAAACACTAGCAATAAAGTAACCTACTATAGGTAATTTGCAAACATCACCCCAGGAATTAAAGAAAGAAAAAATGAGACGACACTTAAACAAGATGCAAACACACACATCCAATTCACCAAAGGCAAACCTAGGGAGCAACGAGGTGGGACAATCCGAAAGCCACCCACCTGGCCTATCTGAAGTGGTAACAACAAAGCAACTGAATGAGGTTCTGGAAAAAATTAAAACAGAAATAATCTCACAGATAACTGCAGAGATAATGTCTACAATGAAGACCATGCTTAAGGACACTATAGCTGATACAGACAAAAAAATAGATGAACTTAAGAAAACTATAGAAACCATGAATGCTCAGCATAGGAAAGAAATGGAATCCATAAGGCAGATTCAAGCAGATATCCAAGAGATAAAAAATTCCATTGAAAGTATTTGTAGCAGAATAAGCCAATGCGAGGACAGGATCTCAGATATAGAAGACAGGCTTGCAATTAGTGATCATGAAATGGAAAAATTCTTAAAAATAGCAAGGGACCATGAAAAATCAATTCAGCAGCTGCTAGATGACTCAAAGATAAACAACTTAAGAATAATTGGAATAAATGAAAAAGCAGGAGATAGCATCAACGACATTAAAACCTTGTTCAAAGACATAATCAGGGAGAACTTTCCTGGAAGAGAAAAGGAATTTGACACCCCTATAAGTGAAGCTTTTAGAACACCAACTAGACATGATCAAAAAAAAAACTTCAGCCAGACATATTATAGTCAAGATCCCAGAAATTCAACAGAAGGGCAGAATCTTAAAAGCTGTTAGGGAGAAGAGACAAATCACCTATGAAGGAAAACCCATCAGAATCACAGCTGACTTTTCAGCACAAACCCTCAATTCAAGAAGAGCTTGGAATGATGTATTGCAAGCTCTAAAGGAAAATAATTTTCAGCCCAGATTGATGTACCCTGCAAAACTATCTTTCAAAATTGATGGAGAAATAAAATACTTTCATGACAAAGAACATCTGAGAAAATTTATGACCACCAAACCAGCACTCCAAAACATTCTGAAGGACATTCTAGAAAGAGATAGGAACCCCAACAGAAGGAATCCACCAGGCAGGGCAAATAATTAAATAGCCGGAAAGCAGACAAACAAAGAGTGGGAACCAACAACAGGAAAATATCATGACAAGTCAATACATATCAGTTTTAACCATCAATGTTAACGGTCTCAATTCACCAATCAAAAGGCACAGACTGGCGAAATGGATCAAGAAGCAAGATCCAACAATATGCTGTATACAAGAAACACATTTAATTCAGAAAGAAATTCATAGACTGAAAGTCAAAGGATGGAAAACAATACTCCATGCCACAGGAACCCAGAAAAAAGCAGGGGTAGCTATTCTTTTTGCAGACAAAGTGAACTTCAAGCCAAGAAGGATTCAGAGAGATAAAGACGGTCATTACATCCTTGTAAAGGGAACAATCCAAGAGGAAGAGATAACGATCATAAATATATATGCGTCAAATACCAATGCACCCAGCTATATAAAACAAGTACTAAAGGACATGAAAAATCAAATAAGCACTAATACAATTATATTGGGAGATCTCAATACTCCACTGTCACAAAAAGATAGATCAACTGGACAGAAAATCAATAATGAAATAATAGAACTGAACCAAACTTTTGAACAAATGGACTTAGTAGATGTCTACAGAGTGTTCCATCCCACAACATCAGAATACACATTTTTCTCAGCTGCACATGGGACGTTCTCCAAAATAGACCACATACTAGCTCATAAAACCTGCTTAAGTAAATGCAAAGGAATTGAAATTATCCCATGCATATTATCAGACCATAGTGCAATGAAACTGGAAATCAATGGCAAAAGAAATTACAAAAACTCCCTAAACACATGGAAATTAAACAGCATCCTCCTGAACAACCAATGGGTCACAGATGAAATTAAAGAAGAAATTAGTCACTTTCTACAACTGAATGATAATGACAGTACAACATACCGGAACTTATGGGATACAATGAAAGCAGTCCTAAGAGGGAAATTTATAGCATTAAATACTTATATCAGGAAAATAGAGCAAGCGCAAATAAACAACTTAAGGGTGAACCTCGAGCTTCTAGAAAAAGAAGAGCAGGTTAAGCCAAAAGCCCGTACAAGGGAGGAAATTATAAAGATCAGAGCAGAAATTAACGTATTGGAGAATAAAAAAACAATACAAAGAATCAATGAAGCAAAAAGTTGGTTCTTTGAAAGAATAAATAAGATTGACAAACCCTTATCCAACCTTATTAAAAAAAGAAAAGAAAAGACTCAAATCCATGCAATTGAAAATGAAAAGGGTGATATCACGACGGACCCTGCAGAAATCCAGAAGATCATCTATACCTATTTTGAAAATTTATATTCTACTAAGATGGAAAATGCAGAAGAAATGGACAGATTCCTAGATTCGTATGAATTACCAAAGCTAAATCAAGAAGATTTAAAAATCCTAAATAAAGCAATATCAACCAATGAAATTGAAGATGTAATTAAAAACCTCCCAACAAAGAAAAGCCCAGGCCCTGATGGATTCACTGCCGAATTCTACAAGAAATTTAGAGAAGACCTAACACCACTACTTCTCAAACTTTTTAATGAAATTGAAAGGGAAGCAATACTCCCAAATTCATTCCTGGAAGCAAGCATTACCCTGATACCAAAACCAGAGAAGGACTCAACTAAGAAAGAGAACTACAGGCCAATCTCCCTAATGAACACAGATGCAAAAATCCTCAATAAGATATTGGCAAACAGGGCCGGTGAGATGGCTCAGCGGCGTAAGCGCCTGCCTTGCAAGCGCGAGGGCCCGAGTTCGACTCCCGGAACCCACATACGAAAAAGGGGCCGGTGATATCGCTCAGTGGCACGGGTGCCTGTTGGCGCACGAGGTCCTGAGGTCGTCCCCCTGGTACCCACAAAAAAAAAAAAAAAAGATATTGGCAAACAGAATGCAGCAAATAATCAAGAAGATTATACACCATGACCAAGTTGGATTCATCCCAGGGATGCAGGGATGGTTCAACATACGTAAATCAATAAATGTAATACAGCATATTAACAGAACCAAAGACAAAAATCACATGATCATCTCAATAGATGCAGAAAAAGCTTTTGACAAAGTCCAGCACCTTTTCATGATAAAAACCCTACAGAAAATTGGAATAGAGGGTCTTTATCTCAATCTGGTAAAAGCTATCTATGACAAACCAACAGCCAATATTATACTAAATGGCCAAAAACTGAAAGCCTTCCCTCTAAAATCAGGAACAAGACAAGGATGTCCACTGTCCCCACTCTTATTCAACATAGTCCTGGAAACTTTAGCCAGAGCAATTAGACAAGAGAAAGAAATAAAGGGAATAATGATTGGAAAGGAAGAAGTTAAATTATCATTATTTGCAGATGACATGATACTCTACACAGAAGACCCCAAAAACTCCACTAAAAAACTGCTAGATTTAATAACCAAATTCAGTAGTGCAGCTGGATACAAAGTCAATACTCAAAAGTCAATAGCCTTCCTGTACACAAATAACAAACTTACTGAAAGAGAAATTAGGGAAACAATACCTTTCACAATAACATCCAAAAAAATGAAATACCTAGGAATCAACCTCACGAAGGATGTAAAAGACCTCTATACTGAAAACTACAGTACTCTGAAAAAGGAGATTGAAGAGGATATCAGAAAATGGAAAGATATCCCTTGCTCCTGGATAGGAAGAACCAATATAGTGAAAATGGCCATACTTCCAAAATTGTTATACAGATTTAATGCAATTCCAATCAAAATTCCAACAGCATATCTCACAGAATTAGAGAAAACAATCCTAAAATTCATTTGGAATCAGAAGAGACCTAGAATAGCAAAGGCAATTCTGGGCAACAAAGGCAAGGCAGGGGGCATCACTATCCCCGACTTGAAATTATACTATAAAGCTACTGTGATAAAAACAGTGTGGTACTGGCAAAAAAACAGACCTGAAGATCAATGGAACAGATTAGAAGATGCTGAAACAACCCCAGACATACTAAGCCACCTTATCTTTGACAAAGGTGCCAAACACATTCGCTGGAAGAAAGATAGCCTCTTTAATAAATGGTGCTGGAAAAACTGGCTCTACACATGCCGAAGATTAAAACTAGTCCCATATCTTTCACCATGCACTAAACTAAATTCAAAATGGATCAGAGATCTAAATATTAAAACAGAAACATTAAATCTGCTGGAAGGTAGGATAGGTAAAACCCTTGGAGACATTGGTGTAGGCAAAGACTTTATGAATAAAAACTCAACCGCACGGGAACTATCCCAAAGAATCAATAATTGGGATCTCATCTTATTAAAAAGCTTTTGCACAGCAAGAGAAACCACCAACAGAGTGAAGAGACAACCCACAATGTGGGAAAAAATGTTTGCCAGCTGTTCCTCAGACAAAGGATTACTATCGAGAACATATAAAGAACTCAAAAAAATCAGACCTCCCAAATTTAAAGACCCATTCCAAAAATGGGCATCTGAGATGAATACACATTTCTCAGATGAAGAAATACTAATGGCAAACAAATATACAAAAAAATGTGCAACATCACTAGTCATTCGAGAGATGCAAATTAAAACAACACTGAGATACCATCTCACCCCAGAAAGAATGGCTACTATTAAGAAATCAACTAATAACAAATGCTGGAGGGGCTGTGGGGAAAAAGGAACCCTTCTTCACTGTTGGTGGGAGTGTCAACTGGTACAGCCACTGTGGAAGTCAGTGTGGAGATTCCTCAGAAAACTAGGGTTGGAGGTCCCATTTGACCCAGCTATTCCCCTTCTGGGCATCTTCCCAGAAGAATTAAAAACATCGTACCACAGCGATATATGTGCACCCATGTTTATAGCAGCACAATTTGTAATAGCCAGATCTTGGAAACAACCCAAATGCCCATCAACTGAGGAATGGATAAGAAAGATGTGGTATTTTTATACAATGGAGTACTATTCAGCCATAAAGAAGGATAAACTGGAGACTTTTATAGGTAAATGGATGCAACTCGAGAAAATACTCATAAGTGAAATAAACCAGAAGCACATGTGTAAGCATCGTATTGTCTCTCTAGTATGAGAAACTGAAAGAGTAAATAAGATCCAAAATGTACAATAGATATGGTGAATCAAAAAGAAACTGGTAAAAAGGAAAGAGAGACTGGAATAGGGAAAAGAAAGAAGGGAAAGGGAAAAAAAAAATGTATATATATATATAAGATGGTTAAGATAGATACACTACCATTTTTACTTAGTTCATTGAAGAGTAAGGTTTGTGCCAATAATGTTTGGACAATTGAATGCTAATGTCTGGTGTCCTGAATAACTAACTTAAAGATAGTAATACGTAATGTATTAACCATTGTTACCCTCCTATTATGTTGTTTTGAAAATTTGTTCTTCTTTTGATTTGTTTTGTTTTTTCTTCTCTTTAAAATAAAAAAAAAAAAAAAAAAAAAAAAAGATAACTCTCACTTACCGAGAAATACTGTTCAGCTTCAAGCTGATCTTGTAGCTCCCGCATCTGTCCTTCATTTCCTCTATATTGTCTTTGGATAGAAGGAAAATGAGTAAACAAATGTATTTATACTAGACACTATACTTTTCTTAGTTTGAGTGGCTAAAATAAAAACAAAGCCTGAACTACACAGCAAAACTCTGTCTCAAAAAAAAAAAAAAAAAAAAAAAAATAGAAACAGTTCACTAAAATAACCTTTGTTTTTTAAAAAAATATATACTTCATTATACAGTGTTACTTTACTAATTAATTTGGTCAGGCCACATTGTCTGACTGCATCTTGCTCCTTATAAAATGATGTTATTAAAGTTGAGGGAATCCTTTTCTAAGGTTATGTTTAAAAGAATATTAACTGTGGATCTATCTAAACTGCTAGAAAAAAAAGCTGAAATCAGTCTTGTGGGAAAATTTGTATATATATAAAAAAGCAGTCCCAGGGATATTTTAAATGTCTTACGTAGTTAAGTAAACAAAAACAGAGGCTGTGAAAATATTTAATAAGTGAAAATTCAGCAATACATAGTAGTATGGCCAATTAAGCACAAGGAGAGGATGGTAAAAATTAATAATTAGGTAAAGGATATAAAGGAAAAGCAAGAGCTAAATGCTAATAAAAGAGGAACATAAAGAAACAAAACCAAGTTGATACAGTACAAACATAAGCGTAACTCAGAGAGGAACAGATTCAGACAGAAAGACAATGTAACTCAAAGACATATTTTCAAGTATTAGTAATCTCATCTACAACTTTTAGACTTTAATATTCCATAGTAATTGCTTTGTATTTTCAGTGCATAACAAGGTATGTGGTTGGTAGAAAGTATTTTATAAATTGGGTCCTGAGAGACAATTACTTGGTGAGAAGAAAAATGTAGTGAAAATGGTGCCTCTAAAAGGCAAAGAGAATTTCACCAATCTGAATCTAACTTAATCAAAACCAACAAATTTATTCAAGAAACACTTTTGCAAACGAAACTGGTAAGTAAAGATATAACAACACATGACCTGGTGTAAGATATACCCAATTTTGATACTAAAATTTTTCAAACATGTCCTTACACATTCTGAAATTCTGAAAGCAATACAAATACCTTGCTTTGTCTCTATGTCAATTAAGCAGGCATATCACATGTCAAAAGTAATAGAAAGAAAAAAAAAAAAAGACACTTTGCACTCTGAGATGAATCAAAGAAACAGATAAAAAGCCCCTGAAGACTATGTCTAATTCTAGTCTCTGAAATATAAAGAGACCTTAAACATTTCTCTTAAGGAAGGATAAGTTTAATAAAAAGAAATTTCATCTTGATTTTTATAATTCTACCCTGAAGAAATGGGATGACTCTTATGACTATAAAAATCAGAGATGAATTTTCCATCATAAATAGACTTATTATAAAGTCAGTAGTCTTGATTTTTTATTCCTTTAAGTAGTATCTATACTTTTAAATTACTGAATCTGTCTTTCCAAAACCTAGACTCCTGTACATTCTTTGAAAGCGCTGTAAATTCTTTTACTTCTGAATGCTCTTTTCTGTCTTCCTTTCACAAACTCTTAGTACATAATCTGAACATATATAAAATATCAAACACATAAGCCAATGCTGAACATAAAAAAGAAACAAATCACAATTTGTAAGTATTTTCAAGACTTACTTTGTAAGCTGAGCTAACTCAAATTCTAGTAATCTCTTGGCTTCCAATACAGTATTTATTTCCTGTTTCATCTGCTTTTCTAAACCTTTTAAATTGTCTGCCTCAAAAGCTTGAGTCTTCAATTCATTTTGTAATACCAGTCGCTTATTTGACTCCTGCTCCAACTGCAAGGTTAGATTCTTAACCTATGAATGAGAAAAATAATTAGTATCTTCAATCTCTTTATAATAATTAATCAAATCTCAAAAACATTACAGTTCCTTATACTAATAAATATTAGTGTTCTAAGGCATCTCCATTGTTCTACTTATTATTACAGATTTACCACTAATTCAAATCAGACATGAGATCTCATTAAAAAATATATATATATAAAAAATATATTTATATATATATATATATATATATATATATATATATATATATATGGTTTCTTTCTCCCTCAACCAGCATGGAAATTTTGGAATATAAAAGTCACTTTGGGGGGGGGGTGTAGGAGGTTCTTGAAAAGTATTTAAATCTATCTGTTCATTTATAAATGTTTATGTGTTCTAATCTACAACCCTCCAAAGCTTACAAAACCTTATTTCTTATTTCTTTTCATAACATTGGGTTAAAAAAACCCATCCCATATTTTTCTACTATAAATTTGCACTTTAGCAGAATAGTAGCCAACTGTGCATCTCAGTAGTTGTACCTGGGGGATACAGGAAGCAACCTTCATGCTTGCCCAATTGGTATGGCAAAGTGTGTGCACGTGTGCTAAAATGTCAAACTGGGATTTTACCCACATTTATGCCCAACTAACAGGTTTTACATATGTTTACCTGAGCATCATGGGGGGTAAAACACACCTGCACCATTCTTCTGCTATGTAAACATGTACTTTACTATAATGTAATGGGGGTTTATTTTTATTTTTCTGGTAAAAGTACCCCAATTCAGTACAATAGCACATAACCAGACGTGGAAGTTTTGAAGGAGGTCGAAAGTGAATTATCCGATCGTTCATGCATGGATGATGAAGATGATAATGACTCTCATGCTGATCATGTGAGCCAAAGTTTCTGTGACAGTGAAATGGAGCCAGAATCAACTGATACAGACACAGGGAATGCAGACCTCCTTGATTCAGATGGCGAAGCAAACAGCAGTATGAGTACATATTTGACTAGTAGAAATGGTACAAAATAGTCATGCAATAAAATGGAATGAGCCAATGTTAGAACTAGGTCTGAAAATATAGTAGTGAGGATCTTGGCAGGGGTGAAAGCTATTAGATGGAATGTCAGCACTGCCATCCAGTGTTGGAAATTGTAATAGACAAAATGCTACAAATGTTATAAAGTACACAAATGCTGAAATGCAAGTAAAATGTTCTGTATGCACCAATAGCCGTACTCAAAAATGTATTTACTATGACACCTGACTAGCTAAACTGAAAGTATTCATAGGTCTGCTGTACTTAGCAGGGCTTTCTCATGGTCATCACAGGAATGTAAAAGCGGTAAGTGTGGGCTTGAGGCGTGTAGAATAATGACAACACTGAGGACATTTGATTTCCTTCAAAATTGCCTGAGGTTTGATGACAAAACCACCTGCCAAGAAAGAAAAAGAACTGATAATCTGGCTGCTATCTGCTCATGGTTTGAGAGATTTGTGTGTAATAGTCAAGCAATTTACACACCATCTGAATACATGACGGCTGATGAGCATCTTGCACCCATTTCATGGCTAATGGAGCTTCAGACAGTACATTCCCAAAAAACTTTCAAAATACAGCATAAAAATGTATGCACTTGTCGATGCAAAGACTTGTTATATGTTCAGTTTAGACATTTATCCTGGAACTCAGACACCAGGTCCTTATTCAGATAGTAATAAACCAAATGATGTTGTGAATCCACTTGTTCTTATCTCCCAAACTAATCGGAAAGTGACATATGACAACTGATTTACCAGTTTCCAATTGATGTTACATTCGGTACAGAGCACAAGTTGACCAGCATAGGAACTGTACACAGGAACAAAGCAGAAACTTCCAAATCAAATGTTACAATTTCAAAACAGAGAATTGTATAGTACAATCTTTGAATTTCAAAAAAATATAACATTACCCCTGTATATGGCAAGGAAAAACAAACTGGTACTGCTGATGTGAGCACTGCACCATGATGGAAATGATAGGGAAACCTTGACAAAATGGAAGCCTGAGATGGTAACTTTCTACAACAAAATCAAAGGTGGAGTAGATGTTGTTTATGAGTTAAGCAGCAATTATGATGTCAGTTGAAACACAAAGCATTGGCCAATGGTTGTGTTTTACTCGACCCTAAACAGGTGAGGCATAGTTTGGTAGTTTACAAAGAAAATAACAAGTGAAAAATATCACGGAGAAATTTTCTTAGAAGACTGGGACTGGAACTCAGAAGAGATCATTTACAGCAAAGGAAAACAAAATGTTTCTGCCCAGGGAACTACACCAAAAAATTGTGAAGCACAGTGGTGAGCTGACAGGTGAACAGGCAGGTGCAACATCTCAAAGACCTACTATGACAACAAGAAAACCAAAAATACGCCAACTGTGCCTTTAAGGAAAGGACAGGAAAACAAAACATACATGCTATCAGTGTGATACTAGTGTATGGAACATGCAATTTTCATGTGTGAAGACTGCCTTGGGTGTGACAGTTGAAGTAAAGATTATTTCTATGGCAGAATTTTGTTTGTGTTTACATTGTAGTTCACTAGGTTTTTATTTCTAATGCTATCTTTTAGGTTTTGTAAGAGAGTAAACAGCTGAGGTGAAAATGTTGATGTCTATTCTAAGCCCTCATTACATAATTGATATTTTATTTTACTGACATCTTATTTTCCTGCTAAGTGCATGTTGTACAATATAGTAGGAAGCTCCTGACAAAACAGGAAGAGAGGTGACAAGACTGCCACATAGGAGAGGAAAGCTAAGCACATGTGCTGCCAGTGTGAGACTTGTGCATGGAACATGCAGTTGTCATGTATGAAGACTGCCTTGGGTGTGACAATTGAAGTAAAGATTATTTTTGTTGTAGAATTCTACTGGTATTTTCATTGTAGTTCATATACGAATTTACTTCTGTTGTTATTTTTTAGACTTTGTACACCAAAACACAGCTGATGTTGAAAATTTTGATGCTTTTTTATAAACTCAACAAATATTAAAAATTCAATACTATTTTTCCTGTTACTTATTGTTTAATATAATAAAACTCACAAAATTAATGATTCATCAACAGAAATATTCTAAAGAATAAATATGGGTATTATACACCCACAATATAATGTGCCTTTATGACAAAATTGGTGTGATGCCCCTAAGGCTACAAATTAGTACAGTAAAATCTCGTTCATGAACACTTCTGCTTGCAAATAATAAGTTCGCAAACAAAATTTTGCTTCCATTTGCAAATTCCACACTGGGTGACAAACACGACCACAGCCATCTTCCCCACACAAACACAAATGCAGCTGTCTTCTCCAAAATTATAAAATGAATTAAGTTCGTAAACTGAGGTACCACTGTGTATATCTGTAGTACATAACAATTGCCTTCATTTTAGGGAATTAGTTCATATGTATCACATTTTGATCATTTCTGATCCTCCCCTTTCAACTTTCTATCTTCCCCTCTTTCCCCTTCCCCAAATTTCCTTCCCTATCTCCAAAGTCTATACTCCCCTGTTTTCTATCATCTCTTCTTTATTTTGCTCTTTAAATTATATTTTGGGTTTCACATGTAAGAGAAACCATATGATATTTAACCTTCTATGTCTGATATTTCACTGAACATTATAGTTTCGAGATGCATTCATTTTCCTACAAATGACTTAAATTTATCCTTCTTTATGGTTGAGTAATACTCCACTGTGTATGTACATTTTCTTTATGTATTCATCTGCTGATGGTCATCTAGGCCGTTTGCATAATTTCAAATATTTTATTCAAGTGTTTTATGATTCCCTCTGTGTACTTCTCTAATCCTACTACCGCCAGTTTTTACAAGGTGATCATACTATTCAAATCCTTAAATTCAACAACCCCTTCACCTCAGTTCTGTCCTTTCCTTTTGCTTTGGAGGAGTACAGATGAGAACACATTCAAATTTATTCATTCTTCAGCTCTCACCTTAACCATCACACCCACAGCAAGACATTCCTTCACTCTCAGATGTGATTAGTTAACACTATAGCACTCTCTACTTCCTCTTTAATTACTTGTCATTCTTGAAATTACTATTTTAATGTATGTTTTTCCCTCTGGGCTATAAGTTCTACTTATTTACCTTAGTAACCCCAACTCCTAGCACAGAGTCAGGGAAATAACAGGTGTTCAAAAATTATGTTTTTAAAATGACTGAATGCTATTTTTCAATTTCTAACATACAGTCCTCTTCTGTGAGCAAGCCCTAACAGTTATCGCTAATCTCTCTTCTTTTTAGTCAATCCTATTTAGCAACAGCAGATTAATTTTCCTGAAAGAATGTTTTCGCCTATAGCTTTTATGCAAGTTTTAAAGACAATAAAAACTTTGGCCCTCAAGTTTCTCAACATGTCTTTTATTCTCTGATCAAATTTGTTTCTTTTTGCCCCTTATTTACCCATCTTCTTATCCACCCTGTACTTGCTTTTTATCAATATCTATACTTGGGAGGTGGTCTTACATTCAGTCTTACAAATACTTTTTTTTTTTTCAATGTGGGTACCAGAAGTCGACCTCAGAACCTCGCGCCTACCAGCTGTGCCGCTGAGTGGTATCATTGGCCCTTTTTTCCCTTTATGTGGGTACTGGGAGTTGAACTCAGGACCTCATGCTTGCCAGGCAGGCGCTTACGCTGCTGAGCCATCTCACCAGCCCTACAAATACTTTCTGAAACAAATATAGTAACTGCCAAGATATAATGTGCTTTCATCATTTTTTCAGCAGCTATATAAAAGTATATACTCTGTGCTCTTTATCAACCTAAGCCAGTGAAGACTGCAGTTTAGTTTTCTTCTTCCTCTTCTTAGTCTCAGAGCAATGCCTCTCTTTGCGGTTACAGGGTTCCTTATAATAAAGACCTTATTTTTTAGCAATTTCTTTGGGGAGGAATTATGGCATTTCAATATAGTTGTACTGTCATAATGCAGAATAAAACAGAGCCTGTGGAGTAAATGTTCAATAAATGAAACAAAAATCCTAGGTGCTATGAAGATGAGTATGTATGTAGGTTATTTTATTCAAATCTTCTTCTGTAGGTTATTTTCTTCAATTTATAGTGTTTAAATTACAAATAATAGCTCTTCATTCATAACTTCAAATGTTTCCCTTTCAAAAAGTAAACAAAACTGGTACTGTTGATGTTACCTCATCCTCCATCCTTTCCTTGTTCTCAGTCAAATGCTCCAGCTTCTGCTGAGCCTGTTTCAGATCAACATCGAGCATGGAGCACTGCTTCTCGATCTGAACCACTCGATTTTCAGCCTTCTCTCGAGCCTTTCTCTCTTCCTTAAGTTTTTTTTCCATCTCTGTGACAGAAAAGTTACAAACATACATTTAAAGGATGTCTTTCTACTTTTCACTTTACATGGTCTATGAATTGTTTTCAACATCTCTTGTTTTTATCCTGGGACTGTATTAGAGCTAGCAATTACAGAAGTTCTAACATTATTTGAATAACTTATATGGTGAGAATCTCTAAAGGAAAAGTTATAAAAATGAAGTAAAGGAATAATATAATACCTTCTAAATCTAGTCCTTGCTCAGTGGTATAAGAGATCATTCAGTATCATTTTCAGACCAGAAGGTGAAGGGCATAGCAGGAAAGACAGTAGAGAAACAAAGGAGAAAAATGCAGGTGGATCAAATAAAAGCAGAAAAATATAAAGCCAGGTGAAAAGCAAAGGCTGACGATAAACAAGAGAAAAAGTGAAAGTTGTTAGGATTCAGGAAGAGGATTGCCTCTAAGATGAAAATGAAGATAATGATGGGTGAAGAGATAGGATAGACTGGTAGTTAAGAGAGGAGTTCACACCCATGCTTTCATTATTTCTTTGTCAAACAGAAGAAATGTTCACTTTTTAAAGCTGGAGTGATAAAAAAAGGAAGAGGTTTGAGAAGTAGAAGTCTGGAAGAAGAAACTGCTAAGTGGTATAAAAAAAATTGACAGTTTCAGCGATATATAAAAAATGACAGTCTAAAGTTGGGGGAATAAAGCATTGGAGTAATATTCACCACAAGTATAGTATTTAAAGTAAAAAAAAAAAAAAAAAAAAAAAGCCAGGCGTGGTAGTGCACACCTGTAATCGCAGCACTTGGGAGGCTGAGGCAGGAGTATCCCTGTGAGTCTGAGACCAGCCTGAACTACATAGTGAGACCCTGTCTCAAAAAGACCAAAATAAAGTTAACAAAAAAAAAAAAAAAAAAAAAAAAAAAAACTGAAGTGGGTGGTTGTCTGAACTAGTGTTATGTTCTGGCATAATACAGCAGAAATACAAAGGAATGAAAATACTGAGGGTACAGAGCAAGAAAGCAGATGAATTTACCAACAAGGTCCAGAATGGATGAGGAAAAAAAATCAAGGAAAGGGCTAAAAAACAGCGAGAAAGAGATTTCACTTTTAAAGAAATACAAAGGTAGTACAGTAAGGAAACTAGAAGTTACAACTGTGACTTTTTAAAAAAGGTATTAAAAAAAAGGAAACCATTCGTTTTCTAGACTATAATTTATAATACTTGCTACTATAACATGTTTTGATCAGAAACAAAATTTTTGTAGGCATTTAAAATGAATCTTACACAAATATTACTGACACTTACCACACATTGCAACAGACTTTGCCTCTTCAATAGACTGATGTTTGTCAGTTAAACGAGCTTTGGTAACCTTGTGTTCATTTACCTCTTGCTCTAACCTTTGTTGTAATGATTTAAGCTTATAGTTTAAATCTATCTCTAAATTATTCTTTTCCTGTAAAATAGGAATGAGAGCCATGTAATGAACTGTGCAATAAGCACATGGTTAACTCTTACACTATTTAATATACTGCAAGAGATAAATGTCTTACTTTCATAACAATGATAAATATATACAGCTAAAAGCAAATTACCATCTTTTCTTTACCTCCCTTCCCTCTCCCATTTGAATGATTAACCATGGCTGATGCAGACCAAGGTATTCAGAATGGTCACATTCAGAATGGTCACATTCAGAATGATTCATTTCTAGGATCACAAACAAATACAACATTCTTTCTATTTTTTAAAAATTTTGGCAGGTGGGCCGGTGAGATGGCTCAGCGGCTTAGGCGCCTGCCCGGCAAGCGCGAGGGCCCGAGTTCGACTCCCGGAACCCACATACGAAAAAGGGGCCGGTGATATCGCTCAGTGGCACGGGCGCCTGCTGGTGCGCGAGGTCCTGAGGTCGACCCCCCGGTACCCACAAAAAAAAAAAAAAAAAAAAAATTTTGGCAGGTGAGAGCGCACACGCCTGTAATCCCACCACTCAGGAGGCTGCGACAGGAGGATTGCTGCGAGTTTGAGGCCAGCCTGGGCTACAAAGTGAGTTCAAGGCCAGCCTGAACTGCATAGCAAAACCCTGCCTCAAAAAGACAAAAAAAAAAAAAAAAAAAATTTTTTTTCCACAGTACTTTAAAAAATATTAAATTATTTTTATTTACTTTTGCATGTATACTCATATTCACTTTGCTTTGACAAAAGAAGCATCCCACGGCAAGTCAGTGAGACGGGAATGGAGAACAAGTAAAAATGTGTTCCATTTCGGTTTGCATACTTCTACTCTTCCTTTTATACTATTTCCACATATACAACAGTCATTGAAAACCTATCTTAATTGCTACAAAATATGCCCACACGACAAGATTAATAGTAGCTTTTCTGATGGTCATTTATCTGACATTTGTTTCAATCTACGACATTTCGGGGAGGCACTTAAAAAGTGAGACCTAGGGCTGCAAATTATCTGTTTAATCCTTTACTATGCATGCTATGTAAGAGAGGATAACCAATGACATTTCTGATTGCTAAGTAAATTCTAAATGCAAAGGCCAGTTACCTTATTCCCTTTTCTATTTTGCTAACTTTTATTAGCAAAATGGAGCAAGCACACATGTTCTGCTATAAACTTATCCTTTATTTTCCTTCTTTAAAAGACTTGACAATGACAATCAGTACCTTTATCTTATCCATATATAAAGAAATTACAAAAAAAAATTTATGAAGTTTTCCCCAGACCAATTTGTGATAATCTACAACATTCTCAAAAGTACAAAAAAATTAATAGGACACTAAATAAGACACATTCCCCCACATATCAACGAAGCAACCAAACATAAAAACCTTTAGATATACAACTACATAAACATTAGGAATGAATGTTATTTTACAGAACTATCTTATAATCTCTGATAAGCAGTATTATCTCGTAATTGGTGTATGTTAAGCCATTTACCTTTTCTGAATGATTAAGCATGTCTTGGGCCTCCTTTCTTTCTCCTTCTACTCTTTCAAGATTATGTTTTAGATGCTTCACCTCCTCTTGTAAAGATGTGATTCGAGCTATCAAATGAGAAGGAGTTCAAGTTCCCTATCATTAAAAAAAGTCTTTTCATTCAGAACAATTATTAAGATTTTGGAAAAGTCTTGAATTTTCTGATCAGACGGAATTTATTAAGTTTTCTTGGTAGTATACACAATAACCACAATATACAGTAATAAAAATATCAAGAATAACAATATTATGTAATACATATCCATTATTTTATAAGTGTTCAAAGAGATGATGCCTGAGTGTGGGCTACAAATGATACCCAAGTCTTTGAGTGCTCTTTAAAAGTGACACCCCTTAGGTAATTAAAGCGAGTATTTATTAAGTGTTATGAATGTGCCAGACATTCTACAAAATGTCTAATAAAACTACTCTTAAACTTAATGGAGCCAAACCCTATTTTTACAGAAAGTGAAGTTTTTAAGAATTCAAAGGGCCGGGGAGATGGCTCAGCGGCGTAAGTGCCTGCCTTGCAAGCGCGAGGGCCCGAGTTCGACTCCCGGAACCCACATACGAAAAAGGGGCCGGTGATATCGCTCAGCGGCACGGGCGCCTGCTGGTGCGCGAGGTCCTGAGGTCGACCCCCCGGTACCCACAAAAAAAAAAAAAAAAAAAAGAATTCAATTATTCTAACAAAGCATAATTTTAACCTACCAGGGGCTCACACAGGCTCTAGGCAATAATCATTAATTGCTGCCAGCAGCAAAAAAGAGAGCCAGACTTCATGTGCTACCTAGTGCCTAACTACTAGTACTGAAGTACTTCTGCCAAAGTCCTACCAGAAACAGAAAGCCCTGAGACAGGTCACGGTCTAGATCTAACTCCCAATCTAAGGTGCTACAGGAGACAGAGCAACATATAAAATGAAACCAACAGACGAAATCAGTAAAATTCAGACTGGGAGATACTCAGAGGCAAAAAAAAAAGATTGATTATTTTCAGCCACAAATATCAACAATGACAAACTACCATAAACTAAAAAGGAAGAAAATATAAATTTAAAAACTTATGGGACATATTAATGAAATATAATATGTAGACTTTGAATGGATTCTAATTCAAGCAAAATAAATGCAATAAAAAACAAAAATTTGTGAGAGATTGGAGAAGTTTGAGCACTGACTAGATATTTCTCAATATTAAACAATTATAAACTTTTTAGCTTTGATAATATTACAGGTTTTTTTTTAATTCGTCTTTCAGAGATACTGAAATATTTACATTAAATGATGTGATGCCTGAGATTTGCTTCAAAAGAATTCAATGTCAGAGGACTGGGGAGGGGAGGTAGAGGAATAAAATGAAAAGGACTGGCTACCAGAAGACAGGCTGCAGCTGGATGATGAATACACAGGGGGTCGTTATGGTATTTTGCTTTGATGTAAGTCTGAAATTTTCCAACATAAAAAGTTAAAGGAGAAATTAGCCTAATAATACTGCAGTTTTTATTTTAAAAGACTTTTAAAGTGGTTTATTTTTAAAGTATTTTTTATATTTCAATCAAAAGAATCATTGATAAATTTAACAGATTTGAAAAGCTTATCATTTCAGTTAAACTTTTCAATCCTCCATGACATTCTGATCTCTCTCTACCCATTCATCTTCATTAATCCTCTATAGCCTTTGGACACTTGCTTTCTCTGTAATGGCAGCCTAACTGATGAACTTCTCCAGGTGTTGGCAAACTTCAAGGCCGCAGCCTGTGTCTACAAAGACCTGAAACTAAGATTTTTTCCCTCACATTTAAAGAGTTATAAAACAACACAAAAAAAGAATATGCAAAAGAGATCATATGGGCCAGTGAGATGGCTCAGCGGCGTAAGCGCTAGCCTGGCAAGCACGAGGGCCCGAGTTCCACTCCTGGTACCCACATACGAAAAAAGGGCCAGTGATATTGCTCAGCGGCACGGTCACCCGCTGGCGTGCAAGGTCCTGAGGTCGACCCCCGGTACCCACCAAAAAAAAAAAAAAAAAAAAAAGAGATCATATGAGGGCCATAAAGCCTAAGACATTTACTATCCAATTATGCTTGGTAAGTCTTTCTCACACTTACAAAGCCCACCAGTGTACACAGAGGACATTCAATGAGCAACTCACAATCCTGACTCCTGACAGAAACCCAGCATCCTGAACTGAAAGAAATTTGTATTTGAAGGACCTAAAATGTCTTGAGGACTATAAAAGATTAATGTAAAAATTGTGTTTTTTTTTTTTAATAACACTATACATTGTACTGGAGTTCACATAAACTGTGTGCATTTTTAAAGAGCATGTGAGGTCTAATTTATATTCAAGTTCAAAACTAAACAAAAGCACTTAGAAAAGATTAACAATAAATTGTGCTGTGAATTTTCTTTTCTTTTTTTTTTTTTGGTGGGTACCGGGGGTCGACCTCAGGACCTCGTGCGCCAGCAGGCGCCCGTGCCGCTGAGCAATATCACTGGCCCCTTTTTCATATGTGGGTACCGGGAGTCGAACTCGGGACCTCGTGCTTGCCAGGCAGGCGCTTATGCCGCTGAGCCATCTCACCGGCCCATGTGAATTTTCTTAACTTTCACCAATACTTAAAAAATAGATTCTAGGGGCCGGTGAGATGGCTCAGCAGCTTAAGCGCCTGCCCGGCAAGCGCGAGGGCCCGAGTTCGACTTCTGGAACCCACATACGAAAAATGGGCCGGTGATATTGCTCAGCGGCACGGGCGCCTGCTGGCGCGTGAGGTCCTGAGGTCGACTCCCCGGTACCCACAAAAAAAAAAAGATTCTATTAAAAATCACTGTTAGCTGAGTGCAGTGGTGCATGCCCGTAATCCCAGCACTCGAAGAGGCTGAGGCATGAGGATTGCCATTAGTTTGACGCCAGCCTGGGCTACATAATACAGTTCAAAGCCAGCCTGAACCACATAGCGAGACCCTGTCTCAAAAAAACAAAACAAAACAGAACAGAACTACTGGTGATGAGCACATGGATGACGGCCTCTGCCTTGGAAGCAAGCAGTTCAAAACTTAAGTCATACAAGGAGGTCATAAAATCTTAGAACTGGAAAATTTCTAGAAGTAACCTAATCTCTGTGGTTTACAGACACAGAAGGGAGAGGAGACTTTCAGACGTCTAGAAAACTTAACAAGTATGAAGCAGTCCTAATACACACAGAGACTACTTTCTTGGTGATACTCAGTTTTATTTTAAGCCTGGTGCCTGAGGAGGAAGACTACACAACACTCTTCAGTTGTGGACCAATGAGAGATCCTAATTTCTGTCTCCATAGTCACAAGAACTGACCTTGACCTCTCTCCACAGAATTATGGCTAATCGTCAACTCCCATGGGACCCAAACTATGTTCCCATCTGTGACTAAGGTTAAAATGCAATCCCCTTCTCCCAATAGACCTCCTTTTCCTGAGAGGTCTGGCAAAATCCATGTGTATGTTTTGAGCAGGGAGTATGGCTACTGCCACTAACAAGAACAGAAAATAAAGAGTATCTGAGAAGTAGGTAAAGCCAGACATCTTTTGAAAACAAACTGAATGTTATTTACCATTTTAAAATGGTTACTTAATTCACAGTTTTGTTTTCTTAGTATGCGGGTACTGGAGTTGAACTCAGGACCTCACGCTTGCCAGGCAGGTGCTTATGCCATTGAGCTATATCACTGGCCCAATTTTTTTTTTTGCTTTGAGACAAGGTCGCACTATGTAGTTCAGGCTGGCTTTGAACTCACTATGTAACTCAGGCTGATCTTGAACTCACAGAGACCTTCCTGCCTCAGTTTCCTGAGTGCTGGGATTATAGGTATGTGCCACCACACAGGTCCAGCTATTCCTTGTTAGTTATATTCAATCTTCTGTCTTTTAGATTCACAATGACTGCCGATGTGTCTAGTCCTAACTTTCCCAAGTACCTAACTCTTTATTGTAATGGGACTCTTTCTGCAATTGTGTTTCTATTGCTGACAATGCATGAGGAATTCCCATGATTCAAACAATGCTAATCCTCTCAGCCTCAATTAGTCTCACTTTAAGAACTTTATAAATGGGGTAAGTTTTTCCATTACATTTCCAGTTAAAGTAGCTATAAAAAATCAGAAAATATCCGCACTACCTGCCTCACAGGGTTGTCTGTGAGAGTGCAGGAATTACATGTGATACCAATATGGACATCATCTGGAAAGAGAAAGAATGCTAACCATTTCTATTTCACTGAAGTCACTTTCTATATGATGGCACTATGATCAAAATATATTACCTTTTATTTAAAACTGATTAGATGGTAAATTTTATGTTATTTTTAAAACAGAATTAAGTAGAAAAAATAAAGAACGAACACTGTATGATTCCATTTATATAAGGAGCTCAGACAGAAAGCAGAATGGTCATTACTCAGGGATAAGGGGAGGGACAACGGTGAGTTACTGTCTAATAGGTAGAGAATTTGAGTTTGGGATGAAAAGATTTCTGAAGATGGAGAATGGTGATGGCTACATAACATCTGAATGTAATTAATGCCTCTAATCTGTGCACTCAAAAGAGATTAAAATGGAAATTTAATGCTATGTACACTTTACTACATTAAGAAAAAATATTACCTTGAAGTTCTCCAATCATCTCAGAATCATGACCTCTGTCTCTCCGTTCAGCTTCCAACACAGCCTGAAGCTGGTAGTAATCCTTGTCTGTTTGTGACTTGGAATTCTCTAAAATTCTGTTTCTCTCCTGCAATTCTCTGTTCAAGGACTCCAGCTGACTAACTGATTTGCTCATTTCTGTATGACTCTTCCTTAATCTTACAGCAGTGTCCGATTCTGTCCTAAGTAAGTCATTGGCTTCTTCCAGCTATTTAAAAAAAAAAAAGCAAGAAAACAGAATCTTAACCAAAATATATCAAACTTAATTAACTATAATTTCTTAAAAGGCACCTCATTTGAAAAACTTACTTGCTTTTGTAATTGTGCCAGCTTCTCATTAGCAAGCTGTGAATTTTGACTTACTTTCTTTAAGTCTTCCAATTGATCCTTTAATGTAGAGACTAGAAAGTGAAAGAATATGTACATATTAAATTCTTATTAGAGGAACCATAACATCTTTTTTAAAAATTACATTTATTTTTGGACTGTAATAGCTAAATTAAATTCCAAAACCAAATTCCATCTGAGAAATACTTACATTTAAAATTCATCAAAAACAGAGCAACATTTTATAATACAGAATGCAAAAAGAAATTTGTTTCCACTGCTAGAATATCTCAAATTCTTTTATTGCCTTAATGAGATCAATCTATTAGTGTAATGCTCTAAAGCTATTTTTACTGTTTGTTTTTGAATAGTACAAACGGATAGTTCAGTCTTTTAAAAATGGTACTAAAGGGTGGATAGAGCCTTCATCCACACCATCTCCTAGTCTTCCTTCTTGACTGGCTCTTCTCACCAGCAACAACTATTACTAGTTCTTGTAGAACATTCCTAAAATAGTCTATCTATAGATATCCTAATGTTGAGCCACACGTGTATGTGTGTATATATGCCTATAATATATATATGTTTGGCTTGCTCTCTATGTAAATATACATGCATATTTAAGAATATGTAAGTAAGCACTCTTGTTTTCAGTACAAATGACCTGTAGTTTTTTTTTTATAAAAGACACATCTTGGAGATCTTTTCTAACAGTATATAAGGAGATCCTTTAGGAAAAAACTGCATGGCATTCTACCACATATACAAAAATTTATTTCATCATTGGTTAATTTACATTGTTTATACATCTAAAAATTATGTAAGATTGTATGCACACAGGTAAATATGTAAAAATAAACTGCAAGTAAAATCACTGCGTTAAAGGGTACAGAAAACTATTGTAAGTATATCTGGAACACTGGTACTAAAACATGAAATTCTAGGGATTAGTGTAGGAGGGTTCCCTCTTGCGCAGTGACAGCCCCCCATCACTGTGCTGTAGCACAGGTCCTGTTCGAATAAGCCTCACTTTGATGGTCTTGTAAATCTGCCTGTGATTTATTTTTTTATTTATTTATTTTTTTTTTTGGTGGGTACCAGGGATCGACCTCAGGACTTCGCGCGCCAGCAGGCGCCCGTGCTGCTGAGCGATATCACCGGCCCTCTTTTTGTATGTGGGTACCAGGAGTCGAACTCGGGCCCTCACGCTTGCCAGGCAGGCGCTTACGCCGCTGAGGCATCTCACTGGCCCATTATTTCTTGAGTAATGTGGGTTCAGAAGATTCTGTGACTCTACTCAGGGTTCTTATCCTGGGTAGTGTGGACAGAGGGGGAAAAAACAAAAAAGAAAAAGAAATTCTGGCTTAGCAGTTTTCGAAAGTGATACTTCTTAGAAATGCCTGGGGAGCTAATGAAACTACTGATGCCCAGGACCTATGTCTACACTAAGTAAATCAGAATCTCTGGGGTTTAGGTATCAGTATTTCAATCTTCCCCAGAGATTCAGTCTGTACATAATGGTAACAGTCACTACTCTAGCGAAACACTATTTACTATTGACTTTATTATGCTAGGAATGTATCTGGAGATCCGAGTTATTTAGCTCATCAGATACCTGAGACACCGGGGCTTCATAAACCTATTATGGGCACCTAATTTAAGACAGCCTCGTGAGAAGGACCCAGCGGATAGTGTGAGGCGCACATTCTTGGCACTGGAGGTGTAATTCAGTGACGGGGCATCTGCCTAGAAATTCTAGCATTTTCCCAAAATTCCAATTTACCTTCATTTTCTACATTTCTCCTCTTCTCATTTTCCTGTTCAACTTTTCTTTGGTACTCATTAATTCTATGTTGTAACAACATTTTTTCCTTCTCAATTTGAGATACTGTAGATTCTAGATTTCTTCTTTGATTCCCCTGAAATTAGGACAAAAGTTAACCGCTGCAATTAGTATTTCTTGTCATTATTTGAAGGAGTATTCTGTTCTTAAGCAAAAAAACAGACAAAAACTTTAGATGGATTTTTAATTTTCAGGTTAGATAGTAGTATCCCCTAATAATAATAATTTTCTAGTAATTAATGGAGACTGCCTTCTAAGACAGGAAAACTGTTCTTATTTGAGCTAAGATGATAAAATTTTCAGACTTAAAATACAATCCTTTGACTCTTATCTTTTCATATTGAAAGCTGCTATATTACTAGCTTAAGACAACCACATTATAAATATTTGGGTTGATACAGAATCTTCAAATTAATGTATGAATTGTAAAAGGTTCAAGTAATAATTACATATTTGGGCAACCCACATTTGGGACCCCTCCCACCTCTCAGGAGTATTCTTATTCCCCATTCCTTTTCCCCAATAAAATTTCCTATTTTTTTTTAATGGAAATAAGACAAAATTTCATAACAAGATGATAGAGAATAACAATAGTTAATGCATTGCATATTATTATCTTTAAAGTAGTTACTCAGAGTACAAGATATGGGCATAAAAAATTCTCCAATCAATATCAGCACAAACCTTCCTTTTCTTTTTCTTTTTTTAATGTGGGTACCAGGAGTCGAACCCAGGACCTTGCACTTGCCAGGCAGGCGCTTATGCCGCTGAGCCATCTCACCAGCCCAAACCTTCCTTTTCTATGAACTAAGAGACACTAATAGTATAACTAGCATTTTTTCACTCTTTTCCTTTCCTTCCTTTCCCCCACCCTAGTTACTTTTTCCTTTTTAACAATTTCTTCCTATTTCACAATATCTACTGTACATTTTTTTTTTTTTTTTTGTGGGTACCGGGGGTCAAACTCAGGACCTCGTGCGCCAGCAGGCGCCCATGCTGCTGAGCGATATCACTGGCACTTTTTTCGTACGCGGGTACCGGGAGTCGAACTCAGGACCTCGCGCTTGCCAGGCAGGTGCTTATGCCGCTGAGCTATCTCACCGGCCCTATTGTACGTTTTACATCTTATTTACTCTTCCAGTTTCTCACATCAGGGAGACAATATGATGTTTACACATGTGAGTCTCATTTATTTCACTTAGGAATATGGTCTCGAGTTGCATCCATTTACCTATAAAAGTCTCAAGTTTATCCTTCTTTATGGCTGAGTAGTACTCCATTGTATAAAAATACCACATCTTTTTTATCCATTTCTCGGTTGATGGGCATATGGGTCGTTTCCGGGATTTAGCTATTACAAACTGCGCTGCTATAAACACTGATGCACATATATTGCTGCGGTATGATGTTTTTAATTCTTCTGGGAAGATACCCAGAAGGGGAACAGCTGAGTAAAGTGGGACCTCTAATCCTAGCTTTTTGAGGAAACTCCACACTGATTTCCACAGTGGCTGCACCAGTCTACACTCCCACCAACAGTGGAGAAGGGTTCTTCCCCCCACAGCCCCGCCAGCATTTGTTATTGGTTGATTTCTTGATGATAGCCATTCTTCCCAGAATGAGATGGAATCTCAGTGTTGTTTTAATTTGTATCTCTCGTATGACCAATGATATTGAACATTTTTTCATATATTTATTTGCCATTTGTATTTCATCTGAGAAGTGTGTATTCATCTCAGAAGCCCATTTCTGAATTGGATCTTTGAATTTGGGGGGATCTGATTTTTTTCAATTCTTTTTATGTTCTAGATAGAAGTCCTTGTCTGAGGGACAATTGGCTAAAATTTTTTCTCAACCTGTGGGTTGTCTTTTCACTGTTTGTGATTTCTTTTGATGCACAAAAATGTTTTAATAAGATGAGGTCCCAGTTGGTGATTCTTTAAAGTACTTCCTGGGCTGGTGAGATAGCTCAGCGGCATAGGCGCCTGTCTGGCAAGCACAAGGTCCTGAGTTTGACTCCCGCTACCCACATAAAAGAAAAAAAGAGCCAGTGATATTGCTCAGCGGCACAAGCGCCTGCTGGCAAGCGTGAGGTCCTGAGTTCAACTACCA
This sequence comes from Erethizon dorsatum, assembly GCA_028451465.1. Classification (NCBI taxonomy): domain Eukaryota; kingdom Metazoa; phylum Chordata; class Mammalia; order Rodentia; family Erethizontidae; genus Erethizon; species Erethizon dorsatum. The sequence goes on along the minus strand of CM051838.1, from coordinate 24,624,319 downwards.
GTACCCACATAAAAAATAAATAAATAAATAAAGTTCTTCCTGTGCAGTTTGGTTTTTGTTCACTAACTCTCTGCCTACACCTATGTCTTCAAGATTTCTACCTACTTTCTCTTCCAGTGGATTTAATGTTTGTTTTAATATTTAGATCTTTAATCCATTTTGACTTTAGTTTAGTGCATGGTGATAAGACTTGGGTCTAGTTTTAGTCTTTGGCATGTAGAGAGCCAGTTTTCCAGCACCATTTATTAAAGAGGCTATCTTTCTTCCAGTGAACATGTTTGGCCGCTTTGTCAAAGATAAGGCTGAGTGTGTTTGTAGTTATGTCTGCATCTTCTAATCTGTCCCATCCAGGTCTGTTTTTTGCCAGTACCATGCTGACTTTAACCACAGTAGCTTTGTAGTATAATTTCAAGTCAGAGATTGTGATGCCTCCTGCCTTGCCTTTGTTGCCCAGAATTGCTTTTGCTATTCTAGGTCTCTTCTGGTTCCCAACGAATTTTAGGAATGTTTTCTCTAGTTCTGTGAGGTATGTTAAGGGTATTTTGATTGGGGTTGCATTAAATCTGTATAACAATTTTAGGAGTATGGCCATTTTCACTATGTTGGTTCTTCCTATCCATGAGCAAGGGATATCGTTCCATTTTCTGATACCCTCTTCGATCTTCTTTTTCAGAGTACTGTAATTTTCAATGTATAGATCTTTTACTTCGTTAGATTGATTCCTAAATATTCCATTTTTTTGGATGCTGTTGTGAAGGGTGTGGCTTCCCTAATTTCTCTCTGAGTTTGTTGTTTGTGCACAGGAGTGCTATTGATTTTTGAGTGTTGACTTTGTATCCAGCTATGCTACTGAACTTGCTTATTAAATCTAGAAGTCTTTTGGTGGAGTTTTTGGGGTCTTCTATGTAGAGTATCATGTCATCGGCAAATAATGATAATTTAATTTCTTTCTTTCTTTCCTGTCCTTATTCCTTTAATTTCTTTCTCTTGTCTAATTGCTCTGGCTAATGTTTCCAGAACTATATTGAGATGAAGTGGTGATAGTGGGCATCCTTGTCTTGTACCTGATTTTAGAGTGAAAGTTTTCAGTTTTTGTCTATTTAGAATGATGTTGGCTGTTGATTTGTCAGAGATGGCTTTTATCAGATTGAGGTAAAGTCCTATCCTTAAAAAAGAAAATTACTTATTTTATAAATAATGCAAAACTGAAATGGTACTAAATGTTTCAGAGTCCACCTGTCCCTCTATCTCCTGTCGCTGTCTCAACAGTACTTTATCTAAGATGCTCTCCATATCTACTTACAAATGTATATTAAAAAGTAATCAAAATGCTTTTAGAAAAGAATCTAAAGTGGACTGAAGGGTTAAAGTAAAAATACCCAAATTTTTACAGCTTCAGAGATTACTTTTTAAGGAAGACGCTGTTAGACTTGTAAATGTGACACAGATCAATAAGGTCTTTCTAATTCTAAGACTTCATTTTAATCTTAAACCAGTTTGAATTGTATCAATAGTGGACTAGTACTCAGTGGTAGAGATATACCGAAGTGTTCACCTACTCACCTATTACAGGATATTTTGGTTATTTTCAGTTTTGTGCTATTATAAGTAAAGCTGCTATGAATAGCAGTACACAGGTTTTTGTGAGGATGTGAGTTTTTGTTTTTCTGAGAAAATGCCCAAGAGTACTACTGCTGGGTCACATGGGATCTATATGTTTAGCTTTTTAGGAAAAAAGCCAAGGTTTGCCAGGACGTCTGTACCATTTTACATCCTCAAATGCAATGTACAAAAGACCCATTTTCTCTACATTCTGCCACTTTTGGAACTACTACATACTGCTTTTCTACTTATTTAATGGCCACAGAATGATAGTTCACAGATTGCCAAATGGCTAATAATATGCACATCTTTTTGCATGTTTGTCATTCATCTTACAGTGGTACCTCAGTTCACGAACTCGATTATTTCCACAATTCTGGTCACAAACTAAGTTGGACGAGAACCAAATCAAATTTAACGGTTATGTTCAATGATGACCTTACGGGGAAATCTGACTTGGTTTTTGTCCAGTTTGATTTGTGACCAGAATCATGGAGAAAATTAAGTTCGTGAACCGAGGTACCATTATACTTCTTTTGTGAAATCTATGTTCCTATCTTTTACCAATTTTTATACTGATTATATATTGATATGCTTTGAGAATTAAATATTCTAGACATAAGCCCTTTGTTAGATATAGTAGTTTGCAAATATTTTTCCCTGTCTATAAGTTGTCATTTTTTTCCTCTTTTAATAGGGTCCTGTATAGAGCAAGTGTTGTTAATTTTAAGTCCAATTTATTCAGTTTTCCTTATATGGATTAAGTTTGTGGTATCGTGTCCAAGAACTCTTCACTGAATCCAAAAATACTCATGCTATGTTTCTCTGATAATAAAAACATTTTTGGTAGGTAACCATGGAAAATACAAATAGTTCTAAAGTCGATGTGTTTCCCATTTGACCAACATGAGATGTCAGTATTAATCCTTTAAAGTGTTTTAAATTTTTCTTTCTTCCCTATTTTTCTCTTTTTCATTCAGCTCCAGATTCAATTTTTTTTTCTTCTTTTTTTTTTTTTGGTGGGTACCAGGGGTCGACCTCAGGACCTCACGCGCCAGCAGGCACCCGTGCCGCTGACCGATATCACCAGCCCCTTTTTCGTATGTGGGATCCGGGAGTCGAACTCAGGCCCTTGTGCTTCCCAGGCAGGCGCTTATGCCGCTGAGCCATCTCACCGGCACCCCCAGATTCAATTTTTGATCTCTTGCATCTCGTTCATTTTTCAAGAATCAAGAACTACTGAACGGGATAGGCACAGTGATGTATGCCTATAATCCCAGCTACTTAGGAGGCTGATGTGGGAGGATCGCTCAAGCCTGGGAGTTCAAGACTAACCTTGGTAACATAGCGAGATCCTCCCTTAAGGGTGGAAAAAAAAAAAAGCACACCTATAATTCCAGCACAAGGAGAGACTGAGCAGGAGGAGGATCATGAGTTAGAGGCCAGACTAGACTACATAATGGGACCCTGTCTAAAAATAGGAGACAGATGAAGATGGGGAAAGATATTGACATTTATGTACTGAAGCTTGAACATGGTCATAGAATAAAATTATAAAACGGAAACTTGAAGTATAATCTGTAGCACTTGAACCTTCGACTCTAACCAAAGTGAGGCTTTCATCTTAATTCCCTGGTTCTGTTTCAATTAAGAAGTCACATGCAACTTTCTCAGGAAATAAAACAATCTGAAAAGGGGGAAAATCTCAAAAAGGAAAACTTCACTCGGGAAGTAAAACAGTACCTCTTCATCCAATTCTTTCATTATCTTGTCTAGTTTTATGTTTGAAGTTCTATAAAAACAAAAACAATATAGATTAGAAATGTTTATTATTTCTTTCCCAGAATTGAACACCTACATTCCTTACTTTTTAATTTAAGTCTTATTAAAATCATTTTTGTGCCACAGATCTCTGCTAGTCCGGTGACGTCTACAGCCTTTTTACTCAGAGTAATGTTTGAAAGCATAAAAAACACATAGGATTAAAAGTCAATTATACTGAAATTCAGTTATAAATTCTTAAAAACATGCATGATTTTAGTACTTTACTATGCCTATTTGGAGAAACATGGCATATACCAAGTACACCATGTGACAATGTGGGAAAAATTCTGAGATCACCTGCAAGTGCATTATTGCCATCACAATTTGTTTTCTTTAACTTAGGACATTATTCTGAATTTCAAACCTACACTGTATATGCAACATGTTCATGTGGATGTCTCATCAAGGACCTCATGCTTCATGTCCAAAACCTGTTACCGTTAAGTGAAATAAATCAGACATAAAAGCTTAAATATCACATGGTTTTCTCTTATATGAGAAATCCAAATAATTTAAAGAGCAAGATTAAAAGATATAAAAGGAAACAGGGAGATAGATCTTTTGTAAATGGGAAGTGGACCAAAAACTGGAGTGAGGGCAACAGAAGGGGAAGTAAAAAGAATTAAAAGGTGTTATTTACATGTACCACCTCCTCATGATGAATGTACTCATTATGTACTACAAATATGTACTAATAAAAATAAATTACAAAAATCAAGATCAGGGGCTAGGGATGTAGCTCAAGCAGCACAGCACCTGCCTGGCAAGCGTGAGGTCCCAATCCCCCCCACCAAAAAAATTAAAAATAAAAGCAAAATCAAATCATAAAAACAGAACAATACAAAAAACAAACAAAAAAATCAGACCTTGCTGACCTTTCCAAACTCACCTCAGGCTTTTCCTTCCCTCAGATCTTAATGGCTGTCAAGTTCTCTTACATCAAGTCCTCCGCGGAGCTGTGTTCCCTGACCCTCACATCTCCTCATACCTTTCTCTTAGTATTTCCCACGGACCCTTCTGGTTCTAGCATTACCTATCTCCAACAAAACAGTGTGGGCATCTTCTGATGTATAGTATTCTCGATATATTCCTGTTTTATTTCATTTTCCAGACACCACACTTATTTATAATTACTTACTGTCCCTATCAATACAAGTTCCATGTGAATAGGGACAATGTCTTGTTCAGTACTATACTATTGGCAAGCACATTCTCTGACAAACTGGAATTTTTGTTGAACAAATGAATGTAACTAAACTGATCTGAATGCAGAGAATTAGACTAGAACCAGTCCTGACTTAATCTGTATGTGGTAATGGTGGTGAATTTCTAGACAAAATTTGTTTCCAGCCTCCTCACTTATAAATTCTCTTCACAAATTCTTCCAGTTCCTGTGTGGGGAAAAGGCTAAAAGTAGGACAGAAAAAGAAAACCTCCAAACAGAGCTAAATTTTTTTGTGGAATAAGGGGTCCAAAGCTCTAGTAGCTTTACTTGAGCTTTACTTTACTTCCCCTTTCTGCCCCCCTCTATCTTTTGGGCTCCTTCCCATTTGCAAAAGATCTATCTCCCTGTTTCATATCTTGTCTTTTATTTTGCTCTTTAAATTATTTATATTTCGTGTTTCTCATATAAAAGTAATCATGTGATAGTTAAGCTTGTATGTCTGCTTTATTTCACTTAACAGGGGAACATGTTAATTTTGGACATGAAGAATGAGATAGATTAGTTTTGGACATGAAGATGTATCTTTCAGAAAAGATATATAGTCCCAAACATCTAATCTTTCAAAAGAAAACAAATGCAAGTAATAATCAGTCTACAATCCCACTACAAAGTTATTTACTTAAAATGCTATTCACCAATTCAATATATAATTTTACTCTCATCTCGTTTTAATTCCATTTCTTTGTGGTTACACATTTTCGTATGATTATCAGCTACTTCGGCCACTCTCTCATCCTCAAATTGATCCCCATTACTACCACTACCATCAGTCAATCGTTTGCATTTGAATTTTGTTTAAAATATTGTTTGATGTAGAAACTTTTCAACATTTATACAAAAGAATCTACCCATCACCTTCTTTCAGTCAGCTAAGAAAATCAGGGAATTACATGCATCAGAAGCATACAGAGCTTTTTTAAGAATAAAGACTACCAGCAAAAAATGTATTTTAAATATTTTGAGGAAAATACATCTATAACTAATGCCAACATAAATATTACTTTTTCTAGCCAAAATGCTTTTCATGGATGTATGTTAGCAATGTTTATATCCCCATGTTATGCCTATTGACTTTCAAGTGTTTACAGAATGTAAGCTTTACAATTATTCACTATATATAACTTTTAAGATAAAAGCAAATTCTCACCGGCATTTCTGTTCCATTTCATCTTTTAATTGCATTTCATTATGCAGCTGCTCTTCCAGCTTGTAGATTGTTTTTTGCAAACTTTCCTGCTTTAATTGGAAAACGAAAAACCTTCATTCTAATAATATTCATAAATTTAAAATAACGAGTTTACCTTACCATTTTATACCTGTTTAGAAAATAATCTTTTTTTCTATTAATTTAACAAGTAAGATTTACTAATGTCTCAGGCACTATACTAGGTTATTAGTAACACCATCAAAACCATCAGTTTCATCCTTGTTCTCGCAAAGCTAACAGTTAAATCTTGGGGCACAAAGAAATAGGAGGTGATTTACAATACATATGTCAAAACATTACACTGCACCCCACTAATTAGTCTTTTTTTTTTTTTTTGGTGGTACTGAGGATTGAACCTATAGCCTCTGCACTGAGCTATATCCTAGCCCTTTTCATTTAATTATTTTAAACTTTGAGACAGGTTTTTGTTTGTTTTTTTCAAACTTTAAGTTTTGGGCTTGAACTTGAGATCCTCTTAAGAACCTATAGTAACCCAAAAATATATGCACAAAATTTAACATGGTAAGGGATAATAAAATTGTACGCAGTATGTTCTGAAAGTGAGAAGGGGTCAATTCTAATTCTACCAAGAGTATGTAATGCTTAAAGAAAGGTCTAAAAGAAGAGAGAAATGCACCAACCAGAGGTGGTCAAAAGAAGGTATTTTTACTAGAATGAACAGTCTAGTATAGAGAGGCAAAAGAAGATATATTTGGGAAGTGTGGAGAAAGGACAGCAGATTACAGAATAGGGGAAATCAAACCTCACAAACCTCACCTGAAAAGGTAAACGGGCCCATTAACACAAAAAAAAACAAAAGCTGGGGACATTAACCTATAAGAAATTTCTGACTTCATTATTTCTCTGATGTGAGAAACTGAAAGAATAAATAAGGACCAAAATGTACAATAGGTATTGTGAAATAGGAAGAAAATGTTCAAATGGGGAGGGGAACAAAGGAGGGGGGAGGAGGAGGGGGGAGGAGGAAAGGAAAGAAGGGAAAAGTAAACAAAAAAAAAAAAAAAAAAAAAGTGAAGAGGAAAATATGGCCAGGTGTGCTGGTGCATGCCTGGAACCCCAGAACTTGGGAGACTGAGGCAGGAGGATTGCTGCAAGTTTGAGGCCTTCCTGGGCTATAAAGTGAGTTCAGGGGCAGCCTGAACTATATAGCAAGACCCTGCCACAAAAAGACCAAAAAAAGAAAGAAAGAAAACGAAGGAAAAAACGGAAACAAAACTTTTGTAAATGGGGATGAGGGGTTGAAGGGAGGGTAGGGGAATGGGAAGAAAAACAAGTTATATTATGTACAGGTACAAATTCTCTAGGATAAATGTGATCATTATGTATATCTAAAATGTACCAATAAAATCTGACTGGAAAAAAAAATAAATTTGTGACTTAATACTGTCATCTCGGAAACACTACACCAATAAAAACAAGATGAACAGGTTAAAGGAACAGTGAAACTCTAGAAAAGCAACCAGTTCATAGGCTACTGAAACAGTGCAGGTAAGAGAGAATATGAATATCATATAAAGCACAGGCTTCATGCTGATGCATGAAGAGAAGGAAATGGATGAATCTGACAATTAGAAGGTAGAATTGATGTCCTAGAAACTGATTAGACAAGAAGTAACAGATACAGTACCATTTTGAAGGACAAGAAACAAATTACTGCAGGGGAGAGTATGAAGAAATGAACATTGTGAGTTTAGCTTTGGCCTAATCTATGCATCCAGGAACAAAGAGATTCAAATTGTGGAACTCAAAGGAACAGGCTGGACATACATAAAATTACCTATAGAAGTGAACAGAAATGAGATCGCAACTCTGGGAAACATTTAAAGAGGCAAGAAGAAAATAATGGGAACATAAAAGAATTATAAAAGTTTGTTCCAAACACAAGGGAATAGTGTCAAATGCAGCAAAGAAGAAAAATAAGGACTAGTCAGTGTCAAATACTGGAAGGAATAAAGATGAAAATTATTCACTCTATTTTCAATACAAAGTTGCTTATTAGCATCTCAGCTAAAAGACTTCCAAGGAAGAGTTGAAAATTTAATTAGCTGATTTTTGTGCCCAGTCCTAGTTCAAGGTAAATAGTGATCTTCCCTTGTGTTTTTAACAGAGCAAATGATAAAAGGTAGTAGCCACAGACAGAAGCTTAAAAGATTACCAAAATCAGACCAAATAAAACACAAATCCTTTGTGTGTATACACACACACATTTTTTTTTTTTGGAGACAGAATCTCGCTGTGTAGCCCCGCGGGCCTCGAACTCACAGCACTCCTCCTGACTCCACCTCCAAAGTGCTGGGATTACAGGCATGCACCACCACACTTGGCCAAATATTTTTGAAGTCCTAATATACCTTTAGTCCTACAGACAATAGAGTAAGAGCTTAAGTAATAGCAACACCTATTACCTTTCCTAGATTAAAGTGCTTTTATTTTAAGGATTTCTGAGCCTTTGTTAAGCTATATAATTTGCCAAAGAGCTCTTTAGGATGAAAAACTTTAAAAGGATGCCTTTTCCTCACTTTCTCTTTTTATCATATGTTCTCTTACATTTAAGAGTAAAATATATCAAACAGAAAGAGAACAATTGGATCAGCTTTTAAAATATGGTTGCTACTCTTCTACTCCTTACTTACATACAGATTACAGTAAAGAATGCTCTAAGGATGGCCAGATAATTACCACTGATTTTTTCCCCAGAAAAGTCCTACTTCACTAAACAAAAAATCTGTCTCATGAACACGAGCAACAACTCACAACTAAAATAAGTACAGTAATTTACTTCTCAGTGAACAAATTAAATCATGTTGATTATGTTGGCTATTCTTCATTTCTCCAACTCCCTTCAAGAATAGTCTTGAAGATCTATTCTCTGTTCTTAAAATCTACAAACCGTCTCACTTGAGCTCTGTTGCTTTATGATTTAAACATTGGTCTCAGACCATGGGAGATACCAACAGGAAATCGGAGGATGGAGAAATGAAGTATTCATTCTCCCCACATCTTTCTTGCTTTATTGTGGTTCCAGTAGTGTTCTATGTTCCTTATCTTTGATACCAGGCTTTCTCTGAGCTAATACAACAAGATTTTCTCACCTCGTCACTTTAGTATAGGAGCAATGGCTTCCCACTGTTAATCAGCAGATACTTCAGCGTCTTTATTATCCCCCCACTGATATCTGCAGTGTAACAGTTCTTTCCTCAAAACTCTTTTCATTTAATAAATGCAAAAACAAAATGTGGTAAAAACGTACAATGAGCTTATTGTTCAGCCTTAAAAAGGAAGACAATTTTGATGTACACTGTAACACAGATGAACCTTGAAGACGCGATGCTAAATGAAGTATGACAGCCACAGAGAATGTATTTATATGAAGTAGGTGGAACAGTCAAGTTCACTGAGACAGATAAAGTAATATGGCGGCAACTAGGGCCTGGGGGGAGGGTAAGACAGGGAACCATTCTTTAATGGTACAGATTTTTAGACTGGGATGATGAAAAGATCTAGAGATGGATAATAATGATGGCTGCAAAACTGTAAGTTCTTAAGATCACTGAGCTACACACTTAATGGTTAAAGTGTAAATTTCACGCCAATGCCTATTTTACTAAAATAAAAACTGTTCATTTAAATCTTTTGTCACCTGTTTTCCTACAAGACCCTTAATGTTATAAGACTTCTTTATCATACATTCATAATTCCAAAGATTAAAAAGACAACTATTGCCAATATATATAGCAATTTAATGTTTTCTGTTTCTATATATTTCATTTGATATTGATACACAATTCACTGATAATAATATTGAGGCAAGAAATCAGACCAGAGAGGAGACAACAAATAAGAACATTCACAAGCAATATATAAGGTTACTTAACATCATGCACACAAACACATTATTCACACAACAATTTTTTAGAACCAATAAGAAAATACCTACCAAGCTTTTATCCACATTGGAACTAGTTCTGTTATCATTAGGATTTGCTGAAGGTAAGTGTCTGGTGGGCAGGGTTCAGGTTTAAAAAGAAAACAAACAGAAAAGTCTTTACTATCCAATGATAAATACTATATGCTTACTCTGTGTTCAATATTATACTTAGCTGTTTTTTTTCAAAATTAAGTACTAGTTCATACTTTTATTTTAGAAATGTAATACAGAAATGATGCATATATTAAATTTAACTCCAGATAAATCTACAGCAGCACCCTATAATCACATCACTTAACATTCCTATAGTAAAACATGAATATACCAAGCAGTATAAATTAAAAATATAGTTTCAGATCAGTGTTTTCTGTGGCCATGAGACTAAGTTATGATATGTTTGTCCACCAAACAAATACTAATTAGAAGTTTTCTGTTTTCTGGAGCTTTCCGAATTTAAGAACTGGGGATGTTTTCTGAATTTAATACTCTATATAACTAAAGCTGAAATTTAGCCTTTTACAAAATTAGTAAGTTTTCTGAAATCATCAGTGGAAACGCAAGGACACCACCTATACAGAGCCATTAATGTTTCCACTTTCTTTTATCTTCAAGGTGCTTTTGTGTATTGTAACGTCGCTTTTACAAAAAGTCTAGTCATTTAAGTAGCCTTTTAGGAAAGAAGAGTTAGTATGTTAGAAATGTAGCTAAAAGCTTAAGACTATTTTATTCATTTATTTTTTGAGACAAGGCCTCACTCTGTGTTCCAGGCTGGCCTTGAACTCACGATGATTCTTCTGCCTCAGACCCCTAAATGGAAGGATTACAGGCGTGCATTAGCACGCTCAGTTTTTTTTTTTCTTTGGTGGTACTGGGGGTCGAACTCAGGACCTCGCGTGCCAGCAGGTGCCCATGCCGCTGAGCGGTATCACTGGCCCTTTTTCCGTATGTGGGTACTGGGAGTCGAACTCAGGACCTCGAGTCTGCCAGGCAGGCGCTTATGCTGCTGAGCTCTCTCACTGGCCCAACGCTCAGCTCTTAATGTTATTTTCAATTATGTTTAATTCAGCTGTACTTCAGCAGTGAAGATCTCTGCTCTTGGCAACTAAAAGTATGTTTGGATTTCAGGGTAAAAATTCAGAAGTTTTCTATATCATACTAGTATATTCAAATATACTGACATATTATAAAAAGACTCATTAATATTTTGTCAATTCTTTATTAAAAGCAACCATACTTTCACCTATTCAGGTAATAATCAGTTACTTAAAAAATACTATGTTAATTAATAATGTTGACACTTAAGAGTACAGTATAATTTCTACTTTTAAGGAACTTAAAAATTATTCTGGGACATGAAATATAAATACAAAAGAAAACTAAAGAAAAGGACCAAATATATGACAATGTTTAGCTTTTTTATTAAGTAGTACTGAGCAATCTACATTGTACAATTTATCCATAACCTCACTTGGGTGTAAGCATCAAGAGAAGGTATGATACTATTACGATTTGGATCTAGAATGGACCCCAAAAGCCTGTGTTCAGAGGAGGGGCTTTTAGAAGGCGACTGGACCATGGCAGTGCTATATGCATCAGTGGACTCATCCCCTGATGAATCCACAGCTGCATGTGCTGTTAGGAAGTGGGGCCTGACCAGAAAAGGCAGTTCACTGGGGGTGTTACTAGAAGGCTTCATCTCCTTCCCCAGCTCCTGCTTTCACTCTCTGCTGCCTGGCTGCCACAATATGAGCAGCTTTTCACCACTGAGGCCCTTCCACTGTGCTGTTTCTGCCTTGCTGGCCATGGGCTCAAACTGTGAGCCAAAATAAACCTCTCTTCCTTTAAGCTGTGGGTCTCAGGTATTGTGTTTCAATGATAAGAAAATGACTAAGATGCATGTATCTTACTCATCCTTCTCCTTGAACACTGGTCCCTAGCATGCACATGTGTGTGTGTATGTGTATACGTATGACATAAAGTCATCAAATATATGTTGAATAAATGAATGCCCCGCACACTGAAATTTTTTTTTTTTTTTGGTACTGGGAATCGAACTCAGGACCTCACTCTTGCCAGGCAGGTGCTGCACTGCTGAGCTATATCCCCGGCCCTGAAGTAATGTTAACAGGGAGATAGCTCTTTTGCAAATAGGTAGGAGGAGGAGACAGGAGAGAGAATTAAAAAGAATTAAGATGTGTTACGTACATGTACCAATTCCCCGTGAGGAATGTGATCATTATGTATTGAAACATATACTAATAAAAAGAACACTCGTATCTCAAGTACTTCTGTAAAGATTAAAGCTAACATTAACTCATACTAATGGTAATAACAGCTAGCAATAAGTGCTTACTCCATGCAAGACACTGTTATAAGAGCTTTACTGTGTTCTGGTATTTATTTCACCCTTACAAAAACGCTATGAAGCAAGTATTATTATTGTTGTCATTATCATCCCTAATTGTTGAGGAAGTAAAGGCATAAAGGTTAAAGTTACTTAGGCAACATCATAGTATAGGTAACTTTAGATGTTTAATACACAGCAAATTCATTAAATGGTTTTGGGAGGAATTGATTTTTAAAGATTTAAAATTATGGACCTTGGATAACAATACAGTGATGATAAAGCTAGGAAAGTCTGTATGCTGTGCCAAAATGTACTATAAACCATAACTCTTTAGATGACAATATTGACCAAAATATCAGTATTAACAGCACCTTTTGACTTATAAATTGTTGTTGCTTGAGGATATACAGTGCATCACTCAACAACAAATTTCTGAAAAATAGTATCCTGAACATGAGACTGAAAGAAATCAAACATAAAATACTGAAATATCATCCAATGCTGCAAAATGGTATAATGCATATAACATTAAATCTACTTTAAAATGAACTTCAGCTATCCCCAAGAAAATAGTATGAATATAATAAAGTCAGCACCTACTGCTACAATCACTTAAATACTTACCGACGATTGCTATAATATGTAAACCCTACAAAAGGTAGTTGATTGCCAACAAAGGCTTTAGGAATAGGGAACGTTTCTTCATCTCCTTTATCTTCTTCCAAGTCATCAAAATTACTAGTATCGATGTCACTACTTAAATCAGGCACAACTGGTGCTACAGCTACAAACACAAAGGAAATTAGTTGTAATTTCTGATTAAATATATAAGTAAAGTACACAGATTCCATATCAGTGTAGCAGGGAAGTACAAGCCTGTTGTCTTGGTTACTAGATTGCTTGAGTCTAGGAGTTTGGGGCCAGCCAGAGCAGTATGAAAACCTGTCTCGGAAAAAAAAAAAAAGTTTCATACCAACTACTGATTTTACTCTAATAGCCTGTAAACCACGGATTCCAAATGAATTGAATCCTATTACACTAAGACTTACTAAAATTAAAAATTAACTGATACCGATCATTATATAATCCTATTGAAATAATTATCTTTGAAGTCAATTATCATCCAAACTCCAAGTTTAGCCTGAATATTACAAATCAAGGATTAAGGATTGTTTAGAATACTTCATACTATAAAAAACTTAGAAGCATTTAGAACTACAGGAAAGATTTTTCAGAACCTATAGAATAACAAACTACACTCAAAAGTGATGGCTAAGCCGGACATGGCCCACAACTGTAATCCCAGCACTCTGGAGGTTGAGGCAGGAGTATTGTGGCAAGTCTGAGGCCAACTTGGGCTTCATAGTGAGTCCAAGGCCAGCCTGAACTACATAGCAAGACCCTGTCTCAAAAAACAACAGCCGCAAAACAAAGTGTTGGTTAGTTTCAAACACAATATGTTTTTGGTTAATCTGCTCTATAGCAACTCAGAAATAAACATTATTTCTCAGTTGTCCTGGATGTAATTACTGATTTGGAACAGAAATATTTCTACTTACCTAGAATCTAGATGTGATCATCAATATTCCTACCATCCAATATCTCTAATAACATTAAATCACAATGAGCAAAGGATTTTGAATTACAGTTTCAGATGAGCTACCTCCAGAATCAATTGATCAAGAATAATTCAGACTGGGGTTTATGGTATAGTTAAAAAAGGGCAAGGATATAAACTTCAATGATTATAAACCAACTTCAACAACTGGTATATACCAAAAAACATCAACAATTATAAACAAGTTGTAGGGCAAGGCTCTCATATATCTAATAATTATAAAGCCATACATGACAATTTTTAAATATTCAAACACAGAAGAAAATATCATATAAAAGTAACTTTAAGAATATCTTGCCAGAAGTATAGCTCAGCAGCACAGCGCCTGCTTGGCAAGTGCAAAGTCATGAGTTTGATTCCCAGTACCAAAAAAAAAAAAGAAGAAGAAGAAGAAAAAAATACACAATGTAATAAAACATCATAGACTTATCGCCAACAAAATAATGTATAATTATTTTAGATACAATCATCTCGTGTTCCTTTTAGAGAACGAGATGATCAAGCAAGCAAAAAATAACTACACTAGTTTCATGGTCTCAATCTATTACATATATAGGAATCATTTTTCTTTTGAATTGTGGTATTTAGACAAATACAAGTAGATATTTTAGGTACTGATGTTTAGGTAAGTATAATTAAAGTGTACTATTTGATTAATTTATGGAGAATACCACAAATTTACTTGAATGAAGTTATAGTATTAATTAATGTTAATAAGAGTAAAAAGAGCTTTTCTACCATTCACCTTCTTTAACGGCCAAGAAAACTGCTTAAAAAAATGCTAGCTTCTGAAAAACTGATTCCTTTGTAAAATGAAGGGAAAATAAAACATTGCTGATCCTTGGGAAGTACATAAGTCAATTATAAATTACAGTCTTGTCATAACTTCTACATTAAAACAAAGGTTCTTAATCAGGGACAAGTTTTGCGCCCTTGTGGGACATTTGGCAATGTCTAGATATACTTTTGGCTTGGAGAGGTGCTACTGCCATCGCAGTAGAATTCAAGGATGCTGCTGAATATCTTACAAATATTCAGGTCATCTCCACACACAAAGATTTATCTGGGCCATTCTGAGGCTAAGAAACCTTGTTTTAAAATTATCACATAAGGAAAATTTTATTTACTATTATCATTATTATTATTATTATTTTGTTCTTGTTGTTTGTTTGTTTTGAGACAGGGTCTTGCTATGTAGCCCAGGCTGGCCTCAAACTCAAGGCGATCCTCCTGCTTCAAACTCCCGAGTGCTGGAATTACAGGTGTGTGCCACCACAAACGGCTACATGAGGAAGATTTTAAAGAGAAGCAGACCAATGTGCTGTGCTTTGTCTTGCTCTTTCCTGAAAGACTTAGCTTGTTATAGATGACATGACATACTGTTTCAGAGTAGTTTTAAAATAAGACAAACTCTACCTTTTTAAATTCTGAGATATAATCACTTCAGAACTAATAAATAAGGATAACAATATCTATACTTAATCATCATCTATATATTGGACAGTTTTTTAAAAATTACTTTTTGTTAAGTAACTGATAATCTAGGAATTAAGTTCCATAAAAATGAATGTAGCTCATGTCACCAAAAATGGCAGAGCAGAGAACTCTAAAAATCTCTATCTCCACTGAAACAGCCAGTGAGCTCATAAAAGCTATCAGATATAATGTTTTAAGAACTCTAGAATCTAATAACTTACCTCAAGCAAGGGATGGTTAATGAAGAAAGAGCTATTACATTTCGTTATTTACAGGTATCTCTGTCACTGGCTAATGGAATGGAGCACTCAAGGTAGAGAAGGCAGACTTTGCTAAAAAAAGACTTTGCTAAAAAAGAGTCACTACAATAAGCAGTAACAGTAAGCTCTGAGAGGGAGAGGAATCTGATTTCCAGAGTTAACAATATTACAACATTCAAAATGTCCAGCCCATAACAAAAATAACAAAACATGTAAATATATAAGAAAGTATGGCCCATTCACAGGGAATAAAGAAATAGGAACTATAACAGAGAAAATACAGACATTGGATTTACTAAACAAAAGCCTTTAACTTTCTTATATTTGTACAGAAAGCTGAAGGACACTATGGACAATAAACAATGTAGGTAACCAGGAGAATGATGTCTTAAATAAAAAAGAGGGGCCGGGGGTATAGCTCAGCAGCAGGGCGCCTGCCTGGCAAGTGTGAGGTCCTGAGTTCGATTCACAGTTCCAAAAAAAAGACAGACACAGAAAAAGCAACCAAATAGAAAATTTGGTACTAAGATGAACAAGTAAATGGAACCTAAGGAAACTGTGGCATATCATGAATTGGACCAACACATGTACTGTGGGAGTTCCAGGAGAGGGGAGAGAGACACAGAGAATGTTTGAAGAAATAATGGCCCAAAACTTCTTAAGTCCGCCAAAATATATATGAATCTACAAATCCAGGAAGCTGAATGAACATTAACTAAGGAAAACTGCAAAAGATCTCATTATTTTGGTAGTGATTAAGTCTATGATGTTTATTACATTGCTGTATTTTTGGGTTTTTTGTTTCTTTTTTGGGTTTTTTTGTTGTTGTTGCTGCTGCTGTTTGAGACAGGGTCTCACCATGTAGTTCAGGTGAGAACTCACTGTGTAGCCCAGGCTGGCTTCGAACTTGTGGTGATCCTCCTGCTTCAGCCTCCTGAGTGCAGGGATTACAGATGTGCATCACACCTGGCTTATACTGCTGTATCTTTAAACCAAAAAGCTTTTATCCTAAATTTACTTCAGATGTACACCTTACAGCATATTCTAGCCCCCAAAGAAGATATGCTCACTACACAATGAGACCCTATCTCAAAAGATGAAAATCATACAGAGTGTCTTCTCTAATCACAATGGAATGAAACAAGAAACTTGCAGATAGGTGGAAATTAAATAAAAATCTCTTAAACCACCAATGAGTGATAGGAGAAATCAGAAGATGATTAAGAGAAAATATTTTGATACCAATGAAAAGAAAAAGCACATATTAAAACTTAGAATATTCAGTGCAAATAGTGGTCAAGAAGAAATTTTAGCTATAAATGTCTACATTAAAAAGTAAGACAGCTGCATGCAGTGGCGCACACCTCTGCTCTCAGCACTCTGGGAAGCAGAGGCCAAGAGATCTCAAGTTTGAGCCCAGCATGGACGACTCAGTGAGACCTTGTCTCAGAATTCGAAAAGGAAGGGGTATGTTTGGTGGGAATGTAGCTAGGAGCAAACGCCTTGGTTCAATCCCCACTACTGCATACAAACAAAAACCCAAGAAACAAGAAAGGTCAGAAATCATTAACCCAACGTGATACTACAAGAAACTAGAAAAAGAAAGCAAATAAGTAACAGAGTTAGTAAAAATTAATAATAAAGATTACAATGCAGATAAAGGACAGAAAGTCAACAGTGAAAATTTACAAAACAAACTGGTTCTTTAAGAACATCAACAGAATTGACAGACCTTTTACTGGACCTAATGGAAAAAAAGCAAGAAAAAAACAACTAAAATAAGAAATGGAAACAAAGATGTAACTTCTGACCATACAGAATCAGAAAGGATCAGAGAAAATACTAAGAATGAGTATACACCAACAAATTAGATGACCTACATGAAATGGACAAATTTCTAGAAACACAGGGATTACAAACAAACTACTCAGAAAATTAAACACCAGAATAGATATGAAGCCAGAGATAGAAAAAATAATACAAAAATGTCTCAACAATATAAAAAAGTCTGTACTAGATGGCTTCATGAGTGAACTTTACCAAACATACAAAGAAAAATTAACACCAATTCTTTTCAAACACTTCTAGAAAATACCCAGGCATGGTGATGCACGCCTGTAAACCCAGCACTTGGGAGGCTGAGGCAGGAGGGTGGCCACGAGTTTGAGGCCAACCTGAACTACTAGGGAGTTCAAGGCCAGCCTGAACTACATAGTGAGACCCTGACTCAAAAAATCTTCAGGGGGCCGGTGAGATGGCTCAGCGGCGTAAGCACCTGCCTGGCAAGCACGAGGGCCTGAGTTCAACTCCCGGAACCCACATACGAAAAAAGGGCCGGTGATATTGCTCAGCGGCACAGGCGCCTGCTGGTGCGCGAGGTCCTGAGGTCGACCCCCGGTAACCACAAAAAAAAAAAAAAAAATCTTCAACAAAATAGTAGCAAACTGCATACAACAGCATTAAAAGGATTATATAATGATACACAATTTTTACTTGCTAATTTAAAATATTTTATTTAAAAAAGGATCATAGGGGCCAGTGAGATAGCTCAGTGGCATAAGCGCCTGCCTGGCAAGCGCAAGGTCCTGAGTTCAACTCCCAGAACCCACATAAAGGAAAAAAAGGGCCAGTGATATTGCTTAGAATAGAATAGAATAGAAAGAATGGATTATATAAAGATCGTTTTAATACAATGGAGTACTACTCTGCCATAAAGAAGGATAAGCTTGAGACATTCCTAGGTAAATGGATTCACCTTGAGACCACGCTGTTAAGTGAAATAAATCGGACACACATGCATAAATACTGCATTGTTTCTCTGGTGTGAGAAACTGAAAGTGTAAATAAGGACCAAAATGTATATTAGGTTTTTTGTTGTTGTTGTTGTTGTTGTTGTTGTTGTTGTTTTTTGTGGGTACCAGAAGTCTACCTCAGGACCTTGCGCTTGCCAGGCAGGCACTTATGCTGCTGAGCTATCTCACCGGCCCTATATTAGGTATTGTGAAATAGGGAAAAAAAAAATGTTCAAATGGGGAGGGGAACAAAGGGGGCGGACAAGGGAAAAGTAAAAACAAAAGTGAGAAAAGAAGGAAAAAATGGAAACAAAGCTTTTGTAAATGGGGAGGGGAGAAGGGGTTGAAGAGAGGGTAGGGGAATGGGAAAAAAAGAATCAAGTTATATCATGTACAGGTACAAAAGATGAATGTGATCATTATGTACACCTAACTGTACCAATAAAATCTTTTTTTTTTTGGTACCGGGAATAGAACTCAGGGCCTCGCGCTTGCTAGGCAGGTGGTGTGCCACTGAGCTACATCACCCACCCACCAATAAAATCCTGAATTAAGAAAAAAACAAAAAGATCAAAATATAGACTATTAACTTAAAAAAAAAAAAAGGATTATACTCCCTGACACTGGGATTTCTTCCAAGGTGCTTCACCACATTAAAGTCTATCAATTTAGCTGGGCATGGTGGTGCACACCTGTAATCCCAGCACTCGGGAGGCTGAGGCAGAAGGACTGCCATGAGTTCGAGGCCAGCCTGGGCTACATAAGCGAGTTCAAGACTAACCTGAACTACATAGTGAGACCCTGTCTCAAAAAAACAAAACAAAAAAACCATTGCAATAAATCCAAATTGTAAAGCAAAATAAAATTAAAACAAAAAAAAGTCTATCAGTTTAATAGTTTGTCCTTTGAAAAATTAAACACAATGGGTGAAAGACTTAAACCTAAGAGCCAGAACTATGGAATTCTTACAAGAAAACAGAAGGGGAAAGTTTCATGAACATGGATTTGCTAACAGTGTCTTGAATATGACATTAAAAGCACAGGCAACAAGAACAAAAGACAATAGTACTTCTTTTTTTTTGTGGGTACCGGGGGTCAAACTCAGGACCTTGCGCGCCAGCAGGCGCCCGTGCCGCTGAGCGATATCACCGGCCCTTTTCTCGTATGTGGGTACCGGGAGTCGAACTCAGCACCTCGCGCTTGCCAGGCAGGTACTTATGCCGCTGAGCTATCTCACCGGCCCAACAACAGTATTTCTTACAAATGAAAACCCTCTGTGCATGAGCCAGGTTCCGGGGCACATGTCTGTAGTCCCAGAATTAAGGAGGCTGAAGTGGGATAAGTGGGGTACCATCTGAGCCCAGGAGTTCAAAACCAGCCTAGGTAACATACTGAGACTCAGCCTGGAGAACGACAACATCATCATCTGCACATCAAAAGTTACCATCAACAAGAGTGGAGGGGACCCAAAGAAGGGGAGAAAATATCTGCAAACTACTCATATGCTAAGGCATTAATATTCAGAATATATAAAGAGCTCCTATAAGTCAACCACAAAAATAAACTCAAAAGTGCCAAAAGATTTAAACAGAAAGACCTCTGAAAAGATATTTAACATCTGTAGTCATTAGGAAAATGCAAATCAAATGAGATAATAAGATACTACTATACTATTAGACTGGCTACAGTTAAAAAAAACAACAAAAAAAAAACCCTGCCGGGGGCCAGTGAGATGGCTCAGCGGCGTAAGCGCCTGCCCGGCAAGCGTGAGGGCCCGAGTTCGACTCCCGGATCCCACATACGAAAAAGGGGCCGGTGATATCGCTCAGCCGCACGGGCGCCTGCTGACGCGCGAGGTCCTGAGGTTGACCCCCCGGTACTCACCAAAAAAAAAAAAAAAAAAAAAAAAAAACCCTGCCGGGCATGGTGGTATACACCTGTAATCCCCAGCACTCAGGAGACTGAGGCAGGAGGATCATTGCAAATTCAAGGCCAGCCTGGGCTCCATAGTAGGTCCAAGGCCAGCCTGAACTGCATAGCAAGACCCTGTCTCCAAAAAGGAAAAAAAAAAAAAAAAAAAGTCACAGAAAAATATAAGAGATGTACAAGATGTGGAGAAAGTAGACCTACATTACTTCACTGGTGGAAATGCAAAAAAAAAAAATAGTACAGCCGCTGTGGGTAACAATATACAAGTGGCCAGGTGTGGTGGTACACACCTACAATCCCAGCACTCGCAAGTCTGAGGCAGGAAGACTGCTGGGAGTTCAGCCAGCCTGAACTGCATAGTGAAACCTTGTCCTTAAAAAAAAAAAAAAAAAAAAAAAAAACCAATATAGAAGTTCCTACACAATTAAAATATAATTACCAAATGGTCCAGCAATTCTACTTCTAGGTATGTGAGTATTGGTGCCTACCAATGGATACATGGATATACACATGCATGCCCATACACACACAAATGAGGAATTAAATTATGAGAACTGTTACAACATGAATGAAGCCTGAAGATGTTATACTAGGTAAAATAAACCAGCCACAAAATGACAAATATTGTAGTATTCTACCTAAATGAAGTACCATGAACTGTCAAATTCATAGAGATAGAAAGTAGAATAGTGGTTATGAGAGTCAGGGGGAAGGGTAAGGCAGAGTTATTATTTAATGGGTAAGAGTTTTAGTTTGGGATGAATTAAAAAGTATGGAGACAGACAGTGGTGACAGTTTAAAACAATGTGAATGCCGGTCATGGTGGCGCAGGCCTGTAATCTCAGCATTCAGGAGACTGAGGCAGGAGGATTATCGGGAATTCAAGGTCAGCCTGTGCTACAAAGTGAGTTCAAGGCCAGCCTGAACTGTGTATTGAAACCCTGTCTCAAAAAAAAAAAAAAAGTAGGCTGGTGATATGGCTCAGCGGCATAAGCGCCTGCCTGGCAAGCACGAGGTCCTGAGTTCGACTCCTGGTACCCACATAAAGGAAAAAAGGGCCGGTGATATCACTCAGTGGCACAAGCGCCTGCTGGCAAGCACGAGGTCCTGAGTTTGACTCCCGGTACCCACATTAAAAAAAAAAAAAAAAAATGAATGTAGTTAATATTACTGAATTATAAAATTAAAGTGATTAAATGGAAAAGCTTATGTTAATTACCGCAATAAAAAGAAAAAATAAGTCCATTTAAAAAGAATCCACTATAATGCTGAGAAAGTCTAAACTCTTAAAGAGCCCTGAATAAGAGCCTGAATTCTTTACTCATGAAGACCGCAATGATAATCTCTCCCAGAAGAATATAAAATTCTAGAAAAGAGGATACTGGTCTCAGTAAATCTACAGAACCTGGAATAATACATATGTGTATACAGAAAATGAGTTCTGTTTTTAACATAAATGAAGTGTTACCACTGTTAGTATCTTAAGTACTTTCCACCAGCTATAGATGAGAGTTAAGGGAAAAAGATCTTATCACTAATGAGGTAATTATGAGAATGGTAAAGTGTTGCATAAAGTTATCACATTATACTAAACATAGATTTAGTAATACTACAAATACTAAATATTTTACCACAGTATTATTAATACTGTGCTGTTATATGTAATAAATGTATTTTTCTCCAAAACTGTACTGCCAACAGGTCGATTCCCTGAATTCCTGATATACAATATACCGAACTAGGGAAATCTTTAAATGGCACATAGTAGTCCAATGATCAAAGGCTTTGGAGACAGATTTGAATCCTGGCATTGTCGTTTGCCCACAGTGTGCCTGCAGTGTAGCAAGTTTTGGATCTTCTCATTTCTTTTGTCTACTATCTTTATTTTTTTTTATTTTTTGTGGGTACCGGGGGTCGAACTCAAGACCTTGTGCGCCAGCAGGCGCCTGTGCCACTAAGCGATATCACTGGCCCTTTTCTCGTATGTGGGTACCGGGAGTCGAACTCAGGACCTCGCGCTTGCCAGGCAGGCGCTTATGCTGCTGAGCTATCTCACTGGCCCCTTGTCTACTATCTTTAATCTTATTTCTGTCACTTCAATTTTATCTCAAATGAGTAGAAAATAACTTTATAATCTTAATACTTTGTGCCTCTAAATTAAAGATGAACATAATCAGGAAGCTCACAGAAACTCTGCCAAACACCAAGCTATTTTGTACACTGCTCCCACACAACCAAGGAACACAGGTGAAGATTAACTGCCACTGTAACTTGGAGACATGTAAGTGGTAAAAACTACCAAAATAACTATTAGTTATAAAAGAGAGTAATTTTGCCAAAGAAAACTGGAGAATCAAAAAAAAAAAAAAACCCTAAAGGAATTATAATTGTTATATAATTTTTTTTTTTTTTTTTTTTTTTTGTGGGTACCGGGGGGTCGACCTCAGGACCTCGCGCGCCAGCAGGCGCCTGTGCCGCTGAGCGATATCACCGGCCCCTTTTTCGTATGTGGGATCCGGGAGTCGAACTCGGGCCCTCGCGCTTGCAAGGCAGGCACTTATGCCGCTGAGCCATCTCACCGGCCCTGTTATATAATTTTTAAAACTCTGCAGGCAGGTCAGTGAGATCAGTCCTGAATAAAAATATTCTTGGTATTTTAGGGGTGGGATGTGAAGAAGGGGAGGAAGAAGGAAAGAAAAAGAACAGTAAGTTCCACAGACTTCAATTTTCCTTTCATTTTTTCTCAGTAACTACAAAACAGGACCTATTAAAATTTGGAGAAGCTATCAATTGTTTATAAGTATGCTTGCTCTAACTATCATAACAAAACTAGTATGCTAAATCTATATATAACAACTAAACTACAGGTAACAATGTAGATCTTGAAAAAAAACACTACTAATAAATTACACAAGAAAAATCATAGAAAAATTTCAAATAAAAAGTTCACTTGCTATAAGCCAATGAAGCAGTTCAATTTGTAAAGCAATTACAGTAAGAACATAGAGCAACACAATAAAGTGTTATTTGGACTCCCCAGTTCCATGAGACCACGATCTCCATGAGGGAAAAACTGTTGGTTTGCCCACTGCTGTTTGCCCACTGCCTGAAACAATAGTGCTCAGCATATAATAGATGTTCAACAAATCTGTTCACTAAGGTACCTCCTCTCTTAATTAATATCAGCTTTCCAACCAGTAGAGCCTTCCATTTCTCAAAGTACTGTTATTCTATAGTTATTTATGTATTTCCCTGTGTTTGAAAGACCATAAAACAATCCAAAAGATAATTCAGTTCTTTTAAAAT
Organism: Erethizon dorsatum; assembly: GCA_028451465.1. Classification (NCBI taxonomy): domain Eukaryota; kingdom Metazoa; phylum Chordata; class Mammalia; order Rodentia; family Erethizontidae; genus Erethizon; species Erethizon dorsatum. The sequence goes on along the minus strand of CM051838.1, from coordinate 24,600,784 downwards.
TTCTTCCAGATTTCTATTTGTATGTTTTCAGCCTTCTTAAATTTCACTAAGTATATAACTTGAATAAAAACATTTGTGTCACATTTACTGAGGAGGAGGAGGAAGTTCCTTATATCCCAGCATATAACTGCTAATAATTTCTCAGGAGGTCAAGCTGTTCTGGCAGCTTCTCCAGATAGGTGGTCAATGACATTCTTTGTTGTAGTGTAATTTCTTGATTTCAAGAGGAATTTATTTCCCCAAGAATTTCATAGCTTAGGCATTATGTACTGTACTTGAAGCAATATAACTATTTATTTTAAAACATTTTGTAACTAGAATACTTCAAAAAAATTGGCAAACCTACGTGACTTTTTTCTTCAAAACTAACAAGAACCACCCCCCCACAAGAACTATCCCTCATTGTCTCAACTAGTTAGGCAGTCCTTCAGACAAATACCTAATTCGTAATGGTACTTAAAACTACATAGTGAGTTTGTTTTCATTATTATTGTTCATTGCTACTGACACAGCAAGAAGCGAGAGGCTGGTATATATTACCATTTTTCTGGTAAGTGAAAAGGAAAAAAATTTTTCTAAAACTTTAGCAGGGAAAATTCCTCCAAATCCTTGAAGATGATGGGAACACTTTTGATGCCATTATGTAATAATTCTGAGTCAACTATCTCTGATGCAAGATTTTCTGCAAATTACTGTGTAATTTTTTCCTTCTAAAAAGTTAAAGCCACCCAGGGATATAGCTCAGCGGCAGAGTGCCTGCCTGGCAAGCGCAAGGTCGTGAGTTAGATTCCTGGTACCAAAAAAAAAAAAATTAAAGCCAGGTCTGGTGGCACACATCTGTAATCTCAGCACTTGGGAGGCTGAGCCAGTAGGATTACAAGTTCAAGACCAGCCTGAACTACATACTGAGACCTTGTTTCCAAAAAAAAAAAAGTTCTAGATTGAAAACTTCTTGTACACTACATATTCTCAACTGCAAGCTATAAAACCCTGATAAAATCAAATGTACCATAATTTCCATTATCCTTATAAATAAAATTTTGTCATATACTAAGACTCTCCTTATATTTTAAGTTTTAGTAAAAATAAGGGAGTAACTTGTCTTTTCACAAGAATATACATTTTCATTTCATTGCCCCAGATTAAGTGACATCGTCCATAAGGAAAGAACTAAACTCTAAACTAAAGAGTGATTCAACAAAGACCAAATATCAGATTATAACTGAGCCCGAATTAATTACATATATATTGTATTGTATCTTGCTATCTTGAGTGGGACATGAAAGAAGTAGCTGTATAATTTTCACAATATTTCAAAATGCTCTTTCTTTTCCACTAAATTAGGACAATTCCCATACAGTATTTGCGTACTTCTCATTTCCAGCAGATGTACACAAATATTTAACAAGGCACGTTCAACTAACTGTTTACCACAATTACTTTCAAATAGGCATTGCAATATGCAAGAAAAAATTAACTTACTGTCTCGGAGTGTCTCCCAAGCCCACTGATCATTTTTGAAGAAGAGATGTCTTTTGATTTCTTCTACACCATTTCTCCCTAATCTCACTTCTCTGATTAGAGACAAAGGAAGAAAAGTAATTAATCATTTAAGATCTTATTATAACCTGTCTGGGTTTATTTTAAGCAGAACACTAAGCCTGTGCAGATCTACGTCACCTTGAAATTATACTGTCAAATAATTTTCAGCTCAAACAGAAAATAAACTGAGGACTGAGAACATTAAAGTAACTGTTTAAGCTGAATGTGGTGTGCATGCCTGTAATCCCAGCACCCTGAGAGGCTAAGGCAGAAAGATCACAAGTTCAAGCCTAGTTTGGGCAACTTAGTGAGATCCTGACTCAAAATTTAAAAACAAACAAACAAACAGCAGCTGAGGATGTAGCTTAATGCAAAGGCCCTGGGTTCAAGCCCCATTACTGAAAACAAGAATTTTTTTTAAACTATGAAAAATTACACAAAACAGAGATTTATTAATACTTCATGAATTTCTATTGATAATGAAAATCCAAATGAATTATCACCTTGCTTTGTCTGCATAAATAAAACTCTGAAGAGTTTCCTGTTTTTTTTATACAGGAGGGGTAAAGTTAAGCATTTTTTGTGCAACCAACTTCACACCAAATGATATCAACAACTTCAGAAACCCCTTATAAAATATAAATTTCCAGTTTATAGCTTCAATTTTCATGATCAATCAAAAACCAATGACAACTAATTACTGGTACTGCTACAAAATTCAAAGCTTTAACTGGACAAGTCACTGATCACTGGCCTCTCTTTGGTGATTTTTTTAAAACATGCCTTTAACTGAACTGGTAAGAATTCTGCACCTTTTGTTCCCTAGTAGAATGCTTATAAACAACAAGAATGCCCCAAACTCCAAATTTTTTCATCATAAAAGATAAACTGTTAGATGGCTGACACTTTCTCTAAGAAGCTTTTACTATTCTCTCGAATTGGATTAAAGAATCTGTTCTATGGCTCATAACACTTGTCTCACTGTAATTATCTCACTGTACCACAAATCTCTGATTTGTCTCTTTTCCCCAAAAGATTATGAGGTAGCTGAGAAAAACGTGTATCTTGCTCACTTCTATATGCCTAGCACCTAATTCAAGGCACAGTACAGTTCTTTATATTAAAATAAAAATTGGAAAACTATACCTCTTTTCAAGCTCTAAAAGATGCATTTAAAAAGGCAAGTTAAATTTAATTAAAGTGAATTTCAAACTGAAACATATGTGTACGTATTAGGATTCCCTACTATTTAAATTAACGATATACAATCATCAAAATTAAACATAATCTTACTAAATCACCTAGTTCACTTTTAAATGTGAAAGTAAACCACACAATAATGCTTGCCTAGCATGCACAAGGTTTTGTGTTTAATTCCCAGGAATGCAAAAAATAAAAATAAAGAAAAGTAAAGAACAAGAGTATACATAATATGATATTTGTTTCAAAAAATACATACAAGTATATTTATAAAATGCTTACTGAATCTGAAAAACACAACAGCAACAACTATGTCTAAAAGAAAGAAAGCAGGAAATATGTATCTATGTTTTATAGCTTTGTGCTATTTATTTCAATGTAATATATCATCAAATAGAAAAAGGCATAAATTGGAAGATGCATTTTTTTATGTAACTGGAGAAAATGGTCCTAATTAAAGTCATATATATATATACCACTGATATGAGATGTACTCTAATTTCAGAAATTAACCTGGTAAGAAAAGAATCTTAGTTTAAAGATTAAAACAGATAGATTAAAATACTATCATCATGATAATTAAACAAGTTAAAAACTTAACAAAAAAAAATTATCTGGTATAGCCATCAGCAAAGACTATTACTATTGCAAGTGCTTAGATACAGTAAGTGAACTGAAACACAAAAAAGATACCAAAATATAATAAAACTATACTAGGTTTCATTGTTATAAATGATTTGGGGAATGACTGCTTTTATATTCTGACAGTTTACAAGTAGCGGCTCAGATGTGGACTTAAAAATTGAATAGCAAGATGAGAATTCCTTAGAATTAACAGGAGTTCAATGTTAAGATTATTTACCTGTCAGTAAGGAAGGCACAAATAAGATTTTTTGCTTCTTTTGATATATCATTGTCATCAGGGAAGGTAAGTGAATTTTTATGGTTCATAATCTTACTGTAAGTTCCAACCAAAGAATCTGCATAAAAGGGCGTATCACCTGAAAAGTTGATAAAGAAAACAGAAGCAAAATAACATAATTTGAAAATCTATTTCAAAGGAAACACATCAATGTTACCAATTGAGAATGACTAAATACATGTTAAACTAAAAACATACATTTATTATATAAAAAGAAATAACATCAGAAAGTTGCCCTAAACCTTTCTTTTAAAAACCATACAGAGCAGATTTGGATCAAACATTGCTTAATGTAGTAATTATTATATTAGAAGCAGCCAAGTAGTAAATTTTGGTATGAGCAAGTATATTATAGGTACACAAAATTTCCTTAACTCACCTACAAGCATTTCATATAAAAATACTCCAACTGACCACCAGTCACATTCTCGTCCATAATAACCATCACCACCTTGGGATTTTAATACTTCAGGGGAAATATAATCAGGTGTTCCAACTGCTGTGTCACATCGTACCATACCTTCCTAAAAAGAGTGTCAGGTTGAATTTCTCATTATTAGATATAGATATAAAACCTCAATTATTTAAACCTCAATTATTTAAAATAATTTTCTTCTTAATATACACTGTGGAACTCAATCTTTGGGCTATACAGTATACCAAAACTTAATGCAAACTTTCCAAAAGGTAACATAGTAAAAAGTATATATAATATATTGAAATTCTGGGCCGGTGAGATGGCTCAGCGGCGTACGCGCCTGCCTGGCAAGCGTGAGGACCCGAGTTCGACTCCCGGAACCCATATACAAAAAATGGGACGGTGATATCGCTCAGCGGCACGGGCGCCTGCTGGCGCACGATGTCTTGAGGTCGACCCCCGGCACCCACAGGGGGAAAAAAAAAAAAAAAAAAAAAAAAAATATATATATATATATATATATATATATATATATATATATAAATTCTATCTGTATATATAACATAATATAAACACAGTAGAGATTTTTGACATTGGCATTATTTGTTATTTCCCCAGTTGTGCCAATATAATAATTTTATCTTAATTTGCAGAGAACAAGTATATAAGCTAGTGCAACCAGATTGAGGGGCTGACAGGATGAAGTGCTTTATAATTTATAAATATCAATTTCACAATTTTTTTGGGGGGGTACCGGGAATCGAACTCAGGACCTTGTGCTTGCCAGGCAGGTGCACTGTGCCACTGAGCTATATCCCCGGCCCCGTCATCATTTTTTACTAAATAGCTATTCAAGTATCCTTGAAACTGTGAAGAAAATGTACAAAAGTTGTTGACTATACAAATATGTATGGGGAAAAGGGCATGACAGTGTTAAGGACACTGAATACATACATGATACACATTTTAATGCCCTCCTCCAAAAGTATTTACTTGTCATCTACTTTATTAATGCAACAGAATTATAACTAAATGTTCACACAAAAGTTCTCATGGAGTGTTTCTTTCTAATCAATAAATTTCCTTTTAAAATAAATATAGCATCCTGACTATATTGTCCTGTGGTAAACTTAAAAAAAAAAAATAAACTCTTTCAACTGAAAAGTAGCATATTACTTTCTTCAGCTGTGTATATGTTACTTATTATATAAATAGTGAGCATGGATACCTTTTTACACCGACTCCCAAAATAAGCAGTAAAATCTGCATGTTAACAGAAGGCAACACTAAAAAATACACACACTCTTGAAATCTATATGAAAGTCTAATTTTAACACAGGAGTATTTATAGTGACATTTAAACTAATTCCATTTCTAGTTACCAGCAGTGTATATTAGAGTTGTTAGGAAGGATTTAGTAAATCTGGCAAACCACATTTTCTCTAAATAGAGAGGAAAAAAATAAATCACTAACCAGTTACTAATACAACACTGAAACCATGGTATTTAGTTCAACAAACAATTCAATTCTGAACAAGTCCAGATATGGTTAGTGAATTCAAACAACATTTTCTAAAGGACTATGTATCTTGGACTAGAAAAAAACAAATTAAAATAGAATTAATTAACCTTATTCATCTTCATACAAGTACCAAAATCTGCTAACTTCAAATGTCCAGATTTATCCAGTAGCATATTATCAGGCTTCACATCTCTGAGGAAGAGAAAAAAACAGTAGAGCATTTCTGAAACAGATCAGACACTGAGAAAAAGTATGAGGCAGTTATTTTAGGCCAAGTACCCTTGATCTATACAAGGCCACCTTTGATCTACATGTGTTCCCTTACCCGAATCGAGAAACTGAAGTTCATAAAAAAAAAAAAAAAAACTTCTTTATATATTAATGCCTAGAAAGAAGGCATATATATTTCCTTTTCTTTAGAGTTTGATTCTTCTAGGCAGAAAATCAATCATTTGAGACACATTAACTATCAAAAATATAACGCTCCGAAAAAAAGATAATTGAAGCATAGAAGATAGTAAATACTCCAGGACAGGGTCCAAGCCCTTTCATTTTTGATCCTTGACACACAGCACAGCAACAGCACATGTAAGTCAACTGGTGTTTGTGGAATGTATGAAATTCTTCTTCTAATGAATAAAAGTGACCTATCTTATTAATTAAAAGAAAATTAACTGTCTACACAAAATTAAAATCAAAGTAACACTGGCATATACTGTAGGAAACTAGTTTACAATTTTTACTTTTCAAAAAAGCCATATAATCAGATCAAGGAACATTAAAGAATACATTTATATCAACATTAAACTAAATGCTAACACTAGAACTCCACAATGCTACTTATGGTAAAGGGAGGAGACAGAAGAGATTTAGAATAAAAAATGTTAATCAAATAAAGTTTAAGTTATTTACGTATTACCTTCAACTCGTAAGAAAATTTAAAACATTATCTTTACCTATGAATAAAACCCATGGAATGGATTGCATCCAATGCAAGAACTACTTCTGCAGTATAGAATCGTGCCCACTTTTCAGGCACATCATAGTTGCTCATTAGATTTACAAGATCTCCACCAGGCATGTATTCCATCACCATGTAGAGATATCGATCATCTTGGAATGCATAAAAAAGCTATACAAATATAACAAAACAACAAATTCGTTAAGAGTAAGCAAAATTGTTTCATTGAAAAACTGGCAAAATACTAATATAAAAGTAAAACAATCAAATTGCAGAATAGCTCTAAGTACAGTTAAAAGAAAAGACAAACATGCCACAAAGACCCAAGTATAAGCAAAAGTATGAACTTGTTTCCTGAAGAGTTGAATACTTTTTTCTTTATAACTTGCTATACTATACTATCTAAATTTTTTATCTGTAAATTTCAATGAAAAATATACAAATCTATGCAAAGAAATATTGTACCTCTAATTTCACTTGTGCATTAGTGGGGTTTAATGTTAAATTTATATCAATACCACAATTCTCAAGCAATCTTTGATAAACTGAGCTACAATTTCAGCTGCTCCTTACCAGCTGCTTGGCTCTGGCAATTGCTTAACTTCCTCAAGCTTCTGTGACTATAACCCTTTCTACAAGAACATAAGGAACTACACTTTCTTGACTTTCATCTTGCTTCTCAGGGAGCAGGTGGATGCTGGCAGGTGGCAAATGCTTAACAAATGTTTACTGAACAAAATCATGAATGCATTGATAATTCAGAGGTGAACCTACTAACAAGTAACTTTCTGGGTTGTTAAGAAAAAAAGATAATTGAATATAGAAAGCACTTAGTACAATACAAGCTCAAAAAATGACAGCAGAGTAGGAGGAGCAGTAACACCTAAGGAAGCAGGAACAGAGTAGCAGCTAGAATCCAAGGAAGATAGTGACACGCATTTTAAGAAATGGCCAAGAACACCGGGCATAAATATATTATGTGACCAGGGCTGAAGTAAAAAGAGCAAATTTACAAAACACTTTAAGTAAATATAAGAAATTCAGAATGAAACTAAAATTTATAACTCCCTAGAGATAACTAATGTATCTAGATGTTTGTTTTAAAATCTTCATGTTTAAAAAAACAAAAAATCTTCATGTTTTCTTTTTTCAATGGTGTTTAATGATTTTAGTTACATACAGACTTAGTTATTTTTAAATATTTTGGGGGAAGGATAAGAAACTAGCATTTCATGACTACTGAATCCCAGATTAAAGTGTATCCAGGATCTCTGAGTAGAAGCCAGGGACGCTTTCAAACTCATAAATAAACACACTAGTAACTGGAATAATGCATAGGATAGTCCCTTACGCCAACGAGTTACATGGCTCAAAATGTCAACAGAACTGAATCTGAGAAACCTTGATCTACACAGTTGACAAAAACAGAGCAGACATTTCAAGTTTTAAAATGTGGTATTATGTAAATCTTCAACATTTTCCACATCCTTTTTATTTCAATTACTAGAATGCTTACTTAGAATAGTCTTCATTACACTCTAAATCAATCAAGCACAAAAAACATGGTAGGAATTTAGAAATGGTCTGGCTCAGTTTCCTTCTGCTATAGGAACTCTTACATTAAGGATTCCAATATAAATGACGCAGCTGGTTTAGTTGAAGCAGAGTTAGAAAATCTAGAATTATAATTTACCCCAAATCCTGCTTGGCCCTCTAACTTTTTACTCCACAACTAAATGCAACCAATCGATGAAACTTTCACACATTTTTAAGCAAAAAAATGTGGCCTAGAGATGTTACCTTACTGCCACAGCTTGACAGATAAACCACTGGCAGTCAAGAGGAGGATCTCTAAGTCCTGACTGCTAGCGCATTTTTCTTAGCACTGAAGACCTAAAGCCAACACCGTATTATGGGTGGCCTCGCCTAACTCAGCCCCTGCCCTATCCCTTCACTCCCCTTCTACAAAGTATGAGAGACAAACAGACAATAGCCTGTTAAATAAAAGGATCTCATTTTTGTAATAAAAGGAAAACCTTATATTCTGACAGGAAATAAGAGTATATAAACTTGAAATATAATAAACTTTTTTCAAACCACATTAATTAAATTCCACAGAAACATTTGTTTGTTTTGGTCTTTTTAGAGATGATTCAACAAAATTAATTTTATGATTTTAAAATGATATATTAGGGGCCGGTGAGATGGCTGAGCGGCATAAGCGCCTGCCTGGCAAGCGCGAGGGCCCGAGTTCGACTCCCGGAACCCACATACGAAAAAGGGACCGGTGATATCGCTCAGCGGCACGGGCGCCTGCTGGCGCGTGAGGTCCTGAGGTCGACCCCCAGTACCCACAAAAAAAATAAAATGATACATTAAATAATTTGTAACTGTCCATTATTATTATTGTTCTAAAAAAATAAATTTCTGAGATTGTTTACTTACAAACTAGTACAGCAATGATGAAAGAGTAATAAAATCCTACCTGAACAACCCAAGGACTGTTAGCAAAGGCCATGATGTCCCTTTCCTCCCAAAAAAAAGCAGAATCAGATCTCTTAATCATTTCAAATTTGCTGAGAAGCTTCATTGCATACACCTTCCTGGTAGATTTATGCCTTACCTTTAAAATTGGAAAACAATAAAAACCTTTTGTTAAAATTTAAACCTCAATGCTGCATAGAACAATTTACTAAATGATTCTGACACTTGTTAAATAACTTAGTATTATTGTTTCAGCTATTTTTATTCCTCCTGCTGAATTCTCCGCTAGCTCACGTCATGATTTTAATTACCAGAAGTAACATTTGGAAAAAAGGTCATTCCCTGTATCAGTGGTGGCAAACCTACAGCACGCATGCTGCAGCAGGCTGTTTGTATCACTGAAAGCTCTAAAAGGTTCAACATCACTGCCCTGTATTACAGTGTACTTCCCCACTCCACCTAGCTATAAGCACTGCTTCTATCCATAAAGCGTACTGTCCCATAGTGTTTTTGTTAGTCTGATATTAGGGGCGAAGACTTCTCCTGCTTGAGACTACCCAAGGATGTGCGGAGAAAACACTTCCCACTACTGCTGGATTTAGCCCAAGGCTTTCATATCCTTAGGTAAGAATACAGCAATTTAAACAAGAATTCTATAAAAACAATACTTCCCCAAATAATGTATGTTACACAAGTGGGTTTTTTATTAATTTCATTAAAATAACCTACCAATTGAACTTCTCCAAATGCACCTCTACCAATCACCTTCACTACTTCATAATCTTCAGCTTTCATTCGTAAATCTCTAATTTTATTTATTGTATCTTTATCTGTATGAAAAGAAAAGTTTATAATTTTAAGTCACTAAAGCATTGGAACTACAACTACTTATTTTACAATCAAATTATTCAGAAACACAGTCAAAAACCAAAAAAAAAAAAAATCACTGAGAAATGATATATAGTGAAATCTGAAGTTATAAAATAGAGAAATAATTGATGTGCTAAGAATTTTTAAAAATGAATTCTAGAATGGCCTTTCTATAGTATTGAAAGTTTTTATTAAAATTTAACAATAGAAAGTTTTAAAAACAAATACTAAGGGTCGGTGATATAGCTCAGTGGCATAAGCGCCTGCCTGGCAAGCATGAGGTCCTGAGTTCAACTCCAGGTACCGACATATTAATTAAAAAAACAAACAAACAAACAAACAAATACTATACTATGAACAAAACCAGGATGATAAGCTAATTCATTCCTTATAACTTAAGTACATAACAAATTTGAATTTAGACAACCTAGGTAGATATTTTAGAGTAATGGTGTAAAATTTTCTTTTCAAGTCAGCTTTGATGATTCTTTTAAAAAGATATGACATGTAAGATATCAAAGGCAAATATGCTGAAGAATCAAAATAAACTTTCCAAAATTGGCGAGTTTTAGTAGTTTTATCATTACATTTCTCTATTTAAACCTAGATTTTAATTTCAAATGCACAGTGGGAATCACTGCAATTATTTATATAAATCTGTCATGCTACAAACTATAATAATTTACAAATCCCCACTGGATAGATATTCTAATTCCTAATTTGGTCATAGGTTAAAATAGGCCTATTTTAATCCACATGGGTCAACACTGACCAGAGATTACATGGAAAAGCTTCACATTCTAGTTGTACAAAATAAAAACCAGCTATTAAACTGAAATTCTAGTTCCTAATAAAACCAGCAATGTTCTTGTATTTCTTTGAAAATGCACATTCAAACTCAAGCATTTGTATACATTATGACAATAAACACATGCAACAAAAACAAATTTCCACACAGGGATAAGTACATTAATTCTAGGTTATGTATCTACTGCAAGACAGATGCACTAGAAAAATATAGGCAATAAATAATCAATTAATTGCACAAATAGTCATGTCTACCACATGTCAGGCTCTAATCTCACTGACGATATAAGGGTAACTTTAAAATATAGTTCCTGCTCTGAAGAATTTCAAACTCTGGCAAATGAGACAGAAACAAACAATAAAAATGTAATTAAAAACATAACAAGAAAGAGATAAGCAGAGTTTGTAGAGTACTAAGAAGGACACCTAATTCAAACCTGCCTGGGAAGGAGATGTCTAGAAAGGCTTTCTGGAGAAAATGATGCCTGAAACATGCCTGAAATGAAGCATATCAACCCAGTGAGAGAGAATGAAAATTAAGAACATTCTCATAGCATGGGCGATATAAGCAAAGGCACAGTGGAACCATCTACAACAAATTCTCTTGCTGGAATATCAAGTTTGTAGTAAAGACAGGCAGAAGAAGCTGGCAAGCCCTAAACTGGTTAGGTGCTTGAACTTTATCAGTAGGCCAGTAGTTATACAATGACTATTTAATCATCAAAAATGTTTTTCAGATTGAAGTTTAAAACAACTCAAAGATCAAAGAAAGTGCTCTGCTCTAAGGAAGTAAGGGTACTGGAGAGGGGCTGAAGCTTTGTGTACTTTATGGCTCTTCCAAAATGTTGTCACAAAGTCGGGCATGGTGGTGCACACCTGTCATCCCAGCACTTAGGAGGCAGAGGCAAGAGTATCGCCGTGAGTTCAAGGCCAGCCTGGGCTACACAGTGAGACTCTGTCTCAAAACAAAAAAATAAAAATAAAAAAAATAAAACCAAAAACAATATGTAGTCACAGGTGTCCTGTGGGATCTGGAGACACAATCTTAAAAAACTATAGGATGGAAGCCATGAAAAGAAAAGAACCCAGATAAAACATTGTCAAACTTACATTTCTGCTGAACTACTGTGGAAAATATGTACAAGATTAAGTTACTAGGGCCAGTGATATAGCTCAGCGGCATAAGCACCTGCCTGGCAAGCGCAAGGTCCTGAGTTTGACTCCCGGTACCCGCATTAAAAAAAAAAAAAAGATTACGTTAATAAGGGCAAGACTGAGGAGAATTTTAAGAGTAGTGTAATACTCTAGAAGACAGAGAAGAAAGTCTTAAACTGGGATGTATTATATAATAGCCAGTGGAGTGAGAAAAGAGCTCTGGTTGTAGTTGTATATGACTCAGAGCCATAAAAAGGCTTTAAAGCATTGAAGAAGACCATAGACAAGTCATCCGAAATCTAAAAGATCTATGTTCCATTGTCTTGGATTTTTAGCTTGTTTAATATATAAAGGCTTACATGGTAGCAAATTTAAGTGTTTCTTGGCTGATGACTTCTGGTCAAACTCAAATTTCTATATAGAGTAAACTGAAAAACATCCACCCTAATCCCAGGATTTTAAAACTGAAGCCAGTTTTTTGACAGTAACAAGGTAGCAGACCCACCCCTTGGGCTAGGGATTCTATCTGGGGCCTGTTCTTCATAGGTTTATAGCTCTTTGAGAAAACAGTGCATATGCTAGCTGTTTTCCAAACCTATCTTAGACCACTGCATATTACCAGATCTCCATACACCATGCATAGGAAGTTGGTCTGGGTCTTAGCTGAAATCTCTGGAACAGTCAAGGAACATCCATTAATTACAGTCCTACTTACTTTTTTGGCACATGACATTCTTAACTTTGGTTTTGTTTTCTGACATAACTGTGACAATCCCAGATTGGACAATTCTTCCTTCCCTCCCCCTCACATCAAAACAATCTCTGAAAACTCTCTAATTATATTTAACCAGCATGGCACATTCCACGTGATTATAATATGGTTGTTAATTATTCTTTTTCATAACCAAGATTTCTCAGATTTACAATTACAGTTCATTGTAAATATAAGTATCTCCAATTAATAACAAAACATCAAGACAGCACATAAATAAGAAAGAATGAAGACTAGAAGCTCATAGTTATTTCTTTTCTAAGATCATTTCATAGTAACACTAACCAAAATGGAGAGAGGATGGATTCAGAGAAAAAAAAAAAAAACTTAAAAAAAAAGAGTGACTTACTGAGTGACCATATATGAGGGAAGAGATAAAAATTAAAGGTGACATATTTAAGACAAATATTCAGAACTCTGTCTGTGTAGTAGACAATAGTCTAAAAATTGGGAACAAACAGGATCCTTGGTATAGGTCATATTACAGAGGGAAGAAAAATAATTAGTAAATGAATATGTTAATTTAGTTTTACAAGATGATTCAAATTATAAAGGAAATAAAACCAAGCTTCCCTCAGACTCTAAGGGTAAATTATAGGGCAATTTTTCACTTGCTTCAAACTCTGTATTGATTCCTCAAATAAACCAAAGTGAAGGAAAACAGCTCAGTCTTTAATTGACAATTTATGTTGCTTTCTAACATCTTTCTCTGAGTAACTCTTCTTGCCCATAGGCTGATAGTCCCCCTACCCCACCTCAGTGCCAGGGCTTGAACCCAGGGCCTTGTGCATGCTAGCAAGCTAGAAAGCATTCTACCACTAAGCTATATCTTTAGACCAGTGGTGGTGAACCTATGGTATGCGTGCCATAGTGCGATGGTTTTTTTTTTTTTTTTTTAATTTTAAAGAGAAGAAGAAAAATAGAAATAAGGGCCGGTGAGACGGCTCAGCGGCTTAAGCGCCTGCCTTGCAAGCGCGAAGGCCTGAGTTCGACTCCCGGAACCCACATACGAAAAAGGGGCCGGTGATATTGCTCAGCGGCACGGGCGCCTGTTGGCGCGTGAGGTCCTGAGGTCGACCCCCCGGTACCCACAAAAAAAAAAAAAAAAAAAAAAAAAAAAAAAAGAAAAATAGAAATAAAACAGTTTCAAATCAGGCTAATAGGAGAGTAACAATTAATACATTGCATATTGTTATCTTCATAGTAGTTACTCAGCATATAAGATATAGGTGTGAAATATTGTCCAAACAGTATTAGCACAGATCTTTCTTTTCAATGAACTAAGAGAAACTAGCTGTATAACTATCTTAACTATCTTGTGTGTGTGTGTGTGTGTATTTTTTTCCCCCTTTTCTGAAAGCTCTAAAAGGTTCACCATCGCTGCCCTAGGCCCAAGGCTAAAAGTCTTTAGCAGACTTTTCTCTCTCTGCACATTTGTTTGGCTGCCGTAATCACAACTATCAGTAAATAGCTTTCTCTGCTTGGCTAACAAATAAACCACTGGTAAACTTATATGAGATTGCAGTCTTGTTTCCCCTCCATAATTCAACTGTGATGAGACATTCCACTCTTCTTTTATAACTACTGCTGTCTTATAAGTTGAGAATAGTATAAACACTGCTTAGTCTGATAATGTTGCTGTATACTGTATTCTTTTAGCATAGTGGTCATTTCATCACAGAATAAACATAATGCTTTGTCATCCAACTTGATAAAATAATCCATACTCCATTGTGCCTCTAAAGAACACTATCTGAAGTACATTCTCGTTTGGATATAATAAGAATTCACTGGTAGTAAAAAACCACTGTGATATAGTGATACACATGGCACTCGAAATGCTAGAGTTAATAACTATAATTAATACTGCGCAGCAGTGTGAAGCAATGAATGCCATGTATGTTCTCTGTCGCAACCACTCAACTCACCTGTAGTAGCACAAAAGCAACCATAGGCAATACATAAAACATTGAGTATGGTGATGTCCTGATAAAGCCTTATTTATGAACACTGAAATCTGAAACTTGTATAATTTCATGTCATATGTATCTAATAATTAAAAATTAAAAACTATTCTTAGCCCATGAGTTATACAAAAACAGGTGATGAGCCAGATTTGGCCTGTGGGTTTGTAATTTGCCAACCCCTGCTCTAATGAAATCCAGTTCCCACCTGAAGACACCGTTTCCCTGCAAGTCTCAAGTGACAACCTTTCTCTTCCTACATTTAGTCTACTGGACCTAAAAGGAGAATAGATTAACTCCACTGCTATCTCTATATCCCCATCCCTAAATCTGCAAGATCTGATTTTTATTATGTTGGATTATACCTCCTGCTACCTCTCATTATTGATATAATCTACTGACTCTTAAGGCCACATCTCATTCTAGACAATGTTAGTTCTTGATTTACTCATCTCTCCAATACCCTGTTTTAATTTTTAGTGATTTTAATATACCCATAGATGACACTGAGTTTTTGGAAGTGTCTCAATACGTTTACTTCTTTCCTTCAATGATCTTCTCCTCCACCTTTTCCCCCGCCACTCATTTCCATGGTGATATACCAGACCTCATCATTACCAGTAATTATCATCTTCCCATTAATTTCAATTTCAAACCTTCTACACTTTATGCACTTCCTTAGCCTTCGTGCTCAGTGCCTCTAACATCTTTTTCCATGTATTTTTAATGATAAAAACCTAAGAATTATACACATTAAGGGGGTAACATGAGATGTTTCAATTCAGGTATACATTCTGTAACATTTAAATCAGGTTAAATGTAGCCACTTCCTCAAAGTGGCTACATTTGGCTCAAATGGTAAAAACATTCAATATACCCTCTACTGTCTTAACAATCTCAAACTCCATCAGGCCATCCTATTAACTCTAACCATCTTTACTGTCCCTCACTGCAATAATTACTTCTCTTTACTCTCTGCTCAGCTTAAACTATGTGGTCAATTATACTCACCCTCTTGCATACACCTTCATTGCCTTCAGCTATCTTTTGCTTCATGTAGTTTGGCAAAACCACAATCCTAGCTAAATACAACTTTCCAACTAATTTATATCAGCACCCATGCAGCTGAGTATGTGAGGATGAATCCATAAAATTATACTGATTGATCCTATTTTAAATTCATAATCACAAAAATTAAGCTGGCCCTTAATTCTGCTTGGCAGTCATATATTTCCCTATTCATTCTCTCACTCTCCTACGCACCATATTTCACATTTTCTTTTTTCTCATACTCCCACAACTCTCCTACTGACCTTCATTCATGGTTAATGTTCTTGCAGGTTATAACGCTAAAACAAATGAAACCCTAAGAAGAAAACTACCACCAAATGCTACCATATTTATACTTAAGTTTCCTTTATATGCACTCATACATTTGATCTTTTCATCTTTTACTACAGACTATATATATCTTCAGTCAAGCCATCCACTTGTATACTGGATGTTATTCTTTTTCATTAGTGCAAGGCCTTTACTCAGTAATTATCCTCTTTTTCTCTTGTATCACTAAAATTTCCCCTTAATTAAAACCTGTATCAAGCTGTTTTCTTAAAAAATTTTCTTGATCCTACTTCTGTCAACAGCTACTACTACCACATTACTCAAATTCCCACTGCAGCAAAAATGCTCCAACATTGTTTATACTGTCTATTCCTAAATTTTTCTCCCCATTTGCTATCAAAACCAATTCAAGTGGGCTTTGGCCCTTCCCTGAGGCTGAAGCAGGAAGACTGCTGAGCTTGAGGCCAGCCTGGGTTACACAGAGAAGTTCAAGGCCAGCCTGAACTACACAGTGAGACCCTGTCTCAAAAACAAAAAACAAACTTGAGAGATAACACCAAAACCAACCCAACCTAATTGTGTCTGTATGTATGGTTTACAAACAGATTAATAAAGAAAGTAGGTGGGGAGGATTTTCTGATCTAGATCTTATTATTAATTCTCTAAGTATTTGAAACTGTTTTAGTAGGTTATTTAAACACTTTTAAATGTTTAAATAACCTAATTGTGTCTGTATGTATGGTTTACAAACAGATTAATAAAGAAAGTAGGTGGGGAGGATTTTCTGATCTAGATCTTATTATTAATTCTCTAAGTATTTGAAACTGTTTTAGTAGGTTATTTAAACACTTTTAAATGACATCAAAATTCAAAAAGTAGTTTTTAGAACAAAACATCTGTAAATCTTAAATATAAAACAGCTTTCATGGAGAAAAGTTCTTATATCTTAGGAGGACTTTCCACATGTAATCTATTTTTACCTATGGATTTTCAAATACAATAGTTAGCTCATTCATAAAAGAACAAGAGGGAATGAATATATTATTTGAGTAATATATATATATTTACATTTTTTCTTTTTTGATGGTACTGAGGATTGAAGTCAGGACCTCACACATGCTAGGCAAACACTATACCACTTAACTACATTTCTAGTTCTTTACTTTCTTTTCTTTCCCTCCTCTCCCTCTCTCTTTCTCTGTCTCTCTCTGACAAGATCTTGCTAAGTTGCCCAGGCTGGCCTTCAATTCATGACCCTCCTGCCTCAACATCCTTAGTAGCTGCAATATCAAGCATGTGCCACCACATTTAGCTTTATGAATTTTTAAAACACACTTATCTATTTTTCATTCCTGTCTCTGCACAATACTTCATAGATTCTCCAACTAGGCACCAAACTGGCTAATAAAATTTCTTTCACAATTTCCATTCATATTATGTACGAATTACTAAAGAAATACACAAAAAGTAGATGGGAAAAAATGGGAGGGCTTCAGTCATCTAAATTAGGGTATAGTTACATGTAGTCTGTCATCGACCACCACAAAACTTACTTACATCTGCTTAAAAAGTTGTCAATATTTTTGTTTTTTCGTAAGGCAGGAAAATCCAAATCATATACCAAAGCATCCAATCCATCCTAAAGAAAGAAAGAAAGAAAGAGTTTTTTGAATCACATTAAAACACTTTCATTTTTTAAAAGAATAAAACATACTTTAATATTTAATTTCCCCTCTCTTGTCTAGCTTGTGTTCACTTAACATCCTTTAGAAAGTTACACAAGTATTAGAAGAAAAGTTGTTTTTTTATTTCACATATAGATTTTTCACCTTCTAAATCTGCCAGGCATGGGATCAGGAAATCATCACAGACCGGGTGCAGATAGTTTCAACTCATGTACTTTTCACTTCATAATGGCATGAAATTTCACATTTCACTTCCCCTTACTATTGTATGTATCTTCATTTCATACATACTGGCAAAAAACCTATATTTGCGACTACAAATATTTTCATTTAATCATAAAAATGTACTGGGTTTTCATAGAGTTCTCAAGCACTTTCTAGGGCAACCAATGAAGTGAATATGTAAATATTACTGAAGAAGTGCAGGGCAACGTGATGGTATACTACACAGTGTTGAAATGGAAAGGCATCTATTCAAACTGTATCATGCCATATGGCAGAGGCAAGACAGCACAACTGCAGAACACATTCAGGTAATCCTAAGCTATCTTCATTACCAAGTGTCACTCTTTGGACAATACTGAGGAGAAAAGTAACTTAATAATAACATAATGAATTCCAGATTGTTGAAAAGACTTAAACATGGGGGAAAAAATAAACCTCAAGCAACTGTATTCCAAAGAAAAAAGTATATCTAAATGTTACTGTTGGGAGGGCAATTCACATAACCTTTCTGAGCCTCCATTTTCTCTAATGTAAAAGGGGGTAATAAGTACCTACCTATAACTCAACAGATTTGTGAGAAGTGAGGTGTCAAATATTTGCTCTTAATAGTGCTACTTCTATTTTTATAGCTGACACCTGAAAACTCTACAAATTAGTCTCCCTAGTAATAGGAATGACATAAACAGAAAATAGGCATTTTAGTTGTATGGTCATAAAACCTTAAGAATAAATCTTAGGTCATGATGTTAATGTCCTCCCCAATGCAGCTTGATCACAGCATTTGATAATGTGCTTGTTATGAAAAACTAGCTGCCTCCACCGACTGCACATCATCACTAGATATTTGGATCTATTACCGTATGCTTTAATTTACAGCAGTATGAGTTGGTCTACTGTTTTACAGTATCATCCATAAGCAAAAATCACATGTTTTTTATTAGAGAAATAAAATTGGCAAAAAAAGTATTCTTTAAGCGTAACCTAAAGCATAAACCAACTGAAGCTGGCAGGGGAGAATGCGTAAAACATTAGGGTGGGGGAGAGGGACATGGCTTTTACTTTAAGGCAGTGGAGAAAGTGCTGCACAACACAAGCAATGTGTATGTCCACCCATAAACTGAGGTGGGAAATCCTGCCTTTTATTCAAAGCTCCATAAAATAATAAGAAAAAAGACTTCTGCCTTTCTTTTTTTGGTGGGTACCGGGGGTCGAACTCAGGACCTCGCGTTTGCCCGGCAGGCGCTTATGCCACCGAGCCATCTCACTGGCCCCCTGAGCCATCTCACCGGCCCCATGCCTTTCTTTAAGTTTATAACTGTAGTAAAAGGACTCACCACCATAACAGAAATTAACATTCCTCCAAGTGCAAAAGCAATTAAAAGGAACAGTAGCCAAAGTATAAAGTCGTACTGCTCCTGTGTTTAATTTTATGACTTACACATGAAGCAAAGCTACTCTCTACTTTGACACATGTTCATCATTTAGCTTAATCATCAATGTAAGAATGTAGAGGACAACGTATATAAGAGAAGGGCCAATAAATGCTGAAGAATTAGTCATTAATTCTTTGTTATTAACAGCTGAACAAAGGTAGTAGACTATTTACAACAGTTACATTTTAAAAGAAGTCATGTAGAAGAAGCATTTTCATATATGCATACAAAGACAGGCATAATTAATTGCAAATATAACATTTTATAAGACTCTGAAGTACGAACATTTCACATTTCCTGAGAAGCACTGATAAGCAGAGAGGAGGGGAGCCCCGACTGTTATCTCATTACAGCTTAATCAAAAAGAGAAGCAAAAGGAAATTATTCAACTGAAGACCACCACAAACTTCAGTTTGGGGGATAGTTCTAAGTTACGAAACTGTAGTCTTGTATAAAATACCATTTAAGATTAAATCCATTAGAAATAACACATTTATTATAAGGCATGAAAATGTAAAGGCAGTAGGAAGGATGAAATACCATCTACATATAAGAAATGTTCTTTTGTTCGGTAAATTTTCAAAATCTAAATAGTTATTATTCTAAACCTAACAGTTATATTTTTGGAGAAATTATCCCCCTCCCAAATCCATTATGACTATGGTAGCATGACTGGGGCTTATGAAAACCAAATTACTTCTAAAATAGGCTGAGCTCTGGTACTAAAATATGTTACCAAACTTCAATGACAGAAGATACACCATTTAAACAAAATATATTTAGTACATATGGTAGAAGGTTTCCAGTAAATCACCCACTAGGTAAAGAAATGAGAAATTCTCAAAATTCAAAATGAAAATAAAATCTCCTCAGGAAATTTTAACAACCTGATACTAAACATAATTAGAATCTGTTTAATCAGTGTGACATTATTACATTCCCATCAGTCTTCCTCAGAGCAATTACAATTAAAAAAAAAAATTAAGTGATCCAAATTACTTAGAACACCCAACAGCGGCTTTCCCCAGTCAGTCACCAACTATGCCTTTCCAGCCTCATCTTCTCTACATGCACATGGCTAGGCTTGAGCTCCAGCATGCTACACTAGCCATTTCCCAAGTAAGATGTGCTGGCTCTCTCCCACTGCCTTTGCACCTGCTCTGGTCTCCAGTAGGAATATGAACACATATTCAGACTGCCTCAAATATTCCTTACTTTGCGCTGCCTCCTCAAACATTCTGAGACAATGTTAACAATGGCCTTCTTTGTGCTCCCTATTATACAAACTATTGTATATAAATGCTATGCTGTATTTATTTATAAATCACTGTCCTCCTCTGTGGGAAAGAGAAACAAATAAAATACTTCCTGTCTCTGGGAGTTCAGAAGTAGGTAGAAAAAGTAAATATACCAAGTGTTATGAGTAGGTACTACATAAACAAAGAACTCTTTCTTTAATCCTTTGGGGCCTCATAGAAGAGATAAATATGAACTCAATCTCCCCCCACTCCAAGACAGGTCTTACTATGCAGTTCAGGCTGCCCTTGAACCCACTACAGAGTCCAGGATGGCCTTGAACTCACGGTGATCCTCCTGCCTCAGCCTCCCAAGTGCTGGGATTATAGGTGTGTGCCACAACTGGCTAACTCAATTTTAAAGAACGGAATTTGGAATAAAGCAGAGATGGGACAACGCAATCAAGAGAGAGGTAAAACAAAATCAGAATAAGAACAGAATGCTCTGGATTATGAAGGGTAGAAAATTTAGGAGAGAAAGTTGTGAAGGTAGGTTAGGGAATATTAAAGATATGGAAAACCAGGCTAAGAATTTGAGTAATTATCATCCTATATCCATTTGTAATCAAAGGAATTTACAGAGAAGAGAGTTACATGACTGGTTTCTATTTTAGTAAAGTCTGGCAATGAAAAAGATGATGACTGAAAATCAGAAGAGAGGGGTGGAGGGCCAGTGAGATAGCTCAGTGGCATAAGCGCCTGCCTAGCAAGCGCGAGGTCCTGAGTTCGACTCCCGGTACCCACATACGAAAAAAGGGCTGGTGATATCGTCCAGCGGCACGGGTGCCTGCTGGTGCACACGGTCCTGAGTTCAGCCCCCAGTATCCACAAAAAAAAAAAAAGAAGAGAGAGGTGGAAAAGGCAACAATTAGGGGGATGTTGTGCTAATATACCACAAGAAGATAAAAGACTGAACTAAACTGGGGAAACAGGAATGGAGCACTAGAAGCAAAAGAACCTTATGCATAACTGAAAGAGGGACAGGAAAGACTTACACTGATTATATAATTGTGAGACTGATTTTACTATTTTTTCTGTTTCATATGACCACACAGCAACTTCCTTAACCAAAGCAGACTGCTGTAATTTGGAGAAAGAAGATACATGCTTTGGATATAATGAATTTGAGGTCTCCAAGGGACATCATTTTATAGATAACTGGATGGCAGCTGAAAATATGAGTCTGACTTCAACACAGAGACTGGTACTACCATACGTATGTGGGAGTCATGAGAGCACACTTAATCCATGAGAACAGATGCAATTACCCAAGGAGCGCAAACATAGGCAGAACGAAATAGAGCAAAGAACAAAACCCTGGGAAACGCTGACATCTGGGAGGTAATCAGGCCAAAAATGTGCAGTGAGCACAAAAAGAGGGGAAGGAAAACTGAAGGGCATCCAGAAGCTGAGGTAACTCTGAGAAGGAACTTAAGAGCAAATGCAACAACTGAAAGGTCAAATAGAAGAAAGAATAAAAGAATGAAAAGAAGCCAAATTATTTGTAATTAAAATGGCACTGATGATAGCTCCACAACAATGTGAATGACATAACGCTAATGAACTCTATACTTTTTAAAAATAGATAAAATGGTAAGTTTTGTGTTATACGTACTGCAGCGTATTTTTTAAGTTACTATCAGATGTCAGCAAACTGGCTGACTAGAAGATCCAAGCTCTTCTTCCCTTACAAACTCATTTAAAAATCACAACAGGGGCCGGTGAGATGGCTCAGCGGGGTAAGCGCCTGCCTGGCAAGCGCGAGGGCCCGAGTTCGACTCCCAGAACCCACATACGAAAAAAGGGCCGGTGATATCGCTCAGCAGCACGGGCGCCTGCTGGTGCACGAGGTCCTGAGGTCGACCCCTGGTACCCACAAAAAAAATAAATAAAAAATAAATAAATAAATAAATAAATAAAATCACAACAGATATAAACAACCAGAAGCTATCTGAACCGTTCTGTAGGAGCTCTGGAAAACGAAGGTTTACAGCAAACCAAGGTCCAATCAAGTAAAAGTCATCTTCAAAGCAGTAGAAAAAATCTGGCGATTTATTTGCTTTTGTCCCACCCTGTTCCAAGGAAAGAACAGTGATAGTCTTTAGCAGCTGACAGACTGATTCCCATTCCCCCATACTTTGAACTCAAGGGAGCAGAGAACAGAAACTGACAAAATAAAATTTTAAAATATACTTTGACCAACTATATGTTATCTAAAAGAGGCTCACTTTAGATCTAAAAACATGAGTAAACTGGAAGTGAAAGACAGAAAAACAGCCGGGTGTGGTGGCGCACGCCTGTAATCCCAGCACTTGGGAGACAGAGGCAGGAGGATCGCAGGGGTTCCCGGCCACCCTGGGCTACATAGTGAGTTCAAGACCAGCCTGAACTACAGAGCGAGATGCTGTCTCAAAAAAAAAAAAAAAAAAAAAAGAAAGATATCCCACATAAACAGCAAACAAACAAAACACTGAGTTGGGTAAACTAATAACCATACAAAACAGATTTTAAACTTAAAAAATCTAAGACACAAAGAAAGACATTATATATTAAACAGTCAATTCACCAACAAGATATAATAGTTATAAACTTAAACATCAAAGCTCCAAGATATATAAAGTAGACAACTGACACAATGGAAAGGTCTACAAATAGTTGGAGATTTCAATAGCCTATTTTCAATAATGGATAGAACCACCAGACAAATTTATTAAGAAAACAGCAGATGTGAACACTGCCATTAACCAACTGGAACTAAAGTATATATACAAATACTCTCCTCAATAATATAACACATATTTTTCTCAAATGCACATGGGTTATCCAACGTAGACCCTATATTAGGCCACAAATCTTTTTTTTTTTTTTTTTTTTTTTAATTTGGGGGTGTTTTATCTTCTGAGACAGGGTCTCGCTACATAGTTCAGGCTGGCCTTGAACTCACTATGTAGCCTAGGCTGGCATCGAGCTTGCAGGGATCCTCCTGCCTTAGCCTCCTAAGTGCTGGGATTACAGGTGTGTGCCACATGCCTGGTTTAACAATGTACTCTTAAAGTCATCAATGGGTCAAAAACACAAAACAAAACACATGGAAAACTAGAAAATACTTTTGAGGCAAATGGGAATGATCATACAGCATACAAGCCTTGCAGGATGCAGAGAGATCAGTGCCATGAGGGAAATATATAGCTACACATGCTTACTAAAACAAGAAAAAATATTTCAAATGAATAATCTAACTATAAATACAATAATGAACAAGAAATGGTGGTTTTTTGGTTTTTTTTCTTGAGACAGGGTCTCACTATGTAGTTCAGGCTAGCTTTGAACTCGCTACTATAGCCCAGGCTGGCCTTGAACTCGCAATGATCCTCCCACCTCAGCCTCCCAAATGTTGGGACTACAGGCGTGCACCACCACGCCCGGCTAATAATGAACAAGAAAAAGAACAGCAAACTAAACTCAAGGCTAACAGAAAGAAAGATTATAAAAAAAAATAACACAGGGAACAGAAAAATAAGAGAAAAACCAATGAAACCAAAAAAATTGAAATACCTTTACTATGGTAATTAAGGAAAAAAAGAAGACTCACATTACTAAAATAAAAAATGAAAGTGGGGTGGTTATCACCAATTCTACAGAAATAAAAGGACAATAACAGAACAGTATGAATACCAGTACACCAAAAAATTAGACAGCTTAGATGAAATGGACAAACTCCTAGAAGCACACAATTTGCTAAAACTAAATCATGTAGAAATAGAAAATCTAAATATACCCAAAACTAGGTTACTGAATTGATAATGTTAAGTCTCCCGATAAAGAAAATCCCCAGGCCAGATGACTTCACTGGTAAATCCTATCAAATGTTTTGCTTTGGATTGTGGTTTTTTTGAGATAGGGTCTCACTATGCAGTGCAGGCTGGCCTTGAACTCACTTATGTAGCTCAGGCTGGCCTTGAACCAATGGCGATCTTCCTGCCTCAGCCTCCCAAACTGCCGGGATTACAGGCATGAGCCACCACTCCCGGCTCCTATCAGATGCTTAAAGAATTAGTACTGATACTTTTCAAACTCTTCCAAAAAACTAAAGAGTAGGAAATATTTCCTAACTTACTCTATGAGGCCTGCCAGCCCTGCCCTGATATCAAAAGATATCACAAAAATTACATATAATTTATGAAACATATGAATATAAACACAAAAATGCTCAACAAAATACTAGCAAACACAATACAGAAGCATGTAAAAAGTATTACAGATCAGGACCAAGTGGGATTTACAGTAGGGATGCAAAGGTGGTTTACCATACAAAAATCTACCAATGTAATAGTAAACCATATTAATAGAATAGGACAAAATTCACATGAAAATCTCATTAGACACAGATAAATCACTTAACAAAAATTCAACATACTTTCATGATTAAAAAAAGAAAAACTTGGGGCCGGTGAGATGGCTCAGCGGCCTAAGCGCCTGCCTTGCAAGCGCGAGGGCCCGAGTTCGACTCCCGGAACCCACATACGAAAAAGGGGCCGGTGATATTGCTCAGTGGCACGGGTGCCTGTTGGCGCGCGAGGTCCTGAGGTCGACCCCCGGTACCCACCAAAAAAAAAAAAAAAAAAAAAAAAAACTCGGGCCGGTGATATGACTCAGCGGCATAAGCACCTGCCCGGCAGCGCGAGGTCCTGAGTTTGACTCCTGGAACCCACATGAAGGAAAAAAAGGGCCGGTGATATCGCTCAGTGGCACAAGCACTTGCTGGCAAGTGTGAGGTCCTGAGGTTGACTCCCAGTACCCACCAAAAAAAAAAACACTCAACAAACTAGAAATAGAAAGAAGCTTCCTAATCACGATGAAGGCCATGTATGAAAACTCCCAACTAACATCACGCTCACTCACTGGGTAAAGACTTAATGATTTCCCCAGATGAGGAACAAAACAAAGATGTCAGCTTTTACCACATCTATTCAACACAGTATTGGAAATCTTGACAGAGAAATTAGGCAATAAAAAGAAAAGGCATCCAAATTGGAAATGAAGAAATAAAAATACCTGTTCACAGATAGTATGACCTTATGTAGAAAACTTAGGGCCAGGGATATAGCCCAGCAGCACATGACTGCCTGACAAGCACGAGGTTGTGAGTTCAATTCCCAATACCAAAAAAAAAAAAAAGAAAAAAAGAAAACCTAAAGATTCCACCCACATCAAAACAAAATACGAAACTGTTAGAGCTAATAACCAAATAGCAAAGTTGAAGTTTACAGTCAAAACTCAGAATTCAGGGCCGGTGAGATGGCTCAGCGGCTTAAGCGCCTGCCTGGCAAGCGCGAGGGCCCAAGTTCGACTCCCAGAACCCACATACGAAAAAGGGGCCGGTGATATCACTCAGTGGCACGGGCACCTGCTGGCGCGCGAGGTCCTGAGGTTGACCCCCCGGTACCCACACACACACACAAAAAAAACCCTCAGAATTCAGTTGCATTTAGTGTATACACAAAAACAATGAATAATCTGAGGGGTAAATTTAAGAGTAATTTCATTTAGCCAGGCATGGTGCACACGCCTATAATCCCAGCCCTCAGGAGGCTGAGGCAGGAGAATCCTCACAAGATTGAGACCAGTCTGGGCTACATAAGAGTCAAAGCCAGCCTGAACTACATAGGGAGACCCTGTTTCAAACCAAAACGAAGAAACAAACAAAAAACCAAAAAACAAATCTCACTACAAACTCACAGTAATCATAATGATGTAATAATGATGTAAAGAGAGATATATTGACAAGTGGAAAAGGACTATAAATAAGCCCTCACACATGAATATGGTGAACTGATCTCAACAATTGTGCCAAGAGGTTTCAGTGGGGAAAGACCAGTCTTTACAATACACAGTGCTAGAGAAACTGTATGTTCACATGTAGAAAAATGAAGTTGGACCCTTATGTACACCGCATATAAAATACGTCAAAATGGATCAAACACTTAAGCATAAAAGCTAAAACTATGAAATACTTAGGAGAAAAGCTAGAGGAAAACTTCATGACATTCAATTTGACAAAGATCTCTTGTATGTTGATACCAAAAACCACAGGCAACTAAAGAAAAACAGAAAAATTGGACTTCATCAAAATTTAAAGCTTTTGTGAAACAAAGGACACTATCAACAGAGTAAAAAGGTATATGAATGGCAGAGAATATTTGCAAATAATATATCTGGTAAGAGATTATTAACCACAGCACTATAATTTAACAACCGATAAACAACTCACTTTAAAGTATGAATAGACACTTCTCAAATGAAGATACCAGAAATGGCCAATAACCATATGAAAAGATATTCAACATCACAAATCACTTAGGAAATCCAAATAAAAACCACAATGGAACAGTACTTCACACACATTAGAATAGCTAAATCCAAAGAAAGAGCAAGTGCAATAGGAGACTAGCAAAAACTGGAGCCTTTGAGAATTGCTGGTGGACGTGTACAATGGTGTGGGGCTGGGGCCAGTGAGATGGGTCAGCGGCGTAAGTGCCTGCCCGGCAAGCGCGAGGTCCTGAGTTCGACTCCTGGAACCCATACACAAAAAAAGGGCCAGTGATATCGCTCAGCAGCATGGGCGCCTGCTGGCATGCAGGTCCTGAGGTCGACCCCCGGTACCCCAAAAAAAAAAAAAAAAAAAAAATGGTGTGGGTCTGCGGAGACTAGTACATCAGTTTCTGAAAAATATTAAACAGGAATACTACATGATACAGTGATTTTGAAAGCTGAAAATGAAATGGCCAAAAGAAATTAAAGGTTCAAATCTTACATGATTTAGAACCTAAACTCAATGGAACACTTTTAAGTAAAGGAAGTGTACTTTTACAGAATATAAATGATTGAAGTTCTAAAAAACATAAAGGAGGACAAGATGAAAATATCAAACTGAGGCATTAATTTGTAAAAAAGAAAAAAATATTTCTATATAAATAGTAGCCTGTCAAGGGGTAAGTCATATTCCCAGCTACAATACTTAGTAGTCATATGACCATTAATAAGTTATTTAACCTCTCACCACTTCAACGTTGTCATCTGTAAAAGAAGAATAATAACTTGTAGCTACCACACAGGACTGTTCCCAGCTGTCCGTCTTCTTAAAATTCTTATACAAATTTACTTATGACCTAAACTTGACTATGGAAACACAAGAAAAACAAAAAGAATGGGGCTAACAGGACTAAAACAAATGAGTGCTGAGAGCATGCAAAGCCTGGAGGCACTAACGTCAAGGGAGCTACACTTCGCCAATTTATGGGTTCTACCCAAAGTGAGCAAAAGAACCCGCAGCTGATTGGCGTCATTCGCAAATACAATTCAGTAATACATAGGAAGAATTATAAATTTAACTAGTTTATTTTGAAGCGTCAAGACTTACTTAATATTAAAAAATAAACCTATATAATTTACAATATGAACAGGCTAAAAGCAAAAGGTCATGTGGTCACTTCGACAGATTCAGAAAATGGATTTGATAAAATCCAACACCACTTATGAGAAAAACTCATAAAACCAGAAATAAAGGTCAACTTCCTCAACTTGGTAAAGAAAACTTATAAAAAGCTGACAAACTAACATCATACTCTTTTTTTTTTTTTTTTTTTTTGATACCGGGGGGTCGACCTCAGGACCTCGCGCGCCAGCAGGCGCCCGTCTGAGCGATATCACCGGCCCCTTTTTCGTATGTGGGATCCGGGAGTCGAACTCGGGCCCTCGCGCTTGCCGGGCAGGCGCTTAAGCCGCTGAGCCATCTCACCGGCCCAACCACTCTTAATACTATACTGGAACTTGTAACCAATTCAACAAAGCAAATAAAAGAAATAAAAGACATATAGATTAGAAAGGAAAAAATAAAGCAGTCCATATTTGCAGATGATTTGTCAGTGCAGAAAATCCTGGTGAAGCTACAAAACCCCCAAACAAACAAAAACCACCAAGAATATGTGAATTCAGCAAGATCATAAGGTCATAAGATAAAAGATTAACGTGCAAAAATCAATTGTATTTCTAAACATTAACAATGAACATGAAGAAATGAAAATTGAAATTACAATGCCATTTACATTTGTGCAAGCAAAAAGGGAGCCCTTGGGTTTAAATCTAACAAAAAATGTACAGGAATTATGTTGAAAACCATGAAACATTGATTAAAAATTTTTTTAATTATGTAACTAAGTGGAGCAAATATGGTGTTCACGGTTTAGAAGAAGAAACACAAGAAATGTCAATACTCCCAAAATTGAATTATAAATTTAATGAAATTCCTATCAAATCCAAGTAAGAAGTTTTGTAAACATAGGCTAGGCTATCCTAAAATCCATATAGAAAAGCACAGGAATTAGAATTTAAATACTACTACTAACACTGGGGAAGAAATCTCCACCTGAGTTTAAGACTTACTGGACAGCTCTAATAATCAAGACACTGTGCTCCTATAGATGGGGGGATGGACAAAGATCTATGGAATCTAAATAGAGAATCCAAAAATAAATGAACACAAGAACAGCCAAGTGACCTTTGACAAAGACAGAAAAATATTCAATGGAGGAAGGTAGTCTCTTCAACAAATAAATGGCTCTAGGCCGATTAAATATTTATTGACAGGAAACCTCATCTAAACTTCACATCTTATACAAAAGCAACTCAAAATTCATCATAAAGTTAAATGTTAAACATACAACTTTTGGGGAAAAATAGAGTAAAAATCTTTGAGATTCACAGGTCAGTAAAGACTTCTTAGACAAATCACAAAAAATACCATCTATAAAGGAAAAAAAGGAGCCGGTGAGATAGCTCAGCGGCATAAGTACCTGCCCGGCAAGCGCGAGGTCCTGAGTTCGACTCCCAGAACCCACATACAAAAAAAGGGCTGGTGATATCGCTCAGCAGCACAAGTGCTTGCTGGCAAGCACAAGGTCCTGAGGTCGACTCCCAGAACCCACATAAAAAATAAAAAATAAAAAATAAATAAATAAATAAAAGAAAAAAAGTTTACTCAAACAGTCTTGGAAGGAATAGAAAGACAATCTGCACAATAATGAGGGAACCATAATAATAAAGGAACCAAGTAAAAAAATTAGAAGAAGAAACCAGTAACAAAAACACAGAATATGTACTTGATAAGCTCAAAAAGAGCAAGGAAATATATACCTGAAGATACATCAGTAGAAATTATCAATCTTAATGACTGAAACCCCTAAATGGCAACCAATAAAACATCTACGCAGAAGCTATAGTCAAAAACACATTAGATAATTAAGATGGATACTTCATTATCCAATTAAGATGGATAATTAAATAACATAAAGGAAGGCAAGAGAAAACAGGAAGAAAAAGAAGCACAAAACAAGTAATAAAATGGAGACTTAAATCCCAACATTATCTTAACACGTTGATTACAGAGATGACCACAATGGGTTTATTATGGTCCGAAGGTGTCTCCTAAACTTTACGTGTTGGAACCTTAATGCCCAATACAATAGTGTTAGGTAGTGGGGCCTTCTGGGAGGTGTTTAGGTCATGAGGGCTCTGTCCCCAGGAAAAGATTAATGCCATCATAAAAGGGACTGATGCAGAAGTTTGGCTCCCTTTTTGCCTTTCCAGCCTTCTGTCACGAGGAGACGGTATTCCTCTCTTCTGTAAGATATGACATTCAAGGCACCATCTTGGAAGCAAAACTGGACTTTCATCAGACAACTGACAACGCTGGCACCTTGATCTTGGTCTTCCCAGCATTTGGAATTATGAGAAAAGAAATTCTGTTCTTTATAAATTACACAGTCTCAGGTAACATTACAGTAGTGCAAACAGAACGAGATAGGACTTTTTAAAAATTCCCATTATACATTAATAGCATTAAGCTTTTGGGGCGGTCTGGGGGTATAGCTCAGTAGTACCTGCCTAACATATGCAAGGCCTTCAGTGCATACCTAGCACTGCAAACCAAAAAACTGATCCTTCCAATTTTACAAGTCTCTTTACGTGTCCAGCATCCAGCTTATTATAAAACAGCTAGCCTCCACTATCCACTTCTTCACCCAATCCTATTGTAATACACTGTCTTGGTTAAAGCATGAAAACTCAACTTCATACAGATACATAGTTGAAAAGGGGAAGAGTAGTTTAATAGCCTGTTCAGATAATTATGGAAACTCTTTGCTACTAGGTTAACAAGTAGTTTTTCTTAAAGATTAGTTACAGGACTGTTAAAACCAAATCAATGAACTTTTTGTACTCTTTGCAACATCAAAATGTATAAATCTATCCTGCACTTTGAACAGATCTTTTTACTTATAAATGATTTGGGGCAGAGAGTGAGACAAGGTCTCACTATATAGTTTAAGCTGGCCTTGAACTCATTATGCAGCCCAGGCTGGCCTTGAATTTATAGTGATCCTCCTACCTCAGCCTTCCAAGTGCTGGGATTACAGCCATGCACCACCACGCCCAGCTATTTTTATAAATGATTTTATAACATCATGCATTGGTCATTTAGAAAATACTTGCTCACTGAATTATATACTCTTCCAAACACTGCCACATTTTAACAGGTGATATAGAAATTTTTATTATTAATATTATCACCAATCTTACACTGGAAAAATCTTTAAGCATCAGGAAGCCATCAAGCTCATGGTGGCAGATACAAACTTCTGAAATTTTAATTTTCACCTAAATCACTGGCACAAATACTATCAGTTGTTTTCTCACCTCCTACTTTAAAATCCAGCTAACACAGGTCCTTCCCAAGTGACATATTCACACAAATAAGCCCATATACAGACACATTCTTCATGTTTGAAGGTCATATTATCAACAAACAAATAAATGTTTAGTTTTGTCTTAGGGACCATCAATCCCTTCACCAAATATTTTTTCTTATGTTTCCATTCCCTTATACCTCTTTGTGGTCAACCCCCTTTCCCATTCCAAGCCCCCGATAAATATTTAGTGCAGGACACTAAACTCTTCATCAAATAAAGGGACTTAATTTTAACATCTTTCCAAAGTCATCCCATATCTTACATCATACCAATTGGGTAAAATGTAATGGTTGTTACTATTTAATGACATTCATTAATGGTGTTACTAATCATCACCAAGCATAACTATTCATCATTACTTCACCTCAGATCACTATGCTGCATTAGACTGCTATCAACACTCACCTTCCAGATGTGTCAAATCCAATAAAAACGTGTTAGTAGGCAGCTACTTTAACCTTGCAATATACTGCAGGTTCAGTCAAAGATTTGACTTTCATTCCTCATTTGGTCAAATTCTATACCACTGCTCCTAAGATAAAATACCAGAGTACTTACCTTCTCTCTTCAATCTAGTCAATAAATATTTGTTAAGATCTTTTCCTTACTACTTCACATCTCACCTTGCTGCTCAATATAATGATACTCATACTTTTCAGTCAGTTTAAATTTTCTCACTTAGTGCTTTCTGTGTATAAAGTACTCTCCCCTATGGAAACAGTCCTTTGTGGCACATTGAACTTTGATGCTCTTCCCACTACACTACACACGAAAGACCGGAAAGCCTGCCATGTTCTGGCTATACTCCTCTAGGCGCTTACCTTTTCTGAGGTTTAATTTTATTTATAAAGTGGCAGGGCCGGTGAGATGGCTCAGCGGCATAAGCGCCTGCCTGGCAAGCGCGAGGGCCCGAGTTCGACTCCTGGAACCCACATACGAAAAAAGGGCCGGTGATATCGCTGAGCAGCACGGGCGCCTGCTGGCGCACAAGGTCCTGAGGTCGACCCCTGGTACCCACAAAAAAAAAAACAAAATTTTTTTTCTTCATAAAGAAAACCACAAGTTCTTTCCTTATGGCAGGTGAAGAAACAAGATACTGGAGAGTTACAATGACAATTAAGGAACTCACATTATTTACATTCTGTATCAAAATTTGACCCCCCAAATCAGATCTACCAAATAAGTTTTTTCAGCAAATGTCAGAAAATGCTCATCCTCTTTCATATACTGTGGTATATTAACCACAGTTTTATGACTTGAATGGGCGGCAAGACTCTTTCCATTTAATTCACTTTAATTTACTTTGTTTTCCTCACAGCTGCTTTCTAAACTAGATAAGCACAAGTCACAATATCTAGCGACCTGACAATTATTCAGTCTTTTCCAAAGCAGGCTGTGCAATCAACTAAAACTTGTTGAAAATATAAATTCCAGCACACTACCTCTCTCATCTCCAATTCTCCTACAGTAGGAACACCATAGGAGATTTGGTTCTGAGGTGGTTGATACATGAAAAATCATTCGGAGATCCTTCAATGCAACTAACCCAAAGACGTCATCAAGGCAAAGCAACATTAACGCGTCCTTCCCTTAAAGGAGCAAACGTTATTCCAGTTGGTGGTCTTACATTTGCAATCTTTGGCCACTGATTGGCAATATTTATTCTAATATGAGAATTAATTAAGTTTAATTACCAGTCCAATTATTAAAATACAGGATGACCAAAAATTGCGTATTTTTTCATTTTTATAAGATAATATAACAGGAAATACAAAAATGACAATTTTATCAAATTTCTTCAATACAAGAAACAACTGGTTAAATGAAACCTGCCTGAGCGATGCTCAGGACAATACATAAACACTTTGCGAGGAGTGACGCTGGAGATAAACTGTTAAGTGGTTAAAAGGCCATTTTTTAAAAAATTTAAAATAAACCATTACCATTTAGGTTTCCTTTAATGAGGAATCTCCATTTTAATACATGTGTTGTTTGGCACTGTCCGGTATGTCATTTTCCCTTTCTCTGTTAAATCAACTCCAACTCCTGTCCTTCCCCGTTGGTGCTAGCCCCTGACCCACCACACCCCACCCCTACCCTGCTGAGGCTTCAGCAGGCCTAAACTCGACGGCATACTATTATGACCACCTGACTGGCTCAGACACAGGCACATGATCTGAACTCTATTCCAAGATTAGAAGAAAAGATTTTACCTTTCTACTATACCTGAACAAGTAATCTCAGCAGCTACTAGCAATCATCTTACAATCATAAAGAGCTGTCTACCTGAGAAGGGAGAAAGACTAAAGAAGCAGAGCTGGAAAACCAGCTGCCAGTCACATCATCTGAGGTTTCAATCAAGACACTACTGAAGCTACTCTACCTATGAATTATTCAGAGGCAGTATGTTCCTTCTTGTTTAAACTAATTGAGTTGGGTTTTCAACCTTCTACAATCAAAAGATTTCTAATTAATACAGCCAAGAGAAATCTTTGCAATAGGCCCTCAAGACTTCAATGCATTAAATTCAGCAGTTATTCTAGAACTACTGTAAGACAAAGGCAAGGACTGAGCTGAATACTACAATTATAAAACAAGCCCATTGTTCTTATTCCAATAATAATTAATTATAATTCATTTAATAATAAGTACTCAGTCTAAAACAAGGTTAATAACTACTTCCTCTTCTCTGAAAAAAACTACGCATGCTATGGGGGTTGGTGCCAAGTGAGCCAAAAAGCCAGTGAGCAGCCTGGAGGGGCAGGGTAGGCTGCAGGTGAAAAACGTTTAGATGTTTAGAGTCAGGCCAGAGGAGTAAGGGGCATGCTGGTGAGAGACAAGAGGCAGCTACTTATGAAGTTATACAATTGTTTTTGTGACATTTCAAACATTGCTATGAAAAATATTGAAAGCTTATCTTATTTGATCATTACCACCCTATGATATACATTATTAATTCCACTTTACAGACTGAGAAAACTGTGGTTTAGGAGAGTTTAATTGACTTATCTAAGATCAAAGAAAAAACAGAAGGGGTAATAACAATGAATGGCTATGGTATTGTCGCCCTGCCACACTGCCCTTGTTTTCCTGGAAACTGCTCATTCTCATAGTTCTCACGGAATCCTTCCTTCCTTATCACTACTGATTAGTTAAGAAGTGGGCACCTGACTCAGGCATAACCAATGAATCTTCTCCTTCAGAGGTATAGACATGAGAGTCAAAGATTTGAAGTCAGTGGTCAAAGCTGAAGCTATTAGATACAAAGCTCTGGTGCTCTGAGCAGCCATATTTCTGCATGTGCCTAAAACCAGGGAGAAAGATGCCAACATAAAGAATAAGAGAATAGAGAGAATGAACTTTGCGTGCATTTGAAGCCCATGTTCCAGTTCTCATTGAAGTTCAATTGAATCTTTCTTTACCTTTTATGAAATCAGGCTTCCCTGAATCCATAAATTCTTTTTGTGTACAAAAATTCAAATTGGGTTCTATCACTTACAAATGAAAGAGTCCTAACTAATTCAGAGGGAGAAAGAAAAAAGAAAAGACAAGACAAGACAAGGGCATGAGGGTGGGGTAAAATCATTCACAACAATCAACAAGTATTCACAGAACACAATATTCAGAACTATGTTTAGAACCTCAGGTGATTCTCTGTAGACAGATAAAATTTAACACATAAAACAGACCCATACAAGACAGCTCTGACCAAATTCTAAACTACTTAAGACACAGCCAGGCTTGGTGGCTCACGCCTGTAGTCAGGACACTCACGCAGGAGGATCACTGTGATGTCTGAGGTCAGCCTAAACTACACACCAAGATCCTGTCTCAAAAAACCCCAAAATAATAAAAAAATCATCATCATCATTTACATGAGACATTATAAACACTAGAGCAGTTCAAAAAGGAAAATAAGAGTGTAACGGAGTAATCTATTTATGTTAGACTATAAAGACAAAACTGGGAAGCAGGACATGGGAGAGAACTCATGGGGAAAAAAAGGCGGACCCTGGAAATACGAGAGCAAAGTAGGCAAAATACCATATACGAAAAAGAAAATCCACATGGAGCGCAATCCACTTCAGGAACTGGGAGGAATTAAAACTAAGTAAACAGGTAGGTTAGGAACACATGACAAAAAGCACTAAGGTTAAGAAAAAGATATAGTATGGATTATAGTGGCACGCTGCTAGATTGTTCCACTAATCCAAGAATGTTAGGTTGAAAATTTGGATTTCAGTGGGACAGTAACAACAGAAAACAACGATTCAAAGAACATTTAAATAAAGTATCCTATTCTACTTTCCTGCCCAGATTTTACTTGGGAACTTTGAGCAAATCCATATTATAAAAGGAAAACCAGAAAAGAGTAACTATTAACATACATCACTGTTTATAACTATGGCCGCCCTGGATATAAATTATTTCATTTAATCCTCATAATTAAAACCTATAAAGTAAGTTTTTTGTTTTTTGGTTTTTTTTTTGTGGGTACCGGGGGGACGACCTCAGGACCTCACGCGCCAGCAGGCGCCCGTGCTGCTGAGCGATATCACCGGCCCCTTTTTCGTATGTGGGATCCGGGAGTCGAACTCGGGCCCTCGCGCTTGCAAGGCAGGCGCTTATGCCGCTGAGCCATCTCACCGGCCTATAAAGTAAGTTTTATCAAGTTTCTCATTTGCAGATTAAAATATATTCAAGATCAAAGAAGTTAAATAACTTGTCCAAGATGACACAAATAAATTAAAAAAGTGGCCTGTGGAGTAGACAGATAATTCACTTGGTCAACACAAAGTCCTTTTCCCAAGGACTGTGATGAAAATGTATAATGATGACAATGATAGCTAACATTAACCAAGTACCAGGAATAATGCAAAGCATTTTCTATGCATTATCTCATTTAATATTCCTAAGAGTCTCATGACTTTCATTTTACTTGAAGATGATATGTTTGAGTTAAAGCTGCCATGAATCTTGTCCAAAGTCACAAGGCCAATGGCTCATCTGGGTGGAATTTAACAATCACATTCTGACTCCAGAACTCCTGTTCTTTAAGCACTGTGCCACACATCTCACTACAAGCTACTACAACTGAGCAGAAGAAATACAATCGGGATGAAATAAATAAACCCTTTAGAATGGATGATAAAAGTTGGGAGAACTATTTAGCTTGTCCTACTGTTACATAAGTAGTAAAATTCAAGCAATCATTGAAAGAAAAAAATAGAAGCATGTAACTAAAACAATTTCTTGATAAGGTTGGGAAACATACCTACAGAAAAGTTAATTTGGAGATGGTTTCAACTAATGAATTCTGAATATATTAATTATCTACTAGGTTGACAACTACTTGATAAGACAGTTCTGCTTAAGTTGTTTAATCCTCAAAACAACAGTAGAAAGCAGGTATGATCATTCTGTTTAAGAAATGAAATAACTGGATATCATAGTGCTTTGGTAAATTGTTCAAGCACTTGGGCTAAATCCCAAAGCCAGGCTTTAAAGCTAGTTATCCCTGACTTTAAAATTCATGCTTTTCAATATGACAATATATGTGCAGAGGAAAAGAGATGGAGATCAGCTCTACTAGATAATAAAACCTAAAAATACAAAGCCTTGATCACTGGCATAGTGTAGTATTAGGACATGAATAGACAAGACAGACCAATGGAACAGAGTGGCAAGTTGTTTTTTTTTTTTTCCTTTTTTGGTGTTGGGAATCGAACTCAGGGCCTCGTACTTGCCAGGCAGGTGCTGTGCCACTGGGCTACATCCCCCCGGCCCTGCTTTTTTTTTTAGTTTTTTTTTTTAGGTTTTGTTAGGTTTTGTTGTTTTTAGGGTTTTCGTTTTTGTTTTTGTTTTTTGAGACGGGGTCTCACTATGTAGCTCAGGCTGGCCTCAAACGCCCAGTGATTCTCCTGCCTCAGCCTCCCAAATGCTGGGATTAGAAAAGAGCTCAAATACACACGGAAATGTAAGATAGGAAGAAAGTAGCAGCTCAAGTGAATAAAGGCTGTGAAGATAACCAGACAGTTGTTTAAATAAATTCCAAAGTAATTCCAAATGGATCAGAGATCTAAATATAAAAATTAAATATATATATAAATACAGATATATATAAATATATATGAAAATGGATGAATCCCTTTATAACCTGGACCTGGGAAAAACCTCTTAACAACTACAATTCAAAATCCTAAAACAATGAAAAACTGATAATTCAGATACATTTTCTAAATTTTTCTGTGAAGAAAAAAATAAGCAAAATCAGACACACAACAAACTGCAAAAACATTTGCATTTTACCATAGAAAGAGGTCAAAGATCCCTGTAAAAACTAGACCAAAAAAAGGAAATACAGTTCATAAATGTTCAAATAGTCCTTAAAATATGAAAAGATGTTCAACCTTACTCATAAGAAAAACAGAAATTGGGCTGGTGATATGGCTCAGTGGCATAAGCACCTGCCTGGCAAGCGCGAGGTCCTGAGTTCAACTCTCGGTACCCACATAAAGGGAAAAAAGGGCCAGTGATATTGCTCAGTGGCACAAGCACTTGGCTGGCAAGCACGAGGTCCTGAGGTCGACTCCCGGTACCCACATTAAAAAAAAAAAAAGAAAAGAAAAGAAAAAGAAAAATAGAAATTAAAATTACACTGAGATACTACTTCTCATCTATTAAAATTCACGTCAACATAGTGTTGGTGAGGGCAACAGAAAATCCCATATACTACAGTACTAGTGTAAATGTAAAACAGCACAACTCCTAGAAAGACAGAATATTGAAAGAATGAGCAAAATTATATTTGTGTGCATTTTGACTCTGTAATCTCACTTCAAGGAATTTACTCTAAAGACACCCTAGCAAAAATATGAACTGTCTTATATGCAATGTTACTAACAGTACAAGATAATAAATAACACAAATATTCATTGATATGAGAGTAAATAGCTTTAACAACCACAAAATGCAACACTATGGAGCCACAAAAAGTAATGAGGAAGATCTCCATACACCAACACAGGATATAATACATGTTACTTTTTGTTGGAAAGGGGCAGAAATATGAATATAAGCTTATGTATATGTATGTATGTATATTTGTTTGCTTTTATTTACAAGAAATACTGGAATACTTAGAAAAATGGGAAAGGAAAAAGCACAGGGTGGACAGGACATGGAATAAAATATTGAAATATTCCTAATTTTGAAATATTTGAATATTCCTAAATATTGAAAATAACCTAAAATGAAATAGCCTAGTTGATGTCAAGTTGGTAAAATAATATAAAGTACTTTTTCTTTTCAAAAATAAAATATGATTTCCTGGTTGACTAAATAAGGATAAGAAAATTTCAATCCAGTACCAATGAGTACTCAGGACATCATGTCCCACCAAAAGAAAAGTTTCTTGGAAGAATGGTTGATTTGCAAGTCTGGGATAAGAAATGTGCAAGATAAGCCTGAACATCTTAATGTAGCAAAAACAAGGAAACTCTCAAAAATTATTAAGGTGATTTGCTAGTAACACAAGAGCCAACATGAAAAAGCTCTCATTAGTTAAAGGCAGTATCAGCAAGGATGACAAAAATTAACTGAAACACACCAAAAATATTTTTTAAATGTTTCCATAATGATGTCAAAAACAAAACAAAGAGAAGGGAATAAACAGAGGTTATACCTTGTTGGCTGTGCCTTACGGAATACATATGCGCCTTTGCACAGTAGCTTTTCAGGCAATAAGACCCAGACATTGTAGAGCTGAGGAGAATAAGGGTAGAGGATGTATTCTCCTGGCTCCCTTTCTGCCAACTGCCAGATCAACATGCTTCTTTCTACTTAAAACCCCTATCAGCTCTCTCCCGAAGAGCTACCCTCCAGCCCTTACTCTCTTCCCTTACCCTTCAGGCCTAGAAGTGGTAGCAGCTCTCTTCCTTGTTATTAATCTCAGAGGTATCACATTATCCCTACCACTTTCCTTAAATATTGTCTTTGTAAACAGTCCTTTTCCTAAACTTCCCTCAAATTATTCAGTTTGCCTGTGCCAAGTCTGTCACAGTCAGGCTCCAAAATACCTCTTCTGCAAAATGGCAATTAAAGGAAGACTGAAGCATTCATCCTGTATATTCTGAACAGTATTTCAAGGTAAACAAACACCACTAGATGGTGAGTGAAAGTTCCTCTCTCAATAGAAAAATCACAGTGAATAAATATGAAAGGTAACAGAAAAAGCATTATTTGGTTATCCACAATAAAATAAATTATTTTGCTAAAGATTATCAAAGAATGGAACTATTAGATGAAAGGTCAATAAAGTATTTTACAAAGGAAGTTATCCTAGGCTGTTGCCACCTAAATACAATGAACCACCTATGAACAACCTTAACATCACTAAGGATGGTCCAGATAGACATAATCTACAAAGGACCTGAGAAAAACTCCAATGTAATTAAATCAAACTTCTAGATGAATTTATACAGGAAATACAAGAGTTCAGGAACAAGTTAAATTACATCACAAGGAAACAAAAAGAAAAATCCAGAAGGTGGAACAAGGTATACTATCTATCTAGTCAC
This sequence comes from Erethizon dorsatum, assembly GCA_028451465.1. Lineage (NCBI taxonomy): Eukaryota > Metazoa > Chordata > Mammalia > Rodentia > Erethizontidae > Erethizon > Erethizon dorsatum. Next base: position 24,560,804 of record CM051838.1, on the reverse strand, counting down.
TTCAACAAGACATTGGGGAAGGAGTGAGAAGTTTAGGACACGAGACTCTACATGTTTAAAAGATTGAAAAAAAAAGAAGACCTAACAAACTAAAGCAACATGTCGATTTTGCATAGAATCAATTTTAATGAAGCAACTATTAAAAAAAAAAAAACTGTTTTAGAGACAGGGTGAAGTGAACATAAACTAGTAATTAATGATACTAAAAGAGACTTTAATTTTATTAGACATGATAATGGTCACTGTGGTTATATAAGAAAATGTCCTTTTTAAAAAAGATGTTTATTTACATATGTTAAGGGTGACATATAATGACAGTGTCTGGAATTTAACATATTTTGGTAAGAGAAAGGGTGAATGATGGATGAATCAAGTGTGACCAATTTTTGAAAAGTGCAAAAACTGGGTAATAAGAATTCACTATCCCACTCCTGTGTACATTTGAAATCGTTCATTATAAAATAACCAAATAAAACAAAAAATCCTTGTTTTTCCTTTTCAAGTACAGTTTTCAAGCTTGAGTATGTCTAAGAATCCACATCTCATGCAGAATCCTAGGACTCATCTCAAAAAATTCTGATTTTGTTTGTCTGGGCATGGGCCCAGATTCCATTTTTAAACCAGTTCTTCAAGTGAATTTGATACGATCTACAAACCCATATCTGAAAATTACACTTAGACTGCCTTACCACAAAAATATATCACAAATTTTAAGGAAAGTCATGATCATTTCTCTTACCTTTTCAAGCCTTACCCTACCCCTATCCCAGGGTAATAAGGCATTTAATTAAACCTTTTCCTGAGACTACAAATTCCATGAAAGCAGGGCCCATGTTTGTTTTTACTCACCATGGTGTCTCTATTGCCTATCAGAATGCCTAGCACACAGTACACACCACATAAACATTTGTTCAGTGAATAACAGTAAAGGAAAAAAAAGAAGTACTAACATGATTCACCTGTTTCAAAATTAGTTCCAGACAACAACCTGAGAAAAATTTAAATTTTCATGCCAAAAGGTGGTATAGTTTCAATAAAAGGGAGGCACAGGTTAGCCTACCTTTCAAACTATAACACAAGTACAAAATAACCTCTTGCCTGAGACATCAGACTTTGGACATTAACGTGAACACCTAGTTTCTTACTAACTGTTTAGTAACTACAATTAAAAATGTACTATATTTTTCACAAGCCCAAAAAAGGAGGGCAAGTAGATTGGAAAAATGAGCTACATACATACATTTTAATGGATATACAGATGAATATCCTAATTACCACTTTATACTTATGAATGTAATTGACAAATTCAAAAAAATGAGTGCCAAATCTAAAAATTAAAGTTAGTTTGGGAACTAGTACCAAAAACAGCACTTAATTATTTTATCTATTTAAGATATTTGGATATTTCTATACCAACATCATTAACTTTTAAAATTTTATTTAAAAAAATAATGACAAGTTTTTAAGCATTTATGAAGCATAACAAAGAAAGAACCATGGAATTTTTAGAGACGCGAAGGACATCAGTAACTATCTGATCCAACTCTGCATTCTACAAATGGGGAAACTGAAGCCCAGATTAAAAAAAGATTTAGTTGATCATGCAAGAGTTAACAGCAGAACAAGGCCATGACAATGCTTTGCATTTCCAATCTAGTGTTCTTTTCAGTACACCACCCTATTAGCACGTTTTAAAAAATAAATATTTCCCATTGTGAATTGCAGTACTATCAGTTCATCTTTTTGTATGTGCATGCTCATATTCTTGTGCATACATGTGTGGTATCCAACAGTTATGCTGTGGGCTTTAATTAAATGGATGTGTTCCCTTTTTTTGTAATTATCTTCAACAACAGAACTCTGTAGTCATATTTCCTGATATGTGGGCTATTTGGTCATTCCTCATAATAGAATCTAGTTTTTGGCTATACAACTGTAATACCAAAACCTATAATCATGAAATAAAACTATGAAGTTTTGCAAATTCCAATCTAAAATAGAACTTACTCTTTGTTCATTATACAATTTTATATTTAGTTCCTTCTTCTGGATTAAAAACATTTCTGACTCGAGAGATTAATGAATGACCCAATTCATGTCTCAACTGTTACTCTGAGCCATCTCTCTATACACCCACGGGCTGCTTGTAGTCCAAGAGGGCCTATTTACAGAACACATACTGAAAGCATAAAAGATACACATAGAAAGAGAACAAGATAACTAAATCTCAACAATTTAGCTCCCAGTTGCCTTTGATATCAATCTAAACCCTTGGCACAAATCACAACTACCAGAACTATCTCCAAAAGCCCCTCTCCATTATACTGAATCTAATGTCTGCATTTTCAGTTATAATTGGCTTGGATGCTTTGATATGGCACAGCTAGATTATAAATTTATGGGCATGGCTTCAGGAGTCAGGTAAATTTCTCTGCACTTCCAGAAGATAATATCAGTAACCTCCTGCTGAAGTACAGTGACTATCATTTGCCAATAATACTGTACTACAAAAATATGGCAATACTAATGGTTACCAATTATCAAATGCTTACTAAAGTGCTATTTGTGATAACTGCTTTGCCTGTATTATTTAACTCTTACAGTAATCTTACAATTCTTCCTCTAATTTCCCAAAGACTAGTTCTGAGAAATTAAAACAGGTCCCCTAAAATCCTCCAATGAGCAGATGACAAAGCCTAGGCTTGAATCCAAGTTTAGACCTTACACACAGATTTATTGATAAATGAATTAGGTCTCTCTTGCTTTTTTAAAATGTTCTTGAAACATACTAACATCAGTATGGTCTGGTCTAAATTGGGTGGGCATGCATCCCCAGTCCCAGCTACCTGGGAAGCTGAAACAAGCTGATCAGCTGAGCCCCAGGAGTTCAGGGCCAGTCTGTGCATCACAGAGAGACTTCATCTCTTTTTTTTTTTTTTTTTTTTTTTTTTTTTTGGGTACCGGGGTCGACCTCAGGACCTTGCGCGCCAGTAGGTGCCCGTGCCACTGAGCGATATCACCGGCCCTTTTCTCGTATGTGGGTTCCGGGAGTCAAACTCGGGCCCTCGCGCTTGCCGGGCAGGCGCTTACACGGCTGAGCCATCTCACCGGCCCAAGACTTCACCTCTTAAAAGGCAATCTGGTCCAAACCAACCAGATGTCCAAACTGATATTGGTAACAGCCATTAACTTGCACATTATGAACATTGACAAGCATATAGCTTTAAGGCCCAAACATTTAATGGCCTCAAGACTTTTTATTCCCGCAACAATAATGGAATCCCAAATGCGATCAATTCAGCTGACAAGGCATACAGAGGGATTATACAGCAATAATCTAATTCTGAAATGCTACCTAGAATCTGCTGTAATAACCCAGTATGTGGACTAGACCTATGAAGGAAACTTCACAACAGGCCGGGCATGGTTGGCACACACCTGTAATTCCAGCACTTGGGAGGCTGAGGCAGGAGGATTGCTCTGAGTTCAAGGCCAGTTTGGGATACATAGTGAGTTCATGAGCAGCCTGAACTACAGAGCAAGACCCTGTCTCAAAAAACCAAAAAAAAAAAAGAAAAGAAAAAAAAGAAACTTCACAACAAAAATTTCAGGTTAGTGACAGGGACAGTAATACTACTGGGGAGGGATTTAGGTCAGTGGTAGAACGCTTGTCTAGCAAGCAGGGAGGTCTGGGTTCAGTTGTTCACACCAAAAAATTAAAAAGCTAAAAAAAAAAAAGTAATACTGTTAATGACAAAACAAGAAAGTTTATGGGGAAAAGCCTATTTTTGACTATGAGGAATATGAGTGATAACAACCAAGGAGACATACTGTACAAAGAAGACAGATATTTAAGATTTTCAACCAGATAAGAGTAAAAATAAAGATTTGGGTATCATGGGTATAGAGATGATAGCTAATTGACGCTATAAGAATAGATGAACGCTCCAAGATAATGAAGAAAAAGTTAAGTATTACAGGCCAAAGACTGAAATAAAGAAACAAAAATAAGAGCAATGACAAGATGGGAAAGTAGGTCAAGGAAAAAGAAGAAGAGAATTTAAAAAAAACAAAGACTAACCTCTGAACTTACATTATATCTCCCTACCATATTCTGAAAAACTGACAAACATCATTAAAAAGTATGTACGAAGAGGGCTGGTGAGATGGCTCAGCGGCGTAAGCGCCTGCCCGGCAAGGGCCCGAGTTCAACTCCCAGAACCCACATACGAAAAAGGGGCCGGTGATATCGCTCAGTGGCACGGGCGCCTGCTGGCGCGCGAGGTCCTGAGGTCGACCCCCCGGTACCCACAAAAAAAAAAAAAAAAAAGGTATGTACGAAGAGACAACACAGTGTTAGAATTCAGTAACTAATACTGGCTCTCTTCCCTTTCTTCCACCCACCGATTGTTACACCACCTTTCAGTTACAATACAAGAAAACTGAAGGAAAGGACATGCTCTTCCAAGAAATCGTTTCAGGGTTCTTCCAGCTATGTTATCTTATAACTGCTACTATTCATCATTACTGCCCTAACAAAAAGCTGTCTTGTGGATAAAGTTAGGTTTAAAAAGACATGTGCCATGTGTAAACGTTGTATTGTCTCCCTAGTGTGAGAAGCTGAAACAGTAAATAAGATCCAAAATCTACAACAGATATTGTAAAACGGGAAGAAACCGTTCAAAAGAGAAACTGGGATGGGGGAATGGAGAAAAGAAGGAAGGGAAAAGCAAAAAAAAAAAAATATATATATATATTTATATATATATATATTTATGCACTCAAGATGGTTAAGATGGTTATACTACTACTTTATCTTATTTCGTTGAAAAGAAAGGTTTGTGCTAATATTGTTTGGACAATTGAATGCCGATACCTTGTACTCTGAGTAACTGATTTAACAATAACAATATGCAATGTATTGTTACCCTCCTATTATCTTGTTTTGAAATTTTGTTCCATTTTTTCCCTTTAAAATAACAAAACAAAACAAAACAAAACAACCAATTAAAAAAAAAAAAAGACAGGCGCCAGAAAGCTATTCTAAAACCAAAAGGTTGGGGACCTTCCACTGCTGAAGAGTAGATCTAGTAAAAGAAGTTGTGTTCGTTACTTTTCTTGTTGCTGAGACAAAATACCTACCACCCACAAGTTAAGGGAGGAAAGGTTTATTTGGCTTACAGTTTGTAGAGGTTTCAGTCCACAATTGGCTGGCTCCAAGGCAGGGTGGCATCACAGAGGGGCAACAGTTCATGGCAGACAGAAGATAGCAAGGCAACAAGGGACAAGACGAGCCTCCTTCTGTCCCTCATATTATATCCAGGCTACCAGGACTAGGGCAGTGCCAAATCAATCAGTGGACTGATTCAGTGAACACCCACCCTTAATCCCAGCATTGCACTGTGAATCGATCACACACTCTAGATTCAGCCACCTCTGAAAAAGCCCCAGCTATGACTGCATGAGGCTTTGGGGGTCATCTAAACACAAGCTGTAACAGAAGTGAAGAACAATTTAATAACATTTTTTGACATTACAAAAAAAATCTAGAGCATTGCACATGTCACATAATACATACTTAATAAATATCATTAAATAAACCAATAAGAGTCAAAAAGAAGAGAAAAGCAACTAATGTGAAAAGGGTTTGTTCTTTTAATATGAGAGGTCCACTAAAGTCCAGATAGAGAAGAGCAAGAAGAGACTTATTGAAAAAAATGAAATGACCTGAGAGTTTATTCTGAATGGCAAAATAAATGAACGAATGCTCAAAGCTAAACATTCACTATTATGCACAGAAAATTTAGGCTAGATTCTACAAGACTGGAAAAAGGATTTTTGTCTCCAAAGAAAAATCTGATCTTTTACCAAGTTCAAAGCAGTAATATTATAAAATTTCAATAACAGCTTTCAATCAAGTTACAGAAGTAAGCAGAAAAAAGGACCAAGACTATAAGATTACAAGGGGGAAAAATAAATCTGTTGGTTGGCTAGTGCCTTTTTCAAAATGTTCTTTTAGAAGTCTTGGGCTCCATAATACCTGGCTATCCTAACTCTGAAAGCCTTGACTGCTTTACTTTGACTCTTCCTCTGTTCAACCACCACCTTTCACCTTTGGTTCTCTCTAGGGTATGTCTATCATTACATCAGTTTCTATTTGTACTTTTGTGCAAATCATTTTCAAATCATTATCTTTAATTATGAGCTCAGTTCTATATCTCCAAGTCTACAGGTCATTTCTTCACTGTTGTCCCACTATCCCCTTCAAACACAACAAATTTAAGATTGAACTTATCTGCAGATCTATTCTTCCCAAACAATTTCCAAACCTGACATTGCTGTTGTCACAATCTCCCTAGAACCCGGGCTTAACATGTTTCCCCTTCTCCTTCTCAACTCAGCCAATCAAGTTCCATCAGTTCTTCCTTCCTCATTTTCATGTGCCAATTTTGGGCTTCAATTATTTCTGAGCTATTATTACTTAAAAATTCTCCAATCTCATCCCTTCTCCACAACTAACCCGTTGTGCACAAAACTACCAGACTCGCCTTCTTTCATCCTATCAGTCTTAAACTTCTGGCTTAGCACTCGAATCCTCTAGTCTAACCCTGTCTCTACTTCCAGTTGTATTCCTTCTAGCCAGTCATGTCTCTACCTTCTATGTTATCCTCCACTCTCCCTGAGAACCTTTTATCCTACCCATCTATCCATCATAAAAGCATACCTTGGCGCTCTCTCTCAATTCACAGTGATTTCTTCTCTTCCATTTCTATATATACACACACACATACATACCTGCCCTAAACAATCATTTGGAAATTATCACACATTTTCTCAACCTATGAAATGTTTTTTCTTTATTTCTGTGTATATACGTGAGATTAACTGTTTTCCTAAATACCGTAGAATGGACTCTCAGAATCGTAACTTATATTTCTTCGTATTTTCCACATCTCAATGTCTGTGAGAATCCCACCAAAGAAACCTATAGCAAGAGGTTACAACTAGGGCCAGTGAGATAGCTCAGCGGCATAAGCGCCTGCCTGGCAAGCGCGAGGTCCTGAGTTCGACTCCCAGTACCCACATTAAAAAAAAAAAAAAAAAAAGAGGTTACAACTAATGAATTAAAAAACAAAAAAGCTAATAAACCCTCCCTGTAACATCACATCATAGAATAATGAAATCCAAAAGCAAAGCAGAAGCTAATTCAGTGGCAGATTGCCTGGCCTAGCATGTACAAAGCCCTGGGTTCAATTCTCAGTACCTCCAAAAGAAAACAAAACCAGTCTTAAAATATAGGCAAATGGAAAAATATTAGAAGATGAAATAGATGTAGAACACGCTAAAGATGTGTTCTAATTCCTTCCATTTCTCTCACAAGACAAAATGTTTTAAAATAAGCATCAACCTTCTTTACTATTTTTCAATATGAAAAGCATCCATAACGTGGGTAAGACATTTCGAACACACTACCTGCAATATTCTTATTTCATAGTTAAGGACCCTTCAGAGTACTTTTGAAAGCTTTGGGGAGAAACCTTATACACTAAAACCACAGAAAGGTACTCAGAGTAACTGAAATGCATGTTAATTATAAATAATCTACAAAATTTTACTGATTAAAAATGAGGTGTTTAAATGATGTTTCTCTGAATGGCATTATTCTATGCCTTTAATCTTAATCACCCAAACTGCACACCTAACGTTAATTCTCTGAAGCCACTACAAAATCCTATCCATATACATGCTTTCTGAAACTTTGTAATTGAGATTATGTGGTTTTGTTTGGATTAAAACAGTATTATACAGCTTTTAGTTGTTAGTAAAGGGAAAACTCACAGAGTTAGCAACTATTAGTATTAGGGGGTCAAATTCCCATTATTTACAGATGGTTGTATATGTTACTAACCAATTAATGATTTTTATGATAAGACTTTGGCTTTTCACTTCATAAGTACTTCTTCAGGATGTTTTAAAAGTAACAATGTTGGGCTGGTGAGATGGCTCAGCGGCATAAGCGCCTGCCTGGCAAGCGCGAGGGCCGGGTTCGACTCCCAGAACCCACATACGAAAAAGGGGCCGGTGATATCGCTCAGCGGCAAGGGCGCCTGCTGGCGCGCGAGGTCCTGAGGTCGATCCCCCGGTACCCACAAAAAAATAAAAAATAAAAAAATAAATAAAAGTAACAATGTTAAGCACAGCATCACCAAAAAAGGGCAGCTATAACATCTGTGTGGTACTTTTGCAACCAACAATACCCCAAAAAAAGGTTAACTTTGTGATGACCTATGATCAGTCGTCTTGAATTTTTACACTTAATGTTTCAGCAAAAAGTTCATTAGACTCAAGACACCTATGACATTTTAGCGCAAAAAATCACTTCTGTATCGATTCGCCATCGTTACTTCCAAATCAGATAAACTTAACTCTTAAGAGCTAAATCTCTGTAAATGGAAAGCAGTCTTTCCAAGATTACTGTCAAATCGATGGAGATTAGTATTACGTACTAAGATCGCCAAACTACATACGTGGTAGTAACTCTGACGCGATGACTTTTGATATGACGCCTCCAACAGCAAGTTTCTAAGTACAGTATGAACTGAATCAGAACTAAAAGTTCAGAGAGTTGTTAGTACAGGGCCAGTCAAATGGTAAAAAGAGCTACCCCATGCGATTTTCGTGGTACTCCAAAATCCTTCGGGACACGGAACCTGGCGTCTTCCACAATGACGGTGCGCACCTGAGACTTTCTCTTTTGCAGTTAACTAGATTGAAAACCAGAGGAAGGTAAACACGCGGAACCCCAGACAGGCAAAAGGGAACCGGTACCACTCACCAACAAACAATCCGAATTCACTTCCGATTTGGGATCCCGCAGCAGGTTGTCGACTTTTTCAAACCGAGTCTCAAAACTGTCCCCAGTCGACATGTTGCTGCTCCTGTGACAATACCGTCGTACCAGCAGCGGAAAGCAAGTTCAACCAACTTCCTCAGCGGTGGGTTTGCAGCCTCGGGGCGGAGGAGCCGGAACCTCAGGGTCACCAGGTGCGCCCGGTCCCCTCCTCTTCCCCGTCACAAAGGGGACCTCCGCGCTCCGGACCCCGGCCTGGGGGCGACAGCGACCCACAGTCGCGCGGACGCCCAAAGTCGCATCCCACCCGGTAGCCCCTCACGACAGCCGAGAGCGCCGTCACCCGCAGCCTGGTCGCTCCAGCCTAGCGGGCCGCGGCTGCCCTCGCCACGGAGGGGCCCCGGTCCCAGGACGGGCCGGAGGGAGGAGAGAGCGAGCAGCAGGGTGGAGACTCCCTGGGGCGGCCGGGAGCGAGCAGAGGAAAGGCGAGCGCGCAGGCGGGCGCGGAGCTGTGCCAGCTGCACCACCGCTCGGCCGCGGCCCGGCCCGGCCCGCTCGGCTCCGAGGCGCTGGGGGCGGTCTAGCCGCGCATCCCCGGCTCGCCCGGGCCCGGCCCGCCGCGCCGACCCGCCTCGGCCGAGAGCTACTCCCCGCGGGGCAGGCTCACTCTCCCATTTTGTCTCGTCGCTGCAGAGGTGACTGCTGCGGTGTCCGGCGGGGCAGGGCGAGGTCGGTGCCCGATGGAGACTTAATAGAGGACGGGTTGGAGAGCCAGCGACGAGAAAGACGACTGTCGGCTCCTAGACGGCTGCTGATGGGCAGCTTCTGGGAGGGGCTGCGGTCCCGGCAGGGAAAAGGGCGAGTCGCGGCGGCGAATGCCTGGGGGGTGGGGCGAGGGGGGGCCGAGAGGGACTAATATGTCCGCCTTCCTGTTCAAACAAACGGAGACCGCCGGCGCACACTGCGCATGCGGAGCGCGGACGTTCCGCAAAGGAACCAGCCCAGCCTCGCGCACGCGCGCGCGCATGCTAGCGCCTCTCGGGGCGGGGCCGGCCGGGTCCTGGCGGGCGGGGCGGGGCGCGCCCGGGGCGTCGCGAGCGGCTGGCGGGGAGGAGCCGAGCGGGTGCGGCGCGCGGAGCCGGGCGGACCTCGCCTCTGGCGGGCTCGGAGGAGGCGCGCCGGGCTGAAGAGCGGCCTGGAGGTGTTGGAACCGAGGAGGACCTCCCCTTGTTTCTGGTTGCTGTTTTGACAGCTGCCCCATCTCGGTTTCCTCCGGGCTACAGCCCGACGGGAGAATCCTGACGGGAAGCGTACCTGTTATTTTTGTCAGTTATTAAAGGTGGAGAGGTTGCTTGTATTTTTGAGACAGGCTCTCGCTATGTAGTTTAGGCTGGGCTTGAACTCACTAAGTAGCCTAGGCTGGCCTCGAACTGGAGGCGATCCTTCGGCCTCAGCCTCCGATGCTGAGATTACAGGCGTGTGCTACCGTGCCCGGCAAGTGATATGTTCTTTTGGAGGTCAAAAAAATGCCTTTTCTTCGTTTTATTTCGCCCCAGTGGAGTTGGTTTTCCAAAGTCAGCCCTCCATGTTCAGTGTGTTTGCAATTCAGTGGGAAAGTTAGGAAACAACGCTCCCAAGCCAAGCGTGTGTGTCAAGGGAGCTTTAAAAATTAGACTCCAGAAGATGCAGTCAATAGAAGTCAAGCTTCATTTCATTAAAAGAAAAAATCTCATTAAAAAAAATCAGTATTTTTAAGTCGTTCTCACATCCACATCCCCATTGTAGTTCTCTCTTGGGTTTGTGTAGTGCTGCGCTTTCAACTTCAAAGCATTCAGTGAAACTTGGAGTTGTGCTTTTATCAGAACTAATGTGGAACATGAAAATAATGGGCATTTTTTTCCTAGTTCAGTTGCTTCCTTGACTGTGGAGAGAGGATGAAAGATTGTTACTCAGCCTGTTGATAATGTGCTTCGTTGTTTTCATCAAGAAACCAATCTTCATTTCTAATCAACTTTTGTTTTTGCTCATAGGTCAAATTAAGGATTATTAGAAAACGTAGATGTTTACTCCACATTGGAAAATGCTACAGAAGAACCAAACTTCTTTATATATAAACGGCATTGCACAGCATCTGAACAGTCCACCAACCTTATGTGAGTCAGAGGTTAGGAAAATATTATGTTGTTCGGAAAATGTCTATTTTTATTTTATTAGATATGTATCAAGAAGTGTTTAGTTATGAAGTCTACTGTATAAATCAAGGTAGGAAGTTTTCACGAAAATTATAGCGAAGATGAAAACAAGACAAACTAGGTATTTCATCAAATGCTTTGGTAGTGACTTTTTTTGGCTTCAGTATTTCAAGTTAGTCATGTGAATTAGATTTATTTTTAAGCATAGGGCTTAAAATAAATCTGGCAGTTGCACTAAAATAAATTTCCTAAACCCTACTTGTCCTTTATTACCATTTTTAGGTATTCTTAGGAATTTTGTTGTTTCTCAGAGAACTGAACATTATGTTGCTTTCCATTTGGACATGCAGGAAAAAGTATAAGTAGCCAAGAAAATACATGAGTGGCACTGATAAAGGAAAGTGGCAAAGCTACTAGAAATATATGTGCTTACATGTTTTATTTACTTGTAAGGCTATTCTGATAATTTTAACAAACTTTTTTTCTTTTCTTTTTCTTTTACTATTAAATGGACTCTACCAATGTTTTTGTTTTGTTTTTTGAGGCAGGGTCTCACTGTTGTCCAGACTAGTGTTGAACTCTATGCTCTGTCAGCCTCCCCAGTTGCTGGGACTATAGGTGCACACCATGGCAACTGTTTAAATTATTTAAATTTAAAAGTCCCCACTCGTAATAGGGACTGGCACAGATCCTTCATCCCACTGGCAGACTTTCTAGCTTCTACCACTGACCTTTTGGAGGTCAGCCTGAACATGGAGGGCTGACTTTGGAAAACCAACTCCACTGGGGCGAAATAAAACGAAGAAAAGGCATTTTTTTGACCTCCAAAAGGTCAGTGGTAGAAGCTAGAAAGTCTGCCAGTGGGATGAAGGATCTGTGCCAGCAGGCTGAGGGATCTGCACTGGAGCCAGGAAGTGACACTCAAAGTAAGGACCAGAGCTCTCCCAAAAAGAACCACAGCCATCCTCAGCAACGAGGTCCCGAGGTCCTGTGATGATGAGAACAGCTGAGTTCGTATCAGGAAAGCCAGCAGGACAATCTCCTCCAGGAGAACCAACAGTACCACCTCTTCCTCTTCAGTTCTCCTTTTTATGTTGTTGGCAACAATCCTCAGGTGGGCCATCCACACCCAGAACCATGCTAATTCAGTTTAGCTGGGTGTTACAAGTTGACCACCAGTTGTTAATCCGCCACATTCTCCATCTTTAAAATTCTGTCATCTAATTGTGTCTAATCTCTCCAAAAGTATTGTGGATATTTGAGATCATTCTTAACCTCGGGGCATAAGACTGGGTCTAGCAATCTTACTTTTCTACTATAAATTTGAACTTTAGTATTATAGTAGCTGACTGTGCATCTCAGTACCTTTCCCTGAGGGATACAGGAAGCAATCTATGTGTTTACCCACTTGGTATGATAAACAGCAAGAAGTGTGCATGTGTGCAAAAGTGGCAAAATGGGATTTGGACCCACCTTTATGCTCTAACTAGTTTTGTGTATGTTTACCCAAGCATCACAGGGGTCCCGTAGACCCACATCACTCTAGGATTTGTTAAAAAAAAAAAAAAGTTCTCTTTTGATTTTTCTGGTAGAAGTACTCCAATTCAGTACAATGGCACATGAAAAACTAGATTTGCAAGTTTTGGAGGAGGTCAAAAGTGAATCATCAGATAACTCATGCATGGGTGATGAAGATGATCCATTATGGTAAAATACATGCTTTCATAACAGAAGAGTGGCAGAGGAGGAGGATGATACGATGATGACGACTTTGACATTGGCCATGTGAGCCAAAGGTCCTGTGACAGTGAAATGGAGCAAGAATCGACTGATACAGACACAGGGGATGCAGACCTCCTTGATTCAGGTGATGAAGAAAACAGCAATGTGAGTACATATTTGACAAGTTGAAATGTTGAAAAATGACCACACAACCATATGGAACACTCCATTAGAACTAGGTCTGAAAATATAGTGAGGGTCGGGGCAGGGATCCAGTGTTAGAACTAAGTCCAAAAATATAGTGAGGGTCTTGGTGAAGGTGAACCATATTGGAGAGAATGCCAGCATTGCCATTCAATTTTGGAAATTATAACAGATAAAATGCTACAAGATACTGTGAAGTACACAAAGGCTGAAATGCAAGTAAAACATTCTGTATACACCAATAGCCATATTCAAAAATGTATTTATTATGAAACCTTACTAGCTGAACTGAAAGCATTCATAGGTCTGCTGTACTTAGCACAGATTTCTCATGGTGATCACAGGAATGTAAAAGACTTACGGAAAAGCAATGGGTCAAAATATGGCATAAAAATTTATGCCCTTGGGCCGGTGAGATGGCTCAGTGGCGTAAGCGCCTGCCTTGCAAGCGCGAGGGCCCGAGTTCGACTCCCGGATCCCACATACGGAAAAGGGGCCAGTGATATTGCTCAGCAGCATGGGCGCCTGTTGGCGCGCAAGGTCCTGAGGTCGACCCCCCTGGTACCCACAAAAAAAAAAATTTATGCCCTTGTACATGCAAAAATTTATTATGCTTTCAATTTAGAAATTTATTCTGGAACTCAGCCATCAAGTTGTTCCTTCTTCATATAGTAATAAACCAAATGATGTTGTGAACAGACTTGTTTCTCTCATCTCCCAAACTAATCAGATGTGACACTGGACAATTGGTTTACCAGTTTGGTAATACAGCACAGCTTGACCAGCACAAGAACTATACACAGAAACAAAGCAGAAATTCCAAATCAAATGTTGCAATTTCTTTTTTCTTCTTTTTTTTTTTTTTTGTGGGTACCGGGGGTCAAACTCAGGACCTTGTACGCCAGTAGGCCCCCGTGCCGCTGAGCGATTTCAATGGCCCTTTTTTCATATGTGGGTACCAGGAGTCGAACTCAGGACCTCACACTTGTCAGGCAGGCGCTTATGCTGCTGAGCTATCTCACCGACCCAAATGTTGCAGTTTCAAAACAGAGAATTGTATAGTACAATCTTTGCATTTCAGAAAGATATAACATTGGCTTTGGGCTGGTGATATAGCTCAGCAGCATAAGCACCTGCCTAGCAAGCGTGAGGTCCTGAGTTCGACTCCCAGTACCCGCATATTAAAAAAAACAAAAATATTGGCCTCATATATGGCAAAAAAAAAACTGGTACTGCTGATGTCAACATTTCACAATGATGGAAATATTGATAGGGAAACCTCAACAAAATGGAAGCCTGAGATGGAAATTTCAACATCAAAATCAAAGGTGGAGTAGATGTTCTTGGTGAGTTATGCAGTAACCATGATGTCACTCGAAACAAAAAGCATTGGCCAATGGTTGTGTTTTACTCCTAAACACGAGACATAGTTTGATTGTTTACAAAGAAAATAACAAATGCAAAATATCACGGAGAAATTTTCTTAGAGGATTGGGATTGGAGCTCATAAGAGATCATTTACAGCAGAGGAAAAACAAAATGTTTCTGCCCAGGGAACTACGCAAAAAAATTGTGGAGCACCCTGGTGAGCTGACAAGTGAGAAGACAGGCACAGCATCACAAAGACCTACTATGACAATAGGAAAACAAAAAAGATGTCAACTGTGCTCTACAGGAAAGTACAGGAAAACAAAACATATGTGCTACCAGTGTAAGCGATACTCGTGTATGGAACATGCAGCTGTCGTGTGAAGACTGCCTTGGATGTGACACTTGAAGCAAAGATTATTTCTGTGGTAGACTTTTGTTTGTGTTTACACTATAGTTCACATAGGTTTTTATTTTTGATGTTATTTTTTAGGTTTTGTAAGCAAGTAAATAGCTGATGTGAAAATGTTGATGTCTATTCTAAGCATTCATTACATATTTGATATTGTATTTTATTGACACCTTATTTCCCTGCTAAGTACATGTTATATAATATAGTAGGAAGCCCCTGACCAAACAGGAAAACAAGTGAGGTGATAAGGATGGCCTGCCACATAGGAAAGGAAAGCTAAGCACATGTGCCGCCGGTGTAAGTGAAACATGTGCATGGAACATGCTGTTGTCATGTGTGAAGACTGCCTTGGGTGTGACAGTTGAAGCAAAGCTTATTTTTGTGGTAGCGTTCTATTGGTATTGTAGTTCATATAGGAATTTATTTCTGATGTTATCTTTTAGGTTTTATAAGCAAGTGCACAGCTGATGTGAAAATATTGATGTCTATTCTAAACACAATGCATATTAAGAATTTAATAATTTATTTTATTTATATTTTATATTCCTGTTAATTACACACTGTATGTTATAATAAGAACCTCCAAGATGTCTAGTATGTCCTACAAAAAGGCCAGGAAAGCAAAAGACATGTGCTGTCCATGTAAGCATTTGTGTGTATGGAACGTGCTGTTGTCATGTGTGCAGACTGCCTTAGGTGTGATAATTGAAGTAAAATTATTTTTTTTTTGTAGGGCGCTGTTGGTATTTTCTTTATAGTTCATATGAGAATTTATTTCTGATATTCTTTTTGAGACTTTGTGCACCAAAAACTTGTCTATGTTGAAAATTTTGATGCTTTTTTATAAACACTCAGTAAATATTAAAAACTCAATACTTTATTTTTATGATTTTTTCCTGTTAAGTACTCATTTTTTAATATAATAAAACTCATAAAATTAATAATTCATTGATATAAATATTATAAAGAATGCATTTATGCACCTTGATGACAAAATTAGTCTTATGCTCAGAGTATGCTGCTATCTTGAAGTGCAGTTGCAAAATATTGATACAATGTATAAATATTCTTCACTGCTTTCAGTACATAGATGTATATATAGATGTGTATATATATATATATATACACACACACACACATATATACAAAACCTGTATATATATACATAATCTGTCTTTAAGGAATAAAAGTAACAGTGAATAGCATTGTATTAATATATGAGTATAATATTATATAGAGTACTTACCATGTGTTAGGCACTATTCCATATATACATTTATACATATTATCTAATTAAAACTTCAAAGGAGCTCTACTGTACTATTATAGCTAGCGACACCACCTATGGGGAAACTGAGGTGTAGACAGACTATTATTTGCTTAATATTGTAACAGACTCAGATTGGAACAGAGAACCCTGTGTTTACACATCCAACCCAAATACAAGAAGGACTAATTAACAGTTACATTATTTGCATTTGCACAGATTTAAATATTCCTTGTAAAAGAGGGAGTTGTGGAATTCACAGGTGAACAATATGATTACAGTCTCTCGGAAATGCTATAAGATGACTTTAGCGAGTGCAGAGTTAAAACAACCTTGACCATGTTCAGTAACAATGGATTGACTAGAGACTCTTAAACACAGGGTCCAAAAACCAGTGACAGCCCTTGGAGGCATTTTTATGACTTGCAGCAAATGAGAATAATAAAGACATGTAAAGCTTGTTTCAGCCGCACATACAGTACAGCTAAAATGAAAGATGCAGAAAAGATTAACATGGCCCTGGCACAAGAGTAACAGGAAAATTTATTAAGTGTTCTATATTTTGCACAGTTCATGAAAGTTGTTCAATAAAAAAAAAATTTCATAAAGAAAACATTTAATTTAAGATTATCCTTTACTACTTTAAAAAATTAGGGCCGGTGAGATGGCTCAGCGGCTTAAGCGCCTGCCTTGCAAGCGCGAGGGCCCGAGTTCGACTCCCGGATCCCACATACGGAAAAGGGGCCGGTGATATCGCTCAGCGGCACAGGTGCCTGTTGGCACACGAGGTCCTGAGGTCGACCCCCCAGGTACCCACAAAAAAAAAAAAAAAATTAACAAATGTAACTTTAAAAAGCAAAAGTAGATGGTACATTTTAAAATTTTATTTATTAATTTGGTACTCAGGACTAAACCCAGGTCTAAGCATGTCCTCTACCACTGAACTACACTCCCAGCCTCTGGTACATTTTTTTTTATGTTCTTAGTTGCAATTTAAGAATTACAAAATTGGCAACTATATGCAAATGTATCAACTAAATTAGTTATATTTTAATATTTCTGGATTTGGGGAGTTAGACGAAGCATTCAGTTTAGATGAGACTTAATGCTAGAAGCTAATGAACTAAATACAGTGCTGAAAGAATTTTGAATGAGGCATATTTGAGAGAGATTGTGGAAAAATTAGAACGAATTTGGTGTAGACCCTATATAGTGAAAGGCAAGTTGAACATGCCTTTGCTTTTGGTTAATTGGTAGGAATTAGACTTGGTTTAATGTTTATGGAGTTTCTTTCCTAAACTGATGTGAGAGCTAGCTGTCAAAGATGGCTCCCAATGAACCATCCATGTCTCCTGATATTCACACCCTGGTGGAGTTCTCTCCCTTGTTGAATCTGGACTGAGGCCTTATGATCCGCTTTAACCTCTCATAAGCCGCGCTCTGACGCTAGGAGGCCTAAGCTTTGAGAATGCCTGGCAACTAACAGTTTTGTGCTCTGGGACATTGGACTAAACTGAGATCACCATGATATGAAGAAACTTAATGAACCACGTGAAGAGATCACATGAAGGGCAACTTAAGAACTCAGCTAACCTGAGAACAGAGACCCCAGATTTATGGCCCATTTCAGCAGCCCCTAGCCTTTGATGGTAGTGATAGTAAGAGACAAACTGATCCTTCCAAGCATTGCCTACACAGCAGAATCATGAGCAATTAGAAAATGAGGGGCCGGGGTTATAGCTCAGCACCATGGCTCCTGCCTGGCAAGCGTGAGGTCCTGAGTTCAATTCTTGGTTCCAAAAAAAAAAAAAAAAAAAGAAAATGAGTGTTGCTTTGAGCTATTCAGTTTTGAGATAGTTTCTCAGCAATAGAAAACAAAACATTTGGATTTCAGTAAAGGAATTATTCATAAGTAAATATGGAAAGACAGATATCTCATAAAAAAGTTTACTTATAATTTTTATATTTCCTCAATTAAGTCTGTAATCATTTTTAGGCTCTCTCAAAAACACATCAAAAATGCAGGTAACATACCATAGATTGCACAATTGTAATTCAGTGCCATAAGTTCCATGTTATTCCAAAAATGTATACCACAAATGTGTTAAGAATGTGATGTGGCTAAGTTCCTATAGAAACTTTAGCTAACATTTCCAAGAAAATATGATACTTATTATGATTAATATAACTTTCGAGAAAACAGTAAAAAAATTTTTTAATATAGAACAATTTCACTTGATTCTGAAAAACTTAGGTAAACAGAAAGTTGTGAGGATTTAGGTTAAGTTCTATTTCAAGAGTTTTGTTTTATGTGATTGATATTTACCCAAAAGTAGTTTATTTTACTTTTTTATTTTACATTTGGGCCGGTGAGATGGCTCAGCGGCGTAAGCGCCTGCCCTGCAAGCGCGAGGGCCCGAGTTCGACTCCCGGAACCCAATACGAAAAAGGGGCCGGGATATCGCTCAGTGGCATGGCGCGCGAGGTCCTGAGGTCGACCCCCGGTACCCACCTAAAAAAAAAAAAAAAAAAAAAGAGTTTTTCTTTTGAAGCAGCCATGCTGTTTTCTTTCTACAGAACATTCAGGCTTGAGAGTAAATGTATTTGGACATTTTTAGGTCTACTACAGCCTTCATACTCCCCAGGCGGAGTGCTGGGGATGTGGGTATCTGTCAAGATTATAGCAAGGAAGTTTAGGGCAAGCTGTGAGTACTGTGTGCTGCCCTTAAGGCTTCTCCTGACTCACCCTGGAATGCTTTCTTCTAACATCTGTTTTTTATTTTTTAGAAGCTGCTATTCCATTCAACTGCAAAAATACTTGCAATGACCCTAGAAATAGAAGGGAGAAATAGAGGGAAACAGATTTCTTTGAAACGATTATTTTCCTGCTTTATGCCCTGCTTTATGCCATTGCCATCTTGAGGACCCTATTGTTAGCACACTCACAAGACCAAAAAACACAAATGCCCAATATCACAGTTTACTCCAAGGGTAGGTTCTATTATGTTTGTGGAATCCTAAGGTGGTAGATGTGTAACCATAATTAGAGAGGGAAAGATCAAGGAGATAAATACACAGAGCTTGTTCCATGCCTATGCCCTCTCTGTTTTGTTTTGGTTTGTTGATACTAGGGTTTGAACCCAGGGCCTCACACTTGCTGGGCAAGTGGTCTACCACTGAGCTGCACTCCCCAGGCCTCTTTTGTTTTGTTTTGTTTTAAGAGAGGGTCTCACTGAGTTGCCCAGACTGGCCTCAAACCTGTCATCTTCCTGCCTCAGCCTCTTGAGTAGCTGGGACAACAGAGGTAAGCCATCATGCCCAGCAGCCTTGTTTTTGGTTTCTTTTCTTTTTTTTTTTTTTGGTGGGTACCACACGCCAGCAGATGCCCGTGCTGCTGAGCGATATCACCGGCCCTTTTTTTTTTCGTATGTGGGTTCCGGGAGTCGAACTCAGGCCTTCGTGCTTGCCAGGCAGGCGCGTACGCTGCTGAGCCATCTCACTGGCCCTGTTTTTGGTTTCTTTAATTTTTTTTTTTTTTCTTTTTTGAGACAGGGTCTCTCTTTGTAGTGCAGGCTTGCCTTGAGTTTACTGTGTAACTCAGGCTGGCCTTGAACTCGCAGCAGTCTCCCAAGTACTGGGATTACAGGTGTGTGCTACCACACCTGGCTTGTTTTTGGTTTTTTGAGACAGGGTCGGCCTTGCAGCAGTCCTGCCTCAGCCTCCTGTGTGCTGGGAATACAGGTGTGTGCCATCACACCCAGCCCCTTCATGTTTTGTTTTGTTTTGTTTTGTTTTGTTTTATTTTTACAAAAGCCTCTTATCCAGATTTCTTCTTTCTACCAACACCACTCCACTAACTTCTAAGGCCTTATGTGCTCTTCAGGTTTTATATCTTCTATCGACCAATTGCCTTTTTTGGCAGTGACAGGTTCTTTACTCTGTTTATTCATCACAACTTTTAGTGCTCATCTCAGTCCCAACTTTAAGACCTCTATAATGAATACCTGGAAACAGAAAAAAAATTTTGTTCTGCCCTTTCACCATTTCCCCCTTCTTTCCATCATTTAAATACCTCCTGAAATGTAACACTCTCCCTAAAATAACTGAAAGAGGAACTGATTTCTCATATCCACCCTTGAATATATAAATAGTACCCATATAGACTCTATACGTACATTCTTAATAACTATGATAACTTACGCACTTTATCCCTTTTTATTAGCATACAGTGTAAATATTCTACTAGTTGAATTTATACGTTTGATTTTATTTGTCCTCGTCTTTGTTGCTTCATACATTCCCTAGGAATAGACTAGGACTTTAAAAGCAATAATCATGGTTTCTCTTTTCATTATAAAAATAGTGCATGCTTATTTTACAGTTTTTGGAAAATATGGAAAACTAAGCAGAGAACAAGTCATTCATACTCCCACCATGTAGTTACAATGACTATTAATATTTTTGGATTTTTCCTTTTAATCTTTTTTTTCAGCAAATATTTTTCTTTGCATGCTGTATGTATAACTCTTATATACTTTTTAGCTTACATAGTCTTGTAAGTATATTTAATTATTGAGTATAACTAAGTAATATATTAAACATAACATTTATTTATTGATTTATTTATTTAGGTTTTTTGAGATGGGGTCTCACTATGTAATTCATACTGGCCTTGAACTCACTATGTAGTCCAGGCTAGCCTCAAACTCCCAGTGATCCTCCTGCCTCAGCCTTCCAAGTGCTGGGATTTTAGGCGTGTGCCACCACACCTGGCTAAACATAACTTTTAATACCTACACATTACATTCCAGAAATTTCGCATAGCTTAACTGTTACTTTGTTCATTTATAAATAGTGCTACTATGTAGTTCCTTGTGTATAAAGTTTTTTTCCTTAATTTAGAATTATTTCCTTAGAAATGATTCTCAGAAGAGAGTGAAAACAAGCTAGGCGTGGTGACACATGCCTGTAATTCCAGCATTCCAGGAGGATGAGGCAGGAGAATCGCAAGTTCAAACCTAGCCTGGAGAACGTAGCAACTTGGCAAGATTCTGTACCAAAATAAAAGATAAAAAGGAACAGAAATGTAGTTCAGTGTGAAGGCCGTGGATTCAGTCCCTAGCACCCCTGCTCCCACCTGCCATACACAGAGTTCAAAACAGTTTAAATACTTTTGAGATACATGTACAATATTTTGCCAAATCATTTTTAAAACTGCTGATACAGGCTTAAACTCCACTATTAATGTTCATGTGGCTTTTTATCATTCTTCTCAAGCACTGGATGTGTTACTTATACCAAGGTTCATTGTATTAATCTGCATTTCTTTGATTATGAGGTTGAACGTTTCTTCCCTGTTTGTTGACTATTTTTTTTTATTCATTAATTTCTGTTCTTTGCTTATTCATCAATTGGTTCTTAAATTTTTATGTTGATTTGTAGGAATATATATGCATAAAGTATAATACTATTTTTTTACTTATGGCAAATTTAACAACTTCTTATTCTTAAATTTTGAATGTATTTTTGAAAACCAAAATACTTACTTTTTAAAATTCTGCCAAATCCATGAATAGTAAAAAATAATTGCTTTGCTATTTTTAATTTAGGAAGCCCTTCCATCTTCTAAAAGTTTGATTATATGCCTTTTCTTTTTACTCCCTACCCCTGCCATATGTTGATTTTCCATTTTATTTATATATTTAGCAGTACTGGGGATTGAACCCACAGCTGCATCCTCAGCCTACCCACCCCCTTTTTGATGGATAGACTGGGGACTGAACCCAGGGACTTTCTACCACTGAACTACACCCTCAGCCCTCTTTCTTTGTGTATGGTTTGGTTTGGTTTGGTTTTTGTGGTACTGGGGATTGAAGTCAAGGCCTTCTCACTGAGCTATATCCCCAGCACATTCTAAAATATTTTTTATTTTGAGATAGAGTCTCCCTAAAATGTCCAGGCTGAACTCTAACTTGCAGTCCTCTGCCTCAGCCTCCAAGTGTGCCATATAGGTATGTAGCATAAAGCCCAGCTTTTACTTCTAATTGGAATGTATTTTGATATATTAAACAAGGTGAGAATCCAATTCTATGCTTTCAAATTACTAAACAATTCTGTTAACACTATTTATTAAACATCAGCACTTTCCTTACTATGATCATTATCATACATGAATTTTTGCACATAATTGTATTTATTCCTAACTATTCCATTATTGATATAGTCATGCATCTCAGCAATGGACTACATTCTGAGAAATGCATCATTGGCAATTTCATCATTGCGCAAAAATCATACAATGTACTTACACCTATGAATGTCACTAAATGATATGATATAATCTTGATTCTTTTCTTTTTTCTTTCTTTCTTTTTTTTTTTTTTTTTATTTTTATGCTAGGGATTTAACTCAGGCCCTCACACATACTTAGCATATACTCTACCACTGAGCTATACCTCCAGCCCTACTGATGTATCTTATGGGACTACCATCATTTATATAATCAGTCACTGACCAAAACTAGTCCTTCTCTGCTTAATAACCATAATAACCAATTATTAAGTATGATTTTTAGAATAACCTTTCTAGTACCTCCTCACTCTTTATTACTCTTTTTCCTTCTCTTCTACTTCTGGGAATGCTTCTCAAGTTTGTCTTCTGAAACACTGATTTGATTTTCTGCACTGAGAAGTCTGCTATAAACTTTCCAAAATGGATTTTACTGAGTTATTGCATTTCAAATATTTTATCACCTTGAAGATTTTTCTAGCTTGTTTTCTTTTTGTCTCAATCTGTTTTCCTCTCATTTTAGCTGCTCTCTTTTTTTTAGTGACTTGTTTGTAGTTCATGGGCACAGATTTTTTTAAAGATAAAATTTATATCTAGTAACTGGCACAATCTTAATTGTACAATTCAGTTGTTTTATATGTGTATACAGCTGTGTGCGTTCCATCCAAATCAAGATATAGAGCATTTCTGGCACTCTCAAGTACTTTTTCATTTCTCTTCCTCACAACTCCTTTCCCCACCAAAAATAATCAATTTTCTGGTTTAGATCACCATAGATTAGCTCTGCTTTCTTTAGAACTTTATGGAAATAGAACCATGCAATATGTACATTTTTTTGTCATTTCTGTGACAGGGTCTCACTATGTAGTCCAGGCAGACCTCGAACTCACTGTGTAGCCCAGGCCTGTCTTGAATGTGTGGCAGTCCTCCTGCCTCAGCTTCCCCAGTGCTGGAATGACAGGCCTGTGCCACCACATGTGGCCAAGTGTATAGTTCAGAGATATTAAATACAATTTACATTGTCGTACAACAACCTACTACCATTCATCTTCAGAACTTTTTCATCTTCCCAAACTAAAAACTCTGTAACCCATTAAACAATAACTATCCAGGGGCGGTGAGACGGCTCAGCGGCGTAAGTGCCTGCCTGGGAAGCGCAGGGCCCAAGTTCGACTCCCGGAACCCACATACGAAAAAAGGGCCAGTGATATCACTCAGTGGCATGGGTGCCTGCTGGTGCGCGAGGTCCTGAGGTCGACCCCCGGTACCCACAAAAAATAAAAAAATAAAAAAAATAACTATCCAATTCCCACTTCCCTCCAACCCATGGCAACCATTATTCTACTTTCTGTCTGTGAATTTGACTATTTTACATTCCTCATATAAGTTCAGTCATACAATATTTGCCCTTTCGTGTCTGGCTTAGTCCACTTAGCATGTCTTCAAGTTTCATCCATTTATAAGAATTTCATTTCTTTTTAAGGGCGAATAATACTCCATTGTATGTATGTACCACAATTTCATTACTCATTCTTCTGTACATAGTTTTATTTTGTTTTTCAGTACTGGGGATTGAACCCAGTACATCATACATGTTAAGAAAGTGTTCCACTACTGAGCTATATCCCTCAGTTGAGTCCTAGAATGTATTCTGAGCTGAGTCCTAGAGTGTTTTCAAAATTAATTTTTCTAAATATTTTTCCTGTAATTGTAGAAAATTAGTATGACAGACTTGTTTTCCAAGTTCTTAGGATATTATTTGCCTTGTCTCATACTACAGAATTTTTTGCATAGGCCTCAGTTGTCTTTCCTATTAGCTCAGTTTTGAACTGGAAGAAAAATATCTAGGCCCCAAAACCAGTAAGATATGGTTTTGCTATTTAGTTTCCTCACCATCTAAGATACTGAGGCACTCTTTTCTAATACTATGTGATTTGATGTGGACAGAGTCTATTCTAGTTTTTATTGCTTAGCAGACAGTAATCTTGTGCAATTCCTTTGAAATAAAATAGAATTATTTCCTGTTTCTCTATTAAAGGCTTTGTAACCTAGACAGTTTAAATGTCTTTATCCTTTAATTATGTTAAGTAATAAATGAAAAGTTTTCCTTCTCCAAGCTTGCTTTACATTTATGATTCCTCTCCTTTGCCTCACCCAAAATTCTTTACCTTGAAGAGGACTACTACAACCCCAGGATCTCCATCCTCTTTATCCTAGCATTATTGTGTTCTGGGGGTTACAGAAACTGAATTGGTTAAAAGAGAGTGTTAGAGATACTCTGACTGTTTGGAAAACTCTTTCCTCACAGAGAAAGCCATGGCTGCCTAGCTTGTCATTAATGAAGTTCAGTGTTCCCAAATTCTGGGCGCTCAGTAAGGGGAATTGAGGAGAGGTATGACACAACTCTTTCCATCCGTTTTCCAGCTGTCTTTCTAGTTTTTATATATCAGTTATGATTTCTACATCTTAATTTGGCACTATCAAAATTTTAATAATAGAAATACTTACAGAAATCTCCTCTATATTTAACTTATATCTTTTATTTCTGGGAATGCTATGAATATTCTTTCCTTTTTTTTTCTTTTTTGGAGACGGGATTGAGACAGGGTCTCACTATGTAGCCCATGCTAGCCTTGAACTCATGGCAATCCTCCTGCCTTAGCCTCTCGAATGCTGGTATTACAGGCATGTTCTACCACACCTGGCTTGAATTTTCATTTTTTTTGTACTACTTCATGAATATTTACTGGAATTTGGGGGAAGATCTGATAGGTGCTATTACTATTCAACCACCATCCTAAAAAATATTAGGGTCCAAATTGTTTAACTTACTTTGTATAATCTCTGTGTTACAGGGTACCCAACGAAGAGTCTCTTTCCTTGCTAACCTGAAACTTAAATGCAAGTTTAAAGCAATTTACTTAGGTCGTTTGCTGCCATTCTCAGGAGCATGTTATAAAAAGCAAATATTCTCCAAAAGGGTAAAATAAATCAGTATAATCTTGGTTTCGTAACTTTAAATCATTATATTGGCAGTGAGGGAGTAAAGCAAAAAAGCTCATGGCAGCTAACGTTGCATTTTCCAGTAGTCAGAAAAGCACTTGAAATGCAAGGTAGCAGGGCAACCCACTCAGGACCCCTTCTGTCTCTCAGGAGCTATTCCTATTCCCCATTCCCCCATTCCTGTTCCCCATTCCTTTTCTCCAGTAAATTTTCCTACTCTTAAAAAAAATAAATGCAAGGTAGCTGAAACACTTTTACTGATCTGAATCTTAACAGCTGTCCTAGGTAGTCCCTGAAGGGTCATCACTACTTCCTATCTAGTGTGTCACTATTTCACAAGCATCAGAGGTAACGAATCAAAAAGCACCATCACTTCACACACAATGCTACTGCTGATCAATCCCAAGGTTCTTCACTATAAACTGGTTACTTTCTATAATTTTTGGTTTTTTTCCAATATAGACAGCAATTTTGGTAACATAACAATCCATTGTAAAAAATGAATAAAAACGGGCCGCTCTAATTGAAGCAGGAGCTGATACTAGCAAGTCCACCCACAATTCACTACTTTTGGCACTGAAAGTGCTCTATGAAATGTTTAGAGCTCTGAGGAGCATAATTTCTAGTTCATTGTCTTATTACACACCACTGAAGGATGTTTGTGCAAAGTTACCCACTGAAGAAGAATACGAGAAAAGACTTAAAGACATCTCGACTAGAATGCTTGAGTTCTGACTTTGTTAAGAATATACTTAATTAGTATTGTCTATACTTAGCACTCTCACCCCCTTCCTACCCCAGGAAACTACTGAGAGAGTTCCATTGGACTGTGTGATCTCCAGGACCACCTTCTATTATATTAATTTTATATATCTTTACAAATATCCTTAACTTTTTTGTTATGTTAAGTATTAAAATGTGACTCCCAGTTCTGATCAAGATTGTGTGCATTCAACATGGCCTTTCTCTTTTGATTACAATTTAACTCTGGACAAAATACATATTTTAAAAATTACCTGAGGATATGTTAATTAGCTTCATTTTAATATATATACTACAAAACATGTTGTATACCTTAAATATATATGATTTTATTTGTCTATACTCAATTTTTAAAAGTTTTTAAAAATTACTTGATGACTCTTAAAAGTGAATATAACTGGGAAATTATGGAATGGAGTAAAAACTTAAAGAAACAACACATAAGAGAATGAGTTTTCCATTTTTTCCCTCTTTTCTCCTGTGTCTTTTCCCAAAAGACAGGCCTCAACTATAAAACTACTCAGTTGCAATGACATGAGCAGTTAAAACTCTTAGAAGAAGCTTCATCTTTCTACACAGAACTGGGAAAAGGAACCTCTGTGGGGGAGAGAATGTAGAAGGAATCCTAGAAAGAAATGAACTTGGGAAGAGAATGCTTAGAAATATGTAAAAAGCTATGCAAGGCACAAGTTTACCCCTGAACTTCATATATATAAGACAGGCCTAAGACAGAATAGCAAAATCTTTGAGAACTAAACTAAGAGTTCTTGGTCTCAACACTATTGATATTTTGTGCCAAGTAATTCTTTGTTCCATTCATGCAATGTAGGATGTTCAGCAACATTCCTGACCTCTACTCGCTAGATGCTGATCACATGTAGTTATAGCAGTCAAAACTGTTTCCAGTCCCTGCAATTATAGCAATCAAAAAGGCACCCAAGTCTCAGACTACCTTCTTAAAGGTGTGTGTGTTTAACAAAACCAAAACAACATTGGCAGGGCTTTGGAAACTGAATTGAGATTAGAACCACTGTCCACACAAAATGATGTTAAAAACTTGCTGTATGAAGCTAACTTGATTTGTTGCCTGTTAAAATAACAAAATAAAATAATAATGGTAAAGAATAATAGCCTTGGGGCCGGTGAGATGGCTCAGCGGCGTAAGCACCTGCCTGGCAAGCGCGAGGGCCCTAGTTCGACTCCTGGAACCCACATACGAAAAAGGGGCCGGTGATATCACTCAGCGGCACGGGCGCCTGCTGGCATACAAGGTCCTGAGGTCGACCCCGGTACCCACAAAAAAAAAAAAAAAAAAAAGAATAATAGCCTTTAGCAGAATTTTAGCAGGACTCATAGTCATACAATTTGATAAAGCACAACCCAAAATTATTAAACAAACAAACAAACAAACAAAAAACAGGAAAATGGACCAACTCTCAAGGGAAAAGACAACAACATGCTAACCTCAGGATGACATAAATATTAAAATGATCAAAGACTTCAAAGCAGATATTATAACTAAACTCCAAGAGGTAAAGGTAATTGCACATGAAATTGAATGGAAAGATAAAATTTCTCAGCCAAGGAATGAAATTATATGACAGCAAATAGAAAATAGAATGGCAATGACATTCTTCACAGAGTTAGAAAAAATAATGTTAATAGCCTTAATAGCCAAAACCATCTTGAGCCAATAGAAAAGGCAGCAGGCATTAAACTATCTGACTTCAAATTATGCTACAAAGTTCTAGTAATCAAAACAGAATAGAATTGTCATAAAAGCAGGCACATAGACCAGTGGAACAAGTAGAAGGCCTAGAAGCAAATCTAAAGTCTTCAGCCAACTGGTTATTGACATAAGTGTTAAGAAATAGGGAAATGCTGATGTGAAAATTGGACAGCTGTGTGCAAAGAATGAAACTAGACCCCTATCTCTCACCACTTACGAAAATAATTCAAAATTGATTAAAAACTAAAATATAAGGCTTGAAACTATGAAACCACTAGGAAAAAGCATAGGGGAAATACTTGAGGACATTGGAATGGGCAATGAGTTTTTTGGACAAGATGCTAAAATCACAGGAAACAAAAATGGGCATGTGGGATTTCATCAAATGAAAAACCTGCACAGTGAAGGAAACAGTCAACAGAGTGAAGGAACAACTTGCAAAACAGGAGGAAATGTTTTTTAACTATACGTCTGATAAGGGATGGATACACAAACTATATATGGAATTCAAAAAGCTCAGAAGGAGAAAAAACAAATCTAATTTTAAAATGGGCAATAGACCTCAATATACATTTCTCAAAAGAAGACATTAAAAATGGCCAAGAGGTATATGAAAAAAGATCGACAGTACGGATCATCAAGGAAATGCAAATCAAAACCACAATCAGACCACCTCACCCCACCCCAGTAAGAATGGCTATTATCAAAAACACTGACAAAAGTCCTTGTGGGGATGTGAGTAAAAGGGAATTACACAGTGTGGTGGGAATATAAATTAGTACAGCTATTATGGAAAACAGCATGGAGGTTTCTCAGAAAATTAAAGAACTACCATGTGATCAAGCAGTCCTACTCCTGGGTGTATTTATATCCAAAGGAAATGATATCACTGTGTTGGAGAGACATCTGCACTCCTATGTTGAATATTGCACTATTTACAGTAGCTAAGAAATGGAACAACCTAAATGTCCATTAACTAATGAATAGCTAAAGAAAATGGACATGGACATGTACATGTATAGAATGGAATACTATTAAGCCACAAAAATGAGTGAAATCTTATAAATTGTGGCTACATAATGGAGGTCATTGTGTTAAGTAAAATAAGCCAGGCATAGAAAGACAAGTACTGCATGACTTCATTCATATGTGGAATTTTTGTGTGTGTGTGTGGGTACCGGGGGTCGACCTTAGGACCTCACACGCCAGCAGGTGCCTGTGCCGCTGAGCTATATCATCGGCCCTTTTCTTTGTACGTGGGTACCAGGAGTCAAACTCAGGACCTCGCGCTTGCCAGGTAGGCGCTTATGCTGCTGAGCCATCTCACCGGCCCCCATATGTGGAATTTTAAAAAATCCATCTCATAGAAGGTGAGAGTAGAATGATAGTGACCAGTCTGGAGACAGGAGGAGGGAGAGGAGAACAGGAAAGGTTGATCAATGGGTAGTACTTTACAGTTAGATAGGAGCAAGAAGTTCTAGTATGCCAGCGCACAGTAGGATAACTGTACATAACAGTAATGACCTGTACATTTCAAAAAGCTAGAGGAAACTATTTTGAAAGTTTTCACTGTAAAGAAATAATAAACATTTGAGGAGATTGATATATTTAACCAGATCTAAACATTGCACAATGCATCTATGTGTCCAAACATCAGGTTACCCTATTAATATGTATAATTTTTGTGTTCTCATGTATCTGTTAATTTTTTGAAAATTTGTATTAAAACATACCTTCTCTGAAATTTAAAATGTACTGGAAAGGATCAATAACAAAATGAAGACGATGGAAAAGTCTGTGAACTTGAAGATGGAAAAGTAGAAATTACCCATTCTAAAGAATAAAGAGAAAAAGGAAAAATACTAAATAGAACTGCAGGGAGTCATGACATTACATCAAAGTTCAGCATTTCTAGCATTAGAGTTCTGTAAAGAGATTGGTACATAAAATATATTTGAAGATAATGGCTGAAGGTTTCCTAAATTTGGTGAAAGATATTAATGTACAGATTGAAGAAATTCAGTGAGCATGAAAGAAATTCAAAGAAAAGCACACCCAAATATAATCAAACTACTGGAAACAAAATGTAATGAAAAATTATAAAAGCAGCTGAGGAAATATGATACATATATAGGAGAACAGTGATGTTAATGATAATAGACTTCTCATCAGAAATAGAAGACAGTGAAATAACATCTTTAAAATGACAAAAGAAATATCAATCCAGCATTCCATATCCAGCAGAAACAAAAACAAATGAGGAATGAGGAAGAAATAAATTCTCAGATGAAGGAAAACTAAGCCCATAGCTAACAGAAAGAAATGCCTAAGGAATTTCTTCAGACTGAAGGAAAATATTACCAGGTAAAATCTGGAATTTTAGGAATGAAAGAAGACTCCCCCCAAAAAGTAAATATCTGGGGAAATATAAAAGACTGTTTGCCTTTTCCTTTCTTTTTAGTTATTTAAAATATACATACTTGTTGAAAAAAGGAAATTGACATGAACTGATTTTTTTTTTAAAGCATGTAGATTCAATACCAACTATAATACAAGGAGGGGGTAGGGGACCTACGTGGTTGCAGAGCATTTACATATTACTTAAATAGTAAAACATTAAGTAGATTCTGAGCTATTGAGTGTTTCTATTGTACTACCTAGAGCAACAGTTCTCAACTCAAGGTGATTTGGCAATCTGGAGACACTTTTACTGTGGTAACAATTGATATCTAGTGGTAGAAGTCAAGAATGTTGCTAAACATCTTACATTGCATGTGACAGAACACAGAATTATCTGGTCCAAAATATCTATACCATTGAGATTGAGAAACCCTGTCCTAGAACAACCAGAAAGAGAGTGAGAGAGACACACAACCAGAAAGACGTAGGTAAAATAGAGTGGAATACTAAAAGTATTCAAACAAGCCAAAAGAGCAAAGAAAAGCAAAGGGAGAACAGGGAACAAAAAAGCAGATTGTACAAATAAAAAATGCATAATAAAATGGTAGGTCTCAATCCAGCCACACCAATAAATGTAAATAGTCTAAACACACAAATTAAGAGACCAAAGCTATTGTATTGGCCTTTAAAAACATCTACATTGGGCCGGTGAGATGGCTCAGTGGCTTAAGCTCCTGCCCGGCAAGTGCAAGGGCCCGAGTTCGACTCCCGGAACCCACATACGAAAAAGGGGCCGTGATATCGCTCAGCGGCACAGGCGCCTGCTGGCCGCGAGGTCCTGAGGTCGACCCCCCGGTACCCAAAAAAAAAAAAAAAAAAAAAACATCTACATGCTGGCCTCAAGATACTCAGGTTAAACATGAAGACAGAACCGGGCGTGGTGTTGCATGCCTGTAATCCCAGAACTCAGGAGGCTGAGGCAGGAGGACTGCTGTGAGTTCAAGGCCACGCTGGCTACATAGTGAGTTTCAAGGCCAGCCTGCTCTACAAAGCACGATCCTGTCTCAAAAAAAAACCCCCAAAAAAAAAAAAAAAACACACACACACACACACACAAAAAATAATAAAGGCTTAGGTTAAAAGTAGAAGCATGGGGCCGGTGAGATGGCTCAGTGGCGTAAGCGCCTGCCTTGCAAGCGCGAGGGCCCGAGTTCGACTCCCGGATACCACATACGAAAAAGGGGCTGGTGATATCGCTCAGCGGTACGGGTGCCTGTTGGCGCGCGAGGTCCTGAGGTCGACCCCCCGGTACCCACAAAAAAAAAAAAAAAAAAGTAGAAGCATGGAAAAGACATATCATGTAAACAATAACCAAAAGGTATTTAGAGGGGCTATTTTAATAACAAAGTCAACTTCAAAAACATGTACTATTATTAGAGATAAAAGAGGACATTACAGATTTATAAATGGTCAATTCACAAGAAGACAGAATAATCTTAAGTGGGTATGTACCTAATAATGTGGATTTTAAATTCATGAAGCAAAAACGAATCTTAAATGAGTTGAAGTCACACAAAGTATGTTCACAGACTATAGTACAATTATATTAGAAATCAACACCACCACCAGCTCTGGTGGCACATTCCTGTAATCCTAGCACCCAAGGAGGCTAAGGCAGGAGGACAGCAAGTTTGAGGCCTGCCTGGGTAACTTAGCAAGACCTGTCTCAAAAATAAATGAATAAATAGATATGGGCTGGGGATATGGCTCAGTGGTAGTATGTCTGTGGGTTCAGTGCCTCAGTATTGCTAAAAGAAAAAAAAATTGATAACAGTTCTCTTTGCATATGAATATTAAATGGTTTAATCAGTAGCTGCTGAAAACTCTCCTTTAACAATTTAATTTCTTGGGAATCTTTTGAAAATCAATTGACCAAGTTTGTGTGAGTCTATTTCTGGACTGTCTTCAATTTTTCTGTGTAATTTACCAATACTACACTGTTTTATTTGTTCTGGTTTTGTAAAAGTCTTGAAATCAAGTAGTGTGGCTGTTCCAGCTTTGTTCTTATTTTTAAAAATTGTTTTGGCTATTTTAGGTTCCTTGTTTATCCATATAAATATAAGAATCAGCTTGTCAATTTCTGCAAAATACCCTGATGGAATTTTTATTGATATTACATTAAACCTAGAGATCAATTTGGGGAGAATTGACATCCCAAATATACTGAGTCTTTCGATTGATGAACATAGTATACTCTCCACTTATTTAGGTATTTTATATCTGACATCAATGATTAGGAGCTTTTAGCATATATTTTGTTAGATTATATGTAAATATTTCATTTTTATACTATTATCAATACAGTGATATGTATATTCTTTTCAAATTCAGTTTCTAACTTTGTTGTTACTTTGTAGATATCCAATTGATTGCATATTGATCATGAACTGAATTGACTTTCCTAAGTTGTCTTAGTAGTTATTTTATTCATTCTTTAGGGTTTTCTATTTAGGTAATTATATTGTCAGCCAATAGGGAATTATTTATTTACTTTTGATTTATTTAAATATTAATTAAGCAGCTAAGGAGGTACAAGAATGATTAAAACATGGTCAAAGAGATCAGGAATATATACAAATAATACAGAACAATATGTAAAGTTCACTGAATCACAGCAGTCAAAAGAAAATGTTTTAGGAAATCAAGAGAGATTGCTGCAAGAGGGTGTGGGTGGCAAGTCAGGAAAGGGGATTGAAGTTGAAACAAAAGACTTCAGTCTGGATTGTTGATACTCAATATGGACTATATTTGTCTTTCCTTGATTCTCCACTGTTTGATCTTGATACTGATGGTTCTGAGTCTTTTCCATTCTGGTTGGATTTTTTTTTTTTAGTGGCAGGGGTCAAATCCAAGGTGTTGCACATGCTAAGCAAATTCCCTACCACTGAGTCCTCCCCTTGCCCCAGCCCTGGGTCGATTTTTGTGTGGTTTTTGCAGAGTAATTTATGTAGATGTCCACATTAGTTTTTCTTCAGTTTCCTCATCATCCAAATCATCATCTGCTTCATCATCATCTTGCCATCATCATCATCATCAGCAGCAGCAGCAGCAGCAGCAGCAGTAGCAAGTTTTACTTTTTTCTATGAAAACTTGCTACCCCTCCAGTGTCAGATCACTTCCTAGATATACGAAGATTTTTTTTTTTTTTTTTTTTTTTGTGTGGGTACTGGGAGTCGACCTCAGGACCTCACGCTTGCCAGCAGGCATTTATGCCACTGAGCGATATCACCGGCCCTTTTTTTCCTTTATGTGGGTTCCAGGAGTCGAACTCAGGACCTCGCGCTTGCCTGGCAAGCGCTTGCACTGCTGAGACATCTCACTGGCCCCAATATGAAGATTTTAACATCCTCCTCCCCTTCCTCTCCTAACTTTACATCTTCCTGCACATCTAAGTGCTATCCACCGATATGCACAATCCCTAACCTTAAGACTACAGATGGTATAATTTCCAAGCCTCCAAGGGAAGCCGCTGGCTATACAAACATTTTCAAAGTTGCCAGATTACTTTAATAGAACTGCCTTCATAGTTCATTGCCTCTGCTTCAACAGTGTGCAGTTCATCCATTGCACCAGCCCTCTAAGCTGACCATTCTCAGAAATAACTGGTGCTCATTTCTGTCACTATGCACCTTAAAGTAATAATTTTTTTTCTGGCTTCTGTGTGTGTGTGTGTGTGTGTGTGTGTGTGTGTGTGTGTGGTGCTGGGGAATCGAACCCAGGGCCATGTGCATGCAAGGCAAGAGCTCTACAACTGAGCCACACCCACGGCCCTAAAGTAATAATCTTTATAGGGCTTTAGTTCACAGCTGAAAAGATATTTCTGGAGCCCCCTGGTGCTCATGTCTGTGTGCACTTAATCTTTCATGGGATGGTGCTCCACAATTAGGTCAGAGAGAAGGTAGAAGGAGATAAAGAACCACTTCCCTGGAGAACAGCAGTGCATGATGGAATCTCACCAGGGCCTTTTATTTTTCATCTCTATTTCCTTGTCTTACTGCATTGGCTTTGCCTTCCAGTACAGTGGTGAGCAGGAGCAATGAGAGTGGACCTCCTTTATTTCTGACCGTAAGGGAACGCATTCAGTCTCTCGCCATTATATTACCTACCTATGTCCTCTTATCAAAACAGTAAAGTTTCCTTCTATTCTTGGTTTGATAAACTTTTTAGAAATTTAAGTATGGATGTTTTCCAGCTTCTATTGAGATAGTCATATGGTTTATTTTTTATTCCATTTATATGATAAATTCCATTCATTTTTAAATATTAAGCCAATATTTCATTCCTTGGATATGGCCAATATAGCCAGTATCCCATTCCCAGGCTGGCCTCGAACTCATGACAATCCTCCTGCCTCAGCCTCCACAGTGCTGGGATTACAGATGTGCACCGCCACACCTGGTTTAGTGTTATTCTTTTATACCATACTAAGTTCCTTGTTTGGTTTGGTTTAGCTTGGTTTTTTGAGACAGGGTGTCGCTGTGCAGTTCAGGCTGGCCTTGAACTCACTATATAGTCCACGCTGGCCTCAAACTCAAACTCACAGTGATCCTCCTCCCTCAGTCTCCAGAGTGCTGGGAGTACAGGTGTCCATCCACCACCACACCAGACTTCTGAGAAAGAAGTTTTAATGTCTCATGTGTATGTGTGGATTTCTCTATTCATATTTATTTTTGTTTCATATATTCTGAAGCCATTTAGTTATATGCATACATTTACTATTATTATATCTTTTGATGGGCTACCCATTTATAATTATGTCATGTAATAAAGTAAAGTATAATAATACTTTTCCAAATCTCCTTCAATGTAAGGTCTCCAGATTCATGATCTGGAATTACTCCATCTCACATTCCCTAGTCACGTGTCTTAATCTAATTTAGTCAGAAAATTCAGTAGTTTACATGTTTCTAAAAACAGAACTATTAGAACAAGTTGGGAACCATGTAATGACTAAAGAACATAACCTCCAATACAAGACAAAAGACAATTATGAAATAAGAAAAGTTTTAGGGGCCGGTGAGATGGCTCAGCGGCTTAAGCGCCTGCCCGGCAAGCGCGAG
Source organism: Erethizon dorsatum (assembly GCA_028451465.1). Lineage (NCBI taxonomy): Eukaryota > Metazoa > Chordata > Mammalia > Rodentia > Erethizontidae > Erethizon > Erethizon dorsatum. The sequence goes on along the minus strand of CM051838.1, from coordinate 24,525,486 downwards.
GGCCCGAGTTCGACTCCCGGAACCCACGTACGAAAAAGGGGCCGGTGATATCGCTCAGCACAGGCGCCTGCTGGGCAGCGAGTCCTGAGGTCTACCCCCCGGTACCCACAAAAAAAAAAAAAAATTTTAGAAAGCATTTGATGGCCATTAGTAGAACTAGTAGATAGAATGAAGTTCAAAACCCTATATGGAACACTATGTTGTGTTTTTCCCTATATTTTAGGACCTCTAACTTGTTTCCTTTTTGTAATTCCTCAAAACATATTCTCCCAACAAACACCAGTGGAACCGAGTATTGCAGTGACCCCTCGATGCCAGAGTGCATACATTCCCACTCCCTAAATGCCATCCTAAATTCCTGAGGGAACCAACATCTACTTGAGATTTATTTCTGGATCTCAGAATGGTGGAGAATTTTGTCAGATTGTTTTTAGTCTTAACAATGCTACATAAGCCAGAATAGCTTGCTGTGTAATTGGTAGAGGAAAAGTATCCCCTCACTACCTATTCATGGCTGTTATTTCCCTGGTATAGGCTTAACAAAAAAAGTCACAAACCAGAGAACAGCCCTTACAGCTAAAGAGAGAAGCACAATCTTTCGTGATATTTAGCAGACAGACTAAGTGGAGAGAATCCTTTTTGAGTCTCAAGTTCTTTCAGGTCTCACTTTGTAGCTGACTGGCCTCAAATTCCCAATCCTTCTGCCTTAGGCTCCCAAGAGCTAGGACTATAGGCATGTGCTACTATACCTGACCTAAATCTCAACTTCTTTTCTGGAATATGAAAATTATAATGTCTGCATTGGGGTGGTTGTGAGAATCAAATCAGATAATTGATAAGGATTTAGGTTTTCTTTTTTTTTTTTTTTTTTTTTTATACAGGGTCTATCTATTTAGTTCAGGCCTTGAACTCACTACATACCCCAGGCTGCCCTTGAATTCTCAGTGATCCTCCTACCTCAGTCTCCCAAGTGCTGGGATTACAGGTGTGCACCACCACACCCAGCAGGATCTAGTTTACATTTCTTGTAAATTCCTTGTTTCCTTTAGGAAGAGAGGCAGTTGGCATTTCAGCAAATTATTTTTTTAACTTCCTTTATCATTTATATTTATTATTCTGCTTTCTATTTTCTTTTTTCTGTTTTCCATTTTCAACAAGATGATTAAATCCATCAACATTATTCTCAATGTATCCATGTTCATTTAAAGATATTTTAAGTATACAAAATAATTAATTTCATAAGCATACATGGTACATTCTATCTTCTAGCATCTAAATATGAAAAGCTAAAAATCCTTCCTGTGATATATCTAAAATATATTGCCCCTAAATACCACTATTCAAGTTCTCAGAATTCATATCCAGTCATTCCTACTGCTCAAGATATATGTAGCTACATCTTCTGATGTAGATAAGGTCAGCTGCAGGTATAGCTTCACTGTGTAATCATTTCTTCAGTCTATGCAAGGCATAGTTTTAAAATCTGCACATAAGAAATATATGTTTAAGGGCTGGTGAGATGGCTCAGCAGCGCAAAGCGCCTGCCCGGCAAGCACGAGGGCCCGAGTTCGACTCCTGGAACCCACATACGAAAAAGGGGCCGGTGATATCGCTCAGCGGCACGGGCCTGCTGGCGCGAGGTCCTGAGGTTGACCCCTGGTACCACAAAAAAAAAAAAAAAAAAAAAAAAAATATATATATATATATATATATATATATAGTTTAAGTGTGTGAGGTTGATAAAACTGAAATATAACATATTTTAATTATTTAGCACAAATTCTATGGAATTTTTTTCATTATTCAGAATAAATTAAGCATTATATGTCTGTATGAACATGGCCACTGATAGAATCTATAGAAATAATATTTCTAAAGAAATACTATTGGAAGCACAAACTGGAAAGTTAAAAGTAAAGTTCTCCAATTCAGTTTGCCTATTTGGAAATCATCTTTATCAAAATTTTCTTCGCAGATATGAAATGGAGAAAAATTTCAATTATTTTGTTTTCTCAATTGTTTACACACTAAACAGGAGTTTTATTGGGAGAGGGATAAACACATTAATGACTAATAATGTATGACTAATAAATAATGACCAAGAATTGGCATTTGTGAAAGATTAACACAAATAAACATTTATGAGTTTATGAATTATTCATACCTATAACTATGAATATTTTATTTGTCTGTCTTTGCAGTGCTGACATCAAACCCAGGACCTCACACATGCCTGGCAAGCACTCTACCACTGAGCTACAATCCCAACCCTATTATTATTATGTAGTGGTGCCACACTAGCATTTTAATTTTCAGTTCCCTAATAACATATGAGGTTGGGCATCTTTTCATAAGTTTATTTTGCATTTGTATATCTTCTTTGGTAAAGTGTGTTTTTAGGTCTTTTTCTTATTTTTAAATCAGGTTATTTGTTTTCTTATTTTTAAGAATTCTTTGACTATGTTGCATCCCAGTTCTTTATCAGATATCTGTTTTGCAAAGTTTTCTTCCAATCCATGGCTTGTCTTCTCGTTCACTTAACAATGTCTTTTACAGAGCAGACAACTTTAATTTTTTTTGTACCAGGAATCGAACTCAGGACTTTGCTCTTGCCAGGCAGGCACTGTGCTGCTGAGCTATATCCCCAGGCCTTTAATTTTAATAAAGTCCATTGTAGCAGTTCTTTCTTTTGTTGGTCATGTTTTTGATGTATCTATGAAGTCATCACCATTTCGAAGTTCACTTAGATTATTTTCCTTTTCTAAGATTTTTATACTTTTAGCATTTTATATTTATGTTTTTGATTCATTTTGAGTCAAGTTTGTGAAAAGTGTAGGATCTCTGGATTCTTTCTCCCTGCCCCCACATGTGGCTATTCAGATATTTCAGCAGCATTTGTTGAAGAGACCACCCTCCCTCCCTCCTCCTTCTCTCCCTCCTCCCTCCTTCTCTCCCTTCCTCCCTCCTTCTCTCCCTTCCTCCTTTTCCTTTGCCCTTCGTCCCTTTCTTCCTTATTTCCTTCCTTCCTTTTTCTTCCTTTTGCGGTCCTGGGTATTGAACCCAGGGATGATGAGCTACATCCCCAGCCCAGCCCTTTTTATATTTTTATTTTGAGGCAAGGTCTTACTAAGTTGCCCAGGCTGGCCTGGAATTTGTGATCCTGCTGCCTCAGCCTCCTGAGTAGCTGGGATTATAGATGTGTGCCAACATGTCCAGCAACTATCTTTTCTTTTTTTTTTTTTTTTTGGTGAGTACCGGGGGTTGACCTCAGGACCTCGCGCGCCAGGAGGCACCCGTGCCGCTCAGCGATATCACCGGCCCTTTTTTCATATGTGGGTTCCGGGAGTCGAACTTGGGCCCTCGCGCTTGCCAGGCAGGCGCTTACGCCACTGAGCCACCTCACCAGCCCTATCTTTTCTTTATTGACTTGCCTTTGTCAAAGATCAGCTGATTGTATTTATGGTTATTATTTATGGGCTATATATCTATTCTTCTACCAATACCAAACTATCCTCATTATTGTAGCTTTATGGTCTTTTTTTTTTTTTTTTTTTTTTTAATGGATTTCAGTATATTGCCCAGCCTGACCTTGAACTCCTGGGCTCAAATGATCTTCCTGTCTCAGCTTCCTGAGTAGCTGGGATTACAGGTGTATGCCACTGCATCTGGATCCTATAGTAGGTAAATCTTGACTGGCATTTTAGTCTATGTATACTTAAGGTAATTACTGTTACTTTAGGACTTACGTCTGCCATTTTTATTTATTTATTTATTTATTTCTTATTTATTTATTTATTGAGGCAGGTCTTGCCATGCAGTTCAGGCTGGCCTTGAACTCACTGTGTAGCACAGGCTGGCCTCGAACTCACAGCAATCCTCCTGCCTCAGCCTCCTGAGTTCTGGGATTACAGGTGTGTGCTGCCACTCCTGGCTTTTATTTTATTTTTGTTTTTTTTCCCTGGTTTTTGTTTCTCTCTTTTCTTTATCCTGCTTTTCTTAGGCTACTTGAGCATTTTTTACAATTCCATTTGCATTTGTCTGTGGCATGGTTGAATATAGTTGGTAATGGATAAAAAATCAGCTTTTTAATTATTAGGTATGACATATTATATATGTACAACTTACTGAAGTTTGCTGGTGTTCACAAGTTACTAATTCAACTAAAATGTGTAGGAACTGTTTTCCTTTATATCATTTTAATCCCCCATTTTTTATATAATTGTCTTAAGTATAATCGTGATACACTTTTAGAACCACACAAGGTAGAGATAGTATCCTGGGTGGGCCTGAAAAAAGTCAGAGGGGAGTTCAGAAGATGAAACAACAACGAGACTCCTGGTCCATTGTCTGCGGGGTGCTCTAGGAGCTGAAAGCGGGCCCAGATCAACAGCCAGCAAGAAAACAGGGACCACCATCCTACGATATCAAGAAAGCAAATTCTGTAAAGCATTGAATGTTCTTCATAGAGGACTCTGAGCCTCAGATGATATAACCCTGCTCACCCCTGATTTCAACTTGGCGAAGCCCTGGGCAAAGGAACAAGCTAGGCTGTGCCTGGACTCCTGATCCACAGGAACTGTTAGATTTTGTGGATGTTTGTTTTGATTCTGCAGATTGAATCAGGGCCTGGCACATGCTAAGTATATGATCTACCCCTGAGCTCTACCCCTCAGACAAAAGACCTATGTCTATTTCTTCTCCTTCATCTTCTTTCTTTTTCCTAGGGCCTCCTGCATGCTAATGATGGCTGTACCGTTGAGTTATACCCCTAGCCCTTTAGTGTTGTTTTAAGCTGCTAAATTTATAGCAATTTGCTACACAGTAAAAGAAAACTAATACAAGTTTCTTGCTTTTGAGATTTGTTAGGCAGAGCAAGAGCAACTTTGAGTCTAAGACTAATTTTTCCTTACTACTAAGGCAAAACTTTTCTAATTATTTGTGAGTTATGATGTTTTCCAGTCTGGCTATGGAAACAAGAACTATTTCCACAAATGGATTAGCTGCAAGGATTATTCTCTCTAATCTTTTTGGCTGTTCTTTCCCCAGCCTCAGGTATTTTTTTTCCTCATGCATGTGTTAATCAGTACTCAGTGAAAAACTCCAGAGGGAAACTCTTCAGGTCTCTGGAGAGCTTTCTTTTTCAGCCCCGGTACTGTTACTTGTAAACTCTAACACCACAGCCCCCCAAGAATCCTAGATCAGGAAGTCTCTTCCACTCAGGGAGATCAGCGAGATTGGCCTGGGTTCCTTCACCCTGCGCCATGACTGGAAACCCTCTAGGTAAATTGGGGACAACTATATGTACAGCCACACTGTATACTTCTCACTCTTATCTTTGCTCATAATATTCCCTCTTCTAGATAATCTTCTTTGTGAAGACTTTCTCATAGCCTAAGGCCAGGTCAAATGTTACCACCTTCTATGTAGCCTAATCCTGACCTCCAGGAAGAAATAACCATTCTCCTCATTATGTTCCCATGAGAATTATTATATCATATTTCTATCATAACAGGAATGAGATTTTGTCCCACTTACTTGATTAAGAGCCTGATTTTCCTGTGGGAATGTGAAAAGAAATGAGTTTTGATTCCATTGACATTGGATAAATTCCAACTGATCAAACCCGTACTAGGGTTGGAGTTACCATGTTGAAAAGGTATTTTTTCCTACTCTATCAGTAAGAGCTCTCCAGAGGAGCAGGGTATTCCCCACTGCATCAGTGTGTGTGTGTGTGTGTGTGTGTGTGTGTGTGTGTGTGTGTGTGTGTGTGTGTGTGTCATGAGGTGCTGGCTCACATGATTATGGATGCTGAGGAGTGTCGTGACTTGCTGCCTGCCAGGTGGGGTCCCAGGAAAGTTGTTGGTGTAGTTTGAAGATCCCGACACAAAAAGCAGGGCATAGTGGCACACGCCTATAATCCCATCACTTAGGAGGCTGAGGCAGGAGGGTCACAAATTCAAGGCCAGCCTGGGCTACATGAGTGAGTTCAGGGCCAGCCTGAACTACACAGAGGGACCTGGTCTCCAAAAAAAAAGAAGCAGAAGCAGAAGAAGATCCTGATAGCTAGAGAGCCAGTGGTGTGGAGCCCAGTCAGTCCTGTGAACCAGAAACACAGAGGGCGGTAGAAGATCAGTGTCCTAGCTCAAGCAGTCAGGCACAGACAGAGTTAAATCTTCCCCCTCCATTCCATCCTATTTAGGTCCTCAGTGCATTGAATGATGCCCCACCTATCCACACACACTCACAAACACACTGGGGAGAGCCACTGCTTTATTCAGTCTACCTATTCACATGTGAATCTGTTCCAGAAATACACTCAGCTTTTTATCATTATTACAAAATACCTTAGGGCCGGGATATAGCTCAGCGGCACAGCACCTGCCTGGCAAGTGTGAGGTTGTGAGTTCGACTCCCGGTACCAAAAAAAAAAAAACCTGACACAAGGTACTTTTGAAGAAGGAGAGGTTTATTTAGCTCACAGCTTTGTAGGTTTGAAGTCCGAATGGCATGGCATAGGCTCTATGGCAAAGGCTTTCTCCTTTTATAACAATCCTCTCATGTGAACTCAAGGAGTTGCAGAACTACCTCTTGTCCCCTGCATCCTCAGGGCCTCTCAGGCCCCATCTCTTAAGGGTTCCAACGCTTCCCAATAGCATCACCCTGTGGAGCAACACTTTAACACATGAATGCTTGGGGAGACACAATTAGATCACGTCTTAATCATAGCGCCTTTACAGAAATAATGTTTAAGCAGCTCTTTGGGCATTGCAAGGCCCAGTCAAACTGACATATAGAATTAACTATCATACCTACTTTTAAGAAATTTATAGCCTAGGGAGAAGACATCCCTTTAGGCCAAACGATAATCATAACATCATATAGAGCAGTCAAGATGCTGTGCACTGGGTACAGGGAGAAACGTAACAAAACAGAGGAGTCTATGGAAGCTTCATGGGAATATTATTGCTCCCCTCTAAAATGTAAGGGCTAAGTCAGAATCTAAAGTAGGAAACTAGGTGAGAGGCTGGCTTAGAAAACTCTTTATCAGGCGTGATGGCACATGCTTGCATTCCCAGCCCTTTGGGAGGTTGAGGCAGGAGGATAGTAAGTTCAAGCTCAGCCTGGGCAATTTAGTGTGACCTTGTCTCAGAATTTAAAAAGGGATAGGGACGTTGCTCTGTGCAAAGTCCCTGGTTCAATCCCCAGTACTGAAAGAAGGAAAGAAAGAAGAAATTCTACTTGAGTAAACACATGGGTGGAAACACACAGAGAGATATAGAAAATGTATGTTTGCGTAAGGGCCAATATTTATATCACGCTATTCAGTGCTGTTTTCTTTATTCCTTTGCATTTGTAAATATTTAGAAAAAATAAAGACACTTTGTTCCCCAATATTTGTTGAGTACTTACTCTGTGTCATGCTTTGCTAGATTTTTGGACTTCAATGATGAATAATACATGGCCCAGTCCCTGCTAGGCCAAAATCCATTTCTGAAGGTCCAATATAGGTTTTTCATGTAGAATAAAATCCAATTAGCTTATTAAGGTAGGCCAGGTAAGTTCTTTTGATGCAAACAGATGAAGCAGAAATTCCAGGTGAAATTTTTTCAGGGCTCTCTTAGCTCAGTTCTCATTGCAAATGGTCTTGCCATCTGCTCTGTGCTCAGGGAAGGCAGCTAATGCTAATATTAGCTTCATCAACACATGGGAATGAACGGCAGAAGGAAGGAAGAAAAAAGAGGAAGGAAGGCAAAACTGCTGCCCCCAAAAGCAATTAAAAATATTTTTGTTCCACCTCCTGTTTTTGTATTGTCTTTGTCACTCTTTTTATTAGTCCACTATATTTAGCTTAGTTAAATACTGGCTTAGAGTGGCGCTGTGCTTTTTTGACTAACTTTCTCTTCTATCTATAGAGACGTGTACTCACGGAAAGGGAGTTTCTTTTAAGAAGTTATTTGTACTTTTGATAAGCAAAGTAGCTAAATCAACCCAAAACAAATCTGGGGAAATAAGGGACCAGAGGAGTGGATCTGCTGGACCCTCTTACTAGAGATTGCTGTTATCTGAGCCTTGCATGTGTGTTTCAAATACATCTCAGGAGGCATTTGTATAGCATTTTTATAGGCGAGGAGAGAGAAGATTTTGATGTTTTCTACCCTGATCCCACTAAGATGCTTTTTCCTCCCTTCTTTTGGTCTAATGTATTCTTCCTCAAAAGAGCAGAATCCAAGTCCGACGCAGTGCAAGAAAAGGGGTTAGTCTGTTCTGTAAACTGTAGAGAGAGGGTTTTTTAAAAAAAAATAGGCAATCTAATTGACTCATACATGGCTCACAGCCATAGAAATGCTTGCGAAATTGCTTCCTGCACAGTAGTAGTGACCACAGAGAAGCAGAAGTAAAATGGAAGCAAGTGAGATGAGAGCTCTTAGGAAATCTTTAGCAGAACTTTAAAACTTTGGTTAAACTTTTTGTTTAAACTTCTGGAGAACTGTCCTTCAGAAAATTAAATGAATTTTCAACAAGCATATTACAAGTCAAAATTCACAAAATTTTCCTACAAAATAATACTTCTTTGGTATTAAATTTATTTTTAGAAATATATATTTTTCAGAACCAACTACTGAAAAGAAACTTTTTTTCTCTAAGAAGAACTGTAGCTACATCCTTACTAGGAGATTAGTAATCTGCTTTAAACCTGTTACTAAAATAGAAGTTGATGTAACTGCTGAGTTTTCTGTTTATATTTAATTAAAGGAATTGCTTAAAATACTGGGTACATTTGGATGTTTAAGCTATTAACAATATCCACATGTATAACTTTCTCTATGTTCACTTTCAACAAAATTTTTCCTTGCTTCTTTTACTCCGCTGAAACATGCATCACACCATCATTCAGCATATTTTCCTTGTCATACTCCATAAAAAGTACTAATTAATTAAAGATAATTCTCTGAAATATAATTCACTTACAGTTTTAATCTCTAAATTGGCTGATTGATCATCAACTTGAAGGTAGGAAAGAATTTCCTTCTATGTAATACTTCATTCCAAAAGCTTGAGTTGTATTAACAATAGTTACTCAGCATGTTCTTTGTTATAGACAGTTATCGCCTGAGTACAAAAACGGTTTTTCAGGCAAAATTTGAACTTTTAAATTTACTTTATAATTTGTTTTCTTACTCTTTTTTTTTTTTTTTGTGGGTACCGGGGGGTCGACCTCAGGACCTCGTGCACCAACAGGCACCCGTGCCGCTGAGCGATATCACCGGCCCCTTTTTCGTATGTGGGATCCGGGAGTCGAACTTGGGCCCTTGCGCTTGCAAGGCAGGCGCTTACGCCGCTGAGCCATCTCACCGGCCCTGTTTTCTTACTCTTATTAGTTTTTAAATAATAATTTACTGTAAAACAACTTATATATCATCGTTTTGAGGCAAAATGAAAGCCTGAATTTCCTTTAGAAACTAGACTAAGCTGAGATTCATATTTAAAGTGATTTGGGGGAGTCTTTTGGTGATTTACTTATGCAAACCTTTAAAAAATTTTGTTTATGTGTTTATGTGACTAAGTTATGAAACCAACTGATAAAATAAATTATGTTGAGAATGCATTGAAAAGTTACACATAACTTTCAATCCCCCTAAATGGCAACACAGAAATTCCCAATTCATCTAGCTCTCTAAGGACATTCTGGTCTAATTTTGAACTTATCATCCTTGAATTAAAATTCAGCATTTGCTTGTGGATGCCTGCTATTTTTGTGCACCTTTAGAACTGTAGAGAAAAAATAGTGATTCACTATGCTTAGAATAATTCCTATCATATATTAAGTAAATGTGAAAAAATGGAGAAAGGGAAGCATAGAGTGAGGTAAGGACTTTTTAAAACAAGGTCAGGCCATAAATCCTATCAAGTTTGCACCCTGAACTCCGAAGATTTCTCTGTGTGCTATGCCATAGTGCAGGATGCTTGCTTTTCCAAACTGGGTTCCGATAATTTGAGATTATTCTGTGGATCTCATAAGATATTTTGAACATTTTCCAGATCAAAATATTCTTAGGTTGGGGGTATACTCTTCAGTGGTAGAGCACTTACCTTGCATGTGTAAGGCCCTGGGTTCAATCTCTAGCACTGCAATAAAACAAAACAAATCTCTATTCTCATAGTATTTAGGGATTAAAATAAGAATATGTGAAAAAGGAAAGCAGAACATTCAAATTACCACAGGATATGTCTCGCCTTCTTCCCCATAGTTTTGTGCTTAGAATATAGAGGCAGAGGTCAAGTGAAATTTTGGGAAAATACTGCCCTTTTTTAACCCAAAAAAGGCAGGTGGAGCAGAGCTATTCCCACTGAATTTTTGATCCCTCCTTTAGGAGAGCTAACGAATACAGAAAGAGACCTATTTCTAGCTAGCATTATCTGGGTGAAGAATAGATAGGAATAAATTTAACCCCAACACTACTATCCTTTGGCCTCTAAACCACTAACTTCTTTGCAGAATAGTTTGCTTTCTCCTCCACCTCCCGATTTACATATATTGGCATAGCTTTACTCGGGAGCAGAAATGCTGTCACTCACATTCTGTGGATAAATCCTTTACCTGTGTTGACAGACGCCACAGCACAGCCAGGCAAATGAGTACATGTGCTGCTAGGACTCCAGGCTGTTCCCATGGCAGCAGTCCGCTGCTGTTTGTCTTGATGAACAGCACACACACCTGCTCCTTAAGAAATATGCTTGTTTTTCTTCACTATAAAGCAAATACTTAGTAGGAAATAGAATAACCTCATGACTGAACCTTCTTTGTAGCTTTCTAGGAGGAAAATAATTATCAAATATGATTTGATATATGGAAACAATTCACATATCCACGTGATAACTCAATCTTCATGTGAAATAAAATGTTTGACTGATTCATTGTTATATTTATAGCCTACTATATACCACAGAGGATTTAAATCAATGTAGCATATTTCCAAGGCCACTCTAATATTTGTCCTACGTAGGGCTCACTGGTTGACTGTCTTTCTATGAGTTTTCCGAAGATTATACATGATGTCTTCTAATAGAACTTAGCATTTTTGTTTGTTTGTTTGTTTGAGACAGGGTCTCACTGGATAACGCAGGCAGGCCTTGAACTCACTTATGGAGTCCAGGCTGACCTCAAACTTATGGCGGTTGTCCTGCCTCAGCATTTTTTTCTCCTACTGGTAACTACTTATCACCAAAATTACTACAACTATGACTGCTAGATGAGACCAGGAATAGGGTGCCTAGGTTAAAATTTTAAGTATTGAAGGCCGTGCAATTTTTCCAGGCCATGCAAATGCCTTGCAAGTGCAAATGTACTGCTGCCATCATTTACCTGAAATAGTAAGTACCTGACTTGAGGGTGCCAACATTTGTGCAAAGAGCAAGTTTCCTGTCACTAATTAAATCACTAATTTCTAGGGTTCTTAATCTCTCAACTTTGTTTTAACTTTCTTTTATCGTTTCCCCAATACCCTAAACTTAAGCATAAATCTGTAGAAATTAGGCTGGACAGCAATTTAATTGATACACAATGCCATATTCAGAACCATCTGTCTCCAGTAACACTTGACCATCCACGCAGGATCTGTGACCACCGTGTAAACCAATTTCGATTGCCCAGAACCTTTTGTCCTGGAAACATACCCACATACTGTATTCACCTCAGAGACCAAGATTCTACGGTTCGTGTTAAAGATAAAACTTTAACAGCACATAATTTCCACTTTTTGGAAAAAGTTTCACTTAGACGCAGTGTCTATCTAATGGAGCGTTTGAAGCTATTGATTATTAGGCTATCTACTAGATAACTGAGAATTTGATCCAGCTGAAATGATTGCGTAACCAAACAGAATGGATCACAAAGATATGATGACTCACAGTAGCTACAAAACTAGCTTCAGAGAGAAGTTGTTTCTCTTTTCTTTTCAAAGGGTCTTGGCAGTGTCTGGAAGTAAAGCTTAAAGGGCGCTGCCCTGTCAAGGGAGTATTGAAAAGGGAGCAGATAATCACCTCACAAGAGCGTGTCCATCTGAGTGGTAATGTTGTGTCCAACTCTGCCTCGGCTCAGGATCCTTACCTGTTTCACTTTGAGCTGCTTTCTTGAACGTGACTACCGGAACTCATGACATTCAGTTGAGAGTCTCGTTATCACTTGCCTATCCTGTACAGTAGTCCTCCCTTATCTGTGAGGAATATGTTCCAAGACAGCCAACTGGAATCTGAAATCAAGGACAATACTAAACCCTATATTTACTATTTTTTTCCTATGTATACATACCTGTGATAAAGTTTAATTCATAAATTGGGCACCATAAGAGATTGACAACAGCAAGAAACTAGAACAACTATAAAAATATACTGTAATAAATGTTATGAGAATGTGATCTCTGTCTTTCAAAATATCTTACTGGTGCTTTTATTTCTTCATATAAAGTACTTTATGGCTTCTCCTTAGCATCCAAATTCCCAACATCATTACACTTCCATTTTGGGGGTCATTATTAAGTAAAGTAAGTGTTATTTGAATACAAGTTCTGTGATACCTTAACAGTAGACCTGAAAATTTTTTTTTTTTTTTTTTTTTTGAGACAGGGTTTCACTATGTAGTGCAGGCTGGCCTCGAACTTGTTTATGTAGCCCAGGCTGGCCTCAAACTCATGGAGATCCTCCTGCCTCAGCCTCCTGAGTGCCGGTATTAGAGGCATGTGCCACCATGCCCGGCTCAACAGTAGACTTGATAATCAAGATGGCTCCTAAGTGTCTAGTGGGCAAGTAACATATACAATGTGAATACACTGGAATATGGGATGATTCACATTCCTGGCAGGATAGAGCAGGACAGTATGAGATTTTATCATGCCACTCAGAATGACATGCAATTTAAAACTTATGAGCCATTTATTTTTTGGAACTTTCCATTTAATATTTTTACCCACAAGTAGATGGGCACTTGAAATTCTTCTAAAGTTTATTTTTTAATTTAAGTTTGTTTTAGAGAACTGAGGATGTAGCTCAGTGGCACAGCGCATGCTTGGCGTGTGTAAAGGCCCTAGGTTCAATTACCAACATTGCACACACAACAAAAATTAAATTTATTTTTTTAACCAATGCATAAAAATATAAAAATTATACATGTTGGGCCGGTGAGATGGCTCAGCGGCGTAAGCACCCGCCTGGCAAGTGCGAGGGCCCGAGTTCGACTTCCGGAACCCACATACGAAAAAAGGGCCGGTGATATCGCTCAGCGGCACGGGCGCCTGCCAGTGCGTGAGGTCCTGAGGTCGACCCCCGGCACCCCCCCCACACACAAAAAAATATATATATACACATTAATTGTGTGCCATGTGATTTTTTGATACATGTATATATTGAGTAATGTTTAACCAGATTAAAATTATTGGTGTCCTCAAACACACAATTCTTTGTGGTGAAAACATTCAAAATAATTTCTTCTAGCTTTTTTTTTTTCATGTGGGTACTGGGAGTCGAACTCAGGACCTCGCACTTGCCAGGCAGGTGCTAATGCTGCTGAGCCATCTCACCGGCCCTCTTTGAGCTTTCTGGAATATACATTAGTTTACTGTTAACTATACTCACCACACTGTGCACACCAAAATTTATTGCTGCTATCTAGCTGATTTCTTATATACACAGTACAGACATGTTGAAATGTAACATGGTATCTCATGCATATGTATAATTTGTATGTTTTATGTATCAGTTAAAAATAAATTTGTTATCCAAAGTTACCCTATTGTGATGTAGCACAAAAGAACTTATGCTACCAATGGTTAACTGATTTTTGGCAAAGGAGCAACACCATTCAGTGGAAAAAGGACAGTCTTTTCAGTAAATGAATCCCAAGTAATTAAACATCCATATATATAAAAAGTGAAGCTTACACCATACTTTCATAAATGATAAATCAGTAAACCTGAATTTTAGAAAATAAATGAATACAGTCACTAAAGCAATGTTTTCCAGATTTTTAGTCATGAGACAAAATCCATCAATGAATTGTGAACTCTATTTAGTGGACTGTGTGTGGCATTTTAAAAATGAAGTAGAACAGAACAGGAAACATCAGAATCATTGCACATAAGGTGATTATGATTAGCGAAGCATTTTCTTCAGTTTCGCATATGTATGCTTGTGTATACTATATTCCTGTGGCAGGTAAACAGCAACCATTGTCAGTGTGTTTTTTAAGAGAGAGAATTTATTTTCAATTTTATTTTAAGAGAAAAAAACAAAATTTCAAAACAAGATAATAGGAGAGTAACAATGGTTAATACATTGTGTATTGTTATCTTTAAATTAGTTACTCAGAGTACCAGATATAGGCATTTAATTGTCCAAACAATATTAACACCTTTCTTTTCAATGAATTAACAGAAATTAGTAATATAGTTATCTTAACTATCTTGTGTGTGTGTATATATATATATATATATATATATTTTTTTTTTTTTTTGCTTTTCCCTTCCTTCTTTTCTCCTCTCCCCAATCCCAGTTTCTCTTACCTTTTGAGCAGTTTCTTCCCATTTTACAATATCTATTGTACATTTTGGATTGTATTTACTCTTTCAGCTTCTCACACTAGGGAGACAATATGATGTTTACACATGTGAGTGGTTCATTTCACTTATGAGTATGGTCTCAAATTGCATCCATTTACCTATAAAAGTTTTCAGTTTATCCTTCTTTATGGCTGAGTAGTACTCCATCGTATAAAAAGACCACATCTTTTCTATCCATTCCTTGGTTGATGGACATTTGGGTTGTTTCCACAATTTAGCTATTACAAATTGTGCCGCTATAAACATGGGTGCAGACATATCGCTGTGGTATGATGTTTTTAATTCTTTTGGGAAGATATTCAGCAGGGGAATAACTGGGTCAAATGGGACTAAGAGAGAGAATTTAATACAGGGACTGGTTACACAAATGATGAAAAGCTGAGAAGCTGAAGAGGGAAGGTGAAGCAACTGGAGATGAGCAACGACAGAAACCACTAATATCTTTCCACTGAGGGACAAAGAGCAGGACGGTGTTGCTGGGTTCCAGAGCTGGGATTATCCAAAAAACCTGAAATCACAGGGGGACAGTTTTGGCTGGTGCAGCAGAGAGGAGACTCAGTCACCACCAGAGATACACCTCAGGCAAAGAAAGATGGGGAGAATCGCCTCTTCCCACGCTCAGTATTGTGGCAGGATCAACCAGATGTCAGTTTAACAACCACAGAGAGCCTCAACCGGCAGCCTGTTGAAAGGCTGCAGGTGTAGCTTGCCTAGCATGCACAAGCTCCTGGGTCCAATCCCAGGAAAAAAAAAAAAAAAAAAGCCCAGCCCATTGGGATCAGCATCCCTGTGTCCTAGTAGCAGAACAACAAAGAATGGATTTGAGAGCAAATGGGCCAGGGGCCGGATGCGGTTGCAAGGCAGAATGTATTTCTGATTGAGGGTCAGATTTTAAAAGGCTTAAATGTTATTATCTTTGCAAAACCGACCTCTATTTTATGCTACTCCTTCTCGGTATAGAAATAATTAAAATGACCCTTTTGACCATTACAGGATGCCAAAATTTGCCTTTTTATGATGTGCTTGAAGAAGGCAGTTTGAACTAATGAAGGCAGATGGGGAGATAACCACTTCCCTCAGTAGTTTTAAGGGTGGTCTTACCAAGGTCTCTTACTAGAGAAAAATTCCTACTGGATATAGGTGAAATTTAGGCTAGAAAAAACAATATAGGAAGCATTTCTATAAGCAGCAAATATGGAAGCAAAGGAACCAAATGCTTCTGTCTTTCACAGTGTACAAAGAAAATAATAGCAGTTAAAAATTGGCCAACTGGGGAGTAAATGACCTCTGTCAGTGCCTCTGTAATTGAGAACTTTATAAAATTGCCTGGAACCACAAGGAAAGCTAGCAGCCAAAATTAATCTAAACCACCCTTTTCCTGACTAATGACTATCTGCTACCTCAAGTTCCAAAACTTTGACCTTCTATTATTTGGGGTTTACAATCTCGTGCCAAGAAATGGCTCTAAAAGCTCCCTCATTGAGTCATCTGCTAGCCCCTCCCCCTCTCTGATTTTGAACCAAACCTAATGCTTGATGTCTAATGCCTGAAAACATTCCAGCACCTACATTTGAACTTGATGTATGATTGTGCAGGAAGCCTGTACTTCAATCTATTTCTTTTCTGTCTGATCTCCTTTGGTTATCTTTTACTGTGGTTCAGGGAATACTGTTTTAGGCTCAACTGGCTCATTATCCAGAGGTCTTTTCAAAGGCAATGAATGTTTTTCTGCTGGATGGGTGGATGAACGGACAGATGCATGAAGACAGTATGAGTTTCAGCTCTAAGTTTTAACCACGCTGACACGGAGTCTTCAAATCAGTTTTCTGTTCTTGAAGATCATTAGAATGCTACTGTGCTGCCATCTAGTGGTAGCATAACCTCCCGGGGGAAAAGTACTTGCAGAAAAACAAGCTTAAATGGAAGTAAATATAACAGTTCTTTTTGAGGCTCTAGCTGCTTTTACTTGCCTCTCCTGGTTGATTTTGATAGTGACAGGATCTCACTTTGATTGTTTAATACATGTACAAAGAGCAGGAACAGGGTTTTATAAATAAATGCCACTACTTTCTGCACCATATGGTAGGTATGTACTCCTCGGTATAATGAATGGCAAAGGTCTATGTATTTTGAGAAGTCTATGGACCCGTGGTCTGTAGAAGTGTGGTGACCAGCTGTTTTAGAAAGTTTAATAATTTTATTGCTTTTGTGCTTTCAGTTTTAATTTGATAACTCCCTTTAAAGGGTGTACTTTTTATTCTGTACAAATGATAAAGTCCTTGTTAGTAAAAAGTCAGAACGTAACTATGTAAAATGAAAATAAAATGGCTATAAAATTAAGGAAGCCGGGAGTATAAAATTGGGACTCCATGTAATAATAAGCTATATTGTATAATGAAGTTGCCTTGGCTGAAGGGAGTTGAAATTGAGCCAAGCTGTCCTAAGAGATTAGGAAATACCTTTCTTAAGGACTTAATGTTTGCCTTAAGTGGAATGTTTGGGGACTGTTAAACATGGGCCTAGGCATATTTTCACATTTGAATGCGGTTTAAGAGTCCTGTGGACAAGAATCTGAACTTCACAATTGGACACGAATGATGGATTCTGGTGCTAAGGACTGGGGCAGCCATGACAGGAACCAGATCATGAAGGTTAAAGGCCTTTGGGGAATCAGCGTGAGAGCAGAAATGTGAAGGGTGGGCCAGACTGCATCACTGAGTGCGAACAGTGGTTCCAAATCGAGTGTCAGGCTTTTAATTTATTCTCCCCCAGTAGTGGGGATCGAACCCAGGGGCACAGAGCTACATCCTCAGCCATTTTAAGTTTGTTTTTTTTTTTGTTTTTGTTTTTTTTGTTTTTGAGACAGGGTCTTGCTAAGTTGCCCAGACTGGCCTCGAACTTGTGATCTCCTCCTCAGCATACTGAGTAGCTAGGATTACAGGTGTGTGCCATTATGTCTGGCAAGAGACTATTCTCGTACCACCCAGAGCACCTGAAGTGGAGGTGAAAGAACTGATTAAAAAAACCAAAGAACATGTGTAGGGTCTTCGTTTCTAAAACCCTAGTTGTGAGAAGTGGATTATTGACAATAATACTTGTGATGTCATTAATTCTGAACTCCTACTGTAGAGTTCTTTCCCTCTATTATTGCTGGGAATTCCTTAGGTGAACTCCAAAAATCTTTTAAAGCCTACCAGTTAGTGGGTCTTAAATAAGATCTCTTTCTAGTCTATTTTTGGATTCTAATAAAACTCTATCTCAGAATATCATTAAAAGTGAAGTGTTTGAAGAGGTCAGGAAACTAGAAGTATAAAATAAGGAGTCTACATTAGTTTGGGCATTTTGAGAAACAGACACCAGGCAGGTAATATTAGGGATGGAAGAGACTGATCGGGAGAAATGCCTGTGAAAGACAAGAGCAGGAAGCAGGCATAGACAGGAAGTGCCTCAGATTGTGGTGCTGGCCTGATACATGTGAAAAAAGAGGGAGAAGAAGGGAGTATTGGAAGGCAGGAAGGAGCTCAGTTCTAATAAAGTTTTGGCCAGGCTGACGGGGAGATTGCAGATTGCATCCTGCAGGAATACACCTAAACCAATTTCCTGACCACACTCAGTGCTTAGCAGGGAAAACCTGAAGGAGGTGTTGGTATAAATATGGAGGTAGATTGGGGAGCAGCTTCTCATCAACCATCTTCCTTGCATTGGGAAATCCAAACAGTGCATTCTCACGACTGCCAGAGTCCTTCTGTTAATCTACTGTAAAGTATAATAAGATTAGCTAGGCTAAATAGAGCTGAGGTTCAGCACGTCTCCCACTTGCTAAGTGACCTTCCCTCTTGTGCATCGCTCAAACTTCGGCACAAGTAATGTCTTAAATAGAATCAAATCCGCTGCCTGCTTCCCTGTAGTCACTCTGTTTCAAGGCCCACTAACCATGGCCCTTTGATCACTGCCTGCTGCGAAAGTTACCTTCCAATCTCTTCAAGCCTGCTCTCTATGCTGCCCTTATGCCACTGCCCGTGTACTGAGCATCACAGCTCTTGGAAGTTCTGCATCACCTGCACACAAAGCGGCCACCCCACAAAACCCGAGATGCCTCTGCCCACTCCTGGATTTCAGATTTTTGCTTGCTTGCCTCTCAGTGCCCAGAAGGAAATGTCATCTTATAAGAGACAACTATTTTGGCGTCCTTATATTTATGTGGCGCACAAGCTATATTTGTGTATTTTCTATTGCTTTTGTTACACAAACAATAGTGACTATATATACTCTTCTACAATTTTTGTTCTCACTTAACTACATACCTTGACAATCTTTCAATCATTTCATAAAAAATCTTATTTTTTATGGTTGAATAGTACTGTTTGTATAGACATACTACTCATCATTCAAGCAGTTCCCCAATCAAAGTTTGCTACCAATCTATCACAAGCAATGCTTGTATGTCGGGAGTGTATGTCATTTTCAACATGTGGGAATTGTTAAAAGATAATGAAAGCCAGGCACTAAAATAGTGGAAACATATTTTATTCAGTAACTCTGGCAGCAGGGGAAAGAGCTGAGCTCCATTGAAATGGGTGGAGAGGTAATTGAGCATTTTGGATATTGCTCTTTATTGAGCATAAGCTGTTTTAGACATATAAATGCCACTTATAAGAGTCATTATAATGTGTTTTTAAAAGCAGAAGATAGAAGTTATTAAATCTAGTTCCCAGTAGGTATTCTTATTTTAATCTTTTAAAATAATATATAAAAACATAAAAGTTGTACATATTAATGGAATACCATATGGTATAAATATGTGTAGACTTTATCTAATGTTATTATAATGTATATAATCACACTGAAATACCTATCTCCTCAAACATCTATTATTATTTTGTGGTGAAAACATACAAAATCCTTTCTTTTAGTCTTCTTTTCTTTTTCTGAGACAGGGTCTTGCTATATAGTCCTGGCTGGCCTTGAATTTGCTGTGTAGCCAAGGCTGGCCTTGAACTTGCAGCGATTCTCCTGCCTTAGCCTTTTGAGTGCTGGTATTACAGGTGTGTGCCACCACACCTGGCTCTATTAGCTTTTCAAAATATACAGTACATTATTATTTTCTATAGTCACCCTACTGTACAGCTGCACATCAGATGTTCTTGCTCCTACCTAGATGTAACAGTATCCACTGATCAAACTTCCCCCATCTCTCTCCTCCCTACTTTCCCCAGCCTCTAGTAACTACCATTTTTTTTTTGTGTGTGTGTGTGTGGGTACCGGGGGGTTGAACTCAGGACCTCATGCACCAGCAGGCACCCGTGCCACTGAGCGATATCACCGGCCCCTTTTTTCGTATGCAGGTACCGGGAGTCGAACTCAGGACCTCGCGCTTGCCAGGCAGGCGCTTATGCTGCTGAGCTATCTCACCAGCCCTAGTAACTACCATTTTACTCTCAACTTCTATGAGATCAACATTTTTATATTTTGTGTCTGAGTAAGGTCATGTGGTACATGTCTTGGTGTTTGGCTTATTTCTCCTAACTTGATGATCTCCAGTTCCAACCATATTGATGCAAATGACAGGATTTTATTCTTTTTTGGCTGAAAAGGAGTCCATTATGTATATGTAATACATTTTCTTTACCCAGTCATTGGCTGATGGACACATCGGTTGATTCCATATCTTGGCTATCATGAATAGTGCTGCAATAAACCTGGGAGTGCCGCTGTCTCTTTGCCATACTTATTTCATTTCCCTTGGCTGTGTTCCCAGTAGTGGGATTGCCGGGTCATGTGGTAGGTCCATTTTTATCCAGCAGGTATTCTATCCTCATAGGATTTGAGGTAGTAATTCTTTCATCTGTAATCATTAGAAGAGAATTATGTTGAATAAAATTATTTTATATGTAATTGAAACTTATTCCTCTAAGCACTTTACGTTCATAAAGAGCACCTGGCAAAACATGTAGCACAAAGATGTTTACTAAATATAGTAGTCTCCCCTTATCCACAGGAGATATGTTCCAAGACCTCTCAGTGGATGCCTGGAACCACAGATAGCATCAAACCCTGGATCTACTGTTCTTTTCCTGTACAACACCTATGATAAAGTTTAATTTATAAGTCAAGCATAGTAAGAGATTAATAACAAAATAGTAAAACAGAACAATTATGATACACTGTAATAAAACTTACATAAATGTGATCTTTCCCGCAGTATCTTGCCTCTTCTTTGCACTACAGTAATATTTTCAGACTACGGTTGACTCTCGGTAACTGAGACCACAGTTACAGGCACACAGTTGTTATCTCTTGAAGGAAGGCTAGATGGAGACCGGGGTCCTGTAGCCATGCTGCCATGGTGAAGCGACACTTCTGTGTGACCTTGGCTCACACAGGACCTCCTGCAGTAACACTGACTGACGGAAATGTCAGTTCTTTACTAACTGCACATTGATTTTAATAATAACTGCCCCATCCGCTCCCTTAGCGGACTGGCGCTTCTTACTGGTCACAGTGTGCCTGTCTCTAATACTGCCTTTGTTTCTAAGCTTTATCTGTTGTGCCGTAGTCAAAGAGCCAAGCCCTTTAGAAATTCATGTAGCATAAGTTGTTTTGTATAGTGGTAGACTGAGTTTTCATTTATATTACACACACACACCACACTTTTTTTTTTTTTGGTGGTGGTGGTGCTAGGGATTGAATCCAAGGTCTCACACATGGGCTAGACAAGTATTCTTCCACTGAGCTACATCCCCAGCCTATAATTTTCTAATGTTTTATTGAGGCTTTATATTCAGAGAGATTTCTGTTATATAGTATAGCATTACCTAGTAAATAGTGTATGTATAAATACATGTTTGTTGTGTAGCATTTAGTATAGTTCTTTGTTGTTTGTTTGTTTGTTTGTTTAGACAGGGTCTCACTTCGTAGTTCAAGCTGGCCTTGAACTCACTATGTAGGGGCTCGAGGCTGGCCTCAAACTCCCAGCAATCCTCCTGCCTTAGCCTACCGAGTGCTGGGATTACAAGCATGGGCCACCATGCATCACTCATACAGTATAGTTTTGTTCGTAAGTAGTATATGTTATTTATAACTAACTTATGTCCAAGGTAATTAAAAGATGTATAATTGGTATTACAGTATACGGCATAATACAACATTATATAGTACTATAAATACTATAGTCTTATCAGTCCGTAGTCTTTCAGGTCCCCACCAACCCTCATAGTTATTTAGAGATCAATCACCTACTCCCGTGAGAACCAAGAAGTGTCTCACCTTCTTACACTGCAGAGCTCCCACCCTATCTCGCTGCTGTCAAACGCAGTTCCTGGGTGGGCTGCAGTTTACGGATCCTCCTCCATTAGGCTATGAGCTGAAGGCAGGCGGGTGGGGTGAGGAGAGCGTTTGAGCCTTTGTGGCCGTGTTTGGGGATGTCTGGTCCTTCCCTGTAACTTCTTGGCTCCTAGGGTTCTAGTCCTGATGAGCAAGACTAAGGAGTAAGGCGTTCTTGACTCAGCATTTTAATTCATTATCAGTGACTTTAACAGCAAACTTCTTAGATGCCATTGCTTATTGATCCACAATACCGCAGGACCTATGATGGTAGCGAGGTTTGGGTTTGGGCTTTATACGTTTCATTACTGTCTGGGGTCACTGGTGAAGTAGTGCCTGGCTACGGACACTCATTCTAAAGAGGTAGCAGGCTAGCAAGCCAACCTTCAGAAGCTGTGAGGATTCACATTTTCATAACTGGGCGTTTTAAAGTGAGAATAAGGCAGAAGGGAAGAGGAGCAAACAGGGCAAGTCTGGGATGTGAAAAATTACAAAAAGTGCACAAGGAGGTTGTTCAGTGTAAATGTGATGAGGCCAGCTGAATGGCGACTGCTGAAGTTAGGATGCTCTCCTCCCACGGAGACGGAGAGACTCGTCCTAACCTTCCAGATTGCTGCATTTCAAAGGAGTGGCTTTCACATCCTCGAGAAAGACACACGTAGGTTGTAGGAGATAAATATGTTTCAAAGGGACAAAGGGAGGATTTACGATGGTAAGATTTTTTTAAAAAACTAAATTCTCTGAGAAAGAGGGGGTCAGGTGTTAGCTAGAACAAACTGAGCTTGAGCTTTTTCAGACAAAAACAAAGGGAAGCTGGGTTGTCCCAGGGACGCACCTGAGGCTCACAGAAGCCATGCTAGGGTTGGTGGAGTTTTCGGTGCAGGGGTTTGAATAAGGTCATTATGTGCCAAGAGTTCTTTTGTAGTTCTCAGAATGTAGCTACAAGAGAAAGTCTAGAAGTGCAATCACTGGGTCAAAATGCCCTCCTGAGGGAAGATACCAATTTATGCTCCTACCCAGAATGTATGAAAATGCCTGTTTCCTCACTTTTACTCATTCCCGGCCAACACCAAGGTTTACCACTTTATAGCACGGTGAATATCACAGGAAAATGTCGTATTTCATTGGAGTTTTAATTTCACTTACTATAAATGAGATTGAGAATATTTTTATGTGATTAAATTTATTTGCATTTTCTTTTCTGTGAACTTCCTGACCATGACTTTTTATTTACTTTTGGATTGTACTGTTGGAAATTTCTTACGTTATTTAATAGCTCTCTATATAGTAAGGAAATTATCTCTTTTCTTGTGATATATACATTTTCCTAGATTATAGTTCGTATTTTAACTTTGCTTATAGTGTTCCAGTTATGATAAAAATTTATTTTTATGTAACCATATTTGTCAGTTTTTATCTGTCAGGGATTTTGTATCATCCTGAAACAGACATTCTTCATTCCGACATTACTTTTTAAAATCTCGGGCCGGTGAGATGGCTCAGTGGTGTAAGCGCCTGCCTGGCAAGCGCAAGGGCCCAAGTTCGACTCCTGGAACCCACATACGAAAAAAGGGCCGGTGATATCGCTCAGCGTCACGGGCGCCTGCTGGCGCACGAGGTCCTGAGGTTGACCCCCGGTACCCACAAAAAAAAAAAAAAAAAAAAAAAAAAAAAACTCACATGGTTTTATCTAGTGCTTTGATAATTTAAATTTTTGATCCATTAGGAACTTGTTCTGATGTAATATGTGAACAATGAATCAAACTTATTTTTTTTTCTACATGGCTAACTATTTCTTTCATTTTCATGATTAAATATTCCAATTTCCCCTTTAAGTTAAAATGACATATTTAGCTTATCTTAGAGATTTTCTTTGTTCAAGTTTTTACGTTTTAATTAAGCTTTCATCTTTAAAGTGAAAGTTGTACATACAAATAGGTTAGAGTTAAATAATTATTCTAGGTTTCTTTTTTTTTTTTTTGAACTGGGAATTGAACTCAGGACCTCACATTTTTTAAATCGAAGTTATACATACAGATAGTTTAGAGTTAAATAATTATTCTAGGTTTGTTACCCAAAAAAAGTACTCTCTGTCCTTCTCTCCTTATTTCCCCATGAGCAGACCAATCTGTTTCTCCTATTGGGTTATTGTTTTGGAATTCGGCTGCAAGTCTTTATATAATACATATTTATATTTCTTAATTTTTAAACCCTAGTAGTTCAGTTTTATCCTACTATGCACCATTAGAATTTAACACCTTTTCTCAACCTTAATACTACCACAAGTTAATACTCTTCTCAACATTCTTCCAAAGTAGTTGGTTATATCTAGAGATAGCGTTTACACTATTACAACCATGTAACATATGTTACTGTTGTAGGAAATTATGATTACTTTTCCTTTCCTATACTTTTTGTCTACCCAGAGTTCATAATTGTTCAAATTGTGTTCATTTAGTTAGTTTTTAAAGTTTTAAAGTACTGCTCGTTAATTTAACTTTAAACTCTCTGCCAGATTTCTAAGTGACTTCACAGTTGTTCAAACACACCAGGTATTTGGATTCCATTTGAATCCTGATCCTTTATAAATGATTTTCTTTTTCTCATAATTTGTAAGGTCTTTTTGTCCCAAATTTTCTGATTTTTATAATGATGTGCTGTATTAGGCTTTTCCAGAGAAACAGAATCAATATAATACATAGAAGGAGATTTTTTTTAAAAATAAGAAATTGGCTCATATGATTATTGAGATTGGCAAGCGCAAAAGCTGCAGTGTGGGTTTGGAGTTAGAGACTGAGGAAAGCTGATGTTCCAGTTTTGTCTGTTGCAGACCAGGAAGCGTTGGTGTTGAAGTCTGAAGGCAGGCTGCTAGACAAGACAGGGAGAGGACTCGCTCTATTCTGACCTTCCACGAATTGACTAAGGCTCATCCAAATTG
The DNA here is from genome assembly GCA_028451465.1 of Erethizon dorsatum. Lineage (NCBI taxonomy): Eukaryota > Metazoa > Chordata > Mammalia > Rodentia > Erethizontidae > Erethizon > Erethizon dorsatum. Next base: position 24,500,613 of record CM051838.1, on the reverse strand, counting down.
GGGAAGGCATTCTGCTTTACTCAAGTTGAGTGATTTAAATGCTAATGTCATTAAAAACACACTCTCAGAAACACCAGGAATGTTTGACCAAATATCTGGGCCCTTCATGGCCTAGCCAAACTGACACATAAAGTTAACCTTTGCACGTGCCTTGGCGTGAGTCTGTCTTTATCCATTGTATGGTGTGGGCCTCCTTTAAACTATAGATTCATGGGCTTCGGTGAGCTTATATTTCCCTTCCCTTCCCCTCCCCTGCCCTTCTTTTCCTCCCCTCCCCCAAGGCCTCAGGCATGCTAGGGAGCACTCCACCACTGGGCTATATGCCAGCCCTCGCTTCTCCAATTCTTGAAGTCCTCTTACTAGGATTTCTAGACTTTCTAGCTGAACCGTGACTGTGGCTGTCTACTTTTCCTTCAGACATCTGGTAATCCTTGGTTGTTTTCATCTTTTCAAAGGTAGGAACTGAAAAGCTGCTTGTAGGCGCTGTGTGACGGTGGTGGTGGGTAGCACTTATTGAAGATGACCTGCGCGATAGAGCGATTGGGCCGGACTGCTTGGTTTGGAAACCACAGTCAGTATATTTAGATCTGCTTTACTGGCCTGGTCAAATTCTTCAGAGGAAACTTCTGATCTTAAAGGAAGAAGCCTGGGGGCCAGCTAGGCTTAGGAGCTGCAGGATCCAGATGTATGGTTCCTTAAGCTCTGTTTTCAGTGCTCTATGCCCCACTTTCATTCATGCCTCGTGTCTTCCAATCCAGCATCCTGTTCTAATCTGTCTCAGGAATAAACCTCACAGGGTTGGGGAGGGACAGTGGCCCTGCTGCAGAATGGGGAAGACACCCTTTAATGCTTAATAGATTGTCAGTCAATTGTCCTGGTTTTAGCTTCTCCCCACTCAGCCCTCTTCTGCAGAAACCGTGGGGCTGCTGCCTGAGTCTGTTGGAGATTATGCAGTGAAGCTGGGATGGGAATCGGCCTTCCCTGCTGCTGACTTAAGATTCCGTTTGCAGGGTGATGATGAAGTGTGCTGCTAAGCCATTTTCTTTTTGTTTAATTTTAATTTTTTTTAGTTTATTTAAATTTATTGGTACAATTTAGGTATACATAAAGATCACATTCATTATACGGAATTTGTACCCATACATATTTCTTGATTCCTCTTTTTTTTTTTTTTTTTTTTTTTTTTTTTTTTTTTGTGGGTACCGGGGGGACGACCTCAGGACCTCGCGCGCCAACAGGCACCCGTGCCGCTGAGCGATATCACCGGCCCCTTTTTCGTATGTGGGATCCGGGAGTCGAACTCAGGCCTTCGCGCTTGCAAGGCAGGCGCTTAAGCCGCTGAGCCGTCTCACCGGCCCCTTGATTCCTCTTTTTTTCTCATTCCCATCCCTTCCTTTCAAACCCCCTTCCCCTCCCCATGCACAAAGCTCTGTTTTCATATTATCCTTCTTTCATAATTTTTCTGTCCCTTCCTTCCTTTCCCCCTCCCCTCTCCCTAGTTCCCTTTTCCTTTTGAGCAATTTCTTCCTATTTCACAATATCTAGTGTACCTTTTGGTTCTTATTTACATTTTCAGTTTCTCACACCAGAGAGATAATGCTATTGCATTACATTAATGCTATTACACATGTGTATCTGACTTATTTCACTTACAATTATGGTCTCAAGGTCCATCCATTTAGCTATAAATGTCTCAATTTTATCTTTCTTTATGGCTGAGTAATACTCCATTATAAAAAAAAAAAACCTACATCTTTTTTATCCATTCCTAATTGATGGGCATTTGGGCTATATTCAAGATTTAGCTATAATAAACTGTGCCACTACAAACATGGGTGTGCATATATCACTGTGGTATGATGCTTTTAATTCTTCCGGGAAGATACCCGGAAGGGGAATAGCTGGGTCAAATGGGACCTTTTTTTTTTTTTTTTTTTTTGTGGGTACCGGGGGTCGACCTCAGGACCTCATGCACCAGCAGGCGCCCGTGCCGCTGAGCGATATCACCGGCCCTTTTTTCATATGTGGGTTCTGGGAGTCGAACTCAGGCCCTCGCGCTTGCCAGGCAGGCTCTTATGCCTCTGAGCCATCTCACCATCCCTCAAATGGGACCTTTATCCTAGGGTTTTTTGTTTTTGGTACCGGGAATTGAACTCAGGACCTTGTGCTTGCCAGGTAGGTGCTGTGCCGCTGAGCTGTATCCCGGGGCCCAATCCTAGTTTTTGAGGAATCTCCACACTGATTTCCACAGTGGTTGCACCAGTTTACACTCCCACCAGCAGTGGAGAAAGGTTCCTTTTTCCCCACAGCCCCGCCAGCATTTGTTACTAGTTGTTTTCTTGATCATAGCCATTCATTCTGGGGTGAGATGAAATCTCAGTGTTGTTTTAATTTGCATCTTTCGAATGACCAGTGATGCTGAACATTTTTCATAGATTTATTTGCCATTTGTACTTCTTCTGAGAAGTGTCTATTCATCCATCCCATCTGTTTTCTAGCTTCAAAATGTTACTTCTACTGCCTCCTTCCCCCTTTCTCTCCATCCTTGTGGGTTTACGCCTTTATGACAAGCTCTTCACAGTTGGTCTAGTGGGGTTTTGGGAAAGAGCAAGAAGAGATGCCTGTGTGTAATACACTGTCTTTACCTGGAGGCTGTTTTGTAATATCTTAAAAAATAGTTTTCATTGATGAAGTTCTATTCACTTTCTAATTCTTAAATATTTTTGAAGTACAGAAGTGTCTTGGTTACTTTTCTCTCGTTGCTGAGACAAAATACCCGATGCCCCAAATTAAGGAAGGAAGGGTTTATTTAGCTCCCAGTTTGTGGAGGTTTCAGTCCATACTCGGCTGGCTCCAAGGCAGGGTGGCACATGGCAGAGGGCAACAGTTCATGTCAGTGGAAGACAGCAAAAGCAACAAGCACAAAAAGGGGGAAGCACGGAGAGCAAGCCTCCTTCCCTCCCTTATATTGTATGCAGTCTACCCGCCCCAGGGTGGGTGTAGCACTCACACCCATAATCCCAGCATTGGACCATGAATCACTAACAAACTCTAGTAGCCTGCCCCCATGACTGCATCAGATTTTAGGGGGACATCCAGACACGAACCATAACAAGAAGTTAAAAGTTTTAAAAATTAACTTTGTGTTGATGCTTTCTTTCACTGTTTCTAAAGAAGCATTTTTTCTATGCTAAGATTAGATAAATATTAATTTTATTCCATCCTGAGGAAAATTGACAAGTAGGCATGATTCTTTCGGCACCTGATCCCAATCTTCATTTGGAGATTTCCACCTCCCACCACCTTCCCCTCTCTCCTTCTGGAATCTCCAGTGCCTTTCAAAATCCCCACGGGAGCCTCTGCTCCCTAATGTCCTCAAACGAGGCGTCCATGTTTATTTTTGATGCTTCAGGCCTTTGACAATCCTTCTTTCATATTAAAATGTATGTGTCGAGGAAAAAAAGATGGCGGATGAGTAAGAAGCACGCAGAGAAACTCTCTAAAAGTTGCCATTGGACTACTGGAATATAGTGACCGGGAGAGCGCAGGAGGGGGGCAGATGCCTCCCCGGGACCCAGAAAAGTTCTGAAGCGCAGCTTGGAACCCCCGGCACCAGTGAAGGGTACTTTTCAACAAAGAAGGAAAAGACCGCGCACGCACCTTCTGCCATCCCAGGAATCACGGCGGGACGGAAGCTCAAAGCTGCGGACACACGGTGGCAGCTGGCGCCCAGGGAGCCCCCACGGAGGATCCTGAGACAGCGGCGGGGCGGGGGAGCGGCGGAGAACGGCGCTGACCGGCGGTGAGTGTCTCTCAGCCACAGCTGCCCCGCGCCAGAGAGCGACCGGCCGGGCGCCATTGTGGGGGGTGCGGCGAAAATCAGAGCGGCTCGAAAACTGCTCTGGGAACTTGTGCTCCGGACAGGGCAGCGCGGTGCCTCTCAGCCCCACGAAAGTGCGCTGAGGGCGGCGGGTGAAGGAGACTGGTCTCTCAGCCACACCTGTCCCGTGCCAGAGAGCCACTGGCCGGGCGCCATTGTGGGGGGCGTGGCGAAAATCAGAGCGGCGCGAAAGCAGTGCGCTGACAGCGGCAGGCGAAGGAGATCGGTCTCCGCCTGAAAGTCCACGCTCTGCTCACTGCCCGCCAGAGGGCGCTCCTGGCTCGCTGGGACGGACCTGCACAGAACAGGACTCTGTCACCACACGGTGCCTGCCTACAGCAGAGTCAACACCTGGAACTGATTATTTTTATTTTTTCTATATTTTTTTATTTTTTTTTCTCTCTCATTAGTTTTTTGTTCTGGTGAAGGGGTTTTTATTTTTGTTTTATTTTTATTTTGTTTTTATTTTTTTCTTTTGTGGGGTTTTATTTCTGTTTTATCTCTTTGCTTTGTTGTTTTTGTCTTCATTTTTGTTTCTGTTTGTCTATTTGCTCTTTCCTTCATTATTCTCTCTGGCTTTTATATGAATGTAAACAGCGCCTCTAACCTCTTTGTGATTGTGGTTGTGATCTGTTCTTCCTTTTATCCTTTCCTTCTCTTTTTCCCACCAGTCTTCTGCACCAGGATCCACCAGGGATCCCTCTTGGTCCTCTAACCTTACATCTAATTCCTTCCTCTTCTCACAATACTCTATTTCCTCCTTAACTCATTTTAAATTTAAACTCCTGAGGGGAAAAATTGACATACTAAGGACTTGTATACTGCATATAATTTTTCTGGTGTGTTTTAGATTTTGTTATATAACTGCAACTCTACTTTATACAGCTAAAAGTGGTAAATAACTGGTTAGCTCAGTCTGTCATTTTCTAGGCTGTGTTTGATGCTTCAGTTACCATTATAGCCAAATGTAAAATAATTGTTCTAAACAGCTTTCCTTCCTGATATTTCATGATTTATATTGACTAAGGGACACAGAAAATACAGTGGCACAGTACCAAAGAATCAAGGACTGGGCCAAACAGGTAGCAACTTCTCACATCCAACGAATTGAAGAGGTAGGATCTGGCAGAAAGCTCAAAACCCAAAAGCAAGCTCCACTTGGAAGATACTGCAGAGAAGTAGTCATCTTCTAAGGATCTTGAACACTAGCAATAAAGTAACCTATCATAGGTAATTTACAAACATCACCCCAGGAATTAAAGAAAGAAAAAATGAGACGACACTTAAACAAGATGCAACCCCACACATCCAATTCACCAAAGGCAAACCTAGGGGGCAACGAGGTGGGACAATCCGAAAGCCACCCACCTGGCATATCTGAAGGGGTAACAACAAAACAATTGAATGAGGCTCTGGAAAAAATTAAAACAGAAATAATTTCACAGATAACTGCAGAGATAATGTCCACAATGAAGACTATGCTTAAGGACACTATAGCTGATACAGCCAAAAAAATAGATGAGCTTAAGAAAACTATAGAAACCATGAATGCTCAGCATAGGAAAGAAATGGAATCCATAAAGCAGATTCAAGCAGATATCCAAGAGAACAAAAATTCCATTGAAAGTATTTGTAGCAGATTAAGCCAATGTGAGGACAGGATATCAGATATAGAAGACAGGCTTGCAATTAGTGATCATGAAAAGAAAGAATTCTTAAAAACAGCAAGGGACCATGAAAAATCAATTCAGCAGCTGCTAGATGACTCAAAGATAAACAACTTAAGAATAATTGGAATAAATGAAAAAGCAGGAGATAGCATAAATGACATTAAAACCTTGTTCAAAGACATTATTAGGGAGAACTTTCCTGGAAGAGAAAAAGAATTTGACCCCCCAATAAGTGAAGCTTTTAGAACACCAACTAGACATGATCAAAAAAAAACTTCAGCCAGACATATCATAGTCAAGATCCCAGAAATTCAACAGAAGGGCAGAATCTTAAAAGCTGTTAGGGAGAAGAGACAAATCACCTATGAAGGAAAACCCATCAGAATCACAGCTGACTTTTCAGCACAAATCCTCAAGTCAAGAAGAGCTTGGAATGACATATTTCAAGCTCTAAAGGAAAATAATTTTCAACCCAGATTGATGTACCCCGCAAAACTATCTTTCAAAATTGATGGAGAAATAAAATACTTTCATGACAAAGAACATCTAAGAAAATTTATGACCACCAAACCAGCACTCCAAAATGTTCTGAAAGACATTCTACAAAGAGATAGGAACCCCAACAGAAGGAATCCACCAGGCAGGGCAGATAATTAAATAGCAGGAAAGGGGAAAAACAAAGAGTGGGAACCAACAACAGGAAAATATCATGACAAGTATAAGTCAATACATATCAGTTTTAACCATCAATGTTAACGGTCTCAATTCACCAATCAAAAGGCACCGACTGGCAAAATGGATCAAGAAGCAAGATCCAACAATATGCTGTATACAAGAAACACATTTAATTCAAAAAGAAATTCATAGACTGAAAGTCAAAGGATGGAAAACAATACTCCATGCAACAGGAACCCAGAAAAAAGCAGGGGTAGCTATTCTTTTTGCGGACAAAGTGAACTTCAAGCCAAGAAGGATTCAGAGAGATAAAGACGGTCATTACATCCTTGTAAAGGGAACAATCCAAGAGGAAGAGATAACGATCATAAATACCAATGCACCCAACTATATACAACAAGTACTAAAGGACATGAAAAATCAAATAAGCACTAATACAATTATATTGGGAGATCTCAATACTCCACTGTCACAAAAGGACAGATCAATTAGACAGAAAATCAATAATGAAATAATAGAACTGAACCAAACTTTGGAACAAATGGACTTAGTAGATGTCTACAGAGTGTTCCACCCCACAACATCAGAATACACATTCTTCTCAGCTGCACATGGGACGTTCTCCAAAATAGACCACATACTAGCTCATAAAACCTGCTTAAGTAAATGCAAAGGAATTGAAATTATCCCATGCATATTATCAGACCATAGTGCAATGAAATTGGAAATCAATGGCAAAAGAAATCACAAATACTCCCTAAACACATGGAAATTAAACAGCACCCTCCTGAACAACCAATGGGTCACCGATGAAATTAAAGAAGAAATTAGACAATTTCTAGAACTGAATGATAATGACAGTACAACATACCGAAACTTATGGGATACAATGAAAGCAGTCCTAAGAGGGAAATTTATAGCATTAAATACTTATATCAGGAAAATAGAGCAAGCGCAAATAAACAACTTAATGGCGAACCTCGAACTTCTAGAAAAAGAAGAGCAGGTTAAGCCAAAAGCCCGTACAAGGGAGGAAATTACAAAGATCAGAGCAGAAATTAATGTATTGGAGACTAAAAAAACAATACAAAGAATCAATGAAGCAAAAAGTTGGTTCTTTGAAAGAATAAATAAGATTGACAAACCCTTATCCAACCTTATTAAAAAAAGAAAAGAAAAGACTCAAATCCATGCAATTGAAAATGAAAAGTGTGATATCACGACGGACCCTGCAGAAATCCAGAAGATCATCTATACCTATTTTAAAAATCTATATTCTACTAAGATGGAAAATGCAGAAGAAATGGACAGATTCCTAGATTCGTATGAATTACCAAAGCTGAATCAAGAAGATTTAAAAATCCTAAATAAACCAATATCAACCAATGAAATTGAAGATGTAATTAAAAACCTCCCAACAAAGAAAAGCCCAGGCCCTGATGGATTCACTGCCGAATTCTACAAGAAATTTAGAGAAGACCTAACGCCACTACTTCTCAAACTTTTTAATGAAATTGAAAGAGAAGCAATACTCCCAAATTCATTCCTGGAAGCAAGCATTACCCTGATACCAAAACCAGAGAAGGACCCAACTAAGAAAGAGAACTACAGGCCAATCTCCCTAATGAACATAGATGCAAAAATCCTTAATAAGATACTGGCAAACAGAATCCAACAAATCATCAAGAAGATTATACACCATGACCAAGTTGGATTCATCCCAGGGATGCAGGGATGGTTCAACATACGTAAATCAATAAATGTAATACAGCATATTAACAGAACCAAAGACAAAAATCACATGATCATCTCAATAGATGCAGAAAAAGCTTTTGACAAAGTCCAGCACCTTTTCATGATAAAAACCCTACAGAAAATTGGAATAGAGGGTCTTTATCTCAACCTGGTAAAAGCTATCTATGACAAACCAACAGCCAATATTATACTAAATGGCCAAAAACTGAAAGCCTTCCCTCTAAAATCAGGAACAAGACAAGGATGTCCACTGTCCCCACTCTTATTCAACATAGTTCTGGAAACTTTAGCCAGAGCAATTAGACAAGAGAAAGAAATAAAGGGAATAATGATTGGAAAGGAAGAAGTTAAATTATCATTATTTGCAGATGACATGATACTCTACACAGAAGACCCCAAAAACTCCACTAAAAAACTGCTAGATTTAATAAGCAAATTCAGTAGTGTAGCTGGATACAAAGTCAATACTCAGAAGTCAATAGCCTTCCTGTACACAAATAACAAACTTACTGAAAGAGAAATTAGGGAAACAATACCTTTCACAATAACATCCAAAAAAATGAAATACCTAGGAATCAACCTCACAAAGGATGTAAAAGACCTATACACTGAAAACTACAGTACTCTGAAAAAGGAGATTGAAGAGGATATCAGAAAATGGAAAGATATCCCTTGCTCCTGGATAGGAAGAACCAATATAGTGAAAATGGCCATACTCCCAAAATTGTTATACAGATTTAATGCAATTCCAATCAAAATTCCAACAGCATATCTCACAGAACTAGAGAAAACAATCCTAAAATTCATTTGGAATCAGAAGAGACCTAGAATAGCAAAAGCAATTCTGGGCAACAAACGCAAGGCAGGGGGCATCACAATCCCTGACTTGAAATTATACTATAAAGCTACTGTGATAAAAACAGTGTGGTACTGGCAAAAAAACAGACCTGAAGATCAATGGAACAGATTAGAAGATGCTGAAACAACCCCAGACATACTAAGCCACCTTATCTTTTTTTTTTTTGTGGGTACCTGGGGGTCGACCTCAGGACCTCGCGCGCCAGCAGGCGCCCGTGCCACTGAGCGATATCACCGGCCCCTTTTTCGTATGTGGGTTCCGGGAGTCGAACTCGGGCCCTCGCGCTTGCCGGGCAGGCGCTTAAGCCACTGAGCCATCTTACCAGCCCCAAGCCACCTTATCTTTGACAAAGGTGCCAAACACATTCGCTGGAAGAAAGATAGCCTCTTTAATAAATGGTGCTGGAAAAACTGGCTCTACACATGCCGAAGATTAAAACTAGACCCATATCTTTCACCATGCACTAAACTAAATTCAAAATGGATCAGAGATCTAAATATTAAAACAGAAACATTAAATCTGCTGGAAGGTAGGATAGGTAAAACCCTTGGAGACATTGGTGTAGGCAAAGACTTTATGAATAAAAACTCAACCGCACGGGAACTATCCCAAAGAATCAATAACTGGGATCTCATCTTATTAAAAAGCTTTGGCACAGCAAGAGAAACCACCAACAGAGTGAAGAGACAACCCACAATGTGGGAAAAAATGTTTGCCAGCTGTTCCTCAGACAAAGGATTACTATCGAGAACGTATAAAGAACTCAAAAAAATCAGACCTCCCAAATTTAAAGACCCACTCCAAAAATGGGCATCTGAGATGAATACACATTTCTCAGATGAAGAAATACTAATGGCAAATAAATATACAAAAAAATGTGCAACATCACTAGTCATTCGAGAGATGCAAATTAAAACAACACTGAGATACCATCTCACCCCAGAAAAAATGGCTACTATAAAGAAATCAACTAATAACAAATGCTGGAGGGGATGTGGGGAAAAAGGAACCCTTCTTCACTGTTGGTGGGAGTGTCGACTGGTACAGCCACTGTGGAAGTCAGTGTGGAGATTCCTCAAAAAACTAGGGTTGGAGGTCCCATTTGACCCAGCTATTCCCCTTCTGGGCATCTTCCCAGAAGAATTAAAAACATCGTACCACAGCGATATATGTGCACCCATGTTTATAGCAGCACAATTTGTAATAGCCAGATCTTGGAAACAACGCACATGCCCATCAACTGAAGAATGGATGAGAAAGGTGTGGTATTTTTATACAATGGAGTACTATTCAGCCATAAAGAAGGATAAACTGGAGACTTTTATAGGTAAATGGATGCAACTCGAGAAAATACTCATAAGTGAAATAAACCAGAAGCACATGTGTAAGCATCGTATTATCTCTCTAGTATGAGAAACTGAAAGAGTAAATAAGATCCAAAATGTACAATAGACATGGTGAATCAAAAAGAAACTGGTCAAAAGGAAAGAAAGACTGGAATAGGGAAAAGAAAGAAGGGAAAGGGAAAAAAAATTGTATATATATATATATATATATATATATATATATATATATATATATGATGGTTAAGATAGATACACTACCAATTTTACTTAGTTCATTGAAGAGTAAGGTTTGTGCCAATAATGTTTGGACAATTGAATGCTAATGTCTGGTATCCTGAATAACTAACTTAAAGATAGTAATACGTAATGTATTAACCATTGTTACCCTCCTATTATGTTGTTTTGAAAATTTGTTCTTCTTTTGATTTGTTTTGTTTTTTCTTCTCTTTAAAATTAAAAAAAAAAAATGTATGTGTCCAGGGTCTGAGTTCATTATACAGTACTCTGCTCTTTCTTACCTCATAAAACGTATTGAGAGCTATTTTGGAGGGAATTTCCATCCATTATTGATTTAATCCTTAGAATAATCTGGTGTGATAAATATTATTATAAATAATATTATAAATGACCCTTTTTATAAATGAGTCAATTGAAGCTTAGAGAGGTTACCCTTCTTTTGTCCACGATCAGAAGTTGGTGTGTAATGGGGCTATAATATAATAAGCTTGTAATCCCCACATACACAGTACTTCTGAAACTAAGTAATACTTACTGTGCTATCTCACAGAATAATATTAAAATTCTTAATGGCTACTTTATTTTGTTTTGGTACCGAGACTTGAACTCAGGACCTTGAGCTTGCTAGGCAGGCACTATGCCACTGAGCTATATCCCTGGCCCATTAATGGCTATTTTACAGACAAGACTTTAATACCAATAGTGAGTCTCATGTTAAATTTTCAAGTGAAACCAAAGTTTTAGGCAACTGGGCCTTTCATTGCCATTTAGGGTTACATCTCCCCGCCCCCCCGAACACAGCATCCACTTGGCATTTATAATATTGTAGTTAAAGATGAAAGAAAATCATCTATGACCATGGAAAGCTCTGCAGGAGCTCCATTATAAACTAAGCACTCAGCTGAGAAACTCTCATCTTTGAGCAGTGTATTTAGATATATTGGCACATTATAAATAGACACTTGACCCTTCTCCATTTCATCCCTGGTTTTTCAGCTCAAAGAAGGATTTTTATTTTTCATGGAAACAAAGGATACCAAAATCACAAGGCATCTTTGCTGATTATTTCTATCTAAGGTTATAAAAACACATTCCTATGATTTAACACACATTCCTTACCCTTACTGGGCTCTTAACTAGGTTTCTAGGAATAGCAGAGCATTCCGTGTCTTCTCCAGAGATTCGGTATTATCGTTCCACTAACCCTAACCCTCAGCAATTCATCTGTCACCGTAATTTGATTGGGTTCCCTGGTTTCTTTTCTCTCCTCCTCTTCCCTCTATTCCCTCCTCTTTTTCCCCCTCACCCCTTCCTCCCTCCCTCATACACAGACTTCTTAAAGGACTAGTATGTGTATTATATGTGACATAAAAATGGATAGGACCCTCTTTTCAAATATTTCATGGCCTGAATAAACACTAAAATACAATCTATAATACAATACATTTTTTTCAGCTATATAAGTAAATATTTATTAGGCAACATAATTAGTAAGTAGCACAAAAAACAGGTCATATAATTATTTAATAAACTCAGTGAAATCCCAGATGGTTCAACCATACCTTCAAGAAAGGTTCTTTTCAGGCAGATGAAATATCCCAAAGGTATAATTAACTTTATGGTCATTAGGCCAATTAAAATCCTCCAAAATCAATTCCAGTCTTGATTCTAGTACTAAGAGCCATTCTGAATCATGAGGGTTTAAAGTTTACCACATCTCATATCTTATTATAGGGAAAAGAATAACCCCCAAATATTTCAGACAGCTCATATATATCAAATAGCACTGATTTTAGTGAGGAGCCAATTTCTAATATCCATTATATAAAGCCTTTGGTGCTAAAAGGACTAGCTTTGCAAGCGATTCTATAGTAGCTGCTTTGAATGTGGCTTTTCTATTAAAATGCCAGCTGATCATCCTCGGAATGTAAATTTTTTTTTCTTAATACTTTTTTAAAGTTAATACATGTTTCAGTACATAATGATTACATCCATTACAGGATGGCATGTAAATTCTCATTAAATAACATAAGATTTTGAAAAAAGAACAAATGAGAAAGTAGGCTCCATGAAGAATTTTTGTTCCCTGCTGCGTCTAAAATAATGCTTGGGCAACAGGGCTCCAGCATCTGTTGAATGAGTAAGTATCACAACTGACATTGTTCAAATACTTAACAAAATCACAGGCATTATAAAAATATGTTCTGACCACCAGTGTACTTAATACAATAGTAATAAGAAATAGGTTTGAGAACAATCTTATTCTATGGCACTCAAGAGTTTAAAAGGAATTAAGGGGTAGCATATATTCTGATATCTATTTTCTCTAGGTCTGTGTATCAAGCTGTGGACCACAACATATCTTTTCCTAGGTCTCAATCTAAAAATTAAGCTTTTAGAGCCAATACATTGTGGGCTTATATTTTCCGTATAGCTTTTTTATAGTTTTTATGCAATCTAAAAATACTTCATGCCATCTCTCAAAATCCCTTCTAAATTACTTTTTTTTTTTTTTTTTGTGGGTACCGGGGGGTCGACCTCAGGACCTCGCGCGCCAACAGGCACCCGTGCCGCTGAGCGATATCACCGGCCCCTTTTTCGTATGTGGGTTCCGGGAGTCGAACTCGGGCCCTCGCACTTGCAGGGCAGGCGCTTAAGCCGCTGAGCCATCTCACCGCCCCTAAATTACTTTTGAATGTGTACATACCTCACCTCATTATACACCATATTATTTGCATCAAACTAAAAACTGACCAACCTTTAAAATGTTAAAGACATTAATATATTTCTTTTTTTTTTTTTTTTTTTTTTTTTTTTTTTTAACAATAAGAAAATTTATTAGGGAATAGGAGCAGCTTCTCAGAGACAGGAGGGGTTCCAAATAGGTTATATTTATATTTGAAATATAAACCAAAGCACAAAAATTGCTGATAAAAGCACTATTATTTAGGTGTTCATTGACAGGCCCTATATATTAGATCTTCTTTTGCTATTTCACCAAATTGATGTTTTTTTTTTTTTTTTTTTTAATTTTATTTTATTTTATTTTATTTATTTTTTTTTTTAGATTATTTTTTTTATTTTTTTTTATTTTAAAGAGAAGAAAAAACAAAACAAATCAAAAGAAGAACAAATTTTCAAAACAACATAATAGGAGGGTAAGAATGGTTAATACATTGCGTATTACTATCTTTAAGTTAGTTATTCAGGACACCAGACATTAGCATTTAATTATCCAAACATTATTGGCACAAACCTTACTCTTCAATGAACTAAGTAAAAATCGTAGTGTATCTATCTTAACCATCTTATATATATATATACAATTTTTTTTTCCTTTCCCTTCTTTCTTTTCCTTATTCCAGTCTCTCTTTCCTTTTGACCAGTTTCTTTTTGATTCACCATGTCTATTGTACATTTTGGATCTTATATACTCTTTCAGTTTCTCATACTAGAGAGACAATACGATGCTTACACATGTGCTTCTGGTTTATTTCACTTATGAGTATTTTCTCGAGTTGCATCCATTTACCTATAAAAGTCTCCAGTTTATCCTTCTTAATGGCTGAATAGTACTCCATTGTATAAAAATACCACATCTTTCTTATCCATTCCTCAGTTGATGGGCATTTGGGTTGTTTCCAAGATCTGGCTATTACAAATTGTGCTGCTATAAACATGGGTGCACATATATCGCTGTGGTATGATGTTTTTAATTCTTCTGGGAAGATGCCCAGAAGGGGAATAGCTGGGTCAAATGGGACCTCCAACCCTAGCTTTTTGAGGAATCTCCACACTGACTTCCACAGTGGCTGTACCAGTCGACACTCCCACCAACAGTGGAGAAGGGTTCCTTTTTCCCCACATCCCCTCCAGCATTTGTTATTAGTTGATTTCTTTATAGTAGCCATTCTTTCTGGGGTGAGATGGTATCTCAGTGTTGTTTTAATTTGCATCTCTCGAATGACTAGTGATGTTGCACATTTTTTTGTATATTTATTTGCCATTAGTATTTCTTCATCTGAGAAATGTGTATTCATCTCAGATGCCCATTTTTGGAGTGGGTCTTTAAATTTGGGAGGTCTGATTTTTTTGAGTTCTTTATATGTTCTCGATAGGAATCCTTTGTCTGAGGAACAGCTGGCAAACATTTTTTCCCACATTGTGGGTTGTCTCTTCACTCTGTTGGTGGTTTCTCTTGCTGTGCAAAAGCTTTTTAATAAGATGAGATCCCAGTTATTGATTCTTTGGGATAGTTCCCGTGCGGTTGAGTTTTTATTCATAAAGTCTTTGCCTACACCAATGTCTCCAAGGGTTTTACCTATCCTACCTTCCAGCAGATTTAATGTTTCTGTTTTAATATTTAGATCTCTGATCCATTTTGAATTTAGTTTAGTGCATGGTGAAAGATATGGGTCTAGTTTTAATCTTCGGCATGTGTAGAGCCAGTTTTTCCAGCACCATTTATTAAAGAGGCTATCTTTCTTCCAGCGAATGTGTTTGGCACCTTTGTCAAAGATAAGGTGGCTTAGTATGTCTGGGGTTGTTTCAGCATCTTCTAATCTGTTCCATTGATCTTCAGGTCTGTTTTATTGCCAATACCACACTGTTTTTATCACAGTAGCTTTATAGTATAATTTCAAGTCGGGGATTGTGATGCCCCCTGCCTTGCCTTTGTTGCCCAGAATTGCCTTTGCTATTCTAGGTCTCTTCTGATTCCAAATGAATTTTAGGATTGTTTTCTCTAATTCTGTGAGATATGCTGTTGGAATTTTGATTGGAATTGCATTAAATCTGTATAACAATTTTGGAAGTATGGCCATTTTCACTATATTGGTTCTTCCTATCCAGGAGCAAGGGATATCTTTCCATTTTCTGATATCCTCTTCAATCTCCTTTTTCAGAGTACTGTAGTTTTCAGTATAGAGGTCTTTTACATCCTTCGTGAGGTTGATTCCTAGGTATTTCATTTTTTTGGATGTTATTGTGAAAGGTATTGTTTCCCTAATTTCTCTTTCAGTAAGTTTGTTATTTGTGTACAGGAAGGCTATTGACTTTTGAGTATTGACTTTGTATCCAGCTACACTACTGAATTTGCTTATCAAATCTAGCAGTTTTTTAGTGGAGTTTTTGGGGTCTTCTGTGTAGAGTATCATGTCATCTGCAAATAATGATAATTTAACTTCCTCCTTTCCGATCATTATTCCTTTTATTTCTTTCTCTTGTCTAATCGCTCTGGCTAAAGTTTCCAGAACTATGTTGAATAAGAGTGGGGACAGTGGACATCCTTGTCTTGTTCCTGATTTTAGAGGGAAGGCTTTCAGTTTTTGGCCATTTAGTATGATATTGGCTGTTGGTTTGTCATAGATAGCTTTTACCAGATTGAGATAAAGACCCTCTATTCCAATTTTCTGTAGGGTTTTTATCATGAAAAGGTGCTGGACTTTGTCAAAAGCTTTTTCTGCATCTATTGAGATGATCATGTGATTTTTGTCTTTGGTTCTGTTAATATGCTGTATTACATTTATTGATTTACGTATGTTGAACCATCCCTGCATCCCTGGGATGAATCCAACTTGGTCATGGTGTATAATCTTCTTGATGATTTGTTGGATTCTGTTTGCCAGTATCTTATTAAGGATTTTTGCATCTATGTTCATTAGGGAGATTGGCCTGTAGTTCTCTTTCTTAGTTGGGTCCTTCTCTGGTTTTGGTATCAGGGTAATGCTTGCTTCCAGGAATGAATTTGGGAGTATTGCTTCCCTTTCAATTTCATTGAAAAGTTTGAGAAGTAGGGGCGTTAGGTCTTCTCTAAATTTCTTGTAGAATTCGGCAGTGAATCCATCAGGGCCTGGGCTTTTCTTTGTTGGGAGGTTTTTAATTACATCTTCAATTTCACTGGCTGATATTGGTTTATTTAGGATTTTTAAATCTTCTTGATTCAGCTTTGGTAATTCATACGAATCTAGGAATCTGTCCATTTCTTCTGCATTTTCCATCTTAGTAGAATATAGATTTTTAAAATAGGTATAGATGATCTTCTGGATTTCTGCAGGGTCCGTCGTGATATCACCCTTTTCATTTTCAATTGCATGGATTTGAGTCTTTTCTTTTCTTTTTTTAATAAGGTTGGATAAGGGTTTGTCAATCTTATTTATTCTTTCAAAGAACCAACTTTTTGCTTCATTGATTCTTTGTATTGTTTTTTTATTCTCCAATACGTTAATTTCTGCTCTGATCTTTATAATTTCCTCCCTTGTATGGGCTTTTGGCTTAACCTGCTCTTCTTTTTCTAGAAGCTCGAGGTTCACCCTTAAGTTGTTTATTTGCGCTTGCTCTATTTTCCTGATATAAGTGTTTAATGCTATAAATTTCCCTCTTAGGACTGCTTTCATTGTATCCCATAAGTTCCGGTATGTTGTACTGTCATTATCATTCAGTTGTAGAAAGTGACTAATTTCTTCTTTAATTTCATCTGTGACCCATTGGTTGTTCAGGAGGATGCTGTTTAATTTCCATGTGTTTAGGGAGTTTTTGTGGGATCTTTTGCCATTGATTTCCAATTTCATTGCACTATGGTCTGATAATATGCATGGGATAATTTCAATTCCTTTGCATTTACTTAAGCAGGTTTTATGAGCTAGTATGTGGTCTATTTTGGAGAACGTCCCATGTGCAGCTGAGAAAAATGTGTATTCTGATGTTGTGGGATGGAACACTCTGTAGACATCTACTAAGTCCATTTGTTCAAAAGTTTGGTTCAGTTCTACTATTTCATTATTGATTTTCTGTCCAGTTGATCTATCTTTTTGTGACAGTGGAGTATTGAGATCTCCCAATATAATTGTATTAGTGCTTATTTGATTTTTCATGTCCTTTAGTACTTGTTTTATATAGCTGGGTGCATTGGTATTTGACGCATATATATTTATGATCGTTATCTCTTCCTCTTGGATTGTTCCCTTTACAAGGATGTAATGACCGTCTTTATCTCTCTGAATCCTTCTTGGCTTGAAGTTCACTTTGTCTGCAAAAAGAATAGCTACCCCTGCTTTTTTCTGGGTTCCTGTGGCATGGAGTATTGTTTTCCATCCTTTGACTTTCAGTCTATGAATTTCTTTCTGAATTAAATGTGTTTCTTGTATACAGCATATTGTTGGATCTTGCTTCTTGATCCATTTCGCCAGTCTGTGCCTTTTGATTGGTGAATTGAGACCGTTAACATTGATGGTTAAAACTGATATGTATTGACTTGTCATGATATTTTCCTGTTGTTGGTTCCCACTCTTTGTTTTTCCGCTTTCCGGCTATTTAATTATTTGCCCTGCCTGGTGGATTCCTTCTGTTGGGGTTCCTATCTCTTTCTAGAATGTCCTTCAGAACGTTTTGGAGTGCTGGTTTGGTGGTCATAAATTTTCTCAGATGTTCTTTGTCATGAAAGTATTTTATTTCTCCATCAATTTTGAAAGATAGTTTTGCAGGGTACATCAATCTGGGCTGAAAATTATTTTCCTTTAGAGCTTGCAATACATCATTCCAAGCTCTTCTTGAATTGAGGGTTTGTGCTGAAAAGTCAGCTGTGATTCTGATGGGTTTTCCTTCATAGGTGATTTGTCTCTTCTCCCTAACAGCTTTTAAGATTCTGCCCTTCTGTTGAATTTCTGGGATCTTGACTATAATATGTCTGGCTGAAGTTTTTTTTTGATCATGTCTAGTTGGTGTTCTGAAAGCTTCACTTATAGAGGTGTCAAATTCCTTTTCTCTTCCAGGAAAGTTCTCCCTGATTATGTCTTTGAACAAGGTTTTAATGTCGTTGATGTTATCTCCTGCTTTTTCATTTATTCCAATTATTCTTAAGTTGTTTATCTTTGAGTCATCTAGCAGCTGCTGAATTGATTTTTCATGGTCCCTTGCTGTTTTTAAGAATTTTTCCATTTCATGATCACTAATTGCAAGCCTATCTTCTATATCTGAGATCCTGTCCTCGCATTGGCTTATTCTGCTACAAATACTTTCAATGGAATTTTTTATCTCTTGGATATCTGTTTGAATCTGCCTTATGGATTCCATTTCTTTCCTATGCTGAGCATTCATGGTTTCTATAGTTTTCTTAAGTTCATCTATTTTTTTGTCTGTATCAGCTATAGTGTCCTTAAGCATGGTCTTCGTTGTAGACATTATCTCTGCAGTTATCTGTGAGATTATTTCTGTTTTAATTTTTTCCAGAACCTCATTCAGTTGCTTTGTTGTTACCACTTCAGATAGGCCAGGTGGGTGGCTTTCGGATTGTCCCACCTCGTTGCTCCCTAGGTTTGCCTTTGGTGAATTGGATGTGTGGGGTTGCATCTTGTTTAAGTGACGTCTCATGTTTTCTTTCTTTAATTCCTGGGGTGATGTTTGCAAATTACCTATAGTAGGTTACTTTATTGCTAGTGTTTAAGATCTTTAGAAGATGACTACTTCTCTGCAGTATCTTCCAAGTGGAGCTTGCTTTTGTGTTTTGAGCTTTCTGCCAGATCCTACCTCTTCAATTCGTTGGGTATGCGAAGTTGCTACCTGTTTGGCCCAGTCCTTGATTCTTTGGTACTGTGCCACTGTATTTTCTGTGTCCCTTAGTCAATCTCAATCATGAAATATCAGGAAGGAAAGATGTTTAGAACAATTATTTCACATTTGGCTATAATGTTAACTAAAGCATCAAACACAGCCTAGAAAATGACAGACTGAGCTAACCAGTTATTTACCACTTTTAGCTGTATAGAGTTGCGGTTATATAACAAAATCTAAAACACACCAGAAAAATTATATGCAGTATACAAGTCCTATGTATGTCAATTTTTCCCTAAGGAGTTTAAATTTAAAATGAGTTAAGGAGGAAATAGAGTATTGGGAGAAGAGGAAGGAATTAGATGTAAGGTTAGAGGACCAAGAGGGATCCCACTAAAATTGGGACACTAGTGCAGAGAACAGGTGGTAAAAAGAGAAGGAAGGGATAAAAGGAAGAACAGATCACGACCACAATCACAAAGAAGTTAGAGGCGCTGTTTACACTCATATAAAAAACCAGAGAGAATAATGAAGGAAAGAGCAAATACACATACAGAAACAATAACGAAGATAAAAGCAATAAAACAGACAGATCAAAAATAAAACCCCACCAAAAAACAAAACTAAACAAAACAAAAACAAACAAAAAAACCCTTCGCCAGAACAAAAAACAAATCAGTGAGAAGAAAAAAAAATAATAATAAAAAAAAATAAAAATAAGAAAAAAAAAAAAATATATAAAAAGAATCAGTTCCAGGTGTTGACTCTGTTGTAGGCAGGTACCTTGTGACAAAGTCCTGTTCTGTGCAGGTCCGTCCCAGTAAGCCAGGAGCGCCCTCTGGCGGGCGGTGAGCAGAGGCGCGTACTTTCAGGTAGAGACCAGTCTAGCTCGCCTCCGCTCTCAGCGCCCTTTCACGGTCCCTGGGCCTGAGAGGCTCAGCGCGCTGTCCGAGCGCGGATTTCCTGCACTGGTTCCCGCCGCTCTGGTTTTTCGCCACGCCCCCCACAATGGCGCCGGGCCAGTCGCTCTCTGGCACGGGACAGGTGTGGCTGTGAGTCCAGTCTCGTTCGCCTGCTGACCTCAGCACACTTTTGTGGGCTCAATTGAGAGGCCCTGTGCTGCCCTGTCCGGAGCACAAGTTCCCAGAGCAGTTTCCGAGCCGCTCTGAGTTTCGCCACACCCCCCACAATGGCGCCCGGCCGGTCGCTCTCTGGCGCGGGACAGGTGTGGCTGAGAGTCCAGTCTCGTTCACCTGCTGACCTCAGCACACTTTCGTGGGCTCAATTGAGAGGCCCTGTGCTGCCCTGTCCGGAGCACGAGTTCCCAGAGCAGTTTCCGAGCCGCTCTGAGTTTCGCCACACCCCCCACAATGGCGCCCGGCCGGTCGCTCTCTGGCGCGGGGCAGCTGTGGCTGAGAGACACTCACCGCCGGTCAGCGCCGTTCTCCGCCGCTCCCCTGCCCCGCCGCTGTCTCAGGATCCTCCGTGGGGGCTCCCTGGGCGCCAGCTGCCACCGTGTGTCCGTAGAATTGAGCCTCCGCCGGCGCTCCAACTCCCGGGATATTAGAAGGTGCGCGCGCGCGGTCTCTATATTTCTTAATATACTAAACATTTAAGTACAAATACTTTTATATCCAGTCTTCGTAAAGCCATTAGGTGTTTGAAAAGTTTTTATATGTCAACCAATGGACCTAGTTCTAAGTTATCTATAAGTGTGATCACCACTTATTTAATCATTTTCCAATAAGTTAATGTGTTAAATGTGAGGACAGTCCCTTAGAAGTTGGAAATTCTGTTGTGACACAATCATATCTTCTTTATTCAAGAAATTTGTAGTTGTCATCAGAATTCACTCCAGAAGCCAGCTTCCTGGGGTATCAGCAAACCAGTCAGGGTAAAAGATACACGAAGAAAAACAACTCCAGGTCGAGAAGGACGAAGAGCCACAGGTCCAGCCAGTAGGAGTGCTTGGGAAGCCCGTTGGTCCCGAACTGCAGCTGCGCGGGGATCTGCTCCGGCCTCTGAGCCACGGCCTCGCCATGCCGCTCCCGGGCACCCTGGGCACCCTGGGCACCCTCCGGCTCCACCTCGCGCTGCGTCTCCAGCACTGTGAGCACCTCGGGCGCGCGCCCCTGCGACTGCAGCACTGGAAGCCCGGCCACTGCGGATGCGAAGGCAGCACGCTGCCCGCAGCCCCAAGAAACGCGCCGGTGCAGTACATTTTAAAACCCATTACTAAGCCAGGTAGGGTGGTGCATGCCTGTAATCCCAGGACTTTGGGAGGCCCAGGCAGGAGGATCTCAAGTTTGAACCCAGGCCGGGCAATTTAGTCTTAAAAAATAAGAAAAAATAGGGGCCTGGAAAGCGTAAGGTCCTGAGTTCGACTCCTGTTACCCACATAAAGGAAAAAAAGGCCGGTGATATTGCTCAGCAGCACAAGCGCCTGCTGGCAAGCGCGAGGTCCTGAGTTGGGCTCCCGGTACCCACATAAACAAAAAATAATAACAAATAATAAAAAAATTTTAAAAATGTTGGGCACCCGCACACACACACACACACACACACACACACACACACACACACACACACAAACCACTACAGTAGGGAGCTGAATATGAACTTTTTTCTTTTTACTTCCAAAGAATGGCAGTTTCAGACTCCTGCCCTTCCACAAAAACCCCGGAATGGTCTGCTCTCAGTACACGGCCAATCAGTTTTTCCAGGCCAAAACTTCTGCTGTTTCTCTTACTGTCTTTTAAGGTCTGCCCTCGTGCTCGCTTCGGCAGCACACATATTAAAGTCTGCCCCTCCTCACTGGCCCAAATTCAGGCAGTAGGCCCTGGCAATTCTTACCTCAAAATGCTTTCAGCCGCCAACCTGTCCCTGTTTTGATTGCTACTTCAGTAATCTAAGCACCATCTTTTCTCCCCTGGACTACGTAGTGTTTCCCAAAAGGACTCTTTGCTTCCATTTTTGCTTCATGATGATCTATTCTATGAGTTGCAGCTAAAAATCCCCCTTATAACTGCAGGTCAGCTTGTGTTTCAGTCGTAATAGAGTAACAGGATCTGGCTTTACTTTCCCCTGTAACCAGAACACTGCATCAAATAAAAGAGGTGATCGAAAAATAAGTTTAAATTTTTAAAAATTTATTGCAGTAAAAGACATGTTGCCATTAACTCTCCTCGAGATACACCTCCTTGCTTTGAACACATATATTCCATCATTCTTGTCACTTTCTGAAGCAGTTCTGGAAGTCCTCTTTCATGGCTTTATGAGATGTGATTAAAAAAAATGTAAATGCTGCTATCGCATGCCATCTAACAGAAAGGTAGGCTTGGAAAACTATTACAGTGTGTCCTTATCCACCTTATTCACCACATCTGGCACCATACAATTTCTGGCTTTTCCCCAAAGTCGGAATGACCATGAAAAGTAAATGTTTTGAATCAACTCAGGACATTAAGGCCGCCATGATAGTGCAGCTAAAGACACAAAAGAGGAATTCCAGAACTGCTTCAGAAGATGGCAAGAATGATAACGTAAGTGTGTTCGAAGCTAGGGAGAGTATTCTGAGGGAGGTATTAATACAATATATCTTTTAACATAGTCAATGTTTTTAAAAAATTAAATATTCACTGTATTTTTCTATCACATGTCACATTTTGTGGCTTAGCACATGGTCCATGTTAGTGTACATTCCAAATGCACAAAATATGTTTTTTCATTGTCTTCCAGCATTCATTGTTTCTTATGAAAAATTATCTAACATTTATATCATGTTTGTACATATATAATGTTTTTCTCTACCTGCTTTCAATACAATTTTTTATACATTCATTTTTGGTAGTTGGACTATGATGTATCTAGTTGCAATTTTCTTGTATTTAGCTTGTTGGAATTTGAGATTCTTGGTTATGTAAGTAGATTATTTTCATAAAATTTGGGGACATTTCAATTTTTTTTGTTCCATTCTCTTTCTTTCCTTATTCTGGAACTCAAATCACACTGATGTTAAACCACTGACAATATCCCATGTCACTGAGATGCTGTTTATTATTATTTTCATGGTGAAAAATATGTATTTAGAATTAGCCAGCTGGGTACATTTCATATTTTGTTGGCAACGTCCAAGGGATCATAAGAAGGAGCCAGTAGAATGTAAGCCTTCTCTCCATCAGGCCTGTTCAGAGTGTCGACCTTGAATACATCAATGTCACAGAGCTTCTTCACAGCCGGTTTGATCTGGCGCTTGCTGGCTTTGACATCCAAGGTGAACATAAGTGTGCTGCTGTCTTCTGTCTTCCTCATGACAGACTCGGTGGCCAGGTGCGACTTGAGAGCAGAGTGGTCCGGCGTGCTTCTCCCGGGGGCATTCTTCTGAGGGCATCGGGGCTGTCTCTGGAGCTGCCATGCCTTGAGCCCCTTGAGGTGCAGATCTTGTCTGGATGGCTGTGAATGCCTTTCAGTTCTGCCTTCTTGCCCTTCAAATCCTTAGTTCTGACTCTGGCTTTGGGAGGGGCAGGAGCTTCTTTTGTTGCTTTTAGTGCCATCTTAGTGAAAAAGGCTCTGTTCATTATTTACACTCTTAGTCTCCTTCCTATTTCAGAATTTAAATTTCCAGTGTTTTTTTTTTTCAAGTTTATGGACATTAGTGACCATAAAAAATGCCACCCAGACTTCTAGCTACAGGGAGTATAATTGACTCCAAGCTGCTACCCTCTAAAATTTATCACCATGTCTGTCCTGAGGCCACACTTTCCACAGGATGCTCCCAGTGGAACAATGATCATGGCAGAGGTTCCAAGATTTCCCTGATGTCTGACTTTGGCTCAGGGACTCTGACAGCCTTGCAGAATTTTTTCTTGGTCTTTCAAGACAGCCTAGGAAACTTCCACCCAACTTTTCTTCCTTCTCTCCTTCATTCTAGGTTGAGCTGATGGTTATCTATGTCTTCCCAAGTTTCACCCCCCACACCATTTCTGTAACAAACATTTCTTTTAATAAAAGCCTTAATGTGTAGTCCATTCTTAGGGTTTGCCTTGAGGGGCCCCTGAGTAACACAAGTGAAATGAGGATGGTTGGAGAAAGCAGGTGGTAACACAAAGATCCAGGGCGGAGTCATCTACTGCCTGGCAGGCAAACAGGATACTATTTCCTTGACACATGGAGCACGGAGAGTCCCTAGAAAATGGTATTGCTGAATATCTCTATGGTGGTAAATTGAGAAAAAGGATCAATGTACAGAAATGTTGTGAAATAGATAACACAGACATTTGAAAAATATGGGGGGGGCCACGATGCCTGCAGACAGTGGAGTTGGCCGGTTATTGCTAAATTGTGTTGATGTTCTGCAGAAAGATGATGAGGCACCGAGGACTACTCACAAAACCTTAGTAACTAAGAGGCCGAGCCACAGACCACTGGTGACAGCTTAACACAGAGGTCCTGGGGTACAAGGGCAAGTCCATTCGAGTGGCAGGCTGAAAACCTAATTGTTAGAATTGCAAAATTCCCAAGGTGTTTGAGCGCTCGGCCAAGGCAGGCCTGTCATGCGAGCATCGGAACACTGACGGAAAAGGCTTGGGACTGTAAAGTATGCCGTAGGATGGGGCGAAGAGAGAGGATAAGTACCGCTGTGGCCCCAAAAGCAACTGCAACAGGACTGTATGGTCTGTCATCCTTGCTGTCTTTTTTGAGTTTCCCCTTTAGCAAAAAAGGCCCACAGGAACCGTAAAGGAACTGTTCTCTAAACCTGTGAGGAAAGTGACATTGTGGAGTAAAAGTGGTAGACCATAGCAGCCAGGAGAATGGAACTCTCAGATCACCAACTTCAGATGATCAGGAAGGGCAAATTGCTCACGGACCACGGCTCCTGGGCTCTGAAATCTATTGCATTTGTGTCAAGGTACACTCTACATAAATGAGTGTGGCAGGGAACTAAGATAAATCAGTTCCTCGAAGAAATTGGACTGCCTTGATAGCTGACTTCGGCTCAGAATTGTCCAGTGTCCTTTCCAAGTCTTCCATGGACTGATGGACAGTCCATCTATCAAACCCACCTTCCCTTCTCGCCTTCACTTGGTGTCAGACTTGCACCAAAATCTGATGGCTTCCCAGGCTTTCCAGTTCCTTCTTTCTCTCATTTCCACCAATAAAATCCTTGCACTTTTACCTCCTTCTGGGTTGGCTTCTCAGAAGACCCAGATTAACAACATACTGACTCTTTCTTTCTTTTTTTTTTTTTTTCCTATTTCTCTTTGACATTCTCAATCATTCAGTCATTATTCCAGTACTCTTCACCAGTTCTCTACTGGATTAAAAAAAAAAAAGCCCAATTTATTGTCTGCACAAACTTTTTATTGAAAATACAACTTTAAAGGGGCCTTGACTTTGAGAAGTTCAAAGTTTAAATTTTTTCTTTAATTCTAAGGAAATATTAAACATAACAGTCACATCTCATTCTAACTGACCAGGAATTTGGGTCCCAATGTTTTAGAAAGCATGTCATTTTTTTCTAGGATAATAAATTGTTAAATGGTTGCATAACATTATGTAAGAAATCAGCTGACATTAAAGGAAGCTGGGTGAAGGATATATGAAAACTGAACTATTTTTGCAATCTACGTTCATATTCCTTGCTGAAGGAGCATTAAGGAATACTTCATAAATATAAATGTATTTATTTGATATTTGTATAGCTAAATCTCAACAGGGAACCTCTGAAATAGTGATCCTTTCAGTGGATTATAATTCAAGCTCAAAGAAATTCTCTCCTTTTTCTCTGATATGTGCTAGACAAATCTAATTGGAATTTTTAAACTAAGGATGAGCAATGTCTTTAAAGAAAAATCTTTGCTCTTATTTCACAGTGCAGGTTGAGCTTCCCTAATCCAAAACTTCAAAATATTCCAAAAGCTACAACTGTTTTAAGTGTTGATAAGATGCCACAAGAGGAATATGCTGCACCTGACTTCATGTGATGGGTTACCATCAAAATGCAGGTGCAGTAAAAATATTGTTTAAAATTATCTTCAAAAGAGCTGGGTGTGGTGGCGCATGCCTGTAATCCCAGCACTTGGGAGGCTGAGGCAGGAGGATTGCTGCAAGTTCGAGGCCAGCTTGGGCTGCATAGTGAGTTCAAAGGCCAGCCTGGGCTACATAGTGAGACCTTGTCTCAAAGAAAAACAAAAACAAAAAATTACCTTCAAGCTATCTATATTAGGTATATATAAAACATAAATAAATTTCGTGTTTAGATTTGGGTCTCATCCCCACAACATCTCATTATTTAATGCAAATATCCCAAAATTGAAAAAAAAAAAAAACAAAAAACCCTAAGATCCAAACACTTCTGGTTTCAAGCATTTCGAATAAGGGATATTATATGTACCTGTCCTAGGTAGTCCTATCCACTCACATTGTTTCACAAACTGCCTCTATGTGGAGGAAAGTATATCGGTATCTGCTACTTAACTTTCTTCTCGAAGCTTCAAGAACTAGATACTTAATTGCCTACTGGCATCAACATATCACCATTTGCAAAGCACTTCAAGATTAACTTGTCAAAATGGAATTAATCATCTTTTCCACTAACTATGCTTTTTCGTGTAATTTAAAAATATTAATTATTGAAAATACGATTGACAAGAACTTTAAAAGAAGGTGCTATCCAGCTATCAAGCCTAGTTATCGATTTTGTCCCCATTTATATCTTAAATCCAGGTCTTTTCTCCTTAGTGCTATCATGGTCTGCTACAAGAACATCCTAACTTTAGTCGCGAACACTTCCTCCCTCTGTAATCCTGCGCGTGCTGCCAGGACTGTCGCTGAACTGCAAGGCTCTCTCTTGAGGGACTCATTGTGTGGAAAGCACAGGCTCCCCTTAATCTTGGCTTTGCCTTCCCCTCCAGCCTCCCTTTCAGATACTCACTGTTTCCTGCTGCACTGTCGCGTAGTTTACTTGTCTCACATCATGCTGGGCTGTGACCTCCTCCCTCGACTCACGCTACTGTCGCCTTGAACAGCAGTGCTTTTTGCACCCTCGGCACCTCTGAGTTTCCCTCCTTTATCAATTCAGGAGGTACCTACTTCAGGATGCTACGCCTTGATTTATGATACCGGGTCGAGGGTCCCTCTCTGACCTCTAAAAACTGATACGCCTACTTTTGATTATGCTGGCTACCGCGATGATTTTAAAAAATTTTCTCCCTCTCATAAATGTTATACTAAATTCAGTATTTTGTTGTTAGGCTAAATTGATGAAAATAGTAGTCAAAGTTACAGATACACCTAATGAACACTAGGTGTCACTCTTATATTTTGTTTGAGCAAATAAAAGGTCACTAATTCCACCTATAAATTTAGTTTTTAAGTCTTCCTTCTCCCCACCTCCTTTCTCCCGTCCCCTCCCCCTCTTCCTTTCCTCCTCTTCTTTTGTCCCCCTCCTTCCCCCCTCTTTTCTCCTCCTCCTCCTCTTTTTCTTCCCCTTCCTCTCCACTCCTTTTTTCTTGTTAAATTTTGGAGTTGGAAAAAAAAAAAAAAGCCAGATGTGCATGCCTGTAATGTCAACATTCTGTGGGAGGCTAAGGCAGGAAGATCCCCAAATTCAAGATCAGCTCAGCCTGGGCAATTTAGTGACTTGGTGAGACCCTGTTTCAAGGGCTGAGGGTGTGCAAAAGCTCTGGGTTCAATCCCCAGTACCCAAAAAATAAAAATTAAAATTCCTGTCATAAAGGGGTTCTTTTGGTTTTTGTTTAGTCTAGTTTAGTTTTGTTTTGTTTTGAGACAGGGTGTTGCTATGTAGCACAGACTGGCCTAGAACTTGTGGCAATCCTCCTGCCTCAGCCTCCCGAGTGCTGGGATTACAGGCATGTGCCACCTTGCCTGGCTCATAAATGTTTTTTTAAATTTGTTTTTTAAAATAACTATGCAGGGTCATTTAATATCAAAAGATCAAAAACTATTCCATTTTATGTTAGATTAGAACTGTCAGCCCTATTAATATTTACTTACCATCAAATTTATTGATTTAAAAAATATGCAGTAAATTGTATTGTTTTTAAAAAATCATGGAATTTGAGGAAAGCGCTGAGAAAAGTCTTTTAAAACTTGCTCTAATCTAAACTAGGCGTGGTGGTACGCACCTATAATCCCAAGACTTTGGGGGATGAGGCAGGAAGATTACAGATTTGAGCCCTACCTGGGCAATTTAGTGAGACATTGTTTCAAAATTTAAAAAAATAAAAAGGTTTGGAGATGTAGCTCTGTGCAGAGGTCCTCAGTTCAATCTCAGTATGACAAAAACAAAACCAAAATACCCCGCAATGTGCTCTAATCTTCACAAAAAGTGAACTCTTGCTTTTTGCAAAAAAGAATGAGTATTTTATAATCTGTAATATAGAACTATCAAAATATTAAAGTTTACAAGATCCCTGAAGAATATACCAGAAACAATGCTATACTAAGGACAATATTTAGAACATGTTTCTATTTTATTTTATTTATTTATTTTTTTGGGGGGGTACCAGGGGTCGACCTCAGGACCTCGTGCGCCAGCAGGCGCCCGTGCTGCTGAGCGATATCACCGGCCCTTTTTTCGTATGTGGGTTCCAGGAGTCGAACTCGAGCCCTCGCGCTTGCCAGGCAGGCGCTTACGCCGCTGAGCCATCTCACCGGCCCTAGAACATGTTTTTAAAAGCAAAGCCTTCACACTGCATTAATTTTTAAAGTGATTTTTAATATTTCTTACATACAGCAAGACTCATATTAGCTATTATTTTCTTTCTCAAACCTAACAATCTCCCAGTTTATCAGCTTTGTAAATAGCTCTACTCCCATCTAATTATTTCAGCTTAAAACTCTGTGGCCATCTTTGATTTTTCCTTTTCTTTCATCTTCTGTTTCCAGATCGTTAGCAACATCTATTGGTTCTGCCTCCAAAATGTATCTTTAATCTGTCCATTATTCTTTTTATTTTCTCCTCTCTGGTTGCAGCTACAGCCTCTCACCTGCCACAAAAGCCTCTGACTACCTCCCTGCCCAAGTTGTCTGCACCACCATGAAATCTCAACAATGTGTGGTGTGTGTATGGGGACGGTTCCATTGTGAGTCTATTCTACAGAGAACCCTTAAAGAGCGGCCTTAGGTAGAAAGTCCTTTGAAGTATGAGCAAATCCAAGAAAGTCCACATTCTGAAAAGAACTACAAAACACTTTAGGTGACTAATCCTAGGAACCCCACAAAGCCATCTCAGTCCTAGTACTTTAAGAAAATTGCTGTCTTTTTATTATAGCAGATATTACTGACAATGTTCTTTTCTTGGTTGGATTCTAAATGTTCAGAACTGCCAAAATGGGGTTATTTATATTAGTGAAAGAACACTGAGTCTTGAAAGTTTTCCTCTTATGGCAATAATCCTTTTTGTTGTATTTGAATGCAGCTTTTGCAAATAATTGAAAATGTCATTTTCTTATTTTAATCAGTATAGCTTCTTTGCAATTCATCTCGTTGGAGGACGTTTATTTGATAATTCCCTGTTTCCAAGGTGATTCAGTGATTGAGTCAGAAACAGAGCAATGTTTTCTTTCCCTTATTAAGGAGAGGTAATTTCTCCCACAAAATTTACTGAATACAGTATAAGGCAGATACATACATTTAATTTTCCAGGAAATTTACTTTTAGCTCTATTCAGCAGACAACCTCTAGTCTAAATGAAACATTTGTGTTTCATCACCTGATGTAGCAGAGTAGCTGAGAAGGATTGGAATGAATTGTTCCTAGTGTCTTCAGTTTTCCCGGTATCTCAGGATCCTCTGCTTCTGGTTGTTTTTCAGTGTGCTCTTTGATTGGATACGTCCTTTCACCCCCTGTGTAGCACAGAGAGGGAACATTAAGCACGCATAACTATATGAAAATAATACTTAGGTCCCACATTTAACAAATAGAAGTTTTTGCTTCCAAATTAATTTTTTTCCTAAGATTTGTATAAAACTACTTAAAAAGTTTCTATCCTTATTTTAAAAATATTTTTTCCAAGAACAGATAAAGAAAGTTGGGAACAACATTACGGTAGCTGCATTATAAATAGGAATCACGTCTTAGGTATTTCTCTCTAAATGTTTTTTCATTTAATTTCACTTCATTTTATTTTCTGAGATGGGGTTTTGCTATGTAGTCCAGGCTACCTTGAGCTCACTATTACAGCCCAGGCTGACCTGGAACTCATGATTCTCCTGCCTCAGTCTCCTGAGTACTGGAATTATGGGTATGCGCCACCACACCTGGCCTAATTTAATATGCTTTAATGATATTGGTTATAATTTATTGAATGTATTCTGTCAGAGGCTGAATTGGGCGCTTTCTGTGCTTTCCCATTTAACTTATTTGGTCTTCACACCAGCCCTACCAAATAGGTGTGTTTCTTTTGTTTTAGAGCTGAGGAAACTGAGGTCGGTAATGGTAAGTAACTACCTAAAGCCATACAACCAGTACGTGACAATGCGAGGACTCAAACCCAGTTCTTTCTGAATCCAAAATATGTTTGTTCACTTGCTTTTAACCATCCAATACTTCCTTTTATGCTCTTTCTCCCAAATATTCTCAGATAGCTTCTCATAAGAATCAGTTACTATCTTTGAGTGTCTGGCAGATTTCGAACCGTTGGCATCCTCTGTCATTTTCATAAACGCCTCTGAAGCGCAGACACGGAGGATCTGTCTGAGCCGGGGAACAAGCTTAGAAAGTACTTTTTAGATTGTCTTTAAACTGTGTCCTTAAACTTAGAAAGTATTCCTCAGAGTTAACCTGAGAAATAAAAGTTACCCCTTTTAGCAATGAAAAGGAGTCCCTACTAGTTATCTATATTCTACATACAGATTATCTGTGTTTATTATTCTGCGCCCATGCGAGTTCGTGGTAAAGCTGCAGTCTTGTAGCGCATTCGATTCTCACCGTGAGGGAGGTTAAGCGTCCTAAACAACCCTCAAGTGCTATTAGTCCTCTGTTCACACTGCCGGGGGAGTGATGAAAGTCGAGGCTGGTGGATATAATTTAGGAGCAGCGCCTTGAAATGCCAACACGCACTAAATGCTAAAGGACAGATGACCACAGTGAAGAGAGTGGACGACCTGTTATGGCCCGGAGAGGTGCTATACTGATTGATGAGAGGGTCAGGTTATAACTGTAGCTATTACCTTAAAAAAAAAAAAAAAAAAACATAAATGTAACTACACTGGTTAATTCATTGTTATTTCATTTCACAGAACTTTCCTCATAATTTTTTTTATCCTCTAGGAAGTTTGCTTTATTTAAGAAATGTTGGGGATTAAATAAAAATTTAACTGAAGACTGCAAATATTTTTCATTTAAACTATGGCCAGAGTTACAGACAGGTATTACTTATTTTTCATCCTTATTTTACCCCCAAGGAAAATGTTCAATTTCAAGTTTGATCACCCAATATTTTTTCTTCTCACTATGTTTTGGTCCTGAGGTAAGCTCTGATATTCAATTATAACAGGAGAAAATAAATACTTGGAAACTAGATGTCAAGCAAATTAAAGAGAATTATTTTGTTCTGATTATAAGAAACTTAAATTTAGAATTTTAAATTATGTATTCCAAAGACAAAAATCTGAAGAACTTCTAATAAGTATTTAATATTTCTAACGAGGATGAAATAAAAATAATTTAAAACCACCTAATTAAGAAGAAAAAAAATCCATAGATCTTTTAACAAGTTACAGAACTTTAGAGGAAAAAACATGTAGTCTTGAAAATAATGGCTGGGACATTAGTACAGGATTTGCATGAAGATTTGAGTCCCTTCCTCCTTGATCAAGCACGGCAGTGCTATTAAGGGAAGTGACACCTATTTCAAGGACGTTCAGAAAGTAAAATTTTGCTTTGTTTCACACCACTAGCCTAACATTGTAGCATGAGGTTGGTCAGGTGACACCTTTAGTAATTATGGTAGGTATAGAGTCCCAAGAGAATTCCAGGCTGTGGATTTAAAATCCTGGTTTCTCTTTGATATGGAGAGCTAGAGACGCGCCCCCTCTTTCCCAACTCTGTAACCTCACCATTCCTCTTCAAAACTTCAGGTTCAGCAAAATACCACCAAAGATGTTATCATTTCCTCCTTTAACCAAGTTTCTGCATTCTGACCTATTATTTCTTTATTTATAATCTATTTTTATTTTATAATATTAGATTTTTTACCCATTTTCTCTTTTAGGTTTCCATTTCCCAATTATTTTAGCTAAAATTTAGTTGTTTAGTACTTATAAAGTACATCTTTTGTTTAAAGAATAATACAATTTCTCTTCCTATTATTAGAGGACAGTCGGCTATCTGTATCTACAGTTTATATATCCTCAGATTCAACCAACCGCAGATAAAAAATGTCCTTAAAACATAAAAATTGCAGGGCCAGAGATGTAGCTTGGTGGCACAGGGCCTGCCTGGCAAGTGCAAGGTCCTGAATTCAATTCCTGGTACAAAAAATAAATAAATAAATAAATAAATAAAAATTGCATATGTACTGAACATGTACAAACTTTTTTCCTTGTCATTATTCTCTAAACAATACAGTATAACAACTATTTACGTGGCATTTATACTGTGTTAGGTATTATAAATCATCTAGAGATGATTAAAAGTATGCTGAAAGATATTTGTAGGTTATATGCAAATACTATGCAATTTTATATAAGGGATCTGAGCATCTGTAGACTTTGGTATCCATAGGAACCAATTTCTTGCTGATACTAAGGTATGACTGTAATATTCAAGTCATTGTACCCTACTGAATTTCATATATAGCTCAGTCTATATCACTATTTTAAAATCTTACTTGGGTAGCATTTTGATACTTGTTAAAAGCTATTCTACCTTTTCCTTATGTCTTTATATATTGTTTTCTAAATGTATATGGTCTTTTTTATTGTGACAGTTTATTGACTAAAATTTGGGGCTGGTGAGATGGCTCAGCGGCGTAAGCACCTGCCTGGCAAGCGCGAGGGCCGGAGTTCGACTCCCGGATCCCACATACGAAAAAAGGGGCCGGTGATATCGCTCAGCGGCACGGGCACCTATTGGCGCGCGAGGTCCTGAGGTCGAACCCCCGGTACCCACAAAAAAAAAATGTTTTGTTGCTAATGTTTTATTTGAAAATAATCTCCCACACACATTTAAGCAATTTTCCCAAGCGAAACCAGCAGGAACTCTGAATCTGTAAAACAGATGCACCACAGTAATACTTAAAAAACAAAACAAAACAAAACAAAAACTTAAAGCTACTGAAGAGGATTTCATGATTGAAATCCGAGTATACATTCAGTTAATCTGAATTTGCAAACCAATCACTTTGAGCCTGACCCCAGCCTCATATCTCATTGTGCCCTCATACTTGCACAGAACTCAGAAAGCAGCAGCAACTGAAACACTGAGGTTAAGGTACTGACCAGCAATTTCTGGGGTTCCATATTCAGGTAGGACATTTCAGCCAGGCACAATGGTCACTGAGGGAGCTAGGTATTATCATGATCTCTCTCCTTTCCTAGAAATTATAGATTATTTCTAAAATTCTCATGACTGTGTCTCATAAACACAAGAGTCACTCTTGTGTTTATTTCACAATGCATTCTTGGATACGGCACACATGATACACCCAAATGTGAAAGTGACACCACAACCCCTGCTTTTACAAAACCATCCATGGCTGACCCTCACCCACTTGACATCCACAATGGATACTAATACTTCCTTGCCAAAGAACTCAGCCTGGCTTGTGGCTGTAGCTTAGTGGTAAAGTGCTGGACTCACATGGGGGAGGACCTGAGTTTGATCCCCAGCACCACCAAAAAAAAAATTTTCAGTTGGACCTGTCCTGATTTATGCTCTCAAGTTTTTGAACCCTTTGAACCTTTGAGCCTTTTGAACCTTTGAGCCCATGAGTTTGTTTCTAATCCTGTTTCCACAAACCAAAGACATTTGGATGATTCATCCTTTCCTTCGAATGACTCACCTGAAGAATTAATAACAACAGTAAGATTATAATAAAGACCAACAATTAATCATTACTTATTATATTCCAGGTATGCTAAATATCTTATATGCATTTTCTCATGTGTAAGTGCTTGAACCTTTCAACAACCTATAGAATCCTAGAACAACTTATGAATTTAATACTGTGGGGGTTTTTTTGGTGGTGGTGGTACTGGGGACTGAACCCGAGGCCTTTGCACTTGTGGTGTCACTTTCACTTTGAATCCTGGCCCTTTTTATTTTTTATTTTGAGGCAGGGTCTCACTCAGTTGCTAAGTTGCCCAGGCTGGGCTTGAATGTTCGATCTTCGTGTCTCAGCCTCCCAAAGGATTGGGATTACAGGAGTGCACCATCACACCTGGTTTATATTGTTATTATTCCTATTTTTATGTACACAGAATTGGGGCTTGGGGAGAATGCAGTTTTGCCAAGGTGATGCCTGGTAAGTGGTAGAAAATTGAATTCGGATCTTTCTAATTTCAAAGTTCTAAGCTTTTGTCTTTTGCTATCTCACCACTTTCCTCTCTAGTTTAATTTAATTAAAAATGAACACAGATACTTTCTTCAATCATGTATATCACTAATAAATGTGTTTAATCTGGAATTTAAAAAATATATCCCTAAACCTATCCCATGCCAAATCGACAAATTTTGTGAATTGGTTTTAATAACATTTTTGGTTGTTTACCCAATCAACAAATGTGCTGCAAGCATATAATGGAGCCTTTTGGCCACTACCCAGCAAATCATCTTGTTTCTGTCTTCTAGAGAAATATAATGAGATACTTTATTTATAAATCAATGCTATATTTATAATGCTATATTAATAAATAAATATATTGATTTATATTTTTCTCTTGAGAAAAGTGATAGATTCATTCAAAATGAACTTTTTTTTGGTACCAGGAATCAAACTCAGGACCTTGCGTTTGCCAGGTAGGCACTGTGCCACTAAGCTACATCCCTGGCTCCAAAATGAACTTTTGGTTCTAGTTTCTCTCTAGTTCAGAGGCAGCTCTCAACACAGGACTTGTTAATGATGTCTTTGTATAGCTGCGTCCATTTTATCTATCCCAGTTGACAGTCTTTCCCCCACCACTGATGTCCCTGCCTTTCTCATGGTGATGGCCACCAAAGTTACATTCCAGTTTGGATCTAGTTTTACAAGGTGAAGTGAGGACAGGGATTCAGACATCTGAGAAAGACAAATAAAATGTTTCCTACTATAGTGGTAAAAGGACATTAAAGCTAAATTATTATTAGTTTTTATATCTATAGTAATTATGACATCACCAAACTTGTTTTCTATTTTTGAATACTCCATAATATGAAAGTCTTTATTCTTAAAGTTTATTAATGTCTAATGGCACAGGAAATAAGAACAAAATTCTTCATTTAATTAAGATGCTTTCTACCATGTTAATCAGTCCTTTTTAAGTCTGTCTGAATCAAAGACTGAGGAGGATTGATGTGGCATTATTTTACTATAAATTATGCTTGGTACAATTCCTAATGCTTACAAAGGGACAATAGAAGACAACTACTCATTTAGATGGTGCCTTTGCCCATACATGTTTTTATTATGGTCCTTTAAAAATAAATAAACATAACATGAATCTTATTTAGGTATTTGAAAGAGATTCTATAATGTTCTAAATAACATGGGAGATGGAACATATATGGCAGACCTCTGCTATTTTTGCCTGTCCAGAATAATTTTCTCCTCTTTGGGCAACGATGTCACCAAACCCTGCACCATTCTTGGTTTGCATCTATTTGAGGCTAACTCTATCCCCCAGTTCCTGATTAATCAGAGGTCTATCCAAGCCAAGGAGAGTCAGACTTGGATCTTTTTCTGGAACCATGGAGAAATATATACGTTTTCTTGGCTGGGTTCACTGTAATCTGTTCAAATTTAAGTTCTGAGTTGCTACTTGACTACCTTTTCTAATATTTGGGAAGAATCTGCCTGATTCTCTTAGAGGAAAGCAGGGGTGGAAAAAGATCAATTTGTAATTACGTTTAAACACCTAGGTTCAAATATGCTTTTAAACCTGTTCTACTTATGTATTCTGTATTTACATTAGGTAAAATAATCCCATCTACTTTTTTTTTTTTTGCTTATGCTGGTTTGAATTCGGTTTCTGCCACTTGAACCCAAAACAGCCCTGATCAATGCAGAGAGTAAAGGCTGAGAGAACCAGGGGGAATCGATGATAGTGTTAACCTCAGCTACCATAGTCTGTCTGGAAAGGAGAGAGCCAGCAGATAATTAAATGTCAAATGATAGGACTCTAAATGCTATATAGCTGTAGCAAATATAGACATCAACTTTCTTTGAGGTACATGGGATAGGAGATATAGAAAAGGTAGAATCAGAGTCAGCCTTAAAGGGCAAGTAAGAATATCTGAAAAAGGTAAAAAACTCTGAAGCCAAAACACTGCAGTGTGAACATGCACGTTGGGAGATACTGAAGAGCTCCACCAGGCTGGAGTGGGGGTTTAGCTAGAGACCACTGAAGGTAAAGGTGCGCAAGTAAATGGGACCAGGTCTTGGAGGCCTTGAATGTCAAACAGAAAATTTGTACTGTTTTGGTGCAAGCATTAGGAAATCACAGTATCATTTTGAGTGGGTGATTAAATATTAAGCAAGAACTTTAATCTGGCAATGTTGAATAGTGGGCAGACTGAAGTCAGTGTGACTTGCTATGTAGCCACTGTAGTGGTGACACGTGATAGGTTGTGCCATATATTATTTCTTAGGGTATTTAACAGATAATTTGGCTCACAAGAATAATGAGATGATGAAAAGTAAAATATAATTTCTTTCTGAAGTCCTTGGGGCTAGGGATTTAGCTCAGTGGCATAGCACCGGCCTGGCAAGTATCCCGAGTTCGACTCCCAGTACCACCCCCCCCCCCAAGAAAAGAAATCCTTGGTCAACAGTATAGCAACAGACTAAAAAAATACTGTAATGTTATAAAGTGTAAGTACATCAAGCATTTGTACCAAGATCAGGATGTTCTAAGGCTTATTAACTAGTTGGCCTTTTAAGAAATAAACTATAAGTCAATGTGGTTTACTTGGCTCCTGGCCTCCATGTATTGGCCAATTAAAGCCACAGTCCTCCTTAAGAATTTCTAGCAGAAGAAAAAGTAGAAGCAAATTAATAAATTATGAGAAGCAGGCTTAACTGTTGTTTCTGAAATATCTCCTCTCCATCTCTACCTTTCACTTTTCACCAGCTCCGCAAGTTGAGAGCCTCATGGCTCGGCTCTTGCTTTCTTTTTCCAGTCCAACTATCCAGTCCAACTCATGTATTGCTGCCAGAGATCTTTCCGAGTTACAACTCAGATTACATCATGCCCTTGCTCAAAAGAACCTCACAATTTCCCATTGCATTCTAAAAGCTTTAATGTGTTGTTCAAGGTCATCCAGAAGTCTGTCCTCAACTTCCCTCCCCAGCTTTATTTCTTAGAACATCCTGCTTGCAGTACATGCTCCATTAAATCAGACTGTATTTTCTTCTCAGACAAAAGAAATACTTCTATTTCCAAAGCCTGTAACATCTGTCTCCTCTGAGTTCACATAGCTTTCTGGTTTAACCTCTTGGAGGACGTGTCATGTTCACACTTACCCCAATAACTGAGTCTTCTCCCAACTGGACCGTAAGCAGTTTGAAGGACCACATATTGTTCATTTATTTAACCCTCCACAAAATCATTATAAATGTCTTTAC
The DNA here is from genome assembly GCA_028451465.1 of Erethizon dorsatum. NCBI lineage: Eukaryota > Metazoa > Chordata > Mammalia > Rodentia > Erethizontidae > Erethizon > Erethizon dorsatum. The sequence goes on along the minus strand of CM051838.1, from coordinate 24,462,857 downwards.
TTTTTTTTTTTTTTTTAAGTACAGTACTAGGATTGAGCTTATGGCCCTTGCATTGGGCTACATCGCCTGCCCAGGGTGGGGTGAAACTTGCCATCCTCTTGCCTCGGACATTCAGAGTGCTGGGATTAGAGGCATGTGCCACCATGCCTGGCTTGCTTTTACTCTTGTCAAAATTACATATGCTTAGAGTTGAAAGAGCCCAATAGTTTCACAAGGCTAGTTAGGAAAAATAGTGATTCCCTACTGCTTATCTTCTTATCTAGTAATTTTGGTATTTATTTTTATTTATCTAAATAATATTACAGTTATTTCAAGATTTGTCAGTTTTGGGCCGGTGAGATGGCTCAGCGGCATAAGCGCCTGCCTGGCAAGTGCGAGGGCCTGAGTTGGACTCCCGGTACCCACATATGAAAAAATGGGCCGGTGATATCGCTCAGTGGCATGGGCGCCTGCTGTGCACAAGGTCCTGAGGTTGACCCCCGGCACCCACAAAAAAAAAAATAAAAAAGATTTGTCAGTTTTGACATTATGCATGGAACTCTACTATGAAAGACAAAGTTTTAGATCTCTTTCATGCTCCCACCACATGTCCCAAAACACACGGTATCCTTCCCATCCCCCACCCTTCTAATACAGTTATATTGTAATGTTTGTTAGATGTATATTATGTACATAATTATTTATGATATATACATAAATAATGTCTATGAAAATACTGTTCACAGTTGAGCCATATAAGTAACTATGATTACTTAGTTTTTTCTGTATCTTACTTCCTTTTTTTTTTTTTTTTTTTTGGGTACCAGGGATCAACCTCAGGACCTCGTGTGCCAGCAGGCACTCGTGCCTCTGAGCGATATCACCCGCCCTTTTTTTCGTACATGGGTTCCGGGAGTCGAACTCGGGCCCTCGTGCTTGCCAGGCAGGCGCTTATGCCTCTGAGCCATCTCACCGGCCCCTCTTACTTTCTTTAGGATTTCTCATTACACAGTTTCTTGTGCTTGCTTTGTTCTCTCTATATTTTCACTAATTCAACCTCAAAGTCTTCAGTAATTGCCTAAATCTCTTAATACAGTTACATGAATCAAGTGCTCCATCAATTTAGTTCTTAAGAAGACTTATGCTTTTGGGCTTATTTCAATCTGGACCAAGTGCCATCTTTCCCTAGCAGATAGTCATTATTTTGGAATATTTCTTTACTATCATTCAAGGAATTCTTGGATCCTTTGTTTCCTGCATCCCATATTTTGCTTGCTTGTGACTTAATCCTTGGTTGCCTTCCTTCCTTCCTTTCTTTCTGCAGTGCTGAGGATACAGCCCAAGGCCTAATGCATGCTAGACAAGTGCTGTACCACTGAGCTCCATCCCCCAGTCCTTTTAAATTTTGTGTGTGTGTGTGTGTGTTTTTTGTGGGTACCAGGGGTTGATCTCAGGACCTCGCGCGCCAGCAGGCGCCCCGTGCCACTGAGCGATATCACCGGCGCTTTTTTCGTATGTGGGTTCCGGGAGTCGAACTCGGGCCCTCGCGCTTGCCAGGCAGGCACTTACACCGCTGAGCCATCTCACCGGCCCTGTGTGTGTGTGTGTTTTGAGAGAGAGTCTCACTAAGTTGCTAAGGGTGGCTTTGAACTTGTGATCCTCCTGCCTGTGATGACCACATCAGCTTCATCTTTTGTTTTAATGAAATGTTTATTAAAACATTCTGTTTTAATAGCTGCAGATGTTTCCTGAGAAATAATGCATAGAAGGTAAAGCTTTGAGACCTTGCATGAGTGAAAATGTTTTCATTTGACTGTCCCACTTGATTGACAGTTTAACTGACTCTAGAATCAATTACTTGGAAATAATTTTCCTTTAAAATTTTGAAGGGATTCTTCTCTGTCTTCTAGATTCCAGTGTCTGGAAGTATAATTATACTTATTATTCTTATGCCCAAGAAGAATAAGTACAGTTCTGATTCTTGATCCTTTCCATATGGCTTGTTTTTTCTCTCTATAATAGATTGTAGAATCCTCTACTTATCCCTCATTTTAATACATCTCAACATATTATCATTTGGGATGAATTTTTTTTTTTAATGTGGGTAGCGGGGGTCGAACTCAGGACCTCGCACTTGCTAGCAGGTGCTTGTGCCGCTGAGCGATATCACCGGCCCTTTTTTTCCTTTTTATGTTGGTATCGGGAGTCTAACTCAGGACCCTGAGCTTGCCAGGCAGGCACTTATGCTATCTCACCAGCCCCAGGGATGAATATTTTTATTCACTGTGTTGCGTTTTTTTCACTTCAAAAATTTATACCCTTCATTTCTTAAAAGTTTTTCTTTGATGATTTTCTCCTTTCAATTTCTCTCATCTCCCTTTCTGAAACTCCTATTAGCTGTTCGCTGAATCTCTAGGAGACTAGAGATTTTTAATTTGCAAAAGATTCCTTTGCATAATCCTTTTATATATTCAATATCTTCTCTATCTTTCCAAAATATTATTTGACATTTCATTCAATGTATAGCTCTGTTTCTCCAAATTCCTTTTTCTAGTTTGTTTGTTTTGCTTTTCATCTTTTATGCCAGAGACTTTTCACTAATATTTGGTGGTCCTTGGATATGAGGTCAAATTCAAGACAGTGACACGAAATCTCTGAGCACATGGAGAAGGCATCAATATAGGATCATCCAGCTGAATCAATTATTTGGGGACCTCAGGCCCTTTCTCTTGGAGCGGTAGCTTTCCTCAGAGATGTTCCGATCATTTCCCTGCAGTGGAATGTCCAGTGCACTGTGAGTTCAGTAGGGAAAGAGGACTTAACAAGATCTAGAATAAAATCTATAACTGTTTGCTTGATGTCTCTGTCTCCAGAATAATACCCCACAAGCTACAAGTGTGCCTATTGTGCCCAGGGTAAAGGACGCTCTATTTCATCCTCTTCAAAGAATAAATCTACATTATTTTGTCAGGTGAGAGAATAATCATCCAGCTATGTGGAATTGAGGAAATCTGGAAATTTAGATGTTTTATAGAATTTTAACATAGCCTCCTATTTTGAGCCTGAACTTCCAAACATGTCTAATGCCACCAATTCCTGACTCTTTGCCATTTTAGTAATTAGCTTTCTTAAATCTGCTAGATCAGTTGTCATACATTTGTCTCTTTCCAGCTTCCAAAGTTAATTACCATCATCTCCTTTCTGGTCCTTTATGGCTGTAAAGTTTTCTGTCTTTTATAAAATCTTGTTATTATTATTTTAGTAGACCTGAAGGTCTACTAAATAGGATGAAAAATAAATGAATGAGTTTAATTTGTTATTTTCATTCATAAACTGAAAGGTTAACTTTATTCATATGGGTCTATTTCTGGGCTCTCTATTCTATTCCACTGATCTATTTGTCTGTTCTTTCACCACTACCACACACTGTCCTGATTACTGTAGCTTTTTAGTAAGTTTTGAAATTGTATAATGTCACCCTTCCAATTTGTTCACTTCCTTTAATCAAATGTTATCTATTCTGGGTCTTATGATGCACCATATAAACTTTAGTTTGTCAAATTCACAAAATAACTGTCTGGGATTTTGGTTGGATTCGCATTGAAGCTATATACCAAATTGGAAATAACAAATATCTTGACAATATTGAGATTTCTTTGTTTTGGGGGGGTACCAGGAGTTGACCTCAGGACCTCGTGCTTGCCAGTAAGCACTTATGCCACTGAGTGATATCACTGGCCCTTTTTTTCCTTTATGTGGGTTCCGGGAGTCGAACTCAGGACCTCATGCTTGCTGGGCAGGCGCTTATGCTGCTGAGCCATCTCACCGGCCCAATATTGAGATTTCTTGTCCATGAATATGAGATATCTACATTTATTTAGTAGTTCTTTGATTAGAATTTTGTAGTTGTGGTGGATTGACAATTGGTGGTCAACTTGTAAAACCCAGCTGAATTGAATCAGTGTAGTGCCTGGTGTGGAGGGCCCACCTGAGGACTGTTGCCAACAACATAAAAAGGAGAACTGGAGAGGAAGAGTTGGTGCTGTTGGTTCTCCTCAAGGAGCTTGTCACGCTGGCTTTCCTGATAGGAACTTGGCTGTTCTCATCGTCGGAGGAGCTCGGGACCTCACTGTCGCTGAGGATGGCTGTGGTGACTTTCGGGGGAGCTCCGGTTCTTACTCTGAGCGTCGCTTCCTGGCTCCGGGGTAGATCCCTCAGCCTGCTGGCACAGATCCTTCATCCCGCTGGTGCAGACTTTCTAGCTTCCACCGCTGACCTTTGGGCCTTCCCGGTGCAGATCCGTGAAATATACTTGCATGAGACATTGTTGTGGGCCCTAGGCCTTCAGCTGGACTAATGAGGGCATGGTCATGGGCTCTAGGTCTTCAGCTGGACTCATACAGGACACTGCTGTAGGATCCAGGCCCTCAGCTGGGTTCTTTGGGTCTTTAGTGTGTGGACAGATTTCCTGCACTCTTTTGTATATGACTCTTCGGGTGACTATTACAAAATAACTCTATAAGTTATGTGTCCTGTATTGTATTGTTTCCCTTGCAAACCCTGACTACAACAGTAGTTTTCCTCATATAGATCTTGTATATAGTTTATTAGATTTATACCTAAGTATTTCATCTTGAGGGTGCTAGTGTAAATGTACTTGTGTTTTAAATTTCAAATTGGACTTGTTAATTGTTGGTATATAGGAAAGCAGTTGACTTCTGTATATCAACCTTGTATCCTGCATTTTTGCCACAGTTGCTCATTAGTTCCAGTTTTTTGTTGATTCTCTCAGCTATCATCTCATCTATGAATGAAGACAGAAGATTTCCTCCCAATTATTACACCTTTTATTTTCTTACTGCATCATCTAGGACTTCTCATACAATGCTAAAAAGGAGAGGCAAGAGTGCCTAGAGTTCCTTCATTGAGTATAATGTTGGCTGTAGGTTTTGTCAGGTTTTAGATATTGTTCGTCAGGTTGATAATTCCAATACCCCTGCCATATCTGGTTCTGGTGCACGTTGTATCTCTTTATACTGTATTTTTGGCCTTTCGGTATGCATAGCAATATTTTCTTGATAGCTAAACATGACACAGTGGAGCTGCTGTAAGTAGGCTTTTAGTAATGTAGGGGTAATGTCTGAGGGAAGGGGAAGCAGCCTACTGTGAGTAGGTCACGGTCTTGTGGTCTGGAGAATAACAACACTTACACCGCACTAACGGTGGCTCAAGCATTATTCCAGCACTTTAAATATATGGTTTTATTTAGTCCATCCCCATTTTAAAAATAACTTTATTGGGATATAGCATTTAACCCAACTTAAGTACGTAATTCAATGTCTTTTAATGTATTTACAGAGTCGTAAACCTTTGGTACAATAAGTTTTAGAACATTTTTATCACTCCATTAAAAGAATCCTCATTACTTTTCATCTCCTAGTGTCCCTATTTCCCTTGCTCTAGGCAACTATCTATCTACTTTCTTTCTTGATAAATTTACCTATTCTGTGCATTTTCTATGAATAGAAACATATACTTTATAGTCCTTCGTGATTGTCACCTTTCACTTAGCATATTGTTTGCAAGTTCATCCATGTTGTAGCAGGAATCAATACTTTATTATATCTATGGCCACATAATAATTCCATTGGACAGATATCCCTTATTTTGTTGATGGGCATTTGGGTTACTCATGATTTGGGCTGCTATGAACAATGATGCCATGAACTTTTTTTTTTTTTTTTTTGAGACAGGGTCTCACTGTATAGTTCAGGCTGGTCAGAGTTCACTATGTAGCCCAGGCTGGCCTCGAACTCATGGCGATCCTCCTGTCTCAGCCACTTGGGTGCAGGGATTATAGGCATGTGCCACCATGCGCAGCACCATGAACATTAATGTACAAATTATTTTTATTTTTTATTTTTATTTTTTATCAGTACGTGTTTACAGCACATAATGATCACATTCTTTGTGGGGAATTGGTACATCTACATAACACATGTTAATTCTTTTTCATGCCCTCCCCCCTCCTTCCATCTCTTGTTCCCCTTCCCATTTGCAAAAGTTCTATTTCCCTCTTTTCTATTATCTATTTTTTATTGTGCTCTTTATTTTTATTTTGGGTTTCTCATATGAGAGGAACTATATGATATTTAAGATTGTGTGTCTGATTTATTTCACTTAACATTGTAGTCTCAAGGAGTAACCATTTTCCTACAAATAGCTCGTTTATCCTTCTTTATGGCAGGGTAGTACTTCGTTGTGTATAAATACCACATTTTCTCTATCCATTCATCTGCTGATGGACCTGTAGGCCACTCCAAAACTTAGGTATTATGAATTGCTGCTGTAAACATGCATGTCTCACTGTAATATGATGTCTTTAAATCTTTCAAGAAGGTACCTAGAAGGGGGATAGCGGGGTCAAGTGGAATTTCTCTTTTTAGTTTTTTGAGGAATCTCCGCACCGATTTCCACAGTGGCTGTATGAGTTTATATTCCCGCCAACAATGTAGGATGATTCCTTTCCTCCCACAGCTTTACCAGCACTTGTCGTTATTTGACTTCTTCATGGTAGCCATTCTTTCTGGAGTTAGGTGGAATCACAGTTTTGTTTTAATTTACATTTCTCTAAGGGCCAGAGATTTGAACATTTTTTCAGGTATTGGCCATTTGTACTTCTTCTGAGAAGTGTCTATTCATTTCAGTTGTGATTTTTTTGATTGGGTCTTTTATTGGGGAGTCCTAATTTTTTTGAGTTTTTTATATATCCTAGATTTTAGTCGTCTGTCCAAGGAATAGCTGGAAATTTTTTCCCCCATTTTGTAGGTTTTCTTTTCACTCTTTTGGATGGTTCTTTTCCTTTTTATTTGATATTATCCCATTTGTTGATTCTCATATTATTTCTTGTGCAGTTATGGTTCCGTTAAGGAAGTCCTTGCCTACATCTATATCTTCAAGAGTTTTACCTCTTTTTTTATCTTGTAGCAGATTAAGTATTTCTGTTTTAACATTTAGAACTTTGATCCATTTTGCTTTTCGTTTAGTACACGACGAGAGATATGGGTCTAGATTACATCTTCAGCGTGTGGATAGCCAGTTTTCCCAGCACCATTTATTAAAGAGGCTCTCTTTCCTCCGGTGTGTGATTTGGTCCCTTTGTCAGAGATCAGATAGCTGAACGTGCCTGGGGCTGTTCCTGCATCCTCTGTTCTGTTCCACTGATCCACAAGTCTGTTTTTGTGCCAGTACTGTGCTCTTTTTATCGCTGTACCTTTGTAATCCTTGAAATCCAGAATTATGATACCTCCTGCTTTCCTCTTGCTTCCCAGGATTACTTTTGCTATTCTGGGTCTCTTCTGGTTCCATATAAATTTTAGGATTGTTTTCTCTAGTTCTGTGGAATTTTTGGGGTCTTTTATGTAGAGGATCATGTCATCTGCAAGTAATGGTAATTTCTTCCTTTCTTATACATATCTCTTTTATTTCTTTCCCTTGCCTGTTTTCTCAGGCTAATGTTTCTAGAAAAACATTGAACAGGAGTGGTGATAGTGGACATTCTTCTCTTGTTTCTAATTTTAGAGGGAAAGCTTTCAGTTTTTCCCCCATTTAAAATGATGTTGGAATAAAATAAAATAAAATAAAATAAAATGATGTTGGCAGTAGGTTTCTCATAAATGGCTTTTATCAGATTGAGATAAGGTTCCTCTATACCTATTTTCTTCAGAGTTTTTTTTTTTTTTTACATGAAAGGATGTTGGATTTTATCAAAGGCTTTTTTTTCTGTGTCTATTGAGATGATCCTGTGATTTTTGTCCTTGCTTCCGTTTATGTAATGTATTACATTTATTAATTTGCGTATGTTGAATTATCCTTGGATCCCTGTGATGAAGGCTACTTGGTCATGATGTATGATCTTTTTGATGATTTGTTGCATTCTGTTTTCCAGTATCTCATTGAGGATTTTTGTGTTTATGTTCATTGAGGAGATTGGCCTGTAGTTCTCTTTTTGTGTTGTATCCTTGTCTGGTTTTGGAATCAGGGTAATGCTAGCTTTGAGGAATTACTTTGAGAATATACTTTCCCTTTCAATTTCTTTAAAGAGTCTGAGATGTATCAGCATTAGATCTTCCCTAAAGTTCTTGTAGAATTTAGCAGTCAATCCACTGGAACCTGGGCTTTTTTATATTGGTAGGGTTTTTATTATTGCTTCAATTTCATTCCCCATTATTGGATTATTTATAGTTTTTAAATCTCCTCAGTCCAGTTTTGGTAATTCATATTTATCTAGGAATCTATCCATTTCTTCAGAATTCTCCAATTTATTAGCGTACAGGTTTTCAAAGTAATTGCTAATAATCTTCTGTATTTCAGCAGTGTCTGTTGTGATTTCACTTGTTTCATTACTAATTGCATAGATTTGGGTTTTTCTTTTCTATTTTTGGTAAGATTGGCTAAAAGTTTGTCTATTTTGTTTATTCTTTCAAAGAACCAGCTCTTTGAGTCATCAAATTGTTACTTATTCTCAATTTCATTAATTTGTGCTCTGATCTTTATAATTTCTTCCTTGCGCTAGCTTTGGATTTGGATTGTTCTTGTTTTTCTAGGACTTTGAGGTACATCATTAGGTTGTTTATTTGGGTTTGCTCTGTTTTTCTGATGTGGGCATTCACAGCTACAAACTTCAGTCTTAGGAATGCTTCTATTGTGTCCCACACATTCTGGATGTACTAGCAGTGTTGTTTAATTCTAGGAATCATCTAATTTTTTCCTTGATTTCGCCTGTGATCCCTTGATTATTCAATAGTGTATTGTTTAATTTCCATGTGTTTGCATAATTTCTGTGGTTTCTTTTGCCATTGATTTATAGTTTCATTGCACTATGATTTGATAATATGCATGGGATAATTTTGATTCTTTTGCATTTACTTAAGTATGCATTATTGGCTACTATGTGGTCTATTTTGGAGAAAATTCCATCTGCTGTTGAGAAGAATGTGTATTCTGTTGTTGGGTGGAACACTCAACATATTTGTTTGAAGGTTTAGTTCAACTGTGTTGATTTTTTTTTTTTTTTGTCTAGTTGTTTGTGACAGTGAAGTATTGAGATCTCCCACAATAATTGTGTTGATGGTTATCTGGTCTTTTATGTTCAGTAGTGTTTGTTTTATGAAGTTGGGTGTTTAGGGCATCAGTGTTCAAGGCATATGTTTATAATTGTTATCTGTTCCCATTGGATTGTTCCCTTAATCAATATTTAGTGAAATTTTTTTGCCTCTTCTGATCAGTTTTAGCTTGAAGTCCACTTTGTCTGAAATTGGGTAGCTACCCTACTTGTTTTTGGATTTCCATTGGATAGGAATACTGTTTTTCATCCTTTGATTTTTTAGTTTAGGAATTTCTTTTTGGGTAAAACGTGTCTTTTGTCTACAGTATACCATTTAATTTTGTTTCTTTTTTTTTTTTTTTTTATGTGGGTACTGGGAGTCAAACTCAGGACCTTGCGCTTGCCAGGCAGGCGCTTATGCTGCTGAGCTATCTCACCAGCCCTTAATTTTGTTTCTTGATCCATTCTGCCACTCTGTGTCTTTTGATTGGGGAATTGAGACCATTCACATTGATAGTTCTTACTGAAAGGTACTGACTTTTTCCTGTCATTGCATTATTTTCCCGTTGATTGAGAGAGCTGATTCTCTCTCTCTTTTTTTTTTTTTTTTTGCCTTAGACTTAACATGTTCACAATAGGGTTGTAATTCATCTGCCTCACTGCTGGGCAGCTCTGATTTGAATTCATTCATCCTTCTGACACGAACTACTGAATACTTCAACTTGCTCCTCTTCCTTCTCCTCCTGCTTCTCTCTTTTTTCTTTTTTTTCTCCCCTTTTCTTGTTCTTCTTTTTTGAGATAGGGTCTCACCACATTCCCCAGACTGGTCTCAAAATCCTGGGCTCAAGTTATTATTCTCTCTCAGCCTCTGAAGTAGCTGGACATATAGGTGTTCACCAATGCACCTGGCTCATCTTGCTATAATTTATAATATATTTATGAAATAGATAAAGTAAGCATGACCCAGGTCTACTTATTTGTCCAGTCTTATTTTTCATTACCCTGAAGTACATTAGCTAACTTTCTTTTCCTAGAATACTCTCTGCTCCTGTCCCCAGTACTTCTACATACTTCAGGTGTCAGCCAAAATTATCACTTTTCTAAGAAATTTGTCATTGCCTTTCTGATTTGAATTAGACTTCTCTGAGATATGCTTTGAAAGCTCTCTATATTTTTCTTTGAGGACACACACTATAGTTATAATCATATTGTTTTTTATGCATCTGTCTTTACAGCACATTTACACTTGATAAGCATATTGATTATTTATGCAGTATTTTATCTCTATCATCCATCACAAGGCCTTGCACATAGTAAACACTCTGGTTTTATTTATTGATAAACTGTATTTATGTGATTAATAACTCTAAAGTCAGTAAGAAATTATTTGCCTTACTGTACCAAATGGGTAGCACAAATTTGAACAAATTTATTTATGGGCCACTAAAATAACTGTACTGTACAGGTAATTTTTAAAAAGTAATAGCCTGGTGATTGAAAGGGTGTTGTTTATATATTTTTGTCTTATAGCGATCATGAATTAGGGCATTACTGGGTTGGTGGTATATACCTATAATTAATTTCAGCTACTCAGGTGGTTAAGGCAGGAGGAACTCAGGTTGGAGGCCAGCCTGGGAAACTTAGCAAAACTCTTATCAAAATTTTTAAAAGGTAGGGGGAGGTGCAAGGATGTAGCGCAGTGGTAAAGCATGCACAAGGCCTTTGGATCAATCCCTAGTACTATAATAGTAGTAGTAATAATAATAATAATAGTGTTATCAAGAATTAACAAAATGGTGACTGGTGATATAGCTCAGCGGCATAAGTGCCTGCCTGGCAAGCATGATGTCCTGAGTTCAACTCCCGGTACCAGCATAAAAAAAAAAAAGAATTAACAAAATGAATCTAGGTATGGTGACATATGCCTATAAGCCCAGCACTCTGGGAAACTGAGGCAAGAAGATTGCAAGTTTGAGTCCAGCCAGGAAAATTTAGCAGCTTAACAAGACAGCCTAAGAATAAAATAAATAATAAATAAATAATAAGAGTTGGGGGTATAGCTTAGTGCAAAAACTCTAGATTCAATACCTAGTACCAAATAAAAAAATAATAAAATGATATCATGAAACCAGAATGGACAACCTACTTCTTTTGCCTCAAATCTTATTCTTCCTTCAATGTTCAACTCCTGAAACATTTTCTTTCTTTTTTTTTTTTATGTGGGTACCGGGAGTCGAACTCAGGACCTTGTGCTTGCCAGCAAGTGCTTGTGCCACTGAGCAATATCACCAGCCCTTTTTTTTATTTTATTTTATGTGGGTTCCAGGAGTTGAACTCAGGACCTCGTGCTGCCAGGCAGGCGCTTATGCTGCTGAGCCATCTCACTGGCCCCTGAAACATTTTCTTTGTGAAGTCTTCTATCACTACTGAAAATCCCAGTAATTTTTCCCCCTTCACTGAATTTCTGCTGCAGTTAAAGTTCAAGGCCTGCAGGTCAGCACTGGATCATGTATAACACATTGCATTGTTCACGGTTGTTTTCAGTGTAAGTTTTATCTTACTGAATTGGGTTTCAGCTCCCTTGAAAAGAGGGACTGTACCTTTATATTGTTGCAGAAAAACCCGGTACCAAACCAAAAGGAAAATGCTCTGCACAGAAGAGCTGGAAGGCAACAGTTTATTCATGCCGGCAGGCTGGCGGGACAATCAAATACAAATCACCAGCCTTGGCTCAGAGTGAAACAGAATCTTATCTACACTTTTGCAAGCAGGAAGTACAAAGCTGATAGCAGGTTATTACATGATTGGTTACATGAATTAAGTACTATGTCGTCAGGCAGATTTGTTTTAAGCAGGTTTACTTAAAAGGAATTGTTTATCAAGGGCAGGAACATCCTGGGAGGGAAGGGTGTTGAGCAGAGCAGGTAGAGTTAAATGTGTCCTTGACTGGGCCAGTCTGTCCTGGACATAAAGTCCTTGAAGCATGTTGGAAAAACTGGATATATATTTTTAGGTAGGAAAACAGACATTACAGCTGGATATGGTCATGTTGACCTGGCGGGCTACCTAGGAGAAGCAGCTGGACGCAGACAGTCAAGGCTGACTGAGTTCAGGAGTCTAACTATGCGACAGGCTGCGTTGAGCATATGCTGTCTCAATATAGCAACAGGCTACTAATTGATTTTTTTTTTTTTTTTATACCAGGGGTCAACCTCAGGGCCTCGTGCACCAGCAGGGGCCCGTGCCGCTGTGCGACATCACCAGCCCTTTTTTCGTATGTGGGTTCCGGGAGTCGAACTCAGGCCCTCGCGCTTGCCAGGCAGGTGCTTACGCCACTGAGCCATCTCACCAGCCTGTAATTGATTTTTAATTTCTGCTATAAAATTTCTATACATTTGCTTTTACATTATATCTCCTACAACTTCACAATACCTAAAGCAATACTGTGAACTATACCTGTACAATTAACACTCATGGATTTGTCTTTAAGCAAAAAAGTTAATTAATCTGACCATATTGGTTCATACCTGTTGAAAATATATATGCAATAACTGGTAACTTCTAGGAACATGGAGCCCACTCTGTGGGTCCTAAGTTTGTTTAAACTTTTCAGTACAGAGCTCATCCTCTAACCAGTCTGCTTCAATCATCAGCAACAAGGAGGGATAGGAAGTTCTTTCCTCTTCAGTTTCTCTAGGATCTTACCATAAAACAGTAATTAAACTGTCCTTACTCTGGGATCAGCTTCTCTTTGAGAAAAAGGGTTTAACTGTTTCAAAAAAGCAGCTGTCTTGTACTTTTGGAAAATGTACCTAATAAATCAGAGGCCAAACAAGTAGAAATAAAACCAGGCTTCCACTTTATTATTGAGTAAGGGCCACTTGGTTTAAAACAGATGTGGAACATGACATATACTTGTCCTGATGATTTGATGAGCAGCTCACTGACTCACTGGAATCGTGTCAAGTTCAAGTCATGCCCCTTAAGCAAGGGCAACCTCGCTTTCCTTGGACACCAAAAAAAAGCTTGCCAAGGGGGTTTTGCTAACCAGACAAGCTGAGTCAGACCAAGAGCACTGCGCTGAAGATAAAAAGAAGGCAGACGGCAGGGCTCCTTTCTTAATCCTTCGTGCTGACCATTTTTCCCTATCCCATTCAACTGGTCGTGTGTGAGCCATTCACAAGTGTTTCCAGAGACTATTCTACGTCTAAGTTGACTCAAGCTAGACCTCGCCTTCTAGGAGTTTGCAATCTTCTTAGGAAGATAAGATATACGCATGGGGCCAGTAAGTAACAATAGAAGACAGAATTTGATTACATATTGATCAGAGAAGGGCAAAAACCACTGGTGCTGGAGTTGTTGGGAAAGACCTTGTAAGGTAGTGGAAACTGGATCTTTGAAAGGGCTATTTGTGGTGATATTTTCATTAACTTTTCATTAAAAGACCATTAACAGGTAACTCATCCCCCCAAAACAATTTAATTTACATTAGATGCTGAGTTATGTGACTTCCACAACCCTATTTAACAGTCAGGGAAAACTGGGTTATGTGGTACTTTTCACCAAAAGTCTAGCTGTAGGAACCAAGTCAGGTCGATTGCGGGTTTTAAATTTTTTTTGGTTTGGTTTCTGTTTTTTTTTTTTTTTTTTCCTTGTGATGACTGATCATCGAATCAAAGTTTTACAGGAAGAAATTAATTTAGTTGCTCTTAAAATAGAAATACTGTGAGGCAGGCCGGGGACATAGCTCAGTGGCACAGCACCTGCCTGGCAAGCTCAAGGTCCTTAGTTCGATTTCTGATAAAAAAAAAAAAAAAAAAAAGACATACTGTGAGGCTTACCTACCTATGAGTTTCTCTAAGTAAATACTGTTTCCTTAAGCAAATCAGCTTATTTCTATGTCTTCTCTTTCTATAAAAACAAAGACTTTGGTCGAAAGCAATGCTTCCCCAAGAGGTTCTGCAAAATGTTAGTAGATATTATGCAAAACAGAAACTCCGTGGCCGTGTGAAGTTTAAGAGCTTTGGATTAAATAAAGTTGCTGGGTTCTTATAGTTTTTCTTGCAGTTCTTAAAGTAATCATTTGCATTGTGAGTTTTCAAGATGAGGGTAAAGCATATATCATTTCCCAAATTTACTTGAAAACTCAATTTGGGCTGTAAGAGTGGCTTCTTCTGGCTGAAAAAATGCTGTGATTCTGCATTTGTGTAGTCAGTGTGTATTTGTAGATCTATATGAAACCTAATTCTTTTGCTAGTGCTAATTTCACTTAGAATTTTTAAGTATCATGTGATTTTTGACATATTCCAAGCTTAGAAGATATGTTCATTTTTTTTCCTTCAAGTGACCCAACCAAAATTGCAGTTACAGGTAAATATAGTTTCACTAAAACACAGAGATGGTGCCAAGTATAAATTTAAAGCCCCCCCCAGTCAAAATCAGAGGTGATCTATTACTGAGCTATATTCTCAGCCCTTTTTATTTTCTTATTTTTAGACAGGGTCTCAGTAGGTTGCCCAGGTGGAACTGAAACTTGCAATACTCCTGGCTCAGCCTTTTTAAGTGCTGGGATTACAGGCATGTACCACTATCCCTAGCTTCAACAAATTTTTCATTATTAATTTTATAGTCTCTTGATTTTCTAATGTTTTCTCCAAAGAGACTTTTAAATTTGCCCATTAAGTGGGATTCGTTTGATGTGTGGTGGAAGATTACCAGATTGAAATAATAGTTAACCTAAGAAAAGTTACCTTTTTATTAAATAAGTCTTACAGCTTTATTTAATTATGATTTTACCACCTGATAACTGCTAGAGATTTTTTCATATTCCCCCCCACCCGGTGCGTAAAGATGGCAAGTCACATTTGTTTGTTTCAAGAATGTGCAAACACTCACTTTTACGTTTGAAAAAACTTCTTCTGTGCTGAAAGGTCAGCCTCTGGGGTTTTGTAAGACCCCTGCTGACTGACCCTGCCCTTGACCCTCGCTCCAAAGCCCAACTGCATTCTGGCATGCTGGTGTAGAGAATTTATTTATTTTAGCAGTAGGGAGTCAGCATTACAGGAATATGCTTTTTAAAAGCTTCAAGATATATTAATCACATCGTCAACTCCACGTGACTGGGAGGCCTCATTTACCCCTAAAGTGGTTGATAGTGGATGCTTGCTGTCAAGGGCTCTGTGGATATAGGTCAGCTCTCTAAGCAACAGGATCTAGAGGGGCATGAAAAAAACATCTACTAGAAATGGTCTTTTTGGTATTCAGAAAAAAGAAACAATGAAAACAGGCATATTTTAGTAATAGAGACCTTTCAGTAAAAGGAGGAGGAGGTCCTTTAGATACCTCAGATTACATTCATCAAAATAGAGGGGCACTCTTGGGGGCCGGTCCTCCATTTTGTTTGCGCTTCTGTCCACTGATTCCCACTCTCTCTCATATTTCCTGCTAATTTTACTAAAGGATTGTCAAGTGCAACTTACTATGCACTTTTATTTTTTGGAAAACTTTTTTGCCTCATTAGTAGTGCATAACATGCTCATTAAACATTGTAAAATACTAAAATACACAAAAAGGAAAGATACAAGTTATGTATATCATGCAATCCAAAATAGCTCTTATTAATACTTTAGCAAATTTTCTTTGATTTTCTTTTGAAGATATTTCATTATAGGAATTTTCCTTATAATTCGTTAAATTTTTCCTACAGCTTTATTATAAAAATAAGCAGACAGTAGAGTTGAAAACGTTTTACTGTTAACACTCATATTTTCATCAGTTATGTACAGTTTTCATTTTACCATAAATACTCTTTCATACATCTATCTATTCATCAATCCATCTTATTTTTAAGGCATTTGAATGTAGGCTTCTAGATATTATTTTCAATGGCTTTGAAATATTTTGTGGAGTGAAATATGATTTTTTTTCTTTTTTATTAGTATTTGTTTGTGATCCATAATTCTTTCTGTCTTTGTAGTGCTGGGGATTGAACCCAGGGTTTCACACATTCTTGTAAGGCCCTCTAATCATTGAGCATTACCCCCTAGCCCTTTGATTTTCTTCTAAGAAAATCAGAAAATCTTATCTTTTCCTTATACCAGGCATGGTAATGCATATCTGTAATCCTAGCTACTTGGGAGGATGAGCCAAGGAGATAGCAAGTTAAAGCCCAGCATGGGTAATTTTGCCAGATGCTGTCTCAAAAAAAAAAAAAAAGAGGCTAGGGATGTAGCTTAGTGGCAGAACACTTGTTACCATGAGTGAGGCCCTGGTTCAATTCTCACTACAAAAAAAAAAAAAAAAAAAAAAAATCCGTAGGGTTGACTGATAGTTTGCTTCCTATTTGTTACTATTTTATATAAAACTTCAGAAGAAGGATCTACTTCTAAGATTTAATAGCAATTTTTGTCTATAGTAGAGGAGTACAGTAATGCTTAAAAGAGAAATAGAGATTGAAATTTCCCATCTCCTCCACATTTTAGAAGGATTTGAACATCAGGGAAATTACGGGAAATTACAGCAAAATGAAAGATCATACACTTATTAGATAACTGCCTGGAAAAATTACTGAATTTCTCTGAGGCTCTGTTTTCTCACCTGTCCTTATAATTATGAGGACGAAATAATAAATAGGCTACTTAACACTTAATAAGTAGAAGATTTTACCAACTGTACTTAAAAAAATAGAAGATTTTTTAAAAAACAGTGGTTTCTTGACCAAAAAGCTAGAGTAAAGAAAGGGAAGAAAGAAAGAAAGAAAGAAAGAAAGAAAGAAAGAAAGAAAGAAAGAAAGAAAGAGAGAAAGAGAGAAAGAGAGAAAGAAAGAAAGAAAGGAAAGAGGAGAGATGAGAAAAGAAAAGAGAAAAGAAAAGGAAGAGGATTTCTTGAAGGATTTAGAGTATGGGAGAGATGTGATAGACTGATATTTTAGGTGGCTTAATCTTGTAGAGTTATATGTAATGCATAAAAGTGGAGGACATACAGTTATAGGGAGCAGATTTGATTTGATTTAACGAATACCTTATTGACTGTATCTGAAATACAAAGCTCTTTGCTAGGTGCCTTGGGACTATAAAGCAGAGTGAGACCTTGGACAGTCACTACAGAGATTTGTCATTCAGTAGTTAAGCAATGATATAAACCAAGAGCAATAAAACAAAGCAAAGGAGTTGGGGATGTAACTCAATGGTAGACTGCTGCAAAACCCTTGGTTTAATGCCCAGCATGAAAAGAAAAAAAAGAAAAGAAAAGAAAAGAAGAGAAATCCATTCGTCCATCCATCCATCCAACCATCCATCCATCCATCCATTCACTTATCCAGCCAGTTAGTGTTTTGCTCCCACACTATGACAGTTACTGTTCTAGGTGCTGAAGAGAGCGCAAACAAAACAGACAAAAGTTCTGGCCTGCAGGTAGCATACGCTGTAGTGGAGGAGACAGACGATATACAAATAAATAAATAAATGCACAATAAAGTAGGAGATAGCAATAATACCCTGAGGAAAAATGAAGCACTGTCAAGAAATAAGGCAGTGTAAAACAGTGATGAGGTAGCTTTTTTCGATAACACAGTCAAGAAAGTGCTGCTTAGGGAGAGAATTGAAGATGAGGAAGTAAAGTAGGGGACTTCTGGAGTGAGCAGATTTCCATGTAAAGTTCCCTGAAAGAACAGAGGTTCCAAGACAGGAGTGGGCCTGAAGGAACTCCAGGAAGGCCATGGGCTGGAGCTGAGGAAATCTGTGGCCCTGAAGTAGGAACAGAGAGTTACGGAGAGAAGGCGAGGATTTCTGGAGCACACAGGGCAGAGAAGGAATCTTTGGTATTTGCCCACTGGCTGAAGGTGGTGATGAGAGAAGGTGAAGAATCCAACTCCTAACACTGAATTTTGAACCTAATTTGGCTAGAAAGATGGCGATGTCAGTAAAAATATGCATAATCAAGAGCAGTGGGCTTCAGAGGAAGGATAGAGTCAGTTTTTGACATATGGAATTCAAAACCCCATGCTGAGTTTAAGAAGGGACCAGCAGCTGTGTGCTGTGGGTTATTCTTGTAGGCTGAGCTCCTCAGGGTACTCGGACAACCTCTTGAGCCCAGAAGTTCAGAGCTAACTTGGGGAAGATAGTAAAACCCTGTGTCAAAATAGAAAGAGATGAAATTGTCAGAGACAAAAATCTCGGACGAATGACCAAAAAGACAGAAGAGTAAAAAGATAACTAAGAAAGTTCAGAACAATAAAAGTCAAAAGAAGAAACAGTGTTAAGAGGGAGGAAATACTGCCTTAAGTTGAAGAGAATGGGAACTAAGAAAACACTATCGGATTTGGCAATTAGAAGGATACCTCATCTTTAGTATTGATGACTCAAGACAGATCCAGAGGATCTACATATATAAGGCATATGAGAAATCAGTAGTAGAATTTTGGGCTTCACATGACAGGACAATAGAGAACTCAGTAGTCGATTTGAACATATATAGAAATATGACAAGTGAGAGAAGGGGAATTCAGGTCAGTGAAGGGAAATAAATAAACTAGTCATGAAATAGGGCTGAGATTATTGGTTGTCCCTATGAAAGAAAATAAAATTAGGGCCCTACCTCATAGCACACTTGAAAAAATTGATTTCAGTTGGGCTAATATGAAAATAGGACTTGAGGCAGAAGGATCGCAAGTTTGAGCCCAGCTTTGGCTCTTTAGGGACTTACTGAGACCCTCTCTCAAAATTAAAAAAGGACTGAGGATGTAGCTCAGTGCCAAGGTCCTGACTGTAATCCCTAGTATAGAAAAAAAGATTTTTATCTTTAAGACTTTGGAGTAGGAGAATACTTAAACAAAAAGTATAAACTATGAGAAGTAAAAGATCAATAAATATAGGTTCAAATGAACAACTTCTGCTCATCAAAGACATTGCAGAGAGTGAAAAGACAGGATATAGAATGGAAATGACATTTTCAATACCCCCCCCATAATGCACACACGCTTATTTCAAGGAGTTAGCTAAGTGACTGTAAGGACCGCAGCATCAGACATTGTAGGGCAGCCCAGCAGATGCAAACTCAGGCAAGAGCTGATGCTGCTGTCCTGTGGCAGAATTTCTTCTTTTTTGGCACCAGGAATCCAACTCGAGACCTCGTGCTTGCCAGGCAGGCACTGTGCTGCTGAGCTATATTCCTGGCCCTAGAATTTCTATTTTTTTTTTTTATTTTAAAGAGAAGAAAAAACAAAACAAATAAAAAAAAAAACAAATTTTCAAAACACCATAATATGAGGGTAACAATGGTTAATGCATTACATATTATTATCTTTAAGTTAGTTATTCAGGATACCAGACATTAGCATTCAATTGTCCAAACATTATTGGCACAAACCTTACTCTTCAATGAACTAAGTAAAATTGGTAGTGTATCTATCTTTTTTTTTTTTTTTTTTGTGGGTACCGGGGGTCGACCTCAGGACCTCGCGCACCAGCAGGTGCCCGTGCCGCTGAGCGATATCACCGGCCCTTTTCTTGTATGTGGGTTCCGGGAGTCGAACTCGGGCCCTTGCGCTTGCCAGGCAGGCGCTTACGCCGCTGAGCCATCTCACCGGCCCTGGTAGTGTATCTATCTTAACCATCTTATATATATATATACAATTTTTTTTCCCTTTCCCTTCTTTCTTTTCCCTATTCCAGTCTCTCTTTCCTTTTGACCAGTTTTTTTTTTTTTGATTCACCGTGTCTATTGTATATTTTGGATCTTATTTACTCTTTCAGTTTCTCATACTAGAGAGACAATACGATGCTTACAAATGTGTGTCCGGTTTATTTCACTTATGAGTATTTTCTCGAGTTGCATCCATTTACCTATAAAAGTCTCCAGTTTATCCTTCTTTATGGCTGAATAGTACGCCATTGTATAAAAATACCACATCTTTCTTATCCATAGAATTTCTATTTTTTTTTTTTTTTGTGGGTACCGGGGGGTCGACCTCAGGACCTCGCGCGCCAACAGGCACCCGTGCCGCTGAGCGATATCACCGGCCCCTTTTTCATATGTGGGATCCGGGAGTCGAACTCGGGCCCTCGCGCTTGCAAGGCAGGTGCTTATGCCACTGAGCCATCTCACCGGCCCAGAATTTCTATTTTTTAAGGAAGCCTGTTTTGCTCGATGGTCTTTCAACTGATTGGTTGCAGCGCACCCACTTTATCAAGGATGATCTCTTTTACTTAAACTGATTGTAGATCTTAACTACATCTGCAAAATACCTTCACAACAACACTTAGATTAGTGCTTGATTAAATAACTGGGTACTCTACACCAGCCAAATTAACACATCACTAACCATCATATTCACAATCCCAAACTACAAATTATAAAACATGCTTGCCAAATGCTGGAGGCCAAAAGGGGTGCTTAAGAGTTTAGTCAGACCCTCTTCATACCCTAGGTGAGAGTATCAGAGACTTGAAAATCTATTAAAGGTCCCTTTACCAGGAAATGGGTCCTCCTCAGTAAGAGTAAGGACTATTCATTCCTACAGAGACTGAATTGCATATCACAGACATCCTAGGAAGTGGATCTCTGGTATTTGGTGAAATTTTCTTTGTGACTCAGAACATTTCAGTATTTGTAAATAGCCTTGGACTTCAGAAAAGACTGCATAAGCTATGGTTTTTAGAGTTCGAAGTTATCTATATGTGTTTTATGGCTGCTAGACTTTGGATCTGGAATATCCTCCAAAGGCCCACAAGTTAAAGGCTTGGTCTTCAGCTTGGCCCTGTTGGGAGGTGGTGGAACCTTTCCGAGGTGGGGCTTGGGGAAAGGAAGTCAGTCTTCGGGGGTGTGCCCTGGAAGGGGATATTTGGACCCAGGCCCTCCTCCTCTCTCTTGGCTTCCTGGCCACCATGAGGTGAGTACCTTGTTCCACCAGGTGCTCCTTGCTGCCTGGCCACAGGCCCCAAACAATGGACCAAAATCTCCCAAACTGTGAGTCAAAATAAATATTTCCTGTTTCAAATTGATTATCTCGGGAATTTTGTCAGAGTAATGGGAAGCTAACACAGTTTTGTTATCCAAATCCTCTTTATCAAATTCTTAAGGAAATGTTTTAAAAATAAATTATCTTTTTATTCCCATTATTTATTTAAATATATCAGTGCCATGTGTTTGCACTTTGGAATTAGGAAATTGGGATTTGAGTTCTGTGCCTATATATTATTGTATGACAATGAGAACATCATCTAATCTCTTTAAAACCTAGATCTTCACCTGTACAATGGAAGTGTTAACCATAGTTATTCCATGGAATATTAAAGATTACTTGAGAATATGTATGTGTAACATTCAGCTGAGTGCCTGGAATGTAGCAAGAGTTTAAGAAATATTCACTGTTGTAACTTTTATCCAAATAAAGTTAATCTTGTTGTTCTACTTAACGCTTACTTGTTAATCATAAATTTCACTTTGATTTTAAAAAATTTTAAGAGACTGCATCTTTTTTTTAGGTTTTTTTGAGACAGGATTTTGGTATGTATTTCAGCTTGCCTGAACTCACTATGTACCCCAGGCTGATCTTGAACTCACAGCAATTCTCCTACACTATCCTGCTGAGTGCTGAGATTATAGGCATGTCCCACCATGCCTGGCCAATACTGGATCTCCTATGTTGCCCAAGCTTGCCCTTAACTCCTAGGCATAAGCAACCCTCCTGCCTCAGCTTCCAAAGCAGATGTGACTACAGACATGTATGTAGCATTGCTTTGACTTTATACTGCTCCTTTTGCTTATTTTGTCTGTATTTGCTTGTACATTTATTTTTTTTTTTTTATTTTTTTTTTTTTGTGGGTACCGGGGGGTCGACCTCAGGACCTCGCGCGCCCGCAGGCGCCCGTGCCGCTGAGCGATATCACCGGCCCCTTTTTCGTATGTGGGTTCCGGGAGTCGAACTCGGGCCCTCGCGCTTGCCAGGCAGGCGCTTATGCCGCTGAGCCATCTCACCGGCCCGCTTGTACATTTATTGGCCATCTATTTATTTTCAATATTTCTGTGTCATCTTATTTCTGGTATTGTTATAAGGAGAATATTGTTAATTTTTTTCACTGAGTTTTTTTTTTGTTGTTGTTGTTTTTCAATAGTGAAATTTTTAGCCCACTCAACTTATTATTATTATTTTTTTTTTTTTTGTGGGTACCGGGGGGTCGACCTCAGGACCTTGCGCGCCAGCAGGCGCCCGTGCCGCTGAGCGATATCACCGGCCCCTTTTTCGTATGTGGGTTCCGGGAGTCGAACTCAGGCCCTCGCGCTTGCCAGGCAGGCGCTTAAGCCACTGAGCCATCTCACCGGCCCCTCAACTTATTATTGACAATAAGGATGTATTCAGACATCCTAAATTATGTTTTCTCTTTATTACACTTTATTTTCTGTGGGTGTTTCACCCTTCAAATTATTTTAGAGTTCTGCAATCAATTGTCATTATATTTACATTTTTAAAAATGGAATCAATATATACAGTTGTAAATATAAAGGAAAAATGTCTATTCCTGTGCTCCCTTCTCTTCCCCAAACAAGATGAGACTTTGAACTGTTTTAAATCTCTGCCCAGAAACCCATACCTTCAACTTTTTTTCCAAATAAACCCCAATTTTAATTCTAAATTATTTTTCATAATGTAGCCGTTAATTATGATATATCAACTTGACTGGATTAAAAAATGCCCAGCACACATTTGGGTATGTTTGGGTGGGTCACAGAGGCATGACCTTGGGTAATATATATATGGTCCCCGGCCCCTTCCTGTCTTTTTCTTTTTTTTTTTATAAATTATCCAGTCAGTGATAGTCTGTTATAGCAGCACGCAGCAGATTAGACAGGGGCTGTTCCCCTGCTCTGCTTCCCAGCATCCATGAGCTAAGCATCCTCGCTCTGCTAACCCTTCACTACGGTGTTTCTGCCTTGAGTCAGCCAACCCACTGGCCGAACCTCCTGAAACTGTGAGCCAAATTAAAGCCCTCTTCCCTTAAATTGTGGGTGGCAGGTATTGTGTCCCAATGATGGAAAAGCTGACTAATACACTTATTTTATTTTATTTTATTTTATTTTTTGCTTTTTTGTGTTGTGAACTGTCTCTTGACATTTAAATAAGATTCCATGAAAACATTATCAAGCTGGGCATGGTGATGCACACCTATAACTCCAGCACTCTGAGAGGCTGAGACATAAGGGTGGCAAGTTTGAGCCTAGCCTGGGACACTTAGCAAGACCCTGTCTCCAAATTTACAAATATAAAAAAATTTTAAAATGGCTGGGGGAGTGGCTCAGTGTGAAGGCTCTGGGGTCAATCCTTACTACCACAAACACAGAAAGATTTCATTGTGTTTTCACTCTGGTATTTGTGTGTGTGTGTCTGCCATCTTCCTCTTTAGTAAGACTTTAGTTTCAAGTAATATCAAAGACACTACAAAGTGAGATGGTTCTGAGGCAAGTTTCAAACATAGTTTGATGAGAGCTCCACTTCTAATTTTACTTCCTTAGATCTGCTGTCATTCTTTTGTTAGCTTCCCTCATGGCATCAGGATAGTTGCTACAATTCAGGTTTCACAAAAGCACATTACATAATTAGAAAGGAAGAAAAGTTTCTCTTTAATCCTTGAATAATCATTGCCCTTCCTTTAATTGGAATAGCCCAAACCAAACCCCATGACAAACCCCATTCACTCATTGCTTTAGGCCTATTTTATTGTCCATTCCTGTCTTAGTCCATTTTTGCTGTTATAACAGACTATGGCAGATTAGGATAATTTATAAAGAACAAGAATTTATTTCTCACAATTTTGGAGGCTGAGAAGTCCCAGATCAAGGTATCAGCAATTTAGGGCCTGGTTCTCTGCTTCCAAGATGGCACCCTGAGCACTGTGTCCTCCGAAAGTGAGGAGCACTCTATCCTCACTTGGGAGAAGAGCAAGAGAGAGAAAGAACCTGCTCCGCAAGCCCTTTTTATGGTAGCACTAATGCGTTCGTCAGAGTGGAACCAGCATGTCCTAAAAACTTCCCAGAAGTTCCAACCCTGTTACAGTGGAGATTAAGTCTCCAGTGAATTTTGGAGGGGACACATTCAAACCACAGAAATCCCTGACCTAATCTCTGGGGCAAAGGAGAGGGAATTGTAGTGTTCATCTGAACCGTCACCGGGAGAAGCTGCCCAGTGTGTTGTGTGGGATGCAGCTGTGCTACAGCTTTGTCTGGAATTCAAATTAACACAGTTGTCCTTCAGAATATAGTTTTATAAATATTCCTTCATGTGATGTTGCAGATGAGATATCAGATGATCATCTGATAATTTTTCTTTATATAAAACTTTTATGGGAGATCTGAAGGGTCATAGAATTTTATTTATTCCTTTTCATATAAACTTTGCTTTTCTTTTTGAGACTCACTATGTAGCTCAGACTGGCCTGGAACTCACTATGTAGCCCAGGCTGGCCTTGATCTCATGGCGATCCTCCTGCCTCAGCCTCCTGAGTGCTGGGATTACAGGTGTGTGCCACCATGCCTAGTAAACTTGCCTTTTCACACTGAATGCACAAATTTACATTTATCTCAGTAAAATTATCTTCTCTTATTTGTATGAATATTGTTTTCCTTTCATTGTATTTTTATTGAGATTTAATTCACACACAATACACTTGCTCCTTTAAAGTGGATAACCCAGTGGTTTCCAGTGTATTCAGAGTTGTGCAACCGTCACCAACTCAATGTTAGAACATTTTCATTATTCAAAAAAGGAAACCTGTATTAATTAGCAACTATTCACTTAGTCTTAGGTACCCACTAATCTACTTTCCATGCATTTACCTGTTTGAGACATTTCATATAAGTGAAGTCACAAAATATGTGGTCTTTTATGTCTGGCTTATGTCACTTTATGTAATTTTTTTAAGGTTCATCCCTGTTAGCACATGTATTGGTACTTTCTTCTTTTAACTGTTGGTTTGTTTGTTTGTGTTTTGAGACAAGGTCTGGCTAAATTGTCCAGGTGGGACCTGAACTTGCAATCCTCCTCTTCCAATCTCCCTCAATGCTGGGATTACAGGTATGAGCCACTGAGCCTTGGTCTGTTTTTGGTTTGTTTGTTTGTTTTAATAACAGCCATTGCAATCTGTGTGAAGTGGTATCTGGTAGTTTTGGTTTGCATTTCTTGCTATGCAACATTTTGCTATTCTTGTTATGCATTTCTAGCTATGCAACATCATTGCATAGCTAATAATGTCAAGAACTGTTTCCTGTGATTATTGGCCATTTGTATATCTTTTCTGGAGAAATATCTACTAAAATCCTATGTCCATTTTTCATTTGAATTGTTTGGATTGTTGAGTTTTAAGTGTACCTCATGTATTCTGGATAGTAGATCCTTGTCAGATACATGGTTTACAAATATTTTCTCCCATGCTGTGGGTAGTCTTTTCACTTTCTAGATGCTATCCTCTGATGCACAAAGTTTTTTTTTTTTTTTTTTTTTGTGGGTACCGGGGTTCGACCTCAGGACCTCGCGCACCAGCAGGCGCCCGTGCCGCTGAGCGATATCACCGGCCCCTTTTTCGTATGTGGGATCCGGGAGTCGAACTCGGGCCCTCGCGCTTGCAAGGCAGGCGCTTATGCCGCTGAGCCATCTCACCGGCCCCAAAAGTTTTTAACTTTATGAATTTATCTAATTTTTTCTCTTGTTGCTTCTGCTTTTGGTGTCATTTTAGGAAACCATTGCCTACCCTGATGTCAAAGACTCTATAAAGAAAATTTGACTGTTTCAGCTCTTACTTTGAGGGTTTTTGTTTGTTTTTGCATGTGAATATCTAGTTGTTCCAGCACCATTAGTTGAAGAGATTATTGTTTCTCCATGGTATTATTTTAACACTATTGACAAATCAACTGATCATATATTCGTGGGTTTATTTCTGGACTCATTATTCTAATGATCTAGGTCTATCCTTATGCCACTACCATTCTTTCTTGATTCCGGTTGCTTTGTAATGAGATTTGAAATGGGGAAGTATAGTCCTCTAATTTTGTTCTTTTTTTTCCCCAAGGTTGTCCTGGGTCCTTTACATTTCCATGTGAATGACAGGATTGTTTGTCAATTTCTACAAAAGCAGCTGGAATTTATTTTTTATTTTTTGTGGGTTTTTTGAGACAGGGTCTTGCTATGCAGTTCAAGCAGACTTTGAACTCGCTTTGTAGCCCAGGCTGTCCTCAGATTCATGACCCTCTTGCCTCAGCCTTCCAAGTGCTGGGATTATAGACATGTGCCACTACACCTGATGTAGCTGAAAATTTAATAGGAATTGTGTTGACTCTGTAAATCAATTTGGGGAGTATTATCCTTTCAACATATTAACTTTTCAACTCCAGAAACACATGATGTTTTCCCATTTATTTGTCTTCTTTATTTTAATGATGTTTTGTAGTTTATAGTATGTGATCTCTAATAACTACTCAATTTTTTACTTTTAAAACTTTTAATGCATAAATATCGGATCTCCTGAGTTTTTATGTATTTTAGAGACAGGGTCTTACTATGTTGCACAGACTGGTCTCAAACTCCTAGACTCAAGTGATCCTCCTCCTGCCTCAGCCTCCTAAGTAGTTGGGAAAACAGGCACATACCACTGCACCTAGCCATCTATATATATATTTTTTCTTTCACAATTTCCACTTCTTTATCTTTTGCTCTACACTCTGGAAGGATTGGAGATGGTCATGTAATTCCCTAAGTCATTTTTCAGCAGTATCTATTTTTATATCAATTATTTCTATAGTCTTTTTAAATTTCAAAGGACACTCTAGTTCTCAGACTGTTCCATTTTCACAACCTGCCTTTATTACTCTAAATGTCACTAGGAACAAGATTTTCAGAAAGTTTTCTCCTACTTTCTGCATTAACCTTTTTTCAATGGGTGATAATTGCTCTAACTTGGTCTTCTTTTTAATTATGGACTCTCTCTTTATTAATGATATTTTAGTGAGTGGAAATCTAGGTCATTCAGCATTGCTAACTGGCAACTCACCTGGAATTAGAGAGACCACTGTTCAGTTCTCTTCAGTGGCTCTTATCCTCTGAGGATGGTGGTATTAGGTTGAAGGTTGATTCCCTACAGTGAATTAATTGGCTGTGAGTGGAAAAGTACTAGCTCCTTCCTCAGTGGACACGACTGGTTATGGTGTGTGGGATGCTGAGTCATCAAGCCTCAAACTTAGTGTTGAGAGAAAGAGGAAAAAGAGAGGAAGCAGAAAGTATACAGTATTTGAAACTTTTCCCAAGGAAGAACTTGAGGTGTGAATAAAGGCACATGGAACTCAACTGAAGAAAACATCAAGTTGACTAAGTGCCTCAGGGAATAACTGTATGTCCAAATCAGTCACAAACCTAGCTTTCGAAACAAAAAACAGAAAAACAAAAAACAACCTCTTATTTGTAAAAGAACCTTCAGGACTCCACACTTGTACCAGCAGGAAATGACTGAAAACTGTGAAGTTTCTCAAGAAACTTACATCCCCAATGCCCACTTCTGACCTGGCCAAGGAGGATAATGGATGAGGAAGAATAGTCCAGAGTACAGAGTCCATGGCCAAAGAA
The DNA here is from genome assembly GCA_028451465.1 of Erethizon dorsatum. NCBI lineage: Eukaryota > Metazoa > Chordata > Mammalia > Rodentia > Erethizontidae > Erethizon > Erethizon dorsatum. The sequence continues at coordinate 24,435,168 of CM051838.1, read as the reverse complement.
ATGATTGCAAGGGGGGGGGGTCTATCCTTGAGAGCAGAACCAAGATGTAATCATAGAACTTCCCCCACTGCCAAGCAAAGCATTTTTGCAACAACTATTTAGAAGGATTCTAGCACTTACATAGACTCTGCTATGAGCTTTACATTACTTCACTGGACTTGGAGTTCTAATAGTGTATCTCAGTGGAAGCATTTGGAAATCAGTAAAGGGAAAGTGGAAGAATTTACAATAACAGTTAACATTTAATAGTGTTTCAGACACTAAGGCATTGTTTCAGTTCACATAGCAACTCCCTGAAGTACGCAGTATTATGATGTTATTTTACCAATAGGGATGCTGAGATAGTCCAGTAACTTGGTTAAGATTACATAGCAAGTAACTCTTAGAGCCAAGATTCAAAACTATGGTGTCTGCATCCGAAGTGTTTACTCTTATCCCCAACCATAGAAGTCTACCGGGCATGATGAGGAATATACAAACCTGAGAGCAGAGAAGGTGTGTACATCAGTTCAGGACAAGGGAGTGTGTTGTATCTAACAAAGGTGATATTGAACTACTTTCAATCTACCAGGAGGTAGACAACTATTACTAATTTTTAACCTTGTTAGGGACTCATCTTGTTTACTGATGAATCACCAGTAGTACTGGTATACTAAGCCATCTGGCTCACGGTAGGTGCTCGATAAATATTTGTTGAACGAGGGAGGAATGAATACCAGAGTCCTGCATATTAGACTAAGGTCCTTGAGCTACTGTGCCACATTTGCTGTGACAGCTGCGGAGTAGTGTGCCTGGCACTCAACAAATGGTCCTTGAACTAAACTGAGAGACTTGGCACTGTGTTTTCACTTTAAGGCTGCTCATTATTCAGTTTCCTTATCTTTAAAATGGAAGGTGTTCCCCCCCACTCTACAGACCTTGTGAAGGATTTTTTTTCAAAAGCTTCTCACCTCCTGTAACTTTTTATTTTCTCTGACTTCGTACGAGCTTGTTTTATACATGTGAGTGAACTTGGGATCTCAGGGTTTTACTTACTGCCCTTTCTATGTGTTTGGGCAGTTCTCATGATGAGTTTGCCAGAAGACACTGGATTCCTTTTTTAATGGTGAGCTGAACTGCTAATCATCTGCACCTTTCTGTGTTGCAGTTATTTTTTTTGCAGTTTTTTTTTGTGTGGGTACCGGGGGTCGACCTCAGGACCTCGCGCGCCAACAGGCGCTCGTGCCGCTGAGCGATATCACCGGCCCCTTTTTCATATGTGGGATCCGGGAGTCGAACTCGGGCCCTCGCGCTTGCAAGGCAGGCGCTTATGCCGCTGAGCCATCTCACCGGCCCAGTTATTTTTTAAAACATTGATTTTATTTACTAAATTTATATTGTGTGGAAGATTCAGAATATAGTGGTGATTGAGAAAGTCATGTTTCCTGACCTCATGACACTTTAAAAAACGTTTCTCTGTGTTTTTAACGCACAGACAATACGGATTCAGTTGTAAAACAACAGAAATATTTCAGCTTCTCAACCCCACACGGGGCAAGCGATTTTAAAAAAATCAGTGCAGGAGAGAGGGAGAGAGAGAGAGAGACAATCCAATCCCCAAAACAAATCTGTCATTTTTGTAAGTCAGAACTGCACTATGCCTTGAGTTATATTCTGGTTATATTCCAGACTTCCAGACAATTCCTTCTGCATGGACCAAAAGAGAAAAGGAAATACATGTATTTCGGTTCTGGGGAGAAAGTGTTAAAAAGCAAGACAAGCAAACAAAAGCCCTGACTTAGAGATCCTATGTGATCTAGTTTAATTGATGTTGTCTTTAAACTATAATTGACAATGATGCCGTAATACTTCACAACGGTACCAACCCACTTGGGGGTGGGCGCCGGGGTAGCCTCCCCACTCCCACGGACACGCTGTGTTCCCTGGAGCCGGCTACACTGCCCCAAAGACACAAAAAATAGATCGACTTTTCTGTACCTAGATGTTTCCACCTCATCCAGCATGGAGCTGCTTCTTCCAGAAGGTGTAGTCATTTGTGATAACAATTATAGTTTAAGAAAATGGAACTACACCTCCAACAAACGCCGTCAGCTGTGAAAAGTGGAGCGACGCCTGTCACTCTCGAGCCGCAGCATCGCTAGAGCACGAGGACGTCTGCCCCTGCAGCACCCGTCAAGGCCCAGGGCCCGCTGGAAAGGCCCTGTGGCCCCGGAGGCTGGGCCGCTGGCCAGAGCGGCGGGCCGGGCCGGGCGCCGAGGGCGTGCTCATCCGGGAGGTGCAAAAGTCTGCTCCGGCCCGGAGCTCCCGGGGTTGTTTGGTTTTGTCCGCGCCTGCCCCTGCCCTGCCCCCCTTCATGCAAAAGACCAAGGGTTTTTGACCCACCATTGCCCAGGCCGAGTTCATGCTTGGGGCTTTTTAGCCGCCGTCCTGGGAGCAGAGAAAGCAATCGCGCAGAGCAGCGAGAGCACTCAGTGAACCAGCGCGGGCTCGGCGAGAAAATCATTTTCTTTTTGGCTGCACCGTGGGCAGCACTGGGGGACAGTCCTTCTCCCCAGAAGACCCCCGCACACCCCCACCTGCACACCCCACAGTGGCCACACACATCATCCGCGCGCCGGAGTGTGGAAATGGAGGCGCGAAGACTGCGCACCTAGGGCTTCCAGCGCGCGCGGGAGGCGCTGGAGGGGAGCGCGGGGACGGCGTCTGTGCGCCCACCGCACGCGCGAGGGCGCGGGACCCCGAAGGCCGCTCGCGGGCGCCGAGGCTGCGGGAGGGCGGAGGCGGGGGGAGGGGAGGCGGGTGCTCGCCGCCGAGGTTCTGGGCGAGCGGGAGGGGCAGCACCTGAGGAATCCGCCTCCGGCCGCGGCCGCCGCCGCCTCGCTCCGCCCCGGGGAACTGAGCGCGCGGCCCGCGCGCCTGCCAGAGAGACGCCAGCCGCCGGCGGCGCTACCACCTCGGAGGAGGCGGCGGAGCCCGCGGAGCGCAGCGCCGGGAGCGGACTGGGGGTGGGGAGACCAGCTCGGCCGTGGCGAGGCCACCCCTGGTCCTCGGTCCTCGCGCCCCGCCAGGCCAGGTGAGCGGCTGGGGTCCTCGGGGCGCGGGCGCGGGCCGAGGGAAGGCGCGAGCCCGGCGCAGCGCACGCCTCTCTGCCCCGCGGAGTTGCCCAGTGGCGGGCCGGACACCCTGCCCGTGCCGGGAAGCGCTCACTTTTTCGGGAGGAGCGGGAGGGCGCCTGGGGGGTGAGCGCTAGCGCGTGCGGCGGCGGAGGCAGGCGCCCGAGGCAGCCCGAAACCGCACCCGTTCTCGCCCACAGCCTCGCGCCTGCCCGCCGGCGGGACTCAGCCCGCGCTGTCGGCGCTCGGAGGCCAAAGGCCTGTCACCCGGGCCCCGCTCGCTGCCTTTGTGGCGGGAGCCTGGCAGCCCGGGCGTGGGATGAGGGAGGCGGCGGCGAGGGGGCGCAACCGTCCGGCCCCCGAGCCCCTGGGGTCCCTGGGAGCGGGTGGACCGCAGGTAGGGAGCCGCGGAGGTGACCGGGAAGAGGATGCACAGAGCCCAGCTCGGGAAAGTAGAGCGTGTCCAGAGGTTCCTTTCCTCCACGCCAAATGTCACCTCGTCGCGAGCGCGCGCGCGCAGGTTCCGGCCATCATTTCCATTTTTTCTGTGAGTAGCTGAGGATCATTCTTGTTTCTGAACGAGACACAAAGGCTCGTGTTGACAGCTGACCCTCACACAAGTAGACAGCGAGGTGAAGTGTGCGCAAGCCAGGCCAGGGTGATGACGGGCGGTTTGTTAAAGCGAATCGATCCCCGCAGTCTCTCTTCCGAGCTCCATTAAAAGAGAATTATTTGTATAGATTCAGTGCGCGGGGTTTCTCAGTTAAACCGAGCCTAGTAACGTCCCAAACGCGATTCATCTGCCCTCGCAGCTGCTGCCTCCAGCCGAGGCGCGCGGACCCTGGAGGACTCCGCAGTCAGCTCCTTTCTTCTGTGAACGGACTCTTCCGAAGTCCCTATCCACCCCACCCCGGGCCCCTGTCCCTGTCCCCGCGGAGAAGATAGAAACCAAATTTATTTTCTGCTCTTCGCCCCTCCCCCTTTGAGATGAGAAACTCCATTCAAATGCCATTTAAAAACCTAGCCATTTAAACAGGGCGAGAGCTTTCTCTTTTCTAAAGTGTTTTGAACTAAATGTTCCTTAAAAACCTCTCACTCCTCCGTTCATGTTCTTATATTTTAAATCCTGGAGTTTTGAGGTTGTGTTGGTTCTTTTTCTTTTTGAAAATTTCTGAGATTTTACAAATTTCAATACTAAAAGCGTATCTAAAAGAAAAATTAAATAGTTGTTTAATTACTAATAGCAATAAAATTACATGCAAATAGATATGCATTGGAAAAGGAAAATTTTTATTAATGAATATGGGAAAAGTAATATGAATAGGGCAAAATTTTAAAACAACGGTTAAGAATATACAGTGCAAGTTAAGCTCTTTCTCATCCCATGCCCCAAATCCTGCTGCTGCTGCTTCCTACTGCAACCACAGTTGTAAATTTCTTGTACGTATATCCTTCCGTAAACTCCTATTAAAATGGAATACATTATGGAAATCGAGGATGAAAGGAACTGAATATAAGACTGAACTATGTATTAATCGTGGTGACTATTAATTTGATATCCACTCATGGTGACATTGTAATCTTTTATTTGGCCTAGAGTGGAATCATTACCTTAAAGATCGATTAGAGTGCTAAAAATCTTAGAACAAGATATCCTTGCTCCCCCCACACCGGTTTCTTTCCACTGCTTTTTATAAGCTTTGTCGAATTTTTCATCCATCCTGGAACTCTCTGCAGTAGGGAGTAAGAATTACAGTTTTACTGTCTACTGCAGTGTGTATCGGAAAACATTGAAAGGACATATGTGTCCTCCCACTGAGATGACATACTATAAAAATTGTAGAAATCAGGAAGAATAGGGAGGCCAAATTTAAGACATTCAGCCACATCTCTTAGTTGCAGGCCTGGATTTGCCATACACCGGCCACACGAAGTAACTTTCTTGGAAATGCTTTTGTTTTCCCCCTCAGTTAAGTAAGAGATTTGAGGGAAATGATTTTTAAGCATCTTTCAACTACAAAATTCTACTTTTTAAATGATTCGGAAGATGTCCTAAGACCGGTTAAGGATAACCCAGTTGGACTGCAGATATTAGACAAAAAAAAAAAAAAAAAAAAAATTCCTGAATGGTAGATTCATAAAGAGGAGGTTAGAGATGTCTAACCTACATTTCTTCTCTTATCAGTTTGATATCACTGGAGAACAGCCTCTTGATTTTCCCACAAAATGTTTGTTTATTATGTCAATAGAGGCCAACCTTTAGGCTAAATGAGCCTTTGCATATCACCTTGTGTGGTTAAGGAGAGTGAATTCTCTTCACAGCTTATGGTGCCAATTTTAGGGAAATTACTCTTACCAAACACTTTTCTTTTTTGATAAAATGGAAATAAAGTTCATTTGTCCACTTCAAAGAGACTCGGCATAATTAGTAATTCTCAAAAGTATTTAGATGATGAGTATCCCTTACCACAAAACGGTTTTAGTTAGTTTATAAACATTCACTTAGCGATCATGTTCCTAGTAGGAAACTTTCCTAATCTTTAAAATATCTACAACCTCACAAGGCTAATGATTCCTAGATGTGCAGGAGTCAAGGAAAGATTACAAAGTTGTGAAAGTTAAAAAAAATTGCTAATTTTGGTCACTAAGTAGGATCTCAGGTAAGGGATTTAAAAGTACACTGTAAATAGTGATTACAAAAATCATTGATGTTGGGCCGGTGAGATGGCTCAGCGGCGTAAGCGCCTGCCTTGCAAGCGCGAGGGCCCGAGTTCGACTCCCGGATCCCACATACGAAAAAGGGGCCGGTGATATCGCTCAGCGGCACGGGTGCCTGTTGGCACGCGAGGTCCTGAGGTCGTCCCCCTGGTACCCACAAAAAAAAAAAAAAAAAAAAAAAAAAAAAATCATTGATGTTAACACGGAGATCTTAAAAGTTTCAGAACTAGTGATAGAAATATGTAATTACTTCAAATAGGTCTATGTTATAGTAAAAGTCTAAATTATAGGAAAATCTAAAAAGTTGTTTAGGATAAGAATAGAATTAGAAGAATAGATTTGTAAGAGTGCTTGATTTACTGACGAAACTGATAAAAACAAAAGTACCAGGAGTGAAAATTTTCTAAAATGATAGTAATTTTAATTTTTTTTCCAGCTCCCTTCCTAGTCTTGCGGTATGAATGTATATTTTTACAGATGTCTTATATTCAGGTATAGTTTTTCTTCTTCTTTTTTTTTTTTTTTTTTTGAGATAGGGTTTCACTGTACAATTCAGGCTGGCCTTGAACTCTCTTTGCTGGCCTCACACTTGCAGCAATCCTCCTGCTTCAGCCTCCTGAGTGCTGAGGATTACAGGCGTGCGCCACCATGCCCGGCCTTATTCTGATTTCTTATAAGCATTTTTCAATAGTTTACTTCCTATTACTTATAATAATATAGAATAGTTTGTGTAATGTATCCTATAATTTATTAAACCCTTCCTATTTGGGGTTTTCCAGTGTTTTTAATAAATATGATGAGTGTAACTTTCTTTCTTTCTGCTTTCTTCTTTTCTTTTTAACATCCTTAGGATTGTTTTCCTGGAGAAGCGGGATAGTGTAGTTGTAAATGAGTGGGCTCTAAAATCCAAAGTTTTATGTTCAAACCTAGCTCTATCACTTATTGACAATATCGGACAAATGACTTATTTTCTCAGAACTTTAGCTTTCTAATCTGTAAAATGGGTATAGTAATAGCTCCATACAAAATTGTTAAGATAAAAGGCAATAACACATGAAAATACATATAAATATTTTTTTAATTATTATTAGGAAATTTCCAGATTTCTGAGAATTTCTAATTACTTTCTAAGTGGGTTATAAAATTATACTGTCCATAACAATTTATATGTGTACTTATGTTATTTTGAAATAGTTAAATCATTGTTACTAATCGATCGGTATCAAATTATATCTCTTTGTCTTGATTTGCATTTCTTAGGTCTCGTGTATAGTGAGCAATAGTTTTTTCAGCACTGTTGCTTACAGTTTTCTAAATGAAATCGTGAAAGTTGCATAGCTTCCGTGATTCTGAGCTAGACTGTAAGGTGGATATGTAGGAGAGGTCAGTTACAACACTAATGAAAAGTAAACTAAATTTTTCAATAGTTTTCTTCAAATTAATAGTAGTTTTTGTATTTTCAGTCTGTGATACTATTAGCCATTATTATTTTAGATCTCAGAAAATTCTCCGTTAAAATTAACAACAATTTAATATATAAATCCTATTTAGGTTAAAATACAATCCTGTCTTATTTTTCTTGGAGGGCTGATTTATAAACAGTATTGTGATCCCAATTTGGACTTTTTAGTAGGAATGTTTCTCAAAACTGGAGGAAGACAGAGACCGAGACAGAAGTAGAAGAAAAAGAGGAGGAAGTGGGGGAGCAGAGAGAGAGGAGAGAGTATGCTCTCCAATCAGGTTATCTTTTGGCTACCAACGGATCATGACGTTATGCCTTCTGACTTGGGTTTTTATACAGTCAAGGTAATTTAGACTACACAAAAGCTTGCCCTTGTAAGTTCTGGAGTCCAGCAGCCCTGATATTTCTGGCAAACACACACCCACCACGGATAACAGCAGCTCTCTGTGCTGGTGAGCCCCAGGAGGGCTCTCCACTGTGTACTCTCCCTTCCCTCCCTTGCTTCACTGACTGGTGACAGCCACTCCTGGAGGTCCAGATGTGAAGTCCCACAGTGACTTCTCTCCACTTCTACTCAGCCCTCTCCTCCTGCTGCCTCTTCTGTGTGTTTTCTTTTGCCCTGTCTATGATACGGAGAACTCACTATCTTTTCAAGGTTGTGGTTTCAGATCTTATTTTTGTTTTGTTATGCTTTATGAGTATCAGTAATCTCACAGTAGAGAGTATAGCTGTGATTAGTGTAGGTTGATATGTAATCAGCACTTGATAAATGTTTGTTGCAGTGAACCGTATCTTGTATTGTCTTCTCTGTTCCTGGGCCTGGTTCTGTTTTTATGGTACGAGTCTGCAGAAATAAACTTCATTTGTGTCCTGTAGTTCTGTTTGCCTGGATTTACCAAGGTTAGGAGTTGGGAAACTTGCTTGTTCTGGTTCTTCTAACTTGTGTGCTTAGAGGAGCTTTTTGTTTTTTTAAAACTGTTGTACATTCTCTTCTTCTGTAAAATGGGATTAACAATTATGGTTCCAGTTATCAACCTTCTGCATAGGATTGCAATGAAAATAAGAATGAAACAATAAATGTAGACTTCTTTTAGAAGAAAGGGTATATAAATTTGTGCTGTGTTGTCAGAATTACCTGTTGCCACTACCCTTCTCGGAGTGTCTGTATCTGAGAAAACCTCAGCTCAATGCGATGTTGCACTTGGAGCTTGGGGTTAGATGCAAATTCTCAGGGTCCACTGAATCATAAACTCTGGGGAGGAAACCTACCGATATACATTTTAAGAATCCTTATGATGTGAGACACTGTTCTAGGGAGTAAAAACTTCAAGAGCCACTTAAAAAAAGTATTCTTCTACTGGGTAAGTAGTAATTAAAAAATAACCTGGAAGTATCATAAATCACTCTTGCACGCTAAACATGGAATGGAAGTTAGCCATTATTAGCATTATTTGTCTTTAACCCCTCAAAATTTAATTCAGGCAGGAATTATAAACACAGATGCCTGGATGGGCCAAACAGTAATCTGGGTGACAAAGTGGGACACTTGCAAAACAATAAGGGGCAATGAATTTGGTTGAACAAGGATGTCTGAAGGTGCCAGAATTCCTGACACTCCACTGACTGTTGCCTTTGGGGAGTGAGAGCAGTATTGCCAGACCATTTGATTTTTTAAAAGTGAAGCTGGAAATGCACATTTTTATGTGAGTTTAAATGTTGGTAATGAATTTTAATATGGATCCCACAAAACAAATTTGGAAGCCAGATAATTTCCAATCTGTGAGTTAATTAATATGGGTGGAAATATTTGCAGTACCCCGTTCAGGATTATTAATAATGAGAGTGCATGTTAAAGATGTGCAGACAGTTTTCAACTTTCAGACTGTAAAGATTCAATAGATAAAAGCTAGCGTTGGCAGTTGGATAAAGAAATGTTATTGTCATGTACAAAGAGTGAAGGCGAGGAATTAGTTTTTCTGGAGAGTAATTGGCATCATGTACAGTTTCAGACTTTGCCTGTCCTGGCAGACCTGTCTTGCCAGTATGGTAGCCCTTCACCAAATGTAGCCATCTAAATGTTAATTAATAAACATTGTCTGCAACTAAGATCCGATTTCTCAGTTTCTCTAGTCATATTTCAAGGACTCAATAGCAGCGCTGACTGGTGGCTGCCATGCTGGACTGTGTAGATTTAGAACATTTTTACCACTGGAGAAAGTTCTTTTGGACAGCAGTGGTCTAAACTCTTTGACTCAGAAATTTCCCTTCTAGAAATTTATTAGAAGAATTGGACAGGTGTGCAAAGACATATAACAAGATATCACCTGAAACATTATTTTACAGAGTAAAATAAATAGAAATAACCTACACATTATGTTAAAAATTAAGATATAGTTTATATCTATGAGAATAATGTAAAATATGATAAGTGAAAATATCCCTATTGTGGAATCATTTATTTTAGGGACAAGGGGTTAGGGGAACAGATTTTCTCTTCTGAAAAATACATATGACAAAGGTTCACTTTTTTAGCTTATGTGCCTCTCTTACTGAGTAGTAGAATAGGTTGGCTCTCACTAAAAAAGAGCAGAGGCACTTAACTCTCTGAGTTGCATAAATATTAGCTGGATTCTTGTTAGACATTCAGTGTTTTGGGCTCACCCCAGGTCTACGGAATCAGAATCCCTGGCATGGCCCAGGAGTCTGCGTGTTAACAAACTCCCCTAAGTGGCTGCAACTGCCTGCTGTCACTGCCGCACACGGGCTTCATCTGCCCTACCGTTGCCACGTCCAGTCTGCCTGTTCGGGTGCTGGGAACAGCGCAGCGGAGAAGAGTGGCGAATACCCTGGTCGGCATGGACTCAAACAGGAAGCCAAAGGAAGAGGTAAAATCCAATCTTTTCAGCCGCGAGCCTTTTAGATAGTAAGTGCTAGAGAGAAAAGGCAGAAAGAGATTGAGAAAGTGTGATGGGGGTTGTGATTCTCCGCAAGACGTCATTGAGAAGTGACACCTGAGTGAAGACCTCACGAAGGCCGAGCATTGAGCCCTTAGAAAGTTTTGGGGGTGCAGGGATGTGAGAGGGGAGACAGGCCAGGGAAGGAGGGAAGTAGAGGGTTAGGTCAGGCAGGTCATCCAGGGCTTTGTACTTCAAAATTCTTTGTTCTCACTAGTGTGCCACACTCCTCCCATTCCTTGGTTAATCAGTTTGTGAATAAACCCCCAAATTCACTGTTTTTCAGGGATAGTTTGTTAAAACCTTCCACATTCGCCTGTGGTGCTTGTTAGATACGGATTATTGCTCACTAGACCTATTGAATAATTTCAGGGGGTGGGACCCACAAATGTACACTGAACAGTTTCCTGAGGGGTTCTTCTGAAGAACCACTCCTCAGATTTTCAGATTTATCATTCTGTAAATTTAGGTCGTGTGTGTGTGTGTGTGTGTGTGTGTGTGTGTGTGTGTGGTACTGGTGTATGAACCCAGGGGTGCTCTGTGCCTGAGCTGTATCCTCAGCCCATTTTATTTTTTATTTTGAAACAGGATCTCGCTGGTTTGCCCAGGCAGGACTCAGACTTGTGATGCTCCTGTCTCAGCTTCCCTGTGAGCTAGGATTACAGGCACGTGGCACTGCATCCAGCTTTTAAATTTATTTTTTATAAAACAGATAGTCCTAAAGTTATCACTGCTGCCTGTATAGGTCACAGTGTGAAGAGAAAATTGGCATGTCTCTTCTATTTCCCATATTGTTAAACCAGTTAAATGGACACTACTCATAGAAAGCTTCTATGTAGTACTTCCGTGGGGTAATCAGGGAACTGAAGGGCTATTACTGTTGAGGTTGAAGGAAACTCTGCTTGAGAGTTCTGCCACCTTCCCTGCTGTAAGTCTGTTGTTTTTCAGAAAGGATGAATGTAGATCTATTTGATTTCTTTTCTGATGTTTTCTCTTTCTTTCCTTCTTGAAATCTAACCACGCTCAGTTAAATGCCATGAACATCTTTGTTGTGATTATTTTTATGCGCTTCTATACACTCATATATTCATCAACACAAATACTTTTATGTATAGAATCATTTTGCGTGTATTTTTAAAACCATAGTCAAGGGCCGGGGACTCAGTGGCATAGCTCAGTGGCATAAGCGCCTGCCTGGCAAGCGCGAGGTCCTGAGTTCGACTCCTGGTACCTACATATGAGAAAAGGGCTGGTGATATCGCTCAGCAGCACGAGCGCCTGCTGGCGCGCAAGGTCCTGAGTTCAACCCCCAGTACCCACAAAAACAAACAAACATAGTCAAATTGGGTGCAGTGGCGCATGCCTATAATCCTAGCTCAGGAGTCTCAGGCAGGACAGTCACAAGTTTGAGGCCAGTCTGGGCAACCTAGCGAGATTTTGTCCCAGAATTAAAGAAAAAGGGCTCAGCGCTGGAATGCTTGCCTAGTGTGTGCAAGGATCTGGGTCCAATCCATAGTACTACAGACAACGGCCCCCAAAAAACCTTGTAGTGATTTCTTTAAAACAAACTCGGGGGGTTATCTTTTCCCTTTCCCCTTGCCAATCTCATAATTTTATGACTTTTCCCATGATCTTGTAAACTTGTATGTACAGTATTATATATTCTCAGCATTTTATATACTATATAATCTTTTTTACTTATGGTACTACTTAATAAACCACAGCGGATACCACTCTAAGTTAAATGACATAGCTCTTATTAACTCTTCTTAATGACTATAAAATATTCTATAACATACACATTCTGGGGTTAAACAGCCATTACTTACCAAATCCCCACTGTGAATGTAATCATTGTGTACTACAAGTATCTGTACTAATAAAAATAAACAGCTATTACTTCAATGAAGGGCATTTATTTAAATTAAGTAAGAAACTAGAATTATGTATTAAAAAATAGGCAAATCTACCCAATTTTAAAATGTTTTGTACAACAAAAAAACCATAAATACCATGGACAAATGATTGGGAAAAAAATCTCTACATATATAGATAAAAGATTACCATCTCTAGTATATAAAAAACTCTTAAAATGGTAGTAAAATATTTTATAAAACATAATTTTTAAATATTTGCAAAAAGTCCAGAACTAGTTTGTTCATCCACTGAAAAATATGTAGAAACTTTTGTTTTAAAAGTAATACTAAAGATATAAAAATTATTTCCCAGGGTTTCTGTTTGCACAGAGAATCTGAAACAGATTTATTTTTATTCTCTTTTAGACTCAGCTCATAAGCCAAAGGGTGAGAACAGAGCTTAATAAATTATGTAAAAATTTATTATTTGTTGTTGTGGCGGTAGGGACTGAACCCAGGGCCTCATGCATGTTAGGCAAGCAATATACCGACTGAGCCATACCCCCAACCCAAAGAAAGTTAAATTTTATATCAATTGCATGACATTTTGTATTCAGGAGGGGTGCCTTCTGTTTTAAAATGGAGCACATTGGATTTTACACCTGTAGGCGACCACTCTACCCTGAGAGAAAATACCATATGGCTTTTGTGACTGACTGAAGGTCACCCAGCTAGTCCTGCGTGATGTCATATTGCTTCTCAGTGTCCTCTCATACCTTCAATTGCAGCTGATACAGAGAAATCATATTTCAAGAATTTTTCCATTTTCAAAAAAATTGAATATGCAACACTTAGAAAAATTATATTTTATTATGTTTAGGTTTTAAGTAGGATTATTAAGTAAAATAATATCATATGAGGACAATATTAAAAATCAGAAAATAAACATTTCTTAAATTCCTAGCACTCTTACAAAATGAGCTGTTACTTCAGTTTTGCTCGAAGGAAGTATTTTTCTATGTATATTGATGATTTTACACATCAGTACCATAATATTTCTCTATTTCCAAAATCTTTTGGTGACTTTCACTTTCGGGCTTTTTAAACTGATGTGCTGGATTCTGCCATTCCTTTCTTCCCATTCGTTTTTCATTTATGTCATTTTTTTTTTTTTTTTTTTTTTTTGTGGGTACCGGGGGGACGACCTCAGGACCTCGCGCGCCAACAGGCACCCGTGCCGCTGAGCGATATCACCGGCCCCTTTTTCGTATGTGGGTTCCGGGAGTCGAACTCGGGCCTTCGCGCTTGCAAGGCAGGCGCTTACGCCGCTGAGCCATCTCACCGGCCCATCATTTATGTCATTTTTAAACTTGAACATTGTTTTGTATCAGTCTCCAAACTTGTTCAAGAGTCTTCAAAGGCTACCAGCTTTTTACCTCAGGCTTTCCCAAAGGTTATTGCCCTAAACATTAGAATCCTAGTCTAATGCTGTTACCTATGTGTAACAAAACCAAAAACTAAGGGTACTTAACAGTAATGAATTTGTTATGTTACCAGAATGTCTGTTATTTTACCAAATGTTTAGAGAGAGAACAGTTCCTATAATGCCAATTTCTCTTTGCCGTCCTTAGCTTGTTGGCATTTTGTCTTCCAGTTTGTCGACATCTTCATTATCCTAAGATATTAGTAGCACCCTCAAGACCCATATCCTCATGCAGTTTTGACTGGAGTCAGAAAAAGCCTCTTTTTCTTCAGGCTAAATGCTTTTTAAAGAGTTTACCTACATGCATAAATGTTCCAAATCTCCTTGGTTAGAATTCGTCATTACCCAGTCTCTGACAAAGAAATTGGAATTAGTGTGCTTCGTGTAGATTGTCTAAGATTTTCCTCAGAGCCCAGGAAGGGCTATTGTCTGAGGTAAGCATGCACAAACTCTGGGGATGCTAATACCAAAGATTAGGCAAACAGCAGTGTGTGCCTAGAACCGAATTTCCTCAGTTCCCTGCAAGCTTCTGTGTAATGTGACCTCACGATAATCTAATAACAAACCTCTATTTCGGACAAGCCAATCAGTTGTCCCTCCGGCCCATATATCCTGCTTATATTCATACCTATGGCTTGACTCATGTCGTTTTTCTTTCTTAGAGATTTCTGTCTATTTTCTACAACAGATGTGGCTATTTTAATCAAAATTAAATAAAATCAAATGAAATTTAAAGGTCAGTTTTCTAGCTATACTAGTAACATCTCAAGAGAGCAACGGCCAAATGTGGCAAGTGGCTACTATACTGGATAGCAAGGTATAGAACATTTCCATCATCACAGAAAGTTCTGATGGACATCACTGCTCTGGAAAGTCTTAAAAATTGTGCTTATTATTTAGCATCGTGTTTACCAAATTTTGGATCACCCGTATGAGAATCAACTACAGATGCTGTTTAAATGCAGATTCTGAGATCCAGGACCAAGACCCAGGCTATCTTTCATGCCCCATAAGGATCAAAATCATTGTTTTGAGGTCTAATTTATTTATTTTTTAATGGAAATTAACTGAATATTTGAATTTTTATTAATTTTCTTCTTTAAAATTGTATAGCATTCATAGTTTATATATCAAGTTGTAGGATTTTATTATAGACACTTAAATTCTCTGTGTCAGAAAGTGTTTTTCCTGAATATTAGAGTGTAAACCTCTTTTGTTTTTCTTTTCTTTTATATATGGGTACCGGGAGTTGAACTCAGGACCTCGCGCTTGCCAGGCAGGCACTTATGCCACTAAGCTATAGCACCGGCCCATGTGAACCTCTTAAAAGAAGTACTATGTCATAAAATTTTCTGATATTTTCCAAAATATCTAATACCAACATTGGCTGCAAAGTATTGGGCAATTAATTACATCATACAGAATTGACAGTCAGTGGTCCATTATATTTAGTTGACAATTCTTTGTAAAACAATAGTGTTTGGGGGCCGGTGAGATGGCTCAGCGGCGTACGTGCCTGCCTGGCATGCGTGAGGGCCTGAGTTTGACTCCTGGAACCCACATACGAAAAAGGGGCCGGTGATATCGCTCAGCAGCAGGGGTGCCTGCTGGCGTGCGAGGTCCTGAGGTCGACCCCCCGGTACCCACCAAAGAAACAAAAAAACAACAGTGTTTGCAGTATTGAAGGTAGAAGTTAGGTAATGATAAGAGTGTTTCTACAATATTTTCCCTCAATTTCATTTATCCAATACACTTAAAAATCCTGGTTATATTTTTAATGAGTATTATATGAAGATGTTCCTAGTAAGGTTTAGATTTGCAGCATTTTTTTAAAAAGTGGCTCTTGAGGAGCCAGTGATATCGCTCAGCGGCAGGGGCGCCTGCTGGCATGTGAGGTCCTGAGGTCGACCCCTGGTACCCACAAAAAAAAAAAAAGAATAAAAAGTGGCTATTAAAAAGTATTTTAGAATTGCTCCAAGCCCCGTATTTTCTTCAAGAACATAAACTAGTGAAACTCTGGAGCCATAGTTGATAGAGAAACTTCCTATTGCAAATGAATTCCCCACATTCATCTCCCGGTTATCTATGTAACCCTAGGTAGCAGTTCTATGCTGTGCTTTGATGATTTAGTAATAGCTTGAGAATTGCTGGAGCAAGAGGTTAAGGTCTTGGAACGTTAGCAAATAGCTACATCTATGTCTACAGCTATGTCATAAATTGGAGCACAGCGAATGAGCAAGTAGAATAGCAAGCAATACGGTAGCGATGAGTGGTAGCATCTCACTCACGACTAATAAAGGGAATGTTTCTCTGTGCCTGATTTCATAGAATGTATGGTTCTGTGAGTTGATGCGAAAAAATTACATTCTCTGGTAGGTTTATACCTTATAATACAAAATCAAGGACTGTATTAAGAAATAAAATCTAGGGCCGGTGATATAGCTCAGCGGCATAAGTGCCTGCCTGGCAAGTGTGAGGTCCTGAGTTTGACTGCCGGTCCCCACATATTAAAAAAAAAAAAAAAAAGAAAAGAAAGAAAATCTATTGAACAAATAACAGTTTTCCTCTGTGACTTGATATTTTCAACTTTATGACATCTGACACACGTTTGATTCTAAAACAGTCACATTTCTGAGATAATGCATCAACTCGCCTGGTACAAAATATACCCTCAGGAAATGTTAGTTCTCTTTCTTCATTAGACTTACAGAGTTGAATGACATGTCTCAGAATTTATCAGACAATAGAAATTAGTTTGGAATATTTTGGCTCCCAATTAATAATGTTACTGAATTTCTTTCTGGAAAAATCAGACAATGTAAGTACCTTCTTTCTCCTCTTTGTTCATATAAATGGGGAAATCAGACACCAGCTGTGATATTTTTACAGTATTCTTGATCAAAAACTGTATTGGTATTGTTTGGTATTGGTAGGCTCTACATGGACCATCTGCATAATCCACTGAAGTATAGTGGAGTATAGTAAGTGTGGTATCTGGGTTACAGTATTTCAGATATTTTAAATGTTTAAGGCTTTTGTTTTTTAATGTTTAGGGTTTTATGCCATTGTAAAGACCCCCAGCCAGTGGTATGCCTTATCTCACCTTCTGACTTCAGAGCAGGATCTGCAATAGAATAGTGCAATATATGCATAGTTGCATGTCTGGAATTTCAGAGAGAGAGAGAAAGACTACGAGAGAGACAGACAGACAGACGGAGACAGATAATATATGTGCCTCGTACATGTAAAATCAGAGATTGTTGTGCGCACACACACGCTCACAGACGTACACAGATTCTCCTGTCTCATATCTCTGTATGTTAAGACACTGTGTATATTTAATCATACCTGTACATACTCAGGAATATATGTGTATCGTATGTACATCAGAGTATGTGTATATGCACAAAACATGGTCTTTATAATTAAAAACAAAACAGCCATAAAGGTCTCTATGACCCATATACTCATCTCTGCTTAGTCCTGTCCTGCTATTTAATAATTTAATTCATAGCAGGAGTTAATAATTTAACTACTTAATTTAATAAAAATTAATCTATACCACCTTACACATTGTGCACTTACCTTTTCTAATCTTCACAGCAGCCCTGAGAAGTAGGCATCATTCTTTCTTTTCTTTTTTTTTTTTTAATGTGGGTACTGGGAGTCGAACTCAGGACCTCGCGCTTGCCAGGCAGGCACTTGTGCCACTGAGCTATCTCACCGGCCCTATCATTCTTTCTTTTATAGCTAAGAAACTAAGATTCAGAAAGCCTCTAAGTAAGTTTCACAGGAGCCCTTAGGTTTTAAGTATAAAGTCAGAATCCAAACCTAAGGCTGGTTGATTTTAAAACTATTGTTCTTCCCTCTATGTCCTGCTCTGGGGCAAATGTTTTGTGACTCCACTAGATGGTACAATCTGGATCTCAGAAATTGTATCTTAAAATGTTTACATTGTCCAGAAAAGTAATTTGGGGCAAATGTTTCTGCTTTTGCTGTAGAGGGTATAGGTTGGCGCTTGAAGGCACATGAACTCTTTTGGACCCCTGCAGGACCAAGGCTGTATCTTGCGATAAGTAATAGTACCACTGGTCAAGTTGGGCTTATTCAGCTTGATCAAAAGCTCCAGGACTGCAGATGTTTTGTCCCTTTTGCTCATTGCTCTATCTCTGGCACCTACGACAAGTGCGTAGTTGCCTTTTAACAAACATTTATGAATGAATGAGTGAATGAGTGAATGACATCTGTGGGGGCCTGTTAATTTTATTCCATGGCTGTATATTCACTCCCTGAGCTGGCTCAAACTGCTTTCAGATCTAAGCTACTGACTATGAGTGTGCTGGGGGAGGAAGGAGGGTAGATGGGACAATAGGAGCTTATCACTCCTGCTGGAATTACCAAGGCAAGGCCTTGTCCTTCAGAAGCTAAGTTCGGAGCATTACCTTTTGAATGACAATGTTAACAGGGAAAAATAGATCAAAACCATTCTGTGGCTAAGGTGAAACATAATGCATTTTACTTCTCCTTTTTTTTTTTTTTTTTTTTTTTGGAATTTTACAAATTGGTAATGTCTTTATAATTCTTGGGGCACAAATCTTCAAATTCACTTATTTACAAATGACATATAATTTAGATAACATAGGCTTTAAGTTTGCTAATAAATACCCTAATTAAGCCAGACATGGTGGTACATGCCTGCACTCTCAGCTCATTTAACAACCTACTTATTTAACGACTTGTTCATACTTAATGACAAAGGTGTGCTTTTTGGACTTATGACCCATCTTTGTTTTTTGTACAGTTCTGTACATGTTGGTAGAGCCTCAGTATCTATTTTTGCACAGTTTACCCTGTTTATACAATACTATAATTTTTGCTGATTATACTGTACAGTACTGTAGCTTCGTGTTCTGTTATACGTTTCAGTACTGCATGTAAGATTTATGCAAATAATAGCAAAGTCATCAAGTTGGAGTTTCCTTTGACCATCCTTTGTTCGGAATATTGTAGTGTCCATACTATATACAGTTCCTCATTCGGTGACCAATTTACTCAATGACCTAGTCTCAGGAACGGAGCTCGGTCATTAAACAAAGAATCCCAGTAGCCTATTGCATTTTAGGCACGTTCACTAAGCATGTTGT
The DNA here is from genome assembly GCA_028451465.1 of Erethizon dorsatum. Taxonomy (NCBI): domain Eukaryota; kingdom Metazoa; phylum Chordata; class Mammalia; order Rodentia; family Erethizontidae; genus Erethizon; species Erethizon dorsatum. Next base: position 24,416,438 of record CM051838.1, on the reverse strand, counting down.
GCAAATGAACTCAGCATTCATGAAAAGACAAATGTTTTCAAAGTATGTATAATTTCTATAATGACTGATGCTGGAGTAAAATAAGCTACCTGACCTTTTCTTTGGATATTGAGGCAAAAAAAGCAACCTCTATGAGCTCATAGGTTGCTTTTTTTGCTTTAGTATCCAAAAAATATACGGTTCGCCTGTTTTGATGCGGAAGTGAGTGTTGGGAGCACGGTCTTTTGAGACCCGTTGACCCATTGATGCAGGCAGAACAGCTGGGCCAAATGGCCAGAAAAATTCATCACTGTACTCTTTCTGTTGGGCTCACTTCTTAGGACTATTTGCTTCCAACAGTTCCTCAAGTGGTAATAAAACTAATTCCTTTGGAGTTAAATAAATTCTCGGATATAAACGAACTCTTAGGAACGATGCCACCTTTGGAACTCTTTGACACGTAGCAGTGCCTCACGGGCACACACGTTTTCTCAAGGGTCCTACACCCTTTGGAACCACAGGAAACAGCTGAACAGTTGTCACTGTTGTTCTGGGCTCGGGGTTGTTTTATGTGTTTCATTTTTGCCTTACGCTCCTGGCTAGCAAGCTCCTTTACTGCATGCTTTCTATGTCTTTCTATCCTCCAAGACATTTACTGCAGAGGCGGGCAGAGCAGTGGCTCCATGAATGCCAGTTTCACTGTCAAGGATATTCGGCATTTCCAGTGGTTTTTACAGAGTCAAGCAGGTTCCCGGTTCTGTGATATCTTAGCAGTATTTTGAGTTTCGTTGGTCCCTCGCTGAGACCGGGGGGCTCCTTCATTAATGAGCCAGAATGGCACATTCGAAACGCAGCTTCCGACAGTCTTGACTGTGTGACCCGGTGTAACCTTGAAGAATTCATGGAAGCTGCCAAGATGCCAGGAAAGGGCATGTGAGGAAATACAGGGATGGACGCTTTATCGATCTCCTAGAGATCATATCTGGATCGCACCTGTTGATTATTGATGAGCACTTTCTGTGTCTGTATCATCAGATGTCCTGAATATTCCGAATAATTTTCATCCCTGCCTTTTCTGACATGTGAGGGATCAATATTGCCTGAACCCAGCTGATGTGATGATTGGATGGTGGCTGCTGTATTTTATTTTAAAGGCAATTGGAGGCCATGTGTTCTTAAGAAAACAAATAATTTTCATTTAAGTATTTTGATAATATGATGTTTAATACAGACATTCCTCGTTTAATGACCTGCCTGTTTAACGACTGTTCGGACTTAGGACAGAGGTGCGCTGTTCAGACTTATGACCTGCCACTCGGACTTATGATCTTTTTTTTTGTACAGTTCTGTATATCTTGTTTATGGAGCCTCAATGTCTTTTTTGTATAATATACCTTGTTTATACAGTACTATAATTTTTGCTGATTGTACTGTATGGTACAGTACTATAGTTTTATGTTCTGTTATACGTTACAGTACTGCATGTAGGAGTTATACAAATGAAAGCAAAGTCAAGTTGGAGTTTCCTTTGACCATTTTTTTGTTCTGAATATTGTAGTGTACATGCTACATACAATTCCACATTTACCCACCAATTCAGTTAACGACCTAGTTGCAGGAACGAAACTGGTCATTAAAGGAAGAGTACTTGTACTTAGGAGGCTGAGGCAGGAGGATAGCAAGAGGTTTGAGGCCAGCATTGGGCAAGACACCATCTCAAAAAAAATCCTAATTTAAACAAAAATCATTGAATTCATGTTTGCAGGGATGATGCTGCCTACTAGAATAGGACCATGAAATTGAGTTTTTACAATTCACATGGCTTATTAGGTTTTACTTTATTTTATTTTATTTTTTTGGGTACTGGGGGTCGACCTCAGGACCTCGCGCGCCAGCAAGTGCCTGTGCCGCTGAGCGATATCACCGGCCCGTTTTTCGTATGTGAGATCTGGAGTCGAACTCGGGCCCTCATGCTTGCCAGGCAGGCGCTTATGCTGCTGAGCCATCTCACTGGCCCCGCTTATTATGTTTTAAATTGATAAAACTTCCAAAATCAAAACAGTAATCAGTTTAGATACTGTCGCCTGAGAAATTTCAGACATCTCCATGTGGTTTACTCTTGAGAAGCTGATGTTCATGTATTGTAAACAGACTAACAGATGCCATAATTCTATTTTAGATTGATGTTTGTGTTTAATCTGTGCTGATTTTTGAAGGCTTAGAAGTAATAATTGGTAATAGTAGTTACAATATCAAACTGTCACTCTATTTTATTTGTTTGTTGTTTGTTTGAGGCATGGTCTCACTAACTTGCTAAATTGTCTGGGCTGGGCTTGAACTTGGGATCTTCCTGCCTAGCCCCCAGAGCACTCATATTATGGCCATGCACCACTATGCCTGGCTCTCGGTTTTCATTTGGATAAAGACTTAATTATTAAATATGTTTGTCACTTCCTTGAAAATTATTTTTCTCTTCATAATCTTCCTACTAAGCAAGAGGTTCATAATCCAGTGGGGATAATAGAATTCTCTTTTGAGTAGGAAATTAACAATAAATATGTCAGTAAGTCTATGTTAGGCACCTATAATTGGAGTGGATGCTGTGGGGAAAGAGAAAGGAAAATAAAGAGCTGTCCCTGCCCTGGAGAAAACTACAGTCTAGCTAAAATGCAGTAAGTGTAGCTTGTGGTTTTGTAAATGCAGATCTAATTTTATTCAAACCATATTCCTTAAACCATTACTATGTAGTAAAATATTTTAATGTCATATGCAAGTAAGTTATTTTTCTATCCCCAGTATAAAAACTACAAAATATTTAATTGAACTGATATCCAAATGGAGTTTTAATGTCTGTTTTAATTTTTGTAAGCCAAAAGATGTTTTAAACTTGTACATGAGGCATCAGATGTAAAATTTGAAACAGTGTTGGTGATGCTAAGGAAATCATGCTGTGAATGTTTAAGTTTATTAATGACATTTCCTGAGTCATTTTCCCTTTCTTAAGGGAAAGAGGAGGGAAGTGTGTGAGTGTGACCACTATTCAATGTACACACTTTCTTTATTAGCAACCTTAATGTGTCTGAAATTATGAGAGAGAAAATGAACGAAAGCTCATTTTAATCTTCAGACTGTTTAAAGTACATTTACAATTATTTGAGATGACTTAATACATTAATATTCTTCTGAATATTAATAGTAATAAATAATAGTAATTGATAGTAATAAACATTTAAGCATAGATGCGGAAGTATTTTCTTATAAATATAATTCACCATTTAGAAATTTATATTCTTCACAATTTTTCATCAGTGAAAATTAGGTGTACTCTGATTTGGGCCTTTATATGTTTCTCATTATGTATGTACTGTATTTAGAAAAAAGATGAAATCAGTGCTGTATTTGTCATAAATTTGTTATCTTTATACAAATTTTCTCTTAATTGAACAGAATTAAATTTGCTACTGGATTTGTGGACCATCAAAAAGGAAAGTATAGATTATGGAGCCAAAAAAAAAAAAAGGAAAGAAAAAGGAAAGACTTAAAAGATAATTAGAACTCAATACTAATGTAACAGTATTTTAGATTTAAACTCTATTAGCCCTTTCAGTTGGGACACATTAAAGAAAACGGTCATAGGCCAGTCTGCTAAATTCTAGCTCATTACATTTATATAGTTATTTATTGTTGTTGATATAGTTTTTATTTATTAAGACCTAGTTTTCTAGAAACTGATGTGAATGGCTTGTCTGTTTTTCATTGAATTTTGTTAGTATTTTGATTTATACTTTGACTTTATACTTTTCCTTTAACTCTTAAAGTAAAACTGGAGCATGAACATATAAATTCTATTCAAATGATATATCAAGTTGACTGGTCAAAAGTAGTTGTATAGTCACAATTTTCTTTTTCCTGGGAGTCGGAGGTTTAAAGCTCTGAAAACATTAATGTGTGTGGGATGGTTATGGTAGTCCAGCTGCCTTTGTGTGTGTTTCATTTAAATGTTAATTTATCTTAGAGACTCTAAAGATGAGTCAGAAGATAGAGAATTTTAATGTCAATAGTCATTTTCTTCAATTTTCAAGAATACTGAAATCCCTGATTTACACTAAAGAAAAAAACACCCAGTGTTCAACTGCCATATTTTAAAGGTTCTTAGTGGATTATCCATTAGCAGTTTTTAAAAATTACGTAATTCCATCAAAAGAAAATTAATTTAGGTTATAAAAGTATGCATAACAAATCATTGCCCAATATGATGCTGAGTATTATTTTATAGTACCATATAAAGGAAAACAGTAGTGTTTTAACCAGAAATCAGGTTGTAGAAATACATTAAAATAATTAGACCTGAGATGTTAAAAAAAAACAAAACAGCAACAACTACAAATGAAGGTAGCAAAAATACATTTAACGTCCTTGTAGCACATACATATATCTATGTACTATGTATATATTCAGACTATGTTTGTAAACATTGATTAAAATGTAGTTTGATACCATAATTATAAATTAACTTCTGGTAGCAATTTTTGAGGGCAACTTTTTGAGGAAGCTTCCGTTTGTCACTATCCTGTTTAAAACAGAAGGTCAAGATTCCAAGCTGTGTCTTTTTGTTTTATTTTGCAGTCATTGTTGGCATTGTGTATGTAGCCATGAGTGTTCTCTTCAAGAAGGTTACCTTCTGTTGCCTTTAACAGCTTTTCTTTTTCTTTTTCTTTTTTTTTTTTTTTTTGTACTGGGGATTGAACCCAGGGCCTTTGCACTGAGCTACATTAAAAATCTCTATGGGCCGGTGAGATAGCTCAGCGGCATAAGCGCCTGCCTGGCAAGCACGAGGTCTTGAGTTCGACTCCCAGAACCCACATATGAAAAAAAGGCCGGTGATATCACTCAGTGGCACGGGCGCCTGCTGGCGCGCGAGGTCCTGAGGTCGACCCCCGGTACCCACAAAAAAAAAAAAATCTCTACCTTCTGAGCTCATCTTCAGAGTCTCTAAGATAAATTTACATTTAAATGGAACACACACAAAGACAGCTGGACTACCGTAACCATTCCAGACATATTAATGTTTTATTTTAAGTCAGGGTCTCACTAAATTGCTAAATTGCCTAGGCTGGGCTCTTTAGCAGCCTTCCTACTTCCCTACAATAAAACAGACCGTATTCGAGAGCTGCTGTTGATTGCGTATTTTAAAGTAATTTTTGTCTTCAGTCATCGCTTTACCAGTCTGTGATTATCTTGTGCTAAAAAAATAAACAAATAGAACCAAAATCCTCTTTTATCTGCCCTAACCTTTCTATATGTAAATTTCTGAAAAATTACACTGTAGCATGGCAATAAAATATACCCCTGAATTGACATTTCCAAAGTAATTATGAAAATGATTATAAGGTTTGCTAAAGGGATCGCTGTTTGTTGGTGGATAAAACTTAAGCCACATAAGTGTAAGTATTTCTTAAGGAACTCCCAAAGAGTCAAAGATTCCCTTTAAAGAAATGACCACTGTTTATTCTAAATATTTTTTAATAGGAAAAATAAAGGAATATCTTCTGAACATTTTTGAGAGGTTTCAAATATTTATGTATGTCTCTGTAATACACAAGTTTCTGCTGAGTGCTTGTGGAATTATCACCTAAATCATTGACATAATTGTACATGTTTTGCTTTAATGAATAGTTGCTGTTTTAGAATTTATAACTGAGTTTTACAGTAACCAGGAGAGGTGTGAAATGTGTTTATAGCAGTATTCTAATTGATAAATTTTATGACATGAGAGCGCACACACTGATTTGTAATCAATATCAGGGATTTTTCCTTCTGTTTTCTGTGTAATTCCAATGGAATATATGGAGGTGTTTTCCTTGAGAACAGGAATATTAGTACCATTCTTAGAAGTACCCCTCCCCTCAAACACAAATCTCTTTTTTGTTCCTTCCCCAGCTTCTCTTTGTTCCTCTAAACTCTTGAGGCTTGGAGAAAGTGAACTCTAAAAATCAGTCTTTCTCAATTTGAATGTCAGACCTTGTGGAGGACTTGTGTTGTGGAGTTTCTTCAATACAGGTAAGGTGTATGAATACTTTGTAAAAATACTATCCTGTGATTATACCTTTATTTTCTCAAATGGGTACTTTTATTTTTAGATGAGGAAAACAATGTTCTGCTTTATTATTTAGATCAAAGCCTCTTTAGTCTAAGACACATATTTTGTAACAAAATTTTTATGTTTTTTAATACCATTAGGAAATTATTATTGGTATTTATTACAGTTGGTTTTTTGGTAGCTTTTCATTAGTAGTTTTGAAAATGTTTCTAGGTTACAAACCAGGAATCCCTTTGGAAGGCAATATCAACCTACAGAAACCAACTGGTATAAATCAATTTTCTCTGGGTTCATTTCTATTTTGTGTTATGGCTTGAGAAAAGCAGTAGATTAGAACAAATTAGCGTGAATATTTTAAATCATTCCATCTGGTAAAACTTCACACTATGCCTAAGAAACAGACAGTGGGATTTTAGAGGTATTTTTCTGCATAGCAACTTCCTTGCTTAACTTTTTATAAGGACGTTTAACAAATTCATTGGTGTCGGAGTGCGGGATGTAGGTAATTTTTCATTCCTCACACCAGGGTAATTACCTAGTAATCAAAAATGCTATCTAAATCTATTTTTGGAGTGCCAGGGTGAGTGGGGGGTGGGGAGAATGAAACTTGAATCAGTGGCCATCTGGCCCAGATTTGGCTGATTTCCTGTGCAGTGCCCTTTGTTTCAGCCGGACAATGGATTGTTCCTCTTACAGATAAGAACTCTGTTGATGACTTTGTGCTGAATCAGCAGGTTTGGTTTGAGTTTGAGAGCATATATTCATTTAAAGCTTTTCTATCCTTGTCTTCATCAATTACAAAAAATATTTTAAGGTTCTTTTTAATTTTTACAATCAAGTGGTTTTACAGATAATAAATAAAAAGGGAAAGTAAATAAAAGTGAATAAAAAAAGGGAAAGTTGCTTTCTAATTTGTTATTAACTTCTTAAACATTGATATTTTTCTTGTCTTTAGTTTCTAAAATTAATATGTCCCCAATTCTGACTTTCAGTGAGTCTATATACATAGATCTTCTTTTAGGTCTGAACTTGAATTTTCCATTTGAACCTTTAATGATTTAAATTTACTGTTATCTTAAATCTAAGGCTTTTATGATGTGGCTATGTAAGTAGTAAGTTTTCTATGACATTTGTTGCCATATATCTGCAAAATATATTTTAGGAAGTTAGATTTGTTTTTCTTACCTTACATGCTACCTAATGATCATGATACTGTTTTGTTTTTGTCATTGGCTAGAAACAGGGAAACTTGATCAACTAACATTCAAAGTAAGTCAGCTGTCAATTTCTATAGATTATCTCAGAAGCAATAGAGATCAGAGTGAGGTTAAATGCCACTTTTCAGAAGACAAGAGCAAACATCAATGCTACCATTTTACTTGTGGCCAAAGAAATGCAATCATTTTTACTTCTGAAGAGATTGGTGGATTGTTGTTAAAGCCAAACTTATAGTTTAACTCTTATCTCCATATAGTTGAATTGCCACTTAATACTTCAGTACAGAAATTTCTGCAGACAACTTTTTCTAAAACCACTTATAACTTTAAAGTTGAGCATCCGATTAGAACTGACTGCTTCAGGCTCTAATCTTTGATTCTTTTGTGTACATAAAGGTATGCTCTCTAGGTGGAATCAAGCAGCCTAATCATAAGAGAAAAGCTTAATAGTTCCTCGGGGATCTAATTATGTAGCAGATGGGACCAAACAGCACAGTTCTGTGTCATTTGCTGTAATTAATTTTGGGTCACATTCAGCAAAAGTGAATAACAACAAATGACACAAAATCTTAGCTTGCGTCCATTTGGGGCAGTATCTATTCATGTGTCCTCGTTCCTCTCTTTTGCATCTCTTTAATCAACTACTTTCGCTACTTGATATGAATCAGGTCTCAAAATTGCTTGTTTGGTTTAAGTGCGTGTGTGGTTTGGAAGCACAGCTGTTACAGATGTTATGAATGTTAATTGGAATATTCAGATTTAGAGAACTGGCTGAATAGTAAAATAGGGCAGAATTATAAGTTACAACCACACCAAAGCTAGTTCTACTTCTATTTTCTCCTCTGCTTTAATCAGAGACTAGTTCAGGGAACTAGTTCGTGGTGGAAGGGAAGGTTTTATCCCTTCCCCTCCCCCTCCTCGGCATCTCTAAACCACCCCCCCCCTCCTTCAAATCTCACTGAGGAATTATAGTCTCTACAGAGGCTTGGTTGCAGATGCCTGGAAAGTTTACACTGCAGAGAGTTGTTTTGTTTGGCATAGCTAATCAGGAGCCAGGCTGGAATTGCTCATAGCTGTCATTCAGGTTTTGTTTCAAAGTCCAAGGACCTGCTGGGAAAAACAAAAAGCTAATGAAAGCTGACTGTATTTAGGCCTCAAATCTGTGGAATCTGAAATGATGTCCTGACAGTGTATTCTTATTCTTCCACATTCTTGCTGTTACTAAGGTAACAGATTTTTAGAGGCTTTTCATCTTCATTGTCAAGTATTTGCTACACTTATTGTTGTTTTTCAGATTAGAGCAATTCAGATTACCTCCTTTTGAGATGAAGGAAAAAGAGAAAATAATGGAAATAAAATGTCTGAATCAATTACCCTGAATGCTAGTAAAATCAGTTTTTTTTTTAATGCCTTAAAATCCTTAGATTAATAATGCATATTAAAATTTAGGACAAGGTCAGTTTCCCCACGTTTGGGAGTACTGTATGAAATTCCCATTCCTGTAATGTGAGTACTCATACAGTCACTAGGAGAATACATCTGAAGAGAAAAAAGTTATCTTTAAAGTCCTTCTTCTTGAATGAAAAACCAAATTGTATAAAAAAGTGCTGTGCTTGAATTCCTTATCTGTAAATAGTAAAGCCAAGTAGCACAAGGAAATGTGTTATAATGAACATATTTACTGAAAAATCTTGGTCCTGATGTTTGCTGTCACAGGATGTGTTGCTTTGGCATATGAGCATTCGTCTATATGAAAATGTTTTTACAGTCCATTTGGGCTATATTATTACCCATGGCTTGATAAATAATAAAGAAAAGATAATTTTGTGCAGATAATGTGTTCTTTGGGTTGGCATTAGATCTGAGAATTTCCAGCAATGTGCTTCAATAACTTTATAACCTTTATGAATCTTCTTGTCAAGATGTTGACTCATTGAAAGATAATACAGTTTTTTCACAGACTTATCAAACGTCTTCATCAAGTACTCTTTCCCCCGTGGCAATGGCTAGAATGTTGAAGTGACCTAGTTTTGGTAGTGATCAGATAATTTCACTAATTTGATCCCAGCACAAAAGCCTACATTCTTGGAGATAAGATTTGGTTTAATTTTCTTCTGAGAAATAAGTAAGAGTGAGCAGGTGGCTAAATGAAAAAGAACCCATAAGGGTCTGAAAGAGAAGTGGCCAGAGTCCATCAGGGGCCCTTGTTTTACTTTCCGTGTCTCTGTTCTTACTAGTTCCTAGCCTGGAATTTTGTCTTCTCTCCACCTAAGCCTGTGCTTCTCAAGGTCCAGCTCAGGCCTTTCTTTATTCACTAAATCCTCTTCAAGTAGTTCTGGTGACCAGATAGTAAGAGAGGCTGTGTCCTCAGCTGGTCACAGTATCGAAAGGATTGTGTTCAAATGTAGTTTTCACTTTCTTTCTTTCTTTCTTTTTTCTTTTCTTTTCTTTTTTTTTTTTCAAGGAGAATGGTCAGGATGGGAAGATATGAGGGGAAAATAAAGAGACTAGATCATTTAAAATGGGCAAGTTTAATCCAAAAAAAAATTTTTTTTTCAAAAGAGACAAGAGAGCTGTTTTCAAGGGCTGACATGTGCTGCTGGAACTGGATTGACTCTAATTACCTTTAAAGCCGTGGATTTCGTGGTGAGCCTGGGGCTGCAGGGGGGTAGCGAACAAGACTGGTAGGCATGCTGAGTGTCTCCAGTAGCTACCAACAGAAGAGTTCTACTTCTAACTGCTTTCTCTATTTGTGCCTAATATTTCTTTCAAAGGCACACTGCACTGGTTAAAAATTTGAAAGTTTTGAAAAATCACTGCTGCATGGAATCATAAGTAAGTTTTGGTTCACATCAGGACAAAATGTTCTAGCAATAAAAGACTTTGAAAAATTTAATGAACTGCTTTGTGAGATGTGCGACCCACATTCAGTCAGAAGGTTAGTAGTCTGACAAGGATGTTGGATGATTTCTGCTTGGGGAAAAGATTGGGTTGGATGGCCTTTAGATTTCCTATAGTTCTAAGATCGTGTAGTTGATTTCTTATTGTCAGTATCAGACAACTTGGCACTGGGGGTTTTAAACTCTACCTCCGCATTAAATCATGAGGTTCTAGAGAGGAGGAACAGTGTCTTCACTGCCTTTGGATTTTCAGATCCCAGCCCAGATGTGAGAGCCCAGGAAAGACCTGTTGGTACAAGAAGCACTTGCTTGACTGCCTTATTCACCCAACCACCAGGGGTGATAAGGAAAGTATTTGCAGAAACTGCTTTCTGCCCTTCAGGACTAGTAAAAATGACAAGGGAGACTTAAGATAACTACTCCCCTTTTTGCCAGGAGGCCAGAATACTACAGTGTCTGGAAAACTGGACATGGCTCCCTGAGCCTAGCAGATAAAAACTTGAATGTGGAAACCGTGACTCTCCACACAAAGTCAGAAACTGAAGTAAAATAGAAAGGTGAAGACGTGAGGAGATTGCCTGGTCTTCTGAGTGCAGCTGTGAGTGTATTGTAAAAGAGTCACATTAGCAACCTGGACTTCAGAGGTTTTTTTGTGTGTCACGATTCAGTTGGTTCTGATTTTGTTGAGAACTGGAACTAAAGGTATGAATTACAGGAAAGTTTTCCAGATGCAAGATCTGAATCTAGTAAATTGTGGTAGAATTGATAGGGGCAGCCAGGCGCTTGATGAGCACAGTGTAATCTGAAGTAGCCCTTTCACTCCTAGGAGCCCTTTCATAGTGCCTGCCTTTGTACTGGGTAGAAAAGGGCAAAGCGTTTCCCCTGCCTCCTGCCACATTGCCTTGTGCCTAGCAGATACCAAAGAGGAGCTCATGGGATTGAGCCATTTTATTAACGGTACTTTGAGAGCCAATTACAATTTGCAGTATCCTTTAGCTGGTGATCATAGTCATTATTTCTTTGATGCCCTCTGTACTTCTACAGACTCAGGTGAGTTTAGGGACAGAGTTTATTATATCAGTATCTTAGGGTTCAAATGGGGAGATTGGTCACATCTGAAAACACAAATAGGCTTGTGAAGATGCTACACAAGTTGTTCAGCATTGATAACTGGCAAGAGGAATGCCTAGAGCCAGTGATGATTCCAGTTCAAGGAATCCTTGTCGTGACCTGGGAAGAAGGGATGCTTTTCATGAGGTGAGCAGTTCATCAATTCTACGTGTACTGTAATGCCTGAATATCTTTGGGGGTGAAGATGTCATAAGCAGACAGAAAGTTAAATTGAGAAGGGCTTGCAAAAATTGTCTCTATTTTACTGATGGAGGAGAAGTTGGGGGCCCAGAAATAAAGGGCCTATTCATAATGGTGAGAGAAGTTATCTTTATTCATTCTGTAAATTTTTCATAATATTTAGCAGTAGCCTAAGACTGTTTCATTATTTTGGATTGTGCATAATTCTGAAAATTATTAATATATTCTTAAAGCTACTAAATGTGCCTTAGGGCTTTATGTTGTAAATGAGCACTACAGATGTCAAGAACATCACAAAGCTGCCACGTAGCTTAGGAGACAACGCTATAATGCTTTAGGCAACAAGGGTCTTATGCCAGGAGGAATAAAAGTGGAATATAAAGCCTATGGATAAAATTTAATTAAGATAACTAAGACAACAGATTTGGTAAGTATGTACTGATACAGAAAATGGATTAAGTGCACTAAACATATTGTGATAAATTTTTAACTCATTTAAAACTATACATTGCTTTTGTTTTTATTTTTGGTGGTGGCTGGGGTCAGACCCAGGATCTTATGTATGCTAGGTGAGTGCTCTACCATTGAGTTACACCCCCCCGAATAATTATTTTTAATAACCTTAATAAACATAGTTACATATGCACACTTACAAGATTCTTAGCAACAGTTCACTAAAACATTAGTCATTTAACCAATCAGCATATTTGAATCATGCTGTGCAGCTCTAGAAATCAGAAATAGGATTAGGACAAAAGTGTTATAGGAGATTTAAACATATAACAAGAAAGAATTAAAAACATATTTTGCCTTATTATTAAATATAACAAAGAGTCTAATAATAAAATTTAGGCCTTCTTATAACCTCATCTTCCAGCCACCCAAATCCCCTTGCCAGCAATAACCCTGACTCCTGGTTGAGCCTTCCTGAGTACTGTGTGCATGTGCGTGCATTAAGAAAGCATATGAGGGGCCGGTGAGATGGCTCAGAGGCATAAGCGCCTGCCTGGCAAGCGCGAGGGCCCGAGTTCGACTCTAGGAACCCACATACAAAAAAAGGGCCGGTGATATTGCTCAGCGGCATGGGCGCCTGCTGGCGTGCGAGGTCCTGAGGTCGACCCCAGGTACCCACACTCACACAAAAAAGCATATGAACGTATTATTTGGTACCTTGCATTTTCATTTAGCCGTGATTTAGAGATTTATGAAAACCCTTCTGTTATCTAGTGTAACAGGCTGAGAAGTGTCACTAGAATGTTCACCAGAGGATAGAGGGTGGGCTGTCAGGGTCGTTGAAGGGGTTCCTGGCCTGGGTGGAAACCAGCAATATGTCACACTGGAGGTTCTCCTCTCAAATTCTGGGATATATTTAAGTGGCTGTGTTAAACATAAGAAGGATAATAGACTTACGGTTTGTGGGAAGCTAAGATATATGCTCACACGTACACCATCAGAGTAAAGGTGAAAAATTCTGCAAGACAACATGAGCGATATCATTAAGTTATGTACAGAGAGCTGTTAAATGAGTCAGGTAGATGACAGTGAATACTATGAGTTAAGCAAAAGGTGAAGTCCAAGAAAAATTCGCTTAGGCGGTGGGACTGTCCCTCAGCCTGGAAGAATTGAATTTGGATTGTTAGGGAGGACATAAGGAGAGCAGTTTGTTGTTGTGGAACACTGAAAGTTAGTGACTACAAGGACAGTAGGTGAAAAAGTATGAGGGTGGAGGCAATGAGAAGTCAACGGGGAGGAAGTGTTAAACTGAGACTTGTTATGGTGTAGGAGAATTCCAGGCTCTGAGGCTTAGTCTACATTTAGTGAGGAACGAGCCTTTTTTACTGAAAGTGTCTGAGCAGGAATGTGACAGTGCTGTGTTTTAGAAGGCGACTCTAAGCTGTTTCATACATGTGGGCTCAGTGTAATACAAACCTGAATGTTAGTGTTGGCAATAAAAGAGAAAGAGACTAAAACCTAAAAGGAAAAGAGGTAGGTGCTTGCTGAAGGAATTTGAGAGTCAAGAGAGAGGAATAAGAGCCCCACTGCCTGGGAGGAAGAGGCTGCCATTAACAGAAATAGGGAAGACAAATTGGTGTTTTGGGGGATGGGGCGATACATTTGATTTTAGGGTAAGATTGAGACAGTGGGGAGACATTCAGATAAAAGCATGCCATTGAAAGCATGGGACTAATATTCTTTTTTTTTTTTTTAATGTGGGTACCGGGAGTCGACCTCAGGACCTCGCACTTGCCAGCAAGCACTTGTGCCACTGAGCGATATCACTGGCCCTTTTTTCCTTTATGTGGGTTCCGGGAGTCGAACTCAGGACCTCGCACTTGCCAGGCAGGCGCTTATGCCGCTGAGCTATCTCACTGGCCTGGTACTAATATTCTTGAAAGAAATTAGAACTGTGGCTGGCCACATCCCTAGTGCTGTACCCTTAGTTCCCCAACTACATCATCTTCCCAACCAAATAGAGAAGGTGAGCAGTTTTCTGTTAGATGAACTCACACCAAACTGAGTTCTAAACAGGAGAGAATTGTTCACTAGTGACAAGGTAATGTCCAATATAGGGAGATATAAAAATGAGTCTACTTTTATTATTCGACTCAGTCATTACATTTCATAGGATGTGTGTTTTGTTATACTGTGATTGGCATTCGTTTAACTACTTGCACACTATTTCAGTGTTTTAATTCTGAAAGAGATTTTTAAGATGGTGTTCAGGTAAATTGCCCTCCAATATAATATTGTTATCTTTGCTGTTATTAACAAGTATGGTACTTACATTTGTGAAGTTTGTATCCAGTGTTGTATTATACATGCCTCTGATTTAGCATGGTTTGTTTGTTTGTTTTGGCAGGAAAAAAATAATTTACTAATGACAGTGTAATGTCCAATATTGAATTTGTCTTATTGAATGATTGATCTATATAATTATTGAGATCACTATGTACAGACAAGGAAGGAGGAGTTTATTTCTTGGTCTCTTTCTCCTTAGATAAAGTCTTCATGCCATCTTCCTTCTTTGCCTGGAGCTTCTTTTCATGCAATTTGCAAGCTTTCTTTGTTTCAGATCTGTGAGCCTCAGGCTGGCTGGCCTGGAGCTTTTAATAGGCCTTGTCTGCCATCATCTTGTGGATGAGTTCCATGAGAATTTGCTTGTTTTTGAACATGTTCCCCATAATGCATGTACATGTGGTGGTCAATCTTAGAGTCACAGTACCTTACAAGCAACTGGTACAGCGTGTCCAGCCTCCTCATCCTGGTTATCTCTTCAGGCACCCCAGTATTGGCAGTGCACTTTTGCCTACTTACGCCTACGTGCCTGCTGTTCTGTTGGGTCACAGCAGGAAACTGGGAATGGACAGTCACAGGCTTGCAGGTGATCAGCCGGTCTTCGATTATCTTGTAGATCTGCTGGCAAGGAGTTGGCCTAGGCAGTTTCATTAGGGTCTAGCCAGACCTTCTTTTTACTGCAGTATTTTCTGAAGCCCAATCATCTCCATGGCTGGGGCTTCAGTGCCTACAGGAAAGCTGTTTTAGCAGTTTTTACATCAAAATGTAATAATCTTCCACCTCTGTAATAGCCTAAATTGGAGATTATGTGATACTGTAAGGTAAAAATAAGTTTTATTCGTCCTGAAGGACTGGTGTGCATCCTCTTCTCTGTGGATAGACCATTGGGTGCTCCCCTTTTTTATTGGAACATAATATTTGTACATATTTGTGGAATACATTATGGTGATCCAATACATTTGGGTGTCCCTTTTTGCCCTTGTTTGCTAGGAAGGTTAGAGCTGAAATTGATGCTGAACTATATATTTTTAGGTCAGTACAGTATATGTAATTTTTCTATCTCTTGGACCTGAACACTTTTACTGTTCTCTTAACATGGTGCATATGTCTTATTGGAAGTCAGTGCACATCTTGTTGGGGAAGAGAAAAGGCTCAAATAGTTTCAATTTATTGTAGCTATTAAATCATTCCCAAACAACCAAAACCCTGCCCCTTTGGCACATAAAATTAATTCTAAGGTCATTGTAGGTAGTCTAATAACACTTTTAGAATAAGTGAAGTTCAGCAAGGGTTCAGAAGCGTCAGTGGGACTGTCTGCTACGCGATCTCGAAAGAGGCGTTTGCACTTGACTATGAGAGACGGACAGGGTTCTGACACAGAGACGGGTGGAAAGGTTGTTCTAGGGAAGGGAATCGTGTGAGCAGAGATGGAGGGCGGAAAAACGGACCATATGCTTGTAAGGTGAACAGTCCATTTTGGAGAAGGTGAATGGAGTGGCAGGAGGGAAACCTACCCCTCGACCGCTGTGAGGATTATCATCTGTGGTTATTACTGGCTCTTGTCTCTTTGTTATCTTGTCTGGAGTGAGACCTCAGAGTCCACAAGCCCAGGGCAAAAGAGTTCACAGGGACAGGAGAGGGCATGCGCCCCACTCACAAGTGTCCTCTCTCATTCCGCCCTTGACTCTCAGTCGTCGGCTCTAATCCTTTACTTAAAACAACTTAACTGTGATGTTATTTTAACCCTGCTTAAAACCCAAGCAGCCCAAAGTTGTCAGGCAACCTTAATTATTCTTTAGTTTACTCACCAGGCAGCCCTAGACATAAAGCACACTTAGACACATAGATATCATGGACTCTCACAGACAATGGATTATCCCCTACTTGAAGCTGCATGCTGAAATTTTGAGATAATAAAAATGAAAGCTTATACTTATTAAGCATCATGTGCCTACCACTGTGTCATTTTATCATTTTCACCATCCTCAGAAATATATGATATGATCATCTCTGTTTTAATAATTAAAAGAATAGAAGTTAAGTAGCGTGTAAG
This sequence comes from Erethizon dorsatum, assembly GCA_028451465.1. Lineage (NCBI taxonomy): Eukaryota > Metazoa > Chordata > Mammalia > Rodentia > Erethizontidae > Erethizon > Erethizon dorsatum. The sequence continues at coordinate 24,400,082 of CM051838.1, read as the reverse complement.
TTTGTATTAAGTGCCAGAACTGAGATTTGAATCCAGGCAGTCTGGCTCCAAAGCCTGAACTCTTATCTAGCATATTTTCCTGATTTAAAGAAAGAACATTAAGAAACTATGAGATAAATATGTCGTATTAAATAGATGATGACAAAATTTAAGGTTAGCGTTAAATTAACAGGTCTTTATATTTCAAATTTTATGAATTTTGTGGCCTTGGTTCCACTGGGGCCTTTGTTTTGTCATTTCAGCGTTCAAATAAAAAATTAACTTTGAATGCCTTTAAATTGTCCATGTGTTCTTTTTGTGCATTTACCATGTCAGCCTATGAACCTGTGGCATTAGTGGATATGTGATCCTAGTTTACAGCGCACTTGTTTTGTTAGTTTAAAATGTAGATCCCAGTCATGTAGGTGTCCATTTAAGGTAAGAAGAGGATGAAGGTCTCCATTTATCAGGGAAAGAAAATTTCCCAGAAACCCCTGCAGCAGATTTCCCAGCTGGAACTAGGCTACATGGTTATCCCTCCCTGTGAGAAGGCTAGAAAGATGGCTAGAAAGATGGGAAACAAAATTCTCCCCTTAGAGCTTGGAGCTTAGAACTCAGAGCAATCAAAATTTTTCACTGGAGCTGTGTGCACTGATACCCCAAACAGGGATCCTATTAGCAAAAATAAGAGGAGATAGGTATTTTAAAAGGGACTATGAGCCAGGCATGGTAGTGCATGCCTGTAATTCCAGCACTTGGGAGGCTGAGGCAGGAGGATTGTGAGTTTGAGGCCAGTCTGGCCTGCATAGTAAGTTCAAGGCTAGACTGGGCTATATAGTAAGATTCTGTCTTTAAAAGGGGTGGTGGTGGAACCTATTTTAGTCATTTTTCTCATCCCTAGACAAATAACACCTTCATCTTAATGGAAGAGAGGTTTATTTTAGCTCACAGTTTGTAGAGGTTTCAGCCTGTAGTCTGCTGGCTCCAAGTCGGGACAGTATGGCAAAGGGCTATAAGCAGAGGAAAAGGTCCTTACCTCACAGTGTCCAGGAAGCAGAGAGAGTCACGGGACGAGCTGGGAAGGGAGATGTATCCTCCGGGTCACGTCCACAGTGACCTGCCTCTCCCAACCGGTAAGTCAGCTATTCCACCCCCATAAGCCAGTCACCTTCAAAAGCCCCACCATGGAGCAGAGGAGGCTGGGGGTGGGATGGGGGGTGCATCCAGATATAAACCATACCAGGAACTAAGAGTATCTGTCATCATCGTGTCCTTTAAAATTCAGATTGACTGCCTCCTACCTTCACAATGGGATGATTTGTTAGCATAAGCTACCTGCTACAACACACATCCTCAGAATCCCAGTGACTTGATTCCATGCTCATGGTGCACTCTGGCGTGAGTACTTTCCCTGGAGTCATGCAGGAGTCCAGGCCACTGCCATCTTATTCTGCTGCCAGCTTCCAATTTTGGACTCCAAGACTGCTGTGGAAGGAAGAGAGAATTCAGGGAAGGCACACCCTCCTTAACTGTCTCAGCCATCGCGTGAGGCACATTCCATCGAGAACTAGGAAATGTCTCTTGTGTCTCCGGCGAGAGGGAGTAGATTGGCGAGCATCTAGCCACCCTCTGTCACACTGCAGCTGAGTGAGACCTCACTGCTGAAGACAATCAACAAAATGATTAAAGGTGTTATTACAAATGTGTAGTGACGTTCACGAGAAGATATAAATAAATTGGAATTTGCTATCTTTTGATATATCTTTTTGTGGGTACCGGGGGTTGAACTCAGGACCTCGTGCACCAGCAGGCGCCCGTGCCGCTGAGTGATATCACCGGCCCTTTATTTTTTCATATGTGGGTACCGGGAGTCGAACTCAGGACCTTGCATCTGCCAGGCAGGTGCTTATGTTGCTGAGCTATCTAACCGGCCCTAATATATCTTAAAGATGTTTTATTTAACATTCTTCTTTGTAAGACAGTTAAACTATGATAGTAAAGTCTCAAGCACATTACTTCTAAAAGCTTTCCTAGACCTCTCTGGCAATAAGCAGCCCACTACATTTACCTTTGTGTGTTTCAGTTCCTTAGCTGCAGTAACTGGATGGCGTATATCTTGCTTGGCTCAAAAGAAAAGAGAGAGAGAGAGAGCTTGGAATTAAGATGTATTATGTACATGTACCAAGTCCCCACAATAATTGTAATCATTGTGTACTGCAAACTTATACTAATTAAAAAAAAAAAACTCGCAGAGAGCAAAGACTGTTTGTGTTTCATCTTTCAATCACCAGGGCTTAATGCAGAAAAGATAACCAATAAAGATGTAACTGAATTCAAGATTGAAAGCATAAATATACCAATGAATGTACTGAAATAGTTAAAACTTCAGTTCAGACTAAAAGGAGAAAAAGCTAGTTTTGAATTCACAAAAACATTTAACTTAAAGAATTTTCATTAACTATTTCCTCTGCAGCATAAGTGACAATTTGAAGGAGCACGCAAATAACCTATGTAGTAATATTTAGTAGCATCTAGTTATATTCAAGTAATTATGAAGTGAAGATCTTGAAATTTTTTGTAAATAGATTAAATATGTAGTTTGAGTGGCCTTAAATTTCACATCTGTGACTGGAAGAGACCTAGAATAGCAAAGGCAATTCTGGGCAACAAAGGCAAGCCAGGGAGCATCACAATCCCTGACTTCAAATTATCCTATAAAGCTACTGTGATAAAAACAGCATGGTACTGGCAAAAAAACAGACCCGAAGATCAATGGAACAGATTAGAAGATGCAGAAACAACTCCAGATATACTAAGCCACCTTATCTTTGACAAAGGTGCCAAACACATTCACTGGAAGAAAGATAGCCTCTTTAATAAATGGTGCTGGAAAAACTGGCTCTGCACATGCCAAAGGTTAAAATTAGACCCATATCTTTCACCATGCACTAAACTAAATTCAAAATGGATCAGAGATCTAAATATTAAAACAGAAACATTAAATCTGCTGGAAGATAGAATAGGTAAAACTCTTGAAGACATTGGTGTAGGCAAAGACTTTATGAATAAAACCCCAGTGGCACAGGAACTATCACAAAGAATCAACAGCTGGGCTCTCATCTTATTAAAAAGCTTTTGCACAGCAAGAGAAACCACCAACAGAGTGAAGAGACAACCCACAATGTGGGAAAAAATGTTTGCCAGCTGTTTCTCAGACAAAGGATTACTATCGAGAACATATAAAGAACTCAAAAAAATCAGACCTCCCAAATATAGAGACCCAATCCAAAAATGGGCATCTGAGATGCATACACACTTCTCAGATGAAGAAATACAAACAGCAAGTAAATATACAAAAAAATGTTCAACATCACTGGTCGTTCGAGAGATGCAAATAAGACAACACTGAGATTCCATCTCACCCCAGAAAGAATGGCTACTATTAAGCAATCAACCAATAACAAATGCTGGAGGGGCTGTGGGGAAAAAGGAACCCTTCTCCACTGTTGGTGGGAGTGTCGACTGGTACAACCACTGTGGAAATCAGTGTGGAGATTCCTCAAAAAACTAGGATTGGAGGTCCCATTCAACCTATTCCCCTTCTGGGTATCTTCCCAGAAGAATTAAAAACATCGTACCACAGTGATATATGTGCACCCATGTTTATAGCAGCACAATTTGTAATAGCCAGATCTTGGAAACAACCCAAATGCCCATCAACTGAGGAATGGGTAAAAAAGATGTGGTATTTTTATACAATGGAGCACTACTCAGCCATAAAGAAGGATAAACTGGAGACTTTTATAGGTAAATGGATGCAACTTGAGACCATACTCATAAGTGAAATAAACCAGATGCACATGTGTAAACATGGTATTGTCTCCCTAGTGTGAGAAGCCGAAATAGTAAATAAGATCCAAAATGTAGAATAGACGTTGTAAAACAGGAAGAAACTGTTCAAAATGAAAGAAAAACTGGGATGGGGGAATGGAGGAAGGGAAAAGAAAAATATATATGTGTATATATATACAAGATAGTTAAGATAGATATACTACTAATTTCACTTAGTTCATTGAAAAGAAAGGTTGGTGCTAATATTGTTCGGACAATTGAATGCTGATATCTTGTACTCTGAGTAACTAATTTAAAGGTAACAGTATGCAATGTATTAACCATTGTTACCCTTCTATTATGTTGTTTTGAAATTTTGTTCTATTTTTTTCTCTTTAAAATAAAAATTAAAAAAAATTCACATCTGTGGAGAATGAGTAAGATTTTTATTGCACTAGTAATATCTGTAAAGCTTACTGTTTTTTTTTGTGTGTGTGTGGGTACTGGGGGGTCGACCTCAGGACCTCGCGCGCCAGCAGGCGCCCGTGCCGCTGAGCGATATCACCGGCCCCTTTTTCGTATGTGGGTTCCGGGAGTCGAACTCGGGCCCTCGCGCTTGCCGGGCAGGCGCTTAAGCCGCTGAGCCATCTCACCGGCCCAAAGCTTACTGTTTTGATTTTTTTATTTATTCAGTCAACATTTGGCGAGTTCCCACTCAAACAGAGGGCGCTAATAAATGCACTAATCTGTGATTATTTGACTAGATGATGTAATTGGAAGGAGGGCTGGAAAGGGAAGAGTAACTGCAAGTACCTCCTGTATCTCGGGGAGGTTTAATGAAGTTTTTAGGAGGTACTGACTGTGCTGAGATGGAGGGAAGAGTGAGACAAAGCAGAAGGAGTGTTGGAGAGAGCCCTGTGGAAAGTCTGAAGGCCCTGAGAAGCGCTTGCTCCACGGGAGGAACTGAGAAAGAAGCCCAGGGCCATCAGGGTTTGCGGCTGGGCAGAGGCAAGAGGCAGGCATAGCAAGGCCTCATGGGCCTCTGGGAGCAGTTAAGGTATTGGCTCTTTGCTTTATGCATCAGCTCAGGTGATTTAAAAAAAGAGAAAAGAATTTACTTAGATGGCAACATGTGACAAATCTTCTGTTCTTACCATTTAGCCATCCTAAAACATTTTGGAATAAAAGATTTAAATATAATCTTGTCCCGCTTGGCTGCTAAAATAAAAACACCATGAATGGAGTAGCTTCTGAACAACAAACATTCATTTCTTGTCATTTCAGGAAAGTCAAGATGCCTGATTCCTGGGTCGCAGACAGTGCCTTCTGGCTGTGGCCTCTCACATGGAAGGGTGAGGAGCCATTCATGAGGCTCCTCTGTATCTTTGCCCACTACACTGAGTTTGCTCAATAAATGTGTGAAAGGAAGAAAGGATGAAATGTTTTGGATCCAACAAAATTTATAAATATTTGTTAGATGGTCATCTAGAATGAGTTGAGTGTGGGAAATTGGCTGAAAGTTGCAACACTGAAAATGTTCTTACTCAAGGCCCTGTCGATAAAACACAGCAAAAACTTATGAGGCCTATTGGGACTTTTTATTTGGCATTAAAGCCATTTAGGTTATAAATTGTAGGATACTAAGGCTACAGCAAAATCTTCCTCAAAGTGTGAAGTTTAGTGGTAAACGTTGAAAATTTTACATGTAGCACTTAGCTCACTTACGCTTAGTACCTGAGCTTTTGGTACTTGATGGTACTGAGACACTCAGTGTAAAATGTCCCAGGTAGAAGATGTTCTGATATCAAGTATTCTTAAAATGTTTAAGTCAGAATACTAACCCTTGAGCAATTCATAATACCAACTATAAAAATAAGCAGCAAGGAAAACACCAGTGGTATTGTATCATAAAAAATTTTGAAAATTGTAAAAGTTATTCTAAAAGTTATGATTTTCAGAGCCCACATTTAAATTAGTAAAGTAGCAATCAGAAGTCACAAGGAAATGATACATATGCTGACTTAGTCCACAAATCAATTGATCATTTATTTTTAAAATTCAGATCTCCTTAATGTTTTATTTAAAAAAATTCAAGACTTTTGGAAATTTGAACTTAAAGGACATTAAAATTGTCTAGTAGTTACACAAGAATAGTAATGGTTCTTATACAACAGAGCATATATCTTAAGAAATAATGCTGTCTACAGCTAATTCCATGTTTCTCTGATTTTCCTGACAAATATTTTATTGTAAAAATAAATACTCAAGGTTTAAATCTTCCAAAAGGTTAAAAAAAAATCGTGAAGAAATCACCAAATCCAGTATTTAAGTTAATTTAAAAATGCAGTTTGCTTCATCATTTTAAACCCCTACCCTATTTGAAGCAACTATAGCATGTTAGAAAGTTTGGGGAAAAAAAAAAAAAAGAATGTTTGGGAAATAGAGAAAAAAATCTATAACCCTACAAACTTCAGATAGGTTTTTGCAGAAATGTACTTTTTCATACTTGTATATATAATTTTGTATTCTTTTAAAATTAATATTCTCATGAATATTTTCCTGTGATGTTACTAAATTATGAATTTGTGTTATAATTTTATAGCAGCCTGATTACATCTAATGATATAATTTATTTAACCTTTAGATAATTTAAATGAGATCCAATTTTTTTTACTTTCTACTCATGGATCCTTCCCTACCACATCTTGTACTTGATTTCCAAAAGTAAAATTATTCAGCTGAAAGTTATACTTTTAAGTACATAATAGCTTAATGATTTCCCAAAGAATCCTTTTGATTTATGATTTCTCTTGGAATGTAAGGTTATCACTTTCACTGTTAATTTAACAGGTTGTGTAAATAAAAAGAGTACTGCATCAGTCTTTTGCCTTATTTTATTTTAGTTAATAAGCTATTTTTAGAGTTTTAGGTTTACAGGAAAACATAGTAGAAAGTTAGAGAGATTTCTTATATACCCTTTTGGACCTCCTCTTCAGTTTCACCTATTATTAAAATCTTCCATTAGGATTATACACTTGTTGCAGTTCATGAATGAGTACTGATGCATCGTTATCAATTAAAGCACATAGGTTATGTTAGGGATCACATTTTTTTGTTATATACTCTATGGGTTTCGACAAATGTATACGGTCATCTATCTACTATTACCATATCATGTGAAATAGTTTCACTGCCCTAAAAATTACCTGTGCCCCACTATTTCATTCCTCCCCTACACAAATCTTAAGCCGTAGATCTTTTTACCATCTTCCTAGTTTTACCTTTTCCAGAATGTCATAACAGTCATGCACTGCGTGATATTTTGGTTAATGACGGACTGCATATACAAGTGTGTTTCAAAGGATTATGTTGCCTAGCAATGTCGTAGCTGTCTAAGTTTGTGTAAGCACACTCTAATATTCACGCAATAATGAAATCGCCAAGTGACACATTTCTCAGAACATATCCCCTTGACATCAACACCACTATACTTGGAATCACGTCAGATTGGCTTCTTTCATTTGGCAGTGTGCATTTAAGGTCCCACCATGTCTTTTTAAATCACTGACTAATATTCCATTGTATGGATGTGCCACAGTTTATCCATTCACCTGCTGAAGAATATCTTGGTTGCTTCTAGTTTCGGCAGTTATGTAGAAAGCTATTGTAAACATTTATGTACAAGATTTTTGTGTAGACACAAGTTTTCAACTCCATTGGAAAGTATATGTTTTTCTGTGTGTGTGTTAATGTTTTATACGTGTGTTATTTTCTCTTCTGTCTCCGAATATATGAATGAAATAAATGTTTAGACACTTTTTCCTCCGTATGAAGTCTCTGTTTTCTCCAGGTTGCTTTCATTTGTGTATTCTAGTATCATTTCTTTGTCTAAGATATTTCTCAGTTGTTTGGTAATCTTGGTCGTCTGCTTTTAATTAAGTCTAGTGCTACAATAAAGCTGATAAGAAGCTCTGATTCCCTGGTGAGGCTGGCCACCTGCGGGCCATTTTGCTGAGCAGTGTGCAGTCAGTATGTTAAGTCTTTCTCCTGAGCCTGGTTAGATTATACAGAGAAAAATCTCATAAGGTCCTGCCAACAATGGATGTGTTTTATGGTATGTAAGTTATAAGTTAATAAAATTGTTTAAAAATTTTCTCCAAAGAACAGTTTACCATATATATCATAAGTTTTGGTCACTTAAAAATTCATTGTCAACACCTTTCATGTCAACAAATATAGACCCATAAAGTAAAGGTTATAATTAATGTTTAATTATCACATGATAGTTCCTCTAACTCTTCCCACCTTGCAAAATAGCACATGAAATTTCACTTTCATAATATATTTTTGCTTGCCTCTTTCCATTCATATTCATATGCCTACCTATCAATGCATAGTTATCATTATTATATACAATTGAGCATTGTGATTATAAAACAACATCCTAGCCATTTTTCTACATGTTACATAATTATTCTGGCAGGAAAATAATACTGCGTAAAGTATATGTGTCATACATTAATATCCCATTTCTTTGAGCATTTAGGTTGTTTGAGCATTTAGGTTGTTTAAAAAATGTCTACCATTAAAAATAATGATGTATGGGGCTGGTGAAATGGCTCAGCGGCATAAGCGCCTCCCTGGCAAGTGCGAGGTCCTGAGTTCAACCCCCGGTACCCACAAAAAAAAAAAAAAAAAAAAAGATGTAGTATATAATCTTATACACTTAGCCTTTTCCTCTTTTTAAAATTTTTTGATTATCTACTTAGGATAAATTCCTAGGAAGCTTCTATTGTTCTTGAACTTAAACATAAATATCTACAGAGCAAAACAATTAACTTTTATATAATTCCCTTTTAGAATACCTCATACAGTTCCACATATATGAAATCTATCAGCTGCTATTACCTTTTATATTGTTCTACACTGTGGCTTCTAATAATTTACTGAATGTAGTTTTATCAGATGTACTGATTTGAAGAAGTGAAGAGAAGCAGAAACTCAATGAAAAAACCCTAAATATTGCATTCTCTTGCTGAAAAGCAGCAACACCTTCCCAATATTTTTACTTATTTAAAATTTCCAAGTAGAGGGGTACCCATTTTAGGTTGGGGTACAGTGTCCACTGTAGGTTAGGTCAGATCCCTAGCGCTTGTTCACTCTAAATAATTGTCTGTTTTGAGATATCTTTTCATCAGTTTGCAGGTATGCTTTACTAGAGACATGCTGAGAAGACATCTTTTAAACCAAAAAACTAAGAGAACATTTAAGTTGCAGCAGTGGATCACTGCTCGGTCAAGTGACGAGGCTTTTTGGAGCAGGCACGAGAAGTTCTCAGCATCTAGAAAATAGACCTCACCTGATGGTTGACATGTGAGGTAGTAAGGGCACTACACTGTGATGAGGGCACGGTACCTGGAGTCATGACACCAACATTTAAAAAATAGTTTATAACAGCAATGTGGATATTAAAGCTAGCTCTCCGCCTTAGCAGAGGAAGGGGAAGGAGGACTGAAGGCAGCAGAAGGGAATGGGAAAAAAGGAGAATTAAGGTATATTATGTGCAGGTACAAATTCCCTATGATGAATGTGATCAATATGTATGACAAATATGTACTAATAAAAAAAACAAAGTTAAAAAAAAAAACTCTATACATAGGCCTTTCCTAGATATTTCATACAAATGGACTCCAGATATGAGCTTTGTGACTAGCTTCTTTCATGTTTCATCCATGTTGTGGTATATATCAATATTTCATTTCTTTTTATTGCCAAATACTACTTCATTGTTTATACTAGCACATATTGTTCATCCATTCATTAGTCAATAGACCTTTGAGTTGTTTCCACATTTTTGGTTAATAAAATAATAGTTCTGCTACAAACATTCATGCACACATTTTTGCATGATTGTATATTTTCATTTTTCTTGGATCTATACCTAGGGTGGATTCTTTGGGCCACGCTGCAGCTCTGTATTTAACATGGTAAGGAAGGATGCAACTATTCCCAAAAGTAGCTGCATCATCTTACATTGCCATCGGTAGTGCATGAGGGTTACATTGCTCCATATCCTCAATAACGCTTGCTATTATCCTTTATTTTAGCCATCCCAGAGGATATGAAGTAGTATCTCATTGTGGTTTTGATTTGCATTTTCCTAATGGCTAATAATAGTGTCTTTTCATTTGCTTATTGGCCATTTGTATGTCTTTTTTGGAGAAATATCTGTGCAAATCCTTTGCCCAGCTTTCGATTGGGTCATTTGTCTTTATTGTTGAGTTTAAAGAATTATTTATGTATTCCGGACACAAGATCTTTATCAGATATATAATTTACAAACTTTTTTCACATTCTGTATGTTGTTCGTTTATTTTCTTTGTAGCACAGAAGTGTTTAATTTTAATGATGTCCTCTTTGTTATGTTTTGGGGTCCTACTTTTAAAAATTGCCTAACTCAAGACCACAGAGATTTATACCTTCATTTCCTTATAAAAGTTTTATAGTTTCAACTCTTAACATTTAAGTCTATGATCCATTTCGAGTTAATCTTTACATAGCAGTATCTTTACATACTCCTACCTTACATTTGGATATCTGGTTGTTTTAGCACCATTTGTTGAAAAGACGTTTCTTTACCAATTGTGTTATTGTGGTACCCTTATCAGAAATCAACTGACCATAAAGATAAGTTTTTTTCAACTCTTAATTTAATTCCATTGATCTATATATCTGGTTTTATGCCAGCAGCATAGTCTTGATTGCTGTAGCCCTGGGTTAAATTTTGAAGTTGGAAGTGAGTTCTCCAACTTTGTTCTTTTTTTCTTTCAGTACTAGGGATTGAAAGAAGAGCCTTACCTGTGTTAGGCAAGTGTTCTGCTGCTGAGCTGCATCCCAGCCCGAGCTTTGTTCTTGCTGAAGACTGCTTTCCCTGTGTTTGGTCCCTTGCATTTTAGTATGAGTTTTAGAATAAGCATGTCACTTTTTGCTAAAAGGTCACCTGAAATTTTTATAGAGATTGTACTGAGTTTGTGGATCTCAGGACCTGTGTTATACAGTTGGTTTGGGCATCAAAATGATACCTTATCATCACCTTTCATGTTTTTCTCTCAAAAGACAGGGTTATCATCGGCCTTGGTCCGGAAACAAAAGGAAATCTGTTCATACTAATGTTAGAGCCTAAGTGTTTTTCTTTGTCTCAGCTTTCCTACATATAAAATGGGGTTAATAATTGTACCTGTGTCATTGTGAAGATTAAATGAGAGAATCTGTGTGAAGCACTCAGTAAATGTTATCCACAGCAATTAACAATTATATTCCCAGGGATATTTCTATCTAGACTGATTCTTCAAGTCCTACCTGCATTGGCCTCATCTCCCTTACTCTCTCAGCTATGACCTGTATGCCACAAAAACCTACATTTATCTGATTCTTGAAAGCCCTGTATTCCCAGCACTCTGGGAGGCTGAGGCAGGAGAATTGCAACTTTGAGCCCAGCCTAAGCAACATAGCAACTTAGTGAGACGCCGTCTCAAAAAAATAAAAAGGCCTGTGTTCAGTCTCCGGTATCCCCCTGCCCCGAGATAGCACTTGTTCTTCCAACTGTATTGACAGATATTTTAAAAAATAGAAAAAAAGAGAAATATTTGAAATATATAGCAACTAGTAGTTTCTCCACTTGATCTTAGCCAAAAGGCCGAGAAGCGATTAACTAGTAGTTTCTCGTAAGAAAACCTTAATGGGAAAAGTATAATTTCTAAGCTCCAAAGGAATAGAGAGGGGGTCCGGTGAGATGGCTCAGCGGCATAAGCGCCTGCCTGGCAAGCGCGAGGGGCCGAGTTCGAGTCCCGGAACCCACATACGAAAAAAGGGCCGGTGATATCGCTCAGCAGCACAGGCGCCTGCTGGCGCACGAGGTCCTGAGGTCGACCCCCGGTACCCACCAAAAAAAAAAAGGAATAGTGAGTGAAGAAACAATTGTTGGAATATATATTTTTAAATTCTTAAGAAATTTCACTTCCTGGCTTGGCAGTTTTTCTTGACTTGCATCCTGCTGACAGAAAGGAGGGGAGCCTCAGGGATTACGCATAGGTTTATTTTATTGTGACCAGAATGTCTATACATTTGCTACCCTGTAGGGAGAGTCTGTTCCTTTTGCTGCTCAACTAAGTCTGCACCCCAATAAAGGCCCCTCGCTGAGCATCCGAGAATCCCTGGCGATGCTTCCGTGTTCTGTTCTGATTGGTCACCTTCACTCCTGAACACAGCTCAGGGCCTCTGCACCTCATCAACCTGGAGAAGTTGATGCTACTATTTTAAAAAGAACTTTGTTCATAGCAGGACTATAAACTGCAGTTTCTTTTAAGGTACTTCCTTGGATCTATATTGGAAATCTGTTTTTTTACCTTCACTTTTTGAGTTAACAATCACAAAATATAATCCAGTGGTGAAGGCATAGATTTCCTTAGAAGTTTATAACTTTCATAAATGAAGCAGTAGTTTTTGGTACAATAGCTATAGATTTTGAGAGGGAGGTAATGGGCAATGAACTAATAAATTTGTGTCTGTGTGTAACCAATCTCATGCTCATTTCTTCATTTTTGATGAAATGCTACTAGCTGTTAATGTCTTATCTGTTCTCTTAGCTTCCCTCAAATGTATTCTGTGTGTTAAATCCTCTCCAGACTCTCCCAACTAGATGTGAGAGGCTGTTTTTCAAACTTCCAAGGTCTAGGAACCAAGGAAGAAAACATTTTTTTGTTTGCTTGTTTTGTGGTGCTGGGGATTGAACCCAGGGCCTTTGCACTGAGCTACATCCCCAGCCCTTTTTATTTATTCTTTTTGAGCCAGGGTCTTGCTAGGTTGCTAAGTTGCCCAGGCTAGGCTTGAATTTATAATCCTCCTGCCTCAGCCTCCCAGAGTACTGACAGTACAGGTGTGTGCCACCATGCCAAGTTCAGGAAGACAGCGTTTAATCGAGCAAGGCAGTATGTTAGTGCAGTGCTTCTTAAATTGTTTGTGATAAAGACCAGTTTATTTTTTTCAATGAGGGTAGAAAAATAATTTTGTAAAATACATAAACATAAATAATTAGAAAAGTGAAACTTAAAAGGACATATAAAATACAACCCCTAACTTCATTTTTTGGTGTTTTTTCTTTTTGAGACAAGATCTAAAATGTAGTTCAGGCTGACCTTGAACTCACTAATATGTAGCCCAGGCTGGCCTCAAACTCACACAATCTTCCTGCCTCAGCCTCTCAAGTGCTGGGATTACAGGTGTGGGCCATTAGGCCTGACTCTTAATTTTTTGATATTAGATTAAACAGACATAAAATTACTCTTGTCAAATTGCTGTTCTGTACTTGCCTGATCAGAGTCTGACCATATTTTGAGTAGCACTGCTTTAGACTGTTGGCTGTCCTGATCAAAAGCTCATGCAGGGACTTGGATTTGGATACCTGTCTGACTAAAATGAAAATTAAGGAGTAGCAGAAGATGCTTGTGTCTAGAAGTGAGGCCAGGCCAAAAACTCAGCTATTCTTCATTCTAGAAGGTGAACAGATTTGAGTAGGAAGGAGGAATGTGTCATAGAATGGAAATGGCACCTTTGGAAATAATTTTCATATTTAAGGTTGATTATAGGGAGAAAAATGAAACACAGTGAGACTTCGAAGAAGTAAGCCTCCTTGACATAAAGGCTTTTGTTTTGTTTTTTTAAGACAGTTTCATTACATGGCCCAGGCTGGCCCTGAACTCATGGTGATTCTCCTGCCTCAGCCTCCAAAGTGCTGGGGATTATAGGCATGCACCAACATGGCTAGCAATTTTTAAAAATCTTCACAGAAATTAATTTTAAAACACAGACCTAGTATTTTTGTTCCTTACAGCAGCTGGGTATCTTATGACTCACTCCTGTATTCCATAAGAGAAACATTGCCCTTGAATATATTTCTGTACCAAGCCTGAGAGTTAAAAGTTTCCAGCTTTTTGTTTGGGTAGCATTGCTGCTGTAGGGAAGTGGAGGAAGAGTCCGTAATTGGTTTTGGCAACCTTGCAATAATAGGCGAAGGATATTAACATCAACTTAAACCTATGTGTCAGCTTAGGCTTTCCCCTTTCTTTGTTTTGGGGGACATTTGGGGTTGTGTTAGCTAAAAATAATCCAGAAATCCTTTTTTTCCAGATGAGCAAGGAGACCATCCAGCAACAAAAAAAGAGCCGTGGTGTCTCTTGCCTGTAGAGGAAATGGTTGTCTGTGTGTGGGGTGGCGCTCTGCTGGTCCCTCACTTCTGAGGTGAATACATTTGTGCTTGTGCAAGACTGCAGCCTGATAAGCTGCTTTTGGACCAAGGATTACTCTTCTGAGCTGACCTCAGCAAAGGGCATCAGTGAATGAGGGTGAATTCAGCTTTGAAAAATGCCAAAGGACTATTTCTTCCTTGTCAACAGTAAATAAAAATGAGAAGACGATATTTTATATTAATTAAATATTATAGTTTCCATTAATTTGTCTCTAAGCATACATCTAGGTTTTTGAGAGCTGAGCTAAAAATATGTCTTTCATGTAGGCCTAAGAACTTTCATGCAGTTCAGTTTTTAGATGAATCTTGAGGCTATGTTGGAAGTGATAATATTTAAGAGAGGCAGGAAATTGACACAAGCAGCATAGAAAGTGGAAGGCCACCATGCTTTCTTTTCCTTGCTTGCTCACTCTCCCAGCGGCTGAGGACAAAGAGACGATTGTTCATCACACTCTTCCGTTAGGGACCGAGCCATGGTGACTATTCATTCAAGGGATTCACTGAAAGGAAACTACTAACAGACATCACTCTTTTTTTCTGTAAAGATTCAACAGAGGTCTGGGTGTGGTGTGCATGTCTAGAATCCTAGATACTCTGGAGGCTGAGGCAGGATTGCAAATTAAAGGCCAGCTGGGCAACATAGTGAGACCTTGTATCCAAATAAAATCAAGAAGAGGGTTGGGAATGTAGTTCACCACATCCTGGGTTCAATTCCCAGTATAAGAAATTTAACTTTTTTTTTTTTTTTTTTTTTTTTTTAAGCAGAGACGAACTTCAGACTTAAGTAAAATACACTTTTTGGTCTTGTCCTTAATATATGTACCCGTTTAAATAGAATGTGAATTATCATTTTACTGATATTGGTTTAAATAATTGTTTGATGTTGGTTGATTCCAGTTTACTCTGCATTCAGTTTTGCCCTTGAGTTAGTACAGGAAGGGGGAAAATCCATGTTTATTTGTATGGCAAAAGTACAGTCACTGTGATAATCGTTTTCTGGGTTATCTAGGTGATTAAATCAGAATTGTGTATTTATTCATAGGTGACATTTGATGGTGGTATCCCATCACCATAGCTAGAAGCTGTATTCCTGGTTGTTGCTAATTACCTCCAGAACTATAAAGACGTGAAGGGTTTTTGTTGTTGATGATGCTGGCAATGCATAGTGTTTGCAGAAATGTGAAAAGGGCCCTGTGAGAGCTATTTTTTTTTCCAGAACCAGTAGCTCACTGACTACAAAGACTGAAACAGATGGGGCTGTTTGGTGTACTAGTGGCTTACTAGTGCCCTGTATGTGTGATTTGCTGAAAACTGCTATGCTGCTACCTGGCTTCTAGGAAATAGAAAAGGTGGAGCGCACTTTGGCCTTGGCATGTTTCCATAGAAAATATAATAGCAGGAACACCTAGTTTGCTGTCCTACTTCTTCAGTCAGCTCCCAAATGGATCATCTTAATTGCCTTCCAGATGTAGCCAAAATAAAGAGAGTGAGGGGTTTCAATGAGCACTAATGGTAATACTACTATAAAGCAAGGTTTTAGCCTTTGTTTTTCAAGCAGGCTAGCTCATGTTTTGTATAAAATAGATGAGTCAGTTTTGATATTTAAATAACTTTTGATATCATGATGTCCTGATATATAAATGTTACTTTAAAAAATATCGCTTACATAAATGCTTATCTAATCCTTAACTACTGGGCAGATGGCTCCATTTCCCTTTTCTAAGTCATTGATTTTTTTTCTCCCCAAAAGAAGTTCATTTAAGACAGACCATCTCAGGTTTATGGTGAATTTGCTGTAGACTCAAGGCATATAACACTTAGCAGACCTATACAAGCCAGTGTTACGAGCTGTCACTTAGGTGATGAGACGTTTCCTTTTGAAAGTGGTTTATAATGAGCAACATTTGTCCTGCAGGGTTTTTTTCAGCCAAGCACTTTTTTTTCCTAAACATAGCTCTCTATCCCTTCTACTGATATCATCAACTAAAATTGATCTCCAGGACTTATTCTATCTTCTATCACATTGTTCAGGCAGGTCACATGCATCATAATCTGGCCCTGTTTCATCTCTTCCCTGCCCCCTCCAGGCTGTACGCTGACCCCACAAAGGACTTGTGCCATTGTTCTGGAAACCCAGGCGCTCTCACCTCTTGGTGACTTCATACACACTATTCCCTGTACTACACAAGGCGCTTTCCCTGCCCCTGCTCTGCACAAACACACTTGTGCACTGTGGCAATAGGAGGGGTGTTTTAAGCCCTTCCTGAGGAAGGTGTCACTCCTATTTGTAATTCCAGTAGAGAGGTCCCCTTGTTGCACAGAACCCTAAAATATCCTGTTGGGCACAGTTAGAGCTGCCCTTACACAGACAGATCCGGAGTACTCCCCTTTAACTCTTCTAAACCCAGCACCATCTTTGGAGATGCATTTTGGCAAGGTGGAAATAAATGGAGTAGAGAAGCTATATTTGTAGACTGATTTTAACTATAGAATGACACTCTAAGAGTTAGATTTGCCAGGTGAGTTTTGTGGTAAAACTGCGAAAAACACAAAACTGATGGGTTATAGAGAAAAAGGTAGAAGCGTGAGAATGAGAAAGAAGCAAACTAGGAGTGAATATGCATGAAGACAAGGTAGAAGGATTTACTTGAGAAGCCTGGTTAGGTGCTACTGGGGTTGATAACCAAGACTGATCTTCCTCGGTGACTCTGATGCTTTCTGAGGAGGCTCAGACTGGCTCTGATACTTGTACAGAAAACCATACTATCAAAGGCAGAAATGTAGTTCCATTTAAAAATTGAGACATAATTCATATACCATAAAATCCATCCTTTTAGTACAGTTCAGTAGTTTTTAGTGCATTTCACAAGATTGTACAACCAGTAAGACACCTTATACCCATTAGCAGTCACTCTCTAGTCCTTGGAAACCTTTCTTTAGTCCTTGGCAACCTTTAATATCTTCTGTCTCTATAGATTTGCCCGTTCTGGACATTTCATATAAACGGAATTACGTCATACATAGCTTTTCAGGTGTTGCTGCTTTTATTTATCCATGTGGGAGCACAGATCAGTACTTTATTCTTTTTTTTTTGTGGGTACCGGGGGTCGACCTCAGGACCTCGCGCACCAACAGGCACCCGTGCCGCTGAGCGATATCACCGGCCCTTTTCTCGTATGTGGGTTCCGGGAATCGAACTCGGGCCCTCGCGCTTGCCAGGCAGGCGCTTACGCCGCTGAGCCATCTCACCGGCCACTTTATTCCTTTTTAAGGCTGAATTAAGAAGCATAGTTTGAAGAGTTAATTTGCCAGGGAAGTTTTGTGGTAAAACTGCAATAAACACAAAAATCAGATGAGCAGAAGACATTCTGTTACTTTCTGCTCCGGGAAATTTTGGAGAGTAAAATGGATGCTATTTCAAGATAGTTCCTAAATTTTGTCATGGGGGAGAGGTGTCTGAAGTGTTCCTGTTGTCACCATTAGGCTTATTAACTATATGAAGCCAGGGAAAGAGAAAGAGCACAGCAGGGAAACCACGGGGCATCTCAGCAAGACAAATGTTTTTTTTTTTGTTTTGTTTTGTTTTTGTTTTTTTTTTTTTTTTGGTAGGATTTGGACTTATGTTGAATGATTCTAAAAGGGACTGGGGAAGAGAGGATTAACCCTGGATGGCATCATGAAGCAGGCACAGTTTAATTATTGAATATCTCAACAATCTTTGTTCAGGGTGGAGGAGAATCAAGAAGGGGATAGGGAAGTCATTGGCAAGAAAGCAGTAATCCCCAAAGGAGGAATGTTGCAGCTGTCCTATGGCCTTAGGAGAAATGCTGTTTTCTGCTGGTTGTGCTGCTGGCCAGGTGTGAGTTGTTAGAGACATCACAGAACTGATTTTCGTGCTCCCACATGAGAGAGATACACTCTGGTTCCAAGATGGAGGAGCAAGAAGACTTGGTGAGATTAAGCAAGTATAAAACACAACCAAACTATTTAGATAGGATGGACCTTTTACTCATTGAAGCGATAACCCTTAACATAAAATCCTGGTGGTCTTCTGGCAGAATATAGATTATGAATTATCAGAAGGAAAGGAGAGTTCTTAGTTAGCTCATTTACATGATGAAGCACTCTTTACTCGCTCCCTGCTAGGTAATGACCTCCATGCTACATATCTTGCATGTTTTTTCTCTTGTAATACAAATATTAAGGAATAATTAATCCTCTCTTTCAACTAAAAGAATATGTGTAAACATACTTGTGTTTGTCAGTATAGTCATTCATTTACAAATTCACCGTACTTAGCACGGGATGGAGGCGTGAATAAGACGTGGTTCAGTAGAGCGTCCCATAACATGGAAATATTCTCCTCCACGTGGCCTAGCGTGGTTCTCACACAACTGCCGAGCACTTGAAATGTGGTGGTTTGTGAGGCCGTGGCTGTCATTGGACAGCATGGTTCAGTAAAATGAAAGAGACATAGGCTCACGATTCAGGGTATACATATACTCAAAACAAGATGCTTTAGAAGCTGAAGACGCAGCCTCTGGTGGTGTAGGTGATGGGGAAACACTCAAAGAAAGGAGATAGCATGACAATGAGATTTTAAAACAAAAAAGGCTGGGGTATAGTTTAGGGTAGAATGCAGGCTTAGCATGGATGAGACCCTGGGTTTGATCCCCAGTACCACACACAAAATAATAATAACAGTAATAAGGATAATAACAATAGTAATAAGGGGCTGGGGATGTTACTCAGCAGTAGAGTGCTTGCCTGGCATGCTTGAGGCCCTGGGTTCAACCCCAAGCCCAATAATAATAATAATAATAATAATAATATAATAATAATAAATAATGATGGGAGAGAGCAGAGAAGGTTCATGCCAGGAAAGAGTCATTGTCTGTAGTATTATTGATACATTTATAATTTATATGCAAGTTCAAGAAAAGGTACATGGCTTGGTAGGGTCAAAGTGTATTTTATTATAATCACTATATGAAATGGCTTTTGTGGTAAAGATTTACTTGAACCGATTTAAAATGAATTTAGCATTTATAATGTGGTATACATTGTTAGAGAAATTGTATCATTAGGCTTATTAACTAGGTGAAGCCAGGGAAAATACAAAAATTGTTCATGGAAAATAGATACAGAAATAGTCGTTATTGCTCCTTTTGCAGAAAGAAAACTGAGGCTGTGAAGGCAAAGGAATTTGTCCAAGGAGATACAATGAGCGGAGAGAGGCAGGATTTAAATCCAGCCCTGCTTGGCTTAAGAAATCTATGTCTTTGTCAATACATCTCCCAATTTAAATTGGTTTCATCTTGGGATGGTAATGAATTTCCCTAAGTATGTCTTCCATCATTTGTTTCTGACCATTAGAAATCTCATTGTTGTCTCTAATTTCATACTGAAAATGTTTTCTGGCGAAGAAGACAGGTATTGTAAGATAGTCTATTCCATTAATAAAGCATTTCACAAACTCAGGTTTTGGAACTAGCTCTATTAAATATTTACCTTCTTTTTTCTGCATATTTATGGCACTAGGAGACTTTTATGTCCTAAAATGGAGTAGTTGGGGAATTAGTTAAATTGGAGGACCTGGACCATTCATTCCCAAATTTGAATGGGCTCCGGTGACCATGCCAGAGAATTCTTCTTTCTGTGTGGTAGGGAATGGCTTGTTATTTGAGCCTCCACATCTTAACCTAAAGGTCATGACCCTGGGCTCTGACTTCTTTCCTTTTACCCTTTCTTAAGAACACATCTTAGGGACTCACGAAAGGCTTTGCTTTTCTTCACGAAGAGGAACTGGATCTTTGCACCTGTGTGGCAGGCACGGTCAAGTCTTGAAAGTACAAGTTGAGTATCTCTTATCCGAAATGCTCTGTGTCCAGCGTGTTTCAGGTTTCACAGTTTTTTTGGATTTTGGAATATTTACACACAGTTTGTCACGTGAGCACCAGTGCTCAAAAACTTCACAATTTCAGGTTTTGGGTTTTTTGATTAGGTTTGCTCGACCCATATCCTGTTCTGACTGAGGAAGTACTTGTGCTTTGTCAGGATTCCTTTTGTTTTGTTTTGTTTTGTTTCATTCTGTTTTGTTTTGTTTGTTGTTTTCTTCAGACTAAAAAAAGCAAACAAAAAAAACCTCACATGCTATTTTTGCTGAGCCTTCTGAGAAGTCCTTCCCAAAGTCATACGCAGGTACATTTAACACTATTTGACAGGCCTTGAGAGTGTGTAGGAAGAAGTGTTCGAGGCAGCACCTTCTTTAAGGAGTACACTCTCTGATGCTAATACGGGAGAGAGATTAAAAAATGGGCCAGCAGCCCAGAGCAACTAGGAGGATGCAGGTAGGGAACATCCAGCTCGGCAGAGGGAGGACTGGCATCAAATCTTACAAGGGGCAGGATCGAGCCACAGAGCAAAAGAGCAGCGTGCGCATGGAATGCATGCCTGGGCAGAAGCACAGTGCAGAGGGAGTCAGTTGTTGAACAGTTTGGCACCCAGGTGCTTTAAAAGCAACTTTCCTAGCCAGGAGTGGCAGCGCACGCCTGTAATCCCAGCACTCGGGAGGCTGAGGCAGGAGGATCATGCAAGCTTGAGGCCAGCCTGGTCTACATAGTGAGTTCAAGACCAGCCTGAACTACGTGACGAGATCCTGCCTCAAAAATCAATCAGTCAACCAATCAATCAAACAACTTCCCTAAAGATTCTACTGTGATTGATCAAGGTGTAGCCTGGCATCAGGGTTTTAGTTTTACAGGTGATTTTCATGTACAGCCAAGTTTGAGGACCACGGCTAGACTCACTCCACGCAGTGTGGTCCTTGGACGGAGAGAGCTGGCTTCCTCTGGAAGCTTGTCAGAAGTGTAGACTCTCGGGCCTTGCCCCACACCTTGGATCACACTTTGCATTGTCATAAGATCCCAGGTTTCTCCTATGTACAGGTTTGAGAAGCTCCGCTCTAGAAAAAAGATGAGAAATCGGGCGGAGAGGGCAGATCGCCTCACTCGATTTTCCCAGATTTTGTGCTAGCCTGGGGATGGGTTCCATCTGTGGAGTGATAATTCTCTCCCTTCAAGCCAATCTGATGCTTCTACTTCTCATCAGCAAGAAGCTTCCTTGGGTTATCTCCCTTCGTGTTCCACAAATATTAGAACATGCTACATGGGTGTTGTAAGGGAGAAAGCAGGGAATCCCCAGCCAAAGAGTTGGACTTGCCTGTAGTGAAGACCTCCTGGAGTGTTTTGCTCAAAAAGTGTTATATGTGCGTGCTGTGATGTAGGTGTGTGTGTGTGTGTGTTCTGAGTTTGGGAGACAAATTAGGGGAGAGTTGCAGTGATTCCCCTGTAAGTGAGAGAGGCCAAGACTGAACGATCTGGTCTGGTCGCGCTTAAGAATCTGAGTAGCAGTACTAGGGATGTAGCTCAGTGGTAGAGCGAGTACCTAGCACAGTGGTGGTGAACCTATGGCATGCGTGCGCCAGCAGGCACACACAGCCCTCTCTGTCGGCAAGCTAGCCAGTTGCCCCAGCAGCCAAGCATTGGATAACGGTTGTCTTTTCTAAACTAAACCCTCAGTATTCAGGTTTAATTGCAGTGTTGGCAATAAATAAGTGGGTTTTGGGTTGCAGTTTGGGCACTTAGTCTTTTTTTTTTTATTGTGGGTACCGGGAATTGAACTCAAGACCTCACGCTTACCAGGCAGGCACTTATGCCGCTGAGCTATATCACCGGCCCTGGGCACTTAGCCTTGAAAAAGTTTACCATCACTGACCTTTCATGTATGAGGAACTGGGTTCAATCCTCAGCTGCGCCCCCCAGCAAATCTGAGTAGCACTTAAACATGGTTCCTCGAATCTTCAGGAAAAACCTAGGAAAGGAATGACAACAGATTCTCCTGTGCCTTTTTGGAGACACCGTGTACCTTTTTGTTTCGCTTTATACTTGCGTGGCATTTTCTTCAAGAGTGGGGAGTTTCTGATAATTCAATCTACTGGGCATAAATAAGGTCATAAACATGCAGCCCCACCCTGCATAGTCCCCTCGTGTTTCGTGGGTGGGATCATGTGACTTGAGGGTTATTGGTGATTTCAAAGGAGAAAGGAAAACAATGATGCTCATCATTGATGACTGGGCAGGAGGAGTTGTTTCAGGAAAGGGAGCGGTAAAAAGTCCAAGTATGAAAGGCACGCTGTTGTGGAGGACTCGGGCAACACATTAGAGCAGGGACAGCTCGCACAGGGAACCCAGCGGTTCCAGATTATATTTTGAGGGGGGGTTGAATGATTAATATGCTAAATTGATTTGTTCTTTAAGGCCAAGCTGAATTTTTACCTTTTCCATGAATTTTCCCAGTTCATAGTGTGCTTTCACGTGTGTGTTCCCTCCCCTTCTTTCTGGTTGGTTCATTTTGTTTCTTTCCCTCCCTCCATCCATCTCTCCCTCCTTCATTCCTAAAATTCTCTTTAATAATTTAACAAACATTTTTTGTCTTGATATTTGAACAGTATTGTGACTCATTTAGGTTTTTTTTTTTTTTTTTTTTTTTTTAGGATTTTACAGTATTATCTCCTAAAGTAATTGATAAATGGACATGGACCATGTCTTATTCTTTCTTAGCTCCCGAGGGCTTTGCCCTTTGGTAAATGTGTACAAATAATGATGATTTGATTTCCTAAGGTGAGTCATTTTCATGGGGGATTTGTGACTTTATGAAATAGCTGTTTTCAGAGGTGTTTTCAGAGGTGCTCATAATTGAATGTAGTCAATTAAAAATAATTTGCCACATACTTTTTTTGTTTTCCAAGTTTTTTAATGTTTCTAATGAAAAAAAATGGAACAGAGAGGGAACACAGAAGAATCTCAAAAAGCAGTAAAAATGCAATGTGCATTTTAAGAACTACATGTGTTATGTGTAATGCCAAAACAGATAGGTATCAGATAAATATTGAGATCTTTTGTTGTTTCAACTGCTCCTTTCAAAACAGGTTTTGGAGAATATAGAGCTTTGAATCTCAGTAAATATCCCTGTTTTCCTAATTTTTTAAATATGGTACTCGTTTCCTTAGTTGCTTTTTCTCATCTTGGTATTTGGCTGGCTGGCTGGCTCTCTTTCTTTCCCTCCCCTCTTCCCTTCTTTCCTTCCTTCCTCTTTCATTTTTTTCTTTTCCTATTTGGAAATGGTACCATTTGTTGTAGGAGGTGACTCCTATAGTCAAAAATATCACTAGTCATCTGAATGTGACTCACTGAGGTACTTAAAACTGGTCATATTTTATGAGTGATGAATTTAATTGCTTTAATAATTTTATTTAGTTTTAAATTATGGCATATTACTTTCATGGAACTAGGAAACCTACCATTTGCCAAAATTCAAAAGATATATTTTGAAATTTAGGACACTGAAAATGTCCATCAACTTTTTTGGGGGAAATTATATTTTAATTATAGTCTGTTAATGATATTAGACATTATGGTAGAGAAATGCGTGCATCATATAGGAAACCAGCTAGAGCTTGATCAGACAGATTGAAGCAGGTTTACCAAGATTAAGTCATCTCTTTTTTTACAAAAGACCTAAGCTGGAGAAATCCTTTTTAGAGAATTCCTTAATGAATCAATCAGTAGTTTATACCCTTAAAGAATTTTTTATGGTATAATAATGAACATTTATAACAGAACAAAAATAAGCCATTTCCTAACATTAGCCTCTCTGCCCACGGAGGTCATAAAAATTGTTAATGCAAATGAGGTTGCCTTCTGTTGTGTGATGCTAATAGGAAATGGATCATTGGGGTTTATGGGGTACTTAGCCATTTTGGTTCATGATAAATGGCTGACTTCAAGTGACATTCCTTCCCTGATTTCCCACTATTCATCACCTGGAAGAATGGAACCCAAACATGAAGTTGATTTTGAAGTTGTGAAGAGTTTCACTGTGGTGTAAATCCATCATAAGCCAATGTTTTAATTGATTCAGGAAGAAATAGTACGAATGAAAACACTCATAAATGTTTTATGCTCCTATTTTCTTTTGTTCAAAAGCCAGTTTTTTTGACTCTGTCTTATCCTGCTGTGACTTCTGTTGGCTCTTCCCCTTCCCTTCCCCCTCTCCAAACATTCTCTGGTTTTGAAAACTCCCTAGATTTTATCTTTGCAGATGCTTTGATGTAATTGTGTTTTGCTCTATAAAACCAGCCCAAAATAAGTAGAAAGACTGGAATATATTTTCAGTTGTGTGTCCATCTGCATTATATAAGACTAGTATGGACAAATTTCACTGCCGTATTCTTACTGTCATGCTATTTTCTCCCCTTCTCATCATGTTCTTTTTTTTTTTTTTTTTTGTGCGTACGGGGGGGGGTGTCGACCTCAGGACCTCGCGCGCCAACAGGCACCTGTGCCGCTGAGCGATATCACCAGCCCCTTTTTCGTATGTGGGTTCCGGGAGTCGAACTCGGGCCCTCGCGCTTGCAAGGCAGGCGCTTACGCCACTGAGCCATCTCACCTGCCCTCATGTTCTTAAAATACTAAGTCCTCAGTACTGCTCGGCTCCCCAGGACACACACTATCCCTGAGTAGGGAGGGAGGCTACCTACTTGAGGAAGAGCACATCAGTGTAGGTTTTTGGTCTTAGAAAATTATTCACCAGCTTCTTTTCAGGGAGATGTTTCTGGCATTTTAAGACATGCCATGGTGTAGTCATACCTAATGTACACCTGAAGGAATTTTGAATCTTTCCAGCGTTGTCTTGATGTTTATCTTTGTGTTTAATTCAGTAGTATGGTTCTCTTTGTGTTACTAGCATTTTGGAGATTGTTTGATATCTTGGCAGGATGCTATCTAGAAATATGTTTCTGCAGATTGTCTTAGAATCCTTATAATGTAATTGAGATAATTTGCTATTTTATTTCACTGTTTCTTAAAGGGATTTTGAGCCACCTTATCTATGTGCTTTGTGGGAATGAGCATGACAACAGGTTGTTTCCTCTGTAGAACTTTGGAGGAAAGCTCTTGGCTCCACTTGGAGCACTAGTATCCTGGAAGCCTTCCCAGGAGCTGTATTTGACACAAATATTTCAGTTCCTAGCAGATTCCTCTGAGAGGCTTTTTGTGGAGCCTAGCTAAGCCTTTTAGCAAATGGTGTCCATGTATACGTTGCTTATAAAGAACTCTAGGCCAATAAGTAGAAAGTATTTGAGGGTTCTGAATTCATTTCCACCATTAGAACCACAAATGCTGGTGAAATTTGGAGAGAAAGTCTATGAGTTCTAAAACTGAAATTTTAATCAGGATTTGTATGATTGTTTTTACTGTTGAAACCCTAGAAATAGCTCATACAACATAATTTAATTTGATTATGTAATCTTATATAAATCCTATCATTCTTTTAAAGATGGTTGTGATACTGGATAGAAAAAAAAATCTGTGTTTTTCCAAATTCATTAAATGAGAATTGCTAATCTTAACTGTTCACTCAGTTTAGCTCAAACTAAGAGCAAGCCTTTGAATGACCAGTTCTGATATGCTACACTAATCTACACAGACTGTTGAAATACATCCATAATTTAATTTTTGGCCTACATCTGCCTGGTGGGACAGTCGGTGACATGGAGGCGGGGCTGGGAGGAGGTGGCAGAACGGAGGAAGAACTCGGGAGGGAGGAAGGGCTGGCAGAAGGGAGCTGCGAGGAGCGCGGTGCGGCACAGACACCCCAGTGGGCCACACAGCCGACACCGCTTTGCACTTCTTCACTCTGGCACCTTAAAGTGAACATTAACAGCCTTTTACTGTCACCCTCCCTTATTCTTTTTCTCCTTCTGCTCTCCCTCCACAAATGGGTATAAATATGTTGTAACTAAGGAGAAATAGATGAAGATCAGAGATACGCAAGTTTTTCTGGGGCGGATGGCGTGAAGGGTTGAAACAACCCACTCGCATCCACCCTGTCTTAGGAATGAATAGTAAGTACTACTTCGCTGGTTTCGGAGGAGACAGAGGCTCTGTATTTCAGAGGGTTTTAATTGTTACCTTCAATTTATGCAGCCGCCACTTCTGAATGCAATGTGTCCTTGAAGTCTAGGTCTTCACATTGATCCCTTTAAGGTTCAGTGTGCTGGATTCTTCCTCCGGTGCTGTTAAAGTCATCTGTCAGACTTGCACAAAAACTGCCAAAAACCTCTCAGAGTATTTGTTAAATTAAAAATAGAAAAAAAGTTAGAAGTTCCCAAATGGAAAATAATTATTCTTTGGAAGTTTTTTTTTTTTAATCTGAAATGTGTTGGAAATAAATTTTCGGAAGGACTAAACAATGAAGCATAATTATAACATTATCCAGAGACTTTCTAGTTTCGAAATTCTCACTAAAGAATCAGTTATCTGTTAATGATTTTCTCTCTTCACTTACTGATTCAAGGGTGTGATGTTAGTTTTACTCTGTAGGCTGTTACTTTGCTGCTTCTTTGCACTTCAAAAAGCTCTAAGGTCACTCAACTGATTATGACTTTGCCACTTCCTGTTCTATTGTCCTTAGAAAGGACTTTTGTGGGTTTAGACCCTTCTGTAGAGAAATCAGCCCAAGTAAAAATCTTGATATCTGCATGTCTATTAAATTCAACATGTCTGCCTCTCACTTAAACCTGTTTAATTGGATAATTTATAAGGCGGTACTTACTGAGACTTGAAAATTCCTCCAGGAGAGTCGGAATTGTCTCTGCTTCCTTTTTTTGTGTAACAGAATGAAAGAGCCGAGAGCTAAAACTACTGTGTGTGTGGGGGAGGGGGCAACTGGGCCAGAAGACATTCACATTTCTATGAGATTCTACTGATCTACAACCAAAATAAATGAATAAGTAAAAAGCATCGAGGCAGCATTGACACCTTTTAGGGCATTGCTCTTTATACAATTTGTTCTTCTTTGCTGTAGCAGTACTGTAAGCCTGTGCTGCAGTTGCCACGCCTCTTAGATGTCATCTGTGGGTGACCATTGTGCTCAGGTTTGAATTAGCAAACCCATGCCTTTGGCTCTGAGCCAAAGCCTATGCTATTTTTTTTTTTTCCTGATTGTGATCATTCTCTGCTGCAAGTAATTACCAGTTACATAATTTTCAATGTGGAAGCACATTTTTTTTTTCAGTACTGAGGATTGGACACAGGGGCTAGGCAAATACTTTACCACTGAGCTATATCCCTACCCTCTTTCTCCTTTTTGAAACATGGTCTTGCTAAGGTGCCCAGGCTGACCTCGAACTTGCAATCCTCCTGCCTTAGTCTCCAGAGTAGCTGGGATTACACTCACGTGCCACTGCTTTGAACTAAGTTGGTAAGCGCATTGAGCAAACAAGTCTAATGTGTTTCAGGTTGGGGTTTGATGATTACTGCTTCAACAGCATCCTGTGCTTTTTCAGCACTTCAGTATGTAAGGAACAGCAGCCCACTGAGTAAATTTACAGACGCAGTCTATCTCTCTTGTGCATGTTTCTAATAATATTTTTTATTTGGATTTTTAAAAATGTAAGACTGACCTCTCCCTAAAATACCAGATTCACATATACATGTACCTAGATCTTCTTTATATTAATGAGTATCTCAAATATAATAAGTATAAAATATAACTCTTGATTCCCCTACATAACCCAGTCTACCTGCCTCATACCTGCTTTTCTTTACTTCTCACCCTTTCCAGTTATTGATGATACCTAGATGCTTAGGTCAAAAACCTGAGCATTATTTTCTTTTTTCTTTCCCTATACTTACCACTCATTCCATGTGCCAGCTGATATTTCTCCGGAATAGGCTCCCAGTCTTCTTTCCACGTCTGTTTTTCCACTGTATTTCCATACACCATCATTCCTTCCTGAATGGCTGCCGCGGCCTTCTCCCTCCTACATGCAGACCCGGAGTAATCCTTTTAAAACAGAGGTCAGATCTTGTCCAGCTTGAAGCCCTAAGGCGACTTTTCATCACTCTTGGAACAAAATCCAAATTCCTTGGCCACAAGGCCCTGCATGGACTGGTATCTGGCTACTTCTCTCTTATCTCATATCACTTTCCTCTTGCTCACTGACTATTCCTCAAGCACGACCAGCACATTCCCACCTCAGGGCTTTTGTCTTAGCTGATCTTTGTCCTGGAATACCCTTTCCTAGATCTTCACATGGCTCGCTTCTGTCATTCAAGTCTTTATCTGAAACCTCATATCTGTCTTACCCACTAAGGTATCCACCATGCTTGGAACATCACCTGGTGTATATAGTAGGTGCTCCATAAATGTCTTTGGTTAAATTTGTGAATAAGAAGATTGAGGCCTAGGAGGAGTATAAATTGCTGAACTCGTAAAGATCAAGTATATTACATTTAGTGACATAGTCCGGCCAAATCTTCATGACAGTTAGATGGCCCATAGGCAAGGGAATAAACCTCTCTCTTCTGGTTATTGTATTAATGACAAGGAAAAAGAGATTAGTACTCCTGGTCAGTTGATTTTTTCTCATGGAGATCTATGCACATAAAATGGTCATCGGTTGTCAGTGCTATATATTGTTTATTTGAAATTTGGTGCAAGTGTAGTGTTGTACACTTGAACAATAGTACAAAGTGTACCCCTTGCACATAAGAGTCTGAAACTGCTAAGTACTCAGGGTGATGAGAACAGTTTGCACTGAACAAGCAGTAGCCATGCATACATCCCTCTCTCTCTCTGTGTCTCTCTCTCGAAAGAAAGCTTCAGATTGCAGACTGAATGTGGTAAACACGAGTTTGTTTTTTTTTTGGGGGGTACCGGGGGTCGACCTCAGGACCTCGCGCGCCAGCAGGCACCCATGCCGCTGAGCTATATCACCGGTCCTTTTCTCGTATGTGGGTTCCGGGAGTCGAACTCAGGCCCTCGCACTTGCCAGGCAGGTGCTTACGCCTGCTTACGCTGCTGAGCCATCTCACCGGCCCCCATGAGTTTGTTTAATTATAAAGTTTCTAAATATATGATATCTCAAGTATTGATGAATGTATAGATAATTAAAAATTA
This sequence comes from Erethizon dorsatum, assembly GCA_028451465.1. Taxonomy (NCBI): domain Eukaryota; kingdom Metazoa; phylum Chordata; class Mammalia; order Rodentia; family Erethizontidae; genus Erethizon; species Erethizon dorsatum. The sequence goes on along the minus strand of CM051838.1, from coordinate 24,370,945 downwards.
CCATTTATGTTGTGACTGTGAGTCTTTGCAAATTAAGTATAATAAATTGAATGTATGCCTCTGATTAAAGCAGAAGAGAGGAGAAAATGGAAAGATCTTTTTCTTTCCCTTGCTGTAGTTTATTAATAAATGTCAATAGCATAGAGGCCACAGGCTCACCAAAATTAAAAGATGATAATGATGTTTTGTTTTTGTTTCTTTTATTTCTGACACCACTCTAGAATTCTTCTTATACTCTTCCTTACAGTGATCCATTGTTTTTTCTGTCATTTGATTCATCGTATTTTCCCTTCTACTTTTTATGAAATATAGCAGCCTTTGAAGTTAAGAACTTTTCTCACTGACATTCCTCATAAATTTCCCAGTCTTGCCTGTTTTCTGTGTCCTACTACATGGTAGCAACTTTCGCTTAAGATTTTTGGGCAACCCTTCCTCCCCCTCTATTCTGCTGGCGAATCTCCAAATCTGAGTTCTGCTGTAGTTGCGACAGTAAAACTTCAGTTATACACAGCTGTCACTATCAATCCTTTGATCACTTCTCCTGATAGGAACTAGCCAGGAATCCAGAGTTGGTGTATTTGCGGCTGTCTGATTCAGATCAGGCAGAATTAAGGTTCATAGTTTTTGTTTGAACTTTCTTCTTACTTGAGATTTGATTTTTGTCTTGGGTGAAATCCTGTTTTTAAATGAAGATTGTATTTTAAATTCTCACGTAGAATGAGTTTAAAAGTGATTTTTTTCTCATTGAATTATGGATCGTTTGATAGTGAATAAGCAAGCTATCCAGACACCCCCAGGTCAGGCCAGCTGTTGAGCTTTCTCTGCCCTGATACCCTACACAGGAGGCTGCCCAAGAGGACCACAGCGGTGGCTCCAGTGTCTGACTTCTTCCCACCCCAGCAGGGGATCCAAGGAAGGGAGGAGAGGAGGCCCAGCTAATCATTCTCCCTGCTCCCACTTTCTGGCATTGCCTTGGGCCGCTTGTGCCCCTCGACCTAAGGTCATGGTTCTGCACCGTAAGACTTTCTCCTTTCGGGTTCCTGTAATCAATCCTTCCTCGCATCCATTTCCCCTAGGAGTGGTAAAAGCTCTGCTGTCTCTAGCGCCGAATGAGGGTAGTGCCTCGTGTCGTCCTCTCTGCTGTGTCCTGTCTAAGAAGTCTCTTTGAAAGTAGTATCTGCAGGTCATCCTGATTTGAGTGTAACATCAGAATCCATTGGGGTTCTGCTGATACGACTGTTGTTTTTCAGATTTAGGATACTATCTACTATTTTTAACTAAGAACCTATTATACAAATACCACCTTAATAGTCTGTAGTAGGCACAAAGTAGAACATGTCACTGCCTCCTGTGGGATCTGTCACTAAGATATACAGCAGTGTAGCTACTGTGACCCAGACATGGTGTACACATCAGAAGTCTGGGGAGATATATATATCTTTATTTTAATGGTGTATTTACAGAACATTCTAGGTATTCAGAGACTTATAATTCACAATCCTGGGTGAAAGCCTTTCTCCTAGCCTCACACATCTGCAAGGTTAAACAATGGCTAGGAGTATCACCACCACCATCACCATCATCATCACCATTGGTCCAGGAGCTGATTGTGTGCGTACAACGGACCTGCACTTTGCCTTAATTCTCCTTGCAGTATTAACCACCACATGGTGCTTTGCTTATGGTGTTTTTAACCTCATGATTTATTTTGTTTGATTGGGTCCTACCACTGGTTATCTCTCTAATGCATAGTTCCCGAACCTCTGCCAGTGCTCTTAGTACCCCTAGGCTGAGGAAGAAGGTGCCATCCTGATTTCTGTGTCCCTGAAGCCCACAGTGCTAGGGATCCTCATTAGTCCTGGGTCATCTCTGGCCTTGAGAGCTTGATAAGAAAGCAGAATATCACCAGTCTGTCTGGTTGTGCTTGATACCTGGTCTGTTCAGTTATTAGTCCCTGAGGCCTAGTTCTGTATGGTGACCTCTGTGATTCTTTTTATCTTTTTATTTTTTTGAGACAGGGTCTTGGTTGTAGTCCAGGTTGGCCCCAAACACACTGTGTAGCCCGGGCTGTCCTTGGACTTGCAGCAATCCTCCTGCCTCAGCCTCCCAAGTGTTGGGATTACAGGTATGCACCACCACGCCCAGTGACCTCTGTGATTCTTAAGTGTGAACATTTCTTTTTTTTTTTTTTTTTGTGGGTACCAGGGGTCGACCTCAGGATCTCGTGCGCCGGCAGGCGCCCTTGCCACTGAGCGATATCACCGGCCCTTTTTTCGTATGTGGGTTCCGGAAGTCGAACTTGGGCCCTCGCGCTTGCCAGGCAGGCGCTTACACTGCTGAGCCATCTCACCAGCCCCTTAAGTGTGAACATTTCTTTTTTTTTTTTTTTTTTTTGTGGGTACCGGGGGGTCGACCTCAGGACCTCGCGTGCCAACAGGCACCCATGCCACTGAGCGATATCACCGGCCCCTTTTTCGTATGTGGGATCCGGGAGTTGAACTCGGGCCCTTGCGCTTGCAAGGCAGGTGCTTACGCCACTGAGCCATCCCACCGGCCCCAGTGTGAACATTTCTTGACAACACAACAGAACTTCTTTTGTGTCTTGATCTTGTCGGACAGAAATCTTGGAGAGTATCAAGGAAACCATCTGGGTAGATGGAAAATTTCACTTGAGTACAAGTCTTCTTTATGTTAGCATAGGGCAAAACATATTCAGAAGCAGGTGCCCAAATAGACATGGACAATTGTCTTTAAAAGGTTTCTTCACTGTGGAACATCTCTTGGACTATTGACCACATTTAGGAAATCCTGTTTTGCATAGTTGAGTTGTAGCCACTAAAGCTTCAGGCTGTATGATGTTTCCTTGCATCGCTCTCAATGCTTGCTGCTTCTGAAGGGTCAGAAGACAGTGTTGGACAGGTTAAGAAAGGTGTGACGTTCTCTACCTTGTGTTAAGGGATGATGTGTGGGGATGGCCCAGCTTGCAGGGTTTCAGTGGTGTCTTTAGCGTCATTAAGTGATGATGTTTTGGCAACCCTGCCTTTTGTCCTCTGAATGAGGGATGCTGTCAATCTATACACAGTCAAAAGTCTCCCTTATATTTGCAGTGGAGTTGGAGCTCTACCTTACAATGGCCATGTTTCAAAGTTCTACAGGGTGGGGGCAGCCAGAAGAGAATTCGTTACACTTTACTGAATGACCAGGGCCTGGATGAAAGAATAAAAGTTGTGATAGATCTTTTGACCTCTGGCCTCTCTTCCCTACTCCATCTCCCGTACCCTGCTCTAAAAGAATGTGATCAAGTCAGGTGAAGGACATTTCTCATATAGGAAAAATAGCTACCAACTGTTCTCCTCCTTCCCTCTAGTGCCACTGGATTTTTCTGTACCCATGTGTATGAATCAGTGTCCTAGCAGGAAACACATGACATATCCAAACTGGGATGATTTGAGGAGCATTTAATAAAGCAATGCAGAGCAACAGGAAGGATAGTGTGGGTCCCCAAGACTGGTGACAGTGTGCTCAACGTCTGGAGGCCTGAGTGGTAAGGGAGAGAGCCATTCCTAGAACCCAGACAAGCAGAAGTCCGTGAGGACAGGGCTACAGGTAGGAGCTGTGACCTTCAGTGGAGGAGTCAGGCAGCTGTACCAGATCTGTCCAGTAGGAAAATACCCTGACTTCATCTCCGGCTTCCTTGTCTCCCTCCAGGGCTCCCATCGCCCAACCTCAAGCAGAAGCCAGAACACAGGTCACCGTGGGGGATGGGATGCACACAGCTTCCTGTTCCAGAGCAGAGGCTCTGAGCACGGTCTTCCCCTCTACCTTCTGCTTCCATCTCAACACCCCTAATGTAACTTTTTTTCTCCCACTGTTATTCAGCTTTCTCTTGTTAGCTCCATTTTGTCTTTTACGGCTAAGATTATTTTAAATTCTGGCAAGTGGCATGTAGAATTGGCATTGTAACTCAGAGACCGTTTCTCAGTATCTGTGCCCTGCCTTCCTAAAAACAAACTCTCTGGCTCTTCTCCTCTTTAGCCTCCTTACCAATGCCTGAGCTATATACCAGCTCTCTTGTGTGGAACAAAGTTTTGCAACTTCTGTCCATCCTGAGGTCAGTTTTCTGTGCTAGAAGCAGCCCTGTACCTATCCTTAGACCTGCCCGTAATCAAGGGGTCAATACGTAGACATCCTTAGGTAGAGTGAATGACTGCTGACCATACAGTACCCCAGTATCACAGGTTATTTTGAACTTCCTGAGAATATTGTAAAGGACTGACTTACCTGCCAGCAGGTGGCATTAGTCATAAGGGCATGAAAAGATGTGAGTTTACCAATCACTGAGAACCTAAGCTCTGGATATTGGTTACCAAGGTAATTTAATCATCCAGCAGTGACATAGGAAGGGTTAAACTAGGCTGGAAGTGGACAGAAGAGATACATACAGGTGATGTTTGGAGATGGAATGTATAGGCCTAGCCACCAGCTTGGACTTGGGAGCAATGACTGTCTTTAGTTGGACTGTAATGGCTGTCTCGATGTCCTAAATTGGGTCAAAACTTTTACCTTTTGTGGTCATTTTGACTTTGGAGAAGAGCCAGAAGTTGCATGGTGCCAGATCCAGTGAATAAGGTGGATGAGAACATGTCATAACTTTTTATGAGCCTGCCTTTCTGTTGGATGGCGCTTGACAGCAGCATTCACTGTATTTTTTAATCACACATTATAGGCACTCAAGAAAGAGTACTTCCAGAACTGCTTCAGAAAGTGGCAAGAAGAATGGGATAAGTGTGTTCCAAGTGAGTGGGAGTATTTTGAGGGGGATTCATGGCAACGTGTCTTTTACTAAAATAGTTTTAAAAATTTTAACATTCACTATATGTTTCTATCACATCTTGTATAAAAGGGCATTCTGTCATGTCATGGCAACCAAGTCAAAGGTAGGCAGAGTTGGATAGAAAAGTAAGTGAGGGGATGAATGGAGAACCAAGCATGTAGTAACTAACAGAGTGCAGAGGTACTCAATTTCTTTGGCTTTAGAAACTCTTTTCATTCTTAAAAATTATGGAGGCTCTCAAGGAATTTTAAGTGAATTATATCTAGGGGTGTATTTGTATATCAGTTATCCAAGACAAATGCCCTGATTTGTGATGTTTCTCAATTTCCATGATGTAAATTTCCCCCATAGACTATTTCAAGCTATGAATAGTCTTTCTTGCAAGCCAGCCTCAACACACCACTGGATAGCTCTTGATATTTACCGTTTAATTTTGAAAATTAATATTCAAAACATTTACTGTATTTCATTTAAAAAATAATTAACTACATGTTAATGTATTTTTATATGTTTATTAGTGTATATTGGTTGCATGGATTAATAGGCTTCATTCTGGCAGATTTGTACATGCGAATAACATACTTTAATCATTTCTGCCCACACTCCCCCTTCACTCCACCCTCCCCCTTTGCTTCACGTTTTTGATGGTGTTTCAATGTGTATAAGGTATTTTGATCATATGCATGACCCCTATTACCTGTTTTTACCCTTCTCTTTCTCCTCTCTTTTCCCTTTTTTTTTTTTTTTTTGTACTGAGAATCGAACTCAGGACCTTGCACTTGCCAGGCAGGCACTTGTGCCACTGAGCTATATCCCTGGCCTGCTTCTTCTTGTCTAGTAATAGTCTCCTTTCTACTTTCTTGTCATCTTTTTTAGATTCTATATAGTATGGATAATATGCCATATGTGTCTTTCTAAGTCTGGCATACTTCACTCAGCATAATGATCTCTAAATCCATTCATATTTTGCAGATAACAAAATTTTGTTCTTTTTCATGGCTGAATAGTACTCCATTGTATATATACATTTTCTTTATTCATTTGTTGATGGGCACATAGACTGGTTTCATATCTTGACTATTACATATTATGCCACAATATACATAGGTGTGCAGGTATACCTGTGGTATACTGACTTTAAAATTTTGGAGATTTTTTTTTTTTTTGTGGGTACCGGGGGTCGACCTCAGGACCTCGCGCGCCAGCAGGCGCCCTTGCCGCTGAGTGATATCACCGGCCCTTTTTTCATATGTGGGTTCTGGGAGTCGAACTCGGGCCCTCGCGCTTGCCAGGCAGGCGCTTATGCCACTGAACCATCTCACCGGCTCCTATTTTGGAGATTTTTTTGAAAAATTATTCCCTAAAACAGGAAGAAATTTAGTAACAAGAATGGCATTGGAGGATACACACACACACACCTCAGTTCACAAACTTAATTTGTAGAATCATGGAAAGAATTAAGTTTGTAAACCAAGGTATGTATGTATCGTAAGTCTGCATAGAAAACAGCTAGATTCTCATATCTGCTTCTGTCTTAAATATGTTTCAATATCGCTTGTCATGTAGCCTCTGGAAAACTTTACTGTATACTCATGAGAGAATGAGTGCAAAAGATAAGTTCCAGCTCACTGTTATTATGAAAACGGTTATACTGCAGATCCTGAAAGGATCTGGGAGACCCCCACACATCCCAGAACTACTTTGAGAACTGCTGCCATATAAAAAACCAGGCCACAAAGTTTTATTGATTTCATATTCTAATAGAGTTTGAGTAACCATTCCTCATATGGTATCCATATGTTATTTTATATATATATATATATATATATATATATATATATTGTGTGTTGTGTGTATTTACATATATGTAGTAAAAATATACAAAATAAAATTTTTTTTTTTTTTTTTTTTTTTGTGGGTACCGGGGGGTCGACCTCAGGACCTCACGCGCCACCAGGCACCCATGCCGCTGAGCGATATCACCGGCCCTTTTTTCGTATGTGGGTTCCGGGAGTCAAACTCGGGCCCTCGCGCTTGCCAGGCAGGCGCTTACGCCACTGAGCCATCTCACCTGCCCACAAAATAAAAATTTTAAGGTTGAAATGAGCAATGTGAATGAAGGAGATCAATTGTTTTCCTCCCTGCACCCTGAGTATTGCGTTGCACAGCCCACGTCTCCTTGGAGACCTGCCGTAGAGAATGATACTGGGCATAAGGCCTTTGGATTTGGTGAATAGAGGGCCTGTATTGTGAAACTTTGAAAAATAATATCAGTAGAGTAAATATAGAATTAATGTTTATTAGGAATGAAGGAAGTGATGGGGGGCGAGGAAGTCGAGATAAGTTACTCTTAACACTTGGTGAGGGATAGAAAGACAGTAATTGATTTTCTTGAGGATTAGGTAGATGGGACATTTGACTCAAGACACTGAAAGAAGCCAGTTATCAGTGCAAGAATTAGTTATCTTTGATTTCTTTCCCAAGAGCAAAATAAACAAAGCAATAAAATCCCTGGCAGATATTTTGGAGATATGCTGAGAACAGTACTGTATTTTTATAGTAGAGTCAGGTAATACAAATAGTTAATAGTTGCATGAGGTTTCATTTTTCTAAGTAGCTCCAAAGAAGTCATTCTTGTAATGGTTTGGAATTGGCGTGGCCATGCTGAACTGGCGTGTCCTTCTACAGATAGGTATACCTCTTCTCAAATGAGCACCTTTTCATAAATGAGCCATTGAAGATAGTCCTCCAAAGAAAGATAAATTGTGCCTAAAGTGACACCCATCCACCACACGTCCTGCTCAGCCCAGGAACTTTATTTTGAAAATACTGTGCTCTGCTAGATACCAGCTGGACCCAGCAAGGGTTCACTTAGCACTTGTTAAGGTATCAAGGCTGTAGCGGAGAATGCATTTTTACTGACTATGCTTAGTGGTAAAGAGAAATATCTCTGGTAGTAGAATTTTAGTGACTGTGAAATAAAAATAGGAGGCAAGAAGGTAATAACCAAATCAACTGGGGGGCAGCTGTCCACTCCATCAACCCTTAAAAGTCCACCTTGGGGCTTTGACATATATTGTACACTCTAATGACAACAGAAATGTGTTTGGGGCTGGGGTTGTAGCTTAGTGGTGGAGTGTTTGCCTGATGTGTATTAGGCCCTGAGTTTGAGCCTTGGCACTGTGAAAGAAAAGTTACTTAGTACTTACTAAGTGATGGTAACTGTGATGAGCTAACTAAATCACTCACTTTAATCCTTGAAACAACTCAGCGAGGCGAGTGCTTTCATCAGTGTTTCACAGAGGATGAGGCTTTGAGAGGTGAGGAAATTTACACAAAGCTGTCTAGCTAGTAAGAGGCAAAAGAAGATGCAGAATCTTCTCTCTTGTACCCCTGTCATGTAGTATCATCATAGCAGTGATGATCCCCAAAACAACCGAGCATTCAGGGCCTTTGGTTTGGGTTTAGAGTTTTCTAATGTAATTTCGTATCTGACTAATCATGCCAACAAAAAAGCAAGGAAGTATTTGGGTTGTAAATACTCTCCCTTTTTATCTTTCCACTGAAAGTCATGAAAACCTCCCTCCAAACTTGGATCCAAACCACATTTCTTAGAATCTTCTGAAATACTTGGCTTAGGTTTATAATCTCTCCCAAAATGAAATTGCACTGTTATTTCTACGTCTTTATTGAGAGTAAACTAATTCTGATGGATTCACTGGTTTCTTTTTCCCCACTGTGCGTGTATGGGACTTTTTCACCTAAATATTAATTTTTAATTTTTTTGGTTCTGGGGATCTAGCTGGAGTCATTGCATGTACTTTACCACTGGTCTGAATTTTAATTTTTTAAGTAAACAAAATGACCATTTACCAATGTCTTGGTTATTCTGGTGTCAAAAAGTGCGCAGTTCTTTTCCTTGACTAGCTAAAACAGAAACAATAGGGGAATTTCTGCAAGAGGGATTACCTGGGACATGGGAAATGTTTGTCTTGCTTGTTTGCCTGTTCTTCCTGTGTCTGCTATCAGTGATTTTTTTCACCAAGGCTACCTAATTATTGTGGCTCAAACTCTAAGTTGCTATGGTGATGTGTCTACTCTGCCACAGTTTCTTTATGATACTCTTTACATAACCCATTCTTAGAATCTCAGAGGTGATAGGAGCTGGTTTAGGAAGATTAGAAAGACCCCATTGTTATTGGCTGACTTTTTTTTTCCTTTTCCGTGTTGGTTGATTTCTCGATGATAGGCATTCTTTCTAGAGTGGATGGAGTCTCAACACTGTTTTAATTTGCATCTCTTGAATGATCAGTGATGTTGAACATTTTATCATATATTTATTTGCTATTTCTACTTCTTCATCTGAGAAGTGTTTATTCAGATGCTCATTTTCGGATTGGGTCTTTAAATTTGGGGGGGGTCCTGATTTTTTTGAGTTCTTTTATATTGTAGATATTAGTTCTTCGTCTGAGGAACAGCTGTCAAAAATTTTTCCCACACTGTGGGTTGTCTCTTCACTCTGTTGGTGGTTTCTCTTCCTGTGCAAAAGCTTTTCAATAAGATGAGATCCCAGTTGTTGATTCTTTGTGATAGTTCCGTGTGATCAGGGTTTTGTTCACAAAGTCTTTGCCTACACCATTGTCTTCAGGAGTTCTATCTATTCTATCTTTCAGCAGATTTATGTTTCTGTTTTAATATTTAGATGATCCATTTTCATTCTAGTTTAGTGCATGGTGAAAGATACGGGTCTAGTTTTAATCTTCGGAATGTGGAAAGTCAGTTTTTCCAGCACCATTTATTAAAGAGACTATCTTTCTTCCAGTGAATGTGTTTGGCTCCTTTGTCAAAGATAAGGTGGCTAAGTATGTCTGGAGTTGTGTCTGCATCTTCTAATCTGTTCCACTGATCCTCAGGTCTGTTTTTTTGCCAGTACCATGCTGTTTTTTATCATAGTAGCTTTGTAGTATAATTCAAGTCAGGGATTGTGATGCCCCCTGCCTTGCCTTTTTTGCCCAGGATTGCCTTTGCTATTCTAGGTCTCTTCTGGTTCCAAATGAATTTTAGGATTATTTTCTCTAATTCTGTGAGATATGTTATTGGTATTTTGATCAGGATTGGATTAAATCTGTATAACAATTTTGGAAGTATGGCCATTTTCACTATATTGGTTCTTCCTACCCAAGAAGAAGGGATATCTCCATTTTCTGATATTTCCTTCAGTCTCCTTTTTCAGAGTACTGTAGTTTTCAATGTAAAGGTCTTTTATTTCCTTCATCAGATTGATTCCTAGGTATTTCTTTTTTTGGATGCTATTGTGAAAGGTGTTGTTTCCCTGATTTCTCTCTTAGTGAGTTTGTTATTTGTGTACAGGAAGGCTATTGATTTTGAGTGTTGACTTTGTATACAGCTACACTACTGAATTTGCTTATTAAAGCTGGTAGGGCTGTGGGGATAAAGGAACCTTCTCCACTGTTGGTGGGAGTGTAAATTGGTGCAACCACTGTGGAAATCAGTGTGGAGATTCCTCAAAAAACTAAAGCTAGAGGTTCCATTTGACCCAGCTGTTCCCATTCTTGGTATCTTCCTGAAAGAATTAAAGGCATCACACCACAGTGATATATGCACAGCCATGTTTATAGTGGCACAGTTTGTAATAGCTAAATCTTGGAAACAGCCCGAATGCCCATCAATCAATGAATTGATAAAGAAGATGTAGGGTTTTTTTATACAGTGCAGTACTACTGTGCCATAAAGAAGTTGATAAGCTTGAGACATCTCTAGGTAAATGGATGCACCTTGAGATCATACTCTTAAATGAAATATATTGTATACATGTTCAAATAGCACATGGTTTCTTTGGTGTGAGAAATGGGAAGTGTAAATAAGGACCAAAATGTATAATAGATACTGGGAAATGAGAAGAAAATGTTCAAATGAGAAGGGGAACGGGGCGATGGGGGGGGGCTCAAGAAAAGAAGGAAAAAAAATGGAAACAAAGCTTTTGTAAATAAATTAGGGGAAGAGGGGCTGAAGGGAGGGGAGGGGAATGGGGAAAAAAAGCAGCAAGATATACCATGTATGGGTACAAATTACCTATGATGACTGTTACCACTATGTATATCTAAAATGTACGAATAAAATAAAAATTAAAGGGCTGGTGAGATGGCTCAGCGGCTTAAGCGCCTGCCTTGCAAGCGCGAGGGCCCGAGTTCGACTCCCGGGTCCCACATACGAAAAAGGGGCCGGTGATATCGCTCAGCGGCACGGGTGCCTGTTGGCGCTTGAGGTCCTGAGGTCGACCCCCCGGTACTCACAAAAAAAAAAATAAAAAAAATAAAAAAAGAAAAAAAGAAAAATTAAAAAAAAGAAAGATCCCGGTGGTAGCTACACGTGGTGGCTGCCACTTGGGAAGCTGAAGCATGAGGATCACCACGAGTTCAAGGCCAGCCTGAACTACAGAGTGAGACCCTGTCTTTTTTTTTTTTTTTTTGTGGGTACGGGGCGTCGACCTCAGGAACTCGCACACCAGCAGGTGCCCGTGCCGCTGAGCAATATCACCGGCCCTTTTATCGTATGTGGGTTCAGGGGGGTCGAACTCAGGACCTCGCACTTGCCAGGCAGGCGCTTATGCCACTGAGCCATCTCACCAGCCGAGACCCTGTCTCATGAAAGAAAAGAAAACAAAACAAAACAAGAAAGATCCCATTGGCTTTGTGAAAGTTTAGACACAGACACTTGGAAAACTGGCAAATTCTTCAAGGCCCAAAACAATGAATGAGTGTTTCATATGCCTGATACTGGGAAGAAAATTTTGCTTGACATATAATAGGCACTTGATAAATATTTATCAGGAAATGGGGGCATTTTGATTAAGATGTCAGGAGGATTGGCACAGTCAGGGCATCTGCTTTGTGAAATAGAGACAAAAAAGCTCTTGGAGATTTATGACTTAGCGTTTTCTGATATCCTGTCTCATGGTTGGTTTGATCGTCTTTTCTCTTGACATAGGGTCTCACTATGTTGCCCATGCTGGTCTCAAACTCCTGGGCTCGAGGATCCTCCCGTCTCAGCCTCTCAGCTAGCTGGGACTACAGGCATGCATCACTGTGCTGAGCATATGGTTTATATTTTGTGATAGTTTTAGGTTAGGAGTTGGCAAATATTTTCTCTAAAGAGCCAACAAGTAAATATTTTAGGACTTGTAGGCCAGCCATATATGGTCTCTGTTGAATGACTCAACTCTGCCATTGTGGTGTGAAAGCAGCTCTAGACAATATGGAAATGAATGAGCATAGTTGTGTCCAGTACAATTTTATTTACAAAAACAGTCTGTGGGCAAGTGTGGCTGGAAAGCAGTGGTTTTAAAGGTTGAAACCCCCAATTTTAAGGGTTGAAAATTAATGGATTTCATATCAAAGGGTATTTTGTAAGTCAGCTTCCTATATTCATCCAAAAAAGGCTTTAAATAGCTTTGGCCTTTGGCACTAATTAATATAGGTCAGTGGCTTTGGCATGTTGTCAGAGGGTAGAAAGGTAGGAAATGCATTCAGGGAAATCACCTGTTAATTCAATCATTAGTTAAGGATGTTGTTTATTAGGAATTTATACTCTTTCACCCAGTAATTTTTCTCCTTGGAGTTTGTCAGCAGATACCAGGCATGGTGACACATGCCTGTAATCCCAGCACTCGGGAGGCTGAGGCAGGAGGATTGCCACAAGTTTGAGCCTGGACTACATAGTGAGTTCAAGGCCAGCCTGAACTACATAGTGAGACCCTGTCTCAAAAGAAAGAAAGAAAGAATGAATGAATGAATGAATGAATGAATCAGCAGTGAAGTTAAATATTATATCATTTTAAATAAAAATTTAAGAACCATTCAAGTGTTCAACATTAAAGGAATGGCCATGTCTACCACATAAAGATATACATCTCTTGCCAGGCCCCCCAACATTTTGGGGGGCCCCAGGGCAAAAGAACATATGTCTGAATATTAAAAAGTTATAAATCAAACTAGCAGTTAAAGTAAGTATCCTCCTAGTTGGACAAACACACCTTCTTCGTGACCTGGAAGGCCAGGTTTAAATTTGGAATGCTCAGACTCTCTGGAACGCCAAGCTGGAATGTGGCTCTTGGGGAGAGGCGGCCCCCACTCTCCCCGCTCTGTTCCAGCCTGTGTTACACATGCTTGTGGGGACCCTCAACTCTCACATGCAAGGTCCGTCGGTGCCTTCCACTCACCCTGGTCCTGGGGCGCACACAGTGCTTCGCAGTCTGCCCTTGAGGGGCAGATCTGGAGAAGTGGGTCTCAGCAGGGACTTGTGGTCATGGTATTTCAGAATCTGAGGTCTTTAGAATCATCTGGAGGAACGGACCCCCTCATCTCTGTAGCCAGAGGAGGGCCAGAGCAGAGCTGCTGTGAAACACAGGGCCCAAGGGAGCAGTTAGCTGCTGAAGGACAGTATCGCCTGTTAAAAGAGTTAATAACGTGAAACTTTTCAATATGATTTTATGTGAATGGCAAGCCTGGCAAGTGCGAGGGCCCAAGTTCGATTCCCGGAACCCACATACGAAAAAAGGGCCGGTGATATCGCTCAGTGGCACGGGAGCCTGCTGGCGCGCGAGGTCCTGAGGTTGACCCCCGGAACCCACACACAAAAAAGAAAGAAGTAAATATGAAAACTGCTCTTAATTTTGTGAGGAGAAATGTATACAAAAGGAACTGGAAGGAAAGTAGCAGAACTAGAGGGAAACGTGACAAAATGTTGAATGCAGTTGCCTCTGAGTGCTGAGATTAGGGCGAATTTGGGGATTGAACCGAAGGCCTCATGGGGGGTAGGCAAGCACTCTACCACTGAGCCACATCCCCAGTAGTTTTTTTTTTTGTTTGTTTGTTTGTTTTTTAAGGTACCGGGAATTGAACTAGGACCTTGCACTTGTGAGGCAGGCGCTTATGCCACTGAGCTATGTCCCCAGCCCCCCAGTACTTTTTTTTTTTTCTGAGACAAGGTCTCACGAAGTTGCCCAGGCTGGCCTTGAATTTAGAATCCTCCTGCCTCAGCCTCTCCATCAGCATTACTTTTGTGTCCCTCCAGGCCTCCCCACCACCACCATTTCATGAGTTGACTGAGAAAAGAAATAGAAGCGCTCTGCCTTTCAGGGTATCTGCAATGAATGGGAAAGTTAACATGTAGAACCGATGATCAACCAGAGAGTGGTATTCAATCAAAACATAAGTAAGGTCAAAAAGTATAACAAAGGTGGGGGGTGATTAGTGACGGGGGTGAGGTCATTAGCAATCCGTTTCTTCTAGGTTTGGTGAGAGTTTCACCCAAATAGGAGACGTTTATGTGCGTACACTGAAATAACTCAAACAAGAAGACACAAGCCCAGAATGTCCCAGAGACTGCGGCTGTATTTCTCGTGATCTTGGATACATATGTTAAGTGAGTATAAGGGTGCACAAAATGCATGTTTCTTCAGAATTCACTTGGAAGCTAGGTAGAGGATTTGCCTGTAGAGTAAATTGCTGGCTGTAGTCTACTTACTGCAGTAAACCAGGGATGCATGCATTTGTGACAAGCAAAAAACCAATCTACCACCTTGCATTATTTAAGGCATCAGCAAAAGTAGGGCATCAGTAATTTCCTTATGTTTGAGCCTTTGTCTAAGTGCTAGAAGAGAGATATCAGGCTCAAATTATAGAAAACCAGAAAAAGCACAATATTATATTATAATACTCTTAAGATTACAGCTCAAATTTGTCTCCCCTGTCTTTTTGTCTCTGCCAAATGGCACTGACTCATTTTGAAGTGTCTAAAGAGACCACGCTAGGATTACTGGGCAGAACACCAGGCACTGAGACTGTTCTTCCTGCCTTATCCGTGTGTTTTTGTGTTCAGGGCACTGTCTGAGCTCGCTTTTTCCCATGTTACCTAGCAGTAAAAAACAGCTCCATAATACCAGGCCATTGTAAAAAATATAGGTAACAGTGCCAGAAGTTGTTTTAGGTATCTGTATACCTACAAAGTTATACTGCCACTGTTGTTACCTTGACTTGTTATTACCACTATAAAAAATTGCCTTGTTATTACCATTTCTTAACAAGTAGATGTATGCTTGTTGAAATAGGTATCTTCTTTTCCTAATAAATGTTTTTAAAATTCCCCTGCCCGGGTATATAATGTTAAAAAGAAAGAAAAGAACTGGGAAAATGAAGGTGTAGAGGGGGAGGCAAGGATCATGAGTCTCCAAGCAGCTGTCCTGAAACACGGGTGTGAGTGGACAAGGAGGAGCCATGGGAGCCGCGCATGGCCTGCTGGGGAAAGGACTGCACCTCACTGGGAGCTGTGTGGGAAGCCATTGCCCACGTACCTACTTTGGTGGCTTCGTAGCCAGCATCTGGCTGTGGGCTTGGATTCCTTTTTGGCCTGCAGTCAGGAAGAAAACCTAGACTGAAACAGAGGAGAGCGAGAGCCAGTGGACGTCACACCCTCCCTGCCCCCGTCAGTCTGCAGTGGTTTCCGACTATAGCCCCATTCCAAGGGTGACGCCGTTTCCTCACCTCTGCCTTCCAAACCTCACACGTCTTCCCCTTCTGCCAACTGTAAGCCAGAACCATGTAGGGAAAGAAATTCTGACACATCTATTTCCTAGCTTAACCAAGTTGACAAAACCCAATCCTGCATACCCACTTTAACCGATTTTTTTCAGTTAAGCAACCAGTTGTGGATCCCAAGCATTCCAAATGAAGAGAGCTTCCATTATTTACTATAGCTACATTTAAAGTATGTTGACAAATGATGTTACACTGTACATGGAATCTTCAGAATTAATGAGTAAAAGCTGAGTTATTTTAGATAGTTTTAGAGTTAGAGTAATTAATCGGGTAGGAGTTCCAGTTTTAGCTATAGAGAAAATCAGTGTTTTTCTCTCTTCTTTTACAAATCCCCCAGTGGCAATTAGGAAAAAGAGAAGCAGATAGGAAACTTTGACAAATCTAGAAGACATCTGAAACCCCAAATTATAATGTGTGAGGAGTTGCTACCAAATACAGGAAGGTAAAACTGGACAGGGTAGATGCTTAGGATGCTTTACGTGCTGCAGATCTGAGACAAAGCTGGCAGAGCAGTTAGCAGAGGAAGTGGAACATCCTCAGGGGCAAAACCAAGGACTCTTTGTTTGGAGCAGTGAGAATCAGTGTGCAGACTGATCCAAGAGCTTGCCTAGAGCTAGTTTGGCCGAAAGAAGAAACAAACTAGTTGGGACTGGATAAGGGATACCTACAGAAACAGTAGTTGTAGGAAGCAGTCTATGATTCAGGCTGGGTAGAGGAAAGAGACTCAAACATTTGAGTAGACCCTAACTACTCCTCTCTTTCTGCTGAGAAATAAAGCTAAAGTAACACACACACACACACATACACACAGACTTTCTGTCAAACTAAAGAATTCCTGCTAGCTGAAAATATGGTCTTCGTCCTTTTCCCATATAAGTCTGCTGTAAATTGCGAGTCCTAGAAGAACTCACTTCATTCCAGCATGAATAAATATCAAAAAACAAAACTGCAAAGAATTACACAAAGGTAAAACCAGAAAGAATTGTTAGATTTTAATTACAGCCCCAAATGGTTTGAACACTAACAAGAAAAAAAAAATGTTGCCTCAGAAAAACATATAGAAATTGTCACCACATGAGCCACATGTTAGCAACGCCCTGTTTCAAAAAGGGGATGGCGGTGGGGAGATCGCTCAGTGGTAGAATGCTGTGTAGCTTGCATCAGGCCCTGGGGTTCAAGCCTCACTACCACAAATATATGTTGTGTATGTGTGTGTAATACTGTAAGCGCTGCTAAAACCCCGGAGCTTAAAGCAAAGAACTCAGGGAATATATGGCAAGTCAACAGCAGGGTAAAATGCAGTAAAGCTCAAAAAGAAGCAGAGGAGACAAAACTGTATTAGCAACAAAGACATTCTTAGGAGCAGCACGAAAGAAGAGAGACATTCTGAAAACACAGGAAGGAATAGGAAAGAAAATTGAAAAGAATGCAAAATGGAAGGAAAGGAAGAATTTAAGAGAATTAAGAGAAAATAATACATATAGAAAACATTAGACAAACAAAAGCTTGTATTTGAGCCAGGCGCTACTAGGGAAGCTGAGGCAGGAGGATGACAAATTTGAGGCCAGCCTGGACAATTTAGTGAGATCCTATCTCAAAATAAGAATTGCATAGCTTAGTTGTAGAGTGCTTGCCAGCATGTGCAAGGCCCTGGGTTCAATTCCCAGAATTATAAAGAAAGGAAAAGAAAGTCTGGTATTTGTATAACAGCTTTCCCTAAAGAAGATGAAAAAAGGATAAAAAAGGATACAATTTAGTATTTTATAAAATTAATAGGCATTAATAAGAACTTTGTTAAAAAGAGGGAGCCTATCAGGTAAATGGGTGATTAATGAAGTGGGCTAATCATTGACTAGTGTTAGGCCAGCCACACTGTCTATCCTGTTCTCTTGTAAGGGTGTCCGGAGACTCAAGCTAACAATACCTCTGGCCATCTATATCCAGGGGTTTTGCACTGGCAGTTTCAATTAACCATGGCTCAAAAATATTTGAAAACAAACAAACAAACTGTGTCTATACTGAACAGGTACATTTATTTTTTTCTTGTACTTATTCCCTAAACAAGGTGATATAACAACTATTTACATAGCATTTGCATCACATCAGATATTCTGATTTTTAAAGTATGCAGGAGGAGCCCGGTACATTGGCAGGTGTCTGTACTTCCAGCTACTCAGGAGGGTGAGGCAGGAGGATCGCTCAGGAGTTCAGGACCAGCATAGCAAGACTCTGTCAAGGAAGGAAGGAAGGAAGAGAGAGAGAGAGAAAAGGAAAGGAAAGGAAGGAAGGAGAGAGAGGAAAGGAGGGAAGAGGGAGCAGGGAGGGAAGAGGGAGGAGGGAGAGAAAGTTATACAAATACCAGGGATGGAGGAAAGGGAGTGAGGGAAGGAAGGAAGGGAGAAAGAAAGAAAAAAAAAAAGAAAGAGGAGGGATATAGGAGGGAGGAAGGAGAGAGGGAAGGAATTTAAAAGGAAGGAAGGAAAGAAAGAGATTGAAAGGAAGGAAGGACGAAATGCAAGCAAGTCAGCAAGCAAGCAGGAGGCCGTGCGTGGGCCACGTGTACAGGCTGCTCCGCGCACCACTCTCTGTAAGGGCTTGGATTTTGGCGTCCACGGCGAGTTCTGGAAGCAGGGCCAGTGGACACCGAGGCGTGGCTGTTGTACTGATGAGCTGCTGTGCAGACCATTTTCCATCACTGGTTTCTCCCGCTTCCCCTTTTTAATGGAAAAGTTCTGGGTTAAAATACAAATAAAAAACTGTAGACATTGAGTTTCCGAATCAACTCCAGCTCACAGGAAGATCCATTTTGGGTACAAAATGCTAATTTTAAACTTCAGTCTTTTAAAAAGTTATATATAGATATATATATAGATATATATATGATGTGGTAGCACAACATCACAAAAATTCAATTAAAATAACTTGACCTCTCTGATAAAAGACACAGTCTAAGAACTCTTAACAGAAACTAAAATCTTCAATCAACAGATCGAAAAGCACTATTTTCCAGCTTTTAAAGAATTGGAGCACAATAATCAAGATAAGGATCTATCACAATAAACTAAGTGGATTCCAGAGAGTAGGAAAGGCAAAAGGAGAATCAAGCTAGCGCAAGACTTCTGTAGAAGAGTAAAGTCGAATATCCCTTTTCTAAAGTGTTTAGAATCAGAAGTGTGTAAGATTTTGGTGTTTTTAAAAATATTTGCTTAGACTTTACCAGTTGAATGTCTGTAATCCAAAAATCCAAAATATGACATGCTTTAAAATTTTAACTTCTACTCAGAACCTTTTCTGATTTTAGATTTTCAGGTGAGGAGCATTCAACCCATATTCAGTTCTAAAGAAAAATGCGTGTCTGGACCAATGAGGGGAAATGGGGCTCATTGGTCCCCAATTTTACATTCAGACAAACTATCATTTACAGGTAGTAGATAAATATTTTTAAATGTGTAAGAACTCAGGAATGTAGCTCCTGCGGGTTCTTATGAATATTGAATCAGCAATCACAGGAACAAATGGGGAGCACACTGAGTACCTTTAATTGTGGAGAGCAGGCTTAAAAATATCGGAGAACAGGCCAAGACCATGGCACATGCCTGTAATCCCAGCAGTTGAGAGGCCGAGGCAGGAGGGTTGCAAGTTGGAGGCCAGCCTGGGGTACATAGCAAAAGACTGGCTCAAACAGATATAGATATATAGATATAAATATATAGTTATTGAGATAGAGATATATAGATAGAAAACAGGAATAAAATGTAAAAAGTTAATATTGTTACCAAAAACACTGGAGGGAAATGAAGGAATATTGTAGGTGATTAAATAACACTGACTTCCACGTCTTTTATAAACTGGTGGTCAAAAGATATAATTTAAAGCTGATAAAAAATAGAGATATAATGCTAATTATGAAGGTAAACTCTAAAAAAAGTATAATAAACTAAAATCAGGTAGAGGAGTGAAGAATGTGAAGAAAGAATAGAAAACATGTTAGCCAGGTGTGGTGGTGCACTCTTACAATCCCAACACTCTTGGAGGCTAAGGCAGGAAGATTGCAAGTTTGAGCCCAGCCAATTTAATGACTTAGTGAGACCTTGTCTCAAAATGTAAAAGGAGTAAGGATGTAGCTCAGTGTGAAGGCCCTGGGTTTAATCCCCATTACCACCACCAAAAAAAAAAAAAAAAAAAAAAAAATTCCACCCTGAATTTGTCATTACTCACAGTATAGAGTCAGTAGATATATGTATAAATAGATTAAATATTATCTATAAAGTCATGAATTACCAACTAATACAACAAAAATTTCAGCTCACATGGTGAAAGAATTTTTGAAAATCAAAGAAGCAATAAAAGCATAGTTTAAAATATGATTTAAAGGGGCTGGTGATATGGCTGAGCGGCACAAGCGCCTGCCTGGCAAGCGTGAGGTCCTGAGTTCGGTTCCCAGTACCCACATAAAAAAAAAATATTTAAAGTTGAGATTAAACATTTCAATCATATAATTCATTCAAGAATATTTTTAAGCTTACTGTGTCAGACATTGTTCTAGGTATCGATCCCTTTAATCCTTGTGACAGCTGTTCACCAAAGGAACTGTTATCATCCGTCTTTCGTAGGTAAGAACATGGGGCAACAGAAGGACATACTGACTTGCTTCCTAATCTCACAACCAATAAGTGAAATAAATAGGCTCTGTATCCAGGTAGTCCAGCTCCAGCGCTTAGGTTTGTAACCATTACACAATATAGCGTTAGACACAGTTAAAGCCACATTTAAGCAGAGATTTATTGTCTAAGAGGTATGTATTGCTGGGCACGGTGGCACATGCCCATAATCCCAACTACTTGGGAGGCTGAGGCAAGAGGATTGCAAGTTTAAAGTAAGCCTCAGTCTCTAAAAAATAAAAAGGGCTGGGGGTGTAGCTCAGTGGTTGAGTATAGAGTGTCCTTGGGTTCAAACCCTAGTAGTGCAAATAAATTGAATGAAAGAATGAATGAATGAATAAAATATATACATATTAGTAAACAGAATGAAACTAAGTGACTTGAGCAAGCAACTGAAAGAGTAATTACAACAGATAAAATCCAAGGAAAGTGTAACAAATAACTTGTAAAAGCAGAAATAAGTAAATCAGAAAACAAGCAAAAAAAAAAAAAAAAATGGCAGCACTAATAAAAATCTGGGAACTTGATCTCTTGGAGGATGGGAGGGGAATGATAAATTTGGATAATTTTATACAAAGAGAAGAAGAAAATGTAAATCATGAAGTAAAAAATGTTGATGAAAAAATAATCAAAGAAAAAGGGCTGATTAAAAGAATTCAAAGGTACAATATTGCTCAACTATACAAAAAACGTTTAATATGAATGGAATAAGTAACTTTATAGGGAAATATAATTATCAAAAATGGTCTCAGAAGACTTGCCAATTGTAATAAAATTGTTGAAGAGGGACTCCCCAAAAGAATATCAGTCTCATGTTTTCATGAGACAATTATATTAAACTTATGAGAAATAAAACTTTCAGTTCTATTTAAAGTGTTTGAAAGAATAAAAGCTTTAAAATTATTTTTATGATGCTATCATGACATTGGTAGCAAACCTCAACAAAGACAATACCAAATAGCTTCAGAGAATTCAAAAGTATTCTTAAAAAATGAAACGCCATTACCAAGTAGGGCTTATTCTAGGAATTCTAAAATTGTTTGGGCCGGTGAGATGGCTCAGTGGCATAAGCGCCTGCCTTGCAAGCGCGAGGGCCCGAGTTCGACTCCCGGAACCCACATACGAAAAAGGGGCCGGTGATATCGCTCAGCGGCATGGGTGCCTGTTGGCGCGCGAGGTCCTGAGGTCGACCCTCCGGTACCCACAAAAAAAAAAAAAAATAAAAATAAAAAAAAAAATAAAATTGTTCAAGTAATTTTCTACATTAGAGGAAAAGCATATGATTATCCCCATAGATGTTTAAAATACACTATATATCCAACATCTGCTTTTGGTTAAAAACTTTTGGAGAGAGGAACATCCTCAGGGACAAAACCTCAGAAGTATGAAAGTAACAAAGAGGGTTGATTAGTTCAACATACAGACGTAAAAATTGTGGAGCAATATAATTTAAAGTCAGAAGACAAATGATAAATTGAAAAATATATTAGTAACTCATCGTAGACAAAGGGCTAATTTGATGTATAAAGTGTTTCTGCATCAACCAACCAAAAAAAATTGGAAAAACGGGTACAGAATATGCACAGCTATTTTAAGAAAGGAGATATAAATATGTCTTAAACTTGAGAAGATGCTTCACCTCCCTCAGACAGGAAGAATGCAAATTCAAACTGCAGTGAGCTTCTGTTTTCAATAAAATCATCAGAGTTTTAAAAGTAATGATAACAGATCCTATGGGTGACAATATGGCGAAGCCGGTGCTTTCATACATTGTTGGTGGGAGTTGTATAAATTAATATAATTTCTATAGAGAGCACACTAGCAGTGTCTATCAGAATTTTAAATGTATGTAATCCAACAGTTCTACTTGTAGGGCTCTGTCCTACTGAAGAACATGTGTGAAATGGGCGTGTATATAATTGGTCATCGCAGCATTCCGGTTAAAGCTAAAGATTGGCTACTCACTAGAAAACTGTTTAAATCAATTAGGGGATACTGTACAGCCAGGAAAAGAACATAAAAGTTCTTTATATTCTGAGATGTAAAAACATCCTAGATCTCTTGTGAAGTTAAAAATGGAAGATGCAGAAGAGTTTTTGTTGTGTGCTACAACTTCTATCAGTGTACATACCACATATATACAGTATTTGTATATTTATAATTCTGTGTCATTGTCCCTAAGATGAAGTAACAAAAACTGGTAATAGTAGTTGTCCCTAGGGAGAGATATTGAATAGGGGAAAAGTTACTTTTTATGGCATGTGTGTATGTGTGCACATGTGCACACACGCCATGGGAATATACTGCCCATCAAAATATTAAACAGTGTAAGAAAAAATATACAACACTATAACTGGGGAGCAAAGCATTCCTGTATTTTTTTTGGTGGGTACCGGGGGTCAACCTCAGGACCTCGCGCGCCAGCAGGCGCCCGTGCCGCTGAGCGATATCACCGGCCCCTTTTTCGTATGTGGGTTCCGGGAGTCGAACTCGGGCCCTCGCACTTGCCAGGCAGGCGCTGATGCCGCTGAGCCATCTCACCGGCCCAGCATTCCTGTATTTTTAAAGAGAATCTTTAGAGTTTTTAAGTTGTAAAGGACCCTTAGAGTTTATATTTTTTAATGCTCAGTTTTTAGGAAGTGTACCGCAGCTGCCCGTGGTGATATGCACCTGTACTCCCAGCACGGGGGGAGGCTGAAGTGGGAGGATGGAAAGTTTGAGCCCAGCTTGAGCAATTTGCCAATTTAACCAGATCCTGTCTCAAAATAAAAAGGGCTAGGGATATAGCTCAGTGTGAAGGCCCTGTGTTCAATTCCCCAGAACTGCCAAAAAAAAAGAAGTGTATCTTTACCTTGATTATTTAGGTCATTTTTAGCATCTTAGTTTTGGGCCAGGCTATAGATTAAAACCATATACCCCTAAACTGAATGGCTCCAAATTATTGTGTATTTTAAATTCTTTTCCCTTTTTATGATTATTCTTCTGTCTTCTCTATCAGTGTCAGATTCAAAGCATCAGTTTTTCTCCCGTTGCCATTGCCCTGTTGCTAACATCCCACCCTTTTGATCTGCCCAGCGCCAGGATCATGTATGCAAATGTGCATAAAGTAAGAGGTCATAAGTTTGGGTCGGTGCCTGATGGCTCCCTTTGAATGAAATGTAAATACCTGTAGGAAGCGAGCTTTGTGTTTTCTGTTGTGCCTGTTTATATACTTACTTGCTTGCTTTTAGACACTGTTGGGGTAGTCAAGAATTCCAGGTCAGTGACCCCTAGAGAGAGAAATTGTTACTGTATTTGAATTGTTGGAAAATTGGGGTATGTACTTACTTAAGTTTTTTAACTAATAATATTTAGTGAAGGCTGTACATTCAGTGCATATGTGTCCAGTTCACATTTCCTGAGCCTTACTCTAGAAGCTCTAGAATATCCTGTCATAAAGATTACAGACTGCACTGGAAAGCTTAGTTATGGGATGCTGAGTGTAGATATATATATATTTGTATGGTGTCATTTGGATCTTGGAAAGATAAATCTTGACTAAATATGAAAGGCATTATTCATATGATAAAAATAACAGTTAACTGGAAATTCTAGGTAACTCGCAATTTTTGTGTCTCTAAAAGTCAATCAGAAAAAGTTGTTTCTGTTTTAATCTTTATCGTTAAAATGTTTCTATGGGGATTCATTCCACTTTTGTGTTCTGGAGAGTACCATGATTAGCGGAAGTTGACCAATGGATCAGTCTTTAGCCGGGCATAGTGGCACATGCCTGTAATCCAAGCACTCAGGAGGCTGAAGCAGGAGGATTGCTACAAGTTCGAGACCAGCCTGGGGTACATAGTGAGTTCAAGGCCAGCCTGAACTACACAGCAAAACCCTGTCTCAAAAAAAGAAATAAAAAGTCTTCAATGGCAGATACATGGTAGTGTAATTGTAAATTCGGGTAACTTAGTACACAAGTCTGGTTTTGCACTGCTATCAACATTCATTGGAATTTGAGGAAGGTTTTTAAATAAAATAGCTGGTATGAATTTGTTTCATTGACTTTATGTCAAGTTTAGACACATTATAGTTTTTGAATTTCCTAATGATGCCAAAGCCTTTTCAGTACAGAAATCCTTCCTAAGTCTTACCTATTTCAACACAGTCTAAGGAAGTGGCCATAGAGCATATAAAGAATGTTTTTTATGGGACTGAGCCTTCTAGTCTGAAGCTCTTACACAAAATGTTAGTTAAAAGTTCATTTGGTTGGCAGTGTTATCTACCCTTCTACCTTTGGTGCACAAAAAATCAAATACCTGGTAGATTCCTTCCTGTACCTCTTTTCTATGACCAGATTCAATAGAAAATGGATTAAATGAAGTAACGGCCATGTCACTTAGCACCATATAGCAGAAAATATTATTTTATTTACTTATTTATTACAGTTACCATACTGTCTTGTTTTGAAGGTATAGCTATATAATTTTTGGTTCTAATGTCAGCTAGTAAATTTATCATAAGTTGGGGAAGTCCACTGATAAGTAAAACTACTTACTAAAGGTCCCCAAGTAGTGAACTGGTTACTATATGAGTGACAGTACAGTCAAAGATAGTCTTGAAAGATTATGTCATAGTTTCTTATTTAACATATGAAGGTATTATAAGTTGATCAAAGAAAAAAAGAACAGTATATACAATATGATGCCTACTTTTGTGAGAAAAATGACACACATACACAAAAATGAGATGATACAAGAAAAATGTCAAAATGGGTTTTGTTAGGATAAAGTTTGGCAGTAACAAAGAACTAAGAAATAGTGGCTCCAATAAAATAGGATTTATTTCTCTTTCACTTTTAGGAAGTCCCGAGGGAGGCAAACTAGGCCTGAGGTGTGAGTCATGGCGTCAGGAAGCCAGGCTCTTTCTGTCTGTCCCCTCCACCATGTTCCCAGAGACATTCAGGGTCCCAGAAAGCTGGCGGCTCAGCCTCCACCCACCTTGTCCACGCTCCTGCCCCCACTCTCAGCAGTCAGCTTGTGTTCGTGTTGTGGGAGTGAACGTGCTAGGCAGTCACGCAATTTAATGAATAAAGCAATTCGCTTTCCATTAAAATGTCATATTAATTTTGTTTACATTTGTAACACTTTAGTTAATTATTAATACACATCATCTTTTAATCTGATAAAATAGGCAAATGTAAAACAATGGCAGGAGCCTAAGACGATTCTCTCCTAAAAGTTCTCTCTGATGGGGACCTCTGTCTCAGACTCGTTAACTAGGTCTTCCAGTTGAGGAGCTCCCCTTGCAGTGAGATACAAGCATTAACCGTCTGTTCCTTCTTTCTCCTCCGCTAGGGTCACTCTTATCTCCCATTTGGCACATGTGGCCTTTTGGCAGATGTCTGCTCTCTTTTTTTTTTTTCACCTAGCTGTCTCATACTTAAAGACCAATTTAACTACATAATGCATTGAGCCATTCAGTTTAGGAAATAAACCATGAAACTTTTAATTTCTGGGGCAACTGTTAATTAGGATTGATAGTGGGTGTTACAGCATTCCTTTTGAAAGGAGGTTGAAGGAAAAGAATACCTTATTAAAAACAAACTGAGAAATATTGCTTTCCTGATGTTTCAGTCTGTTCTTCAGTTCGCTCCTGGAGAGCCCCAGGTGTTAGTGACACAGGTTAAACAAGAGGCCTGGATGCACAGGGCAACACTCTCTTTACTGCCTACCTGCCCCATCCAAATTAAGGGCCTGCCATTTACTGGAGCGTCCAAACTAGGAACTTCTCAGTCATCCCAGCCCCTCCCCATCCCATCCCTGTTGACTCTGCATAAGTCTCAATAAATGACATCTCATCCCACTGTCCTCCGAGTCCCTGTGCCTCTTGCCCAAGCCGCTTTGTCTCTTTACTAAGCCGATGGTTCTTTCTCCTGTTTCCTGTCCAGTATCTTCTACTTGGTCCTATGAATATCTTTTAGGAAAACAGAATTCCCTCTTTTGCCTCCAATCTTCAGGATCTCCCTTTGTAAAAGAAGAAATTCGATTGCCTTTTTAACCTGTCCTGACTTTTCAGACACCTACTTCTTTGACTTCTCTGCCCCTCAGTCCTTTATGTGGAATGTCTCCAGTCCCACGCTTTCTGTGCCATGTGAATTCCTCCCATCTTTGAAGTCCTGATGCACTGCCACACCCACCCTCACCCCAGGGCTTCTTGACACCCTGCGTACTCCTTTTTGAGAATCCCAATCACACCGTATGGAATGGTCGGGTCACTTGGCCCCTCTGAGCAGTGAACGTCCGGATGTTATGGTCTTACATATGAGCCCTCAACATCTGTTCCAATACTTGGCCTATAGTAGCAAATTAAATCCAGTGAAAGAAAAGCAAGCACGTGTGCTTTATATACCCTGGTTCTTCCTGGATACACCTCCTGAAAACAAGGCCAGGACAACCCAGGACACGTGGTGAAGCTGAGCTGTAATGAGACAGATTAAGTTCAAATCAGTATTTCAAATCAAGCGCTGAGGAACTGTCTGCTTCCCACCCTCATGCCTCCCTCCCTGGCCTGTTCTTTGTTGGTTCTGCCCAGTTGCCTCATTCTTTCCTCTTGATTGTTCTGAAGGGTCCATGGCGCTCAATCTGTTAGGCTTGCTTCTATCTCAGCGTCAAAAGCTGTGGTATTTATTATGCGTGTGTGTACACGTGTACGTATTTCAACCTGAACTCCCAGAAATAGAACTGGACATATCCACTTGAAAAACTGTGAATAAGAAAAAAGGGGCAACACAGAATGAATAATACTCAGTGATTATGTAGTTTGCAAATTTATATTTGATCCTTCCAACCACTTTGTGAAGTGTAGGCACCATTTTTATTATTCCTATTTTATAGATGGGTTAACTGAGGCAAAGAGAGAGGAAGCAGATCATATGCACCCTCAGTTGGAGAGCTTGGATCCAGTCAACATGGGTCTTAATCCAAAGTTAGTGCTCTAAGCAGAATTAGTCTTGAAATTCTGTAAGGAGCCACACTAAGATTAACACTTGCCTGACAGATATCTCTGAAGGGCAAAAGAATGTTTGTTTTACTCTGATTTTGTGTGTGCATGTTTGTGTGTGTATGAGCACTTGTAGGTTTTCCCATCAAGGATTTTATTCCAAGGATCATTGTAGGCAAGATACTCCTTTTGGACTTGGACTGAATTTCAAGGGCCCCATTGTTAAGGTTCGGCTGTCTCTTTCTGGGGTCTTGTACTCCTGGCCTGGGCAGTGCTTATACTTTGTTGCTCAAGTTTCGACCCAACAACTCCAGGCAGTGTCTCCATCTTGACAAAATGCTATCCCACGTAAATGCGTGAACACAAATTATAAGGATTGCTTTCTGCCCCTCCCCTGCCAAAAAACAACCCTCAGAATTCTGGTGGGAAGACAAGCTATTTACAAAAGAACCGTTAACCAACAATGTGGAGTTGTCAGTGAGCTGAGCCCTTGAGAGATTTCTGGTCTTCCCAGGAGAGGGAGTGCCCCTCCCGGCTGTGCACATACCCCTCCCACCCCACTTCTTCCTGTGTTACTTTCCGTACCAGCTCACTCTCTGTTGATTTCCAGCTTCTTTATGTTTAAACTCTGAGGTATATGCTTCATTTAAATTGCTTACATCCCTTTTCACCTACAAGACTTTTCCTGTGTTTTTATCCTAGATATAAATCTTTTATCCGAGGTCCTCCAAGGGGTAAGCAATCCTGAATTGCTTACAGTTTTAAGAAAACCTGAAATCAAGCCAGGCTTTGGAGAATACGCACGCCCTGGCTATGGGCCAGCTCTCAGCTGTTTCTGTTAGCTGAGGAGGCAGGTCAGTGGGAGAAAAGTCCTGCTGAGAGACAAGCAGCGGCAGTCAGTCCCGACCATGCCAAGGAGAACACCAGTGAGCCGGGTCCCTGACCTTTGAAGGCTGCCTCAGGGTTTGTGGATGGGAAGGGTAAACAAATACTTGCGCAGGGTGTGTCCAGAACTGAGTTGTCAGGGTCACTGTGGTGCAAACAGAAAGCACAGTGTCAGTGTGTCCTGGAATCTGGACTCAAGTGGCCTTTCTTGGCAGCATCTATAAAGCACACAGAGCGTGCTGTAACCTCCGCTGCTGATACGGGGTGCTCTCCTAACAGCTTGGTGAAATCTCTAGATCTGTTTCTGTTTCATGGAGGTTGCTTTGAAAGTGGAGCCAAGCTTGCATTTTCTGTGGACTGGACCTTCGCCGGCTGTGCCTTGCTCCTCCACTTGAAACTGACCTGTACCGCTGTGATCCATTAGTCCCACCAGTGACGTAGCCGAGACTCAGGGAATCTCAAGTGATTTTCAGCTTTCTTCAGATTGGGAGGAAGAGCACACAGACACATCTACATCTCTCCTTGAGAAAACTACTGAGTAGGGAAAAAAATTAAGGGAGTGCCAATAACACTTTCTTCATTAGCATGCCTGATTTTCTTGGATGGTAAAACCGTACATGTAGTTTTTCCCTGTCCTCAGCCACGAAGTAGGTAAGAAATATTGAGTGACTGTTAAGATGTGTTTTTTTAATTACCATACTATTAAAGTATTAGGCTTTTCTTGTTTTTTGGTGGGAATGTCCATGGATATACAGTACAGTGTATGATACTTTCTGATGTACTGTTCCGTAGCTTTGATGCTTTTCTTTTTTTTAAGTAGACATCAGGGTAACTTATCTGTAGAGTTTTTATCTGGCTTCAAAATCAGTGCCTCGTCATTAGCAAATTTCACTTACTAGTTTTAGTCAAGACTGAGCTGCACAATGGTTGAATTGGTGACTATTATATTTGTTTAACTGCTGTAAAGTGAGTTTGCAACAATAGATGCTTGCACTTAAATAGGCCTGGGGAGCACTGGGCCCTATCAATCATGCGGACATTTCCCTCCTGCGGTCTCCTCTGATGGACAGTTCTGCTGATGTGGATATTCAAAAAGAAGGGATCAGGAAGAACAGATGATGGATAAAGACAGTCCTCTGTCTTGAGAGGAAGTCGGAGAAATCCTTTTAAGGAATTTCTTTGTCATGGTGTCAGAAGATTAATTATGCTCGTGTGAGAACAGCTTTCTCATTGGGTGAAAAGAGACATTATCCTTCTGACTTGTGACAGGAGATTTTCAAAGAAAGAGAGTTAAAGATTTCAGCTACTCTGAAATCTTCTTATTCTGTTGTCTTCGAAGAATCTTCCAAGACCCTTGGATTACATCCATGACATTGTGATAGTCAAGGCCTCGTTAATGAATCAGGAGCTTTTGTTTTAAGCAAGACCCTAACCTGTCCTCATTCAGATCCTTTGAGAGGCCTTAACACTCAGATTTGTACATCAGCTTTTAAAATAACATAATCAGAGCACAGGTGAGTGTTTATTACATGCCAGGAATGATATCTTGTAGTAATCGAAGAAATACTTCAGTACAACCAAAAGCTCATATACAAGATCAGTATACACAATTTTTAGCAAAATAATAATCTGAGAAGATATCCTCTTAAAAATTGAATTCTTGCCAGTGAGATGGCGCAGCATCATAAGCGCCTGCCTGGCAAGCGCAAGGTCCTGAGTTCGACTCCCGGTACCCACATATGAAAAAAGGGCCGGTGATATCGCTCAGTGGCACGGGCGCCTGCTGGCACACGAGGTCCTGAGTTTGACCCTCAGTACCCACAAACAAACAAACAACAACAAAAAAAAGGCTGAATCAATTTAAAAAAAAAAAAAATTGAATTCTTAATTGTATGAGTTAATCTCATTGAAAATTGGAATAATATCAAAGATACACTCCTGAGCATAACAAATCGTATTCAGAAAAGCCTTTGAAAGTTACAGACAGGGGGTTGAAGGGAGAGTAGGGGAATGGGAAAAAAACAAGTTATATCATGTACAGGTATAAATTCTCTATGATGAATGTGCTCATTATGTATATCTGAAATGTACCAATAAAATCTGATTTAAAAAAAAAGTTACAGACAGAATACATTGCAGGGGCCAGTGATATCGCTCAGTGGCATGGGCGCCTGCTGGAGTGTGAGGTCCTGAGGTTGACCCCCGGTACCCACAAAAAAAAAAAAAAAAAAAAACCAGAATACATTGCATGAAACATAACAATTGTTGTTTCAAATAATTTTATTTTCCAGATAACTGAAGTCTCAAAACTTTTTAGAAGATTAGTTAAAATATATTTCTTAATATCCTGCCTTTTAAATAATGTACACTGACTGACTCAGTCATAATTGTAAATATCCTCTATTTTGTTGCACTGAAATACAATGACATCCACAGGGACCATTGAGGTACTTAGTGGAGGGTTATTTGCTTCTACACTAAGTGGCCTGAACAGCCATATTTTAATTTTCAGTGTCACTTTTTGTAGAAATGGGGTCTCTTCCCTTCATGTGAGTTATTTCTACCTGGAACCTGTGTGTCATATTGCTGGTAAACTGCTATTTTGCTTCATTCCTAAGAGTGAGCCTGTATTGGCAATTATTCCACCGTAAAAACTCATTTTTTTTCTTTTATATCCGGGTACTTGGCTGGTTTTCTAAGCTAGCAGTTGAGATTGCCCAGTAGTCTGACAACTGGAAGGAGACATTACTGTGAACCACACACAGGCACACATGACTGGGTTCATGTTCTCAGTATGAACACTGTGTACCATGCGTTATTTCAGTGACTCTGAATACAGATCACCAGTGGCACATTTTTACATCAGAGCTCTAAGAGTAGATTTGCAGCAGTTGTACCACACTAGATACTTAGATACTTCTGCCCTGCCTTTTCTGGGGCCCCAACACAGCTGGTGTGAAATGGTAACTATACCTTGGTCTTAAAT
This sequence comes from Erethizon dorsatum, assembly GCA_028451465.1. Taxonomy (NCBI): domain Eukaryota; kingdom Metazoa; phylum Chordata; class Mammalia; order Rodentia; family Erethizontidae; genus Erethizon; species Erethizon dorsatum. Next base: position 24,339,982 of record CM051838.1, on the reverse strand, counting down.
AAACACTATGAGATTGCACTGGGAAAAATCATTAAAATGAACATTAAATTAACTATCCGATATTAGAGTTTTACAATTTTTTAAAGATTTTTTTTTTTGTGAGTGTTTGTAACCAAGACCAAGCGAGTAAGTGATTTTTTTTTTAGAGGGTCCTACTATTTTGTTGAAACTCCCGGGTTCAGCAATCCTCTTGCTTCAGCCTCCTAAATCCCTGATACTATAGGTGCATGCCACCACATTCAGCTGCAAATCTCATTGTAGTTCACATTTGACTTGATACTTAAACATTTAGAATTCTTCAATTTTCAGCAGGATTTACACTCTAATATACTACCAGTTGTATTTCCAATTTTTAGTTTTTGAAGGTGATAAACCAAAATGATAGTTAGGAAATGCATAAAGTTTTAAAGAAACAATTTTAGGGAAATAAAAACCCGAGGGGTTAATGCAGTCCCTTTTCTCTTTGTTTATTCTGTCGCATTTTGTCCTGCTGAGGAAAAACACCCATTATGCTCCTCTTACCCTCTCTTTTAGCACGGTGAGTTGGCCTTTGAGAGGGCTGCAGTTAAAACTGAAGGTAATTCATCTCAGTGACATAGAACATCTGAACAGAAAAGTTTACTAATTAAAAAAAAATATAGCCAGTTATAGAAAATGTTTCTCTCTTTGTCTTTCTGACCCTGCCATTAAAAGAACATCAATTTATCACCCACCGGCTAGATGAATTAAGTGGAAAAGAACTTCAAGTTTTCTCTGTCCTAAACTCTTGGTTCTGGTTCTACATAAAAGTGGGTCTTTTGTACCTAAAATACTTTACTGATGCTCCATTAATCTTGGTGATGGTGTTCTCACTTTCCCTGTAATAAGCAAGATAAGGGATTATTATGGGGAAAGATGATGTTGCATTTTCAAAATGGATGTATAAATTCCTAATAGGGGAAGTTCATTTAATATTTTGGACCCTAGCCTTTTTGATAATGAAAATATCAGTGATTGGTATATTTTGAATATGCAATGGGTGTCATGTTGTATTTTATATTATTCATTACTAACATCATACCTTCATCATTAAGAGGAATGTTTCAACAGTTTGTTAAAAAAAACAAACATGGTGTGTGTCTTTGGATATATACCAAGAAGGTCTTCATTCTAGAAACAAATGGTTTATCAGACCAAAATAATGTGAAAAGAGAAATGAATCAAGGACAAAAGATGTTTTTCTTTGGTAATTTTGTTTTAAATGTGAAAGCTCTATCACCCTGCTCTTTTTACACAATGATTAAATGGGAAAATAAGCTAACCTAAGACTTGCGAGTTTCTCAGCTATTGGATGTTGAAATAAATCTTCTGAAGACCTTGACTTCGGTCTCTGTAGTGTGTTTTGCATTTCTTAAAATAATTTCCTTAATAAATTGTTCTCCATCTGAACAGTCCGAATGCCAGAAGACCAAGGCTGCCCTGACCTTCTCTCTTGGTCTCCTCTGGTATTGGCTGGTTTCAAAGGTTAAACTAGCTACAGATGAAATGTAATCATTAGTGACTTGGTGCCTTTCCAGCTCCCCCTGGAAAATGCAGTATCCCAAGTTGTTCATTTGTAAAGAAAAATCAAAAAGTCATTCCCTGAGCAGTTCGGAATGGGAAGCCACCACTCTCTCTCCTGCCTTCTTACTTATATAAACAAACTAAACAGAAAAATAAACTTTGCTTCTTCCTATCAGGTACAAAGCTTCCTCTTTCATTGAAAGTTCACATGCTCCCTTTGCTGTGCCTGGAGGTGCAAATCAGGTGTCTCCCTTCCTTCTGTAAGGTGACCTATGTGACTACCATCAGGAAAGACCTTGACTGCTTCACCAATAGTCCAATTGCATCATTACATAGGAACAAGCAAAATAAAGCCTTCGGCACTGGGGACATCAGATAACATCCAACCCAGCCTCATGCATATCTGATGCCAGCAAGCCACAGGGCCCTGTGACAATAATGCAGTGAGAAATCTTGAATAAGCAAACAAATTCTGTTGGGTTCTTCTTATATCAAGTGACATTATACTTATTTCTGCACATACACTCTACTTAATGTAGCTGATTTTTCAATTTGTATAGTAATTCATTTCCCTCGATGGCACACATTGACTTTCACAACCTAGAGCAAGATGTCACAGGCAACAGTGCCTTGATTTTGGGGACACATTGGTATTTATTTATTTATTTATTTATTTATTTATTTATTTTCTTTTTTATGTGGGTACCGGGAGTCAACCTCAGGACCTCGTGCTTGCCAGCAAGCACTTGTGCTGCTGAGCGATATCACCAGCCCTTTTTTTCCTTTATGTGGGTACCAGGAGTTGAACTCAGGCCCTTGTGCTTGCCACGCAGGCGCTTATGCCGCTGAGCTATCTCACTGGCCCCACATTGGTATTTATTAAGCACTAGGGTAATGCCAGTAGTCAAAATTTATCTTATCATACTCCTCCTATGTCTTTCTAGCCTCACCTCCACCCTTCTATGCTCCGGGACCAGTTTCTCAGAACTCCCCTCTTTTAGCATCCCTTCTATAGTGAAATACTTTAGCAACTGGTATTCAGTAATGTTGTGATTTTCCTGTTTAACTTTTCCACGAATAGAGATGTCGAGTATCACTTGCAACTTCCCCTACTTCAGAATTCAATAGACTCGATGCCTCTCATTACATGGTTGAACATTCTTCAGTGTTCTTCAGGAATATACACCTTTTTATAAACCAGGATCCAGTATTATTCCTGAAAGCTTGGTCAGAAGTCATGGGGTGGGTGGGGGTCCGGCACCCAAGGCGGTGGCAAGTGCTCATCGCAGGAGAGATGGCCACTCCATGGCACAAGGGACTTTCGCGCCCTCCTGTGCCCTGATCACAGTCCTTGAGGAATTCTGAGCACAGTGAACAGGATGGCAGAGGCTTAGTAGGTACCATAACTAATTTATTGCCATTTTCCAGAGAAGGAGATTGAAGCGCAAAGCAATCAACTCTCCAGCCCTGAAGTCAGTAAGGGTTGTTTTTCTTTATTCTCCTTTCTTTTTAATATGTCTGGCTAATCCTTACAAATAACCACTGTGTTACATAATCATACACACTTTTGATCTTCACCCTGTTTTTTTTTTTTTTTTTTTTTTGTGGGTACCGGGGGGACGACCTCAGGACCTCGCGCGCCAACAGGCACCCGTGCCGCTGAGCGATATCACCGGCCCCTTTTTCGTATGTGGGATCCGGGAGTCGAACTCGGGCCTTCGCGCTTGCAAGGCAGGCGCTTAAGCCGCTGAGCCGTCTCACCGGCCCTTCACCCTGTTTTTTAAAAAAAAAATCCAAGAAAAGTGATTTTTCAACTCTCAGATCACAGAACCATCCCCCAGGATTACCATCGCCTATTCACTAAATCTGGCAACCTTTCTGGATATACAAATTGCAAATTCCCAAGTCCATCCTTAGATCCACTTACTGGTAAATCTCTAGGAGAGAGGACAAAGAATGAACACAAAAACTGCTCTTCAGGTGATTTTGATGCAGTCCTTGAATGAAACTTTGCAAGAGACACTAAATGCCTCTGAATTTAAAGAGTATTGCCGGGCGTGGTAACACATGCCTGTAATCCCAGCACTCAGGAGGCTGAGGCAGGAGGATCACTGTGAGTTCAAGATCAGTTTGGGCTACACAGTGAGTTCAAAACTAGCCTGAAGTACATAGCGAGACCCTGTCTCAAAAAAAAAAAAAAAAAGTTTCTGGTCACATTGATCTCAGCAGGAAAAGTCAGTAGTAATTCCAAGCAGATTTTCTGTTTTGTTACATCAAGGTCAGATGTATCAGTGCTGTACAGTTGCTGGACCAAATGGAAGGGCTGTTCTCTTCTTCCTTGCTGCCGCTCACAGGTGACTCCCTGCACATCACTTGTCTCTTGATTATCTATATTTATGAGCACTCGTTTCTCCGTGCTCTTTCTTCCTAGGATTCTCCTGCATTTCTTCACTGTTTACTTCTTCCAGCTTTTGTCACTAGCCCACCTACCTCAGTTCCTTTAGAGGTTCCTTCTGTACTGCTTCTCAGTGAAGACTCTTCCCCAGGGTACTAGAGTGAAAGAGTATAAGGAAGAGCGGAGATCATGTCCATGGTTGAATTTAACCCATTTTGGGTTACGCCACCCTCACCCCATCCTATGCTGGAAACTGAATCCAGAACCTTGTGCATGCTAAGCACGTGTCTGGGGTAAGTTTTAAATTTATCTTATTAGAAGATTGGGGAGCTGGATGTGTACCAGTGGTACAGAATGCGCTTAGCATGAGGCCCTGGATTCAATCCTTAGTACCCTGCCCAAAAAAGAAAGAAGTTTTGAAATTTAAAAGAGGCAGATAATAAAGTTGGAATGTAATTGTAGAATATCATATTGTAATGGGTAAGAATCCCATATTCTTTTAGTATTGAGTCTCTAGTAAATCAGGAATAGTGGTTTTTTTGTTTTGTTTTGTTTTGTTTTTAAATTGAAACCAGTTCTTTTTGTCTGACACCAGAAGACTCTAGGTAGGGATTTTTATAATTTGTGTAGGTAAAGTTATGTTTATCCAATCTAACATTTGTTAGTTCTGTTGAGTTTTAGTTAAGTTTTGATTAGAGTTTGGGCCGTTTCTCATATTCTTTTCCCGGACAACCGAGAACATCATGTAGTTTAGCTTGAAGAGCACGAGATCAGAGTTTAAAGCATACGAATTTGAATCTCGCTATCTTTCTTGTACAAATCATTCATCATTTGGTGTCTGTTTTTCTCACTTAATGAATGCAAGGATACCTACTTGAGGGTGTTATTGTGAGGGTGAAATGAAGTAAAGAGTATTGAAGCTCCCGGGGCAATTGTGAGGTGTTGTTTAGATGTTCTGGATTATTTTAGATGCTGGTTGCATCCAATGACAATTGAGAAACCTCTTTCAAACTTAGACTAAGATAACATTTGATAGGGCTGTATTTTCACAAGTTTCTTGGACAACCTAAAACAACCACGTTGTTATAAATCTCTAGAAGCCAGGCCATTATAATTGTGCTTTCATTTTCATCCTCACTGCCTTTTACAGTGGACACTTTGTTGACAGCATCAGTTGTAACTTACCTCTCTAGCAGTTACACTACTGAGTGGCATGGGTTGGTTTGTTTGTGTACCTATTTTTTTGACTTCCTTTGTTTGTTTGTAGGATTCCTCCTAGTTCAAGCCATGCTCCCCACTCACAGGACCTGATGATATAGGAAGATAACTGTGACCCCATCGTCACAATCCCTCAAGTAGAATAAACACAGTTTATTCTAAAGTCAGATGCACACACTTAAGTACCATCGGGGCTACTTACAGATGTGGTACTCTGGCAAGGATTCACTGAGACACTATGCACGAAAGAGCTCCAGAAGGTAGAAAACCACCGTTCTTCGGTGTCTACAGTATAAGCAGGGGCATTAACACTTATTGCATGCTGACTAATGTAGGTGTTTCAGGTACAGTATTCCTCTACTTGAGCCCTCTGAGACAGGAAATATTTCCACTTCATAGATCACTAGCCTCAAGCCACATGATCATAAAAGAGCATGACTCAGCACATCGCCCATCTTCGCTGTTTCGGCACAGTACAGGTCAGGTCATTCTTGGCCCTACCTATTGGCTACCAAGGAGCAAGGGAAGGTGTACATAAGAAAATGGAAGGAGACATCCCATGTTGCAGTCAGCAAATAAAGAGCTATTGGAGAAAACATACAACTCACTGACTTTGTCGGAAAGGTTTCAGTCACTTGTCTGTGTGACAACACTGAAAAGGCAAGAAGCCCATAGCACTAGCCAGGGATTCTTCTGTTGAGTTTGTAGCAGGGGTTGTGCCCCTCATCCACAACCAGCTTGAAATGTGGCTCGGCCACTGTCCTTTATCTCTGTGCTCCCCTTTCACTGTCAACCAATGTGGTTGACCTATAATTAGAACTAAAGGAGTGGTGAACCCAAAACAGTTTGGGAGTTTAGATTCATTAAACTTTCCCAATGTTTTTCTACTTGAACACCATTGAAAGCAAAGTTTTCACCTGGCCTAAACCAGCTTGTTAGTTAGGAGTAAACCTGTGTCAATGCAGCCCTACTTACGACCCTCTTAGGGTTTGACAAAACGGGGGTGCCTTTCAAAGGAAAGTGGGAGTGGAACCACTTTTGTTCTTCATGTGGATGATTATAATAAACAAAACCGAGGAAGTATGATGAGAAATTAATTTTCTGAAAATAGAAATTACAAGAAAAGGTTCTAATTATTATACCTCAATTGTGGCTTTAGACTTTTGGGACTATGTAAAGTATCAGCACTATTTTTGCCCTTGTGCAATACATTTGTAAAATTTCAGCCTGACTGATGGTCCATGACTCTAAATGTGTTGAGTGGGAGGCCAAGTCTTACAATTATAATTAGAGAGTTTTGAGCTTTTCTAGTTTGTATTTCGAGTAGCACTCTTGAGTAGAATGGATAAAATAGAAATGATATGTACAACAAATTTTAAAGTCATTATAGACTTTTAAAATGTTAAAGAGATTTAAAAAGGCCAATGTGTCTGTTTCATGAATTTTGGTAGTGAACATTTTACATTCAAGAACCATCCTTAGATTCTTGTTCTTCTAGATTTTACTACCTCAAACTTAAAATAAAAAAATAAGTTACACTTAAATACCTGATGATCTAATGAAGACAATTTCTTAATGTGTCGAAATGAGTTCTTTGTATCTTATTTGAGTCTTTTGTTGCTTTAAGCTAATCTGCTTTAGGGTTCTCAAATCCAGGCGTTTTACAAAGCAAGGCTGTAGCAATGGCATTCATTTGGAATGCTGCCTTTTGTTTACTAGCTTTACCAGGCCCTCATTGCTTCCTCTGGTTGTCTGGTGTCTTCACTAATGTGATTTGTACTCCTTGGCTCTGCAGGTAGCCATGAGCCTTTATAAGTGGGATTTACAATGGGACTCACCACCCTAGCTGCTAATGAAGAGAACCACAGGGATTTTGTTTTGTTTTTTCACCTGTCTTCCAAAAGAGCTGAGTGAAATTGTGTTCTAGGTTTACTAATTCTCCTTGTTTTCCATTTACTTTAATTTTAACAAGTGATTTATTGACTGTGTTACAAAAATACAAATATTTTTGTTTAGGTGTCAGAATGTTTCATTTGCCAGCCCTCCATGCTAGTCCCTAGAACTGTTTTTTATTGAACCTAGGAAGAACAAAGTGAATCTGTTTAAACTCAACCAACTGGCGTTTCACCTTCATCTGTTTTTGTCTTTGACCAATTTGGTTCTTTAGGGGGAAAAAAAACTACAAGACTGGAGCCTTGGATCTTGGCATTAGCGTTGCTATTTAGTACTTGTGTAATCTTGACTAACTCATTGACACTCTTGGTTTCTCATCTGAAAAAAGAGGATTGTGTGAACAAGGTGCATACAAGATTCACAGTGATGTTTCATAAGCTTCCTGCTTTCTTTTTTTACTACCAATGTGAACTAAGGTGCCACTTCAATGGATTTTGGGGTAAATCTATCATTGAAATAGGTAGCAGTCAAAGTAATAACTAAATACAAAAGTTTACCATCTTCATTAGAGAAGTGATATGCTTGTGGATTATAACCCAATAATAGAAGAATTTGCCCATTCCCAATAGGGAAGCACAGAGCCCATGTTTAATTGTGTATCACATAACAATGGTTTCCAGTATGGTTTAAAGGCCTTTGAGGGGTCATGGAATCTTTGGATTTTAGAGCAAGAAGGGACCATCATTTGGGTTCAGTCTCTTAAATTTTACTAGTAAGGATTTAGGAAGCCCAGAAATGCTTAGTAGCTTACCCATGGTTACAGAACTCACAGAGCTGCCAGCACAGCTCCAATTCCAGACACGGAATGGGTGTGTGCCAGCGTGGAGGTGTCCTTCCTCTCTCTCAGTGGAAAGCAGAGTGAAAGGTGGGACTATTAATTTCTAGTCTGAAAACTTAAAAATCCTGCTTGTTAGTATTAGATAGTTGGTTAGTTTTTCTGTTGCAGCTGCCAGTTTAAAGACATCCCAAACCCACAAATGTTTACCGATGAGGACACATTGTGTGGGAGACACTGTGCTGGGGTGATTTTCCTACAAAGATGACTAAGGCACCATTCTTCCCTTCAGGGAGTTTACAGTCTAACCTGGAGATGAAACGAGTATGAAATTCAGACTGTGTGAGTTTGCCAGGAATAAAAACAGTTAAAATAACAGATTTCAAAATTCAAAGGAAAGGTGGACTTAAATAGAACCTTATAGGATGAGTGTTTAATAGCAGGTCAAAGGTAAATTCAGGGTGCTGCAGGAACTTGCAGGGTCTTGAATCAAGCTTGAAGAAAAGAAGGGAGCAAGTAAGATAAAATTTGAGCACGTGTTCCTATTCTTGAGTTGGTGATTGCTTTTGGAGAAAATCCCTCATTCTTGGAGACTGATATCACCATAAATTCATTGGCACTCACTCTAAATATTACTAAATTATATCTTTGCACTTGGTGCAGGTCTGTCTTCTTTGTGTCTGATCACTCCAAATCAATGCCAGTTTCTTCAAGCCTATATCCAAATGCCTGTTTTTGAGCGGGCTGCCCCTCTCACTCCTAGGAGGCCCTGAATGGTCAGTCCGAGCAGTTGCCTTACTTTAGCTGAGCCCTAACTACTAGCGATGCCAGGTGCGTTATCTCCAACCCTGGCTCCCCCTGGAGCTTCAGCCTCATCTACCAAATTCCTGCTGGCCATCTCTCGGCCATCTCTCATCCATCTCAAAACCAGTAATAGCTACGAAATGAATGCCTTGCCTTTCATCCAAAAACCTCACCTTCAGAGGGCCCTACTCAAAGAAGGTAATATCATGCATCCCAATTTGCATTTTTAAAAAATGATCATGGCCCGACATGCCAAATGCAGAAGGTATGTCCAGTTAGGAAGCTGTAATAATTCAGGCCAGTAGACCCATTGTCATAGTTTTTTGTTTTTTGGTTTTTGGTTTTTTTTGTGTGGGTACCAGGGGTTGAACTCAGGACCCCGCGTGCCAGCAGGCGCCCGTGCCGCTGAGCGATATCACCGGCCCTTTTCTCGTATGTGGGTACCGGGAGTCGAACTCAGGACCTCGCGCTTGCCAGGCAGGCGCTTATGCCGCTGAGCCATCTCACCGGCCCCATTGTCATAGGTTTTTAACACATGAGATATAAGTACATGAGAGGTAGCATAGTCAAATGATTAAGAACATGGCTTTGAAGTAAGATGGTTCCATGTCTAATTCCTGGCTCCACCACTTATCAGTTAGCTATGTAACCTTGAGTAAGTTATCAAACTTTCTAAGACTTGTTATCTCATCTGAAAAGCATGGACAATAATACTACTTACAGGCTGTCTTGGGGATGAAATGATACATCACACACGAAGCATTGGTCGTTGGTATCTTGCAGATCTGTCAGGGCAGGGGTCGTTTCCAGTTGGTTCACCTTCGTGTCTGCGGGACTTGGCAGAAAGAAGGTATTCTGTACACGATTGTTGAATGAGTCGCTGAGGCAGAGGCGTGCCTGAATTAAACCACTACGTGTAGGGGTGGAGAGAAATAACACGTGTGGAGACTTTCTCTTCACTTCCCCATGCCATCAGGCACTAATCCCTAAATAGTTCCCAGGTCCACCCTATCTTCTGTATCCCTACCGCCACAGTATCCATCCAGGCTGTTGGGATCGCTCCAAGACAACTCTCTCTCCCGGTCTCCCAAGGTGACTGAACTCACATTTTCTAAATGTTCTCCCTGAATCCTCTCTGTCTCCTCATGAACACTTTCCAGACTGCCACTAGAGGAATCTCTCCAGAGCTGAAATGGAAACATCTTTTTTCTTCATCTCCTCCTCCTCCTCTTCCTCCTCCTCCTCCCCCTTTCCTCCCCCTCCCCTCTTCCTCCCCCTCTCTTCTCTTGCCCTCCCCCTCCCCTCCCCTTTCTCACTCATTGAACCCAGAACTTTTCACACTACATACCCTGCCTGCCTCCTGCCTGCCTTCTTTCCCTCTTTCCTTCCTTCTTTCCTCCCTCTTTCCTCCTTCTCTCCATCTCTTCCTTCCTTTCTTTCGAGACAGGGTTTCACTAAGTCACTAAGTTGCCCAGGCTTGAACTGGTGCTCCTCCTGCCTCAGCCTCCCAAGTGGCTGGGATTACAGGCATGAGCCACCACATAAGAGTACATGTCATTCTTTTGCTTAATGCTTTCATGGCCATTTTGGATCTGTGGGATCCATTTTCAACTCCTAAAACCTGGGCATACATTCCCATCTTTTTTCTACCACCCCTTCTCTCACACTTGGGACTCTAGTAATGCCAGATCGGTTTTGGTCTCATTTTCTGAACACACTCTGCTATTTTCTGTCTTCATGCTTTTGAGAGGTCCTTGCTTATTCTTCTAAGCTGTAACTGTATCAGTTACAGTTGTCTACAAATGACAGAAAATGTTAAGTAAGTTAGAAGTTTCTTTCTTGGCATCATCAAGTTCGGAGGTCACAGTCCAGAGCACACAGAACCTCTCTGTGATTGTCAGGACTCATGCTTGGAGGGTCTGCCGTCACTTGTGGCTTCCGTCCTTGTTCCTCCTTCTCTCCCCTTGCAGGGCCTGCTCCGTGAGTCCTCTCCTCTCTTCAGTATCATCATTTTGCTCTTTTCTTTGAGGGAAGAACCTCATTCTGCAAGCATCCCTCCTTCAAATTATTCCTTCCAGCCATTTTACATTTCCACAGTGGCCAACCTTCTGTGAGTACTCTCTTTATCCACTTTGCTGGGTTCTCCTCTTCCTTTCCTCAACTCTCAGATAACTGTTTCTCATGGCTCTCTCTCACTCCATACACTTTCCCTACCTGGGTAGGCGCTGGGTGATCACACCAGTACCAGTGGCAGCTCTCTGTGCGGCTGTTGTCTCCACTGCTTGTTCAGTGTCCCCTCCTGAACAAGTCCCGAGTTTGTAAGTGCCTGCTGAAAGGGCCCCCCTTCTTCCTCTTCCCCGTTCCCTCTACCCCTAATGATTGCTTCTTCCCGGACTCTTACAAAAACTTTAGATCTGGCCTCTAATCCAACTTTCACACGACCACCAAAGCTGCTCCGTGAGTCCTCTCCTCTCTTCTATTTTTTAGAAAGGCTAATTAGGTTAATTTTGCTTTGGAAAACTTCCACTGGCTTTCTCTTATTGCTAGGATTAAATTCAAATCCCTAATTTGGTATAAAACATCCCTTAGAGACTGAATCCGACCTGCTTTTTTTTTTCTCTTCTGCTGCCACTCATCCCCACCCTCCAAGAATTAACCCGACATGGCTATCAACGGTTCACTTTCAGTGTTTCTAAAATATACCATGTTTTTGGCAGTGTGTTCTACTGACCTGGTAAGTCCTGCCAATTGTTTGATGAATTCCTATGCTATCCTTTAAAGCCATCCAAAATGTCACCTCTTCTTTGATGTCATCTCCATTTCTCCAGATAGAGTTGCTACATTCTCTAAGCTTTTGTAGCACTTTGTTCTTTCTTCTGGTGAAAACTTATTCATTTACAGATCTGCCGTCACCTCTGGATTGGGATCTCTTTGAGATTAGGGCTGGCCTTATCATTATTCCCAGTGTAGTTCACATATTTTCTAAGTGAATAAAATCATGCAACCAGGGAAGTGGAATGACTTTTGCTCTAATAATACATAATGAGTTTTGTTTTGGGGATATTGATTTTGGACATGAGTAGACATTTTGAGATGGAGGGGAGAGCAGAATACAAAAGTGATGTTCTATAGACTTTTCTAATTTGAAGACTGCAACTCAGAAAATACTGGATAGCCCACGATGTGGATGTAGGAGTCACCAGCAAAAACCATAAGAAACAACTGACTGGATCCCATGTTTTCATTAGTGGATTAAACAAAAGTAGAACATTTATGGGAAGTGGGGAGAGGATTGGTAGTGGGAACTGCAAGCTCCTGGTGGCTACTTCAAACCCATCTTACTGATTCTCCCTCACCATCTCTGCTGTTCGGAGGTGAGAGGGTGAAGTTCTGAGTTCCGCCCATGTTATGGTAACGAGAGGACAGGCATGATGAAAATAGGTACTTTGTTCCCATCATAAAATAATCAATAAACCAACAATGTTTACTTTCTTTTCCAAATGTAAAAATAACATCTTTGGGGATAGTGTTTATTCAGATAGTTTTTATTTCATATCTCTTTCCCCTTCTATTCTGCTTCTTTGCTTTCTTAGGACCTCTAGGAAATACAACACTGGCTCACATAGATTATTTGTGTAGATTACTTGAGTAAAGGAAGTTCTGTGTTTCTATACACCTGCTTCATGTTTTAATTATAAATTCAATTATTGAAAGTTAAAATTGACCTGGGCATGGTGGCGCATGGCTGTAGTTCCAGCACTCAGGGGCTGAGGCAGGAGGGTCTCTGAGTTTGAAGTCAGCCTGGGCTCCATAGTGAGCTCAAGGCCAGCCTGGACTACATAGTGAAACCCTGTCTCAACCAAAAAAGAAGTTGAAACTGAGGACGAGGGGTGTAGCTCAGTGTAGAAGCACTTGCTTAGCATGAACAAGACCCTTAGCATGCTTCCCCATACTACAAAATAAATAATAAAAATTGAACGTGTCTGCATGAAAGAGTAACAAGCATAAGCATAGTCAAGATCAAAACTTTTGGCAAGTTGAGGGAAAATGTTGTAACTTATACACAGGAGATAAAATTCCTTAATATATAAACTCTCATAAATCAATAAAACCAAGAGCTAGGGCTGGTGAGATGGCTCAGTGGCTTAAGCACCTGCCTGGCAAGCGCGAGGTCCTGAGTTCGACCCCTGGTACCTACAAAAAAACAAAAAACAAAAAAACAAAAAAACCAAGAACTAGAAAAATGGATGAAAACTGCACATTTCAGAGAAGAAAATTCAAGGGCTTTTAAACATTTGGAATGTATTCAATCTCATTCACAAAAGAAAGTGAGAAATAATTTTCCTATTTTTCAGATTGGCAAAGATACAAAAGTAGATAATATTCTACACTGGTGAAAGTCTTGGGATATGTAAATTACTAATGGGAGCACAAATTGGTTCAACCCTTATAGAGGACAATTTGGTAATATTTAACAAAATTTAAACTGCATAACTTTCACTTCTAAGGAATTTATCCAACAAATCCAAAATTAGTTTGTATTAATACAGGGATGGTTATTACACTCTCTTTAGTAATAACAAAGATTGGAAACTTCAGTGTCTATCATTAATGGACTACTTCAAAAATAATTATGATACATACGTGCCGGGAAATTCTCGGAAGCCACAGCAGAATGACAAGAGCTTCATTTGCTTATACAGAAAGATCTCAAAAAATTTTTTTCAGTGCTGGTAACCAAACCTAGGGCTTCGCTGGACAAGGGCTCTTCCACTGAGCTGTCCCCTCAGTTCTTCCAAGTATTTTTCAACTTAAAGTAAGGTGCAAAATTGTGTGTGTTCATTTTGTCCTTGTTTATACACACATTTTAAAAATATAAAGAATATCTATTTTAAAAACTAACAAAAGCCGCCTGTTGGCGCGCGAGGTCCTGAGGTCGACCCCCCGGTACCCACAAAAAAAAAAAAAAAAAAAAAACTAACAAAAGCCATTTCCTATGAGGAGGGACTGGCAAGGATTTGAAGGGACACTTTACTATCTTTTGCACTTCTAGATTTTTATTTTTAGAATGACTTTTTAACCTAATTCATCATATTTTAAATATATTTTTATTTTTAGCTGACACATAATTATACATATTTACGAAGTACTATGTAATGTTTTAATACACGAATGCAGTGGGTAATGATTAGATCTGATAATTAGCTATCTGTCACCTCAGACATTTATCATTTCTTTGTGTTGAAAGCACTCAGAATCCTACATTTCCAGATATTTAAGCAAGTAAGTATAGTATCTATTGAAAAAATTAAAAGGTAGAACTTTTTAAAAATCCTTAAAATAGGAATACTCTTGTTTAAACACTTACGGGGATACAATTTCCACAAAAATTTAATATAATCAGGTTTTACCTTTAAAATAATTTAATGACATCTTTGTTTCTTATGTGCCAAATCTTTGCCCCACAACCATGGTAGATAACGAGGGGTTACAAGGAAAAATTTAAAGGTGAGCAAAGTAAGAAAAGAATTAAGAACAGCTGAAAAGTTGAGGGAGGGAGAGATGGACCACTTTAATAAAGGCACACAGCTGGACACAGGCTTATTTGTGCAGATATACAACAAAGTCAAATTGATAGAGATTGGTACTATATTTAAGTACCAATACTGTGGCAGACAGTATATTTAAACTGGCACAGAAAGATCATTAAGTTTTCACACATTTGGTTGTGTAATTTGTGTTTCGTCCTCGGGGTTTTCTGTTGCAGACTACTTCCTGTATCATTGTGGAAAGTTTCTGCAGAGCTCCTCATAAACAAGCAGTTTGTACATATACATAACAAATTATACATAAAAAACACACACATAACTGGCTTGGAACAGTAAACATTGTATAGGAAGGAGATTTAAAACAAATTGTAGTGTTTACATTGTCTTTACTATGTGAACATTCATAAACTGTTTATCACTGTACATTTACCTGATAAATCACTGATGAGAAGGTGGGCATGGGGGCACACATCTGTGATCCCATACTCAGCAGGCTGAGGCAGGAGGATCACCACAAGTTCAAGCACAGCCTGAGCTACATAGTGAGTTCAAAGCAAGACTGAACTACAGGGGGCCAGTGAGATGGCTCAGCGGCATAAGCACCTGCCCGGCAAGCGCGAGGTCCTGAGGTCGACTCCCGGTACCCACGTTAAAAAAAAAAAAATAGACTGAACTACATAACAAGACCCCATCTCAAAAAGGTAAAACAAAAATAATCAATTAATTAATTAATTAATTAATGAGAAAAGATATGTCAAATGAGAAAGTCGGTGTTTTGTAATAGCAACTGTGCAAAGTCAGGACAGTGATGATGATAATAAAAGATACAGGGGTGCAGTGTGCTGAAATTTTTAAAGAAACAACTTCAGCTGGATTTGGTGGTTCACACTGTAATCCCAGCACACTGAGAGACTGACGCAGGGGCGGCAGGTCCGAGTCCAGCCTGCACAACTTAGTGACCTAGTGAGACCCCGACTCAAAAATTAAAAAGGACTTGGGATGTAGGTCAGTGTGAAGGCCCTGGATTCCATCCCCAGTACTGCAGTCAAACAATCAGGAAAATAAAACATGCATAAATGGCAAAAATCTTATAATTATGTCAGCCACTATAATGTCATTAATATTACAATTTAGACTTGTATCTTTTTACCTTATTAGGTTATTTGTATATTTTTCCTTACAGTAATGGAACAATATTGCTTTTAAAACATTCTCTATTTCATATACTATAAATATGTTTATATGTCGAAAATATACTTAGAGTATTCCACTTATGGATGAACTTTTGGCTGTTAAATGAGATGGTATATTTGAGATACTTGGTAGATGTCCACTAAGTGGTAGTGATTATTGCTATTACTATAACAATAATTATTTTGAATTAAATTATTTTGAATTAATTATTAACCACTTCCCTATTGTTGGAATATTAAGTTCTCAGGGTTGGGGGTACTAATGTTTTATTTTATTATATGCATAATAAAAACTCCACTAGAAAAATCTTTCTTAGCTGATCGTTTTTTCATTTTATTTGTTTTAGATTTTTTTTTTTTTTTTTTTTTGTGGGTACCGGGGGGTCGACCTCAGGACCTCGCGCGCCAACAGGCACCCGTGCCGCTGAGCGATATCACCGGCCCCTTTTTCGTATGTGGGTTCCGGGAGTCGAACTCGGGCCTTCGCGCTTGCAAGGCAGGCGCTTAAGCCGCTGAGCCGTCTCACCGGCCCTGTTTTAGATGTTTAATATACAAATGTTTTATATTTTCATTACTCAGTTCTCCCAGTCTTTTGTGATTTCTAGGCTTAGGAAACTAAACTCTCACTAGGATACTATAATAAATATTGATAATATGTGTGATAAAAACCTGTATAAGGAATCTATTTCTTCTTAGTTTTTAATGGTTGCTATAGGTAGATGTATAAACGTATTTATGTATAAACATTTAAATTCCATCTTATTCTCTCTGGAATTTATTTTTAGTGTCTAATATGTGTTTCTTAATGTTAATCATTATTTCAAGATCATTAAATGTAAATGTGTCCTTGTTATTTTACAAAGACTCAATTTTAATAAGGTGGTTTTTTTTGTTTTGTTTTGTTTTGTTTTGTTTTTTGTGGGTACCGGGGTCGACCTCAGGACCTCACGTGCCAGCAGGCGCTCGTGCTGCTGAGTGATATCACCGGCCCTTTTTTCATATGTGGGTTCCAGGAGTTGAACTCAGGCCCTCGTACTTGCCAGGCAGGCGCTTACACCGCTGAGCCATCTCACCAGCCCTAATAAGGTGTTTTGGGAATGTAACCAATGAGTTTTCCATTTTTTGGCCAGCCCTATACAGTATATTAAATTATTCAAAAAATATTTCTGAGTGCCTGCTGTGTTGGAGAATATCACAGGAGGTTCTGTGATTTCAGTAAAGGCAAAGCCAAAAAAGCATAGTCCTACTTTCACAGAGCTTAGTCTCTCATAGGGATGACAAATGTTAATTAAACATACACGTTACTGTATATCCGAAATGAGTTAATTGTTTGTCAGGAAGGAAATGCACAAGGTTCTGTGAGAGCTGGTAGCCAAGGACTGAGGTGATTAGGAGTCATGCTGGAGTTAAGATTGTCAATGAAGAAGACAAAAGTAAAAGATGAAGTGGTGGTAACGCAGCTAGAGGGAGTGGAAGTGTTTAAAGGTTGATCAGAGAACAGTGCAAGATAAGGCTGGAGCGTGAGCAGGGATACTGAGGATATTGATCTTTATCCTGAGAACAATGTAAAATCTTGAAGGTTTTTAGCAAAGGGTTGACATGAATTTATTTGCACTGTAGTGCACAGAGGAGATTGGAAGGTGCTAGAGGAGGCAAGGAGATGAATTAGGTTAAGCTGGTGTTGGCTCTTGGAAAGGGGCCTCAATTGCTGCCCATGAGGGCCTCTCCTCAGAGGTGCTTGAAGGTCCTTAGAGCATGTCCTTCCTTCAGAGCAAGCAATCCAAGAGATTAAGGCAGAAGCTTCAGGATCTTCTGTGACCTTGGAAGCCATACATTGTCTCTTGTTCACTATTTTATTGATCAAACAAGCCAGCCCTGATTTATTGTGGGTGGGGCTTACGCAGGAGGAGCAAATCACTAGGGACTGTCATGGTTCCGCAGACCAGGCCCCATGGAGCTGGTAGTACACTACGTGTGTGCAAAGGAAATTGAGAAGCAGTTATCTGGATGGAGAAAAGCTGGAAATACAGTGACGTGAAATCCAGCAGAAGGGAAGGAATTTTCAGAAATGTATCATAAGGGCGTGTTCAGTGAGAGCTGAAAAATGTTACTGGGTTTAGTGAGATGAATTTTAATGATCAAAAGTTCTTTCTTCATAATATGGTCTAATATGGCTCTGATTCAACTCCCCCATATAGCTTTCTTCTGAAGATATTTTTTCCTCATTTTTTCTTTGACAATCTTCCTTGTGAACTTAGAGATGTTTTATTTAGTAAAATTCCACAGAAACCCTATTGTCTTGATTGTGTAAGTTTATCATTTTTTTGAGAAATATGCATTTTTACAATGATTAGCTTTCTTTTTAAGAAACCTAGTAAATTTTTCTCTGCAGTTGTAAATTTTTACTTAAATTACCTGATGAAGTTTGATAATTAAAAAAATGTTACCACACATTTGTCATTTAGGTGACTCTTAGATATTTTTCTGATTGTATTGCGAATGGGATTTCTTCCCTGCCTCCATAGTGTTTTTTCAAAAAATATCTTCTTTTAATTAACATATAAAATTATATATATATATATATATATATATATGGTATGCAACATAACATTTTGAAATATGTCTACATTGTAGAATGGCTAAATCAAGAAAATTAGCATATGCATTACTATATTTATAAGTACTTTGTGGTGAGGACTCTTAAAATCTGCTCTTAAGGGCTTAGACTCAGGGCTGGTGATACAGCTCAGAGGCATAAGCACTTGCCTGGCAAGCACAAGGTCCTGAGTTCAATTCCTGGTACCCACATAAAAAAAAAAAAAAAAAAAATGGGGTTAGGCTCAGTGGTGAGGTATTTCCTTAGCATGCATAAGGAGTTCAATCCCCAGCATTGCAAAAAAAAATTTTTTTAATTCTCTTAGCAATACGCAAGTACACAGTGCATTGTAATTAACTGTCATCACCATATTATACAGTAGATATCTTGAACTTATTTCTCCTGACCAAAGTTTTGTATCCGTTGACCAGCACCTCCCAGTCAGTGGTAACCACCACCGTCTCTGCTTCTCACTTTGACTTTTTCATGTTTCCCATGTAAGTGAGATGATGTGGCATTTATCTTTCTGTGCCTGGCTGTTTCGCTTGATTTAACGTCCTACAGGTTCAGGTTCATTCATGTTGTCCCAGTGACTAGATTTCCTCCTTTTTTAGAGCTGAATAGTTATTCCATTCTGTATATATACCACATTTTATTTATCCATTGATCCTCTGATGGACATTTAGGGTGATTCCATGTCTTGGCTATAGGGAATGATGCTACAGTAGACATAGGGATGCAGACATGTCTTCAAGATACTAATTTCATTTTCTTTGGAGATATATATGTATAATCTCCTCCCTTATCCACAGGGGATGCATTCTATGACTCTCAATGGATACCTAAAACTGCAAATAGTACTGAACTCTATACAGAGTCTCCTCAACATATGATGTGGTTACATCTCAATAAACCCTTTATAAGTTGAAAATATTGTAAATTGAAAATACATTTAGTGGGCTGGGGATATAGCTCAGTGGCACAAGCACCTGCCTGGCAAGTGCAAGGTCCTGAGTTCGATTCCTGGTACCAAAAAGAAAATAAAGAAAGAAAATACTTTAGTACACACCAAACATTGTAGCTCAGCAACACAATGCATTGTACCATATAGGTTATTTACTCTTGTGATGGCATGGCTTGTGGAGTGCTGTGGCTTCCTGCCTCTGCCCAGCATCACAAGAAAGTATTGTATTGCATATTGTTATCCTGAAAAAGATCAGAATTCCAAATACAGTTTCTACCATGTGTATTGCTTTCATACCGTTGTAAAGTCAAAAAATTGTTAAGTCAACCCATCATATTTTGGGGACTGTTTGTGTATACTATAGTTTTTCTCATACATACGTGTCTGTGATAAAGTCCATACATTACAACAGTAAGGGCTTAACAATGCCTATTGATAAAATAGAACAACTCTAAGAATATACTATTAAAAAGCTGTGTAAAAATTATGAACTATTTATGTGGGGAAATTTCCACCTAGTATTTTTTCACCATGGTTGAGCAGCAGTAATTGAAATTGCAGAAGGTGACCAAAGCTGTAGCTAAAAGGAGATACTGTGTAACTAGTAGTGGGACTGCTGGATCATATATGATAGTTCTAATTTTCATATTTTGAGGAACCTCCATGCTTTTCCCATACTAACTGTATGAATTTACATCCCCACCAACAGTGTGCAGGGGTTCCCTTTTCTCACATCCTCTCCAATACTTGTTATCATTCATCTTTTTTATAAAAGCCATTGTAACAGGTGTGAGGTGATATCTCCTTGTGGTTTTAATTTGCATTTCCCTGGTGATTATGATAACTGAGCACTTCATATGCCTGTTAGCATTTACTTGTTTGCTTTTGGGAAATGTCTACTCAGGTTCTTTGTCCATTTTTAAAACAAGTTATTTGTTTTGTTGCTATTGTTTGAGTTCCATATATTTTGGATTTTAACTCCTTATTGAATATATGGTTTATAAATATTTTCTCTCATTCTGTAGGTTGTCTCTTCACTTTGTTGATTGTTTCCTTTGCTGTGGAGAAGCTTTTAAATTTCATGTCATTTGTCAATTTGTTTTTGTTGCCTGTGATTTTGGAATCATATATATATTTGGGGGGGTAGGTACCGGTCTTGCTATGTAGTACAGCCTGGCCTTGAACTCACTATGTAGCCCAGGCTGACCTCAAACCCTCAGCAATCCTCCTGCCTCAACCTCCCGAGTGCTGGGATTGTAGGCATGTGCCAGCCCACCCAGCTGGAATCATATTTAAAACAAAACAAAACAAAAAATAAAAAACAACTATTGCTCAAACCAATGTCGTGGAGCTTTTCCTCTGGTTTTGTGTGTGTGTGTGTGTGTGTGTGTGTATTTTTAAAGTAGTTTTACAATTCCAGGTCTTACATTTAAGTTCTAATCCATTTTGAGTTGATTTTTACATATGGTGTGAGGTAAGGATCTAATTTCATTTTTTGCATGTGGATTTCCAGTATTCCCAATATCATTTGTTTATTTATTCAAGACAGTCCTTTCTCTGTTATGTGTTCTTGTCCTCTTTGTTGAGAACCAGTCAGTGGTGTAGCATGAATTTATTTCTGAGCTCTCTATTTTCGTATCAGTGTTTTTATGTCAATACCATGCTGTTTTGATTATAATTTTATAGTCAATTTTGAAGTCGGGTAGAGCAATGTCTCCAGACTTTTTTGTTTTTTTCTCAAGATTTATTTGGTTATTTAGGGTCTTTTGTGGCTCCATACAAATTTTAGGATTGGTTTTTCTCTTTCTGTGAAAAATGCTGGAATTTTGATAGTGGTTGTATTGAATCTGTAGATCACCTTGACTAATATGGGCATTTTAGCAATATTAATTGTTCCAATCCATGAACACAGAATGTCTTTCCATTTATTTGTATTAATAGTATTCACCAGGGTTTCACGGTTTTTAGTGTACCGATTTTCCACTTTCTTGGTTGACTTTATTCCTGTTTAATTTTGTTGCTATAGTAAATAGGATTGTTTCCCTCATTTCTCTTTGATTGTTTATTGTTAGTGTATAAAGATGCCACCTAGCCGGGCATGGTGGTGCACGCCTGTAATCCCAGCACTTGGAAGGCCAAGGCAGGAGAATCCCTGTGAGTTCGAAGCCAGCCTGGGCTACATAGTGAGTTCAAAGCCATCCTGAACCACATAGCCAGACCCTGCCTCATAAAACAAACAAACAAAAAACCAAACAAATAAACAAAAAAGCCACAGATTTTTGCAGGCTGGTTTTGTGGACTTTGCATCAGCTTTACTGAATTTATTAGCTCATACAATTTTTTTGGTGGAATCCTGGGGTTTTCCATATATGAGATTATGTCATCTGCAGAGCCCACTATATTTTTTTCAATCTAAATACTGTATATTACTTTTAATTCCCTCCTCCTTTTACAGATAAGGAAATTGAGGCTCAGGAAAGGTGGCGACTTGGTAGAGTGGCAGATTTGGGAACTGTAGATCTTGCAAATACAAACTTTATTACGCTCCATTCATAGGAAATCAAGTTGCGTACCCACTCAAATCTTCCTAAAGTTAATACTCCTTTAAGTACCACTTTCTTTGGTGTCAGATTTCAAAGTTGTGACATACACTTTAGAGCACATCTCTAGTTTTTAGTATTGTCATTTTGAAGCATAGTTCCCAACTTGAGAATGGCCCCATCTGCATTCAGTTCTACCACACACCAGCTATTTCTTCTTTTAGGTCTAAATGGCACCTAACAATCTACTGCAGTAATAAATATTTAATGAAGATTGAATATTTCCTCCTTGGTGGATCAATTACTTTCATTGATTCTCTGAGGAAAGCTTTTTTATTAATGTCCTGTGATAGGTTAAGAAATTTGTTTTTGTAAATATTATTAATGACAAAGTTTGCTTCAGTGATATAAAAATTCATGTTATCCCCCCAAAAATTGATGTCCCTTAGTTTTCAGTTGCTTATTTTCCCTAGTTTAATGTATGCAATTTGAATTTTTATGTCATCTCAAATATAAATCTGAGATTTATTGATCTGGTAGCACACAATAAGTCATTTTCTAAGAAGCTTGGTTTTTCTAAAATTTGTGGTATTTGAGGCTCTGAAAATGAGAAATATTTGTACATAAGGCATACATAACGTTTGTGGTAGGTTTTTTAATGGAAGAAATGTAATTTTTATTGATAAATGACTCCCAAAACATAAATAATCGCTGTCAGTTGACAAAAATTTATATTTCTTATATTTTTTGCTATCAGCCATATATTATTTTTCTTATTTGTAAGATTTTATTGACTGATAGTAGGTTTAAAATGAAAAACATTTCCCAGCTCCTCACAGCGAATGTAATTGTTATATATTGCAAACATATACTAATAAAAATAAAATAAATTTTAAATAAAATTTATATACTTAAAAAAGTGAAATGAATTACATTTCTTTTGGAGTTTCTAAGATTATGAAGTTAGTGAAATAAACTCAAAAAGTTTTCAACTTATAATATTGTAATCACTACCAGAATTATTTGGTGCAACTTATTACTATGGCATGTAGATAGAATTTATCAGAATCAACCAGAAAAATGAGCTGTCATTTAAATAAAACAAAAAGTGAACAGGTAAGGGAAAATGTGTGTGGTTTTTATTCATAATTATAAAACAGACAACTCATACCTCATGCCAAAAATCCTCTATTTTTAAAGAAATAAACCAGTGTATTTCACATTTGATGACTTTGGGGACCTAATTTAAATAACTGTTAACATTGTTCAGTGTTTCTTTTACTAGCAGAAAATTGCAGGCCAATAATTTTTATACATATTTGATAACAAAGGTAGAATAAATCAGTTGAATCATAATGGTGTAATAATGTCTGTTTTTAGGTCTTTTTGACCCAAGAGTCTGTGATGTGTGAAATCTCTAGGTTTTTTTATTTTTAAAAATATTTTACAATGCAGGGATTTAAATTCAGATGAATGCCACATTGCAGAAAGTTGGCTAATATGGTCCGAAGGTAGAGCTGTCAGGGTGTAAGATGGGAAAAGTTTAAGAAGTTCAGATAGCAATGGACGTATGTGAGGTCAGGCTGCAGTGAAGTTTCTTTTCTTCCCCAGCTTAGAACAAAGGGAACCTGCAGTTTAACCTGGTGTTTGCAATGCTCTGGTTACTCAGCAGCATTCTCTTTTGCGAAATCATTGCCAAGAAAATTTGCCCAAATCTTGAGTTACAGACTGTTCTTGCATCTGATTGGAAGGGGCCTCAGAGCCAAGGCTGTACAAACGAAGGCGGAGACTTGGGGGAGGGAACGAGTCAGGGAAGGGGAGCCTCCTAGACGTTACAGCTCCGTCCAGAAGCCAAATGGGAGATAAATCACCTCTGGCCACCGCTCTTATTATTGAAATGGTTCAGCCCTAGGGTTTAACTGAAGGCCTAACAGGGTTTTGAAGTGCAAATAGGATGGTGAAGGGTAAACCCTTTTAGGGTTTCATTTTGATGGATTTTTTTCCGTGTGGATTTCTGGCACTGACTGTGATCTGGAAGGGGCCTTTAAAAAAGGAAAGTTTTGTTTTGGTTTTGATCAGTCAGGCCAGAAGAACTTTCTACAGGGATGTACTTTTTTTCTGCATGCATATTGATTCTATTGTGTTTAAAAGTGGATAATTTAATTGGATCTTTTCTTGAGCCTTCTGCCATGGGGCTGTCATTTCAAGGTCATGTCTCTCTCCATATGAATGCCACAGTTTGGGAGTGCTGGATCAGTAGTTTTGGGAGGATTACTTAGGGCTACTGTGTGTTAAGCAAACACACAGTCTTCCAGTTAAAGATCGAGTCCGTATTAGAACAAGTCTTTTACAAAATGATAAACATTCTATAATTATTTAATCCTTTTCCACTGAGTTATACAATTGTACCTATTCACTTAATTATCTTGTATGCATTCTGCTTCGGCAGCCAAAAACAAAAACAAAAACCAGAAAATCCTCAACTTGTGAAATACTGTACTATCTTATTTGTAGAGACACACTAAAGTGTTTGAGGAAATAAGGGAGACATAAAAATGTTTAAATATAGGATATGTTGATTTATCAAGTTCAAAAATTTTTACCCCCAAATAATTCAAACATAAGAGACAAAATATTTTTTAAATTTATATTTTTGGAAAATAGAGCTAAGAAGACTCATTAGTTATTCCAAAGAAAATTTATAATAGCATAATTTACAGGCTCTGAGTACAAAATTTTAAAGAAAAAATAAAATATTTTTACTAAACGAATGCCATTATAAATGCTCACATTTCTTCTTTGAAATGTTGATGGACTTTTCTTGATTATTTTGGCTCTAGAGGTAACACATTTGCATTATTTGCCATTTTTGAGAATGATAATGTATTTTGCTACGACAGGTTTTCCTCTGTGTTGCTTCATGTCTATTATAAAAATGGGCTGTTAATCTCCGTAATTAACATTGATCACACAGCGTTCTTAATTGACCTCCAGGTTAGTGTTTTGCTTTTATGTTCTCCAGAATTTTCCCTTCGTGTTTTCTAAATGTTAGAGGTCTGTTTATTTCCCATTGTTTTATGATGATTTTAAATAAGACACTCTAAACAACAACAAAACCCCAAACCATAGATGGCATCAGACCGAGTCCCCTGCATCCATGGCTTCCCCTGTCGTTAGTTTGCGGCTGGGAGAGAGATGTTCGTGCGACCTTTCCTTTGTTAGGAGAGATCTGCAGTCCTTCCCAGAATCCTCTTGTTAACTGTCTTTTTTAGCCCAAGTTGGAGGCTGGCTGATGAATGAATGGTGAACTTTTTTTTTTTTTTTAATGAGCTGCACATATTGTTGACATTGTGTCACGTGCTGCTTTTTAAATTTCTAATGTGTTTTTAATTTGCAAAGCATGCATTGCCTTCACAGCAGTAGAACTGAGTCAGCATTTCTGAGGCCAGATATTGCTTTTTGCAAACAAGGGTCAGGCTTAAGAATGCTGAATGGAAGCCTTAGATTTCCTGAACCACATGTGAATGAATTTAACTTTGAATATTGTTGAATAAAAGAAGATACTTGAGAAAGGCTTCTTTTCCCAAGAACTTCTTTTGCCTCTTGGCAAGTTAATTGCCCCATATAAAAGCATTGGGGAGAAAAGTGAGTTACAGAGTGAAAAGGCAATCCACAAATAATCAGTCTTTTCTGCCTTTGATTGTGTCAGATTTTTTTTGTGGGTGTGGCAATTGTTTTCTTTTTCGCTTAGAAGAGGTTTATGGTCCAACGTCTCTCAAGTCAGCCCCTGTCTTAAGGTTGCAGTTGTATTTCTCTCCGGAGTTCCTGGAGGTGATGTTATCTTTTGTTCACTCAGCAGTGTGGTCGTTCCTGAGAGCATCTGTCACTTCAGGCAGTGCAAGATGGATGGGTCTCCAGTGAGCTGCTGGTTGAAGCAAATGGTGAAAATAAGAAAAGACAAGGGGCTTAAGGGTCTGCAGAGGGGACAGGCAACAAGGAAACACTGTTAGAAATCAAGAGTAAGCTGAGCAATAGAGGAAGAGAGCAAAAATGGATCAGATGTCATTTTACAAACATCTTGGGAATCAGAATCTCTTGGTGGCTGTCGTGATCTGAGAGAGACATCGGCATCATGGTGAACAGTTCCGTGCTGCAGGTTTGCAGAGCACATTTGGACATTTTTTAAAAGTGGGAGAAGTGTCGGGAAGAGAGAGTAATGATAGAGAGGGTTTTATAGGAGGATTTTGCTGTTTGGTGAATTAATACAGTAGTCTTTAAATGTTGTGAAGATTAAATTCAAAGTTGAGCCTTCGATTTTTCTATTTTATTTTCTCTTTTTTCTTCTTTCCTCTTCTTTTTGTAAGCAACAGAGCAATTGTAGATGTTAAGGTGTTTGAAAAGTTTGGCCACATAACTAATCTCTTTACTGTGTTCTGAATGACTTTTGGCATTTTTGCAGGAAAATCCTGAAATTCTATGTTTATGCTTAAAAGGAGGCTGGGGGAGATTTTAAGTTATTTTGAGTGACCTCCAGCTTCATTTACTGGGCTCTTTGATCAGAGAAAGAAATATAATTGTTGTTGATCTTTTAGAACAAGTTAAGATTCGTGTTATCTTCATTTTCTTAGTGAAGGTCAAAATTTGTAAATCCTGGCTGATGCAAAGTGTCTCCTGTGTAAGACAAGAAGCAGGAAGGGAGGTTGGCTGTGGAGTGAGAAAAGGGAAAGGAGGGTAATGTAATTGAGAAAAAAAAGATTTTGTCAAACTTTTTGACTATGTAAAAGACTATCGGTTGAAAGGTAAAAAAATTAAGATGATTAGAAGCTTTAAGCTATACAAATGGGAGAGTATCTTTCTTCTCTATGGGTGTAAATAATAGATGAAAGAGTAAGAGTGACAACAAAGGATCAGGTCGTTTAAGAGAATGTGTGCAGCCTGAATAGGGGTCCGTGGCCCAGGGCCAAAGGTCTTAGCTTTGAGTGTAATTAGAAGAAAATACAAAAATGTCATTACTAACAGGTGAAGTGTTCAGCACATGGCCAAAAATTAGCAATTTTAGACTCCAAAGAATTGGAATTGGATTAGTGGCTTTTTTTTTTTTTTTTTTAATCATTATGGTCCTTGTGGAGTCATATAGTTTTCATTGGCAGTAATGCAGTTTGACCTTGCGGACCATATGGGGTAATCTTGGGTTTGGATGTAGGTAGCAAGTTCCCGACTCAGAAAAAATGTCTGCGTGTGGGTGGATGGGAAATATGTGAGTTTGAAAATCTAGGTACTACGTTTTAAATTACTGTTTTGCCCGAAGATATTCTTCAATAGTAAGAGAGGTAAGGTAAAGAAGAATACTTTTGTCCCAAAATCTAAAATGGTCCTTTTCTCTCAAGTTAGCATAAAAATAAAATAAAAATCAATACTTTTAGAAAACATAAGTTAACATTACTTCAAGTATTTTAGTGCTAAAAATATTCCCACTGAAATTAGTACATTCTTAGAAACATCTTCTGTTTTCTTTTTTAGACACAGTTTCAAAAGACTAGAACTACTTCTAAGTTATATATAAAAATCAATGACAAATAGTTTTTATTTCACTTTGTTCTTTATGTATCTGATTTTTCCATGCGGTGGTCTATATTGACCATAATCTACTTAAGTGGAGAAAATCATAGGCACACTATAATTTTCAACCGACTACATGTAATTATAATTAATTCACTATTTTCTAGGAATATACTCTTTAAGGGTTAGGAAACAGTAGCTCTTTTTCTTATTGGAGGCTTTTTCTTGGAAATAAAGCATTAATTTCAAAAAGTATAAAAATAGCTATATTGCACATTTTTATAATTCTTCAACATCCAAGATAATCAGCTTTTTTTTTTAGCACTCAGAATCAAACTCACGACCAGGCAGGCGCTGTATCACTGAGCTATATCCCTGGCCGGATTATATTGCACATTTTTGATGGTTCTTTGAGTAGATTAATTATGGTCAGCTATCAGGGATTATAAACCTCTCAAGGTCCATAGAATAAGAAAATTACCTTAATACTAATTCCATTACTAAAAATAAAAATATTCTGTGAGCTGTTACCGTTATGGTAACACCTGCCAAAAAGTACAGCCTAGACATACTAATTCAACAACTGCATTCACTAAATGTAAATTCAGTGGGGAAAACCTTAAGAACAACAGCAATTATTTTTCAGTATACTTAACTAGAAATTATTCGGGGAATTTTTTTTTTTTTGAGGGTACCGGGGGTTGACCTCAGGACCTCACACCCCAGCAGGCGCCCATGCCGCTGAGCGATATCACCGGCCCCTTTTTCGTATGTGGGATCCGGGAGTCGAACTCGGGCCCTCGCGCTTGCCGGGCAGACGCTTACGCCGCTGAGTCGTCTCACCGGCCCATGGGGAATATATAGGAAGGAAGAATATTTGTGTATTTGCCAGTTATGTATATGGAGTTGCATAAAGCTTTGATCATTAATTTCTAATTCTGATTTTTGTAGAACTGTGAATGTTTATTGTACTATAGAATATAATGCACTTGAACATTAACTCGTGCTTTTCTGTATATATTTTTATTTTTTATGTTTTTACAGGTGCAAAAAAGCCTTAACCAAGTTATAATCTAGGCAACAGGCTCCCTGAAGAGTTGACTGCCCAACTTAATCATGAACATGATTCAAAAATGTTAATAAATAAACCAAGGTATTGTATCATTCTATATGCCCCCCCATTTTTTCTTCAAGATCTAATTTGTTTCAGGAAATTATTTTTAGAATCTGAATAAAGCTACTATGTTTAGTCCTTAAACTGATTAAGCAGATATTCCTATGAGCTCTTCTCCTTTTCTTTGTTTGCCTGTTCCCTCTGCATCCTCTCTACTTCCCAACAAAATTTATACAGCAGTGAAGTTTTTTTTCCCCTTACAACAAGCTCTGTATTTCCTATATACCTAAATTAAGAAAATAAGAATGCAGGGTTTTTTTTTTAATTCCCCTTTGTTGATTGTGATTTTATCTTTCAAAATGTATAAGAGAGACTTCTAGATTTTTGGCTTCTGCAAAAAATCCAAATATCTGTATTTAAAATGTGTCTCATAACACTATATCCTGAGATGTATGTTATAACAAATTTGTGAGTTTTTTGTACTATTTTGGAAGGCTTTTAATTTAGAAATGGAAAAAAAATTGTACTGATTTTTCTCCTTCTATGTCAAAGAAAATCAAAAGCTTGCTCGGAATTGAGAATTTAGAGTGAATGTTTTAGATAACCCTTGTCCATCAGAAGGGACATAACCCACCACTGTTGCTTTCCTTTTGGAGGTTACAATGTGCTTAAATAGCCTGGCATTTCTAAGGGAGGCCAAAGATCTTTTCCTCTTTTATGACCTGTTGTATCCTTTTGAGGCCAAAAAGAACAAGAGGGTCATTGCCACTTCAGCTTGGGTCCTGTTTGTTCCTTCATGGTGACCACGCAGATACTGAAACCCAGTATTGGCTCGACATTTGGGCCTGGAACATCTGGAAAAGAGTCAGAGAGGGAGAGGAGGAGGCAGAAGAAAGAACTGTTGCATTTTGTTTCACCAGGTGCTAGGAGGAAGCAACATTAGCCTTTTTGATATGGGAGGCAAATTCTGTGGGCCCTGGAGTTAGGCTCCAACAATTGAAGAGGTCAAAGGACAGCTGAGTGGGGTCAGTGAGACACCATGGGGTGTATTTTGTTACTTAGTAAAAGGAGCAGCCTCCTAAAACCTTAAAGGATTCTCTTGAAAATCTGTGTTGTGAAAAGGTTTTATGAGTATCCTGGCAAAAACTCCTGATTTATCTAAGGAATGCTTGCTTTTGTCTAATGGAAAGATAATCCTTACAAATGTTGGCAAGGACTAGAAGAGTCAATATAGGCCTGAAAGGACAGTTAGGGTTTGAGGTGTACTGTGCTTTCCAAAATGTTTATCATTTTAATGTTTCTGTCACGGGGAAGAAGTTTGCACTGCTGAAAAATCACTTTTTCTTCCCTTCGAGCAGAAAGTGAGACGGGGTGGGGAGGAAAGGGTAAGGAGTGAGCCTACATTAGTTTAAAAATTATTCCACACGCCTGTGACAGTATCCACACACAGGCGATGATTATCACACCTTGTTAACTCTAAAAAGCTATGTTTTGAATTTGTTTTAACTTAGGGAATAAATGGCATGTGAAATGCAAGTTTTCTGAAAGAGTGTGTGTGTGTGTGTATTGGACACAGAGCCACATGCATGCTAGGTGAAAGCTCTGTCACTGAACCACGCCCCAGTCCTGGCTTACAGATTTTTGAATTTAGTTGTTAATAGTTAATAGAAGGGGGTATTAGTTGATGATGATCTTAAGTCTTGTGTCTCTCCTGAATGTGTTCCTCATTCATTTTGTAGCAGAAAGAAGAAAATCAATGTCAGAGTCAAGATTAGAGAATAAGAAAAGCAATACAGGGCTAGAGGGTATAGTTCAGTAGTAGAGTGCTTGCCCAGCGCAGGGTTAGAGGTGGGGAGCGATATAGGACTTTTCTCTTTGAAAAAAGATGGAGAAAGGAAAAATATCTGCATGTCATGAAACCTGTGCTTAACACAGCCCAGAACCTAAGTGACCACTTACGTGATTGTGGATACTTGCAAAAGGTGTTAGCCACCTGCCAGTAAAAAGGAACCATTAAAGGGATTTAGTAGTATTTCAATATTCTAATTTATACGCTGTATACATGTACATATATAGAAAGTACATATGACAATATGTATACTAAGAAAAGTAATGGTGTGGAATATATAATAAGCTTTGTTAAACATTTTCATATCAATTTATAAATTAATATTAGTTACAAATGTATAAATTTATCTGTGATTTTTTTCAATCCTTTTCAAATAATTACTCCTGTTAAAAGAATATATACATAAATGTGAGGCTTAGTGGTGCGCTGTTTTCTCAAGGTTAAAACACCTTTCCACAACTAATTTAGAAACCTAAGTGTAGTGACTGATAATTGCCAAGAGAACCCACAGCTGTTTAAGTAGCATTGAAATTGTGGCAAAACTGACAAACACAATTAGCAGTGTTGGCCGGTGAGATGGCTCAGTGGCGTAAGCGCCTGCCTGGCAAGCGCGAGGGCCCGAGTTCGACTCCTGGAACCCACATAGGAAAAAAGGGCCGGTGATATCGCTCAGTGGCCCGGGCGCCTGCTGGCGCGCGAGGTCCTGAGGTCGACCCGGTACCCGCAAAAAAAAAAAAAAAAAAAAAAAAAAATTAGCAATGTTAGTAAGATAAGAAGAGGGAAAGACAGGCAGATGACAGAGTGGAGAGATGAAGGAGGAAGAGCAAGAAGTCCGTGTAAACAGAATGTGCACGGTTGCTTCCACTTCCCAGTGCTTTGCCTGTTCAGCTCCATCTCCCTCTTTCAGTGCTGAGTTACTCTGGAATACCCTTCCACAGGTTAAGTGATTCAGACGCATTTGTAAAGCACCAAACTTATCCAATTTGAAAGAAAACAGATGTTTGGCGATAATATTTAAGAAAAGTGATCAAAGTTTGCTGCTTATAAAGCACAATCTAATTGGCAGTGCTTTTTAACAGTCAATTTTAAATGTACTGCTGTTATTGTTATTACTGTGGGTGGGAATTTCTTTACTCCTTTTTGCACCCTTATAATTCTTAGTCATCAAGTGCATTACAAAGGGACCTTGTTTCTGGATTTCGTGGCCCACCATTACCAGAAACAAAATAAACCAAGAAAACCATACCAGTCTTTAATGTGTTGTTACTAGTTATGTTTATCTGATTAATGTTCATAGCCCTCTTTCCCAACAATTTTAGGAAAATTAAACGGGGAGAATTTTAAATAGTGAAATGAGTTGAGTGTCATGTGCAAAATGTCCAGTCCTCTATGTCTTTCCCATCCCACAGCTTAAGGCACCGGTGGAAATTAGAAACAGTGTAGTGCAGTCTCTTTTGAAGTTCTGCTCTGCATTTGGGAAATCACTTTTTGCCTCTGGTGTTTTATGCAAATTTTAATGATTGTCGTGATAAATCCCCACAAGTTTGTTTTCTAAAACCATAGAGACTGAAATCTCTGTGGCAATCTTGATGGATGTGGTAAACCACACTTGGCAAGCATTTCTCCTTATTTAATGTTTTCTGTTCTGGATTATTGACTCTTCTCCTGTTGAAAAATTGGTCTCTGGTGACACGGTAGAGGTCACACATTGCCTATTATTGTTTTGCTTCTTTGATCTTACACAGGGATTGCCTCTGGTAATTATACTAGTTCCAGAGAGTCTTGACAAGATGTGTTTATTTTACAGAAGAATTTCTGGCATTTCAGGAAAGAAAGTAAAGATTTCTAGTGGTAACCTGTAATTTTTTTTCACAAAGGAAAAATAGCATTGTACTTCATCTTATAATTATGTTTTTAATAATTATAAAATTAGTTGGCACATTACAGCAATTATTTCTATGATAACTTAGGACGTATTTCATATCTGTAAGTATGTTGTGAAGATGGTAAATTTTAGAATTAAGTTACTAGGGCTGTGTTTTTATTTCACTATCTAAAGTAGTTTCAATTTTAGAAGTTGTCAAAATAGATTTATCTCAATTTTAAATGTATAGAACTACAAAAAGAGGTTGAAAATTTTGTCTTTTAATGTTCACATTCTCTATAGATTTTCAGCAAGAAAGATGAATAAAAATGAGACAAAACCCTTTTGTTTTGAATGCATGGTTAGATTTATACTTTTTTGTAGAGGAGTTATCTCTTCAGATCTGTTTAATGTATAATTGGCCGAGACAAACAAAAGCTCAATCTATTTAGTTTTTTACTCAATTCCACTTTTAAAATATTTGCTCCCTAAAACACATTGTAATGAGGGAGTTAGACAAATACTAGGCTTAATTAATATAAATAAATAGGACTGAACAGATATCAATTTGAAAAACTAAATGGGTGTGGGGTGGGGAGCTCAGAGCAGAGAATACAAGAGGCCCTGGGTTCCCCAGCACCAAAAATTAATAAATAATAAATAAATGAAATGCTAAAAGAAAGAACTGTGATTATGTGCTTGCTATTAATTTTGGATGATAAACTCTATGAGAATTTGCAAGAAGTATGTTTGACTTGTGTAAAAGTTACACATTATCGGGGCCGGTGAGATGGCTCAGCGGCGTAAGCGCCTGCCTTGCAAGTGCGAGGGCCCGAGTTCGACTCCCGGATCCCACATAGGAAAAAGGGGCCAGTGATATCGCTCAGTGGCACGGGCGCCTGCTGGCGCACGAGGTCCTGAGGTCGACCCCCCGGTACCCACAAAAAAAAAAAAAAAAAAAAAAAAAGTTACACATTATCATTCTCATCAGTAATTTTTTAGGGGGAGGTGTCTGGGATTGAACCCCGGGCTTTGTACACGCTCTGCCACTGAGCTACACTTCTGAATATTTTTAATGATGAAAGAATATGTAATCAGCAGTGCAAAAACAAGGAATTTCCTTATGCAAAGAATTTTATTGCTGTAAGCCATAGTAACGATCTAGTCTATAAACATAGCTCACAGATGAAGAAACTGAGTTTGAGAGAAGTTAAGCAACTTGTTCAAGGTCATATCACTAGGGACACATCCAGACCTCTTAGAACCTAAGAAATCTTCTATCTCCCAATCATTGTATATGCAGTAGAGTTGCACTGTGCAATGCGATAGCCACCTGCCACAGGTAGCTATTTAAATTAATTAGAATTAAATAAATTGAAGATTTAGGCCCCTAGCCACAGTAGCCACATTTCAAGTGTTCAACTGCCCATTGTAGCTATTGGCTACCATACCTTGCACAATGCAGACACAGAACATTTCCATCATCTCAAAAAATCCTTCTGGACACCACTGCCCTTGGTGACAAAGGTCATCCCATGATTTTTATATATGATTGTAAAATTTCTTTATCATATATTCTGCCAAATAGCATTAACGGTCATTTATTGCTGGAAAAATGCCCCCAAATCTGCTGTAGTGCCCCCTACGTTCAAGGGAAGGGTGTATCTTTTCTTAGTTTCCTCAGTGTGGCACAATGTTAAAATATAAAAACAAAAAACAACCGCTATTACTACAAACATTTTCTGTACACTTTGTGCCAGGTACTGTTCTAAAAATTTTAAAGATATAGTCTCATATTCTCACAAAAACCTTTGACTGGTAGTCTTACCATCCTTTTACTGATGACAGATTAAGTAATTTGTCCAGTACCATACAGGAACTAGGGGACAGAATTTGAATTAATGAAAGGTCCCTTAGCTCCAGAGCCAATGTGCTTACCCAGTAGGACCTCTATAAATACTGACTGGCTGATGAATGAGTGTTATGGTGTGGAAAATGAATGTCAGCATCTGTAAAGACAAAAGTAACAAAACTAGGAAATTGTATCAAATTGTCTTTTTTGTACTATGCCCAGCACAGTCAATAAATTGTGCCCAAAAAATATATTAATCTCAAAACAAAAATAACTAGCCTCCCCAAAAAAAGAATGTACCACTTTTACTTGCTTTTTTTCCTCTTTCAAACAGCATGTTTTATCAGGAAAAACATAGTCTTTTGAGTTGAAATTTGAATCTTAGTTCCACCCTTTAGGAACTTAACTCTGGCTTGTTGGAGAAACCAGATCTGTTGCCCTACAAATCTGTCCCTTATTCTGAATCTGTTTCCTTGCGATTTCACTTAATTTGTTCCTTAATCCTGTAACTGGAACTTGTGCTGGAGGTTTGACTGGACCTTGTACCTTTTGGCAGGAGTGCATCCTCGCTGGACGTGTGTGCTTCGTTTGTATTGCCTCCTGAGGGAGGTCGTAGGGACTCACGGCCTCCCTTGTGGCCTTGTGGTGGCAGTAAACTTGATCAGTGGTTTCAAGAGGTGACAGCCTGATCTTTCCATTATTGAGTTCCCTATCAACCTTTTCTCTAATAGTTTCACTTCTTATCATTGCATGTGTGAATTTTTCATTAGGGTCCATTTTATACTTCTGTCATCCTTGGCACATTTTTTAGCTGGGATGCTTCATTAAAAAATGATGATTCTCTAATAACCAGGACTATTCAATTATGTTAAAGTACTGGAAAGCAAAGTAAACACTACTTTTCTTTCTTCCTTTCCTTTCCTTTCCTTTCCTTTCCTTTCCTTTCCTTTCCTTTCCTTCCTTTTCCCCAATAGTGTTCTACTAAAGAGGTGCCTCATTTTTGTTTTTTCTAAGAGGAGCTCATTCTTTTCCTCCTTACATTCATTACAAGAATGCTTTCATGAGTTTTTATATTTTAAATATGCTTCAGTCAGTTGCATGTATCCTTTTCTTCCTCTTTCTCTTCCTCCTCTTCTTCCTTTTCCTCCTCCTCTTCCTCTTCTTCTTCTCCTCCTCCCTCTTCCTCTTCTTCCTCCTCCTCTTCTTTCTTCGCCCCTGGGAGCCCTTCCTGTAGATGCCCATCTCTTTTGCCATGATCCCTTAGTTCAGTGATGGCAAACCTTTTAGAGTGTTCAGTGATAACCGTCAGGGGGCTGCCAGCTGCAGCAGGCCGGGTGTAGGTTTGTAGGTTCTCCACCACTGTTAGTGCATTCGTTCTCTTTTCCATTTCCAAGAGAAAAGTGTTGAGAGGCTGCGGCAGCACGTATTTGCAAAGCTAGTCTTTTCTTCACTTTTCCAGGCCCATTCCTAAGGGCACCAGAGCGGGAAGCTCCTTATTCCCTCTCATCCCCCTTCTTCAATCTTTCCTCTGTGGAGAAGAAGGAAAAGGCAAGAGCGGAAAGACACCCAACTACAGTATCATAGTGGTTTGTGGTTGGTCCCATCTGCACTTTGAGCAAGTAATTAGTGGTGCAGAAAAAGCCGGTTTTGTTTACCATCCTTTTGTAAACACTTTCTCAGTATCACAAGCATGTCTTGTTAATATCTCAGAGGTCCCTAATGCCATAAGAAAACATTCATTATATTCTGGCCTGTTGTAATTTTAGGTAAATAAAGGAAATATGGAAAACAGTATAACTCAGTCTCATAAACTTGAAGTCAGTCAGATATGTCAGTGTATAATGGAATCCCAAGTCTGCTTTCTTCCTGCAGTTGATTTAATGACTGATTCTAAAAAGCGTTCTTCTATCTGAAGTCATTTATTCACACTGACTTTTAGTCAGGATTTACATCATCTCAGGCCCTGGGGGCTTTTGAGATTCAAAGGAAAGAAAGGCTGGTAGTCCAGATGGCTAATGCCAACAATTTCAGTGACCCTAAATCTAGTGGCACATGATACTTAGAATATATGTATTAAACTAAAAAGGTGTCCTTTGAACTCCCTCCTCCTTTGGGTAGCTTTGGCTGTCAAGGGCAGAACTCCACAGTCAACACTAAGGAATTCTGGGGTCAGTTCTATAATCTTTTTCATTATCAGTTTTTAAATGCCCAGTTATGTGTCATTTGGAATAAAGACAGCTACTTCCTTTTATTCCACCAAGCCTGAACAGGGAAGGGATACTTTCCTTACCTTCACCTGGGTATCTAGGTGCGCCTGTAGGATTATGTTTATCTTCTATGATAGTGAAAATCCAGTGTCCATTTTTATGTTGATTCAACACTTTTATTCAGAGTGGTATTCGTTTGTCCCATGTATGTGCTTCTGTCATATTACCCTACCTATAAGAATAAGGGATTGAAATTGTGTGATTCTTCGTGTATAATTGGGCACTCCTTTATTAAACTGAAAAGATCTCTTGGAGAATGCAGATTTTCAAGTTTTTCAGTGATAAAAGGAAGATAATTCGTTAGGCTGATGATAGATTAAGAGGAGGCAGGATTTCCAGGCACTTGGTGCTTGGACAAACGCTGAAGATCCATCTTTGAAGTTATTCTATTGTTCATGGATAAGAGATCCCTTGGTGGACCTGGTATTAGTTCCTGGCAGTTTTCTCCTCTTAGTAAACAAGAAATGGTTGTTGGATTTTGACTTAGAGCATAAACTAGTGGCACGGCATATTTCTTCTCCAACACCTACTCTGTTTTGATTGTGTGTGGTGCTGTCGAAAAATAAATTGCTTTTGAACTTTAGAAAACTGAAGTGTTTATAGCTGGATTAGTGGATAATCTTAAGTGCATAGTCAAAAACTTGGTTTTTCAGGAAGTTTTCATTTGATAGACTATAGATTTTCTTCCACTTACCGATTTTAATTAGGTATCATATATACATATACAAATATATACACATAGATACATATATATGCATATATATCCAATTTGTGATCAGATATTGTATATTTCAGGTATTTACTCTTTATAAGAAGAGAAAGTAGTCATTTAAATCTATAGCACTTATTGTTTTATTACCTAATATGAGAAAGGTTGCCAAAATAGGATCCTGGCTTTTCCTCCAAATCATAGTGCTCTCTAATAAAGCTTTGACAAACCCAGCCCCTTTGACAGAAGTCACTGTAAACTACTCATTGCTACCAGGAATCATGTAAGAAGCCTCGTTTGCTATAGTGAAGTGACTTGGGGTTACCGGAATCTGTGGAGAGGAGCAGGAAGCCTGAGAGCAGGGTTGTGGATGTGCCATGCAGCACCCTTCTCTGCTCTGCACCAGCTGATCATGGGCCCCTTTGCAGATGAGCTCCCAGCACCCTCAGGTCCCTTCTCAGCCAGTCCTGGGGGCCCTCCTCCGGGGAATAGTCGCTCTGAGTTGGCTTCAGACGAGATTTAATAGCCATGCCTGTACTTGATGGGAGAAGTGGAGCTCAGATACTCTCAAAATTACTTGTATAGGAATAAGATTTACCCAAGTTGAGGCTGCCCAGTGGGAATGCAGGATTTGTCATCTCTTAGAGAGGTACTGAGTTCTTTGTACACTTAAAAATAATTGCAGACCACCTAGGCATTTATAATCCACACCTGTAATCCCAGCACTCTTGGAGGCTGAGACAGGAGGATCACAAGTTTGAGCCCAGTTTGAGCTATTTAGCAACTTAGCAAGACCCTGTCTCAAAAAAAAAAGAACTTTTAAAAAGAGCTGAGGTTGTAGCTTAGTACAAAGGCCCTGGGTTCGACCATCAAGTGCCACAAAAAATATGTACATATATTTTGAGGACCAAACCCATGAAGCTTTAGTTTATGTGTGTTATATATATTAGAAATTAACACTAAGAAATTTTATAAATATTTACTAACTTTTAAAAGTAATAATAGGGCCGGTGAGATGGCTCAGCGGCATGGGCGCCTGCTGGCGCGCGAGGCCCTGAGGTCAACCCCTGGTACCCACAAAAAATTAAAAAATAAAAAAATAAAAAATAAAAGTAATGATAATCCATTTAATGTTAACATAAATAGCATATTTTATGAAAGATGACTTTTTCCAAAGAAAAGTGAGTGCTAAGAATAGGCTCTCTGCTTCTGCATTCAGTCTGTCGCACTATCACTCATCATGCAGATTCTAGAAAATTCCTCTGTACACCTATGAGAGAGTGAAGTGAAAAAGGTAAATAATATCCTAGTAATGGTTTGAAAGTAATTTTGATTCCATGGCCCCCAGACCATTTGGGAATCACTGGTCTAGCCAATCGTTAATGCCCAGTAAATTGCTATAGTTGTTATTGTTTTATGTGGAAATCTTTATAACTAGCAAGTACTACACAAATATTAGTGATGGTATAGGCCAAAGCTTCAAAGACTTCTTACTGTGTACTTTCCTGAAGGGTCCCAAATAAAAATATACTTCAGCTGAGGCAAAAGATACAATAGTGTCTTCCAAATAAATAGTAGTATTACATGAAAGAGTCCTTTGAGTTAAAAGCCTCAAATCTTGCTTTCAGGAATTTGTAATATGTTTGTAAATACATTATTATACAACACTCATTATTTTTTTCCAGAGACAATACTGCCCCCCAGTAATAGAGCTTAGTAGAGAAAGTGCTAATTAGATACTTACCCTGAAACCACAGACAGAATTGGCGCAGGGCTCTGGTAGCCCATCTATTGTACGGAGGAGGCGTGGTCCCATTGTTAATCATTTTGGGCTTCGGGGCTCACAGGCTAATCTTGATGTACCTGTTGAAGAGCCTTAACCTAAAACACTTATTGCTGTTGAATTCTTAGATACAAGATCATTTAAAGTAGGTTTATGAAGTGCATTTGGGCTGTAAAGACCAAAAGCACAAGCCGTATGATAACAAGTAACTTGCACTAGTTGTCTTAACAAAAATATATTTCATATAGTTGACATCTTAGTAAGATATGGATGTAGTTTGTATTAGCTATACATGTGCTTTGCAGATGTAAAGCCTCTAATTAGATCACTTCTCTTTCTTCTTCTTTCTTTTGGGGGTGGGTGTAGACCATGGGGAACTCATATGCTGGGCAACTGAAGTCTGCTCGATTTGAGGAAGCTCTCCACAACTCCATAGAAGCCTCTCTCAGATGTAGTAGTGTGGTTCCAAGGCCAATTTTCTCCCAGCTCTACTTGGACCCTGACCAGCATCCTTTTTCATCTGCAGGTAAGTTTCTCATTCACACACACACACACACACACACACACACACACACACACACACTTCTAGACTTTTTAAGAGGTGTGGCAGTGCATGCCTATAATCTCAGTTACTTGGGAGGCTGAGGCAGGAGGGCTGCAAGCTTGAGATCATCTTGGGCAACTTAGTGAGACAGTATCTCAAAAAATAAAAAGGGCTAGGGGTACAGCTCAGTGGTAGAGCCCCCATGGGTTCAGTACCCAGTACCGCCAAAACAAAAACAAAGAACTGGGAATTCCAAATCTTGGGAGCACTGAAATAAACCGGCTAAGTGTTAGAAAATACTGATCTCCTTTTCTTCAAATATATCTTTCAGAACTATGAATTTTTCTTCTGATTATTTTTCCATAAGCATCTTGTTATTGAATTCTGTGTTTACTCAGATGTCAAACCCAAGGTGGAGGATCTGGATAAAGATTTGGCGCACCGCTACACGCAAAATGGCAGCTTGGATTTTTCTAACAATCTAACCGTTAATGAAATGGAAGACGATGATGATGAAGAAGAAATGTCCGATTCCAACAGCCCACCAATTCCCTATTCACAGAAACCTGCCCCGGAAGGATCTTGCACTACAGATGGTGGGTTTTGGTTCCGTTTTCTTTTCGCTCTGTCCCCTCTAATATTGTCTCGTCTTTTTCCAGTCATTCCATGTGGTGTTCAAGGGTGGACACCAGTGATTACGGAAAGGAACGAGGAGTGCTTATGTCCTGACTCCCATCATGCTCTGTGACTTCACAGCAGGTTTCTACAAGAAAGAAAAGTGTTCTGGCCCCATCTTATAGATGGTGAGACCGAGATTCACAGTTGAATGCTTCCTCTGAAAGGGTCTTTGCAAATGCAAGTCCAGACACAGGTCAAAGCTTTTCTAGCACTCTGCGTACTGCTGGCAGGAATGCTGCTGACTCAGGAACTTCTTTTGCATTCCTTCCTCCTCCTTCTGCTCCACCTCCTAAATATAGTAGATGTCAGGCGTCTTATATTTACCTTTTACATTTATTTTGAACACTCTTCAGTGTAGACGCAAAGAAATATAAACCTTTTGTGAATGTAATAATTTATCTACAGAGGATAAAAATATGAATACCTGGAAATCTCATTTTATTTATTTGTGTCAACCATCTCTTCCACCAAGGTTGTTTTTTTTTTTTTTTTTTTTTTTTTTTTGTGGATACCGGGGGTCGAACTCAGGACCTCGCGCTTGCCAGGCAGGCGCTTATGCCGCTGAGCTATCTCACCGGCCCCCCACCAAGGTTTTAACCACATTTTTAATAAGAAAGGCTTAGTCCCTAACATTTTCAGTATTTCATGGTTCTGATTCCATCACAATTTAAATTCCGCTTCCCTTGATTTTGTTGCTATTTTCTGACCATCAGACTAATTAGTATATGGGTTTCACTTTATCCACATTAGCCAGACTGTAATTTTTATACCCAGGCTGAGGGACCTGGAATGTTGTCAGTGAATGACTTTTGATTAGGAAAGAAAAGGGACAAAGATATGAGAGAAATCTTCCAAAGCTTGAAATGCAAACACAGACACCTCTTGTTTAACAACCAAGTTTGGGTTTCTGCGACTGGGTGGTTAAGTGAATTGGTTGCTAAATGAGGAATTGTATATGGTATGTACATTACAATATTCAGAACAACAAAATGGTCCAAGGAAACTTCAACTTGATGACTTTGCTTTTATTTACATAACTCCTACATGCAGAACTTAATGTATGACAACATGAAACTACAGTACTGTAGTACAGTACAATCAGCAAAAATTATAGTACTGTATAAACAAGGTATAGTGTACAAAAAAGACATTAAGGCTCCATAAACAAGATATACAGAACTGTACAAAAAGAAATCATAAGTCCGAGTGGCAGGTCATAAGTCTAAACAGCACACCTCTGTCCTAAGTCCGAACAGTCGTTAAACAGGCAGGTCATTAAGTGAGGAATGTCTGTATTAAACATCATATTATCAAAATACTTAAATGAAAATTATTTGTTTTCTTAAGAACACATGGCCTCCAATAGCCTTTAAAATAAAATACAGCAGCCACCATCCAATCATCACATCAGCTAGGTTCAGGCAATATTGATCCCTCACATGTCAGAAAAGGCAGGGATGAAAATTATTCAGAAAATCAGCAATGACACAGAAAGTGCTCATCAGTAATCAACAGGTGCGATCCAGATATGATCTCGAGGAGATCGATAAAGCGTCCATCCCTGTATTTCCTCACATGCCCTTTCCTGGCATCTTGGCAGCTTCCATGACTTCTTCAAGGTTACACCGGTCACACAGTCAAGACTGCCGGAAGCTGCGTTTCAAATGTGCCATTCTGGCTCATTAATGAAGGAGCCCGCCGGTCTCGGCGAGGGACCAGCGAAACTCAAAATACTGCTAAGATATCACAGAACCGGGAACCTGCTTGACTCTGTAAAAACCACTGGAAATGCCGAATATCCTTGACAGTGAAACCGGCACTCATGGAGCCACTGCTCTGCCCGCCTCTGCAGTAAATGTCTTGGAGGATAGAAAGACATAGAAAGCATGCAGTAAAGGAGCTTGCTAGCCAGGAGCATAAGGCAAAAGTGAAACACATAAAACAACCCCAAGCCCAGAACAACAGTGACAACTGTTCAGCTGTTTCCTGTGGTTCCAAAGGGTGTACGGCCCTTGAGAAAACGTGTGTGCCCGTGAGGCACTGCTACGTGTCAAAGAGTTCCAAAGGTGGCATCGTTCCTAAGAGTTCGTTTATATCCGAGAATTTATTTAACTCCAAATGAATTAGTTTTGTTACCACTTGAGGAACTGTTGGAAGCAAATAGTCCTAAGAAGTGAGCCCAACAGAAAGAGTGCAGTGATGAATTTTTCTGGCCGTTTGGCCCAGCTGTTCTGCCTGCATCAATGGGTCAACGGGTCTCAAAAGACCGTGCTCCCAACACTCACTTCCGCATCTAAACAGGCGAACCGTATATTTTTTGGATACTAAGGCAAAAAAAGCAACCTATGAGCTCATAGAGGTTGCTTTTTTGCCTCAATATCCAAAGAAAGGTCAGGTAGCTTATTTTACTCCAGCATCAGTCATTATAGAAATAATACATACTTTGAAAACATTTGTCTTTTCATGAATGCTGAGTTCATTTGCACAACATGCTTAGTGAACGTGCCTAAAATGCAATAGGCTACTGGGATTCTTTGTTTAATGACCGAGCTCCGTTCCTGAGACTAGGTCATTGAGTAAATTGGTCACCGAATGAGGAACTGTATATAGTATGTACACTACAATATTCCGAACAAAAGATGGTCAAAGGAAACTCCAACTTGATGACTTTGCTATTATTTGCATAAATCTTACATGCAGTACTGAAACGTATAACAGAACACGAAGCTACAGTACTGTATGGTACAATCAGCAAAACTTATAGTACTGTATAAACAAGGTGTACCGTGAAAAAAAAAAAAAAAAAAGACTTTGAGCCTCTA
This sequence comes from Erethizon dorsatum, assembly GCA_028451465.1. NCBI lineage: Eukaryota > Metazoa > Chordata > Mammalia > Rodentia > Erethizontidae > Erethizon > Erethizon dorsatum. The sequence continues at coordinate 24,297,412 of CM051838.1, read as the reverse complement.
CAGAACTGCACAAAAAAAAAAAAAAAAAAAAAGATGGGTCGTAAGTCCGAGTGGAGATTGTAAGTCTGAGCAGCAGGTCTCCATCTTAAGTCTGAACAGTCATTAACCCGGTAGGTCGTTAAACGAGGAATATCTGTAACTTGAAGATTCAAATACTCAAAGCCATATAAATAGTTGGCATTATTTGAAAATTTCGTTTTCTCTTGACCCCCCCAAAAAAAAAACTTCCCGAGATTCCAATAACCAGTAAGGGGGTCTAAATCTTCTATCTAGAGCATTAAGAGACCAGACTGATTTTCCTTAGTAGCTTTCTATGCCTGATTCACTACAAGTGGTCTCTAGCAGTGGACGCTAGTGCTGTTTGAGTTGGGCCAGGCTCAAGCACCTGCCTTCTGAATTTGTCTGCACTTACAATTGGCTCCTTTTGCCCAGATGTAATATATATTGATTTATTCATTATTAATGTAATACAAGGCTTTAAACCTGTAAAGATATGGGAAGAGAGGAGCATTGTGTTTCTGCTCACTTGCTTTGTACATTGTTACACCTCTTATTTAACTGTAGTTCCCAAGTAATAAAATAGAATTTGAAGTAATGTTTAAAATATTCTTGGAGTATCATTAAAGATCTTGTTATATGTGAGAATTAAATAGAACCAGAGTAAAAGCCTTAGAATAGAGAAGTTTGAAGTAATCAAATTTTATACCAAAAAAATGGGTAGAGATTTCTATCTCTCTGTACCTTAAGTATGTTTTTAGTTTGCCTGTTGGGGTCGTCAGCACCAGTGTTATTTATAACCAGGTACGGAAAGCTGCTTAGTATTCACCAAGATATAAACTCAGTGATTTAAAGATAGCAAGTGTTTCTTAAATTTTAAAATATGAGAACATGAGAAGTATATGGGAAGGATTAAAGTTATTTTACAGATAAAGGAAGTGTAGTTTTTTCCTAAGGAAAAAGAACTATCCCATCCATGTAGGATATTCAAATTCCAAGACAATCTGAACACACCTACATCTGTCCTATATTTAGATTCCTACATCATCTACTTTAGGTTCTTCTAATCCGTGTTCCTTATTCATTTACCTCCTTAATTCACCCGGAAGGATGGCATTTTAAACAAAAAGCAGTTTGTAGTTTATGTAGAGCTTTCATTTTGGCGCATTCTAAGATACTTCTGAAAGTTTTCTCACTCAAAGTGAGAACATCCCTGAAATTTTCCCTATAAAAATGGCAGTGAAATAGGACAATATAATGAATTCCTGGACTCCTTTCAGCAAACCACCTTCCCTGCATGGGAAATCCTCTATTTACCTAAGGTTTAAAGGAAGGTAAAGCTATTTTAGAAGCAATTTAGATAAGCAGATACTTAACACCTGCTGGGCAGCTGGGGGTTACCATTCAGATGTAAATTTTGGTTGCTAATTTCTTATGTAAATTATTGCAATAGTGTAGGTTCCTACCCTGCTGGGCGGCAGTTGATTATCTAAAGAGGTGAAGGACAACCAAATTGCAGGCCTCCAAATATGGCTTTGATTACTTGAGTTTGTGTTTACAGCTGTTTCAGTAAACTTCCCCTCCCCCTTTTTATTTACCCTGTATCCTTCAAGTTAGAGATAATTGGAGAATGCAAATCTGGTTCTGTGAAGTGAAAACTTTGGCTGTTTTCTTAAGAAAATGCAGATGAAACTTATAAAGAAGGGTCCTCTACCATTATCCCCCCTTTTTATATTAAAATAATGTGCTCCGCAAGAGCCCTGGCTTAGGGCAGCATTTGAGTATTATTCTCAGAAAATGAAATTTTTATCAAATAAAATTATTTGAACACCCATAGAGATAACTTATCTTTCTCATGTGCAGTAACCTGACCTGGGTCCTTCCTTTGGGAGCTCTGCTCCTGATCTTTAGTAGACTTCTACCCTGCAGAGGAGCACCGAGGTTTCTTTTCACTTAGTCTGAGGTTTTCATTGAGATTTAATACCTGATTTTTATTAGGCTACTAATCTGAAATACTTGTAGGAATATAGGACTACCTGCCACATTGGATGTGAAGAGTCCTGTAGGTCTTAATATAGAATCACATTTCATGGATTCTGTAGCTGTCTAGTCTTCTTTAAAGACATAGCGTGTGTGTGGCCCTGGGGACTGAACCCAGGGCTTTTTGAGACAAGACTTATTAAATTGCCAAGGCTGAGCTCCAACTTGCAATCCTCCTGCCTCAGCCTCCCAGGATGATGGGACTGTAGGTGTGCGCAACCATATCTGACTAGACATAGCTTATTTTCAATGTAAGAGAATATAAATATTGCTCTTAGCATAATATTTCTCTTCCTTGAGGATCCTTTATTTATTTATTTATTTATTTTATGTGGGTACTGGGAGTCAATCTCAGGACCTCATGCTTGCCAGCAAGCGCTTGTGCCGCTGCGTAATGTCACCGGCCCTTTTTTTCCTTTTTGTGGGTTCTGGTAGTCGAACTCAGGACCTCGCGCTTGCCAGGCAGGCGCTTATGCCGCTGAGCTATCTCACCGAACCAAGGATCCTTTATGATAACGTGTATAACTAGCTGATCTGAGTCCTATCAAGGAGGGTTTGGAAGAAGCAGTAAGTAGATGTGTACAGCAAAACGCTAGACCTTTGGCAGGCGGACTTATTTTTTAGAATAACTACAAACTGAATTTAGAAATGTTTCCTGACTTAGAACAGTTATTGGCCTTATAATGATTTCTTGTTGACCCTATTCTAGACTCAGTGTTGCCTTCCCTTTTTCTCTTGTTCTCTTCTCTGAACTACCTTCACGGCCTGGGTTAGCAAGTAACTAGAAGGTTAGAAGATAAAATGGGATCAGTCTAACTTTATGTTCTTAAGAATGCTTTAAATTTGTGGAAAACCTGAGTAGTTTCTTTGTATCCCCACACCGTTTCTCCTAGTAATATCTTGGCACAATAAGTACATTTGTTTTTGTTATGATTAATGAGCCAATGTTCTTACACTTTCATTAACTTTGATAATCAAGTCCCTGGTTTATTTCAGTTCCTTAGTTTTTACCTAATGTCCCTTTCATATTCCAGGATCCCATCTAGGATACTACATGAGATTTAATTGTTGTCTCCTGGCCCCTTGTTTTTGATGATCCTGATAGTTTTAGGAGTGGTAGTTAGGTGCGGTGTAGGAGACCCCCTATTGTAATTTGTCTGATTTTTTTCCCGATTAGACTGAGACTGTGGCTTTGGATGTAGATCACAAAGGTAACATGCGGTTTTCATCACGTCACGCTGAGGGAACAGACACACTAGCCACGTGATTCATGACTGTGGGTGGCGACCTTGGTCACCCGGGGTCCCACCCCTTTCTATGCACTGGAAGGAACGCCTCGCCCACACGTTCACAGGAGTGGGGGTCATGCTCCCTGTCTTCGAGAGTATCTACAGACCTTATTTGAAATTCTACTGCACGGGAATTTGTTTCTCGTCTTTATCCAAGCATTTATTTATATCATTATAGACTCCTCGTGGTTATTTTATGGGTTGGGTTATAATCCCATACTATTGTTGCTCAAAGGGTTTCAGTTTCTGACATTGAGAGCTCTTTCTGTTGGTTCTTGAGCCTCTTTTATAAACCTCCATCATTGAAGGATTTTTTTTTTAGCATAAAATAGGAAATTCTCTCTCATTGTCATAGGCATCTCTCGTAGTATATTTTTAAGAACTTCCAAGACATGCATCTCAGAGAATCCAGTTGCTGCTTAATAATTATTATTTTTTACCTCTAGGAGTCCTCATACCACAAGTGGGAAAAGCTAAGGGCTATAATATTTCATTTGACTGGATTGGATAGTTTACATTTTACCACAGAAATCGCTCTGAGATGATCTCCCTTTCCTGGAAAATCCAGCTTTCCTCAGGCATTCTCCACCCTGCACCCTCTTGACTCTATCCCTGTTTAGCCCAGAACAAAAATTGTACTTTGTCTATTGAGAAGTCTCATGAGAAATGTCACTTGCAAAGCATGAATTATCTTTGTGGCTTATAAAAACTAGGAAAAAAATTTTTTGAGGCAAAGACTATGTTGCCCAGGCTGACCTTGAGCTTCAGAGTTCAAGTGATCCTCCTGCTTCAGCATCCCACATAGCTGGGACTATAGGCATATGTGCCATGTCTGGCCAAAAGCTCGAATTTTAAGGATTCATGAGCAAGCGTGAGATAGGTAGATGTTGACACAGTCCATGGCTGGTAGGGTCTGGGATAGCAAATGCCCCGTGGGATTCTGCCTAAAAAGGGCACAGAAAAGTTAGGTGATAGGACAGAGTAAAAATTGTCAAGAGAGAAATTACCCGAGTGAGGCTTACATCAGAGGGGTGTTAATGAGGTGGAAGGGTCTCTAACTTGGAGCTGAGAGACCTCGGTTCTGGCCCCACCATCTCTAATTTCTCGGTACATATTTGACCTTAGGCCATTTTCTTACCCTTTCTAGGCCCTTTCCTCATTTACATATTAAAAAGATTAGAAGAGGTTAGTCTTCCCCAATCTTTGACTCACAAATCTCTTTTAGTGCTGTAGAAACTTTTAACCTCACCCGGGGCTTAAAAACTTATTCTGCCATTGCATGTCATGTGATAAAGACTTGATTTTAAGTAGAAAGTATTTATTTTGGATTAGCATATTAATATACTCTGATATTTATGCTGTACAAGAAAATTTGTCTACATTTTATGATTCAATAATTGCTGTTATAAATGACTTTGAATTGGATGTTAAGAAAAAACATGTTTTGTTTAAAATTCAAAGATAAAATATTATACTTTTTGTGGACTAAGTGTATTTAAATGTTTCCCAGCATTTTAAAATGTCAAAATTACTTCTAACACCTAGATTTGGGAGTTTCTACACTTCAGGATTAAAAGGATATACAATTATATTTTTACAATTTTTGTATTTATGCTGTATGTGATGAGAAAGTTTTAGGCTCTTGTTTGTGGGACATTTTCTATTGAAAGAAATTGTGTTTTGCCCCTCATTAAAAAGTCAATTGGATTATAATCAGTAAATTTTTTACCTTTATGATACTAGTGTTTTGTTGTCCTAGAAACATATTTGTGTATTTTTTTATATAACTTGATTAGTGAAGGTAGGGAATGAATTTAACTCCTACTTCTAGCAATGATCATAATTAGGTATATTTGTAAAATTATTATTTTTGCATTTATTAACACAGCCAGTAGTCCCTGAGTTTCTCATCTTTAACAAACGACCCATTATGTATATAAATAAAGCAATATATCAAAACATATAGCTGAAGATAAACAATTTGCAATTGCATAATAGCGAAAAGCACGGAAGGGCAGGGCTTACTCAGCTGGGTTCCACGCACCCTCCCTGTGTCGGGTGAAAGTCCTCAGGACATTCTGTTTTAAAAGGAGAGTATTAAGCTGGATACTGCAGCCCGTGCCTGTCATCACAGCTAGCTGGGAAGCTGAGGCAGGAGGATCCCAAGTTTGAGCCCAGCCAGGGTGACTTAGTGACACCCTGACTCACTCAGGAAAGGGCTGGAGATGCAGATCAGTGGCAGGGTACTTGCTCAGCATGAGTGATGCCTTGGTTCCAATGCCCAGTACCGAAAAAAAGCAGGGTATTAGAGTAATCAATTAGTATTTAGAAACTGTTAATGATGTTTCTTTAAGTTTCACTTATTAGTTCTCAAGTATCTTGGAACAATTTTGTGAATCCCTGGAAATTTGGGATTACTGCTTGTTGAAAAGTGTTGTATCAGATTATCTCGAGGTTCCAAATAATTCTAATGTTCTAAAAAGCTTGTAATAATTTGAAAATTGGTACCGACTTGTGGTTTCTATCAAAGTTGTAGAGAGATCTCAGCACTACTTCTTAGCGTTGGAGGAAGCTCCCGAACATCCTGTTTCCCGTTGACAGGCAGTCACAAACTTCTCAGCAATGATTTATCTATACCTTTTGGGAAGATATTTTATATGCTTTGCTTTTTGAAGCAAATCGTGCTTTTAATAAAGATGTTTCATAGGGGAAATCTGTTTCTAAGTTTACTATCTATTTGCAAATTAATAATTTCTTTGATTATAAAATTAGTACTCCTTTTAGTACTTTCAAATTCCTCCTAGATTTTGTACTTTAGGATTTGATTTAAATGTCTGTGTTTACCCCTGATAATTTTAGCACTGAATCATGACTGTTCTTAGCTCTTCTTTTGCCAACTTGACTTAGTATGCTTTTTGTTTGTTCCTTTTTTTTTTTTTTTTTTGGTACTGGAAATCGAACTCAGGACCTTGCACTTGCCAAGCAGGTGCCGTGCCACTGAGCTATATCCCCAGCCCTGTTTGTTCTTTTGTTTTGTTTTGTTTTGCATGTGGGTGCCCGGAGTCGAACTCAGGACTACATGCTTGCCAGGCAGGTGCTTATGCCGCTGAGCTATATCATTGGCCCCCTGTTTGTTTTTATATGGCAAACTTCCCATGTCTTACATCATTAAACATTGCTGGACTCATATAACCTTGGACAAGCTCTCTAACCTTTATGGAGATTCAGTTTCTCCATCTCTGAAGAGGAGATGTACATACTTATAGCTGTTGAAAGGATTAAGTAACATAATCTATAGTGTTTATACTGTACCTAGCTAATAGGAAGTGTCCATAAATTTTATCTGCCATCACTGTCATCGTCATCAATTCCCAACTTCCAAGCCTATGAGACCTGTTCCTTAATGAGGCTGCAAGAACTTTTTCATGGGATTTTATGTGTATATACGCTCCAAAAATGTTTGTAAGCTGACTAAGTGTGTTAGTTACTTTTCTCGTTGCTGAGACAAGATACCCCACACCCAAAGTTAAAGGGGGAAGGGTTTATTTAGCTCACAGTCTATAGAGGTTTCAGTCCATAATCGGCTGGTTTTGCAGAGGGGCATCGCAGAGGAGAAACTTTTCATGGTGGGCAGAAGGTAGCAAAGCAACAAGGGGAAGCAACCACAGCTCTTTCTATCCCTTATATTTTATTCAGGCTACTTAGGGTGGGTAACACTCACACTCTTAATCCTAGCACCCTCGATCCTAGCACTGCACCATGAATCAGTCACACACTGTAGACACAGCCGCCTCTGAAAAAGACCCGGCTATGACCACATGAGGCTTTGGGGGACATCTAGACACAGCCATAACAATAAATAATATATCTCACATGTATAAATGACAATTTTTCAAATCTATATATAATATTGTAAATAATAAAAAGCAGCTTCATTAAAATTGTTAAAGAATTCATAGTAACTTTTTGATACAACTTTTCTAATATCATGGACTTTTTAAAAAAGTTGATTTGATTTGTGTTGATGTTATTAGGGCTCTTTCAGCTTGGAATGGTTGAGCCCAGTGTCTTTGTCATTGTTGTATTTCTTCTGTTGGGTTTTTCCAATACCATCATCCCTGTTATTGAAGTTTGATGATCCAAACATTACAGTAGGTTTATGTGGATCACAACTTCAGACAGGGTTTCAATGGAGTTGTTTTTTTACGTCCCATACACCAACGATGACCTCCAATTATTTGTTGCCATTTGGTTAAAATCATATGAATTGATGCCAGAAGAATCTAACGCTGTTCATCCCTACTTTGCACTGGGTGCTCTCCCTACGTTTGTATACAAAGACTTAGATGTTCGCCTCCATCTTTCCACAGCTCCCTCCCTGAAACAGCATTTATCATACATGTATTTGGTCTCTGGTTGCATCGACAGAAACTCAGTTGAAACTAGCCTAGATAAAATGAAGGAATTACCGGAGGAATTTCAAAGCAAAAATTTACATGAGCAAACCATGGGAAAGCAGATGCAGCCAGACTTCAGGGACCCAAACACTGCGAGGCCCCTCCTAGCCTGCTGTCCCTGCTGACAGCCTGCTCTCATAGGTCAGAAAACAGAGCAGGTGCCAGAGAGCAAACCGACCCAAGTTTCGTCTGGCTCTGTGTTCAGAAATCCACGGGAAAAGCTTTGATTGGCCTGCTTTATGGCAGTATCCACCCCTGGATCAACCAGCTCTGGCCAGAAAGACGGAATATTAAAGTGGCCCAGCTTCAGTCACATGTCAGCTCCAGGTCAGTCTGGAATAACCTCTCCAGGGGAGTCGTAGGATTAGAGTATGGAGAGGACTGTTTCCCCGAAGAGGTGCCTCAGAGAACTCGCTGTCCCGTATAATATTGTGTTTGGGGTGATCAGTTCGCGAAGCATTCTTCTGAGTGCAGTGTGAGTTTTTAGAGGAAGATACATTTTGTTCAATGCTGTGTCCCCAGGCCTATCAAGTATCTGTTGTAAATATCTGTTGATGAGATGAACTAATGAATAGTATAGGTGGCATCCACAGTGATTACATCAGGTTTCGTCATTTCACACCTAGTGAAAACAGCCTCACTGTTGTGAGTTCTAGTGCTGACCTGTCCATTTATGAGTCTCCAGACTCTCAGCTTTGGTCTCTTGCTCTGCGACATTAAGAGCACCTCTGTCCAGTGATTATCCCATGTAGATAAGTGACTTTGCACTGAAAGTAAAATTTATCACGTGCATCCAAAAATTACGTGTGCATGTCAGAATCTGTTGTGTATGCATCACTGCCTTATTGTGACCAGAAAAGACAGAGTTATCCTTTTGGCTGAACCAGGTGGAAATACCTCTTTTTGGTGTCTTTTCACATAGGATAGATTTGTCTTCCGATTTAAGTGGAGAGATTAATTTAGTGCTGAATAGTGACTCCCTACTCACCCAATGGAATAAGGGGACGTAACCTCCCTGAAGGTAACCTTTTTACCCATTTTTAGGTTTTTGTCAAGCAGGAAAGGACCTGCGTTTGGTATCACTCTGTATGGAGCAAATCGACATCCCAGCAGGGTTCCTTCTGGTGGGGGCCAAGTCTCCCAATCTTCCTGAACACATCCTAGTCTGTGCTGTAGACAAGCGCTTTCTACCGGATGACCACGGGAAAAATGCACTTTTAGGTGAGTATTTCATGCCCATAAAATTCCTTATAGGAGCATGGAGTTAAAATGCAAATTTGTTTACAGTTATCACCATATCTATCTATCTATCTATCTATCTATCTATCTATCTATCTATCTATCTATCTGTCTATCTATATATGAATTTGTTGGAACTTACATAGTTCAAATATGAAAACTTTTCTCTCTCAGTAATTTTTAAAAAGTCGGTTTACAAGCTAGGTGCAGCGGGCCATGCCTGTAATCCTAGCTACTCAGGAGGCAGAGGTAGGAGGATCACAAATTCAAGGCCAGCCTAGGCATTTTAGAGAAACCCGGTCTCAAAAAAAGAAAGGATAGGGCCGGTGATATGGCTCAGCGGCATAAGCGCCTGCCTAGCAAGTGCGAGGTCCTGAGTTCGACTACCGGTACCCACATAAAGGGAAAAAAAAAAAAAAAAGGGGGCCGGTGATATCGCGCAGTGGCACAAGCGCCTGCTGGCAAGCGCGAGGTCCTGAGTTTGACTCCCAGTACCTACATGAAAAAAAAAAAAAAAAGAAAAAAGAAAGGATAGGAGGGAGGGAGGGTAGGTGGACAGCCTGGGGATGTAACTCAGTGCTCTCTGGATGTAATCTTCAGTAATACACAAAAGAAGAGAGAGGCTTTTTTGGCTAAATGTTAGAAACAGTTGTCAATTTATCAAAAATTAATATTTCAGGACTGAGGGTGTAGCTCAGTGATAGAATGCTTACTGGGCTTGCATGAGGCCTGAATTCTATCCTCAGCACTAGAAATATATATATAAAACAAAGCGAAATTTATTCTGTATAGTTATCAATATGAACCTCGATTATTATATCAACTCTCAATTATTCATCTATGGATTATTCACTTTGTAAGGTTGTTTGTAGCTTTTCCATACTACCCATTATTGCTATCTGTATTTGATGGATATGATTCTCATTTTCTATTTAAATATTAGCTCACCTAAAATAACTTAAGAATATATAAGTGGAATATATAAATCTCAGAATTCATAAACATATAAATAGAAAAGTATAATAATCCTATTTATAAATATATTAATAGGAATATATAATAACAGACCTATTTATAAATATATATAAATAGGAGTATATAATCTCAGAATTGTTTTACTTTCTGGTATGACTTTAAGAGTCCTGACTTTTTTACAACATAGCTTCTGGGCATCATCAGAAATAATGAAGAGTCAATTTTTTATTATTTTTAATAATTAGACAAGAGGGCATATGGGGTTTGTTGTTTTTTTGATGCTATGTTTCTCTGAAGTTCTTTTTGTTTCTCAAAATTTCTTTTATTTAGATGGAATCAGATGTTTTAGGCATAAATATCAGTAAAGATAAAAACAGTTGAGAGCAAAGAATTGGAATATTGTATTGATTAGGAGATGATTTTCTTTTCTGGTTAATTTGAAGCCATCTTCCTAGTTATACACTATCATTAGAAATTCTAGAAATGCATCAATATTTTGAGTCAGAAAATGACCCTGAACATGCTTTATAAATACTTCTTTTTTTAAGTGGGTACCGGGAGTCGACCTCAGGACCTTGCGCTTGCCAGCAAGCACTTGTGCCGCTGAGTGATATCACCGGCCCTTTTTTTTTTCCTTTATGTGGGTTCCGGGAGTTGAACTCAGGACCTTGCGCTTGCCAGGCAGGTGCTTATGCCGCTGAGCTATCTCACCGGCCCGATACTTCTTAAATTCTAGTTTAGCACCATCTCCTGATTCATAGAAAAAGAAGTGACAATTTTTATGTTTCGTAAGACTCTCAAAAAAAAAATATGCTCTCTTTTTCTTTTAGTGGAGTTGAGCACATGGTTTAATATAGAAGTCTAATGCTCAAGCTTATACATCGCACTAAATCAGCAAGGAAGATCCAACCATTTGTGTGTTCATCCAGTCAGCAACATTTATTCACAGTGTAATGTATAACATAGATTGTACAGCCCATGATGTAGAGGTACAAAACCACAAGGCACAGGTGTTTCCCTCACAGAGCTTAGGACTAGTTGGTGATGTAGAATAAGTTTGGAAAACATTTTAAGCATTTTAAAAACATTATACTCTCATCTAATGAAATAGGCCAGGTATAGCTCTGACTAGAGAAATTGAAAACTCTTTAACAATGCTGTTTTACTCAGTGATTCTTCATGACTAAAGGTATCCTCTTAGATCAGACCATGGAAAACACCATCAGAATAATACATTTCATAGTCCTGCATAATCAGGTATACGAGACCAAGGCCATGGGCTTTGGAGTTGGTGAGTTTAAATGTCATATGTGCCACCTGGTGCATTATGAACTCGGGCAAGTGGGTTAAGAACCTGAAGTCTCAGATTTCTCATCTGCACATAGTGATCAATAAACTGGGCATGGGCCAGTGAGATGGCTCAGTGGCATAAGCGCCTGCCTGGCAAGCGTGAGGTCCTGAGTTTGACTCCCGGTACCCACATATGAAAACAGGGCCGGTGATATTGCTCAGTGGCACGGGCGCCTGCTGGCGCACGAGGTCCTGAGGTCAACCCCTGGTACCCACTAAATAAATACATACATACATACATACATACATACATACATACATAAACTGGGCATGGCGGTGCATACCTGTAATCCCAGAACTCTGGGAGGCTGAGGTAGGAAGATTACAAGTTCAAGCCCAGCCTTTGCAATTTAGCAAGACCTTATCTCAAAATAAAAAATAAAGGGCCGGTGAGATGGCTCAGCGGCGTAAGCGCCTGCCTTGCAAGCGCAAGGGCCCGAGTTCGACTCCCGGATCCCACATACGAAAAAGGGGCCGGTGATATCGCTCAGTGGCACGGGTGCCTGTTGGCGCACGAGGTCCTGAGGTCGACCCCCTGGTACCCACAAAAAAAAAATAAATAAAAAATAAAAAAAATAAAAAATAAAATAAAGAGCTGGGGTTGTAGCTCAGTGTGAAAGCCCTGGGTTCAATCCCCAGTACCACAAAAAAGAAAAAAACATGGAGAGTCAATTTTTTTTTGAAACAGGGTCTTGCTATGTAGTTCAGGCTGCCCTTGAACTCACTATGTAGCCAAGGCTGGCCTGGAACTCATGGTGATCCTCCTGCCTCAGCCTCCCAAGTGCTGGAATTACAGGTGTGTGTCACCACACCCGGCAAATTGCTCTTTAAATTGTAGCTATTCTGCTATTGTATTTATTCAGTACCTATATAGACTTGGAACCTGTCTTACTGTCTTTAGCCACTTCTGTATGGGAAAATGCAATACAACAATATGGTAGATAATGTTTCTTAAATAACCACATTGTGGAGATTTTTACAGGATTAGTACTCTATGTCAAAAAGTTAACATTCATCCAACATTTCTTACTTATGATGGATGATTTTAGCGTGCATTAAGATAGGGAAGTTTTTTGAGATTCAAATATTCTAGAATCCCTGTGGACTCCAGTATCAATTTGTCTAAATTTTTATATAAATTATGCAGATTCCAAAGACTGTGGGGGAATTGTTTTAAAAATATATTGATCCAGTTGGCAGTGCATGTACCTCAAATCTACCATGCAATTAGAAGACTTGATTTGCCAGAAAAACTAGAAAGGTAATTCAGCTATAAGCAGTGTTATTTTTTTTCTTATTACTAATGATAGCAAGAACTTTGAGCAGATGAAAATCTCTCTTGAACATATGATGCTGAAAACACACAGAGTATTCAAAATGAACTGCAGTGGCATTTCTGTTTCATTTTTTTTAACAAGGAGGTTAAGAACAGGAAAGGTTTATGGGGGAGTAGGAGAGAGGACAAGGAGTAGTTCCGGAGAGACAGGAGAGGTCTTGAGTGGATTGCCCGCATATGTTAACCATCATTTTTAATGTGAAGGTTTTCTTGCTGGATTTTCCAGATCCCTTGCTTTGTTTGTCCTCAACTCTTGCTTTTCATCTCAGAGAATATGCACAGAGGAAAAGGTAAAACCCAATCTCAATAGTTTGTTCATTCTGATTCTTACACTAGTATTTTCTGAACTGCCTTTGTGCACTGTCCTTAGTTATTTCAGCCTCCCAGATCAGGCAGTTTTCCATCAGCGCATAGTGATCACACCAGAATGTTCCACGGACAGAGGAGCTTTGCCTGCTTTGTTCAGTGCTACAAACCTGGTACCTGAAACAGCCTAGCATATAGTAGAGTATACAAATTTGTTCAAAGGATGGATGGCAGGATATCTTTAGAAACTTTGTGAACAAGGCAGTCATTGACAACTTTTCTGTTTTTGGCCTATAGCTTCAATTTATTGGAAAATGGCGAAGTACTTTCAAATACAACCCATCCCTGAATATATTTTAAGTCATTTATAAACTTACATTAATGTTCATAAGTCTATAAAGTGACAATAATAATCTATAAATTTCTACATAATTAACCAGAGGTTCTGATTATCTCTTGTTCACCACTTTTTCTCTAGTGTTTGGAAAAATGCCTGGCATGTAGGTAGGTGCTCAGTAAATAATTGTTGAATGATGATAATAATTTGTACTTCTCATTTATGAATGCTTTTAATTGATTGTCAGCCTTCTAAGATGAGAATATTGTGAGATATTCTCTTTAATCTGTGTGGCCTTTGTCTTTTCTCCTTATCTTTGTTAGTAACATACAGGTTGGTTTAGGGGTTTGAAAGAGTGTCATCAGTCAACTTATTTTCAGTTACTTATTTGTATATAGATATATATTATCTTTATACAATATGGAATGCTTTTCTTATTTTCTTTTTGCAATATTTGGGGAATAAACCCAGGATTTTCACATTGAGCTACGTCACAGCCCTTTTTTTATTTTTTTATTTTGAGACAGGGTCTTGCCAAGTTACCCAGACTGGGCTTGAACTTGTGATCCTCCTGCCTCAGCCTCCCAGAGTGTTGAGATTACAGGGGTGCAGCACTACGCCAAGCTTATTTGCAACTTTTGTCCTACTCATGTTATGTCCTCATCAGACACAACTGAAGACTTGCCTGCCTTATCATTTGTGTACTAAGAGGAACTGAAAAGTTGATTTTCAATACAGGAAAGTCTGGCTTCTCGTTCTCCAGCCTCCTCCATTTCCTATTCCACATCCCCTGCTCCAGTGAGGTGTCTGAAAGCTTTATTTTGTTTCATTAGTCTGAGTGAGGAATTGTGCAGATGTTAGATCTGAAGGAGTGATGAGTTGGTGTGAGTAGAGAGGATGAGTAGAAAGGCAGTGGGAATCCCGTGGAGCTCAGGTCAAAAAGTGTAGCTGGATCTCACATACCCTGAGGTTGTGCTTCCTCTTCCCAGCGCCCAGCGTGCTCTCTCCCACACCTCGGCTTGCGTATGGTCGACACAGTCCCAACCCAGGCTCCAATTTTACAAAGCCTTACAAATCCAGAGTCCTATACCATGTGGCTGACTTTTTGTTTATTTCAAATTCCAGAAGAGAGACTCTGTGTGTCCCAAATTGGGTCAGATGTGGCCATGGCTGAGGAGGCGAGTTCACAGAAGGAGCAGGGCAGAGAGCCAGGGTCTTGAGAGAGGAGTGCATGCGGGTGAAGTAGCACAACCGGAGGACTAGCGTTGGCAGCTATTATATCTACTCCATAAATCCTGTCGCATGACACTATCCAGTCTGTTTTTTAGTCATTATCCTTTTAGAGCAATATTTAAATTATTTTGTTGTCCACTGTTATAACTCTGCTAAAATTTTTTTTGTACCTGTTTTTTCACTTTGAATTATTTTCCTTAAATTGTGACATTATTAAGTCAAGGATGTGAGTATTTCTGTGGTTTTTTTTTTTTTTTTACATAAAAAGTATTGTATCAGCCAGGCATGGTGGTTACTTGTCTGTAATCCCAGCAACTTGAGAGGCTGAGGCAGGAGAATCTCAAGTTCAAGGTCAGCCTGGGCAGCATAGCAAAATCCTATCTCAGAATAAAATATAATAGTGGCTGGAACGGTAGAACACTTGCCTACCATGTGCAAGGCTCTGGGTTCAATTTCCAGTACGGCTAAAAAAAATCACCTTACAAAGCCACCAGTAACATTGGGTTCCTCATTTCAGGGTTTTCTGGAAACTGTATCGGCTGCGGAGAAAGAGGATTTCGGTATTTCACGGAATTTTCCAACCACATTAACTTGAAGCTCACCACCCAGCCAAAGAAGCAGAAGCACTTAAAGTACTACCTAGTCAGAACCTCCCAGGGTGTGCTGTCCAAGGGACCACTTATCTGCTGGAAAGGTAATCACCTTCCAGGAAGGAATGGGGAGGGTGTGGGGACTTTGTGATGGTGACAGGAAACCATTACAGGGTTCAGAGTTCAGGTGCAATACAGATAAATAGCTCAAGTTCAGAAGGCTGTCCAGAAATGTAAAGCCCCTCAGCTAGGTTACTGAATTTGCTTCTTATTGTTTTTAAGAGATACTGCAGTTAAGGGAAATGCATGTCTCCAGGAAATGAGTGCAGTTCTCAAGGGGGAAATGGGCCCTTTCTAGCTCTCCTGTCATTTAGTAGGACCTCAAAGTGGCTGACGCACTTTTTACTTTACTTAAATTCTATGGTAATTCTCAGGCATCAGCGTTTTTCTGTTTTAATTGGACCAAAGCATACTTAGAATAAACAGTGCAGTCTTCATAATACCTAGGAAAATGTACTGTTAGATTGGCAAACTTTTTTTTAAATTTGGAACAACTTAAACTACACTATCTGTAAAAATGAATCCAGTTGATAGTAAGTTCAAGCCCAGCCTGAGCAACTTAGTGAAGTAGTGAAACCCTGTCTCAAAATTGAAAAAAAAAAAAAAGAAAAAGAAAGAAAAAAGAACTGGGGATGTACCTCAGTGTGGAGGCCCTGAGGCCTCCCCAGTACTGAAATCCCCAGTACTGAAAAAAAGAAAAAAAAAGTAAGAAAAAATCCAGTCAAAACTTGACATCTTCATGTGTTTGATAGGAATTGCTATAGGTTCTATCATCGTTCTAATGCAATAGAGTATCTGATCTTTATTGTATTGAGCAGTTTCTTAGATTCTGAGATTTTTTTTCCCATAGAATAATTGTCTGTAATGTTTCTGTTTGTTGCCTCTATAAGATTTTTGCCTGACCATGAAAAATAGCATAGTAAATCCCGATTACTATAGCCCTTCTGAGC
Source organism: Erethizon dorsatum (assembly GCA_028451465.1). Taxonomy (NCBI): domain Eukaryota; kingdom Metazoa; phylum Chordata; class Mammalia; order Rodentia; family Erethizontidae; genus Erethizon; species Erethizon dorsatum. The sequence goes on along the minus strand of CM051838.1, from coordinate 24,281,253 downwards.
ACTTCACCATAATTATTCTTGTTGAAGTGCGATTGTGTAATTACTTACGAAATAGCTACATGTTCCAAGCTGGGTGTCATCAAAATTTAAAGCTTCCAGTCACTGAATCATAAACATTGTGAATTATAGATCACTCTTTATCCTAATAAACTCTGACAAGTAAAAATAGAGTAGGTGTTACATCTCTACCTTTTAACTTTATTTTTTGGCAAGTGTATTTATTTAGATATCTTTAACTCCTTAGTGCTCAATGAGAATTCATCTTTCTATTGAAGAATAGCATTTGTTAAAGAAGCTTCATGTTTATAGCAGTAGCAGTTTAGAACTGGAATTGTATATGTTTATATGCATATGTAAAAATATATAATATCAAAATACATTTTGCATATAACACACATAATGTGGAAATAGGCTTGTGCGCCAAAGTGCAATATCTTTTTGTAGAAGGTCATAGCGTAGACACTTGAGAAATCAGCCTTTAGCCTTTGTGTGTATCTTATCAACTTGGAAGCCCTCTAAAGGATCCTGTAAGTTAACTTTGTCATATAAAACCATTTCTATTCCTATTTTGTATGCGACTCTCTGAAATTACTATACAATAATTTGCTTGGAACTTACAGTCCAACAGGCTGTCATAGTATTTGCTATCTACCTGAATCAATGCAGAGCACTGTGAAGATGTCCTACCAGAGTCCCACTAATATCAGATTCTTAATATGAAGCTTAACCAGGCATGGTGGTGCATGCCTGGGATCCTAGCCCTCAGAAGGCTGAGGCAGGAGGATAACCAAAGTTTGAGGCCAGCCTAGGCTACATAGTGAGTTCAAGGTCAGCCTGTACTACATAGCGAGACCCTTAATATGAAGCTTGGAATTGCATAATCAGTAATCACTTTGAATGTTGTTCACTATTCCTTTATTAAGAACTTAGAATAATAATAATTTGAGTATTTTTTTTCTTCTATCTGTACATTTTTCTTTACTTCTATGTTTGGACATAAATTAAGGTTGAGTAGAAAAGTCAATGTGCCAGGGATATAGCTCAGTGGCACGGTGCCTGCCTAGTAAGTGCAAAGTCCTGAGTTTGATTCCCAGTTCCAAAAATAAAAATAAAAAGATTAAAGGTACCCTAGACAGACTCTGGATTACTGCTCTACTCTTAAATACTGTAAATCCTAGGCAGAAGGTTAATTTGTGTTTCTAAAGCTTTTGGGGTTTTTATAAATTATTGATATTTTAGCCTCCATCTTGAACTCGCTTCACTGCACTGGTTGTGTGAATGTTGCCCCCCCCCCCGGGAACTAGTCTGTGACAAATGAGGGTCTGATTGTGTTTTTCCTTCCAAGCATGACAGCTGTTCATGAGGACGAACATTTTGCTGGAGTCAGCGTTAGGGGCTGGGGATCTCTGCTACAGTAGTAGCTACCACTTAAGCAGGAGCAATTTGTGTCCCTATCACCTACGTACACTGAAGAGCACTGCCTTCATATAATGCAATTTTTACTCCTTTTCAGAATGTAGAAGCCGACAATCCTCTACTGCTTGCCACTCTATTAAACCAAACTCTTCAGTATCAACTGTCACCCCAGAAAATGGGACAACTAACGGATGCAAAGCAGGATTCACTCAGACAGGTATGGGGTATTTCCTTTTGGCATTTCAACCAGCAGATATATATTTAGTAAAGCATCTTTAAGCTTAGTGTTGGCCAGTTTGAATAGAAATTTTTTTTTTTTTGTGGGTACCGGGGAGCGACCTCAGGACCTTGCACGCCAACAGGCACCTGTGCCGCTGAGCGATATCACTGGCCCCTTTTTCATATGTGGGATCCGGGAGTCGAACTCGGGCCCTCGCGCTTGCAAGGCAGGCACTTATGCCGCTGAGCCATCTCACCGGCCCTGAATAGAAATATTTTTTAAATGAAGGTATTACTTGAGTTACTTGACTATTAGAATTAGAGGTCAGCATTTAGGTGGGTCAATCTGTACACGACCAGGACTCAAGTCCCAACAATGCCACCAGTGTTAGGCAGGGGATGGAGAAAGGAATTGACGTTTGGTAGGAAATTTAGCTCAATCATAGACATGACACTAGGGGTGTCTGATGATGCACAGTAAGTGGAAATCCAGATGTCACAGCTGTCAGGTAGCATGCACCTGGGACACACTGTGAGGACAGGGAAGTCTCTACATAAACCCGTGGAACGTGGTGGGGAGTAGTGCATTAAGCGGAAAACAACACAGGGTCCCAAGGAAGGACTGTGGATCACAGTGGGTGATGCCAGGATCTAGTTTCTAGTGGTACAAGATAGGGGCTTGGTTACAAATAACCAGATAAAATCTTAGTTCCTGAAAAGTTACAATATCAGGGCGGGATCAGCAGAGCGGCAGATCCGAAGGTGAGCAGATTAGATACGAGTCCAAGGCTTCTAAAAATCCTTGCAGTGGAGAGCAGGCCCTGAGGTCAGGATGAGACTCCAGGAGAGCCCTGTGTGGCTCCAGGTTGCTGAAGGCTGGGGAGTGGTAACTGGAAAGATCCCTGCAGATAGTATTGGAGAAAATTACTCAGAAACTGTGCAGTCGGACTGTAGGCAAGAAGGAAAGTACAGTATTTTAAAAGAGTTTATAAATTACTTTGTTTTTTGTGATGTGCTAAACTTCACAGCATGTGTGTTTTGCCAATGTCCACTTGACCACAAGAGGTTAGAAAGAAAGCTATCTTCATACACTACTTAGCATTCCTCTTTCAAATTTATATGAACTTGTGATGAGCTAGTAAATTGTATCTGCATTTTTTTGAGATGGAAATGATTATTAGAATATGTTAGCAACAATACAAAGATATTAAGGCTAATTTTACCTGCAGTACTGCTTGCCATGTATGTGCCCATACTCAGTCCCCAGTCTCGAATGAAAAGATCCAAATTTTGCACTGTGCAGGAGACTAAGGTAGAACATATCACCTGAGAGGAGAGAACGTTTCTCCTTAGAATAAATAAGAGATCCTTGTCACTGGGTAGTCAAGAAAGAAAAAAATGGGCATTTGGCTCTTTGACATTGAAAGATTAGCCTTCACTGCATTAGTGACAAACCTACATGTCTTTCCTAGAATATTATTTTAGTAATTTGATGTATTCAGTGGTATATTATCTGGCATTGGACCTTGAGCCTAATCAAATGGAACTTTAAAACTACAGTATTAAAAATTAATATTTACTTCATTCCCACAAAAATATATCAAGTGTTTATTACGTTCTAAGAACCTTATCAGATGCTATAAAGCAGGGGTCTAGTGATTTAAAAACCACTCAGAGAAAGTATTAAAAAACAATAAAACATGTTTCTTTTCCTATGAGGGAAAGGTGGATGTATAAATAACAAGGTGTACCTGAAAATAATGCAAAGATATTAAAATGCCAGTAAGCATTAAAATAATTTAACTGTACCAGGCAGTCAGTATGTTTTGGAAAACAAGTTTCATTCTGAAAGTGAAAATAGGGATTTTGCAAAGATTTTGGCTTTAGCAAAAGATTCCCCGGTTCCATGATGAGACACAGGCAAGGGAGGGAGAAGGTCACTAAATGACTCATAGTGAACGCAAGAGGCCAAGCATATTCCAGTATCCCTGTGTGTTCCCTTGCGGGGTGGAAGAGGAATTTGACCATGAAATTAGTTACTAACAATTTTAGGTGCAATCCAGGGAATCTACTAGAAGCAAATACCTTCGTAAGTAAGGCTTTGTATCTAATACTTTCATATTGATGAATTTATGTTTATAGATGCTTCGGTAATTTCTCCTAACACATGTTAAATGCAGTAGGCTATACGAATTTTATGTTATGGGCTGGAGATATAGCTCAGCGGCACAGTGCCTGCCTGGCAAGTACAAGGGTATGAGTTCAATTCTCAGTACCAAAAAAAAAAGAATTTTATGTTAGCATCTTTTAAACTCATAGATTAAGATTCAGCTTTCTATAGGAGATTGTTTTTTCCTTGATCTTAATCTGCTGTCCATAACCAATCCCAGTGAAATATTTTCTCATTTTGACTGAAAGTAGCTATGTCTATATCTACCTACATCATCTACACATGCCATATACACATGCATATACACACACATTGTGTTTAATCAGAACAAGGATTCAAGAATAGATGAAAAAGAAATTTCTTCTAACCCAAGATTTTGAAAATTTCCATGTTTTCTTCTAAAGGCTTTATTGTTGAAGTTTAAGTCTATGGGCCATTTTGAGTTAATTTTTATGTATGGTGTAAGTGAGAGTCTAAATTCATCTTTGTTTTTAATCCCCCTGGAACTGAGATTGAACCAAGGCCCTTCTCACTGAGTTACACCCCAGCCCTTTTCAATTTAATTTAATTTAATTTATTTATTTTTTAGAGGCAGGGTCTCGCTGTGTAGTTCAAGCTGGCCTTGAGCTCACTATGTAGCCCAGGCTGGCCACAAACTCAGAGTGCTCCTTTTGCCTCAGCCTCCTGAGTGCTGGGATTACAGGCGTATGCTGCCACACCCGGCTCTTTTTTTTACTTTTTTTTTTTTGTGGGTACCGGGGGGTCGACCTCAGGACCTCGCGCGCCAGCAGGCGCCCGTGCCGCTGAGTGATATCACCGGCCCCTTTTTCGTATGTGGGTTCCGGGAGTTGAACTCAGGCCCTCACGCTTGCCAGGCAGGCGCTTAAGCCGCTGAGCCATCTCACCGGCCCCATTTTTTTTTACTTTTTTAATCTTTATTTTATTGTTTATCTTTTGGTCTCTCTTAGTCACTAAGTTGCCCAGCCTAGGCTCAAACTTGCACTTCTGCCTTAGCCTCCCAGAGTGCTGGGATTACAGCAAGTGCCTCCATACCACATCTTTTCACGTGTGGCTATTTCATTGTCCCAGGCCATTTACTGACCAGACTTGTCAGAAATATATAAATATAAGGATTAATTTATGAAAAATTGATAAAATGGTCCTCATCAAAATTTAAAACTTTTACATTTCACATGACACCACTAAGAAAATGAAAAGATAAACAATGGACTGGGAAAATATTTGTAAAACACAAATCTAATAAAGCATTAGTGTCTAGAATATACATAAAGAGTAGTAATCCAATAATAAGATAACAAACAATCCAATCTAATCAAAACATGGGCCAAGATATATATAGATATATATAGATATATATATATACATAGATATATAGATATAGATATATACATATATATATACGTATATATATATATATACGTATATATATATACGTATATATATATACAGGTACAAGACTGTTTGTAGCACTGTACATCACAAACTGAAAATAGCTCATATGCTCAATAGTAGAATGGAGAATAAAAATGAATATATTTATGTAATGAAATACCATATGGCTCTGAAAATGAACAACTACCTGCATCCAGCACCATAGATGCATCTTTTATGGCCTCACTTTTATAGTGAGGGCATAAGAGTGACAAAAGGCTAGGTCCAGTATTGTTTCATCTCTATATTTTTAAAATGCAAAACCGTGTTAGGGGTGTATACATCACACAGTGACTACCTCTAGGCACAGGGAGGAAGATGGGATGGGGAGGGGGAGAAAGGCTACTAGCTACAGGAAGTGTTTTGTTTCTGTTCTTTCTCTTGACTTGGATGGTGGCTATTACATGACAAATACCTGAGATAATCAACTAATGAGGAGCGGTTTCAGTCCATGGCCAGTGGGTTCTGTTGCTTTTGGTGTTGTGGTGAGGCTGGACGTCATGGTGGGAAGTGTGTGGTGGAACAAAGCTGCTCACCTCATGGTGGTCAAGTAGCAGCTCTACACCGTCAGGGCAGTGCTGCGCCTCATGGCTGACCTTGTTTTTTTTGTTTTTTGTTTTTTGTTTTTTTTATATGTGGGTACTGGGAGTCAAACTCAGGACCTCACGCTTGCCAGGCAGGCGCTTGTGCCGCTGAGCTATATCACCGGTCCTCCTTGTTCTTTAACAGAGAAGGAGTAGGAACAGTTCCTAAATGGAACTGCAAGTGCCCAACACATTTCTGTCCCTGCCACCTCTTGGCCTCCTTTCATTTGACTTCCAAGAGTGTAGAGCTTTTATGCTGCTTCTGTGTGTCCACAACGTTCCATGATGTGCTTCATCCACGCCAGGCCTGCTTTGCTCATGCAGCTTATCACTTTGCTCCCATCCCCCATCACATACCCCTTCTCTACACCCAGTGACAGCTGTTTAGAAGGCAGTTTTTATAGGAAAGCATTATTTCACTGTCCCTACAATGTAGTTGTGTTCATATCTGTCCTCTTTAGATTTGTTCTCCTTTGGATGCTGAGGCCCAGGTAATCAAAAGTTCTTCCAAATTGGTTCCTCATGAATATTCATTTAATCCTTTTTTTGTTTTTTTTAATGTGGGTACCAGCGCTTCTGCCTCTGAGCTATCTCACCGGCCCTCATTTAATGCTTTACCAAAACATCCTCTTTTTTCTGATGTGGTAACACTTCGGCTGGCAGATTTTCCCCCTCCTAACCACATATTGTGGTCAAGGGCTATGTCGTCTTCTTTCCAGTGCATCCCCAGAGCCTAGTGTAATACCCGGCATAGCAAAGAGGCTCAGCAAATATTTGATGAATGAATGAATGGGAAGGAAGCAAAAGAAAGAAAACCAATTATTGCTTCCGTCTAAAACAGGAGGGGGAGGCTAAAAGCCATGAATACACTTGTGAGATTTCTCTTGCAAAAGAGAAACACAAGTATTTGTCAAGTACCAGGAAGAATGGCCCTCTTTGTAGATATAAGAAAACTGTAAGTCATTAACAGTGAAAAGTCATTGTTACCTATTACATTAGCCAAAACACTCAAAGTGATAACACATAGTGCTGACAAGGACGTGGTAAAACTGACACACTTAGGCTGGTGAGGTGAACAGTGATGTGACCTTTTAAGAAAGCAACTTGGCAATATGTAATGAGAACATTAAAAATATTTATATCCTTTTGCTCTGGTAATCTCACTTAGAAGGCTAGCCAAGAACATAACCCAAAAGGAGAGGCAAGATATCCTTTTATATTAACTAAAAAGGAGAAACAACTTAGTATAGAAATAGTTGAGTAAATCATGGCATCCACACATGATGAAGTGCTGAAAAAGATCATTCTGAGCACTGTGCAGCCACACAGGAAATAATTCTGTTAAGAAATTTAATATTAAAATTAATTTTTTATAACAGGTCAAAAGGTAATGTGGATAAGCTATGTACTAAAAGAAAAAAAAACAGTGGTTTATGGGAGAAGTATTATTTTAGCGTATTTGTTTGTTTTTGAATTTTATATCTTTCATAGGTTAAACATTCAGAACTTCTCAGAATTAAGCCAAAAGTACTGTATAGGTCAGTAGGAAACATCTGCACTTTACCAGTTTTTCTTCAGCATTCTCTACATGTGTAGGACTACAGGGAGCCTAGCTTGTGGGTTAAGTTCAAAATGCAGCAAGAAAGTGACAAAACTAGAGTTCAGATTCTCTCCTTGCCTCCCGAACAATTTTATGACCAATTACTGGGTAATAGGAAATGGAGATGCAAAGATCAATCTCTACCCAGGGGGTCTGTAAAATGCTCACGCGTCTCCAATTTCCAGAGAAGAACAAGAGGCAGGAAGTGCAGAGGGGGAGCACCGAGGTTAAAACATCAATAGCAGATCAACTCAACATTTGCTTTTCGGGAAAAAGGGGCAGCCTTTCCCCTCCCGCCTGAAACAACGACGAAAGTACCACACAAAACTACGTGAGAAACTGGGTTTGAGACACTGTACAGCAGGCTGTGAAAGATGGCGATCTCGGAGAGATGAGGGAGGAGAGGGGCCTTTCCGCAGCCTCGGCTTGCGGCTTCAGAGGGCTCCCAGACCATGACACGGGGAGGGGGAAGAGTGGTGGAGCCAGAGGATCCCTTGAGTTGAGTAGAAGGAAGTGATGCCTATATGTGAAGAAACCACTTAAGGCTGGTAAAAGTATCATCCACAGGGATTAAAGGAAACTGCCCAGCATTCACACAGGGTCAAGAACAGCAGCTGTTCCCACCAGCCAAGAGGAAGACTATATAATTCGTTGCGCATTGAGTAGAACGCTTAGTGAGGTCTGCCCCAGTGTTGGAGAATAGTCAGTCTTACACCAACGACTGCTCCAATCCCACCTGAAGATATGAAAGCAAAACCCTAAAGGAAAACGAAACAGTGCCAGCAGCCAGTAACCTTTCTTCTTTTCCCTACCCTCTTCCCTCCCTTCCCTGTACTCAGAGGTGATCACTGTGCTATGTATGCACCCCTAAAATAGTTTGAGTTTTGCCTTTTTTAATGTTATAGAAATGAAATAATATTGAAGTACTTTATGAATGGCTTTTTCTATTCAAACTGTTTCTGAATAATTTAAATGAATGCCAAACCAAGTTTAAAGATATTTATAAGAATAGAAAACTATCCAGCACCCAACAAAGGAAAATCAATAATGTCTGACATTCGTTTCAAAATTACAGTAAGTCTCCAGCTTCTGAATGATTCCATTCCAGGAGAATGTTTCGTAAGTGGGGTTCATTTGTAAGTCCAACAAAATAAGTCTTACATACCTTTGACACAAATATACAATATAAAGCATAAAAAAAGCCAAACACACACAAGAATACAGTAAGTTCCTGACTGTACTATACAGTAGCACACAGCAGCACAACTGTGACCGTGTCTGACAGGCAGGTGAGCTGCTTTCAAGATTTGTGTGCATCTAGGAAGTTCATAATGCCAGGTCCATTCGTATCTGCGAAAGTTTTGAATCTATGAAAGCATGAAAACCACTAGAAATAATAACCACATAGGAAAGTATATACAATTTTTCATAGTATTTCATACTATTTAAAGGATAATTGACAATTATACCAATATAATAATATTTTATGAGATTTATATATAAAAGTAAAATGCATAAAATAGCATAAAGACAAGGAGAAATATATGTGAAGTTGTGTGACATTGTTTGAAGTTTTACGATAAGTTATGTACTATAAATCCTAAAGCAACTACTAAAATAACCAGAGTTTTAGTTGATAAGCAACAAAGGAAATAAAATGTAATCATGAAAAATATTTGGTTAATGCAAAAGAAGGCTGAAAGAGGGAAAGAGGAACAGAAAATCAATAGAAAAAGTAGAAAGCAAACAGCAATATGATAGATTCAGACTCACCCACATTAAGAACCACATTAAATGTAAATGATCTAAACACCCCAATTCAGAGGCAGAGATTATCAAATATGATTTTAAAAAAGACCTAATTCTATTCTGCCTACATGAAATACAATTAAAATATAAAGATACAAATGAGTTAAAAGCAAAAATATTTTTAAAACTATGATGCTAACACTAGTCAAAAGAAAACTTGAGTGGCTAAATTAACATCAGGCAAAATAGATATCAGAGTAAAGAATATTACCAGAGATTAAAGAATTAATTTCATAATGATACAGGGGGGCAAATAATAAAGAAGACACAATAATCCTAAAAACTTGTGTATCTAATGACAGAGCTTTAAAATATGTGAGGCAAAACTGACAGAATTATTTCAAAAAACATAGAAATCTATTACAGTCAGGTATTTCAGTATCTCTTTGTCAATAATTGATAGAATAGGTAGACAGAAGATCAATGAAGATATAGGGAATATTTGAACAATACTATCAACCAACTTAACCTGACACAAAATATTCCACTCCACAACAGCAGAATAATGTTCTCTTCCAGTTCACACAGAACATTTACCAAGCCAGAGAAAAAAAGATATATACAGACGACAAAAATAAACATGAAGCTGGACATGGTGCCACGTGCCTATAATCCCAGCACTCAGGAGGCTGAGGCAGAAGGAGAGCTGCAAGTTCTAGGCCAGCCTGGGCTACATAGTGAGTTCAGGCCAGCATGAACTACATAGTGAGACACTGTCTCAAAAAAACCTAAGTAAACAAACAAACAAAGAAACAAACATATTTATGAGCCATAAAACAAGTGTTAATATATTTAAAAGGATTCCAATCATACAAAGCATGTTCTTTGCCTAAAATGGAATTAAATCAGAAACCAATAACAGAAAGTTCTCTGGAAAAATCCCGAAATATTTAGAAATTAAATAAGATACTTCTAAATAATTCATGAACCAAAACAAAAAGTTATCCATATTGGACAGTGATTCTAAACCTCATGTATAAATGCACAGGACTTAAAATAGCCAAAACAATTCTGAAAAGGAAAAGTTGGAAGGCTAACTCTGCCTGATTCAAGAATTAATATAAAGCTATATTAAAGCAATATTGTACCAGTATAAAGACACATAAATAAATCAATGAAACAGAATGGAAAGAATAGAATAGAAAGTCTAGAAATAAACCCACACACCTAAGTACATCTAACTTTTTAATGAAGGGATAAAGACAGTGTGATGGAGGATGGATAGGTCTTTCCACAAATAGTGCTGGAACAATTGGACATCCATATACAAAAATATGAACTTTGACCCATAGCAGATACCACATATAAAAATTATGTGTGATTATATAGTGACGAAAGAAAACAATATATTATTAGAATTAAAACATCTTATAACTCATATGGGTCATAAATCGAAATGTACAACCTCAAACTTATAGAAGAAAACAGGAAAAATATTTGTGTCCTGGATTAGGCAAATATTTCTTAGATACCACATCAAAAGCACAGTCCATAAAAAAACAAGTTGATAAGTTAGACTTCATTAAAATTAAAAATTTCTGCTCTTCAGAAAATACTATTAAGGGCCGGTGAGATAGCTCAGCGGCATAAGCGCCTGCTTGGCAAGTGCGAGGTCCTGAGTTTGACTCCCGGAACCCACATACGAAAAAAGGGCCAGTGATACCACTCAGCAGCACGGGCACCTGCTGGCACGCGAGGTCCTGAGGTCAACCCCTGGTACCCACCAAAAAAAAAAAAAAATACTATTAAGAGAATGAAAAGACAAAAAAACACAGTCTAGGAAAAAAATCTTTTCAAACCATATAAAGACACTGTGTCTAGAATAAACAAAAACCTTTAAGAATTGGACAAGGGGCTAAGGATTAGCTCAGTGGTAGAGCGCTTGTCTAGTATGCAGCAGGCCCTAGGTTCTGTCTCCAGCACAAGGAAAAAACCCAAACTCAACAAAAAGAAAATAACCCAATTTTAAAAATAGGCAAAAGATATATGAATGACAATTAAGTACTTTGACAAGATAATCAGCACCTTTAGCCATTAGGGAAATGCAAATCAAAGTAACAATGAGATACCACTCCACACTTAACAGAATGGTTTAAAATTAAACGACTCGTGGTACCAAGCATCGGGAGCATGTGAAGGAAGTGGCAACTTAATGCGCTACTGAGAAGCCGGACATGGTGGCGCACGCCTGTAATCCCAGCACTTGGGAGACTGAGGCAGGAGGATCGCCGCAAGTTCAAGGCCTACATAGTGAGTTCAAAGCTAGCCTGAGCTACATAGTGAGACCCTGTCTCAAAAAAAAAAAGACTATCATTACACTACTGAGAACCTAAAATAGTAAAACTACTTTGAGAAAACTTGGTAGTTTCTTAAAAAGTTAAACATATACCTTCCATTTTGTGTCTCCATCCCATTCCTACGTATTTACCCAAGAGAAATGGAAATACATGTCCATACATGTTACTTCTATATAACATTCATAGCAGCTTTCTTTGAGATAGCCGAAAACTGTAAATAACTCAAACGGCTATCAGCAGGCAAGGAGATAGTGTATATCCATATAATGTAACACTATTCATCAAGAAACACTAAATAGCTATTAATACAACAACATGGATGAAAGAAGCCAGGCCAAAAGAGAAGTAAGACCATATAGTTCTGTTTGTGTTAAACTCCAGATAGTGCAAAGTAATCTATAGTGACAAAAAGAAGATAAGTGATAGCTTGGAGGTGGAGTAGAAAGAGAGGCAGAGGAGGGAGGAAATAAAGTGGCTGAGGACATCTGGGGGAGATAAAAGTGCTATTTTGATTATGATGATAGTTTCATGGGTATGCAAATATTTCAGGACTTACCACATTATACTTTAATAAGTTTGGCTTGTCAGTTATACCTCCATAAGCCTATTTTTAAAAATTAGGAGCATAAGAACAAGAAGATATCTGATTCAACATTAATTTTAGAGTGGAAATGAGTTCATATTTTAATTAAATTACCCATTCAGCTTAATCAAAAGTAAAACATAGCTGACACAATAACGAATGCAGGCTCAGAGGGCAGTAATAGAAATATTGTTATCTGTATTAGCAGGGCATTTCTCTAATTGTAGTCTGAATGTGAAAATAGGTCCAGTGTAACTTAGGAAAGAAGCAAATTATTACAGCACCTATGTTTTATGATTTACTATAAAAGCAAATTATTGAGAATCTCTTCTGCCCTAGGGGATCAAAGACAAAAAGAGAGCTCATAAACACTTATGTTCCTGGATATCTGGAAAACCTTTAACAAGATTTACCAAAACACTTACTGAACATATATTATGCTCTACATGCTGTGCTAAACATCTTAATTGTTCCTGTGAGTTTTTAGGAACATTTTGCAGTTCATAAAACAGAGTCTAGGTAGGGTTATTGGGTGGGGGGGAGCGGTTTTAAGTGGCAAAAATCAAGAAGCAAATGCTATTTACTATTTAATTGGTTTTCTTTATTGAGAAAGTCCCCCCTGCACTCACATCCCATTGATTCTTGGATAACACTGAGTTAGTGCTATTGCTGTTACGTGAAGAGAAGAAAGAGATTATTTAGCATTTTTCCATTTTCTTTAGCCACTATGTGACAGTCACTGTACGGGGAGCTGGGGATGCCCTCAAGGAGCTCGTGGTGTAGTGGGAGAAACAAGAAATTAGAAGCCACCACCAGATAGAGAGCAGGGCTGTGACTTGCTCAAGGAATTTCCCAAGTTTGTGCATCTCCAGTGCTCACAAGTCCCCCCTTTGAGTAGATGTGAACTCTCTAGTAGAGAGTATGAGGCGTTGGAGAAATGCAGAAGCTGAGAAACCAGCTTCTTACCGTTCGAGCACCAGGTTCTGCACAGCAGCCTCATGGCCCATGTTTTAAATTCATGTCTGAGCAAGATTATGGGGAATCATGTGTTGGACATTTGTGGCTGCTCACAAATAATCAAAACCACTAGTGTTCGATGCTAAATATCCAAATGCCACCATACACAATAAATTCAAGAATAGGAGCGTGCGCAAGGTGGTAAAGATTAGGGGATAACACATAGGCCTTACGTTGTGGAGAGTTCACTCTGACCTTGTTTGATGGCTTCTCAAAGCTTTCTGATTTTTTCCTATAATTTATGGTCATATATTTTATGTCAATATAAATAGAAACAAAGGATACAAATGAAATAAATTTTCAAAAATGAAAACATTGAGTCTGGTCAAGTTGTCTTGAGACAACAACAAGACTAGGAGAGCATAGTATTGTTCTTTAGTACAAAAAAAAAATACGAGTACAGTACTTGTATTTTATCCATAGATCCTAGCAAGGTTCTTGACACATAACAAGTGCTCAAAAAAAAAAAAAAAAAAAAAAAAAAGAAGTAATTGTTGAATAAGTAATGGCAGCAGTAGGATTTAGTATGATAGGGACTGAAATATGTCTGTTGGATTTGGAAATTAGATCATTGATACCTTTCTAGAAGCAGTTCTATTAGAATGTAATTACCTGTTAAAATCACTGTATATAACCTAATACATAAACATTCTATATATATCTGTATATATTTTTTTTGAGACAAGGTCTTGCTATGTAGTTTAGGCTGATTTTAAACTCACTAGATAGCCCAGGCTGGCCTCAAATTCATGGCAGTCCTCTTGCCTCAGCCTCCTGCTGGTGTACCAGCACGCCCAGCTCACTTTATATATTTAAGAAATACTGGGCCGGTGAGATGGCTCAGCGGCGTAAGCGCCTGCCTTGCAAGCGCGAGGGCCCGAGTTCGACTCCCGGAACCCACATACGAAAAAGGGGCCGGTGATATCGCTCAGTGGCACGGGTGCCTGTTGGCACGCGAGGTCCTGAGGTCATCCCCCTGGTACCCACAAAAAAAAAAAAAAAAAAAAAAAAAAAGAAATACTTCTGATGCCAGGTGTCAATCTACATGTAGCCATTTTCTATTCTTATTTTTAAAAAATCATTTATTCCACTGCTTTGAAACATTACGTTTTTCAAAAATACCTATGTGCATGTGTATATGCACAGATATATAATACCTTCAAATATATGTCAGGTGAGGCTCTCTTCCATCCCACCAGTTTCTACATGCCCACCCCTGACAACAGGCAATCACTGTAATTAGTTTCTTGTGAATCTTTCTAGATTTTCTTTGTAGCTATTCAATCAAGCACAATACAGGTTCTAATTTTTACATATTTGTATGCACTGTTCTGCATTTCAGTTTTTCATACTGCTGTGTCTTAGGGATCTTTCCAAATCAGTAAAAAGCTTCTGCATTAATGTCTTACTACCACGTACCATCCTGTAATCCGTGTAGGCCACAGTTGATTTAACCTGTCCCTAGTTGATGGCCATCTATATTGCTTCCAAACAATTTAGCAATAAGTAACCTTTCTCTCTATATAATGTAATTTCTCACATGTATATAAATGTCCAGAAGGCGAGGCCTTGTGGCACACACCTGTAATCCCAGCACTCTGGGAGGTAGAGACAGGAACATCACGAGTTCAAGCCCAGCTTGGGCAACACAGCAACTTAGCAAGACCTTGTCTTCCTTTTGTGTGTGTGTGGGCACCAGGGGTCGACCTCAGGACCTCGTGCGCCAGCAGGCACCCGTGCCGCTGAGCGATATCACCGGCCCCTTTTTCGTATGTGGGTTCCGGGAGTCGAACTCGGGCCCTCGCGCTTGCCAGGCAGGCACTTATGCCGCTGAGCCATCTCACCGGCCCAAGACCTTGTCTTAAAATCAAAATTTTTTAAGTTTTGTGTGCAACTGAAGTGTGAAGGCCCTGGGTTCAATGCCCTGGGTTCAATCCCCGATACCAAAAAAAAAAAAAAAAAAAAAGGAGGGAGAGAGGAAGGGACCGATGTGAACCCAAGTTAGGAGGCCGTTCCAGGAGTCAGAGCTCGCGCAGACCGCTCCACGGGAGCCCTGCTGAAATCAGAGGTGGTCCAGTGAGAATGTGAATCGGGTCACCTGCGCTGCGGTGCTGTGCTTTTTTCCTCCATACTGGTTTCTGGTGATGGGAGTGTGTAATAGAATCATCTATGTTACTAGTTTAAAATACTTCCCCTGATTACAATTTTACTTTTAGAGTTTTTAAGGAATAGTTCGAGAGATGCTTCTTATACAATTCTCCCATTAAAAGTGTGCAGTTAAATGGCTTTTTGTATTATTATTGTTTAGATCTAGAATGTCCCCCCAAACTCTCATCTACTCAGAGGCAGGGCTTTCGGAGTGTGCGTGAATCGTGGGGTGCCATACGCGTCAGTGGGGTCAACATTAATGAGTTCAGCGGCAAGTGTGCCCTTCGGAGGTGGGGCATGGTTAGAAGCAGGTCACTGGCGATGTGACCTGGAAGGATTTACCTCCCTCTCTGGTTCCTCCTCACTTTCTACTTCTTGGCCACCATGCTGTAAGCAACTCTGCTCCGCTCCGCTCCTCTACCATACTTTTGTCTTGGAGCAGCCAGCCAGGGGCTGTCATCGTGAGCCAAAATGAGTGTTTGGGGTCCTCACATACAGACCTGAGCATGCCATCTTTAGACACGGTTGTGCTTCCTCCTACCAGCTTGTATCCATTTTATTTTATTTCCTTCCTAGTTCCCTTAGGTAGAACCTTTTGTACAATATTAAATAGAAGTGGCAAGAGTGGACATCTGATCTTCATTCGGATCATTCTTTGATCTTAAAGCACGTAGTGTTTTACCACTGAGTGTCATGTTAGCAGTGGCTTTTTCATGGGTGCTTTTTATCAAGGTGAGAACAATCCTTTCTATTCCTGAGTTTATTGAGTACTTTTATCATGATACGGAGTTGAACTTTGTCAAGTTCTTTGTCCGTGTCTATTGACATGATCGTGTGATTTTGTCCTAATTACCTTGATAGATGTTTATGTGTTAAACAACCTTAGATTCCTGGTGTGAAGAGACATATAAGCCTTTTTATGTGCTGCTAGATTCTATTTGCTAGTATTTTGCTGAGCATGTTTTTATTCATAAGTTTTATAATCTGTGCTCTGTAGGTTGCTTCTCTGTTTAAATATTTCCCTGGTTTTGATATTAGGGTAATGTTGACTGCATAAAATGAGTTGAGAAATGTTCTGTTCTCTCCTGCTTTTTGGAAGGGTTTGTGAAGGGATTTTATTACCTCATTAATACTAGAGTTCTCTAATGAAGACTTCTGAGCCTTGGCTTTTCTTTGAAGAGAGTGGAGGATTTGGTGCGTGTGTGTGGTTTTTTTTTTTTTTTTTTTAACTAGTTCAGACTCTTGTCATATTGAGATTTTTTATCTCTTCTTGAATCAGTTCTGAATCTGCTCTAGAAATTTGTCCATTTCAAGTCCGATTATCTAATTGAAGTTATCTAGGTTGATGGCTATGTTTGTGTGCCAGAGCTGCCATAACAACATGGTAAAAATTTAATTTTCTCACAGCCTGAGAGGCTGGAGGTCAAAACTGAGCTGTTGGCAGGGTTGTACAGATGGCCACCTTTTCGGTGTGTCCTCATGTGGCCTTACGTCTGTGCATGGGCATCTGTGCTGTCACTTCCTCTTCTTATAAGGACATTAGTCATGTTGGGTCAGATCCCCACCCAGTGACCTCCTTTACCTTCGATTACCTCCTGAAAGACCCTGTCCCCAGGTTCAGTGACATTCTAAGGTTCTGGAGTTAGAGTCTCAACACAAGAACTCTGGGGAGGTGCGGTTCAGTTCCTAACAGTGGCATACCATTGTTCACAGCATTCGCTTGTAACTCCTTTCTCTTTAGGGTTGCTAGTGATGCCCCCTCTTTCATTCTTGATTTTAGTAACTTGTATCTCTCTGCCTCTCTCCCTCTATCTCCCTCCCTCCCGCCCTCTCTATCTCTATCTCCCCCTCCCTCATCATTCTAGAATTAAAGAAAGAACTAAGAGAATTAAAAATATACCACTCAAAGAACAAACTTAGGTTGTTGGTTTTCACAATTGTTTCTTATTCATTTCTGCTGTTATTTTTATTCATTTCTGCTTGCTTTGGATTCAGTTTGCTCTTCTGTTTTGAGGTCTTTCTTCTTTTCTTGATATAGGTATGTATAGCCATACGTTTCCCTCTAGGTCCAGATGGCCCCCCGTGGCCACCAGTTACACATCCACAGATTCCACATCTGCGTGTCCTGCATCCACAGATTCAACCAACTGCTGATCAAAAACATTTGGAAAAAGCTGGGCGTGGTGGCTCACACCTGCTATATATATATATATATATATATATATGTATATATATATATATATTTTTTGTGAGTACGGGGGGGTCGACCTCAGGACCTCGCGCGCCAGCAGGCGCCCGTGCCACTGAGCGATATCACCGGCCCCTTTTTTGTATGTGGGTTCTGGGAGTCGAACTCGGGCCCTTGCGCTTGCTGGGCAGGTGCTTAAGCCGCTGAGCCATCTCACCGGCCCCACCTGCTATATTTTTTATACTAAATTCTTATGTGTATTCATGTCTATTTCTTGCCATCTTTTTTGTTCCATTATTTTGTTTGCATACTAATGTACCAATACCACAGTGTTTTATTCAATGAGACTTTTTTTTTTTTTTTTTTTTTTTTTTTTTTTTTTTTTTGTGGGTACCGGGGGGACGACCTCAGGACCTCGCGCGCCAACAGGCACCCGTGCCGCTGAGCGATATCACCGGCCCCTTTTTCGTATGTGGGATCCGGGAGTCGAACTCGGGCCTTCGCGCTTGCAAGGCAGGCGCTTAAGCCGCTGAGCCGTCTCACCGGCCCTCAATGAGACTTTTAAACATATCTTATTATATCCTCATTTGAACCTCTCCTCCTTTCTCTTATTTTTCGGAATATTTTTAGCTATTCTTCTCTGTATATTTCTTTTTTTTTTTTTTTTAATGTGGGTACTGGGAGTCGACCTCAGGGCCTTGCGCTTGCCAGCAAGCGCTTGTGCCACTGAGCAATATCACCGGCCCTTTTTTTCCTTTATGTGGGTTCTGGGAGTCAAACTCAGGATCTCGCTTGCCAGGCAGGCGCTTATGCCACTGAGCTATCTCACCGGCCCTTGTCTGTATATTTCTGTATATCAACATTATATGTTTGCCTGGTTAAAACATTCTAATAATCCTAATAGCAATTTTAATAATATCTAAAGCTGTTGGTATTTTCTTAGGACCACATTAAATTTATAAATTAATAAGCTGATTGGCATCTTTTTAACATTTGAGTATTGTCATTCAAACATTATATTTCTTCACATTTGTTCAGGTCTGTCTTCATGGTCTTCAGAAATACTTTTTATTTTATAAAATTTTTAATATGAAATTTTCAAACATAAAAAAAACAGAATAATATAGTGAACTATCACCATGGATCTGCCACCCAGCTACAATATTACCAACACATGGCGATTATTATTTAATATTACTTATTACATCAATACTTAAAACAAATCCTGGGCCGGTGAGATGGCTCAGTGGCATAAGCACCTGCCTGGCAAGGGCAACGTCCTGAGTTCGACTCCCGGAACCCACATAAAGGAAAAAAAGGGGTGGTGATATCGCTCAGCGGCACAAGTGCTTGCTGGCAAGCGCGAGGTCCTGAGGTCGACTCCCGGTACCCACATTAAAAAAAAACAAAGCAAACAAACAAACAAAAAACAAATCCCACATACTGTGTTTAAAATAATGCAAAGTTTTCTTATATAGTCATATACATTTCTTATTAAGCTTATCCATAAGCATTTTATCTATGTGTTATTGTTTTTTTATTATTATTATTATTTTTTTTGTGGGTACCGGGGGTCGACCTCAGGACCTTGTGCGCCAGTAGGCGCCCGTGCCGCTGAGCGATATCACCACCCCTTTTTTTCCTTTATGTGGGTTCCGGGAGTCGAACTCAGGACGTTGCCCTTGCCAGGCAGGTGCTTATGCCACTGAGCCATCTCACTGGCCCGTTATTGTTTATTTATACATGAAAACATTTCTATGCATTCATCTTATGACTTTGTATTATTTTTAAAATATTTGTCCTCATTTGAATTAATTGATTTGAAAAATAAAGTGAATTACTATTCTTCATAATTTGTCAGAGACTTTGCCTATGTGTTTACCTGGACTATTTATTCGGAATATGCTAAAATTGCAGCTATAAACTAGTTAGTAAGCTACCAATCTTGTCCCAAACAATGTGGGATTGTGGCCTGAAACAGAATGACCAACGTGTGTAATGGCCCAGCAAACTTACCTGGGGTTTCTATCCTCGAAGGCCGTGGGAAGACATGAGAACCTGCGACTGTCTTCAGCTTCCTGCGGCTTTGTGATGGATGTGTGCTTGCTGGCCCCTGTTCTTCCAGTGGACCTGAGAATCTCTCCCTGGTGATTAAGTCAGGCCCTGAGATTAACTGTTTCAAGCCAACAGGGGACCACTTCATTCTTTTGCATTCTTATGAGTAGTACTGATTTGATGAATCAGGTGTCGGGCTGTGGTATAAAAAATAATTTTTTAGATAACTTCTAAATAGCACCACAGTATTGCTCTTTAGAGAGCTTTGTTTTTCAGACTCTCAGAGTTTAAACAGACTCTTTGAACACTTTCCTGTCATTAACTGATCCAGCTATTGTGGCAGAGCAAATTCAGGGATTTGGGGTGTCTCCTTCAGTGAGGAAAACTTCTATTGGCTTGAGGTGTGTGTGTGCAGTGCATGCACAGTACTAGGGATTGAACCCTGGACCCTGCACCTACTAGGAAAGCACACCCTGCCTCTGAGCCACACCGCCAGCACTTTTTGTTTTTTATTTTAAGACAGAGTGTCACTAAGTTGCCCAGTCTAGGCTTGAATTTGTGATCCTCCTGCCTCAGCCTCCTGAGTAGCTGGGATCACACAGGCATGCACCACTGTGTCTATCTTGGCTTGAGTCTGTCTTTGCCATAGCCTGTCTCTGAAATAGCATGTGGTTTTTCTGTGCTGAATTATTTTCTGAAGCCAAATAGAGGCTTTCTTTTGTAGGTACCTGGTACTGTGATAAATTAATTCTAGTTTGTTAAAAGAATTAAAGCAACTTTCAGAGAAAATATTTTCTCCTAGGTTGCAATAAGTTTGTATGATACTTCTTTTTTTTTTTTTTTTTTTTTTTTTTTTTTTTTTTTCTTGTGGGTACTGGGGGGTCGACCTCAGGACCTCGCGCGCCAGCAGGCGCCCGTGTCGCTGAGCGATATCACAGGCCCCTTTTATTGTATGTGGGTTCTGGGAGTCGAACTCAGGCCCTCGCGCTTGCCGGGCAGGTGCTTAAGCCGCTGAGCCATCTCACCGGCCCTGTATGATACTTCTTGAATTAAAAATTCATAGAGATAAACATATCTCATTGAATATGGTTTTTGAGGGATGTGTAAAGAGTTTTGTTGTGGAACATATCCTGATGACAGGTCACTGGACTTTGACTAAGTTAGTGACTGCTGCTACATACAGTAGTAATACTTGCTTCACAGAGTGGTTACAGGGATTGAGTGAATTAATGCATGTGAAGTACTTAGAATAGCACCCAGCACATACTAACTTCTAGTGAGTGTTAAATAAACAATTAAACGTGAATACGGAGAAGTTGACCTTTCTAAAATGTCAGACTAGTTTAAGGAAAGAACTGAAATCTTAACAATCTGCTTTTTCTCAACTCACCTTTATCGAATGAACTTCTTTCCCGCATCCATAATGTGGTTGCTCATTTAAATAATCTCTCTCTTTTTAAAGATTCACCAGCTCTCAGTCCAGCTAATTCTGCAATCAATTTAAGTGGCGCTCAGGACCTGACCCGGAATAAGAATATTGTGAAACCACTGGCTTTATCTTTGCAGACTGGAGGGAGGGCTTTTGCCACAGGTGATTTTCCTTACTTACATTTCTTGGGTAAATACATAATTTGTGAAAGATGCATGTGACGTCTGTCATTACATAATATTGTACAAAGCTTTGTGTTCTCTCTGTGCCAAACAAAATAGTCAGAATCACATTTGCTACACCAAAGAGACACTGAGGTTGGGTCTGTTCAAAAAACATTTCTTGGGCACCTGCTATGACCAGCATTATAAAACAAATAGAAAACGTTTAGGATTTTAGGATATAAAAACAAGGCAGAATGCAAATAAGGATCCCAAGTACCCTTGCAATCTGCCGAGGGAGGTAGGCCTATAACAAAGTATCTTGAATCCCCAACATTTCAGGGAGTCAGCAGGAGGGAGTTTTTGAAGGAGTTTGGTCTTCAGCAATAACAAGACAGGGCTGGGGATGTGGCTCAGTGGTAGAGTTCTTGTCCTTCATGCATAACGCCCTGGGTTTGATCCCCAGTACCACAAAAATAAAACAGTAAACAAACCAACAAAAACAATAACAAAACAGGCACTGGACAGAAGAGTGGAGGAAAGGCATTTAAAATTCAAGGATGAGCAGGAAAAAGGTTACAAGAAGAAGGAGGGAAAGGAAAGGAGAAAAAAAGAGCATGACGTGTGCAAGGACTCCTAGCAGTTTGGACTCGTTAGAATCCTCAAATGTCCAGTGCAGGGAGCCCCAGGAGATGACCAGGGAAAGAGTCATGGGAGGTCACGCTAGGAAGCTGGGTTTTACTCTGTAACTTGCGGGGAGGAGGGATGACAGCGGTCGGTTCAACTCGTGCTAGATCACTTTGGTAGCGATGTGTATGAATCCGAGAGAAAGGAAAACTAGCTGGAGGTCATTTCAGTAGTCTCAGCGAGAAATGATGAGGTCCTTGGCCAGAGGAATAGGTTGGAGAGGAGGAGACAAATTGGAGAGCTGCCCGAGAAGTAAAATCAACAGGACTCGATTGATTAATGGGAGCGCGAAGGAGATGGGTCTCGGCGGATGTCCATCTTGCTGGGTAACGCTGTCATCACCTGAGACAGGGAGTGTGGAAGGAGGAGCAGGTTCCCTAGGAGACCGTGCAGACATGCTGCGTCTGGGTTATCCCTGGGACATCCAGAGAGCTGTTCACAATCATTTCATTTACCATAGTGGGAAATCAGGACTGATTAGAGCTGAGCCACCACCATATAATTAAATCATCAGGGTAGATACCATTAGCCAAGGAGAGACATGGGGAGGGGATTCAGACTGTGAACTAAGGATGGAATCCTACGAAAGTGCAGTGTTTAAGGAGACGAAATGGACACATAGAAGGATGAGGAGAAAGGGAACTTATCATTTTTTGGAAACTTCTCAGCAGTTAGGCGTCATAATTTATGCACTCACCTTTGTTCTTACTCCAGCCCAACAACTCTTGCAGGGCCCACCTCTGGTTGGATACAGACTTGAACAAACTAGATTCAATTTCCACAGCATTAAAAAAAGTCAATGAAGTAATGTCAGTAAGCATCTTGGTTAATAAAGCCACCCGATGAAAGGCTGCCCAACTTCATAATGCAAGGATTAGGCGACAATTCTTCAACCCACTAATCACTCCTAATGTCATAAGAAAAAACTGGTCATTAGGCGGCACCTGGCAGGAGTGTGCAACA
This sequence comes from Erethizon dorsatum, assembly GCA_028451465.1. Classification (NCBI taxonomy): domain Eukaryota; kingdom Metazoa; phylum Chordata; class Mammalia; order Rodentia; family Erethizontidae; genus Erethizon; species Erethizon dorsatum. The sequence continues at coordinate 24,258,475 of CM051838.1, read as the reverse complement.
GCACCCGGGAGATCCTTTCGTCAGAAAAAAAGAAAACGAAAAAGAATGTGAATTTGATCAAAGCTCTATATCTATTTATTTATTGGAAATACAGGGGACAACAGAACATTAACCGACATCTTAGGTATCCAATCAGCAAAATTCAGGAAATGGAATACTCTGCCACGTTTTCAGAATGAAAAAAAATTAATTGTAAGAAAAAAAAGTGGGGGGAACCCTATAGATTGAAAGAGGTTTAAGGGGTATATCAACTAACTTCAGATGGATGAATCTTTTTGAATCTCAATTTGAAAAAACCAGCTATAAAAACCATTCTGGAATAACTGAGAAAAAGTGGAATACTGATGGGATAATTAATGATATTAATAGACTATTAATCAGTGTTAATTTTAGGTGCAGTAATGACATTAGAGTTATGTTTTTGAAAAAATCCTTTTAGTAACACATACGAAGTACTTATGGGTGAAATTATATGATAAACGGGCTTGCTTCAAAATACCCCAGAGCATATATGTGTGCATGTGTAGGGGAATGAGGTACAGGGTATAGAAGATGGAAAATGGGCTTTGTGTTGAGAAATGGCGAAGTTGCATGGTGAGTAGGTAGAAGTTTATTGTGCTATTCTCTCGCCTTTTGTATATATTTGAATTTTTCCGTGATGCAATGTTAAAATAATAATAGTAGTTTTCTCTCATTCCACCCACTACCTCCAAAGACTTCACTGAAAATTATTCTGGCACCAGGCGTGGTGGCGCATGCCTGTAATCCCAGCACTTGGGAGGGTGAAGCAGGAGGGGTGCAAGTCGAAGGCCAGCCTGGGCTGCATAGTGAGCTTGCTGCTTTCTGCAAAGCTGCCACCATCTGATCAAGCTCACACTTGAGAGTTCAAGGAAATCGCACCGATAGAACTCAAGCCAGTCACATCACCCAGCTTGGACTACACAGCAAGACCTGGATTCAAAAAAGCCAAAGAAAAAAGAAAATGATTCCGAAAGATCTCTTGGAATCTTAAAAAATGATTCTCAGAAAATGTATTCTTTTAGTTGACATATGGGACCTCTAACTATAATGAAGGCGTTGCTCGTTTTAGTTGGCTTTATGTGACTGGGTTGAGTCCTGTCAGTGATGCTTCCTCGAATCCTCAAATGTGAGGCTCATCAGAGGGCAGCAGCGTCGCCGAAGGCAGTGTTTGCCCAGCCTCTGTTGTGAGCACTCCTCTCCTGTCCTACAGATGCTGCAAATGGGAACAGCAGCCACGGAGGGAAGACCACCGCATCCAGCTTCACCCCGGCCCGCCCAGGGAGCTACCCCTTGTCACCGCGACCTAGTTACGCATCTGTAGACCAAGGTACAGCACCCACCGAGAGTTCTGAAACAAAGCACTGCATTGTGCTAGAACCGCAACAGAGTTCTGAGTGATGTGACACGCTCTGAAGTTTTCCCCTTGCTTGCTATACAGTGTCTTGAAAGTTTATGATTAGTCGAGCAATAATATTTAAATATCTTGGTGATTTTGCATGGAAGAGCCTAACTGGGTAGTAAATGTTGAAACAAATGTATAAGAAAACATCTTTAAAAGCCATGGATTTGGCTGACCAACATACAGGACTCAGTATTCCTCTTTGTGTGTTATTCCTCTGGGCCTAACACTTGCCCTACAGCTTCACGGGGTTGGTCATAGAATCAAATGAAATAATCTGAATAAAATTGTAAAACAGGGTACAGATTTTTAGGTATCATCAGTGTGGTGCTGGATTGGTTAGTGTGGCTTTTTCCAACTTTATGTCTAGAAGAGTAACTTAGACCTTCTGAGTAAATCTAAGTAAAGACCCTGTGTCACATGGGCATTCATTTTTCTTCCATATTATGGAGGACAAGGCTATCTGTCTTTTTGTCTTCAGCCACCATGTTCATTTCTGGGCCACCAAAGAAACGACACAGGGGATGGTATCCTGGCTCGCCCGTCCCCCAACCTGGTTTAGTTGTACCTGTTCCTACAATTCGCCCCCTTTCAAGAACGGGTAAGATTTTAACAAAAGATACCTTTAAAGTTTTTTTGTTTGTTTGTTTGTTTTAATATTAGCAAGGATATCTTCTAGTCCTGTTCTTTCCCTGAACCCTTGAAGGTAAATTTCCTTCCTCGCATCCAAAATTCTGTAAGGCTGTTGGCAGTAGGTAATATTGTGTCCCCGGCACATCCCCCTTCCCTACAAGCACATGTACCATCCCAGCTGACTTGCACTCAGCCTTAGGCTTAGTCTTAATCCATGGCATTGATAAGCCATTCACAGGGCGCAAGTAGACTTGCTTTGTTGGTAGTGGCAAAGTACATTTGCCCTCCGGTGATCTGGTTCTTTATGTGATCTGTGCTTATTACTCCTGGCCTATGAGGTTCTGTCTGTGGCTAGAATCTGAAGGACCAACTGGCTCTCCTTTGCTATCCAAAATGTGGCTGTTTGTTGCCCACAGTTAACCATTCGAACATCTGTCTACCTTGTACTAAATATGCCATTTCCAAGACACAGGTGGGATTCTTTAAAAACTTAAATTTGCTTAAATAGATAATTTTAAAGACTGCAGAGATCTTATATACACCAAGAATTATGCCAGTGTGTTAACTATGGTTGTCTCTGGGTGGGACTGTTTAATGACGAAGCTCTCTTTCTTCATACTTGTCTGTGCTTTTCAAAGTTTATACAGTGCGCAAATATACTTTTCATAACCTGGGAAGGGGGGTGGGGAGAAAAATACCAAACAAAACCCGAAAGATTGTGTGTGGAAAAAAGAACTAGAATAAAAACTACTAAAATGCCAAATGGTAGTTATCTCCCAATGATATGAGCGTGGTTAGTTTTCTTCCCTTTGTTTTTCTTACTCCAAGTTTTATATAAATATACATTAACTACTTTTTCAAAAAAACCACGAAACCATTAGGTTTATGAAACTTCTGTAGTCATAAGATCAAAACTGCATTGTTTTTCGTTGTGTTTCCTTCAGCTTTCATGTCTAATACTTCTTGTAAAACAATTTTTTTTTTTCCAGAGCCCCTTTTATCTGCCCCAGTTCCACAGACCCCATTAACTGGAATTTTACAACCTCGGCCCATTCCTGCAGGGGAAACTGTAATTGTTCCTGAAAACCTGCTGAGTAACTCAGGAGTTAGACCAGTAATTCTGATAGGTAAGGCAAAGGAAAGCCAAGGTGGAATCGAGGAATGCTTCTCCGTGTCATTGTTTGTGGCTTTACTAACGTGTTCATGCGTATATTCATGCGTGTATTCATTTATACCTCTATTGATTCTTTGAGCTTTTATTGGTCAGCGCCTTCATGCTGTATTAAATGTGATTAGAAACCAAGAATAAGGCAAAGTCTTCTTGCCCTCAAGGAGCACTGTTTTGCAGGGGCGTCTGACCCTCACTAGCGCTGGGAGTGGTAAACAGCCATTGCGACGTACTGAGGACATTAAATACACAGAGATCCAGGAGCTAGCAGAGGTCACAGCCAAGAGCTCCAATAACTCAGAAGAGAGAGGACTTACTCTGCCTGGAGGGCCTGAGAAGGCTTCTCGGAAGTGTCTAAGCCAGAGTCTGAGGTTGCCAGGAGTGGACAGGATGGGGAGGGGACATTCCAGTCAAGGAAGCCAGACCACAGGACAAAGAAACCAGCTAAGCCAGCTCACTCAAGGGAACCAAAGAAACCCCACATGTGGAGATCTGAACCTGGGGAGGCACCTTCTCATCGGTGTCCCTAGAGACTGTGTCCTTCCAGGCTACCTGAAAGTGGAGGGACAGAAATGTAGAGGCCACTCGATTACGGAGCTAATGGAGTACATTTCATTCCCACACTGAAAGTCCCCTCGGGGAGCTAGCCTAGGCCAGAAGGGTACTATCTGCTTTACCAGGATAAAACAGGGAGGGTGTGATTACATGGGGTGTAGTCTGTTCTTGAGGTTGGCCTGAGTTCACCAACTTGGTTTAACTTCAAGCCCTGTCCTTTATCAGGACCCTTTCCACTGATTCTAGCTCTGTAGGCATTGTGGGAATTCCAGTTGTTTAAATCCCATATGGTTTAGGAAGTTCTTTCTGAACCTTAGCATGGTGCAGCTAAGCCTTGAAAAGAGCATAGAACATGGGATTCTTTGGTGCCTGCCTTTTAGAAAGCCTTTCAAAGGAACTGTCCTATCCGTCAGACCACCAGAACAGTATATTTTCAACATAGTTGTATCTTACCTACTCCTAAGATAATCTGAGGCTATTTACTGACATTCAAGAAGAAAACCTAACAAAAATCACTATGATAACAAAAGGAGTAGGAGCTGGGCGTGGTGGCGCATGCCTGTAATCCCAGCACTCTGGAGGCTGCAGCAGGAGGATCACCATGAGTTCGAGGCCAGCCTGGGCTACATAGAAGGCTCTGTCTCAAAAAAAAAAAAAAAAAAAAATCTAAAGGAATAGGAATCTCCAAGCGCTGCAACTGGCAGAATATTGCTGTTAATTACTGAATTTTGTTCAAAAGATTTTCCCCAAAACCTCAGGAAGTGATACATGTTATTGTGGTTTGTTTACTTTCTCATCTGAAAAGAAACATGATGAGGAATTCTAGCAGAAGATATTTTATCATCGCCATTTTACAAAGGATTCAGAAACATTTTGCAAACTCGTCAGTCTTCTATGGCAGCAATATAATATTAACAGATCCCTCCTGTGGAAAACGGAAAAGTCATTTGAATATTTTGCTTCATGTTCATCTGCTTTAATATAGAGATGGAATTTGGAGCATCCAAGTGGTTTGGGGAAGGCTGGATGTATTTGAGCTGTCTATTTGTGTGTTTGTTTGTTTTGGTAGCCATCTCAGAGGGCAGGGAATTTTGTTAAGCATCTTTGTTCTTCATTCAGCAAATATGCCCGGTTTTTCAGAAAGAGATGTTGCATTGTATTGACCCGCTTCTGTTGGGGCAGGCTATGGCACTTTACCCTATTTCTATGGAAATGTCGGTGACATTGTGGTGAGTCCGCTGCTGGTGAATTGCTACAAGATTCCACAGCTGGAAAACAAAGATTTGGAACAATTAGGGTTGACCGGCAGCCAGCTCCTGAGCGTGGAAAATATGATCCTTCTGACGATACAGTATCTCGTGCGGCTTGGTAAGTTATTGTCGATATTTTTATTCTTTTTGGTACAGCACCGTTTCCTTTCTTTCTCATGTTCATGTACCTGCCTGTCTGTTTTCCTTCTTGCTTCTAGCATTCTTCCCCTTCAACCCATGCTCTGTGACTTTCCCCTTTCCCCTCCTCGGTGGCTCCGCTCCTTTCCTCTGCGCTGCTTCTTTGGGTCCTGACAGAGATGACCTGCTCCACCTAGCGTCCTCCAGTCCCCAGAGCAGCTGCTGCAGCAGAAGCTGGGACGCGCCGGGCACCTTCCCTAAAGCTCGGCTACGCAAGCATGGCCATTGTTTTAGACAACTATTTTCATTTTCCAGTTTTCTGATTATCCTTTTTATTTTGTTTGTCTGCTGCTCCTACACACATTTTTTTTCTTCTGCTACACCCCTTTCATTTAGCCCCAAGTTTTCCTTCAAGTAGGCAGTAACTGTGGGCTTCTCTGGAAGGTTCTCTAGGTGTTAGGTAAGGCGGCTGCATAGGTCATGAACCCTTCACTTTCCCTGCTGCTGTAGCCCCCGGAGCACAGTGGGTCCACGCAGGTGTCCCAACAATACTGTTGTCCTTCAGCAGCATTTACATTGAAATGTCCTTTATTTTGCAAACTGCAGCAAAGCCATTGAATATGCAGCCTAATTATACACTCACTCCAGGAATCAAGCCACTGATTTACTTAGAAAAATGTTTGAGATGTAAAATTACACATAAATAATTTTGTACACACTCTCATGATCTTTTTTTAGTGGTAGGAAAAAAGACTCTGGTGTTAAAAAAAATAATAAAAATACTGTGATAAAACAGTGTTCAAAGGGCTGGTGAGATAGCTTAGCGGCATAAGCACCTGCCTGGCAAGCGCAAGGTCCTGAGTTCGACTCCCAGTACCCACATAAAGGAAAAAACAGACCGGTGATATCGCTCAGCAGCACAAGCACTTGCTGGCAAGTGCAAGGTCCTGAGGTTGACTCCTGGTACCCACATTAAAAAAAATTAAAAAAATAAATAAAAATAAATAAAATAAAACAGTGTTCAGAAACCAAAAGTTTCAGCAAGCCAGGTTCAGCCTTTGTAGCATCGGGTAGCAACCTGGCTAGAACTCAGTTCCCAGACAAACAAGGTGACATAGGCTCCTCTTTGACAAGGGCTTTGGAGCTTGCAAGATTTTCCATGAGAACCTCTCTCATGACAAACCTAGGACCTGCAGATCGTGCTTATTGGGACATAATAAAATTATAAAAACACCTGGCTTTACAACTCATTTGGCATCGTGATTTTAATTTGCTACATGTTGACTTTGGGCTGTGGATGGTCTTCGAACCCTAAAAGTAGTTTCTAGATACATCCAGAATCAGTTAAAAAAAAATAAAAGTTCATAGACCAAGCCATTCACTGTATCTTTTTTTTTTTTTCCTCAGTACTGGGGATTGAACCCAGGACCTATGCAGTGAGCTACATCCCCAGCCTCTATTTTAATTTTTTTTTTTTTTTAATTTTGAGATGGAGTCTTGTTTAATTCCCCAAGTTGGCTTCAGCCTCCTGAGCCACTGGGATTAGTCACTGTATCATTCTTTTTCCAACCTTAGTAATGATTTAAGAAACCAGAGTCCAAGTTAATTAAATAAACCACATGGTCAAAATAAAATGCCTTTCTTTAAGTGACTAAAAGCTCTTATCTTAGAAAATTTCAATTTAATTACAGAAGACTCTTTTCTACCCACAGGGTCAGTTCTCTCTAGAATTTTATTCCCAATCAGGTCTCTCAATATCCAACATGATTAGCTTGCTCGCTTGCTTGCTTGCTTGCTTTCACTGCTTTTTTGTGTGTGTGCTGGGGATTGAATCCAAGCTGAGTTACATCCACAGCCCTTTATATTTTTAATTTCGAGACAGAGTTTTACTAAGTCACTAAGTTGCCAGGCTGGGCTTGAACTTGTGATCCTCCTGCCTCAGTCTTCCGGAGTGCTGGGGCTACAGATGTGCACCACCACGCCTGGCTCTCTTTCTTTTTTAATCTAAACTTTGTACCTTTTTTTTTGCCTTCAGAGATTTTCAGAGCAACACGTATAAATATAATAGACATTTTTTAAAAATCCAAACTTCTAAAAGGATGGTGCTGAGTCTTTAGTGGCCCAGTTACATAGTGGGAATGGGGTAGAAGAAAACCAAGATTCTTCAGAAGGAACAGGCCTTCCCACTAGAATCACTTTTCGAGATTTTCGCCTGTTATTTCACAATCTTTTTTATTTTTTTTTATTTTTTATTTTTTTTTATTTTTTTTTTGTGGGTACCGGGGGGGTCGACCTCAGGACCTCACGCGCCAGCAGGCGCCCGTGCCGCTGAGCGATATCACCGGCCCCTTTTTCGTATGTGGGATCCGGGAGTCGAACTCGGGCCCTCGCGCTTGCAGGGCAGGCGCTTAAGCCGCTGAGCCATCTCACCGGCCTATTTCACAATCTTGAAAATCGTTTGAAGTAGATAATGAATCAGCAAACCCAGACATGGTTGGAGGGCTGTGGGTCTGTTGGAACCTTACCCTTTCCTGTTAAGCTGGCTCTGTCTGAAAAGCAGTGAGAACTGGTGTCTGGACTTCACTGAATTCCTGGAGATCAGTACTTGACGGAAAAAATTACTACCATCAGGCTTGCAAAAAGTGGAGGAGAGGCCCCTGCGGTCCACTGGAAAGCCTGAGGATGGGTAGTGATGTCGACGAGTGGAAGCAAAGCACTCTACTCTTACAGCTCTCCTCCCTCATTTACCTTGGAGCCCCCCCTCCATTTTTCGATTCCTAACAGTAATTCAGTCATAACTCTCCAAAAGTAAAGTTTAAGATAACAGAGAATGCTGGGAATATGTTAGATAATTTTATTTGCCCAGAATGCTTTTATATTTGGGGTTAGTTTTTCTTCTTAATAGAATATGTTACTCAGTCCTGGTTTGAGACGGGTCTTAATGTCACACCTGTGAACCAGGCCTCTGAGCCTTCAGGTTGTCAATGAGGGACAGTGGGGAAGTGGAGACAAGGCCACCTGCTTTGAGCTGTCATATGTTCTGATGAAAGAAAACTTTAGATAGCCCCCCAGCTTCCTATCTTTGGAAGTACGAACCTAGCCACTTTGAGCTCCCTAACTGTGTGCCTCATGAGCACTGACAGCAATGCTGATTTGATACGGCTGAATGGGAGTCAGGAGTCTTGTGTGGCCCAGGAGATTGGGGAAAAAAACCCAGCCCCACCATCGTCTCCTCCCGGATAGCGGCGGGGAGGACGTAGGAACAAACAATACAAGCACTACCGATTTCTTGCTGTTTCTATGTGTAGAAGAGAAACATGTCCCTAAGGATTCCATTCTTCTAACTCTTCCTGGCCCCCAACCAATCCTGGAAAAACTGTGTTCTTTCATTTATTTACCTGTGAAATGTATATTTTATTTAATTTCCCCTATCTTAAAAACATTATGAAACCCCTCATTTTCTTACTTTCCCAGAAAATATGGGCAGGGCCATGAGGCCACTTAAATCCCCATTAGAAGAAGGAATGACCGATTACTCAAGGTACCAGAGAGAAGTCCAGTTCCTTATCTCTGAGTTCTTTTGTAAGGGGATTTTTGCCCTGGGTTCTGAAGCCAAGGCTCGGTCTCAGGCCACAGATACTTAGGTGTCTATGTCTGTTGACAGGAGCCTGCGTTTCAAACCTCAGATTCACACAGCAAGAGAAATGACAGAATAGAAGGAATGAATATATCTCACAGGTTTTAATTTAAAGCAAATGTAGACATTTTAATTTGTATCATTAGAATGCCATACATGGATGTACTTATCTTGTTTTAAAGACTGGTTGAGTTTCTAAAGAGAATAAAACACAAAATCCCCTTAGTTCCAGGGGCCATCTGTCAACAGCGTAAATTTGTCTCCATGGCTGAGAAAGAGGCCAAATGTCTTTTTGTTTGTTTGTTTGTTTCGGAGACACTAAATTGCCCAGGCTGGGTTTGAACTTGTGACCCTCCTGCCTCAGCCTCTCAGACTGCTGGTATTATAGGTGTGTACTGCCACACCCAAATGCCATCTGTAACAATCCAGAGCATTGGTGAATAACTAGATGAAGAAAGCATTCTGTATCTGGGGAAGTGTGGGGCTGTCTAACATATAAACTGGTAGTGAAAACTAATATTCATAAAGACACTATTTTCAAAATTAGATACAGGGCCGGTGAGATGGCTCAGCGGCGTAAGCGCCTGCCTTGCAAGCGCAAAGGCCTGAGTTCGACTCCCGGATCCCACATACGAAAAAGGGACTGGTGATATCGCTCAGCGGCCTGGGCGCCTGCTGGCGCGCGAGGTCCTGAGGTCGAACCCCTGGTACCCACAAAAAAAAAAAAAAAAAAACAAAATTAGATACAGACACAACATATTAAAGTGTTTTTCAGAGTACCAATGAAGAAAATAAGAAATGACTGAAACTTAAAAATGACTCTGCACCAGTAGTTCAGCTTCTTATTTTACTAGTCATTAACAGTGTCCGTAACGCCAAGTTAACAGATCAAGAAACCTGCTACCTGGCTGGGCCTGATGGCACATCTTCAGGTCACAAGTTCAAGCCCAGCCTGGGCAACTTAGCAACTTAGTGAGAACATATCTCAAAAGGTTTTTTAAGAGGCCTGGGGATGTAGCTCAGTGTGAAGCTGCAGGGTTCAGTCCCCAGTACCTGCAGTGACCATCTCCCGGGAACGGATACTCTTTCTCTCTGAGGAGATCGTCTTTCAAAGGGATCAGGAATTGAGTAAAGGAGAACAGAAATAAGCCTGATTTTTTTAAAAACAAGACTGAGAGACGAGTGTTTAGCAGGGTTTCCGTCCTTGGGATGCTGCAGGGAAAGCGCTTACTTAGCAGTCGGAGTATGGGGTGGGGGCCTTCAAAGAACTGCAGGGGGGAGGCTGGGTGAGTGTATTTCCCTGTGGTTTTGTAAAACTCTGGTTGTAATTCTCTTCAATGTAGGTCCTGATCAGATTCCTCTCAGGGAAGAATTTGAGCAGATTATGCTGAAAGCTATGCAGGAATTTACTCTGAGAGAGCGAGCCCTGCAGGTGGGCGCCTCCTGCGTCCCTGTGTCACCCGGACAGCTCCCCTGGCTTGCTAGATTAATCGCCAGCGTGTCCCAAGACTTGGTCCACGTGATGGTGACCCAGAACTCTTTGGCCGAGGGCATTTCAGAGACTTTGCGGGTTCTCAGTGAAACGAGACACTACCAAAGGCTTCCAGATTACGTTGTGGCAATCTGTGCATCAAAAATCAGAGGGAATGAGTTCTGTGTGATGGTACTAGGTGAGTTATTGTTTGTTGTTTATTTAATGTATTCAATCATCTGTCATTTTGAAAAGTAGTTATTGTTTCAGGCATCCATGTAATTGACCTCTGGTGAATTGCTCCCACCTGGGCTCTTCCTCCTAATTTTAACTTTTCCTTTCCTCCTCACATCAGGCGGTGTAGCTCTCCGCTTGGCCAGCACCCCTGGCAGCTGGCTGTGGGAGCATTCTTTCAAAGCTCACCCATGTAACAGATACCCTTGTCTCATGTAATTTCTGTCCTTAAAAGGGCTTGGAAATGTTACCGCGCTAACATGTGACGAAGCCGGTGCTGGAGGTGGCTTCTGCCATTAGTCAGATTGCCACATTAGCTCATGCATTCCCCTCCTCACTGAAGAGTCTTTTAGAATATCAACCCTAAAGACTGTGTTCTCAGAGTTGATACACTATAAAATGTGCAGGGCTTTTTCCCCCATTTTGTGCTGATTTTCTGTTAGGCACCGCCCATGTAGCCATTTGAGCTAATTTTGCTTCTATGTGATCTACGCTGCATGGCGCTCACCTTTTCCTACCGAAACAGCCACACACCCGTCCTTTGGAAAAACCTGTCTGCCATCCTTCTGTTTTGTATGTATTTTTAGAAAGCATCACTAGACAGTGTGATACATTTATTTTTTTCAGATTCATTTGTAAAAACAATAACAAGTTTAAACTGAAGACAAAACTTTATAATCATACAAAAACAACTTTATAGTTTTTAATACTCTTCCCTAGTCTTTATACATATGCATGCGTACATTTTCACAACTACAAACTTAAGTGCATCATCCTCTCTCTTGATCACCTAGTATTCTATTATAAACATCTTCTGTTGTTGTCTATAGTCTTTAAATTGACAGTTCAAATGTCAGCTAATCAATTGTCCACATCTTCTGAGCCACCACGCTTTTCTGAACCAAGTCCCTATTGTTACACCCTTCCGTTGTTTCCAGCTGTGGCAATGATAACTAACGTTCCATCGAGTGTTTGCCCCACTGATGAGTCATCTCTTTTCTGTTCTTCAGGTCAGCATCAGTCTCGGGCTCTGGCCGAGAGCATGCTCACCACAAGTGAGTTTTTGAAAGAAATTAGTTATGAGCTCATCACAGGAAAGGTCAGTTTCCTGGCATCACATTTCAAAACCACATCATTAGGTGAGTGGCTGTAAGACTTGGCAGCGCTGCCAGCCTCTAGCTGCGTGACGGTCTGAATTTCCTCAGAAGTCTGGGACTAGTCCCACAGGAAGCAGGCAGGGTCCACAGGAAGGCTCGTGGGTACCGCAGAGCCTCGCCTCAGCTACCCCTTTGGTGAATGACTGGGACGAGTCATTCTCTCTCCTCGGATCCCAGCGTTCTTATTTGCCACATGGAGAGAGAATAATCCCGTTCTGTCTGCTTCAGGATATTGTGGAGGTCCAGGGAGAACGCTTGTCGTAAATATGATACCAGCAAGGGTGGCTCTTGCTGTAGAGACCACGGTAGAGATCACGAGTGTAAACTCTGACATGAATTGCTGGCTGACACAAACCTCAGTGAAAACCCAGCTAACTCCCACCTTGGAGAGTGATAGGGAGGACACAAGCCTTTCACTATTTGTGAACTTCTTATCTCCACTTTATTTTGACACAGGCGATGACCTGGACAGGCTGCTAGAAAAAATGCAACAAAGAAGAGGAGATAGTGTGGTCACTCCTTTCAACGGAGACCTCAATGAATGCGTGTCGCCGCAGGAGGCTGCTGCTATGGTTCCCACGCAAAACCTGGGTAATGTCGCCTCAGGCGGAGAGGAGGAAGGCAGTCCTGGGGACAGACATTATTGACACTAAGTCACTCAGGGTTTGGGGGAGTCCTCAAGCCATGGACCACAACAGGCTTCGCTTTGTTGTCCACGCAACAAATCCAGTTCAGATGAAAAATGCCATACCCAGTGGCCTGGATCTAAGTCCTTCTTTTTAGTAAAAGTCTCCTAAAATTAAAACCAAATTCAAATGCTTTATCTTAAATGGTCTCTTTTTCCCTGAAAACTTCCAGGATCCTCAGTGTTTTGCTTTTTTTTTCCTTAGCTCCACCAGCCATGCCCAGAGAGTTGCCGTGCTTGCTAAGGGACTGAGAATCTAGACTCCGGCTCCTTCACTCGCTTTCTGACTTGTAAAACCCACATAATCTCAGGGAGGATGCGTTCTCCCTGGCAGACAGAGTGGCTGTACCAACCCATCATCTGCCTGTGACAAGTCAAGGGCCCAGCGCGACCATGAGCCACCTGGGAGGAGTCTGGTCGTTAGATTGGGTTCCTTTGGGTTAAATTCCTTCCCTGGTTCATTGATTGACAGGGAAAACATAGGCAAGGACAGGAAAAAGAACAGTGGAAAGAATGGATAGGAAGCAGACCCACATAAGCTGCTGCTGACAGCCATTTGGCCTGCCTTTGTTAGGAATGCGTCATTTATATACAGGGATCACCTCGGTCAATAAAAGTAGCCTGGCTTGGCATCAGCTCAGTCCTTAAGCAAAAGCAAATACAGGCCATAAAATGTTTTGCCTTCTAGATAGTATTTGGTAGTAAAGTGATCATCCAGATTATCTAAAATGTGTTTTGAATTATTAACAAATATAGAATTTAAATATTCCCTGAGTACTTACGGATCCAAAACATACAGAAGTACGTAGCCTTGGTTTCCAATTTACGAAATGTTGCTTAAAGATAATTTTGTATTAACTCAGACTTCAAAATCTGCCACGGTAAATCCTGCAAATTTATGTGTATGTTTAGTCCTTGCCCATCAAAGCTGTGAAATGAAGGAAATAGCAGCCTAACTGTAGCAGAAGGCAGATTCGTCTTGCTTGGTAGTCTTTATAGGCAAAAACTATTTGGGATGCTTTTTTTTTTTTTTTTTTTGGCAGTGCTGGGACTCGAACTGAGGGCCTTGTGCCTGCAAGGCTGCTGTGCTACATGGAGCCCCACCCCTAGTCTTACTACTAAAGTGTGCAATCCTGGGCTCTGCTAACAGTTCTCTCTGCTGTGCTGAGACTGCTGTATCAGTCTTCGCTCGCAGTCAGTATCCGCTGTACATGGGTTGTCGCGACTACTGCCTGCCTCAGCTATATCGCAGTTTGATTTTAGAAAACATTAATTAGCACAGGTTAATTAGGCCCCTGTGATTATGTTCCAATCAAACTGCCAACATGTGTTCCTGATAAAAGCGCCCCCTAAGGCAGTGGTGGCACGCCTACGACACAGGTGCTGCAGCGGGCTGCTTGTTATCGAAAGCTCTGAAAGGTTCCCCGTCACTTGAGTGATCCAAGGCTGCTGCTCAGACATTTCCTTGCAATGCCCGTCCGTTGTCCGTTCACTGCGTGCGGACGTGCGTGCATACGTACCAGAGACCGATTGCCTGATTATGGCTTGCAATAAAAAGCTACTGACAGGCACGGCGTATCTGAACAGTGTTGTGTAATCAATTACGTACTGAAGGGCCAGCTGGCTGTGTCACGAGGCCGTCTCTTCAGATAGTCCTGGCCTCAGCGCTGGCACAGGCCATAGCACACGGTCCTGCCAGGTCACAAGTGCTGGCAGAGTCCAGTCGAGTTGGAAGAAGAGTGAGGGTCGTGTCTCTGTGACCTCCCTTGCCTGGTCACCAGGAGAGGAATTTCAGACTGTGTTGCAGTTGACTTGCTGCAGGGGAAGTGTTGACTGCAGTGCCGTCCAGAAAAGCGACCCAGCATTGTCCTAATTACAGTATCACCTCGTTTCTGGAGCTGGAGCCAGGCTCCGACAGTAGCCATGCTGAGATTCAAAAAACCTGGCCGCTCTGCCCTGTCTACTGATGAGTCCTGGCTCAGCCTGAAAGGGCAGTCTCCGCCATTGCCGGGCTGGGCCGGGGGCGTTGAATTGGGCATCTGTGGGACGAGCCATCAATTTTAAAGTAATACATTTGTAAAAGTGCCACAAGCAACTCCTGAGCACATCTTCTCAGCCAAGTTTTCGGGAAAAGTAGGCAAATCTGTTAACAGTAGCAAATGAGAAGACCGAGTGAGAACTCTCGGTGATGGAGCATTAATTACCGCATTTCTGTCCCTATATGAATTCACAGTGACTGTCACAGAAGTAAATTAATCTTGTTCTTATAACTCTTTTTAATTTTAGATTTAGATAATGAAACCTTCCAAATTTATCAACCGCAGCTTACAGTGGCCAGAAAACTCTTATCCCAGGTATGTGCCATTGCGGACAGTGGCAGTCAGAGCCTGGACCTCGGCCACTTCAGCAAAGTGGACTTCATCATTATCGTCCCAAGATCGGAGGTTCTGGTCCAGCAAACTCTGCAGCGGGTTCGACAATCAGGTAAGAGCGAAGTTTCTTAGAGGACTCCAGCTAGGTCCAGCGTCAGATCCCCTATACCTCTTTCTTTTGCTTAATCCTAGTGTTTAGCAGACCCTTAAGACATTCTTCAGAAGTGAAAATCATAGAAGCACCTTGACTGTTACTTCATACTTACCTGTACATTTTTCCTCAGGGTACTCTACCTTTTCTCCTCCAAGGTCAAAGGTAAATTGATGTGCTTGTTTGCCACATACTGGGAAGTCCACGGTGTGCTTCTTGGCGATGAGCATGTCGCCAGCGCGTTTCAGCCTAGCAACCAGAGCCCCCTCCTCCATGTTAAGGAGCAACCTCAATTTAAAAACACAATGCAGAATTGTTCCCAATCACTGTGAGGAAAGAAGTAGGCAGAGAAAGATATGTTCCCCCAGAAAATTAAAAAGGTAGAGAACAAAAATTTTATGAGTCTGTGGTAAGTAATATCTCTTATCAAAAATAAATGTGCCTAGGATCACAAAAAGCTGTAATTTAGAAAATGGCCAACCTGAGGAAACTAGGTTTGAAAGGGAAATCATAAGTGTCGTGTTGCTTCTGATTACTTTAGTGGGGAGAAACGCACACCCATGTGGGCACGCACACGTGCACAGACACACGATTTTAACTAGAGGATGAACCATTTTTTTTGCCACAGTATTTTAGTTTCAATGTATTTGAAAATAGGAAACAGAAAAATTCAGACCTGCTTAACTTGTGGCTTATCTGTTCCACACCTATCATAGAGTGTCTCTCAAAGTTTATCTTCGCGCGGATCAGCAGGGGAGAGCGTTGGGCCAGGCTCCAGGTTTTGCATTCCCAGGGCCAATGTTACTGGTCCGAGGACCACACTTCGAGGAGCACAGCTGTGTAAGAAAACCCCGTTAGTTACAGGAGCAAAATGAGCCGACTGCCGTGGGTTCCCCCGCCTCTCGCTGGCGTCCCTCTTGGTGGTTGTGAGCGGCACATGGGAGGTCTTGGCCACAGCCAATGGACACCCAAGTACAGTCTCCTTTCGAACCTCTAAATGCCAAGTTATAAAATGAGCTCTTGGAAATACTGACTTGTGAGAAGTGACAAAAGGACAGATGCCTTCTGTCACAGCTCTCTGAGAATCTGGTGTACGTGCTAGGTTCTCTCAGCTACCGGCTATTTCTGCCTTTTCTTTCTGCCCCGCCATTGGAAGAAATGGTGGGTTCCCGTGCCACCAAGCAGTAACCAGACATTCTGTCATTTCTTACACATCTTCTGTTTCCACACACGCCTTCTTTTTTAGGTGTTTTACTTGCGCCGTATTTAGAAAATTGTCACCCCTCAGAAGTTGGCCTTGGCAGCCCCCTCCACTGTGATCCGATATCCCGAGTCCTGCAAGCACCACAGCACCTGTTGGGAATGAGAGGATCATCTGCAGAGCCTTTTCCTGAAATAGCCTCTCCGTGACCTGCTCTTTGACCTTGTCTAATAAGTCCAGGCCCCTCAAGGAAACCTTGCATTTTTGACAAATGGAGAAATTATATAGATCTCTTTTCCTTTGTCAGTACCCTCAGATTTTTCTAAAGCAAGTTTTTTTGTGTGTGTGTGGGTACCGGGGAGTCAACCTCAGGACCTCGTGCACCAGCAGGCCCCCGTGCCGCTGAGCGATATCACCGGCCCCTTTTTCGTATGTGGGATCCGGGAGTCGAACTCGGGCCCTCGCGCTTGCCAGGCAGGCGCTTACGCCGCTGAGCCATCTCACCGGCCCAGGCAAGTTTTTTCAAGATTGTCATCCCTCAAAAAAAAAAAAAAAATCCCAGAGTGTAACCCGTTATATAAGCTTAGAATCTAGGGGAAAAAAAAAAAATCTGTGTCCTGGGCAGATTTGGAAAAGTCAAAGGAAAGTGTGTTTTGATAATTATTCACATGTAGCTTTAGCATAGATACAGAAATTTTTGCTGCAAAAATAATCACTTTTGCGTACTTAAAATAATTTTCTGGACTAAGGACATAGCTCAGAGGCAGAGCACCCGCCTAGGAAGTGCGAGGCCCTAGGTTCAATTCCCAGCACCAAAAAAGAAAAAACAGATAAAATAGCTCTTCATTTTTATTATAAGAAAACATAACTATGATATTATCTTGAAAAATAAAGCAGGAAAACAAACATTTGTGGGCTAGGGTATTGCTCAGTGGCAGTGTGTGCTTTGCATGCTTGAGGCCTTGGGTCCCCAGCACCCCCCAAATTAGACATGTGTAACCCCACCACTCAAGAAAACCACTGTAAAAATTTTGTTGTTAACAAATGACTCTTTACCTAGTATGACTCCTCTCTTCCCTGCCTGTCGTAAGCAACATAATTTTTCTTTTTTCATTTTTTGGTGGTACTGGAGATTGTACCACACCAGAACTGCATCCCTGCCCCTTTTTTATTTTGAGACAAGATCTGAGTTGCTAATTTGCTTAGATTGGCTTCAGACTTTTGCTCCTCTGCCTCAGCCTCCCAGAGTGTTAAAGTTACAGGTGTGCACTACCAGGCCTGACGGTAAGCAACATTCTTCATGAATATATAGTATTCCATATTATGGCTACACCCAAATTTATTTGTCTTGATATTTAAATGCCTTTGCATTCTTAGAACACATACCAATTGATAAAAAAGAAAAGCCCATACATATGTTAAGGTGTAAAAAGAAATTGTCCAGGGCAGAATAAATATTTTACAGGAGATTATTTGTTAAAATACCTCTTAAATATCATAGCTATTAAAACGGAAAGAGTTGCCGAGAAATCATCTGATTGAGTTCCCCCATGCTCTGTCACTGAGGAGATCTTGGTTTCTTTGGTGATGCAGTGGGCAGTGCCTTGAAGGCAAGGCCACTTTTCTCGTCCTTGAATGCCTCGTGGCCTGTCTGTTGCCTCTCTTGGGCTGGGGACAGCAGGTGCTCAGCTGGTGTTTGAATGGAGGGCTGCAGGGAGGGAGAGAAAGAAGAGGCAGAGGGAGAAATAATGTCCATGGTCTCTGCTTCCTGGGTTTTATTTGCCTCCTTCCTTAAGGCATTTCAGCAGCCAGCAAAGCCCCCAGCAGGGTGAAGCTGCCAGAGCAGAAAGGGCACACACTTGGCAGCCCGCATGGGGCTGGAAGTAGAGATGAAAATAGAAACCCTTGGGGCCGGTGAGATGGCTCAGCGGCTTAAGCGCCTGCCCCGCAAGCGCGAGGGCCCGAGTTCGACTCCCGGATCCCACATACGAAAAAGGGGCCGGTGATATCGCTCAGCGGCACGGGCGCCAACGCGAGGTCCTGAGGTCGACCCCCCGGTACCCACAAAAAAAAAAAAGAAAATAGAAACCCTCATGTTTTTGCAAACCCAGCACTAAAGCAAAGCATTTGCTACTACAACTCACATCCTAATTTATAGAAGATGGAGGGAAGGGAAGGAGGGGAACAGAACAAAACAAAATACTATGGAAGGAATTTGAAGGTGAAAAAGGAGGGAAATAGGCTAAACATTTTCAAGTTTGCCCAAAGTAGACTTGCTACTGCTGGAGTGATCAGTGGAGAAAAGGAACTTTTTTTTTGGAGACAGGCTCTCGCTATGCAGTGCAGGCTGGCCCTGAACTCACTATGTAGCCCAGGCTGGCCTCAAACTCACCGATCCTCCTGCCTCAGCCACCTGAGTGCTGGGATTACAGGTATGCACCATCACGCCCAGCAAGAACATTTTTATAGTACAGGAGTACTTCAGTGTTAGTGTCATTTTAAAAAACATATATGAAGTTATAGCATGATTTTTCTAATTCAGAGGACTCCATATCTTATTAATTAGAATATTACTGGGATACTGGAGCCACCAAAATGCAAGCCACCTTCAGTTCAAGGTGGAGGAATAAACACAGGGAACATTGTAACTGTATGTTTGTTCTTGCTTTTCAAATGATGTAGGTAGAAGTCCCCAGCAAGTGGGAGCTGGTCTGGCAGTTGTGGCCAGGAAGTTTTATCTTACTTGACAATGAGGCGACTTGATGCTTTAACATATATGTGACTATGAAAGAGCCAGGAAGAGGTTGGCCAGCTGACAGGTAGATTTTTCCGTCCAAGCAGACATAAGGAGGTTTTAAGGCATGGAAATAAAGAGTGAGGAGAAAGCATTCTGAAACACATTTTCTTGGTCTCGCCAACCTTCTGTCTCCTCAGTGACCACCTAAAGTCTCAAAGATGAAAGACAGTATTTCCTGGGCAGGGACAAAGACAGCTGGAGCCAGGTATAGTGGTGCCTGTCTGTAATCCCTGCACATGGGGAGGCTGAGGCAAAAGGGTCGTAAATTCAATCCAGCTTGGGCAATTTAGTGACTTAGCAAGACCCTGTTTCAAAATATAAAATTAAAAAGGGGCTGGGGGTATAGCTCAGCGTGAGGGCCCTGGGTTCAATCCCCAGTTGTGCAAAAATAAATAAATAGCAGGTAACAGGTTTGGGGGAGCTGGGGGGATTCCTAGGAAACCACTCTGTCCCAGATGGAAGAGAGAAACAGAGATTGCTTCCTGCAAATGTAACTAAACATATCCACTTGTGGGGGGAGGGATATGACCCAGCCAGAGTCCTAGCACCTTCAGTTCTGTAGCCTCAAACACCT
The DNA here is from genome assembly GCA_028451465.1 of Erethizon dorsatum. Classification (NCBI taxonomy): domain Eukaryota; kingdom Metazoa; phylum Chordata; class Mammalia; order Rodentia; family Erethizontidae; genus Erethizon; species Erethizon dorsatum. The sequence goes on along the minus strand of CM051838.1, from coordinate 24,239,032 downwards.
TCCCCCGCTCCGCCACCACTCGCCCGAGCCATGTCCTAGCACCCTAGACCCTGCTGGGTCCTGGGGTCAAACATGCAGAAGTCACCAATGGCAGCCACAGACCCCTTTGCTGCATGGTCACAGTGCCGGACTCTAAAGGGGACGGGGTCGTTCCCAGGGACCTCCCACTGCTGATCATCTCTTCTTCCTTGCCACTTTCCACGGTTTTCCCTCTGGGGCTCCTTCCATCAGTCAAAACCCGCCCCACTCTAAACACACAAAAAGGCGGGACGATGAGGAGGTGGAGGGCAGCCCAGGCTATGCAAGCGGGCGTGCAGAGCACCTGCCCTGTGAATACAGAGACCCGGCCTCGACAGAAGACACGGAACAAGCTCTGCTGACCTCCCCACCTGGCCACCCCGGTCCTGCCGCACACGCCACTGACATCTTCAGCCTTTGTAGTAGCTGCACTGTGGGCAGCACCAGTTACCTCCTTTACACTGTCGGGTCATGCCTGCTTTCCTCCGCCTCTGCTCGCATGTGCCCTGGGGGTCCCCAGCCATGGCACCTGCACACTGGGCTGCGATTTTGTGTTTACACATGACCCCCACTCCAGCAGAAAGTGAAACATGCTGGGGACATGTCTGTCAGGCCAGGGGCCTGGCAGATACTTTGTAACTATTTGCTGAACTGAATTTTTTCTAACGTTTTGAATTGAATGTTAAGGTAAATATATTTTTGAAAGGAAAACATAGAATAGTTAAGATTTGGTAGTCCTCTGGCAAAACCATATTTGATCCTTAAAAACATCTTCCAAACTGAGCGTGGTGGTGCACACCTGTAATCCCAGCACTCAGGAAGCTGAGGCAGGAGGATCGCCAGAAGTTCTAGGCCAGCCTGAGCTATGTAGTGAATATAAGGCCAGCCTGAACTACTATATAGTGAGACTTTGTCTCAAAAACAGTTTTTTCTCCCCAGAAATCAACTTTGTGCAAGCGTAGAGGCCTTCAGGGTATAGAAGTGTGGGGCGTCTACCAGTCACACAGGGCCTGGAACTGTGCACAGTGCGTGTGTGTACGATGCTGTTCTTGTTCAGGTCCAGTGCTGCCTCCCTCAAGACCCAACACGCAGCACGGTGCAGTGTCCACCTGCACAGTCTCCCCACACCCAGGCTGTGGACTTCTCCCCACGGAGGACACAGGACACAAGGAGACCGCAAGGTCAACGGGCTCTGAGAGCCATTAGCAGGGTTTTAGCCAATGACCCTAGTTCAATTCCCCAGTTATTTATTTAGTGAAAGAGATCACAAGGGTGAAGGAAGGCCTAGTGTTAAAGTAATACTTAAAAACCCAGTATCTCCTAATGATTTAATATTTCCTGATTTTTTTTTTTTTTTTTTTTTTTTTGGTGCCAGGGAGCAAACCCAAGCAAATGCTAGACCGCAGGGCTACATCCCTATCCTGATTTTTATATCTTTTTAAGCACTAGTTTTAGTTTTTGTTTTGTTGCATACCAAAACTTAGATGAAATCAATTCAATCCACAGAGAAGATGAACCACTAAAATTAAGAGTAGTTTTATTTTTCTTTGGCCTGTCTTCTTGATGGGAAGAGCAAGAAATAAAAATTAGGAATCAAAACATCAAAATTCTCGGTTAAAAAAAAAAACGCAAGGGACAAGAATGTGCAAGTCAGAACACATTGTTCTCTCCAAAACCAGGCAGTATAACGAGGTGTCGAGATGAACACTGGGTCATCTTTAATGAGACTTGGATGACTTAGGGTTTCCTGATCACTCGGCTTTTTTGATGTTCAGACTGATTAGGAATGGGTTCTGGCCACTTGTTCCAATTCCTAATTTTGTGGCCTTTGGCACTCAAGGTACCATAAACATGGGCTCTGTTCCTGGTCTGATTCCCCTTTGAGGCCCCTAGATTGTAGAAAAGTTGCTGCTTCCCTGTAACATTTTTAGAAGGATTGCCTGAGAGGATTTTTTTCCCCCTCTAATCCCATAAAGAGAAATACCGTACAGGCTAATGCTCAAGTTTTCCTTAAATATGCTGGATTTTGTAACCTTCAGTAAAGAAAAAGACGGCTCCAGTCCAGCTGCTTGGTGTCCTCGGCCCTCTGAGAAGTTTCCGGTCACTTCTGCAGGGTGCCTATGACTGGGGCACCCCCTGTGCAGCTCCCCAAGGGGGAGATTGATAAACTTAGGGCGCAAGGTGGTTCCTAAGCCCTGCCTTCCGAACTCAGGGAGTTACAAATTGTTGTAAAAGAAGGATCACCAATACCTCCTTAGTTCCCACTCCTGTCAAATGTAAGGTTTAGTGTTTACATAGACATAGCCCGGAGTCTCTTGGTTTCTTTTTTTTTTTTTTTTAAGACAGAGTCTCGCTATGCAGTGCAGGCTGGCCTTGAACTCACTGTGTAGCCCAGGCTGGCCTCGAACTCGCAGTGATCCTCGTGCCTCAGCCTCCTGAGTGCTGGCATTACAGGTGTGTGCCACCATGCCTGGCCAGAGTTTCTTCATTTCTACCATCAGTATGCTGAGTGGGCTCTGCTAATAATTGGGATGTTTTGTTTTGTTTTGTTTTGTTTTGTTAGACCTGGAAAAATATTGCAGACTTTCTCATAATTTATTAGAAAATAAATTTTATTTAATCTTACAGAACTGTGGTAAGCAAATTAAATTATTAAGACAGAACAAAGACTATCCATTTATCAGCATCTCTGATCATATTGCTGAGAACTAGTGTCCCTACATGAAAGAAGGGACCCTCAAATATGGAATGGGAAAAGGCAAGGAATATCCCTTTTAGATTTAAATTGGAGATACATGTTTTTTCATAATATGAAAAAATTAAATATAGTTTATATGTGTTTATTAAAAGGCTTTTATGAACAGTGCCATGTCAGTCTCAATGAGCACATTTAGTGTCCAGATCATGGTTTATAAATACCATTCCCCACCGTCCAAGCTCTGAGGTGGGAACAGCCTGGAATATTTCCTTGTACCAGAAAGTAAGAACATACTCAAAGATTAACAAGGACATGTTTAAAGGACATACAGGCCGCTTGAAGGAGATTTTACTGTCCAAATTTGGAAATTTTGAGCATCAAAAGGAATGTTGGCAATAGACTGTAACCTACTGAAATTTTCTTTAAAAAGTCCAGAGCAGAACCTGTGACCCTGTGTTGTTTTTCTTTTAAGACACAAGATGTTAATATATAAGTTGTTTTTTCTAAACTAAAACCTCAGTATTCAGGTTTAATTGCAGTGTTGGCACTTTGTGATAAAGAAGTGGGTTTTGGGTTGCAGTTTGGGCACTCACCTCTAAGGGGCTCGCCATCACTGGTCTAGAGTAATGCTAAAAAACTAAGGGGATGGAGAAGTGAGCGGGGGAGACCCCATCTTTACGAAAGAGAACCAGCTCATATTAACTAGGTTACAAAATCCCTATTGATACTTCTACTAACATAATTATTGATTCCTGCAAGGATCATCAGTGGATATTAAAACCATTGGATAAAATGTCATTGGAAAACAAACATTCACATGGTCTCCAAGTATCATTCCATGGGTTAAAAATTGCAGAGAGGCTGGGAGTGTAGCTCAGTGGTAGAGTGCTTAGTATGCATGAGGTCCTGGGTTCGATCCCCAGCACTGGGAAGAAAACAAACAAAAGTACAAAGAGAAAAAAGTATCTCTACAATGGAGAGACACTATCTTACCAAGCGATCAAGCACGGGCATCTCCAGTTTGCAATCTCCAAATTGACATTAGGTGCAAAGGGAAGTACATGATGTCTCCTATGAGGTGTAATTGCCAAAAACGTTTACTTGAGTTTAATCACTAGGAAGCTGGAAGCTGAGGCAGGAGGATCACCACGAGTTTGAGGCCACTTGGGCTAAATAGTGAGAGTTCAAGGCTAGCCTGAACTACATAGAGAGACCCTGTCACCAAAAAAAAATCCAGATGCATGGTGTGACATTATGGAAAACAATCAGCCTCAACTTTTAAAAGTAGCACTGTCGGGCCGGTGAGATGGCTCAGCGGCGTAAGCGCCTGCCTTGCAAGCGCGAGGGCCCGAGTTCGACTCCCGGAACCCACATACGAAAAAGGGGCCGGTGATATCGCTCAGCGGCACGGGTGCCTGTTGGCGCGTGAGGTCCTGAGGTCGTCCCCCCGGTACCCACAAAAAAAAAAAAAGTAGCACTGTCATAAAAGATCAGGGGAAAAAAAGGGAAGGGAGGGAGAGTGAGAGGGAAGGAAGGAAGCAAGCAAGGGAAAGAATGGAAGAAAGAAAGAAATGAAAAAATAAAGGAAGAAAGAAGGAAAGGAAAAGACAGGCTGTTTGGCTTTTTTAATTATAGAGAATAAAGAGGCATGACAACTAAATGTAATGCTTAACTCTTATTATTTTTTACTAACAAATATTGTATATCGTGTATTTTGATGTAGGTCTACATTGTGGAATGGCTACATCAAACTAATTAACGTATGCATTACCTCACTTGTTTTGTGGTGAGAATATTAAAAATGTATTCTTAGCAATCTCCAGGTATATAATAACTGTTATTAACTATAATCACCATGTTATAGAATAAAATTCCTGAATTTATTATTGTTGTATAAAATTGAAATTTTGGGTTCTCTAACCAACATTTCCCTAATTTTCCCAGACCCCTAGCACCTGGTTAATTCTTGACTGGATCCTCAACCTAAAAATAAGAAATAAAAAACAGCTCTGAGACAGTTGGTGAAACACAAATATCATCTGTGTATTAAACATTATAGTTGATGTTAGTTCAATTCCTTACGAGTAATAATGATATTGCATTTACATAGCAGAATGCGTTCGTTCTAATGAAACATATATTGAAAGACTTGGGAAATATCAGGATATATGTTACTTATTTCCAACTTATTTAGCAATAACAACAGTAAGTACAAAATAATAAAAAGTAAAAGCAAAATAGTAGTAGTTGATTAATCTAACTGATTAATCAATAAATACACAAATTTAGTGCCCTAGTCTTTCAATTCCTGTAGCATTCAAAATAGAAAGTGAGGAGAAAATAGTTGCTGTTCATTGATGACATAGCCATCAGGTGAAATTTAGTAGTCATTGTTTTACAGTTTCTAATATATGGATGGATATTGAACATTCCACCTCTTTAAGAAGTTTAGATCAAATTGGTAAGAGTATTAAAAAGTCACAATACAGGGCCGGTGAGATGGCTCAGCGGCTTAAGCGCCTGCCCGGCAAGCGCGAGGGCCCGAGTTCGACTCCCGGAACCCACATACGAAAAAGGGGCCGGTGATATCGCTCAGCGGCACGGGCGCCTGCTGGCGCGCGAGGTCCTGAGGTCAACCCCCCGGTACCCACAAAAAAAAAAAAAAAAAAAAAGTCACAATACAAAAAAAATCACAACAGGATGAATACTCGACACCCCCAGAGTGGAGAACTGGAAGCTTTCGCTCCCCTCCCGTGCTCGTCCTTCCTCTTTCAACGTAGCCTTCATCCCGAATGCGTTTGTGTCACCATTCTGTTGCTTTCATTTCTAGTTTGACTGTAACAACTCAACTCCTAAACAATATAGTTTAATTTGAAAGTCCCACATCTGTTAACAAGCTGTACCTACAATATTTAAACACCCAGCATAGCTCAATAATAAGAACACAAACAGCCCCGTCCCGACGGAGGTGAAAGATCTAACAGGCAGCTGCCCAGAGCCGTAGGGACGGCTGATCGGCTCGTGAAGAGGTCAGCACCATCACTGTGGAGAAAGGAAAGCCCAGCCCACAGAGAGCCGCTCCTGCTTACCCTGCGAGGGTGGCGGTGATGGGAAGACAGTGAATCCTAACTGGCAGGGACTGCTGGGGGGATGTAAAACGGCGTGGCCACTTCAGCAAACACTCTGATAACTGTTCAAATAGTTAACTAGACCTACGTGTGACTCAGTAATTCTACTCCAGGGTATGAAATGAGAGAAGTGAAGACATATGTCCACACAAAAATGTGGACACAAGTTTCATAGCAGTATTATTTTTTTTAAGTTTTTTGGTTTTTGCTTGCTTTTTTTAGTTTTTTGAGACAGGTGTCACTGGGTAGTCTAGGTCTTGAACTCATTGACAATCCTCCTGCCACTGCCTCCTGAGTGCTGGAATTACAGGCATGCACCACCACACCCAGCTATTATAGCAGTATTATTCTTGTTTGTTTGTTTGTTTGTTTGTGACAGGCTCTCGCTCTGTAGTCCAACCTGGCCCTGAACTTACTATGTAGCCCAGGCTAGCCTCAAACTTGTGGCAGTCCTCCTGCCTCAGCCTCCCAAATGCTGGGATTACAGGTGTGTGCCACCATGCCTGGCCTTTAATATATTATTCTCAGTAGCCAAAAAATGTGAACAACTCAAATCCATCAATCCATTAAATGATGAATAGATAAATTAAACATGGGATATCTATTCAAGGGAAAATTAGTCAACGAAAAGAAGTATTGATGCACACTACAATGCGGATGAGATTTTAAAATGTTATTTCAAGTAAAAGAAGTTAATCATACAAGATTGCACACTGTATGGTTCTAATGTGAAATTTCTAGAATAAACAAATCTATGACGTCAGAAAGGAGATTGATGCCTGTGGATAGGGTTAAGGGGCTTGGGAAGGGAGGGCTGAAGGGTAGTGGTTTCATTTGGAAGTGATGAAAGTGTTCTCAATTTGATTGAGGTCCAACTTGTGACTATGCTAAAAACGATTAAACTGCACACTATAAATTAGTTATATGTGAATACATATCATCTCAGTAAATCTAAGAAAAATAGTCATTATGCCCTTCACCTGGCTTCTTTTTTAAAAAGCTGACAACATAACCGCAGGATGATTGTCAGAGCAGAGAGTCACTGTGGGGACAGTACCGAACCGGCGGCCTCACCGGCCTTTCCCTTTGTGCCTTGGTCATGTCTTCCTTGTTTTTCAAAATCTTACAGGAATACAGCGAGTTGTTCTCTGTGGCGCCTCTCAATTTGGGAATATCTGATGTATTCTTATAGATTGAGGTTATGTGTTTTGGGCAAGATAACCACAAAAATGATAGAGTCTCAGTGCATCATGCTGCTAATAATTTTGTTTTTGGTGATGTTTACCTGATCACTTAATTAAGGTGTGTCTACCAGGTTTCCTCATTGTGAAGTTACTATTTTCCTCCTTGTAAGTGATAAAATATTTTGTGGAAATGCTTTGAGACTGTGCTAGTATTCTGTTCCTCCTCGAACTTTCAACCATCAGTTTTAGCACCCGTCTGTAGATGTTGCCCTCAGTTTCTTGAGATATTTGCGTAATGGCCACTTGGCATTTCTGACAGTTTCCCTACATTTCCTAGTAGGAGCTTATTAACTGAATTGTGTAAGGAAAATCTGATTTATGTATTTTTATTGGTGTAGTTTATGGTTATTTATTTTATTCCATGGGTTACTTCCAATACTATCACCATTTATTTTGTTGCTCAAATTTTCCAGCTTTAGCTATTGAAAGTGCTTTCAGGCTTTTTTTTTTTTTTTAATTGAGAATTGAACCCAGGGCCTTCACATTAAGCTACATTCCCCAGCCCTTTTTTATTTCCTATTTTAAGACAGGGTCTCCCTAAATTGGTAAGTTGCCTGGCCCAGGCTGGACTCAAACTTGGAATTCTCCTGCCTCAGCCTGTCAGTGTGCTAGAATTACAGGTATTCACCACCATCCCTGGCTTTTTTTTTTTTTTTTTTTTTTTTTTTTTTTTGAGGTGGGGTCTTGCTGTGTAGTTCAGGCTGGCCTTGAACTTGCAGCGATCCTCCTGCCTCAGCCTCCCGAGTGCTGGGATTACAGGCTTGCACCACCATGCCCAGCTATTTTTTTTTAAATATGTCACCATCCTCTTTCACACACTCCTTATTTTCGGGACCCACAAAACATTCTAGGGTTGTTTTTTTATTTACCTACCTCAGCACTGTGATTAACCTCTCTTCCAAGAAACTCTGATTCCTTTTATTGAAGAATGATATTTAGAGGGCCGGTGAGATGGCTCAGCGGCGTAAGCGCCTGCCTTGCAAGCGCAAGGGCCCGAGTTCGACTCCCGGAACCCACATACGAAAAAGGGGCCGGTGATATCGCTCAGCAGCACGGGCACCTGCTGGCGCACGAGGTCCTGAGGTCGACCCCGGTACCCACACACACACACAAAAAAAAGAATGATATTTAGAAACCAAACTCTAAGGGGCTGTTGATATAGCTCAGTGGCATAAGCACCTGCCTGGCAAGCTCGAGGTCCTGAGTTCGACTTCCGGTACCCCCATATTAAAAAAAAAGAAAAACCAAACTCTGAGGATTAAATATGTTTAATGCTACTGGAATGTCAGTGCTTCTAGAAAAACATGCCCATAGATTAACCCATGATGCACACATATGCACCTCTTCACTTTTTTATTTATTTATTTTTGTTTTGTTTTGTTTAGTTTTTAAACAGGGTCTTGCTATGTAGTCTAGGCTGGCCTCTAACTCGCAGTGATCATCGTGCCTCAGCCTCCCAAGTGCTGGGATTACAGGCATGCACCACCACACCCAGCACTTCACTTTTATATTTTAAAAATGAATTCATACAGAGACTTCCAATTTCAGTATAACCTCACCAGGTTCATTTTTGTCTTTCCCCTTTTTTATAACTTTTCTTTCTCTGACATGAAGAAACCTGCTTTCATTACCTATCAATATATTCACTTCTTTGATTTATTGTTTTAGTAATATACAATGGCTGACCCATACTTCTGTGAAAACCAATTTGCTGGCTATTGTTATATACAATCCTTTTTGTCTTTAAATTTATAGTATCCACAAAACACCATTTGTTTTGCTTTGGTTTGTTCCTTTCATCCTCACCCCCAGTAGTGTGGTCGTGTTCAGTTCATTTATCACTGTTTGGATTCCACTCTGGGTTGATTTCGTTTGCTAGTTTTTTGCTACACTTCAAAGCTACACAAACGGATATATTCCAAGGTCTCTCACCTTCCTCAGAAATTGTAATCTGTCAACTTCACTGAATTCTTACTAATTTAATTGACTTATCCATGGATTATTTTGGGCTTTCTACACAATTATTAGTAAGCAGTGATAGTTTTGTTGCTTACCTTACAGTTTTAAGTGAAAAACACTGGGACATTCTGTTCTAAAATGTGAGCCAGGAAACAGTGTTCGTAGACGGCACACAGGAAGGAAAGCACAAAAATGTAAAGCAGTGATTTATTTTAGGTTAACAATTTATGGATACATTTTTCTTTTTTTTTTTTTTTTTAATATATCTCTACACTTTCCAGTTTTTCCAAGATGAGTGTCTATCACTTTCATAACCAGGAAAGAAACAAAACTTAAAAGCAAGTCTAAAACAAAATTTAAAGGTAAGAATGATCTACTGAAAACACTCAGAAATTTTTTTTTTTGTGGGTACCAGGGTTTGACCTCAGGACCTCGCGCGCCAGCAGGCGTCCGTGCCGCTGAGCGACATCACCGGCCCATTTTTGCGTATGTGGGTTCCAGGAGTTGAACTCAGGACCTCGCGCTTGCCAGGCTGGCGCTTATTCCGCTGAGCCATCTCACCGGCCCAACACTCAGAAATAAAGCAGGTACCTTTCACGAGCTCTCCACCTAGCTGGCTGCCTGGTTATGGACTAATAGCCTGTGTTATATCCAAGAAAACGTCTCTTTGATTCCCAGAGTTTGCCCTTTGAGGACATGTGTGGAGTTGAACTGTCAAAATCATACTGTCATTCTTTAATTCATTTGTTCTGAAATGCAGTCAGCTCTTAATTATCCACAAGGTATATTTTTCCTGTCTGGGTTACTTATGATCTTTTCACATCACAGTGCCGTAACTCACACTGCTTATTTCCTAAGATCTAAGTCTCAACCAATCTCACTCTGCTGTTTTACAAATAGGGAGACTGAAAACAAGCTCTAAGTAAAGAATGCTTAATGTCTAAATAAAAAATGCTTAAAAGCAAAATTACCTTTCTGCCCACCATTTCTGGTATAATGAATTTTTCACATGGCAAAACATTCATCTCATTTTCTTTTATGCCACCTAGGGCTGTTAGTATCACAGCTTCTAGATGCTAATTGCATGTGGTTGTTAATTGAGCTGGTGTTATTTTAAAGGTGAGGGCCGGTGATATGGCTCAGCGGCATAAGCGCCTGCCTGGCAAGTGTGAGGTCCTGAGTTTGACTCCCAGTACCCACATAAAAATAAAATAAAAGTGAACCAAAATGAAATCATAACTCATAAATGTCTCTTCATTTCAAAGAAGAATTTGGTGTTTTAATCATCCCAGCTTCATGCACCTAGAACTATTTTAGATGTCTTAGTAATTAGTGATTTTGTCATAGAAATAATGACATCATACTGAAGTTTCACAGCTTCTGACATTTTGGGAATACCATAATTGCGAGTAGTTTTCGCTTTATTAATTGGGTCCATAAATCTAACATCTGTCGAGGGCGTCCCATGCTCTGCTGTGCATCACTGTATGAAGATGGGCGCAACAGGGGCTGGGGCCGGGGCTCGGCGGCCGAGCACTTTCCTCGCATGTGCAAGGCCCTCAGCTCAATCCCCAGCACCGAAGGAAAAAGTACAACCACTTTTAAAGAAAAAAACCCACAGTCTAGTGAGTCTTTGGAGACCTCATATTATGTTTTCCTTATATTCATTTTGTTGTTAAATTTGGGGTAAGGAGGACTTACGCACTCGTGTTAATTCGGTTACTGTTTTCCTGCGTGGCCTGTTGTATCTAGCACTTTACGTATAGAGAGAATTTCATTAAAGAGAGGACTGGCACCTTCGGATGCTTTTACTTCACGTACCAGAACATGCCCTGTCGTTTGTGTCAGGTGTGGGTGGAGGGTGGGACGTTCCAACAGGAAGGAAGTCTGGACTTCCCGAAACTGCACTACGAGGTCTGAAACAGGAAAGGCCAGCTCTGTACCTCTGTGTCCACTTAGTACCGGTGTCAGTGGGCCCTGAAGTTGCTCTCGCGTGGGTGCACGCGTGTGCGTGTGTGTCGAGTGTGTAAGAAGATCAAAGTATTTCCCTCCCCGCAGGTGTCCTTGTAGACTTGGGTCTGGAGGAGACGGCAGCGGCTCACCAGAGAGCAGAGAAGTACGTGGTTCGCCTGGACAGCGAGATCCAGAGCAAGTTCGAAGTGTTCATGAGGAGGGTGAAGCAGAACCCGTACACGCTGTTCGTGCTCGTCCACGACAACTCGCACGTGGAGCTAACGAGGTGACTGCTCCACTTGCGCGGCACGGTGCTTGTCCCTAGCAGTAGTCGCCCCGTGAGGAAGCTCTTACAGGTGATGATGAGCGGGCCTAGGGTCCCTAACGCGTGGCATTTTCCTACTGAGAGTCTAGTCCTCACCTTTCCTTGCTGCCTCAACATATTTAACATTGGTTTTATTTTAAATACACCATAGAGGGGTTTAGAAATTCTTGTTCAGAAGCCATTCTTAAGAGCATTGTGGGAGGCAGGTGTGATGGCGCATGCCTGTAATCCCAGCACTTGGAGGCTGAGGCAGGAGGATCACAGGGAATTCAAGGCCAGCCTGAACTACAGAATGAGACCCTGTCTCAAAAAAACAAAAATAAAGAAAAGCATCGTTGCTTTGGACAGAGGGTGGCAGTAAACTGGTGGGGCGCAAACACTCCCAGAGGGAGATGCGCTTCCTTCTCAGCAGCCCTTGCTTTCTCCTCCTTCCTCTCCTGAGACTCCACCTGCCTTCGCCTCTGTCTCTCCCCTTGCAAAGCAGAAGAAATGCCACGTTAAGATCCAAGAGCACAGAAACCTTCCCCGCTTTCCCGTTTAAGCGGCGACTGTCTTGTTTCTTGGGCGGACTCGTTCGTGAAAGGCCTGCGTGTGTCGGGGGAGCCAGTTCTGCGCCCACATCAGACTAGTTGTGTCGTGGGGAGGATCTTCGCTCCTGCTCACTAGCACGGCACTCACTTGTCCTCAGCATCTGAGGGGAGGGACGTCTGGGACAATAGCGAGCATCTCCTTTTCTCCGGGAGACACCGAGATTAACAATCTGGAAGTTTTTGGTCTGTGGTAGAAAAGTTGGAATTACAAAAACACTTTTTTTCCAAAGTTCAGATGCCAGAATGTGTTTGAAACTGTACAATTTCAAACCAAGAACCATACATAGGTATCAATAAGATCTTGTATCACTTGTCGGATTTAGAAGGAAGGAAAAAAGGAAGAGGAGAGGAGGAGGAGGGGACGCTTTTTCGCACACTGGTCCTGTGACTTCTCGCGTTCTCTGAGCAGGAGGAGCTCTCCGACCTGGCGCCTCGTCTGTGACAGCTGGGGCTGTTTCTATGGATATGCACTGGGTCTCTGTGTTTACCTCCTGAAAGCATCATGGTTTCGGTTTTTTCTTGATTTTTGTTTTGTTTTGTTTTTGTGGTACTGGAGGTTGAATCCAGAGAACACTGAACTATATCCCCAGCTTATTTATTTAATTTTGAGACTGCCTCCCTAAGTTGCCCAGGCTGAGCTCAAACTTAACAATCTTCCTGCCTCAGCCTCATATGAAGTCAAGATTATTCCTTTAATTACAAAAAAAAAAAAAAAAAAAAGTGGTTCTTAGGCCACATGACTCTCTGGTATACCCAAATCGAATGGAAGTGGAAAAGCATCAGTGGTGTGATCATCGGGTTGGTCATGGGTTGCCCAGCTCTCCGCCTGTTCTACACCCCAGGCAGGAAGGCGGGTGACGTTGACCCGGGAGCCCTGGCTGGGGTCTCTGACTGCGTGCCGCGTGTTGCCGGAGAGGCTCCCTGCGCCGGCTGAGCTGTCACAGTAAGCGGCCCCTCTCCGCCGCAGGCTCAGCGCACCCAGCCTGGACAACTGAGTGCACCCTCTGAGATCAGGAACAAACAGAAGGGGAAAAGGAAGAAAATCCCTGAAATCTGTCAGATACAGGTTAAGAAGGAGCATAAATTTTTTTGTGTTTGTTGTCTTTTTGAGACAGTGTTTCACTGTGTGGTTCAGGCTGGCCTTGAGCTCACTTTGTAGCTGAGGCTGGCCTTGAACACGCAGCAATCCTCCTGCCTCCACCTCCCGAGTGCTGAGATTACAGGCGTGCACCACCACGCCCAGCCAGAAGCTTAAAATTTTTGTCTTCCAATTCACATTTTGATTGTATCTAGTCCTAATTTAGAAAAGCTAGAAACATAAGAACTGAGACACTATCTCCACCTTGGCATCTGCTTCTGCACCCCATTAACAAAAGGAGGAAGTACTAACGAGACTTTCGATGCCCCTGCAGCATCATTTCGGGGTCCCTGTCACACGGGGAGCCCAGCCACGGCCTGGCGGACCGAGTCATTAACTGCAGAGAAGTCCTGGAAGCTTTCAACCTCCTGGTGCTGCAGGTCAGCTCCTTCCCATACACCCTGCAGACCCAGCAGTCCCGGATCAGCGCCAGCAACGAGGTGCACTGGATACAGCTGGATACCACGGTGAGTCCCCAAGGCCCCAAGCAGACACTCGGTACTGACTATGCTCACCGTCTAAAACACAGAGCACAAGAGTTCACACCTCTAACACAATGCTTCATCTCCTAAAAGTTCCATTTGATCATAGTTTTTTTTTTTTTTTTTTTTGTGGGTACCAGGGGGTCGACCGCAGGACCTCGCACGCCAACAGGCACCCGTGCCGCTGAGCGATATCACCTGCCCTTTTTTCGTATGTAGGATCCGGGAGTCGAACTCGGGCCCTCGCGCTTGGCAAGGCAGGCGCTTACACCGCTGAGCCATCTCACCGGCCCTGATCATAGTTTTTTACATGGCGCCTTGCTGTGTTGTACAGCCTGGTCTTGAACTTCTGGGCTCAGGAGATCCTCCTGCCTCAGGCTCCTGAGTAGCGGGGACTGCAGGCTTCTCACCATGCCCTGCTGATTGCAACTGTTGCAAGACTAAAAACCAGTGAGTAGTGTCCTAGAGAAATTCAACTAGGGGGTTCTTTTTAGGTGTCACACAGGTAGAAATTTATCTGTCCTCGATAGTTTTTTAATGTGATGTTGAAAGGGTCATCAATCTTCTGGATTTAACTTTGTGCTTGTGAATGATTAATTTCACTCTGAGACCTGAAAATTTTATTGTCCTCTTGTGTGGCCTGTCAAGTTTATGTCTGACTGAGCTGTAATTAGTCCCTGCAGCAGCTGGATTTCTCCTTTCAGTCAGTTCTCGGGTCTGATGGCAGTGTGGGCACGCCTCTGTCACTTGGAAGAACTCAGGACATGCACAGAGTGTGTTGGGAGCCGCCATCCAGGTCATTATATTTTTTGACGCCAGTCCCTAACACCTCAAAAATATTTTCTGCAACCTGTTAGCTCTATATTAAATATACCATAAAAAGAGAAATAATTTCATAAAAATAATAAAGATTAAACTGGGCATGGTGGCACATGCCTGTAATGCCAACACTGTGGGAGGCTGAGGCAGGAATATCACAAGTTCAAGCCCAGCCTGAGCAACTTAGTAACTTAGCGAGACCCTGTCTCAAGATGAAAAATGAAAAGGGCTGGGGTGTAGCTCAGTGCAGAGGCCCTGAGTTTAATCCTCAGTACTGCAGTAATAGTGAGTAGCTATGAAGCATTAATATTACCCCTGATGTGAATGACTAAATACCCTTAGTCTAAAAATACTGAACACATCGCACGTGGAGAAGTAGGTGTGTTTAAGTGAAAGACGAGATGCGTCTTGCACGCGAACACCGTTTCTTTCTCAGCCCAGCGCGTGTGACTCCGTTAGGAAGCATTCAGTGCTGAGCTCTTGGCTGGAGCCGCGGTTGGTTCTCCGCAGCCAGCGGGCTCAGTCCTCCCGCACGAGGGCTGTCGCCGGGCTCGAGGTCCCGGGCGGTGGCTCTGGGTTGCGCTGTGCAGGGGCGAGGGCAGTCCCGGAGGAGCCCGCGGGCTGCCGTGATGCGGGGCGGGCCGGCAGCAGGTAGAAGTGTGTTGGGGGGGTATCTTTAATTTATAAAGATACCAGAGATAATGAAAACAGGGTGGGAGGGGCTTCTGCCACGTGTGCTGACTCAGACGTGTTCCCAACGGCGGGGAAACGGGGTCGACCTAAGCCTCCCGCGGACAGACGGACGGAGAATGTAGAACGCGCATGCGCCCTGGAGCACAGCCGCGAAAAAGCGCGAAATTCCAAGCGGCCGCAGTGCGGGCGGGGCTGGGGATCCCCGCGCGGGGCGTCAGGCGCGGCGGGCAGCGCGGCGGCTCTCACGTCGGCGTCAAGGCGGGAAAGTCCACCTCCTGAGAGTCGCGGTTCCCAGGACGTGGGGGCTGCGGGAGAGGGAGCGGGGTTAAGGCGCGGAGGGCGGCTGCGTGGGGAGGACGGCGCTTCGGGGTTGGGCGGCGCTGGGTGAGTTACGACGCCGTTACTGAGCGCTCCGGGACGGCGCAGAGGGGCCTGGAATAGTCCCCGCACGGAGAAACGCGCGTGGTGTGCAGCTGCGCTCTGTAGTCCTCCAGAAATGCCTAGTTATGACGTCAGTTAAACACTTCTCTCTCGTTAAAGACGATGTGGTGTCCAGTGTGTCGTTGGGGTCCGGGGAACACCCTGCCTTACCTTGTTCTTCAGTCTTTCCCAGAGGCGATCACGCCACACCCAGCAGCGGAAGATGGGCTAATTAGCTCCTGCCCTTTATTTTCTCCTGCCTGACATAATAAACAGCCTCAAAGTAATGGTCCTTAAAGGGCATTCCTGTGATTATGGTTAACTCTTTAGGTAGAAAAATGGTATTATGTTATATTTTTTAAGAAAAATTTTTATTTTAGAGATAATCTAGTGGAATACTTATGGATTAAAGATAACATTCAGGGATTTATTCAAAGTAACTGAGGGATAGGAAATTATACTTTTATGATTTAAAAAATCATCCCCGGGGCCGGTGAGATGGCTCAGCGGCTTAAGCGCCTGCCCGGTAAGCGCGAGGGCCCGAGTTCGACTCCCGGATCCCACATACGAAAAAGGGGCCGGTGATATCGCTCAGCGCCACGGGCGCCTGCTGGCGCGCGAGGTCCTGAGGTCGACCCCCGGTACCCACAAAAAAGATAAATAAAAAATAAAAAATCATCCCCATGGTATTGAGGTCCACAGAGAAAAGGAAAAACCGTTTCGTCTGCTTTCCACGTGTCGGAGAGGAGCTCCTGGCGTTCGCCTCCTGTGGTCACCCCGAAGCCGGTGTCCTAAAGGAGGAGTCACCGGAGAAGCAGAGCAGTTCACGAAAACACCGTGGCGTTCTGTGGACTCGGGGTGGGTCCCACAGAGAACCCACAGAGGCGATGTGAGAGGAGACAGCAGTGCAGCTCAGACCACGAAGTCACCGCCACTCGAGAGGACCCGGAGAGGCTTCGTGGAGGATGGCACCCTGGGGTGGTCCTGCTCAGAGACGAGGGGGACACTGACGCTCACCGGGCGGCGGTCAGCGTGGGCAGGGAGGGGGCAGCGGGCAGCTCACAGCGGGCACCTGGCGGGACGCAAAGGCTCCTGGGAGCACTGGCAAGAGTTTACACACATTACACAGCCAGGAAAGGGTTTCCCTCATCAAGGGCATAGTATCATTAGAATACATCTGTTTATTTTTCACATTAACAGTGTAAATGTGCAGCTTAGTGAATTTGCACAAACAACACACCCATGAAACCAGCACCCAGATCCAGGAAAAGAACAGGACCACCACCCAGAGTCCTCTGCCCATCCCAGGCACCCCACTGAAGTGGGGGACACAGTTCTCCTAGGACACAGTTCTGCCCAATTTTGGACTTTATATACATGGAACCGTGCAGTGTGCACTATCTTTTTTGTACTTGGCCTCTTTTGCTCAACATGTTTGTCAGATTTGTCTGTATTTTTCACGAGCCGTAAAACACTCATACACGCGCACGGCCTTTGCGAGTCTCCCGCAGGTCACTGGCTGTCCCGCGTCACTGATTGCAGCGGTGCTGCGGTAACACCGAGCACAGCTCTTAGGAGCCCGCGTGTTTCTGTGGGCCCCTGGCTGGGGTGAGCTGCGGTCCCCGTGTACACAGGCGGGGCTGCGGTTCAAGGTCGTCCGTTCAATCGAGAGAGGAGATGCGGCGTTGGCTTTTCTGACCGTTCGGGTTGGAATGAACAGTGCTTGACTCAGAACAGCAAGAGGCAGAATGGGAAACATGGCAAGTTTTCTAGGATTTGTTTATATGAGGGACGTGAAAGTCAGAATTACTTTTGAGATGCTGCTTTTAGTTGGAGAAAAAGAAGTCGGGCAGAGTGACGCGATGGCGGACTGACTTGAACGTGTCAAGGCACTTGCTGGCGCAAACGCGGAATCAGAGTCCGCACGGCGCGGATCTGAATCCTTTTTCAAAGCCGTGACGACCGAAGCAGCTGGCGTGGATAAAGTAATGAAGAGAACAGCCGGCAGACGTGAGGCCAAGGACCAGCGAGTAAATGCCACTGGGTTTGGCCTCATGAGTCCTCGGTGACCTTCCAGGGACAGTGTCAGGAGCAGAGCGTTTGGCTGGAAGAAAGGCAAAGATGGTAGCCAAAGGCCAGGCAGAGCTGCAGGTTGCCAGTCTCTGAGGTGACAGGATTTAGGGAACAGGTGGTTTTTTTTATTATACGAAGGGACCCCCCCCACACACACACATAAATACTAATTCACTAAAATCCCATGGCTTAGGATACTGAAATGTGTCTTTGCAGGGAAACCACTGCAAGGTTCCTAACTTCTGTTGTGAGGATGGCTCCGTTCACTTCTATTACTACTTTTGTGATGTTACAAAAGCTCCAGGGTACTCTGAGTTACGAACCTGACAGGGTAGGGAGGCTGTGTGCTTCTGACTCCTATTTAAGCACCTCTAGAGCTCCAGCTGGTCACAGGCATCATGTAGTCAACTGGGCCATCATTTTACTAACAACAAAAGTGAAGGGAGGGCGGGTGGGGGTGTCCTGCCTAGCAAGCCATAATGTTGCGTCAGGAAGAGGAGCAGGTGTGCAGGAGGATTCCAGACGGCCCCAAGAAACGGGCCGAGAACAAGAGGGCAACGGCACACAAGATACAGCTGGCCAAGTGGCCGAGCTCCGTTCCGATGGGGAGGGAAACAGATAAGGGAAGGGATTTTCCTCCTGCGATGACTCACGTGACCCAGCTGTGCCACACAAAGCCCCGTCTGATTTCTTTAGCCTTTTTCTTCCTCTGTTTGCCTGATTTATCTTTATGTTAGTATGGTTTGTAAAGCTAGGTTATAAAGTAAGTTAGGGCATATTGAAAGAAGTGTATCAGTACACTGAGAATGAAAGGGGTTTGAAGTGCACAGCAACATGACAAGAAAAATTACTATAGCAACCTAATGTGGGAAAGAGGCAAGAAAACTATAAAAGGTAATGTAGTGTTTTGGGGCTGTTTAGATAAAGGACAGGCAGCTTGTCACAGCTCTGGGGACCCGCAGAGGGCATCTTCGTGTGACATCCTAACAGGCATTGGCATAGTGGGGGCTAAGTCAGTAAGAAGGGGGCGGATTAATTTTCTCTAAGAAGGCAGCAGAGTGTATATATTTCCATTTTAAATAAATTTCATTTGCAAAGAATGAGCTTCTACACATTACCATTGCTAAGTGATGTCAGGCAAGTTCTGTGTCACAGAGGAGCTTTGAGTTTCTCTCTGGATGCTTCTGTGTGCAGCTTGGGGCCACATCTGGCCGCGCGGAAAGAAAGGGGGTCTGGAGCCCTTGTGTGTCTGAACAAAAGCAAAGAACATGAGCCGTCCACAGGCGGGTGACACCTCCACTGCGGAGCGCGTGGGGCGACTGCAGGGCCCGTGCGGCTTCCAGAACGAGCACCTGCGCTTCCCGGGAGCGACCCGTCCTCAGGGCTCTGCTTTGTGTCCCACGCAGGAGGACGCGGGCTGCGAGGAGAAGCTGTACTTCGGCCTGAGTGAGTACAGCAAGTCCCTGCAGTGGGGCGTCACCAGCCCGCTGCTGAGGTGCGACGAGACCTTTGAGAAGATGGTGAACACGCTCCTGGAGAGGTAAATGGCCTCCCGGCCTGTTCTTTAGCTGCACTTGCAGATAAATCTGAAGGAGTCAGATGCCTTTTGTGGCCTCGTCACAGGGAGTCCGAGGGAACCCGTGCACATGACACGCAAAGGCCAGATCAAAGCAGCCTTTCCTAAGATGACCTCGTCCCACGGGTTTATGACCCGAGACCCACAGGAGGACAGCGGCCCACGGGAGCACACGGTACCACGCCGTGCCGAGCTGGCTACCGCCAGGAAACGGGCAAGGACAGGGGCCTCCGCTCACTAATGCCACCCGCCCCCTGGGTGCCGGCCTCCCCCTTCCCCCCTGCAGCCCCAACGCAGCAGGATGGAGGCAGCAGGCAGGGTCTCGGGTGTGCTCCGTTCTCGGGGCCCCTCTCCCGGCCCTGAGCCTAGGCACTGAGGATAGAACCCTTCTGTCTTCTCTTGTCTCAGCTCCGGATCAGATTCCCAGTTTTTCCTTCTGTGACCGTGAATCATGGATTCGGAGTAGGCGGAGGCATTACCTGACCTTACAGAGGTCCGCCCCAGTGTGCTGGTTCTCATCCGGTGGGGTGCAGGGGTCCACACGGCTGGATTCTGTGAGACAGGTGGTCAGTTCCATAGTGCTGGTTCTTCAGACTGGCCACGAGTGACCACAAGCCACCTACTGAACAGTCCGCCCTATGAACTGGCTAAGAGAAACAGAGGGAAAAATTAAAATGAGGACGAGTGGGTCCGTCCTGTCCAGAAGGTTAGAATGCTGCAGGGAATGAGCAGGCTTGGAGTAAGATTTGATAATTTTTGAAGATATTTAAGATTTGAGAAGTCTTAACTGACACTGTGCCATTAATCTTCTCTTAGAACATGTGATCTTAAATTTCCAAACTCATCCATGATTCTCCCTTTTAAAAGTTTTTCACCCACTCACTCTATCCCCCAGCCTGAAACACATCTTTCTTTCCAGTAACATCAGAGTTTCAGAACTTGTATTTTATTTTATTTCATTGATTCATTCATTGATTGGTTTTTTGAGACAGGGTCTCGCTCTGTAGTTCATAGTGGCCTCAAAGTCACAGCAATCCTCCTGCCTCAGCCTCCCAAGTGCAGGGATTTATAGGTGTACAACATCACACCTGGCTAGAAATTATATTTCATAGTGTGGTCCTATCAGCTTCTATTTACAACTTTTATAATACTTATACACAACTACAATTGTAGTTTCATGCAAACATAACAGATCGAGGAAACTATGCACTTTTAAATTCAAAGTCTTTGTTTTTGTTTTTGTTTTTTGAGACAGGGTCTCACTTTGCAGTTCAGGCTGGTCCTGAACGCTCTATGTAGCGCAGGCTGGCCACGGCGATCCTCCTGCCTGAGCCTCCCGAGTGCTGGGATTACACCACCATGCCCGACTCAGAACTCTTTCAGTGTGTGAAATCTAAATGCCTGTAGATCACAGTTACTGTTTATTCTTTGACTTTTCCCACGGCCGAGCCAAAAACAAAAAACCCAAGCTTTCGACATAGCCGCTGTCTGCCGGCTTCCTCCAGCACGGTCTCCCTAGGCTGACCCAGCGAGGGCCTCTCGCGCAGCTGCAGGCCCAGGCCAGGCCTGGAAGGGCTGAGGCTTCCTTTACTTTTCCCACAAGCTACTAACACTTTGCTGTGTGAAGACGCGGGCTGGGTCTGGATAAACCTGGGCCGGGGTCTGTCCCCAGCCAGCTGCAGGACTGGGATGAGCAGCTGAATCTCACTCGCCCTCGGCTCAGGTTCCATGGGAAGGCAGAGCGTTTGGGATACAGGACACATCTGGTCCTATCCTCTCCAGAAGCCATTTCCCCAACTGCTCTCCGGTGCTGGGCTTTTCTGTGTGAAGCCGTGGCACAGTTGTACTTTAATAGAACCAGGGAGTGGAGCAAAGGCGAACCCCCCCCGCCCACTGGCAGCCAGAGAGAAAGGGCGCAGCCGTTTTCACCCACCTTGTCCTCAGGCCTGGCTTTCTGAGGAACAGCACACACCTGAGAGATTCAAGGCAGGCAATCCCAGCACTCTGGGAGGCTGAGGCAGGAAGACTGCGAGTTCCAGCCCAGCCTGGGCAACTTAAGTGAGTTAGTGAGACCCTGTCTCAAAATTAAAAAGGACTGGAGCCGTGGCTCAGTATGAAGGCCCTGGGTTTAGTCCCCGGTACAGACAGGGAGATTTATTTTCTTCTAGCTCTAATGTTTTAAACTGCTGGTGTGAACAAAGTGACCCTCTCACCAGCAGTCTAGGCAGGGGCAAGGGCTTTTGCTCCAAGCTCATTTGCGGGGCTCCTTGGCTGAGCGCGGTCCAGGGTGAGCAGAGCCGTACCGCCAGGGGGCGCTCTTTCTCCAGTCAGCCCCATTTTCTCGGCACGAGGCACATCTTACAGGAAGAAGCAGTTCTTGCTGTCTGTGCTGCTGCCCTCAAGTCACAGGCAGCCTTTTCGTGCTGGACACTCCGCAGACACGGCAGTGCTGACTGATTCCGTGCCGATAAACCTGAACCTCAGAGAACTAAGCTAACAGTGCCATCACTCTAACCCAAGGCTACCTCGAGGGTTAGGCTCCCAGGATTAGCCCTTCTGTCTGCAATGGAGGAGGGGGCGCCCGGGGATTTAATGCGCACAGGCAGCAGCTGGGGCCTTGGTGAGCCGCAGACTCGCTCCGGTCAGGCCGGGCTCTGCTGGGCTGGGCAGGTTTGGCAGTGCCAACCTGAGCCTGGTCCCGGAGCAGCTCCGAGCAGCCAGGCGCCCCAGCCAGTTCAGCCTCCGAGTGACTGCGGCGCGGTCTGCGTGTGGCCGCACGGCGCCACGCTGCAGCTCGGCCCTGGCTCCCCTGTGCTCTCGCAGGTACCCGCGGCTACACAGCATGGTCGTCCGCTGCTACCTGCTCATCCAGCAGTACTCGCAGGCCTTGATGGCGCTCACCACCGTGGCGTCGCTCCGAGACCACAGCACGCCCGAGACGCTGAGCATCGTGGACGACCTCATCAGCTCCCCTGGCAAGAGCGCGAGCGGCCGGGGACACATGCTCATGATCAGGGTGCCCTCGGTGCAGCTGGCCATGCTGGCCAAGGAGCGGCTGCAGGAGGTGCGCGACAAGCTGGGCCTGCAGTATCGCTTCGAGGTCATCCTGGGGAACCCGGCCTCAGAACTCAGTGTCGCGAGGCACTTCGTGGCTCGATTAAAGGTTAGCAGGGACAGACGTTCCCCCCTGAAATCCCTTCATTCCTGCTTTCTAGGAAACCTCCCTGGCTGGCTCGGAGGCTGAGTTGAGTGGATTTTTGCACATGGGTGAATTTGAACCCCATGCCCATGTTCAGCTAAGGGACATCTTTGCTGTCTTAACCGGAACTAGTTTCTAAAGCTTCTGTCCAGCCTCTGTGGTGCCTGCATGCAGTTGGGCTCCCTGCACAGGTGCAAAAACGGAGATGACTTCATTTGACCCCATGTTTATTGTCCTTGTTCGAGATGCATCTAGCCCTCCATCATCTGTTTTCTCAGGGGGTAAATAACGTAAGTTCCATCGGCACTTTGTGGGGTACCCCTTAAAGTAGCCTCGAGTCACTAATGCATCGTGCACCCCTGGCCAGAGTCAGCAGGGTGTCCCGTGTGATCTCGGTACTCACCGAGACCTACTCCCAGCTCTCCCGTGTGGGTTCCTCGGCGGTCCTCGTATCTTTGTGCAGACTTCCTTTGACCCTCAGCCCCAGGCTTTGGCTGGAGATGCAGCCAGGTGTCCTACAGAGGGGCTTAGGGCGTGACCAAGCCCTCGCTGCCCTCTGCTCTGCCAGGGGTTGTGTCCCCTCCACCTCCTGTCAGGCATGAATGGTTGACCGATCCTTCTACCTTAGGCCTGGCTCGGTGTTTTCTGGGGACTTGTATAATATGTCCTAATGGGAACCAACGTGTCCTAAAACTTGGTCACATACTTACATGCATGGAGGTATGGAACCATCTGTCTGAGTTAGACAGAAAAATCTATTTTGGTGAATGGCGTCGGGGCTCGGTGGCAGAGCGCTTGCCTAGCTTCCATGCCCAGCACCACCAAAATAAAATAAAAACTTTAGTCTGACACAAACTTTACAAAAAGGAAGCACGCTAGTCTTCGGAGCTATGAAGTAGTTTCCCATTTGCAAAATGAGAGAGTTGGACGATATGATTTCTAAGAGCTCAAACCTGATTTTTATTTAGTTTTCCTAAATCATTTTTATAAATGTAAATCTTTTTATTAGTTACCATAAATTAACCTAAAATGGAAAAATATATTAGTTTGATAAGCAACAGGAATAAATAAAATTGCCCAAAATAGAAACAACTGTACTTAGTAGAAATTATATAAATTATATATACACTTATATTTCAGATATAGAGATATATTCATAATTTTTAATTGTAATGGAGTTTCTAGGATGAATGAACTCCCAAAGCCCTTCTCACAGTGTAACTCCTGAGACCTCTCTTAGGCCATTTAAAAAAGGTAATGTGAGGAACTTGGAAAGGCAAATAACCAGCCATGCACTGCAAAATCTCAGCTGCCTGTGGCCCTGAGGTCTGAATGGACGACGTGGCAGGGTCCACCCTGGGTCCCCAGGGATAGAACAGTGTAGCTCCTCACAGTCTTCGCCTTCCGTCCTGAAGCACCAGGCGCTGAGACAGTAAGGCCGGGGTCCTAAGGAATGTGCCCCTGGGCTTTGGTCCCAAGACCATAAGCAAGGCCCAGTGCTCCTCGCCACCCGCAGGGCTTTCACAGAGAACTGATCCTTGAGGCCAGGGTTGAGGACCACTGTCCTGAGAGCAAGCCCTGGCAGAGCGCCTCCAGCTCTGACTTCCCGGTGTGGTTCCGTCTCCCTCAGCTGGGACAAGTAGCTGCGAGACACCACATAAGGGACATTTCCTCAAAACCACTGGATCCCTTTTCCTGCTCCTTTTCTGGCTCCTTTTCCTGCTGTGTGGGAGGGAAAACACTAGGCTACTGGGAGAGGCCCACCTCAGGGGACCTCTGGCCCGCCGATGTCTGTTCTCAGGGTGGCATGGAGGTGCCAGAACAGATCTCTAGTCCTGACAAAACCCAATGCCGCTTCCACCGTGTGATCTCACTTTTGTCTCACCTACTCTGCTGTGTTATGGTGAACCTATAAGCGATGGCCAGTGCTTTAGAAGGGTGCAGGCTTAAATATAAACAAATCAGCTCCTCGATCTTGATCCGCATCCAATCCCGGAACCCAGGGCTGGGCCAGGGCTCTGTGCGGTGTCCACGCCTCTGCAGTGAATCGGCCCTGTGGCCGGGGGCATCCACAGGAGACCTGAGGGAGGGCGGAGCAGGCTCTTTGGGGTTTGGTGACCTCGGACTGGCCAGGAGCAAACGTGAGATGTGTTTCATAACCTCCTCAAAATAAATCTCCTGCACAGTAAGCATGATCGCCCTCATCCCACTGGCACCCAAGCTCTCTATCCTGGAAGAAGCCGGTGCGCTTGTGTGGTTTTGGGTTTCGGGCAGATACAGGGTGAGTCCGGTGCGGACAGGGGAGGGTCTTCCTGTTTATCAAGGCTGGGTTTTCCTCATTTGGTCTTTACAGACATCAACAGATCTTATGCTGTTTCTTGGCCGGTGCATTTCTTTTTATCCCATTTTGTGCTTAGCACAAAATGTGTGTGTATTTCTTACCACCTTACTTCTCAGTCCTTCTTCTCTGAAGCATTACCGGAAACGTCTGTTCTACAGCAAGCCGTGCTAGGAAGCTGTTGTAAAGCATCGTTAGATGTGTACTTGTAAGACACGGCAGAAACTACTTTATCCACTTGAGACTGTCCATTTTTTTTGTTCTAAAATACAGAGAAAACTTTTAAAGCTGTCTTTACTTTTGAACAGCTTTCAGGTACTTTTTTTCCTCTTCGTGTTTTCAAGGCCGATGTTCCTTCCAGCAGGAGGAGCTCGGAGGCAGAGCACTTGCAGAAGGCCTGGTTCCCTGCACAGCCCACTGGGACTGACGGGGCTAGAGACGTGCGTGTCTGTGCACGTATGGGTTAATGGATGTGAGAAACGGACACTTGGTAGATTCTTTGTGAAACCCTGAGCAAAATGAATTACTCTCCAAATAAGAGCGGTTTTTATTTCTTGATCCAACCAGGTCAGGCTATATTTTCAGCCTTCCTGCAAGACACTCCTCAGAGTCCCACAGCCAAGCATTGTCAGTTATTTTAGAAGTTAGTAAAGTGAAAAAGAAAAAACCATCAGAGGTGGCTAATTTCACTATTTTTTGGTGAAAATGTCAGTTTTGATGGTGTTTTAACATTCTTATCTAAGTCAACCCCTACTGAAACTTTTTTGGCCAGCCCCTCCCAAGGACTGGTCCATCCTGTGACAGAGGCCTCTGGAGGGAGCCGAGCTGGGGTCCTGGTGGGGTCTGCGTCACTTGCTGGTATTTCAGTGTGCTTTCTCAGCCTGTGTGGATGATGCATGAGGTGTCTCCTATTTTATCTTTTGAGATTAAAAACTAAAGGCGACATTCTCCTGATGTGCTCCGTGTATGCTTTTTAAGGCAGCAGTCGGAATCCATGGGCCCACACACATACCTAAAATACAGATGGAGAAACCCTAAAAAGGCAGAAGGTTGAATAAGGAGTTTGAGAGTTTTAATGGCATCGTGTGGGTCTCTTCCTACAGACGTGGCGAGGAAACGAGCCAGAGGAGTGGACGCCGCGGACGTATCAGGATCTAGAAGGGCTACCGTGCATCGTGATCTTGACTGGCAAGGACCCTCTTGGAGAAACCTTTCCCAGGTATGGTCTGAATGACGGGCTGGCTCGCAGTGGTTGCCGCGGAGCTGACGGTCAGCGCGTGGCCAGTGCAGGCCTGTTTCACGGGTCTGGTGGGCAGCGAGGACTGTTTCGTGCAGGGAAGTGCAAAAGCAGGGCCTCCCTCTGCTGCCTGCCACTCTGCAGGGGGCACCTGCACCTCCGGGGACAGGAGGGAGCCACATTCAGGAAGAGCCATGCACCAAAGCAGGCGCCAGAGGGGCTAAGAGGAAAAGCAGGGTTTTTTAAAGTCTGTTAATCTGCTATCCCCACTGCAAGGACCGGGGTCCGCAGACTGGGCAGCAGCGGTGACAGCTTTGGTTGATACTGCCAGAGGTGCCTTTTGCCTGTGCTGCTGTCCTTTCCAGAGTGAAGTGCAGAGTCAAGGTCGCGGGCTCCGCTGGCCCGAAGCCCACAGCCTGCACGGTCATGGGCCCCCAGGCAGGCTGAGCCTCAGTGGGCCATCGACACCACGGTTTCCATGCAGGTCCCTGAAGTACTGTGACCTCCGCTTAATTGACTCGAGCTACCTAACGCGCACCGCCCTGGAGCAGGAGGTGGGCCTGGCCTGCTGCTACGTCTCCAGGGAGGTCCTGCGGGGGCCCACGGCCGCGCTCGACCTCAGCGGGAAAGAGCCCGGGAGGCCGCCGGCCAGCGAGCACGACCCGGACCCGGAACCGGACCCGGACCCAGACCCCGAGGAGCTGCTCGCCGACCTGGAGCGGCCGCAGAGCAACAGCAGCGCCTTCACGGGAACCTCAGGTCGGTGCTCCGCTCCCCCTCCTGGAGGGTGGGAGGAAGGGGACACTGAGCCCGGAGACCCTCGGAAGGGTCCCGGAGACCGCAGAGTCCTCCGCAGACTGCAACCGGGAGGCGGGGTGCTTGGGAAACACGGCCACTTACTCAGAACCTGGTGACAGGCCAAGCCCAGAAATCGTATCTCAGCAACACCAGCCTGCAGTGTCCCCGCGTCCCTTCCCCTCCTCTCGGGAACTCTGCCTCTCCTACGTGCACAAGGGCCTGAAGCTGTGAGTGGCTTGGTCCCTCGCACAAAACGTTCGCATGAATGAGCAAATGACTTCACTCAATACCCAGTGGCAGAGCTGGGCATGGTGGTGCACACCTGTAATCCCAGCACCCTGTAGGCAGAGGCAGGATGATTCCAAGTTCAAGCTCAGCCTAAGCAATTTAGCAACTGAGCTAGACACTGCTGCAAAATAAAAAAGAGCTGAGGATGTAGCTCAGAGTACCCCTGGGTTTGACCCCCAGTGCTGGGTTGGGGGGGTAGAATGTGTCAAAACACAGAAGTAAAGTGAAGCGTTAGCCCGCCTCCAGAGGCTGCACGCGGGGCAGTGGGGCGCAGGGACGGCCTGATGTAGGAAGGGCCGCCAGTGGCTTCTCCATCGGGGGACTGGCACTACCTTGTCCTTCAAGCAGAGACCTCCCGCTCTGGTCTCGAAAATGCTTTCCCTAAGGCCGGGGTGCCAGGCCCTCAGTGCCCTGACCCCAGGCAGCGTGTGCCGTCCTAGGGGACTTGGATGCGGTCCGTGTCCCCTGGGGTCCGGGGGCACCGCTGAGTGCGGGCTGAGGAGTAAGGGCACCGGTTGCAGAGGTGCGGGCGGGGTCGTCGCAGGGCGAGGAGGGCGCAGGTGTCCCCGTGGCCACGCCAGCAGCCGGCAGGGCAGGCAGTGGGGTGGCACGCGGGAGGCCAAGGTCCCAGGCAGACCGCAGCAGCATCAGCAGCCTCGCGCGAGCGGGACTGGCTCCTTCCCGCTTCGGCCCCTGCCCCGGCGGGCGGGCGGCGGAGGGGATGGTGAGCCCGCGTCCTCTTCCAGGTTCCGTCATGGAGAACGGGGTGAGCTCCTCCAGCACGGCCGACCGGGCCCAGCGGCGGCCCCGGAGCCCCGGCCCGCAGAGCCCGGCCAGCAGCACAGGGCCGGATGAGGCCGGCGCCGCCCCGCGGCCGGAGTGCGACTCCCTAGGCCCCGCAGCGCCTGGCCCCGCGCCCACGCCAGCCGCGCTGCCGCCAGTGGTGATCCTGTCGCGCGCCGCCCACCGCCTGCTGGGCGCCCAGCGCGGCGCGTCGTCGCCGCTGTCGTCCTTGCTGCTGCCGCACGCAGACGTGGCCTGGGTGAGCGCGCTGCGGCCGCGGCCGAAGGGGGACGCGAGCGGTGAGGAGCTGTCGCGCTATTACCGGCGCTGGACCGCAGCGCGACAGCACCACGCCGACCACGGCCACCGGCCCGACGCCGCCTCGGGCGCACGCGCCGGCCACCCGCGCCGCCTGCTGCTCACCGGGCCGCCGCAGGTGAGGACAGGACCGGGCCGCGGGGTGGGGTGGGGACGGCGGCAGGGGCCGAGCGCCCGGTGTGATCGCGCTGTCTCCCTCCCAACCCCAATCCTCGGCATCAGGTGGGAAAGACCGGCTCCTATCTACAGTTCCTCAGGATCCTCTTCCGCATGCTCATCCGGCTCCTGGAGGTGGACGTGTTCGACGAGGCGGAGATCAACTCGGGTGAGTGCGCCGCGGCCCGGCGGGCGGCGTTCATTGCTTTGTTTTTCAGACAGCATCTCACTGTGTAGCCCAGGCCGGCCTCGGGCTCCTTCCTGGCTCAGCCTCCCGAGTGCAGGACTCGGCGGGGCACGCTGGAGGCCCGCCGGGCAGGTCCCGTGGCGGGCCAGCCCACGTGACGCCCTTCGTGGGGCGCAGCGAGTGGGGACTGTGTGCCCAGCCGGTGCTGGCCACAGACCCTTCCCCGCTGCAGCAAGGCAGGGCTGCTGGACAAGGGCGGTGCTTCCCGAGCAGGGCTCTGTCCCTAGCGCTGTTTTTAAAAAACCCAAACATCCTCTGTGCTGCTGGGCAGTTGTCAGGGCAGCCAGGGAGGTGTTCTCAGCCCCCAAAGCTGGCACCGCCCCTGCCCACGGCCTCCCCATCCAGGCAGCACTCGGAAAGCTCGCCGGGCTCCTTTAAGCAGCCGGCATGTCCCAGGACGGTGTGAAGGACTGGTTTAGTGTGCACAAGCGTGGGAAAAGCCACCCGTATTTAATCGTCATCTGGGGCTCCAGCGCGATTTCCATTCCTCCAGTTCACATCCGAGATTCTGCACACACGTGCGCGCGCACACAAGTGACTGCACCTTCCCATTTACACCTGTGTCCCCAGCTCACTTCAGGTAACCAGAGCTCCAGGCTGGCCTCAAAACACCCCAAGTCCTCAAAAGGGGTTGGGATCAGAAGGCCCAGGGGAACAGAGCCAGGGCCGTCGTTAGGGCGCCGTGACAGAGCAGTGCCTTGGAGTGCGGCGAGCTCTTCTCCCTTGTCAGTCTCCAGCCACCGCCTGGTTCTCCGGGAGGCACAGTGACTCTTCTTAAACTAAAACCTCAAATTCTAAATGAAACGCGAACTTCCCCATGGGGTGTAAACACTAACAGCGTATTTGTCTTAGATAATAGCTGTACTTCCTGTCCTTGGCCTTGATTAATGGATTTTTTGGTGGTACTGGAAAGTGAACTTCCCACTCTATCCCTAGTCCTTATATTTTGGAGACAGGGTCTCACTAGATTACCTAGGCTGGGCTCAAACTTGCAAATCTCCTGTCCCAGCCTCCCGGAGTGCCAGGATTACAAGCACGTGCCCAAGGCCTGGCTTGGGCTCCCCTGCCACAGGTGTTATTTCTTCCACTTTCCCTTTAAGCTTAAGATACTTTTTCATCTTACGTGTTTGTATAATATTTATTAAACACCCACCATCCGCCTCTGTGTCAGCCCTTTGAAACACATCCCTAATACTTCAAGAGCTCGGGCGCTCGGAGGGGTGAGGTGGGGAGCAGTGAGCCGCAGAGCGGGCCGAGTCCAGCCCAGGCCCCTTGGGCCCCTGGCTGAGCCTGGCCTTGAGATTCCAGCCTGAGCACAGGGTTTCACAGGCGTCCCAGGACTTCAGCAGTGCGGCAGGCACAGGTTTTTTGCCCCCCCCACACCCCAAAACCTCTTGGGTATCAATCTCTTGAAACTCCGTAGCTGAAAGCGTAAGAGTTTAAAGCAGTGGTGTGGAACGTATAGTAGGCGTGCCACAGCGGGCTGCTTGTATCACTGAAAGCTCTGAAGGGCTCGCCGTCACCGGCTTAGCGCATTGAGATTAAGCCCTGAGGGACACTGGGGGGAGAGTCTGTGAACCGGTCTGGAGCCCTGGGGTCCACGGAACCACTTCTGCTCCTCCCGCCCTGAGGAAGGGGGCCCAGCTCTCCATAAGGGCGGCGAGCTCACCCTGCTGTCCGCACTTCCTTCTTGGCCAGATCACAGTGAAAGCAGCCCCTCGAGCCAGGCCGAGGGGGAGCCGTGGCCCGACCTGGAGAGCTTCAGCAAGATGCCCTTCGACGTCAGCGTGCACGACCCCAAGTACAGCCGCATGAGCCTGGTGTACACGGAGCAGCTGGCGGGCGTCAAGCAAGGTGGGTGCGGAGCGGAGCGCCGAAGGAAGGAGCCGGTTCCCTCCGCAGCCTGGCTGTCGGCTCTCACACCCCTTGGGCCTGAACGGCAGAATCGCTGGCGAAGGCCTGTGGAGCGGGGGGCTTTGGGCCTTGCGTGGGCCCCGGGACGAGCGGTTTGTGCCCCGCGCGCCCCACAGAAGTGATGAAGGAGTTTAAGAGCGAGGAGCCGCGGAAGCGAGAAACCGTGTCCATGATGCTGACCAAATACGCGGCCTACAACACCTTCCACCACTGCGAGCAGTGCCACCAGTACATGGAGTTCGCCGCCGCCTCCCAGGTGCCGCCCCTGCCCTCCACCCGCGCCGGGAGCACTGGGGGGGGCGGGGAGGGCAAGGCGGTGCCTTCTCCCGGTGGCGGGGGCACGCGCGTCAGTTCCGAGCCGGCCTCTGGGTGCTCGGCGGCCCAGGCGTGGCGGGCTCTGGAGCCTGCCCGGGCCGCCGCGTGCACGGCCGGGTCTCGTCTTCCTCCTGCTGGGCCGGGCGCCGTTCGCTGCAGCAAGAGCTGAAGGGAGAGAGGCACACGGAAGAGACCGCCCGCGGTACCTGGCTCTGGATCGTGTTTTGGTGCTGGGGATGGAAGCCGGGCTGTGGGCCACACCCCGCCCCAGGATCCGGCCTCATCAGGCTGTCCACGCTTAAGCACGAAAGAGGGCGAAGCAGCAGATGACAGTAGCGCCTGGCGCTGTCCAGTCTAAGTTCCGTGTCGCCTTCCCCAGATTCATCTCGAATGTTGTCTTGGCCCTGAGCACCTGGAAACAACTCTTGGTTCTGCGAGGCCTTGCGGAGCAGACTCCCCGAACCTGCTTCTGCCCCTCAGGACCAGGTCCTCACCCTTCCCCACGCTGCCTCCTGAGATACAGATGGAGCTGGGGGTGGTGGCGCACGCCTGGAATCCCAACACCGCGGGAGGCAGAGGCTGGAGGATCGCAACTCCCAACTCAGCCTGGGCAACTAAGACCCTGTCTGGAAATAACAAGGGCTGAGGGTGTAGCTTGGAGCAAAGGCCTTGCTCACCCTCAGCACCACCCCACACGGGCACAGCGAGGCGCTGGAAAGACACATGGAGAACTAGCACACATTATCTTTTGTATCACCATTTTTTTCTTGGTGGGCTGCTCCGGAATCAGCTCATCGTGATTTACAGAACATATACGATTCCAGTCCAGGCCTATAAATCACAGGCTTTAGAAAATTTCTGAACTAAAAACCCCCTTTATAGTTTCTATGTGATTATAAACTTTAAAAATTGGTTAGATTCCCATTTAGCTTCAGGAGAGAGAAGCTCTGGGCTAAATGACGTTATAAAGCCTTTTGGCTCTGATATAGCCAGTAAAGCTGGGAACCCAGAAGTATTTTAATGATGCCAGACCTGTCATTTCAGAAGCTGATCATTCATTCATTCATGTGGCCGTGACTGGGGGCCTCCAATGTGCCCACAGGGGTGCGTGGCCTCAGCTGGGCCTGAGCCAGCAGTTGTGACCCCCAGGGTACAAGGAATGCAAAGCTGGTGCCAGACCAGTACTTCTGCATCCTGGGTAGGAGCAAGGGGCCTGGTGCTCCTATCAGTGGCAGCTGCTAAAGGACAAGTGTGTGCTGGTGACATTTGCAAGCTCATGTCCGTCTGCTCCTCTTAGAATCCTAAGGAGTGGCCTGGGAGTCTGGAAGCTGAGCTCACCTTCCCTTTCTTCTTTGCAAACGTAGATGGCGGACTCCACCCTTCACGCATTCACGTTTTCCTCCTCTATGCTGGGAGAAGAGGTCCAGCTCTACTTCATCATCCCCAAGTCCAAAGAGAGTCACTTTGTCTTCAGCAAGCAGGGCAAACACCTGGAGAGCATGCGGCTGCCGCTGGTTTCAGACAAGGTGGGTGAGGTTGGGCGAGGACTACTGGCCATAGGCCTGGGTTCAGTTCTCTAAGCCGCTCGCCTCTCAGGGTTTTATCCTCCTTTTGCTCTATCGTTTTGCTTCCTTTTCAGCAGAATTTGAATGCAGTCAAGAGCCCTATTTTCACTCCTTCCAGTGGTCGCCACGAGCACGGACTCCTAAACCTTTTCCACGCCATGGAGGGCATCAGCCACCTCCACCTGCTGGTGGTCAAAGAATATGAGATGCCGCTGTACCGCAAGTACTGGCCCAACCACATCATGCTGGTGCTCCCCGGCATGTTCAATAACGCAGGCGTGGGTAAGGGGCTCCTGGGCTGGGGGGCGGGCGACAAGACCTGAATCCCACTCCCGGGCAGGAAGCTTTCCAGAGGTCCCCGGCCTCTGCAGAGCCTCCTGCCAGGGGCCTGTCGTCTACCCTGAGTCACTAGTCTATAGCGACCCCCGAGAAGGACCTAGGTTTCTTCCCGGTGTAGCTGCTGCTGTCCAGGGCTGAGCACTCAGGCTGGAGTAGAACTGTGAGGAGAAAGGCGGCCCGAGGGAGGGGAGCACTAGCAGGCTGGAGGCGTCACTACTGCAGGGGATGCCGTTGCCTGTGCTCCCCTGGGGTTTCAGAGCACTGAACCACCTCTGGCGGGTGCTCTGCAGTGTGCACCAGAGCTGGGGAGGCACTGCTGCTGTCTTGGCCCCCCAGGTGGTCTCACGGAGCAGGGCGCTGGGCCAGGCACTTCTTAGGTTTTGCCCATCACCTTCTGTGGGCACTTGAGGCAGTATTTCATTATGAGCTCGGTAATGCAGGGCATCCTTCCATGTGGCTGCTGGCCACCTGTGTAACTAGAAAATGCCATCTCCAGTTCTTCACTCATTTTCTCAATTGGGTAAGGTTCTGTTATTAAATTGTAGAGGTCCTTTACCTACTGTATTCTGGATATTCACTCATGATGGGATGTATTATTTGTAAATACCGTATGTTTACCCATTTCATGGACTGCCTTTCCACTCTTTGTCCTTTGATATTCAAAAGCTCTTTGATGAAATCCAGCTTGTCCATTTTTTCTTTTGGTATCTGTTTTAGGTATCTTATGAAGAGATTATTGCCAAATTCAATGTCACACAGCCTCCTATGTCTTCTTCTAAAGGTCTTATAGTTCTAGCTTTTAAGCTTGGGTCTTTGATCCCATTTTCATTAATTCTTGTATATAGTGTAAGGTAAGAGTGCAGTTCAGTCTTTCGGATGTGGGCATTCAGTTTTTGCAACACCATTTGCTGGACAGACCGTCCTTTCCCCAGTGAATGGCCTTGGCCCCCTTATCAGAACTCATCTGACCCATCATGAGGGTTGATTTCTGGGCTCTGTGTGTGTCTGCCTTTACAAAGTCATCCAGGCTAGGCCTGAACTTGTGACCCTCCTGCCTCATCTTAGGGTGCTGGAATTACAGGTGTGTGCTACCATGCCTGGCTGGAATTAAACTGTTTTGGTAGGCTGTTCATTTTGGGCTTATAAAAATGCAACTAATTTTTGGTGATGTTTGGTCTGCAACATTGCTTGAATTCATTTACTTCTAACAGGGTTTTCTGTGGAATTTTTACTATTTTTTCTATAGGAAGGTACATTGTCTAGGAACAGAGATCATTTTACATCTTCCTGTCCAAGTGAAATGACTTTCTTGCACTATTGTTCTGGCCGGTACTTCCAATACTGTGTTTCAATAGAAATGGCACAAGTGGGCATCCCTGTCTCGTTCCTGACCTTAGAAGAAACTGTCTCTCACTCTGACTACCATGATGGTAGCTGCGTTTCATATACAAACTACCGAACACTGGCTCTTAGAAGGTAGCTTTTCCTAGATCTCAGTATTACCTTTCATCTAATCAAGCAGTGTCAGGCTCATTCATAAACTGAATAGCATATTTTAGGCTCTTCGTTTCATTATCCTCTCTAGTTCATCTCATTTTAGGGTAGTCCACTCATCGAGTGGATCATTTCCCAATGATCATCTTAGTCATCGCTGACGTTCACTGATCCTTACCCTTTAGGCACTGTCTTGAGCGCCACACAACTCAGTGTCACCACCTTCTTAGAGGTAGGGGTCTGAGACTCAGTGGAGCTGACATGTGCAGGGTCACAGGGCTAGAAGGCGGTGGAATCAGGACTGCGGCTCAAGCAACCTGTTTCTAGTCTATTCTCAGTATACTCCCTCTGACAAAAAGCACATCTAGGGGCCGGGGATATAGCTCAGTGGCACAGCACCTGCCTGGCAAGCACAAGGTCTTGAGTTCAATTTCTAGTACCAAAAAACCACAGCAGATCTAAGGATGACAGAATTTTCTTCAGAGATGCTGCTGCCTGTGTCCTAAAGGTGCCTCAAGTGGGGTCCAAGTGGAAGTGGCCTTCCTGCTCACGGCAGCTCTGGTTGTGCCCTAGCGCAGGGCCTGTGTGCGGCCACTTCCAAGGCTGACAGCTTCTTGTCGCACTTTAAGGAACTACTCGGCAACAGCATTTCCTGTAGGAGGCAGCCTCACCCTACCAGGGAAACGGATTCTGGCACTGCTCCTCAGTGCCGTTCACAGCCCCTCACCAGACTCAGTGACTCAAGGGACAGGCTGGCCTCCGGTGCCTCACACCCTGAACACTGGCTGGTGCCCCCCCTGCGCGGCCGCCTGCCAGGTAAAGGGAAGATGTGTAGCAGTGGTCGTGCTGCCTTCCAGGTGCTGCCAGGTTCCTCATTAAGGAGCTGTCATATCACAACCTAGAGCTGGAGAGGAACCGCCTGGAGGAGCTGGGAGTCAAGCGCCAGTGCGTCTGGCCTTTCATCGTGGTGATGGACGATTCCTGTGTCCTGTGGAACATTCACAGTGTTCAGGAGCAGACCAGGTAGTGACACCTCCGAGCAGTGCTGGGAAAGCGCGGTGCAAACGCTGTGTGGTGCCTCCGGTCTCTCCACTTAGAAACATGGGGACCTCTTCTGCTCACGGTGTTGGTTAGAGAATCTGCTGTGACTCTAGGATTTCTCTAGAGACTGCTGCATCCAAATCAGAAAACCTGGCCTTAGTCCCAGTTCTGCCTCTTAACTATGTGGGTGAAAAGTCAAATTGTTTCACCTCTGTGCTGAGTCCATTACCTGTAAAGTTACAGCTGGGCCAAAACCAGGGTCCTCCTCCTGGAACAGTGCTGCTCTCCTAGGGGGCACTGCAGATGTCACAACACCAGGGGTGGTGGGTCAGGGGTTCACAAAGACCAGCAAATGCTAAACAATGGAAAGCCCTGCACAATAAATAGCCCTAAAATTCAGTAGTGTCCTCCCTGCCTAAAGCCATTGTGCCAGGTGACCCTGGGGCCCCTTCCAGTCATTTTGTGTCCCTGTTTCTACTATGGATTTGAGGCCACGGATGTTTTCACATATGCCTTTATTGTGACCAGAAGCAGGAAGCATCCTTTAATGGCACTAACTCTGGCTACCTCTTTGGCAACTGCAGGTCACTGGTTTTTTTGTTTGTTTGAGACAGGGCCTCACCATGTAGTTCAGGCTGGCCTTTAACTCACTAGCCGAGGCTGGCCTCGAACTCATGGTGATCCTCCTGCCTCAGCCTCCGAAGTGCTGGGATTACAGACATGCGCCACTATGCCCGGCTCGGTCACTGTTTTCTTAAACACTGGAATTTTCTCTGCCTTCAACTGAGAAACCCCACAGCCAAGGCAGCGCTTGTGACTAGCGCAGGGCTGCAGGGGCACTGAGCTTAACAGCTCTCTCATTCTAGGTTAATGTGAAGCCGATCAGCTGCTGTATCTGTTCCAGCGTGACGAGAGTCCACAGTGCTGGCCCTTCGTCAATGATCCTCTCTTGCCTTTACCTTTTACAGCCAGTCTGTGGAAGCGGGAGTTTCCAGTAAGAACGTGTCCCTGAAGAGTGTCCTGCAGCATATTGAATCCACACCAAAAATCGTCCACTACGCGATCCTGGGCATACAGAAATGGAGCAGCAAACTGACACCTCAGAGCCTGAAGGCACCGTTCTCTAGGTGCCACGTGCACGACTTCATTCTCCTCAACATCGACTTGACTCAGAACGTGCAGTACGACTTCAACAGGTAAGCCAGGCTCCCGAGGGAGGCGCTCCTGCAGGGCCTGGTGTTCTAGGCCCAGCTCCAGCCTTGGTGGCGCTTTTATTCTTCTCCATGTCTCGGAGCCTAAACCCCCTCAGACTACCTAGGCCAGTGATAACGAACCTTTCAGAGTTTTCAATGACAGTAAACAGCCAGGTACAGCACGCGTGCCATAGGTTCACCACCACTGACTTAGGCACTAACAGATGCTAAGGTGTGAAATCCTTAGAAAAGACACATGAGCCACCTCATTATTCAACAGAAACTAAAACACACAAAAATGGTTGAATCGATACAAATCTCTGGACTCATAAACAAGCAAGGCTAAGCCTTCATTCATCTTGAGAACTCAAGGAAATCACTTTCCCCAAATGTAAGACCCAGAGGCCGAGGTCGTGTCAGGAAAAGGCAGATGGGGTGAGCAGGCTGGCTTGGCCCTGCCTCCTGAATAAACTGTGTCCTTACTCCTGGCAAATCTGAGCGCACCAAGCAGCAATGCCGGGGACTGAGAAGCCCCTCCTACGTCGCCCTCTAACCTGGCAGCTGCTGTTTTCCACTTGCATGTTTTCAGCATGGCAGGTGCACTCCCTGTGTGTAGCCAGAATCTTAAAATGAGAATAGGGGCGCTCCTGCCACAGCACACACAACACACAGTGCTGGTTCTGCACAGGAACACCTGAAACCCTGTGAAATATTTGGGACGGAAATCACTTTTTGCTTCCATTCATGACTACACTGCTATCATCAGGGCTGTCCAACAAGTCGGTGCTAAGACCCAGCTCCACCAGGGCAAGGTCAATTATTCGGGACTCTCTCCTGACAGCCGCCATACAGCTGTCGGGCTGTGACAGGCATTCAAGCCCATCACTGTGGTTGCGGTTTAGGTATTTCTGCGAAGATGTCGACTTTAACCTGAGAACCAACAGTAGCGGCTTGCTCATCTGCCGCTTTAACAACTTCAGTCTCATGAAGAAACACGTCCAGGGTGGCGGGCAGAGGGACTTCATCATTAGACCAAAGATCACGGTAAGTCTCGCAAGCTTGGTTCCACTGTTCAAAATAGGTACAGTGAGTTTTTTTTTTTCGACTGGGCTATTTTAGTGTTTTTTACAGTTTTATAGCTCTCTTGACGACTGCAGTCATGCAAGGCTGTTTGGCAGTAGAAGCATCACAGTAACAGTAGTTTTCCTGATGGGTCTGTAGTCCGCAGTAATTATAAGGAGTGACTTGCATGAAACTGCTGCCAAACCTGTTAGAACGCACTTGCGCATGGTCATTTTCAGGACTGCCGGACACCCGGGCCTACTCCCCCGAAAGCGCACCTCACTCAGACCACCCGATGACTGCAGCTTTGGTACTAACATCCAAAGGTGTAGTGGGGAAGGGGGTTCTTTTTCTCACAAAGTCCTGAAAGGCAAAAGGTGATTTTCCTTCGGTTCAGGATGTGTCACATGGGCCTTCTCAAGACTGAAACCCACTGGCCTAGTGAACCTTTCCTATTCAGGTGGTTTTCTTACAAAACCATCTCTAGTTACCATCTCTTCTATGCCTTCTTTTTTTTCTTTCCTGTTAATAGTCATTTCTCCCTGGGCACACTTTGGGAAGAGGGACTTCCCACTTCCTGCCTTTTCGTTTTTGTTTAATCATATTGGAAGGCTGAAACGCATTTCTGCTCCCGACTCCACTTCTCAGCCCAGCAGACAGGCAGGCACTGCTCCCTGCGGAGTCTTTTCAGTTCTTTGGCGGGGTGTTTCGCTTTTTATCCACCTTGATAGTCTTTTTCATTTATATGTATTTTTTCAGCATGGAGCTGTTAATGGTTGAACTTAGCCTGGAGGCCTTTTTTTTTTTTGAACATTCATAGGATAGGCTTTGGCTTTTTTTCTCTTGGTAATCGAAACACTATCCATACCATTTATGGTATAATTCAAAATATTCACTTTGTGGTGTGCTGACAGCTGCAGAGCCACTGCTGGGTGCAGCCTTGAGAGTGGAGAAGCAGCTCTCAATTTTCCGGTCTTAACAGACCCATAAGCAGCCTCGGCTTGTGGGAGAGTCCAATAATCTCTTATGTATACTGTATCTTTGTTCTAGATACAAGCATTAAGCAATTCCCACTAAAAGGGGAAGTAACCCAAGGGAGATCCTGGCCTTTATTGGAGGGTGGGGGCTAGGAGTTGAACCCGGGCTGTGAATGCCATGCAAGTGCTCTGCCACTAAGCTACAACTCAGCCCTAATTTAATTTAATTTTTATTTATTTAAGATAGAATGTCTCTATGCTGCCCAGGTTGGCCTCAAACTTGTGGCCCTCCTGCCTCAGCCTCCTCAGCAGCTGAGGTTACAGGTGTAAGGAAGTCTTACATCAACTGTGCAGTTTCATTTCTGTCACCAAGGACTCACCTGGAACCACAGCACAAACTGACAATTCAGTGAAACTGTTCCTGCAGACTTAAGCCTCAACCACTCCATCAGAGCTTAGTTTCAAGATGGCATACTTTACAGCAATATCCCTTATATGATGCATGAGAAAAAAATGTAACTCAAAAATGCTTGTCTGGTTCTTTCCAGATTTTTTTTAAAGATAGGAATACAGACCAAACCCTGTAAAGAGAGAATCCCACGGGCCACTCTATGAGATTTCCTGACATCCAGTCACTCACAGCAGCAAGGACTACCCAGGGGAGCCTAGGAACCTCTGCCTTTGGGGCTGGGGGGCTG
This sequence comes from Erethizon dorsatum, assembly GCA_028451465.1. Taxonomy (NCBI): domain Eukaryota; kingdom Metazoa; phylum Chordata; class Mammalia; order Rodentia; family Erethizontidae; genus Erethizon; species Erethizon dorsatum. The sequence continues at coordinate 24,199,954 of CM051838.1, read as the reverse complement.
GGATGAGATAGGAATCAACCCATACACACCAGGCACTGTCAGAGACTTCCTGTTGGACCTTACTTTCCGCTTTCTCTTGCCAGTTGTACGTGTAACTTACATTAAATACCACGCTATCATTTATTCCCAAAGGAGGGAAATGCAGGACCAAAAATGAATGACACGCACTGGAACTGTTTACCACTGTGCTGTTGGGGTTAGTGTGCTAACCCCAACTTATAATTGGGGGTTGAATAATGAGGTGGCTCATGTGTCTTTTCTAATTACTCCTTATAATTACTGCGGGTTAATTGTGCTGTTGGGGAACCCAGTAGTTCCCCTTACTTGCGATTTTAATTATCAAAAGTCAACACGGCCTGAAGATAACTCATTCTCCACTCTGGAGACCCACATTCACACAGTAGTTATTACAGGACACTGCTGCGGTGTTGTCTCACTGTTCCTCATTTATGAACTGTACGTGAGAAAACACAGTCGGTACAGGGCTAGGACTGTCTGCGATCTCAGGCATCTCCTGGGGTCTTGGGAACACAGCCCCTGGAAGGGGACGCCTGTTGGGATGCAATTCAGCACCTCCGGGACTCAGGAACAGCTGCTTCCCCACACCTGTCTCGGCTCGTTGCAGGTGTCCGAGAGCTCAGCTCCCATCCTGCCCCTTCAGTACGTGTGCGCCCCCGACAGCGAGCACACGCTACTGGCAGCCCCAGCACAGTTTCTCCTGGAGAAGTTCCTGCAGCACGCCGCCTACAAGCTCTTCCCCAAAGCCATCCACAACTTCAAGAGCCCCGTGCTGGCCATCGACTGCTACCTTAACGTCGGACAAGAGGTAAAGGTGGCGGCTGGCACTGTGCTCACCGACATTCACCCATTTCTTTCCCATGTTGCATGGTTTGAAAAGGTAGAGAAGGGAGCCTGTGACATGCTCTGGAAAGACTCACACAAGAGGGGACAGCAACTGTCCCACCCACCCCCCCCTCACTGTACCGAATGAGCAGTGATCACAAACCATTTAGTTCCTGAGATGCCTGCCCTGATGACCTCAGCAGTGGCAGCTGCTCAGGGCTGCCTGTCCTGGTGTCGTGGGGCTGTCCTGCAAGCATCACAGAGCACGGGCTCTTCCGGGGCACATCTGTGGGCAGCAAACCGGGCATGCACACCCTTCCCAGCTGTCACTCCTCTACCTCCCACCTCTGGACTTCTCAAGTTCACCAGTTTTAGGTTATTTTGTTAATTGTCATTTGCACTTCCAGACTTCTGCCATTAAGCTTTCCCTTGAGATTTTTTTAGAGCTTTACCTGTATTATCTTCATTAATGTAGTATGTCCTCCTCATAATCACTCATTTTTTTTTTTTTTTTTTTTTTGTGACAGGGTCTCACTATGTAGCCAGTCTGGCCTCAAGCTCCCAGGGAGACTCCTGTCTCAGCCTCCCAGGTGCTGGGATTATAGGTGTGCACCACCACACCAGGCCTGGATCTTCAAAAATAAGAAAATGATATAAAGAAAAAAGTAAAATCACCTGTAGCAGGAACAAAACATTTCAATGCACTACATCTTCTAGAGTTTTCACTATGTGTGTACTGACAAACATAAAGGTCTGTACACACACTCTTTAACATGTCAAGTCCAACTGTATTCAATTTTGGAAGATTTTTAAGATTCATGATGTTTCAATAATCTATGGGGCTGGTGAGATAGCTCAGCGGCATAAGCACCTGCCTGGCAAGCGCAAGGTCCTGAGTTCGACTCCCAGTACCCACATACGAAAAAAAGGGCCGGTGATATTGCTCAGCGGCCCAGGTGCCTACTGGCGCGCAAGGTCCTGAGGTCGACCCCCGGTACCCCCCCCAAAAAAAACTATGTTATGAATTGGGCCATTAATTGCAGCTCTTTCACAGATCAAAACCATCTGATGCAGTAACAGTCTTACAGCGTCTGTGTACGTTAGCGCTGTAACCAGGGCGCTCAGCATGAGACAGCAGTCGCACTTCTCCTAACAGCTGCTACCATTTACTGGGTACTTACTAACAGGTTTACATGAATCACTCAATTCCCACACAGACCCATTGTGTGGGAAAGAGGTACCATTGTGACCTCCAAAGATGAGCCACTTAGGCACAGTAAAAGGAAGGACACTGCCCAGGGCGTTACAGCCACCTATGAACCCAAGCCAGCTGGCCAGCACCTCTTTGCTGCCCCACTTTGCGAACTCCCACTCCTTCACCACTGCCCTGGGGTTTCCGTCACATTACCTTCTGTACACAGAGGCCATGCAGAGCTACGAGTTTAAATCCATGCTGTTTTAAACTTCTATCCAACTGAAAATTTACAGCTAGATGAAAAGCTGATTAAAAATATTTTATTCGGGCCAGTGACATAGCTCGGTGGCAAAAGCGCCTGCCTAGTAAGCGCGAGGTCCTGAGTTTGACTCCCGATACCCACATTAAAAAATATATATATATTTTATTCTCATCAGTAAGGTAGTCTAAATGTTTAATCTTTCTTAAGTATGTATTCTTAAAGGAAGGGTTGTTTTCTTTAAATGTTACACTCTCAGATGGAGGGGCTGTTTCTTAGCATTAATTTGTCATACCAGTTCTTTCCTATGAAAAATAAATGGCACTTTTTAAGTTAAAATTTGGCACACTAAGTCAAGAGATGCAAAGCTTAAATAGCCACCACACTTCTCATGGAGAAAGGCGTGGCTCCGGACCTTACCCTGACAGAGGAAAGCAGGGCTCGGGCTGCTACTGACGCCATGCTGTCTCTGCTTGCTGCCTGCAGGTGGCCATATGCTACGTCAGCTCCAGACCACACTCCAGCAACGTCAACTGCGAAGGGGTGTTTTTTAGTGGACTTCTCTTGTACCTCTGTGACTCTTTTGTAGGTGCTGATCTTCTTAAGAAATTTAAGTTTCTAAAAGGTAAACCAAATTTAGTATCTTGATTGTCAACGTTAGTGGTTTCCACTAGAAAACTCAAGAGTTGAAACACCTTATGAAAAAAATAGCCCTTTAATATTGATTTTGGCCAATAATCCGGGTACCTTAGTTTTAAACCAAGGCCACTGACCTCTGTAATTGGGGGGGGGGGAGTCAAGCCACTGTTACATTGTTTATTCTTTTTGAGACATGGTTTTACTATGTAGTTCGAGCTGGCCTTGAACTCACTTCATAGCCCAGGCTGGCCTGGAACTCACAGCAATCCTCCTGCTTCAGCCTCCCAAGTGCTGGGATTACATGCATGCATCACCACACCCAGCCTAAGCCACTGTTATGTTATATGCAGGTGAACATCCAGATTTGAGACCATGTTAAATGAATTTTTGCCCCTATTAATTTCAGAATGTTTTTTGTATTCTCTAGTTTAAACAGAAATCAGGGGGCCAGTGAGATGGCTCAGCGGCATAAGCGCCTGCCTGGCAAGAGCAAGGGCCCAAGTTCAACTCCTGGAACCCACATACGAAAAAAGGGCCGGTGATATTGCTCAGCGGCAAGGGTGCCTGCTGGTGCGTGAGGTCCTGAGGTCGTCCCCCCGGTACCCACCAAAAAAAAAAAAAAAAAAAAAATCAGGTTAATTGAGTCCACCTGTGTATGTATGTTACTAGTGTACACATGCTGTGGTAATGTGACTGCAGTGATGTACCACCTGGGCCAGAAATCGCAGTAAATTTGTGTAACTGTATCCCCAGATGTAAACCCTTAGTTATGATTCTGGAATAGACACGAAAGTTATTTCAACAGATACACATCATACGAAGAGTTAAATTTTCCTCAGAACTGCAGATTAAACATCATAAAGAATCATGAAAAGATGACCTGTGAGCTCAGTGAGGACAGAGTGAGATTTCCGTGGGTGGTGGGAACGCACAACAGTGATGTCGGGATGGCGGGCCGTCACACGAGGGTGCTGCTAACCACACTGCACGGCCCAGACCGGCCCTCCACTCCACACACAACTGCCCATCCTAACGGGTAGCGTTCAGGGACACAGTTAGGGACACACATGAAACCACTGGATACTACAGGCAAGTGGTCCTGTGGTTGAGATTCTCATGGCACACTCTTTTAAACTCTTGAAGTTGTAAAACTACTTACTCAAAACAAAACAATTCTGCTAGGTTACTTACCTAAGCAGCTGCTTCTCAGAGGTGTCAACTTGGGACTGAATCAGAGATAGGCGGTCAGGTCAGGGTCCCCCTTTCAGCCCCAGCGCCTAAGACACATTTCTGCCTTTTTTCGGAAGGTGCTACCCTGTGTGTCATCTGCCAAGACAGAAGCTCCTTACGCCAAACAATTGTCCGCTTAGAGCTGGAGGATGAGTGGCAGTTCCGCCTCCGGGACGAGTTTCAGACTGCGAACAGCAGTGAGGACAAGCCTCTCTACTTTCTCACTGGACGCCACGTGTGAGCTTCGAGGAGTCCAAAACCAGCATAGGGATGGCGAGGTGGGGTGGGACAGAAGCAACTGGGGATTTTTTTCTTTAAAGTACAATCACTGTGGAGCAAAGTGCAACATATTTCTACTCTCCAAAGAACTCCCCAAATCTGACCCAGGTCTTTGGGGACATCACTGTCCTTCAGGTCCAATTACAGGACCTATGGTTCAGGTAAACTCCACCGCAGACAGTTACGCGGTGAGGATGTGGTCTGCCTGTGGGAGCTGAGGAGATGGGCATGGAGAATGTGTGGAGTCTGCGTTGATTTTCTACTACACTATGGTTAAGGGGAACTGTTAGCATTAGCTAGCTTGAATGTGTCACATGAGAGTCACACCGCTGGTGTGGAATTAACTGAAGATATTGAGGCCTGAGCCCTCAGTTTCTCTTCAGATCTGTACTTTGGTACAGTATTACTCAGGGGTCTGATGTGATAGAATGTAGAAGATATTTGTATTTAAAAAAAGAAGTAGCTTTGTCTTTCTGTGCAGTGTTAGTTTAAAATTTATAATCTTATATGTATTGAAACTTGGCAAAATTTCCACAGGAGTTAAAAGTTTACTATTTAAACTGAACAAACAAATCAGTAAATGCAGAGCAGGCATTGTATGCATTTATGAAGCTTCTCCTAGCTTACTTCCTTTGCTTTTCCCCTTCCTTAAAACTCTTCTCAGTCTTTAGGCAAAAACCATGTCAACAAGAATACGGAATGGTGATTAATCTTGTGCAAGAACCTCATTAAGTACTATAGTTGGGCCAATTCAGACACTCTCAGAAGTTAACCTGCACACATCCTGGTTTGGCTGGAAGTGAACAGCTGGCACCAGCAAACCTAACTGCCAGGCCGAGGTCCCGTTGTGGAGTGGAGCTAAGTCGTTTCTGTCAGGGATTCAGGCAAAGCTTCCTTTAAAAGACAAACTGAGTGTTAGCTGCCTTACATGGACAACACAAACTGCTGAAATGGGAAACACAGCCATAGAAAGAGAACTGGGACTTCTTACACTGACTTTTTGGTGAGGATTAAGGAAGATTCCAGGAAGTCTTTTTGACTGTTAAAATCAGCAGGTGGTGTCTAACCAGTATCAATAGGAGGCGTAAGTTTCTATGGATTTCTCATCAAATATTTTAATCAAAACCATATTTTTAGAAAGCGTTCTAAAACAGTCAATTGAAAGTTTATACTTATATCACTCTAGTTCTTGTTCTTAAACAATCTGAGATTTTTCTCATTAGCCCACATGTATCACTTTATCCCCACTTAAAATGGCCATACTTGAATCTGTCTTGCAAAACTACTGAGAGGCCCTACAAAGCCTGCATTTGCTGAGAACAAATAGTATTAACTGACCAGCTTTATTATCTTGTAATAACAAGGAGTTTACAGCTAGTGAAAAGAGGGAATGTATTAAAACAAAATAGACTGCAGATCTCTTGGTTTTAATGTAGCTACTTATGATGCTTTAAATGTATTTTGAAATGAACAATTCCTTTTAACCCTATTTCTAATTGCCCTTCAAAGAGGATCTGCCTTACATATGCTTTAAAACTACTCTTTCATTTTAGTACAGCTCAATTTTTGGCCAAGAGGTACATTCTGAACAGCTGGGTTTAGGTATGAGTGTGTTTCACATGTCCTGTTTCTTTAAAAAGGCCTGATACAGGTGATATCATGAATTCCACTGTTTGTGCAATATTCCGACAACATTTACTATATAGAGGAAATAAAATACTTGAAGTAATTTTAAAACAATTGTACCTGGGGCAGATAGCCTCTAAAGAGTTTCTTTGGGCTTTTTAACTTCATAGTCTAAAGAAAATTTCTTAAAGTTACTTTAGATGCCGGTACTCCATGTTAGTTAGGGCTGCACTCTGAAAATTCAAATGATTATGAGCTCATAACTACTGTCCAACTCTGTGGAAGACACATGTCAGCAGAAAGCCAAAAGGCCATCACCCCAGTAATGGAGAAATCTGCATTGACCTGCCTATTCTTTCCAAACCCTATCTTACTAAGGTTTGGATCTTTTAAAATCATTTGAGCAGTGTCATTCTTTAGAGAATGTTAAGTCCTCCTGAAGGATAAAATTGCACAAGCACAGGACGCCATGATCTGTTGATGTATGTCTTCGTGTGTTTGGTGTTAGGCTTTCCTACCGTTTAGACACTAACGTGGGGCGAACGGATTCTCGAGGCCCACGCGGTAACTCGCCCAGAGCGCTGCTGAACCATGGCGTGCATGACAGTTCACACAGGTTAATACTGAATGTAAACTAAAAGTTAGACGGAGAACTGTTGTAGTCAATTTCTTTTTGCTGTAATTTATGCAACTGCTTTTTGTGACTTAGAAAAGGGAGCACCTGTTATTTTATTACTGTAAAATTTTCTTAGCCAAAATTTGGTGAATTTCACTAGTCTACCTCACATTTTGTTTATGATTTAAAGTTGTCTTGTGTCAACAGTATGTTCTTGTCCTTTTCATTTAATTTGGTGAATGTATTAAAACTCTCCCATTCCCCACCCCCAAAAAAGTTTGCTTTCTTTCAATAAATGCAATGAGCTTTCTGACTCCAACAATGCCCAAGTAAGTCCCCTTACCATAGGCTGGATGGCTCTAAGAGTCTACTATTCTGGCACAATGGTCCAAGAAAGTGCTAAATACTTGTTGAACAACAAAAAATCTGTAGCTTCTACAGAGCACATACATCCACATAAATCTACAGACCCATTTGCAGATTTCCACCCACATAATTATAGGTGACAGATCTAGAAATTATGAGTTATTAGATACATTCACAGTGCATCCCCAATCTTTTATAAATGACAACTTTACTCACTTTGTTATCCTGCTCTCAAACACGACTTTGGGTTGCTTAGCTGTGTAGTAGAATGCAAGGTGTTACTGTTAACTTTCCATTTATTTCCAAACTCCACTAATTTTTACCAACTCTTTTTTTTTTTTTTTTTTTTTTTTTTTTTTTTTTGTGGGTACCGGGGGTCGACCTCAGGACCTCACGCGCCAGCAGGCGCCCGTGCTGCTGAGTGATATCACCGGCCCTTTTTTCGTATGTAGGATCCGGGAGTCGAACTCGGGCCCTCGTGCTTGCCAGGCAGGTGCTTACGCCGCTGAGCCATCTCCCCGGCCCCCCCAACTCTTGAAAATAAATAAATAAAAGGAAAATAGTTTTTTAGCTATAATACACAAAGAGTAATAACAGAACTTGACACAGAACCCATGGACACATTCTTCTAGGCCAAAGCCCCCGGCTCTTACCTCAAGAAGGGCAGTAAGTATTTCTACGTCTGACAAACCGAAGGAAAACACTGACTGCCAGGGTCTGCTCTACATTCAAAACAGCGGCCTCAAAGGGGCTAACACTGATGGCTGGGATTCACGTTGACCACCTAAGTTTGGAACAGCTTCCAGAACAAATGTCCCTCAAGCTTCTCTTGAGGCGGGGAGACTGGTGCTTAAACGTCCTCTGGGTCTAGGAGAATACTGCTACAACTGAAGCCCTGACCTCACAGAAAAAGCCATGGCTAAAGATGACTGCACGAATGGTCTGTAAGGTCAAAAAAAGTCACTCACGTAATAAATTCCCTGAGCTGAAGTATTTACTTCAGGGACCACAACACAATGACAGGGAATAAGTTGTAGAAAGAAAAAGCAATACCAACAAGATTTTCAACCACTCTGTTGCATAAATAGTCCAAGGTATTTTATTTTTGTGGGGAGGGAGAATAAAGAACTCTTTTTGTTGTTGTTGTTGCTGTTGTTGTTTTCCCACCAGAAGGCTCAGGAGCCTGGTAAAGATGGAAGATGTATGTCTGCACTCACTACCTCAGTAATCAACTAAGTAGTCTTGACCTTAGGTGATCTATGGCCAGACTGCAACAAGGCCATGTTTTCAATCCAGAGCAATGAATCCCTAGCTGGGCAGCAAAGCAAGCAAAAACCATTAAAATATCACTACAGTGCCAGGTGTGGTTAAGCATGCCTGTAATCCCAGCACTCTGGGAGGCTGAGACAGGAGGATTACCCTGTCTGAGCCCAGCCTGGGTGACTCAGTGAGACTCAAAATAAGGCACTTCTCAGGCACTCTTCTTTGAGATGCTTATAGGATGGAGTTCTTCTAAACCTCTCCCGCATTGTCCCTTTCCAAACCCCAACATGAACTCTTCTGAAGCTTCAAGTAACTAAACTTGATAAATGCATCTGCTTAGTCCAAACTTCTCTCAAGCTCTGAACCCACATACCCAGCGGTACAGTAGGCTAGCTATCTCTCGGGGGTGAAATGTCTACCAAAATGGGGCTGGGACGTAACTTATGGAGCATGGACAGCATGCATGAGTTTCCAGCCCCACTATCACCACCCACCCCAAAACCCTGCTACAAACTGAGCTCGCGCTTTCCCACGGATACTCCCAATCTCATTCCCGGGTGTTCCCATCAGTCGATCCAGCCAGGAGATTCCCCAAACCAAAACTCCCACTTACCCAACATGCTTTGCCATTATCCTTTTCTGGCCAGTTATAAGCTCTGATCAATCCTTCAACTGTATCTTTTCACTATGTTCTCAGCTCCTCTTCATCCCCACATCACAGCTTCTGTCCAGTGTTTCAACACTTTTTATACAGACCACTAGAAGCGTTTTGTTTTAGCAGTATCAGGTGCTGACCCCAGGGGTGCAGAGCTATTGCTCAGCCCTTTAAAAAAGTCTACTTTGATACAGAATCTCACTGGCCTCGAACTTGCCTTAGCCTCCCTAGCTGGGACCACAGGTAGGCACCAATGGCCCCCGTCAGCAGTCCCTTAATTATCTTCAAAATTCCAGATTCTTCACACTGAGCTACATCCCCAGCCCTTTTTTATTTTTGAGACAGGGTCCCACTAAATCACTAACCTGTCCAGGCTGGGCTCCAACTTGTGATCCTCCTGCCTCAGCCTCCTGGGATTACAGGTGTGTGCCACCACTCCCAATTGAAATTCCAGATTCTTATCTTGTAAATCCTACTTACTAGTGCTGTCATGGTAATTAAATAAAAAAATGCCAAACTAAACACAGGGTCTGACACAGCAAACACCTAAATGTGAGGTACTACTAATACTATTCATAGAGAAATAACTAGATTGTAAAATTTGAGGGGCTGTGTTCATCAGAGGGAAATACTCTCATTGCCTTACTATTCTACCAATACAAAAACTACTGAGCTTATACCACTCTATAATAAAAGCACAGCCGAGCATGGTGGTACAGCCTGTAACCCCAGCACTCAAGAGTATGACACAAGAGGATCACAAGTTCACCGCCAGCCTGGGCTACATGAGAATTCAAGGCCAGCCTGGACTATATGTACAGCAAGACCCTGGCTTGAAAACCCAAAATTAGGCCGGTGAGATAGCTCAGTGGCATAAGCACCAACCTGGCAAGCACAAGGTCCTGAGTTCAACTCCCGGAACTCACACACAAAAAAAGAGCTGGTGATATCGCTCAGCGGCACGGGCACCTGCTGGCGCGCGAGGTCCTGAGGTCGACCCCTGGTACCCACAAAAAAAAAAAAAGAAAGAAAACCCAAAATCATAGTAATAACAACAAGAACAAAAGCACATATCTACAGGGTATAAAACCCTAAGTAAGGCTCTAATTTCCAACCAGTTTTCAATGGAGATATGGTCATTTCTCATGCTCGGGCTCTGCCCTTTATTCCTATGAAAAACTGGAGAAGTACCACGTTACTAAAATAATCACAGAAGATTCTGCCATCTGCAGATTAAGTTCTGCTGAGTCGCTGCTGACATAATGATCCTTTGGTAAATTGGTAGAAATTACCTTTAAGGAGCCAATATTTTAAGCATATTTCAAGGTCTCAAACAATGCCCTGAAAAAGCACAAATGACAGTACAACATTATCATAATACATTTATCACTTAGAAAAAGCTATCAAGTATTTTATTATTTTATTCTACTTTATATACAGGTCATAAAAGGCCACAGCAGTTTTTCAATATATAAACCCTTTAAAAGCAGAGGGCACTAGGAAGGACAGACAAGTATCAAAATGAAGTCCCATAATGAGGGCATACGCAGTGCAGCATTTCTGAGGAGTAACAAGCAGATACCAAGTCATCCACATTTAGCTTGCAGCTATTCCATAGTTTTACAATCCTCTTTGAGATTTGTTCACAGGCCAGTTGTGCCAAGTTGCCATTTATTTAAAAACAAAAATTAGGAAATGAAACCAGAATAAAACTATGAACTCAGAGGGCACCTTTTATAATTCTAGTCATCTGTAGCTCTCCATGAAGGCAAGCCTCAATTCTTTGCCCCGTTCCCTGTCTTCCTGCCATCAAGGATAGGAAAGAGAAATGGAAGAAAAAGCTCACTATTCCAAATTCTCCTACAGTTTACAACTTTCCTTCTCTGTAGGGGTTTCTTCAAAGTATACTTCAGGCCTTTTAAGAATCAGCTTCAAATTCCTAAACATAATACTGCAACATCCTTCAATAGTAACTCAAACTCTGTGAAAATACAATCTTTAAACCTATAACTGGTATCAGCAGATCAATATAAAAAATACAGTACCAAGCTACACTGGCATATTTCCATATTAAGAACTTCAAAATATACTTATCACTGAGACCATAGTCGTTGCATTAGTTTTCAGTCCACTATGAACAAATTATCTGCTGCATGTAAACATGTCTAAATAACTATAGATAAAATACATCAATCATAAATTTCTGTAAAAGATAATAAAATATCTTCTTTAAAAAACAAAACAATAAACTATTACTGCATTGTTTCCAATTTTATGAAAATGGAACAACCACATGGTTGTTGCCAGTCCTGAGTTCATTGTAATAAAAATGGCCCTAGTTCCTGGTTAAAGTCAGCAACCAATCCATTCTCTTCAACAGACAGATGTCTTCTAGTACTGTAGGCAGATTTGTTTTAGGTGGTATTCTGTCCATTAATAAAGTTATATACCAGAAACTGGCCAGTGCCACAGTACTGTGTCGCAAACAGTTTTCCATCAGGAGTGGGATCTGAGAAAGCAATTTCTTCTTTACTCAAATATGAGCCATATATAAAGTTACTCCTATTAAAAAAAGGGAGGGGGAGAGAATATGGAAAGTTAAAAAAAATTAGTATTTCTAATCTTAAAATTGGAAAAAAAACTGTCAAATTCATTTTGACTCGAAAGACTGTTTAGGAATGATACATTATCCTAAAGACTGCTGAAATAACTATTCACCTAAAATACTATCAATATTTGAGTTTTAAAAATATCTAACTAAGAGCAACAATGTAAAAACACGGACCCAATATCTTGTCAAGATAAAAATACTCAACAACTAAGACAAGCAACTAACCAAGGGAATCAAGAAACATCAGAGTTAATGGTGAAAGGCTGAAAACTGTTCCTCAAAAACGATAACAAGGTAAGGCTGTTCCTGCCTTTTTAAGTACTGGAGGTTCCAGCCAGGCCAACTGGATGAGGGAAAGAAAGAAAAGGCATCCAGACTGAAAAGAAACAAAATTAATTTTTCTGCAGATGACATGATTGTATATACAGCAAATCCTAAGGCATTCACAAAAAAAAAAAAGTGAGATCTAATAAATGAATTCAACAAGGTTACATATAAAAGATTGGTACTCAAATATCAACTGTATTTGGTATATATTTGCAAGGAATAATCCAAAAATAAAACTCTGAACAAATTCCATTTATAATAACATAAAAAAGAATAAAATACTCAGGAATAAATTTGACCAAAAAAAGTGCAAGATCTGTAAATTGAAAATTACAAAATATTGTTGAAAAAAATTAAAGAGTTAGTGAATACAAAGATATGCCAAGTTTATGACTGAAGAGACTTAACACCATTAAAAGGGCATTATTACACCACAAACGTCTACACTTGGCTTCTTTGGAGAACCTGACAAGCTGATCGTAAAATTCACAGGGAAATACAAGGGATGCCGAATAGCTACGACAATATTTAAAAAGAAAATCCAAAGAGTACTCACATTTCCTCATTTCAAAATATACTGCAAAGACACAGCAGTCGAGACTCGTAGCACTATTGTAAGAACAGACACAAGGGCCGGTGAGATGGCTCAGCGGCGTAAGCACCTGCCTAGCAAGCGCGAGGGCCCGAGTTCGACTCCCGGAACCCACATACGAAAAAGGGGCCGGTGATATCGCTCAGCGGCACGGGTGCCTGTTGGCGCGCGAGGTCCTGAGGTCGACCCCCCGGTACCCACAAAAAAAAAAAAAAAAAAAAGAACAGACACAAGACCAGCGGAAAAGAACTGAGGGTCCAGACAGAAATCTTCACACTTAGGGTCAATGACCTGCTGTGTGCGCCAAGACTACTGACCTTCACCTTCAGTGGGAAAGGATGGTCCTGTTAACAAACGGTGCTAGAACCACAGGACGTCCACATGCGAAGGAAGGAAGTATGTGGACATGTGATATCCCACCTCGCATCACGTACAATAATTAATTCAAAATGGATTAAAGACCTAAATATGTAGGGACTAAAACTATAATTTGTTAGAAAACAGCACAAGTATGAATCTTTGTAACCATGGATTTGAAAACAGCTTCTTAAATATGACAAAACAGAAGTACCAAGAAAAAAACAAATACACTGGACTTGATCAAAATTAAAAACCTCCGTACTTTAAAGACATCATCAAAAAAAAAAAAGGAAAGACAATCACGAAATGGTAGAAAATACCTGCCAATCATATATATGGCCGGGGACTTGTATCCAGAATACATAAAGAGCTATGCAAGTAAATAAGGAAAAGAGTTTTAAACACAATTTTAAAATGGACATAAGATTTGAGTAGGCATTACTTGAAAGATATATACATGGCCAATGACAAGCACATGAAAAGAAAAGATGGCCAGTGTTAAGTTATTAGGAAAATGCAAATCAAAACCACACTGAATCACCACTTCCTAACCACCAGGATAACTTAAAAAAAAAAAAAAAAAAAAAAAAAAAAAAAAGACAATAACAAGTGACAGCGATGGCGTGAAGGATCAGAGCCCTCACACATTGCTAGTGGAACTGTAAGGCGAGACAGCCACTGCGGAAAACAGCGTGGTGGTTCCTCAAAAACATTAAACACACAGCTAGCACATTCTACATTACAGCCCAGCAATTCTACTCCTGAAGATAGAGCCAAAAGAAATAAAAACATACATTCACACAAAAACTTGTAGATCAATGCTCAGAGCAGTATTGATCATATAACCACCGAGTAAAAGTAACCCGAATGGGGCTGGGTTATCCTTTTATCCATAATGAATGGATAAAGTGTGGTCTAGCTACATAACATTGTATTATTTGGCAGTAAAAAAAATGGGAAACATGATTATATTATGCTGCACCATGGAAGATACCTGAAAACACATCAGTGAAGGAGACCATTCACAAGAGGTCATATACTGTAGGATTCCATTTACAAGAACATAAAATGTTTGGAATAGGCAAATGCATTGAGACAGAAAGTAGACTGGTGGCTGCCAAGGACTGGGGAACACAGGAAATAGGGAGTCACAGCTAATGGGTATAGGGTCATCTGGGCATGAGAGTAGGGGGTTGGAAGAAATGTCCTCAAATGATATAATGGTGATGTCTTCTGGATTATAAACTTGAAATAGATTTTATGGTGCATGACTGCATCTCAGTAATGCCATTATTAAAAAGACACTTATTAAATTTAGCCAGGATATACCCTGCTAATCTAATATTCACACTGTTATCTTCACAAGAAATTCTGGACACTAATAATGGGAAGACCATAGAAGGAACAATAAGTGATAAAAGTAGAAACCATGTGTTTTAACAGAAAGGTTACTCACTTATCAAACAGAAAAAATACAACTACTACACTTTAAAAAAAAAAATAAACTAGAGCCATTTACAGTTGCCACAAGATTTAAAGGAGAGACAACACTCTCCTTTAAGTTAGCTTGCTTGCTTGCTTGCTGTACTGGAGATTAAACCCAGAGCTCTCGCACTGAGCTACACTTCCAGTCCATTTTGAGACAAGGTCTCACTAAGTTGCTATGCTGCCAAGGCTGGACTTGAACTTGCCTCAGCCTCCCAGATTGTTGGGATAACAGGCATCTGCCCGGGGCCTGGCTAGGACTATTATTTATTTCATCAGCTCATTTTCCAGGCTTACTTCTGAAAGGGCTAAAAAGAGACCTGCCTCTTATTATGACAACAGTGGGGAGATCTGAGTCCTTCTGGATCATTACTTCTTAATAAACTAAGGGGAACAGATCAGATATATATCAAGGATCTAGTACGATCTTCAAGCCTTAGGGTCTCCAATAATGGATTATTCTGAAGGCTACAACTACAGATAACAGTAGACAAAGATCCTATAAACAAAAACAATAAAGTACCCAAAACTTTTGAATTCCCCACTAATCTTTAATCAAAGGTGCTTTATAGAGCCTTGCCAGGCATGGTGGTGTATGGCTGTAATCCCAGCACTCATGAGGCTGAGACAGGAGAATTGCCGCAAGTTAGAGGCCAGCCTGGGACATACAGCAAAACACTGCAGACAGACAGACAGAAAGGAAGGAGGGCAGCCAGCCTACAATTTGTCTTGTCTCCTCTTTATACCTTTGATAATCAAGTTATAAAAGAAAAACTAATGAAACTTAGTTTACAAATACTGTAACTTTTTTTTTTTTTTTTTTGTGTGTGTGTGGTGCTTTAAACAATTTATTTAACTGAAACGACTTCCATTTATTTTGATACATCTTTTCCCCATGGTGATTTACAGGATCTTCTAGCCAATATAAATACTTCATAAATATTTGGCCACTGAGGTATACACCTACACAATACTTCAGCATTATCTTTCAGCAAGAAAAACACTGAAGAGTAAAGACCTGACACAATTAACTATGTAGAATGAAAATCTGCTCCAAATATGTTTCTGAGGTAAAGGCAACACACATCTGTCCAATTAACAAAACCATCCTTACAACACAGGATGACTTTTTATTTTTAAGTAGGTCTAGAACACTTAGTCGCCAATTAGGTGCTGAGTGGCAGAGCTCCATCCCCAGCTTGCACCGTGAGCTCACAGGAACAGTTCCAGCAACTCAGGCTCCCTTCCACTGGTTCTCACAGTGCACTTCTCAGGGCGGGGCAGGCTGATGCTTAGGTTGAGCCCAGGTCCCTTTCCCTTTGGCTTCCTCCCTTTTCTGATAATTTTCCTTGACATGTTTCAGGAAGCTATCTCGACTCTTTGAGTGTTTAATATGCTCAATACGCACATTAATGCTCTCGGCAAGTATCTTGCCCTTAACTTGCTTGTTTACAACAGTGCCAAGAGCATGCTGGGTAACACTGTGGATGCTTCCTGTTTTGCCATGCTAACATTCGTGTGGCATTCCTTTTTGCACAGTACCCATTCCCTTGATGTCTACAGTATCACCCTTTTTGTAGATTCACATGTATGTGGCCAAAGGAACAACCCCATGTTTTCTAAAAGGCCTAGAGAACATATACCAGGTTCCCCTCCTCTTTCCCTTTGTGTTCATCATTTTGGCAAATTATTGGAAGATGGCGGTTCCGGCTGAAAGGCTGTAACGTTCTTAAGAAACATTTTTCTAAAAGCTGAACTTCCGGAAACTTTCTACATTTTTCATTTAAAATTCTCCAATGTCAACCACTGCTTGAAGTAAGTGGGTTACATTGGCCTAACGATACAAACTAAGACAAAATGGTCTCCTAATATTTAATCTACAGTGCTTTCTTCCTCCTCAGATTAACTTCACACACACAAAAATACACTGACCCAAATCACTGATAATCTTATACAAAATTTCTAATACAAGTTTTAACTTATGACTAACTTTGTACTAAAGCTCAGCTTAAATCCTGAACTACGGCAAATGACGTGAAGAGTGACATCAAGTTACCTCAGGCATTCGATCATGCGAGACGCTATTTTCTGCCGACGCATCAAGCTGAACACCCATATCCGGCTGATCCCACATATTGCAGGCTCTGGCAATGTTGAGCAGCACCAAGCTTTTTGCCTTTCAAATCTGACTTTTTCTTCTTCTGACCTGATAACCGGAAGTTTCTCTTCTATGACTCTGTAGCCCTGAGAAATGTCAAAATTGGGACATGTTTAAAGTGAGAATATTAGCTGGCAACTGCCTAGTACTGAGCTAGTTCAAGAGGTCATGACATTTGTCTGGCTTCTGATCAAAGCTATGGGGACCACTTATGCTTTCACCCTTATTCTTAGGAAATGGGCAAATCTGGAACTCCATTCTGTTCTGTGACCATGAGAAAGTCACTTAATCCCTCTAGGCTTTGAGTTCTTCACCAGTACAATCTCTCACTTTGAGATCAGATAAGGTAATATGTACGAAGCCTTCAGGAGTTGATAACAGGCCCTGAATGTCAGTTCTCTTCACCTCCTGCATTCTGAGGACCAGCAAAAACACACAGTAAGCTGGGCATGGTGGTGCACGCCTGTAATCCCACCACTCAGGAGGCTGAGGCAGGAGGATTGCCAAGAGTTTGAGGCCAGCCTGGGGCTACAAAGTGAGTTCAAGGCCAGCCTGAACTTCATAGTGAAACCCTGTCTCAAAAAGAAAAACAAGGGCCAGTGAGATGGCTCAGCGGCGTAAGCGCCTGCCTGGCAAGCGCGAGGGCCCGAGTTCGACTCCAGAAACCCACATATGAAAAAAGGGCCGGTGATATTGCTCAGTGGCATGGGTGATATATATATATATTGCCTCTGCCAGCCTAGGCATCAAGTATATGACCAGCCTCTTAATGGGACAAAAATACAAAACTTAAAAGCAATCAGACAACACAATTAAGAGTGAACACTACATAAGTTACTTTCTAGTCTCTACACTGCCTCAAGTCATTTTTAGAACAGAGTGGAATAAAATTTAAAAACACAATGGTTTGCACTATGGAAAATTAACTCAATCTCAGTATAGCAAACTTCTATGACTCAGTCATTTCATATTATAACCCAGAGCTACTTATTAGCTATTTATTTAAAACCAAGTTTGTCATACCAAGATTCAGAAGAACTATACAATTTCAGGCTGACTTTTAAAAACATGCAGCCTGGGCCGGTGAGATAACTCAGCGGCATAAGCGCCTGCCTGGCAAGTGCGAGGTCTTGAGTTTGACTCCCAGTACCCACGTACGAAGAAAGGGCTAGTGATATCACTCAGCGGCACGGGCGCCTGCTGGCGCGCGAGGTCCTGAGTTCGACCCCCAGTACCCACAAAAAAAAAAAAAAAAAAAAAAAATGTAGCCTAACATATAGAAATAAACTAATGCAGATTTGTTTTGACTTTCTACTTTATTAAAAATTTTTGCAATGATGCATACATTTGCAGGCAGCTATTAATATGCTAAAGATACCAAATGAAAAGTAGTCACATATAATATACATTGAATTAATGAGCAAGATCTTGGCCAAAAAAGCCCAGAATTTGGGTATGCTTCAAAGTGAAAGTGACTGGAGTCTAGAAGCTTTTGTTCTCTTGGGTTGGTCTCAAGTACATATAGCACTCATAATGCGAGCATATCCCTTATTATGATCCTACTATCTGATTGTTGTACAATTTGCCTCAACAAAAGCCAGCTACTTACCTAAATCTCAATCAAAGAAGTGGTAAGCTGTTAGTCACCACTATAGTAGTTTCCAACATAGAAACATGCTAAACAAACTTCTACAGTGTTTTTGAGTCTATAGACTTATCCTGAAATTAGTGTGACTTGAAAAAGAATTACACGCAGGAATTCTTGTGTTCATACTCTTCCTTACCTAAAATGTAGACAAGTTATCAGAACTGTACTGTTCAAAATTACAAGGTAAACTCATTACACAACAAACTACTTTGTGGGCACTTTTAAAAAGTCACTTACCCATTGGATATGTTCTGCAATTAAGCAGCCGACTACTTTTTTGTCATTGGAAATAAAGAGAAGTGTTTTAGTTCTGGAATAGCACATTAGCGGAGCCTGCTGGAAACCTAGATCATTATCAACCATCTCTCTAATCTCGTCAACCTGCCAAATAAAGAATAATTTTTTAAACAGTGAAAGCATTGTTCATCTATGTAAAAACATACTATTTTAGTTCAGTAAGTTGACTATAGATTCCAAGCAGGATATTCTCTGAAGAGTTCTGGATGACTGTACTAAACAATAACTGCTTTGTAAGCCATACGGACCACTTTGCAAAATGAGGGAAGAACAGGAGACTGATGTACCCCCAGCAGGCTAGAGACAGAGGGGTGAGAGCTCCTACGCTAAGCTCGTAAGAACATTAAGGCTTCCTACGAGGTACAAGCACACCACTTTTCTTTCCAAGCCTTAATCAGCATCTTACAAGTGAATTAGGGCATGGTGGTGCACACCTATAATCCCAGCACTCAGAGGCTGAGGCAGGAGGATCGCCATGAGTTGAGGCCAGCCTGGGCTATGTAGTGAGTCTAGGCCAGCCTGAACTACATAGGGAGACCCTACCTCAAAAAAATAAAAAATAAAAAAAAAAGAAAGGTAAAATAAATATGGGTATAGGGGAAGAAACTCATGTTTACCCCATCTACCATTTATGGGTCAGACATAATGCAAAGCAGTTCACAAATATTATCTTAGAGCTTGAGCACAGCAACGCACACCTGTAAGTTATTTGAGAGGCTGAAGTAAGAGCATCCTGAGTTCAATGCCAGCCTGGGCGATATAGGAAGACTCCATTCAACAAAACAAAACATACAGCAAAACAAAGTAAAACCATGCAAATCTTATCTCATTTAAATCCAACATTCCTTGGAGGTTTACAGTTCCTCTCTTTACATAGAGAAATTAAACTCAAAGATTAACTAATTCTCCCATGTCAGATATTAGACATCTAGAAAATCACAGAGCAGAGATTTAAGCCCAAAACGTTCACAGGGCATCAAACTGTGCTTGTTCCAGTTTTCCTCCAAGAATTAGTCAAGGTCAAATACAAGCGCCAACGCTGGAAGCACGCAAAGTAAAGAGCTCTCTAAGCATGCACACATGAGTTCCTTCCACAGTTAGAAAACACGGCATGGGCTGGTGAGATAGCTCAGCAGCATAAGCACCTGCCCGGCAAGCGCGAGGTCCTGAGTTTGACTCCCAGTACCCACATAAAGGAAAAAAGGGCCGGTGATATCGCTCAGTGGCACAAGCGCCTGCTGGCAAGCGCGAGGTCCTGAGTTCGACTCCCGGTACCCACATAAAAAAGAAAGAAAACACGGCAAAGGTTGAATCCAATAAACACTCGCTTGTGTTATGTAAGTTTAAAATGCAAATGACCCCAAGACGGATTCAGTGTTCATGCCTGTGGCACGCAGAATAGTGTCACAGAGTATTGCTCTTGCTCAGTGATGGGAACTCAAGTCCTCCTAACCCTCAGACTCTACAAGTCAATTCAGCCACCAAAAGCTAAGTTGCTTATAATTCGCTAGATTTTACATTTTTAACCTATTATGGGTTACCAACTAGTAATATACTCAATTATATGTAGGGAATCAAGATTTTGCCTTGAGAAACTAAAATGAGGAAACTACCATTAACTGAGAGGATTCTTAGAAAAGTCCGGCTGCCTCGTAAGATAATGCAGCAAAGTTCCCACTGTGCATTCTAAGTAACAGCTGGAATTCCAAAAATTCTATCCTTTTCATTAGTCAATCACTAGCTCAGTAAGTATCTGCTTGGTGCAAGGATCAGTGTTAAGTACGAGACATGCCAGTCAAACGCTATGATCTGCAACACCAGGCAGTGGTAGCAGGCAGTGGATCTGGGTATCCCCGGAATCTACAGTCAGAGACACTGGGGATCTGAAAAATCCAGACCCACAGAAGAAACTTCTATGACAAGTACAATGCTGGCTACATTTGCGAATAATAGGTGTTTCCTTTCAATCTCCTTTTCTGATGAAGTATTCCTAATTTAAAGAGGTCTGTTAACCTAAAAACGTACAGTAAATAAATTACTTCCCTTTTGTTTCCAGCCATTTTGGACACACTTTAATGTCAGTTCTTTAGGTAGACAACTGGACCCACTGCTTACTTTATGAAGTACTTCTGAAAAAGCAGCCAGAAGATGAATAAAAACATACTGAGTGCATTATCTGAAAACATTATTTATTTTTTTATTTTTGTAGTGCTGGAGACAGAACCCAGGGCCTCACTCATGCTAGGCAAGCACTCTCCCACTGAGCTGTATCCGCAGCCCAATTTACTATTTAAAAATAAGTTTATGCTACCGCTTCTGACTTTTGAGCTACCCTACAGGACAAACTATTTCTAGGCTTCTGGTAAACCTCCTTCTGTAATAAGCTTGTATTCAGAAATTTATGCTTAGAATAGAAGTTTTAACTTTATTAAGTTTAATGTTAGGAATTTTTTTTTCTTTTTGGGGCAGGGCAAGGGACTGAACCCAGGGCCTCCACACTGAACTACATCTCCAGACCTTTATTTTCTATTTTGAGACAGGGTCTCACAAAGTTGCCTGGGCTCAAACTTGCGATCCCCCTGCCTCAGCCTCTTAGAGTGCTGAAACGAGACGTGTGTGTCACCATGCCCAGTTTTGTTTTTGTTTTTGGTCTGGAGATTTAATCCAAGGTCTCTCTAAGCATGCACTCTAACACTGGGCTACATCCTCAACCCTCAACTTTTAATTTTAATTCTGATTCTTAAGATCACTTACCATTATACATTAACTCAACTAGCACACCTTCTATTTAATCACTCAAATTACTGATAATACCAGGCAGTAATTAATTTATTTTAAATTCATTTCATGTATTTTGGATTTACTATAAGGATTACCATAATTTCTAAAATGGGTGGTATTCTTATTTTTAGAACTGATATTTAAATGTGTTACGTTGGCAACATGTTAACTTCTCCACGCTGACATTAAACCATTCTGTATGAAATTTCACTGGAAAGTTACCTTCTTCAGAGCATACTTTGGGTCTTCAGGAAGAACCATTATTATCCTGCCATCAGGGTATTCAGCCAGAATTCTTTCTTTTTTCCAGCCCTACATATAAAAGAAAAAATGAATTTTGTGTATCTTATTTATTATAATGATGTACAAGAGGAAAAATATATTAATTTATCTAAAAATTGCAAACATGAAAAAATATATCCTCTTTAATGCTTAATAAGGCATGATGAATCATCTACTTTGTTAGGCATACAGTAGGCACAATGCAAGCTAATTTTTATCACTCATTCAGATATATCTAATACCACAAAAATGTCCAGTTTATCATTTCCCATTTTAAATGAATTTTGAAAAAATCACACACCAAAAGCAAGCCCCTTAAAGTCAGTGATTCCCAGAACCTAAAGGATAACTCCCAGATTCTTGACAGAAGAACTAAACTCTCAGATTTCTTTAGAACACGGCTACCTCCACAAACACACACTCATAGTTTATGTCTGGCATGCCAACGACCTCCAGGAGGTTTTACATGAACTGATTTGCATGCAGCAGCCCAGTATGAAAGGAATAGTTTTTATTTTTATTGATGACAACTATCAAAGCCACAAGAAGGAGACTATAAAAAATATAACTACCTTCTAAGAATCTAATAGGGAAGGAGAGGCTACGTTGTGTGTATCTGAAGTTAAACATACTCAAAAAAAGAGGTAATAAACTCTTCTTCAGATCCACACTCGTGGTGATTAATGAGCAGAACCTGCATGAAAAAACAAAACAAAACAAAAGCCACTTAAATCTAGTAAGATGGGACTGAACCAGAGGTTAAAACTAGGAACTTTGAAGTTCAAAATAGGTACAGAAGGAATGAGCTTAACTAGCTGTTCCATTTGTCTCATCCAACCCACTTTACATAAAAAGGCCTTGCCAAAAGCAATTCATACTTCTAATAGAAAAAAACAATCTTTTTTTCCAGTATCTGTTTCTTCTAAGAATACAAAATCTCAAAGAGATCAAGAAAAAGGCAACCAAAATTTTTATATGCTACAAGTCCAAGAGGAAGCTGGTTTTAGGGGGTAGGATCTTAGTTGGAGTTAAAAATTCTAGAAACAATTTAGGTTAAAATGTTTAAAATCCAAATTTTGTTTACAAAATAGAGTATCCAAAGAAAATGTAAAATTCAAGGATTAAAATTAATAAGGCTTGGTAAAATGTTTGTAAGATTTGAAACGGAACAGAAGAGTCACAGAAGTCCTTTTTTCACATAAACAATCTGAATCATACACGGATCTGAATGTAAGTACACAATTTTTAAAAGGCATAAAAGATATCACCTCTTTAAAAAGAAATTTGTATTGGTGTTACTTTGGAGAAAAGCTGTTAAATGAACCCATTTTCCACAAAATGAAAACTTTTTATTTAAAAAAAAAAATCAAACTATAAATTCAGTAAAGAACTAGAAATTTAAGTAGCTTCAAGTTGTAAAGAAGTCACATGTTCTGAACTAAATTATGTAAAAACAGCTCAATAAACTATTTTCCTATTAATTGCCTTTGAAAACAATACTGGCCTCATGTCATTACATTAAACATCCATAGGCATTAGACAAATTATTTTACTAGTTTTTCAGAGTAAAATATTCTCTTAACAACTTGAAATGTGCATGTTCACCTGAAAACTATCACAACTGGATTTGATATAATTTTATTTTTAAATTTTCTGTTTTTCAGCTGCTTCCTTGCTGCTTCGCTGCATTCCTGCCTTCTGCCCGCCATGAACTGTTTCTCCTCTGCAATGCTCCTCTGCCATGCCGCCCTGCCTTGGAGTCAGTTGACTATGTACTGAGACCTCTACAAACTGTGGGCTACAATAAAACCGCTCCTTTAAAAAAATATATGTATTCTGTTTTTCATGTACTAAATAAAAGGGCTTTGCATATAAGAAGCAGAAACTGTGAAAGGTACAATTAGTATTACTTAGGTTTCTTTAACATTCATGAAGACAAAAACGTTTATTGAAAAAATGTTAAGAGCTCTAGCATAAAAGTTCAGGGTTTCGACACTTGTTCTTGGTAGTTACCAGATGGCCTTGTGTAAACCCCTGGAATTCTGATTCTGTTCCCAAATCTAAGTGATTTATAAAATAGCTGTCATCACAGGTTGCATTAAAGACAACTCACACAGAGTAGCCACTCTGAAACTCTAACTTCCATTTTCCCTCCCTACAAGTATATCAAACTAAGATCAATGAACTAGTCTAACAAAACAGAGCCAATGGATAAAATGTCCCCAAAGTTAAATACAATAAATTTAAATCTCAGACAAAGCAAAGATGAAAGAACCAAGCTCACTAATGTCTAACACCCTACTCAGACTTTCGCGTGCCTTGACTGCAGTTAGTGCTTTCCTGGTCTCAACGATTTTCACATAACGCACATTTTAGAGGATTTAGAAGAGCAGATGTCCATATATGGCTTGAAATTGAGCAGAGGTGGAGGGTATAGAGAAGGATGCATACAATTTAGTAGAATAACCACAACATTTTTGCAAAGATACAAATGTCAATGTAGTCCATTTATATTTCTCACCTTTAGTTCTAGTTACACATCCCTCTCCTAAGCAAGTAGTAGTTCCCAAAACCTTAACTATCTTAATTCACTTTTGGCTGCTAAAAAGCAAAAGGTTTTATATATTCACAGGAGAAGTACTTTTTGATTTTGGTGTTTTTAGTTTTGGTACAGTGCACTTTACCACTAAA
Organism: Erethizon dorsatum; assembly: GCA_028451465.1. Taxonomy (NCBI): domain Eukaryota; kingdom Metazoa; phylum Chordata; class Mammalia; order Rodentia; family Erethizontidae; genus Erethizon; species Erethizon dorsatum. The sequence goes on along the minus strand of CM051838.1, from coordinate 24,175,751 downwards.
CTACAAGCCAGCCCCCTAGTTTATATTTCTACTAGCAAGTAATGGTTATTCTTTTCTTCTTGCTGTTGTAGTTACCCTAAAGAACGGAAGTGACTTCTCCTCGGTTTTTTCAATTAAAAAAAAACCAACCAGGAGTGGTAGCACTTGCTTGTAATCCTACTGCCTGGGAGGCTGAAGCAGGGGAATCATGAGTTTGAGCCCAACCTGGACAACTTAGTGAGAGACCTTGTCTCAACATAAAAGTAAAAAGAATTGAGGATGCTGGGGCCGGTGAGATGGCTCAGCGGCTTAAGCGCCTGCCTGGCAAGCGCGAGGGCCCCAGTTTGACTCCCGGATCCCACATACGAAAAAAGGGGCGGTGATATCGCTCAGCGGCACGGGCGCCTGCTGGCGCTCAAGGTCCTGAGGTCGACCCCCGGTACCCACAAAAAAAAAAAAAAAAAAAAAAACTGAGGATGTAGCTCAGTGTAAAGGCATGGGTTTGGTCCCTAGCTGCACCCTCCCCCCAAAAAAAGAAGAGAAGGAGGAATCACAATTGAACCAAAATACACTAGTAGTGTGGACACACTGATGTATACAACCATCAAAACTCATCACTTAAGATATACACATTAACTGTGTATAAATTATACCTCAACTTTAAACATTCCTACTAGTCACTTTCACAAAAGATTGAATGACAATACATACTAGAAATACCTGGAAAAGTAAAAGCAGCACCCACTTTAAAAAAAAAAAAAAAAAAATCAACAAATATTGCAAGGGAAAAAAATACACAAGGAGTACTTCAGAGTAAAAGAGACTTAAGAGACATACCAACCAAGGCAGTACATGAACCTCACTTATAACAAACAGCACGGAAAACTATGAGATATTTGAGAAGCTTTCCGCCATGATGGAACCCTTGATTTTAAAGGAATCAGTTCACTTTTAAAGGTGCGGTTATATTCTTTAAGCCATTACAGACTTTAAAAAAAAAAGGATAATCTTTATCATTTAGAAATATCTACTAAAATGAAAATGTGATACTTGGATTTAAAAATAACTGGGAATGCTGAAAGATAACTGTCCATGAATTGATAATTGTTGAAAGTGGATAGCGGATCATGTCTGTGTCTGTGAGACAGAAGGGGGAGAAAGGGGGGGGGAGGGAGGGACAGAGACAGACAGAGGCAGACAGAGAGAGAATATTAATCTTATCTAAGAAATTCAAACCATCTACTGTCGAAAGCCCAAGGCTGCTCAAGCACCATTTATTGAGAAGAAGAAAACAAATGCAAAACTAGTCAGCATAGTAGTTAAGCCAAAGATGAGGAAAAGTAGTGACTCCAACATGAGCACAAAGTGACTTTGGGATTAAACATCATCTATTTTAAAATCTTAAAGCTGGGGAGGGGGACGAGGAGGGAGGAGGGGGAAGGAAAAAAGGGAAAAGTTAAAAAAAAAATGAGAAAAGAAGGAAAAAACGGAAACAAAGCCTTTGTAAATGGGAAGGGGAGGAGGGGTTGAAGGGAGGGTAGGGAAATGGGAAAAAAGAATGAAATTGTATCTGTACAGGTACAAATTCTCTAGATGAATGTGATCGTTATGTATGTCTAAAATACACCAATAAAATCTGATTTAAAAAGAAAAAATAAATGAATGAAAACAATTAAAGCTTCAAAAATAAACTAAATAAATTAATTAAAATTAATTCTTCTAAATCTTAGTCATGGCTAGGCATGGTGGCACACTCCTAGCACTCAGGAGGGTAAAGCAGGAGGATCGCCACAAGGCCATCCTGGGCTACATTGTGATTTCAAGACCAGCCTGGACTACATAGTGAGACCCTGTCTCAAAAAACAAACAAATAAAAATTAAATAAATAAATAAAAATAAACAGTCAAATGTGCTAGCAATACCTCATACAGAAAGCATAAGCCACTGCCAAAACAAAAAATCTCTTGAAATACATAATTTGTTGAATGGATTTTAAATGTAAGTATTTATTTATATATGCTTTAAACTCACCAAAATATAACAAGGGTGATGTGAATGATGGCATAGTGATTTAAATTATTTCTCCTTCAACTTATCTGTATTTATTTTCTCCTACTGTAATAAAATAGTGTAATAAAAATATTAACATACGTAATTATTAAAAACAGATGATTTTAACACGTTCATGACAGGGCTATACCTCCATGACTGTCCCATGCCACCCAAAGGGACAGTCTAGCTTGTACCACTGTTGGTTCAAGCCATCAATGGTATAGTCATGCATGTGCCAGTGGTACAAGCCAGCATTAAATGCATGTTTTGGACATTTCTTAGCAAAAATAATCTTGTGTTAACAATACTGATAAAGATGTGTGTCTAGTCAATTTGACCATATTGATGTTGAAACTCTTAAATGCTATTATTAAACTTTAAAAGTGACAAATACATGGAGAAATTCAGATAATTCAGGAAATATGTACTACTCACACACTATATGTGGACATGCTAAATATCATAAAGAGCTGGCCACAGTAGTACACACACTGCGATTCCAGCTACTCAGGAGGCTGAGACAGGAAGATAGAAAGTTTGAGCCTTGCTGGGGCAATTTAGCAAGACCCTGGCTCAAAAAATAAATTTTAAAAAGGGCTGAGTATGTAGCTCAGTAGCAGATCACTTGCCTAGCTAGTATGAGGCTCTGGGTTTAGTAACATCAAAAAAAAAAAAAAAAAAAAAAAAAAAAAAAGAAAAGGAAAGAAAAATCTAAATTTAAATCCAAAATGCTACTTGTGAGGTATGTTGCCTTGGGCAAATTACCTAATTTCTCCAAACTTGGGTCTGCCCACCTATAAAAATGGATTAAAAAGAAAAAACTACAACACAAAATTATTGAGACACTAATTGAGAAAACAGTATAAAATATTGAGCATAATGCCTCATACAAAAACAGGCCCCCAATACATAACAGCTCCCATTACCATTACAACAACTAAGTATATTTCTTATGGGTTTCTTCATTGATACCTTCATGCCTTATAAGGTCATTCATGATCTGGCCTCTCAGCTGCCTCTTCCAGCTTCATCTCTTGCAAAGGCTTTTCCAACACATGACACAATCACAAGCTGTTAATGAAACACTTCTCTTTTCCCAACCTGCCAAACCACTGGTTCCCCTTGGCCTGATGCTGCTCCTTTATGCCCTCCTGAACTCAAGGGAATCCTACTTCTCCTTTCTAACTCTACTCAGGTGTTGACTTTTCCAAACTCTGCTTGACATCTCTGCTCTATATTCATATTCTATATATCATGAAATCTACCGCTCTCACATTTTCTACACTGTTTACATTTACTTCTCTCTCCTTTACACTAATCAGTGAATTCACATAAAGAAATAAACTGTGTATTTTTAATAACAATAATTTATGCCAGAATAATAGGTGCTTTTCAACAACTAATTTCCATTCCTCAAACATACTAATACGTGTGTGGGTATATGTGTATGTACGTATATGTAATTTTATGGCAGTTTTCACCATGGCCCTCCACATTATGGCTCTTTTAAACGTACTTCTAACAAGAAAATTTATAATCCCAGATCATGAAAGAAAATCAACAGAAACAAGGCCCAGAGAGAAGACACAAATGTCGAATGAACAGCAGAAAAGAACTTCACTGTTATTATTAGTATTTAAATGGAAAGAGACAAATTATGTGAAAGATTTCTATAGAGAAATTAAAATGTTAAAAGATGTACTTTCTGTGATAGAAAGGTTATTACTTGTGTCATATATACACAATTGTCTCCCTGACCCCTAGAAAGAAATTTTTAACACTGACACTTTGATAACAAAGATATTTATAAATCCCAATGATTTAAAATCAATACATACTGCACTTGGCAAAACCCATAGACATAGTCAGAGACCAGTATAGGTACAAAGCACAAACTAACTCCTGGGCCCTTAATCTCTTACTCATTAAAAACACAATGTATGTTTTCTTCTGAGAGAGTCTGGGACTTAAAAGTACTGTTTGCTATAACCCATGACTTTTCAGTTGGGCCTACAAATGCTCAATATGTAACTAAAGCAGAATAAAGCTGAACTTTTTTTCAGAGACTGAATCCAGGGCTTTCACACTGAGCCATCCCTTTTAAAATTTTTTTAAATTTTGAGACAGGGTCTCACTATTAATCACCCAGGCTGGGCTCAAACTTGTGATCCTCCTGGCTCAGCCTCCCAAGAATGCTGGGATTTACTTTTGTCTACTTTTATTACCTTGAAACTTTGGATACAGGTTATGTTACTTATTTAGGAAAAGCAGACAGAACAAAGTTTGTTAGCCCTAGACTTTCCTAGCCTACCTACCTCGTCCTCCTTCAAGATGAAGAACACCAAGAATAAAGTAATTTTCAAGATTCACAGGGAAATCTGATTATGAGCTTTTGAACAACCTGTTCCACACTGTTCTCAGTTTGTTCCTTCCCTTGCAGCCAGAAGAGGCTTAGAAGCCTCCAGCCATTGTCCTAAACCTAGCATCAGCTGGATTCCAGGAAAAACAGAGCCTCACCTGAATACACTAGCCACAAAGACAATCCTTTCCTGCGAACCTCCCAACCCCAAGCCCATGGATTCCTCCAGAGCTAAAAAAAACCAGGGCTGAGATAATGATCAACCAGACCCCAGCCACTTGAACTAACCCCCTGTTGCAGGGGGTGCGGCAGGGTCCCCTTCAGAGTATGCCCACCCCTAGCTACTACTCAAGCTGGACTCCTTCACCTATCTTCTCTCCTACACTCCAATTAAAGCTTTTTCTCTGCAATTTTGTGCTTTAGTTTTAATTCTCATTATCACTAAAAGCAAAGACTCACACTAGCTGGTACAGGAAGAAGTTGGAGAGATTTTTATTTGCAACTAATTAAGGTACAAGTCACCCTCATCTCCCCTCCAGGATTTGTGAACTCTTTAAAAAAACACATGTACTGCACATTTCATACTGAAGGCACTTTTCTTCCACCATAGGGCCCTCTATCCCAAAGTAAAATTTCTGTCTAATATCCAGAAGCATTACTTCCACCCCATACTTATACATACAATGGTCTAACTATATGAAATACAGGGAAACCAAAAAATAAATATCGGAAATCTGGAAATTTGAAATACATAAACTTGGGTGCTTCTTATTCAAATTCCTATTTCTCAAATCCCAACACAATATTATTAGAGCATCTGGTTTGTTCAGTCAGGGAAATTCAATGAAAATCAGACCACATTCCTTGAACTGGGTCGGTTTCTTTCCTTCAAACAAACCTATCCTCCTAGCCTCCAGTAGTTCCAGCATTTGGGAAAGCTAAGCAGGAAGATCCTAAGTGCAAACCCATCCTGAGCTACTTAGTAACTTAGTGAGACCCTGTCTCAAAAACTTTTTAAAAAGAGGATAGGGGGCCAGGGATGTAGCTCAGTAGCACAGCACCTGCCTGGCAAGTGCGAGGTCCTGAGTTCAATTCCCAGTATTAAAAAAAAAAAAAAAAAAAACACACAGAAAAAGAGGATGGGGACTGAGGATGTAGCTCAGTGGGTAGGGCCTGGGTTCAAACTCCAGTACACAAAAACAAACATTCAAAATCAAAATATCATAACTTGATTTGATTGCATTATATTTTCCCAGCTCATTTAACACAAAACCTAATTCAATCATTATTCCCCAAAAAGACATTATGTTTTCTCCTGCTTTAGCTGTACTACATCATCAACTTGAATCTTGAGAGCTCGTTTGGAGGTTTTAGCGGGGCAGTGCAGCTACTCATACACCCTTGACCGAGGAAATGGTCCTCCTCAATTGGGGATGACTGTCCTCTCCAACTGAGCATGCAGCTTCAGGAGGACGCACATGGAGCAGTGAGGGAGGAAAGGGACACCCGCTTAATCACCAGAGCAGCCGAATCAACCCTGGTGATCAATGGGATGACAGACGTTGCAGCCAGATCACCCTCATATCTAAGAGTTACTTAAATCTTTTATTGTTAATTTTTCATTTCTCTCAGGTTTTGTTCCTAAGCTTTAAGGCAAGGACGTATACTGCCTATATATTATCCCTTTTCTGTACCACTGAAAGCTCAGAATACAGGTTTGTGGCCTGATGACAATGGAGAACAGTTCCTACTTTCTAGTCTCACCTTAGGAAATGGTACCTTTGTTCATGAAGGAAACTGAAGTAATTCCTAGGTCTAAATGGGAGTCCAGGCTCCACTGGAAGCATTAAGAGAATATTTCTAGGGTTGGGGGTATAGCTCAGTAGCAAAGCACTTACTTGCCTAATGCACAAAGCCCTGGGTTCCATACCCAGCATCAAAAACCCAAACAAAAACAGACTCCTTCCTAAACAGTTTAATAAGTCAGATAAAAATAATTTCCCCAAAGCCGAGTGGAGCGGCATGAGCCTGCATTCTCAGCTATTCAGGAGGCTGAGGCAGAAGACTGCTAAGATCAGGACTTGGAGGCCAGCATAGACAACATAGTGAGACCTAATCTCTTCAAGAAATCATCTCCCGAACAGTGTCAATGAGCCAGATGGGGCACAATGAAGGCATGCGCAAAGGAAGTATCTCCCAACTCGCCTCTATCCCAAACCAATGAGGATATAAGAGACAAGGAAAAGAAAACACACATACTTTAGTAAACCAAAAGCAGGCTGGATGGGCATCAATTTCTACTGTAGCAACATAATTTAAACATTAGTTTAACCTTGTGAAAGTAAGACATCATGGTTATTACTTGTCTAGGGAAAATGCGCTAAAGAACAGGTACTTATTTTCTAAAGAATGTTCAATTAAAATTTAAAAAGTAATACTCACTATTTCTAACTTATTCTATTTAAATAGACTCAAGTAGAACAGAACTTTTTATTTCAAGTTCCTGAACACTGCCCATTTAATGTGAATCAAAGCCAGAACACCAGATGCCTTCTACGTTCTTCTCAACAAGAAACAAACATAATAGGTAAAATAGGCATGAAAAAAATTGTTTTGTCAAGCACTTACAAGTGTTTAAATGTCTATGCAAGGCACAACACAACGAACACAATCAACATTTTAATGCCACAATCCAAAATCTAGAGCTCTGATCATGGCAGAACATCATGTTTCTAACCTCTATATGTACTATAAAAGAATGCTACAATGAGTCAGAGTAGTCTCTCGTACAAAGACTAGTACATTCATCTTGATCCTTAGCAAAGGATAGCCAACTGCTAAACTCAATTCCTTCTTTTGAGCTTACTTCAAAAATAAATAGGATAAACCCATAGCTCTGTCCCATCACAGTGGGGGCAAGAAGGGGTTGGCTGGGACAGGAGTCAATCTCTCTTCCCTAAATTACTACAGTGCTTTGTAGTTTTACAGAAGAATCGGAATATTTTTAGAAGGAGATGACTACAACTTTGTTGCTTAAGTCAACTTTCTCTGGTACCTTGGAAGAGCAGAACACTTATTTCCTCACTGAATGGTTTATTGTTCCCCTCAGAAATTAAGAATTTTCCAAAGTGCCAGGCAAGGTGGTGCATGCCTGTAATCCCAGCACTTGGGAGGCTGAGGCAGGAGGATCACCATGAGTTTGAGGCCAGCCTGGGTCATACAGTGAGTTCAAGGCCAGCCTACACTATACAGTGAGACCTTGTCTCAAAAAAGCAAAGAAAAGAGATTTTTTTTGTGTGTGTGTGGGTACCAGGGGTCGAACTCAGGACCTCGTGCTTGCCAGGCAGGCGCTTATGCCACTGAGCCATCTCACCGGCCCAGAAAAGAGATTTTTTGTAAGATGAAGAACTAAGCTTTTAAAATATAACCTGTTCATAATTCTAGGAATCTAAATGATCACCAGCATTAAAGAATGTAAATTGAAAGCCAGGTGTGATGGCGCACATCTGTAATCCCAGTGCTCTGGAGGCTGAGGCATGAGGATTGCCACAAGTTCAAGGCCAGCCTGGGCTACATAATGAGTTCAAGGCCACCTGAACTACACAGCATGACCCTATCTCAAAAGAAAAAACAAACTGAATAGAAATGACTTATACCATATTCATGTATGTAAAATGAACTGAAATATTTTTGTCCCATAACTATTCTGTGTTTAGCTACCTGACGGAACCATTTTTCTTTGTTAAGATGCAAGGACATTAACATAGCCAAATTACAAAGATACAGATTTCAACTGCTAAATCATTACCTAAAAAAGATATTCTATATCCACACACATATTTTCTTTAGTAAAGTGTTGGAAAGGAACATATGTGATAAAGGCAGATGAAATAAAGAATATAAAAGATGACCACAGCAGGGAACCAAAACAGAAAACCTCACCTATCCTGGGTAGAAGTAACTAGAAGAATGAAACAATGAATAGAAACCCTTCAACTAAAGCTAGATGAATTTAACTGAGCGAATAATGACCTTTAATTAATCCCACATCTGGTGCCTATATACAGGCCTATGTGAAATGAGTTGGTGATCTCAGTTCAGATATCCTGGAGGTCTTATTAATGTGCGTGTACAGTACTGAAGGTAACATGTATAGAACAAAAATAGATTCCATTTCAGATATGGGTAAACAGCAATTACATTCAATTACTATTTTCACAAGATAACTGAAATGGTTCAAAACCGCTAAAATTGTTTTCTAGTTCCAGAAAGAAATAGTATTAACCTAATATGCCTCAAAGGCATTTACATTTAAAGTATATTTTCTGCTAAAATATATTTTATACTAAAATATTTTCACTTTGTGGGATTTTTTTCTTAGTATGTTAGATTTTATTTTTAAGTGTTGGAGAGAAAAACTCTTATGATAGCAAAGGTAAGGTAAAGGAAATCCACAAAATACCTACTGGTTATAATATATATCACTATCACTCCCCAAATACAAAGTTTCACCAAGCTACATGAATATTACATAGGATAATTAACAGTAAACAATTATTAAAATCAAAGGAAATTTTTAAGAAACATTCAGGATGAATAGCATTGCTTCTTAGAAAAAGTACAGAAACTAGTTTAGAAAAATAATTTAAATTAAAGATCCCACAACATAAAGCAGTCAGAATAAATTACCTGGTTTTTATAGTTAGCCTTGTTTAAGAATAAGCCGGTATATATATTAAATGTGCTTTACGTATGTTGTTTCCTAAAAACAGAAAGTTTTCAATGATTTACATTTGGCAATTTATCTCACTAAGTCCCTGCACTGGTTATCTGACTTACATGTTAGAATTCACAAATTCTACTTACCACGTATTTTACAGCACTTATGAACTGGTTGTGAAAAAGCAGGTGTTGAGTTTCATCTTCTGGGTTTGAAGCTGTGTAAAGCATTCCACAAACATTACAGGACACTGCTCCAAATCTTTTTTGTCCAGCATCCTATTTATAAAAAACAAAGAAAAGGGTTTTTTTTTCCTTTCCCAAAAGAATTATTCCAGAACATCAGCCTCGAAGGCTATAACAAGAACATGTGTCCCAGCACTCTGGCAGGCTGAGGCAGAAGAGTCAGAAGGTAGAGTCCAGCCTGAGCAACTTAGCGACCTAGCAAGACCCTGCCTCAAAATAAAAAATGGCATGGGGAAGGACAGGATATATATATATATCTATAGATATAAAAAAATTTTTTTTTTGACGAGTTAGAGAAACGGACAAGTATCTTCACTACAACATAGTCCAAAAGCTACAGAGAGCAGATACTTTATAAATGAGAATACGCATTTCACAGTTGTGATAATTATACTAAGAATGTACAAGAGTGCTTGCTTTGACAGCACATATACTAAAATAGAGTCTACAAGAAATAGTGTTTTATACACTATTTTGCTAATATCTTAATTTGTTATTTTTTATATTTTGGTAGTACAGAGGATTAAACCCAGGGCCTTCACACTACTACCTCCTCAGTCCTTTATTTTTTATTTTGAGATAAGGTCTCACTAAGTCACTAAATTACTCAGGCTGGGCTCGAACTCGGGATCCTCCTGCCTCAGCCTCTCAGAGTGCTGGGATTACAGGTGTGCGCCACCATGCTCAGCCTTTATTTTTTGAGACAGGGTCTCATTAAATTGACTTGGGGGGGGCTTCAAACTTGCCGCAGCCACCTGAGTAGCTAGGATTACAAACTAATCAGGTAGTTTCTAAAAGGACAAAAACAGAAAATTATAGCTGTAGTAAAATACACGTAAGCATCATCCATTTTTAAGTGTACAATCTGGTAGTGTTAAATAAATTCAGACTGTACAACCAATCTACAACTCTTCATTTTGCAATACTGAAATTGTACTTACTAAACAACTCCTCATTGCTCCCTCCCTCCTATTCCTTAGCAACCACTATTCTACTTTCTATCTCTAAATCTGAATATTCTAGGCACTTCATAGAAGTGAAATCACACAGTATTTCCTTTTTATGATGGACTTATTAAACTTAGTATACTGCTCTTAAGTTTCATCCATGTTGCAGCTATCAGGATTCCCTTCTGTTTCAAGGCTAATATTCCTTTGGACGTAGCCTGTATTTTGTTTCTAAAGTCATCCATCATGGACACTTGGCTTGCTTCCAGCTTGAGGCTACTGTGAATGATGGACACAGATGTATAAATATGTCTTTGAGAAGGTAGTTTTCATAGAATTGAGGAAGCATTTCTACCTCAGTTTTTTTACTGATAATTTGGAAATAATATCAGTACTTGCCTCATACTTTCCCTATTAGTCTTAGTTTACTTAAATGAGAACACACAGTACATTCAAAAACTATTCACTGGCATCAATAACACCATCTTGAATTCTTGATCAGCATATCCAACAGAAATAGGATCCATGAGTCATTCTAAATTCTCTAGTAGTGATGTTAAAGAACGCAAAAAGAAACAGGTGAAATTAACTTTAATAACATTTTAACAAAACATAACCTAACAGCGAGATACTTCACATTCCTTTATCATAATAGTCTTTGAAATGCAGTAGTTAATTCTTACACTTACAGCATTATCTCAGCTCTCCTGAAGCACATTTCAAGTATTCAACAGCCACATGACTCCCATATTTGACATGAAGCTCTAGATTCTTTGTTTAATCCAAATTCTCTACCACATTGATTTGACAACAGAAACACACTAAACATGAGAAAACAAGTTTTCCTCTCACTATGCCTTCTAAAAAACTTCTAGGCAATTCTTACAAAGTTATTCTCTGATACTAAAGTTACAATCTATTGTCCCACCTCAAAAAAAAATCCTTTGATTACACTGACTGGAGTTACATTAAAAGTCCCTATTATTTGGTGACCTTCTCTTTTTATACTACCTTCAGTCATTCCAATTAGGTTTTTTTTTTTTTTTTTTTTTTTGTGGGTACCGGGGGGTCGACCTCAGGACCTCACGCGCCAGCAGGCGCCCGTGCCACTGAGCGATATCACCGGCCCCTTTTTCGTATGTGGGATCCGGGAGTCGAACTCGGGCCCTCGCGCTTGCCGGGCAGGCGCTTAAGCCGCTGAGCCATCTCACCAGCCCTCCAATTAGGTTTTAAATCAACACAGCTCTTTTTCCACCTTGCCACCAAACTACAGAGTATTTACATTCTATTTCAAATTAACTACTAAATTATATTCTTGTAAAATATAATTTTATAATTACAATGTATACATTTAAAATCACTATGCATTAAGTGCTGTTATTTAATATTTTATCAAAGAATGGCAGATATAAAACTTATTTCTATGTGCCTATCCATGTACCTCTGGCTTTTTACATGATAAGGTCATAACAAGCTGATGACAGAATCAACCAGGATAAACAGTAAGAATTGTAGGCCATATATACAGAAAGAGAACTTGAATAATTGTTTTCACAAGATAGAGAATGTTCAATTCATTTTATTTTTTAAGGAAGGAAAGGTTTATTTAGCTCACTGTTCTATTCATTTTAAGTGAATTTTTTTTTTCTTCTTGCCACAATTCTCTGAAAGTAACTGAAATAAGTAACTCTTCTGGAAGAATCATTGACCTTATTGAAATTCTAGTTTAGAAAAAAGAAAAAATCTGTAATCACACCTGTTCCTTTGCCATCAGCTTTAATTTGCCATCAGCTCAAGTTGCTGATGGAGAGAGAGGTGGTGAGAAAAGCTAAGTGCAGATAGAGGAAAAAGAGTTCATGCTAGCTTAGCAATGAACAGGCCAAGATGTCAGACACCTCCCCTTGGCACTAAGCCCCTCTCTCGAAAAAGAGCATGTTGGGTTGCAAAACAGCTTTGGGACTCTTCGGTTTGGACCCACTCAAATAGCATCCCTGATTTTAATGCAAGGGCACTTAAAACATCCCACACCTCAATGAAGGTGGCCATTTCACTCTTCAGGGGCCACAGCTAGTTCAGAAATTCATTACCCCAGAGGGAGCTAACAAGCTGAAAGCTATGAATGAAAAAGGGAAGTGCAAGGCAGAATGCTGAGACGGGGAACTGTGTGTGAGGAGTGTGGGCAGGACACGGCAGGTGAGTAGAACTGAATGGAGGGGCAGTAAATAGACGGGCAAATCGCCTCGAATAATGCAGTGGGGATAAAAGGGAACAGCTGGGAGACAGAAAATCTGAGTCTGAATCTTAAGCTCTGTTATTTTAGTTTCTCAGTGGACTACTCAAAGATGGTAGTAATGGAAGGACATATCTAAAAAAGTAACAGATATGAAATGAAGTATCAAAATTTATTATAAACAAAGCTGGAAGTATGGGAACTGAATTACTTGTTACAGAATGAACTATGTATTTTGGGGACATATTATAATACCAGAAATATTTTCCATAATGAAATTTATGAGGACAAAGATAATCTTTGGAAAAAAGGAATGAATTTATTCTTTAACATCTTGCACAAATAGAATGCTAGAACACACTTCTAAAAGATCACATTGTATACTTACTATGACCAACTGTTTTTCATCAGCTTTCTCTGCTTCTTTTAGTTTCAAATCCTTCGGAATTGTTATCTCCAAATGGGAACTACATTTAAGCCAAGAATGATTTTCCCTTAAAAAAAGTAAGATAAATGTTATAGATTCACATCACTTTAAATTACTGAAGAAATTTTTTTTCTATTACAACTAAATTTCAACCTCAAGAGGAAAAAGATAAACTGTTTTTAAAAAATCAAGGCCTTTACCTAATGCAGCCGCTTGACCTTGACCCTCCCAAACAGTGAGCTGAAAAAATGTACAATCCCAGCACTCTGGGCAACTCAGCAAGACCCTGTCTCAAAATAAAGGACTGGGGAATAGAGCTCAATATGAAATCCCTGGGTTCATTTCCCAGTATCACTCCCCCCGCCAAAAAAAATCAGAAAGAAAGAGCTGAGGGTATAGCTCAGAGAGTGCACACTTAGCATCCAGGAGGCCCAGGGCAAGGCTTCAAGGGGAACAACAGCCAAGATATGGGATCAATTTAAGTGTCCATCCACAGAGGACTGGATAAAGAAGATGTGATATATAAACATGAGAAAAGACTGAAAAATACAGTGAATAAATTTTTAAAATTTGTCATACCATTTCTCCCCCTCAACACACCCCTCACTTGGAACACACTTATCCCATCATTCTTGCCACTTTCCAAAGCAGTTTTGGAAGTCCTATCTTGTGAATGTCTCTAGTTGCACTGTTATAGCTGGCTCAAGATCCCTGAATTGATTCAAAATCTGTACCTTTCATGGTCATTTGGACTTTGGGAAAGAGCCAGAAGTCACACAGTGCCAGAGCTGGTGACATTGGATGAGGGCACACCATAATGTTTTTATAAGCCTGCCTTTCCTTTCCATGGCACTTGGCAGCATATTCTCCGTATTTTTGATCACATCTCATAAAGACATGAAAGACAGCTCTCAGAACAGGAAGTGGTAAGGACAGGAGGCAACTCACTTCTGGGTCCCTTCCTGTCTCTCAGAAGCTATTCCTATTTCCTAATAAACCTTTCCTACCCTTAAAAAAAAAAAAAAGTGGTAAGGACAATAGGATAAGTGTGTCCAAAGCAAGGGTGAGTATTTTGAGGTTGATTAATGGCAATCTATTTTTTACTTTTTAAATATTCACCATTTATTTTTATTATACCTAGTACATAATATTATTCAGCCATAAAAAGAGTGAAATCCTATTATTTGCAGCAACATGATTATTACAGGAAATTAAGTCAGGCACAGGATGACAAATATCCTATCATCCCATTTATATGTGAAAGCCTAAAAAAAAAATCTCTCTAAAGCAGAAAATAGAATGGTAGTTACTACAGGCTAGGAAGGAGTGAAAGGAGAAAAAATAAAAAGAGCATGCTTAAGAGGTACAGGGGTAGTCACCAGGTGTGGTGATGCATGCCTGCATTTGCAGCACTCAAGAGAATGAGGCAGGAGGATCGCCTGCCATGAGTTGGAGGCCAAACTGGGCTATATAAAGAGTTCAAGGCCAGCCAGAACTACATAGCAAAACCTTGACTTAAAAAAAAAAAAGAAGGTACAGGGGTGCAGCTGGATGGGAGGAATAAGTTCTGATGTTTTTTTGTTTTTTTATATGCGGGTACTGGGAGTTGAACTCAGGACCTCACGCTTGCCAGGCAGACGCTTATGCCGCTGAGCTATATCACCGGCCCCAGTTCTGATGTTTTACAGGACACAGGATAACTATGTTAACAACTGTGTATTTTAAAATAACCAGCACAGGTTCTGATATTTACAACACACACAAAGAAATGATAAACATTTGAGGCGATGGACATGTCGAGTACCCCAATTCAATCAGTATACACTGTGTACAGGTACTGAAAGATCACACTATACTCCACAAATACGTACAATTATGTGTCAATCAAAACTTTTTTTTTTTTTTTGGTGGGTAGCAGGGGTCGACCTCAGGACCTCACGCGCCAGCAGGCGCCCGTGCCGCTGAGCAATATCACCGGCACCTTTTTTCGTATGTGGGTTCTGGGAGTCGAACTCGGGCCCTCGCGCTTGCCAGGCAGGCACTTACGCCGCTGAGCCATCTCACCGGCCCGTCAATCAAAACTTTTAAAAGAGAAAATACATACTAATCTTCAATGAACAAAAAACTGCAGCGCCTACTAAAGTCTAAATATATTTTAAGTTTTATAGCTTAGCCACCTGAGTCACCCAGTTTATCCTAAGTTTGCTGGTAATCCAAAACACAAAACAAGGGCTGAGGATGCCACTTACTGGCAGAACACTTGCCTAGCGTGCATGAGGCCCTGGGTTTAATACCCAGCACCACATACGCACAAAGGCAAAAACAGATTTTCTTATTTATGATACTACAGAGGAAAATAGGCCTTTTCATTTATAATGCTCTCTTGCATATTGATAAGAACCAGTACTTCTTATAAGATGAGATCCCAGTTGTTGATTCTTTGTAGTAATTCCCATGTGATCTGGGTTTTGTTCATAAAGTCTGTGCCTCCACCTATGTCTTCAAGATTTCTACCTATTTTCTCTTCCAGCAGATTTAGTGTTTCTGTTTTAATATTTAGATCTTTGATCCATTTTGACTTTAGTTTAGTGCATGGTGATAGACATGGGTCTAGTTTTAGTCTTTGGCATGTGGAAAGCCAGTTTTCCAGCACCCTTTATTAAAGAGGCTATCTTTCTTCCAGTGAACGTGTTTGGCTCCTTTATCAAAGACAAGGTGGCTGGGTGTTTGGAATTGTGTCTGCATCTTCTAATTTGTTCCACTGATCCTAAGGTCTGTTTTTTCACCAGTACCATGTTGATTTTTTTTTTTTTTTTTTGTGGGTACCAGGGGTCGACCTCAGGACCTCGTGTGCCAGCAGGCGCCCGTGCCGCTGAGCGATATCACTGGCCCCTTTTTTTGTATGTGGGTTCCGGGAGTCGAACTCAGGCCCTCGCGCTTGCCAGGCAGGCGCTTATGCCGCTGAGCCATCTCACCAGCCCCCATGTTAATTTTTATCACAGTAGCTTTATATTATAATTTCAAGTCGGGGATTGTGATGCCCCCTCCTTGCCTTTGTTGCCCAGGATTGCCTCTGCTATTCTAGGTCTCTTCTGCTTCCAAATGAATTTTAGGAACGTATTCTCTAGTTCTGTAAGGTATGCTAATGATATTTTGATTGGGATTGCATTCAATCTGTATAACAGTTTTGGGAGTATAGCCATTTTCACTATGTTGGTTCCTCCTATCCATGAGCAAGGGATAGCGTTCTATTTTCTGATATATTCTTCAATCTCCTTTTTCAGAATACTGTAATTTTCAATGCATAGATCTTTTAATTCCTTTGTTAGATTGATTCCTAAGTATTTCATTTTTTTGCATGCTACTGTGAAGACTGTGGTTTCCCTAATTTTTCCCTCAGTGAGTTTGTTGTTTGTGTACAGGAATGTTACTGATTTCTGAGTGCTGACTTTGTATCCAACTACACTACTGAATTGGGTTATTAAATCTACAAGTCTTTTGGTGGAGTTTTTGGGGTCTTCTATGTAGAGTATCATGTCATCCACAAATAATAATAATATAAGTTCTTTCTTTCCTATCTTTATTCCTTTAATTTCTTTCTCTTGTCTAATTGCTCTGGCTAATGTTTCTAGAACTATATCGAATAGGAGTGGTAATAGTGGACATTCTTGTCTTGTTGCTGATTTTAGAGTGAAAACTTTCCATTTTTAACCATTTAGTATGATGTTAGCTGTTGATTTGTCATAGATGGCTTTTATCAGATTGAGATAAAGACAATCTATTCCAATTTTCTGTAGGGTTTTTATCATGAATGGGTGTTGGACTTTGTCAAATGCTTCTTCTGCATCTATTGAGATGATCATGTGATTTTGTCTTTGGCTCTGTTAATATGGTACACTACATTTTAAAAAACTTTTGCACAGCAAAAGAAATCACCAACAGAGTGAAAAGAAAACCAACAGAGTGGAAAAAAGTTTAGCTAGTTGTCCCTCAGACAAAGGACGTATATCTACAACATATAAAAAACTGAAAATAAATCAGATCCCCCAAATACAAAGACCCAATCCAAAAACAGGTATCTGAGATGAACACACACTTCCCAGATAAAGAAATATAAACAGCAAATAAATATATGAAAAAACGTTCAGCATCATTGGTCATTCAAGAGATGCAAATTAAAATAACACTGACAGTCATCTTATCCCATAAAGAATGGCTATTATCAAGAAATCAACCAATAACAAATGCTGGAGGGGCTGTGGAGAAAAAGGAACCCTTCACTGTTGGTGGGAGTGTAGACTGGTACAATCACTGTAGAAATCAGTATGGAGATTCCTCAAAAAAACTAGGATTAGAGGTCCCATTTGACCCAGTTATTCCCCTTCTGTATATCTTCCCAGAAGAATTAAAAACATCATACCACAGCAATATATGTGCACCCTTGTTGATAGTAGCACAATTTGTAACAGCTAAATCTTGAAAACAACCCAAATGCCCATCAACTGAGGAATGGATAAAAAAGATGTGGTTAAAAAAAAAAAAAAAAAGATGTGGTCTTTTTATACAACGGAGTACTACTCAGCCATAAAGGATAAACTTGAGACATTTATAGGTAAATGGATGCAACTTGAGACCATATTCATATGTGAAATAAATCAGACTCATATGTGTAAACATCATATTGTCTCCCTGGTGGAAGAAACTGAAAGAGTAAATAAGGACCAAAATGTAGAATAGATGTTGTGAAATGGGAAGAAACTGTTCAAAAGGAAAGAGGAACTAGGGTGGAAGAAGGGGGAAAGGAAGAAAGGGAAAGGAAAAAAAAATACAAGTTAGTTCTACTAGTTTCTCTTAGTTCATTGAAAAGAACGGTTTGTACTAATATTGTTTGGAGAATTTTTTATGCCCATATCTTGTACTCTGAGTAACTACTTTGAAGATAACAATATCCAATGTATTAACTATTGTTATTCTATTATTTTGTTATTAAATCTTGTTTTATTTTTTTTTTTATTTTTTTTTTTTTTTGTGGGTACCGGGGGGACGACCTCAGGACCTCACGTGCCAACAGGCACCTGTGCCACTAAGCGATATCACCGGCCCCTTTTTCGTATGTGGGTTCCGGGAGTCGAACTCGGGCCTTCGCGCTTGCAAGGCAGGCGCTTAAGCCGCTGAGCCGTCTCACCGGCCCATTAAATCTTGTTTTATTTTTTCCATAAAATTGAAAAAAAAAAGAACCAGTACTTCTAGGAGTGTGAGGAAAAGAGGACTTTCAAACACTGCTGATGAGAATGTAAACCAGAACAACTATTTGGAATGGAAATTAGGCAATCCTAGAAATACAGTCACATAAGCAGGCAAATACATACATATTTACTGTGGAACATTATTCTTTTTTAATATAAATGAACTAAAAATAGCCAAAATGTCCATAAAGTACAGGTAAATAAATCAAGGAAAATTCACAAAATGAAACCAAATGCAGGATTTAAATGAATGAGGTAGGGAAACAGAAAAGATGCCCCTAATACATTAACTTTAAAAATCTATTAGAGGGGCCGGTGAGATGGTTCAGCGGCTTAAGCGCCTGCCCGGCAAGCGCGAGGGCCCGAGTTCGACTCCCGGATCCCACATACGAAAAAGGGGCCG
This sequence comes from Erethizon dorsatum, assembly GCA_028451465.1. NCBI lineage: Eukaryota > Metazoa > Chordata > Mammalia > Rodentia > Erethizontidae > Erethizon > Erethizon dorsatum. Next base: position 24,157,143 of record CM051838.1, on the reverse strand, counting down.
GTGATATCGCTCAGCGGCACGGGCGCCTGCTGGCGCGCGAGGTCCTGAGGTCGACCCCCCGGTACCCAAAAAAAAAAAATCTATTAGAAATATGTATAGGGAAGTGAAGCTTGATGGTATACATCTGTAATCTCAACACTCAGGAGGCTGAGGCCTGAGAATTGAGAATTGAAGGCCAGCTTGCACTACATAGTGAGACCCTGAGTAAAAAACACAGAAACGACATGTATACGGGGCTAAAGTTATAGCTTAATGATGGAGCACTTGACTAGCATGCACAAGGCCCTGTGTTCCATCCCCAGCACTGGAAAAAAATTTTTGTTTAAAAAGCATAGGCATAAAAAAAATGTAATAGGGGCCGATGAGATGGCTCAGTGGCGTTAAGCGCCTGCCTGGCAAGCGCGAGGGCCCGAGTTCGACTCCCGGAACCCACATATGAAAAAAGGGCCGGTGATATCGCTCAGCGGCATGGGTGCCTGCTGACGCGTGAGGTCCTGAGGTCGACCCCCCGGTACCCACAAAAAAAAAAAAAAAAAATGTAATAAAAAGAAAATTTGAGCCAGGCATGTGGTGTACGCCTGTAATCCCAGCATTAGGGAGACTGAGGCAGGAGGATCACCGTGCATTCCAGGCCAACCTGAACTGTATAGTAAGACCCTGTTAGAAAGAACGAACAAAACAAACAAAGAAACAAAGGAGGGAGGAAAGGAGGGAGGGAGAGGAGGGAGGGAGGGAGGGAAAATGTGAGTAAAATAATGGTTAATTGCATAGTATTTCAGGGAAAAATCTCCTAAACTTTTAAGGATAAAGTATTTAAGTTATCACATTTACAGCTAAGTTAAATTAATATCTTACCTGTTATCACTGTCCTTAGATGTCTGGTTATTGAGTATTCTCTGCTGTTTGGGAGCTGAACCTGTAATTTAATCAAGAAGGGTTACTTATTAAGCTTTTTAATAGCTCTCTATCTAAATGTCAAAATCATTATACATAAAGCATTTAGTACATTGAAGCTTTTTATTTTTAATGAAAACACTTGATAAAATTAGAACACCCATCTTGAAATTAAGAAAGCTTATCTCAGAGATGCAAAAAGATTTAGTGGTAGATTAATAGTTTACATCTAATTTCACCAACAATTCTAGCTTTAAACCATAAAGGAAACTGTTTCAATGCCTGCATAATTATATAAACTAAATGGAAGAAATGAAAACATTTCCAAGTTAAAAAGAAAAATTAAGATCTCCGGACATAATCATATAATTAAATGCAGTAATAAATCTACTTTATTTCCAATGACTTCATGCATTTCTCATTTATATTAATCACTTTTCCCACTAAGAGAAAAAGTTACAATGACAGCTAATAGCAGCTATTACCTGACCCCGTACCCTGCTCAAGGTATACCTTTCTTTGGGGGCAGAGAAAAATAATAGGAATTGAGACATTTCTCTTTTCTCCCCTCTGGAGCTTCATGTCCTATAAATGAGCATCCCTATCTCACAGCTCAAGTAATACATTGTAAAAAATTTTTTCCACAAGGTTACAAAAATAAAGCTTCTGGGCCGGTGAGATGGCTCAGCGGCTTAAGCGCCTGCCCAGCAAGCGCGAGGGCCCAAGTTCGACTCCCGGAACCCACATACAAAAAAGGGGCCGGGCGCCTGCTGGCGCGCGAGGTCCTGAGGTCGACCTCCCGGTACCCACAAAAAAAAAAAAAAAAAGCTTCTGCATGGTATAAGTGGGAAAACTGCATCATTTACTGAAAACCTTGAAGACAGACTCAGTGATGGGAAAAATGAGTTACTAAAGGTAAAGATAAAAACCTGAAATGGAAAAGCACAAATAGTAAAGGTTTGAAAAATAAGTTGCTACCACCACCAGTGCAAGCAAGTCACTGAGGAACACTTCTCCAGAGAGTTAAAGCAGCAAACAAACAAAACAAGAGATATAAAACAAAAGCACTTTTGACAGGCAAGGTGGCACAGCTTGGTATCCCAAGGACTTGGGAGGCTGAGGTAGGAGGATCACAAATTTAAGGCCAAGCTGGGGAACTTAGTGAGACTCAAAATTTTAAGAAAGGGCTGGGGAGTGACTTAGTAGTAGAGTGCTACTGTTATGAAGGTAGTACAATGGTATTTAGTTCCGTCAACAGAAGCAGTCCACCTGAACTGGCCATGACCACGGTAATCATAAATGTAAAAAATACAGCAATGGTTAAGAAGGATTCAACAGGTCTATATGGTATGAGTTTTCTGTAATAGTAACAAAATGTCACCAAACACTGTGAAGTCCAAATAATATTTTCAAAGGATTACCTGGAAATTTACTTTCTCCTGTATCAATTTTTGTTTGATGGAGCAGAGTTGAAACAGCAGTGGTATTTTCTACTGGACTGTTTCCCATCTTGGATTCCAAACATAAGCTGAAATTCTGAACAAATGTAATTTGAGGTTTTTATATCAATCACTGAGGCTTATCCCAACAAACTTTAAGTAAATTTCAGCAAACTAAGGAAGTAATACTTCATACCTGGTATAACACATAGACGTGTCTTAAAATTTTCTCTATGATCTCGCACAAGCTACCCTCCCTCTCAGCAATCTCATGCTAAATTTACTGATCCTACAGATAAATCCCCCAGTTACTGGCTCTATACCTTTTCTGAGTTTCATGTCTAGACTCTACTAATATGGTACAGTCATATCTGACAACTGAGCACTTGATATGTATGATCTGAAATGTGTTATAAGCATAAATAACAAGCCAGATTTTGAAATCTTTACAAAGAGTGCCTAATATTTTTAAAAAACTGATTATAGGGGGCCAGTGAGATAGCTCAGTGGCATAAGCGCCTGCCTGGCAAGCGCGAGGTCCTGAGTTCAACTCCCGGAACCCACATAAAGGAAAAAAAGGGCCGGTGATATCGCTCAGCGGCACAAGCGCTTGCTGGCAAATGCAAGGTCCTGAGGTCGACTCCCGGTACCCACATAAAGGAAAAAAAAAAAAACCTGATTATATGTTGAAATGATAGTATTAATTGGTTATATGCTGAAATGATAGTAACGTCCCCAACTCACGAACTAGTTCCATTCCAAGAACATTCATAAGTTGATTCATTTATAATCCAAGTGAGTCTTACACAGTACACCCATGAATTTTCTAGAGCACACCTGTGAAAGTTTGCAACTCAAATATTCATAAGTTGGGAACTTAACTGTTTTTATATGACAAAGTAAAATATGTTAAAATTAATTTTACCTGTTTCTTTTTGCTCGATTAATGCAGCTACAGGATAATTTAAAATTATCCATGTGGCTCACGTATTTCTACAAAGATACTGCTGATCTAGAATACCTTTCTGCCTGTAAAAATTCAACTCATTACTCAAAAAATTAGCCTCTTCCATTGGGTATGGTGGCACACTGCTCTAATTCCAGCACTCTGGGAGGCTGAGACAAGAGGATCACAAGTTCTAGCCCAGCCTGGGCAACTTAGTGACTTAGGGAGACCCTCTCTCAAAAAAAGGGAGGGGTTAATAAAGATGTAAGCTCAGTGTGAAGACCCCAAGTTTGTTCTTCAGTACAGGTATGTAGCTCAGTGCAAAGCTACAGGTTTCAATCTCCAACACCTGGGGAGGGGGAACCCCACTTCCATAATACAGTCTCCAATTTTCCCTAATTCTCCTTTACCTACTTTCATGTCCTTATCACTTGCACGTTTGGAATCAGTTATTTGTTTGACTCATCCGTAACTTTTTTTTTTTTTTGTGGAGATGGGGTCTCACTATGTAGTCTAGGCTGGCCTTGAACTCACAGAGATCCTCCTGCCTCAGCCTCCTGAGTGGTGAGATCACAGGTATGCACCCCCATACCCCCACATTATCAATACCCCTTAAGAGCATGATACTTATCTTTTTATTCCCAAGAGCCTCTAATTTAGAACCTTGTCAAAGCACTCAATTAGTAACATAAAATACACTCCAAATTCCATCAACACTAGCTATCTCGTGGAAACAGAAATGACAAAAAGGGAATTGAGTATGTGTCTGGATTGTGATTGTTTTTTTGTTTCTTTTTGTGGGTACTGGGAGTCGACCTCAGGACCTCGCACACCAGCAGGTGCCCATGCCACTGAGCAATATCACCAGCCCCGTTTTTCCATATATGGGATCCAGGAGTCAAACTTGGGCCCTCGCACTTGCCAGGCAGGCGTGTATGCTGCTGAGCCATCTCACCGACCCTGGATTGTAATTGTTACAATGAATGTGTAACATTACTTTTAAACATTATGTTCTCTAAAAAAATAAACATTAAAAACAAAGAAAAAATTAAAAACAACTGCCAGGTGTGGTGGCGCACTTTTGTAATCCCAGCATTAGGGAGGCTGAGGCAGGAGGATCACCAGGAGTTTGAGGCCAGCCTGAGCTACACAGTGAGTTCAAGGCCAACCTGGAGTACATAGTGAGACCCTGTCTCAAAAAAAATAGATAAATAAAAACAATGACATGTTAATAATAGCTCTAATCTCTGTTAACATGAAATAAGTTATTGATTTAAAGAGCCTATCATGGGGCCAGTGAGATGGCTCAGTGGCGTAAGCACCTGCCTGGCAAGCGTGAGGGCCCGAGTTCGACTCCCGGAAACCACATACGATAAAAGGGCCGGTGATATCGCTCAGCAGCATGGGCACCTGCTGGCGCGCGAGGTCCTGAGGTCGACCCCCAGTACCCACAAAAAAAAAAAAAAAGCCTATCATAAAATTGACCTTCAAAATTCAAAATGTCTGAATAATTAAAATTCAGCCCAAGAATTCAAGAAGTCATGTTAAATGCTTAGCCTTATTAACCACCACATCTCAGTACTGCTGATACAGACATACAATCAGTAAGAAAAAAATTAAAAATTGATGGCCACAAAAAACATTTTCAATGTTGTAAGGGTGTGGGGTTTTTTTATTTGTTTGCATTCTCCAATCTCCCCAAGTATAAATCTGGCTGAGCTCAGAAGCCAGCCAATCTCACTTTAAATTGTGGCTTCATCACTTAAAAATGGCACTAAGCCTCACTTTCCTCACCTATAATACGTGGATTATAATAGAACTGAAAATGTTGATTGAAATTGAGAATTACAAAAGAGGCAGTATTCATCAAACAAAAGCCATTATGATGATTAAACCATGCTATTTCACTCCCTCACGTTTAGGGAGTGAAATCTATTAGTAACTACTGCAATGTAAATTCCTTAAAGGTAAGAAATATAAATAGGGCTGGGGATATAGCTCAGCGGCACAGTGCCTGCCTGGCAAGCATGAGGTTGTGAGTTCGATTCTCAGTACCAAAAAAAAAAAAAAAAAAGAAATATAAATATCCTCTTCTGTAGCAGCGTCTTGGACACAGCAGCCAATCAAGCATGTCCTGAACTGATATGGTAACCACATTTCCTGGTCAATCTGTAATAGTGAGCACACTGTTGATACTGGTAGAAAAAAAATGAAAATAAACTTAAAAGTCCTTCACACCAACTTCAGCAGCACTTAATTCTGGAGGCAAGGGAATGGAACAAAGAGGGGGCACAGTCTTACAATGTACCTTTAATACACTTCATTTTTTCAAAGATCTTAAGTAACTCCAAATTTTTCATTTCTGTCAAATCTGAGAGGTACATAAATAAGAGTAAGATTAAGCTCTCCTCTATCCCAAATGAATATTCAAGAACTTCAAAACATGTGGTTTTGTTGTTGTTGTTGTTGTTTTTTAGTGGTACTGGGGATGGAACCCACGGCCATGAGCAGCCTAGATCAACATTCTACCACTGAGTTATACCCCAAACCCAAAACATGAGATTTTTAACACAGCAACATATTTCTAGGACTGTTTCATATAATGAAAAACCATATAAACCAAAAGCACTTTTCAATAAAAGCAACAATATAAAAAGTCAGAGTTGCCCGCCATGGTAATGCATGCCTGCACGCCCAGCACTAGAGGCTGAGGCAGGAGGATAGCCAAGAGTTTGAGGCCAGCCTGGGCTACATAGTGAGACCCTATCTCAAAAAAAAAAAAAAAAAAAAAGTGAGAGTACTGTGGTCTAAGTAAACATCTCTATTCTGGTATGGTTTTAGTCAAAAGAACTAATTTAAAGTAATGGATTAGATTTCTTTTTTTTGTTGGGTACCGGGGGTTGAACTCAGGACCTTGCGCGCCAGCAGCACCCGTGCCGCTGAATGATTTCACTGGCCCTTTTTCTCATAGGTGGGTACTGGGAGTTGAACTCAGGACCTCGCGCTTGCCAGGCAGGCGCTCATGCCACTGAGCTATCTCACCATCCCTGGATTAGACTTCTTCTCTTTCTCCAGTAACCACCAACACCGTTAAGAGTTCTGAAAGGCATTTGTGCAGCGAGGAGTCAGAAGACAATGTTACATAAAAAGCCACCTCATTTGTGCAAGAGACCATAACTTTTTCTCTCTTTTCTTTCCCCTTTGGTGCTGGGGATCAAACCCAGAGCACAGTGCATGCCAAGCAAGCACTCTACCACTGAGCTACATATATTCCCAGACCTACTCACGACCTACTACTTCTAATTTCTACCATATGATAAAATCTTCCCCAACAACCATCTTTTAATCAATGCTTTCATTCTGATTTGTATAAAAAATAATACCTAAGAGTACTATATGGCGTCTATCCTCTTTAAGTTCACTTTGATTTTCAGCCCGGAACAGACACTCATCTAGTTTCATGGTATCTGGCATAAATTCAGACTCATAACTCACTCAAATTTGCTCCCAGACTGTGTCTCTAAACAAAACTATAAATCATTCTCAAAACTTTAGCTGACTTTTTTCTCTATTCATGACTTTTTTGCTAAAATGATTTTCTAATGCTATACAAAGAATGCTGGGCTGAGAATTAGAATACCTGTATTCTGACCCTATTTGTGCCACCAAACATATGACCTAAATCACATTCTTTTATTTTTTTTTTTTTTTTTGGTACCAGGAATTGAACTCAGGGCCTTGCGCTTGCCAGGCAGGCGCTTGTGCCGCTGAGCTACATCCCTGGCCCCTAAATCACTTTCTGTTCTCAGTTTTCTCATTACATAATTAAATAATTAGCCAAGTGTGGTATATACAACTGTAATCTCGGCTACTTGTTTTTTTTTTTTTTTTTTGTGGGTACCGGGGGTCGACCTCAGGACCTCACGTGCCAGCAGGCGCCTGTGCCGCTGAGTGATATCACCGGCCCCTTTTTCGTATGTGGGTTCCGGGAGTCGAACTCAGGATCTCGCATTTGCCAGGCAGGCACTTACACCGCTGAGCCATCTCACCGGCCCAATCTCAGCTACTTGGGAGGCTGAGGCAGGAGGATCACAAATTCATGGCCAGTCTGGGCAACTTAGTGAGACCCTCTCAAGGGAGTAGAGGGGCAGGGTAACTAGGGATATAGCAAAGTGTGAGGCCCTAGGTTCAATCCCCAGTGCTGCAAAATAAATATGTTCATCAAATTAAGTAAGTATGGTAGGAAATGTATCTCAGTGGTACAGTGCTCACCTAGCATGTATGAGGACCTAGGTTCAATCCCCAGTACTGTAGTGGGGAAAAAAATTAAATAATTAATACAAATGAAGAAATTTTTCCCATCTGTATTATAGAGCTCCAGGGTTCTTTGCATATGATATTTCTGCTTGTTGGTTTTTTTTTTTTGGTGGGTACCGGGGGTGGAACTCAGTACCTCACGCGCCAGCAGGCGTCCGTGCCACAGAGAGATATCACCAGCCCTTTTTTCATATGTGGATACCGAAAGTTGAACTCAGGACCTCGCGCTTGCTGGGCAGGCGCTTATGCCGCTGAGCTATCTCACGGGCCCCGCTTGTTGGTTTTATGCACTGGTATTCCACATAATTATTTACTTCAGAAAAAAGGGACACAGCTACTTTTATAAAGTTACTTTCTCAAGATAATCGTTAACATTTCTTCCAGATCTAAAACTGTAGTTTATTTTATCCAATTTAAAAATTCTTGACCACTATAATTTTATCCTTAAATCAGAAGAGACCTAGAATAGCAAAGGCAATTCTGGGCAACAAAGGCAAGGCAGGGGGCATCACAATCCCCGACTTGAAATTATACTATAAAGCTACTGTGATAAAAACAGTGTGGTACTGGCAAAAAAAACAGACCTGAAGATCAATGGAACAGATTAGAAGATGCTGAAACAACCCCAGACATACTAAGCCACCTTATCTTTGACAAAGGTGCCAAACACATTCACTGGAAGAAAGATAGCCTCTTTAATAAATGGTGCTGGAAAAACTGGCTCTACACATGCCGAAGATTATAACTAGACCCATATCTCTCACCATGCACTAAACTAAATTCAAAATGGATCAGCGATCTAAATATTAAAACAGGGCCGGTGAGATGGCTTAGTGGCATAAACACCTGCCTGGCAAGCGCGAGGACCTGAGTTCGACTCCCGGTACCCACCAAAAAAAAATAAAAATAAAAAAAAAAATAATAAATATTAAAACAGAAACATTAAATCTGCTAGAAGGTAGGATAGGTAAAACCCTTAAAGACACTGGTGTAGGCAAAGACTTTATGAATAAAACCTCAACTGCAGAGAAACTATCACAAAGAATCAACAACTGAGATCTCATCTTATTAAAAAGCTTTTGCACAGCAAGAGAAACCACCAACAGAGTGAAGAGACAACCCACAACGTGGGAAAAACTGTTTACCAGCTGTTCCTCAGACAAAGGATTACTATCGAGAACATATAAAGAACTCAAAAAAATCAGACCTCCCAAATTTAAAAACCCACTCCAAAAATGGGCATCTGAGATGAATACACACTTCTCAGATGAAGAAATACAAATGGCAAATAAATATACAAAAAAATGTGCAACATCACTAGTCATTCGAGAGATGCAAATTAAAACAACACTGAGATACCATCTCACCCCAGAAACAATGGCTATTATTAAGAAATCAACTAATAACAAATGCTGGAGGGGCTGTGGGGAAAAAGGAACCCTTCTTCACTGTTGGTGGGAGTGTCGACTGGTACAGCCACTGTGGAAATCAGTGTGGAGATTCCTCAAAAAACTAGGGTTGGAGGTCCCATTTGACCCAGCTATTCCCCTTCTGGGTATCTTCCCAGAAGAATTAAAAACATCGTACCACAGCGATATATGTGCACCCATGTTTATAGCAGCACAATTTGTAATAGCCAGATCTTGGAAACAACCCAAATGCCTATCAACTGAGGAATGGATAAGAAAGATGTGGTATTTTTATACAATGGAGTACTATTCAGCCATAAAGAAGGATAAACTGGAGACTTTTATAGGTAAATGGATGCAACTCGAGAAAATACTCATAAGTGAAATAAACCTGATGCACATGTGTAAGCATCGTATTGTCTCTCTAGTATGACAAACTGAAAGAGTAAATAAGATCCAAAATGTACAATAGACATGGTAAATCAAAAACAAACTAGTCAAAAGGAAAGAGAGGGCCGGTGAGATGGCTCAGCGGCGTAAGCTCCTGCCTTGCAAGCGCGAGGGCCCGAGTTCGACTCCCGGAACCCACATACGAAAAAGGGGCCGGTGATATCGCTCAGTGGCACGGGTGCCTGTTGGCGCGCGAGGTCCTGAGGTCGTCCCCCTGGTACCCACAAAAAAAAAAAGGAAAGAGAGACTGGAATAGGGGAATAGGGAAAAGAAAGAAGGGAAAGGAAAAAAAAAATTGTATATATATATAAAATGGTTAAGATAGATACACTACCAATTTTACTTAGTTCATTGAAGAGTAAGGTTTGTGCCAATAATGCTTGGACAACTGAATGCTAATATCCTGAATAACTAACTTAAAGATAATAATACATAATGCATTAACCATTGTTACCCTCCTATTATGTTGTTTTGAAAATTTGTTCTTTTTTGATTTGTTTTTTTTTCTTTAAAAAAAAAATTTTATCCTTATACAAAAGACTGAATTAACTGTAACTGTCAGACATTTCATTTGCCACCTATTCAAAATGGCCACACAAATCAAACCAGAAGGCATCCTTTTAAATATGATTAGATAGGGCCGGTGAGATAGCTCAGTGGCATAAGTGCTTGCCTGGCAAGTGCGAGGTCCTGAGTTCAACTCCCAGTACCACATACGAAAAAAGGGTCAGTGATATTGCTCAGCGGCACGGGCACCTGCTGGCGTGCAAGGTCCCGTGTTCGACCCCCGGTACCCACAAAAAAATAAATAAATAAATAAATAAATTTGATTAGGTAGAAGAAAAAAGGTTGCTCTGTCCAGTTGAAATGAATTTTAACATTCTGATCAGAACTGGGCCTAATTTGAAGTTCTCAGTTACTAAGAAATATATGCTCAGTGGTGATACTTATAGAAAAATGAAGCATATCACTGTGTTAAATTTAAAAAAGAAGTCTGGCGTGGTGGCGCATGCCTCTAATCCCAGCACTCGGGAGGCTGAGGCAGGAGGATCGCTGCGAGTTCAAGGCCAGCCTGAACTACAAAGTGAGTTCAAGGCCAACCTACCTAAACTGCAGAGAGAAACCCTGTCTCAAAAAGACAAAAAAAAAAAAAAAAAAAAAAAAAAATTTTAAAGAGTGAAAATGAAGGGCCGATGATATCGCTCAGCAGCATAAGCGCCTGCCTGCCTGGCAAGCGTGAGGTCCCAAGTTCAACTACCGGTACCCACATTAAAAAGAAAAAAAAAAGAGTAAAAAGGAAGAAATATAAGAAACATCCACAGAAAGGTGAAACACCTAGGCTGGGCATGGTGGTGCACGCCTCTAATCCCAGCACTTGGGAGGCTGAAGCAGGAGGATCGCCATGAGTTCGAGGCCAGCCTGGGCTACATAATGAGCTCAAGGCCTGGCTGAACTACATAGTGAGACCCCGTCTCAGAAAAACAAAACAAGGGCCAGTGAGATGGCTCAGCAGCGTAAGCGCCTGCCTGGCAAGCGCGAGGGCCCGAGTTCGACTCTCAGAACCCACATACGAGAAAAGAGCCGGTGATATCGCTCAGCGGCATGGGCGCCTGCTGGCGCACGAGGTCCTGAGGTCGACCCCCGGTACCCACAAAAAAAAAAAAAAAAAAAAACAGGTGAAGCACCTAAAGGAGTCACTAAGTTCTACGAGTACAAGAACTGGTTAATAATTTTATGTCTTAATTCTTAAACCAGAACACTTAAAAAGTATGCAGGCACCTCAACTATGCATGATGAAAATTGATTACCTTATCTGATGTTGATTCAAAAGAAGGTTTCATCTGATTATCCAATAGCGGGTCAGGAGAAGGCTTTATAAAATTATCCAAATGACAGTTTTCAGGTGCTCTTTTTGTGGCTTTAGCAATTTCAACTGTAACATCATTAATTTTAACTTCTTCAGATTTAATTTCTTTCATTTTTTCCTGTTGGCAAGTTACATTTTTATCATGTTGTTTTGTCTCTAAAAATGTATTATGAGTCACTGGATGATGCATTTCTAAAACTGGTGGTGAAAAACCGGTTCGTAATAAGCCCGATTTAGGGTGAACTTCAGAGTCCAACTTATTTTGCTGTACAGAGTTAAATTTTGAGAGTTTAATTTTAGTCCAGTTGGAGTTCTTCTTAGTTGAGCTGTTTATTCCATTTAGTATACATTTCACAGGCTTTGTTTTTCTACTGGGGAAGAAGCGATTACATTGCACAACCTGACCTGTTTCCTTCTGATGAAGTATCTGACTTTCGACATCAGTCTCTTCCAATTTTTTTTCTGTAGGTATCTCCTCCTTTACACTTTCTGTTCGGGAAGACTCTTTTTTTACCTCTACAGTATCTGACTCAATTTCACCAGCAATTTCTTCACAGAGCTGGAGAATACTACCTCGTTTGCTCTTTCCTGCTTGCTCCAACTCCTCTACACTTTGTTCAGGCACTGAAGGCGGTGGACTTTTTTGGGATTTTGTGCTAGTATTCACTTGTGTATGAACTGACTTCTTCAACTCATTCTTTTTAGAAACCACTGAAATAGCCACTTTTGATCTTTTTATCTCAGAATTTACAGGCACGGGTTTTGTTTCTTTCCTAGTAGTCTTTTGAAGATATTTTTCAGGTCCTTGTACGTACTGAGAACTACAAGTGTTAGTTGTGTGATGCTCTACTTTGCGTTTTTTTCCTTTTGGAGAATTTATTACTTCATTAATTACTGAATTTTCATCCTCTTTAGAATCGGACTTTATTTCTAGTACTTTTCGTTTCACATATTTTTTACTTGTTTTAATTTTATTTGACCTACTTTGAATATTGTTACAATACTCTTTTTTTGTTGGTGGCAAACTCTGTTTAACAGATTGAATTGGACCCTGAACGTCTCTACTGCGCAAAGACCTGGTTGAACATTCTGTTAATTGTTGTAGTCTTTGTGATCTTCGGTTAAGGTGCTCATTTGCTTTAGGGGTTTCATCTAATTTTTTGTGACATAATTTTCTTTTTGTCGATTCTTGTTGTGAATGTCCTTTCACAGTTACCATATTTTTACAAATGGATTTAGTAGCTTTTTTACTATTGGAAGATGCCTTTGATGACCTTGTACTCATGCGTGTTCCCAATTCAGGCTGATTTATTTTACCTTCACTGGAAGATTTAACCAATGACCCCACATCTTCCTTTGAATCTGATTTTTTGATTGGACTGTTCTGAGAACCTTGAATTTCTATTTCTGAATTCTTATCTTCACTTTCTTTAATAACTTTAGAGGAATTTTCTTTTGATTTCTCCTGAATGGACATCACTCCTGAGTAATATCTTCCTTTTCTGACTAGTTTTTCAGAGGATCTGTGTGTCCTGGTGTGTGCAAATGCTGAGTATCTAATATAAGTACTGAGGAACAGGCCTTAAAAATAAATTTTAACTGATGCTGACATACATTTTCAACAAAATACTAGTTTGCTTCAAGTAAGGTTTCTGTCTGTCATAACTAGAACATGAAAAAAGCTGGCACAAATGCTGAAAGATAGTTGTTTTTGTTAGCAATGCAACAGAAATTTGAAGAAAATTTAATTCTAATTTGATATTTTTAGAAGGTTTTTATGAAAAGAAACTCAATTCACATTCAATCTGTTTTGTTAACTTTTAATTAATGTTAGTTTCAGGCCTAGCCCTATTGCTGGAGGAGTTATTTATCACTGACCTATTTTGACAAAATTGTTAAAAACTTTTTTCTTCTGAAGTCCACAGTTACTGGGTTTTGATTCATTTGAAACATATCTTATGGCAAATACGTTTCCTTCCTTGTTTGTTGAGTCTGTTTGTTTGCAAATCTTATTTAATTTCCTTCGTTTAATAAAATACTCTATTGATACAGATTTCCTTTTGTGCTGCCATTTCTGAAAAATAAAAATAAAAATTTTGTACAACCCACAAAATAGAGCAAAGCTAATACTATTACAGAATCTTGATTTAAATAAAATCTAATTCCTTTTGAAATACTTAATCTGTACACTCAGACTAACAGAATGAAGTATCACAAATACATTCTCATGAACAATCAAATAACTTGTCATATAAACACAGGATAGTTGAAAATCAGTCTATTCCTTGATATTTACTTACAATTCTTTTCCCACAAGACAGAATTGAGGTTTCAGCCACCATAACTCATGAAAATTTGATAAAACCATTCCTTATAATCTGCTTTTAACACATAAACAGCACCTAAAAGAAAAAGTATTTTTAAATGTTTAAAAAGACAAAAAAGGGGTAATCAATATATTTACCTCTCATCAATCCAATGTAACATGCCATAATTCTGCCTTATCTTACTATTATTCTTATTTTCAGAGTTCACTTTTTTTTTTTTTTTTGAGACAGGGTCTCACTATGTAGTTCAGGTTGGCCTTGAACTCACTATGTAGCCAGGCTGGCCTAGAACTTGCATCAATCCTCCTGCCTCAGCCTCCCAAGTGCTGGGATTACAGGTGTGCACCACCACACCCAGCCAAGAGCTCACTTTACACACAGCACTTAATTTTAGTGTTTCTATCATGAAGTAAACTATGGTACATGCATCCAACGAAGTAGTATGCATCCGTTTGATAGAAGAAAAATTTAAATACAAAAAACAATTCAAAATACAAGCATAAAATGAACTAATTAAAATCTATGAGAAAAAACAGTGCATATATATTTATGTAGAAAAACAATGACACACAGTTAAAGCAGATTTAAGTGCAAAGATTTACCTCTACTCTCATACAAAACCCACTTGAAAAATAACAAAACAGTAAGGCATAGTAGTATACACTGTAATCTCAGCTACTTAGAAGATTAAGGCAGGAGGATTGCAACTTCAAGGCCGGCCTGAGTAACTCAGCACAACCCTGTCTCAAATTAAAAAAATAAAAAGAGCAGGGGTTCAACTCCTAGTACTGCCAAAAATAAAGTGCAACAGGGATTAAAACAAATTATTGACTAAGACAAAACCATTAACTCGAAGGATAACGAACAGAGCAGATGACAAAAATTTTAAAGTACGGGACCTACTTTTCAAGACTGCTATACACTAACCTTTTAGGTGTTCAACAATCAAAGCACCTAAGAAAACAACCAGTATTTCTGCCCTTGCCATCCAAGGTCACCAGGACCCAGGGAAGGACCCCGCCTAAAAGGACCTTAAAAGTCCAATGAGTCACCCAACCTCCAAAGCAGAGGACTGCTGGATCCTAGAGGACACAAATAAACCAATGCGCATTCTACAAAAAAAACATCACTACAGAGGGGAATGTCTCAATGCTCTAAACAAGATCATGACTCAGCTGGTAAAGGGAAAAACTAGAGGAGCTAAGAGGCTTATCACAAAACCCAAAAGTAAGCCCTGAGGAGTCTTAACTGAACTTGACAAATATATAGATTAACTATAATTAACAGAGGTCTTTGACTTGGTCTTAAATACCCAGAAGGAAAATGTGTTATCACACCTATAACATCTTAACCTACAACCATAAAAAAATCTATACTCCTAGTCCCGCTAGTTTTCCCAAAATGTTACCTTCAGTCTGTCTTGATTATTGTCAATATGTTATTTTAGGGTACCTTAAAGTATCCCTTGGATTAAAAAAAAAAAAAAAAAAGTAGTTTTTTATCTATAGGTCTGCCTACAAGATAAAAATGTCAATATAAGAAATGTCAATAGGCCAGGGATGTAGCTCAATGGTGCAGCACCTGCCTGGCAAGCACCAGGCCCTGAGTTTGATTCCTGGTACCAAAAATAAAAAATAAAAAAAGGATGGGAGCTACAAAGAATTAGCTGACCTAACAGACTCAAGAAAACTTGAATCCTAAACTAGAAACACAGAAAGCTGAGAGCCATTCTGTTCTTACCACAGAACCCACCAAAATTCAGGAATTAGCAGTACCAGATTCCACACGAAATGGAGATGAAAATGGGACTCAAAAAAAGCACACAGACTTGCAGAATGCCATCCCAACTACTACCACCCAGAACACTGCCCCTGCGTCAACCCTGAAGTCTCAAGCAGTGAAACAAGAGTACAACAAAAGGTCATTGGTTTAGGAGCTCCATAGGCACTGCTGAGAGCTGGGTGAGGTGGTGGAAGCGTGTGATCTCGGCACTCTGGAGGCTAAGCCCGGAAGATCTGAACTACATAGGAAGACTGTCTACACACACACACACACACACACACACAATACATACAGGCACAACTGAGGGTGGAGTTACCACACAGACAACAAACAAATACAGGTACACAGACTAATCACTGAAAATGCCTCCTCACCCCTCCACAGCCCTTTCTCGCCTACTCAAAGGCAACTAGAAGATAGCGGCCAAGCTTAAGGGTAAAGAAATCTGTAAGGTAGATCAAAGACCACTGAGATACCAAACAGGAAGAAAAGGTAAGAAAATCAGAAAGCAATCCACGGATATCCAGCAGATCAGTAAGTGGGGTTTTAAAACACAGAGAAAAGCACCAACGATTAACACAAAAACTCAAGAAATATTCCTAGCACCGTAAAACTAGAGTTTCCAGATTAAAAACACCAGGTATGATGGTACATGCCTGTAATACCAGCTATTCAGGAAGCTGAGGTAGGAAGATCACAAGCTGGAGGCCAGCCTGGGCAATTTAGCAAGACCCTGTCTCAAAATGTATTAAAAAATAAAAAAAGGAGAGGGGGTTGTTGGTCAGTATTCCCTGGGTTCGATCTTCAGTACCGCAATAAGTCAATCAATGGACCAAGAGTATCTACCACAATGAAGAAAAAAAAAAAATTTTTAGGAAGCATATGTAAGGCCAGGGGTGTGTTAAGCATGGTAGAACATACCCTGGAAGGCTGGGGCTGTAGCTCAATGCTAGAGCACATGCCTGTAATCCCAACATTCTAGAAGGCTGAGGACGAAGGATCACAAATTGGAGCCTATCCTGGACCACTTAGTGAGACCCCATTTCAAAAACTAAAAAGGGACAAGGATGTAACTCAGGGCAAAGACCTGAGTTCAAGGGCTGAGGATATAGCTCAGCGGCACAAGCGCCTGCCTGTCAAGCACAAGGTCCTGAGTTTGATTCCTGGTACCAAAAAAAAAAAAAAAAAAGACCTGGGTTCAATTCCCAACACTGGGGGAAGGAGGGGAAAAAAAAGAAAAAAAAGTAAAAAGAAGAAATGGGGGAGGGGAGCAAACCAGAATACCTTAAGGATAAAAAGATGACCTTCAAACTTCAGTAGGGGAAACCCTGCCAACACCATATACAAAAGATGAAGTATCAGAATTACAATTCAACTTTCAATATCAACACCAGAAGCAAGATGACATGAAAATCCTTCAAGTACAGAAGGAAAATTCTGCCTGACATACAATCCAATGCCCAAACAATTAAAAGTAAGTCTAAAATAAACATATTTTCAGACATGTAGAGTGTCAAAAAATGTACTCCTGCACATCTTTCTCTAGGAGCTACTAGAGAATATGTACCACAAATAAGTGTGTTAAAACGAATCATGGAGGGAATGGGGTTGCAGCTCAGTGGAAGAGCACTTGCCTAGCATGTGCATGTTCCTGGGTTCAATTCCCAGTATCGCCAAAAAAAAGAAAAGTAAAGAAAGAAAAACCAAGGTCACTGAAGAAGAGGAAGTTTAGAAGCCAAAAAAAGAGAGAAGACTGCCCAAGTGCCTTTACTGGAATCTGTATATCTTGGTATAAATAACTGAAAAGAAATTTAAGGGCTAGGGATGCAAAGCCATGGGTTTGATCCCCAGCATCTCAAAAGAAAAGATTTTTTAAAAGAATTATGCTAGGCTCAGTGGTACATGCCTGTAATTCTAGCACTCATGGAGGCTGAGACATGAAGATCACAAATTAAGCCTAGTCTGGGCAACTTAGCAAGACCCTATCTCAAAAAATAAAAACAGGATGGGGATGGAGCTCAGTACAAAGGCCCTAGATTCACTCCCCAGTACCCCACACGGAATTGTTACTGATAAGACAGATACTAACCATTCTTGATTTTACTCAAGCCAATGAAAGGAATGAGTCTAGAGTTGAAGGACTAAGAGTATTTTCAAATTTATCTTAGTATTGTCAACTTTTTTTGGTATACAAACCAACAGAAAGTACTGTATCACGTTATATGGAGTAACATAGTAAGTTTTCCATTAAATTCAACAAATAAAGCTCTAACTATACAATGAGCTGAAATATACCTTGAAATATACAAGAAAAATATCTCATGCCACTTATACTAACATACAGGCACAGGCAAACACACAATCAACTTGAAAGAGTAATTGTGATTCATCTCTGCTGATATTAAAAGACTTAATTGCAGTAATTAATTTAATTCCAACACATCATTTGACAAATTAATAGAACAGAGATTCCAAAAATAGGCCTTAATGCACAAAGGGATTTAGTATCTATAAAACAGTATTCATTTCATTAATTTTGAATTAATGAAGAAAAGATTACTCAACAATTAGTGTTAGGACAACTGGGTAACCTATTTTGATTTATAAACAAGAAAATGTACAGATAAAAATTTAACCATTAAAAATCAAGACATCAGGGGCCGGTGAGATGGCTCAGTGGCATAAGTGCCTGCCTGGCAAGCGCGAGGGCCCGAGTTCGACTCCCGGATCCCACATACGAAAAAGGGGCCGGTGATATCGCTCAGCGGCACGGGCGCCTGCTGGCGCACGAGGTCCTGAGGTCGACCCCCGGTACCCACAAAAAAAAAAAAAAAAAAAAAAATCAAGACATCAGGCCTGTGAGACAGCTCAGGGGCATAAGCGCCTGCCTGGCAAGCGCGAAGTCCTGAGTTTGACTCCCGGAACCCACATATGAAAAAAGGGCCGGTGATATCGCTCAGTGGCACGGGCACCTGCTGGCGCGCGAAGTCCTGAGGTTGACCCCCGGTACTCACAAAAAAAAAAAAAAAAAAAAAAAATCAAGACATCAGGGCCAGTGACATGGCTCAGCGTCATAAGCGCCTGCCTGGCAAGCATGAGGTCCTGAGTTCGACTCCTGGTACCCACATAAAGGAAAAAAAAGGGCCGGTGATATCACTCAGTGGCACAAGCGCCTGCTGGCAAGCGCGAGGTCCTGAGTTTGACTCCCGGTACCCACATTAAAAAAAAAGTCAAGGGGGCCGGTGAGATGGCTCAGCGGCATAAGCGCCTGCCTTGCAAGCGCGAGGGCCCGAGTTTGACTCCCAGATCCCACATACGAAAAAGGGGCCAGTGATATCGCTCAGCAGCATGGGCGCCTGTTGGCGCGCGAGGTCCTGAGGTCGACCCCCCGGTACCCACACACACACACACACAAAAAAAAAAAAAGTCAAGACATCAGAGCGGGGGCGTGGTGGTACATGCCTGTAATCTCAGCACTCAGGAGGCTGAGGCAGGAGGATTGCCATGAGTTCAAGGCCAGCCTGGGCTACATAGTGAATTCAAGGCCAACCTAAACTACACAGTGAGACCCTGTCTCAAAAAGAAAAAGAAAAAAAAATCAAGACATTAGGCTGGGCATGGTGGCACATGCCTGTAATCCCAGCATTCAAGAGGCTGAGGCAGGGGCCGGGGATATAGCTCAGTGGTATAGCGCCTGCCTGGCAATCTCGAGGTACTGAATTTCCATTCCTGGTACCAAAAAAAAAAAAAAAAGAGGCTGAGGCAGGAGGATCGCTGCAACTTCAAGGCCAGCCTGAACTGCATAGTGAAAATCTATCTCAAAAACAACCACACACACACCAAAAAAAAAAAAAAAAATCAAGACATCAAAAACAGTCAAGGGCTGGTGAGATAGCTCAGCGGCATAAGCGCCTGCCTGGTAAGTGCGAGGTCTTGAGTTCGACTCCCAGGACCCATGTACGAAGAAAGGGCCGGTGATATTGCTCAGCGGCACAGGCGCCTGCTGGCGCACGAGGTCCTGAGGTTGATCCCCAGTACCCACACACACACAAAAAAAGTCAAGTGTGGGAGAATTTTAGCATTTACTTTCAAAGAGAAAAGGCCTCTGAAGCCTTGTCACAAAATTCAGAAGCCAGTTTTGAAGGGCAAAACTGGGGGAAAAATACTGGTAAGAAAGAGCAAAAGTAAATCCTTATAATATAGTGATGGCGAAAAAATGGCTGGTATGACAAGAACAGAAAATGTAAATTAGAACAAAACAAAATACCATTTTCACCTAAAACGGACTGGCCAAAGATCAAGAAACTTAACAACATAGTCTTGGCAAAAGACTATGATACTCTCACATTATTGCAGGTGATTCAACCTTTATGCAGGACAATTTAGAAAAACCTATCAAAATCATAAATGCCAAATTTCAAACAATTTAATTTCCAGGACTTTTATTACAGATACACCCAAACAAATGCACAGACAAAAGTAACTAAATTCATTGCAATACTCTATCAACAAAGACTGAATACCCCCTCCATAAACAAACATTATTATACCACTGTCTATAAAATAGATGCATTTACACAGAATACCACTCAATTATGTCAAAGTAGAGCTAAGATTCAACTCAATTCCAGGCAAAATTCTCACAGCTTTTTAAATTTGTTTGTTTCATTTTTTGAGAAAGGGTCTCCCTATGTAGTACAAGCTGGCCTCAAATTCACAATGACCCTCCTCTCTTGGCCTCCCAAGAGCTGGGATTACCAGCATACAGTACATCAGCACACCCAGCTTCCACAGGCTTTTTATACAGAAAGTAACAGCCTGATTTTAAAATTTACATGGAAATGCAAACCATATTTAAGAGCCAAAGCATTTTTTAAACCATAAAGTTGAAATATTGGCACTATCCAATTTCAAGATATACTATAAAGCTACAGTAATCAAAATAGTATAATACTAACAAAAAGACTTAGAGATCCAGCACTTGGCAGGCTGGGCAGGAGGACTGCCATGATTTCAAGGCCAGCCTGAACTATACACTTGTCAAAAAAAAGAAAAGAAAAGAACAGAGATCAACAGAAGCAGATACAAATTCATGATCAATTAATTTTTCAGCAAAGGTGCCATGGCACGTCAGTAGGAAAGTGTTTTTGGCAAATCAAATTGAATGTACAGGATACCCAGTCAAAAAAAAAAAAAACAAGGCCCATGAAACCTTACCCAAAAATATTTTGAGATTGATCACAGACCTACATGTAAAACTATAAAACTTTTTTGAGACAGGGTTTCAATGTGTAGTTTAGGCTGGGCTTGAACTCAAGGGCAATCCTCCTGCCTCAGCCTCCCAAGTGCTGGGTTTACAGGCCTGCACCACCACGTCCGACCTAAAACTTCTTTAAGAAGAAAAATAAAATGAACATCTTTGAGTCTCGGACACAGTTTTTTAAGGCAGAAGAATCCTAGTCATTCCATATATGTCTACATAAACACCTTGTTCAAAATCTTCAAAGTAACTTTATATGCTCATAACCAAAACCTGAAAACAACCCAAAAGTCAGGTGAATTCATTAAAAAAAAAAGGTTATCAATACAAAACTACTAAAAAGTGTGGGGGGGGGACACCCAGAAACCACAAATCCATGGAACAATACAGATTAACCTTATAATCATCCTGAGCAGCAAAAACTAGTAACAACAGAGTGTGAATTTGAAGGTTTTACTTTTTATGAAATTATAGAGAAAGCAAACAAACACGACAGAAAGCAAATCAGTCACTGCCTGGAATCAAGTGTTAGAAAAATGAACTTTTGGGGGGTGATGGAAGTGTTGCGTATCTTGATTACAGTGGTGATTTCCATGGGTGTTTAAATCTCTAGGAAGCTGAGGCAAGAGGACCCCAAGTTCAAGCCCAACCTGGGCAATTTATGGAAACCCTGTCTCAAAAAAAAAAAAGAGGGGCTGGGGATGTAGCTCAGTTCAAATACCCTGGGCTCAATCTTGTGGGGGGGTTTACAGGGGATTGTCATCTTAAGAGAGCAAAGTGTGAATACATTATACTCTAAAAAAATCCGCTTAACAAAAAACTGCTAAAATTGATACAGTCCTATATCCAAGAAACAGTGAACCAAAAAGCAAAGCACAGGACAGTGTGAACAGCACTCCCCTTTGTGTAAAAAGGGAAAACAGATAATGGGAAGAAGCAAATACAAAGAATCATGTTTGTTTATGCACACACAGGTGTGGAAAGAGACATAAAAACTAGTAACAGTGATGATTTCTGGGAAAGAAATTGATAAGGACCAAGCGTCGGTAGTGTGAGAAAAGTTTACTTTTCACTATATATACATACATATCACTGCTGTATTATGGAGACACATACTCTTATCAAAAAATAAAAGTAGGCCAAGCATAGTGGTGCACCCTTATAAATTCCGGCATCTAGAAATCTGAGGCAGGAGGATCCAACATTCAAGCCCAGCCCATGTAACTTAATTTAACAAGATTCTCTCTCAAAATAAAAACTAAAAAGGGGGCCGGTGAGATGGCTCAGCGGCTTAAGCGCCTGCCCGGCAAGCGCGAGGGCCTGAGTTCGACTCCCGGAACCCACATACGAAAAAGGGGCCGGTGATATCGCTCAGCGGCACGGGCGCCGGCTGGCGCGCGAGGTCCTGAGGTCGACCCCCCGGTACTCACCAAAAAAAAAAAAAAAAAAAAACTAAAAAGGGCTGGATACTTCCCTACTTGGTGCAAAGGCCTTGGGTCCAATCCCCAGTACCACAAAAGTAAAAATTAAAAAAACTATGTAATTTCATTGCCCTAAAAATATAAAAATATAAATGTCTTCTCTTGGAAGACATTGTTTAAAATTATAAAAGTATAAGCCACTTACCTTATTGAGATGGAAATCATGTATCGCTTTTTTAAGTTAACTGATGATGCATCTACTGAAGGATTCTTCTAATTACTACCTGTATATTTGGGAATCTTTGGGAAAAAAAAAGAATTCTGTAACTAAAGTAAAATGATTGAAAAATCCACATAGTACAAAAATAGTATTCTCTATAAACTGATACATTAAAATACCTTAGTTTGCCAGGTAGAGTGGCACATGCCTATAATCCCGGCTACTCAGGAGACTGAGCCAGGAGGACAGCAAGTTCAAGGCCAGCTTGGGCAATTTACCAATACCCTTTCAAAATTAAAAAAAAAATAAAAAATAAAAAATAAATAAATAAAAGGGTTGGGGTTGTAGCACCATAGTAGAGCACTTGCCTAGTATGTGGTGGCCCCTTGGTTCAATCCCGAGTACCGAAAATAATAAAACTTAGACTGAACAATGGCCTAGTGATGATTTTTCACTACTATATGCAAAACATTACTTAACTGCAACATGGTCACCATCTCAATCTCATACCATACAATAGAAATGGATTTTCTTCAAAAATAATCACCTCTGTCAGGGATGGTGGCACATTCCTATAATTCCAGCACAAAGGGACACTGAGGAAGAAGGATCACAAGTTTGAGCCCAGCCTGGGCAATTTAGTGACTTAGCAAGACCCTGTTTCAAAATAAAAAATAAAAAGGGCTGGGGACATACCTCAATGAGAAGGCCTTGGGTTCAATCCCCCGTACTAGATAATAACAACCACATCCTTCTATTCCCAACTGCTACCTCTAAGAGGTATACTTTTCTTCCCGACTGATGCTAGGCTTGGGCTTGATGGTGGATATAGTATACTTCCTTGACCCTATACCATGAGCCACCTTATTGGCTTCCCCAATGGGATATTAGGGAAACAAGGTAAACAGAGTTTTATCTTTGTGTACCTGGGCTTGCTCTCTTGTACCTCTGCTATCAACATAAGAACAGTTTCACCAGGAAGTTACCGCTCCTTCAGCTTACGTCCCAAAATAAACACAGGTAGAATTAAATCAATCTCCAAAAGAGGGGCCAAGCCTAATCTACAGTGAGAGAAGCCTAACCATACACATATTAAAATGAGCTGTCCAGGCAAACCTAACCAAACCACCTCAGCCACAGCTGTTCTACAGATCTACAAGCAAGACTGAATATTTTAAGGTACTGAGTTCTAGCAGAGCTATTCATACAGCAAGGGGTGACATACATTAGAGTTAATTTTTCCAGGACATTCCAAAGATTAAGTCTCACAAGAATAAATTGAAAAATTACCAAAAGCTCCTTTAATTTCTTGTATAAGTTTACCACTAAGAATTTTAATTTTAAGGTTGGGGTGATGGCGCACGCCTGTGATCCCAGCACTCAGGAGGCTGAGGCAGGAGAATTGCTGCGAGTTCGTGGCCAGCCTAGGCTACAAAGTGAATTCAAGGCCAGCCTGAACTGCATAGTGAAACCCTTTCTAAAAAAGACCAAAAAAAAAAAAAAAAGAATTTTTATTTTTAAAATGATCAAATAGCTAGATACTGTCACACGCCTGTAGTCCTAGCTACTCAGGAGGCTAAGACAGGAAGATCTCCCAAGTTTGGGGCCAGGCTGTGAAACACTGTGAGACTCCTGTCTCTTAAAACAATAATAATAATAATAATAATAATAATGATCAGTTAGCTTATTTTATAATACTTCTTTTGAATTTCTAAATATTTTAATACAACAAATGAGTTGACAGCTGGGACCTACCCTGAAAAAGAAGTAAAGCAATACACATACTTACAGTAATCATCAATGCCCGGTCAGGCACACCAGGGCCAATTGATTTTACTTTACCCTGTACGCTAAATTATCACTCATCTAACACTATACAACCTAGTAACTGCTTTGCCTATTACATAAAATCTTGCAAGCAAGGATCAAAATGAATTCTCTAACCTGTTCTCAAATTAACCTGATTCCCTCTACAACTCATGGGTAGCTTATTAATAATGGTATTGAGATAAGAAATTAGGGCGTAACAAAAGCCGGCTGGGAAAGTAGGCATGACCTGCTCACTAACTAACCTGGACACACCTGCAGAACAGTTCCCAAATCTCAGACTGGACTTCTCAGGAGAACTCGAGCAGTTTTCAATAGGACAGCCTGGACCTGAGGCATGGGATCTCAGCACAGCCTCTCAGGACCCAGATGTAGACACACGACACCTCTCGCTGAAAACTACAAAACACTACTTAGAAAAATTAATGATGTTCTAAATAAATGGAGAGATATGCCATGCTGGAAGACTCAATATTCTCTCCCTCTCTTTTTTTGTGGGGGATGCGGGGGACAGGTAGTACTGGAGATCAAACTCAGGGCCTCTCACCTACTAGACACTGGCTCTCCCGCTAGGCTACACCCCAGCCCAAGGTTCAGCATTCATCACACGCAGCTATTCCTCCCAAAGTATAGGTCCCTCTTTACCTACAGATTGAACATATCTCTGACTGAAATCTCAGCAGACTTTTAGGGGCTGGAGTAGTTCAAGGGTAGAGTACTAGTCTAACAGCAAATAAATTTCAGCGGACTTGGAAAATCAAAAAAAAAGATTCTAAAATTTATATGGAAAGGATAAAGCGAATTCTGAAATAAAATGACAAAGTTAGAAGCTATAATAATTACAAGAGTGTAACAATGAGAAAGGACAAATCGTAGAGTCCAGAAATACATGCATTTAAGAAAACAACCAAATTTTAAAACAGGCAAAGTGGCTGAATAGATGATTCACAAAAAGTAATTTACAAATACCAATAAGAACATGAGACGCCGGGTGTGGTGGCGCAATGCCTGTAATCCCAGCACTCGGGAGGCTGAGGCAGGAGGACTGCTGCAAGTTCGAGGCCTGCCTGGGCTACATAGTGAGCTCAAGGCCAACCTGAGCTACACAGTGAGACTCTTATCTCAAAAAACAAACCAACAAACAAGAACATGAGAAAATACTCATCATCCGTTGTGGACCAAGGGATATGGAATATTTTACTATGCTGGGGACCAGGCTATGTGACTGGGGTCCCATGGTTTCCAGGCCAGTGTGACCTTGCTGTAGGAACACAGAAGTATGCAAAAGATTGCGTGCTTCCTGGTTTCGTAGAGAAGGCTCACAACGGAAGCATTCCTAAGGCAAGATAACATCTGCTGAGGTGATCTAAAGAAAGCAGGCATATTCATATGGAGAAGGACTTGTTCTCCATTTCTTTGTCCCCCATTTACCACAGTCGTTGTTCCATGGAAAGTACTACCCCTTCCCCTGCGCTTCTTGCTCGCTAATAAAAGCGGGTCAACTGCAGAGATTGTTGCACCTGTCCACTAGTGGCAGGTTCCTCCCGATCTCCTTGTACCTTGAATAGTCTTTTGTCTTTCTTTATTCCCCTCCATTCCCCCCACAGGTACTGGGGTCTGATCATCCCCAGCAGTCATCACTAAAAGGAAAATGCCAATCAAAAAGACTGGTACACCCCTACAAACCAACCAAAATGGCTAAAATTACAGAGACATATCTAGTACACATTGAGAGGGTCAAATAATACTGAACTCTTATAACACTGTTGGTGAGATAAACAAGCACACTTAGGAAGTGTGGCAATCTGTTATAAGTTAAACATATGTCTATCCTGTGATGCAGGAATGTCACTCCTAATTCATTACCCAAGAAAATAAAAACATGACCACAAAGCAATCTGTACAGAAAAGTTTGTTAGTTTTGAACAAAATAGCCAAAATATGGATGTAACCCACATCCACCACTAGAAACAAAACCAAACTGGTATTTTCATGCAATGAAACAGTACTCATATACAATAAAACAAGTATGTTGTTTATGCACCAATATGGAAGGAATTCAAAACTACTCAGTAAAAGAAACCAAACACCAAGTGGTATATACTCTATAATCCCATTTACATGATGTTCTAGAAGAGGCAAAACTAACCTGTGCTGACAGAAAACACAACAGTGTGGGGCTACAGATGTAGCTCAGTGGTAGAACACCTGCTTAGCATGCATGAGGTCTCAGATTTGATCCCAGCACCACAAAGTATTAAAAAAAAGCAGCAGCAGCAGCTAGATGTGGTGGCACATGTCTGTAATCCAAGCACTGTGGGTGGTTAAGACTGGAGAGTCATAAACTCAAATCCAACCTGGACAATTTAATGACTTAGACAGATTCTGTCTCAAAAATAAAAAGAACTGTGGATGTAGCTCAGTGCAAAGGCCCTGGATTCAATACGTTATATGGTACATTAAAAAAAGAGGAAACACAACAGGGATTACTGGGAGTTAGAGAAGACTTGAATAGGTTTTGAGGATGTTTATATACACCAAAACTCATCAAACTGTACAATCTTAATCTATGCATTAAATGCAAAATGCATCTCAAAAGCCACCTTGCAGACTACTTAAGGGCAGGCCACACTAAGCAGGCCACACTGCTCAAGGGCTGCACTCCAGGCCAGCAGGCTCCCCCACAGCACCCCGGGAAAGAGACCCGAGAGCCGAGATGAGGACGCGAGGAGGTCCCGCCAGGGAAGGCTGCAAGATCACGGGCCCTCATTTGACCCAGCTATTCCCCTTCTGGGCATCTTCCCAGAAGAATTAAAAACATCGTACCACAGCGATATATGTGCACCCATGTTTATAGCAGCACAATTTGTAATAGCCAGATCTTGGAAACAACCCAAATGCCCATCAACTGAGGAATGGATAAGAAAGATGTGGTATTTTTATACAATGGAGTACTATTCAGCCATAAAGAAGGATAAACTGGAGACTTTTATAGGTAAATGGATGCAACTCGAGAAAATACTCATAAGTGAAATAAACCAGAAGCACATGTGTAAGCATCGTATTATCTCTCTAGTATGAGAAACTGAAAGAGTAAATAAGATCCAAAATGTACAATAGATATGGTGAATCAAAAAGAAACTGGTCAAAAGGAAAGAGAGACTGGAATAGGGAAAAGAAAGAAGGGAAAGGGAAAAAAATTGTATATATATATATAAGATGGTTAAGATAGATACACTACCATTTTTACTTAGTTCATTGAAGAGTAAGGTTTGTGCCAATAATGTTTGGACAATTGAATGCTAATGTCTGGTGTCCTGAATAACTAACTTAAAGATAGTAATACGTAATGTATTAACCATTGTTACCCTCCTATTATGTTGTTTTGAAAATTTGTTCTTCTTTTGATTTGTTTTGTTTTTTTCTTCTCTTTAAAATAAAAAAAAAATAAAAATAAAAATAAAAAAAAGATCACGGGCCCTAAGGCCTTGGCTGGAGCATCTTCGAGGGACCACACCCATAACAGTGCAAGCGCCGAGGAAACACCAAGAAGGCAGCTTCGGCTACTGCTGCCGCTACACCAGGGCACACGGCACAAGCTCCTCAGTCGTGACCTGGCCAAGTGCAGTGCCCAGGCCAATGGGACGGGTGGGTAAGGACAATGTCAGGGCCAAGCGGAGCTGAAGAGGGAGGAAGAAAGTGAGGGGCGGAGGAGAGCAAGTGACAGAGACAGCAAGACGAGACAGAGGAGGAGAGTGAAGGAAGACTGAGGAAGAAATGGAGGATGAGCAAGAAAACAAGATGCAGGAAGGAGACTCTGAGGTGGAAGGAGAAACTGAGGCAGAAAGCAAATTTGACTGAGATATAGAAATGGAAGCAGACAGTGGCCAAAAGGAAATGTCTGGACCATGGGTTTAAACTGCATGGGGCTCACCAGTGCCACCAGCGCCACCAGCGATCCACCCTAGATGAAGCATTCCAAGAATGAAGAGTAAGTATTGGACACTCAGAGCATAGGCCTTGGGGTCAGGACCCCTAGGTTTCAACTCAGATGACCGAGTGTGACCACATTCACTTTTACCTCCAAAGCTGGTCTGTTCCACTTGCTGGGAGCCAACCTTATTCACCCATTTTGATTGAACTCCTTTGAAAACGACATGCAAATTCTGGACTCTGACCTGTGAAAAATACACATACACACCAAATTCAGTACATGATTTCTGAAAAGTTGCAAACCTCTGGTTTCTGGAAGTTGTTAACTTAAGCCTTGGCTTGAGGCTGACAGGGCAATCCTCTGCCTTCTTGAAACATGGGAAAGCAGTCATTTTACCAAATGAATCCAAGCAGATGGTTCTTCTAGAAAATAGACTCCCTAATCAAATGATTTTCATAATAACTTGATGTGTGCCTTGAATTGCTACTTTTAGGTTCTCTGTGTTTGAAATTTGGTAGAAAAGGAGGGTAAAAGGGTGGAGGCCACAATGGGGTGGGAATAAAGGTTCTCATGTCCTCCATCTGGGCTTTTATGTATCTTGGATCTTGTTGGTCCCCTCAAACAATGTTTGGCAAGCAGCAGACATTTACAATTTGTTGAATGAATTTGCAAGTAATTTATGTTTTATTTGTATGTACTGTGGACGCTTACACTCAGAGAAATTGGTGGTATTAACCATGCTGAGAAAAGTTTGTGTGATCAGTTCATTAAGTGATCAGTGTATTAGAGAATATTGTCATATGACAACTTCTGCTTCCCTAGGTGACCCTACAATGGCCTGTATTGGGTTACCAACTATTTTGATAATGAAGGTCCCTTGTGTTAAGATACACATACACACACACTTTGTTTTTGAGACAGGATCTATGTAGCCCAGACTGGCCTCAAACTCATGTGATCTTCATGTCTCAGCCTCCCTAGTGCTGGGATTACAGGTGTGTGCCACTACACCTGGTATTCCTATTTTTTATTGCAAAACACACATTCAGAAAATGTGAAAAGGGGCCGGTGAGATAGCTCAGTGGCATAAGCACCTGCCTGGCAAGCGCGAGGGCCTGAGTTCGATTCCTGGAACCCACATATGAAAAAAGGGCCGGTGATATTGCTCAGCAGCACGGGCGCCTGCTGGCACGCGAGGTCCTGAGGTCGACCCCCCGTACCCACAAAAAAAAGAAAATGTGAAAAAAAGAATATGTGTAAAAAACATGCACAGTCATACATAATTATAAAGCACCCAGATTATGAAATAAATCATTGTTGATAATACTGATCCCCCCATGCCTTTTTCCAATTACTGTATAACCATATTCCCCATAGGTAACTATTATCATGACTTCTGAGGTGATAATTTTTTTGCTTATCTTTATACTTTTACCATGTAAGTATGTACTGGAAAACTTATTTGAACTTGCCATATTGGTATCATGTTTTTACCATGCATTCTTTTGAGTTTTGCTTCATTTTTTAAAAATGTTTGTGAGATTCATCTATTGAATGACTGTAGTTCTTTTTCATTGCTGCACTGCATTTTATTTTGGGAATATGTGATAAGTTACTTATTCTGTCACAGATGAATGTTTGTTTTGTTCCCAGGTTTTAGAGCTCCTAGCTATTATAAATAATGCAGGCATAAACACTCTTGGTCATTACCCTGTGTTGAAATGGAATATAAACCTAGGAGTCAAGCTGCTGATCAGACTACCCGTATCTTCAATAGTAGCAGATGCTGTCACTATTTTCCAAAGCGATTATAACAGTTTGCATCATTGCAAAGAGTATAAGAGTTCCTTTCCTCTATAGCTTCACTACCACTTGTTATTACAATGTTTTTAATTTTTGTCAATCTTGTGAGTATGTAATTTTGAATTCCTCTGGTTATTAATGACTTTGGTATCTTTTGTATTTCCTCTTTTGAGAAGTACTCAACCAGATCTTTTGCTCATTTTTCTATCAGGTTGTCTATTTTTCATTAATTTATAAAAGTTTTAATATATTTGTTTCTGACATCTTTGTTACATATATGAATTTCAAATATCTTTTACTTTGTGGTTTTTCTTTTTCTTTTCTTCTAAAAAATTTTGCCTTGAATAAAACTCTTTTGTTTCAATGAAAAATTTATGAATAATTTCAAAAAAACCACCTTGCACAAAACAAAAAAAATTGTATAAGGCTTATAATGTTGGAGAGATCTTTTTTTAGAAATTATGAGTATTAAATTTAGTAAAGTACTGATTGGTTTTAGATATAAATTACTAATAAGTTTTTTCACAAAATGGCAAACAGTACCTAGCATGTGTCAACATTTTCTTTCCAAAGTATAAAAAAAAAAAGTGTGTAGCTTAGCAGAAGAGCAACTTCTTAACATAAGAGACCCTAGATCCAACCCCAGCATTGGGAAAAAAACACATACACACACCCCAGTTGTATCCATATTATCCTTTCAAAAAAATTATACCAAATAGCTCCAGCGAGGTTCCTTTATAATGCTTTCTTTTTGTGCTCCCAATAATCCTTTACTCACTGCACAAATGGTTACTATGCCCCTAATACAGGACTGAGCAGTTTACAATGGAAATGTCTGTTTCAATAACACGTCCTCCACTAGAGGATAAACTTCATACCATCTTTGTACCCTGGTTATCAAATAAAAACCAACTATCAATTTACAAACAATGGATCTGACTACAGACAGAATCTTAACAGAGCCAGAAAATTCCTAACTGCTACCTACTGGCATTGGAATCCTAAAAACTCCAAAATACTGGAGGAATTCTTGCCCCTAAATCTATATGGAGAGTTCAACTCTAAGCGTTTGTGTGGGCAGGCCTCTGCTTTCTCCAAAGCACTGATGGTAACTTTTTTCAGTGCCGGGGACTGAACCTAGTGCCTGGCACATGCTAATAAGCACGAGCACCACCCCGCTGATGGTAATTTTAAAACATTTTAGACTTGAAAGCTTATTAAAAAGTTAAATACATAAAATCACATGGAAAAGCAGTGAATGAGAGCGAACCTAAGTGCGGGCAGGGGGGAGGAGAGAAGAAGCTGCTGTTGCTACTTTCAGGTGTGAGAACACCTGCGGCACAGCCCACTTAAATTCCCTCCCCGCCGTATTTATATATCCAAGTCAACATCTGCCCACTAGGACAGCAAGCTCTAAGGCGAAATGGCAGAGCACACGTTGAGAAAGAGTAGTTTAGAGCCTCACTGTCCAACGTTTACATTAACCACATACTGCTTATGGATTACAGTTGTGGATTACAGCTACCAAGTGCTTGTAATGTGGCTGCTTCAAACGAAGAGGCACTATGAGTATAAAATGCACATCAGATTTCTAGACTTAGTATGAAAGCAAAAATGTCAAATATCTCATTAATCATTTGTATAATGATGAGTTGAAATAATACTTTCCTTATGTTAAATTTTAAAATATATATTATTTAAATTAATACTGATTGTTCCTTTCTATTTTTTAGTGTGGCTACTCAAAAATTTCAAATTACATATATGGCTCACATTGTGGCTTTTATTTCTGTTGGATAACGCTAATGCTGATCTACAGAATTAAAATCAGGAAAGGAAAATGAGCATATTTCAGGTCTGTATCTCTTAGAAATGATATACTCTTGGAACTCACGGGAAAAGACTTAACATGAAATAGCTTTACCATAGGACACACAAGATACATGCCTGCTCCAGATAACTACTTCTCTTGTACGCGTGCTTCTTTCTAATCTTCTTCAACAGATGCGTACAGATCCATTCTCCACCACTGCATCCTGCAGCAAACTGCACACATGTGGCTTTTATCCAGATTCGATCTGGCCACCAACAGAAGGCAGTGAGAGAAGACCAGAGGCTAGGAGCGGAGGAAAAGGAGAATCTTTTCATCAGGTCTGCACTGCTGACCAGTAATGAGCAGGCTTGCATTTGTTTTGTGTTGTTTTGTGTTTGGTGGGTGTGGTGTGGTGTGGCTTTGACAAGGTGAGTAATAAGCAGGAACTCCAAAGGTGTGGATCCGATAGGCAGACACAGATAAGACTGAGAACTCTGAACTCCCAAAGCCCCCTGAATGTTCTCTGCCTGCAGATGAATCCCATCTCTGATCAGCTTTTGCCTGTGTAAAAATATGGTTACTGCAATAAGAGCAGGTGCCTCAAAAGAAATATTAATTCTCCTCAGACATATGAGAATCAGGTCCCAATACAGTACACAGAAATGAGAGACCAGTTCTAGGAGGAAATAGCCTCCATACCCTAGCAGTATGAAGAACAAGAGTAGGTTCTAAAGGTAAATGACTAAGGGAGATAGAACATTAGGCTCAATCAGACCAAATGTATTATTATGAGTATGTCATGTTCTCTTGCAGTATAGGGCCAGACAGCAAGTAATTTAGGCTTTGTGGGCCACATACAATCTCTCACATATTCTTTTTTGCTTGTCTTCTGTTTTGATATAGAATCTCCTGATGGAGCCTAGACTGGCCTTGAACTCACAATCTTCCTGCCTCAGCCTCCCCAGTTGTGGATTACAGGTGTCTGCCACCACACCTGGCTCATTTTTTACAATCCTCAAACAACATGAAAACTGGGCTGGGGAGACAGCTCAGGGGCACAGTGCCTGCCTGGCAAGTGTGAGGTCATGAGTTTGATTCCCAGTACCAAAAAAAAAAAAAAAAAAGGAAAACTATTTTTAGCTCAAGGGGTGGGCTAGCAGGAGCTGGGAAAAGAACTGGTCAAGTCTGGACTGATGGACCATGTTTACCATTTTCCAATCAAGAGTATGTAGGAATGGCATAAGCACCTGCCTGGCAAGCGCAAGGTCCTGAGTTCGACTCCTGGTACCCACATACAAAAAAAAGTGCCAGTGATATCACTCAGCGGCACAGGCGCCTGCTGGTGCGCGAGGTCCTGAGGTCAACCCCCGGTACCCACCAAAAAAAAAAAAAAAAAATCCTAGTCAATGAAGTTAACATGTCTATTCTTCCCACGTATACTGAGTCCAAAATGTTAAAGGAAAGGAGGGCCGGTGAGATGGCTCAGCAGCTTAAGCGCCTGCCCGGCAAGCGCGAGGGCCCGAGTTCGACTCCCAGAACCCACATACGAAAAAGGGGCCGGTGATATCACTCAGCGGCCCGGGTGTCTGCTGGCGCGCGAGGTCCTGAGGTCGACCCCCCAGTACCCACAAAAAAAAAAAAAAAAAAAAAAAAGGAAAGGAGATTGTTAGATGAGTCTACTACATCCAGCCTATTCAGCCAAACCCCTAACTCATACTCCTGAGCAGGTCTGCAAACATCATTATAGTTCCGATAATTAGATACTAGTACTACTGATCACTTAGGATTCCTCATACCACTATAACAAAGACACAGAAGGGAGTTAGGGAGTTAGGAGGGATGGGATTACTGGGTTGCTGCTACAAAATGAGAGCAAGAACTGTTTGTGAAATCCAGGAGATTCACTGCAACACCTCTTAAAACTACTTTGTCCAGTAGCTTGCTCAAGTTGATGTAACCAGGACTGACTTGACATCATTCCTCAATGAACAATAAACACAGGACCACCAAGCACTCAGATCCCATGAAGTTAAAAAGTAACACAGGCTGGGTATACCTCAGTGCTACAGCATTAGCCTAGTATGCATGAGGCCCTCAGCATCACACACAAAGAAATAATAGAAACTAAAATATATATGACATGGATGTAAAATATATAAATATATTAGATATTAGATACATAATACATTATATATACATATATACATATACATACACATACACATATATATCGGGCAACGAATTGCCAGTACTCGGGAAGGCTGAGGCAGGAGGACTGCAAATTTGAGCCCAGCCTGGGCAACTTAGATCCTGCCTCAAAATAAAAAATACAGAAGAATTGGGGATACAGCTTAGTGTGTAGGCCCTAGGTTCGATGGGGGAGGGGGGCGCATTGTAAGTCCTCCAGCCTAGTATTGACACAAACCAACATGAAACAGGTAAACACTTGACTACCATTAATACAGTATAAATTATAAAAGAGGATCATAGCTAGTTTCTTTTCTTCCTGTCTCTATGTATGAATGGCAAAGGTATTAACTAATGTTTTAAGTTGATGAAACCAGGACTGACTTGACATCATTCCTCAACGATCAATATGGTATTTAATATAAGCTAAGAGAAAAAGGAACATATAACACACAATAAAATATAAAAGGACAGATTTAACCTCAAATATATCAACATATAACAGAAGGTATAAAATAAACACAATGCTTCTGTTTTGTTTTTGTTTTTCTGAGACAGGGTCTCACTATGTAGTTCAGCCTGGCCTTGAACTCACTATGTAGCCCAGGCTGGCCTTGCACTTGCAGTGATCCTCCTGCCTCACCCTGAGTGCTGGGATTACAGGCATGCACCACCACACCCAGCCTATAATAAAATATAGTAAGCCTATAATCCCAGGTATGTAATCTCTATAAGACTGATGTAGAAGGATCACAAATTCAAGCCCATCCTGGGCAACTTAGTTATTTAGCAAGACCTGTGTCTCAGAATAAAAAAATAAATTTAAAAGTCTAGGGATGTGGCTCAGTGCAAGAGCCCTGGGTTCAAGCCCCAGTACCACAAATGAACAGATCTAAAAACTGACTCTCTTTAAACCATTCCCCTCCTCTCTTGTTGCTTTTTGCTGATTTCCGCCACCATGAAATGTTGTCGTCCCTCTGCCATGTGCCACCCTGCCTTAGAGCCAGCCCCAATTATGGATTGAAACCTCTACAAACGAGAGGAAATTCCTAGATGGAATAACTTGAGACAGAAACATGGAATCCAATGCTGGGGAGAGAATTTAGAAAGTTCTGCATGAACATGCACTTCAGTGTGAATGATGATCCTGATTCTTAATCCAATTTCACTGGATTAAGAAATACCTAGCAGATTATGAAAGCATACTCCTGGGTGTGTCGGGTCATGGGTCATAGTTTATGGAGGCATAGTCTTGGGTACTATACTTGGTTTCTTATCCATTCCTCTCTGGCACTGTCCCCCACTCTTGCTTCCCAGCTGCCATAAACTAAGCAGCTTTGCTGCTCCACGCCTGCCTGCCAAGTTTCTACCTTAAAGCCAGCTGACCATCAAATGAATACCCTGAAATCTTAAGCTGAATGAAATTATTCCTCCTTTAAATTGTGGTTGTTGTGTGTTGTTGTGTATAGTGTCTCAACGAGAAAGCTGACTATGACTAATACAGCAAGGACTAGCAAATAGTCTAGATTGCAACAAGAAGCCAGAAGATCCCAGGAGGCATACCATCAAGAAAAAGAAAGAAAGAAGGAAAAAAAAAAAAAAAAAAAACCTACTACCTGGTGTATTAGGTCAGACTGACAAGCTTGAGATTTGAGAACTAGTAAGTAATGAATTCATGGGGAATCTAAACAACAATAAAGCAAGAGAAGTAGAACTTGTATAGGAATGTGTTCAACTGTGAATAAGATTCATATAGCCATATTATTGAAATCATCAACTACTGATTTTAATAATCATACATGGGAAGGAAAGCTGAATGGATAAAGGTGGGGAATACATAAGATAAATTCATATTATCAAGTCATGATGACTGAATTTTACATGACTATCACTGCATTTTATTCAGAATATGGCAGACAACACAGTTAAGAGGGTTGAAAGTAAATACCTCTGATACATGGAATTGGTTGAAGGTAGTGGTGAGCTTAGGGCAGTTGGTGGTGGTGACAAAGCTTATGTACATGAATGAATTCTATAAAATAAATTAAGTTGAAACTAATTTATTGAATGGAAAGTATAGGAATAAGTAGACAAATATAATAGGTTCCTACATGGAAGGATTAAGTTCAGTAAAGATTTCTCAAATTAAGAAAGGTTGAATATTAAAGATCTCTTATGATAAAAGAATAAAAATACTTTTAAAAGTTGGAAAAGTTTGTTCCAAGAATCTAGCGAGTATTAAGACATTAAACCATTAATATCACCTGTAAAAATAGAAAAGTTTACAAAAGCTTAGTATTGGCAAGGGTGCAGGAACTCAGAGACAGGCACAGTTTAGCACAGCTGGCATATTCTCCATGTAAATCCTCATTTAAAAATCTATCACGGGGCCGGTGAGATGGCTCAGCGGCATAAGCGCCTGCCTTGCAAGCGCGAGGGCCCGAGTTCGACTCCCGGATCCCACATACAAAAAAGGGGCCGGTGATATCGCTCAGCGGCACGGGTGCCTGTTGGCGCGCGAGGTCCTGAGGTCGACCCCCCGGTACCCACAAAAAAAAAAAAAAATAAATAAATAAATAAATAAAAATCTATCAAGGAAAATCACCATGTTTACATATTTACATGCTAAGATGTCTGTGGAAGAATTATTAGGGGCAAACCGAAATGAGTAAAATATATCAGGATATGACTAAATTACCTATA
Source organism: Erethizon dorsatum (assembly GCA_028451465.1). Taxonomy (NCBI): domain Eukaryota; kingdom Metazoa; phylum Chordata; class Mammalia; order Rodentia; family Erethizontidae; genus Erethizon; species Erethizon dorsatum. Next base: position 24,120,544 of record CM051838.1, on the reverse strand, counting down.
TATTGTCGCTATGATGAAAGGTACGTAACAAATCTTGCTTCCAAGTTAAAAAAAAAATTAAAAAAAAAATACTAAACCATTCCCTTTTCTCTAAAGCTCTTTGGTAGTAGGATAAACAGTGGTCCCCAAAAATCTATGTCTGAATCCTGAACTCTGGAATCTGTGAATGTGATTCAGAAAAACAGGTCTTTGCAGACAAATTAAGTTAAGGATCTTCAGATGAGCTCGTTCTGATTATCCAAGAGGGCCCTAGATCCAACAAGCATCATTGCAAGAGAGACACAAAAGGAGATAGAGGAGGAGAAAAATGTAAAAATGAAGGCAATGATCAGAATAATGTGCAAACAGGCCCAGGAATGCCAAGCAGCCACCAGTAAGACAGAAAAGAAAGAATTTTTTTTTTTTTTTTTTTGGTAGTGTTGGGGGTTGAACCCAGGACCTGGCACATGCTGGCCAAGTGCTCTTAACACTGAGCCTCTCCCAGCTCTAGAATTCTTCTCTTTAGCCTTTGAAAGGAGTGTGGCCATACTGACCCCTTGATCTGAGACATTCAGACTCCCCAAACCATGAAAGAACATATTTCTTTTAAACCATCAAGTTTCTGCTCAGTAGTTACGGCAGGCATAGGAAACAAACACATCTCCTAAGGAAACTGTCTCACAAGGGTCCTACAGTTTTTCCAGCATCGCTATCTTTTGTCTTATTCAAAATTATTTCCACTATTCTTTTAAGGTTTATGGTTTATGCCATTCTGTTATTATTTCTGCAGTACTGGATGAATCCAGGGCCTTCACTTTATATCCATGGTGTCCCCGCCCCCCCCACCGCTTTTTTTAAGAGGAGGTCTCACTAAATCACTAAACTGCTTGAACCTGCCATCCTCCTGCCTCAATCTCCCAGAATGCTGGGATTATAGGAATATGTCACCCATCATACTCTGCTTTTACACTCTTTCTTCACTGCTGTAAATCTAGTGACTACAAACTTTTCAATCATAGTTTTCTTCTTCTACCTAACTGTTGCCATCATCACTGGCTACAAAGTGCACACAGATGATCACAGGTCTTTAATAGCTGGGCAAAGAGATGCACACTTATAATCCTAGCACTTACGAAGCTGAGGTTTGTAAGTTTGAGACCAGCCTCAACTACATGGCAAGACCCTGTCTTCAAAAAAATAAAAAATTCTAAAAAAAAAAAAAAAACCTCTTTAATCCCAATAAACTACCATTCTTACACCATTTCAACCACACAAACTTTTTGATACACCCAACAGACAAAAAAAAGCCTTAGGCAGATTATTCATGGTCATATTCAAAACCTTCTGACCCTGCTATGCTCTGTATAGATAACTAGATAGATCAATGGTAGGTTCCTGACCCCCCAAAGCATCCGACAAATAGTCACTATAATGGAAGGTTTTCCAATGTCGTGACACTACTACTAACATTTTAGATCAGACAAACTGCCTGTCCCACAGGGAGCCGTCTTGTGCAGAGAGGATGTTGAGCGATATCACCGGCCCTTTTTTTGTATGTGGGTTCCGGGAGTCGAACTCAGGATCTCGCGCTTGCCAAGCAGGTACTTATGCTGCTGAGCTATCTCACCGGCCCTTGATAGGAAATCTAAATCATAAAATTTTTATAATGTTCTCAGTAAACTGATAGTAAGTATTCGGTAAAACTCAGTATGATTAACTAAAACTAAAAAAAAAAAAAAAAAAAAGACATCCCAACTTCATATACATACCTATTTACAGATACACCTGTTTTTTCAAAGACTAGATCTATGTTGCCCAAGCTGATCTCAAGCAATCCTCTTGCTAAAAGCCTTCCAAGTAGCTGGGATTATAGGCACATACCATAATGCTCAACTTTTTAGTTTGTTTTTGTTTTTTTGAGACAGTTTTTTTTACCTCTTGGCCTAGGCCTTGCCTCAAACTAACAATCTTCATATCTCAACCTCCCAAGTGCTGAGATTATGGGTACGCACTGAGAACCCCAGCTAGCACCCAACTTTTCAATGTAACTACCTACACACAAACTATAAACATCCAAATTAATATCCCCAACACTGATCCATAACTAGTGCTTCTCAGATGTGCAACAGCTTACTGGACATCTTCATTCTTTGGGGGGGCACTACTGGGGACTGACTCCAGGACCTTCACACTGAGCCACATCCTCAGCCCTTTTTAAATTTATTTTGAGAGAGGATCTCACTAAAAATCACTAAATTGCCCGGGATGTGTTCGGACTTGCATTCCTCCTGCCTCAGTCTCCCAGAGTGGTGGGATTACAAGCATGCACCACCAAACCCAGCTTTCCATCCTGATATTTTAAAGCCACCTTAAACAACTGTCAGTTAATTTATGCCACTATGCCCCTTCTCCACAATTTATTATGCTTCCCTCCACCCATTCACTCATGTCAAGAAAATAAAAGCCAGAAAAAAACTTAATCACAGCAATGACAACAAAAGCAGCATTTATATAAGCAAAAACATCCAAAACAATCCAAATGTCCTAAAGTGAAATACTAAGATGCCAAAGCGGAATTCGGACAGCCATTAGAATACCAGGTACATAAACTACATAAATATAACTCTGTAAGGCAGATATGAATCAATATGTCATGTGTAGATTATACAGCATATAGAAAATACGCTGGGCTCCTGGTGGCACTTGCCTGTAATCCCAGCACTCAAGGCTAAATCAGGAGAATCTCAAGTTCAAGGCCGACCTAGACCAGGTAGAGACCCTGTCTCCAAAGGAAAAAAAAAATGAGAGAGGGGAAGAAAAAAGAAAACACACTGCACTAGGGATGTAGCTCAGTGTAGAGTGTTTGCCCAGCATATGCAATGTGCACAATCCTGGGTTCAAATCCCAGCACCCCCCACCCGCAAAAAAAAACCTAGGAAAAAATACACAGCAGGGAGTGATTAGTTCTGGGAGGTAAAAGATGAAGAGATAGCATATACAAAGACTGAAGGAATACCTCCACATTTTACTTTATATATTTCTATGTTGTTCAGACATTTCGCACCAAAAACAAATACGCTTGGTTGTGAAACAAGTATATGTATTTATGTACCGTCTGTATCTATGTAAAACACGACAGTTCAAAGTGAATCTGCATGTGTCCACCTAACTTGAACACAAATGTTCACAGCATTACTCGTAACAGCTAAAGTAGAAAAAAAAAAGTCCGTCAACTAATGAACAAAATGCGGTGTGCACAAGGCCCTGGGTTCATTTCCCAATAGCACAAAAACAAACGAGAAACAAAACAGACCATGAACTTTAACAGAATACAAAATATATATAAAAAGGCTTCAGATTCCACATTATAACTCACCTTTAAGATATTCCCACTTGTTCTGTTGAACAAAAAATTATCACAGTTACCTGGAAAAGTTACGAAAATACCCCCTCCCAAAATATTGGCATGAAGCTGGATTTTCTTCATATACTTCAACCAGAACAACATACAGCAACAGACTGAATACGGGAGCTCGACAGAAGAACCCAGTTGTCATGTATTAAGCCAAACATTAAGAAGATTTACAAAAATGTAATACAGCTGCCATTTTCACTAAATTTTTGTTTTGGAATATATCACTTAAATAAGTTACTTACATTAACCTGTATTAGTTTATTATGCATTTTAAATTAATATACTTAATTTCTAACAGTTACTATCAATGCATGTATCCCATATCAACGAAGACTATTTGAGGACCTATATAATTCTTAAAAGTTAAAAGGGATCTTGAGATGGTTGGAGATGCGGCAGAGCACTTGCCTAGCATGAGCAAGACCCTGCATTCAATCCCCAGTACCTCAAGGAGGGAAAAAAAAAAGATCCTCTGACCAAAAAGTTGGAGAACCACTCCATTAAAGCAATACTTAATATCCTGTTTTCATTTACCTTCTCGGTTTTTACCTAAAGAAGATACAAATCTTGCTTTAATTGTAGTGTACAATCAAGTATAAAGTTCTCCCACTTCTAGAAAGAAAAGACAGCTAACTTTAAGTACATTTGCCATATAATAAATATGCAATACAGAACTTTTGTAGAAAGACCCAAAAATTTTCAATGAATCATGCACAGAAAAATTTGAGAATCTGGATTTTAGAAGAGTTAAGAGTCACCGAGTCAATTATCTAGGTTAACAATTTTACTGGAATTGGTTTGTATCAACTAAATTTATCACCTTCAGTAGAAGTTATCCAAAGAACTCTATGTGGGACGTAAATCTGCTCATAAGAGACAAGAAAATATTTAACTATTAGCAAAACAGGGGCCGGTGAGATGGCTCAGCGGCATAAGCGCCTGCCTTGCAAGCGCGAGGGCCCGAGTTCGACTCCCGGATCCCACATACAAAAAAGGGGCCGGTGATATCGCTCAGCGGCACGGGCGCCTGTTGGCGCGCGAGGTCCTGAGGTCGACCCCCCGGTACCCACAAAAAAAAAAAAAAAAGAAAAACAATCCTTTGTTTTTTTGGGAACCAGAATCGAACTCAGGACCTCGCGCTTGTCAGGCAAGCACTGTGCTACTGAGCTATATCCCTGGCCTCCTAATTCATTATTTCTAATCATGCAACCCTGGTCACCTTCATTATTACAATAAATGCAATCAGCTCTGTATTTTAATGAATTACCAAGCTATAAAGGGCCACCCAGCAAAGAATGTTAATGGCATTCATTAATTAGAGCCCTTTTTTAGTTTTTCTGTGAAGCATAATATATCAATTTAAATGCCAGCACAAAACCTTGTATGGAGCAGACGTTTTTTAAAAAAATACTTGTTCACTACAGAATTATATTAGATTAAGCAAGTCAACGTGACAGCATGCGTTCCTCAGGAAAAAAAAAAAAAGGATGAAGGTGGGCAGAAGCTAGTAAAACGGTAAATTTTGTTCAAAAATTAACACACCTGCCGGGCATGGTGGTGCACACCTGTAATCCCAGCACTCGGGAGGCTGAGGCAGAAGGACTGCCATGAGTTTGACGCCAGCCTGAGCTACATGGTGAGCTCAAGGCCAGCCTGAACTACATAGCAAGACCGTCTCCAAAGGGAAAAAAAAAAAAAATTAACACACCTGACCTATAAGACATATTCTGCTTAAAAGGAGGAAATGGCTCTATTTCAGTCCCAGTTTTCTCCTTTCCTCACATGCTGTAGGCCTGAATTTGCAGTTCCCAATTTTTTTTTTTTTAAACTGGTAGCCCAACGCAGACCTTTATACTAAGCTACCTCCCCCAGCCCTTTTTAAGTTGATGGGGGGTGTGGAACAGGGTCTCAATCTATAGTTTAGGCTGGCCTAGATGCTCCTGGCTCTCTGCCTCCCGAGTGCTGGGATTACAGGCACATGCCACCATGCCCGACCTTATTTTTTTATTCAGAGACAAGGTCTCACCAAGGCACTCAGGTCACCACGCCTGACCTAAATTCAGCACTTTTAAGCCCTTCACATCCTACTCAAGTAGTCTAACCTCATCGGTATCTAAATCCTGTTTTTTTGTGTGTGTGTGGGTGCCGGGGGTCGACCTCAGGACCTCGCGCGCCAGCAGGCGCCCGTGCCGCTGAGCGATATCACCGGCCCTTTTTCGTATGTGGGTTCCGGGAGTCAAACTCAGGACCTCGCGCTTGCCAGGCAGGCGCTTATGCCGCTGAGCCATCTCACCGGCCTAAATCGTTTTAAGGTTTCACATTTTTCAAATTAAAAATAAAAATGTTCTTTAGCGCTGGTGCCCTGTGTAAAGCAGAATACAAATTGATCAGAGAAACTGAATATAGTGCAGTTCTCAGCAACCTCGATATTCACAACTGAGATTCATGTTTTACCCAGTTTGGTTGGTATTTTTTACTCTTGGTACTAAGGACTGAACCCAGACTCCTGAGCCTGGTAAACCTACACTCTACCATGAACTACCCTAACCTCCACCTAGTTTTTTTTTTTTTTTTAAGTAATTAATGTTTGGATGGGGAAAATGCCACCCACTCTATTATGCCACTTAATAGCATTTTTTTCCCCCTCTCTCTGCAAAGGCTGTTTTTGAAGATATTGTTTCCTAACTTTGTTTCGTTTTTTTTTTCAGACGAGGGTCTCACTATTAAGTTCAGGCTGGCCTCGAACTCGTGGCAATCCTCCTGCCTCAGCCTCTCCATGGAACACTATTTAGATTCTGTATGCTGTAACTACTTCCTGACAAGGCAATCTCATTCCAGCTAAGACTACAGAAACATGGCTCGTGGTACTCAGATCTCAACGCTTTAACCAATTTCACCGCTGCCGCCAAGCTCCTAACACTTGGAAAATTCCGTCCAAGCCGCGTTTTCGCAACTAATCGTTCAGAGCTGGGGTGCAGGGTGTGCTCGCATTTGGGGATTCGCTATTCTCTGCTGCCCGGTGCAAAACAAGCCCGCTTTATGGAATGTTCTCAGGAACGGCGATGCCACCTCGAGGACCCTGTGCCCTCCGCTCGCGCCGTCCCGTCGCCGTGAACTTCACTCCGGCCCTCGCGTCGCCCACTGCACCCCGGGCCCGGTGCCCGACCCCCGCCCTGCTCCCCGTGACCTTGGTGCCGCTGCGGGCTGCGGACCGCGATGCCCACGTCCGCGCCGCGGTGCGCAGAGGCCCCGGGCCAGACGGACTCGGGTGACGCGGGGAGGGCGAGGCCAGGGCCGCCCGGCGGCCCCGCAGTCGCCGTGGGCCCCGACGCCAACCCGGGCGCGCTCCGCCCCGACGGCCAGCGAGCGGCAGCAGGTGACGCGCCATGGGACAGGTTACCTCAGGCAACGGCGTCGCCGACCTCTCACTTTCTTCCCGGGGGCGCGACCCGAGCCGAAGTGGCGCGCGAGGGCACGCGACACCGAGGGCCAACAGGAGGAGGAAGGTCAGCCGTCGGTCCTGCGGAAGCTCTGGGAAAGGGCCCAGACGCGGGCGCGGGGATCGTCAGGAACGCGCGCACCACCGCTCCACCCGGCCGTGGGTCCGACTGCAGCCGGCAGCTGCCTCACATCCGGGTCTCGCAAGCTCTCAGCTGCTGCTCTGGCCGCGGCCCCCGCCCCCCAGCGGCGCACACGCCAAACTTCCGGCGACGGCGGCGACGCCCCGCCCGTCAGATGGGAGTGCGCTGCAGCCGGCCGCGCGCGCCTGCGCAGTGCTCCTCTACCCACAGCCGGCTCGGCCGACGGGCCCACCAGAAGAAGATGGCCGCCACGCTCGCTGTGCGTCGCGCAGATTCTCACCACGGTCGGGAAGGCAGGGAGTCGGGCAAAGGCGAGCCCGCGTCCGCCCTCGGCGCAGGCGCAATGGGAGGCCTTGCGTGGGCACCGGGCTGGGTGGCGGTGGCGACCCCTGGCGGTGCCCGCTGGTCCTCGCCGGGGTCCTCTGAGCTAAAACCACCCCGGCTCCCAGCTGCAGTGGAGGTTTGTCTTGGAAACCCATGGTGACGATTCCCTGTGACTTTGGAGAACTTCTCTCCGCAGTGTCTAGACCAAGACCCTTTGATCTTCCACGGGGGACCAATGTAAAAGAGCTGGGCGTGGTGGCGCACGCCTGTAACAGCCCTCTGAGAGGCTGAGGCAGGAGGATCACAAGTTCAAGCCCACCGTGGGTAATTTAGCGTCCTAAATATACCCTGTCTCAAAATTTTCGAAAGGGCTGGAGATGTAGCTCAGTGCTAAGACACAAGGTTCAAGCTGATGCGTACTCCTGTAATCTCAGCACTCTGGAAGGTGAAGCTGGAAGATCACCAGTTTAAAGCCAGCCAGAACCACACAGGGAGACCCGGCCTGGGGGGGGGGGGTCATTGACCCTCTCCTTTCCCTGCACTACACTTTAACACAACCGACCAACACAGGACTTCACCCTTTTCTTGCACACCTCCCTCGTGCATGGGAGCACAAGAACCTATAAGAAAATGTAGATTGTTCCTCTGGATTATGCTCAGGGCCGTTGTTACGATGACGATTTGGCTTTGTGAAACCAACCCAGCGTTCCAGCGCTAGGATTTGGCGACAATCACGCTGTTTTTAAACACTCTCTCTGTTGCCGCGAGCGGAGCCTTAGGTGCTTGTGCAGTTGGAACAGGAAGAGGGGTTGATCCTAAGTGGGTTCTCTCTGCCCCTCCTTTTTGAAGCCAGTACAACCAATACATGCTCCAAGTTTGTCAAGCCTGATGCTTTTGGACAATGTATCTTCTAGAAAACTTTAATGAGTGGCTTGGCAGTTTGGGGAAGGAGATTTTATGGGTTAGATGTTGGGGGGTGAGGTTGTTCCCCACGTAACCACGCACTGTGTCATTTAGCAAGGTCCTGCCTGCTGACCCACTCCCACCCCCACACCCTGACCCATACTTTATGTCACATACTAAAGATAAAGCATTTCCTCGGGAGGCTGAGGCAGGAAGATCGCCGTGAGTTCGAGGCCAGCCTGGGCTACATGGCGAGACTATCTCAAAAAAAAAAAAAAAAAAAAAAAAAAAAGATAAAGTATTTCACCCCCCGTAGGAGAAACCCCACCAGCCATCTGACATGTTAAAGATGAAGCCAAACAGGTCAGATTCCCTGGTAAATAACCAGCTTTAACCCGTCCTTTTATTACTTGTTCGAAACTCATTTTCTTCTTGTTTTGTTTTTTTGCTTTTTGTGGGATTTTTGTTTGTTTTGTTTCCCATACGGGGGATTAAACCCAGAGCCTTCACAGTGAGATACATCCCCAACTCTTTTTTTAAAAATGTTTTTATTTTGAGACAGCATTTTGCTAAATTGCCCAGGCTGGGCTCAAACTTCCAATCCTGCCTGAGCCTCCCAGAGTGCTGGGACTACAGGCCCGTGCCACCTTGCCCAGCTGGTTCATTTAATTTGGTTGTCCACTAACCAGTAACCATGATCAACTGAATAAATTTCTTCCTTGACTGAACTTTCAGTCTCTTCCAAGAAAGAGTAATGAATTCAGGTTTTGCAAATAACGGCCCACGAGAAGACTAGCATTGAACTGGTGAAAAGTCTAAAGCACAGTCAAAAGAAAGAAAAACAAGTTTTAGTTCAGAAGGGATCTAGGACCAACAAGAAAATATTTTCTCAGATAACGACTGTATAGGAAGATATTCAACTTAGAAGTATTTGACAATGCAAGGAAAATATTAGCTTGAAAATGACTGAAATCCAGCCAAAACCAACATAAGCAACATTTTTAACAAAGAACTCTGTTGCTACCGCACCTGGGAGCAGTCTGGAGAAGTGCCAGCCTCAAAGTGTGTCAGCAGGACACCGGGGGACACTCAGCTCTTCCCCCAGCCACACTGGATTCATTCTCAGGTACCTGGTCCTGACACCTGGCAGAAACGATTACATAAACTCCAGCACAGTGCCTCCATCAGAAAGCAAGGCCTCTGTTCCTGAGAAAGTCCTGCCTTGCCAGGTGTTCCTGCGAGAGCAAGAAACAAATGCTGCGACCTGGTTTTGTAAGTGGTGAGGGTCTTTGTCACAACCCTGCACCCACAACTGCAAGCCCTTCTCTACAAACTCTTGCTGAACTCGAACCTGTGAACTGTCTTCCTGTGCTTGTTTAAATTGCTTCTTTCCTTGCTGACTCCATACTGTAGAATCGCTTCTTTATTTAATTGATTTATTTATTTTTTGACAGGGTCTCGCTATGTAGCCCAGGCTGCCCTTGAACTCGCGGTGGTCCTCCTGCCTCAGCCTCCCAAGTGCTGGGACTACAGGCATGTACCACCACACCCTTGCTTTTCTTGTAACAAGTGGAAATGTCTATAACATACAAAACCCCTGCTAACTCGCAGGGGACAGCATCATCTCACTTCAGACTGACCCTCCTGCTAGCAGCAAATGAGGGCCTTTATTTGGTTGCTCCGCCCTTTGGGACTCTGGACAGTTTCATACTATGAGAGTAAAAAAAATTTTTTTTTCAATTCAAGCTAGAAAATAAAGACAAGGAAAAATTATAGCAATTTGTTAGAAATCAACTGACAATGGCATTTCTGTTTGCCATCTGGGAGAGTCCTCTTTAACATATTCAAGTAAGTAAGCTGGCCCCACATACTTGAGAATGAGTAGGTGTTAGCTAGATTAAAGAACTGTGTGTACAAATTGTGTCTACAAGGAGAGTCAGCTTGATGACTTGCAAGAACTCAAATATTCTATACTCTGAGGGAGAAAGGATGGATTAAGAGGTGAGCAGAAGCCAGCCATGGTGGCACATGCCTGTAATCTCAGCACACTGAGAGACAGAAGCAGGATTGCAAGTTCCAGCCTAGACTCAGATCCTGTCTCAAAATAAAAAATATAAAAAAAGATGGGAATGTAGCTCAGTGCAAAAGACCTTGGTTCAGTTCCCAGTACCAAAAAAGAAAGAAAAAATAAATAAAGTAGACAGAGCCTAAAGCGAAGTGGGCCTTGGAGATAATAGGGAGGAATACGGTGTGCTCAGTCCTGGAGACTGCCGGGAACGGTACACACAAGCTCTCCTTTCTCAAAGAACGCCCACTCCAATGGGGAAAGCATTCAGTTACTTCACCAATACTAACGGAGCTGCGTGGGTTCAGCTTGACATGACAGCAGCCATCCCGAGTCGTCACTGCCATCCTTGCCTCTGAGGAGCCCTGGTCTGTTTTCCCTTATTTCCCAGCACACCCTAAAAAGACAAAGAGTGGTAGGTGGAGCTTTACCACCAGTGCTTGGCACCGGGAATGTGCCTGACTTTTCTGATGTTACAAGGTACATTCTGGCTTGGATGGCTTTATAAGCCCCCACCTTCTGACCCAAATTGTCTTGCTGCCACCCAAAACCATGCTTCTTTGTAAGTCCTCAATAAACTGTAATCTATATAATCCTAGATCTGCCCACCTTCTTCAGTCTCATGGCACAGTGGGGCCCATTCTCATACATGCAGACAGGGTGTGCTGGAAAAAGGGCACAAATGTGCAAGACACAAGTGTAGATGTTGGGTGGCTGCAGGGGACGGGACGAATGCGATTTCCTGCTTTCAGACATTTACTTTCTCACTTCAGACAATAATTCAGTAAGCAAATACTTAATGCCAACAACAAATCAAACATGGTAATAGACAAAGCAGCACTATCCGGTCCAACTTCCTGTGAGTATGGAAATATTCTATGTCTGCACTGTAGGTAGAGCCACATTTGGTGGTTGAGCACCTGAAATGTGTTATTGCAACAGAGGAACTGAATTTTTAACTTTTTTTTTTTTTTTTTTTTTTTGAGACAGGGTTTCACTGTGTTGTTCAAGCTGGCCTTGAACTATGTAGTCTAGGCTGGTCTCGAACTCACAGTGATCCTCCTGCCTCAGCCTCCCTAGTGTTGGGATTTCAGGCATGTGACACCACACCCAGCTTTTAACTTCATTTATTAATTTCAATTTAAGTAGGTGCATCCAAGCACTTTTTCTTTGACATCTAGGATTTATTAATTAATATCATTGTGGGTTTGGTTTATTTAAAACTCTGTCTATAGCTGGGTGTGGTGACACACAGTCCGATCACTAGGGAGGCTGAGGCAGGAGGACTGAAAATTTGAGGCCCACCTGAGCTACATAGCAAAAACAAAACAAAATGTTTCTCAGCCCCGTGACTGGTTTTCCTAGGTTTCTAAAGAAGTTCCCAATAGCTCCGGGGAGAACTACCCCCTCTATTTACATCTAAAAGAGAAGTAAATTCCATGTGAGAGGTCTGATTGGATCAGCTTAGATCCCAAGCCAATTGTGATGAGGTGATGCAATGTGACCCTTGCTATAAGGGGTAGAGTCCATTTCCTTAAGACCGCGTGAATCTCCAGAAGAATCCTGGGGACTTTTGGAAAGCAAAGCATATGTGTTGAGAAAGGAATGCACCAATATGCATTACTGCCTTGATGCTGAAATCGTGGTCCACAGTAGGGACATTTTCATCGACCAAAGGCTAGTTTAAAATGCAGAATATTCTGGGTGTGGTTGCACACACTTGTAATTCTACCTACTTGGGGGTAGGGGGAGCAAGGCAGGAGGATCAAAGTTCAGGGCCAGACTGGGCAAGTTAGCCATATAGTGTCTAAAAAAAAAAAAAAAAAGAAGAAAGAAAGAAGAAAAGGCAGGGAGGTAGCTCAGTGATAGAGGGCTCCTGGGTTCAACGCACAGTGCTGGAGAGAGACCCCAAAAAAGCAGAATTTCAGGCCCCACAACAACTGAATCAGCCGGTGAGACGGCTCAGCGGCTTAAGCGCCTGCCTTGCAAGCGCGAAGGCCCGTGTTCGACTCCCGGAACCCACATACGAAAAAGGGGCCGGTGATATCGCTCAGCGGCACAGGTGCCTGTTGGCGCGTGAGGTCCTGAGGTCGTCCCCCCGGTACCCACAAAAAAAAAAAAAAAAAAAAAAAAAAAAACTGAATCAAAACTTTCATTTTAGTTTCCTCAGGTGAGTCCTATGTCCATTAAAGTTTAATGAGCATTGAGTTGCGACATACAAAAGTTCTGGTGAAGCCCAGCATTGGTGGTGCATGCCTATCATCCCAGCACTCTAGGAGGCTGAGGCAGGAGGATCCTGAGTTGGAGCCCACCTTGGGCAACTTCGTGAAGCCCTATCTCAAAAAAAAAAAAAAAAAAAAAAAAAAAAAAAAAAGGGCCGGTGAGATGGCTCAGCGGCTTAAGCGCCTGCCTTGCAAGCGCGACAGCCCGAGTTCGACTCCCGGATCCCACATACGAAAAAGGGGCCGGTGATATCGCTCAGCGGCACGGGTGCCTGTTGGCGCGCGAGGTCCTGAGGTCGACCCCCCGGTACCCACCAAAAAAAAAAAAAAAAAAAAAAAAAAAAAAAAAAAAGGGCTGAGGGGGCATCTCAAAGTGAGGGCCCTGGGTTCAATCTCTAATACCCCCCCCGCCCAAAAAAGTTCAGGTGATCAAGGATGAAGTCCACGTTGAGACACAAATGAAAGCGATAGTTTTGGAAAGCTACCTAAGCTACCGGAGAAAGAACCATAAGAAGCTACAGCAGGAAGCTCCAAGTACTCCAGCCTGTAAGGGCTCCCCAGAGAAGGGTGAGCCGGCGAAGGCGACCTCGAAAGAAGAGTTAGCGGGACACGAGGAAACGCAGGTGTGCTTGGCATCCTGGGAGCCGCGAGAATAACGTGTTTGAAGGGGAGTGTTTGAATTAAATGTTGCTGCGATGTTGAAAACGATGAAGACATAAAAGTTTGTTTTGGAGTTCAGAACTCAAAGTGAGAATAATCAGATGAATTATGTGATTTTCTTCAGGTACATTAAGTAATGCTAAGGTTCTGTTCCTGTTGGAACAGAATTGGAACACTCTTTTGGGCTCCTCTCAGAAGCTGTCTTCGATCAGATTAAGTTCTATTTGGTGCTTACCGCGCCCCGCTGTGCGACAGGCCTGCTAACCGGATTTGAGTCTTCAAATCTCGCTCTCGCCGTAAATTTTCTGAACCAGCCCTCACGCCCCCAGCAGCTGCAATGCGCTCCTCCAGCCTCTAGAGGCCGCCGTGGCGCTCCTCGCGGCCGGAAGGAGAGCGGCGTTTCCGCCGTGCGTGCGCAGCGCTGCGCGCGCCCTTTACGTCGGGAGCCCTGGAACAGGCGCTTCCGGCCATTCATACGCCGTCTGCTGGGTCTTGCTCGTTGTAATTTGTGCGCTACCGGGTCGAAAGGGTGACGGCGCCGCTAGGATGAAGCTCGTGAGGTGCGGAGGTGACCTAGCGGGCTGGAGGCCGGGAAGGGAAAGTTTGGCTAGGGCCGGGCCGGCGGCCGGGCCGCCTCCGGTGCAGGAGGCGGGAAAGCCGCGTGCGTGCGGCCTGCTAACGGCCCCGGCGCCCGCCGCTCCCGCGCCCGTCGTGGCGGCTCTCCGGGGTCCGGAGCCCGAGTTCTGGGCTGAGTCGCGCCCCGGCCTCGCGGGCTGTCCAGGAGGGGGAGGTAAAGGCCTAGCTGTTGCTTTCCACCTCTCGATGAAAGGCCCTCAAGATGCAGAGCCCGGCGTAGAAGCCCGCTCTCGCTCCGTCCACGGTGTTCATTGAGCGCCGCTCTAGTCGCACTGGAAGACTTAAAAGCTGCGTGACGAAACCTGTCTGCCAAGTATTTTAAGTGCAAGAGAAACTAACCCACAAATGCGTAGCTTTTTTTTTTTTTTTTGGTACCTCCTGGACTTGATTATTCCACCTACATTTCTCGTGAAGGCTGGCTTTTGATTTTGTGAAAATCTCCCAGTGTGGGGCAGAAGTCATCGCCTTAATTGCTGTTGACTACACGGGTGATAACTTTATCTCCTGTTTTATTTCTTCCTGTGACTATGTGGGTCAGTTGCGCCTAGTACTAAAGGCTAGTTTATGGGATTGAGTAATTTATTATGAACTATCTGTAAATAGATTTGATTTCAGTGTTTTCCCCGAGCTGAGTCTGGAACTTGGGAGCAGGGGGTGATAACTAAGCCAGCGGTAAGAGGTATTAAGCTAGTTTCCCTTGGTCAAAGATTGTTACTGTCAGCTGAACAGTTATTGGGCACCGGTTATGCTGTACACGGGTGATAATAGCACGTTTTAAAAGGCAGGGTTCCTGCCTGTTAAATGGTGTAAACAAGGATATTTAGATAATCTCTGGTATGATTGAAACGGCATATAAAAATCTCAGTACTGTATTCGGGGGAGAGTGTGTAGGAGTATATTCAACCTTAACGTTTAGGATTTTTGTTTTTGTGTTTGTGGTGCTGGCGATCGAACCCAGGGCTCCAGCATGTTTGGCAAGCTAGTCACTGAGCTATATCCCACCCCCAACCTCAGTTCGTTCTCATTCTCTCCTCCCCACCCCTTTACTGGGGATTGAACCCGAGGGGCTTCACAGAACCACGTCCCCAGCCCTTTTTAATTTTTTGACACAACTTCAGTGGTGACTGGAATGAAAGGGAGGTACTTAGGTTGCTTAATTGCCCATGCTGGGCTCGAACTAGCGATTCTACTGTCTCAGCCTTCTACAGTGCTGGGATTGAAGGCTTGGGTCACCACCCCCACTTTACAGCTAATTTATATAATGTGCTTTGGATTCATTTTTTCTTCTTTAAAGATTCTGTTACGACAAACGATCTGCAGATTTTAATGGCTATACTGAATCTCATTTTGTGTTTTTGGTATAATATAGAAACAAAGTTTCTTTTACTGAAGAAAGTATTTAATGAAAAAAGTTTGCCTAACTAGGCTGCATTTTTCAGCTAGCTTTCTTATTTCATTCAGTTGATTGGGACCATCATCCTTACCAACATCTTAATTGGAAACCTGGTGGGGTGAGCTTGGCTTTTTTCTCAAACTTCCTAACATCTGATAGCCAGTTTTGCCACTTTTACCTGATAAAAATCTCTCTCGCTACCCAGTTCTCTTTGTTGTGTTCAAATACTGTGAATTTGGATACTGAAAGACACTGTGTTATTTGAAGAGTATCTACGTTTCGGTAATTAGAATTCAGATAATGAAGGATTCATCAGAAAATCATTTGAGGCTGGGAATATAGCTCAGCGGCACAGTGCCTGCCTGGCAAGCGCAAGGTCCTGAGTTTGATTCCCATAACCAAAAAAAAAACAAAAACGGAACAGAAAATCATTTGAATCTATCTGGTTCCTTGGCTGAGATGGGGTGATATAACTGTTTTTCCTGCCCACGGTACCTCCCTTCCATTCCAGTCACCACTGAAATGTGGCCTCTTCCAAAACACTTCTAGTTTATTATTTCCCCTTTTGAGGCAAGTATCTTACATACAATGAAATGTAGTGTACATTTCCCAACACTGAAAAATGTATAGGCCTGTGTAAGGCAAACCCCATCAAAATACGTAATACAGTTTTACCAAAACCTTAGAAAGTTTCCTCCAGTCCTTCCCAGTCACTCTGTTTTCATGCCTCCACCGGCAACCAATTTCTTTTGTCTTAGATTACTTTTTGCTTACACTGGAATTTCATGTAGCATGAATCATGCAGCATGTACTCTTTTGTGTAAAATTTCCTTTACTTAGCATGTTTTTTGAGGTGCCACATTGTGGAAGATGTCAGTAATTGCTCCCCCCTTGTATATTTTACTTAAAACTACTTTAAACATTCTCCGGCACATCTTTTACTTGGAAATAAGGTTATAGCTGGATGTTGTGGTACACACAATAATCTCAGCACTTTGGAGGCTGAGGCACAAGGAACACTTTGAGAATTCAAGGCCAGCCTGAACTACAGAGCGACACCCTGTCTCAAAACAAAAGGAAAAAAACCACAAAATCAGATTTTTAGGAGTGGAGTTGCTAGATCACCTATTCAAATGAGAAACTCCTTGACCATTTTCCAAAGCAGTTGTACCATTTTATACTTTCACTAACATTGTATTACAGTATTCCTCTTCCAGGGGTGGTGCCTAGAGGCCTTCAGAATGGTCTAGCACTTGACATAACATCCTAGGCCTCTAACAGCCTCTAACAAAACTAGACTGTCCTCAACCCCAGGAAGTAGAATTGTTTACCTTTATACCAAGGTTGGGAAAGCACCAGAATCTGCAGGTGATGCGTGCCCAGCCAGGCTTCGCGGGGTTCAGGCTGGGAGACCTACAGTCCTTGAGATTCTCTGAAACGAAGGAACATGTCAGCAGGTTGTGCCATGGTTCCACGTGTGCTAAATGTGCTTGTGACAGGATCGAGAGTGTCTTTACCGAGCGCAGAAAATCGCTAAAGTGTTGAAGACACAAGTAGAGTCAGGAAGCTGAATAAAAGATAAGCCATAAATAAAAATAAAAGACTTTACATATATCAGAATTTCCATTTGTCTGCACACTCACCAGCACTTGTTGTCAGTTTTTTTAATTTTAGGCATTTTAGGGGTATATGTAGTGGTATTTCCTTGGGTTCAATTTGCATTTTCCTAATAACTGATAATGCTGAGCACCGTATTACTTGTTGGTCATTCTCATGAATCTTTTTACATGAAGTGTTAGTACCTGTTCCATGTTTTGACTGTTCCTGTTTTGTTATTGAGTAGGAACTCTATATATCCTCCATGCTGGTCCTTTGATACAGATACATTTTCTCCATTTTACAGATTGCTTTTTTTTTTTTTTTTGAGACAGGGTCTCACTATGTAGTTCAGCAATCCTTTTGCCTCAGCCTCCCAAAGTGCTGGGACTACAGGCATGCACCACCATAACCAGCTAGATTGCCTGTTTCTTAATAGTTAGTGTTTGTTACTGAGCACAGGTTTATTTTGAAGAAGTCTTAATTTATCAACTTTTCTTTTATGGTTCTTGTCAAAGAAACCTCTGTCTGTCTGCCCTCAGACTATGAAGATATTTTCTTTCTGGTGCTTTATAACTTTGACTTTTAAGTTATGAGTGTGGTCTGTCATGATTTTATTTTGAGGTATGGATCTAGGTTCACTTTTCTATATAGATTTCCAGTGGTACCACCCTCATTTGTTGAAAACTTTTACCTTTGCCTTGGACCAATGGATACCTTTGTAGAAGACCCATCCTATCATTGTGGCTTATTTCTGAGCACTTTGTACTGTTTTATCAATCTCTCTGTTCTTCGTTACTGATTACTGTGGTTTTAATCTTGTATTGGTCTAGCTGCCTAGTTTGTCTTCCTAGGGAGTGTGCATTTGTCTTTTAAAATTGATTGAGGGGCCAGTGAGATAGCTCAGCGGCATAAGCGCCTGCCTGACAAGCGCAACGTCCTGAGTTCGACTCCTGGAACCCACATAAAGGAAAAAAAGTGCCGGTGATATCGCTCAGCGGCACAAGTGCTTGCAGGCAAGTGCGAGGTCCTGAGGTCGACTCCCGGTACCCATATTTTAAAAAAAAAAAAATTTTTTTTTATTTAGTTGGGTATGATAGTGCATGCCTGTAAACCCAGCCCTCTAGGGGGCTTAGGTAGGAGGATCACAAGTTCAAGCCCAGCCTGGGCAATTTAGCAAGACCCTGTCTCAGAAAAGGTTTGGGGATACAGTTCATTATAAATGCCCTAAGTTCAATCCCTGCTACCAGGAAGAAAAACCAATAAAAAATGAAATTAATCTTTTTGAATATCTGCCCTAGGTTCTCTTTAGAATATAAATATGACCCTAGCACTCCATTATGTAGTTAAGGTTGGTCTTGAACTCAATGTGTAATCCAGGCTGGCCTGGAAATTACAGCGATCCTCCTGCCTCATACTCCCAAGTGGTCACATGAGAGGAACCTGTCTTTCCACTACTTTTTTTTTTTCTTTGATTTAATATTCTATCACGGGCCGGTGAGATGGCTCAGCGGTATAAGCGCCTGCCTTGCAAGCGTGAGGGCCCGAGTTCGACTCCCGGATCCCACATACAAAAAAGGGGCCGGTGATATCGCTCAGTGGCACGGGTGCCTGTTGGTGCGCGAGGTCCTGAGGTCAACCCCCCGGTACCCACAAAAAAAAATAAAAATAATATTCTATCAGTAGTATCTAAAATTACTCTTGTACCTTGTATTTCGCTTTTTGTTTCTGTGTGTGTGTGTGTGTGTGTGTGTGTGTGTGTGTGTGTGTGTGTGTTTTGCTGGGATTGAACCTAGAGCTTCACATATGCTAGGCATGAGCTCTACCACTGCACTGCACCTGCAGCCCAGCCTTGTGCTATTTCTTACCACTGTCTTGCTCTTGTCTGTCTCTCTCTCTCTGTAATTCATTAATTCATTCATTCATTTTTTGTGGGTACAGGGGGCCGACCTCAGGACCTCGCGCGCCAGCAGGCACCCGTGCCGCTGAGCAATTATCGCCAGCTCTTTTTTCATATGTGGGTTCCGGAAGTCGAACTCAGGACCTCGCGCTTGCCAGGCAGGCGTTTATGCCGCTGAGCCATCTCACAGGCCCTGTTTATTTTTAGATAGGGTCTTGCTATGTAGTTTAGGCTGGTCTTGAACTTGCTTATGTAGTCCAGGCTGGCCTTGAACTTACAGCAGTCCTCCTGCCTCAGCCTCCCAAGTGCAGGGATTGCAGACATGCACTACCATGTCTTGTTTCTTCTCGATGGGTATTTCAAACTTTACAGATTTCTTAATAGCAGTCTACTAAGATGTGACTCCATCCTCCCTGAGCTACTTGATGTTTCTTTACATATCTCCATTGCATTCTACAGTTATGGTGATTTTTTTTTTTTTTTTTTTTTTTGTGGGAACCGGGGGGGTCGACCTCAGGACCTCGCACGCCAGCAGGCACCCGTGCCACTGAGTGATATCACCGGCCCTTTTTTCGTATGTGGGTTCCGGGAGTCGAACTCGGGCCCTCGTGCTTGCCGGGCAGGCGCTTAAGCCGCTGAGCCATCTCACCGGCCCCCAGTTATGGTGATTTTTAAGTGTCTTTTAAGTATCTGAGCTCCTTGAGAGCCTAGGCTTCTTAATTTTTAATCCTCATTACCAAGCAGGACTATGACATACATAATAGGTAATAATGAATATATTATATTTCTCAAAGACACCCTTGGACTTGGTGAAATTAATAAAATGTATTTGGATTTTTCAGAGACTTTTTTTTTTTCTTTCTGGTTTTCCTTTTTGATAGAGTAGATTATAGTTGCCTAGGCTGGGCTGAAACTTGCAGTCCTCCTGCCTCGGCCTCCCAGAGTGCTGGGATTACAACTGTGCACCTGTGCCGTGCTGATTTGAGGAACTTTCATAGTAAGAGTTGCTGCTGAATGGGACAATTACAGTAAAAATAAAAACAAAAATTCAATAATGGGAGGAAACCAGAAGGTTGAAATTCTGGGCCAATATAATTATAATTTACTATTAAATTTGGAGCTGAATTGAATCTTGTTAATCAGCATTAACAATTCATTGAAAGAAGCTTTATTTTTTTGAAAAGGCATTCAACACATGGATGTCTATGTTAGGATGACCCCAGCTCCAGGCCCTGAGGATTGAGCCAGGGCCTCACATGTGCTAGGCATGCACTCTACACCCTCAGCCCTTTTTGTTGGCTGCTTTATGACGCAAGGCTTGCTCAGTTGCCCAGGATGACCTCACACTTGTTATCCTTCTGCCTCAGCCTCCTGTACAGATAACCATCACCACATCTGGTTAGGACAGACGACCTGTTAAAAGTCTATTATATCCAATACCAAGTAATTCCCACCATTGCGATGGGGTCTATACCACTAAAAATGTGGCATTGTGAAATTGTGAAAACATTGAGCTGAATATCTGTTAAAATCCAGGATTACACATAGAAGTCCTGATTCTAACCTCACCAGTCGTCTAGTGGGGGAGGTGAATAGGTAGCACTCCGTGTACCAGTTAGTGTGGGGGATGCTATGACGGTCTACAAGGTGTGTACCATAAAGCATGAACTTCCAGGTGTGGTGGTGCATGCTTATAATCCCAGCACATGGGAGGCTGAGGCAAGGAGGATCGCCGCACATTCAAAGCCAGCCTGGGCTACATGGTGAGTTCAAGGACAGCCTGAAGTACATAGGGAAACTTGTCTCAAGATAAAAAAAAAAAAAAAAAAAGAACCAGCTATAGCAGCTCACGCCTGTAATCCCAACACTTGGGAGGTGGAGACAGGAGGATCTCCAGGAGTTTGAGCCCAGCCTGAACTATATAGCAAGAGCTTGTCTTAAAAACAGACCAACCAGAGGAACAGATGGATTGCTCATCACACATAATTGGGGCAACAGGCTGTTCAGTCAAGGAAAAGAGTAAAGGCGGTTTATACCTCACACTGCACAGAAAAGAAATGAATCCTAGGTAGATTAAAACTCTAAACATATAACTAAAAGAAATTAGAGCCTGTTTGTACAGTCTTGGCATGAACAACATTCTAAGCAATGCCCGTACCAAGAAGGACTGATGAATATAACAATATAAAAATGGAGGGGGCAGAAAAAAACATGCGATTGCACGTGCCTGTTGTCCTTGAGTTTAGGGAGCTGAGGCTGGAGGATCATTTGAGCCCAGGAGTTTCGAATAGCCTTGGCAACATAGCAAGACTCCATCTCAAAAAAGAAAAAAGTCTCCATGACTAAGAGCACAGACTTGAATGCATAGCAGACTGGTAGAAAATACAAAGGAAAACTTAGCCTTATTGAAACTGGCAGTAATGTGCGTGGGTTGGCTGGGAGTGTAGCTCCATGGTAGAGCGCTTGCCTACTGGACTTGAGGCGCTGGGTTCTGTCCCAGCGTGCGTGTGTGTGCGCGCGCGCGTGCACACACACACACACACACACCCGGCCGCCCCCTCCCCCCCGTATTCATGCAATACACATTTTCCATACTCATGTACTCAGTCTTACAAGTAACTAGGGAAAAGCAGATCGCCCTTTTTTCTCTACTAACTCAACACAAATGTGGAAGATTATTAATGAGTGTAGGTGAGGGCTTGTACAAATGGGTTTGTAAAAGCAAAAATAAAAAACTTACGTTCATCTGTAGAGGCATAATAAATTATGACATTTCCATATAGTATAACATTATCAAGCTCGTCAGAATATATATTGACAGGAAAACTGCTAACCAGGAGCTACAAGTTGTAAAAGTCATTAATGACCCAATTTATTTAAAGGCAAATCTTATGTATATGCTGAAAATCTAGAAGCGTATACCCATACACAGAGGAGGGTAGGGAGGCTCTTTATTTCTACACAGACAATAAGCATCTTGTACTCCCAATTATAATTATTTTTTGTAGCTTCTCATGGGACTTCTGTGTCTCCATTTGAGGTTAAATTGTACTATGGTGTAGAGACTGAGGAACTTCCAAGTGGCAGTTTATGTAATGCTAACGTTAGGCTCCTTTATAAACGCTGAGGGTGTAGTTTCAGGGCAAGCCGAAATATTATGCAGATAAATAGGAATTGATGCAGATAATATTTAACAAATTTTCAACATCTAGCAATTTCACCCTTTCCACGAAATGAATATGACTTTGAAGTGTTAAAGGTGAGGATCCATGGTTCTGTCCCTATTTTTATAGATTTTTGATGAAACTGAGTCATGAAACTGTCACCATTGAATTGAAGAATGGAACGCAGGTCCATGGAACAATCACAGGTACGCAGGTTGAACTGTTTTTATAACACTTTTGTTTTGTTTGGGTTTTTGTTTCCTCATCTCTTCCACCTTTGGACCAGAAGTCTTTTTTGGTTTCTTAGTGAACATTATTGTAGTGGTGATCCTCTTTTTTTTTTTTTTTTTTTTTTTTTTCTGAATTAATTGGCCTTATCTAAGCCTCATTAAGGTACCAGGGCAGTAACCAAACTGACTTTCACACATTGTCCTGTTTGCTGTTAGGCCTTTGCTTGTGTAGAATGTTGCCCCTTCTGCCTTGGAAACGTTGTGCTTTGATTAGAATGTTGCATTCCCTGTTAGATTGTAACATTTTTGAGCGCCCAGTGTGGGGTTTCCATGTCTGATTGTGTTAGGTAAAAAATATGTGGGGAAAGAGGGGGAGGTCGGGGAGCCATAATTTCACCTCACTAAGGAATTACTGTTAATATAACATTTTGAGTATTTTTATTGCTCATAGTTGATGTTTCAAAAAAATTGCAAAATTTCAAAAGAATTGACAGACCAAATGAAAGAAAATGCTATCTTAGCAGATGTTCCCATTCTCTAAAGTACTGAAATTGTATATGTTTAAGTAATTTTTTGATGTGTAGATCAGCATCTGAGTAAATCAAGAGAAACATAAAGTATTAAACTGACACTATTTGTGGATATACTGGAACTTTACAATACCAGTTGCTGTGAAAGGAAATCTGTAAGTTAATATGATCTGTGACCATATCTGAGGAAGAGTAATTGTCCTGTTAAATTCCCTAAGTAGTGCCAGGTATGGCGGCACACACCTGTAATCCCAGCACTCAGGAGGCTGAGGCAGGAGGATCGCTGCAAGTTCAAGGCCAGCTTGGGCTACATAGCAAGACCCTGTCTCCAAAAAAAAAAAAAAAAAAATTCCCTAAATAGTGATTTAGTCTGTTTTCTCCAGACTAAATCCCATTTAGGTATTGAGGAGCCAGAGGGTTGTTCTTGCCTGTTTGTTTTGTTGCAGTACTGGAAGTTGAACCAAGGCCTTTGTACTGAGCTACATCCCCATCCCAGTTTAGTTTTGTTGTTTGAGACAGGGGCTTGCAATGCAATCCAGGCTGGCCTTGAACTCACTCTGTAACCTAGGCTGGCCTCAAAGTTGGGGTGATCCTTCTGCCTCAGCCTCCCAAGTGTCGGGATTATAGGTGTGCACCACCACACCTGGCTAACTTTTTAATCTTGAGACAGGGTCTTATTAATTCACTAAGTTGCCTAGGGTAGGCTTTAACTTGCAGTCCTCCTGCCTCGGCTTTCCAGAGTGCTGGGATGATTCTCTCCCACTTTCAACCATCGCAGCCAGTTTTTGTGTCCTTTATGAACAGATAGAAATGTGAACACATTCTCAATCATTACAGCGGGGACAGTCATGCTGTCTCCCATAAAGCTAGTGAGGAATAAATTATGCTGGCTTATCGTGTAGTCCCCAGATCATAGAACGAGCCTGTCAATATCCCCAGCCCCGTGGATCAGCACCCCCAAGGGGGTGGAATGTTTCGGAGAGAATATTAATTTCAGGAAAGAAAACCTTCTGACTGGGAGAAAGGAGGAAAGAATTAGGCTGAAAATTTTGAGATGGGTTTTGGGGAAGTTGAATTTGTGTGTTCTGACCTTTACTTTAAGAACAAAGGTGAGACTGGCTGGGTAAGGAGGCTGCAGAGATGGGGACAATGGTGCAGTCAGCACCTCCACGCCCAGGGCAGGGGAGCATGCGGGGTGGGGACACCTGCAGCAACGGGTCCCCGGGACTGAGTGCCTTGGCCTCTGTGGTATCCCTAGCTGCGGGAGGAAGACTGCTGGTGGCTCACTCTCCCCACTTGGCCCAGGGCCGCCAGGGAAGCTTGCACTGTTTATAATGCGGTGTGACCTGGGGCTCAGCTGACACTCCCTCTGCTTTGTCCCCTGCAGGCGTAGATGTCAGCATGAACACACATCTGAAAGCTGTGAAGATGACCCTGAAGAACAGAGAGCCGGTGCAGCTGGAAACGTTGAGCATTCGAGGAAATAACATCCGCTATTTTATTCTGCCAGATAGCTTGCCTCTGGACACGCTACTTGTGGATGTTGAACCTAAGGTGAAATCTAAAAAGAGGGAAGCTGGTAAGTTTGAAGGATTACGCATGTTTTTGTATATGGTGGATTTAAACCCCATCCACTATTCAAAATACAACATGTAGCCAGGTGTGGTGGCTCACATGCATGCCTGTAATCCCAGCACTCAGGAGGCTGAGGCAGGAGGATCACAAGTTTGAGGCCAGCCTGGACTGTATAGTGAGACCTTGTCTCACAAAATAAAAACTATAAAGGGAGGGAAGGGCTGCATGTAAGTGGACAGGTAACACCCACCTATAAATGCAGAAAGACATTTCACTAGTTCATTTTCTTTCTTTCTTTTCCCAGTGGCAGGAAGAGGCCGAGGCCGAGGTCGAGGAAGAGGACGTGGCCGTGGCAGGGGAAGAGGGGGTCCCAGGCGGTAACGCCTCTCAAGATGACTGGTGCCGAAGTGATTGGGGATATTTTTTTGTACAGGTTTTGTTTGTCAGTTTTTAATAAACATAATTGTGAGACAGCGTTGTCTGTTGACTATTACCAAGTTAAAGTTTTTAGTAGTTTGCTGTGTGTTTATTGTATTTGTGAAATTAACACAATGACAGCAAATCAGTTCCTTTGTTTTGTTTTGTTTTGTTTTGTTTTTTTCAGATAAAGTCTCCTGGCGCAGTTCAGGCTGGCCTTGACTAACTGTGTAGCCCAGGCTGACCTCAGACCCATGGTGATCCTCCTGCCTCAGCCTGCCAAGTGCTGGGATTACGGGCACATGCCACCATGCCAGTTTTTTGGGGTGGGTCAGTTAATGGGGATGTAACCCAGGGCCTTTATACTGAGCTACATCCTCAGCCTTTTTTTTTTTTTTCTGTCTTTAATATTTAAACTGAGATTTCTCTTTCATAGTGATTACACATGGAATAAATCATCTTTTTATTTCACATGCATTGCATATGCTTTTTTTTTTCTTTTTCTTTTTGAGACAGTATAGTGCGGGCTAGCCTTGAACTTGCTTGTGTAGCCCCAGGATGGCCTCAAACACACTATAGGTGCATACACACCTGCCTGGCCAGAATGTTTTTAAAATGTTTTAATTGGTTAAATTTGAGGAAAATATGCCTCAATATTTATAAATCCTTATAAAGTTTATTACTAATAATGTGCTGAAGAAAAGTAACTTTGAAGCTGTGGGAGGCCTAATCTGTTTTTTTAATTTTTTTTGTGTGTGTGTGGGTAGCGGGGGTCGACCTCAGGACCTCGCGCGCCAGTGGGCGCCCGTGCCGCTGAGCGATATCACCGGCCCTTTTTTCGTATGTGGGTTCTGGGAGTCGAACTCGGGCCCTCGCGCTTGCCGGGCAGGCATTTATGCCGCTGAGCTATCTCACCGGCCCTGCATGTGGGTTTTAATGTTTTTTTAAAATGTGAAAGAAGGGGCCGGTGAGATGGCTCAGTGGCACAAGCGCCTGCCCAGCAAGCGCGAGGTCCTGAGTTCGACTCCCGGTACCCACATAAAAATAAAATAAAATGTGAAAGAAATTTTCTGGATAAATTGTTAATTTTTAAAAAGTTAAAGCTGAGTGTGGTAGTGCACACCTGTATCCAGCACTTGGGAGGCTTAAGCAGGAGGATCACTGGAAGTTCAGGCCAGCCTGGGCTACAAAGTGAGTTCAAGGCCAGCCTGAAATACGAGACCTTGTCTCAAAAAGAAAAAATAGGGTTTTTTTTCTTCAGCAGTTCACTGACTAGGAGAAAAACCTTGCAAATGCATATAACTAGTTAAGGATTAGTATCTAAGCTATATAAAGTAGTCTTTTTTTTTTTTTTTTTTTTTTTTTTTTTTTTTGGTGGGTACCGGGGGTTCGACCTCAGGACCTCGCGCGCCAGCAGGCGCCCGTGCCACTGAGCGATATCACCGGCCCCTTTTTCGTATGTGGGATCCGGGAGTCGAACTCGGGCCCTCGCGCTTGCTGGGCAGGCGCTTAAGCCGCTGAGCCATCTCACTGGCCCATAAAGTAGTCTTATAAGTTAGAGAAAGTCATTAAAAAGTGACTAAAGCCGGGTGAACTACATAGCAAGACTCTCTCAAAAAAAAAAAAAAAAATAGTGACTAAAGAAGGTATACAATTCATCCAACAGGAAAGCCCAGTAAAATGGGGGTGGGGGCCTTCTCTAAACTCCAGGAATGCAGAATTAAAATCTTGCTGCACCTGTACTCAAGGAGACAGATTCAGGAATGTTGCAGGACTGTTTTGGTTTGGGGTTTTGGGGTTTTTTTGGCAGTTTGGGAGATCAGCCCCAGGCCCTGTGCATGCTGGGTGTGGGCTCTACTGATCTCTACTCACCCAGCAGTACCATTGTTACTGGAATGGTAACGATGTCCTGGATGCCTCCGTGTCTGTCCGGGGAAGGATTAAGTACATCGTATGAACTGCACATCAACACGGGTCTTGGTGTGGAGCACACACTGCTGCGTGTGAACTGCCTGCTTGAGATCCTCACAGAGGGTTGAAGTGTGGAGTGGTTCGAGAGCGTGTGAAATTTGGGAGGAGCCGCAGAGGGACCGGGTCCTAGCTTAGGGCGACACTCGAGCTGGCTCACTGGTGTGCTAGGGTCGAGCGTAGGAAACTGATACTTCACTGACCTGGAGAAACATGAATTTGATACGGTTCGGCTTACCGTGTTACATAATTTTCAAAGCTGTGCTTGAAAACTTGGTGAAGGGAGAATAAACAAAAGGTAAAGCTCCATCACCTCTGGAGACTACACCAGGGAGTGTGGGCAGGAGAGGCGGACGTTTGCCATACTCTGCTTAATAAGAGCCAGAAAAGTTTCAACAGCCTGCGTATTGACAGCCATGGCCTTTGGGGGCTGGTAAATAAATAACTTAGCGATCTGTAGCGTTCTGTACCCTGGCAATTTCAGACACCAAAATGATGTTAACCGGGTTACAAAGTTCCTGGAATTTTGGCAGTTGGTTCTCGTACATTGTTACCATACTCTATGACCTCCTGACCCCTTCCAAAAGAAAAGCTCTTTTTAATCTGGTTTTGGTTGAGCAGTGATCAGCTCATTGGTTATTGGGTAGGGGTCTTGAGACAGGATCTCACTGTGTAGCCCAGGCTGGCCTCGACCTTGCCGCAACCCTCCTGCCTCAGCCTCCTGAGTGCTGGGAGTAGGTGTGCATCACCACGCCCAGCTTGAACAGCTCACTGTTAAACTGTACAGCCGGAGGTGTATTTGGGGTTGTTTATTGATGCGGGCCCTGAAAGTGATAGGAAGGGAATCTAATAAAATCCTCTGCTTTTGAGTATTCATGGGGTCCTCATTTTAAGGCCTTTCTAGGGAGATTCTTGACTCTGCAGCAAATTTCCTGGAGATAGACAACCTGAATAATTATCCTATTACCCCTCTGCCCGTTTCAGTCAGTCTGAGGCCTCTGGTTGTCTGTTTTAGCAACAGAGAGGTGAAAGATGCTAACCGTTCACTTAGCATTGGCTAAGCTGTGGTTACACTTACGCTCTGTATCTGCCTGTGTATGGAAGCACAGAACGCGGGAACAGTTCCTTTTTTGTACTACCATGGCAGGCGGAGGTTGTTTTGAGGGTGGCTGTGTTCTGTTAGCTACTGACAGTTGCGTTCCTGAAGAATGGAGGTGCCTGGTCATCTGGGACTAGACGCTGTAGACCCAGGCGCGCAGGGAGGAGAATCACCCCTGCGGGATGGAGACTTGGAAGCTGAATTTCTTTCTGGTGAAAACTGAGACATTAACTTATTGCAGCTGTAACTAAATTAATTAGTTGACAGAGAAAAACGTCAGCATTGGGAGACACCATGCAGTTCAAATTAGAACTAAGTGACAGAAAAGCTGGTTCTAAATAATTAGGAGTTAAAAGCTTTTTCCCTCTAGATGTTAAGCCATATTCTCTGAAAATTCATTTTAAAAATTTAAAATGTTTGAATTTTTACTAACATTTGGATATTATTAACAGCTTTCTTAGATATAATTCACATACCATTGATTTGACCCTATTTTGTTTTGTTTTTTGAGGCAGGGTCTCACTGTAACTCAGGCTACCTTGAACTCACTGTGTAGTCCAGGCTGGTCTCAACCTTGCAATTCTCCTGCCTCAGCCTCTCAAGTGCTGGATTACAGGTGTGCACCACCACACCTGGCAACCCTTTGTTTTTTTGGGTTTAAAAAAAATTTTTTTCTTTTTGAGACAGGTTCTTACCTTCTTGCCCAGGCCAGCCTCAAATTCCTGGATTTAAGCAACTCTTCTGCCTCAGCCTCCTGAGTAGGGAGACTACAGGCACTCAACACTAACCCTTATAATGTATGTATTTTATTTATCCATTCCTCAGTTAAGGGACATTTGAGTTATTTCTACTTTTTTGGCTATTGTGAGCTAGAAAATTGGATATCTGAAATTTCAGAGGCCTCATTACAAATTCTGTAATCTTGTAAATGGGCTCCATGGCATGCACTGTGAGTTGTTGCTCAATATCAATTCCCTGCTTGTACAAACAGAACCCAATTTTATTGAGAACAGGAATGTGTCCAGCTTTAAAAGCTTATTTTTTTATTGTATTATTTTATTTTTGGGTTTGGTTTGGTTTTGGTTTGAGGCAGGATCTCGATATGCAGTTCAGGCTGGCCTTGAACTTACTATGTAGCCCAGGCTGGCCTCAAACTCACGGCAATCCTCCTGCCTCAGCCTCCCGAGTGCTGGGATTACAGGTGTGCACCTCCCCTTTGTTCATTTATCCAATCTTTATTTTGGATAGACTTTATTTTCCAGTCTCTCTAGCGTTTGGTGGGAACCCTTCAATCCTGATCACTGATATGAAGGGGAGACCTCTGGTGAGGGTGTGTGCGGGAGAAGTGTCTCGGATGAAGGGCGCGGCTCCCAGTGCTGGGTCTTTCACCGTCCTCCCTTCTCCCTCCCGGGAGGTCCGGGGGATGGAAACCCAGGCCCAGGCCGTCTCGGGCGCTGAGCTAACGCCCGCGCCTGGGTCCTCGGCGCGTCCGCTCAGCAGGGAGCGGCCCCTTTCGGCTCGGTCGGGGGGCCGGGCGACGCCTTGCACACCCGCCGCAGCTGGGATCCGGAAGGGGAGCCGCAGCGGGCGCCCTTCGGTCCGTGGGGTGAGCCCTGGCCGGGCAGGGGACCCCGGCCTCCTTCCTCTCTCTTGCTCCTCGCCCCGAGGTGAGCTGCCCTGCTCCGCCCTCGCCGTGCTGCCCGCCACAGGCCCGAGAGCAACGCGCGGCTGATGGCCGGCCGGGCACCCAGAACCGTGAGCCCGGAGAAAATTTCTTTACAAGGCGATCGTACCATTATGAGACCAGGTACTTCTCATAGTGATGGAACGCTTACGAACTAGGTTTTGCTTTGTTTTTGTTTTTGCGGTACCTGGGACTGAACCCAGGGCCTTCCCACGGAGCTACACCCCCGGTCCTTTATTATCTTTTGAGAGAGGGTCTTCTTGCTAAGTTGCCTGTGCCGGGCTCAAACTTGCTATCCTCCTGCCTCAGCCTCCCAGAGTGCAGGGTGACAGGAATGTGCCCCACGCCCAGCTACAACCAGGGAATTTACGAACAGCAGAAATGTATGGCTCACGGTTCTGAAGGCTGGGAAGTCAAAGATCAAGGCGCGAACGGATTGTGTCTGGTGAGGCCCTCCCTCACAGAGGCCACTTCCTTGTCCCCACGGGTAGGGTAGCGGGGCGGGGGGGGGGGCGCGAAGCTCTTAGAAGAGCGCTCATTCTATTCGGGAAATCGGTCCCCTCCTGACCTCATCATCCCAAAGGCCACGCCTCTTTTTTTTTTTTTTTCTTGTCTCTCCTGTACTGGAGATCAAACCCAAGGTGCTGTCCCACTGAGCTATGTCTCCAGCCCTTTTTATTTTTTATTTTGAGAGAGGGTCTTCCTAAATCACCCAGGCTGGCCTTGAATTTGCAGTCCTCCTGCCAGCCTCCCAAGTAACTGGGATTACAGGTGTGCACCACACCCCCCCAGCCCCAGCTCTCAGTACTACTACAGTGGGGGTTAGCTTTCAACATATGTGTTTAGGGGAACACCAAAAGTTCGACCACAGTACTAGAGTAACTTGGCTTTTTATTATCTGTTGCTAAATATCATTCCTAATGAATTCATGTTCTTTTTAAAAATATATTTTTAAACCAGCTGTGGTGGTGCACACCTGTAATCCCAGCACTCTGGAGACTGAGGCAGGAGGATCACTGCAAGTTTGAGGCCAGCCTGGGCTACATAGTGAGTTCAAAGCCAGCCTGAACTACACAGTGAGACCCTGTGTCAAAAATAAAATTAAATTAAATTAAAAAAAAAAAGAAAAAGCAAGCAAACAAAAAGATTAAATAGGAAGTAGGGAGATCTTTTCAAATGGATGGGGGAACAAGAGTTGGGGCAGGAGAGGCAGGAAAGGGGACAAAAAACATTGAAGGGAAAAATGATAAAAATAAAGCTTTGCAGATGGGAAGGGGGCAAAGAGTTGGAAGGAGGGCCGGTGGTATAGCTCAGCGGCATAAGCACCTGCCTGGCAAGCGCGAGGTCCTGAGTTCGACTCCCGGTACCATTGAAAAAAAAAAAGAGTTGGAAGGAGCAGGGAAGGGGGAGAAGGTAGGGGATTTGAAAAAAAGAGGAAGAATTAAGATGTGATATGTGTACAATAAACTCCCCATGTAATCATTATGTACTGCAGACATGGACTAATAAAAATTTTTAAAAAGATAAATAAAAAGACAGGGTCTTATTAAGTTGCCCAACTGGGCTCGAACTTGTGGTCCTCCTGCTGGATTCCAGGTGTGTGGCGCCCGCCCAGCCACTGGAATTATATTTATGAATCAGAGAACCCTCTGCCTCAACCTCACTTCCTGCTGATTTCATTCTCTCCAAGGATAGAGCTGATGAAAACCATGATTATAAATGATTATAAATAAACCATGATATAAGCCATGATATAAACCATGATTATAAATACTCAGTGCAACAGTGAAGGGCTGGCATGTTGCACCTACCTGTAGTATCAGCAGGTGCTTGTTAATGAGTTTTAGTCTTATTTCTGCTTAAGATAGATTGAAATTAGAAATGGGGGAAGACATATGATAGTTCATTCTACATCATGTTTCTCACGTATGCATTTAACTCCAATAAAAGAATTTAGAGGCATGGTGGTGCACACCTGTAATCCCAGCACTTGAGAAGCTGAGGCAGGAGGATCCCTACAGGTTCAAGGCCAGCCTGGGCTACAAAGTGAGTTCAGGGCCAGTCTGAACTACATAGTGAGACCCTGTCTCAAAAAACAAAACAAAACAAAACAAAGCACATAGAGGCTTCAAAGGCTATATTGGAAGACTTCTGTGTGGAGTTAGGAGAAAAAATATATTCAGGATCTAGAGGTTGAGAACTATGCATGTTTCATTTTGACCTTGGGAAAGAAAATAGAGAAAAAATGGAATGTGTTTTTCTTTTTTTTTTCTAACTCTTTTTGCCTGGTGCCTCTGAGTTGGTTTGAAAACTGCAAAATCTACTAACATTCCAGAAGAAACCTATTTCCATTTTGCTTAGTCCATAGGTAACATAAATCACATAAAGGGGATTTTAGATTTTACAGACACTAATTGGCAAACAGACAGTTGTAAACTCAGAATAAGCCCTTCAGTGATCGTCTGCCAGCCTGTCTGTGGCACCCAGCTGTTTGCGAGTCCTTGGTACACGAGCAACAGCAGACTAAGAGGAGGCATGGGCAGCTTATCACACTGCTCGGGAGATTTGGGTACCAGTATTTAACTCACAGCGTCAGGGGTGTGTGTGTGTGTGACAGTATTCTATAGAAAGCACAAATACACAAAGTGTCCAGTCATAAATTAATACTGAGGCTCCCCTTCTTTTTCTTGCCTTTGGGGATTGAATCCAGGATGCTGTACAACTGAGCTACATTTGAGCCCTTTCTACTTTTTAGTTTGAGACAGTTTGCTAAGTTGCCTAGACTGATCTCCAACTTGGAACTTGGAATACTCCTGCCTCAGCCTCCCAAGTAGCTGAAATTACAAGCATGTGCCACCAAACCTGGCCTGTAATTATCTGTCTTTTTAAAAATATGTAGAAAAAAGAAATTCATAGACTGAAAGTCAAAAGGTGGAAAACAACACTCCATGCAACAGGAACCTGCATAAAAGCAGCTATTCTATTTGCAGTCAAAGTGTATTTCAAGCCAAGACTGATTATGAGAGACAAAGAAGGTCACTACATCCTTGTAAAGGAAACAATCCAAGAGGAAGAGATAACAATCATAAATATATATGCAACAAATACCAGTGCATCCAACTATATAAAACAAATATTAATGAACATGAAAAATAAAATAAGCACTAATACAATTGTGATGGGGTACCTCAATACCCCACCGTGACAAATGGAAAGATCAACTAGACAAAAAACCAACAAAAAAATCAGAACTGAGCAAAACTTTTGAACAAATGGACTTAGTAGATGTCTACAGAATGTTCCACCCCACAACATCAGAATATGCATTCTCAGCTGCACACGGATATTCTCCAAAATAGAACAAATACCAGCTCATAGAACATGCTTAAGTAAATGCAAAGGAATTGAAATTATCCCATGCATGTTATCAGACCATACTGGAATGAAATTGGAAATCAATGGCAAAAGAAACCACAAGAACCTCAGAAACACATGGAAATTAAATAGCACCCTCCTAAATAACTAATGAGTCATGGATGAAATTGAAGAAGAAATTTCTTTCTACAAATAAACGATAATACCAGTACAACATACCAGAACTTATGGGACTCAATGAAAGCAGTCCTATGAGGGAATTTTTTTTTTTCTTTTCTTTTTTGAGACAGAGTCTCACTATGTAGCCAGGCTGACCCCGAACCCATGGCAATCCTGATTCATCTTCCCAAGTGCTGGGATTACAGGACAGCACTTGGCCTACAAGGGAAATTTATAGCAGTAAATTCCCATATCAGAAAAACAGAGTGAGCGCAAATAAACAACCTAATGTTGAACTCAAGCCTCTAGAGAAAGAAGAGCAAGTCAAGCCCAAAAGCTTGTATGATAGAGGAAATTATAAAGATCAGAGTAGAAATTAATGCAATTGAGACTAAGAAAACAGTACAAAGAATCAATGAATTGAAGAGTAGTTTCTTTGAAATATTAAACAAGATTGACAAACCCTTAGCCAACCTTATCAAAAAAAGAAAGAAAAGACTCAAATCCATGCAATTAGGAATGAAAAGGGTGAAATCATAACAGATCCTGCAGAAATCCAGAAGATCATCAATACCTACTTCGAGAACCTGTATTCTAATAAGATGGAAAACACAGAAGAAACGAACAGATTCCTAGAAACATATGAATTACCAAAGCTGAATCAAGACATAAAAATTCTAAATAAACCAATATCAGTCAATTAAATGAAAGATGTAATTAAAAAACCTACCAACAAAGAAAAGCCCAGGTCCTAATGGATTCACTGCTAATTCTACAAGAAATTTAGAGAAGGCCTTATGCCACTAATTCTCAAACTCTTTAATGCAAATGAAAGGAAGCAATACTCCCAAACTCATTCCTGGAAGCAAGCATTACCCTGATACCAAAACCAGAGAAGGATCCAACCGAAAAACAGAACTACAGGCCAATCTCCCTAATGAACATAGATGCAAAAATCCTCACTAAGATACTGGCAAACAGAATGCAGCAAATCAAATAGGATTCATCCCAGGGATGCAGGGATGGTTCAACATATGCAAATCAATAAATGTAATATGCCATATGAACATAGCCAAGGACAAAAACCATAGGATCATCTCAATAGATGCAGAAAAAGCATTTGACAAAGTCCAACACCCATTCATGATAAAAACACTACAGAATTTTTTTTTTTTTTTTTTTTTTTTTTGTGGGTACCAGGGGTCGACCTCAGGACCTCATGCGCCAGCAGGCGCCCGTGCCGCTGAGCAATATCACCAGCCCTTTTTACGTATGTGGGTTCCGGGAGTCAAACTCAGGACCTCACACTTGCCAGGCAGGCACTTATGCCGCTGAGCTATCTCACTGGCCCCAGAAAATTTTTATACATCATTTTTGTCTCAATCTGATAAAAGCCATCTATGACAAACCAACAGCTAACATCATACTAAATGGACAAAAATTGAAAACTTTCACTCTAAAATCAGGAGCAAGACGAGGATGTCCACTGTTGCCACTCCTATTCAATATAGTTCTGCAAACATTAGCCAGAGCAATTAGACAAGAGAAAGAAATAAAAGTAATAAGGATAGGAAAGGAAGACGTTAAATTATCATTATTTGTGGGTGGCATGATGCTGTACATTAGAAGACCCAAAATATTCCACCAAAAGACTTATAGATTTTTTTTTTCCTTTTTTTTTTTGGTACCAGGAATCGAACTCTGTGCTTGCCGGGCAGGTGCTGTGCCGCTGGGCTATATCACCATCCCAAGACTTCTAGATTTATTAACCAAATTAAGTTGCATAGATGGATACAAAGTCAGCACTCAAAAATCAATAGCCTTCCTGTACCGGAATAACAAACTCATTGAGAGATAAATCAGGGAAACAACACCTTTCACAATGGCATCCAAAAAAATGAAATGCCTAGGAATCAATCTGATGAAGGAAGTAAAAGACCTTTACATTGAAAACTACAGTACTCTGAAAAAGGAGATCAAAGAGGATACCAGAACATGGAAAGATAGCACTTGTTCTTGGGTAGGAAGAACAAATATAGTGAAAATGGCCATACTTCCAAAATTGCTATACAGATTTAATGCAATCCTGATCAAAATAACAATAGCATTCCTCATAAAATTAGAGAAAACAATCCTAAAATTCATTTGGTACCAGAGGAGACCTAGAATGGCAAAAGCAGTGCTGGGCGACAAAGTCAAGGCAGGGGGCATCACAATCCCTGATTTGAAATTATACTACAAAGCTATAGTGATAAAAACAGCATGGTCCTGGCACAAAAACAGACCTGAAGATCAGTGGAACAGATTAGAAGATGCAGACACAACTCCAGACATACTCAGCCACTTTATCTTTGACAAAGGAGCCAAACATGTTCACTGGAGGAAAGATAGCCTCTTTAATAAATGGTGCTGGAAAAACTGGCTTTCCAGATGCTGAAGACTAAAACTAGACCCATGTCTATCACCATGCACTAAAGTAAAATTAAAATGGATCAAAGATCTAAATATTAAAACAGAAACACTGAATCTGCTGGAGGGTAGAATAGGTAGAACTCTTGAAGACATCAGTGTAGGCGAAGACTTCATGAATGAAACCCAGACTGCACAGGAACTAGCACAAAGAATCAACACCAGGTGAGTATTTTATATCTTTCTAATGTATATGACAAAAGCAGAAAATATTGTTATTTTATCAGCACAAGGCCCATGGATATAAAAATATCTATTTCTGTGCTTAGACATAAAACCTAAAAGCAAAACAATAGAAGTGATTTTATGCCACAGTTTTTACTGCGCTGGGTACCTACTGATGCCGAACTTACCGTCCTGCAGGAGGCGCGTTAGCTTCTCTCTGCGTCCCGGCTCGCTCTTAGCAGAGGTCGGGACCCAAAATACTGCCTGTTCCGCGAGAACTGCAGCTAAAATCGCAGCTCTCCTGGGCGCTGGGTATCACCCGACCTTGCGGACCCCTCCTCCTCCTGAACTCCAGTTTAAGATGTAGGAAGGCAGGCGCTGACCGTGTGCCCAGCGCTCTGTTAGGTTCTGAGCCGCTGTGAGATTAACCATTTTAAAATTAGCCATTTTAACTCTGAGGGCTGCAGGGAAACAGACTGCTTTCCCGGATAGTCTGAGTCAGAAAAAGGCTGCCAAAGGCCTCCTCTTCCACTCCTGATTGTCTCTAAGTTCTACTCAAGATTCTACCAGAGGGCTCAAGGGTTAAATATTCTTTTTTCTTTTTGGGACAGGTTCTCACTGCGTAGTGCCGGCAGGCATCGAGTTCCTGGCAGTCCTCCTGCCTCAGCCCCCCTAGTGCTGGGATTACAGCCATGCGCCACCATGCCCAGCTTCCAAGGGTTTAAGTATTAAATATTAAGCACAGTATTATTAATAACAAATATTTCCTAAGAACCCTGTATGAGCCAGGCACTGTCAGCCATGGGAGATAAGGTGAAGAACAGAGACTCGTCCTTCCAATCTGCTGGCGGAAACAGATAGAAAGGGGCTTATCAGTGGATGAATGGATAGAAAAGATTTTTTTTTATACAATGGAGTACTATTCTGCCATAAAGAAGGATAAACTTGAGACATTTGGATGCACCTTGAGACCATATTCTTAAGTGAAATCAATCAGACACACAAGTTTAAATACTGCATTTTTTCTCTGGGTATGAGAAAACAAAAGTATAAATAAGGACCAAAATGTGTAATAGATATTGTGAAACAGTAAGAAAATGTTCAAATGGGAAAGGGAACTAGGAAAGGGGGAGGGGGAAAAGAAGGCAGGGAGAAGAAATAAAAAGAGAATAGAAGGAAAAATGGAAACAAAGCTTTTGTAAATAAGGAGGTGAAGAGGGGTTGAAGGGAGAGGAGGGGAATGGGAAAAAAGAAGCAAGGTATACCATGTAGGGGTACAAATTCCCTATGATGAATGTTACCACTGTGTATTTCTAAAATGTACCAATAAAATTTTAAAACTCCAAAGAAGAAAGAAAGAAAGAAAAGGGCTGTTACATCCATATGTGACAAATGCCATCAGAAATTGTGTGTGCCTTGATTTCTAGTAGTTTCTACTATTCTAGTGGTTTTCAAGCTGCATATTGCAATCCACTGGCAGGTCCCAAAGGTACATTTTCAGAGTAGTTTTACAAAAAGTAATACAAATTTTCGCTAGACATGGTGGTGCACACCTGTAATCCCAGCACTGGGGAGGCTGAGGCAGTAGGATTGCCAGAAGTTCAAGGCCAGCCTGAACTACATAGTGAGATCCTGCCTCAAAATAATAATTAAAAAAAGGCTGAGGCTGTAGCTCAGGGTGAAGGCCCTGGGTTCAATTCCTGTTCCAAAAAAATAAAAAGAAAAAAAATTTTTTTTTCGAGACAGGGTCTCACTATGCAGTTCAGGCTCACCTTGAACTCATGGTGATCCTCCTGCCTCAGCCTCCCAAGTGCTGGGATTACAGGCTTGTGCCAAAATAGTTGAGCCTGTAATTATTGAATGCATGAATAAGGATGAGTAGCTTATTTGGATAGAAACATATCTAAATAACATGTAATAATAGTAATGGCCAGCTTAAGAGAGTCGGGTAGAATTACAGCACGCTCTACTTTGCTACCTTAATTACTGCTAAATTCACTGGGCACCAGGTTCACAGCGTTAAGGTCTTCGTTTCGTTCAGTACTCAAACTCTTCTATAAATTATAATGAGATGATACAGTCAGCTGATAAAGCCGAGGCTGGAAATAAAGGGATTAAATTCTTCAGATGAGTTTGACACAGGCTGACTGAACATCGGGTGTGTCTGCCTGCTGAGGAGTCTGGCTCCCTGCCTTGAGTGGCAACCAATACAGTGTATGCGTCCATGTGAGTTCTCACAGTGTCGCCTCCTGACTGTGTCATCTCATTACAGTGCCTGTAATGCCAGCACTCAGGAGGCTGAGGCAGGAGGATCATAAAATCGAGGCTGGTGTGGACAACTCAGTGAGACCCTGCTGCAAAATAAAAAATTACAAAGGCCGGGGATGTAGCTCAGGGCAAAGGCCCTAAATTCAATTCCTAGTACAGAGTGGGGGATATATATATATATATATTTATATATTCGACAAAGCCCAAATCTGAAACGCTCTAGTCCTGAGCCTCGGCCTTTATCGACATCGGTCTCCCTTTTGAAATGGTGCATGTATTGCTGTGGATAACCTCAACTGCTTTAATCAGTTCCAAATTAGCACTTAGGCTGCTTTCTGTCTTTTCACATGAACAGCATGGCTACAATAACCAGCCTTTCACAGACAGCACTTCACGTGTGTAGGAGCCTGCAAATGGAATTTCTTGGTCAAAGGAAATAGGCATTAAAAAGTAATTTGGCAGATAGCAGCAAATTCCTTTTATAGAAGTTGTGTTGTTTTTGTGCTTTACACTCCCATCAGAGTAGGAGTCACCCCCAACCTTACCAAAACTGATTTTTTTTGGGGGGGGGTCAAGGTCTCACTGTGTTGCCCAGGCTGGTCTCTCACTCGCCACCCTCCTGCCTCAGCCTCCCCAGTAGCTGTGGTTATGGGCATGGGCCAGCAGGCATGGCTCCAAAACTGCAAACATTTTTGTTAGGGCTGCAGGTGTAGATCAGTGACTTCAATCTCTAGCACTGGAAAAAGAAGTGTTTTTTGTTGTTGTTTTTTAATTTTGCTAATCCATTAGATGAGAACTATTATTTCATTTGCATGTATCTTTATTATCATTGAGGCCCATATCTGTTCACATGTTTCAGGGCTTATTTCCATGTCTGTGAATTGTCCATTTTCTACTGAGTTGTTAGTATTGTTCAGTTTGTGGCAGCCTTTTACATATTAAGGAAATTCCAATTGGCTTCGTATCTAATATCCTGCTCCGTATCTGGCACAGTCTGCAAATGAAAACTACGCACTGACGAAGTCTATGAAAGGCCTGAACTCTTGGAAAAACAGAAGACAGGGAGGTCTCGAGGGACGGTGGAGGGCCAGAACCCCCGGCCGGCAGTGCAGGCGAACTCACCACAAAACTGCACTTAACCTAGCATGCACATGGGCCTGGGTTTGATCCCCAGCCCCACAGAACAAACAAACAAAATACAGATGGAAAAATACTGATATCAAGGGTAAGGATTTTTTTTTCAGTTTCAAGGATTGAACCCAGAACCTCATGCGTAATAGACAAGAGCTCTATCGCTAAGCTACAACCCCAACCCTAACACCTTTTAAACATTTCTGTTTTGAGACGGTCTCTTGATGTAGCCCAGGCTGGCCTCAAACTCACAGGGGTCCTTCCTGCCTCAGCCTCCCAAGTACTAGGATTAGAGTTGTGTGTCACCACACCCAGCTAATGTATGGTTCCATTTTTATTTTTTTTTAATTAATTTTATTGGTATGTTTTAGATATACATAATGATCATATTCATCATAGGGAGTTTGTAACTGTGCATAATATACATTGCTTTTTTCCATTCTCCTCCCCTCCCTTCAACCCCTCTTCCCCTCCTTATTTACAAAAGTGTTGGGGACCAGGAATTATAAATTGAGTCTAGGGGATGTCCAGGCTGTTCTTGTCCTACCCTTGGGCCAGACTGGAACATGGGAATGCTGCTTTTTTCTGATCGCAGCTGGAAGCCCTCGGGCTAATGACTGC
This sequence comes from Erethizon dorsatum, assembly GCA_028451465.1. Classification (NCBI taxonomy): domain Eukaryota; kingdom Metazoa; phylum Chordata; class Mammalia; order Rodentia; family Erethizontidae; genus Erethizon; species Erethizon dorsatum. Next base: position 24,081,015 of record CM051838.1, on the reverse strand, counting down.
TGTGGCCTCACAGGGCAAGATAAGCCCTGCTGAAGACACCTGGGGAAACTGCAGTTTCCTTATTGACCCTGTCTCATTCTTGTTCTTGTCCTTGCAGGAATGCTTTGATCTTCCTAGCCCACCATGGTCACCATTGCTGTTCCCGGAGACACCCACTGCCCTTCACCCATTGTCCTGACTCAGATGTAATCAATAAACACCAAGGTTCCGGCTGCCTCGTGGCCTTTTGTTCCTAGGGAGCAACTGGTCGTCCCAGATCCCTGCTAGGCACCCCTCTATTTTTGTCTCTTGCTATTTCTTTTCTTCCTGCCGTGCACCATAACACTTGGCAGGAGACTGGGGATTCACTGCAGGGGTCCCCAATAACTGGCACTGTGAGAAGGGTCTCCAGTACAAAAGCTTTGTTTCCATTTTTTCTTCTATTCTCGTTTTTGTCTCTTCCTTCCTTTCCTCCTCCCCCTCCTTTGTTCCCCCATTTGAACACTTTCTTCCCATTTCCCAATATCTATTATATATTTAGGTCCTTATTTACCCTTTTGGTTTCTCACACCAGAGAGACCACGCGGTATTTACACCTGTGTCTGACTGATTTCACTTGAGAGTATGGTCTCAAGGTGCATCCATTTACCTAGAAATGTCTCAAGCTTATCCGTTACGGTAGAGTAGTATCCGTTGCATAAAAAACAACAACAACAAAAACCCCACATCTTCTTTATCCATTCATTGGCTGATGGGCATCTGGGCTGTTTCCAAAATTTTGCTGTTACAAACTCTGCGGCTATAAACATGGTATGCATATATCGCCACGATATGATGATTTTAATTCTTTCACAGAGCTCCATTTTTAATGAACAGCCTAGAATAAGCAAATGTTTAGAGGTAAAGATTAGTGGTAAACTGGGCACGGTGGCACACGCCTGTAATCCTAGCACTCAGGAGGCTGAGGCAGGAGGGTCAGTGTGAGTTTGGCCAGCCTGGGCTATTTAGTGAGTTCAAATCCACTCTGAACTACACAGTGAGACCCTGTCTCCAAAAGAAAAAAGATGCGTGGTACCCTAGGGCTGTGGGAAACAAAGAGGCCAAGGCATGGCTATGAACGGTAAAGCGTCTCTTTTCGGGGCGACGGAGGATTCTGAGGTTAGACTGTGGTGATGGCTGCGCCCTCTGTGAACCACGCCACACCACTGGCCCGTGTGCTTTAGGTATTATATGGAAATTATTTTGTAGTTCTTTTATTCTGCTTTGTTTAAGTGGAGCAGCACATGGCATTAGATTCCTGCCTCTGAGATTATCTCTGACGATAGCCTGAAACTCAGTGCTTCCTCCGAGCACTGTCTTCTCCCAGCTCAGAAGGGTTTCCACTGCGGATGGCGTGGTCAGAGCCGTCCCCAGCTGCCGTCTTCCCTGCAGTGCTCACGCCTGGCTCCGCGGTCCTAGTTTCCTATCCTGAGAGTCAAGCTCTGGAGAGGGACAGACCCAGAAGAGCTGGAAAATGTGCCTATTTTATTTCTGTGCAGAGTGTTGGTCTCAATCTGGTTTATATGTAAATTGTATCTTAACAAAGAAATTTAAAAATCTGATTCAGGCCAGCCAACCATCAATATATACTTCCTTTTTTTCTTTTTTCTTTTTTTTTTTTTTGAGACAGGGTCTCACGGTGTAGTTCAGGCTGGCCTTGGCCTCAAACTCACAGCAATCCTCCTGTCTCAGCCTCCCAAGTGCAGGGACTATAGGGTGTGCCACCATGCCTGGCTGATACATGCATTTGATTCACAGGTTGAAGTAGTGAAAAAAGGAAGAAAAAGATGTTGAATGGCACAGAGGATGTCACTGTTGGCAAGGAGCCCAGCAGCCTCTGCCAGGCCCCAATCCCTTCCCAGCATGTGCTACCTCTAAAAAGTACACACTGCATGCCCAGCCCCACTCGGGGGACATGGCACATGCGCTGCTACAGTGAGTACGTCAAGGGGGAACACGAAACACGGTTCTATAGATACAAGTGCAACTCTTCTGGGAAAGCCTTTTCCATCCCATCAGGGAAGGCAGGTGTGTTTGGCCCCATTCTTTCCCTCTTTTCCTTCTCTGGACACAAATGGGATGGCTGGAGCTGCAGCAGCTACTGTGTCTATAGGAGATCACCAGCCACCTTGCTAAGGATGGCGGGCAGAGCTTGGGTTGTTGATAATATTTGTAAACCCCTGTGCCAGCCCTGTTCTGTTCTGCCTACTGGGAAACTACTTGTGATATATTTTCTTAAGTTTTTTTGAGACAGGATCTCACTACATAGTCCAGGGTAGCCTTGAACTCACTATGTAGCCCAGGCTGGCCTTGAATGCCAGGTGATCCTCCTGCTTCAGCCTCCCATGTCCTGGAATTACAGGCGTGTGCCACCATGCCCAGTTTCTTCTGCTCTCTTAATATCTATATCTCTATATCCCCACCTACCTATGTACTGTGTGCGTATGTGTGTATGGTGCTGGGGATCAAACCCAGGGCCTTGTGAATTCTACCACTGAGTTAAACCCACAGTGGCAATAAAATTATTCCTTCAGGAACTACTGGGAGTCCTGAAGTATTCCTTTTTTTTTTTTTTTTTTTGAGACAGGGTCTCACCATGTTGCCCACGCTGGCCTCAAACATGCTGCAATCCTCCTCCTCAGCCTCCTGAGTGTTGGGATTACAGGTGTGTGCCACCAGGCTGGGCACTGAAAGTATTCTTTTTTTTTTTTTTATGTGACCTTAGGACCTTGCACTTGCCAGCAAGCGCTTGTGCAGCTGAGCGATATCACCGGCCCTTTTTTTTCCTTTATGTGGGTACCGGGAGTCGAACTCAGGACCTCAAGCTTACTGGGCAGGTGCTTGTGCCGCTGAGCTATCTCACTGGCCCACTGAAAGTATTCTTAATTGGTATAAATGATATGGGCCCAATTTCTGGAAACAGTAAAGCAAGACAGTTTTAATATTTCTCACTAATGAGCAAGGTGTGGTGGTGCATGCCTGTAATCCCAGAACTTGGGAGGCTGAGGCAGGAGGATCACTGCAAGTTCAAGGCCAGCCTAGGCTTCAAAATGAGTTCAAGGTCAGACTGAACTACATAGTGAGTCTCAAATACCAACCAACCACGCAAACTAACAAACAAAAAACCCCAAAACCAAATTCTTACTAATGTATCCATGAAATTATCATAAATTACTTTCCAGGGATTACTTTTTGGATCCTTTTTGTAGATAAAACTCACAAGGGAACAATTTAAAATGATAGAATTTATTTCAATATAATCATATATATGTGTGCACATATACTATTTTAAAAATAAGCCTGTAAATCATAATCATTATAAAACACAAATGAGCCCTAATTTAACATTACCAGAGTAAAAGAGCGTATGTAGAAGTCAGTCTAACATTGTTGCACTGCCTTTTAAAGTTAGAATACATCAAAGGTTTAGCGCATTGAATTTTATCTCATTTGTTTCATGTTATCCTCATTAAAAACACCCTTTGGCATGTGCCGACTTCTAACTGGCATTCAAGCAACTCCAGGCTCTTAACCCTTAGTAAAGTACTGTTCATAAGTCACCTGAAATGAGTCATCTAAAAAAATACTAGCCTACATTAAAACCCTGAGGAATTAAACTCTGCTTACACCATAGTTTCGGTTAAGTGCAATTCCACATTATGGAAGGACTACTTTATTTAAGGTCATACTTGGTAAGGCATAGGAAAAATAAAATCTACGTAAGTAACAATCTAAACTACTCTTGATGTCTTGCTACAAAGTCATTTTGTTCCCTAAGGAGGCATCTCCGAGCCCCGTCCTGGTCCTCTCCCCAGCCTACCTCCTGTGGCCACTGTGGCCGTGGCCATGGCTGGAGGGACCAGGGCTACGTGCGTGCCAGCTCGTGCCCATGCTCCACCATGGCCTGCACGAACTGCTTGAAGACACGGTCCATGTATGTGCACTGCCTGGGCCAGATCCCCTCCAGAAAGCCAATGTGGCCTCCGTGAGAAGTAAGGACCAAGGCAACGTTAGGGTTCTGCTTAGCAGTCTCTATTGGGATAGCTGGAGAAAGAGAGAGAGAGAGAGACGAGAGGAGAAGAGAGAGAGAGAGACGAGAGGAGAGGAGAGAGAGAGAGACGAGAGGAGAGGAGAGGAGAGAGAGAGAGGGGGGAGAACCATCATTATCTTTTGTTAGGAAAGGTATATAACTTTATCATTTCCTTTATTTTTTCTTTTGAGACACAGTCTCACTATGTAGTTCAGGCTGGCCTTGAACTCACTATGTAGCCCAGGCTAGTTTCAAACTTGAGGTCCTCCTATCTCAGCCTCCCAGTGCTGGGATTACAGGTGTGCACCTCCATGCCCACCTCTACTTTTATCATTTCTAATCAATATAAACCAAAATCCCATTAAACGAACACTTGTAGTGAGTATGGCTTGGGCCGGTGAGATGGCTCAGCGGCGTAAGCGCCTGCCTTGCAAGCGCGAGGGCCCGAGTTCGACTCCCGGATCCCACATACGGAAAAGGGGCCGGTGATATCGCTCAGCGGCACGGGTGCCTGTTGGCGTGCGAGGTCCTGAGGTCGACCCCCGGTACCCACAAAAAAAAAAAAAAAAAAAAAAAAAAGATGTAGTGAGTATGGCTAAATGGAATGAGTCTAATTTACATCAACCATCTATATTCTTATAATAGGTCATGTTCACAGTATGTACTAGACCATCAATTTTGGAACAATGAATCCAAGATTTGATCACAGTACAAAAGTATAGGCCAAATCTTGTTTTGAAAGGTAGAAATGTGCTGGGCGTTGTGGTGCACACCTGTAATTCCAGGACTCAGGAGACTGAGGCAGGAGGATCGCTGTGAGTTCAAGGCCAGCCTGGGCTACATAGTGAGTTCAAGGCCAACTTGAACTGCATAGTGAGACCCTGTCTCAAACCTCCCCCGAAAAGAATTTTAGCACCTTTGTGAGAGTTATAAATTCATAAATATAAATGGTAAAAACATATTAGATAGAAAAAAAGGAATATGATTCCCGAATCTTTATCTTTGGGTACTAAAATATACAAATTATGGGGGATTAGTTTTTTGGGGTTTCTTTGGTTTTTTTTTTTGTTTTTTTTGTTTTTTGAGGCAGGGTCTCTCTATGTAGCCCAGGCTGACCATGAACTCTCAGCGATCCTCCTGCCTCAGCTGAGATTATAGGCTGGAGCCACACCTGGCTTCGATTATTTTTTTTTTCTTTTTCTGAATTTCTATTTATAGTTAAGAGAGTCTTTTCATGTGGTCTACAAAATCTACTGAGTATAAACTTAAAAGAATACAAACTGAAGTGTCTTACTTATTTTTCCTTCACGCTTAAAGTTCAGACCGTCACTCGTGTTCGGGGAGGCTGGCCAGGCCTTGCCCCGGCTGCGCACACTCCGCCACTGAGCTACGCCCCTGCCCGGCCAGAGCTGGCTAACCCCGGCAGGCCCCGTCCCAGCAGGGGACAAAGCCCGTGCCACATCGGCATCCCGTGAAAGGCGCGGGCTGCCTGTTCTCGCAGACAGAAGACAATCGTGTACTATTTCCCAGTGCCCAGACCGTTCCGAGGGCTTGGGAAAGAACAGGACGTAATGAGTTTAAGCGTCACCCTACTGGGTCAGGTTAAATGCTGGAAATTTTCGCCAGCAGGGTGACCAGAGGGACAGGAAAACGGACGGAGAAACACGAGACTTCCTTGGTCCAAAGAGCACTGCGTCAGTCAACTGATTACTAAGTCCTCTCCAAAGTCACCTGTGATTAAATAAGATCTCAGGAGAAATGATGGTGATTTTAAAAGGTGTATATTTGGGGGATTTTCTGATATTTTTACAACAGGTATGTATTATGTTTGTAGCCAGGATAATTTGTTTTTCAGTGCCAGGGATGGAACCCGGGGCCCCGAGTGTGCCAGGGAAGCTCTTGACCATCAAGCCACACCCCTGGCCCACGGTGGTTTGGTTTGGTTTTGGTTTTGGTTTTGGTTTTGTGAGACAGGGTCTCGCTATGTAGCCCAGGCTGGCCTTGAACTCTCAGCGAATCTCCTGCCTCAGCCTCCCTGTGCTGGGGTTACAGTGTGCTCCACCATGCTGGGCTAAGAGTCATTGTTGTTGATCAAAAATTTGGTGACCATGTTTCTAACAGTGTTAGCGGGGAGGGCCGGCCCAGTTCAGTGGCAGAACGCTTGCCTAGTGTATGTGGGGGTCCCAGGTGTGTTCCTGAGGACTGCAAAAAGTAAAAAAGTGAAGAAAGTAAGGAGAAAACATTTCCTAGAATACTTCATGAAGTTTCGGTAAAGTGAAGTTAGAGGCCAACTCTACTGATCGTTGAATCACGTGATTACTTCTGATCATTCTGCTTCACTAGATAAGCACGTTGAGACATCTTTTGTTACCAAATTTCGTATTCTTGAAATAAGAGAACAGGGGCTGGGGTTGTAGCTCAGGGAGACGGTACTTGCTTCGCTGGCAAGAGGCCCTGGCTTCAATCCCCAGTTCCGAAAAAATGAAATAAAGTAGGGCTTGATGGCACATGCCTGTAATACCAGTGCCTGGGAGGCTGAGGCAGGAAGATTGCCTTGAGTTTGAAGCCAGCCTTGAAAAAAATAAATAAATAAAGCCAGCCTGGGCTACATAGTGAGTTCAAGGCCAGCCTGTACTACATAGATAGACCCTGTCTCAAAAAACCAAAACAAAGCTAGGTATGGTCATGCGTCTATCATACTAGCCTTCTGGAAGGCTGAGACAGGAGGATTCCCTCAAATTCGAGCCCACCCTGGACATCTTAGTGATTTAGTAAGACCCTACCTCAAAAGTAAAAGATAAAACAGGCAGGCCGGTGAGATAGCTCAGCGGCACAAGCGCCTGCTTGCAAGCGCGAGGTCCTGAGTTCGACCCCCGGTACCCACAGGAAAAAAAAAAAAAGATAAAACAGGCTGGGGATGTAGCTCAGCATGAAGGCCCTGGATTCAATCCCCGGTACTGCAAAAACAAATGAGAAAGAGCAGGAAAGTTCTTTGGAATAATTTTCTTTTTTACAGTTTTCCCTCATGGATGATCTTTTTGTCCCAGATTTGCTTCCATCACTGAGATGTTTAAAGCCACTGTGGTTTTAAAGTCTCGAGTTCTCCTTTAGTTTGAAAGAGAAGAGAAACCAGATTCTCCTGCAGAGCCACCAAGAGCAAGTGACAATGACAACGGAGTTCTGGGAAGGCAGATGCTGTAACATAATCTGCCCCAAACAGCACATTTGTAAGAGGGAAAGGCTACAAAAATGAGAACAAGCGAGATACTGAGTCTTCACTCGTCCCGAGTTTCACGATGAACTAGATAAGGGGCTCTGACAACATTTATTTATGTATTTATTTATTTATTGGTACTGGGAATCGACCTCAGGACCTTACGCATGCCAGGCAGGCGCTCGTGCCACTGAGCTATATCCGCAGCCCTCTGACAACATTTGAAACGTTATTTGAGTGGAGCATGGTGGCACACAGCCTGGGCTACATAGTGAGACCCTGTCTCAAAAAAAAGGAAAAGAAACAAAAGATGTTATCGGAGACATTCAGATACTACGTTATGAGTATCTCCTGGTTATTTTTATTTTACTTTATTTCAATCACAGTGGAAAACCTAACTGTCACTTTCTTTTTCTTCTAGTACTGGAGGTTGAACTCAGGGCTTCTGCACTGCACGGTATCTCCAGCCCTTCTTTATTCTCACACAGGGTCTCGCTAAGTTGTTTAGCTGTGCAGGCGGGGCTTGAATTTACGACTCTCCTCCCTCGGCCTCCCACAATGCTGGGATTATAGACGTGGGCCATACACCCAGTTGATATTTTATTTCTTATTATTGCATTTTCTTTTCTCTTTTTTTTTTTTTTTTGTGTGTGTGTCTGTGTGTGTTGGGGATTAAACATAGGACCTTGTGCGTGCTAGGCAAGAATTCTACCACTGAGCTATATCTCCAGATTTTTTAATTTTTATTCTTTTGGTTTTTTGAGACAGTCTCACTATGTAGCTCAGATTGGCCTTTAACTCATTATGTAGCCCAAGCTGGCCTCCAACTCATGGCATTTCTCTTGCCTCAGCCTCCCAAGTGTTGGGATTACAGGTGTGAGCCACCACCCCAGCTTATTTTTATTTTTTTGTTTTTTGTTTTTTTTGAGAGAGGTTCTCCCTAAGTAGTTCAGGCTGCCCTTGAACTCACTATGTAGCACAGCTGGTCTCAAAGTCATGAAGATCCTCCTGCCTCAGCCTCCTGAGTGTTGGGATCATGGGGGTGTGCCACCACACTCAGCCTTATTTTTATTTTTTTTAAACAGGGTCTTTCGAGGCCGGGCATGGTGGTATATGCCTGCAATCCCATTACTCAGGAGGCTGATGCAGGAGAATCACCATGAGTTCAAGGCCAGCCTGGGCTACATAAGCAAGTTCAAGGCAGTGAGACACTGCCTCCAAAAAAAAAAAAAAACAAAAACAGGGTCTTGCTAACTTGTCCACCCTGGCCTTGAAATTGTGATCCTCCTAACTTAGCCCTCCTGAGTAGCTAGGATTACAGCTGTGCACCACTGCACCCAATTCATCACTGCGTTTTTGTAAAACAAAACAAAACGAACTATTTTAAGAGTTAATACATGTGAAAAGCTATACAAAGGCTAAGGGTGTAGCTCAGTGGTAGAGGGCTTACCTAGTACTCATGGGCTCTGGGTTTGAGTCCTGGCACCAAAAATAAATAAATAAATAAATAAATAAAAGTACGTCTATCTAAACTTTACCATGACTGGGGGAGAAGACGTCGTCCACAGAGTTGAGGCACAACACCGGAATCCCAACCGAGCTCAGCCTTCGACTGGGGCTGGCGTCAGTGTAGTAATCGTCAATCGTTCGGTAGCCAAACATGACAGAAGTGAATCGCTTATCAAACTCCCTGACAGATTTAGCCTGGAAAACAAAAGAAATTATATCTCTTCTTGGAATCGAAAGAGAAAATAAAAGCATGACATGAAGTTCTCTCCTACCTTCATGACATGGTCCATATCAATTTGTTTTACAAACATATGCCGGTGCCTGGAACAAAGAATTTCAAAACTAAAAATTAAGGTCGTTCCTACCTCGATCACACCTAAAATACACAATAAATAAATAATCCAGCACGAGGCACAAAGGTGATACTCAAAAAAGATTTGCTTAGTCAGATATAGGAGGAGGAAACTGATGTTTGTTTTGATTCTTTTTTTTTTGATTCTTTTTTTTTTTTATGCGGGTACCGGGAGTGGAACTCAGGACCTTGCACTTGCCAGGCAGGCGCTTATGCCACTGAGCTATCTCACCGGTCCGGGATTCTATTTTTTGTTGTTTTTTTGAGACAGGATCTCACTATGTAGCTCAGTCTGGCCTCAAACTTGTGGCAATCCTCCTGCCTTGTCTCCTGAGTGCTGGGATTACTGTACAGGCATGCACCATCATGCCTGGAAAAGCCAATGATTAATGTCAACTTTCCAGAGAACTATGGTTTTCAATAAATCATATACAAATTAATTATACTTCTTTTTCTTTTTTGGGCACTGGGGATGGAACTTAGGACCTCCCACATGCTAGGCAAGCACTCTACCACTGAGCTACACTCCCAGCCCATTTTTACTTACTCACTTACTTATTAATTTTGATACAACTTCTTGCTAAATTACCTAGAGTGGCCCTGAACTTTCGATCCTCCTGCCTCAGCCTCGGGAAGCTGCAGGTGTAGCTCAGTGATAGAGCATGAGTCTAGCACATGTGAGGCCCCTAGTTGGATCCCCAGCACCAAAAACAAAGAAAACACAGCAACAGCATAAAAAAACAGGAAGAGCTCTGTGCTCTGTGCCACTATGCCAATGTCTTCACTAGAAGTCATGCCAATGAGAAACTAACAAAGCCAGTCTTTCAGTAATGTAAGGACTGAGAGCTAAGACTAAGCCATCCCGAGGAGCTATAACCTTGCCTTCTCTTGTTTTTGTTTTGTTTTGTTTTTATGTGGGTACCCGGAGTCAAACTCAGGACTTCACGCCTGCCAGGCAGGCGCTAATGCCGCTGAGCTATATCACCGGCCCTTTTTTTTTTTTGAGGCAGGGTCTTGTTATGTAGTTCCAGCTGGCCTTGATCTCACTATGTAGCCCAAGCTGGCCTCGAACCCACGGTGATCCTCCTGCCTCAGCCTCCCAAGTACTGGGATTATAGGTGTATGCCACCACACTGGGCCATTCTCTTGCTTTTTTTTTTTTTGTGGTGCTGGGGATTGAACCCAGGGCCTTGTGCCATTCTCTTGCTTCTAAAGCACGCTTGGCTTGAGAGTTTAAGGAGCTGAATTATTCAGTGCTGACATCACTTAATAAATTCCTCCTGAGAGCTGGTGAGATAGCTCAGTGGCATAAGCACCTGCCTGGCAAGCGCGAGGTCCTGAGTTCAACTCCTGCTACCCACATACGAAAAAAGGGCCAGTGATATCGCTCAGCGGCACGGGCGCCTGCTGGCATGCGAGGTCCTGAGTTCGACCCCCGGTATCCACAAAAAAAAAAAAAAAAAAAAAATTCCTCCTGAGCAAGAATTCAGTCCTGACATGAGGAACAAGCAGAAAATCTAGACAACTAGCCCGTGAAATTACCCAACACATTCTACATTAATGCTTCAGCCTTCTAGATTAATTTAGGAAAGTTATTTAGTGATCTTCAAAGTGGGAACACACACTTCAGGAATTACGTAAGACAAAAGAAAACATAACTTTTATCTATATCTTTAGCTTATGCTTCCAATGTTTAAATTTTTGAATGCACTTATAGAGAATATTTGCTTCAGCAGTAAATGCATCCAATGTGTAAATGAATCTACATATAGCAGTAGCGTTGTGATTTAAAATGCTCACGGTTGGAGTCGGTGACAAAGATTCTAAAGATGACTTACTTATTAACCGAAGACTGGAGGCAGGTTGTCAAGTAGTAATTAAAAAGCAGCCAGTTCAGCGGTTTTTCCAGGGACTCCGAGCAGGCGAAAGTGTTCCAGCCCACTGAAAATGTTGCAGCTGCCATCAGAGGGGTTTTGGGCCCAATTTTGCCCAGGTAATTTAGAAGAAGCATTCTGAGAAGAGAAGCACACAACTTGGGGATTCATTTGTTACATCTCTCAAGACATCGCATTTCTTTTTCTTTCTTTATTTCATTTACTTATTTTTTATTTGAGACACGGTCTTGCTATGTAGTTCAGGCTGGCCTTAAACTCTCGGAGAGTCTCCTGCCTCAGCCTCCTGAGTGCTGGGATTACAGTTGTGCGCCACCACACCCAGCTTGGCAGTGAATGGGATGACATTTTAGAGAAAGTGGGATTTTGCTTTTGAAAGTGACTCTCAACAGTGACAGCACTGCTGCACTCCGCAGACTGCCGTGCCTCACGAAGGCGTTTCCTCTCTGGAAAAGGGCTCCTTAGGGTCCCATGTGGCTGAGGTCGGACGGTGCTGGGGTGCTGGTAGAGGCACAAGTCACAGGGTGGGAAGGGACAGAGAAAGAGCCAGAAGAGCTACGGCCAGGTGGGGCTAATTCTCAATTATTACTCAGGAGCAAAATGACACCCAGATGTTCCTCCCCCCAAAAATTTTTTGCCTCCACAGAAAAGCGACCCCATTTTCTCACCAGAAGAAAAACAGCAAAACAAAACACCAAAGAGGGGAACAAAGGAAAAACTCAAGTATTAAGAGACTTAAGAAGCAAACCAATCTCAAGATTTAGATCTTGTCTGTATTTTTGAAAAGCTATACAATCAAATAAACAGACAACTGGGGAGTGTAAACAATGACTGAATATTTAATGATATTTAGAAATTACTATGTCGGGCATGATGGCGCATGCCCTGTGATCCCAGCACTCGGGAGGCTGAGGCAGGAAGATTGCCACCAGTTTGAGGCCAGCCTGGATTACACAGTCAGGTCAAGGTCAGCCTGAGCTACATAGCAAGACCCTAGCTCAAACCCCCCCCCCCAAAAAAAATTACCATTAGCCACACGTTGCGGCATGCACCTGTAATCCTAGCACTCAGGAGGCTGAGGCAGGAGGATTGTCATGAGTTTGAGGTCAGCCTGGCCAGCCTGAACTACATAGCAAGACCCTGTCTCAAAAAAAAATTAAAGGGCCAGTGAGATGGCTCAGCGGCGTAAGCGCCTGCCTGGCAAGCGCGAGGGCCCGAGTTCGACTCCCGCAACCCACATACGAAAAAAGGGCCAGTGATATTGCTCAGTGGCATGGGAGCCTGCTGGCGTGCGAGATTCTGAGGTCAACCCGCGGTACCCACAAAAAAATAATTTAAAAAAAAGGAGAAATTACTATTATATTTGCTCAGATGTGATAAGGGCATTGTGGTCGTCTTTGTTTTGCTGTGAAAGATTTCTCTGAGACACCAACTGAAATATTCATGTGTCTACTGCTCGTTTGGACCGAATCACCAGGAAGTCCTGCCAGCCCTCCTGTCACCTCCCTGCTCCGGATCGCCACTCACTGTCCCGTATGCAGGCGGCAGAGGCAGCAGCAGAGCTGAAGCCCATGAGGACAGGCACTGGCGAGACCTTACCACAAGGCAGGAAGCACCCACCTGAAGTAGTTCTTCTCTTGTGGTGCTGGGGATGGAACCCAGGGCCTCCCGCATGCTAAGCAGGGGCTGGACTACATCCCAGCCCCAACTGAAAGCTGAATAAATAACGTCTGAGATTTAGTTCATAATAATCAGAGTCGGGAGGGAACAGAAGGAGCCTACACTGACGAAACAGGACTACCAATGTGTATTCTGGGATACACTCTTCTTTACATTTATTCATTCATTCATTCATTCAGACAGGGTCTCAAGATGCAGTCCAGGCTGGCCTCGAATGCTCAGGGATCTTCTTGACTCAGCCTCTCAAGCGCTGGGCTCACAGCCATGCGCCACCAGCCCCGGCCCATATTCTCATACACATTTGGAATTTTCTATACATTTGAAACTTTTTTTTACCAGCTCACAGACCCGAGTCTGTCAGTTACATCTTAGAAAGAAGAACACAAGCAGGCAACCAGAAAGGGCGTCCTTTCCCAGTAAGGGGCGGGCGTGCAGGCGCTCAGGTGAGGGCCGCCCGCGGATGAAGAATGTATAGGAGCAGGGGGGAGCTGGGCTCCCCGTTAGTCCTCCTCAGGAGGCGCGGGAGCGCGCAGCACGGCCCCGCCACCGAGCACAGCGGGGACTGCCCGCGGCGCCGCTGTCCTTCAGTGGGTCAAGCCTGGCCGCCCATGCTAATGCGAGGGGCGGCGCTTTCCTGCCTGGGTTCGTTTTCCAGGCTCTAAAAAAGCTCTGGTGAAAGCCTGTTTTTTAGGGTTTATTATTCATAAGGGCTATTTGCCCGTATACAGACCCTGAGATGTTTTTAATCGAAATGACAAATCAATTATAAAATTAAGATGAAATACAATGTTCTATTTCCAGTATTTGCTGATCTAAAAAGGTAGTTTGGTGGCTGGGGACAGAGCTCAGCGGTGAAGCCCCTGCCTAAGCGAGCTGAGGCCCTGAGTTCAATCCCTAGCAACACGAGGAAGGAAGGGAGGAAGAAAGGGAGGAAGAGAGGGAGGAAGGCAGGGAGGAAGGGAGGAAGGAAGGGAGGGATGAAGGGAGGGAGGGAGGGAGGAAGACGGGGGGAAGGGAGGAAGAAAGGGAGAAAAGGAGGGAGGAAGGGAGGGAGGGAGGAAGAGAGGGGGAGGGAGGGAGGAAGAAAGGGAGGAAGGGAGGGAGGGAGGGAGGAAGGCAGGGGGGAGGGAGGGAAGCGGGGGGGGGGGAGGGGATCTGAAGCACGGTAAAACGCTCGATAATAGAAGTTCCGAACAGCCTCACTGCCACTAGAACAAAACCCAGAAACGATTACTTGTAGAAATCAGCCTACGTGTAACCCCGCAAGTGGAAATTCCAAATCCGGCCCAGCGCCAGGCCGGCGGCGCGCAGCACCGCGCTCTCCCCACGACGGCCGCAGGGAGCGGGCGGGACCGGCTCCGGGCGAGCCCCCCGCGCCGCGCCCCACGCCGGCGAAGGACGCGGAGGCCCCGGGCGCGGGCGGCTTCTCGCTGCGGGGCGAATCTCACGCTCCAAGCTCCGCTCCCGGAGCGCCAAGGAGGACGCGGCCGCAGCCACGCACACGGCGGACGCCGTCAGGGACGCGGAGGGTCGGAGGCGGGGTGGGCCCCGGCGTCCCGAGAGAGGACGTGAACCTTTCCCCCAGGGAGACGGTAGTCAAGGAAAACACTGAATCTCCCCTGAGTCAATCCCTTCACTCGTTCAACTGTATGTGATAGGATATGATAAAAACAAACGAAAGGACCAACTTCCTTAGAGTCCTCTGAAAGAGGCAGCCAATAAGACCACTTCCCTCTCATAATTGATTGATGGATTGATTGATTTTGAGACAAGGACTCACTATGTATAATCCAGGCTGGGCTTGAATTTACTGTGTAGCCCAGGCTGGCCTCAAACTCACAGTGACCCTCCTGCCTCAGCCTCCCCCGTGCTGGGATTACAGGCCTGCGCCACCAAACCCAGCTTCTCACGTGTTTCAGAAAGGGAAAATCTTACCCTCCCATTGAGACCCCTGCCCCCAGGAAAGGAGCAGAGGGGTACAGGCCATGCACATAGAGAATCACCGTCTCCAAGTCTTCCGTGTTGGCGCAGCAGTAAGTCCTCGGTGTCTGGGAGCGAGGCAAGGACAGCACAAAGATAAAACATGAGGTTGTGATGGTTAGGATGCAGAAATGTAAAAGAAGAGCATGACATAATGAATATAAAGATAACCTTGGCTTACATACACGGTTAATAGAAATTTTTTTTTTTTTGTACTGGAAATCGAACTCATGACCTTGCGCTTGCCAGGCAGGCACTGTGTCGCTGAGCTATATCCCAGGCCCATAAATCATCACTTTTGTATCCGCCACAATGCAGGCTGCCACTCGCTGGCGCTGACACAAAGGCCCTGCACGGGTGGGGTAGGCCACAGGGAGGGGTGAGGGCAATGCAGATGCCTTAAGTTAGACAACGGCTGCACTCAGACTCCAAGACCAGTTCAATTTAGGAAGAAAAGGTAGAGATGTTGTTCTTTTGAGACAGGGTCTCAGTATGTATTCCAGGCTGGCCTTGAACTCACTTATGTATCCAGGCTGCCCTGGAGCTCAAGGCAATCCTCCTGCCTCAGTTTCCTGAGTGCTCAGATTATAGGCGTGCGTCACCACGCCCAGCAAAAGTTACAGTTTTCAATGATCCACCCAATTAAATGTATCCTTAAAACACTGCTTATTGAATCCTGTCATTTTTTTTTTTTTGAGATGTGCAAATATGGAATGTTTGAAAGACAAATTTTGTGTGTGTCTGTGTGTGTGGGTACCGGGGGTCGACCTCAGGACCTCGCGCGCCAGCAGGCGCCTGTGCCACTGAGCGATATCACCGGCCCCTTTTTCGTATGTGGGTTCCGGGAGTCAAACTCGGGCCCTCGCGCTTGCCAGGCAGGCGCTTATGCCGCTGAGCTATCTCACCAGCCTGAAAGACAAATATTAACCTTGCAGTATTTACAATAGCTAACATTTGTTTAATTACGTAGATGTCCGCAAAAGCCTGAGGAAGATACTAATATTTTGTACTTTATAAATGAGGAAAACATTCATTCATTTATCTTTTTTCCCATCTGTCATCTATTTATTATTTTTTATTCCTTATTTATTTATTATGAGACAGGGTCTCACTAGTTCAGGCTGGCCTTGAGTTCGCTATGTAGCCTAGGCTGGCCTTGAACTCACAGCAATCCTCCTGCCTCAGCCTCCTGAGTCCTGGGATTACAGGTGTGTGCCACCAAGCCTGGCTCTTTAATACTTAAACATACATTTTCTTTCCTTTTGAAAAGAAATAACTATAGAGAATTGTACAGTCGCCTGTGTACCCACCAGTTATAACAGCTCATACCACTGGACTGGACCTCTCAGGGCTAGAAGAAAATTCTCAAGATGCAAGGCATCTCTACCCACAATCAGCAGAGCCGCCCTTCCAGGTCGCTCTGCTAGCAGAGTGGGGCGGCAGGGACGGTCCCTCTAGCGCCTTGGGGACGCAAGGTGTGGGGGCAGGAGGAGCGGGGAGCCAGCGAAGGCCTGCAGGAGCTGTCAGGAGGCGACCCCGACCGCGGCGCAGTGGCCAGCCCTCCGCCCCAGGCCTCCTCGAAGCCCCGCCGCAAAGGCAAAGCCACTTTGGGCAGGTGAGAAAGAGCTCTGAGCGCCTCCTGCCCTACCCTGCTCTAGGAAAAGCTAAGGTGGAAAAGCTCAGCAGGAAACAAAGGCGGATTTCTCCAGATCTGTGTCCTTAATCCAAACAATGTGAGGCTGAAGGGAGAAGCTGGTCTCTGGAAACGTCCCATACCTCTCCCCAGGTTTTGACTGAAAGCTGGGTTTGTTGTTGTTGTTGTGTTTTGTTTTGTTTTTTTGAGACAGGGTCTCCCTGTGTAGTGCAGGCTGGCCTTCACTCACTGTGTACCCCAGGCTGGCCTCAAACTTAGGGTGATCCTCCTGCCTCAGCCTCCTAAGTGCTGGGACTATGGGCATATACCACGCCCAGCCATAGCAGAGATTCTGTGGGGAACCTGGCCTCCTGTCCTTGAGAACCAGAAGAAAAGGTCCTATCTACTCCCTGGCTCTGGGAACCTTGAAGGAATGGGCACCTCGTCCTGCGGAGGCAGGGGCTGGCTGTCTCCCGCACCACACGTCAGGTCAGGTACCGGCTTCTCGCTTCCGAGGGACAAGGCCCTTTGTCTTTCCCTCTGCCCTGCGGATGACTAACAGGAAACAGGACAATAACGACGGGGTGGCAAGCAGCTATGGACGCATTCTCCTTTCCTCCACTCTACGGAAAACTGCTTACCCTAAATTCCACCGCACCCTCTGCCAGTTCTTTTGGGTTAATTTCACTCAGAGAAAGTTCCTTCCTGTTTGATCTTTTGCTGATTCATATTTGTTCTTTTTTAATGCCTACTCTGAGGTCTTACGCTGGGTCTGAGCCACATTAAATCTTTTCTGGAACAAGGAGAGGTATAAATAAACACCAGCACTCCTCTAGTCTGAAACGCCAATTGTTCAAGGCTGGAAGACACAAAGTAATTACAAAGGAATCTGCCCATGTTAGTTCTGATCATTAATACTGACATCTTGCTTTTGTGACCTAGCTTAAGAAAGATGTAAGAATCCTGAATGACCACAATGCAATTATAATTATATCCTTTTACAGCAACTTTTTAAAAAAGGAACTCAGAGAAAATTAATTGTAATTAAACATACTTCTTTTACCTTAATGAGCTAATGAATTTATATAATAGAAATTATGCCTCACTAACTGAACTATACCTCCACCCCAAGCCCCTTTTACATTTTATTTTAGTCTTGCTAAATTTTTTTTTAATAAGAGTCTTGCTAAGTTGCCCAAGGTGGCCTCAGACTTGTGATCCTCCTGCCTCAGCCTCCTGTGTAGCTGGAATTACAGGTGTGTGCTACCACCATGCCTGGCCCATTGAATTCTTTAAAATTAAAAGAACAAAAACAAAAACATTTATGTATATACCATCGCTTTGTAAGAACTCAAAGTATTCTTGGCAATTTTTCAAAATTCTAATTGCAATTTATGGTTGAATGTCACTAGGTTGCTGCAATCTTTCCAAGTAAATTTTTGATAGACTTCAGCTGCTCAGGATGGGACATTTGTAAAGCACCCTCCTCTTCTTCCTTTCTCCTCCTTCCTGTTGTTGTTGAAGATTCTGTCCCTACTTCTCCCCCTTCCCGCTGCACTCTCTCCCTGTGCCATCTCAACCTGCTCACAAAACCCCACTTTCTCTCAGGAGTCCCCCACAGCCCCCCACAGCTAAGAGTTAGCCCAGGAGCCCAAGGTCTTCTAGAAACTCCCACCTAGGTGAGGAAGAGTACCCTGAATATCTGCTGTGGTTTGCAAGCGCTCCCTGAGAGGTCATGTGTGGGAAACTTCTCTGAATTCACCCGCCAGCTCGAGCTGGAGGCGGGGCCTTGCAAAGGTCATTCATGGTAGCTGAGGTCCTGAGGGCCCTGGAGGCTTCCCAGAGACAGATGCCACCTGCTGGGTCTCACCCAGTGATGCCCTCTGCCACACTTAGGAACAGAGAGCAGGGCCTCACCAGATGCCAAGCGCACGCTGGCACCATGCTCTCGGGCTGCAGCCTCCAGCACCTCGAGCCAGACACTGCTGCTCCTTCTAAATGACCTCATCTCAGCTATTCTGGTATAGCAACAGGAGACAGCCTATGACAACACATAGCACAAATTCATCTCTCTTTTGCAGTGCTAGGGACTGAACCCAAGTCTTCACCTTGACTAGCCCTTTCTTATTTTTATTTAGAGACAGCGTCTTGCTAAGTTACCCAGGCTGAGTTCAAACTTGCAATCTTCCTGCCTCAGCCTCCTAGAGTGCTGGGATTAAGCATGTGCCACCATGCCCAGCGGCCCCCCCCGGTTCCCCCATTGAAGATTGAACCCAGGGCCTTGCACATGCTAAGCATGTCTCTACCACTGGACTACAGCCTCAGACCTTTTTTCAATTTTTTATTTTGAGACAGGCTCTTGCTAAATTGCCTAGGCTGATCTTGAATGTGTGATCCTCCTGCCTCAGCCTCCTGAGAAGATGGTGGCACATGCCACCATGCCCTGCAGAATGTATTATATTTATTATACCAATTGTAAATTCTCCTAAGTGTTTTATTTCAGCAAATATCAGTCCCCCCATCACTCAGCCAAGCTAGAAATGTCACCCTTGACTCCCCTCTCCTCTTCCCACAATGCCATTAATATTCTTTCTGCCCCCTGCATCCACTCGTGTTTGTTCCCTCCTAATCTGCTTCAAATTCCAGACTCCAGGAGGCTCTGCTGGAGCTGTTGTCTAACTGGTCTCAGCCTCAGCCTCCTCTCCGTTCTCTTTTCTACACACCGCCACCACGGTTCTTCTAAAACAGGAACACGATCAAATTATGTTCCCGCTTCCAAGTGACAATGGTTCCACACTAGTTTTCTTAGGATTCAAAGTCTGGCCGCACCTCCAAGACTTCCCGTCCCTCCTGACCAGCAAGAGGGAGCTCAGCAGAGCGGTTAAGGACGCAAGCAGCGGGTCCCAGCTGTGTCTCTGCCAGCTCTTGCTGGGCCAAGTCCTTAACCTCCCTGTGCCTCATTTTCTTCATCTAAAAAATGGGAACAATGGGCCGGTGAGATGGCTCAGCGGCATAAGCGCCTGCCCGGCAAGCGCGAGGGCCCGAGTTCGACTCCCGGAACCCACATACGAAAAAAGGGGCCGGTGATATCGCTCAGCAGCACGGGCGCCTGCCGGCGCACGAGGTCCTGAGGTCGACCCCCGGTACCCACAAAAAAAAAAAAAAAAGGGAACAATGGTGGCTATCTTAACCTAAATCACTAGTTGCTTCTATTGCCAAATATTAAGAACAAAAAGACGTAGCTGATACATTCAAAGCACTCAGTAAATAGTAGGTAAGATTATTATCACACAGCCTCGACTAAGGAGTTAACGTTCCATACCCTTTGGCACCTTGTTCTTTATGCTGAGCCTTTCTGTCCCCTTCCCAGGAGGCTCAACATCAGTCTTCAATATGTCACTCAAAATGTCACCTCCCTCCTCCCCCCGGCAGCTAGTTACTCCTCCCGTTTGTATGCTGGCTTAATAAATCTTCCTACAGTTACACTCGGCACGGAATTGCATACTGTTATTTATTTATTAATTGAGACACAGTCCACTATGTAGTTCAAGCTGCCCTTGAACTCACTATGTAGCCCAGGCTGGCCTCAAACTCACAGTGATCCTCCTGCCTCAGCCTCCTGAGTGCTGGGATTACAGGCGTGCACCACCACGCCCGGCTGTAAAATTGATTTGTGTGTGTGTGCCTGTGTGTGTGCATTAGTGTAAGTGGCATGAGATATTCTCTTGTACGATATATTTCAGCTCATTGTATAGTTAGAGCTTCACTTGTTGAATTCAATGGAAAATTTATGTTACTCCATACAATATGATATAGTATTTGATTTTGGTTTACACACTCCAAAAAAGTTGATGATACTAAGATAAATTTGAAAATACTCTTACTCCATTGACTCTAGGCTCTTTCCTTTCATTGGCTTGAGTATAATCAAGAATAATTAGTATTTGTCTTATCAATAGTCATTTCTGTGTGTGTGTGTGGTACTGGGGATTTAAAACGGGGCTATGTACTGAGCCATATCTCCAGCCCACTTTTATTTTTCATTCATTTCTTGAGACAGGGTCTCACTATGTAGTGCAAGCTGGCCTTGAACTCAGTATGTAGCCCAGGCTGGCCTTGATCTTGCTGCAATCTTCCTGCCTCAGCCTCCTGAGTGCTAGGATTACAGGTGTGTGCCACCATGCCCAGCTTGAATTGTATACACTTTTCTATACTTGACTCCTGCAACTGAACTCTGAGCTGGCAGGATGAGGGCCACGTCTCACTGGCAGGTATAATCCTCACCTGTTGCCCTGCACAGTGCCTGGTTTAGAAGGCATTCGCTACAGCTCTGCTGAACAAAAGGACCTTTGTCCCCAACTCACAGGACCTAACAGATTTTGCTTGTGGCGCATTATTACCTTGAGAGCCTCAGACCATGTCTTTCCCATCTTTGTGTCAAGGAAGCAAACACAAATATACACAGCAGACAAGACAAATATACAAAAATGTATACAAGTATACAAAGCTCAAAATAATCTGCCTGGGTCAGGGCCACTGTGACAAATTCAAATCTTTCCATTTGTTTGTTCGTGCATGTGGTTTTTGAGACAGGGTGTTGCTGTGTAGTTTAAACTAGTCTTGAACTTACTGTGTAGCCCAGGGTGGCCTCAAACTTGCAGGGACCCTCCTGCCTCAGCCTCCTAAATCCTGAGATTATACAGGCCACCACGCCTGGCTTTCAAATCCTTTCTTTTAGAGTACTGTCTATGAGACTCTGAAAGGGAAGGACTAAATGAGAAAATGTGAACCTTCCCATCAAACAATTCATTGTAAGGCACTTGAGGAAGACTATAAACCCTTTATAACTTGTGCTTGTGAAATCATATCAATCTTGATTCCCACCAGGGCCCAAGGCATTGTAAAGCAAAGTACAAGAGCTCTTTTCTTCCCAAATTCTTATAAAGAGCTAATACTTGTGACATGACTGTTTTCATTGCAGCATGATTTAATTACTTATAGTCTTTTTTCTTTTCTTTTCTTTTTTGAGACAGAGTCTCGTTATGTGGTTCAGGCTGGCCCTGAGCTCACTATGCAGCCCAGGCTGGCCTCAAAATCATGGCAATCTTCCTGTCTCAGCCTCCCAAGTGCTGGGATTACGGGCCTGCACCAACCACGCCCAGCTAATTATTTATAGTTTTAATGTCATTCTTTATCAATGACTGAAAGTTTCTTTCAATTCTAGTAGAATTACCTTTGACTTGTACAAGTGGTGAGGTACTAAAAGTGAAAAAGCTCTAAGAACATTTCAGCAAATGAACCATTTCTCATTCTAACTCACAGGTTCATTTTATCTATATTTTTTGTTTTTGGTGTTTTGTTTTTGTTTTGTTGTGTGGGGTTTTTTTTTTGTTGTTGTTGTTGTTTTTCAGATAGGTTATCAATATGTAGTTCAACCTGGCCTTGAACTCACTGTGTAGCCCAGGTTGGCCTCGAACTTGTGAATAATCCTCCTGCCTCAGCCTCCTGAGTGCTGGTATGACAGGTGTGCACCACCTTGCCTGGTTGTACCGGTTAATTTTTTTTTTTTTAAGTGTTTTGAATTTAAAATAAGAGCTAAGCATGGTGCTACATGCCTATAATCCCAGGACTTGGGAGGCTGAGGCAGGAGGATCACTGTTTGAGGCCAGCCTGGGCTACACAATGGGTCCCAGGCCAGCCTGAACTACATAGCAAGACCCTGTCTCAAAAAAAAAAAAAAAAAAAAAAAAAAGATATAGAGGAATATCTACTGATGTTAGAATATAGTGTAAGTAGAAAAGTCGTTACAAAATAAAATCTTAATTTTTATAAAAATACAAATATATTACATACGCACATGTACATGTGGTCTGAATGAACACAGACTAAGGATCTCTCTGGCTGTGTAATTACTGTAAGGTTCAAATCAGACCTGACTCTCCCAGCCCCTACCCTGCTTGCCAGCAGAAGCACTACCAGCTGCAGGAAACTCGGTTCTTAGCAGGAAACTCAGCTCAGCACCTGAGGCAAGCTCAGGAAAGGAGATAAGACAAGGAATTTTGCAGGTCCTGGGGACATCTGGAGACACCTGAAAATTTAGAAAATTTAAATCGGACATTTCAAGGACTCTGCCCACTGAGATGCAAGACTGCCAGAGAGGGCCGGTGAGATGGCTCAGCGGCGTAAGCGCCTGCCTTGCAAGCGCGAGGGCCTGAGTTCGACTCCCGGATCCCACATACGAAAAAGGGGCCGGTGATATCGCTCAGCGGCACGGGTGCCTGTTGGTGCGTGAGGTCCTGAGGTTGACCCTGCGGTACCCACAAAAAAAAAAAAAAAAAAACAAAGACTGCCAGAGAACTCTGACCACAGATGTTTATTGGGATCTTCCCACCTCATGTCCCCAGCCTTCTCTCCGTCCCTATGAAAGGGACCCACTTCTCTTTGTTTGCAGCAGATAGCCTCATGTGCCTGCACCCAGCAAAGTAAATTCCACGCCCTGTGACCTGTACATAAGCCTGGTGGTCTCGGCTGGTTCCCCCCTTCCCCCGTATGTTACAATTATGGGTCTTTTAATTTCCCTTTTTGTTTCTTATCTTTATTTTTCTACTATGAACTTGCATGGCTTCCATAAACAATGAAGTAATTATTTTAAATAAAAACATACTTTTCATCATAAAACTGGAAATGGTTATTTAAAAAATTAAGACTTTTATCATTTAAATTTACTTACCAGGGCAGGTGAGATAGCTCAGCAGCATAAGTGCCTGCACGGCAAGCACGAGGTCCTGAGTTTGACTCCCGGTACCCACATACAAAAAAAGGGCCGGTGATATTGCTCAGCGGCACGGGCGCCTGCTGGTGCACGAGGTCCTGAGTTCGACCCCCGGTACCCACCAAAAAAAAAAAAAAATTTTACTTACCAAGAGATTCTCTCCTGCCACTCCTCTGTTGTTAAAAACCACACATCTATAAAAACAAAAACAAAAACACACACACATGTAAAAATCAAGAAAATAATGTTATTTCTACACCTGATCCTGGTTTATGATGCACTATAAAATGACCTTCCTGACACTGATTTACAGCATGGAAGGACTTAAAAAATCTGATCTACAGAACTGATAATATTCCACAACTTCATCTGGGTGCACTAAAAATAATTCCAGTTGCTTAAATTCAACATGGGGATTCAAATCAGAAAACTGTATATTGAAGTGAGTGAATTCTTCCTACCAAAACCCCAGAAATTTTACTTCTCTCTGTGTATGAACAGGGACCTCTGGGAAGCCATCACTGTAACAATTTGAATGCAGGTCTGACTTCCATGTTTTTGCTTCAGGTACGTGCTCCACCTACAGCCAGCATCTCAGTGTTATGCTCAGGAATTGCTCCATTTCCCGAAGCTCAGTACACACAGAGACCAGAATTTCACCTTGAGGGGGGCAGCCCAGCGGGGTGCCCAGCACCGGGGGAGGATGGGCCCCACTGTGCCAAGGTGACTTGAGGTGACCCAGGGTCACAGGTGCTTCCTGCCATCTCCTGTTTGCTGGGCAAATGTGTGATCTAAAGGCTTTGCTCAATGTGTGACTCAGTCTGCATCGATGGCAGTCATGGCTTTGAAGAATTATTCTCCGCTTAGGATACTTAGCTCTCATTAACATTCAGGCCACTGTTACACCACCTGTATTTTGCCATTCTTGGACACAGTCCTGCCTCGGGTCTAGAAAGGTTCTCACTGATCTCTTGAGTGTATGCTGATGTCAGTTAGCGTTCGGTTTGTTCTTCTCTGTTTACTTATCCCATCAGTTAGGATTTCTGGATTCCGGTTCTCTCTGTGCAGGGAGCTGCTGACCATGGTGCAGGTTCAGAGCACCAGTGAGCTCCCCGCCCTCCAGAACGACTGCTCCGACCTCTCTCTGGAGTCAGGTTTCAAGGCCTGATGCCCCTGTCAATGTGTACTCAGGATGTGTTTTTGCAAAGGAATTGCTTCTTGTGTCTGAAACGCCATAGAGAGAAAAACAAAAATTTTTTTTGAGGTAGAGTCTTACTATGTAGATGGGCTCAAACTCATGATCCTTCTGCCTCAGCCTCCCAAGTGCTGGGATTCCAGGCTTCAAGGATGCCTGGCCCATATACAGAATCTTTATTATCTATCTAAAAGAAATGTTTAAAAATCTCAAAATATGATTTTCAGAAAAATCTAGAAATATGACACTTTATTGAGCCACTTAAGAGACATTTTCATGCTAAAACTACACACATGGTACTGGGGACAACTAGGCAAGCCCTCGACCACTGAGCTACACCCCTAACCTTTTTAAAAAATTTGAGAGTCTGGCCAAGTTGCCCAAACTGGGCTCAAACTTGTGATCCTCTTGTCTCAGCCTCTAGAGAGTAGCTGAAACTATAGGCACATGCCACCCACCTCGCCTGAACTTACTCTTTGATATGTTTTTGCTAAAAAGAATGGCAAGACAGTGTAGATATTAATAAAATTTAACGTAGCCACCTATATTCCCCGCATAAGCCCCTGAGTCACACAGGAATTGGGGCTCCAGGGAGTTGTGGCACTGAACCCCAAGCTGCTGCTAGGGTAAGAATCACTTTGAGGGCACAAACAGTAAGTAAGGGTTAGAAAGGCTTCCGAAGCAAGAGGTCATCGAGAGAAGGCAACAGAGCGAGGGAGGGGAAAGGAAAAGCTGATCCATCCTCAAGGTGCTGAAAAACAGCTCAGACACCTGGGATTTTCCGCGCCTTCCTTCAGGCCGCTCAGAAGTGGATCCGAGGTCTGGCGTCTCTGCTCCAGGCGGCAGCGACCCGGCCCAGGTCTCCCCAGGCGCTGTTCTCGACAGCGTCCAATCTCAGCGGGCACCCTGGCGCCCTCCCTGGCGCATGCGCGGAGGGGTAAGGAGGACCGAGGTCCACGCAGCCCAGGGCTGCTGCCGCTGCAGCTGGTGACAGCAAGCAGTCTGCTCCCCTGACGGTCACCACGACACAAACCTAAAGGCCATGCCTAAGCCACTGATGAGCCTCGGTCAATGCATGGAACAGGCCCCTCCAAACAATTCCACAGTGATCCAAGGGCCTCGAAGGGCGTGCAGATGAGGAAACTTGGTCTGCAAAACTGATTTTCCCCCTAGGTATTCTTTGTTTTTTGGTACCGGGAATTGAACTCACGACTTCGCACTTGCCAGGCAGGTGCTGTGCTGCTGAGCTATATCCCCAGCCCCCCTACGTACTCTATTTAAATTTTCTAATCAAAATAAAGGAAGTAGAAATAAAGAGAACAAATATCAAAGAGTAAACGTGGTATGAAGAACTTTCTGGGCGATATATGTGCACCTATGTTTACAGTGGCACGGCTTGTAAGAACTTTCCAGAACAACAGAAGTTGTTAGCCAGATACTCTGGTTTTGAGATGGTTTGAGTGTGGCCCCTAAGGGTTTATGTGCTGAAATTTGCTAGAAACTTAATTCCATTGCCTTATTTACTTATTTATGGTTTTCTGATACAGGGTCTCACTATGTAGACCCAGGCTGCCCTCAAACTCATGGGGATCCTCCTGCCTCAGCCTCCCAAGTGCTGGGGTTACAGGTGCGTGCCACCACGCCTGGCTCCATTCCCATGTTTAGAGTGGGGGCCTCTGGGAGGTGATGAGGGTTGGATAGGGTGGAGTCTCCATCCCCAAACACTGTTGGCTTTCTAAGGCGGGGATGGGCTGGGGTGTAGCTCAGTGGCAGAGTCCGTTTCTGGCAGGAGTGAGGCACTGGGTTCTGTCCAGGGCACCACAAAGGCTGGGAGGGGAGACCAGGACATACGTGCCCACGCTCCCTGTCTCTTCCTCTTTGCTCTATGCCCCGCCTCAGATACTGCATTACAGTAATGCAGAACAGGGCAGGCGCTAAATGAAGGGCTGAAAGCTGCCCATCACACAGGGCTTCTCCGTCTTCAGCTCTGCTGACAGTGCAGACCAAATACTCCTGTGCACCCCCGGATGTCCCGCAGCATCTCTGGCCTCTGCCTGCCCCAGGCATGACAAGAAACTGCAAACATGAGATAGGGCAGAGCCCCATCTCCTATCACACAAGGGCGCAGACTGAGTGTGGCACCCAGGAACAGCACAGAAGGGCAGGAGGGCAAGACGCCTCTCCAGGCCTCACTTCCAGATCCATGCTGTGAGGGGATTTTAGTGGAATGTGATGGCACCTGAGTGATCCCAGCAGCCGGGAGGCTGAGGCAGGAGGATTGCCAGCCTGGGCTATGTAGCGAGATCCTGTCTCAAAAAGACTTAAAAAAATTAAATAAATAAAAGATATATGGGGATTTTATCAGACAATCTTAAATATTTTCCAATTTTAGGTTTCCATGAGGGTTTGAGTCTAATGATAGAAACAATCAGAAAAGGGTAGAGACAGAGGAGCATTCAGGGTCCAGCTATTCATACTACCCTGAATTCAGATAATAGTAATAACATAACATTCGCTTCTGTTCATGACAGGCCAGATGGTGTTCTAAGCCCTTCCTATGGATACAGTATTCGAATGGCCCATTCATTCCAAACCTCACTAACCAGAACATCCACTGAACCGCAGGAAAGAAGGAAAATAAGAACATAGGTTCCTGGGCCCAGGACAGCATCATCTGGTTGGCTGAAAAGCTATGTAACGCATTTTCGGCTGAGTGACTACAATAGGAATGACCGTCACCGGTGGTGTGGGGACTCAATGTCCCCTGAGGGGTGTAGACAGCTAAGCCCTTTGGGTCAGGATGGGCCAAAGTGATAGGCAGAGTGTGGAGGACCAGCTGGATGACTCTCCTTGAAAGAAGAGCAGTTATCTTCATTTTGGCTGAACCCGGCCCTATTTCTATGTACTGATAGGTACAGAGCTGGCTAGGACTTTTCCTTACCCCTTCAATTGGCTTTAAGCAATGCAAATCGGCCCAGCCGAGGTGCTGATGTGTAGTCTTTGAAGCAAGCGACAGGTCAGTGTTTCCCCACCTCCGTAGCTCCCAAAACACATGTGTGAGCCGGGTGGGATGGACAGCCGTGCTCCACGCTGTCAGCTGGGATGGAGCCTCCAGAAAGAGGCTATGACTTCCCAGGGCATAGAAGATTACACATCAGAGCTGAAGCACCGACCCCAAAACATTAGATACTATCTTGAATTGTGTTATGCAGATTACTCCTTCTGCATATCCTTCCCTCTGCATATTGCAAAGGTGATTTCAGGCCACCTACCTAGCCCAGCTCATGGTACTCAGGGACTTCCCACCATTGTCACAGTCACTCATCCCCAAGCCACTCCCCTCATCCAGAATTAATAAAAAACAAAACCTGGGTTCGGCCCTGGGTCGAGGCCTTTGTTCCAGTAACCACCATCTTGGCTGGACTTAGGACCCCTTTGGCTCCCCACAACTATAAATATGCCTTAATGTCTTTATTCTCACCATGGGTTGCACTGGAAGTGGTAGGTTGGAATTAACTCGCTAGAATCCCAATAACTTTTCCATGGGATTACAAATATAAACTTCCTAGACTGCAACAAGGACTGGGAAGGGTTAGCTATATTTAGGGCTCAATGTGGCCAGGACATACGACCTTCTCGGCACAATCCAGAATCAGGTGCTGCCAATCCACTGGACCTTGCATGGCCAATTTAAAGGTAAGCAGAACATTTTAGTAATTATAGTGCTCAGATGCAAGTAACAAATAGGAGTCTGTTCATCAAGGATAACAATGGCGCAGGCACATTCTTTATCTGCAGAAGTGAAAAAATTTGGCCGGTTGATTATGAAGCTGTTAAATGATGCAGCCATTAATGTACCATCTAAGCAAGTTTTTCAATTACTCCATCAGAGAGCTACATTCTCTCCTTCCTTTCCCAAAGCTGGTACACTTGATGTGAGAGTTTGGGATAAGTAGGTGAAAGCTTTCATAAATCTAAAACCCAAAATAAAAAAATCCATCCACAAACTGTAGCCACGTGGTACCTGGTGAAGGTGGCTCTATTGTCTTTGCAACACAACTTGGAAAAGAAAGTGGGCCAGTCACAGACTACCTTCGCTAAAGACTCAAACTGTGCTGACCAAATGCCTACCAATAAGGTAATGGAAAGAGAAAAGGACCCTGATGTAACCATAACAAAAGAATCAGATCACCATGGTAATGTGCCTCCAAATGGGCTGCTGGAGAAAAATGAAGCTTGTTTAAAAAGTGCAGATGATCAAATGAATGCACTTTTGCAAGATATTCATAAAGAAATGCAAAACTTTTCCAATTTATTCACATACTCAGCTTCGTCCTCCACACCCAATTTGGAAGGTAATGCTTCTGCTGTGCTTCCCCCAGCCCCTCCCTACCCCATACCACAGGGCCAGCTCAGTAACAACCCCCCTGCTTACCCGCCCACAAAAAAGCCAAACTACAGGCATATGAGGATGTATGCACAGCCAGTTTGCTTTCCAGTCATTAAAGAGACAGACCCAGAACACCCTACTTGTAAATGCACTATGCACACAGCTTTTAACATTTTGCTCTTGAAAGAGTTGAAGCAGAGGGTACTAGACAATAGAGTCCAGGCTCCTTAATATTCTTGGTTGTTTGGATAACATAATTCAAGGTTTTCAAATGGTGCCAGCTGATGTGACCCATCTCGCTCACATGTGTCTGTCCCCAGCACAATTCCTATATTTTGAATCACAATTAAAGATACTCATATCAGGGCCGGTGAGACGGCTCAGCGGCTTAAGCGCCTGCCCGGCAAGCGCGAGGGCCCGAGTTCGACTCCCGGAACCCACATACGAAAAAGGGGCCGGTGATATCGCTCAGAGGCACGGGCGCCTGCTGGTGCGCGAGGTCCTGAGGTCGACCCCCCGGTACCCACAAAAAAAAAAAAAAAAGATACTCATATCAGAACAGACACTGAGTAATCAAGATAGTGAGGATGAAAATCTTAAAGCTATTAAGCATGAAATGTTATCTGGCATGGGCAGATATGCTGACTTAAATGTTCAGGCCCGGGCCACGCCCCTCCTTTTCATGCAGTGTAGCGCTTCTACTTCTACGCCGTGCGTGGATTGCTATCCCAGAGGATGGTACACCTAATAAATCCTTTCCTCAGATGCTCCAGGGTCCTACAGAAACTTACACCCAGTTTGTAGCACGATAGCAAGAGGCTGTAAACAGGCAGATTTCTCACAACAATGTGGCTAAAATGCTCATTCGTCAATTAGCACATGAGAATGCCAGCAATGAGTGTAAACCAGTCTTAGCCTTGGTACTTCATACTAAAGATTTACCTGTTTACATTCGTGTGTGCCAAAATATTGGATCTACCGCTCATGCTTCTGCACTCATGGTAGAGGCTATATCCCAAAACCTTGCCAATAGATTCCATCGATTCAATGTTTTAACTGTGCCAAATGGGGACACACTAGCCAACACTGCACAGCCCCTCTAAAGGCGCCAGCCCCTTCGGCTACTCAAGCTGCTACTAGACTAGGTACTGATTTACCACCTAATCCGTGCCCCCATTGCATGAAAGGCTTACATTGGAAAAAACATTGTAAATCTAAATTTCATAAAAACGGCACACTTGGGCCGGTGAGATGGCTCAGCGGCGTACGCGCCTGCCTGGCAAGCGCGAGGGCCCGGAACCCACATACGAAAAAAGGGCTGGTGATAGCACTCGGTGGCACGGGTGCCTGCTGGCATGCGAGGTCCTGAGGTCGAGCCCCGGTACCCACAAAAAAAAAAAAAAAAAAAAAAAAAAATGGCACACTCTTGCACAGAAACAAACCATGTGCCCAAACCATGGGCCCCAATGAAAATAAAAGACCGGTCCATCAGTACTCCAATGATTTGGACCCAGTTAAGCCGGTTATATCCAGTCGAAACCAGACAATGGTTCCTTTGCCAGGATGGGTGCACAGCGATATCTTGCTTCCCTTTTTCCCTGGTTCAGTGGACCAGTCAGAATGCAAAATTAGATTTACCAGCAGCTTCTCGCATTCATTTGTTTGGGGGAGAAAAGCCAAATTGAATTTCCACTGAAATTTCCACTCCTGCCCTTAACCCCATGCATGAACCTGGTAGAGACGAGCCTTTAAGTAAGGAACTTTATTTTTCCCAGGGTATTTCAGTTCACAGACCTTGTACTATTAAGCTCACTGGGAAATCTTTTACTGGATTGATGGATATGGGAGCTGATGTCACCCTAGTAAACAGCCAATCGTGGCCATCTCCTTGGCTGACTAGAACCGCCCCCACAGCTTTGATAGGCTTAGGTTCCCCTCAGTCTGTCTCACAGAGAACACTGTCACTCCCTTATGTAGGCCATGATGGACAGACAGGCATTGTAACAGTTTACTGCACCCTTTCCTGTCACTCTAGGGGGCATAGACCTTACGAAAGAATGGGACACTCTCTTAGTTACTGCTGCCCCTCAGAGGTGTGTGTCACCAGCTAGCAGGATGATCGCTAAGATGGGATATCAGGAAAGCAAAGGTTTGGGTAAAAATTGCAGGGCTAAACTCTGCCAATTGCGCCTTTCATAAAACAAAATAGATCTAGAATTGGATTTATAATGGAGGCCACTGGTACTTCTCTGCAGGAAAAGTTAAGGATTTTATTAACATTGGTAGAAGGACAACTGCAATTGGGCCATCTGAAGCCTACTTTATTAAAACTATTTTTAAAACTGCTAAGGGCTGTATTAAGTAGAACTGCTTCATTCTTTATTGATCATATTGGAACCCATTTTAATCTCCCAGGTTCATTGTCATTAGGTAATTATAATGCAGATGCTCTTGTAAATCTGGTTTCCATCTTTAATAAATTGAGACAATCTCATGAATTTTTTCACCAAAATTCTAAATCTCCGCTAAAGGAATTTAAAATCACCAGAACACAAGCTAGACAAATCGTGATGTCATGTCCTTCCTGTCAGCTCATTCCTAGGTGTATTCCTCAACAGAGTTGCAATCCCAGAGGCCTTAGAACTAACCAGTTATGGCAAATGAATATTACGTATATGCCTCTTTTAACAAACATAAATATATTCACGCCTCTATAGATCCCTTCTCACATATGATCCATGCTACCTGTCATTCAGGTAAACAAAGTCAACATGTCATACAGCATGGTGTATCAGCCTTTGCTAACTTAGCAGTGTCACCAACAATAAAATCTGATCGGTCCTGCTTATATTAGTAAACATTTTCAGAGTTTTCTTGATAACTGGAATATAAAACATGTTACAGGGATCCCCTGTAATCCCCAAGTTCAAATAATAATCGGACACACTCATCTTAAACTAAAAAACCAACTAGCTAAACAAAAGAAAGGGGGACACGGGGTCAAAACTTTGCTACGTATGTTTTAACTTTTCTGAATCCTGCTTGGTGTGACCTCCAAACAGGTGTTTGGAATGGTCCAGCATCACTTTTAAATTGGGGCCGAGGACATGCTTGTATTTCCACAGATAATTGAGAGACATTTTTACAACCATCAGAGCTGTTCCGTGACCAGAATCCAACCCACCTGAGCAACACGTCAAGCCCCCTGCCTAGACCTCAAGCAATGAACCTGACAGCGCATGGTCCACTGTCCTGGGAAGGCCTGCAGCAGACCGTTCATGAGGCCCGCCACCTCGTTAACAGCCAGGGTTTGGCTCAATCACCTGAAAATCTTTTCCTTGCAATGCTTGCTCTCCTCGCAGCTACAGTAGGTATTCCTGTGGTTCAGGGAAAAGAGTATTGGGCCTACATACCTAATCCACCCTTACTTAGACCCCTTACATGGACGGACAGGCCCCCAGAGATTTTCCATTCTATAGAGAGCAGTAACCCCACATATACTATTCTGCCTGGCCCACAAATTTTAATGCATTTACAAGAACAGGCTAAGCTAACATTACCTCTCATTTGGTATATCCACCTCCATGTGTAGCCCATCTACAGCAAGATTCCAGCCCTTGCGTGTCGGCTGTGGGTCAGACTTGGAAAGTACAACTGTCTAAAGGACAATCTGCTTTATTAACCTTAAATTCCATTCCTTCAGATGGTAACTTTGTAGAGATTTTAAACCCAACATTCCTATCTGTATTCCAGAAGCTTACGCACCTCATTTTGAAGAAGGTAATTTGAGCCCCTGGCAGACTTGCAAGGATCTATACCATGGACGGGCTATGCACAAATTTAATTATTCCTTTATAGATGGGCCCCCCAGAGGATTCCTTCTGGGAGAAGACCAAGATTGGCACTCGATTTCCTTTTCAGGCTCTTGCAACTGTACCATGATCTCAGAGGCCTTGTCCAATGTTACATGATCAGGTAGAGGCCTCAATCCTCCCATCCCCAGGCTCATTATCAATGACAAAACTGGACCCATACAACATAGTTTATGGAAATTGGTCCTACCTTTTCATGCTGGATGGCTGCAGACTGGGTATCTGCAACTGGTAGTTGGAGGAAAAGTTAAAGTAGTATTATGAGGTCATAGGTATATCAAAGTAAACATATGTGTATATGATCCTCATGTACTGTTGATAGGGAAGATAGAGTGGCAACAAAATATGTTCTTATGTACTAATTGTTATCTAACCCATTGTGTCATGCCTGAGCATCTTTCTAATGACTCCACAGTAGTGATCATGGGCAGGATGCCCAGAGTTTGGCTTCCAGTCAATCTGACAGAGCCTTGGTATCATTCGCCTACTTCCCTCTTGGTAGAGACTTTGATTAAGAGATTTACTAATCGGACCAAGAGGATGACTGGATTAACTGTAGCAGAGATAGCCTCCCTAGTGCTTTTGACAGCCAGCACAGCTATTGGCTCTGCGGCGTTAGCTCATTCAGTTCAAACTGCTCACTTTGTAGACAACTGGACAAGAACTGCTGATGAGAGCTGGAAAATTCAGTGAGAAATTGATATAAAATTGCAAACCCAAGTAAGCATCTTAGAGACCTCTGTCCTTTGGATGGGAGATCAAATTGAAAGTTTGCAATTGCAACAAGGATTAAAATGTCACTATAATATGACTCGCTTTTGTGTCACCCCTTTACCATATAACAAAAGCCTGCATCCTTGGGGAATGATCAAGAAACACATACAAGGAGCAAGCCATCAAAATATTACTCTGGATATAGATGCTCTTCAGAGAAAAGTGCTGTCCATGTCACAACAGACAGCCACATTTGATGCCCAAATGGAAGACTGGGATAAGTTTGCTGATGCTATACAACAATTGAATCCATTTACATATCTCAAGTCTCACTTCTGGTTTTATACTGGAATTAGTGTGCTCATTCTCTTGTTTATAATTCTTCTCATTAAAGTGTGTCATGGAGGATTCAGAACCTGGAGATGACTTGAGGCCATACAGCAATGACTGACCCTGCTTCGGCTTCTTCAAAACAAAGAAGGGGGAACTGTGGGGGACCACCTGGATGACTCTCCTTGAAAGAAGAGCGATTATCTCCATTTTGGCTAAACCTGGCCCTAT
The DNA here is from genome assembly GCA_028451465.1 of Erethizon dorsatum. NCBI lineage: Eukaryota > Metazoa > Chordata > Mammalia > Rodentia > Erethizontidae > Erethizon > Erethizon dorsatum. The sequence continues at coordinate 24,047,203 of CM051838.1, read as the reverse complement.
TTCCATGTACAGAGCTGGCTAGGACTTTTCCTTATCCCTTCAGTTGGCTTCAAGCAATGCAAATTGGTCCAGCTGAGGTGCTGATGTGTAGTTTTTGAAGCAAGCGACAGGTCAGTGTTTCCCCGCCCCTGTAGTGCCCAAAACACATGTGTGAGCTGGGCGGGATGGAGAGCCGTGCTCCACGCTGTCAGCTGGGGTTGAGCCTCCAGAAAGAGGCCATGACTTCCCAGGGCATAGAAGATTACACAGCAAAGCTGAAGTACCAACCCCAAAACATTAGATACTATCTTGAACTGTGTTATGCAGATTACTCCTTCTGCATATCCTTCCCTCTGCATATTGCAAAGGTGATTTCAGGCTACCTGCCTAGCCCAGCTCATGGTACTCACGGACTTCCCGCCACTCTCACAGTCACTCATCCCCCAGCCACTCACCTCCTTGAGAATTAATAAAACCCGGGTTCGGCCCTGGGTCGAGATCTTCATTCCAGTAACCACCATCTTGGCTGGACTTAGGACCCCTTGGCTCCCCACAACTATAAATATGCCTTAGTATTTTTATTCTCGCCATGGGTTGCACTGGAAGTGGTAGATTGGAATAAACTCGCTAGAATTCCAATAACTTTTCCACGGGATTACAAATATAAACTTCCCAGACCGCGACGGGGACTGGGAAGGGTTTGCTATAGCAGAGGTTCCATGGAAAAGGAGATAAATCTTATGTGGAGACTTGAAAAATGGTGACGCTTTTGGCAGGAGAAAAATGTGGGATGCATTAGGAGGGGAGCAATGCAAGCAAAGGTAAGAGTATGTAAAAGTTCTAAGGGATGAAAAACAAAGATCACCTTAGTTGAGAAAGGGCTACACAGAAGGTATTAACAAGATGGACAGGGAGGTGAGGGCCCCATCAGGCATCGGGACAAGGAGGCTCTGCCTCGGAAGGTCAAGGTAGGTGCTGTAGTGTAGCCTTCTGCAGAGCAGTAACTGCAAACTTGACCAAATGGAAAGAAGGCAGTAGAGAGCCACAGAGGTAGCAGGCAGAAACCATGCATATCTTGCAACGAGGAAGAGAAAATGGCATTGATTTCATATTTTTATAGCTTTCTATTCTGTTTTGGTTTAGGTTTTGGGTTTTTTTTCGGGGGGGGGTGTCTCATTGTGATATTCAGGCTGGCCTTGAACTCACTATGTGGTCCAGCCCGGCCTCAAATTCATGGTGATGCCCTGCTTCAGCCTCCTGAGTGCTGGGATGGCAGGCATGCACACCATGCCTGGCATGTTTTTATTTTTCTTGACTGAGGAGAGAGGCATTAGTTGGTTTTACTCATTTTTTGATAAAAGGCCAATAGAAACATTTAGTCTTTTAAGCAGGCACATTTTCCCCCCTTTTTTCTGTTTTTTTTTTTTTTTTTAATGTGGGTACCGGGAGTTGAACTCAGGACCTCACGCTTGCCAGGCAGGAGCTGATGCCACTGAGCTATCTCACCAGCCCTTTTCTGGCTTTTTGAAACAGTCTTCTTATGGCAGCCCAGGCTAGCCTCAAACTCATAATCCTCCTGCATCAACCTCCCAAGGCTGGGGTTACAAGCACGCACCTCCACACCTGACCTTTCTTAGTGCTGGGGGTCCATCCAAGGAGGCAAGTGCTCTGTTACCGAGCTCTATCCCAGCCTCAGTCTTGGAGGCTTGAAGAGCGAGACGACAGAGTTTGGGGCAAGTATGACAGCTGGGAGACAAGGGAGGGAGCGCAGGAACGAGGACACAGAAGAGCCCTAAATTCTGGGTAAAAACCAGGTCCCTGACTCGGGCGAATCTCTCAGCCACACATATTTGAGGCAGTCTCCATGCGGCCCAATTAAGGTGAAAAAACATGATGGGTTTTGAAGGTTATCACAGCGGAGACGGAGCAGGAAGTTTGAATTTGGCCAAACTGCTTGATGAAACAAACACACTCAGTGCTCTTTGGGTAAATATAACAGAATGCACCCTCTCCACAGATCAGGCTGTCCACAGCACAGCTCAGAATGACCAGACCGCGAAGAAATAGGAAAACGCGGCCTGGGCGAGAGGGAGAGAGGGAGAGAGAGAGAGAGAGAGAGAGAGGGAGAGACCCCTCCCCACACGGGGGTGTGGATGTTGGGATCGGCAGATGAGGAGTGAAAGCAGCAATTAGAATAAGGCTCAAGGACATCGAGGCGCAAAGTCACACAAAGAACTGAAAGCCTAGGAAATCTCAGCTGAGGAGCGGGACCAATTCAAAATGAAAATTCTAGGGGTGTAGCTCCGTGATAAGCATGCAGGCTTAGCCTGTACAGGGTTCTGGTTTTGATCCCCAGCACCTCAAAAATAAATAAATAAATATTCTAAAAAAGTAAAACATAATATCTGAAATTTGAAAATTGCTAGATTTGCAAATTGCACCTCCGGTCTAAGGATAAAAGAGAACAAAAATAGCCTCTCAGCGATTTGCGGAACAATAGCTGAAGATCTATAACAAATGGAAAGGTGACCAGGAGATGGAGCAGAGGGGAAGGGGATGAGAAAGAATTAAGATGTGCACCAACTCCCTACAAGGAATAGGACCATTGTGTACTGCAAAGGTGTACCGTCCTAAAACATAATAACTGAAAAAAAGAGATGCATGACAATTTAATTTTTTTTGCTTTTGTTTTTTTGAGACGAAGTCTCGCTATGTAGTTCGGGATGGCCTCGAACTTGCGGCAACCTCCTGTCTCAGCCTCCAGAGTGCTGGGATTACAGGCATGCACCAACACGCCCGGATGAGTTTTTTGTTTTTTTTTTGAAGAAGCAATTTAATTTTAAAAAAGATCTAATATCTATGTAATTGTAGTTCCAGAAGGCGAGAGTAAAGAGAATGGGGGAATATATTAATAATGTCCAAAAAAATTCCAAATCTGTTACAAAAGACATAAACTCATTTAGATTCTTAAAAGAGAAAGGGGGAGGATAGCAGAGGAACCAAAAAATTTTTTTAAAAAATGATATACCTTAAATCCACGTCAATAGTTCTATTAAATGTACAAGGATGAAAGATCTCAACTGAATGGTGACACTAGTTAAAAAGTAAGGCTTTATCTATCTATAAGCACTATACTTTAAGTATAAAGATAGAGATACTTTGAAAGTTAAAGTTCGAATAAAACATACCGTGCAAACAGAAAGCAAAAGAAGTGTGAGATAGCTGCAATTTCAGATAAAGTATATTTCATAGCCAATGATTAAGGACATATAATGATAAAAGAGTGAATTAATAGGAAAGCTAACAAACACAGATACATATGTGATTAATATCAGCTTCCATACACAAGAAGCAAAGATCAATAGAACTGAATGGAGAAATAGAAAAACCACAAATTGATTTTAACACTTTTTTTTTTTTGTGGGTACCGGGGGTCGACCTCAGGACCTCGCCCGCCAGCAGGCGCCCGTGCCGCTGAGCGATATCACCGGCCCCTTTTTCGTATGTGGGTTCCGGGAGTCGAACTTGGGCCCTTGTGCTTGCCGGGCAGGCGCTTAAGCCGCTGAGCCATCTCACCGGCCCTTAACACTTTTTTAATCAATGCAGCAAAAGAGTCAGTAAATTATGTAAACAGCCTGAATAATATTACCAACTGTACCGACCTAATTTACATTTATATAACACTACATCCAGCAACAGCAGAGCATACATTCTCATGAGGAAATGATAATTTCTGAATATTTCCAACCTTACTAAGTCATAATAGTAGTAAAGTGAGGGGTTGGGGGTTTGGGGTATACAGTGCATACTTATTTTAGCATGGTCCTGAGTTCTATCCCCAGCACCAAAAAGGAAAAAAAAAAAAAATGTAAAATGAATGAGCATAATTCATGTACCTTTCTCTAAAATGTAAACCTTCAAAAATCAAACACAAAAATTAAAAACATGGCAGGTGTGGTGACACACACCTGTAATCCCAGCACTCAGGACGCTGAGGCAGAAGGATCGCTGCAAGTTCGAGGGCAGCGTGGGCTACATAGTAAGTTCAAGGCCAGCCTAAACTGCATAGTGAGACCCTGTCTCAAAAAATAAATAAATAAAAAGAATATTAAGATTGTATAAAATCCAAAATAAATAAAACACTGTTTTCTTTTTTTTTTTTTTTGTGGGTACCGGGGGTCGACCTCAGGACCTCGCGTGCCAGCAGGCGCCCGTGCCGCTGAGCGATATCACCGGCCCCTTTCTCGTATGTGGGTTCCGGGAGTCGAACTCGGGCCCTCACGCTTGCCGGGCAGGCGCTTAAGCCGCTGAGCCATCTCACCGGCCCTATAGTTAAAATCTTAATCTTATCACACGCTACTGTAGTTGTTTAATTCTGGTCAAATTGTATCAGCCAGGTGTGGTGGTGTACACCCGTAATTCCAGGACTTGGGAGGCTGAGGCAGGAGGATGGCAGTGAGATTGACGCCAGCCTGGGTTGCATAGTGAGTTCAAGGCCAGCCTGGACTACATAGAAACACCCTGTCTCCAAACAACAGCAACAACAACAAAATTACAAACATCACACTTCTGCTTTTGGTTGGTAATTGGGGTTAATAATAAGTGTGTTGGGACTGGGTACATATTAACAAGATAATCTATGTATAGTGTTAGTAGAGGCACTCAAAAAAGCTAATATTTTAATTTGTTTTTTAATTGATATGTAATTGTTTTACATATAATGGGGTATAGTATGATAATTTGATGCATGTGTACAATGTATAATGATCAAATCAGGGTAATTAGCATTTCTACTTCCTTACATATTTACTATTTGTGTTGGGAAATTTTGAACTCTCTCTTTTTTTTTTTTTTTTTTTGTACCAGGAATTGAACTCAGGACCTCGTGCTTGCCAGGCAGGTGCTTGTGCCGCTGAGCTATATCCCTGGCCCTTGAACTCCTCTCTTCTAGTTCTTTATAAAATATTTAATAAATTGTTATTAACTACAGACATCTTACTGTGCTATGGAACATTAGAACTTATTCCTAATATCCAACCCTATTTTGTTTTCTGGTTTTATTTTTATAGTTTTTTTATTAGTACATATTTGCAATACAAAATGAATACATTCCTCATGATTTCTAGCTCTATTTTGGTTCTCATTATCCAGCTTCCCTCCTCTATCTCCCCTTCTGGAAAAAACTAAATTCAATTGTAGCATACCAAAGTAGAAATTATGGTTATCTTTTGCTGATCATAATCACTTTTTCCCTACTTTTTATTAGTGTATGTTTCTGATACGTAATAAATACATTTATCATAGGGCTGATCATAATTTCTCAGTGGTTCTATGAATTTAAGAACAGAAACAGGACCAGTGAGTTAGCTCAGCGGCATAAGCGCCTGCCTGGCAAGCGCGAGGTCCTGAGGTTGACTCCCAGTACCCACATTAAAAAAAAAAAAAAAAAACAGAAACAGCAATTTAGTATTTATTTATTTTTGTTTAGTTTTTTGAGACAGGGTCTCACTATTAATGCAGGCTGGCCTTGAACCCACTATGTTGCCCAAACTGGCCTCGAACTTGTGGTGATCCTCCTGCCTCAACCTCTGGAGTGCTGGGATTACAGGCATTCATCACCATGCCCAGTGAGCAAATTAATATTTGATCAATGCGGTTATTTCTTAGGCATGATTTTTTTTTTTTAAGAGTAGGGAAATTTAGTGGAGAAAAGGAATGTAGAAAAGGAATGGGGAATAGGAATGGAGACTAGCTCCTGAGAGATAGGAGGGGTCCAAAATGGGTTGCCAGACATAATATTTTAAAACCAATGTTTACAAGAAAAGAGTCAAAGGTATCTTTAGTGTAGGGAAATAGAAAACCTTACATACAACTAACATCAGGAATTCTCTTTCAATCCCAACTACTTGGGAGGCTGAGGCAGCAGGATCACAAGTTGAAGGCCAGCCTGGGCAACTTATACTTTGAGATCCTATCTTAAAATAAAGATAAATAAAAGGACTGGGAATGTAGCTCAGCACTAGAGCTCTTGCCTAGTATGCAAGAAGCCCTGGGTTTAGTTCCTGTGCTGGGAGGAAAAGAGAATTCTCTTTCAGTGATCAGTAATAAAATAGGTAAGCCCTATTTTATTAGAAATCCCCCCACTCTGATTCTAAAACGTACTCAGCTGTTTACTTGCTTGCTTACTTACTTGCTTTTTTTCTTTTTTGTCTTTTTGAGACAGGGTTTCACTAAGCAGTTCAGGCTGGCCTTCAGCTCATTTTGCAGCCCAAGCTGGCCTTGAACTCGCAGTGATCCTCCTGCCTCAGCCTCCTGAGTGCTGGGATTACAAGTGTGCGCCACTACACCCGGCCCTCCGCTGCTTTCTAATGTTCTCCTATTTTATTTTATTCACTTGAATTCTAGTTCGTGTCTCTGATATTTTTAATAGGTTCTGTCCACTTAATAACCTAGGTGAACTACCAGGAGTTCCACATGCACAGTGTCAAGGGCCCCTGCTGGGGACTTTACCACCCCGAGTGTGACAGGATGATGTAGATTCCAGGGGACACTGTAGATGAGCAAGATGTCTCCTCCCCTCTGCCTGGACCAGCACTCGCCGGGCCAGGCATGCCTCGGTCTCTAGGTCACGCGGGATTGCTGGCCACAAGCCCGCACTGGAAACATCTCATTTTTATCTCACAAGACTGCAACAGCAAGGCTCTTCCCAAGCCAGACAATGACCCTGATTCACTCCTGTAGATTTCATATCTAATTTTTTTTTTCTTTGTACCAGAGATTGAACCCAGGGCCTTCACACTGAGCTACACCCACAGCCCTTTCTTCATCTTTTATTTGGAGACAGGGTCTCCCTAAGTTGCTGAGTTCCCCAGTTTGGGGCTTGAATTTGTGATCCTCCTGCCTCAGCCTACCAGGGTGCTGGGATGACAGGTGTGCACCACCATGCCTGGCTTTATATCCAATTCCTTTTAAATATTTGTTATGGGCCAGGTACCAATCTGTGTTCTTCATCTACACTGCAGTGATCCTCACAACCTAGGAGGTGTAAGGTATCATTATAGATGAGGAAACTAAGGCACAGAAAGATTAAACGACTTCTCCCCGCACACCCGCTCAGAATCCACTCAAGCACTGTGTTGCCCGTGCTATCTAAGCTGGTAACATTCAAGCCTCTTTCTCCGAGGCAGACGGGAGTTCTGGCCATAGATTGTTCCTCCCTGCACAGTGGCTCTGATAAAAAGACCTTTGTCCTTGAGCACTTGCTCATTTCGGCGTCATTTCCTGGCGGAATAGCTCACAGTGAGTTCCCTAGAGAACACAACCACTTGTCAGGATCCATCGTAACTCTTCCCAGAATCTCCTTAAAAAGGCTGAACTCTCATTCAGTGCTTCCTAACAACACTACTTAATCTAGCCAGTCTCAGAAAGAACCACTTAACAGCCTTCTTCCCCACGTTTTCAAAACCAAGTTATTTTAACACCAAAAAAGTGAACTGCCAAGAAAAAACTCTTCTGGTGTTCATATAAAATAATTTCTCATTGAAGACACTGCCTCCAGCCTGCAGGGAGGCAGGCAGGATGCACACAGCCAGGAAAAGCTACACAGCATCGGAAGCTGCAGCACCGACGGCTGCTGCCCGCTTGAATAAGAGCTCTCAGGCGCAGGTGCCGAACTTGAAGGTTAAGAAACATCCACAGACCGCCCGTGGGCGGCGCTCGGCGGCAGGGTGTGTGAGGCACTGGACCCAACCTCCGGCACCGTGAGGAAAAAGGAAAGGAAGGGAAAGGAAAAAGGGAAGGAAAAAGAAAAGGAAAGAGAAAACGAAGAACAAAAGAAAGAAGAACAGAAGGAAGAAGTAAAGCAAAGAAGGAAAAAAATCTAAAGGTCAGGCACAGTGGTGCAGGATTGCTTGAACCCAGGAGTTCAAGCCCAGCCTGAGCAATGTGGCAAAATCCTGTCTCAGACAGACAAAAGGAAAATCAATAAAAGCAGTCACATCTTAACCTGTTTCCCACTTTATTAAGTCTCTCTGAAAATTACCACACCATAAGTGGACTCTGCAGTGCTGAGTAAGACTTTGATCCCATCAAACCACATAAAAAATTAGTGCTTTCTAGGCCAGGTGTGGTGGTGCACACCTGTGATCCCAGCACTTGGGAGGCTGAGGCAGGAGGATCGCTGAGCGTTTGAGACCAGCCTGGGCTACATGGTGAGTTCAAGGCCAGCCTGCACTACATAGTGAGACTCTGTCTCAAAAAAGACAAAAAATAAATAAGTAAAAATAAAATAAAGGGCCGGTGAGATGGCTCAGCGGCATAAGTGCCTGCACGGCAAGCGCGAGGTCCTGAGTTCGACTCCCGGAACCCACCTACGAAAAAAGGGCCGGTGATATCGCTCAGCGGCACGGGCGCCTGCTGGCACGCGAGGTCCTGAGGTCGACCCCCCGGTACCCACAAAAAATAAAATAAAATAAAATAAAATATCAGTGCTTTCTCTAAATAGTAAAAATAAACAAAAAATGGGGCAAAAAGAATAAAAAATGTCTTGAAATACACATCCACATTGGTGAAAAATCCCTCAACTGCTCCTTCTGTCTTCCAACAACTCTGCAGTTTCTCCCCTTTGCTGTCAAACTTATCAAATGTGCACCCCGCTCCTGCAGACCACGTGGGGGTGAATGTGCCGACTCTCCTGACATCCACGAAGTTGGTACATGGCTGCCCCAAATAAAGACTTAATTTTCAAGCTTCCCTTGCAGTCACAAGTAGGCTGATGTTATGTAAGTAGAGGTGTGAGCACAGTTGCTGGGTCTGCAGCTTTTTTTTCCTGCTAGAGACTGAAGACAGGGCCGCGCGCGTGACAGGCTGGTGCTCTACCACTAAGCTACACCCCGGACCCCATGGGTCTGCATCCTTCAAGGGTGGAGCTTTTTTTTTCTTTTCTTTTCTTTTTTGGAGACAGGGCCTCATTATGTAGCCCAGGCTGCCTTGAACCCACTATGTAGTCCAGGCTGGCCTTGAATTTGCTGTGATCCTCCTGCCTCAGCCTCCCAAGTGCTGAGATTACAGGCATGCACCACCATCCTGACTAAGGGTGGGGCATTTTTTATTCTCCTCTTTGCATGCTGGGATGCATGGAACAGTGAGAGCTGAAGAATCCATGGGCTCGGAAGCTGTCTCTGATTCTTGGAACAGACAGCGCGCCAGACAGGCTGTGGCCCACCTTGGATTTTTTTCATAGGGGAGACATAAATCTGATCTTGTTTAAGTCATTGTCATTTGAGTTTTCTGTCCTTTGCAGCCAATCCTGGTTCTTTCTAATGCAGATTTTCCGACTTCTGCATCCACCCTGTCACTTCAACTAGACCGAATTCTCCTTGGGAATACAGGCTCTGATCCTGTGCTGCGCAGTCCCAAAATACTTAATGACTGGCCTAGATTCCAACGCGCTTACTGTTACACAACTCAGGATGGGTCACTCTTTAATATTGAGGGGGTGAATATAATGGTACATGAATTTTAAAAAAGGTCAAGGTAATAGATAATTCCGATGTTATCAGAGTTACTGTTTTCCTCTTTGTTTTTGTTTCATTATTTGAAATTAATTCAGAGACAGGCGAAAGGTTTAAGAAAATAGGATACTATTGAGGTACATAAAACAATACCTATTAGGATATGCTTCTGAATGGAGTTTTTTTTTTTTTTTTTTTTGTGGGTACCGGGGGGTCGACCTCAGGACCTCGCGCGCCAGCAGGCGCCCGTGCCACTGAGCGATATCACCGGCCCCTTTTTTGTATGTGGGTTCCGGGAGTCGAACTCGGGCCCTCGCGCTTGCAAGGCAGGCGCTTAAACCGCTGAGCCATCTCACCGGCCCCTGAATGGAGTTTTTTTTAAAGGCAAGGTCTCACTGTGCTGCCCAGGCTGGTCCTGAAATCCTTGACTCCAGGTGTCCTCCTGCCTCGGTCCCCCAAGTGGCAGGACAGACCTCAGGCTCACCATCGCACTGGCTTGAATGGAGATTGATTGATTTTGAGACAGGGTTTCATTATGTAGTTCAGGAGGGGCTTGAACTCACAATGCTGCCCAGGCTGGTCTCGAATTTGCAGAGATCCTCCTGCCTCAGCCTCCTGAGTGCTGGGATTACAGGCATGAGCCACCACACCAGCATAGAGATTTTCTCAAAAGAAATTTTGAATACAAGGCTAAGATTTTAACAATTTTCTCAATCATACAGGTGTAAATTATTAGGCAGTACTATAGTACTTTTTCTCTGGTTCTCTAGTTTCCATCAGAAGGGCATCTCTCTAAACACACTCCTGGCCTCCTGCTCTTTCTTACCCTACTCATTCTCCAGGTAGGTGACTTTTGTGATTGGTAAAATTTGCAAGAATTTATCTGGCTCAGCAGTTTTCCCCCCTCAGTGTGCTCACCAAGGCAGTGGACAAGGTAGGGAGGCCAGAAGTTTCCCACTCACTGCTCTGCACCCCGACTTCGGAACACCTGTGCTCGCCATTCTCCTACATGACTGTAGCCTACTTTCTGCCCCATCAATCATTAATTACAAATTAGTGGACCTCAGTATTTTGAAGAAAAAGATTTTGTTTTGGTTAATTTTCAGGTCCTGGAGAAATTGCTTATCCTCACCTACAAACTCTTCGGGGTCATCTGTCCGTGCGCTGGGAGTCAGCTTCTCATCAGGAAAGCATCAACAGTTGCCTGGTGACCTGAAAGAATTTGTGACCCTCGCCCCCAACACTCAACTTCACACATGGTCACCAGGGCCAGACGGACAGGGCATCCCGCTGCTGCAGGGATGCGCACTCTTGTCTCCACGACTCTCTGCACCACAGGAGTTACGCCAACACCCGCGCATCACTGCATGGAAACTAGATGCTTGTATTTCCCAGGAGGTTGGTGGGCTTGCACCTGCCTTTCTAAATTATAGATTTCTTTTTGAGACAGGGTTTTGCTACATAGCCCAGGCTGGCCTTGAACTTGTGGCGATCCTTCTGCCTCAGCTTCCTTTGTGCTGGGATTACAGGCCTGCACCAGCCAGCCCGGCAAAATTATAAAAAGTTTTCTGTTCTGATCAGGGAATAGCAGATGCAAGAAGGATGACATAAACATTTTCTAAAGATCCACTTTATGCCAGACACTAAACTAAGCACTTTACATATTCTAATGAAACCCTCTGAAGTAGGCAAGAACTTGCAATGGAGGAAATTCAATGAACGTCCAGGGTCACTCAGTAAGTGGCGGTTCCAACATGGGAATCCAGGCCTGACCACAAGTCCATGCACGTTCTGCTGTATGACACAGCCTTCCCTAGCCCTGTTCCCAGCCACATCTGCTATAGCATCGACGACTTCCTTCTGTTTTATCTCCTTAGGACTCCAACTGGCCTGAGGGAAACTTCCTGATCCAGGTTTCACCTCGGATGTCTTTAAAACCACCCGCTCTCTGCAGAGACTGCAAGCATGCTTTGTAGCACTCCTGTCCAGATGGGGGTCTGTTCCCTTCCTCTGCCTGGGGCCCACCCACGTGATGCTCCAAGCAGTAGAGGGTGGCACACAAATGACCCTGCCCCTCACCAGATGGGCCACCCAGCTGGGCTCAGGCATGTCACCAATGCACAGAATGGGGAGTAGAATGGTTGCTATTTTAAGCCATTCACCTTTGGTGTGGTTTGTTACACAACAGAAGCTAACTGATACAACTTCTCTGGCCTAGATTAAGAGACACTTTGCAGTTAAAAATAGATATGGATAGACCCAAAGGTCAATGAAAATTTACTGACGATAGCTTATTCATCCATTCTGCTTCCTACAAGTACAGTCTGATTCAATGTTAGTACTCCCTAAAACCAAACAGCCTATGTATTCAAAAAGCTGACAATGGCTAAATGTGGTGGTGCCTTCCTATAATCCCAGCACTCAGAAGGCTGAGGCAGGAGGATGGCTGTAAGCCTGAGGCCAGCCTGGGATACACAGCGAGTTCAAGACCAGCCTGAACTGCATATGTACCCTGTCACAAATAACAAACCAACCAACCAACCAACCAACAGAAAGTGACAATGAGCTCGCCCAGCCTTCCCCTCTTGTATACTCCTTGAGGCAAGGAAACATTCCTCACCTCTATCTCCTCATAGCACCTAGCACAAACCTCCTGTATATCACATACCACACAAAAAACTCCAGAGCAATAGAAGAGAGATGATTTTAATCCCTAGGGAAGCTAAAACCTTCCAACTACTTTGAAGGACTGTGTAGTCCTCAGGATTAAAACTTGGCAACTTTAATAAGACATGGACAAAAGCCACGCATATTAGCTACACCCAGGGTTTGAGACTTAGTCCTTGAGTTTCAACTACATTGTTTATTTTTGTTTGTTTGTTTTTGGTGCTGGGGACAGAACCCAGGTCTCCCACATGCTAAGCTCTCTACCACCTAACTTCTCATTCAGGGCCCCTTGGGAGACAGCTCAGGGCAAAGCTAGGATCACCAATTTAAATATGTACAAAAGGTTTTATGAGCTTCTGCACTTTTTTTTTCTTTTGTGGTGTGTGTGTGTGTGTGTGTGTGTGTGTGTGTGTGTGTGACTTTTTGAGACAAGGTCTCTCTATGGAGTTCAGGCCAGCCTTGAACTCACTATGTAGTCCAGGCTGGCTTTGAATTCACAGTGATTCTCCTGCCTCAGCCTCCGGAGTACTGGGGTTACAGGTGTGTGCCACCACACCTGGCAAGCTTCTCTACTTTCTGAGCATAACTAAATCTTAGCAAAAAAAGAGAAAAAATTGGGAACAAGCTTCCTTTCTAACTGGCTGGTGCTTAAACATGGGATAATGATGAATTCTTGTTAACACTAAGCAAATTTCTGAAGCACCATAATTCTAGAACACCGCATCACAGTTCTTGAGAAAATGTTACTTCATGGACAAAACAGGCTTTATCTGTAAAAGATCAGAGTTAACTTGTTAAAAAAGAATTCACTATTAGGGCATTCCTCCCTTTGTATCAAAATGCTTTTCTTAACATAAACACAGCATTGGTCTTTCACACACCCACAAGTGTTTCAAGTTTCACAAAAGATAGAACTCTAGAGACAAATCAGAGTATTCCATTACAACCATTACCTCAGCTAAAAACATCAAGGCACAAAAAAGCAGTAGTTTCCGTAATGACGCTTAATGACACTTTCATAAGATTCTAGAGCCGAGCCTGAAACGCCAAACTGCTAAGTCACTCACAAAAATTACATTGTACCTGGTAACCGAGCTGAACTATGGTTACTCAAAAATGCTGTGACATCAACTGGACCCTAGCCACGTGCACCTGCACACTCAGGCGGCTCACCTTTGGAAAAATAAGGATGGCCTAAAAGCTGATTCTGAGTATTTTTTTACACTTGGGATGTGAGCCAGGGAGACAAGATTAGCAAATCGAAGGCCCAAATACAGAGCGTGACACGAGTACTCTCGCAGGAGTTTGTAAGCCCTGCTCTCCACAGCTCTTCGGGGGGGTCGACTGCTTTTCAGACCTGGGGGCCTCCGTCAATTCTCTGATGCTTCTAATTTCATTTGTCCCATCAACCTAAGTACACTGAGTGCCTATTACTAGGCTAAGTGCCATCTCTTGTGAGATGATTCTGTTAGGCCTTCCTGAAAAAAAGAGGGAAAAGAGGAAGCAAAGTAAAAGAAGAACTTAAGGGACTGCTTGATGCCTGCAAGAAATAATACATATTTATGAAACACAGGTGTAGATACATTTGCATTTCATTTGAGATGAATCAGGTGAAAAATGGAAAAACAGCTTTCACCAGTACCTGTATCCTAAGTCTTCACTGAGACGGATCATATGGAGGATATAGGATTCCTTGCTGGTTCCGGTGAGGCCCGGCAGCAGTAATACAGTGGGTCTGGTGCTGGCATCCGTATAATACGCGCTGTTATCATTATCAAACCAGTCCAGGGAAATCTGTCCTCCATCTGAGGTTTTAATAAGTTCGCTGAAAGAAACAATTCCGAAGACTTTATTCATTAAGTGTTTCAAGTTCTGTCTTAATGTTAGAGGGTTTTTCCCCCCTGTGGATTTAATTTTTTATTATTAAGTTTATTGGTACAATTTAGATATACATATTGATCACATTCATCATAGGGAATGTTAGGGTTTTAATTCTACAAATATACCACATTATTTGGTCATCTCAAAATAACTCCTATTTGGCATTCTCACACAAACACATCTATACGTCCCTTTCACCACAGGAATGTTATGAAGATTAGTACCATATTTCCAGCATCCCCAGTAAAAGGTAATATACAAAAATGAACTTCAAACCACTTCAAACATTTGAGCTGGGGGTGTGGCAGTGTGGAGCATTTGCCCAGCATGTGCAACGCCTGGGGTTCGATCCCCCAGCACGGCAGGAGGAAAAAAACAACCACTTCAAATATTTATCGTGTAATAATTTCCTCATTACTCTAAATACCTAGCATTTAGCTCCGATTTGATGGACGTCACTCAGATTACTCAACATGGAATCATAAAATGCAGATCTGATTACGCCTGAGCGCTTCTGACCCAATAACGCAACTTCCCCACAGAGTCTAGTACACAACTTGCTTCTTAAATAAGTATTTCTTACATAGTACCTATAAACTGAACACAATTCTCCCAAATTGTGTGTGTTTCAGGCAACAAAAAAGAACTCCAGAAGCACTAGATGACTCAGGAAAATTAATAACAGGCACCGTTTAACTCTCCTGGCTACACATTCCCGCCTACATCTTTAACACCTCAAGGTCGGCCTCACCAAGAAAACATCTGCTTGTCAAGGGGAAGCCCTTCCGCAGGGGTGGCAGAAAGCCCCAAACGCCTGGCACCCTATCTGCCGCACATCAATGAACCGGTGCTGTCACCAAAGGCTGTGCTCAGGACAGACGCAGGACAAACTGAGAAAATGTTACCCCAGGTACTTCTCCATCCTAGAAATAAACCATTTACATGGGGTGGGGGCAAAAGAGGAGAAAAGAAAAAGTAAAGGAAAAGCAATAGCTGAATTTTTTCCTACAGCTTCAAATGGGGCAGGGGGATGCTTCCGTTTCCTCCCCTGTGCCTGCTCCTCTGTACTGAAACCCGAGGTTCTATTAACCAAGAACTGCACTCCCAAAATCTGTGACTTTGAAGAAACGTCAGAAAACGGACATCCACTTACTTCCTGTACTGCACCGGGGGCTTGGCGGTAATGAAAGGTCTCAGCAGCGTCTGTCCCCGACTCTCCCAGCACCACACGGTCGGGTAGTAAGTTTCGGTCACCACGGGACAGTGCTCCTGGAGAAAGCGGCTGAGACTTTCGCCGCCAGTCACCAACTGGGGCTTCTGCAGGCAAAGCCGGTCGTCGGCGAAGGGTCCGGAGCGGAGCGAACTTTGTGCCCAGCGTAACCGCGGCGAGCACAGAGCTGTTCCCCCGCCCCGCCACGCGAGAGACCCCCGATGGCAGCCGCCGGAGACCGACGCGAGGAAGTCGCAGTCACACCCGCTAAGCTGTGTTTATCAGATCCCCGGGGGAAAGGCGGGAGTTGAGGCAGGGAGTCCTCCTCCGAAGCGCACACGCCGCCAGGCGACACTGCTGCGCCCGCGGACGGTGACCGGGCAGCGCCGGGCGCAGCGTCTGCAGGGTCGCGCTTCGGGCCGAGGACCCGGGCCGGGAACCCCCGTCCCGTCCCCAGAGCAGGTGCGCAGGGGCCGCCCGGCTTCCCCGCACCCCAAGGCTGCGTCCAGCGCGAGGGACACCGCGGGGGCACCGCGCGCGCCCCCGATGCCCCCGGCCGCTGCCCCGCGCCCGCGCGCTCCCAGCTCACCTTGGCGATGCTGCTCAGGTAGTAGCAGGCATAGGCGACGCTGAAGCCCAGGATCAGGGACAAGCCCATCCCCGAGCCGAAGAACCCGAAGCGCACTTGGTGCTCCAGGTAGAGCGAGAGCTCCCGAGACAGCATCCGCAGGTCCATGGCCAGGCGCTGCATGGCGCGGGCGATCGCGGGCGCCGCGCCCCGGCTCGAGCGTCTCCTGCCCGGCACAGCGCGGCTTCCGCCAACCGGCTCTGCGCTGCGGCCCGGGGACGCCGAGCCCGCCCGCCCGACGCCGCCGGCTCCGCCCAGCGGGCCCCGTCCCCGCCCCCGCCCGCCGCTCGGGAATCTTCCAGAGGTGGCGCCCGGCGCCTGGCCTCGCGCGATCGCGGGCGCACTGGGGTCCCCGAGCGATCGCGGGAGGCCGGGGCGCCCCACGCTGGGCAGAGCGCGCGCGCCTCCTGCCGAGAGGGGACCGGGCCCTCCCCGGTGACCTTGACTGGTGTCACTTGGCGGCAGCGGCGACAGGCGACAGGTCTTCGTAAACTAGCGGCTCGGGATGGACCGGAAGTGTGGCTCGGATTCCAGAATTTGGGGACTGCTGGCCTAAGTTATGTTGGGAGAATTCGCTAGGAGTGAAAGAATCCTACATGCCCCCTCCCCACGAGTTGGCGTGACCCGGGAGACTGTGAAAAGAGGAAACCTGCCCTGTGGACATCGCGCTTTCAGGGCACTCACTGTACTCTGAACAACTACTGTGAATGTAACAACATGCAATGTGTCGATTAATGTTACTTTCCTACTAGCCTGTTTTGAAACTTTGTTTTACTGTTATTTCTTTTTTCTGTTTAAAATTTTAAGAAAAAAATCTGTGAATAGCGAGAGAGATCTTTTGCAAAGGAGGGGAGGGGCTAAAAAAATCGAATGAAGATGTGATATGTACACGGACCAGTCCCCACCAGGAATGTGATCAGTATGTACTCTAAACAGGTACCACTAAGAAGTAAAAACAATTTCTCTGTGAATCTTTTTAATAAATAGGGGATTTAAACAAGCAGCAGTTTCTAAAACTAAATGGAAAGGTCAAGAATAGCAAGCAGAAGCAGGGCACAATGGCACACACGTGTGATCCCAGCACTTGGAAGGCTGAGGCAGGAGGATCGAGTGAGTCGAGGTCAGCCTGGGCTCCTAGTGAGTTCAAGGCTAGCCTGAACTACATAGTGAGGCCCTGTCTCAAAAGAAAAAGAAAAAGAATAGGAAGCAGGATTCAACAAGGTCAAAACGCCCATTTGTGGTTCATGAATTTTTTTGAGTGTGGAGACACGTGGAAATGCACACCCAGTTCTTGAAGTACAGACAGGAAACCATTTATGGATATGTTCTAGGCTCTCTTAGGACAACGTGGCAAAAGTCAGGGGACATGTAAAGGCAGGGGAAAGGTTAGAGGAGGTAAGAAGGGTGGCAAGACTTAGGCAAAATAAAGAAGGTGAGGCCTGACCAGACTGTGAAAAATGTCGCAAGGCTGTACATTTTGTAACTATATTTTCATTGGCAGATAATAACTGTACACGTGTGTGGGATTCAGGGTAACATTTCAAGCCATGTGTATACTGTGTAGTGATCACGTGGAAGTAATGGGCATCTCTGTTGCCTCAGAATTTATCATCGCTTTCTGTTGGGAACATTTGAAATCCTACTAGTGATTTTGAAATATTCAATCGTTTTCAGCCATAGTTAAGATTGTAAATTAGTGGCGTATCTTAGTGATAGGTAAATGAGATGGTCTAGAAGTGAGCTGTTTATCTGCCTTTGCTTTGGTCACTGTAGTTTGATGGTTGGTGAAGAATAATTCAATTACTTTAAGTAATTTAAGTAATTTGGGGAGGGTACTGGGGATTGAACCCAGGGCCTTCACCCAGAGGTTCATCCCCAGACCTTTTTTAATTTTTAATTTTTAAAGAGGTTCTCTTCTATTTTTACCTAGCTTTTACATGGCTTAATGCTATACTGAGTAATGTTTTTCTCCAAAAGGTATTTATACATTCTCTAATTGTTGATTTTGTTAATACATAAGAATAAAAAAAAAAAAAGAAAAGAAAAGAGGTTCTCGCTAGGTTTCCCAGACTGGGCTGGAACTTGTGATCCTCTTGCCTCAGCCTCCCAGAGCGTTGGAATTACAGGCCTGCACCACTATGGCTGCCATTTAGTTTTCCTTTAGACAAGAGCTATGATTCCCAATTTATAAATGAGAAAATGAGAGCACAGAGAGTTTCATTCGCTCACTAAATCAGTTTCTTTTTGGGTTCTTACCAGGCACTGAGGATCCAAAGATGAGTGAGACAGAGGAAGGACTTGACAACTGAGTGGTAACAGGAGTAAGCAAGGGACTGCAGAAAGTGTCACGAATGGCAGCGGAAGGGGTATCAGCTGTAGTAGTAACAGCAAAAATCTGGAGCTGAAGTAGAACTGAGAATTTATCACAGTGGCATTCTGAGTTGATGAAATCTCTAGCAGGACAGAAGAACGAGGCTCGAGCGTTTGGAAAATGCCTTTATAAAGTTGTGGAGCTTGAGTCCTGGCACCAAAAAAAAAAAGTTGTGGAGCTGAGCTGGGCACTTGGAAGGCTAAGGCGGGGGAGCACCATGAGGCCAGCCTAGGCTTCACAGTGAGTTCAAGGGCAGCCTGAACTACATAGTGAGACCCTGGTCTCAAAAAACAAACAAACAAAATAAAAAATAAAGGTCAGCTCCCCGCCCAGGCCACCCCGGCCCTGCCCGAAAAAAAAAAAAAATCAGAGAAGTGGTCCTGAAAAAGATATGAGCAACTCTCAAGGGTCCTAGGCAATTTTCTGTTGCTATAGCAGACCCGAGAGTAGGTGATTTATAAAGGAGAGAAGTGTGTGCAGCTCATGGTTCTGGAGGCTGACTGTGCAAGATCGGTGGTCATGTGGCTGATGCCAAGCCATGACAGGGCGGAAGTGAGACGGGCAGTAGGCCCGTATGGCAGAGGCGAACCAGGAGGGGTGGCCTCGTACCAAGCTGCTTTCCTGGTGACTGATCCAGTCCAGGGACAGAGCCCACTCACTGCCAGGAGATTAACCCAGTCCTTTGTGAAAGGTATTCATCCCTTTTAATGACCTAATCTCCTCTTAAAAGCACCCCCCATCTGTTAATGTTGTTCCCTCGGGGACCTTATTTCAACGCGTATTTCAGAGGGGCTAAATCAAACGCAAACCAGAGCACCTGGCTAAGAGGTGAGAGATTTTGGTAGGATGAGCCAACTGTACCTTCCATCTCTAGCTGGGAGTGCATGGGACATGAACACCTTTCACAACCAGGAAGCGGGCAGAGTTGGGGTTTGTTTGGAATGCCTCCAAAACCTGCTTTGGCAATTACAATATTATCTTATAAAATACTGACAACAAAAATGTAATAGTTATTTAAAATTTCAAGAAAAATCATACCTGCAAACTGTCTGTCATAATGAAACATACATTGGTCACAGTGAAACACACTGTCTTGAGAGTTTTGTTTTGTTTCATTTTGTTTTGTTTTTTGGAGGTGCTGGGGATCAAACCCAGGACCTCACATGCTAGGCAAGCACTCTACCTCAATGATGGTTTGCACTCCGTCCTCAGGTCTTTGTTTCTTTTCTTTCTTTCTTTTGTGTATGTGTGTGTGTGTGTGTCTGTGTGTGTGTTTGTGTCAGGGTCTTGCTATGTAATCCAGGCTGGCCTGGAACTCTCAGTAATCCTCCTGCCTCAGCCTCCTGAGTGCTGGGATTACGGGTGTGCACCACAACGCCAGGCATATTTCTTTCTTTCTTTCTTTCTTTTTTTTTTTTTTTGAGAATGGGTCTCGCCATCCAATTCAGGCTGGCCTTAAAGTTTCAGCAATTCTCCTGCCTCAGCCTCCTGAGTGGTGGCATTACAGGTGTGTGCCACCACACCCAGCTCCTTGTCATTTTCTTACTTCTAAGTATGCATTTGTATTTCAAGGAGAAGTCAGAGCCCCCAGAGAATGTGGGTGGACAGACCCTCACATGACCCAGCCATCTCTGGTCCCCAACCTTGTGTGTGCAGGTAGAGCCTGGGGCTTGCTTATAACCTACAGGATATAGCAAAGCAACAGGACGCTGCCACTTCTGTGGTTACGCTGTCACCTAAGACTGCATCTTAGCAGATGGGAGCTAGAGACTGTCCCACTAGCCTGGAGCAATCAGGTAGCCATATTGAGGTGACCCCATGGAAAGAGCTAGGTCATAAGAAGCCCTGAAATTTCCAGCTTGGATTTTTTTTCCCAGACAAGGTCTCACTGTGCTGTTCAGGCTTACCTTCAACTGACTACGTAGTCCAGGCTGGCCTCAAACTTGCAACGACCCTCCTGCCTCAGCCTCCTGAGTGCTGGGATCACCACACTTGGCTTTTCAGGGTGGCCCTTTGAAACATACACTGTGGGGCAGTGAGCTGCCATACAAGAAATTCTCCTGAGGCCACCAGGCTGTGAGAAAGCCCAGGCTGACCACGTGGAGAGACCACTCAGATTGGGTGAAACACCTGCCTAGCCCTGGGTGTTCCTGCCAACCCAGCTGAAGTCACAGACATGTGCGTAGAGAAGTTGACGGACCCAGTCCCAGCTGTAGATGACTCTGGCCCATATGTCCTCTGCCTGCAGCCGCATGAGAGATGTCAGCAAGAACTGCCCAGCTGAGTGCGGCCAGCCCACGACACTCAGGGCTCATCACCCATAAATGCTTGAGTAGCTAAGTTTGGGGTGGCATCTTAGGCAACACTAAGTAACCGAAACTAGGGCCAACTATCTCGGGCGAGGTACTGGCAAGACAGCTTAAGTCTGCCACCTTACTGTGCAGTGCTAATAAACAAGGGACCGTGTGGAGTCATGTGCATCCACAATTAATTTTTATTGTTTTTATAAATACTGGCCCTTGGTGCATTCTAAGTGTTAAAATCTTTCAAAAATAGAACTTTAATAAAGATGGTTTGAAAAGCACTGACATCGATTCCCAGCACCAAAAAAAGAAAAGAAAAGAAAAAAAAAAAAAAGAAAGAAAGAAAAGCACTGACTTAGAATTTCTCATTTCTAATTGGTCTTTCTTGACATTTCTCCATTGATAAAGGTTTCAAAACAAAAAATTCAGAACTGCACCAAATGAAGAAATGTATGTAGACACCATTTACAATGGAAGCCCAAATACAGGAGTTCTAAGAATAAACTTTTGTTTATTTTTTTGGTTTGTATTTTTTTTATTAGTACATGTTTGCAGTACATAACGATCACATTTCTCATGGGAAGTTGGTCCATGTACATAACAGATCTTAATTCTTTTTACTTCCTTTCCCCTACCCTCATCCTCCCATCTCTTGGTAAATCTTTTTTGTTTGTTTTTGTTTTTTGAGACAGAGTCTCCCTATGTAGTTCAGGCTGCCCTTGAACTCACTATGTAGCCCAGGCTGGCCTCAAACTCACAGTGATCCTCCTGCCTCAGCCTCCCGAGTGCTGTGTTACAGGCATGCATCACCATACCCAGCCTGTAAACTCTTTTTTAAAAATAAAGATTTATAGTGGTAGAGCACTTGTCTAGCATGTGTGAGGGCCTGGATTTAATCCCCAGCACCACAACAAACAAACAAACACAAAGATTTCTGATCTTTAGGGGAAGACTGGAAGATAACAGGGGACCTACTCCTAAGTGTGAGAATTACTAAGGAAAGGGAAAAAAGCCAGCATTTTCTTGCCTTCCTTGTACTAACCGTATCTTAGTTCTGCATAAAAGAATTCTGGCTAACAAAATGAAGAAGGAATGGTAGAAAAAAAGTACCACTGTTTCATATCCCTTAACAAAATAATTACATGTCTAATAATTATATGCCTAAGCAATGAGTATCACTGCTGTTTAAACCATAGAAGCTAATGGGGAAATTTATAATAGATGGACGAGGTTGAAAAGTCCCTTGATCAATCTAAACATCAAAAATACAGTCACCCAGAAATTAAGTGTACTCCAAAAGCATAAAGGGAAGTATGAAACATGACCTAAGAAATAGTTTGCTTAAAAACATAGAATTTGCTCAAGCCTAGAGAACTGATTGCCATTTTATAGACATACCAGAGGCAGAGAAACATGTTAAATACTTCCGGGATGTAATTAGAAAAATCCAGAGGGGGAAATTTTCTGGGTCGAATGATACAGTTTATTAAATATGTTATTTTCAAAGGATTAAAAAAGAAAAAGAGGGAAGGCGTGCTGTTAACCTTGTCAGCTTGCCTGGATTGAGAGCCTCCTGCAGAACTGATTGGATTGTAAGGGCACTGACCTCACCCGTGGGCGAATCCACCCATGAGTGCATAGTGCAGAGAAACGCACTGGTGGAACGGAGCAGTGGACACGGTGGACTGCAGTGGCTGGTGAGTTACTTGGGTTCAGACGTCCCCCAGGAGAGGGAGATTGGTTGGTGGCCATCTTGGAGAGGGGCCACCTGAGCTCAGAACTCAGAGCAGCTGTGGAATCCATCTACCAGCTCCCAGAGTGACGGTGAGGTGGAACTGAGATCAAAACCGCAGGAGGCACGTGGAGTGGTACAGGCTGAAAAAATTGGGTTCCAGCTTTACAACCAGAAACCAGCCTGAACTTCAGTGGAACTAAAGGTGCAGGCTTGCTGGGGTTATCCACTGCCCCACTGTAAAGCTGCTGCTGGCTTGCTGGGATTAATCAACACGGGTCTGGACTCTTATCTGCTCACTGTGTCTACCAGCGACAGCAGAGACACACCTTGAAAAGTACATTTTTTTTTTCTTATTTTCTTCTTATTCTTTTCTTTTCCTGTTTTTGTTTTTATTTTCTTTTGTTTTCTTGATTCTTTGTTCTTGTTTCTATATGAGTGTGGACATTATTTCTAGTTTTTGTTGCTGTTCTGTTCTGTTCTTGTTTTTATTTCTTCCTTCTCACTTTCCCTCCTGTAGTTTTCACCAGTTTCCCAATGTTTGTGTAATCTTCCTTTTTTATCCAGCCTGGCTTCTAATCTCTTCCTCTTTTATTTCTCTATTTTCCCCCCATAACCCCTTTAACTGCAGAGCGTAACACTGAGTCCAGTGGACCCACGCCTTACTTTTCTACTGTAAATTTGTACTTTAGTGTAATAGGAGCCGGCTGTGTGTCTCAATACCTTTTCCTGAAGATATAGGAAGCAGTCTATGTGTTTACCCACTTGTTATGATAAACAGCAGCATGTGTGCACATGTGCAAAAGTGGCAAAATGGGATTTCTACCCACATTATGCTCCATCTAACTGGTTTTGCATATGTTTACCGGAGCATCACAGAGGTTCTAATAGACCCAAACCACTCCAGGACTTGTCAAAAAACAAAGTTTTCTTTTGATTTTTCTGGTAGAAGTAGCCCAATTCAGTACAATGGCACATGAAAGACCAGATTTGCAAGTTGTAGAGGAGGCAAAAAGTGAATCATCAGATTACTCATACATAGATGATGAAGATGACCCATTATGGTAAAATGCATGATTTCATAACAGAAGAGTGGGGTAGGTGTATGATGATGATGTCCTTGATGTTGGCCATGTGAGCCAAAATTCCTGTGACAGTGAAATGGAGCAAGAATCGACTGATACAGACACAGGGAATGCAGACCTCCTTGATTCAGATGATGAAGAAAACAGCAATGTGAGTACAAATTTGACTAGTTGAAATATTGCAAAATGGCCATGCAACCAAATGGAAAAATCCCATGTTGGAACTAGGTCTGAAAATACAGTGAGGTTCTTGGCAGGGGTGAAACATATTGGAGAGAATGCCAGCCCTGCCAATCAATGTTGGAAAACAGATGAAATGCAACAAGATGCTGTGAAATACATAAAGGCTACAATGTAAGTAAAATATTCTGTATGCACCAATAGCCATATTAAAAAATGTATTTATTATGACACTTCACTAGCTGAACTGAAAGCATTCATAAGTCTGCTGTACTCAGGGATTTCTGATGATACTTGCAGGAATGTAAAAGACTTATGGAAAAGTGATGGGTCAAAATATGTCATAAAAATCTGTGCTCTTGTAGGTGCGAAGACTTATTATGCTTTCAATTTAGACATTTGTCCTGGAACTCACCCACCAGGTCCTTATTCATATAGTAACAAACCGAATGATGTTATGAACAGACTTGTTGCTCCCATCTCCAAAACTAATTGGAATGTGACATTCAACAATCGGTTTACCAGGTTAAAATTGATGTTACATTTGCTAAGAGAGCATAGATTGACCAGCGCAGGAACTGTACACAGGAACAAAGCAGAAATTGCAAATGATTTACATTGGCCTCCTATATGGCAAAGAAAAACAAGCTGGTACTGCTGATGTCAACATTGCACCATGATAGAATATTGATAGGGAAACCTCGACAAAATGGAAGCCTGAGATGGAAACTTTCTACAGCAAAACCAAAGGTCGATTAGATGTTTTTGATAAGTTATGCAGCAATTATGCTGTCACTCAAAACACAAAGCATTGGCCAATGGTTGTGTTATACTTGATCCTAAACATATGTGACATAAATAGTTTGATATTTTCCAAAGAAAATAGCAAGTGCAAAATATCACCCAGAAATTTTCTTAGAGGATTGGGACTGGAGCTCATAAAAGATCATTTGCAGCAGAGGAAAAACAAAATATTTCTTTTTTTTGTTTTGTTTTTTGTTTTTTAAAAAAAAAAACAAAATATTTCTGCCTAAGAAACTATGCAGAAAAATTGTGGAGCACACTGGTGAGCTGACAGGTGAGCAGGCAGGCACAGCATTGCAAAGACCTACTACGACAACAGGAAAACAAAAAGATGTCAACTGTGCTCTACAAGAAGTACATGAAAACAAAAGATACGTGCTATCAGTGTAAGCGATACTTGTGTATGGAACATGCAGTTGTCATGTGTGAGGACTGCCGTGGGTCTGACAGCTGAAGCAAAGATTATTTCTGTGGTAGACTTTTGTTTGTGTTTACATTGTAGTTCACATAGTTTTTTATTTATTTATTTTTTGGGGGGGTACCAGAAATCAAACTCAGGACCTCATGCTTGCCAGGCAGGCATTGCACCACTGAGCTAAATCCCTGGCCAGGTTTTTATTTTTGATGTTATCTTTTAGGTTTTGTAAGCAAGTACACAGGTGATGTGGAAATGTTGATGTAGATTCTAAGCACTCATTATATACTCGATATTTTATTTTGACATTATTATTGACATCTTATTTCCCTGCTAAGTGCATGTTGTACGATACAGTAGGAAGCTCCTGACAAAACAGGAAGAGAAGAGAGGTGACACATAGGAAAGGAAAGCTAAGCAAATGTGTAGTGTGTAGTTAACAGGAACATAAAATATCAATGAAATAAAGTATTAAATTCTTAATATGTACTGTGTGTTTAGAGTAGACATCAATATTTTCATATCAGCTTTGTACGTGCCTACAAAACCTAAAAGATAACACAAGAAATAAATTCTATATGAACTACAGTGAAAATACCAATAGAACCCTACCACAAAAATAAGCTTAGCTTTAACTGTCACACCCAAGACAGTCTTCACACATGACAACTGCATGTTCCATGCACACATCTTGCTTACACTGTTAACTATAGGAAGCAAAACACATGTGCTATCAGTGTAAGCGACACATGTATGGAATGTACTGTTGTCATGTGTGCAGACTCCCTTGGGTGTGATAATCGAAGTACAGAATTTTTTGTAGGGACAGGTATGTAGCTCAGCAGTGTAGCACCTGCCCAACAAGTGTGAGGCCCTAGGTTTGATTCCTGGTACCAAAAAAGAAAAAATAAATAAATAAACAAATTTTTTGCAAAGTGGTATTGGTATTTTTATTGTAGTTCATGTAAGAATTTATTTGTGTTGTTCTTTTTTAGACTTTGCACACCAAAAACAGTCAATGTTGAAAATTTTGATGCTTTTTTTATAAATACCCAATAAATATTCAAAATTCAATACATTATTTTTGTGAGTTTTTTCCTGTTAACTACTCATTTAATATAATAAAACACCTAAAATTAAAATTAATAATTCATCAATAGGGCCGGTGAGATGGCTCAGCGGTTTAAGTGCCTGCCTTGCAAGCGCGAGGGCCCGAGTTCGACTCCCGGAACCCACATACAAAAAAGGGGCCGGTGATATCGCTCAGCGGCACGGGCGCCTGCTGGCGCGCGAGGTCCTGAGGTCGACCCCCCGGTACCCACAAAAAAAAAAAAAAAAAAATTCATCAATACAAATATTCTAAAGAATAAATGCGTGTCTGACAGACCCAAGTTTCTGCATCTTTATGACAACATTAGTGTCATGCTCCACTTAAATTTTCTCCCCTGAGGGTAAAATCACCATAATGAGGGCATATTTACTGTATACAAATTTTCTGGTTTGTTTTAGATTTTGTTATATAACCACAAATCTAGTTCATGTGGTTAAAGGCGGCAAACTGATAGTTACCACAGTTTGTCATTTTCTAGACTGTGTTTGGTGCTGTTGTTATTGCTGATTGTACTACTTTAGCCAAGGTAATTGTTCTAATCAGCTGTTCTTCCTGGAATGCCAAGACTGAGATTGTCTAAAGGTTATAAAAAATACCATAGGCCAGCGCCAAAGAACCAGGGCCTAGGGCAAATAGGCAGCAACTTCTCATCCCCAATAACTTGAAGAGGTAGAATCTTGCAACAGACTCAAAACCCAAAAGCAGCTACCCCAAAGACATCTCTGAGAAGTAGTCATTGCCTAAGGGTTCTAAAGACTAGCAATAAAGCTACCTGCCATAGCAATTTACAAGCATCGACCCAGGAATTCAACTAAAAAAAAAAAATGAGAACAAGATGTAACCCCAGACTTCCAGTTCACCAAAGGCAAGAGTGGGGGGGCAATGAGGTGGAGCAATCTGAAAGCCACCCACCTGGAAGTTCTGAAGTGGTAACAGTGGAAGTAGCAAAGCAGATGACTGAGTCTTTAGAAAAAATCAAGTCAGAAATAATTTCTCAGGTAACTACAGAGACGGTGACCATAATGAAAGACATGGGTAGTGACTCTAGAGCAGATAGCTATGCATAAAAAAAATACAGGAGCTCAGGAAAATGATGGAAACCATAAACACCCAATATAGGAAAGAACTGGAATCCATGAAACAGATTCAAACAGATATCCAGGAGATTAAAAATTCCATTAAAAGTATATGGAGAAAAAAGAAGTATGTGGAGCAAAATGAGATAATGTGAAGACAGACTATGGGTATAGAAGGCAGGATTGTGGTGAGTGATCATGGAAATACAGATTTCTTAAAAATAGCAAAGGACCATGAAAAAAAATCAATCCAACAGCTGCTAGATGATGCAAAGAAGAATAACATAAGATTGATCAGAGTCAATGAAAAAGCCGGACACAGCACAAACGACATAAAACACCTGTTCACAGAAGTAATGGCAGAAAATTTTCCAAGCAGGAAAAGGAAACTGACATACAGATAAGTGAGGTATATTATCGGGGACCCCCTGCAGTGAGCCCCCAATTTCCTGCAAGGTGTTGAGCAAGAGATAAAATGGCGAAGCAATGGGGATCTGGGATGGGCAATTGTTCATGGGGAACAAAAGGCCACCAGGCAGCCAGAACCTCGGCATTCATGGATCATATTTGCATTGAGGAAAATGGCAAGGGGATTATCGGAATCAGAGGGCAGTGTTGGTCTTATGTGGAGAAGGATCTTCCGTTGATGAAGATCACTTTGGATGACTCAGAGGGCAGCAGTGATCGTAAGGTAATGAGGATCGTATGTTGATGAAGACAGTGGGGAGAGAAGGCAGGTTAATAAGAAGCTTGTCCTTTCCCCCAGGTGAAAACTTTTTTTTGTATTATTACTCTGTTCTCCAGGAACCAGGATGTCTTCAGCTGATATAATCTTGCCCTGGAGTGTCACAGCATCATGGAATCATTGAGGCTTCTGTTTCTGCATATCATAGCTGGCACGCCTGGCAAGATACTAGGCCTAGGACAAGCCCTAATCACAATTTAATTATGAAATGACTTTTCCCCAAAATTCTATAGAATGGCCCTCGGCAGCATATAGAACTCCAATTAGCCATGATGAAAAACAAAAAAACAAAAAACTATACCAAGGCATATCATAGTCAAGATTCCAGAAATTCAATACAGGAATGGAATATTAAAAGCTGTTAGAGAAAAGAAACAAATCACTTATAAAATAAAGCCCATCAGAATCACAGCAGACTTCTCAACACAATCCCTCAGGTCAAGGAGAGGTTGAAGTGAAGTATTTCAAGCCCTAAAAGAAAACAACCTTCATCCCAGACTAATGTACCCCACAAAACTATCTTTCAATATTGATGGAGAGGGCCGGTGAGATGGCTCAGTGGCGTAAGCACCTGCCTGGCAAGCGCGAGGGCCCGAGTTCGACTCCCGGTACCCACATACGAATAAAGGGCCGGTGATATCGCTCAGCAGCATGGGCGCCTGCTCGCGCGTGAGGTCCTGAGTTCGACCCCTGGTACCCATGAAAAAAAAAGAAAAAAAAGACATTCCATGACAAATAACACCTAAAAAAATGCATGACCACCAAACCAGCACTCCAAAATGTTCTCAGGACATTCTAGAAAAGGATAACAAGGACTACAACTCCATGAACCCCAAAAGAATGAATCACGCAGATAAGGCAAGCAATTAAACAAAGGGGAAAAAAAGGGAACCAACAACAGAAAAGTAACATAACAAGGACTAGTCAATATATACCAGTTATAGCCATGGATGTTAATGGTCTCTGTCTTAGTTACTTTTCTCATTGCTGAAATAAAATACCCAGCACTCAAAGTTAAAGGAGGAAAGGTTATTTAGCTCACAGTTGTAGAGGTTTCAGGCCATAATCAGCTGGCTCCAAGGCAGGGTGGCACATGGCAGAAGGGCAGTAGTTCACGGAGGGTGAAAAACAGCAAAAAGCAACAAAGGAGGAGAGACAAAACTCTCTGTCCCTTATAATGTAAGCAGGCTATCTGCCCTAGGGAGGGTGTAGCACTTGTGGAGGACCACCTGGATGGCTCTCTTTGAAAGAAGAGCAATTATCTCCATCTTGGCTGAACCTGGCCCTATTTCCACCTATTGATATGTACAGAGCTGGCTGGGACTTTTCCTTATCCCTTCAGTTGGCTTTAAGCAATGCAAATCAGTCCAGCTGAGGTCCTGATACGTAGTCTTTGAAGCAAGGCGACAGGCTTGTGCTTCCCGGCCCCTTTGCTCCCAATACATGGTGAGCCTGGCAGGATGGAGAGCCCTGCTCCACGCTGTCGGCTGGAATCGAGCCTTGAGAAAGAGGCTATGACTTCCCAGGCCATAAAAGATTACACATCAGAGCGGAAACACCAACCCCAAAACATTAGATACTACCTTGAATTGTGATATGCAGATTACTCCTTCTTTGTATCCTTCCCTCTGCATTTGCAAAGGTGATTTCAGGCCACCTACCTAGCCCAACTCACGGTACTCACGGACTTCCTGCCACTCTCAGAGTCACTCAACCCCGAGCCACTTCCCTCCTTGAGAATTAATAAAACCTGGGTTTGGCCCTGGGTCAAGGCCTTTGTTCCAGTAACCACCATCTTGGCTGGACTTAGGACCCCTTGGCTCCCCACAACTATAAATATGCCTTAATGTCTTTATTCTTGCCGTGGATTGCACTAAAAGCGGTAGATTGGAATTAACTCACTAGAATTCCATAGGATTACAAATATAAACTTCCCGGACTGCGATGAGGACCGGGAAGGGCTCTCTATAGCACTCACACCCATAATCCCAGCATTGGACACCGAATCAGTCACAAACTCTAGATTCAGCCACCTGTGAAAAGCTTGCCCCCCATGACTATATGAGGCTTTGGGAGGACATCTAGATACAAACCATAACATTCCACCCCTGGCCCCTCAAAGACTCATGTATGTTCCTTTATACGAAAGACAATTAGTCCATCTCTAAGAGTTGCCAAAGTCCTAACAGTTTCAGCATTGCTGAAAAGTCCAACTTCAGAATCTCCTCTGAGATTTAAGGCAAACTCTTACAGGGGCTGCAAGCCCCTGTACAAATGAAAAGAAAGTTCAAGACTTTCAACATTCAATGGAACAAGATAGACATTTTCATTCCAAAAGTTAGGGGGATACAAAGGAACAGGACCGAAGCAAGTCCAAATTCCAGCAGGGGAGACATTAAGTCCTGTAGTTCCATATATAACATCTGAGGCAATCTGTGGCAAGATGTGACCTCCAAAGGCATTGGGGGTTCCATCCCTACGGCACTTCCAGGGGTTGTAGCTCCCATGGCTCATCTCTTGGGCCTGCTCTGCTCCCTCCTTGCAGTTTTACTCAGAGGATCCATGTTCCTGGCATCTCCTATCTTCTGAGGTCTCCACAGCACCTTTGGTTTCACACTCACAACTTCACACATTGTCTTCTCTGGGGCACAATGCCTGGCCTCCCACACCTTCTTCTGAAATCTGGGCGGAAACCTTCCTGACCCCACAACTCTTGCACTCTGCATGAACCTAATACCAGCACCACATGGATGATGACAAGGTCTTCTGCCAGCTGGAGCAGTAGCCAGGTTTCCCTCTCTCTTGGTTGTAGGGGTTGAGTCCCTGGATCACTGAGCACTCTGAATCCAATTCCAAGGAACAAATCCTCTATGCTGCTGCCATTGTGCAACATGGTGCAGCTGCTGCCATTCTGGAATGTGTGCTCTGGGGCTTTCTTCTCAAAGCAAAGTCTTTCACTTTTACAATTTTTTTCTTTTGTGTGTGTGGGTACCAGGGGTCGAACTCAGGACCTCACATGCCAGCAGGCACCTGTGCCTCTGAGTGATATCACCGGCCCTTTTTTCATATGTAAGTTCTGGGAGTCCTATTTGGCCCCTCGAGCTTGCCAGGCAGGCTCTTATGCTACTGAGCCATCTCACTGGCCCCACTTTTACAATTTTGAGTCTGCAAAGGGTGGAGCCCTGTTGCTTCACGTGATACCCTCAGGCCATCTTTTTATTCTACTTTTCCTTCTCAGCAATCAAGATCTCCTCTGCTCTGTCTTTGCAGTCCACAGCTTTACTGGAGCTTCCTTTCTGGCAAAAATCACAATCTTTTAAATCATTCTGCTGGGCTCTTTGCTCTTCATTCTCAACATATATCTGGCTAAAACCCCCAACAGTAGTCATGCCACTGCCTCAACATTAGACTGCCTTGAAATTTCTTCTGCCAATTAATTAGTCTGCTGCTCTTAATCTCAGTCTCAGGCAAAGTCTCTGGGACAGGAGCAAAATGCAGCCAAACTTTCTGCCAAGCCATAACACACATCATCTAGAGTCCAACAGCCAATGAAGTCCTTCTTCCCAGCAGAAACCTCTTGAGCTTTGTCCTTACTGGCAGGATTTCTGTCAGTGTTCTGGTCCTCTGAGATCTGACCAGAATCTCCCACACAGTACAATCTAAGGTGTTCCAGCTCTATTTTTTCAGTTGGCATCTCTCTAGCTTTCCAAACTCTTCCCACAAGCCATTCCCAAAGGCTGCTGAACCAAATGGTCAAGTATAGTCACAGCAATAACCCCACTTCTCTGGTACCAAATTCTGTTTTAGTTATTTTTCTCACTGGGGAGACAAAATACCCAACACCCAAAGTTAAAGGAGGAAAGGTTTATTTAGCTCACAGTTGTAGAGGTTTCAGTCCATAATCAGCTGACTCCAAGGCATAGAGGCACATGGCAGAGGGGCAACAGTCCATGGCAGATGGAAAACAACAAAAAGCAACAAAGGAGGAGAGACAAAACTTTTTCTGTTCCCATGTAGGGTACCTGCTCTAAAGCGGGTTAGCACTCACACCCATAATCCCATCATTGGACCATGTTATCAGTCACAAACTCTAGCTTCAGCCATCTAGGAAAAGCCTGCCCCTCCATGACTGTATGAGGCTTTTGGGGGACATCTAGACAAAAACCATAACAGTCTCAATTCACCAATAAAAAGAAACAGTTTGGCAGAATGGATCAAGAAGCACAACCCAACAATATGCTGCATACAAGAAACACATTTAATTGAAAAACAAATTCATAGACTGAAAGTCAAAGGATAGAAAATAATAGTCCATGCAACAGAAACCTGGAAAAAAGTAGGGGTAGCTATTCTAATTGTAGATAGAGTAGGTTTCAAGCCAAGACTGATTAAGGGAGACAAAGAAGGTCACTACATCCTTGTAAAGGGAAAAATCCAAGAGGAAGAGATAACAATCATAAATATATATGCACCAAATACCAGTGCACCCAACTATATAAAATAGATATTAACAAACATGAAAAATCAAATAAGCACTAATACAATTGTAATGAGGGACCTCAATACCCCATTGCCACAAATAGATCAACTAGGCAAAAAAATCAGCAAAGAAATATCACAACTAAACCAAACTTTTGAACAAATGGACTTAGTAGATGTCTACAGAGTATTCTACCCCACATCAGAATACACATTCTTCTCAGCTGCACATGGGACGTTCTCCAAAATAGATCACATAGTAGCTCATAGAACATGCTTAAGTAAACACAAAGGAATTGAAATTATCCCATGTATATTATCAAACCATAGTGCAATGAAATTGGAAATAAATAGCAAAAGGAAGCACAAGAACTTCATAAACACATTAAAATTAAATAACATCCTCCTGAACAACCAATGGGTCACAAATGAAATTAAAGAAGAAATTTGACAGTTTTTACAATTAAACTACAATGCCAGTATAACATACTGGAACTTATGGGATGCAATATGGGAATTTATTTTTTTGAGACAGAGTCCCTCTATATAGCGCAGGCTGGCCTTGAGCTTGCTCATGTAGCCCAGGCTCTCCTCAAACTCACGGTGATCCTCCTGACTCACCCTCCCTAATGCTGGGATGACAGGCATGTGCCATCACACCTGGCCTCTGAGGGAATTTATAGTGGTGAATTACCATATCAGAAAAACATAGTGAGCTCAAACAACCTAATGTTGAACTCAAGCCTCTAGAAAAAGAAGAAGTCAAGCCCAAAGCTTGTATGACAGGAAATTATAAAGATCAGAGCAGAAATTAATGCAATTGAGACTAAGAAAACAATACAAAGAACTAATGAATTAAAGAGTGGATTCTTTGAAAGATTAAATAAAATTGACAATCCCTTAGCCAACCATATCAAAAAAAAAAAAAAAAAAAAAAGGAAAGAAAAGACTCAAATCCATGCAATTAGGAATGAAAAGTATGAAATCACAACAGATCCTGCAGAAATCCGGAGGATCATAAATACCTACTTCAGAACTTGTATTCTAACAAGATGGAAAATGCAGAAGAAATGGACATATTCCTAGATACATACGAATTACCAAAGCTGAATCAAGAAGACATAAAAATTCTAAATGAACCAATATCAGTCAATGAAATTGAAGATGTAATTAAAAACCTACAAAAAGAAAAGCCCAAGCCCTGATGAAGTCACTGCTGAATTCTACAAGAATTTTTGTTTTGTTTGTTTTTTGAGACAGCGTCTCACTATGTAGTACAGGCTAGCCTTGAACTCATTATGTAGCCCAGGCTGGCCTTGAACTCACAGCAATCCTCCTGCCTCAGTTTCCTGAGTGCTTGGATTGCAGGTATGTGCCACGATGTCCAGCTCTACAAGAAGTTTAGAGAAGACCTAACACCACTACTTCTCAAACTTTTTAATGAAATTGAAAGGGAAGCAATACTCCCAAATGCATTCCTGGAAGCAAGCATTACCTTGATACTAAAACCAGAGAAGGACCCAACTAAAAAAGAGAACTACAGGCCAATCCTCCTAATGAACATAGATGCAAAAATCCTCAATAAGATACTGGCAAACAGAATGCAGCAAATCATCAAGAAGATTATACACCATGACCAAGTAGGATTCATCCCAGAGATGCAAAGGATGGTTCAACATATGGAAATCAATAAATGTAATACATCATATCAACAGAGCCAAGGACAAAAGACATAGGATCATCTCAATAGATGCAGAAAAAGCATTTGACAAAATCCAACACACATTCATGATAAAAACCCTACAGAAAATTGTAATAGATGATCTTTATCTCAACCTGATAGAAGCCATCTATGATAAACCAACAGCCAACATCATACTAAATGGACAAAAACTGAAAGCTTTCACTCTAAAATCAGGAACAAGACAAGGATGTCCCCTGTCACCACTCTTATTCAATATAGTTCTGGAAACATTAGCCAGAGCAATTAGACAAGAGAAAGAAATAAAAGTAATAAGGATAGGAGAGGAAGAAGTTAAATTGTCATTATTTGTGGGTGACATGATGCTCTACATAGAAGACCCCCAAAACTCCACCAAAAGACTTCTAGATTTAATGAACAAATTCAGTTGCATAGCTTGATACAAAGTCAAAAATCAATAGCATTCCTGTACACAAACAACAGACTCACTGAGAGAAAAATTAAGGAAACAACATCTTTCACAATAGCATCCAAAAAAATGAAGTACCTAGGAATCAATCTAATGAAGGAAGTAAAAGACTTCTACATTGAAAACTACAGTGCTCTTAAAAGGGAGATTGAAGAGGTATCAGAAAATGGAAAGATACTCCTCATTCCTGGGTAGGAAGAACCAACATAATGTAAATGGCTATACTTTCAATATTGTTAAACAAATTTAATGCAATCCTGATAAAAATTCCAATAGCATATCTCACAGAATTAGAAAAAACAATCCTAAAATTCATTTGGAACCATAAAAGACCTAGAATAGCAAAGACATTCTGGACAAGGCAAGGCAGGGGGCATCACAATCCCTGACTTGAAATTATACTACAAACTACTGTGATAAAAACAGCATGGCACCAGCAAAAAACAAAGCAACAAAAACAAAACCAGACTTGAGGATTAATGGATCACATTAGAAGATGCAGAAACAACTCCAAACACACTCAGCCACCTTATCATTGACAAAGGGGCCAAACACCACCACTGGAAGAAAGATAGCCTCTTTAATAAATGGTGCTGGAAAAACTGGCTTTGCACATGCCGAAGATTAAAATGAGATCCATGCCTATCACCATGCACTAAACTAAAATAAAAATGGATCAAAGATCTAAATATTAAAATAGAAATACTAAATCTGCTGGAAGAGAGAATAGGTAGAACTCTTGAAGTCATCAGTGTAGGCAGACTTTATGAATAAGACACTGATCCCAGAGAACTACCACAAAGAATCACCAGCTGCAATCTCATCTTATTAAAAAGCTTTTGCACAGCAAGAGAAACCACCAACAGAGTGAAGAGACAGCCCACAGTGTTGGAAAAAAATTTTCCAGCTGTTCCTCAAAGGACTACTAGCTAGAATATATAAAGAACTCGAAAAAAATCAGTCCGCCCAAATTTAAAGACCCAATCCAGAAAAAAAACATCAGAGATGAATAGACACTTCTCAGATGAAGAAGTAGACACAGCAAAAAAACATATGAAAAAATGTTCAACATCAGTGGTCATTTGAGAGATGCAAATTAAGACAACACTGAGGGGCTGGGGAAATAGCTCAGCAGCACAGCACCTGCCTGGCAAGTGCGAAGTATTGAGTTCGATTCCCAGTACAAAAAAAGAAAAAAGAAAACACTGAGATTTCATCTGTTATGGTTTGTGTCTGGATGTCCCCCCAAAGCCTTATGCAGTCATGGGGGCGGAGCTTTTCAGAGGCAGCTGAATCTAGAGTTTGTGATTGATTCATCGTCTAGTGCTGGGATTATGGTTGTGAGTGCTACACTCGCCCTTGGGCAGGTAGTCTGCATACCATGTAAGGGAGGGAAAGAGGCTTGCTCTCTCTCTTTCCTCTCTTTTTGCTCTTGTTGCTTTTGCTGTCTTCTGCCGCCATGAACAGTTCTCGCCTGCCATGTGCCACTCTGCCTTGGAGTGAGCTGATTATGGACTGAAAACTCCACAAACTGTGAGCTAAATAAACCTTTCCTTCCCTAGTTTTGGGTGTCAGGTATTTTGTCTCAGCAATGAGAGAAAAGTAACCAAGACATCACCTCACTTCAGAAAGAATGACTATGATCAAGACATTAACCAATAACAAATGGGCTTTGGGGATAAAGGAACCCTTCTCCACTGTTGGTGGGAGTGTAGACTGGTGCAACCACTGTGGACATCAGTGTGGAGATTCCTTAAAAAACTAGGACTAGGGGCCAGGAATATAGCTCAGCGGCACAGCGCCTGCTTGGTCAGTGTGAGGTCCTGAGTTCGATTCCTGGTACCAAAAAAAAATGGTGCTAAAAAACTAGGACTAGAGGTTCCATCTGACCCAGCTATTCTGCTTCTTGTTGTCTTCCCAAAAGAATTAAAAGCATCACACCACAGTGATATATGCACACCCACGTTTATAGAAGCACAGTTTGTAATAGCTAAATCTTGGAAACAACCCAAATGCCCATCAACTGAGGAATGGATAAAGAAGATGTGGGTTTTTTTTTTAATGCAATTGAGTACTACTCAGCCATAAAGAAGGATAAG
The DNA here is from genome assembly GCA_028451465.1 of Erethizon dorsatum. Lineage (NCBI taxonomy): Eukaryota > Metazoa > Chordata > Mammalia > Rodentia > Erethizontidae > Erethizon > Erethizon dorsatum. The sequence goes on along the minus strand of CM051838.1, from coordinate 24,010,755 downwards.
CCTGAGACATTTCTAGCTAAATAGATGCATCTTGAGACAATAGTCTTACCTGAAATAAATCAGACACATGTGTGTAAATACTGCATTGTTTCTCTGTTGTGAGAAACTGAGAGGGTAAATAAGGACCAAAATGTACAACAGATATTGGGAAATGGGAAGAAATTGTTCAAATGTGAAGGGGAACTCAGGAGGGGGTGGGGGAAGAAAGTGACAAGAAAGAAATGAGAAAAGAAGGGAAAAATGGAAACAAAGCTTTTGTAAATAAAGAGGGGAAGAGGGGTCAAAGGGAGGGGAGAGGAAGGGGAAAAAAAGAAGCAAGATATATGATGTACAAGTACAAATTCCCTATGATGAATGTGATCATTATGGATACCTAAAACGTACCAATAAAATAAAAGTTTCAAAAAATATATATATTTTAAATAATTTAAAATCTTGGAATATTTTAGATTTACAGAATAATTTCAAAGATAGTACATAATTCTCATATGCCCCTCACCCAGTCATCCCCATGAACATCTTAAATTACGCTGTACATCTCTCAAAACAAAGAGATTAACAGTGGTGTATTAATATTAACTAAGCTCCAGGCTTATTTGCATTTCATCAGTTTTTCCATTCACGTTCGCTTTGGTCCTAGGATCTAATCCAGGACATTACATTATACTTAATGTCATGCTGCACTCCTTTCCTTGGGTGTTAGATAGTTCCTCAGTCTTCCCTTATTTTTAGGGTTTATCTTGTGTATGTGTGTGTGTGTGAGATGTTGGGGATGAAACCCAGCGAGCACCGGACCACCGAGCCCCCTCCTTTCACGATGGAGTTCCTCTGAAATTGCCCACGCTGGCCTCAAATTCATGACCCTCACACCCCCAGACTCCAGAATTGCTGGGATTACAGGCGGACACCACCATGCCTAGCTGAATTTTTTTTTGGTACATGTTTGCATTATTATTACATTTATTGTGTGGAGTTTCTATATGTCCATAACACATCTTTTTTTTTTTTTTTTTCAAGATAGGGTCTTGCTTTGCAGTGCAGGCTGCCCTTGAACTCACTATGTAGCCCAGGCTGGCCTCGAACTCTTGGCAATCCTCCTGCCTCAGCCTCCCGAGTGCTGGGATCACAGGCGTGCACCACCACACCTGGCTGTACATAACATATTTTAATTCCTTTTTCATCCCCTTCCCCTCCCATCCATTCCTGCTGTCTCCAACTTTTGTTCCCCTTCCCATTTACAAAAGCTCTATTTTCATTTTTTTCTTTGATTCTCTTGTTTCTATCCCTTTTCCCTTCCCACCACCTCATTTTCCCTTCCCATTTGAAAGAGATCTCCCTACTTCCTATTACCTGTCTTTTACTTTGTTTTTTATTTATAGTGTGGGTTTCTCATATAAGAGAAACTGTAATATTTAAGCTTGTGTGTCTAATTTATTTCACTTAACATCATGGTCTCAAGGTGCATCCATTTTTCTACAAATGCCTCAAGTTTATCCTTTATTTTATTTATCCGTTCATCTGTTGATGGTCATATAGGCTGCTTCCAAGGTTTAGCTATTACAAATCATGCTGCTATTAACATCAGTGTGCATACATACTGTAATATGACAACTTGAACTCTTTTGGATGAATTTGACAATCTTGAGAACTGGTCATATATCCTATAGAATGCCTCCCAATCTGCATTCGTTTGATATTGTCCTCATGATTAGAGTGCTCATGCATAAGTGTCCTTCTCATCACACCCTATCAGGGTACACAGTGGCCACGTGACATCCCTGGAGATATTCACCTTCATGTGGCTACAGCAGTGCTTGAGAGGGTCCTCCGTTTGAGGTTACTATTTGGACGTGTCAGAAGTCACTTTCAAGCAGTAGGAAGCAGAAATGAAGTTTCACCTCCTGGAGAAGGGAGCACCTAGATATACTATTTCCAATTATTCTGTAAGGAATATTTGTCTCATGTCCCCATTTATTTCTTAAATCTTTTATGTATATCAATATGGACTCATGCATGTTTACTTTATAGGTGGATTATAGTCCCAAACAACTTTTTTTTTTTTGGTCTTTTTCAGACAGGGTTTCACTGTGCAGTTCAAGCTGGACTTGAACTCACTTTATAGCCCAGGCTGGCCTTGAACTCACGGCAATCCTCCTGCCTCAGCCTCTCGAGTGCTGGGATTATAGGTGTGCGCCACCATGCCCAGGCCCAAACATTTTTTTTTTTTTGTGGGTACCGGGGGGTCGACCTCAGGACCTCGTGCGCCAACAGGCGCCAGTGCCGCTGAGCGATATCACCAGCCCCTTTTCGTATGTGGGATCCGGGAGTCGAACTCGGGCCCTCGCGCTTGCCGGGCAGGCGCTTAAGCCGCTGAGCCATCTCACCGGCCCCCAAACATTTTTTTTATTCCTCAAAATCTTCCATCCTTGGCCATCACAAGTTTTCGTGCTGGCTCCTGGGTCCCTCTGAGATATTGTCATCCATTTGTCCTCTTAGCATTCTGACTTTCTGCTATGACAAGTGCTCCTGGTCATCTTGTATTTCCTCTGTCCTAGGCCTAGAATTTGTCATTTTTCTAAGCAGTCCTGGTTCCTCTTATTCAGGAATGGTATTTAGAAACCAAGATCTGGGTGCTGGGCGTGTGCAGGTGCGGCATCATTTCTTTTAATCCCACTCAGTAAACAGAGGTGGTACAGATGTGCATGTACTACCCCATGTATGATACCTAGGTCCAGCTGTTCCTGTACCTGTCCATCTGGGTAGAGATGGGAAGTTAAACAGGAATTCAGAGCATAACTCTTTTATGTGGATTCCCTGAGGGTTTAGAGAAGGAGTTAGATCTTGGAGCAACATTTCCAGGTTTTCTTCTTTAAATCTTGGATAAAGCAAAATTCTATCTGCAATAGGATGCATCCTAATCCTTACCGCCTTCAAATTTATGGCAAGTCAGCAACAAGCCAGGCAAGGGACAGAATGGTTTATACTTACTGAGAACACCAGAACTAAATATTATAAGACATATTTTTAGTGAAAAATAAATTTTGGGTTACATTCTGCTAAAAATATAGTTGTAAATAGATTATTATAAGAAATTATAAGCATCATCAAGTTATTTCTTAGTAAGCAACTATGAACACAACTTCAGCTTTAAATCTTTTTTTTTTTTTTGAGACTGGGTCTTGCTATGTAGTTCAGCTCAGCCTTGAACTCATTATGTAGTCCAGGCTGGCTTCGAACTCTTGGCAATCCTCCTGCCTCAGCCTCCTGAGTGCTGGGATCACAAGCATGTGCCACCATGCCCAGCAGAGCTTTAAATTTTATTGCGATAATTATAGCAATCTGATTTCCAACTGACAGACCTCTTTTGTAAGAGCACCTGATCCTAAGAACCGAGGACAAGATATCTTCAAGATGAGAGAAGGAGTTAAAATATGGAAAGCAAAAAGAAGTCATGTTGGAAAGAAGGAATGCACAAGTGGGACCTGCGGGGAAGGCCAAGAAAGGAGCAATCTAATTTCTTGAAGGCTACAGAGTGGCCAATCTGCACCATGTAGACCATCACTGCCATCTTCAGAAATCTACTTACAATATCAGCATCAATTTGTGTTTATTAGAGTCAGGGGACTGGAGCCCCATCATAACCATAATAGGGAGACAAATTATCCCTGCTTCCTCCAAGGTAACCTGAGTTGTTTGGGAGCATCTTCCTCATTCCAGCCCAGCTGGAGGGGCATAAAGCTGCTGCTGCTGCTTCCTCCTTCCCTGGGAGAAAGCCAAAGGCAGACTGAGTAAGACAGACAGACTGACAGACAGAGAGGGAAGGAAGGAGAGGAAGAGGGGGAGTGACAGAGACAGAAAGAGACAGGGACAGAGACAGGGACAGACAGAGACAGAGAGGATCATATACTGAGTTTGGTCTTAATGTGAGTGTGGCCAACTATAGTTAGACCATCCCATCTGATGATATTCAGTGCAATAATAACCAGCATATCTAAACTGGTGTGCATTATCTGGTGACAACTTGGACCAAACCACCCCCTTAAATGAGCCCAAAATGCACCCTTACAATGATGCCAAACAGTGTAAGGGAGGATGTCTGCCTGCCTCGAGCTGGGATGAGGGATGCGTGTCATGACGCTCCCTGGAAGGACACTGGGTTGAGCAAAGATCAGGGCCAGGGCTCGGCCAGGGGTGTGATGGGGCTTGGCCAGGGGTATGGCGTGTTTTAGAATCGGTATTTCAGGAGGAAATCCAGGTAAGTTATATGGGAGAAAATCTTTTAAGACATCGTATGAGTGCCATCCCTGCCCTGAAGGAGTTAGTGTCTTTAGAAATCATAGTCTGCCCTTGGAGGCTAAAGGGAGAGGGCAGCAGCCCCCACCGTGTGCCTCCTGCTGAGACAAGATGCCCTGGAGAGGGAGCGGCTGTTAGGGGCCTGGCAGTCAAGCGGGGGTCTGCTTGTTCTTGTCACCGGCTGCCAAAGAGCAGAGAAATCTGGAGGACACACCCGGCATGGGAAAGTAAGCAAGACTTTGGCTTGTGTTTGAATATGCCTGGGAAATGTTATATGTGTGGTAGATGCTGACATAGAGAGGTAACAGAGATGAAGAGAAAGTTAGTGCACTTTGGCATTAGGAATTCTTTTTCATTGTTGTTGTTGAAACAAGGTGTTGGTACGCAGTTCAGGCTGGCCTGGAACTCACTATAGAGCCCAGACTAGTATCAAACTTGTGGTGATCCTCCTGCTTCAGCCTCCGAGTGCTGGGATTACAGTGTCACCATGCCCGGCAACGCTAGGAATTCCAAGTGGACTCACCACCAGGTCATATCTTTTTCTGTGAGGAAATGCCTGAGAACACTCAAAACAGCATGCGGTGACCTCAAGCGTGGTTTGAATTTTATATGTGAGTGTGTGATCCCATGCCAACTGGAACGGGAGAATTCCTCTGTGAAGTCTTCCTGGGAAAAACATCAAACAAAACAAATCCAAGATTTCATGAGAATTTTGTTATATTACTTAACTTCTCACTTGGGGGAAAGAAAGAAAAAAGGTGATCTTTGCCGGTTGGGATCTGAGGTGCTGGTACAAATGGGTTAGCACAAGTATGTGAATAGTGCAAGGTTATGTCATCCCTACATCTGAGCAGAGCGCCTCCAAGAGCCAGTCTGGCACACAGGTCAGAGGTTATTGTATGTCCCCAAACATAATTTTTTTTTTTTTTTAATGTGGGTACCGGGCATCGACCTCAGGACCTTGCACTTGCCAGCAAGTGCTTGTGCCACTGAGTGATATGGCCCCTTTTTTCCTTTATGTGGGTACCGGGAGTCAAACTCAGGACCTTGCGCTTCCCAGGCAGGCGCTTATGCTGCTGAGCTATGTCACGGGCCCCTGTTTTTTTTTTTTTTTTTTTTTAATTGTGGTTACAAGCCTTTATTTTTTTTTTAAAGACAACAAGTAAACATTTTTATGTATTAACAAACTCAAGCATTAGAGAATGTACAAATACCTTTTGGAGAAAAATATTACTCAGTATAAGATTAAGCCATGTAAAAGCTAGGTAAAAATAGAAGACTGAGGAATGGAATAGTCACAGTGAAATTGCATTTTCATACTAGAGAGACAATACGATGTTTACAAAAGTGCATCCGGTTTATTTCGCTTGTGAGTATTTTCTCGAGTTGCATCCATTTACCTATAAATTTTCCAGTTTATCTTTCTTTATGGCTGAGTAGTACTCCATTGTATAGAAATACCACCTCTTTTTTATCCATTCCTCCGTTAATGGGCATTTGGGTTGTTTCCACAATCTAGCTATTACAAATTGTGTTCCTATAAACATGGGTGCACATATACCGCTGTGGTACGATGTTTTTAATTCTTCTGGGAAGATACCCAGAAGGGGAATAGCTGGGTCAAATGGGACCTCCAATCCTGGTTTTTTGAGGAATCTCCACACTGACTTCCACAGTGGCTGTACCAGTCGACACTCCCACCAACAGTGGAGAAGGATTCCTTTTTCCCCACAGCCCCTCCAGCATTTGTTATTAGTTGACTTCTTTTTTTTTTTTTTTGTGGGTACCGGGGGTTCGACCTCAGGGCCTCGCGCACCAGCAGGCACCCATGCCTCTGAGCGATATCACCGGCCCCTTTTTCGTATGTGGGATCCGGGAGTCGAACTCGGGCCCTCGCGCTTGCAAGGCAGGCGCTTATGCCGCTGAGCCATCTCACCGGCCCCAGTGACTTCTTGATAATAGCCATTCTTTCTGGGGTGAGATGGAATCTCAGTGTTGTTTTCATTTGCATCTCTCGAATGACTAGTGATGTTGAACATTTTTTCATTTATTTATTTGCCATTTGTATTTCTCCATCTGAGAAGTGTTTATTCATCTCAGATTCCCATTTTTGGATTGGGTCTTTAAATTTGGGAGGTCTGATTTTTTTGAGTTCTTTATATGTTCTCGATAGTAATCCTTTGTCTGAGGAAGAGCTGGTAAACATTTTTTCCCACGTTGTGGGTTGTCTCTTCACTCTGTTGGTGGTTTCTCTTGCTGTGCAAAAGCTTTTTAATAAGATGAGATCCCAGTTGTTGATTTTTTGTGATACTTCCTGTGCGATGGGGGTTTTATTCATAAAGTCTTTGCCTACACCAATGTCTTCAAGAGTTTTACCTATTCTATTTTCCAGGAGATTTAATGTTTCTGTTTTAATATTTAGTTCTTTGATCCATTTTGAAGTTAGTTTAGTGCACGGTGAAAGATATGGGTCTAATTTTAATCTTCGGCATGTGTAGAGCCAATTTTTCCAGCACCATTTATTTTTTTATTTTTTTTTTTTTTATTTTAAAGAGAAGAAAAAACAAAACAAATCAAAAGAAGAACAAATTTTCAAACAAACATAATAGGAGGGTAACAATGGTTAATACATTACGTATTACTATCTTTAAGTTAGTTATTCAGGACACCAGACATTAGCATTCAATTGTCCAAACATTATTGGCACAAACCTTACTCTTCAATGAACTAAGTAAAAATGGTAGTGTATCTATCTTAACCATCTTATATATATATATATACAATTTTTTTCCCTTTCCCTTCTTTCTTTTCCCTATTCCAGTCTCTCTTTCCTTTTGACCAGTTTCTTTTTGATTCACCATGTCTATTGTACATTTTGGATCTTATTTACTCTTTCAGTTTCTCATACTAGAGAGATAATACGATGCTTACACATGTGCTTCTGGTTTATTTCACTTATGAGTATTTTCTCGAGTTGCATCCATTTACCTATAAAAGTCTCCAGTTTATCCTTCTTTATGGCTGAATAGTACTCCATTGTATAAAAATACCACATCTTTCTTATCCATTCCTCAGTTGATGGGCATTTGGGTTGTTTCCAAGATCTGGCTATTACAAATTGTGCTGCTATAAACATGGGTGCACATATATCGCTGTGGTACGATGTTTTTAATTCTTCTGGGAAGATGCCCAGAAGGGGAATAGCTGGGTCAAATGGGACCTCCAACCCTAGTTTTCTGAGGAATCTCCACACTGACTTCCACAGTGGCTGTACCAGTCGACACTCCCACCAACAGTGAAGAAGGGTTCCTTTTTCCCCACAGCCCCTCCAGCATTTGTTATTAGTTGATTTCTTAATAGTAGCCATTCTTTCTGGGGTGAGATGGTATCTCAGTGTTGTTTTAATTTGCATCTCTCGAATGACTAGTGATGTTGCACATTTTTTTGTATATTTATTTGCCATTAGTATTTCTTCATCTGAGAAATGTGTATTCATCTCAGATGCCCATTTTTGGAGTGGGTCTTTAAATTTGGGAGGTCTGATTTTTTTGAGTTCTTTATATGTTCTCGATAGTAATCCTTTGTCTGAGGAACAGCTGGCAAACATTTTTTCCCACATTGTGGGTTGTCTCTTCACTCTGTTGGTGGTTTCTCTTGCTGTGCAAAAGCTTTTTAATAAGATGAGATCCCAGTTATTGATTCTTTGGGATAGTTCCCGTGCGGTTGAGTTTTTATTCATAAAGTCTTTGCCTACACCAATGTCTCCAAGGGTTTTACCTATCCTACCTTCCAGCAGATTTAATGTTTCTGTTTTAATATTTAGATCTCTGATCCATTTTGAATTTAGTTTAGTGCATGGTGAAAGATATGGATCTAGTTTTAATCTTCGGCATGTGTAGAGCCAGTTTTTCCAGCACCATTTATTAAAGAGGCTATCTTTCTTCCAGCGAATGTGTTTGGCACCTTTGTCAAAGATAAGGTGGCTTAGTATGTCTGGGGTTGTTTCAGCATCTTCTAATCTGTTCCATTGATCTTCAGGTCTGTTTTTTTGCCAGTACCACACTGTTTTTATCACAGTAGCTTTATAGTATAATTTCAAGTCGGGGATAGTGATGCCCCCTGCCTTGCCTTTGTTGCCCAGAATTGCCTTTGCTATTCTAGGTCTCTTCTGATTCCAAATGAATTTTAGGATTGTTTTCTCTAATTCTGTGAGATATGCTGTTGGAATTTTGATTGGAATTGCATTAAATCTGTATAACAATTTTGGAAGTATGGCCATTTTCACTATATTGGTTCTTCCTATCCAGGAGCAAGGGATATCTTTCCATTTTCTGATATCCTCTTCAATCTCCTTTTTCAGAGTACTGTAGTTTTCAGTATAGAGGTCTTTTACATCCTTCGTGAGGTTGATTCCTAGGTATTTCATTTTTTTGGATGTTATTGTGAAAGGTATTGTTTCCCTAATTTCTCTTTCAGTAAGTTTGTTATTTGTGTACAGGAAGGCTATTGACTTTTGAGTATTGACTTTGTATCCAGCTACACTACTGAATTTGCTTATTAAATCTAGCAGTTTTTTAGTGGAGTTTTTGGGGTCTTCTGTGTAGAGTATCATGTCATCTGCAAATAATGATAATTTAACTTCTTCCTTTCCAATCATTATTCCTTTTATTTCTTTCTCTTGTCTAATCGCTCTGGCTAAAGTTTCCAGAACTATGTTGAATAAGAGTGGGGACAGTGGACATCCTTGTCTTGTTCCTGATTTTAGAGGGAAGGCTTTCAGTTTTTGGCCATTTAGTATAATATTGGCTGTTGGTTTGTCATAGATAGCTTTTACCAGATTGAGATAAAGACCCTCTATTCCAATTTTCTGTAGGGTTTTTATCATGAAAAGGTGCTGGACTTTGTCAAAAGCTTTTTCGGCATCTATTGAGATGATCATGTGATTTTTGTCTTTGGTTCTGTTAATATGCTGTATTACATTTATTGATTTACGTATGTTGAACCATCCCTGCATCCCTGGGATGAATCCAACTTGGTCATGGTGTATAATCTTCTTGATGATTTGTTGGATTCTGTTTGCCAGTATCTTATTAAGGATTTTTGCATCTATGTTCATTAGGGAGATTGGCCTGTAGTTCTCTTTCTTAGTTGGGTCCTTCTCTAGTTTTGGTATCAGGGTAATGCTTGCTTCCAGGAATGAATTTGGGAGTATTGCTTCCCTTTCAATTTCATTGAAAAGTTTGAGAAGTAGGGGCGTTAGGTCTTCTCTAAATTTCTTGTAGAATTCGGCAGTGAATCCATCAGGGCCTGGGCTTTTCTTTGTTGGGAGGTTTTTAATTACATCTTCAATTTCATTGGCTGATATTGGTTTATTTAGGATTTTTAAATCTTCTTGATTCAGCTTTGGTAATTCATACGAATCTAGGAATCTGTCCATTTCTTCTGCATTTTCCATCTTAGTAGAATATAAATTTTCAAAATAGGTATAGATGATCTTCTGGATTTCTGCAGGGTCCGTCGTGATATCACCCTTTTCATTTTCAATTGCATGGATTTGAGTCTTTTCTTTTCTTTTTTTAATAAGGTTGGATAAGGGTTTGTCAATCTTATTTATTCTTTCAAAGAACCAACTTTTTGCTTCATTGATTCTTTGTATTGTTTTTTTATTCTCCAATACGTTAATTTCTGCTCTGATCTTTATAATTTCCTCCCTTGTACGGGCTTTTGGCTTAACCTGCTCTTCTTTTTCTAGAAGCTCGAGGTTCACCCTTAAGTTGTTTATTTGCGCTTGCTCTATTTTCCTGATATAAGTGTTTAATGCTATAAATTTCCCTCTTAGGACTGCTTTCATTGTATCCCATAAGTTCCGGTATGTTGTACTGTCATTATCATTCAGTTGTAGAAAGTGACTAATTTCTTCTTTAATTTCATCTGTGACCCATTGGTTGTTCAGGAGGATGCTGTTTAATTTCCATGTGTTTAGGGAGTTTTTGTGGGATCTTTTGCCATTGATTTCCAATTTCATTGCACTATGGTCTGATAATATGCATGGGATAATTTCAATTCCTTTGCATTTACTTAAGCAGGTTTTATGAGCTAGTATGTGGTCTATTTTGGAGAACGTCCCATGTGCAGCTGAGAAAAATGTGTATTCTGATGTTGTGGGATGGAACACTCTGTAGACATCTACTAAGTCCATTTGTTCAAAAGTTTGGTTCAGTTCTATTATTTCATTATTGATTTTCTGTCCAGTTGATCTATCTTTTTGTGACAGTGGAGTATTGAGATCTCCCAATATAATTGTATTAGTGCTTATTTGATTTTTCATGTCCTTTAGTACTTGTTTTATATAGCTGGGTGCATTGGTATTTGATGCATATATATTTATGATCGTTATCTCTTCCTCTTGGATTGTTCCCTTTACAAGGATGTAATGACCGTCTTTATCTCTCTGAATCCTTCTTGGCTTGAAGTTCACTTTGTCTGCAAAAAGAATAGCTACCCCTGCTTTTTTCTGGGTTCCTGTGGCATGGAGTATTGTTTTCCATCCTTTGACTTTCAGTCTATGAATTTCTTTCTGAATTAAATGTGTTTCTTGTATACAGCATATTGTTGGATCTTGCTTCTTGATCCATTTCGCCAGTCTGTGCCTTTTGATTGGTGAATTGAGACCGTTAATATTGATGGTTAAAACTGATATGTATTGACTTGTCATGATATTTTCCTGTTGTTGGTTCCCACTCTTTGTTTTTCTGCTTTCCGGCTATTTAATTATTTGCCCTGCCTGGTGGATTCCTTCTGTTGGGGTTCCTATCTCTTTCTAGAATGTCCTTCAGAACGTTTTGGAGTGCTGGTTTGGTGGTCATAAATTTTCTCAGATGTTCTTTGTCATGAAAGTATTTTATTTCTCCATCAATTTTGAAAGATAGTTTTGCAGGGTACATCAATCTGGGCTGAAAATTATTTTCCTTTAGAGCTTGCAATACATCATTCCAAGCTCTTCTTGAATTGAGGGTTTGTGCTGAAAAGTCAGCTGTGATTCTGATGGGTTTTCCTTCATAGGTGATTTGTCTCTTCTCCCTAACAGCTTTTAAGATTCTGCCCTTCTGTTGAATTTCTGGGATCTTGACTATAATATGTCTGGCTGAAGTTTTTTTTTGATCATGTCTAGTTGGTGTTCTAAAAGCTTCACTTATAGGGGTGTCAAATTCCTTTTCTCTTCCAGGAAAGTTCTCCCTGATTATGTCTTTGAACAAGGTTTTAATGTCATTGATGCTATCTCCTGCTTTTTCATTTATTCCAATTATTCTTAAGTTGTTTATCTTTGAGTCATCTAGCAGCTGCTGAATTGATTTTTCATGGTCCCTTGCTATTTTTAAGAATTTTTCCATTTCATGATCACTAATTGCAAGCCTGTCTTCTATATCTGAGATCCTGTCCTCGCATTGGCTTATTCTGCTACAAATACTTTCAATGGAATTTTTTATCTCTTGGATATCTGCTTGAATCTGCCTTATAGATTCCATTTCTTTCCTATGCTGAGCATTCATGGTTTCTATAGTTTTCTTAAGTTCATCTATTTTTTTGTCTGTATCAGCTATAGTGTCTTTAAACATGGTCTTCATTGTAGACATTATCTCTGCAGTTATCTGTGAGATTATTTCTGTTTTAATTTTTTCCAGAACCTCATTCAGTTGCTTTGTTGTTACCACTTCAGATAGGCCAGGTGGGTGGCTTTCGGATTGTCCCACCTCGTTGCTCCCTAGGTTTGCCTTTGGTGAATTGGATGTGTGTGGTTGCATCTTGTTTAAGTGTCGTCTCATTTTTTCTTTCTTTAATTCCTGGGGTGATGTTTGCAAATTACCTATAGTAGGTTACTTTATTGCTAGTGTTTAAGATCTTTAGAAGATGACTACTTCTCTGCAGTATCTTCCAAGTGGAGCTTGCTTTTAGGTTTTGAGCTTTCTGCCAGATCCTACCTCTTCAATTCGTTGGGTATGCGAAGTTGCTACCTGTTTGGCCCAGTCCTTGATTCTTTGGTACTGTGCCACTGTATTTTCTGTGTCCCTTAGTCAATCTCAATCATGAAATATCAGGAAGGAAAGATGTTTAGAACAATTATTTCACATTTGGCTATAATGTTAACTAAAGCATCAAACACAGCCTAAAAAATGACAGACTGAGCTAACCAGTTATTTACCACTTTTAGCTGTATAGAGTTGCGGTTATATAACAAAATCTAAAACACACCAGAAAAATTATATGCAGTATACAAGTCCTATGTATGTCAATTTTTCCTTGAGGAGTTTAAATTTAAGATGAGTTAAGGAGGAAATAGAGTATTGGGAGAAGAGGAAGGAATTAGATGTAAGGTTAGAGGACCAAGAGGGATCCCACTAAAATTGGGACACTAGTGCAGAGGACAGGTGGTAAAAAGAGAAGGAAGGGATAAAAGGAAGAACAGATCACAACCACAATCACAAAGAAGTTAGAGGCGCTGTTTACACTCATATAAAAAACCAGAGAGAATAATGAAGGAAAGAGCAAATACACATACAGAAACAAAAACAAAGATAAAAACAATAAAACAGACAGATCAAAAATAAAACCCCACCAAAAAACAAAACAAAACAAAACAAAAACAAAAAAACCCTTCGCCAGAACAAAAAAAACAAATCAGTGAGAAAAAAAATAAAAATAAAAATAAAAATAAAAAATATAAAAAGAATCAGTTCCAGGTGTTGACTCTGTTGTAGGCAGGTACCTTGTGACAAAGTCCTGTTCTGTGCAGGTCCGTCCCAGTAAGCCAGGAGCGCCCTCTGGTGGGTGGTGAGCAGAGGCGCGTACTTTCAGGCAGAGACCAGTCTAGCTCGCCTCCGCTCTCGCCGCCCTTTCACGATCCCTGGGCCTGAGAGGCTCAGCGTGCTGTCCGGAGCACGGGTTCCCTGCACTGGTTCCCGCCGCTCTGGTTTTTCGCCACGCCCCCCACAATGGCGCCGGGCCAGTCGCTCTCTGGCGCGGGACAGGTGTGGCTGAGAGTCCAGTCTCGTTCGCCTGCTGACCTCAGCACACTTTCGTGGGCTCAATTGAGAGGCCCTGTGCTGCCCTGTCCGGAGCACAAGTTCCCAGAGCAGTTTCCGAGCCGCTCTGAGTTTCGCCACACCCCCCACAATGGCGCCCGGCTGATCGCTCTCTGGCGCGGGGCAGCTGTGGCTGAGAGACACTCACTGCCGGTCAGCGCCGTTCTCCGCCGCTCCCCTGCCCCGCCGCTGTCTCAGGATCCTCCGTGGGGGCTCCCTGGGCGCCAGCTGCCACCGTGTGTCCGTGGAATTGAGCCTCCGCCGGCGCTCCAACTCCCGGGATATTAGAAGGTGCACGCGCGCGGTCTGCTCCTTCTTTCCTTCTTCTTTGTTGGAAGTCACCCGTCACTGGTGCCGGGGGTCCCAGATTGCATTTCAGAACTTTTCTGGGTTTCGGGGAGGCATCTCCCCCCCTCCTGCGCTTTCTGGGTCGCTATATTCCCGTGTTCCAATGGTAACTTTTAGAGAGAGTTTTGCTGCCTGCTTCTTACTCATCCGCCATCTTGAGGTCTCCCCAGCACCATTTATTAAAGAGGCTATCTTTCTTCCAGTGAATGTGTTTGGTGCCTTTGTCAAAGATAAGGTGGCTTAGTATGTCTGGAGTTGTTTCTGCATCTTCTAATCTATTCCATTGATCTTCGGGTCTGTTTTTTTTTGCCAATACCATGCTGTTTTTATCACAGTAGCTTTACAGTATACTTTCAAATCAGGGATTGTGATGCCCCCTGCCTTGCTTTTGTTGCCCAGAATTGCCTTTGCTATTCTAGGTCTCTTCTGGTTCCAGATGAATTTTAGGATTGTTTTCTCTAATTCTGTGAGATATGTTGTTGGAATTTTGATCAGAATTGCATTAAATCTGTATAACAGTTTTGGAAGTATGGCCATTTTCACTATATTGGTTCTTCTGACCCAAGAGCAAGGGATATCTTTCCATTTTCTGATATCCTCTTCAATCTCCTTTTTCAGAGTACTGTAGTTTTCAGTGTAGAGGTCTTTTACTTCCTTTGTGAGATTGATTCCTAGGTATTTCATTTTTTTAGATGTGATTGTGAAAGGTGTTGTTTCCCTAATTTCTCTCTCAGTGAGTTTGTTATTGGTGTACAGGAAGGCTATTGATTTTTGAGTGTTGACTTTGTATCCAGCTACACTACTGAATTTGCTTATTAAATCTAGCAATTTTTAGTGGAGTTTTTGGGGTCTTCTACGTAGAGTATCATGTCGTCTGCAAATAATGATAATTTAACTTCTTCCTTTCCAATCATAATTCCTTTTATTTCTTTCTCTTGTCTAACTGCTCTGGCTAAAGTTTCCAGGACTATGTTGAATAAGAGTGGGGACAGTGGACATCCTTGTCTTGTTCCTGATTTTAGAGAGAAGGCTTTCAGTTTTTGTCCATTTAGTATGATATTGGCTGTTCGTTTGTCATAGATAGCTTTTATCAGATTGAGAGACAGACCATCTATTCCAATTTTCTGTAGGGTTTTTATCATGAATGGGTGCTGGACTTTGTCAAAAGCTTTTTCTGCATCTATTGAGATGATCATATGATTTTTGTCCTTGGTTCTGTTAATATGGTGTATGACATTTATTGATTTACGTATGTTGAACCATCCCTGCATCCCTGGGATGAATCCAACTTGGTCATGGTGTATAATCTTCTTGATGATTTGCTGCATTCTGTTTGCCAGTATCTTATTGAGGATTTTTGCATCTATGTTCATTAGGGAGATTGGTCTGTAGTTCTCTTTCTTAGTTGGGTCCTTCTCTGGTTTTAGTATCAGGGTAATGCTTGCTTCCAAGAATGAATTTGGGAGTATTGTTTCCCTTTCAATTTCATTAAAAAGTTTGAGAAGTAGTGGTGTTAGGTCTTCTCTAAATTTCTTGTAGAATTCGGCAATGAATCCATCAGGGCCTGGGCTTTTCTTTGTTGGGAGGTTTTTTTTTTTTTTTTTTGTGGGTACCAGGGGGTCGACCTCAGGACCTCGTGCACCAACAGGCACCCGTGCCGCTGAGCGATATCACCGGCCCCTTTTTTCGTATGTGGGATCCGGGAGTCGAACTCGGGCCCTTGCGCTTGCAAGGCAGGCAGGCGCTTATGCCGCTGAGCCATCTCACCGGCCCTGTTGGGAGGTTTTTAATTACATCTTCGATTTCATTGATTGTTATTGGTTTATTTAGGATTTTTATATCTTCTTGGTTGAGCTTTGGTAATTCATATATATCTAGGAATCTGTCCATTTTTTCTGCATTTTCCATCTTATTAGAATACAAGTTTTCAAAGTAGGTATAGATGATCTTCTGGATTTCTGCAGGGTCCATTGTGATATCACCCTTTTCATTCTTAATTGCGTGGATTTGAGTACTTTCTTTCCTTTTTTTAATACGGTTGGATAAGGGTTTGTCGATTTTATTTAATCTTTCAAAGAACCAACTCTTTGATTTGTTGATTCTTTGTATTGTTTTTTTAGTTTCCAATACATTAATTTCTGCTCTGATCTTTATAATTTCCTCCCTTGTACTAGCTTTTGGCTTAGCCTGCTCTTCTTTTTCTAGAAGTTTGAGGTTCACCATTAGGTTGTTTATATTTGTGCTTGCTCTGTTTTCCTGATATAGGAATTTAATGTTATAAATTTCCCTCTTAGGACTGCTTTCATTGTATCCCATAAGTTCCGGTATGTTGTACTGTCATTATCATTCAGTTGCAGAAACTGTCTAATTTCTTCTTTAATTTCATCTGTGACCCATTGGTTGTTCAGTAGGGTGCTATTTAATTTCCATGTGTTTAGCAAATTCTTGTGGTTTCTTTTGCCATTGATTTCCAATTTCATTGCACTATGTTCTGATAATATACATGGGATAATTTCAATTCCTTTGCATTTACTTAAGCAGGTTCTATGAGCTAGTATGTGGTCTATTTTGGAGAACGTCCCATGTGCAGCTGAGAAGTATGTGTATTCTGATGTTGTGGGGTGGAACACTCTGTAGACACCTACTAAGTCCATTTGTTCCAAAGTTTGGTTCAGTTCTAATATTTCATTGTTGATTTTTTGTCCAGTTGATCTGTCTTTTTGTGACAGTGGAGTATTGAGATCCCCCAATACAATGGTATTAGTGG
This sequence comes from Erethizon dorsatum, assembly GCA_028451465.1. Classification (NCBI taxonomy): domain Eukaryota; kingdom Metazoa; phylum Chordata; class Mammalia; order Rodentia; family Erethizontidae; genus Erethizon; species Erethizon dorsatum. The sequence continues at coordinate 23,994,267 of CM051838.1, read as the reverse complement.
TTATTTGATTTTTCATGTCCATTAATATTTGTTTTATATAGTTGGGTGCACTGGTATTTGTTGCATATATATTTATGATTGTTATCTCTTCCTCTTGGATTGTTCCCTTTACAAGGATGTAGTGACCTTCTTTATCTCTCTGAATCATTCTTGGCTTGAAATTCACTTTGTCTGCGAAAAGAATAGCTACCCCTGCTTTTTTCTGGGTTCCTGTCGCATGGAGTATTGTTTTCCATCCTTTGACTTTCAGTCTATGAATTTCTTTTTGAATTAAATGTGTTTCTTGTATACAGCCTATTGTTGGATCTTGCTTCTTATCCAGTTTGCCAGTCTGTGCCTTTTGATTGGTGAATTGAGACCATTAACATTAATGGTTAAAACTGATACGTATTGACTTATCCTTGTCATGTTATTTTCTTGTTGTTGGCTCCCCCTCTTTTAATTTTTATTTTTCCCTCCCTCTCTTTAATCATTTGCTCTGCCTGGTGGATTCCTTGGGGTTTCTGGAGTTGTAGTCCTTGTTATCCCTTTCTAGAATGTCCTTCAAAACATTTTGGAGTGCTGGTTTGGTGGTTATAAATTTTCTCAGATGTTCTTTATCATGGAAGTATTTTATTTCTCCATCAGTTTTGAAAGATAGTTTTGTGGGGTACATCAATCTAGGTTGAAGATTATTTTCCTTTAGAACTTGAAATACATCATTCCAAGCTCTTCTTGCCTTGAGGGTTTGTGCTGAAAAGTCCGCTGTGATTCTGATGGGCTTTCCTTTATAGGTGATTTGTTTCTTTTCTCTAACAGCTTTTAAGATTCTACTCTTATGTTGAATTTCTGGAATCTTGACTATGATATGCCTGGCTGAAGATTTTTTTGGATTGTGGCTAATTGGAGTTCTATAAGCCTCACTTATCTGAACGTCAAATTCTTTTTCTCTACCAGGGAAATTTTCTGTGATAATGTCTGTGAACAGTGTTCTGATGTCATTTATGCTATCTCCTGCTTTTTCATTGACTCCAATCAATCTTAAGGTATTCTTCTTTGCATCATCTAGCAGCTGCTGGATTGATTTTTCATTGTCCCTTGCTATTTTTAAGAATTCTTTCTTTTCATGATCACTAATTGCAAGCCTGTCTTCTATATCTGAGATCCTGTCCTCACATTGGCTTAATCTGCTACAAATACTTTCAATGGAATTTTTGTTCTCCTGGATATCTGCTTGAATCTGCTTTATGGAGTGCATTTCTTTCCTATGCTGAGCATTCATGGCTTCTATCATTTTCTTAAGCTCGTCAATTTTTTTGTCTGTGTCTGCTCTAGTGTCCTTAAGCATGGTCTTCATTGTGGACAATATCTCTGCAGTTATCTGAGAAATTATTTCTGATTTGAATATTTCCAGAGCCTCATTCAACTGCTTTGTTGTTACCACTTCAGAGATGTCAGGTGGGTGGCTTTTGGTTTGTCCCACCTCACTGCCCCCTGGGTTTGCCTTTGGTGAACTGGATGTGTGGGGTTGCATCTTGTTTAAGTGTCATCTCATTTTCTTTTCTTTCTTTAGTTTAATTCCTGGGTTGCTGTTTGTAAATTGCCTATGGTAGGTTACTTTATTGCTAATATTTCAAACTCTTAGGAGATTCTTGGAATACCAGGAAGAAAAGCGCCAGTCAGTGTGTCCTTCACAGCCGCCGCTTCTCTGTACCGCGTCGTCTCGCGTTGCTCCGCAGAGGTCCCCGCTGGAGCCGTGGATGGAGTGGCGGCCGCCCTGAGTTCTGAGCTCAGCTGCTGCCCCCCCCACAATGGCGCCCGGCTAGTGGCTCTCGCGTGCCTGACGGCTGGGAGTCAGCACTCACCGCCAGTCAGTGTGTCCTTCATGGCCGCTGCTTCTCTGCACCGCTGCTTCTCGCGTTCCTCTGTGGGGGCCCCCAGGGGCACCGGCAGTCACCGCGTGTCCGCAGGTTTGAACCGCTTCAGTCACGCCAGGATTCCCGACACAGGGTAATGGCGCTGGAGGCCACCTCCTCCTTCTTTGTTGGGGTTTCTCTCTTCACTTTCTCCGTGGGCCCCAAACTGTGCTTCAGATCTTTCCTGGGTCCATGGGAGCCACTTCCCTCTTTCTTGTCCTCCTCCAGTCACTATATTCCAGTGTCCGGATGGCGACTTTTGGAGAGGTTCACTGCCTGCTTCTTACAGATCCGCCATCTTTTTCCACTCTGTTTTTGTTGTTTGAGACAGGGTCTCACTATGTAGTTCAGGCTGACCTTGAACTCAGTGTGTAGCTCAGGCTGGCCTTGAACTAGTGGTGATCCTCCTGCCTCAGCTTCCTGAGTGCTGGGATGACAGGTGTGTGCCACCACGCCTGGCCTGGCCTCACACTCTAGAGATCTTCCTGCCTCAACCTTCTGAGTGCTAGGATTACAGGTGTGTACAGCCATGCCTGACTTATAATCCATTTTTGACAAATTTGGCTACATAAATGTTGGCTGTGACTTCCTAAGCATCAACCCTTAGGACTTCTCAAATCTAACTGTTTAGAATAGGTGCAAAGGGGCTGGGGATATAGCTCTGCAGCACAGTGCCTGCCTAGAATAGGCACAAAAATGAACCAAGAACCATTAACTGTATGAATAGTATTAACTCCTTGTCCCACCCACGAGGCAGCGGCACCCAGAGAAGCTGTGTGATTTGTGGAAGGTTGTGGAGTTAGTAACCCTTAGCGCTGAGCAAGAGTTCAGTGAACCACATTGCTTCTATGCAAATGGCTGGCATCAGGTAAAATGTCAGATGATTCTAAATTTGCTGCAGAATTCTAACAATTTCTGCTTAGACACTGGATGATGTGCTCCAATATAATCATCTCCAAGACAGTTTTTTTCTTGAGCTCTTATTTTGTTTTCTTTGGCACTAGTATTCTTGCTTTCACTTGAAGACCGAGTGTTTGGGCTAAGCTGATGTCACACTCAGCTTGAGAGTGAAAATAAAACCCAGGTTTAAACTGGGCATTGTGGTGCATATCTGTAATCCTAGCACTTGGGAGGCTGAGGCAGGAGGTTCGCTCTGAGTTCGAGGCCAGCCTGGGCTTTCTAGTGAGTTCAAGGCCAGCCTGAATTATATAGCGAGATCCTATCTCAAACAACAAAACCAAACCAAGCAAAAAAACAAAAAATAACAAAGAAAGAAACAATGAAACAGGCATGTTATAGCTTTCAGGATTGGCCTCAAGGGTATGTGCCTGACCCAATCAGAGTCACTGTGTAGTAAGACTCTGGGATTCTTGGGAAAGAGGAGGAATCTCCTTTCTTCAGGAACTTGCAACAATAAGGATGAATTGAGGCCACTTGGTAACTACAAAGGAATCCAAGAAAAGGAGAGGCAGAAATAAGAATAAAGGAAAATTGAATCCTAGATATGATGTCTGAACTCTCAAACCATAGGAGTTAATGGATAATCTGTTTTTTGAGTTCTATGATCTAATGGATATTCTTTTTAAGAGAGTTGACTTTGTTAATTTAAATTGACTTTTCTGCCCTTTGGAATAGAAAATTCCAACGCATGCAACATAGTTTTGTTTAGGTAAATTAATTTCAGAAAGGAAGAGGACAGAGGTCACTAGAGAATAAATCTGTCAGGTAACATGTTAACATGCCGGATTATGAATCAAGACTTTGAGTTAGTTAGGGTTACTTTCAGCTTCAAGTTACAAAATACCCATCTAAAAACAACTTAGGAAGGATGATTATCAGGGTTTGGGGGATAGCCGGTGGTACAGCACTTATTAGTGTGTGGCTGTCCTGGGTTCAATCCAGAGCTTCACAAACAAATGAACACCCCAAAAAACTGATAAGAAAAGAAAGTCTAGAGACAGAAGCCAGAAGTACTGGGGTGGATGAGCCAATCAGTACAATGATATCAGTTAGGATCCAGAATCTCTTCTGTTTAAAATTTGGGGCAAAGATTGGGAAAAGATGGGACAATGAGACTTAGGGTGAAGATATTTGAGTGGATTCAGAAGAATCTGAGAAACTTAAATTCCTAATTCACCTTCAGATTCTTTTCCTTCTTCTTCTTCTTCTTCTTCTTCTTTTTTTTTTTAGACAGGGTCTTACTATGCAGTTCAGGCTGGCCTTGAACTTACCTTGTAGCCCAGGCAGGCCCTAAACTCCCAGCGATCCTCCTGCCTCAGGCTCCCAAGTGCTGGGATTACAGGTGTGCACCACCATGCCCCGCTCTTTTCTCTCTCTAGAACAAACTTATTTTCAAATAGTTTAAAGCTCATAATAAGTTGTAAAAAAATAGTACAGAGTTCTTTGATACCCTTTAGCCAGTTCCAGTTGATGGTTTAGATCTAAAATGTCCCCCCAAAAGTTTTGTGTGAGAGCTGGGGCCTGACTGTAAGAGGCAGTCTCTGGGGTCATGACCTGGAAGGGTGTCTTCTCTCTGGCTCCTTTCTTCTTTCTGCTTTCTTTCTTTTTTTTTTTTTTTTGATGTGGGTACCAGGAGTCGACCTCAGGACCTCGTGCTTGCCAGGCAGGTGCTTGTGCCACTGAGCAGTATCACTGGGCCCTTTCTGCTTTCTGATTCCATGCAGTGAGTAGCTTTCCTCTGCTATGCCAGACAGGTTCTGTCTTGGAGCCAGTTTACCATGAACTGAGACTATGGAAACTGTGAGCCAAAATAAACTTCTCCTCCTTTAAGTTGCAGTGCCAGGGATTTTGTCCCAGTGATGGGAAACTGACTAAACAATCCTTAGATCACAGGGAAATACCCTGTAAAAACTAGGAAACTGACATTCGTACAATATCATCAACACAGGCATAGACTTTATATTTTGCCAGTTTTTATGTGTGAGTCTTTTTGTGTATGTGTGTATAACTCTATGAAATTTCATCGTAAATGTGGATTCAGTTCACTTTCACCTTGTCAGGATACAGACCCATTCCACCACCACGAAGAAGCTCCCCTCTGTTACCCTTATGTATCATCTCACTCCCAATTCCCCTGCTCTCTATCGCTATAATTTTGTTACTTCAGGAATATTTACCAATTGGGAGCCTACAGTATTACTATTTGTGACAGTACCCTTTAAATTCCTCCAAGTTGTTGCAGGCATTAACAGTTTTTATTTTATTTTATTTTATTTTTTGAGCCAGGGTCTCACTATGTAATTCAGCCTGGCCTTGAACTCACTTATGTAGCCCAGGCTGGCCTTGAACTCCCAGTGATCCTCCTGCCTCAGCCTCCTGAGTGTTGGGATTACAGGCATGTGCCACCACTCCCAGCTAACAATTTGTTCTTTTTTACTGTTGAGTAGTGTTCTGCTTCCTTGAGCTTTATTTACCACCTGAAGCACTCCTTTTCCAATGTCGGAGGAGACTAGCCTCCTGTTGTGTGAAACACTTGTGGTGTTTCAGATGTTCAGATGCTCTGAAGCAGTTTCTTGTCTGCCCTGGGAGAAGGTAGTTTATAAACCAAATAGATAAACACAGCCATGTGCTGCCGAGCAATGTTTCCATCGCCGACACCCAGCACGGATCATGGTGGCCGCACCATATAGCCTAGGTGTGCAGTCGGCAAGGCCATCTGGACCTGTGTAAGTTTTCTCTGTGATGTTTATACAATGACAAAATTGCCCAATTTCTTGGGAGTAGTCCCATCAAGGGATGGATAATTAGGGTATTGCAAAATTTTGCAAATATGCACTGCTTGAGGACAGAGAATCTATGTGGGAATGGATTCTAGAGTGACAGACAAAGAAAAACCAAACCAAACCAAATCAGCACTTAACAATGGGCAAGGTGAACTGGTCGAGGTAGGAACACTGACCAGAGTTTTCCGATATGATGTGTAGCCCACACAGCAGATTGCTTCACTGAAAACTGGACTGAAATAGTAGCTTGCTTTTGGTAGGCTGAGGTGCTAAAACATGCCTGGTAAGGTGTGTGTGTGTGTGTGTGTGTGTGTGTGTGTATGTGTGTGTGTGTGTGGTGTCAGAGATCAAACCCATGGCCTTGCACATGCTAGGTTAGCACTCTACCATTAAGTCACACCTCTAGCTTTCCCTGGTATAATTTTAATGAGGGAACCCAAAAGCTTAGGAAGCAGAAAAATCATCCCCAAAGACATTCTTCTTAATAATACACAGACACTGAGGCATGCACTAGAGAAGGAATTGCCGGTATCTTTTTTTTTTTTTTTTTTTTTTGAGACAGAGTCTGGTATGTAGTTCAGGCTGGCCTTGAACTCACTATGGAGCCCAGACTGCCCTTGAACTCTCAGTGATCCTCCTGCCTCAGCCTCCTGAGTGCTGGAATTGAGTGCTGGGATTTCAGGCGTGTACCACCACACCTGGCATGACCGTATCTTTCAAAAGTCACTGATGACTCCCACCTACAGGCAGGGATGATGGGCGAGATTTCACTTTGCAGTGCGTTCTTTGTTTTCAGTCCAGACCAACAGAGGCCAGGTGCTGCTGCAAAACCACCAAGACCAGGTGAATGCAGTTAGCAACACGGGCAACAGGCCTAAGTGCAGCGAACAGTGTCAAGTCACGTAGTTCTTTGGTGGTGGCTATGAATACAATGGACACTCCAGGTACGTGAGTAATTTCTGACCTATGCAACCTGAAAAACTCTGGCTCTGGTAAGCAGATAGCTGCCTGAGTCATCACAGCCTTTTATCTGGTGTCTGGATGGAAGTCACTTCGCAGTCCTCAAGATGAAGGCCTGTGGCCAACATCTATTTTATAATTCTTCTCCTCCCTGCCATTCTCTCAAAAAGGAACCAGAAGCCATATTTCAGAGTGAAGGGCAGTACGGAAAGGCAAGTTTCTTTTTTAGAAATTCCCAGCCACTGGTTAACCACTGTGGGATCCAAGAAGTCACTGGAGTCTGTTGGTCCCACAGCGTGGTTATGGAGTCATGTGGCAAACCTAGTTTGAGCTCGAGTACATTACAGTACTTCCCCAGTTTTTTGTTTGTTTGTTTTTGTTTTTGAGACAAAAACACTATGTGTCACTATGTTGCCCAGGCTGGCCTCAAACTCCTGGGCTCAAGTGATCCTCCTGCCTCAGCCTCCTAAGTTCTGGAACTACAGTTAACTTCCCTACTCTATGCATGTGTGTGTGTGTGTGTGTGTGTGGTAAACACTGGGGATTAAACCCAGGGTGCTCTATCACCGAGCTACATCACCAGCAATTCCTTCTCTCTCTCTCTCTCTTTCTCCCTCTCTCTCTCTTTGAGAAGGGTCTAAGTTGCCCAGGCTGGACTAGAACTTGCAGTCCTCCTGCCTCGGCCTCCCAGAGGGCTGAGATTACAGGTATGCACCACCATATCCTGCTTTCCCTTATTTCTGAATGCACAGTTGGAATTGAGATACTTGGCAACTGGAATAATATGCATATTGGCTCCTGATCTGTGGAATGAGATATTACACTAAAAAAATCTCACTAGGAGCCTTGTAACTACTCTTTTCCTACTGAAAAGCAAGCCCAAAGCAATACCACATCGTGGGAAATTACAGGGAGTGCCAACATGAAAGACTTGAAAAATGCAGCGATAGCAATGTCTTTTTTTTTTTTTTTGGTACCGGGAATCCAACTAAGGACCTCGCGCTTGCCAGGCAGGTGCCATGCTGCTGAGCTATCTCCCCTGGCCAGCGATAGCAATTTCTGTAACGTTCTTATTTAACATGCCTAACTAGCTTGCAAAGGAAGGTGGGTCCTGTGTATGACTGTACATTCAGTTTCGATTGCAGCTGCTGTTCTAGATGAGAACTCTTTTTTTTTTTTTTTTTTTGTGGGTACCGGGGGGGTCGACCTCAGGACCTCGCGCGCCAGCAGGCGCCCGTGCCGCTGAGCGATATCACCGGCCCCTTTTTCATATGTGGGTTCCGGGAGTCGAACTCGGGCCCTCGCGCTTGCCGGGCAGGCGCTTAAGCCGCTGAGCCATCTCACCGGCCCCTAGAACTCTTTACTGGAATAAAAAATACTGTATGCACCTCCAGCTATTGTAAATGTTGATCTGAAAATACACTTTCTTTCTATCACTTGACAAATAGCACAAGCACATTGCTTCCATCTGGTGGGGACAACAACATACCTTCACTGTCTTCGCTCAGATCCAAGTCAAGTCATTGCATTTAGGGTCCGCGCTACTCCTGCATGACCTCATCTCAATTTACTGTGCACATTTAACCTAAAACACTAGATATGAATTTAAAACCAATTATTTTCCTCTATTTCATTCTTATTTTACATATTGAGTGTTGGTTGTTGTTTGGGACTTTTCCTTTTTCTTGGTCACTCTAGCAGAATTGGTCTGCCCATTTTGCTGGTGGTTGTTAATTTTATACTGTTAGTAACATCATATCTGGGTAGGGTTGTGGCGGAACTGGAAGTAGAATTAGTATCTTCCAGGTACGGATATGATTTTAGGCTTCTCTTTTTGGGGAGGGAGGATAATATTAGCTTCATTGTAAGTGGAATATTTGCATTTTGCTAGGCAGATGCATGATGTTCTTTCTCGGTTATAGGGACGTTTAAGCATGGTCGAAGGTGGTAATGGTGCTGAACCCCCGAAAGGGCAACCCCTTCTTGTTATTTGTGGGAGACAGAAGGGAGACTGACTGAAGAGATAAGAACCCATGTTTTGGGCCGGTGAGATGGCTCAGCGGTGTAAGCGCCTGCCTTGCAAGCGCGAGGGCCCGAGTTCGACTCCCGGATCCCACATACGAAAAAGGGGCCGGTGATATCGCTCAGCGGCCTGGGCGCCTGCTGGCGCGAGGTCCTGAGGTCGAACCCCTGGTACCCACAAAAAAAAAAAAAAAAAAAAAAAAAAAGAACCCATGTTTTGGTTTCTAGAAGGGCAATTCCAGTTCCATTCTGTATTAGGATGTGCCCTGGATTTCTGGACCTGTAACTTTGGCAGTGGTAGTGACAATGGTGGTGACTTTGGGTTTCTCGTCTCTGAAAGGATTTATGGTCAAAAATATTTGGAGACCATTGGCAAATTGTATTCATTCAAAGGCCTTGAAACAGTGTGAATGACATGATGGCGCTGGGAATCCACAATGCATTTAATAAGGGGCTACATGAGTAAGAATATTTATGTAGAAAAATATGCCTGGTAGTAGATAGGTTATAGTCTTAGCTCTCTATTAATTGTTTCCGTAATCCTGGGCAAGTTACTTAATGTCAAATATAGGGATTGGGCCAATCTGAGGCACTCAATGGTACTTCAGAGGCTTTGATGAGTTCCACCATGGCCCTGCAAAGGTAGGTGGAAGGGGAGACTGGAGGTAGGAATTACAGATCCTCATTTAGTGGAAAATAATACCAGTATTAAAAAATCTCTGGTATTAAAAGTAAAAGCCCAGGGGCCGGTGAGATGGCTCAGTGTGGTAAGCGCCTGCCTGGCAAGCACAAGGGCCCGAGTTCGATTCCCGGTACCCACATACAAAAAAAAGGGCCGGTGATATCGCTCAGCAGCACGGGCGCCGGATGGTGCTCGAGATCTTGAGGTCGACCCCCGGTACGCACACACACACACAAAAAAGTAAAAGCCCAGTGTTGGGGGGGAGCTCAGGGCTAGAGTTTATGTTCATAAAGTCCTAGGTTCAATCCCCACCCCACCAGCCTATTTTAATATTAGACTACGCCACAGTAAATATAAAACGCCTGGGTAAGCCAAATGCAGACATGTAGAAATCCATTACTGATATATTTGATGTAAAATGCAAGGTTAGGGGCCGGTGATAAAGCTCAGCAGCATAAGCGCCTGCCTGGCAAGTGCGAGGTCCTGAGTTTGACTCCTGGTACCCGCATAAAAAAAAAAAAAAAAGCAAGGTTACACTGTTAAGTGTCTGACATCTGAGCTGCTTTTACTTGAATTAACTTACTTAGCAAAATCAATCACAAATACTTGTATAACTCTTTTTTTTGTGTGTGTGGGTACCGGGGGTCGACCTCAGGACCTCGTGCGCCATGAGGCGCCCGTGCTGCTGAGCGATATCACCGGCCCTTTTTTCGTATGTGGGTTCATCTCACCGGCCCTGTATAACTCTTAATAGTGGCCATATTTTATTCTAAAATCTTTGTTAAAAAGTCTATGTAGTAATCCAGTAATCAATTTAAGTGGTTAACAAGGAAAGAAGGAAGCTAGAGAAGAGCTGAAGAGCAGAAATGCTTAAGAGTGCCCTTATTTGATTAGGAACATTTGAGTAGCTCGGTAATCCTGGATGTTACGTAAGCAGTACCAGCCAGCCTCATTCAAAAGCGTGCAATAACACATTTAAAATTTCCAGGGTGAAACCATTTTTAAATACAAATTATTTATTTGGCTTCTCTATTCGGAGCAAATCTTTTTTTTTTGTTTTTTTGGTGGGTACCGGGGGTCGACCTCAGGACCTCGCGCGCCAGCAGGCGCCCATGCCGCTGAGCGATATCACCGGGCCTTTATTTTTTTCGTATGTGGGTTCCGGGAGTCAAACTCGGGCCCTCGCACTTCCCAGGCAGGCGCTTAAGCCGCTGAGCCATCTCACCAGGCCCTCGGAGCAAATCTTAATACTGTTAAATCTCTAAAATTGCTGGGCATGGTGGCGCACGTCTGTAATCCCAGCACTTGGGAGCCTGAGGCAGGAGGATCACTGCGAGTTGGAGGTCAGCTTCAGCTACATAGTGAGTTTAAGGCCAGCCTGAACTGCATAATGAGACCCTGTCTCAAACAAAACAAAGCAAAACAAAAAACAAAAAAACGCAAAACAAAACTCTAAGATTAACTTTATTTGACATTTGGGACTCCGTAATTGGTATTTTGTTAGTTTTATTTCACCACTTAATAATTCAGGGGGTCCATTTGACACTCCCTTTTCTTGTCTTTGCTCTTGATTATTCGCTCTGTTGGAGTTTCTCTCTTCCCTGGACTTGCAGAAAAGCAATAGTTTTAGCTAACGGTGCATCCGTGGGAACAGTGGTTTTGAATCCTACACATTGTAGTGTCATGTAAGAAACAGCAACCAGAAATCACTCTCTGTCCTGGTCAAGGTCGTATTTTGTCCGTAGCGGCTGAGTTCTGTGGTGGGCAGGGGCAGTTATTAATGGGCAATCTTTGCATAAAGACACCTCCAACAGGCTTTACTGTGGCTCCCAGCATTCAGAATCATTCTCTCTTATTAGAAACGTTCGCAGTTTACACATACAGAACTACGCGTCGCCTTTAATATCTGCTAGAGTCTGTCCTATTCCCGCCCCCGTTAACAGACGACAGACAATAGGAGTCGCACGTTCAGGCTCAGTACACCTGGAAGCGCTGCCCTTTAAGACCGACCTCATGCAGCGCAGTCTCGCAAGCAGATGGACAGCTTCAGCCTCACTTCCTCCGCTCCGCCTATACACCGGCCCCGCCCATTCCCTCGCAGCCAATGGGGCGCGGCGTACCAGCAGGAGGCCACGCGAGAGACCACCCCTTCGTCCTTTCAGGCTGGGTTAGGGTTACTGGACCGCGCGCATGCGCACCGCTATCGCGCCGTGAGGAGACGCTTAGAGATCGGTTTCCTTCCCCGATCCCGCGACTCTCCCAAACCCTTCCCACCTTCTTACAGCGGAGGCGCCCCTTTCCCGCCTCCAATCCCAGGCTCCCAGAGAACGTGCCTCTCAGGGCTTGGGTGCGGCAGTACCCGGATGTGGAGCCGCTCTCGCCCGGCGGGGACTCTGTGGCGGGGCGGAGCGCGGCGGCGTGCGCGGGGGCAGAGAGAAGGGGGCTCCTGGGCCCGGGCGCTCACCGGACGCCGACGCTGGGAGGAACCGCCGCTGACTGCGGCTGAGGAGGCGGCGCCGGCGCTCGGGCGTCCACCCGGGAGCGAGGGACCGGGGGTGAGGAAGGGCCGGCCACTGGGCTCGCCGCCCGCCGCGCGCTCCGGGCGAGCCTCCTCCAGCCCTGTGCGCTCCCGGCCGGGGGAGAGCGAGGCTTGCTGGCGGCCGTCGCTGTAGCCCGGCCGGGGAGCCCGGAGGGAGCGGGGGAGCCCCGGTCCTCGGGCCCCGCCTCAGGGCGCCCTCGCCGTCGCCTCCGAGCCGCCGCGCGCCGGCCTCCTCCAGCCCGAGCGGGGGGCGCGGCGGCTCCGGCCGGGCGGCGACTCCGGGCTCCGCGGGCCCCGCGCCGTCGCCCCCGTGCGCCAGTCCCGCGTCCCGCGGGGCTCGCTGCCGCCCCCGCCGGCGCCGAGAGCTCGGCCCGGGCCCAGCTCGCTCGCGGACCCCTCGGCGGCGGCGGCGGCGGCGGCGGCGGAGCCCCCCGCCCGGGCCCCGATGAGTAACTCCCGCAACAACCGGGTGATGGTGGAAGGGGTCGGGGCGCGGGTAGTGCGCGGCCCGGACTGGAAGTGGGGGAAGCAGGACGGCGGCGAGGGCCATGTGGGCACCGTGCGGAGCTTCGAGAGCCCTGAAGAGGTGGTGGTGGTGTGGGACAACGGGACCGCCGCCAACTACCGCTGCTCCGGGGCCTACGACCTGCGCATCCTGGACAGCGCGCCCACCGGTAAGGCTGCAGGGGCGGAAGGGTCGCGGGGAATTTTAGTGCAATAGCGGGCGATCAAAAACTTGCAGAAAAGACTCCCTACCCCGGGGGAAATGATGGACGCTCCATCACCGGGATGTTCTCAAGCTGCCGGACACAAAGCCCCGGAATGCAGCAGACACAATTCCACTCCTCCTCCAGGGAAGGGGTGTGAGGGGGCCAAATAAGCCGTTGACATTAATCAGCCGCCAAGTGATAACCTTCTGAACCGAGGCTTGCATGGCCATATGGTGCTCATTTGCTAAGGGGCATGGGGGCCTCAGATTTGTTGAGACAGCTTTCAGCCCCCCCTTCTGTGACACGGAATGACTTGAATGAAGTTCAGTCGCTGAATGCTTTTTTGAGAAATGATTTTTCGTCTAAATACAAAATCTTTGTGTCAAGAGGGAAAGGTCTGATCTCTTGAGCCACCACTTAGTATTAAATACTTTTTTCAAGGGGAAGACAGGCGTAGGAGACATCCGATGTTCTTTTTTGTGAGCAGTTCCTGCAGTAAAGTGCTGTAAGGTTTCGAGCCATTCACCCGTGGAGTTAGTGTCCTTGATTCTGTACATTATAGGGATCCGTTTGTTATGATTCTGGAGTATTTTGTATGATAAACTGAAGACATAGCCTCAAAATAAATATCTCACTTATTTTAATCTAATTCATTTTCACGTGGATTTATCCTTAATAATTGAATCCAGTAGAAAATAATTCAGGTTTAAAATTGGATACTTTTCAGAATTTCTGAGTTCTCCGTGGAACTTGTAGTTGTGATGGAGCTTGAGGAAGCCTAACAAATCTTGAAGTGGGGTCATAGTTAATGCTAGCAGCAATAAAAAAAAAAAAAGAATATGAGCTAACTCAGCTTATGAACAGGTAATTTATAAAATTGTGTTTCTTAGCTAGCTTTTTAAACACGAAAAGGGGTATATGTGTATGATCACAAGAAAGACAAAGCACAAAAGGGACCGACCGGCATTGTTACCAGTTTCTCGTGTATTATTATTGCAAGCATAAATGTGAACATACGGGGCACAGAAATCTGTCTGGTTTTGATTTTTTTTTTTTTTTTATTTTCCCCTTTTCTGGTACTGGGAATTGAATCCAGTTCCTTCAGAGTGAGCTACATCCCCAGGCCTCTTTTCTTTTTTATTTTGAGACAGGGTCTTGCTGAGTCTCTAAGCAGCTCAGGCTTGAATTTTATGACCCTCCTATCTCACCTCCCAGATGAGGAGTGAGATTACAGGCATGTGCCACCATGTCTGGCTTTTTTTTTGTGGGTACTAGGAATCGAACTCACGACCTCTCGCTTGCCAGGCAGGCGCTGTGCCGCTGAGTTATATCTCCGGCCTCGCCCGTGTCTGGCTTTTATTCCACTTTTTAAGTACAAATGGTGATAAACCATTTTCAGTGTTCCACACTTTTGTATCTTTCCACTTAGTAATTCCTCTTGGTGATTGTTACATGTTAGCCCATCTGTACAGGCTACTTGATTCTATCTTATTCTTTCATGGTTGTCTAGTATTCCAGTGACCGGATGCCAAAATTTGCTTAACCAATACTTAACTGACAGGCATTTATATTATTTAGGGTCTTCTTATTTATAGTGATGTCTTTGTGCATATGAGCTGAGAACTGCTGAAGTGGAATTGCTGTTTCAAAGCATGCACGTATTTAATGTTTTGATAGATGTTGCCTAATTGCTCTTGGAAGACATTGTACCAGTTTACAGTCCCCGCAGCAGACCCAGATGCCTGTTTATGCATGCTTTTAAGTTTTGTTGTCATGCTAGCTCAATTCACAATTTGACCACAACTGAGTAGTTAGGAGGAATTTGTAAGATCAGTAATTGTAGGTTTATGGGGAAATTTAAGTTTTTTTTTTTTTTTTTAGGATAAATGTAAAGTGAGATCCTGAACCAAAGTGATTTTAAAACATTTCCTTGAACATTGGTTTTCCTTAGGTGAAAACATTCAAAATCCTTTTTTCTAGCTTTTAAAAAATATAGTACATTGTTGTTATAGTCATCCTCCCCCGCAGGACACCAGACTTTTATTTTTTTTTATCTTCTAATCATTAATCATTATCTCAATATAAGAGTAGTGTTTTTTAGAGTTAACTTTTAGAATCATAGTTTAATTTACAAGATAATTTAAAACATTAATTTGTTATGTGTAGCAGGTCATCCATTTCATCTGATTCTTTCAGCAAACATTTTATGTATTTATTTTTAGTGCTGGGAATTGAACCTAGGGCTTTATGCATGCTTTACACTGAGCTAACTCCATCCCTTAGTAAACATTTTAGAAGCAATTTTCATGTGAAATCTTGAAATGTCTTCTTAGTTTTTGTGGTTTAATTTCATCAGTGTTTTTATTCTTTTGTTTGTTATTGTTGTTTTTTGAGACAGGGTCTCACTGTCTAGTTCAGTCTGATCTCAAACTTACAGCGATCCTCCTATCTCAGCCTCCTGAGTGCTAGGATCACAGGCATGAGCCACCACACCCGGCTACTTTTTTTTTTTTTTTTTTTGGATTGAACAAAACCATAATGTCTTGGCCCTGTTTGCCCCCAGGTCTTTCATAATAATTTCAGTGTTTCTTGTTTGCTTGTTTGTTTGTTTTTCCTTTAAATTTTATGTTGGGCTGGGGATATGGCTCAGCGGCGCAGCACCTGCCTGGCAAGCCCAAGGTCCTGAGTTTGATTCCTGGTGCCACCAAAAAAAAAAAAAATTTAATGTCAATTGACATTGTATCACATTCTACAATGTAATATCCATTGCCATTGTATTTATTACATTCTGCAAGATTTACTTTCCTTATATTCAGTAATTGATACTTACACAGTTAAAATTAAACTTTTATTTTGAAGTAATTTCAGGTTTACAGAAATATTGGGAAATTGAGTTCCCTTTTGTTCATTACCCATCTTCTTCAGATCTTAGTGTCTTACCGTAATTTTTTGAAACCTAAAAATTAGTGCTAATATGACAGTACTAAGTAATCTATTAACCCTATTCAAATTTTACCGGTTGTCCCACTAGTGATCTTTTTTGTGGTCTGCGATCATACGTTGTATGTAGTAGTCTCCTCCAGTCTGGGCCAGTTCCTCACTTCGTCTTTGATGACCTAGACACCACCCAGTAATCATGTAGACGGTTTCTCAAGTTGGGTTTGTGGAATGTTTCTTCATGACTTAGTTCGGACTGTGTATTTTGGGCAAGAGTACCACAGAAATGATACTTTATATTCTCATGCGAATACTTTTGACCACATGAAGCTCCTGAGAGGGTTTTGGGGATTTTCTTAGGGGTTCAGGAACCACACTGAAAATTACTGCTCTAGCAAGAATTTTTCGTAGAGCACAAAGAGGTTTGTAAAGAGTGTTCACAGCAGTGTCACATGTAATAGGAGAAATTAGAAAAAACTTAAATGAGGATCAGTAGAACAAAGAAGTGAACTGCGTGTATTTGTACAGTGGAGTACTAGTAGTGCAGAAGAGAAAGTTAATGTTAAGCACATAAAGTTGCAAAAGAAAGCCTATCATGTTAGTGCTGACAGGTCTGAGCTTTGAATGCTAGCTGCTGTCAGCCCTTAGGTTTAATGGCCCTCTGGAGTGAGCAGTTACTGGCATCCTTTGGAACCTCTTCTAGTGACCAGAGATGGCAACTCTTGTCAACTCTGTTGCTCTGTGTAATTTTCTGGCTGCTAACTGCCCTCCGTGTTACCAGACCCAGCTTGGGCTGGTTGCCCTTGGTGCCAGAGACTGTTGGTGTTACCAGTTCTTAGTGTACCAGCTTGCTGAAACCAGAGCAGAAGTTTCCCAGAGCACCCATGGGGTGTCTGATACAACCGTGGGTGGCTGTGAGGAGTTTGGGGCAGCTAGAGAAAAAATAGAAAGCACCTGTGGGGAGCATCACGCCCTTATTTCCTGTCCCGTGTTTTGTAGACCTGCATCCCTGGCCTCTACCCATCAGATGCAGTAGCTCCCTCTCATGATAATTAAGATATCTCTGGACACTGCTTAATGTCCCCTGAATGAGGGGTGCAGAATCACCCCTGAGTGAGACTCACTGATTTAGGGGAGATGTATGTGTGTGATAAAAGTATGCCAGAAGGTAATCATAAACACCAAAGGAGTGGACAGTTTTACTGTGAAGGGAGTGGAGTGCAGCTGGCGGAAGTGGAGCAGGGCTTTAACTGTTTTGTGATGCTTTATGTTTTAAACTGAATGGTGGCTGCACAGGTGTTTATTGCATTTTTATGTGTTTGATATATTTTATAGTTAAAAAAAAAAAAAAGACATGGTGTTATGGGGCTTACCAGAAGTGTGGTTGCCTTTGATTTTTAATTCTTCTCTATTTACATCCACATTATATGAACTTAGATTTATTGCAGTATGTTTGGGACTTAAACGGGTAATTTTTGGGCAAGGAATACAGCTCGGTGAGTGCTGGTCTAGCATGCATGAGGTCCTGGGTTCAATCCCCATTACTGTAAAACCAACCAGATGAAACTTTCCGAAGCATAGAAATTAAAAAAAGAAAAGAGAAATGGGTAATTTTCAACATAAAATGATTTGAAATTTTTCTGAAAGTTAAGGTTTCTGAAGTAGTTGGATCATTTTGAATTTTTCTCATATCCTTTTACCGTATGTTGGAGATATATATATATATATATATATATATATATATATATATATTTTTTTTTTTTTTTTTTTTTTTTTTTAAATGTGGATACCGGGAGTCGACCTCAGGACCTCGTGCTTGCCAGGTAGGCGCTTATTTTTTTTTTTTTTTTTTTTTTTTTTTTGTGGGTACCGGGGGGTCGACCTCAGGACCTCGTGTGCCAGCAGGCGCCCGTGCCGCTGAGCGATATCACCGGCCCCTTTTTCGTATGTGGGATCCGGGAGTCGAACTCGGGCCCTCGCGCTTGCCAGGCAGGCGCTTAAGCCACTGAGCCATCTCACCGGCCCCAGGTAGGCGCTTATGCCACTGAGCTATCTCACTGGCCCTATGTTGGAGATTTCACCTGGGAGTAGGTGTGTGGTTGTAAAATATTTTGGCATATAAGCTTTATTTTTTTTTCTTTCAGGAGACACATCGTATGTTTGAATTTATGTTCTAGGATAGTCAAACTTCAGGAAGAGGAGTGCATGGTATATATTCAAATGACATAACTTTTGTCTGATTTGTAGATAAAAAGATAGTGAAAATACATGAGTTACTTAGTTTGGTGTTAATTTTGTGAAGTCTGTAATTGAATAGGTGTAGTTGATTTTGTATTATTTATGTACTGATTTTACAGTAATTGGGAAAAAGCATTTTACTTACGTTTGGTTTGTGATCACTTGACTACAGTATTGTATTATTACTAAAGAGAATGAAAACATGAATTTGGATTTCTTATTAAGTTTTTTTGGTGTGTGTAACAAAGAAGAGGTAAAGAAAATAAAGTATTCAAAACTAGCTTCTGGTCATAGTCAGTCCAAGCAGTTTTGGGCATCTCTTTGTCCTCCTCTTCCAACCCTACCAAAGAATATTTCTCAGGTCACATCTGGAAAATTTCCTCAGATGTTTGTATTCAGTTGAAGGTTTCAAAGTGCTGACCCTAGATAAAGAAAGTAAGAAACGGATTAATAATCCTCACTTCCTTTTCTGAGGTCCCCTGTTTTCCTCTGACCTGTTTTTAGAACTGTAGAAGAAAAGCAGGGGCCGAACCTTGGGAAAACACAGGACCTGGTGAACAGTGTTTGGTGAACAGAATGTCAGACCTGGAGGAGATGAGGTGTGCAAGATAGTTTTTGCTAGTGGCATCTGTGAGGAAAGCTTGGTTTCCCTGTAGAGCCTGCTCATCCTGAAAACTTCTGTGAAATGACTTTTTCTTTTTATCTCTATCTGCTAAAACAGTGTTTTTCCTTTCCTTTTTTTTTTTGGTACTGGGGATTGAATCCAGGGCCCTCACGTGCTAAGCACAGATGCTCTTGTCACCTCAGTAAATCAGCTAGTGGACCTCTGTGTTACTCTGTGTTACCTGGGGACCTTCTAAATAATGTGCCTTCTGGTTCAGTAGGTCTGTGATCGTGCAGGGTGTACTCATATGCTCCCAGCAATGTGCCTATTGCCGGCTCCTGGACATGCTGACCAGTTGGACACTGAGTGACTGTGTACTGAGATGCCCAGGCTCTCTGTTTTCTCCTTTCCCCTCAGCAGATTTCAGTTGCTGATTGTTAGTACTGTCTCTAAAATAGACCGGCAGGGCCAGGGATATAGCTCAGCAGCGCAGCGCCTGCCTGGCAAGCGTGAGGTCACGAGTTCGATTCACGGTATCAAAAAATAAATAAATAAAATAGACTGGCATTCTTAGGAAGAAGAGTATGTACAAAGAAATAAAGGAACATGTAACAGCCCTCAAACGTATGCATTTTTGCAAGTGTGATGCTATCTTAGTGTACATTACTGGTTCTGTCTTCAGTTTCATCCTTGTGATTAGATTAGATGCTTCTTTTTGAATGTGCTCCTGGGTGGCCACCCACCAGGGTCTCCTCTGCCCTTTTTTTGTTTGTTTTTGGGGACCGGGAATCAACTCAGGACCTCGTGCTTGCCAGGCAGGCACCATGCTGCTGAGCTATATCCCCGGCCCTCCTCTGCCCTTTTTGTTTGCTGGCCAGTGTGATCTCAGAGTATTTCCACCTACCCACTGAGGCATGCTGTATAATTATTTTTTGCACTAAATTTCTAGTTTGAGGGAAAGGCATGTGTATTATTTTACTTGTATCTTTATCTTTTAGGAGAGCTATCGCTGTGAGTAAATACTTTCTGAATAAAATGTGTTTTTTTCAAAGAGCCTTTATCTCATTTGACCTGAGATTAAAAAGGTGTTATCCTAAGACAGAAAAAGTGACTGAGGCTCACTTAGGGAGATTAAGAAATTTGTCCATTCACCAAGCTGATGAGTGGCAGATAGTCGGGAGGCACAGCCAGCTTGTTGCGTTTCTCCATTATTCTTTCTTCCACTCACAGTTCAGTAGTTCAGAAATGACCACCATCTGGAATGCTTTTCATATGGGAAAATTGACTACAAAATTTAAATCACCAATTTAGAAATGAAACTCATGGTACACCTGCTATAAATTGGCAAGTATTCTTTTTAAGTCCTTCTCTAATTTTCATTCTCTTTTAATGATTATTTGAAAATGCATTTCAATACTAAAAGTCTTCATATTTATTTTAAAAAGTTTGGAAATAAATTTTTAGAAAGTTATGCACAATTCTCTGTTGCCCAAAGAAAACTTTGATATATTTGTTTCAGTTTCTTTTTAGTCACTCTGTATCTTCAGAGAATTAGTTCTAGATTTCCCCACAAATGCCAAAATTCAAAGATGCTGGAGCCCCTTGTAGGAGATGGTGCGGTATTTACCTGTACCCTGTGCTCATCCTTTTGTATACTTGAAGTATTTCTGGATGACTTACAATACCTAGCACTGTGTAAGTACTATGTAAATAGTTGTTATTGTTTGGGGAATAATGATAAGTAAAATCTGTCTGTTCAATACAGATGCAAGATTTTTTCCTAATATTTTTGATCCATGGTTAGTTGAAGCCACGATTGCAGAAGGCCGTTGTATAGGATAGTTTTTTTTTTTGTTTTTTTTTTTTTTTTTCAATTCTGTAAGTTCCACTTTTATTACTTTATGTAATTCATAACATAGGCTTAAATAGATATAAAGCAAAAATGTGTTAAGACTACAAAAAGAAAAAGATAAATATACTGGGAGAAGGTTTAACATACCTCAAATATATTTAATAGGTAAAACAGCAAAAAATCCGTAAGAGTAGATTTGAACGTCATATTCCATTTGTTCTGGAAAACCAGTGGATTCTTTGGTTGTTGGATACAATTTCTGTTATGTCCATTATTGTATAGGATAGTTTTGTTTCATGCTTTTTTCCTATTGGACATATATGCTTCTGTTTGCTTTATAAATAATTTAGTCTTCTTATATGGTAAAATAAAGTGACAAATATTTTTATACTCTAAACTTACCTGCTTGTAGAGAAATATATATGTGTATTCATGTTTTTATTGCCAAGGGTGTACCACATGTACTCTTCTTCAGTTTTCTTTTTTTGTGTATTTTGTCTTGAACATCTTTCCATGCCAGTACATGACAATCTTACTCTTTTTAGTAAGAACATAATATTTAGTCATTCTTTTTTTTTTTTTTTTTTTTCTTTTATGTTACTGAGGGGGTTGAACTCAGGGCCTTTTCACCTTCCTAGACCTTTAAATTTTTTTTTAGACAGAGTTTTGCTAAGTCAAGTTACCCACACTAGTCTTGAGCTTGTGATCCTCCTGCCTCATCCTCCCAGAGTGCTGGCATAACAGGTGTGTGCTCTCATACCTGGCTAGGTACATAGTATTTAATAGTTAAAATATGTTTTGCTTAACTGTTCCCCTTTATATTGTTTCCTTTTCTCCCTGTCCTTTTTAAACAGTGGTGCAATAAGTATCTTATGTATGTGTATATCTTTATGGACTTTTAGTTTTTGTTAACTTATTATTGGAATTTCTTTTGTAAACGATATGATTAAATGTTGTCTTCACTCATTTTGAGAATCTTTGTCTTTTAATAGAGGAGTTTGACTTGTTCATATTTATTGTCATAACTGATATTTTTTTTACTGCTATCCGCTTTTACTTTCATGTATGTTTTTTTCCCAGTGAGTTGGAAATTTTATCACCTTTTCTCTGTTCTGTAAAGGTTACCCTTTAATATTTAACAAACTGAAATATTGGTTCTTCTATGCATGTAGAAAGCTAAGTGTTCTTTTTAATTTCTTGTGCTCCATACTTGTTATAATCTCTGTTGCCCTAGTTTTATGCAAATTATCAGGAAAAGTAGTCCCAAATAGTTTGCATCGTTTTTTCTTTTCCTGCTCCACATAAATACACGATCCTTTTTGTGTTTTAGAATATGCTCTTTTTTTTTTTTTTTTTTTTTTTTGATACAGGGTCTTATTATGTAGCTCAGGCTGGCCTTGAACTCACTATGTAGCCCATAATGGCCTCAAACTTGCAGCAGTCCTCCTGCCTCAGCCTCCTGAATGCTGGGATTACACGTGTGCACCACCATGCCCGGTGTGAATTTGCTCTTAAAATTGCATTTAACTAGCAGGGAATGCAGGTTCGTGCTTGTAATCCTAGCCAGTTAGATGATTGAGTCAGGAAGGTTACAAGATCAAATCAAGGCTAGCCTGGGCATTTTAGCAATTCAGTGAGACCTTGTTTGAAAATAAAAATAGGATTGAGGATGTAGTTCAGTGTGAAGGTCCTAGATTCAACCCCTAGTATTGCAAATTCAGTAAGTTAAAAAAGGGATTCCAGGGGTGTTGGCATTTGCTTATAATCCCAGTGGCACTTCCCATCTTTTATAATAATAGTCATGTCTTACAAATTAATTAGAAGGTATTTAACTTTTTTTTTGTATTTAACTTGTGAACAAATTAAAAATACACTGAATTTAAAATTAAGTTAAAATTATTTTCTCTTAGGGATACAGACATGAGAATTTATTGGTAATATACCTCATTTTCAGTATTAGGAACTATATCATGATGGAAACATTTTGAAAATCAGTTTTCACATTGCTAGCTCTAGTTTCTTTGGGACAGCATTTATATTTTCATCTATTGTCCCACATCATCTTTACCAAAATCAAGTAGGGACAAATTAAATAGGCATAATTAAAATATTTTCTAAGGAGCATGCCCCTGACAACTACTCATCACAGAAAAAGTGCAGTTTTAGGACACTATGATTTTATTTTGTAAGAAAATGGAATGTGTCCTTAATTTTGACTTCTTGAGCACCTCAGAATCCTCTTTCATACATTAGGACACGCTCCACAGTTTGCCTAAGTAGCCGCACAGAAGCTGCAGCGCAGCAGCTCCTCCTGTCAACTCTTAGGGCCTCAAACTCCTCCTCCCGAGTGGACCTTGCATTCCAGGTGTGACGCTGAGTGTGCTAGTGTCGGATGGCTAATTTGCAGTTAGTAAAACTTAATTTCTGTCTTAGGTTTTTAGGGAAAAAAGTAAATATGAAAGTAGAAGTGTTCATGGAAGTCTGGAACCTTTTATTCAGAGTGCTGGGGATGGAGTTTATAGCTTTCGGATTTTAGAGCCATTGTATTACGTGTTTGCCACATAACGCACACTGTGAGGTCCACAGCAGCATCCTGTAGTCAGATTACGTTAGTGTTTCTGCAGTGGAGCGTTCGAGTAATTCTAAGGAGACAAATGCTGTATATTGTATGTCCCTTCTTGTTTTATCAGGTCAGGGCTTACCACTGAGTTTCCTGATAACTTAAAAAAATGAGTTTTTAAAAGATTTAATTCAATTGTTTTGTTTTGAGACTGGGTCTTTTATGTTGCCTAGGTTGGTCCTGACCTTGTGGCCTCAAGTGACCCTCTCAGCTCAGTGTCTCGAGTAGCTGGGACTACAGGTGTACACCAACATGCTGGTGTAGTTTTTTCATTTGTGTTTAATTTTGAAATTACACATAAGAGGTTGTGGACAGATAAGAGATTTTCTTTTGAATTTAAAGAATCATATCTCCTGGATAATGCTCCTCACTTTGGACACCATTGCTATAACAGGAGCTTGTATATTTTAAGTTCTTATAGGAACCTTCATCTCCATCCTCCTAAGCCATTTCTTCACTCACAAACTTCAGCTGGGCATGGTGGTGCATGCCCGTTTTTCGTATGTGGGTTCTGGGAGTCGAACTCAGGACCTCACGCTTGCCAGGCAGGTGCTTATGCCGCTGAGCCATCTCACCAGCCCCCATCTTTGTTTTTTTTTTTTTTTTTTTTTTTGTGGGTACCGGGGGGTCGACCTCAGGACCTCACGCGCCAGCAGGCGCCCGTGCCACTGAGCGATATCACTGGCCCCTTTTTCGTATGTGGGATCCGGGAGTCGAACTCGGGCCCTCGCCCTTGCAAGGCAGGCGCTTACGCCGCTGAGCCATCTCACTGGCCCATAAATGCATATTTTTAACATCAGTTATGTTAAATTTTTGTTTCTCTGCTATAAACAATTGAGTATCTTTGACATACCATTAAAAATGTGAGGAGTAGGGTAAAAATCTTTTAAGGCAATTGAAACATTTTGCAAGTGTGGTATCAATGTATATTTTTCTCTCAGTGGTGTCGACTGGCTTTCTTGGCATATCATCAATTTATGGTGGGTTAGTATTTTTAATCTGTGCCAGTTTGAGAGAATCACTGTTTCGTGTATGTGTGTGTGTGTGTAATGCTGGGATTGCACCCAGGGCCTCACATGCTAGGAAGATGCCATACCACTGAGCTACATTCCAGCCCTGTTTTTTTTTTTTAAACTATAAAATTATCAACATGCTTATAGTAACTTTTCATCTTTTTTTTTTTTTTAATATGCGGGTACCGGGAGTCGAACTCAGGACCTTGTGCTTGCCAGGCAGATGCTTATGCCACTGAGCTATATCATTAGCCCTTATAGTAACTTTTGAACAATACAAAAGCATAAAAAAGAAAATATGAACTACTCCCCACCCCACCATGCACCTCCAGCCATTGTCATCAGTTTGTTGTGGGTTATCCTATTTCCTCTACTCTGCATGTGTGTGGTCACATTGATATAGGGATGATATAGGGCCTCCAAGTAATCCAAATAATGTAAGGGAAATATTGTAACTACCAACCTGCTAGAGGTCCCATACTCCGAGTTTGTGTTCTCTACAATCTCTCTAAAATCGAATAATGAATTCTAGGAACAATGGAGGTTAAGAGTAGGATATATTTATTGAGGAAAAGATAGCTTCTGTCTAAGAGAGACAGAAGGGGGTGCGAAAGTGGGTGGCCGGGGACGTCTTCTCAAGGAAATTTTGAGAGCAAAACAATGAGGCGAGGTGGGTGTGAGGTGGGACAAAAACTACAATCAACTAGTAAGATTATAAGTATAGTCGCTTAGGTAATATTGATCCAATGGGAAATCCCAAGGTGGGTATGAGGTGGGGCAAAACTGTGGCCAACCAATAAGATTATGAGTATGATCGCTTAGATAACATTGATCCAATGGAAAATCACAAGGTGGTGGGACAAAACTATAGTCAACCAATAAGATTACAAGTGTAATCGCTTAGGTTAATATTGATTAAATGGGGATCAAATGGGGGAAGCAAGTCACATAGCAAATGTGTGTAGCAAACAAT
Organism: Erethizon dorsatum; assembly: GCA_028451465.1. Lineage (NCBI taxonomy): Eukaryota > Metazoa > Chordata > Mammalia > Rodentia > Erethizontidae > Erethizon > Erethizon dorsatum. The sequence goes on along the minus strand of CM051838.1, from coordinate 23,969,479 downwards.
GACTTTTCCTGGAAGGGAGGTTTTGGTCCCCCACTCAAGGTGATTGATGCCTATTTAGAATATCAATCACTACTGTTCATCCGAAGTATGTGGGTGTAGTGATTTCCTCTATCCTGAGGCCTGACCTTCAAAAAATGCACCTCTAGCTACAGTTGTCTTTTGCACTGACTTCTTCTGAGGGCCTAGTCCTGTCTGACTGCCTATATTTCTAAATAACTTAGCTGTCTATAATAACATGATATGTGTGACCTCTGGGGTTTGTTTCATGCTTAGACTTTCCTTAAAATTGTAAAATACGTTTAACTTTTTGTTAGCAGTTTTATAGTTTTTTTTTTTTTTTTTTTTTGCCTTTGAGACAGGGTCTCGCTGTGTAGTCCAGGCTGGTTTTGAACTGTGTAGCCCAGGCTGGCCTCAAACTTGAAGTGATCCTCCTGCCTCAGCATCCCAAATGCTGGGATTACAGGCATGCACCACCATCCCTGGCATTTAAAACATTTTTTTTTTTTTTTTTTTTGAGAGAGGGTTTGGCTTTGTAGTTCAGGCTGGCCTTGAACTCAAAATCAAAATGTAGTCCAGGCCTGCCTCAACTCATGGCAGTCCTCCTGGCTCAGCCTCCTAAGGGCTAGGATTACAGGTGTGCACTCCCATGCTCGGCTATAGTTCTTATTTTTAAAATGATATTTAGCTCTTTATTTTTCTTACTTCTTGACAGTTTCCAATCAGATTTTATTGGTATATTTTAGGTGTATATAATGCTCACATTCATCATAGAGAGTTTGTACCTGTACATGATATAACATTTCTTTTTTAGCTCTTTATCAATTTATTTTTATTTCATTGTGCTGTAGGAAACAGTAATTTAACAAACCTCATAAAATATTTTCACCCTACTTTGTTCCAATGACCATGGTTACATAGCATATTGCCCTAAAACTGAATGATGTAAAACAGTTTATGTGCTCATTTCCCCGTGGACCAGGGATTAAGTGACGGTGCCGTAAGCGATGGTTTGTGGCTACTGCAACCTTGTCTGGGCCTTTGCTGGAAGCGCCAGCAGCTGGGGGCTGGCATAGCCACTGAGGCCTTTCTTTGTAATAGTGTCCTCCTGTCACCTCCCTTGTGGGAGCTTCAGGGTATCCAGGCCTGCTATGCTTTGGCTCTGAGAGCCCAGCGTGTACAGGGTGTGAATCTTGAGGGACATGAGAGTACAACAGATAGGGACAAACAAGTGGCATCTGGAGTGGCATTTGTGACTAGCTTCAGAAGTTGCATGATATTACTTCCTCTGCACACTGTTGGTTGAAGCAATTACAGGTGTCTGGCTAGGTCCATAGGGGAGGGAAGCAGACTTTGCCCCTTGATAGTGGATGTCATTGTCCCACAAAGAGCACGTGAGATGGATGTAGATTGGTGTGACCATTTGGAGAATCCAGTCTGGCCCATCGCTCCTCCATGTTGGACAGATACTCAGTTTTCCGGGAACGTAACCAGTGTATATGCATGGGTAAAGCACGGATATGTGTTTATTTCAGTATGAAAATGTGTGAACTTTTAAAAAGTCAGACAATGTAGCAGTTCTTGACATTTCTTTTCAAAAGTTAAGTTTTATGAAAATTTAAAATTTACTTACAATAGTCCTGTATCAGACAGTTATGACAGTTCTCCAAAATTATCTTTGTGAGAAAATAGTTTCCTTTAAAACTTTCCATATTTGTGTTAGAAGAAGTAATAATTACAGAAATAATTTCAGAATTATTGTTCCAAAATGGACAGCATATGGAATTGATTACTGCATCTTTTTTGTTACTGTTGTAACTGGGGATTAAATACAGGGCCTTGCACATGCTAGGCAAGTTCTCTACCACTGAGCTACATATCTGCCCCTTTTACAAATATTTTGACCCAGGGTCTTGCTAACCTGCCCAGGTTGACCTCCAACTTGTGATCCTTCTGCCTCGGTGTCCCAAGTAGCTGGGATTACAGGTGCCTGACTGATTACATAATGATTTACAGCAAAATATAGTTAAGTTCTCACTAATCCAACAGATGAGTATGAGTGTTTAATCCAGTTTGTGGACTGTTTGGGTACTTTGATTTAAAAATTTTATTTTATGATAAAGAAAAAATGTCAAGCTCTTTTCTGTGCATCCATTTATAGCCTCAGAAGAGAAAGATAGTTGCATTTAGCCCTTTGATAATATATTCTGAAAGACTGAAGCATATAATACTAGTGAATGTTGATAGATTTGAGTTATACAACTATAATTCTGTGGCTTTAAATTTTGGTTTATTAAATGTTTAGGTTAGAGTATAGTGTCTTTAGGGTTGATGGCCGATGAAAATTTTCATGATTAATGCAGTCAGACTTAATTTGGCATAGTATAGAAAGTATCATCATCATCATCATCATCATCATCATCATCATCATCATCATCATTTTTTGAGACAGGGTCTCACTATGTAGTCCAGGCTGGCCTTGAACTCACTGTATAGTCCAGGCTGGCCTCAAACTCATGAGCATCCTCCTGCCTCAGCCTTCTGAATGTTGGGATTACAGGTGTGCACCACCATGCCTGGCTAGAAAATATCATTATTTACTAATGAAAAGTGCTGAATCACCTAACTGGCCTATGTAGTGCTATTTATATGGCCACTTTGGAGTAAAAGCAGTTCAGAGGAGCCGAGAAGATGGATCAGTGGTGGCGAACCTGTGGCATGCACACTGCATTGGGTACCCGCCGAGCATCAGATAACAGTTGTTTTTGCTAAACTAAAACCTCAGTGTTCAGGTTTAACTGCAGAGTTGGCACTTTGTGCTAAGTGAGTTTTGGGTTTCAGTTTGGGGACTCAGTCTCTAAAAGGTTTAGTGTCACTGTGATAGATGCTTTGGGAGAAAACCTGAAATGCATAATACTAAGAGATTAACAGTGGAAAACGGGAATTTGCTAAAATGGGGCTCACTCATACACGAATAACTGAATGTAGCCTGTGAGAAATTGAGAACTTTATTACATTCTTTGGTTTATAAATGTTGCAGATTTTACCTGGGTTATGTAATGATTTTTTTTTTCCCCCTTTATGTGGGTACCGGGAACCGAACTCAGGACCTCGCTCTTGCCAGGCAGGCACTTGTGCTCTGAGCTATATCACCGGCCCTATGTGATGATTTTTGATCACTAAATTATTTAAGTAGATGACTAGTAAGTTTCATAAATCTATATTAAAATTAAATGCAGTATAATTCTTTTTTTTTTTTTTTTTTTTTTTTTTTTTGGGTACCGGGGGGACGACCTCAGGACCTCGCGCGCCAACAGGCACCCGTGCCGCTGAGCGATATCACCGGCCCCTTTTTCGTATGTGGGATCCGGGAGTCGAACTCGGGCCTTCGCGCTTGCAAGGCAGGCGCTTAAGCCGCTGAGCCGTCTCACCGGCCCAAATTCTTGTATTTACATTTTACTTTAAGACTGTTAGAGCGTGTTCACCTCACTGTCACCTCAGCCTCCACGTGAAAGTGCATTGTGAAGCGTTTGTGCGATTTGCAGTTCACAGTATTGGTCCTTGTAAGGAACGAGAGAGGCAGAGACCAGCCGAGACTGCCAGGCTTGTGTAAAGGCAACACGGCATGTAATTTATTGTGCCTGGGTGCAGGCAGACAGATTGCAAAAAGGCTGTCTGTAGGGAACAAAGAGAAGTGGGTCCCTTTTATAGGGATTGAAAGAAGGCAGGGGACATTAGGTGGGAAGATTTTAATAAACATCTGTGGTCAGAGTTCTCTGGCAGTCTTGCATCTCAGTGGGCAAAGTCCTTGAAGTGTCCTGTGTAAATTCTCAGATGTCTCCAGATATCCTGAGACCTGCAAAATTTCTTGTCCTCTCTTATCTCCTTTATGACATCCTTGCTTGTGGATGAGAGCCTTAATGCTGAGCTAAGTTCCCTGCTGAGAATAGTGCCCATGCTGGCAAGTAGGTTGGGGGCTGGGAGAGTCAGGTCTGATTCAAGCCTTATGGAGTAGTTTAAGTTGATTTGAAAAGTTATGTAATTAGTAAGTTATAGAGCTGGAGTCTTGAATCACACACACTTGTTTTTGCCATTCATTCATTCATTCATTCATTCATTCATTCATTCTTGTATTTGTTTTTTGAGGTGGATCTCCCTGTGTTGCTCAAACTCCTGGGCTCAAGCAGTTCTCCTGCCTCAGCCTTCCTAGTGGCTGAAAGTACAATTGTGGGCTGTGCTGTTTCTACCATTTAATGTAGCAGTATAGTTACACTGGTCAGCAGTCATGCTGATCTTGTCATTTCTCAGCCCAACTATAATTTATCTCCAAGTCTGATTATATTTTATGTTCTTGCTAAAATACAAAATCTCCTGGTTCATTGAACACTGCTCTTCTGTGATTTCTTCTTTTGATTTATTCATCCATCATTTCTTTGAAAATATTCCTTATTTTTCTGATTTAGTTTAGTCTCCCTGATGAGTTTATTTGTATCAGTGGGGACTGCAGGGTGTTTTTTTGTTCATTTGTTTTTGGTGGTGCTGGGGATGCACCACCGTTTTCATATATGCTAGATAAGTTCTCTATCACTGACCTACATCCTGAGCCCTAGTTAGTATGTTCCTATTTATTTTTTGTTGGTGGCTCTCTTGCCTTCAAGCAGAGCATTTCTAAATTTTAGTTTATTATTCTGCTTAATTGCCTGTTCCTTAGCATCTGTAATATTTATCTCATTTATACCTTCTATGTCTTTTGTCTTCTAAGCTATAATCACCAAGTCCTAAATTGTCTCTTCTCACTTTTTGGTTTTGCAGGGTTGGAAGTTGAACCCACGGGCTCACCTGTACCAAGCAAGAACTTAACCATTGAGCTACATCCCAGCCCTTGTTTATTTTGAGCCAGGGTCTCACCATATTGTCCAGGATGACCTTGAGTTTGGGTCCTTCTGCCTGTGCCTCCCCAGTAGCTGGGACTACAAGGGCGTACTACTCACAGCAGCTGATCCTAAGGAGCTCTTGACTGTTTCTTTGCACTTCTGCTGTCCCCACTCTAATTCAAACCACTGTTGTCTTACCTGGACTGCTTCAGACTTCTTACAACTTGGCTCCCCTATCTCTAGCCACTTTTACTTTCTTCCTGTCCCTTCCTCACACTAACAGCAAGAGTGATATTTGAAAACTGTGTAACAGAGGACCTGTCCCTCAGTAGGAATGAAAAGTTAATTCTGAATGAATCGGTATGATGACGAATGATATCTGCTATTTTCTCTCTCCCTGCGGTTAGGCATTTGTCTAGTAGAAGACTGCAGAAAGATTGTATAAGAGATATTCAGTGTTGGAGTTCCCTGTTCTTTTGTAGTCCAGTATGTGCCCCAGTTTCCCTGCAGTGCTCTCCCTCCACCTGCCTTTCTTTTTTTCTTCCACTTAGCCAAGCACAGGCTTACACTCAGTCTGGTCATTTGTTTATAATCTGGTTGTCTGGATATAGAAAGTGAAGGTTTTTCCTTCTTATTAGGCAGTAGCAATAGTGTATTCTTGTAAAATTTAGCAATAATATTATTTTTATACTCTAGTTCTTACATTTATAACACATTGTTCTTGGATGTTTAGAACATATTGGTTCATGTTTAAAGAACATATTACCTTCTGCAAAGGAGACTGAGGTTCTGAGAATGAAAAGGACTCCTTCCTTTTATTTTAGAAAATTTCTCAACCTAGACAAAATAGAGAATAGTAGTTGACTCTCCTTGTACCCATTGCCCAACTTCAGCCTGGCTAATCTTTTTTTGTTGTTTTTGGTACCAGGAATCAAACTCATGACCTCGTGCTTGCCAGTCAGGCGCTGTGCCGCTGAGCTATATCCCTGGCTCTCAGAATGGCTAATCTTGTTTCATCTAAATCTTACCTATTTCCCCTCTACCAACCACTAGATATTTTGAAATAAATACCATTATTATATATGCAAAACTTCAGTTACAGTGATTTTTTCAAGGGCATAAAGACAGCTGTTGACAGAGTCAGAACTTGAATCCAGGAAAGTGTCAGTCACTGTTGTGCCTGTGATAATAGTTCTTGCTTATAGTTCATTACCCAGGATGTGTTTTTAAAGTGGTGAGCTGGGCATGGTGGCACACACTTGTAATCCTAGCACTTGGGAGGCTGAGGCAGGAGGATTGCCGCAAGTTCGAGGCCAACCTGGGCTACATAGTGAGTTCAAGGCCAGCCTCAACTGCATAGCCATACCGTCTCAAAAAAAAAAAAAAAAAAAAAAAAAAGAATGGTGACACTGATGCCTACAATCACATATCATTTTTAAAAAGTTATAGTTTTGGGCCAGTGAGACGGCTCAGCGGCTTAAGCGCCTGCCTTGCAAGCGCGAAGGCCCGAGTTCGACTCCCGGAACCCACATACGAAAAAGGGGCCGGTGATATCGCTCAGCGGCACGGGTGCCTGTTGGTGCGCGAGGTCCTGAGGTCGTCCCCCCGGTACCCACAAAAAAAAAAAAAAAAAAAGTTACAGTTTTAATTTATTTTTCCTTAATGGGGGGAAAGCACCCCAACATAAGAGGATTGTTTTCCTTTAAATAGGAAAATGTGCTTGCCAATCATTTTCTAAAGTGTATTGTTTATAGGGAAAAAACTCAAACCCTATGGTAACTGCTTAAGTTAATTGATTGTTTACATGATAGCAGGATAAAATTATCCTGAAGAATAGGTCGAAATTCTTCCAAAGATTTCTGAGTTTTCTTGTCTGAAACATTACATGGTGGTAAAGGATTCTTTTTTTATCTGCACTGAACCTAAGTTTCAGTTTATGTATGAGAACAAGGTAAGTGCCACATAGTTGTATTCTTGGAAGGAAATAATGTGCAAGTAAGTATTTGTAAGTAATGTAAGTATGTATCTTTGTTTGATAGGCATCAAGCATGACGGGACTATGTGTGATACCTGCCGCCAACAGCCCATCATTGGCATTCGGTGGAAGTGTGCCGAGTGTACAAATTACGATCTGTGCACAGTGTGTTATCATGGAGATAAGCATCACTTGAGGCATCGCTTTTACAGAATTACTACACCAGGAAGCGAGCGGTAGGGGAAACAGTTTTTTCTTCAGTCGTGACTCTTTGTTTGTGCTCAAGTTTTATATACTCAGCCTTACAAATAGGATTAGGAAATAGCTTTTAACAGTTGGTTTAGGAGGAGGAGGTAGCAAATAGCAAGGTAGTCATGGACTAGTGGAGGCGTTTCGTGAAGATGGAACTGTACAGATTTTGCCAAGGTCACTGGGCTGTTCTTACTGTAGCATGGACACTTGGCACCATTCAGCAATTGGAATTGGTGAGGGCAGCCCGAGAAGGCCTGATTATTATTATTTTTTTTTTGCTATGTTCTCTATTATGTTAATTGCTACCAGATGAACATTAGGTCCCATTGATTGAGACCACATGACAGACACTATGTTTGTGGAGATTTGAAAATGAAGAAGACAGTATTATTGAGTTTACAATTAGAAGAAAATAATGGGTCAACTGATTATCATGTGCTGTTTTGGACTATAGTAGAGATACGTGTTACATGTCTTAGAAGCAATGAGAGGCATATTAATTGTTCACAGGGCTGGAGTTTTGGGTGATTGAATCTTCTTGTGTGGTATCTTTTTTTTTTATGTGGGTACTAGGAGTCGACCTCAGGACCTCGCGCTTGCCAGCAAGTGCTTGTGCTGCTGAGCAATATCACTAGCCCTTTTTTTCCTTTATGTGGGTACCGGGAGTCGAACTCAGGACCTCGCGCTTGCCAGGCAGGCACTTATGCTACTGAGCTATCTCACCGGCCCTTGTGTGGTATCTTAGTTACTTTTCTGATTGCTGAGACAAAATACCCACCACCCGAAGTTAAAGGAAGAAAGGTTTATTTTGGCTTACAGTTCGTAGAGGTTTCAGTCCATAGTTGGCTGGATCCAAGGCAGGGTGGCATGGCAGAGGGGCAGTGCAGAGGAGAAACAGTTCATGACAGGCAGAAGGCAGCAGCAGCAGCCTCTTCCTTTTATCTCTTCCAGGGTACCCCCACCTTTGGGTGGTGCCACCCACACCCAGGTTGGGCCTTCCCATTGTCCACACCCAGAACTATACCAAACCAATCAGTGGTGTAATTTAGTAATCACACACCCTCATCCCAGCCTTACATGCTTAATCCAGCGTCACACACCCTAGATCCAGTCACCTCTGAAACTCCCCTTCCTGTGTCTGCACGAGGCTTTTGGGGAACATCTAGACGTAAGCTGTAACACGTAGAGAGGGATAATGCATAGGAGTAAGAATACAGCCAATTAGACAGCTAGGAGTAGGAATAGATAGATTTTGAGTCACAGTGTCTTGTCATTTATTAACTGAGTAATTTTAAACAAGTTACTTCTTTATTGTCTTTTGCTTATAAAAGCTAAGAAATAGTAAAAACATTCTAAGAATGAATAGAAAAATAAGATAAAATTAGAAGAAACAAAACAAAAACCTGAAACCTGACTGAATACGAGAATGAGAAGGATACAGAGGAATAAGAGACAGCCTTGGGAAGCAAGCTGAGCTGGATAGCTGAATTTCCATCTTTTTCAAGGTCCGTAATCTTCTGTAAGTGTGCAGTACTTTGGAGGCAGTGTAGTTAGTGTAGGTCAGATCCTGGGCACAGAGATATTTTACTAGCATACATAGTACTCTGAAGTTTTGAATTATTGCCGACCTCGTATGGATTCTTAGAACACACGTACCCGAGAAGGCTCGATGCCACACCTCTCATCGCTCCCACCGCAGTGGACTGAAGCGGAGGGGCCCTGCGCTGCTTTGGCGGCACGAGCTCTGGAGTTGTCTGGAGCCCCGCCGCTCGTGCCGCCTTCCCTAGTCTGAGGTCCGGTGCTGTCTGCCACCTGCGCTTGTGGTACCGTCTTTCCTAGGCCCTCGTTTGTGCTGCTGAGGCGCAGCAGGATTTGAGTTGGCCCCCACCTCTAGGTAGTGAAGAGTAGTGGTGCCCTGAAGCGGTTAGAGTGGCCTCATATTTTGACTCCGTGACTTTTTAATTTATGTGACCCTGGGCAGATTATTTTTTTGAGACTCTAGAGCCCTCATAAAATGGATAATGTCGCATTATTTTTCTCTTAAGGAGTGTAACACACTTTACACGTGTAAGTGCGTTTCCATATAAATGACTATTACCCATATTTATATAAACTTGAAAATAAATTTTATTTTTAGGGTTCTGTTAGAGTCTCGTAGGAAATCTAAGAAGATTACAGCCAGAGGAATCTTTGCAGGTGCCAGAGTGGTGCGAGGAGTGGACTGGCAGTGGGAAGACCAGGACGGAGGAAATGGGCGCCGGGGAAAGGTACACTGCATGTTGTGGAGATTCGGATTGCTGCTGTGAATGTATCTCTTGGCCCATTCTTCTTAGTGGCATTTTCCTATGCCACTAACAGTTTTTAAATCTTGATTTCTCCCTTTTTTTGTTTCTGGAAGAAAACACACAGTTCCTGTGTTTTGTAACTGTTGATATTTGTTGCTCAGAATGCTTTCCTGAATACCCCACTTGGGTCAGGCCTCCCTAAGTAATGTTTTATGCTCTTGACTTCCATGCTGCTGAAATTTCATTTGAGAGTGTAGCTCAGTGGTAGAGCACATGCTTAGCACTGCATTTACAGAAAAGAATCAATTTAGTTGACTGGTTGTATATTCTGTTCACCCAGAGACCTGTTTCAGAGGGGCAATAGGCAGCTTCTTTTTTTAAAGATTGGTTGGAGGCCAAACTGAGGGCCTTGCCATGCTAGGCGAGTGCTGTGCCCTGAGCTGTATCCCCACTTGCAGTGGTTTCCTGGTGAGCCAGGCCAGGCCGGTGGAGGGCCGCTGGGCTCGGTCCTAGCAGTTACTCTGAAGGGAGTTTTGTGTGGCATGTTTAGCTGGAGTGGGGTCAGTGACTTGCTGCTTGTATTTGTTTGCAATGTCGTGTTCCTTTGGCTGGTTGTTCATTCATTGATTCAGTCAGCCAGCAGATGTGACTGGAGTGTTATATGCCGTGCCGCATGTGATTGGCCCGAAGTGAGGAGCACTTCACATGGAGGCTTAGATGTCATCACCATTGGTTCCACTGTTAACACTTTCAAAAGTGTTGAAGAATGACGATTTTAAAGTGCGTGTTATCTGAGAAACTTTTCACAAGAACTCAAAAGCCTCTTTTGTACAGAGTGGTACTTAAGATTTTTAAACATTTTGTCAAATGGTTTTCTAAATTCACAGTAATTCTATAGATTTTATTTTAAATAATAATGTATTTTAATATTTGGCAGTCAGACGGATATATTTTAATTATTATATTTTAAGTACTTCATTTTTGCCAGCTGTGGTGGCAGATGCCTGTAATCCCAGTTCCTTGGGAGGCTGAGGCAGGATGATTACAAGTTCAAGGCCTGGGCAACCTAGCAAGACTCTGTCTTGAAAAAAACGGGCTGGGGGTATAGCATAGTGGTAGAGTCCTTGCCTAGCGTGTGTGAGGCCCTGGGTTTAATCCTCAGTACCACCCAAAACAAAGCAAAACAAAACAAAACTTGATTCTTATTAAAGAAAGAGACTTTTGCCTTTTTTGAATTAAAAAATGTATTGGTCACTTCTTATGTGCATGTTTCTGTTTCAGGCATCACAGAGACACAGCAATAAGCAAAGAAGACAAAGCTCCTACCCTCCCGAAGCCTGTATTCTTATTAAGGGAGAGAGACAAACAAAAAAATCTAAACGTTAATTCTTGAGAATGTAGTGTGGTGTGTTACCTGATAGCTTGTTAGAAGTATGACAGATCCACTTGTTCCTGGACTTTCTAAATCAAGATCTTCATTTTAACAGGATCCCTAGGTCATTTAAAGTTTGAGAAGCATTGCTTTGAAGAGAAAAATAGAGCAATGTGAATTTGGAGAAGCTGCCACTTCTGTGTTGGTGGATCTCCAAGGAAATGTGGTGGGCAAGCCAGTGGGAGAGACGAGCCCCTTAGGAGATAAGGTGGTGCGAAGGTCCCCACTGTGCTGCTCAGCAAGGCACCCTCACGGCGAGCAGCCTCCGCAGCCTTCCCTTCGGAGCAGTCCTGCCTTACAGGCCCGCAAACGCTTAACTGGAGGCGAGAGTTTAAGTAGTAAAGTGAACACTTTTGTCCTCAATATCCAGATTAAGGAGTAGACTAAGTACCTTTAAGAGCTTTCTTTGTGTCCTGCCCTAGTTTCAACACCTACCCCCAGGGTAACTAATGTCCTGAGTTTCGTACTGATCATTCCCTTGTTTTCCTACACTGGTTTTTCATTTAGCATCATAACCTTCAACAATTGGTATTCCAGTTTTGAAAGACCAAGCAGCAAGCACAAACGTAGCTGTGGTAAGGATCAAGCAGAATCTCTGCTTTTAGATGAGTGCTCCAGGAGAACCCGAGCTGAATGGATCACGTGGGGTAGCTGCCTGGCTCCAGCGCCCTTAGGAGTTCACGGCAGTCTTCTGGGGCAGTCAGTGTGAGTCCTGGCTATGCAGGGCTCCCCACAGTCCAGACACCAGGCAGGCAGAAAGGGCTGGTGCTACACATTGGGCAGGAGTGTTGGCAGAGTGTGGGCTGCTCTGTGATTTTTGCTTCTGAGCTTACTGTAGCCCACCTCAGAGTTTGAGGAGTAGCTGGAACAGCTGATCCCGGTGGTAGGGAATGGGTGTCGAATGGGAGAGTGGGAGTGTCGCCATGACATAGTCCAGACAAGCCCAGTGCGTTTGATATGGGAGCCTGGCTCACTTGAGCAGCTGTGCTCAGGTCGGTAAGTGGCACAGTGGTGGCAGGAGCCATGGTGGGACAAGCTTCATGTTGTCTGGTCAGTGCGTCCCTATCTGGATGGGTCAGCCTCAGTGCCTGGGCCCTGTAGTCACTTGGCTGCTCCCACGACATCCCACAGTGGATGCCTTGCCTCTTTCCTGGGTGCAGCTCATGTTTTCTGTTCCACTTCCTCATCTTGCTTAGCTAACTCTCTCCTGGGAGCATATACATTTCATTTCATTTCATTTCATTTCATTTTATTTTATTTTATTTTTTATTTTATTTTATTGTATTTTTTTGAGACAGGGTCTCGCTAGGTAGTTTAGGCTGGCCTTGAACTCACTATGTGGCCCAGACTGGCCTCGAACTCACAGTGATCCTCCTGCCTCAGCCTCCCAGTGCTGGGATTACAGGTGTGTACCATCACACCAGGTGGTGTACACATTTTAATAACTTGTTTTGAAAGGGTGTATGAGAATTAGGTTTTTAATACTTTTCTAAAAATGACTTTGTATTTTTCCCTACACGTAACTATTACATGGTTAGAGAATTGGAAGTCATTTCTTTTTAAATCAGCTTTTGAGGGCTGTTGCTGAAGTTTGAAGCCACTAAATGGCACTTTCTTGCTATATTGGTACTTTTTTGGGGGTAAAAAGTTAGCATCCTTGAGGCTTTGAGTTATGAATATTAAATTTTTGGTTTGAACACGTTGCATTTTAAGAAAAAAAAGAAAATTCAGTAACACCATTTGAGTGAGGGACTTCCATATAATAAAGCGTCTTCAGAGTATTGTTGTTTAAGCACATGTTTAAAACCACATAAAAAAAATTTTTTTTTTGAGGTGGTAGGCATTGAACACAGGGCTTTGTATGCCAACTGAGCTATAACCACAGGTCTAATTCTCTTTTTGCCTGTGTGTGAATGAAGAATGTTAACATCTCCCTTTCACTTCAGTGCTGTCTACTTTATCCAGTTACCTGATGTAACTCACATCAGTTGTGTGTTGTGTGTTATTGTTCTTATTTTTGGTGGTGTTGGAGATTGAACTCAGATCCTTAAGCAAGGTAGGCAAGTACTCTACCACTGAACTACATCTCCAGCCCTGTTGCTTCACTTGGAGAGAGGCTGTCTCTGTTTCCCGAGGCGGTCTTGAACTTGGATCCTCTTACTCCAGCCTCCAGAGCAGCTGGATTACAGGCATTCACCACAGTGCCTGGCTCCCTGCCGTTTGTTCTTTTTCATAAGTATATTACCTGTGTCAGTACCTTAAGGCTACTTTTGTTTTATAGATACTTATTGAATACATGTCAATTAAAATAGATTAGATCATATATCTTTGTTTTTGAAACACATTTAATGGAAAATCTCAAATATACACCAAAGTAAAAAGAATAGTGTAACATAGTCCTGGGTACTCATCACCCAATTTTTAACAATTATGAACATTTTTTTAAAATGCCATTTGTTGAAGAAAGCAGATTCTTTACATTTGGTATTCTTTGTATTTTCTATACATTTTAGGTGTGTTAGAATTAGAAGCTTAGGGGCCGGTGAGATGGCTCAGCGGCGTAAGCGCCTGCCTTGCAAGCGCGAGGGCCCGAGTTCGACTCCCGGATCCCACATACGAAAAAGGGGCCGGTGATATCGCTCAGCGGCACGGGTGCCTGTTGGCGCGCGAGGTCCTGAGGTCGTCCCCCTGGTACCCACAAAAAAAAAAAAAAAAAAAAAAAAAAAAAAAAAAAGAATTAGAAGCTTAATTGGATTCAGGTTCTTTTTCTGTTTTGTTTTTTTCGCTTTTTTGAGACTTGGTCTCACTATTTAGTTTAGGCTGGATTCACTATGTAACCTAGGCTGGCCTCAAACTCACGGCGATCCTCCTGCCTCAGCCACTGTAGTGAATGCTGGGATTACAGGTGTGTGCCACCACACCTGGAAAGGTTCAGTTTTATTTTGGTGCATGTACCTCATAAGTGATGGCTTGTATTTTCTGTTGTGTTGTATTGGAGGCACATAACGTCCAATTATCTTACTATTAGTGATATTAAGGTTGACGAATAAGCTGGAGGTAGTACTCAGATCCACCCTTTATATAAGGTTTCTCAGTGACCTTGTACCTCGTGATTTTAGCAGAAATTCCATGTGTATTTTATAATCAGAATTAGTAGTATAACTAATTATTTTTTATGCCTTCCACTTTGTTTCTTTGTCAGTAACTCACATCATCATACTAAAATGTGAAGGGGTTTCATTTATTGATTCAGAATTGACTACTGAGCTTGCTTATATGTAATTTGAAATTTAGGTTGAATTTGATTTTAAATAAAATTTGCTTTTAGCTGGTCAAATGCTGTTTTTGGTTCTTTCTCTAAAAATTCAGACAGTTATAACAGTATAGTGTTTTCTTACCCAATGAAGCAGAATCTGCTGTAGCAGAAGGTAAAGATCGCATGTTTCCCTTCATAGTGTTGCCGTGTAAGGTAATGCAGTGGTGACTTGAGGGAGACCCTTCCCACGGGACAGCAGTTACCTTTGTTGGCAGCTAAGGGGATGTGAAGAGTACTGGTAATATTTTTTTTCATAGGTTGGGTAGTAAATATGTGAGTGTTCATTTTTCTTTTTTATCTTATAAAATTTACATGCTACAGTTTATAATGTACAGTGAATGTATTTAAAAATTTTAAAAAATAGCCTCATTTACTAACGATTTAAAATATTTCTCAAATGATTGATTAGATTAGATCTTAAATATAAAACATTTTATTTCTGCAAAAGCATCATAAAATACCTAGCTCACGAAACTATTTACTCCAGGGCAAAAAAGAAAGGTCTCTGTGTATTTTGTTGAAAGTAGTAGTATGTTTTTAAGGTGGTGAAGAGTTGCTAATTCTGTGCCTGAATGGAGAAGTGTGGTCTGAATTGCGTGTACAGCTCCCCACTGGTGCTTTAGACTGACTTAGTGTTTGCTGTGTGTCATTTTGTGGACTTGATTGGAGGTCCTTGAGCAGTGGCAGCCCGTATGTGTGTGTGAAGTCAGTTGAAGACTGACTGGGTCGGCGCAGGGTGTGGAGGTGGTGTCTGCCTCCTGCTGGAGAAACGCTCTCTGAGCTTAGGTGACCTTGCTGCTTGTTGGGGACAGCAGCGGGACACTGCTGCAGGAAGAGACAATTTTATGAACATTGCCATGCAGGCTCTTTAGGATCTTTTGCTTGTCAATTTGTAGCTAACCAGAGAACCATCTTATTTTGAATCATTTTGGATATTTGTTCACAGGTACTAAATTTCATATTGAGTAATTGGTTTGAAAGAATATGGCTGAGCGTGGTGGCGCACGCCTGTAATCCCAGCACTTGGGAGGCTGAGGCAGGAGGATCGCCATGAGTTTGAGGCAATCCTGAACTACATAAATAAGTTCAAGGCCATCTTGAACTGCATAGTGAGACCCTGTCTCAAAAAAAAAAAAAAAAAAAAAAAAGAATAAGGTACTGTTAAACGTTTTAAAAATGTAAAGATTTAAAATTTCACATCAGATTATTTTCTGTTAATCTATTGCTATGATCCTGCAGACACCCAACTTAAAATTTCTATAGTGGTTTTAGAAATTACCTTATAATTCTGGAAAAATATGGCTTTAATGATTAATTGTATGTTAGATGTGGCATACTTGGTTTTACTTATTACACAATTTGACAGGTGAAATAATTTTTCAGATTTAAATACAATAATTAAGAGAACTAACGTCTTCCTTCCCTTCTTGAAAAGTTCCTTTCTCCCTCATTTCCATTAGGTAACGGAAATCCAGGACTGGAGTGCATCGAGCCCACACAGTGCGGCCTATGTTCTCTGGGATAATGGTGCTAAGAACCTTTACCGAGTGGGCTTTGAGGGCATGGTGAGTAGTGAGGATGCGCGGAGGATGATGGTAGGTGGGTGAGGGGAGGGAAATAACAGCCTGCATCATGCTCTTCCATCTTTTGTTCTCCTCCCTGTCTGTTAGAATACAGCCGTCGAATCACGAGTATACATTAACAGGGATATCAGTAAAGTGAGAATTCAATAAACTTGTGAGACCTTTGCAATTTTACTATATTTGTCTAAACTGTTTAGTAGTAAATATGATAGCCAGTACAGTGGAACATGCCTGTAATCCAGCACTCTGGGAGGCTGAGGCAGGGGGATCGCAAGTTGGAGCCCCGCTTGGGGGTAATTTAGCAAGACTGTCTCTCAGTATAAAAAATAAAAAGGGGGTGGAGATGTAGCTTGGTATGAAGACCCTGGGTTCAGTCCCCAGTATTGCAAGAAAAAAAAGTAAATATGATTTTTACTCTCAGTAAGCTTTTGGATACCCTGTTGTATCTTGATTTTATAGAGCTACTCTACTCCTTCAGGTTAAGTCTATAGGGTTTATTTACTAAAGTCTTGCAAAAAGATTTAGAATCATCTGTAAGTCCAGTCCTTGACTGGGTATAATAAAGTTTTGTGGTGTATTGTGATTTTCTGTTCTGGTAGCTGATTAAAGTATAAATTATATTAGGTATTAAACTTGTTTTAAGGAGATTTTTTTCTACTTTTTTAAAGTGTAGGTTTGATAAAAATGATTACTTAAGTGATTAGGAGAATAATGGAGGTATATTCAGTGAATTGCTCTATATGTCTGCATTTCATGAACTGTTGTTCAAAAATTGACTTTGCTATTTAATTTGTATTACAGTTCATGTGAACAGTAAAGCCTTTTATGTCCTTTCAATCTTGAAAATATTCCCTATTCAAAAAATTATTTAAATTTCATTTATTTCTCAACTGTCTTATATCTCTCACTAGGAAAGAGAAATCTCCTGTCTCCTTAATATATTCCATTTGTATGGAAACACAACCATGTGAATTTTAGCAAGTAATTTGCTGAGTTTTATTATTGGATATAGCACCAGTCATCACTGTTTCATTATCGTCTGATGTCTTTGTTAGTTCTTAAAATGTGAATTTTTGTGGGATTTTGAGTATTTGCTTCCAGCAAAGGCTTACACACTGTATGTGCTGACTGGTTTGTGTACATAAATTGGTGACGAGTAGTACTCCTTTATTTATGTGGTTATGCCATCATTTAGCGAGATTTCTGTTGATGAGTATCCCTCTTTCACAAGCGGTTTGTTAGCAAACATCCTTGTATATTTCTTTGCTCATTATGGGTGTCTTTTTTTAGGGTAGATTCCTAAAAGTGGAATTGCTGGGTTAAAGCATCACATTAAAACAATTTCACACATATCTCTGGCCAGGAATGAGTGACACTCTGTATTCAGCTGGCATGAGAGGCTGTGGAGAGTTGGCTTCTGTGTGTGGATAAAGGATCTCCTTTCCTTAATGGAGTAAGACACACGAATCACCGATTGTGTATACCAGGATTATTAGGCATTTTAAAGCAAATTGAAATTTTCTTCTAAATTTCCACAGTAACACCCCAAATTGCTCTTCTTTTTTTTTAACATGGGTACCGGGAGTCCACCTCAGGACCTCGTGCTTGCCAGGCAGGCGCTTATGCCGCTGAGCCATATCACCGGCCCTCAAATTGCTCTTCTAAGTCCACATTTTCTTTGCTTTTTCTTATACTGAAGGTGCTTCCCTATTGCACTTAAATAATAATGTTTTCTGTAAAGGATAATGGGAGGAACTTGAGTTAGCTAAGTTATGGTGAAGCAAGGACTAAGTTGAAATAGAGGTGAATCAACTGGGCAAGGGTTCTAAAGACTGGATTTGTTTCCATCCTTATTTACTTTGTCCTGGCTGCTCAGTTTTGCACAATTGCCTTTACTACTACTTGTCTTTACTTTTCTTATTTATAAAATAAGTGGGCCGGTGAGACGGCTCAGCGGCTTAAGCGCCTGCCTTGCAAGCGTGAAGGCCCGAGTTCGACTCCCGGAACCCACATACGAAAAAGGGGCCGGTGATATCGCTCAGCGGCACAGGTGCCTGTTGGCGCGTGAGGTCCTGAGGTCGTCCCCCCGGTACCCACAAAAAAAAAAAAAAAAAAAAAAAAAAAAAAAAAAAAAAAAAAAAAAAATAAAATAAGTTAATATTTGTCCTCTGTATTTCATAAAATTGATTAGAAAGCTCAAGCAAGTTTTTTTTGGTAAAAGTTTCTTTTAAGTTAAATGTGTTATGTATATTTAAATACTTGTTATAGTTCTTTTATTGGCATGTGATTTTTTAAAATACAATGTTAAATATTCTGTTATAATTAAAATTTTGAGCTTTAAAATCAGGAAATCAAAAGTAAATAAAGTATGACCTTGCTGGGCATGGAGGCACATGCCTGTAATCACGGGACTTGGGAGGCTGAGGCAGGAAGATCTTGAGATTGAGGCCAGCTTGGACTACATAGTGAAACTGTCAAAAAAAAAAAAAAAAAGTATGACTTTCTGAAGATCAGGTTTATAGCTTTTGAAAGGTGTTTTTGAAAGCGGTGTTTAGTGTAATTGTTAACTCAGAGGTATTCTTCTGTTGTGTCTTGTGTTCTGAATGAATTTTTTTTGCCTATTTCAGGTATTGAAGTTCTCATGCATGATTTTTCTGGTTTCTTTTCTTTTTAGTCTGATCTGAAGTGTGTCCAGGATGCCAAAGGAGGTTCTTTCTACAGAGACCATTGCCCTGTGCTAGGTGAGTTAGCAGATTAGAGGAAATTTAATAGTGGAATTGATGGATTCAGTAAAATGTTTAAATTAGACTTAAAAAATGAGTCGTCATTAGGCCAGGCATGGCAGCAATTGGGAGGCTGAGCCAGGAGGAGCACCGTGAGTGCGAGGCCAGCCTCGGCTACATAGTGAGTTCAAGGCCAGCCTGAACTACATGGTGAGGCCCTGTCTCAAAAAAAAACAACAAAAAAGGGCCGGTGAGATGGCTCAGCGGCGTAAGCGCCTGCCTTGCAAGCGCGAGGGCCCGAGTTCGACTCCTGGAACCCACATACGAAAAAGGGGCCGGTGATATCGCTCAGCGGCACGGGTGCCTGCTGGCGCGCGAGTTCCTGAGGAAGATCCCCCGGTACCCACAAAAAAAAAAAAAAAAAAAAAAGTCACCATTAAGGTCATTTTTTTTTTTTTTTTTTTTTTTTTTTGGGTACCGGGGGGTCGACCTCAGGACCTCGCGCGCCAGGAGGCGCCCGTGCCGCTGAGCGATATCACCGGCCCCTTTTTCGTATGTGGGTTCCGGGAGTCAAACTCGGGCCCTCGCGCTTGCAAGGCAGGCGCTTACGCTGCTGAGCCATCTCACTGGCCCAATTTCTTAGAACTTTTTTAAGATTGACTTCTTAATAAAAGAATAGCTCCAAGATTAAGGTAACATAATAAATAAAATTCCACGTATCATTAAAATTTTTATTTTTTCCGATGCTGAGGATTGAACTCAGGGTCTTTAAATTGAGCTACTTCCTTAGCCTTTTTATTTTATTTTTAATTTTGAGACGAGGTCTTAACTAAGTTCTTAGATGGGATGTGGACTTATGCTCCTTCTACATGTGCCTCCCAAAGTGCTGAGATTACAGGCCTGCGCCACCCACTTCATGTATTTTTTTTTTTTTGGTGGGTACTGGGGGTCGAATTTAGGACCTCGCGCACCGGCAGGTGCCCGTGCCGCTGAGCGATATCACTGGCCCTTTTTTTGTATGTGGATTCTGGGAGTCGAACTCAGGACCTTGCGCTTGCCAGGCAGGCGCTTATGCCACTGAGCTATCTCACCGGCCCCTCATGTATTATTAAAATTTAAAATTTAAAAGAAGGAACAAGAAAATCAAAACTACTTTTATTTTATAGATTTTAAACTCTTGTTTTTACCAAATGAACATTTACCAGTCTCTTCTGATCCTTTAGTGCCTGAATGCTTTTTTTGTCATCTCTAATTTTATTTTCTTCTTCCTGAATCATTTGACTTGCCTTTTTGTCAGAAAGTACTGTGTTCTTGACTCATACTTCAGTTTTTTTTATAAAAGTACAATGTTTGGAAAAATACCAGTGTTTTTAATGTGCTCCGGCATTTTTCTTATTTTTAGAAATTTTCTTATTTTGTGTTTTGCCTTAAGAAAAATACAGAATGCACATGCACTATTTTGGGTCCCTCAGCATAGAGTTTTGTGATCATGAATCTTTTGTCCTAGAACTAGCTGTTGAAAACAGTCTGGGGAATGGGCTTTGAAATACTTAAAAATACTCTTTAGACAAAAATCACAAGATCTGTTTATCAAAAAATTATACTGACACCATGGGCTGAAACCTCTGGAACCATGAGCAAAATAAAATCTTTCCTCCTTAGAAACAAAACAGAATAAAACAAAGCATACTAACCACTTCAGAGAAAAAAATCCAGAGTTTTCTTTTCTATCCGTGATTAGTTATTGTGGCTCTGGTGTGATGATAGGTCACCTAGGCAGAAAGTATTTTCATCATCCAGAATTTTGTGTTCTGAGATAGGGTTGAATAGTCTTTTATAGGCTCTACTCCTGCTTGCTTGTTGTTATGAATCAGCACATTATCAGCCTTCTTGGTTGTCTTTTGTTTATTTTCTTATGGTGCTGGGGATTGAACCAGGGCCTCCTAGTGCTCTGCTGCTGAGCGACATCTCCAGCCCATGTTATTAAAATTGAGTCTGATGTTTGTTTTCTTTCTATTTTTAAAGTCTCTCAGTTCTAGAATCTCATACTTAGCAGTGAATTCTTAAAATATTTGAAGGTTAGTTGGCACCTAAAACTAAAAATATCTAGACATTGTTTTGTTTAAAAGTAGTATATTTGCAGTGGAAGTTGGTTGATGGGTACAAAATTGCAGTTAAGTAGGAGGAATAAGTTCTGGTGTTTTGTAGCACAGTAGGGTGGCTGTAGTTAACAATAATTTATTGTGTATTTCAAAGTAACTAGAAGAGAAGATTTCGAGCGTTCTTACCACAAAGAAGCATGGATATTTAGGTGACGGATATGCTAAATACCCTGAGTTGATCATTCTACATTATATACCTGTGTTGAAATATCACACTGTGCCCGATAAATATGTAAAAATAAAATAAGTTGATCTATCAAAAAATAAAGATTGCAAGGGAACACTGTAAATAATTGTAGGCAACAAATGAGGTAAACAAAGTGAAATGAACCAGTTCCTAGAAAGGTAAAAACTACCAAAGTTGATTAGAAGTAGAAAATTGGAGTAGACCTATAACAAGTGAAGAGATTGAGTTAGTAATCACATCCATACAAAATGCAGTTATATGTTCTTGTGTCTTTCTTTCTTCCTTTTTTTCCTCACTAACTCTGGAATTATAGGTGAGCAGAATGGC
The DNA here is from genome assembly GCA_028451465.1 of Erethizon dorsatum. NCBI lineage: Eukaryota > Metazoa > Chordata > Mammalia > Rodentia > Erethizontidae > Erethizon > Erethizon dorsatum. The sequence goes on along the minus strand of CM051838.1, from coordinate 23,948,366 downwards.
AACAGGAATCCTGGTGGATTGCAGATTGGTGACCTGGTAAACATAGATCTTGACCTAGAAATTGTGCAGTCTCTGCAGCACGGCCATGGTGGATGGACTGATGGGATGTTTGAGACTTTAACTACCACCGGAACTGTTTGTGGCATTGATGAAGATCATGACATTGTAGTACAGTACCCAAGTGGCAATAGGTTGGTGACATCTCTCAATTTTTTTTTTTTTTTTTTTTTGTGGGTACCGGGGGGTCGACCTCAGGACCTCGCGCGCCAACAGGCACCCGTGCCACTGAGTGATATCACCGGCCCCTTTTTCGTATGTGGGTTCCGGGAGTCGAACTCAGGCCCTCGCGCTTGCAAGGCAGGCGCTTATGTCGCTGAGCCATCTCACCAGCCCTCTCAATTTTTGATAGTGACAAAAGTTAGTATACAGAGAAAAGATCCTTAAGGAGAATAAATAATGTGATTTAATCAGACTCATTAAAGTTCAGTGGTAGAAAAACTGAGAGTGTGTTGGTAAGATAGAGAGGAACAGGTAAGAGAGAGTGAGAGTATGCATGAGTGAAATTATATATTTATGGCACAAAATTTTACACACTTTAAAATTTTCCTCTAGGAGTGGAATACATTATATCAGTATTAGGTGAAAGTGCAACTCAGAGAGTCTCTGTTTAAAATGTACCATAGCAATCTGTGGATCAGAAAAGGCCCCATTACAACTCCTCTGGCCTGTGTGTTTGGTCCTCTCGTGACGGCACAGCTCTCCCGTGCTTGGATGTGTGCACGTGCGCTCGTTCTCCTTTTTTGCAGTACTGGAGACTGAGTCCAGGGCCGTTGCACTGAGATACGTCCCCAGGCCCTTTTTATTTATTTATTTTTCTGAGACAGGGTCTTCCTAAGTCACTAAATAGCCTAGGCTGGAGTTGAATTTGGATCCTCCTGCCTCAGGCTCCAAGGTCTGGGGCTACAGCCGTGCACTGCCACACTGGGCACATACTGCTTACCAGCACTGTAGACTTGCGTGCCTTCCTCACTTGGCACCTTTGTACGTGTTACTTGCTCCATGTGGCATTCCTTTCCTCCTTTCATTCCCTCTTCCTTGGATTTAACCCCTCTACATCCTAGGAATATTGAGTTTATATGCTAATTTAGGGCCTTCCACTCTATTGCCAGGCACCCTGGTATTCATTTCCTAGGTCTGCTATTATCTGTTAAAATGGTTATTTGATTTCTTGGTTTCAGGTTTCTTGGAGGCTGGGCTTATGCCTTTTGTTTTATTTTGGCTCTGGGGACCAAAATATGTCTTGTTTAGTGGTATGTTTACAATACTTTAAGATAAAATCAGTAGTTAATTGAATAATTATCTTACTGACATATGCGTAGAGAAACTAAGGGCTAGTTCTTTAGGGAAGGGGTTTTATATAAAGTAAGAAAAATTAACATTAAATTGCTTACCTAAGTATAGAATTAGCTCCAGTTGTACCCACATCTCAAGGGCACACATAGTCTTACCAATAAATGCAAAAAACATGTATAACAAAATCTAGTATTCTGTGATCAAAACACTGAACAGATTAGGAAGAGAAGGGAATGGCTCCAGCTTGATTAAAGGACCTGATAAAGGGCATCTAGAAACCTACAGATAATAATACCATACTCAGTGGTGAAAGACTGAATACTTCATCCCCACTCACATTAGAAATAAGTTCCACTTTTGCACTTACATGCAATATTGTACCCAGAGGTTCTAGCCAGGGCAAGAAAAGAAATAAAAGGACGATGTGAGAGAAAAGAGGTTATAAAACTATTCATAAGTGGTCTGATCTCTTATATGGAAAAACCTAGGGAAACCACAAAGCTATAGTAGAACGGTGTGTTACTACATAAAGTTAGACATACTGATTGAGGAATAGGGAGCCCAGAAGTAAGCTCTTGCATGTAGCTCAGTTGATTTCTGTTCAGGGCCCAGACAGTTCAGTGGTACTGAGACTAATGAATATCCACATGCAAAAGAATGAAATTGCCACACACCATATACACGTATTGAGTCAAAATTGATCATCGATCTAACTCTAAGAACCAAAACGTTGATAGTCTTGGAGCAAAACAGGTGTAAATCTCCATGTCCTGGAGTTAGATGACGGTTATATAGATACAACCATAAAACAAGGGGCAGGCAGACTAGACCGCATCAAAATTAAAAGCTTTCATCTTCTAAAGGAGACCACCAGGGAAATACAGTGACAGCTCATGGAATGGGAGAAAACATTTGCAAGTTACAAAGAGCTCTTAAAGTTTAAAGTTCAACAATAAAAATTCCATTGAAATATGGGCCAAGGGTGTGAATAGACATTTTTTTCAGAGAAGCTATAGCGATGACCAAAAAGCCTGACTTACTACTTATTTAGGGCTGCCATAACAAGATACTGCAGATGAACAAAACAAAATACAGGACCAAAAAACCCCAAAATACTGCAGATCATTGGTTAATACAACAGAAATTTACTTTTTTATCTTTTTCAAGGCTAGAAGTTGAAGATGAGGGTGTCCTCACCGGGTTGGCTCTGGTGAGGTCTGTCTTCCTGACTTGTAGATGGCCACCTTCTCTGTCCCCTCATCTGGCCTTTCCTTTGCGTGGTTAGGGAGAACTCTTTGGTTTCTTACATTTATAAGGATGCCAGTACTATCAGATTAGGGCCTTATTCTCATTTCCTCATTTAACATCTCTTGCCTCCCTGAAGGCCCTGTCTCCAAATACAGTTGTGTTGGGCGTTAGCACTTCAGTGTATGAATTCTCTGGGAACACGGTTCTGTGCAGAATACTCGTGAGAAGACGCTGTTGTTATTAGGGACGTACGAATCAAAGCTACCATGAGATACTGCTTCACACACTAAGTTGTCATTAGGGAAGTACAGATCAAAACCACAGTGAGATCCTATTCCATGTTCTATGATGGCTAGAATCCAGATGTTGAATAATAACAAGTGTTGTTGAGGACGTAGAGAAATTGGAACTATCATATATTGCCGGTAGCACTGTCAAATGGTGGAGTCACTGTGGAAAAAGTTTTCCTAGCTCAGCATGTTTAATGTAGACTTATCATATGACCCAGCAAGCAGTTCCACTCTCTATGTATACTCAAGAGAATTGAAGCACCTGCGTATACACAAAGCCTGTCCATGACTGTTTGTAGAAACATTATTCGTAAGAGCCAAAAAGTAGAAACAGTGCTGGTACCTGTCAGCTGATGAAGGAGTGAACAAAATGAGATCTAGCCATAAAGTGGAGTAGAGTACTGATATACTCCAACATAGACCGATGTTGGAGATGGCTGAGGGGGAGAAGCAAGCCATGCAGGGTTCACGGAGTATGGATTTTCTTTGTGTAAAATGTCCAGAATAAGCAAATCCATATAAGCAGGAAGTTTATTACTGGTTCTTCAGGGGCTGGGGAGAAAATGGTTGCAGAGTGACTGCTGGTAAGTGTGCGTATGTTTACCAAGAGGTGAGGATGAAACCTGGGAATGGCGCTCAGCTCTGTTAATACACTGAAAAGCACGGAATCTCACACATTAAATGGGTGAATACATCTTAATGAAGCTATTTTTTTTTTTTTTGGTGAGTACCGGGGGTCAAACTCAGTACCTCGCACGCCAGCAGGTGCTCGTGCTGCTGAGCGATATCCCCGGCCCTTTTTTCATATGTGGGTACCGGGAATCGAACTCAGGACCTTGCGCTTGCCAGGCAGGCGCTTATGCCGCTGAGCTATCTCCCTGGCCCCTGAAGCTGTTTTTGAAAAAGAAAAAAACTTAAAGTTTAGTTCTGAGTAGCATGTACTTACATATTTTGTGTTAAATATTCTCTTATTTTTTGTTTGGAAATGTTAATACGAGTTGGTATTATTAGTTGCAGAATTGTTGTTTAAAATTCCTTATTGAGGGTATTAACAGTAATATGGAATTTGAGCTCCAGAAAGTAATCTTTTTGTTCTTTATTCAGCAAAGACTATTAATACTTATTCTGTATTAGGCCCTGTGGTTGGTAAGATTATAAAGGCAGGCAAGACCTGGTTTCCTGCTGTTAAGAGGCTTATCTTTTAGTTTGGATAAACTGGAAATAACTGCAGTAAAGTGTTCCGAGTAATACAGAAGGTAAGTATTTAGGATATTCTGAGGGCCCAAAAGAAAGTGGTCATTTCTAATGGGCAGATCAAAAGAGAACTTGAGAGAGAAAATCCTGCCTGCAGTAAGTTTAGAAGAGGGGGTGGCCCCCACCAGGGAGGGAGGCACCGCGGGCAGGCGAGGGAGGAGTTGAGCCTGCCGCTGTGTTCAGTCACAGGGAGACCCAGAGGAGGAGCCGAGGGCGCTCTAGTTGCTAAGACAGAAGATACAGTGTGTGTGTCTGATATTCCAACTACTCAGAGGCACTTTCCTCTGGGATACAGGAACTTAGTAAAAGGTTGTTATATCCTGTGACCTTTCAGGGTCTTTTATATGCTAATAACCATTTGAAATAAGGAAAAAAGTATATAAGATGCCAATTCTCTAGAACCTTATTAGACAAGAGAACCTTTTTCCTTTGGAGTTGAGTGTGGGATTAGGGAAAGTAAGTATTGTTACACATTGGACTATTAAGTAGTCATTAAAATGACAGTTTTAGGGCCAGTGAGATAGCTCAGCGGCATAAGCGCCTGCCTGGCAAGCGCGAGGTCTTGAGTTCGACCCCCCCACCCCATACCCACCAAAAAAAAAAAAAAAAAAAGTTTTAAGGTGGTAGCAGCATGGAAAAATGCTTATGTATAGTAAGTCAGAATCCACATTTATCTTGATAGAATAATACCCATGCATGGAAATTAAAAGTAGATAATATTTTTATCTATAAGATTGGCCATGGTAGGAGAAATGGTACACTCTTTTTAGAGCAGTTTGGCTCCATCAGAATGGTAAATAAATATATACTTGGATCAAGTAGTTCTTTTAAGAATCTCTAATGGAATACTGACCCTGTGTACACAAAGATGTATGTATAGGGATTATATGCGAATGAAAAATTTGGAAGTACTTCAAATGATAGTTCGTAGGAGAGTGGTTACGTACCTGGGTGTATGTCTGTGTCATTGGAGGGGATAGTCTGTTAAATTGAATGAAATAGATTTATATCTGACATTGAAAAATCTTACAAGAGGGCCGGTGAGATGGCTCAGCGGCGTAAGCGCCTGCCTTGCAAGCGCGAGGGCCCGAGTTTGACTCCCGGAACCCACATACGAAAAAAAAAGGGGCCGGTGATATCGCTCAGAGGCACGGGTGCCTGTTGGCGCACGAGGTCCTGAGGTCGACCCCCCGGTACCCACAAAAAAAAAAAAAAAAAAAAGAAAAATCTTACAAGATACATTATCTTTGAAAAAAGTAGTAACACAGTAGTGTGTGTGTAATGATCCCATTTATGGAAAACAACTACTTTGCTTATAAATATCACTCAGCATATTGCTAGATTTGTGAGGGTTTATGTGATAAAGTGTTCATAATTTCTAGTGATCTAGGTGTGTTTGTGTGATATGGAACTTTCACTTTACATGCTTCTGAAATGTTTGAGTTTTTAACAGTGGTCACATTACTGTTAAAATTTTAAAAAACACATAGAAAATAAATCTACAGAAAAGTTACTAAAATACTAGTATTGTATTAGGATGGTGAGATAAGAGATGACTCGTTCCCAAATTTCTATAATGAAGTTATAAGATCAGAATACATTATGAAAAAGAAGTGCCAGTCACTCAGAATGTAATTTGAAAGGATTACCTTACTCTTGCTGTCTTAGGTTTTCCTCCTGAAGTGTGTAAGAATGTCTGACAGTTAAGTAAGCATGCCTGCTTTGAGCTTTGGCTTTGCTTTTGCAGGTGGACCTTTAATCCTGCCGTCCTCACCAAAGCCAACATCGTCCGCAGTGGGGATGCCGCGCAGGGTGCAGAAGGGGGCACCTCACAGTTTCAAGTGGGCGACCTTGTGCAAGTTTGTTATGATCTGGAAAGAATTAAACTTCTACAAAGAGGGCATGGAGAATGGGCTGAAGCGATGCTACCAGTAAGTATACATCAAACAGTTTGGGCCTAGAGACTTAGCCCACATACTCTTAATTAAAAGTAAATTCATTTTAGAAACCAAATCGGCAGCTAGATATACTAGTGCCTTTTGTTTTCTGATTTATTCCATTTAAATCAGCATGGGAAGGTCTGGAAAGGGTTAGGGTTCGTCTTGTTGGTAGCTCTGCTAGTGGAGAATATGATGCCCTGCCAAGTGGCAGAGGCTTCCCTGGTATTTTGCCCCAGCGTGATCCAGACCCCTGGGCATGCGGTCTCCAGTGGTGCAGGGCCGCTGCAGCCTCCTTGTGGACTGGCTGGCTGCATAACAGCAGCTGAACCCAAGAGAGCCCCACAGACGCTAGTGTGGGATGGCATTGTTGGGGCCTTGCTAAAGACTCAGAACTAACCAGCCAAAGTGCCCTCTAAGGCAAGGGCCTTGCGTCAAGGAGAAGGGGCTAGGAATAGGAACAAATTTATTGGGATAGTGGCAGGAGGGACAGAGGAATGGGTGGGTCCAGATGAAAGGTGGCAGGGATCAGTGGAACCCTCATACACAGTTGTTACTGAGAAAAGAGAATGAAGAACAGAATAACTTCTTTACAAAGGTATGTGCAGAAAATGGATGAAAATTAAAGTATAATTCAAAATGAGCTAAAAGAAATAAAAAAATCACAAGATATAAAAGAATAAAATAATAGAAATGAGGTAATAGAATATAAGAAAGAATTAGAAGAAAAATGTTCATTTCAGAATTGAAGACTAATCTGGAAGCAACATAGCTGTCTCTTTAAGAGCTATTAGAAGGTAATAACGAAAAATTTTAAATCAAAGATAAAAATATTCCGAAGAGCCGAGCATAGTTGTGCTCACCTGTAATCCCAACACTCAGGAAGCTGAAGCAGGAGGATTGCCATGGGTTTGAGACCAATCTGGACTACATAGTGACTCCAAGGCCAGCCTGGACTACATAGTGAGACCCTGTCTCAAAAACAAACAGGATGGGCATGGTGGCACCTGCCTGTAATCCCAGCACTCAGGAGGCTGAGGCAGGAGGATTGCTGCGAGTTCAAGGTCAGCCTGGGCTACAAAGTGAGTTCAAGGCCAGCCTGAAGTGCATGGTGAGATCCTGTCTTAAAAAGACAGAAGACAAACATTCAGGTAAAATTGTGTCTGTAAAGAACAAAAAATATTATTTGGGCCACTGGAAAGAAAGACCAAATTATTGGTCCTAAAGGAAGAAAAAAAATTTTTACTGTTAAGGAAAAATCTGATTTCAGTGTTTTATGTTAGAAAACAATGAAATAGCATTTATTTGAAAAATCTGTAAGAAAATATAAAAGGGCTACATATTGATATGAATGCATAAAATTCAGGAAATCTACTTTCCAGAAACCCTTTCTGAGTAATCTACTGAAGAATGTATTTCAGACAACTGAATGACTGGAGAGATATCAGCTGATCACAAAATAATGTATTCATTGCACTAAGATTAAATGATGGTTTTAAAGGAAAGGCAAGGTATATAATGGTTATGTTCTCTAACAATGTAACATAAAACTGTCAAGAAATGGAATGGGAATAGAAACTGTACAAGGGCCGGTGAGATGGCTCAGCGGCATAAGCGCTTGCTGGCAAGTGCGTGGTCCTGAGGTCGACTCCCGGTACCCACATAAAAAAAAAAAAAACTGTACAAAAAGTTAAATAGGCTGTTTGATTGCTTTTTAGTTAACTAGGATGGTAAGGGGGACATATGAATGACTAATTTTAATATTGCACATACCAGAGAAAACACACACACATATGTATTTTTAAAAAAATAAGAATGTTTATACACACATGTATGTATTTATGTAAGGTTTTGATACAAACAACTACTAGGACAATAGAAATTTTATATTAAAATAATGGAAGGATAAACCATGAAATTAAGAAAATAACCTATATTAAAAGAGAATAGGATATAGAGGATAAAAATAGAGGAAGGGCGATATCTTTCAGTATGTCTTGTTTTATAAATTTAATTTGAAATTACATTTTTTTTTTTAATGTGGATACCAGGAGTCCACCTCAGGACCTCGCGCTTGCCAGCAGGCGCTTGCGCCGCTGAGCGATAGCACCAGGCCTTTTTTTCCTTTATGTGGGTTCTGGCAGTCGAACTCAGGACCTTGCGCTTGCCAGGCAGGCGCTTGCACCACTGAGCCATCTCACCAGCCCTGAAATTACATTTTATATAGTAGTGTAAGGCAAAATTTAAGAAGACTTCTTAAAGTGGAAAATAAAATGAAACAAAAGAAACTAAATGTGTTTCCTGTTGGTGTAAACCAAGAAAAATTCTAAGTGATTTTTATTTTTTATTTATTTATTTATTTTTTGTGGGTACTGGGGGTCAACCTCAGGACCTCGCGCACTGGCAGGCGCCCGTGCCGCTGAGCGATGTCACCGGCCCTTTTTTCGTACGTGGGTTCCGGGAGTTGAATTCGGGCCCTCGCGCTTGCCAAGCAGGCGCTTACGGCCGCTGAGCCATCTCACCGGCCCTCTAAGTGATTTTTAAACACAATAATTTATTTTTTGGTTGTTAGTGGAGGAATATACCTTAAAGAATTGCTTTGAAAAGAAATACTTAATTTTCAGAAATTTTATTGTACATGGCAGTGTTGATACTATTATTCTGAAATTTTTTTATGTGGTGAAAAGCTAATGAGTACTTATGTGATAATTCTAATTCTGTTATCCCCAGTGACCTTGAGAACCAGAGCAGTCAGAGTGGGAATAAAGTACGAAAATAATATAGAAGTGAAATAAAAGCACTCTACCTTTCAATTTGAATTGGAAGAATATTTGAATTCATGGTTTATTTCATCTTTAAAAACTTAACAAAATAAAAAATGCTGAAAACTAAACCAAACCAAACAAAAATTCTATTTCTTAGTGTTATCCATGAAAAGGCCGACATTGATCAGCATTCTAGTAACAGTAGGCAGCATCAGTGCCGAGGTCATGGTCTTCAAATAGCCTTGCCCTTCGTAAGGAATCAAGGCTCTCCGGGGAAGTGGATAGTTGTGGCTCTTTGGCAGGAAGTGAAGAAGACAAGCCCCATGCCAGAGGGTGAGAAAGCCGTGAAAGATTTCTGGGGCCATGTTTGAAGAGTTAGTAGCCAACTGAAGAGGTTCTCACTGACAAAATACATATTTAGCTACACCAGTTAGCAAAATTCAGATCATAAGAAGCCTCATAGGTCAAATAATGCTGTTTCTTCAACACATACTTTGCAAAGAAAACATGTATGGACTTTGTTCTGATCTTGATTGAAACAAACTTAAAGTGATTTCATTTATGAGATGATTGGAAATTCAAAACACTGATAATTTATATCATATGATAGACAGTTGTTGATAACTTTGAGTTGATAGCAAGTAGTATTACAGACATGTTAGGAAACGATTTCTTAGTGTTACAGGTGTTACTGAAATGGTATGTGAGTGGAGAATGGGTAGGGGATAGACGAGATAAGACTAGCCATGAGCTGATTGTGATTTTAACTGCTTAATGTGTATGTGAGGCTTCAGTGTTTTGCTCTCTCTGTTTGCATTTTTCTGTGGTAACATGTTTAAGGGGGCAAAAAGAATAGTCTCACAGAATTGAAGATCCTGATGGAAGTTTGCAAGTGAAAATGTCTACTGAGAATTTAGATATTAGAATTTGGTGTATGTAGCAGAGGAGAGGGCTAAGTAGGTAGAGAATTGTTCTTTAGTGCTTTTGGAGAAAAGGTGATAGTTTTTATAATGGATTGAATTTTCAAGAAGAGTAAAAAAACTAGGGAAAAAAATTTGGGACAATGATTCAGTTGAGGGATCTGAAGAAGGAAAAGGAGTAGGTCAGTAGAGAAAGGGAAGGAAGTAGTAGAAAGATTACACTGTCATCCAGATATCAAGGGGATAGTTTCAAGAAGTCAGAAAAATCAAAGGAAAAACTCAAGGACAGTTTTTCCCCTGGTTTAGGAAGTAGTTAAATATTGTTGCTGTTCTCATCAGTTGTCCGCTATTGTGATTTGCTGTTGTGCATCAGACATGGGTTTTGGACTTGAGTTAAAATAGGTTCACTAGTGTTCGTTTCAGGACTCTGTTCAGGTGAGTTTGTACGTTTAAAGCTCTGAGAACGTTGTCCGCTGTCTGGTAGGAGTTGCTGCTGCCGTTGGTTGTGGTCTGCGCCTGGCTGTCCCCTGTTCCATTTCAGTAATTGCATGGTATTTCTGCATCCTGCTGTGGAATCGGGGGATTAAATAAATAAATAGATAGATAAAAGTTATTAATTAAAAAAAGATTTAAAAATAGATGTAAGCTTGAGCCCTTTGGTATTAAATAGTTTTTCTTTAGAAATCAGACTTCCTTTTGTTAGGCTATATTGATAATTTTGAACTACTTCACTTGCAAGTTTCTCAAATGTATCTTGGGGGGCCGGTGAGATGGCTCAGCGGCATAAGCGCCTGCCTTGCAAGCGTGAGGGCCTGAGTTCGACTCCCGGATCCCACATACGAAAAAGGGGCCGGTGATATCGCTCAGCGGCACGGGTGCCTGTTGGCGCGCAAGGTCCTGAGGTCGACCCTCCGGTACCCACCAAAAAAAAAAAAAAAAAAAAACAAATGTATCTTGGGGTTAAAAAAGGGTTGAATATCAAAATAAATTTTTGTGAACTGTATGAAGTAAGCTACATTTTATCATTTTTATTCTTGTAGAAGTATAGTAGTAATTACTAAATATTTTAATATAGTATTAATATTTTTAAAAGTTATTCTTTAAAGTTTATAATAACTAATCCATTAGAATATGATTAGCCTTTAAAAGTTTTAAAATTGCAAACAAGAAAAATTAGTACTTTATAAGAACTAATGATTGATTTTATGGTATTAACCTTAACCTTGGAAACACGAATCTAATTTTTTTTTAAGACTTTGGGTAAAGTTGGCCGAGTACAGCAGATTTATTCTGACAGTGACTTAAAGGTGGAAGTGTGTGGAACCTCTTGGACGTATAATCCAGCAGCAGTGTCCAAGGTGGCATCTGCAGGATCAGCTATCAGCAATGCCTCTGGCGGTAGGTTTTGTGTTGTGTGTCTTTGAAAGTAATATGGTTAACGTTAGAAGCTTTGCCAATTCCCTAATTTCCTTATGCAGATAATGCTGTACATGTGCCTCGCTGTCTCCCACATTACACAGGCTTGCTTGAGTATTGATCATTTTTTAAACTTTCACTAAAGGCTTTTATTTTTCTTTTCCTATGCGGTGGTCCTTTATTTTGACTGAGGTAATCCCTGGAAAGTTCCATAAACATGTGCTTTTTCTTGGGTATGTCAGAACCTTCTCTATATCAAGCCTGACATACCTGAAATTCAACATTATTTTCAGTAGTCAGAATTTTTGTTTCCTGCAGAGAACCATCACTTTCTTAGAATGCTTTATTTTATATTTCCAACATTCTTGCTAACAGATGCCTTTCTTCCTGGAGAGTTTTACACATTAGCTCTATTTTTTTCCTGTTATTTAGTAAGTTACTACCCCTGCCGTAAGGAGTAGAACACCATGCTAAAATGTGCATTCTCTGGGTGCTTGGATAGACATTTTACCCTAAGCCTACCCTACCTGTGCTCCAGCTTTATATGCGCAGACTGAGTTCCTTCTACAGCATATTACATGTTTCCCTGCGTACACTGTTATCATCCAGGAAAGAAGATAGAATCGTAGCTGTAAATGGAAAGGTAAAAAAGGAAAATGTTAGGTGGTCTCCATTTTATTTTTGTATTACTTCTTACTTCCTCTACTTTTCTCTCTTCAGCTGCAGTTTGGTAGTGTACTAAAGTGTAAGTGATGTTTATTTTCTATGTGGAGGTTAGATGGCATCACACTAGATGACCACAAGGTATAAGAGTGAAGGATAATTAATTTTCTACTCAGTGATGTGGATGAGGCCCAGTGTGTGATTTGTTCCTTGCCTCAATTTGTGACTTCTTTGCTTCCTATTAAGTAGTCCAGGAATTAAGGAGTAGAACTTGGTAGCTGTATTGATTGATACTATTTAGGGGAAAAAAAAAAATGTTATGAAAGGGTTGTGTATCTGTTCCTAGATGGTTCTTGTTTTTTTCAAAATCAGTCAGTTGGCTGGGCATGGTGGTGCCTACCTGTAATCCTAGCACTCTGGGAAGCTGAGGGAGGGGATGGCAAGTTTCAGCCCAGACTGGGCAATTTAGTGAGACCCTGCCTCAAAATAAAATATGAAAAAGTGGGCTGTAGCTCAGTGTGAAGGCTCTGGGTTCAAATCCTAGTATCACACACATATACAGAAAATCATTTGGCACTTAATGAAGTATGTTGTTAGCATCTAGGTGTCCATTTTCAACTAAAAACCTAAAGCAGATCCCCAGATAGTAATGCTCCTAAAGCAGATCCCCAGCAATCATTACTTTTGAATCATAATCACTGAGATGTTGGATTATTCTGGGGTCAGTAGTATGAGCTCTCAGAATCATTGTGGTGTGCTTAAAACCCAGAAGAAAGTTTGTACCACTGTGGTACTCCCATCCTGGTGTGTCCATTCATAATATCATTGGTGCAGTTTGTGAATTACTAGTGTGTAACTTTGCTTTTTTCTGTAATTATAACTTGAAATACATAAATTGAAGAAAATGTAGACTTTTTGGGCTTGAATCTGATGCAGCTTGACATAGTAGTGGTTATAACTTATGTGGGTAGTTATCTGTAGCACAGTACAAGGATAGTACTAGTGGGCTGATGATATAGCGCAGCGGCATAAGAGCCTGCCTGGCAAGCGCGAGGTCCTGAGTTCAACTCCCGGTACCCACATATTAAAAAAAAAAAGAATAATACTAATGATAGAAATAATAGAGTAGGTTATAGGGATATGGATAATGCTTGTTTTGTGGTAGTTAACGTTTGAGACTCTCCTATATTAGCAGCTTTATTTGATGCTTTCAGAAAGACTATCTCAGCTCCTGAAGAAATTATTTGAAACTCAAGAATCTGGTGATCTCAATGAAGAATTAGTGAAGGCTGCTGCAAATGGAGATGTTGCTAAAGTGGAAGATTTGCTAAAAAGACCAGATGTGGATGTGAGCATATTAAAATTATTTTGAAGCATACACAAAAGTAGAACAGTATAATGAACTTTGTATTCAACAATTAAGATTTTGCCATATTACTGAATTATTACTAAGATTGTGCCACATGTGTCTCATCTATTCATTCTTTCTTGTTTTTCTGAAGTATTTGAAGCAGGCACCGTCATCATTCATAAGTGTGTGTTAAAAAATACTCATTTTCGGGGCCGGTGAGATGGCTCAGCGGCTTAAGCGCCTACCCAGCAAGCGCGAGGGCCCGAGTTCGACTCCCGGATCCCACATACGAAAAAGGGGCCGGTGATATCGCTCAGTGGCACGGGCGCCTGCTGGCGCGCGAGGTCCTGAGGTCGACCCCCCGGTACCCACAAAAAAAAAAAAAAAAAAATACTCATTTTCTTATTTAACTCTGTGACCTTTTATATTTCATTACTGACAAAATTTGCATTTATACTTTTAAGTGATTAGTGTTCTATTGGGAAATTTAACGAATTTTTCTCCTAAATGTCATTGTATGACATCTTTTAAACATATTTAGTCAATTTTATAAGCAATTTTTAATCTATTTTTAAAAAAATCTAAATTTTTTTGCTCTTTCTATGAAAGTTGACAATTTCACAGTTTAAAATGGTGATGAATTAGAGGGTTGTGTTTCTTGTGATTCCTCGGTTATGCTGTTATTTTGCCATTCACACAAGCCATATATAGATTTTTTTTTTTTAGTGTTTAAAGATGTTTTATTCAGCTGCTCTTCTATTTTGTAGAATTGCATTTCACCTTGACATATTTGTAAACTTTTTCAAAGTGTTCTTTGGATATATCTGTGCACTTATTATAACATTTACATAAAATTTATATGCACTTCTAAAAGTTAATTCAATGTAATGATTAGTTCAGTTAACACGAATCTGTCATGATCCATTTTTTTAAATCAGATTTTATTGGTACATTTTATATATACATAACGATCACATTCATCATAGAGAATTTGTACCTGCACATGATATAACTTGGTGTTTTTTTTTCTTCCCATTCCCTACTGTCCCTTCAACCTCTCCACCCCTCCCCATTTACAAAAGACAAGCCATATTTTGTACAGGCTATTTATTTTGATTGTGATTAGTCATTGTGTTTGGACTTTGTCATTGGTACCACACTGACACCAATATTATGTACAGTGCCATCCAAGAGGTGGTAGTTAGAGTGGCAGTTTGAATCATCCTCATTACGTTGAGAGAGCTTTTCTGCCACACCTTTGTGGCTTATTTTCAAGTATGCTAGAGTTTGAAGATCAGATCTATAATTTTAAGATGTTAATGTCTTGTTCCTGCTGTAAATTCATGTAACCTTTTACCTTTATTAGAGAAAATCAGTTGCAATAACCCAACACAGTGATTTCAGGATTCGTAATGAGATGAGGCAAACATAATTTGTTTCAGACATTGAAATACCGAAGGTTGGTTGTGTTTGAAAGGTAGAGTCAGATTTCCACATTATATTCAGTCAGGCAGGTTTATATTTTATTACATTTAAATTTTTCCTTCAGTTAATTACTGGTTTATATTAAAAATACTTGTGAGCATGCTTTCACACATTTTTTATTTGATCAGTATGTATTTAACTGTTTTTTTCTTTTATTTAAATTTATTGTTTGATACATAAAAACATAAAAATTGTACATATTTATGTGGAATTATGTGGTGTTTTAACACATGTAATTTCTTTCATCAAACATTTATTGGGCTGGTGATATGGCTCAGTGGCATAAGCTCCTGCCTGGCAAGCGTGAGGTCCTGAGTTCGACTCCCGGTACCCACATAAAGGAAAAAAAAAAAAAGGGCCAGTGATATCGCTTAGTGGCACAAGCGCCTGCTGGCAAGCGCAAGGTCATGAGTTTGACTCCCAGTACCCACATTAAAAAAAAAAACAAAAAAATTTATCATTTCTTTGTGGTAAAAATATTTTAAAATCCTATTGTTTTGAAATATATAGTATGTTATTGTTATCTATAGTCACTACTGTGGAACAGCATACTAGAATATTATACTGCTATGTATAATTTAATATCCATTGATTAATTTCTCCTCATCCTTCCCTCTCCCTCCCCGCCCCAGTCATTGATAACCATCATTCTATTCTCAATCTCTATGAGATCAACTTTTTAAGATTCCTCATATGAGTGATATCATGCATTACTTATCTTTCTGTGCCTGGCTTATTTACCTAATATAATGATCTGTAGTTCCATCCATATTATTACAACTAGCCAGATTTTATCTTTTTTATGGCTGAGTAGTATTCCATGGTGTATTCCTTTGCTGAGTACATTTGTTAGAAAGGACTACATCTTGTTCTTTCTTGTGGCAGGCCATCATCTTCTATGGTTGTAGGGATGGGAGTAAAAGGATTAGGATTAAGGAATTGCATTAGCCCTTGGGTATGTCCACAGGTAAGTTAAATGTGAGTACTCAACATTGTAAGTGAAAGAAAGGTTGGAAATTACTGCTTTATAATACAATAGTTGTGTATAGCTATGTGGCTTACTCATTTATGTATCATTCGTTGTAGTTTCCAGAGTTGGTGTTTGGTATATTTATTGAATTGAATTTATTTATACTGTAGTGTCTAATAACTTCTTTAAAAGTTTTTCACTCATCTCAGTGCTTTTTTTAATTAATTAAGTTTATTGGTACATTTTATTTTATTTTATTTTATTTTGTTTATTTATTTTTTTGTGTGGGTACTGGGGGTCGACTTCAGGACCTTGCACGCCAGCAGGCGCGCGTGCCACTGAGCGATATCACCGGCCCTTTCTTTGTATGTGGGTTCCGGGAGTCGAACTCAGGACCTTGCACTTGCCAGACAGGCACTTATGCCACTGAGCTATCTCACTGGCCCATATTGGTACATTTTAGATATATATAATGATCACATTCATCATAGGGAGTTTGTTTCTGTACATGAAATATTTTGATTCTTCTTTTTCTCCCATTCCCCTCCCCTCCCTTCAACCTCTCTTCCACTCCTTATTTACAAAGGCCTTGTTTCCATTTTTTTCCCTTCTTTTCTCATTTTTTTCTTTTCCTTTCCCGTTTTTTCCCCTACCTGCTCCCGAGTTCTCCTTCCCATGTGAACGTTTTCTTCCTATTTCACAATGTCTATTAATATATGTTGGTCCTTATTTACACTTTTGGTTTCTCACACCAGGGGAAACAATGCAGTATTTACATATGTGTGTCTGATTTATTTCACTTAAGAGTATGGTTGCAAGCCACTGTGGAAATCCGTGTGGAGACTCCTCAAAAAACTAGGGTTGGAGGTCCCATTTGACCCAGCTATTCCCCTTCTGGGTATCTTTCCAGAAGAATTAAAAACATCATACCACAGCGATATATGTGCACCCATGTTTATAGCAGCACAATTTGTAATAGCTAGATCGTGGAAACAACCCAAATGCCCATTAACGGAGGAATGGATAAAAAAGATGTGGTATTTCTACATAATGGAGTACTACTCAGCCATAAAGAAAGATAAACTGGAGACTTTTATAGGTAAATAGATGCAACTCGAGAAAATACTCACAAGCGAAATAAACCGGATGCACATTTGTAAACATCGTACTGTCTCCCTAGTATGAAAATGAAATTTCACTGTGACTATTCCATTCCTTAGTCTTCTATTTTTACCTAGCTTTTACATGGCTTAATCTTATACTGAGTAATGTTTTTCTCCAAAAGGTATTTGTACATTCTCTAATGCTTGAGTTTGTTAATACATGAGAATGTTTACTTGTTGTCTTTAAAAAAAATAAATAAATAAAAAAGAGTATGGTTGCAAGATGCATCCATTAAGCTAGAAATGTCCCAAGCTTATCCTTCTTAATGGCCGAGTAGTGCTCCATTGTATAACAAAACCATGTCTTCTTTATCCATTCATTGGCTGATGTGCATTTGGGCTGTTTCCAAGATTTGGCTATTATAAACTGCTGCTGTAAACATAGGTGTATATATATTACTGTAGTATGATGCTTTTAATTCTTTAGGGAAGATACCTAGAAGGGGAATAGCTGGGTCAAATGGAACCTCTAGTTCTAGAGTTTTTGAGGAATCTCCACACTGATTTCCACAGTGGTTGCACTAGTCTGCACTCCCACCAACAATGGAGAAGGGTTCCTTTTCCTCACAGCCCCAGCCTTTGTTATTGTTTAATGTCTTGGTAATAGCCATTCTTTCTGGAATGAGATAGAATCTCAGCATTCCCCCCCCCAGCATTGTTTTAATTTGCATCTCTCTAATGGCCAGTGATGTTGAACATTTTTCAATATATTTATTTGCTGTTTGTACTTTTTCATCTGAGAAGTATGTATTCATTTCAGATGCCCATTTTTGGATAGCATCTTTAAATTTGGGGGTATTATATTTTCTAGATATTAGTCTTTGAGGAACAGCTGGCAAAAATTTTTCCCACTGTGTGGGTTGTTTCTTCATTCTGTTGGTGATTTCTTTTGCTGTGCAAAAGCTTTTGAATAGGATGAGATCCCCATTGTTAATTCTTTGTAATATTTCCCATTCGATGGGGTTTTGTTCATAAAGTCTTTGCCTGCACATATGCCTTTAAGAGTTCTTACTCTCTCTTCCAGCAAATTCAGTTGCATAGCTGGATATAAAGTCAGCACTCAGAAATCAATAGCATTCCTGTACACAAACAACAAACTCACTGAAAGAGAAATTAGTGATAACACACCTTTCACAATAGCAAAGAAAAAAGTGGAATACTTAGGAATCAGTCTAACAAAGGAAGTAAATTATCCTTATGCTGAAAACTATAGTACTCTGAAAAAGGAGACTGATGAGATTATTAGAAAATGGAAAGATATCCTTTGCTTTTGGGTAGGAAGAACCCACATAGTGAAAATGGCCATTCTCCCAATATTGCTTTACAGATTTAATGCAATCCCAGTCAAAATAACTATATCATACATACCTCACATAATTAAAGAAAACAATCCTAAAATTCATTTGGAACTAGAAGAGACCTAGAATAGCAAAGGCAATCCTGGGCAACTAAGGCAAGGCAGGGGCCATCATGATAGTCCCTGACTTGAAATTATACTGCAAAGCTGCCATGATAAAAACAGGATGGTACTGGCAAAAAAAAAAAAAAAAAAAAAAAAACAGACCCGAGGATCAGTGCAACAGAAGATAAAATGCAGAAACAACTCCAAACACATGCAGCCACCTTATCTTTGACAAAGGGGCCACACACCTTCACTGGAGGAAAGACAGCCTCTTTAATAAATGATGCTGGAAAACTGGCTTTCCACATGCCGAAGACTAAAACTAGAACCGTGTCTCTCACCATACACTAAACTAAAATCAAAATGGATCAAAGATCTAAATGTTAAAACCTCAGTGCTTTTTTTCATTTAGCAATGGTCTCTGAGATTTAGTAATCCAAAAAAGAAGTACATATATAGTATTTACAAAATTAACTTCCCCTCCCTCTTTCCTTTTTTCTTTCAGCTTTATAGATTGGCTAAACAAACCTTTCACCACTCTTTCAATAATGAAATTCCATTTAAAAAATTCTTGTCCTTCTGTAAATTAAAGAGTTTCTGGTTCTATACTGTTATCTATAGAGCATCAACTTAAACTATTCTCATGGAATTATACAGTGTACTGGATTTAAACCTTACTATATGTGTATATTGGGTCTTTCTGATTTGTGACATACGTTCATTCTTTTTTAACTTTTTTGAATTTAGGTGAATGGACAGTGTGCTGGCCACACAGCTATGCAAGCTGCTAGTCAAAATGGACATGTTGATATTTTGAAGTTACTTTTGAAGCAAAATGTGGATGTAGAAGCAGAGGTAACTAAATTAAACTTGAAAAGCATTTTAAGTACAAGTTACTATCCTATGAATTTATATGAGGTAGATTTTCATTCTTGAAATTTAATATTCACCTAATGCTTATCTGATTGAAAATGAAAATTTGACAAAAGACAGCTTAAAGCATTTTTTTTTTCTGTGATCTCTTTATTTTAAGCGTATCTTTAGGTGAAGACATGGATTTGAGTTTCCTGTCACTGTGGTAGAAGCACTGTGCTCTTGGGAGCCAAGCTGGGTTCACCCAAGAGTCTTGCTAAGGATGTTGATGGAAGGGGACCTTAGACCCCTGAGTCAAGGTCTTTCCTGATCTCTGTGACACTTGGAGGCCTTGCTTTGAGGGTCTTTTGTTGTTGGGTCCATGACCAAATTGACATTGCCTGGTCTTATTATTTCTTGACCTTAATGTGGATCTTGGAGGAGTTTTCATTATAGGTTATCATTATGCGTGTGCGTGTATATGTGCTTGTTTTAGAGTATAGTCTTACAAAAGGAAAATAAATATTTGTTGTATCTTTGAAGTATCAGTTGGAAATCTGTATGTATGTATGGTGTAAAGAGTGCCTTATTTTCTTAACTATAATCTCTTTACTAAAAATATATCGAGATTATTTTAGTCCAGGGCAAAGTTATTTAGAGTAGGTTAGAATGTAACAAATTTAGACTAGACAGGCTTGTCTAAAATACTCTCCCATGTGGGAGAGTTTAAAGACTTGAATTGTTGAGAGCTAAATAGGTGGATCATCTTATTTTTACTAATTAAAAACATTTTGACACATATTTGAAAAAAAGACGTTTTCTCTAGTGTTATGTTAGTTTTCTTTTTTCTCTAATTGTATATATTTTGTTGGACAGCTCCTAAAAAGCTTATGGTGTATTAGGAATAAATAATTCATCTTTGATGTTGGAATTTTTTGTTGCCCAGAAACAGCTTGAATTTTAAATTAGCATATCAGACATCTATGAACTGCATGATCGTTTTATTTATTTATTTATTTATTTATTTTTTGAGACAGGGTCTCACTATGTAGTTCAGGCTGGCTTTGAACTCACTATGTAGCCTAGGGTGGCCTTGAACTTTTGGCAGTCCTCCTGCCTCAGCCTTCTGTGTTCTGGGATTACAGGTGTGTGCCACCATGCCCAGCTTGTAATCATTTTATTACAGTGATATTTTTATGAATGGGATATATAACGATCTGTTTTGCGGTAGTCATTTTTAAGTTGCATCTTTCTTGGCTGTGAATTTAGGAACTCAAATGTATGCTACAAAGTTATTTTGATAATGCAAGAAAGACAAGGTGATTTTAGCGTTTTGTAAATGGAAGGCAACTTTATTTTGTTACTATTTTAATTTGATTTCGTGGAACACAGTGAAATTTGCTGACCTGATTAGCTGAGTTTTTAAATTTAATGAGTCTAGAAACTATAATAGGAACAATTACTAAAATACGAAAGCTCTTCTGAGTATAGCCACAGAGGCAAGAGGCTGAAAAACCATTTATTTTTGCCTAATTTTTAAAAATGCATGCTTTCTTGTCCAGAATGTAATCACTGAAACTGGCAACACAGGGACCCCTGAATAGAGCTTTGGGTTACATTCAGGGCTCTGCAGAACAGGCTATACCTACGAGTTGGAAGCAAAGTTGGCATTTTTTTCAAGAGTAAATTTTCTTTCTTTTTTCCTACTTACTTGAATTAAAATATAAAACAAATAGTTAATACTGTATGCATGTAAAGTTGGAGTTGGGTAAAGCCAGATTTTTGTAAATAGTGTATCTTTGGTTCTGCAAACTATGTTAACTAGAAAAGGGAGATTGGAGGAGACTTTCATAACACTCCTCATTTGTGTCTTCATTCTGTGTTTCTTCTTTTAAAAACTATTGTAGCTGGGTGTGGTGGTGCACACCTGTAATCCCAGCACTCGGGAGGCTGAGGCAGGAGGATTGCTGTGAGTTGGAGCCCAGCCTGGGCTACAGAGTTCAAGGCCAGCCTGCACTATATAGTGACACCCTGCCTCAAAAAACTTAAAAAAAAGGTGATAAGACAGTAGTTCCTGTCTGTATCCAGTCAGTAGTAGGCGATTGATGTTCCCCTTTTTTAATGTAAAGGTAACAATATAGTAAGCTTCAAAATTGTAATAGGAAAATCCAGGTTAGAAGTGAGGAATATCTTAAGATTCTGAGATACTGAAATGTGTAGCTATGTAGGTAGATTATTTATATATATATGCGCTTGTTTTCCTGGGATGTTTAAATACAGTGCTGCTTAGAAAACTAAGAGTTTCTGGGGGTTGTGGCGCACGCCTGTAATCCCAGCACTCCAGAGGCTGAGGCAGGAGGATTGCTGCAAGTTCGAGGCCAGCCTGGGCTACAAGTGAGTTCAAGGCCAGCCTGAACTGCATAGTGAAACCCTGTCTCAAAAAGACAAAAAGGGGGCCGGTGAGATAACTCAGCAGTACAAGCACCTGCTCAGCAAGCGTGAGGTCCTGAGTTCGACTCCCAGTACCCACATAAAAGAAAAAAAGGGGCTGGTGATATTGCTCAGTGGCAGAAGTGCCTGCTGGCAAGCATGAGGTCCTTAGTTTGACTCCCGGTACCCACGTTAAAAAAAAAAAAAGGAAGAAAAGGAAAAAAAAAAAAAGAAACCTAAGAGTTGAATGTTAAATCTCTCATGTAGTTACTTGTCAGTTCCTTCATTCTCAAGATTGATAGGTAACAAAAACTTCTATCCGTGTTCAGCTGGAAATATTAATTAGGTTGGAATTTCCCTCAGTCAGTTTCCTACTTTTAAGAATGATTGTCCGCTGTTGTGGATTCCTGCATACGTGATTTGACCTTTTTAATGTCTGAGAAAATAGGTAAATATAAAAACTTCAAATTTGGTAGTTGTTTTGAATGATCTGTTCATCTGTGTTAAATGTGTTTAATGACAGCAATATGCACTTGTATTTCCTTTGCAAAGTAGTTCAGAAGATCCTGGGTGCCATATGGAGTTTTGGATCCCTGCAGAATTTAGGGAGTGCAGAGGGGCTGGCCCCATGGATTGGGACTCACTGCTGAGGAGGAAGTCTCGCTTACTAGTGTTGGGGCGCAGCAGTGACACAAAGACAGCGCCCTTATAACACGCTCCTCTGCCCACCTCTGCCTCTGCCAGGATGATGAGACTTCTTTTGGGGATGAACTATGAACTATGTATATTACCTTCATGCTGCAGTTCAGGCATTTTTTTTTTTTTTTCTCTTTAAAATGTAGTTTCTAACTTAGATTTTTAAAACAATTGAAGCAATTAGATCTTTCCTGCCCTCTTATCTCTTCAGAAATATGCCTAGCCCAGAAGGTATGGAAAACTTATTCCTCTGAGAATTTTGGAATTTTAGGTGTATGGAATTTGATTGCTTATGCTTCATTTTTTATTTTAAAAGTATTTCTTTTCTCAGATATACAGGAAAGTGTGTGCTCATCACTTAACGATAACCAATATTACCATGTTGATATAGTTCCCTCCTTAAAGCTAATTGAGACACTACTGTTAGGCATTGTTTATTTTAAACCACTCCACTAATGTTAGTGTAATTTTTATGTCATTAAAAAGTCTTTATAAAATTTTGCAAATGTCAGAAAATGTTTGTAATTTAATATATTTGACAATTTCCTAATGTTGGCTTAGTGTCATGGCTGATAAATTGGGAGTAATGAAAGACTGGTGATGACTATTGGCCCAGTGTTATGTGTGATTTTTGATAAGGGTTTATCGTTTATCTTTGGAGTCACTGTCAAGTCGTTTTTAGTTTTCGTTGGCTCCACAGTTTTCTCACATTAACTTGATGCTTGGTGTATTGTTATAGCTTCATCTTGTTTCTCTTTCTTCAGCATCCGCTAATTCAGATTTAAATGCTAATGTTTAGGATAAAGATGGAGATAGAGCGGTTCACCACGCGGCTTTTGGAGATGAAGGTGCTGTAATAGAGGTGCTGCACCGGGGCAGTGCTGATCTGAATGCGCGCAACAAACGCCGACAGACGCCGCTTCATATCGCCGTCAACAAAGGACACCTCCAGGTTGTGAAGACGTTGCTGGACTTCGGTTGTCATCCCAGTCTCCAGGTATGACTTTGAAGAAGGACACTGTGCAGGTGTCGCTAGGACCCTGTAAAAGGGTAGCACTCAGTTCTGTGGTAACCAATCTTTTGTTACCTTCTTTTGGGTACGATTAGTCATGATAAAAGATAGTAAATGTGCAGGGTATTACAAAACTGGCAGCTATTCTTTCTTAGAAAAAGCCTTTAAAACAAAATGTCGGTAGGTTGAGGGGGTGAAATGAGGACTTCTAAAAACGTCAGCTTATGCATTTATTTAATTTCATGGATCATGACAATGAATTTCAGCTCAAACAACAAGCTGTATTACAGACACTTTTTTTGTTTTTTTTGTTTTTTTTTTTTTGAGAGAGAGAGAGAGTGTCTCGCTTTGTAGCTCAGGCTGGCCTTGAACTCACTATATAGCCCAAGCTGGTCTCAAACTTGCAGTGATCCTCCTGCCTCAGCCTCCCGAGTGGTAGGATTACAGGCATGTGCCATCACACCCAGCTAAACTGTATTACATAATAGTTACTTCATAACTATCTACATCATTTTCACGGTTGCTTTTTTTTGTCTTAGGGTATTGGTCTAGGTATTCGTGTAGTCCTTGGAGGTTTTCTATTTTGGAATATGCATGTCATTTTTAGGGTTAATATACGAGGTGACCTAATTTTTTTGAGGCAGGGAACCTAACTTTTGAAGCATCACCTAAGAAATGATTCCTGGTCACAGTTTAGCAACTAGTGAATTAAACCATATATGTAAGGGAAATGTAGTCTTTGTTTGTAATCTCTTTAGTTCAGTTAAAATTTGGTATGAATGCCTGATGATTTCATAGCAGAATAGCACATGGTCATAATTGCCAACTCTTGATCCCTTTTTAGGCGTTTTTCTATCGTGATATTAACAGAATAGGCTTGAAATAGCATATTATTTTTAAATAAAAATGGTCCTTGAAGTATTATTTTAATATGTAAAAGAGGGAGGATCATTGAGATTAATCTGTTTGTAGTTTAGATAATTCACAGCAGCCAGAGAATTCACAGATCCAAGAGAGGTGATGAAGAAGAATGGGGAATTGGACTGAGGATTTTAGAACTGAAGGAATAGGAGACTTTCTTTACCTAGGTGGTTAGTGAAAAATAATCTTTCCAAGGTGCAGCCATTTTGGAGCCTACAGGGTATGAGGGTATAGGACGTTGCCTCCTCAGTGGGTGACAGAATTGAAGGGTAGAGGAGGGAGGGTATTAACGTTTGAGGGAGAGAGAGTTTTTCTCTGTTGGTCTTTCTGTCTGAGCTGGGAGGCCGGGTTATAAGTTGGGGCCGAGGTAGAGGAAGGGTCGTTGAGAGGCTTGGAGTAGCCGTGGTGAGGACTGAAGGCAGAGTAGACCAAGGACCGGAAGAGGAATGTGCTCCTGATGAGAGCTTGCCTCACGTTAAAGGCTACACATTTTTAGTGCCACTGGCTTCCGGAGGATGAAAGGTAGATGGTTGGGTTGAAGTTGGCCAGGAATTCTTTATGCAGCTGGACGAATATATGCCTGTGATGGGCAGTCTTGTTCTGGAAAGGGCCAGACACAGCTCTGCCATTGTAGAATGAAGCTGCCCTAGATAATACATCCATGAATAAGCATGGTGGTGTTTCCGTAGAACTTAATTTACAAAAACAGGTGGCAAGCTGGATTTGGCAACTGTGGCGTATGTCACAGGACAGGCTGCATATGACTTTCCTGAGAATTTGTGAAACTATTAAATAAGGTCTAAATTGCTCATTGATGCAAATGACTTGAGTAGAAACTTACTGCTAAAGCAGTTGATTACTGTAAAAAGTAGCTTGCAAAAAGGTAGGCTGAAACTCCTAAATTTTCATTTATTTTTCTCTACTTAGAACTAAGCCACTTTCCTGCCCTTTGAAAACTCTTAGTTAATAATTTTCACCTGTGACTGCATCATGCCTTCATCTGGGGAACCCTGAAAGACTGGATGTTAGTTCTTGCCCTGAGAGATTTGGTCGGTTTGGACATCAGGGCAACATGGCATCAGGATTGTTTTGTCTTGTTTTGGTTTTGGGGAAATGGTACTGATTGAATGTAGGGAGGGCTGAGCTATATCCCAACCCCTTTTTATTATTTTATTTTGAGACAGGGTCTTGCTAAGTTGCCTATGCTGATCTCTAACTCACAGTCCTCCTGCCTCAGCCTCTGGAGTAGCTGGTATTTTAGGTGTGCACCACCATGCCTGGTGATGTCAGGATTTTTAAGAGCTCTATAGCACATTCTAATGTGCAGCTAGGGTTGGAAACCACTTGAGTTTTAATTCATTGTTAGGGAACCTGAGATTGGTGTACGCTTAGAGGAGAATTTGGGGTACAGCAGTTAAGGGTATGATTTTATTTTGGTGTATTTAACGTTTCTTGCCTACATTTTTGTATTTTGTATGACAGCACAGTCACTTACTGATCATACTCTGTTGAATATGGCCTGTATTTGTGTAGTTTTGTATAAGTATTATGACTAGATCTGACGATTGAATTGAAGGAGAACTAACAAGAATCTCTTTAAACTTAAAAAAAGGACTCAGAAGGCGACACCCCTCTTCATGATGCCATCAGCAAGAAACGCGATGACATCCTCGCTGTCCTCCTGGAAGCAGGAGCAGACGTCACCATCACGAACAACAATGGGTTCAATGCTCTGCACCATGCTGCACTGCGGGGAAATCCCAGGTAAACCTGCCTGCTGCTGTCAGCAGCGCCAGGGAGAAGTACTGCCCTATTGCTGCTGCTTTTCCAGCTGCCGATAAAGAAATAATTTCAAGTAATTTTAGTATCTCGAGTAATTTTAAAGGTCTGTGGAGGTGATGCCATCATTCAATAGATTAGTTTTATAATATAAGTATTATGAAATGATTGTGTATTAAATGTTAGGAATATAGGAATACTGGCTTATATCTAAAGATTTAATTAAAATGCGTTCCTTTTTTTTTTCTTTTTGTGGGTACCGGGGTCGACCTCAGGACCTCGCACACCAGTAGGTGCCCGTGCTGCTGAGCGATATCACCGGCCCTTTTTTCGTATGTGGGGTTGCGGCAGTCGAACTCGGGCCCTCGCGCTTGCCAGGCAGGTGCTTATGCCGCTGAGCCATCTCACCGGCCCAAAATGCGTTCCATTTTGAGATTTTCGTTTCTTCAAGATCATTCTCAGGTTATCTTCTAATTCGTGTTACCCATTTGCATGATAATTAAAAAAACCCTGTAGCTAAATAAACATAAAAGTTACCTAATTCCTTATTATTAATATAATCAGTTATATAAACTTTAGTGTAGATGAGCCCAGTTCCTATCACAGTACAGGTGTTGCACTGGGAAAGGGCTTGCTGGTTGGAGTTTCAGAAAGACTGCCTTGGAGAGTCACAGGCAGAGAGGATCTGTGAAGTCCTTGGGAGAGGAAGCGCTTATGTTTGTGTAGGTTTGAGATTTTCATGAACTCATTTTTTGGAACAGCGTATTTTAAGATGCATTTTAGGAAATTCTGCTTTAGTTGTCTTGTTTCTAGTTGAATCAAGTGCATACATCTTTTTTTAAAAATTAATTTTATTGATACACTTTTGATATACATAATGAGCACATTTATTATGGGAGTTTGTGCCTGGATGTAACGTATTTTGATTCTTCTTTTTTCCCCATTCCCCTCCCTTCAACCACTTTTCCTCTTCTTATTTACAAAAGCTTTGTTTCCATTTTTTTTTCCTCCTGTTCCCCCTCACCTCCTCCTGTTCCCCTTCCCATTTGAGTATTTTCTTCCTAATTCCCAATGTCTATCATTTATTTTGGTCCTTATTTACCCTTTCGGTTTCTCACACAAGAGAAACAATGCAGTATTTAAACGTGTGTGTCCGATTAAGTGCCTATATCTTGACTGAGGAAAATGTTCATGCTGATGTTTATTTTGAATTTTATGTATCCTGAATTTTTAATCTTTGGTTCTTTTTATTTATTTATTTATTTCTAGCTTCTTAGGGCCACCACTAGAGGGTGATCACAGAAAACGAAAGACTTAGTGCTGTTGCTTGTTGGTACCCATGACAGTGTAGGATGTGTATAATGTAGGATGTGATGAATGAATGTATTTCGTATCTTAAATCTTTTCGAATTATGACTATTTGAACACGTCGTACTTCTGTACTGTGAATGAGACAATAGTATTATGTGTCCTGAGCCTTTCAAATAGAAGATAATTGTTTCAGCGAAAGTACTTGGCACATGCCAAGCCTCTGCTAAGTGCTTTTTGTGCATTATCTCACTCAGTCCTTTGAGTGCTGTCCCCCCACCTCTGGTGCTGGGGATTGATCGGGGGCCTTGTGCATGTTGAGCAAGAGCGCTGCCACTGAGCCCATCTCCAGCCCTTTCAGCAGCTTTTGGGGCAAGGGTTAAGATCTTCATCTTACATGAGGCTTATCAAGATGAATTTACTTAGTCACGATTATGTAGCTGATTAGAGGAGCAGCTGGAGCTTGAGCAAGTTCTGTGTGACTTGAGAATCAGAACTCTTACGCCCTTCGTGGTACTGTTTATGCGTTGTGGTCTGTAAGTGAGGCGAGACACCTGGACAGTGAGTAATTTAGCTGAGCGTGATGAATCAGTGCGTCTTTCCTCTTGGTATGTCATTGCTTATGGTTATCTTTGCTCTTCGACCAATTTCAACTGCAATTCCTTTTATTTATTTATTTTTTTTTTTGTGGGTACCGGGGGGTCGACCTCAGGACCTCGCGCGCCAACAGGCACCCGTGCCGCTGAGCGATATCACCAGCCCCTTTTTCGTATGTGGGATCCGGGAGTCGAACTCGGGCCCTCGCGCTTGCAAGGCAGGCGCTTACGCCGCTGAGCCATCTCACCGGCCCTGTCCTATGTTTTTGAACAACATACTTTGAAATCTAGATATTAAAGGTTTGGATCAGTATAAATCCTAGATTACAAAGCTGATTTTGGTCTTTCTTCATCATTTGACAGTAACTGGAATAAAGACATTGAGAGAAAACATATTAAAGCTATTGGTTTTCTTTTAGAATGTAAGTTTTGCTATGAAACATTGTATTTGGGTCATAAAGTTTGTATTTTAGAATAGGTACATATTTTAATATAGTTGCTTGTTTGTAAAAAGTTTTAAACTAAGAATATGGTTTATATATTCTGATATTTGATGTTTGTTTATTTTTACAATTTTGGGAATGCTGGGGGTGGAACCCAGGGCCTAGGTAAGCACTGTATTGATGAGCTACACGGCCAGCCTGATATTTGATATTTATGGAGATGTTTTACCCTAGTGTTTAGCCACATTATCTTCTCTTATTCCATACAGGGAAAAATTGGGATTTAAATCAAGAGCAGAAATGATTCCTGCTGATAAAAGTAAGAACTAAATGTCGGGCTGGTGAGATAGCTCAGCGGCATAAGCATCTGCCTGGCAAGCGTGAGGTCCTGAGTTCGACTCCCAGTACCCACATATGAAAAAAGGGCCGGTGATATCGCTCAGTGGCACCGGCGCCTGCTGGCGCGTGAGGTCCTGAGTTCAACTCCTGTTCTCTCTCTCTCTCTCTCTCTCTCTCTCACACACACACACACACACACACACACACACACACACACACAGAGAACTAAATGTCTTTGGATTCCTGAGTCAGCAGGTTACTCGGGCACCGTGAGAAGCCTGCACACTGCACTTGGAGTTGTCCTTAACTTTTCAGAGCTCCCTGAGGCTGGGTGTCCATCAGTCAGCAGGATTCTCTGCAGAGCTGGTGAAGACAAGTGATAGGTCTTGTGGGGAGAGTGATAACAATATAATAGTTACTTTATATATCAGTATTTATAATTTTTTCTTTATGATAAATTGAAGTTAAAAGTAACAACAAAATATGAGTGAACTGTATGCTGTGATGCTATATTTTCAAGTTAGTGTTAAGATGACTTCTTGTTCACTCATTTATTCCCATAAATACACACGGTAAATCTTATGAAATCTGTGAGCAACTAATTTTTTCCTCTAGAACATTACGACATCTTGATTTAACTCTCTCAGTTCCGAAATGTGCTTTGGTAAATGAAACTATGTTGAATGTAGGAGATTTGGTAATCTGGAGCCTGTCTTGGTGTTCATTTTTTCTGTTTTATAATTTTGAACATGCTGGGTACTGAACAAAAATTAGCTGAGAATATATTACATGATGACATAGCGTATCTGTTATCTCTGCTCATGCATGTACTCGCAAACACCACGGACCTTGTAACATTCACTGTTTTTCACTTCAGTTTCTTTCTGCTGAGAGACGTGTGTGTGTGCGCATGTGTGTGTGATTTTTGTAAAGGGCAAAGAAGGCAGAGAGTAATAGAATGTTTCTACCTTACAACTGAAGAAATAAGGAGGGAACACTGAAATATCCTTATGAGTAAAAAGTCGTGACACTTAACATTTTCTTTAAGCATTAAAAACCTTTGGTGCAGGGCCGGTGAGATGGCTCAGCGGCATAAGCGCCTGCCTGGCAATTGCGAGGGCCCGAGTTCGACTCCTGGTACCCACATACGAAAAAAGGGCCGGTGATGTCTCTCAGCGGCACAGGCACCTGCTGGCGTGCGAGGTCCTGAGGTCAACCTCTGGTAACCCCCCCCCCAAAAAAAAACCCTTTGGTTCAGAGTTGGTGGAACTGTAAAACTAGATGCTTATTGCTCAAGTTTGTCAAGGTATTCCATAGTATTACCTCCTTTTTCAGCTTTCTTGCTAACATTCAGGGATGTAGTGGTAAAATTAAAGGCTGATCCCATGGAAGATAGTGACTCAACATTTCTAGAGTATTATTTTATGTAATAGTGTACTTTGTAGTAATGTAAAGGTATATAGAAATACACGCGCAGCCGCGTGGTCTGTGCTGGGACATTCCCCTCATTTTCACATGAGTTCTAAGTGGACTTCCAGAGAGTTCCTTCCCTTGAAGGATGTTTTTATTATGAAGTGTAATCTACTTTTCATTATTCTTTTCTGAAGAACAAGAAATTTAATACCAAGAGACCATAAATGAGTAGAATTATTTTATTTGAAATTCATAAGTTATCCACACATTTTTCGTAAAGCTTTTTATAAATGTCTTTAACCACTATAGTTCTTTCAAGTAGAACAGTAAGAAGTTATTTGGTTTTAGCACAGTCTGAATAGCTTATGTGAGTTGAAATTAGTGGACATGTAATTGACATTCATGAACGAAAGTGGTGGCTCTCCTGTAGTAATCAATGCATAGCTACAGCTGGTTGAAGGGGACCAAATCCATTGAAGAGGCGATTTGGTTCCATTTTACCAGCTTTAGCAAAGCATTGTAGTGCTGCTGGTTTGGGATCCAGAACAGTTCAGTGCTTTTCATTTGTAAAATACAGTTATGGACCATCCACAAGTATTAGAAATTCTCATTATCAGTGCTTCAGTTACTGAATGTAAAATTTCTGTCTTGATGGCACTTTCCTACCCTTAATGGTTGAGAAGTCTTAACACATTGTCAGTACATGTCTTTGTTTTCAACATTTTTGATTAATTCTTAAATGTAAACAATAACTTGCTTCAAACCTAACAGCATTTATAAGAAGAAGTAGATAATACATTTCAGAGTAATGTTTTCTGTTTACTCCTGGGTAGTAAACTGTTCAGCTGATAGTCGGGAAGAGTGATCCTAGCCACACATTTCAGCTGTCACTGCTTTGTTTTAGTGTTATAGTTGAAGGGCTTGTAGCAAGTTGCTGACAGTGGGTGGAGGAATATGAATAGCCTCAAGAAAATACCTCTGCCCTTTGGGTTATAAATAGATCACACGTGTATTCAGTATACCGCTTGGACGTGTGTTAGGAAGAACTAGAATGCATGCCAATTTATTTTTCTTTGTTGTTGCTCATGTGGGGTTATTAATCATGGGTCAGTAATTTAACCCTTCTAAAGATCTGTTTCCTTGACTAAATTCTCTGTCATTTTGGATGCAGATTGTCTGGTTACTTCTCATTATTAGCTTAATTGTGCATTGACTTGTGGTTAGTTGTAACCATGAATTTTTAGTATTAAAATTTGCCACATAATATTTTAAGAATTGATAGTGTAAGTTTTTGTTACAATGTGGTTTTGCTATTGTTTTCAATATCAGGAGAGGAATGTCTTTTGAAAAATACTTGCAGAAAATACAAGTCTGATAAATTATGGTTTGTTTATAAAGTAAGATGAAGCGAACTTTAGAGTGAACTATTCTAAACTGAACTGGGAGAGGGTCAACAGTAATTTGGGCATTGTGCAGACATTTCTTACATTAAGTGTATTTTTGTATTTGTTGGTTGTTAAGTGTCTGGCTGCTGGTAAAATTAATGTATCTATAGTTCTTTCCATCATTTATTCTAATAGAAGTGAAACAGGTGTTACATTGCATGAACTTAAGTGCTGAAGATAGCAATAACACCGGCTTCTATTTTTACTAGTTATATGGGAGCCATTTAGCAGATCCAGTTGCTCAAGTGTGCTTTTGGATGGCAGTTCAGTTTCATATACTGGCCATATCGGGGCAAGGAGAGGCCATGGGAAAAAAATAGTACAGCATTTGATAATGTCAGCATCTGTTATCCCTGTCAGAGAGACAGTTGAAATGTTTGAGTTACACCAGTGTCAGCAGATGTCCAGAGTTTAACATGTACTCAGTTAAAAATGAACAGCTGATCTAAGTGATAGATGTGACATTTTAGAGTGTTTGAAAATACTCCTAGATATGTTAAGTTAAAGTAGTAAGAACCACAATTTATAATTTGACTTGATAAATGCATAACATCATTTTCTAAGAATTATATGCTCTTAGTATTATATAGCAAAGAAATTCTTAGTTGCTGGAATGTTTAAAAAGAATTATTAAAACTTATACTTTTTATTAGTAAAATAACTAATGTAATTGTTTATTACATAAAGTATGAGGAGAGTAATACCCTTTGAGTAGTTTTATAGAACAATCTGTGCTTTGGAGGCATGTATTTTTAGTTTTCAGTATTTAGGACATGTACAGGTAAAGGTAACAGATGGAACCTGAAGTGTTGGCATTCTTTTTGGTAGATGATCAGAGGGTATGCTTAAGTGAGTTAAGATTTGCACTAATTTCTTTGAAACGTAAAATTTAAAAATTGTACTTTTTATAATTTCCAGTAAATGTGCAATAATGTACTACTTTATATAATTTTCTCATTCAATATAACTGATAAAATGAAAATAATTTATTAATGAATTGTCTTATTAAACAGAAAATCAGCAATAGTTAAACTTGTCATTTCCATTCAGTTTTTTTTTTCTGTTTTTTTTTTTTTTTTTTTTGTGGGTACCGGGGGGTCGACCTCAGGACCTTGCGCGCCAGCAGGCGCCCGTGCCGCTGAGCGATATCACCGGCCCCTTTTTCGTATGTGGGTTCCGGGAGTCGAACTCGGGCCCTCGTGCTTGCCGGGCAGGCGCTTAAGCCGCTGAGCCATCTCACCGGCCCTCCATTCAGTTTTTAATACAAAAGTTTAAAGTATTACTATATGTTTTGTAAAATGTATTTTTTTTTTTTTTTGGTGGGTACCGGGGGTCGACCTCAGGACCTCACGCGCCAGTAGGCGCCCATGCTGCTGAGCGATATCACCGGCCCTTTTTTTCGTACGTGGGTACCGGGAGTCGAACTCAGGAACTGGCACTTGCCAGGCAGGCGCTTATGCTGCTGAGCCATCTCACCGGCACCTGTAAAATGTTCTTATTGAAACAACTTTTAGTAAGAAATAAGAATATACAAATACTAGTATTTTCTTTTTTCTTTGTAATATTATAGTTGCTTAAAATAGGTATTGCTTATTGATTGTTTCTAAGAACTTTAAAAAAAATTCCTTCCTTCCTTCTTTCCTTCCAAGTACTGGGGATTGAACCCAGGCCCTTGGCACTGAGTTCTTTCTCTAGCCAAATTTTTTTTTTTTGACACGGGGTCTCACTAAGTCTAGGCTCAAGTTTGCAATCCTCCTGCCTCTGTGTCCCACAGTGCTGAGAATTACAAGCATGCACCACCTGGCCTGGCTTATGATTTTTATACATGTGCATAATAGATTATATAAAATATAAAAACTGTTTTGATATTGCTAACATAGTACAGTGGATCTGTTATAGCTATAAAACTGAATTGCATAGTACAGTACCAATAAAAATGCTTATTCTATGTGTATAAGTTGGTTCTTGATTATCATGTTTTCATTTTATATACTCTCTGGAGGAAGTAAATTCAAAGATAATACAGTCTAAAATTCTTCTAATATTGATAGATTATAAACTTATTAGATGTGAAGAATAGATATTAAAATGTGAGTGAAGTCAGCCTTTTTTTTTTTTTTTTTTTTTGCGGTACTGCAGATTGAACTGAGGGCCTTTGCACTGAGCTGCATCTCCAGCCCTTTTAAATTTTTTTAAATTTTGAGAGAGGGTCTTTTAAATTCCTGAGTTGCCCAGGATGGTTCCAACTTGGAAGCTTCTTGCCTCAGCCTCCCAGATTTCTGGGGTTACAGGTGTATGCCACCATGCCTGGCTTGAAGCCAGCTTTTCTTATTATTTTTCTTACCAAATCAGTTGATACATACTGAATTATGATCAAATTGTGAAGAAAGTAAATTATGTGTATCTCTTGTTCATTTGTGCTAGTACTATTTTTTCCTCTTGTCAAATTTTGATGATGTGAATACTCAAAAAAAGTAAACGACATTGTGTTTTAAACTTAAATGCATTAAAAGGACTTTCATGATAATTTGAAATCTACTTCAGTAGGACTTTTCCTTCCCTAAGTATAAATAAGTCATAAGGATACTGAGTTTCCATCTATAAGTAGTAAGGATTTGTGTGTGTGAGTGTTGCCAAAGGTCATCCTCAGGATAGTAGCCTTATTACCACATGAAGGTCATTCTCATAGAAGAGAAGCAAGGGCTGCTTTTAGCTGCAGTTTAGTTGCTCGAGGTAGCTTGTTACCTACCAAAAATACATACTTCTTTACATTCCATAGCATTGTATGTTCATATGGGTACATAAAGAAGTATGTGCTCTGAGTAGGTATTACGAAGTGGCTAGCTGTAAACACTTGTAAAGTAAATAATATATTTGTTAGTATTTAGCTCACTGCTGCAGAGCACTGGTGGATCATTTGCAGAGACTAGTTTATCAAAGACTACACTTCATAGCCAGTTTACCTGATCAGGCTGTAGTGCCACTTAGGGTTCCTTGTTCTCAATGGACATGAACTTTTGTAAACATTTGACCAGTTTTCTGTTGAACTTTATCCTAGTTTGGTTCTTTTTGCAGGAGATTCATAGACTCAATGGAGCTTTGCAGTGTGTTTCAGAAATTGGTAACAGTAGCGCAGTCATAGTCTTCAGAGAGAGATGCTATTTTCTTTCATTATTTGTCACTAGATCCTACGAATAGATAGTAGTTTAGTTCAAAAATTTTTTTGCAAACCCGATAACCTTATTCAAAACTTAAATCAGTTAGTACTTCTAGAATTGACTATAGTTGAAACAATGAGGAGAAAACACAGGTGATTGCAGCATGTGAGTGAGAGGAATTGTTTTTAAATAGTGAATTTTTCCTTAGTTTCTCTTTTTTAGGTCACAGATAAGAACTCATGATCGTTTGAAAACTTTTTGTTCCTTTGTCTTTATTAGTTCCTTACTTAAATTTTATATTTCTGTGCTTCTATTTGATACAAACTCCAACAGGTGTTTACATATTGAATATTAGTGAGTTTAGTTCTTTTGATTTTTAAAATCTTTCAATATAAAGCAAAACTACTCAGTCTACTTTTCTAAAATCTTATCTAAAAGGACTAAAAGGTTGTGGCCTGTGAGCACTTGGGTTTTAGCACAATCATGTAGCATGAGAAAAAATTATAGTTGGTGAGTAGCTTTTTAATTATTATGATAATAAAGGGTTAATTTAAATAGAAAACCTCAAGAAATGTTCAGATTTGGCAGAGGAGGCAGGGGAAGGAGGAGAGAAAGCGGGGGGGGGGGGTCGTAGAATCCCAGCGAGTGCAGCTCATTGGAGCAAATCAGAGCATAGCAGGGGAGCCCGGCACCATAGCAGTCAGCGGTGCAGCTTAGGGTCACACCGTGCGCCTTCCGAGTCATTCTTGTGGTTAATTAATAGTAAGCATTAAAAAGTATTTTATAATCTGCCAAGTTGCTTGGTTGACTAAATCTTGAAATACAATTTTTAGAAGATGGCATACTTGGTGGGAGTGAAGGATACAGATTTTACTGGTTATGCAAAACCATTTAATCTGAAACATTAAAGGCTAAATCTTTAATAATGTAATCAACAGTAAGAGATTTATACATTTTTGAGATTGAGTTACCTGTTATGAAAATACTTGAACAACATTCCTTTTTTACACTACTCAGACTGTTAATTTGTACTGTGAAATTAGGCTCTGCCCAGAAAGACTTTCAACAGTCAGAACACATATTGAGTCGAGTCGACACTAGATCAGCATGCAGAAAGTCCTAAGTACCCTTGAAGCACAGGCCGTATGGTGCATTACCTGTCAGCCTAGTGTCACGCAGCGTCAACAGCAGGACAGAGGCAGTGACCTGGAGAGTCACATGCAGCAGCCATCTCCTCTCAGCCCTGCGCACACTGTCCTCGCTGATTCAGCACTTCTTTTATGAGCCGAGTGCGGTAAGGGAGGGCTGTCAGTGAACACAGAACCCCACCTTTTAAGATACATTTGAAAAACAAATGACTAAACAAAAACAACCTACTTTTCTCCCCCCTCTCTTAAAGGAAAAAACCCTACAATAAATTTGAATCAACACTGGCCATTTGACTTGGAATGTCATATACCAATTATTGCAGATATGTAGAGAAAGTTAAGTCACCAAGGAAGGTTGCTACGAAGACCGTGAAAATGTACCTAGCTTATTTGTCAGATGAAATGCTTCAGAAGAGGGGAAAAAGTTGCAGAGGAAGTTAATTTTATAATCTAGAAAAGACCAAACAAAACA
The DNA here is from genome assembly GCA_028451465.1 of Erethizon dorsatum. Classification (NCBI taxonomy): domain Eukaryota; kingdom Metazoa; phylum Chordata; class Mammalia; order Rodentia; family Erethizontidae; genus Erethizon; species Erethizon dorsatum. Next base: position 23,912,137 of record CM051838.1, on the reverse strand, counting down.
AAAAACTCCAAAAAACAAACCAACCCAAAGCATACCTTACTCCCCTCCAAGTAACTAAACATTCACCCTGTTTTCCTTTGCCCACCAGAATACATTGAGTTCTTCTGACTCCTCAGGAAATATTCTGCATCTTTCTTGCTTTGAATTTTTTGGTTTTGAGTTTCCAGGATTAAATGGTAGATCTGTAGTAAAGCTACCTTGTCATATCCAGAGGTCAAGTCTGCAAGCGAGGATGGGACTTCCACATGGTCACTACAGAGGCCAACTTACATTCTTCCCTCAGTGACCACAGGCCACACTGTTACAGCTTTATAGGCAGCTAAGCATTTGAAACATGCACTCCCAGGCAAACAGGCTCTCTTGTGCCTCTCTCTTCCCTGACCATATTTAGTCAACCATAGCAAAAAATAGTCTCTCAGCTGTCGATTGTCGATCCAAAAGCAGAGGAAGTCTCTATCTTGTTTTCTGCCTATTGATTGTTCATCCTGTGGTCCAAACACTGCTTTGCCATTTGTCCTGCTCTTTTTTTTTTTTTTTTTTTTTTAAGTACTGCCAAATAAAGCGGTCTTTCATATTTCCACTTACATTTCCCAAATTTTCACTGAGCTGGTGCTGAGACTAGGAAAGCCTCATGCGGCCGTCACTATACTTGGAAGCACTGCAGAGAAAAAAGGAAAGAGGAAAGAAATTATCCCGGCTAGTAGCAAAACAGTCTTTAGACAGATATGGAACAGTAAAATCCCTCTGCTGCCAAAATGTATTTCATAACCTGATTTTTTTTGTTGTTGGCAAAGATATTATGGATGGCGATGTGTTTCATGGCTGAAGACCTGAAGGGATTTTGTAGGGTTATATTTAGGGCTGGTTATTGCTATCCATGCTTTTAAAATTTATTGAATAGTATTTGAAAGGGAAATTTATAGAAATGGTAAGTAGAACCTGTATGTTGGTGGTAGAGAGAAGCCATTGACTAAGAAGAGTGGTATATGAATGAAATATTGGAAATGCTCCTTAAAACTTTAAATTCAGTGTCAATTTTAGATTTTTTTTTATACTGCTTAGTGAAAAACATGATCCAGAGTGCATTTGAGTAGTCACTTTTTTTAATATTGAAACTAAATACCGTGTAGGAGTACTAAAATTCATGTTATTATGAATTTAGTTCTAATATGAATTAAATTCATTTCAAATGCGGCGTTTCTTTTTCCTCCTTTCTACATTGCCATAGCTTCCTAATTTTCTGCAATAGCATTTAGGTACGATCATTGCACATTTTGCCTCAGATTAAAATAGTTACTAACCTGTCTGTCACTATGCTACATAATATACAGTGTATCTCAAAAATAATTTCTAAATTTTAATATAGAAATTAATTTTTAACTGAGGAAAAAACAGTATTAAAACAAAAAAAATTCAATAAAGCTATGTAAATATAATTTAAAATCTCACAAACCTAAAAATGTCCAAAAGAAATTAACTATACCTTGTTCTTAATTCCAATATATTCTCTTAAGTATTGATTAAACATCAAGAAAACCATTACCAGTTTTTATAGATGATTCTCCTACAGGGGAAGTTTGTCCTTGACATTCTTTTTGTCTTCAGCATTTAATACCCTAGTAGTTTAATTATTTTGTATGGCTATTTTAAAGTAGTGACAGAAGGAGGGCTTCTGTAGATATTTGGCAATTTTAAAGAACCAGCTTTCCTAAATACTGAAATAATTTTGCTCTTATTATGAGATGACAAACCTCAGAATATAAAACAGGTTAATTTTCTGGTTCTTAAATTACCCTACTTTTGCTATTTTGGAGCAATGAAAATATTTTTTTAAGCAAGCACTTATATAATGTATTATGTGCTGGGCCCTTCTAAGACCTTTTTATAAATACTAACTCATTTAATTTTCATTAAAACTCAGATATAATTTTAGATTCTTCTCGTGTTTTACTGATGAGGAAACTAGGAATAGCAGTTAAATAATCTGCTTAAATTGTGAACCACTCATTCTGGGGGGAGTTAGAACCTCATAGCTTGGGTCCAGGCTGGGAGCTCTTTATCTCTGTGCCTTGCTGCGGCTCTGGTGTGTAACAGTGAAATGAGTTAGAGAATTACTACTCTCAGGGACTCAGCGGTCCAGCAAGAATACACAGCATGTCACTATGTCCTTGCCTCAGCACGTTCAGAAAGATGACCATTCCTTTGCTTGTTTCTGTATTCTTTCCATTCAGTAAAACTCTGATCTCCATATGCCAGTGTACCTTTTTTTTTTTTTTTTTGTATGCGGGTGCCGGGAGTCAAACTCAGAACCTCGTGCTTGCCAGGCAGGCGCTTATGCCGCTGAGCCATCTCACTGGCCCTGCCAGTGTACCTTTCTAAACAAGAGATGTTCAAATTGTGCACATACCTGTTTTTAGCATGTTCAAAAGAACTACTTGCGATTGATCAACTTTCTGAATAAGTTCCTTTCTGAATTTTGGACGACCTGCTTTTTACCTATTGTTTGAGAGAGTGTTGGTTAACTGAACAAGCACTTATTGAACACGTATGTGCCACTGTGCTATTCTAGGGTCTATTTCTACATTAATTTTAATATGTAAGGCCACCACATTTAATTGCTGTGGTTTGTTAGGAAAAATGTTGCCTCTCTCTGAAGAAAGAGACATTAGAGACAGCCTGGCGACCCCTAAAAATTGACCCAGTGCCATTCGTATACTGCATACCAACGTAGACAGCTGTTTGTCCCCTGTACTTCTTAGAACTCAGTTGTTCATCGCTCAGCAAGCATTCGAAAACTACCATGTGCCAAGGATTATGCTAGGCATCGCTCTTAGTTGTTCCGGAACTTAATACTTCTCTGGCACGATTCACAAATGCCTGCCTAACTGGTAGTAAGATCTTATCTTTAAAATATCCGTGCCCTTACCCTCCTAGAAAACAACCAGTTGAAAAACTAAGAACCATGTTTTGGGCATTAAGGAAAGTGTCACCAAATCTCGTACCCTCCACAGGTGAGAGAGTCTGGCATAGTGAGATCAGTGACTTACCGAGAGCTAGTCACACCTGTGTCCCAGTCACTCTGTGGACCTCGCTGCGCACAGTGTAACAGCAGTCTTTGCTCTTGATCGACAGCCTGGAGCTGCCCTGCTCGGTTCCCTGTGTGTTCCCTGAGGTTGCTTGTCCCACAGAGAAAGGAAGCAGCTGCTCTGAGCTACTGTCATTACAGGAGGCGGCTGTGGCCAGGGTGGCTTTTGCTTCACGTTCCCTTAGCTCACCTTGCAGGCTGGGCCCGAAGATAGGCTCTTTCCTTGAGCCTGTATTATTTGTGTGTGTATGGTTTTTTTCCTGGGAAGGGGCCAGCAATTTCTAATTAAGATGAAAAAGTTATGGTGTCTAAACAGAGACAGAAGTGATTGATCCTCCCCAGATCTCCACTGTAGAATTCTGAATACTTGATGTTGGTGCTGTACTCAGGAGGTGGAGTGGAGTTGCCCACTCCTTAAGTGTGGGCTGGGCAAAGTGACTTTGCTAAGATTGTGGTAGAGAAATGGGGAGGAAAGAGTAACCGTGCAGCAGAGACACCTGACAGACCACTTCAGCCAGGTGAGCAAGACAGCCTGAGTGTGATCGGGCAGGTTACTAGTACTGTATTTCCCAGCAGATAAGTCCCAGTGTTACATTAATTTTCCTCCAAAAGACACTAGGGGGCTTATTTTGGGGGTATGTCTTTATTTTTTCATGTTCAACAATCTACATTTATTCAGGTACAGAATCTACTCAAATACAGTCATGTCATCATCTTCTGGAACATCATTATAAGTCTCCAAACCCCAAATTCCAGAGTTTCTTGTGATTCCGTTTCCTATAGAACCATTGGCCCCAATTTCAGATGCCCCGTGATAGAGTGCTCCTTAAATGAGCGCTTCTTGTCCATGTAGCCTGCTCATGGCACCCCAGCTGTCAATGATTTTACTCCATGAATTCTTCACCCAAGGCATGGCCTCTTACAGCTCCATTAAATCAAGTGTTCATCGAAGACTTATGAGACAGGAGTGGCAACAAAAATGATGACAGTTAAGGATGATGATCCACACAAAAGTGATGAAAAATTGCAGGCACCAAAATTCAGAAAACCTTTATTTCACATGAGTGCATTAAGTACACCCATTGCAACACATGACATATTGAATTATGAAGACTTGTGTTAGACACAACCACATCTGTTTGTTATCAAGTGCACACGTTATTTGTGCATTGTGTCTGCACTCTAATCATTCAGCAGTAATTCTCGAGTTCATCTGTTTACATAGGGGTTTACCTCTTGTCCTAAGGCGCCCACTTGGGTACTTACAAATACTTAGTTATAATTTATATTACCATTTATTTTAAATATGAATGTCATTATTTATGTTTAATTATGTATCGATATTATTTTTATAATTCAATATGTACGTCATATGTTGCAATGGACATACTAAACATGTCCATCTGGCTGATCATCCTAATGGGCTTATTTTGGGACTGAACCAAGAGTTTATTAGGAGCATTCTGAAAAAATCATGGTAGGGCTTATTTCTGGTTAAGTCTTACTTTTGGGGAAATATAGACCACTCCGTGGTATGACGCAATGAAAAGGCACTTCACCTCCGTGGTCTTGCAGGAGCCCATAGCCCTGGTGTAATCATGAGAAAAACAGGTGAATCCCAACTGGGGAACATTCTGCAAATGCCCAAGTGTCCCTCTGCATACCTCAGTCATCACAGACAAGGGAAGTCCGAGAAGCTGTCATAGCCAAAGGGAGTCTAGGGAGTCATAAATGTATTTTGGTATTCTGCAGCAGAGAAAAACTAATTTTCTGTAAATCCAAAATTAAAATTTTATTTAAAAAACGCACGGAGCTTGGGGTGTATTTCAGTGGTAGAGCTTTTGCCTAGCATGTACAAAGCCTGGGTTTGATCCTCAGCACTGCTTAAACGTACATGAATGAATGAATGAATGTATGATCCTCAGCACTGCTTAAACATACATGAATGAATGAATGAATGAATGAACGAATGAACGAACAGAATGACACCATTAAAAACTAATCCATGCTGGGGATGTAGCTCAGTGGCACAAGCGCCTGCCTGGCTAGTGCAAGGTCCTGAGTTTGATTCCTGGTACCACCCCCCCCAAATAAAACCCCAAAACTAGTCTGCTTACTTTTAGCTACTTATAGCTGACCTTGCATTACCCCCTGCCCCCAGTACTGGGGATTGAACCCAGGCTTTCACACAGAGCTACCAGGCTGGACTCAAACTTGGGATTCTCCTGCCTCAGCCTCTCAGAATACTGGGATTACAAGCATATGCCACCACGCCCAGTTCCTTGTATTAGTTCTGATTGGGGCTATTTACAACACTTCTCCACAGTTTGTACCAGTAAACCAAGAGTTGATTTACTATAACTGATTTCAAGAAAACATTAAGTATAGACTCATGTTTAAAAAGTACATTATATGGGCCGGTGAGATGGCTCAGCAGCTTAAGCGCCTTCCCGGCAAGCACGAGGGCCCGAGTTCGACTCCCGGATCCCACATACGAAAAAGGGGCTGGTGATATCGCTCAGCGGCACGGCCGCCTGCTGGTGCGCGAGGTCCTGAGGTCGACCCCCCGGTACCCACAAAAAAAAAAAAAAAAAGTACATTATGGTGGAAAGGTATATTTTAGAATAATTTTCCTCGATACCAGTCTTATTAGAAAGATTTACTTTTTAGGACATCTTTTTACTAGATGAATACTGATAATTTTGAATTTGTAAAAATCATGAGATGGCATATTCATGTGGGAGTGATAGGATAGGTTAGGAAGCGGGTAGCCTATCCAGAGATGTTGGGGCCCTGGTGGAAAGGTAATTTTAGAAGGAAAGATCAACAGGAGCATGTTGCATATGGAAGAAGGAAGGGAGAGAAGTATCTGGGATGATTCCAGGTTTTGACTAGGATGGCCGATCCCATGGTGAAAGCGTAAAAGCTTCAGAGTAAAGGAGGAGCATTGGGGAAGAGGATAGAAGTTGCATTACACAGACTATGTCTGCAGCCTGAGAGTTGCTGTGATATATTGAGGAGTTCTAGGCCCTGTTACAAAAACATTATTACCTACCTGTTTCATTTAATTCTTACAGCAACCTTATGGTATTTTTTTTTTTTTTTGGTGGGCACTGGGGGTCGACCTCAGGACCTTGCACGCCAGCAGGCGCCTATGCCGCTGAGCGATATCACCAGCCCTTTTTTTGTATGTGGGTTCCGGGAGTCGAACTCAGGACCTCGCGCTTGCCAGGCAGGCGCTTATGCCGCTGAGCCATCTCACCAGTCCACCTGATGGTATTTTATATAGAGCTTTCTATAGAAGTTTTGGTGTTAGATGTGAGTCATCATATTTGTTGCAGTTAGAGATATGAGCTGGAAATTTTTGGGATGATAATGCATAGTTAGGGCTTCTCAGGGCCAAGGTTTAGGAATCAGCTGCTCAGGTCCAGGGGTACAGGCTTGGAATGGCTATCATTAATTAAGAGGTTGATGTGTAAGTAAGAAAAATATTGTTGTCAAGTGGATTACAGGACTCAGGACATCTGATTAATAGATGATTTTTTTTCTGTGCTGGGGGAGCAAACATATCTATGAGAAGTTAAATTAAAACTGGAGACTGACTGGTGAGCAAGACAGTTGGATGATTTAAATGATCAGTGGCTTTATCCTGTGATAGTTTTCCTGTGGTCATGTACTGGTGATGGAGGTGGCAGCTACTGGAGAGTGAGAGAGGAGCACCAGGGTGTTGTTGGGAAACTTTCTGAGTAATTCTGGACACACACAGCCTTTTCTTTCTCCAGGCTTCATGTGAACTGTTTTTTGTTTTTTTGTTTTTTTTTTAAGACAAAGACACATAATTTTCATGCTTTTTATTGTAATTCCATTCTGGTGACTTCTTAGCCCAATTAGACTTCTGGATCTCTTCTGCAGTCCTTTTTTCTAATAGTAATCTGCATGTTTTATGTACTTAACTGTTGAGTAATTTATTAATCTCATTTTCCAACGCAACGCTTTTCCTATAGGAAACCAGAAATTATCATTTCTATTTAAAATATTTTACTAGTATTATAATTTACTTAACTAGTGTAAAATGAGGCATTTGTTCTAAATAATGCCACATTTCTTTTGGTGTTTATTTTTATTCTCATGTTTTTTATTCTCTCAGAAGTGTGAGGGCAGTGCAATGCAACCACCACTCCCATATCTGTGAGGATGTGGCTCCAGGGCCCCCTTGATGACCAAATCTGCAGCTGCTCAGGTCCCTCTATAAAGTGGTGCAGTATTTGCTTACAAGCTGTGCACATCCCCGTGTACTTTAAATCATCTCTGGAGCTGGGCATGGTGGTGCATGCCTGTAATCCCAGCACTCAGGAGGCTGAGGCAGGAGGATCCATGAGTTCGAGGCCAGCCTGAACTACGTAGTGAGACACTGTCTCAAAAAACAAACAAAAAAATTGTCTCTGGGTTACTCACAATACCAGAGAACTTGCCAGTGCTGTATAAATAGTTGTATGGTATCTAGGGAATGATGGCAAAAAAATGGACATGTTAGGTACAGGTGTAGTTTTTTCCCTGAGGATTTTTTGGTCTATGGTTAGTTGAATTCTGAGGTATGAAACCCATAGATATGGAGAGTTGACTGATTTTAATTATGGTTCTATTTTAGTATAATTTATAACATTTATGTAAGTGTGACTGACAGATTGATTCTAAAATAAAAACTTGCTGTGTGAAAATCTGAACTTTGCATTTCAATATTAAGATTTTATTTACTTTGATGTGATCTGAAAGGGACCGGGATAATTTTTGTCACTTTCAAGCATTGCCTGGAGTTACCATCTTTCCCTGGTCTGACAGTTAATTATACACGTATTGTACTAATGGAGAAAGAAGTAAAAAAAGAAGCCAAAGGGAGAGCCAAGAAGCAGTGGGCTTGGAAGAGTGCACATCTGCACCTGGCTGAGTGCCTTCAGAGCCGGGGAGCCGTGGTCTCTTCTTACTGAGGGATTCGGCTTCCTCAGCTCATTTCCTTATGAAACGCAGGACCAGGAGAACGAGGAAGGCCTGCCTCCCTCTCAGCAGATGTCCCGAGAGGAGCTGCTCTCCTCCCCTTCTTTCCTTGTCATGGAGTCGACTTCTGAAACTAAAGGGAGGGTGAGAGGCAACACGATTGCAGGCGCCAGCCTCTCAGGACTACCTTTTCAGTCACTCAGTTAAACGCAGCCAAGCCCCAGTGAAGCGGGCTCGGACCACACTTGAGCATTTAAAGCTTACTGTGGCATTTGTATATGTTCGCTTAAAGGAATAAATTATTTTAATGTAATAAGCCCAAATATTATCTTAGTGTTTTGATTTTAAAAGGTTTTAGTTAAAGTATGTGCAGTGTTGAGTGAACCAGTACGACAAAGCTTAGCGTGGAAGGTGGCTGACCGTCTTCTGCATCGTCGTCTTCACCCCTTTGTCCTCCGCACCAGGAGCTCACAGCTCCCTGTGCAGCCTCTCAGTTGGTGGATGAAGGTGGTATGTGGTGATTCCATGTTACAGAACACGGAGATGTAAACCTGTCAACACCCTCCGTTACTGCCGTCCCTCTCAACATACTTACATCATGGTTTTTGTTTAAATCAATAAAAAATACTTATGCACTTTTTTAATGATTGTTTTGCTTTTGTTAAAACTTTTTTCATGGTTTAATACTTGTATCTTCTAAACTTTCTAGCAGAACTATAATCCCCTATAAATTCTGTTTCTCAATTGGTCAGATGAGTAGGGTAGTAGAAAATGTGTGGCCGTATGCAGACAGTAGTAGGGTGTGGCACCAGTAATTGTCCTCATTGGGAATCAGAGTCGACGTGTACATAATGTCTAGTGTTTTGTTTTACTCCATAGAGTGAAGAGAATTAGAATGCTAAACAGTGGCTGAAAACAAACCAAGGCAAGAAATCTTCATCCTACACGTGGCCCATGATTGGGGTTTGGGGGTTTGCACACTCAGTCAGGATTGTAGGTGAAGGTTTTGATGTGCATTTCTCCACCACAGAGTCCATGGCTTTCCAAGAGCCTGTTGCTCTGAAACAGTGGTTATAACTCAGCCAGCACAGGGGCCTTTAAGCTGTGATACTCACTCGATTTTGGATCAGAAACCTTATTAAAAATCTGATAAAAGCTGTACCCTGCCCAATTTTTAGTTCCATTCTAGAGATTCTTAGAGCCTGCAAAGCCTGTTTCGGACTCCTTGAACTTTCAGCGCGTGGTTCGTAGACCCTGCCGTTCGGAGGCGTTTTCAGCGTCCTGCGAGGCCTTGGTCTCAGTACGTCAGAGCTGGCCATTTTGCGAACACGCATGGTTATTCCACATCTGCATGCTGCCTCTCCAGACTTAGCTAGCCAACATTTCTCTATTTCAGATTTTACCTCTCCTACACACCAGTTTAGGGGAAATTATCTTAGTATGTCCTATTATTTCTTGCCCTTTTGAACTCTGTTGGCACAATGTTCGAAATTTTTCTTTTCTGTTTTTGTTGCCCTTTTAAGGGATGTATGTCAAAATTCATACATAGATACAGGTATAGATGTCAGTGTTCCACTCCATATTCAGTGCAGCGTTTACCAAATCCCAGCACTCTTTACATGAGTCGTTGTCCTAGGTCTCAGTCTTGAAAAAAATCGATTGGTGGATACATGTATTAAGGGGGTTTCCCCCCATGTTACATTATGAGTTTTTTCCCATAAAGTACCCCCCCACACACACCCCTTTTGAGACAGGGTCTTGAACTCACTATGTATCCCAGGCTGGGCTTGAACTTCTAATCTCCTGCCTCAGCCTCCCAGAGTGCTGGGATTACAGGCATGAGCCACCACATCTGCTATAAAATCTTTTTGTGAAGAGTTGCCTCTAATTTTGCTTTAGTTTTTCAAGGATATCTTAGTTCTGCTGTTCTCTTATGCTTTTAAATATTCGATGCATACTATATAGCTTTGTACATCATTATTATTATTATTATTTGCTTTGGAGATACTTCATTACCAGTTAAATTTTAAGTTGTAATTGCCATTTTATATGTTTTCTTCTAAACTAGTAAATAACTTACATTCAATATTAACTGTCATTCATGATAATCTGCCAACTATGTAAAATTTTATCACACTTCTTCCTACTCTTAGTGTGTTACCTGACTGTTCTTTAATTTTTTCAATAGATACTGTTGAAATTAAACCTTAAAGATTCCACAGAGCCAAAATTGTGTTCTCATTAGAGTATATTCCTTTCCTCTCTTGTTTCTCCTACAATGTTTCTTCTTTGTAGCATTTCCATTCTCTTTTGAGTCTGTTCTCAAAGTAGTGATTATTTACCTCTCAAAATATCAAAGAACTACACATTTGAGAATTGGAATAATTGGATTCCTTTTTGTTTTTAAGGAATGATTTGACTGATTGATTGATTGATTGATTGATTGATTGAGACAGGGTCTCACTATGCAGTTCAGGCTGGCCTTGAACTCACTATGTAGCCCAGGCTGGCCTTGAATTTATGGCAATCTTCCTGCGTCAGCTTTCCAAGTGCTGGGATTGTAGGCATGTGCCACCATGCCTGGCTAGGTGTGATTTTCTTTAAGAGCGTATCTTCACTTGATTTCAAAAGTTTCTTTTGCATGTAATTTTCTAAAGGAAATAATATCAAATTACATATAAACAATGTAAATGTAAAAATAATATGAATTTGACTTTCAGCGCAATGCGTGTTTTACTCTCAAAATTACCAAGACCATGGATTGTGGATGAGAAGAAAGATGATGGTTATACTGCCTTGCATCTGGCTGCCCTTAATAACCATGTGGAAGTGGCTGAACTGTTAGTACACCAGGTAGGGAAAACAGTTCGATAATTTTGGAATATTTATATTCATTAATTTAATTCTCCATCAATGCCTATTAGTGTGTTACAGTAAAACCCCACAGTGATGACAATTTGGGTATAATGCCAGTTCTGTCTTCTGCCTGTATTGGTCAGCTTTCCGTTGCTGGGACAAAATACCCGACACCCACAGCTTGAGGAGGAGAGGTTTAATTTTGGCCCATGGTTTGAGAGGATTTAGTCCATGGTTTACTGGCTCCAGGGCAGAATTGGCATAGCCCAAGGGTCTGGTGGAGGAAAGCTGCTGAACTCATGGCAGCCAGAAAGCAGAGCAGAGAAACAGCATCAGTGAGGAAGGGGCCAGGTATTCAAGGTCACACCTCCACGACTTACCCAGTGTGCTTTACTAATCCCCTGGGGGGCTCCCTAGCCTGTCAAGTTGACAGTTAAGTTTAACCCTCATACTGTCTCATGCTGCTTCTTCAATGGAGGGCTGTGTGGTTTGGGGTGTCTATGAGGGCAGGTGCCTCATTTCTTAGCATTCCTTCTGCGCTAGCTTCTTGGGTTGCACTGATGACATCGGCCTCAGCTAACAAAGATTTCCCAGAACCGCTGCTGCTGTTGTAGTCGTAGCAGTCAACTGACCACAGGACGAAGAGCCATTCCTGTTAATATTTTAGCTGGTATAGCCAGTGGCTGTTAGACTGCAGACTGCAGCCAGCATCAGGGGAGATGTTCATAACTACTGCTATGTGTGGAAAGCTTTTAAATGACTAGAGAGTGCACAGGTGATAAAGATGCCCCAAAGTTACCCAAGAATCGTCTGTGGCTCCTTACTTCAAGGAGCCAATAGTCTAGGTTAAGTTAAAACAACAGAGCAACTTTTAGTAAATCGTGGGTTATATGTAACTAAGTACACGTTCCAAAAGTACAGAAATTTAAAGAAATAGTTTATAAGCTAAACTACCTTTTCCCCTGCCATTTTAATCCTTTCCCATTAAAATTAGTGCTCTCTTTGTTAATCAAGAAAATACTTTTTATTCAAGTCTAAATGTCTGGACTTAGCATGGACGCCACACTGCCTTGGTTATTGTAGTTTTATACTAAGTTTGAAATCAGATAGGGTAAACCTCCGCCTGTTTTTCTTCTTTCCCTGAATTACTTTAGTTAAGTCTAGATCTTTTGTATTTCCATACACATTTTAGAATGAGCTTATTAGTTTCTATTAAAAAGTCTGTTGGGAGTTTGCTTTTCCACATATTAGATTTATCTGTAGGTTGCTTTTTTTGGATGTTGTTGTAAATTGCATTTTTTTTTTTTTTTACATTTCAGTTTGCGATTGTATAATACTAATATATAAAAATACTGTTGTTTTTTTATATTTTACTCGTGTATCATGTGACTGCTTAAACTTATTATTGGTTTAGTATTCTTTACAGATTCCTTACCATTTTCAATATAAATAATCATACAGATCAAAAGAATAGAAAATGCGGGTAGGATTACACAGTCAATTATTTTATTTTATTTTATTTTAAATGCCTTGTGCATGCTAGGCAAGCACTCTACCTCTGAGCTATTTCCCCAGTCCTTACTTATTTGAGACATGGTCTTGCTAAGTTGTCCATACTGGCTTTAAACTTGGTATCCTCCTGTCTCAGCCTCCAGAGTAGCTAGAATTACAGGCATATACCGCCCAGCCCAGTTTATGAATAGTTTTTTTTTTTTTTTTTTTTTTTTTTTTTTGTGGGTACCAGGGGGTCGACCTCAGGACCTCGTGCGCCAACAGGCACCCGTGCCACTGAGCGATATCACCGGCCCCTTTTTCGTATGTGGGATCCGGGAGTCGAACTCGGGCCCTCGCGCCTGCAAGGCAGGCGCTTACGCCGCTGAGCCATCTCACCGGCCCCTTATGAATAGTTTTAAGACCTAAACAAGAGTGTATCTTTTGACTCTTTAGCTCTTTTCTTAATTTCATGTTCTTTTATTATGCTAGACAGTGGGCTTAGGCAGTTTGACACTATTTTCCTAGTCTTCAGATAAATCCTGTGAAATAGATCGTACTGCCATCATTGGGAACTGAGGAAATGGTTGGGAAGTGGTGTAATGCTCGCCAGTGTTGCCTCTCTTACAAGTGGTAGATCATGAACCAAGGTTTCTTGGTGCTGGATTCAGTTGCTTTGCTCCTCAGCCCCTGCCTGCCCCGTGCCTGGGCACCAGCTGCTCTCATACCGTCCTTCGGCTCTCCTAGGACCCTGGGGAGGAGTTCCTGGTCTCCCTTTCATAACTGCTTTTATGTACTAATTAAACATCTCCTTTTTCTCAGATCAATCAGTGCCTTTTCCTTAAATGAGGAACTGAATTATGCAAGAGAGGGAGTCAACTTACCAGGTCATTAAAGTAAATCTAAGGCCAATATGAAAATCTGGTAATTTTTTAAAAGTATTTGCAGTTCAAAGAAGTGATCACCATTACTCTATAGTGGGGATTGAAAGAGAGCTGTGTTTGAGCTCTGTACTGTGCATTGTCCTTGAACTGTTCTTAGACCGAGTCACCATAATAGAAAAAAGTTTTTAAATTGTTTGACTTTAGAAAGTTTGCTGCCCCATCCCCTAGCAATGCCTGTTACCATGTGGGAATCATGTTGCCACAACTTGGAGGAGAAGAGAGTGGTCAGAAGTGTCCTTTGTTACTTATTCCTATGAATACAGTTTTCATGTTCTCCACTGTTGTCAAAATTTAACCATTTATAACATTTGTTCTTGTTCAGGGTAATGCAAACCTGGATATCCAGAATGTGAACCAACAGACTGCCCTACACCTTGCTGTTGAGCGACAGCACACCCAGATTGTTAGGGTACAGTATTGATTAACATATGTTAGCTTACAGTTGTTTGTTTGTTTGTTTTAACCAAACTGAGTTTTAGAACCTCTTGAAAATTGATGAAGTGTTAAGAGTCCTAAAAAAACTAAAACAAAAACAAAAAGACAAAACGCTCTGGGCATGGCGGCACATACCTGTAATCCCAGCACTTGGGAGGCTGAGGCAGGAGGATTGCTATGAATTTGAGGCCAGCTTGGGCTACATAGTGAGACCCTATCTCAAAAAATGAATAAATAAAACTTTAAAAGGACATATTTGCTGCAAAACTTAGGATTTTAGGCTAATGTTTTACATCAACTGAGTGCAGTTTTAATTTCTGATAGCAAAAATCTTAATTGTTTGAGTTCCAAGTCTGTCATTTTATTGCCAGGTTTGTGAATTCCCGGAATATCAAATGGGAAAATTTCAAAAAGGAACATATAAATTAGTTTTAAAAGTACATTCTCTCTTAGTATGTGTTATTGAGAGTAAACTAGAGACTAAAAGCTTTACCTCAACATTTGCTGCTGCAAATTCCAAAAAGGCTGAAATAAAAACATTTTTCTTAGTTTGGGGATTTCAGACAAAATAGTTGAAAGAGTATAGGTTTAAATATTTTCATAGAGCCTAAGGTTTGGCAGCTGCAGCAGCGGTGTCGGTATCACCGTGAACTTGGTGGGAAGGTGAATCTCCCACCCTCCCTCAGACCAGCCAGCACGGGCAACTTCCGCTTTAACGAGCTGCCCGGGAAATCTGCTTCCTTACATTTGAGAAATAGCGTCCAAGACTGACATTTTATGTAAACTGTTGGAACAAAGAAAAAACTACGTAATTTGCCAAGACAAGACCATATACTTGAGATTGGTTCCTATAGATAATATTTTTCTAAAGCTCTTTGATGGTATGTATTTGTAGAAAAGATTAGGAAAATTGTTAAATCACCATAAGCAAAATGTTAAATAAATTTTACATTTACTGCGTAAGTTGTCTGTTGAAATATTTCAACTGTGTATTTTATCTAGGAGGATGTAGTTCAGCAAACACTCCCACATTTATTGTTATTTGAAATTCCCTTGCTAAAATTCATTTATCTTCCATGATATTTAGACATTCCTTGTGAAGTGCACTTTTGGAGAAAATTGACCAGAGAATGGAATCGATAACTTTTGCTTGTTTTGTTTAGCTAATAGAAGAATTTTGAACATTATGATTTGGTCCTGGTGGGAGATCTTAAAATATTTCAACTCAGTATCTAAAAGTGAAATGAGAAAAAAAAAGATCCTAAGTTTCCCTCGTTGTCGTGTCAGAGTAGATAAATCAAGCAACACAATGATGCTCATTTCTTTCTTTTCGCTCTAATTCAGTGTATCTGAGTTACCGGAACACTTGCCTCTTTGTAAGAGCCATGGGGCTGTAGAATAGTAGGAAGCAGAGCACCAGCATCGTTAGTTGGAGTGGCCAGTCCTGCGAGTAGGCCCAGGGCGTGCTCACTGCTCCTCGCCGTATGGTATAGTTTCTTGTGGGTGTGGGCACTTTACCAAAATGAGACCTGTTTCTCCCTTAGCTTTTGGTCCGTGCTGGTGCCAAGCTGGATATTCAGGATAAGGATGGAGATACTCCTCTGCACGAAGCTCTGAGACATCACACGTTGTCTCAGCTGCGTCAGCTGCAAGACATGCAAGATGTGGGGAAGGTAGATGCTGCCTGGGAGCCATCGAAAAACACAGTGAGTAAAGATAAGCTTTCATTCAGTCCAGGTGGAGCATGCTTCTATTTACTGCTCATCTGATCAGTACCAGGAAAAGTATTTTATCACTGCTACCCACTTAGAATTTCAATTCATGAACAAAATACTACTCATTACTAAAAATATCACTCCGCAATCTTACCAAAAATTGTTCATTTCTTTCTTTTGACTTTAGCCATTCAGATAGATGCGATGTAGTGTCCTATGGTTTGAATTTGCATTTCCCTAACACTACTGAGCATCTTTTTGTTTGCTTCTTTGTCACCACATACACTAGATGAAGTATCTATTCAAATCTTTTTTCATTATTTTGTTGAACTCTTTGTTTTAATCTTTTTAATATTTTTTCTTCAGTACTAGGGGATTGAACCCAGTGCCCTCATGCATGCTAGGCAAATACTATACCACAGAGTCAGTGTTTTCTTATTATTGTTTTTGTTTTTTGATATTTTTTTTTTTTGTGTGGGTACCGGGGGTCGAACTCAGGACCTTGCGCTTGCCAGGCAGGCGCTTATGCTGCTGAGCTATCTCACCAGCCCATGCTTTTTGATCTTTTTGAGACAGGGTTTCACTATGCAGTTCAGGCTGGCCTTGAACTCACTTTATAGCCTAGGCTGGCCTCGAACTCCCAGCGATCCTCCTGCTTCAGCCTCCCGGGTGCTGGGAGTACAGTAATGCGCCACCACGCCCAGCGTTCTTACTGTTTTATATATAGCATTATTAGTGCATATCGGTTATACAGATTAATGAGTTTCATTTTTGCAGATTTGTACATGCATATAACATACTTTGATCATCCCACACCTACCCACTGTCTTGCCCCACTGTCCCTGCTATTTTCAGTGTATATAATAGATTTTGATCAGACCCTCCCTGTCATTCCATTCCTCTTCCCTACTACCTTGTCATCTTTTTTAGATTCCACATACTAGGCATGTGATACTAGGCATACTAGACATGTGATATTTGTGTGAGTCTGGCTTATTTTGAGCAACACGATGATCTCCAGATCCACCCATTTTCCTACAGATGACAAAATCTCTGGCTGAATAATATTCCAGCATGTATATACACCAACTTTTCTTTATCCATTCATTTGTTGATGTGCGCCTAGGCCGGTTCCATATCTTGGCTTGTTGTGGTTGTGCTACAGTGAACATGGGTATGCAGGTGTCCCTGCAGGACGCAGACTTTAATTGCTTCAGGTACATGCCAAGGAGTGGTACAGCTAGATCAAGTCATAGCTCTATTTTTAAATTTTTGAGAGACCTCCATACAGATTTTCACAGTGGCTGTACTAATTTATCTTCTACTAGCAGTGTAGAAGGGTTCCCTTTGCCCTGCACCCTCGCTGGCATTTAACATTTTTGTATTCTTTGTTTTTGATGTTTGAGGCAGGGTTTTGCTGTGTAGTTCAGGCTGGGTCTTGAACTCACTATGTAGTCCAGGCTGGCCTCAAACTCACAGTGATCCTTCTGCTTCAGCCTCCTGAGTGCTGGGATTACAGGCAAGTGCCACCATACCCGGCAGTATATTTGTATTCTTGAGATAGCCATTCTGACTGTGCAGTTTTGATTTGCTTTCCCTAATGGCTGAAGATGTTGAACTTTGTTTTCCATATACTTACTCACCATTTGTACTACTACTATCGTGAAGTGTCCATTGGCCCATTTATTGGCCCATTTATTGATTGGGCTATTTGAATTCTTGGTGTTTTTGCATACTTCATATATCCTGGATATTAATCCTCTACGGGGAGAGTAGCTGGAAAAGATTTTCTCCCATTCTGTAGGCTGCCTCTTCACTCTGTTGTTTCCCTTGCTGTGAAGAAATTTAATTTGATGTCCCATTTGTTGATTCTTGTTATTATTTCCTGCACTTTTGGAGCCCTATCCCGGGAGTCTTTGCCTGTGCCTATGGCTTCAAGTATTTTCTCTTTGTTTTCTTTTAGCAGTTTCAAAGTTGCAGGCCTTACACCTAGGTCTTTGATTCATTTTGAGTTGATTTTTTTGCAGGGTGAGAGGGGTTAGTTTCAGTCTGGTGGATAGCCAGTTTTCCCAGCACCACTTGTTTCAAAGGCTGCCTTTTCTCTTTTTTTTTTTTTTTTGTGGGTACTGGGGGTCGAACTCAGGACCTCGCATGCCAGCAGGCGCCCGTGCCGCTGAGCGATATCACCGGCCCTTTTTTTGTATGTGGGTACCGGGAGTCAAACTCAGGATCTCGCGCTTGCCAGGCAGGCGCTTATGCCGCTGAGATATCTCACCGGCCCCTGCCTTTTCTATAGTGTATTATTTTGGCTCCTTTGTCCAGAATCAGCTGGGTATGGTTTGGGTTTGTTTCTGTGTCCTCTATTCTGCTCCATAGGTCCAGTGTCTATTTTTGTGCCAGTGCCGTGCTGTTTTTTTTTTTAATATTTTTTTTTTATTTTAAAGAGAAGAAAAAACAAAACAAATCAAAAAAGAACAAATTTTCAAAACAACATAATATGAGGGTAACAATGGTCAATGCATTATGTATTATTATCTTTTAGTTAGTTATTCAGGATATCAGACATTAGCATTCAATTGTCCAAACTTTATTGGCTCAAACCTTACTCTTCAATGAACTAAGTAAAATTGGTAATCTATCTTAACCATCTTATATATATATACAATTTTTTTTCCCTTTCCCTTCTTTCTTTTCCCTATTCCAGTCTCTCTTTCCTATTGACCAGTTTCTTTTTGATTCACTGTGTCTATTGTACATTTTGGATCTTATTTACTCTTTCAGTTTCTCATACTAGAGAGACAATACGATGCTTACACATGTGCGTCCAGTTTATTTCACTCATGAGTATTTTCTCGAGTTGCATCCATTTACCTATAAAAGTCTCCAGTTTATCCTTCTTTATGGCTGAATAGTACTCCATTGTATAAAAATACCACATCTTTCTTATCCATTCCTCAGTTGATGGGCATTTGGGTTGTTTCCAAGATCTGGCTATTACAAATTGTGCTGCTATAAACATGGGTGCACATATATCACTGTGGTACAATGTTTTTAATTCTTCTGGGAAGTTGCCCAGAAGGGGAATAGCTGGGTCAAATGGGACCTCCAACCCTAGTTTTTTTTTTTTTTTTTTTTTTTTTTTAAAGAGAAGAAAAAACAAAACAAATCAAAAGAAGAACAAATTTTCAAAACAACATAATAGGAGGGTAACAATGGTTAATACATTACGTATTACTATCTTTAAGTTAGTTATTCAGGACACCAGACATTAGCATTCAATTGTCCAAACATTATTGGCACAAACCTTACTCTTCAATGAACTAAGTAAAAATGGTAGTGTATCTATCTTAACCATCTTATATATATATATACAATTTTTTTTCCCTTTCCCTTCTTTCTTTTCCCTATTCCAGTCTCTCTTTCCTTTTTACCAGTTTCTTTTTGATTCACCATATCTATTGTACATTTTGGATCTTATGTAAGCATCGTATTATCTCTCTAGTATGAGAAACTGAAAGAGTAAATAAGATCCGTGCTGTTTTTGTTACAATGGCTTTGTAGTAATGTGAAACATGGTAGCGTGATGCCTCCGGCCTTGCTCTTTTTGCTTAGGATTGCTTTGACTGTTCCTGTGTCGTTTATTTCTATTTGAATTTTAGAATATTTTCCCTCTACTTTTGTGAAGATTGTCATTGGTATTTTGATTTTTATTGCATTGAGTCTCTAGATCACTTTTGTAATGTGGCCATTTTGACAATATTAATTCTGCCAATCCATGAACATGGAAGTCTTTCTGTCTTCTGGTGTGTACTTCAATTTCTTTCTTCAGTGTTCTGAAATTTTCATTGTAGAGGTCTTTCACTTCCTTGGTTAGATTGATCCTTAGGTATTTAAGCTTTTGGAAGGTATTGTGAATGGAACTGTTTTTCCCATTTTTTTCTCAGATAGTTCATTATTGGTGTATAGAACAGCTATTGATTTTTTTAATGTTGATTTTATGTCTTGTTACTTTGCTGAAGTCATCTGTCCACTCTAAAAGTCTTTTGATAGAGTCTTTAGTCTTCTAAGTATGAGATCATGTAATCTATAAACAAGGCTTATTTGACTTCTTTCTTTCCTATTTGTATCCCTTTTATTTCTTTCTCTTTCCTAATTGCTCTAGCTAAGATTTGAAGAACTATATAGAGTAGGAGTGGTGAGAGTAGGCATCCTTGCCTTGTTCCTGATTTTAGAGGAAAATCTTTTCAGTTTTCCCTGTTCAGAATGATGCTGGCTGTAGGTCTGTCGTATATGACCTTTACTGTGTTGAGAAGTGACCCATTATCTGGTTTCTTCAGAGCGTTAAGCATGAAGGGATGTTGAATTTTGTCAAAGGCTTTTTCTGCATCAGTTGAGATGATCATGTGATTTTTATTCTGATTCTACTTAGGTGGTATATTGTGTTTATTGATTTACAGATGTTGAACTATCCTTTCGTCCCTAGAATCAAACCAGTTGGATCTGGTGTATGATCTTTTTGTTAAATTTGTTGTTAAATTCAGTTTGCGAGTGTTTTCTTAAGGATTTTTGCATGTATGTTCATCAAGGACATTCGTTTATAGTTTTCCTCATTTTCTTTTTTTGTCCTTGTCGGGTTTTGGTATCATTGAAAATGTGTGTGTGTCACTGGTGACTGAACCCAGAGGCTTAGCTCTGAGCTACATCCTTAGCCCTTTTAAAGATTTTTTAAAATTTTGAGACAGAGTCTTGCTAAATTGTCCAGGGTGGGCTTGAACTTGATGATCCTTGTGCTTCCACTTCCCAGAATGTTGGGATTACAGGCACGTGCCATCACGCCCAGCTGAGAGTTCTTTATATAACCTGAGTACAGTTTCCTTATCAGATGCATGGCAGGCACAGGTTTTCTCAGTCTTTGGCTTGTCATGTTTTGCTTTTCCTTCCCTCCTTTTCACTCTGTCATAATAATTATACAACTCTATGTTAATTTATTCGATGTAGAAATGATAGCTTCATCAGCAGTGTTCCAAAATGCTTTTCAAGAAGTAGGTGTGCAATTGGATGTTCTGTGGTATCAGGCACTGGAGAGTCCTTGTCTTCCAAGTGGTGCAGATGCATTGCTGAATGACTGCTTGGGATGCATGCGCAGATATTTTCCCTGTATAGAGGGCTATCCAAACTGAATGCTTCGTCCTTTCTACCTTCTCCATAAACATGGACTTCACTCTTTTAAGAAGGCTCTGAGATAACTCTCTGTTTGATCCAGGTTTCCCCAAGGTGCTTCTGGATCTAAATGGATCTAGATGTACCAGGTTAGGATCGCTTCTGGTGGTATCCTTTTTGCTGCCAGATTCCTGGGAGGTACAGGTCTCACATGGCAGGAGAACAGGGAGCATGCTTTTCCTTTCTTTAACAGTTTTTTTTTTTTTTTTTTTGAGATGGAGTCTCTATGTTGCCCAGGCTGGCCTCAGACTCTCAGTCCTCCTGCCTCAACCTCCCACGTAGCAAGGATTACAGGCATGTGCCACCAAACCCATCTTTTAACAATGTTTTTGGAAGAACAGAAGTTCTTAATTTTTTGTTTGTTTGTTTTTTTGAGGCAGGGTCTCGCTATGTAGTGCAGGCTGGCCTTGAACTTGCTTATGTAGCCCAGGCTGGCCTCGAACTCATGGCAATCCTCCTGCCTCAGCCTCCTGAGTGCTGGGATTACAGGTGTGTGCCACCACGCCCTGTTCTTAATTTTGATATCTAATTTTAATCAATTTTTTATTTTATTATTTGTGCTTTTTGTTTCTTGAGAAAACTGCCAAACCCAAGATCACTAAGATTTACTCTCATTTTGTACTAGAAGTTACATTTGGGTCTGTGGTTCCTTTTGAGTTAACTTTTATGTGTGATATGATACGTGGATCAGTGTTCATTTTCTTGTTTGTGGATGTCCATTGTTTCTCCACCCTTTATTGGAAAGACTGTCTTTTTCTACTGAGTTACTTACCTACCTTTATCCAGGATCAGTTAACCATATATGTGAAGATTTTTTTTTAGGATCTTGTCATTTGTTCCTTTGCTCTATGTATTTAGCTATGTGGTGCCAGCCCAATTATCTTGATTACCATAGCTTTGTAGTAAATATTGAATTCAGGTAGTGTAAGTACTCTAATTTTCTTCTTTTTATATTTCCATATAAATTTTGGAATCATTTTTAAGAATGTCAAGTGGTTCTGAGACCAGAATGTTTGATAATTGCTGTCTTACAGTATGAATATGGGTGTATTCTCTTAATTCCTTTGTGCCTCCTTTCTTCTTACTGTAAAATGGAGAGGGGAGAGTACCTACCTATGTAAGGTTGCTGTAAAAATCATAGAAAGTACTTAAAATAGCATTTTGTCCATTGTAGATACCCAATAAATCTTAACAGTTATTGTGACTATTTTCAGGTAAGACATTTGAATCAGTAGGTCACATGATATTTTCAGAACCTCGTGTCTCTCCATTTTTTGGCTCAGTTTATAGGTATTAGTTCTTCTCTCAGTTGTCTTTCCTTTCATTGTTTCAAGTTGATCACCAGCAGATGCAGAGCCAAATTAGTAGAAAAGAGGCTGGGTGTGGTGGTGCATGCCTGTAGTCCCAGCACTTGGGAGGCTGACGCAGGAGGACATGGTGAGTTCAAGGCCAGCCTGGGCTACACAGTGAGCTCAAGGTCAGTCTGATCTGCATATCAAGACCCTGTCTCAAAACAAAAAAAAAATCAAGAAAAGAGTACTGTTTCTGTAATACCGTAACCAGAGCCAGGCAGAGCCACCGTGGTTCCATCCACCTCTGCAGTTGGAGAGTGAATCAGTTCTCACACTACATGCCTGAGAAAATTGAGAGAAGGGGAAAGAGGAGTGGGTATTAACACCCAAACTCATACATGCCCACCGCACACATGGTCATATAATTGATTGTATAGAGCGTGTATTGCTAGCAGATTCCCGCAGGAGCAATCATGACTCTTCTCATTTGGTTTCAGTTGATAATGGGACTGGGAACCCAGGGAGCAGAGAAGAAGAGTGCAGCATCTATTGCCTGTTTCTTGGCAGCCAATGGAGCTGACCTCGGCATTCGAAATAAGAAGGGTCAGTCGCCACTCGATCTCTGTCCTGATCCAAGTCTCTGCAAAGCGCTGGCAAAGTGTCACAAGGAAAAAGTCAGGTTCGTGTTATTCATTGTCATAAGACTTAATACTCTGTACATAAAGTATCATGTGGTTGCAGAGTGGAGGATCTCTCCACCTGAAAATCTTCATCTTTGGAGTTCCTGTTTTTTTTTGAGATAGGGTCTTGCTGTGTAACCAAGGCTGGCCTGGAACTCAAGGTGATCTTCCTGCCCCAGCCTCCCAAGTGCTGGGATGACAGGTATGGGCCACCGCACCTGCCTTACTTCCTCTGTGTTTGTGTTGGCTTTTTCTTCCTTGAAAAATTCCCTCCAAGCAGCGAGTCTCACACTTCATGTTGTGTAGCCCTTACCATCAAGCGTGTTTCTTTGTGGATAGTGAGTCCCTGAAACTTTTCTAAGCTTGTCTCCTCTTCTAGGGGCCCTATGCTAGAGGAGCTTAAGTTCCACTAGTAAAGTTACTGTGGTTAATGTTACACACATTGAAAGTCTTCCTACCCTGTGAGCAGGGTGTATCTTACAGGAACTGTAACAATTTGGCATCTCGCATAGAGCCTGGCAGCCACTCCGGAAGTATCAGTAAAGGATTGAAAGAATGAGCGAGTCTTTTCAGTTTGCAGTTTTTTCTAAAGACTATTATTCACATCTGTCTTTTTTATGAAAGTAAAACGTCAATGATTTTATTATTTATGACATAAATAATTTTCTTATGTGAGATATTGTAGACATACAAAAAGGTAGACATGTCTACTTTTTTACCCACAGAGCGCTGTGCAGCTATTACTGTCTTGTATACCTGTTTCTTACACCCAGTGGGTCAGTAGCTAGCCTTCGACCTGTGTGTTCTCTCGCCCCTCTTACAACTTATGTAGGGATAAAATGGTGGCTCTTTGGAATCCACACACAGCTATGGTTGTAGTGAGAGTAATATCTAAGGTATGTACATTTCTTTCAGTCTGTCTTTAAGGAGCAAAAAGTCCTATTGCAGAAAGACAGAATAGAGTCAAGGTACTGTACTACTATAATTACTGCAGTGGCAACGGGGAGTTTAAGATGGGACCCCTGTTTGTATGTTTGAGTTTCTGCAGCTTGTGGTAGGAACAAGAGTGTTCCTTTTCTTTAGCTGTAATTAGTCATATATATTTATATATACATACTTCTGTGCCTTGTGTTCATATATTTATGGTGCATTTTGTCTTTCTATAATACATGTTCCTTAAGGATATATTCAGTGACATGTCCAAAGATTTTCCAAAGTGTTTTCCAAAGTGTGTCATGTTTTGTCTTTGGTTAGTATAACTAACATGGTTGCTAGTTAGGATTTTTGTTTTATTTCTATGCCTTCTTCTATGTAGATATACTCAGATATGCAAAGTGTGGGGGAGGGAGATGCTGCTTGAGAGCCATACACACAAAAGTAGCGTGTTTTGTATAGATAGGGCAGGTCCAGAGTTAAATTCCGCTTATGTTAAATTATTACTGGTGTTTTCCACTTCTTTGTTAGAGGAGTCACCCTTTTCCACTGAGTGAGTATGTCAGTTTGAAGTTTAAATAGAAGTAGATGTAAAGGTGCAGAGATGTGTATATGAATGAAAAAATATAGTTTACGGGGTTTCACATAAAGATGGTAGCACTTAATTTTTTTAAATAACCGGAGTTGTTTTTATGTATACTAATAATGCTCTAGATGATTTTTCAAACATTTTAATTAATTAGCTTTGTTATAGAAATGTTTTGGTGGGCTTGATTTGAGGTGTTTTCTCCTCCAGTGGTCAAGTAGGTTCTCGGAGTCCTTCCATGATTAGCAATGATTCTGAAACCTTGGAGGAGTGCATGGTATGCTCGGATATGAAGAGAGACACGCTTTTTGGCCCATGCGGACATATTGCAACCTGTTCTTTATGCTCTCCACGAGTCAAGAAATGCCTCATCTGTAAAGAGCAAGTTCAGTCTAGGACAAAGGTAATACATCTATTTTTATGTAGTATTTTATGTTCTTTGAGGCTATAATTATAAATTAAGATTATATGGTGTCGGGCTGGTGAGATGGCTCAGCAGCATAAGCACCTACGTGGCAAGTGCGAGGGCCCAAGTTCAACTCCCAGAACCCACATACAAAAAAAGGGCCGGTGATATCGCTCAGCGGCACAGGCGCCTGCTGGCGTGCGAGGTCCTGAGTTCGACCCCCAGTACCCACAAAAAAAAAAAAAAAAAAAAGGATTACATGGTGTCATTTAATTTAGTTCCAAATAATGATTTTTAAATGTAGGAATATATAATTTATACATTTATTAAGCGATCAGTTCAGAATTTCTGAACTTCATTACTAGTTTACAGTCTTACTAGTGTACTTATTTTTCCAAGTTCATTACCTAATTTTTTTTTTTTTTTTTTTAATGTGGGTACCGGGAGTTGAACTCAGTACCTCCCGCTTGCCAGCAAGTGCTTGTGCCACTGGCCCTTTTTTTTTCTTTATGTGGGTACCAGGAGTCGAACTCAGGACCTCGCACTTGCCAGGCAGGCATTTATGCCACTGAGCTATCTCACAGGCCCTGGGACCTCATTACCTAAATTTAACAATACTGTTTTTAACTTCCAGAAGACTTTTTACCTGTAATGTTTCCTTCTTGTATTTCTTTATAATAGTTAAAAATAAAAGTTATCTACTGTTTTCTTTTAAATTCCTCTATAACCTTTAGATACATTTTAATTTTACTTTGTATTGTATGAAATTTCCAAACCTGTAAAATATAAAAACTAACATGCCCACATAACAGAATTGCTGTGCAGAGCCTCTGGTTATAAAGAAATAGTGACCCCAAGTGGTTAAAAGATAATGAACATCTTCATTGAAGAAAACCTGTAAGACTAGCATTTAAACCAGGCCTGTTCACGCACATGTAATCTCGGCACTCTGGAGGCTGAGGCAGGAGGATCACAAGTTCGAGGGAAGCCTGGACTGCAAATTCTGTCTGAAAAAAGCAAAATCAAAAACCCAAAACTAGTATTTGGAGGGAGTATAAATAAGCTGGGATTCTTTAGTAATTAGAGCAATACAAGTAAATTACAAATGAAGTATTTTTGTTGAATTAGCAAAGACAAGTTTTTAAAAAGTGCTAATGAGTAAAGTGGGAAAACAACCATTTTTTAAACACAGCTAGAGGCTAGGAGGTCATCCTATGTATACAAACCATTATCACGGCAGCATGCTTCGATTAATAATTCCATTCTTGGGAGTGTAACCTGAGGAAATAATCCAGAGGCTGAAAGAGTTAGAGTAAGTGGTTTTTGTTCTTAATAGGCGAATGGGTAAATTGTTAGATCAGTTTTCTGTATTATTGTAAATGCTAAAAACAATGTTAAGTAATTTGTTAGTGTTGGAAGTAGAATTAGAACCCAAGGATATCGGGGTCCTGACCAACCGTGTTTATTTGTGTTCTGTGTTACCACTGAATTCCGTGTACCTGCAGACATGCGACTTGGGAAAGTCTTTGAGCAGCAGTGTAGGCAGTGTTTGGTTCTGTAGGTGATGTTATAGGTGAGGGTGGCCATCGTTTGGGGGCAGTAATACTAAATTACACTAGAGGTGAAGCTGGGTGTGGTAGCGCACACCTGTAATCCCAGCACTTGGGAGGCTGAGGCAGGAGGATCACTGAGAGTTCCAGGCCAGCCTGGGATACATAGTACGTTCAAGGTCAGCCTGAACTACATTCTCAAAAAAACAAAACAAAAAGGGGAGAGAGATGTGACTACTTGTGACTGTATGTTAGGTGGAAGCATAGGTGGAAGACAGAAGTGAAGCCATGGGCAGTGGAGTGGGGTGGGGTGAAATGGAGACGAGGGCGAAAGTTGTTCTAGCTACACATGTAAAACTCAGTGCTAGTGAAGTTGAAGAGGGCAGGCAGGATGGCAGGACATTATGGCTAGACTGGAAGACTTGCGGCGTCAGTGATCAGGGAGAAGGGAGAGTCCGAAGTGCTGGGCCCCAGCCACCGTGGGGGTTGGCCATGTTCTGAAAGAGGGCGCTTTTATCAGGCAAACTTCCTTAGCTGGAGGTAACAGAAAAATTCCCTTGGACTTTAGTGAGCCGACTCATCGGGCTAGGTTTTTATTAATGTAAATCTACCTTCTCTTAGCCATTTTTTTTTTCATTATCCTTTTAGTTTCCTTTCTAAAGTCATTTAAAAAAAGAAAAAGGAAAGTTGAAGTCTAGCCCTGGTTCGCTGATCTCATGGAGATCATGGAGTTTTCTGTACCATTCTTTAGGACAGGTAGGGAGCTAATGTAGCAGTAGTCTTGTTAAGCTAGGGTACCCGAAGATGAAGATGTGAAAATGCGCAACCCCGAGCCCGGAGGACAGGGAAACAGCACCTTGGCTGTGCCTGGAGAGTTTCCCCGTGGAGGAGGCCGTCAGGCGAGGAAGACGCCGCGGAGTGCCCGCCTCACCCGCGAGGCTCACTGCGCTCTCCTCTCATCCGCAGATCGAAGAGTGTGTGGTGTGCTCGGACAAGAAAGCAGCCGTTCTTTTTCAGCCCTGTGGACACATGTGTGCTTGTGAGAGTAAGTTGTCTTTCTGAAACTTCCTCCATGTGATTATGAGAGCGTGAAGTGAAACAAAAATTACACATTTGCAGCTTTTTGTTTGTTTTTGTCTTTTGGATAACTCACAGATAAAAATGTTGAGAGGACTCTGGTACCTTCCTTTTTCTCTGTGAGCCAGCCAGCCATTTCCCTTCCTGCTCCTGGGCACCGGAGAGGACTGAATGTGCTGTGTTCTTTCATTTCAGTTATATTATTGGCACAAGATGATCTCTTTTCACACATAGTAGAAATGTATTGCCAAAAAGGAGTATTGAAACCTGTAGTATAGCCTTTTCTACATGTAAAATTAGTACATCTTCCTTGGTTTTCATCTTAATATTGCTTATCCTGTGTACTTGTCCCACTCCCAAACAACTCACAGCACCATTTGGAGTCGTGATTTCAGGCTTTCCATGAACTGTTATGTCAAGAGGATTTATAAAAATCTTTCCTTTGTCTTTTTGTTTGTTTGTTTGTTTATTTTTGTTTTTCCGAGACAGGGTCTTGCTAGTAGTGCAGGCTGGCCTCAAACTCATGGCAATCCTTCTGCCTCAGCCTCCCAAGTACTGGGATTACAAGTGTGCCCCATCATGCCAGGCAAAAATCTTTCCTTTGTGAGGATAGTATTGAAGTTCAAGAGATGTTTTAAAAAAACTTTTAGCCGTATTCTCTTGGAAGCCTTTGCTTTTTATATCGCCTTTGTCCTTTTCACTTTCTCACATTGATATTTTCCCCTTCCTTTCACTTTTTTCATTTTTATTAATGAAAGATTTTAAACAAGTTTAACAACTTACACCTTATATAAATGGGCCCAAGGTAAGTATAGTGTTTCATATTATAAAGTAGTTCAGCTGTCTGACTAGAATAATACACAGATTGCATGATAGTTTAATCTCTTTGGCATAGATTTTCTTTAAACCTTGATGGTTTGTTTTGTTTTTCCCTCCGTTCTGACAGGCAAATGATTAAAGAAAGAGTCAGGGTTTTTGACTGTGACATTCTACCTCAAGTAACTGTTTCTTTTTACCAAAGACTAGTATAATGTCAAAGGCGCATGTAGAAAAAGAGTTCTATCTTAAGTAAAAACAGATCTGTTTGTGTAAGTTTCCATAGACCATAGGTTGATAGACTTTTTCTGTAGAGGGCCAAGTAGTAAATATTTTCGCTTTATAGGCCACTTGGCTTCTGTAGTAACCACTTAACTCTGTCCAGACACTCAGTTCTGACACTGTAACGCAGAAACAACCAAGGAAAATATTTAAATCAATGGATGCAACTATGTTCTTTTAAAACTATATTTACAAAAACAGGCAAAAGTCAGATTTGACCTTTTAGCCTATAATTTACTGATCTGTACCTTTAGACCAGTGATGGCGAACCTTTTAGAGCTTTCGATGATATAAACAGCCCGCTGTGCCATGCGTGCCGTTAGTTCGCCATCACTGCAGTAGACCAAAGCGATACCCACATAAGTCTTGAAAGATGATTATAACTATTCATTGATAACACAGATTCTTTTTGTGTGTGTGGGTACCGGGGGGTCGACCTCAGGACCTTGCGCGCCAGCAGGCGCCTGTGCCGCTGAGTGATATCACCGGCCCTTTTTTCGTATGTGGATTCTGGGAGTTGAACTCAGATCCTTGCACTTGCCAGGCAGGTGCTTACGCCGCTGAGCCATCTCACCGGCCCGATAACACAGATTCTTGAGCCTTAATGATACATTTTTTCCTTAGGAGTCTCCAAAGTTTTTACATAGTTTTTGATTTTTTTTTTTGGTGGGTACTGGGGGTCGAACTCAGGACCTCGTGCACCAGCAGGCGCCCATGCTACTGAGTGCTATCACTGGCCCCTTTTTTCATATGTGGGTACCGGGAGTCGAACTCAGGACCTCGCGCTTGCCAGGCAGGTGCTTATGCCGCTGAGCTATCTCACCGGCCCAGTTTTTGATTTAAAATGCAACGAGCAATGACTTTTATTAAGGTCTTAACTCTGTACTAGACATTTTAATCTCTTTTAATATATTTTCTCATTTATTTTTAGAACAACCCTAAGAAGCAGGTAGTTTTTCCCCATTTTATAAACATGTTCTTAAACATTTACTAGAGAAGATGAAGTTGAGGTAGAAAATCTCTCTTTCCCAGAAAGTATATGCTTAAGTATTTAGTCCTGTGCCTGCATCACCGTGATGTTGGTGTTGAAGCCATGAAGAGTAGAATGTACTTGGCGGGGCAAGGGAAGGAAGGGTACAGCCCTTCTGAAAAGGCTGAAGAAGGATCCCGTAGAAACAATAAATAACTGAACTTAAAGCAGTCACAGGAGTATTTTAAATAATTGTGGTTATATATTATGTGTTGAGACAATCCTTAATTTAAGAAAAAACCCTGCCCCCAAATTGAAGACAAATTCCCAGTCAGCATTAGCTTCTCCCTGCTGCATCTTGGCATCGTGCATAACCAAGTATCTCCCCCATTTGTGTTCCACCTTGGCTCCCGCTTTAGAAATGGTTCCCAGCCAGCAGTGGAGCTGTTGGTCTGGGCCCCAGGCTGCCCCATGAGGGCTGTGGTGCTTGCTCAGGTTATCTGTGGTGGCCCGCCATGTGCGCGGAACCTTTCCTCGTGTTACGATGGACCACAAAGGGCAGGACTCTCGGTATATAGGCTAAGATAGGAAGTATATTTTCATATTAAATGCTAACGCCAAAGAATGTATTGACTGTTTTATAATTAATCAACAAGTTTACATTTTACTAAACAAGCTTTACTAAACAATAAACTAATAAACAAGTTTAGTATTAACAATTTATAAGAGAGAACTGTGCCTAGTTATTTTGAGGGGGTGAGAAAGCATTCTACGGAAATACAATTTATAGCCTTTTTACAGTAGTTATTAGAAAGATAGTCTATCATGAAAAAATTTTGATATTTGCCTGAACTGCTACATTGAAAAGGTAGTCACCAAGCACTTTTCTTGTACTGTTGCACCACTTTGATAGAAGGGAAAGTGTATTAGAAAACGTCATTTTCTCATAACGGGCGTTGTTCTCAAGGCTCCCAGTGGAGAACGCTCGTCCTTAGGCTGGCAGCACTTCAGTCCGGGGAGCTGCGCGCTGCTGTAGCTGGCTTAGGGTTCATTTCCGTGCGCGTCTTGAGCTACAGGGACTGGCAGAGAAGGGCAGCCCTTGTACCGATGCTGTTGCTCACGAGGAGCCTGTGCTGCTTGCAGACTGCGCCAGCCTGATGAAGAAGTGCGTGCAGTGCCGAGCCGTGGTGGAGCGCAGGGTGCCTTTCATCCTGTGCTGTGGCGGCAAGGGCGCGGAGGACGCCGGCGACGAGCTCGGTGAGCGGCTGCTGCTTACGCAGCTCCTTATTTTGCCTTCTTGTTGAGACTTGCATGAAAATAACTTCATTTACAGTGCCATACTGTTGCCCTGTAGAAAAACATGATGTGTGGACTTGGATGGACAGAAATAATTGTGGTTTTCTGGCACTTTTGTCACATTATAAGAACCTGAAACTGTGCTTTTCTAGCTTTTGGTATGATTGCAAAACTCTGAACATTGGTCTTTTGAGGAACCTCCACATATGATGTGAAGAATATTGTGGGTTTTGGGGCTTTTGTTTATTTTTTTGCTTTGGTACTGGGAATTGAACACAGGGGCACATGCTAAGCAAATGTTCTACTGCTGAGCTACAACCTCAGCTCTTTTACAAGAACTTATTTATTATTTTTTTTTTTTGTGGGTACCGGGGGTCGACCTCAGGACCTCACACCCCAGCAGGCACCCATGCTGCTGAGCTATATCACCGCCCCCTTTTTCGTATGTGGGTTCCGGGAGTCGAACTCGGGCCCTCGTGCTTGCCAGGCAGGCGCTTATGCCGCTGAGCCATCTCACTGGCCCCAAGAACTTATTTTGAGACAAGGTCTCCCTCAGTTGCCAAAGCTGGCCCCCAATTTGTGACCCTTTTGCCTTAACCTTCTGAGTAGATGGGGTTGCAGGTGTGCGCCACGGTGCTTGGTATGTTCTCAAAAAAAGAAAAAGGAAGAATGTTTGCTCTCTTAAGATGAAATTTAGTATATCTCCTCCCTTCCTTGCAAATGTTTCACTGCTGAGTTGCCCAGGCTAGACTCGAACCTGCGATTCTGTTGCCTCAGTCTCCCAAGTAGCTGCGCTCACAGGCATGTGCCACCACACCTGGCATTTTTTGTGTGCATGTGCATGTGTATGTGCACGCATGTGTGTGTGTGTGGTGCTGGGGATCAAATCCAGGGGCCTCATGCATGCTAAGCACATGCTGCTCCACTGAGCTTGACCCCAGCCCAACTGAGTGTAGCTTGAGGAAGGATGTCGTCTTACAAATTATTTTTTCAGTTTACCAAAGTGTTAACCTGACTCCTTTATGTAGTGGGTTTGCAAGTTCATTTAAGTAGTTCGTATTTTATGGAATAGTAATTATTTGGGACAGAGTAACTGTAGGTAAGTTAAATTGTAACACAATGAACAAGTGGAAGAACAAGCAATAATACTGTTTACCTTCACCATGGCCCTTATTTTTAGTTTTAGTGTTTTTGCAGAACTAGGGATTGAACCTAGGTCCTTGCTTATGCTAGGTGAGTGCTCTGTCACGGAGCTATACCCCTAACCTCTACCTTCAAGTTTTCAATAGTGCAACTTTAAGAATAATTTTTGTCTTTATAGTAGATACTGGCTAGATGGTTTCTTTGATTTCTTTATTCTGTAAACATGCTTCATGAATAAATGAGGAACATTATTGTACCTGTTTCTGTCCAAAGCTTTTGTCTTTTTCACCAAGACAGCAGAAAATCCCAGGGACAAATTAATTGAAATGAAAGAATGTGAAATCAAAGGTTACCTTCCATTTTGCGGACTATTAATCACAATCTTCAAATCTCAGATAAGTAACAAGAAGGAAATTTGGGCATAAAGAAAGGCTAAGTTTTGCTTATCTTCATAAAAATTACGCGAGTTATTAATTAGTATCGCCAACACTGTGCTACCTACCTTCTTGAGTTCTTGTGGTATAGGAGCAGAGAAAGCACAAAATGCATTTATGATCTTGCCAGAGGCAGCAAGTAGAGCATTGGAAAACCTGTGTATGTGTGGATTTTTGTCTGGCTGGGTTTAATATAACTAGAAATTAATGTGCAATCCTGTGTCTTTGGAAGATTATAATGAAGGAGTGTAACATGAATGTCACTACTGTATCTATTGTCCTGATAGTTTTTTTTAATAAAATAGTAAAAATTTTAGAAATAAAGTTGTTATGTCAAAACAGTAATAACTAAAACCAACTGTATCTGTATTTCAGCAAGTGGGAATATCCCAGTGTTACAGAAGGACAAGGATAATACCAATGTCAATGCAGATGTGCAAAAGTTACAGCAGCAGTTACAGGACATTAAGGAACAGGTAATGATTTTGTCGTGTAAAACAGTGATTCTCAGAATGACAGTCTTTTTCTCTGAAACTAGTAGTAGTTCCTCTAGTAAACATGGTTTAGAGTAGTGTATCATTTGTAGTATTTGAATATTTGCAAATTGTAATAATGTGACTAGGAGATTTAATCAGGTATTTTCCAAAACAGGAAATACAAAAGACCAGTAAATGTGAAAAACGTTCAGCCACGTTATTGACTGGGAGATGAAAGTTAAAATCACAGTGCGGGACCTTTGCAAACCTGCGAGACTGAGGAGAGCCCGCAAAACTGTTGGTGTTGAGTGTGGTGCAGACGGTAGCAGCTGTCGCTCTGGCGCTGCTCGTGGGAATACAAATTAGTAAAAAGGCTTGGGAACACAGTTTGTGATTATCTAATAAAACCACACAGGATATTGTTTGGGAATATAAACTTGGGAGAAAATGTCACGCAGATGGTAATCGAAGTCAAAAGGCAGTGGGGTTTTTATGGCTGGGGAAGGCTGGGAAAGGGGGCCCAGGGCAGGTTTCTAGAGCTGCTTCCGTGAATTTGGTCAGTTTGTCAACTTCCATGGTTTGTGTACATTTCTGCATATATGTGATGCTTTAGTAGAAAGGAAAAAGGTGTGTGTGTGTGTGTGTGTGTGTATAAAAGCAAGCGGAGAATAAACACAGAATTGAGAATGGTGGTTATTAATGAGAGGTGCATGGGAAGGGATTGGGAGGATTTTTGGAGGGGCTTCAAAAGTGAGGGTATCATTCCGTTTTTTTTTTTTTTTGTGGGTACCGGGGGTCGAACTAAGGATCTCACGCTTGCCAGGCAGGTACTTATGCCGCTGAGCTATCTCACTGGCCCCGGCATTCCGTTCTTTAAGCTGAGTGTTGGTTATATTGTTCTGTGTGTGTGTGTGTGCGTGTGTGCGTGCGTGTGTGTGTGAACAAAAGTGCTCTTTTCTATGTGTTCAGTATTAAACCAAAGCAACAATGAGATAAACGGGCTGAAACTTGCAGCTGCGTGGCGGGTAAGGGAGCGCGGTGCCGTCTGACCCGTGGCTCGGTCTGGCTCAGGGCTGGAGCAGCAGGGGTGTAGCCGCTGCAGCTTGGCAGCAGTCAGTGTTGTCTGCACTTGTTGGAGTTGTTTCTGACTTTGCTGTCTGCGTTTATGAGAGAGGAACAAACATAGCAGATAGTAACCACTTTAGAATCAAATATTTTATTTACTAGGCATTTAAACACCTATCTGAAAAGATGAAAGCCTTATGATGGGGCCAGTTTTTCTTTTGAAATCCAGCATGTAGCAGTACTTACTATATAATGAATAAGTAAAAATAAATAGGGATTAAAGGTTCTTAAGTAGATGGGAGCATATTCGGCATATCTGATATAAAATGAAACATTTTTAAAGTCGGGAGCTCCTGGCATCTTTGTTCCTTCTCCATGTGAACACTTACTGAAAGATGAAGCTAATTTTTTTAACACATCTCGGTAAAGCTCTTTCTCTTCTAATTGTGAATTTAGTTGTGGGAGGCACTGGGAATGGATCCCTGCCCGTGGTAGGCAGGGAGCTGCCTCCTCAGCTCTGTAAACTATTGTTGCAGTGAATAAGACCAAGTCCTATTGTGGATCCTGGTGCTGAGTTCAGCATCCCGAAATTTATTCTTCCCTAAAAGTCCGCACCACTGAGGGCATAATGGATTGAAATCGGTTAGGATATGTTAAATGTACCATTTCCCCACATGAACCTCTTTATGATCTAATATTAGCATATACTAATAAAAATAAATAAAATTAAAAATTACATCATCATGAAATGGTAGATCTTGAGTCTTTCTGTTACTTCTTTGTCTCTTTGACAGACAAAACTTAATTTTACTTGCCATTAGGGTATTAAAGTAACAGAAGATGGGATTTTCTATAGCTTTGCTTCTCAAAACAGGACAGTTTGCCTTGGGGGCGTGGGAGACAGTGTTAGGGTCTGGTCTCTTTTCACAATGACCTCTTACATGGTCAGAGCTGGTAACTACATTGTTATATTGGCTTGGGGCCTGGTGTATTAATCTAGGCATTCCTGTTTATTTCATTATTTGGGAAAGATATTCAGAGTGAGACATTAAGGTAAAATATGTTTTTATAAATGTAAATATGTTTGGTGAATAAATGACTTCCTAGAGTGTTTTCACAGAAGTATCCCTAACGTACTGCTGATTTTCCGAGTGTGTAGGATTTACACTTACTGATCCGTGACTAACTAGCCTGTGTTGAGCTCGAAGGCCTGCAGGGGTGGCAGAGTAGGGCGGCACAGTGCTCAAGAGAAGCCCGTGGGCTGTGGGACGTGAGTGCCCTTCTGGTTTGCCCTGAGGCGGACTTAGACCCCACAAAGCCACAGCTTCCCCGGTGTAAAGCGGCGGTGGCCTGGGACTGAGGCTGGACAGTGTAGAGCATGTGCCTGGCCAGCACTGGCTGCGTGGCCGCCCCGTCCCCACCCCGGCCTGCCTGGCACACGGGCGGCACTCTTCTCCCGCAGCAGTGGCCGAGAGCGGTAGGCTGACGGGGCCGTGTCTATCCGTTTCCTTCATGGTCACAGCTTTTGTTTTATATAGGTTTTTTTTTTGTTTTTTTTTTTTATGTAGTACTTTTTATACTACCATGAAAGAACAAACAGTATTTCTATTTTGTAGGGGTGGCATTTTAACTATTTAAAATTTTTGAAAACTATTTTTAGAAAGCAACAAAATATTTGACCGAAAGAACGAAAGAAAATTAATGATGAAAGAAAATTAATGATGTAACGGTTGTCATGTGTTACATTTTCAAAACATAAAATGTCTCTGTATTTACTTCTGTGTCGTCTCCGTGACAGACGATGTGCCCGGTGTGTCTGGACCGTCTGAAGAACATGATCTTCCTCTGTGGCCACGGAACATGCCAGCTCTGCGGAGACCGCATGAGTGAATGCCCCATTTGTCGCAAGGCTATTGAACGAAGGATTCTTCTGTACTAAGAAACAGTGTTTTGTTAGCCAAAGTGTGTGGTTCTGAGTCTTAGCTTTTAAGCAAGTTGGAAGTTGTAATGAATTAATTTCTAATGTCATAGTTTCTTTTCTAGAGTGTAATGAGACTGTAAATGTACCAGAACAAAATATCTCTACAAAAAGTGTTTGAAATAGAAATACCGTGGCTTTTTATTTGTTTGGAGGGAGGGAGGGGTATATTTTTCTTTTAAATTTGAAACATCATATGTAATTTACTTTTGGCTTCAAAAAGGGAAATCCTTTGAGGAGATCCTTTTATTTGTGTTTTTATTGCATTTTTTCCTATAGATTATAAATTTATTAGACCTCAAAAGATATAATTCCATATGATCAATTATCCTTCAGTTTATGATGATTTTACACAATAAAGTGACATGGGTACCCTGGAAAGTCATGTATCAAATGAAAAGGGCAGATCACACTGCTGTGTCACATAATTAAATAACGACATTATGGCACAGATTGTTCACAGTGAAGAGAACATTGAAGGAAAGTTTCTATTTTTAAGATAGCAAGAAGTTATCTAAATGTTTGTGTTTGAATTCTTAGAGGAATGCAAGTATAGACTTCTTTTTTTTTTTTTTTTTTAAATGTGGGTACCAGGAGTTGAACTCAGGACCTTGTGCTTGGCAGCAGGCGCTTGTGCCACTGAACGATATCACCGGCCCTTTTTTTCTTTTATGTGGGTACCGGGAGTCAAACTCAGGACCTTGCGCTTGCCAGGCAGGCGCTTATGCTGCTGAGCCATCTCACCGGCCCAAGCATAGACTTCTAATGACCTTGTATTTGGTTTATTTAACATGAATCAAATTACCAGTTTAAAAATGACTGATAGAAGAGGAAAAACTAAGCAATCATAGTGGGGAACTGAAGGGAGGAAAAACAATAAAAATAAGTATTCACCATTAACAGTCATGTCACATCTTATAGTAATTTATATACTGCTTGGTTCAGCCACCCTTTAAAAAAAAAATCTGTGGAAGGTTTTCCGGTGCCGACCTCCGCGGCTCAGTCTGAGCAGCACAGTGGCATCGCATTCAGAGCCTCGGGGCGCTGCTCCTCCGTGTCTGTCCCTTCCGACAGCGTCACGGATCTGCCTTCGTCAGGGGCCTTTCTTCATTCTCTCAGCACCTCGTGCTGTAAAGAAAGCAGTCTCTCTCCAAACCTACAGATGAAGACACGATTTAAACTGCCAGCAATATCCAAGATATTGTAAATAACCTCATAGTAGATAGTGTCAGGCCCTTTATAGAAATATGTCTGATTATCTTTAGTTTTTTGGGTTTTATTTTTGTTTTTGTTTCTTTGTTTTTTTGGTGGAGGGGTACCCTTTGACTGTAGAGCATTTGATGATTTTCTCTCCTTCAACTGAGTCATCTTTTGCGACTAGGGTGAATATACACCTAACTAGGAATTTTTGGGTTTCTTGCTGCTAAATTATTTAAAAAACAGCTGTTTATAATAGTGTCTACTACATACTGTGTATAAGTTCACTCCTAACTAGAATCTCTCTTGTAGTTTTTTTTTTCCCTTTTAAATCTGGCTAGCTTTTCTTATTTCAGTTTTTCTGAAATAAACCAGTACAGCATGTCACCAGGCATGGTGACACACACCTGTAATCCCAGCACTCGGGAGGCTGAGACAGGAGGGTCGCTCTGAGTTTGAGGCCAGCCTGGGCTACATAGTGAGTTCAAGCCTAACCTGAACTATATAGTGAGACCCTGTTGCATTTCTGGCTACTTAATTGCTACTGTCTTTGCCAGTCCCGCTGACAGCAGTGATGAGCTCTAGTGGCTGCTTTTATAGTCTCAGCAATTCTGTATGTATGTTTAGCTGAGAAATTATTACCATTTTGAACAGTAAAATTTTCAAATTTGAAACTTTGTTGACTCTTTATGTATCTAGTAAGGAGCCGCTGAAGCTATTTTTAAAGTATATTTTGAAGTTTTGAAAAGATCTGATTGATAATGTCACATAAAGAGACAGACTGTCGTGTAGACCTAAAGACAAAAGTGAGGGTGTTTCCTGTGTGCCACGGACCACGCCCCCTCCACCAGGAAAAGGGGAGGGCGTGGGCCGACTGGAGCAGTGGGGCCACAGTGCATTTCACTTCAGTCCCTTTTGTCTTCTGAGTTGCAGTGTATATTCCCAAAATGGCAGTAATGTCTTCCAGCCTAATTAATTCCCCATATTAAAAAAAAGTTTCTATTATAGAAGTCTTAAAGTCACTATAATTCTAGTGCTAAGTACTTGTGGATTTTCTCTATTTGTATCACTTTGAAATTTGTTTCATAAATAGAAAATTTTTCTCCAGTCATGTTTTTAAGCACCTAAAATTATTTTAAATTCATTTGAGTTTGCAAGAAAGAAAGAACTGCTACCTCTTCCTGCTCACCTCTCAGCAGTGCTCTGCCACTTAGGGGTTTTCCCCTTGTCGTCTAAAGCTCTTTACCCTGTGCCTCTGGAGAGCTTTTACCTTTCCTAGAGTCATTTTTAAAAGTGACGTGCACTCATTCAAAAGATGTATTAATTGGGCTTCAGGGACTAGTACCCAACATTGGAGGAAAAAAAAATCAGTCTCTTAGCACACTCAAAATGTACTGTGTGGCATTTGTATATTTGAAGTCCTCTCTGGACAGAGAAGGAGGGGAAGCAGAGGCACTGCAAGGGTCATCACTGATGCCTGGACCCCTCTGTGCTCCTCACCTACTCCCTCTCCTTATATTCTCCCGGGAGTCTCAGCCTTGTTACTCAAACACACACGACTTACCAGCGGTGCTATCCTAATGGTATTTGTTCACACACTTTAACATTCTTGCTTATATTGTATACATAGTTAATTTTGTTGGGAGCAAGATTCTCAAGATAATTTTGTATTATTGTAAGAATGCTATGTAACATAAAATTTGTCCTTTTAACTCTATATAGTTTAGCAGTGTTAGACAAATGTTTAGTTATGCTGGTCAAATTATGATTAGTTAAGCATTGCAAATGAACTAGCTAGCTACAGAGGCATAAATTAATTGAAGACAATGTTGGAAATAAGTTTCTTAAATTTGTATTTCTGATGGCTTTACTTGTAAGAGCATTTTGGCATATTGAGGTGTGCATACTGCTTACGATTTGTCCAGTTCAAATTTCACAGCTTCCTGGGTCGTGTTTTACACACCACAACTATCCTGCCTAGTTGTGTGTTGCCCAGTTGCTGTTCTTGTTTTATTCAGAATTCTGGATGCTTTTTGGACTCCGAATGAAGCTTTCGAATGAGGAGAATTA
The DNA here is from genome assembly GCA_028451465.1 of Erethizon dorsatum. NCBI lineage: Eukaryota > Metazoa > Chordata > Mammalia > Rodentia > Erethizontidae > Erethizon > Erethizon dorsatum. Next base: position 23,873,148 of record CM051838.1, on the reverse strand, counting down.
GGGCTGGGGCAGGCCCGGGGTCAGGACACTGAGGTCGCAACAAGTAGGAAGCAGAAAAGACAGTGTTCAAGTGTAAAGGGAAAAAGAGGCTTGTAGATTCCAACAGAGCATTAGTGGAGTTCAATTAAATAATAAAAAGTGTACTTGAACCGGTCGGCTTTTAATATAGTTTAATGGATAGGTTTTCGTAAATTGTAGACTTCACTACAGCTTGCTTTTTTCCAATCCAAAAGGAAAAGCACTTATCCTCTCAAGAGTATCTAAAATGTGGGCCGGTGAGATGGCTCAGCGGCTTAAGCGCCTGCCCGGCAAGCGCGAGGGCCCGAGTTCGACTCCCGGAACCCACATACGAAAAAGGGGCCGGTGATATCGCTCAGCGGCACGGGCGCCTGCTGGCGCGCGAGGTCCTGAGGTCGACCCCCCGGTACCCACAAAAAAAAAAAAAAAAAAAAAAGAGTATCTAAAATGTTTTATAGTAGTAATTTGTGTAAAAAAAAGAATTTTGGAATAGATGTTTTTGCATTTTTGTATTGTAAAAAAACATAAAATTTGCCATTTTAACTCTAAGTATACAGTTTAATAGTATTAGGTACATTCACGTTGTTGTGAAACAAATCTCAAGAACTTTATCTTGAAAACTGTGCCCGTTAACTAATTCCCTTCCCCGCTTCCCTTCCAGTAGAATAGAATTTTAACCAGATGTAAATCAAGCACCTGAATTATTCAGTAGTTAGTTGTGTTTGCAAGATCTCAAGTAACACCACGTTCCTGAAATAGGGGTGCGGGGCAGCGTTTCTCTCTCTTTGCTCCAATTATTGTAAATAATAACTGGATAGATTTTAAATGTCTGTTAATCGGAAGAGTTTATTTCAGTTTAAGCCAAGGGAGAGAAATACTTTTTTTGTGTGGGTCCCGGGGGTCGACCTCAGGACCTCGTGTGCCAGCAGGCGCCCGTGCCACTGAGCGATATCACCGGCCCTTTTTTTTTCCTATGTGGATACCGGGAGTTGAATTCAGGACCTCGCGCTTGCCAGGCAGGTGCTTATGCCGCTGAGCTGTCTCACCGGCCCAAGAAATACATTTTAAATACCAGAATTGAGTTAGCTTTGAATTTATAATAAATTGGGAAGATAATAGATTTTTCACAAATGATGTGTGCCTTGTTGAAAATGTCAGTTGTCTTTAAGTCTACTTCTCAAAGTTTCAGAAATGACAACTTAATTTCACTTGCTTGAATATCATGATAGGAATGCTGGCTGATATACTTGATATATATATATCCTTGGAACTTTAACATATAAGATAGCAGTATTAATAATTAGTTGTACTTTAAAATACTGAATTTGAGGAAACTGTTGAATATTGTCTCGTGTGTGTTGCTTTCCTGCAGTGAGGGGAGTCCTCTAGGTTGGCTGCAGTGTACATCTGGTTAGGGTGGGTAAAACTTCACCACGAAGATGGGAGCCAGACAGTGCAGCTGAGGAATTTGAATTGTGCATTGCTACGTTGGCATTTTCTACCTCCTTTTCTGTCAGAGTATTACTTTTTCTAGCATTTATTCTTATTTGTGAATAAGGAGGAAATGGGAACTGGAGGTTAAAATTGAAAGTATTGTTGTGTTGAAAATTAAAGCGCAGTGGGTACAGAGAAGTGACTTGTCACATTCATTTGGTGCCTGACTCCGTAGCTGGAAGTTATGAGTGACATGTACAAAATATCCAAGAAAGGTGATATTGCTGAATATTTTAATTTTCCTGTGTGGTCCTCTTGATTTTGTTTCATAAACATGATATGTGTCCTCCAAGAAGCAAAATGGCCTTGTAAATTTTTTCGGCCTTGTAATTTTTAATAAACATGCCATTTTGTCTGAGATACGTAATTTCAGGAAGCTATTGAAAGTTCTGACTCAGGGCTTTTTAACAGTTTAAGCAATTGTTAATTATATTTTGGAAATTCCATCTACATAATTCTTCAGTGCTTTGAAAGAATTATTAGCTTGGCAGCACCGTTAAAGCTTTCCGGAAGGTGGTCTCTAGTGCGCACCTGTCGTGACCCAGGTTGTACCGTTGGCTTCTGTAACGGCAGCTGTGCGCTGCGCTGGGTTCGTGTAATTCTTTAAGGGAGGATTCTTAGATTTGCAGGTGATACTTGTTTTTGCTTTAAACTGATGACTTACGCCATGATCCTGTTACCAGAAGAGTGACTCTGTGTTACCATTACGCACAGTCACGGATAAGTAGCTTCTGGGAAGAGCACAGCTTAAGCAATTGCTGCTCAGATTGTCTTTCCCTCACATGTAAAAACAACAAAAAGCCTTTGTTCAAGTGATTCACCTTAAAAAAAAATACTTAAAAAGGAAATCATGAATTGCATGTCATTCTTAATGCTGGTCTTAGAGACTAAATCTATAAAACTGTTTTTAAGTTTCGTATGATTATGTCATTCTAAATGCAGTATATTCAATGATAGAAAGCAGTTTAATTGACTCAGTAGTGTTTTGCTTTTACATTTTCCACTTTTTTAGCTTTCAATGTTGGGTTAAATTTAAAGTCTTATTTGTGGATATAGTTTCTGTATGGCAAACAGTTCTTGCTTATTAGCTTTTGTTTAAAAATGATTAGCAAGAGCTAAGCTTTTCGAAATAGGATGGAAACATTTACCATTAATAAAAGCTCTGGTATAATATCAGCGCTTTTCTCTGGTCTTTTGAAAACTGTACTTTGTAGTAATATACATGAATTTTTATTTTTAAGGCATTTGAAAACAAATCTTGCCATATCAAAAAAAAAAAAAATCTATTATCTTTGGAAAGGAGATGACCGTATCTGTGAGGAACATAACATCCATCTCCGTGTCAGTGTGAGGAGTCCGCATCCCCAGCTGAGTGCCCATTGCGGTTGTTTACGTCTTGGGTACCTCTGTCTAAGGACCAAAGAAGTGTTTTGTATTTTAACACCTCCACATTCTTTCAGGCTTAAGATGTATTATGAAAATGGTCTGAGTAGGATAAACGATAAATCAAATAGGAAGATTCAACTTTTTTATTTTTTTGGGGAAAAAAAACCTTACTCCTCTTCACACCTTAGATATAGGTAGGCATTTTAAGGCACTGGTTTATTTGCCTTTTTAAAAAACCTTATTGGGCCGGGAATATAGCTCAGTGGCACAGTGCCTGCCTGGCAAGCGCAAGGTCATGAGTTCGATTCCTGGTACAAAAAAAAAAAGTATTAGTCTTTGAATGGCTTGGGGGCTATTTTATTTTTCAAGTTAACAGAAGCACTTGTGAAGTTGTCAAGAGGTTGTCAGGTTCTAATGCAAAAGAAATGTATCTTAGATGTTTAAGAGAAAAAAACATCTAATACAGAATTTTCTGTTCATTTGAAAAAAGCCTATGTATTCCAACTTTAAAATCGTAAATTTATTTTGGATAACCTCTCTTTTTGTTTATTCTGTTGCTGTATAATTAGATATCTGAGGGTAATATTTTTATTGAATTGGAACTGTATAGGTTTTTAAATAAAGGCCTTTTAGAACGTCTGCTGTGTATTTTATCATCGGCAGCCACGTGCCCTCGCAGAGGCTGAAGGGCCGCATAGTCGTGCGGCGCAGCGGTTCCCAGCCTGACTGAACGGCGCTGCAGGGCGGACACGAGGGTTTAAGGCGCCCCCGGTGCATGGGTTGAAACAGCCACGGTGCTCTCGGGGGGACTGTGATGGTTTCTCCCTTTAGAGCAGAACTAGCAGATAAGATCTTTTATTTCATTGAAGACAAAAAATTGTAGGCATAAAAGGAAACCAAGACCAACCCCCTAGGCGAGGCGGTCAGTCCCGAGTGGCCGAGCGGGGGCCGCTGGGCGCACGCCGCGCTCCGGACCTCCCCTCGAGGTGAGGTCAGCCTCGGAGAGAGCAGGCGCCGCGGGCCGGCCGGGACGGGGCGCCCCGCCGCACCGCGGGCGGATGGAGGACTGGAGGCTTGCGGCAGCGCCCAGCGCCCGCGTGGCTCCCGGGGAGCAAACCCGCTTTCCCGCGCCCCCTTCGCCCCTCCTCCCCTCGCCTGCTTCCTTTCTAAACGTGCGAAGCGCTTTTGCGCGGCGGGCGCACCCCCGCGGGACGGTCTGCAGCGGGCGGGACACCGGCCTCTGCGGGCCGGTAGGGGTCAGCAGAGTCCTCCTCCTGCCTGGGCCCAGTCGGGTCTCGGCCCGGGCGGGAGGATCGCGGCCTCTCCGGCGCCCGGCCCTGTTCCTACCTCCACCAAGCCGCTGTGTTCAGGATGCGTCCACCGGATACCTGCACGCTGCCATGCGGTGGGGACGGAGAGCAGGAGCAGAGCTCTAACTCATTCTTTACAGTTTAAAGTGGTGGTCTAGCTAAAAAATGCTGTACAATGCCGGGCGAGGTGGCGCACGCCCATAATCCCAGCACTCTGGAGGCTGAGGCAGGAGGATCACAGGAAATTTGAGGCCAGCCTGGGTTACAATAGTGAGTTCAAGGGCAGCCTGAGTTATATAGTGAGACCCTGTCTCAAAAAGCAACAACAAGCCAACAAACAAAAAGGTTACCTTCTCCCCTCTGTCCTCGCCAGCATTAGTTATCTTAGCCTTTTTCATAGTAGCTGTTCTTCCTGGGCTGAGGTAATATCTCCGTGTGGTTTTAATTTGCATTTTCCTAGTGATTAGTGATACGAAGCATTTTTTCATACATTTATCCATCAATCTTCCTTTGAGAAGTGTCTGTGGAGATCATTTGCCCATTTCCCATCGTTGGTGGTGGTGGTTTGTTTGTTTTTGCCATCGAGTGTTCGAGTTCCTTGCATAGCCTGGATATGAGTCCCTTGTGGATGAGGAGCGGCAGACGCGACCCCTCGGGGCGTGAGTCACACCTGCCCGGCAGCTCCCAGCTCCCAGGGCTCAGCGCTCCTCCTCCACTCCTGCCCGCTTTGCAAGTGCTCCTGCAGCTCTGCGGTCGGGCCAGGCCTGCGGCTGGCCGGTCTCTGTTTAGTCCCATGATAAACAAGGTGACAGGGACCAGAGCCCCCAGCTGGTCACCGTGCGGTGTGAGTGAGGCGTCTCTGCCTCCCGAGGACCAAACCCCTCCCGGCTTCCTCTGGGGTGGCCCGAGACTCCGAGCCGAGTGGAGCCGGCGTGTTGTCTCTGCACACATTCTCATGGAACCCCCTAAACTGCTCTGGCCAGGCTGCACCCACGGCTGCAGCACACTTTCTTCTTCTGTGAACTGCTTAAAATCCTGGTTTTTGCCAGGTGTGATGGTGCACGCCGGTGATCCTAGCACTCAGGAGGCTGAGACAGGAGGATCACCTTGAATTCGAGGCCAGCCTGGGCTACACAGCCAGACCCTGTCTCACCCCTGTCCCTCAGATTCTTTCCTACTATGCTGACTTGACTTAAGCACTGAGCTCACCGGGCCCTGCCTTCACCTCACCTTGGGAGTCTGCTCTGAGAGTTTTAGTCACAGTGCTTTTATCTGGGGCCAGCTGAGCCCGTGTCTCTGCGTCCTCGCCTGTAAAATGGGCACACTGGATGCCTGTCTCAGGGATGGGGGGGGGGAGGAAAATGTCTTCCCTCCCTTCCTTTGCTGAGCCTGGGCTTGGCTCCATCCTTATCCCTCTCTCTTTTTTCCTTCTCTGGACTCTGCAAATCCTGTCTTACTCTTGAAGATTTTCCCGGACTCTGACCACTTCTTGCTGCTTCTGCTGCTAACCTGGACCAGGCATCCCCCTGGAGGATGCCAGGGACCCTCAAGAGTGACACTTTTATTGTGTAAGTTAGATTAAGTCTCCCCCACCCTCTAAAATGAAGGTGTTGCATCTCGGAGAGAAAAAAATCATGTTCCCATACCCAGGCCAGAGCAGCTCCCTCCCCGGCCTCCCCTGAGTTCCCACCGGGCCCCCTGCTCCCTCCTCTGCCTCCTGCCCCAGGGCCTTTGCACCCACCACCTTCTCCCTGGAACCCCTCCCTGCGGGTCGCCTTCCCCAGGCTCTTTCCCTCACTTTTCTCAAGTGTCTGCTCAGATGTCACTGGGTCACCCCAGGGACAATGGCCAATCCACCTCCCTGTCCACCCTGCTCCCTGCCTCTGTCAGTTTCCTGCCTGTCATTTCTGTCCCTCGGCTCGGACATAGCCATATCCTGTGAGGACAGGGGCTCCGTCTGCCGCTCTCGGTTGTGTCCTCTGCGCTGGGACAGGGTCTCGCATGGCGTGGTGAGGAGGCATTAAAGATACCATCGAGTGAAGGACTGTGAGACGGACGCTACTCCCTTCCGGAATGAGAGGGAGCAGCCACGTTAAGTGGCCATCACCAGCGGGCGACAGCTGGCATCGATCGGTTACTTTCTGTGGCCGTCACAGTGTTAAGGGTTTTCCCACTTTATTAAACCATTCAATCCTCAGATCTCAGTGATCCGTGAGAGATAGTGTGGCTCGTTATTTTACCTGTTAGTATTATTTATCATTTTTAGTGCAGGAAATTAGTTTCTGAGGAAGTCCCGGGAGGAGGAGGAAGTGTAGTTACTGGCTGGGTCACTGGTCACAGACACAGCCAGAGTGGCCACCCAGCTGGGGACAGCATGGCACGATGGTGCCACCTCGTGTCTGTCCCCAGACCCAAACCGCTGCTCTGAGCGAGGCTGCACGGGTGCTGTGTGCAGCCAGTGTCACATGCCGGCCTCTGGCTACCCTCACACCTGGTGACTCTGTCCCTGGGGGAAAAGCCACCAGGGGCCCGCTGCAACCCCACTTGATCTGAAGGAGGAAAGGGGCTTCAAGGAGCTCTGACCTCACCCCAGCCTCTCTTTTTGCAGTGCTGGGATTGAACCCAGGGCTTTTGCACTGAGCTACATCCCCGGCCCTTTTTCTTTTTATTTTGGAGACAGGATCTCCCTAAGTTACTCGGGCTGGGCTTGAACTTGTGATCCCCCTGCCTTGGCCTCCCAGAGTGCTGGAATTACAGGCGTGCACCACCAGGCCCAGCTAACTTCCTTCTTCCTTTAACATGGAAGGAAATTTAACCCTCAGAAAGGCAGCATAGATGAGATGGCCTATCTGTCTGTCTGTCTGTCTCTGTTTCTTTCTTTAAAGGAGAGAAGGCTGTGCTTACTCTAGTCTTGCCAACTTCTTTCTGCAAAGTTGACCCCAGGTATTTTACTTAGATTTTTAAAAAAATTATATGGGGTCTTATTATTCTCTTGAGTGGGGTGTGGGCATCTGTTCTGATGACAGCCAAATAATAGTGTGCTTGGGAAATGAAGAGCTGGGCTCTCACCACACAGCATAGCCGCACGTCTTCCAGAGCCTTCATGGCTGCGCTGCTTTTGTGTGTGTGTGTGTGTGTGTTTTTTTTTTTTTTTTTCCCAGACAGGGTCTCACTATGTAGCCCAGGCTGGCCTTGAACTCACAGCAATCCTCCTGCCTCAGCCTCCCAAGCCTGGGATCACAGGCTTGCACCACCACGCCTGGCCTCCCCACTGGAATCTGTTCTCATGGATCAGAAAGCCTGAGCTGGCATGGAAAACATAAACCTGCAAGCAGTGGGCAAGACACAGCAGTTCAGCACAGTGGTGGAGAATGTTTTCCTCATTTGCAAATTATATGAAAGGCAAGAAAGGCAAAGAACAAAGTGGTGATATAATAATTTTTCCTCTTCATTTTTATTTATTTTTGTTTTTTGAGGCAGGGTCTCACTATGTAGTTCAGGCTGGCCTTATGCTCACTATGTAGTCCAGGGTGCGCTGGAATTTCCTGCGATCCTCCTACCTCAGCCTCCCAAATCCTGAGATTACAGATGTGCTTCACCTCTCTTGGCACCTTTTTTTATTAGTCCATGAAACACCGCCTCTTTTCAAAATAGTGCTCCTTGTTGTTTTCTCCCAGAGAAGTCACAGCAATTAGAAAATGTTCTCTTTCCAGAATCCTTTCTGCTTGTCAGAAACAGGCAAACACCCCGATTTCCCAGGAAGTCTCGGTGTCAGCGTGGCAGGTCCGTGCCAAGCCGCGTCTCCTGGGCCTCTCGCTGGACCCTTAGAAGACGATCGGAGGCTTCGGGTGCCAAGCGGGTGCTGCCCGGCTCCTCGGGCGGGTGTTGAGCGCCTGCCGCGCGCGTTCCTGCCGAGGAGACCCAGCGCGTCGCGCGGATCCCGGCGCTGCTCCCCGGCCGCCCCTGGCCCGGAGCCCTGAATGCCGGCCAAGCCCCAGCGGGCGGAGAGGGAGCCCAGCTCGTCCCCATAAATCTCGGCCGCAGCCCAGCCCAACAGTCATGGTGTTTGCGGGTAGGGGAGGAAGGAAGGGTGCCGGGGCGGAAGTGAAATTTGCAGATAAACGCAGATCATATTTCAGGTGGCTGGAGAAAAAGTGATTTCCAGATGCTGCGCGCAATGAGCAGAGAGGCTCTCAAGAAAGGTGAGACGGGAGAGCATGGGGACTCAAGGACAGGCAGGCAGGGCCAGGGGGCCCGACCGGAGGGAACCAAGCTACAGCCCCGCACCTTCTGATTTCGACAGTTTCACTGTCATTAAGTTGCCCAGGCTGGGCTTGAACTTGTGATCCTCCTGCCTCAGCCTCCCAGAGTGCTGGGATTACAGGCATGTGCTACCATGCCTGGCTAGAGATGAAATTCTTTTCTTTTCTTTCCTTTTTTTGGGATGGGGTCTCAATATGCAGTTCAGGCTGGCCTTGAACTCACTATGTAGCCCAGGCTGGCCTCCAACTCACAGCGATCCTTCTACCTCAGCCTCCAGAGTCCTACAGAAATGAAATTGTTTTTGTTTTGTTTTGTTTTTCAGTACCTGGAATCAAACTCAGGACCTTAGGCTTGCCAGGCAGGCACTGTGCCGCTGAGCTATATCCCCGGCCTGAAATTCTTTTTTTTTTTTTTTTTTTTTCGTTGTGGGATGTTTTTTAAGTAAAGGAATAATTTTATACACAAAGGAAAGCAAATATTATATATCTATGAAAATATATGCTTGGGAACTGTTCCTTTCAGTGTAGAAATAATGACTAGCAGTTGGAATACCAATAAATAAAAAGAAAACTGAAGAAGGAAATATTGGAGAAAAGAATTCAACATGAAATAAATTCAAAGTCTCTCCTTTGGAATGAACCTGGCCTCAGTTCCTAAAAGGGTTCCCAGACAATGGAGAGGTACTCCTACTGTCCATGTCCTTCTCTACCCCAAATAACCAAAAGGGCCCTTAACTTTAGAAATGGTTTTCTAAATGGGATTTCAAACCTCTTTAGTTATATAAGAAACTATGCTTTCATCTAACTATTTATTTGTTCACCCGGTATGGTGCTGTACACCTGTAATCCCAGCATTCAGGAGGCTGAGGCAGGAGGATCGCTGGAGTTAAAGGCCAGCCGGGGCTACATAGGGAGACCCTGTCTCAAACAAAAAAAAAAAAAAAGAAAGAAAATAAGTTGGGGACTATGTGTGTGTTCATGTGAGAAACATAAACAACTCATTATGAAAATGAGGTGTCCTGAGGTGGCTTCCTGGGGGCAGGATGTCTCCCATGTGCCTGGCACACCTGGCACTTCCCAGGCACTGATCTCACCTGGGCATCGTGCTCTTTAGAAGTTTCCTTATAGTTACATTTGTCTAACTGAGGGATTTCATTTGCTGAAGAATAAATCATTTGCAGTACTATTTGGGATTTGACCTTTATGCTTTTAAAAAGAAAAAATTTTTTGGCTGGTGGTACTGGGATTGAACCCAGGGCCTTTGCACCGGTAGCTACATTCCCCAGCATCTTTTTAAAGTTTTTTAAAATCTCAAGAGAGGGTCTCGCTGAATTGCTAGGTTGCCAAGGCTGAGCTCCAACTGGGGATCCTCCTGCCTCAGCCTTCCAAATTGGTGGGATGACAGGAGTGTGACAACATGACTTATTTTTATTTTTATTATTTTCACAGTGCTGGGGATGGAACCCAGGGCCTCACACATGTTAGAAAAGTGTGCCCACTGGGCTACACCCCAGCCCCTTGTGGTTCTTGTATTACAACAGTACCACAAAACTACTTCCTGTCTCAGTAGTCTTGAAAGCTACATGTATAAGGTTTCCTCTGTTTTACAGGTGAAGAATTGTCACAGAAAGATGAAAAATACCTTTTTTTTTTTTTTTTTTTTGTGGGTACTGGGGGTCGACCTCAGGACCTCGCCTGCCAGTAGGCGCCTGTGCCACTGAGCCATCTCACCGGCCCAAAAAATACCTTTTGGGGGTCTTAGGGCAGCAAATGGTGAGTGAAGAGCACTGTTATGTTTTCAGCTTTTTGCCAGGGTCTTCCTTTCTGATCTGACTGGATTGTTGTATCCTAATGTTCTAGAATCTTCCAGGAGAATCTCTTCACTGGTCAGGACTGGAGAGGGGTGAATGGAGAAGCGGGCTCTTCCTTTCTTCTGCAGCCCTCTGGGAAGGTGTCCCATGAGCAGCCACGGGGGAGGTGCCAGGCACTGGGGTGAGTGAGAGTCCTTAGCAATTTCTCCTGGGTGACTGAGGGCAACAGTGACCTCCTGGGAACTCTTAGAACCTGTTGACTTGGGGGGAAGGGATAAATTGATGTATCTCATTTCTTTTTTCTTTTTTTGTTTTTTGAGACAGGTAATGTAGCCCACGCTGGCTTCAAACTCACAGTGATCCTCCTGCCTCAGCCTCCAGAGTGCTACAGGCATGTGTCAGCACACCTGGTGATATAGCTAATCCTTCACATTGTGGATGTTGCTTCTTCTCTCTGACCCAGCTCAAACCTCAGGAAGAGGCCGACAGCCCTTACAAAGTTGGAAGAAACTGAATTGTGTCCCCCTCAACCAAGCAGTCTGTGTTTTCTTTATCTTATGAATTCAGATTTGGACTAATAAAACAGGAATTCTAATATTCAGAAGAGACTCTGCCAGCCAAATGAGAAGACCTGCTTTTCCTTTTTCTCCCTTTTTCTGGCTGCCCATGGGGAGGGACATGTTCCCCGGGAGGCTGGCCTGCTGACCAGGCTTGAGATCATGGCGAGGTGGCCTCAGACCCAACACATCAGCACTGCCAGGGCCAGCTTCGAAGTCTGCAAGGTGTCACACACAGAAACTGGTGAGGGTGGCAGGAGGTGTCCAGTGGTTTCCACATGTGCGTGCACACACACACATGCACGCGTGTGTGTGTCCAGAGCGCCTCCGTGCAGCCCTCACCCTTGCAGAACTTGGGGTTTTCCCTGTGTCGTCATGGCAGGGTTTCTACATGCACTGAGTTTTGGGCTTTGGCTCCTAAAATTGGTCCACTGTGCCTAGGACAGTTCGCCCTGTTCAGGGAAAAGCGAGGGTCCTCTTTGTGCCAGGTCCACCCCATGCAGCAGGGGCAGGAGTGCCCTGCAGGCAGAGTCAGGGTGATCTCTATGCGCATCGAGGGGAATGCGAGAGCTCCCTTAGAGCTCTCTGAGATGCGGCTTCTTTCCCCATTATGCTCACCCCAAGGTGAGAGAGAAACTAGAACACCCGCCCCCCTACCGCCAACAGGCAGAATAAAATACTGTAGCAGAAAGAAATGGGATTTTTTTTCAGGACTGGGGATTAACCTCAAGACCTTTGCACTGAGCAACATCCAGCCCTTTTTTACTTTTTAATTTGGAGATGGGGTGTCACTAAGTCACTTAGTTGTCCAGGCTGACCTGGAACTTGCTGTCCTCCTGCCTCAGCCTCCCAGAGTGCTGGGGTTCCAGGTGTGCCCCCCACACCTGGCCAGAAAACTGAGGTTTGGAACTAGAATTCCGTGTCAGATTTCCCAGCGGCCGTTGTGATGCCCGTGACGCCTGTGAGCCAGGGTCTTCCTGCAGCACAAGGTCGCCGCGTGGTTCATTCACGAGGAGGCCGTGCGGAGCCGCTGGCGTCTACACAGCAAGGTCCCCGCGTTCTGGCTGCAGGCTGTATAGACCGGAGGTGGCGGAGGGACTGTGCTGTCCGGAGCAGGGGATCCCGAGGACCTCACTGGAGCGGAGATGAGAGAGCAGCCCGGCCGCAGCAGGAGCCTCTTCCCAGCCAACCTTGCACACGCGTGGAAAGAAGCCTGGAAAGCAGCCGTGGAGCAGATCGCGAGCGCCCGCCCGCGTCGTCCCGCCTTGCGTGGGGGCCAAGAGCGAGGTGAGGGCTTCGGGGAATAAGGCTCATTAAAGAAATTTCATCTTAGCGAGAAAAGAAATGAAAACCCCGTGGCGACTGATGGGGTCACTTTCTGCCCGTAGGACCTGGGCTTTCTCTGTGCCATTGCTAACCACACAGGATCTTTTCTCAGAGGCCATGCCTCTGATGCATGAGGCGATGTTTTTACTGTATTTTTAAAATTTAAGCCGGGCCTGTAATCCCAGTGCTCGGGAGGCTGAAGCAGGAGGATCACTGTGAGTTCGAGGCCAGCCTGGACTGCAAAGTGAGACCCTGTCTCAAAAAACCAACCCCCTCAAAAAACCCAAAAATATAATAAAAAATAAATAAAATAAAAATTGAAGTTAACAATCCACCCCCTCTCCGCTTCTGTTCTCTGTCTCTCCACGTGCCTCTCTCTGTCTGCCTGTCTGCCTGCCTGTCTGTCAGTCTCTCTCTCTGTTTTCCTTTTATTCTTGCTTACCCTAAAGTCGAAGTTAAGCCTCCGAAGCCCTGCTTCCCGCTGGCCGCGGAGCACATGCTGCGGTTTTGCAGGGACCCAGCAGAGGTCCGGGCCAGGAAGGGAAAGGAAGGGACCCTCAGCTCTGCGCCTGTGCGATCGTCCCCGGGGCCCCCGCGCGTGGGCTGTGACCTCGGTGGCGCGGCCAAGCACTGAGGACGGAGGCGGCTCGCCGTTTTGGCCTTTAGCTCAGTCCCCCCGCGTGCATAAAGTCCCTTCTTCATAAAAACGCTGCACGCGACGGGAACCCACGGTCTGTGCGGCCGAGGTCAGTGCCCCGGCCCCCCAGGACCCGCACCGGAGCCCCTGGGCTTGGCGGGTCATCAGGGCGCCTGTTTAATAATTCGCCGCGCATCGCCACGTTGGGCTAGGAGCAGCAACGAGCCATTGTGTGCTTTTCATTTTGTGTCCTTTTGTATCACTGGATCACTATAACAAAGAGCTATTTGCTTTAGTCTTTCATTTTAATAAGAGGTTTCTAACTAGATGTTTGATTAGGTGCTTTCTATGAGTTTCTTCTATTAGAAAAGAAAGCAGGGTCCATGGTGTTACTTTTATTAACCCATCCAGTGTCCATCTAATTAGAGCTGCAGGGAACACAAACAAACCTGGGAAACAGGCTACGCCGTGGGCTTGGCGTCCCCAAGCTTATTGCTGCTTTCTAACGAGCCCGGTGCGGGGCCAGAGCAGGAATCGGGTATCCCGGCAGCTCCTTTAATGAGCCCTCCGTTTATGATCACTAAGGCCCAATTGAGAATGCAGGGTGAGTAATGTTCAGCTTCCCGGGATCCCTGCTACCTCCGGTTTCAAAAGGCACCACTAGCTGGGTGTGGTGGTGCACGCCTGTCATCCCAGCACTCAGGATTACTCTGGAGGATGAGGCAGAAGGATCTCGTGAGTTCAGTGCCAGCCTGGGTTACATAGTGAGTTCAGGATCGGCCTGAACTGCATAGTGAGAAAGTTTTAGGAGGTCAATCACTTGTTCATTTAATATCGTTTATTTTTTTCTCCTAACGTGCATGCGCCTCTTTTCCACCACCGTGTAGAGAGTTTCTGCTCGTCACATTTTCCAGGGTAGGTTTGGAGGAACCAGAGGGAAGGCAGCTAAATAACATGGGAAAGGAAAGCAGGAAAGGGGAGGTCAAGGTGGGGAATGGCACGGGCCACGTGCAGGTTCAAACCCTGGGGAGAGCCCTGTGATGGACGGGAGGGACGCTGGTAACTTGTGCCCTTTGATGGCCACTAATCCAAGGTCTAGGATAAAATTCGCTCACTATCTTAATTGCACCTCCCCAGAAGCAGATGCTGACAGAAGGATCTGAGTTCAAGTGGTTTATCTGAGAGGAGATGTCAAGCTCGGAGAGGAGAGTGAAAGAGGATATGGGGAAGAGAAAGAAGCCTGGCAAGAATGTGGAATGCTGAAGCAGGAGGACCACAAGCTTGAGCTCAGCCTGGGCAATTTAGCCACTTAGTGAGACCCTGTCCCCAAATAAAAAAGCGCTGAGGATGTAGCTCAGCGTGAAGGCCCTGGTTCAATCCTCAGGACCAGAAAAGGCAAGTATTTAAGAGCCATATGGAGGAATAACAACTTGGTCATTGTCTTTATTTATTTATTTATTTTTGGTTTCTTGAGACAGGGTCTCGCCCAGGCTGGCCTTGAACTCAGGGTGATTCTCCTGCCTCAGCCTCCTGAGTGCTGGGATTACAGGCAGACACCACCATGCCCCACTCAGTCACTGTCTTTATGAAACCCTCCACTGATACCATCCAGGACAAGCAGGAAAGTGCTAATGCCACAACTTGCTGGATTCGTACCCCCGGTTTAGAGGAAAGTCCTGGAGATAACACGAGAGCGACCACGCTCTGGGTGGAGCTGTGGCAAAGTGCCATTCTAGCTGTGCCCAGCCATGCAGTGGTACTCCCAACTACTGGGGAGGCTGAGACAGGAAGACAGTGTGAGCCCAGGAGTTCAAGGTCAGCCTGGGCAACATAGCGGGACCCCATCCCAAACAAAACAACAACAGAAAGTTGGTCTTTGGTCAAAAACAATTAAATGAGCAATTTATAAGAAAAGGTGTATCACTTTCTTGATGAGGTACAAAACCATGGATGTTGGCATGTCTGCCTTAAAAGGTCATTTTTCCATGTTTCCCAGATGCAGCGTGTACTTTTATTTTTGCTTTTACCTTCTTTTTCTCTTTTTCTCTTGTTCAGCCCAAGTTTACTCTGCAGAGCTGGTTTCTCCCATACCGGTTCACCCCTCACTTTTCAAATAAACTTTTGGCACTGTTTAAAAAAAAAAAAAAAGTCACACAGAAGAGCTGGCTTCTGAATATAAAGTTTCAAGAATACCTTAATCAATTTATTTTACTCATGGTTTCTATGACAACAATAATAGTAAAAAGGAGCTTTCCAAGGAAATGTAAAAGCACCTGCAAAAGTCCAAACTAAAATTTTACATGAGATGACCTTGTGTCATTAGTTGGCAGTCCCTTTTTTTGGGGGATATAAAATAACAGACATCTTGGCTGGGCATGGTGGCACACACCTGTCATCCCAGCACTCAGCACTTGAGAGGCTGAGGCAGGAGGATTGCTGCAAGTTCGAGGCCAGCCTGGGCTACATAGTGAGTTCAAGGCCAGCCTGAATTACAAAGCAAGACCCTGTCTCAAGAAAACAAAAACCAAACACAAACAAACAACACCCCCCCCCCGGCATCTTAAGGAAACTCTCTGATTCGATGAAGCTCTTTTCCCCTCATGGACTTCAGATGCAACGACAAAGGTTAAGCAGAATTCTCAGATCTTGTCAGCTTCTCACTCAGGGCTGGGGCTAGACCTCCTCTGGTTTTCTCCAGCACTTCCTCCTGTTGACTTTCTAGTTTCCGCCTTCATGCCTGGCCCATAATCCATGCTGAATTACGGCGTTAGGTTTGTGCTGTTAGATGCTGCCGAGTTTTATTCTTCTCCCTGGAGTGAGTGGTTTGCCCCGCTGGCATCCACGGATCGGTCAGAATTACCACTGTCGCCTGCTGGGGCCGTCCTGCCACATGCTCTGTCCCCACGGGCATGGCTCTGTCTCCCAGATCCCTTTCTGTCCCGCTGCTCAGTTTCTCCGTTCCTGAATACATTCCCACACTGTTTGATTATCATGGTTTTTAAATATCTTCATTTACGCTGCAGGGGGAAGCCCCATTCTCTCTTATGAAAAATACTTGGAGTTTGCGAGCGGGAAAGGTCCTTGGATGTCCCCCTCCCCAATTCTTGGCGTAGAACAGGTCTTCTCTTTTATTACATAACTTTGTTGAGCTCTCCTCTTAGTTGTAATGGTTTGCCTAATGGTCCTGTTACTTCTTTGTGTAGATGACCCTATCATCTGCAAATATCTTCCTTTTTAATTCTTACCCCCTACTGTCCTTTCTCCTGGCGGGGCTGGCCAGGACCTCCACTGTAATGTTTACCAGATTAGGGACAGTGGTGTCCTTATCCTGTTACATCGTAAAGCAAGTGCATCTAAAGTTTATTTCTTTTTTTTTTTTTTTTTTTTTTGTGGGTACCGGGGGGTCGACCTCAGGACCTCGCGCGCCAGCAGGCGCCCGTGCCGCTGAGCGATATCACCGGCCCCTTTTTCGTATGTGGGATTCGGGAGTCGAACTCGGGCCCTCGCGCTTGCAAGGCAGGCGCTTATGCCGCTGAGCCGTCTCACCGGCCCCCTAAAGTTTATTTCTTAAGTGTAATGTTTATTGAAAGCTTCAGGAACTGGGTGTGGTGGCGCATGCCCGTAATCTCAGCACTTGGGAGGCTGAGGCAGGAGGATCCCTGTGAGTTCGAGGCCAGCCTGGGCTACACAGTAACTTCAAGTCAAGCCTGAACTAGACAGCGAGACATTGTCTCGGAAAACCAAAGCCAAAACCTAAACAAAACAAAAAGCTTTGGTGTATTACTGTATAAAATTTTTAAAATTTCTTGTTTGTGAGGGGTGTTTTTAAAAAATATTAAGTGGTGAATTTCATCTAAAACCTTTTCTTCATCGTTTGAGATAATGCAATTTATCTTTTTTTTCCGATTAGTGAGGTGAATTAATTTGATAGATCACCCCATACAGAGCCATCTTTGCATTTTTGAGATGAATCTTATTTGATCAGGAGTCAATTAGCTGTTCTTTTAAGACTTTTACATCCTCATTCATAAACGACGATGGCCTGTAATTTTCTTTTCTTATCATGCTCTTGTCTGATATTGAAATCAAGATTACACAGGCCTCATAAAACGGACCACACAGCTCTTAGCCTTTTGCTGTTTTCGGGTACAGCTTGTGGGATGCAAGAACTAAGTGAAAAAGCGATGAACTGTGGGCCAAAGTGTGGCCCACATCATCTGTGAACACTTTAATGTGCTCTTTTTGGGCGGTGAGCTTTCATACTGCTGGCTTATTCAAATTTCTAGTGCCCATTGTATCATGTTTTCTAAGAAGTATCCATTTCATTTTGGTCATAACATTTATTACTGCATAGTTGGTAATAATGCTCCTATTATTATTTTCTACTCTGTCTATAATTATCTATTTTTTCAACTCTATAATTTATTCACGTGAATTTTTTTTTTGTACTGGGAATCGAACTCAGGACCTTGCATTTGCCAGGCAGGAGCTGCACCACTGAGCTAAATCCCCGGCCCATCACGTGATTTTTTTCCTTCATCAATCTCACAGGAAGTCTACAAGTCTTAAAATTGTTCAGGTTTTCTTATTTTTGTCTTCTACTCTGTTGACTCCTTCCCTTATCTTTATAATAATAATAGTTTCCTTGCTGCTTGCTCTCTGGGATTTGCCCTCTGATCGTCCTCCAGTTTTTGTTGTTGTTTGTTGGCTCGCTTTTGTGGCCCTGGTGACTGAACCCAGTCTTTGTACTGAGCTACATTCCCAGTCCTTTTTTTTTTTTTTTTGTGGGTACCGGGGGTCGAACTCAGGACCTCGCGCGCCAGCAGGAGCCCGTGCTGCTGAGCGATATCACCGGCCCTTTTTTCGTATGTGGGTTCCGGGAGTCGAACTCAGGACCTCGCGCTTGCCTGGCAGGCACTTACGCCGCTGAGCTATCTCACTGGCCCTGCCAGTCCATTTTTTGAGACAAGGTCACACTAAGTTGTTAAGTTGCCCAGGCTGGGCTTGAACTTCTGATCCTCCTGCCTCGGCCTGACAGATGACAGGTGTGCACCACCATGCCTGGCTTCTTCCCCTAATGTTTTGTTTTGTTTTCTGAGACAGGGTCTCACTACTGGTTCAGGCTGGCCTTGGACTCACAGTGATCCTTCCTGCCTCAGCCTCCCGAGTGCTGAGATTACAGGAGTGTGCCACCACGCCCCGCTCCCCTAATGTTTTGAGTTGAGTTGGTTTTTTCTTCAATTTTTATTTTTTATTAGTACGTGTTTGCAGTACACAATTGTTACATTCCTTGTGGGGAGTGGGCTTATGTACATAACACATCTTAATCCTTTTTTCATCACTTTCCCTCCCCTCCCTCTTCCCTCCATCTCTTGATGCCTTTCCCATTGGAACAAAATCTGTCTCCCTACTTCCTATTATCTGTCTTTTATTTTGCTCTTTATTTATACTTTGGGTTTTTCATATAAGAGGAAACCATGAAATATTTAAGTTTGTGTGTCTGATTTATTTCACTTAAGTTATGGTTTCAAGGTGCATCCATTTTCCTACAAAAGACTCAAGTCTATCCTTCTTTATGGCAGAGTAGTACTCCATTGTGTGTAAATGCCACATTTTTTGTTATTCATTCATCTCCTCGTGGAAATATAGACTGCTTCCAAGATTTAGCTATTGTGAATTGTGCTGCTATAAACCTGGGTGTGCGTGGAACACTGGAATGTGATGTTTTTAACTCTTCTGGGAAGACACCTAGAAGAGGAACAGCTGGGCCAAATGGGATTTCTAGTTTCAGTCTGAGGCATCTCCACACTGATCTCCATGGTGGTTGTACCAGTTTATGCTCCCACAGCAGTGTAGAAGGGCTGCTTTCCCCGCAGCCTCGTCAGCTCTTGTTACTGTCTGATTTCTCGATGATGGCCATTCTCTCTGGGCTAAGATGGAATCTCAGTTTGAGTTGAATGCTTATCTCACTTGCTTATGACCTCTCTTACTTTCTAATATATTTATTTAAAACCATAAATTTCTTTCTTGCGTTGCACCCTATTTCTTTTTTTTTTTTTTTTGGTGGGTACCGGGGGGTCGACCTCAGGACCTCGGGCGCCACCAGGCGCCCGTGCCGCTGAGCAATATCACCGGCCCCTTTTTCGTATGTGGGTTCCGGGAGTCGAACTCGGGCCCTCGCGCTTGCCGGGCAGGCGCTTAAGCCGCTGAGCCATCTCACCGGCCCCCCACCCTATTTCATATGTAGCCCTTTGTTATCATTTCATTCTAAATATTTATTAATTTTCCTTTAAATCAATTTATTTAAAACGTTTAGTCCCAAAATATTGTATTATTTTATAAGGTGATTTTTCATTTAAAAATGAAAGTATTATCCAAGTGTGGTGGCGCACACCTGTAATCCCAGCACTGGGGAGGCTGAGGCAGGAGGATGGCTGCGAGTTCAAGGCCAGCCTGAACTGCCTAGTGAAATTCTGTCTCAAAAAGACAAAAAAGAAAAAGAAAAGAAAATGCTGTCTCAAAATGAAACTATTCATTTAAGTAACTATTTTAATATCTGATTTTATTACTTTTTTGATTAGAGACAAAGGCTACCTTTGTAATCTAATAAAAGTGATCTTTGCAGATGTCCCACATGCACATGAAAATAATGTTTTCAGATTTGAGGTTGTGAGTAGTACTGTTCTGATCTTTAATATCTCTTCTCTCTCTCTCTCTCTCTCTCTTTTTATTGTTTCATCTATTGGTTCCAGGGAGTGGCTTATAAAAATTTCCACCTATAATCGTTAACTTATTTATTTTCCCTTAGACTTTGGTCAATTATTGCTGTATTTATCTTGAGATTGTATTGATATGTGTGTGTGTGTGTGTATATACTATATATTTTGTTTGTTTATTTGAGAGAGAGTCTTGCTATCTAGTTCAGGCTGGACTTGGACTCACTGTGTAGCCCAGGCTGGCTTCGAGCTCGCAGCGATCCTCCTGCCTCAGCCTCCCGAGAACCCCCGCCTGGCACAGTTTCTCCTGGAGCAGGGCCGCGACTGCTGGCGACCTTCCCGGCACGCCCACGGCTCGGTGCCAGAAGTCAGAGGCAGCGAGGGCGCTCGCCGGAGCCTGCTCACCGGGTGCCCGCAGCTGGCCCCGTCACGGTCCTTGTCCGGACCCCGCCTCGCCGAGACCCGGGCGTCGTCGCCGTCCGCAGCCTCCTCCCGCGCTCCGCGGCGACCCAGGCAGCGCGGCCTCGCTGGCGCCACTCAGCGGCCGACGGCGGCGCTGCGGGCCCGGCCCCTCGGGGATGGGGACGGCCGGGGCCGCCGCCTCTGAGGGCTCGGCCGGGCGTCTCGGGGTCCCCTGCCCTGGCTGGAGCGCGTCCCCATCCCCGGGGTGGCCGCTGCAGCCCCGTCCCCATGCGTCAGGGCCGGGAGGGCGGCTGGGTCCCGCCTCGGGATCGGTGGCCGTGTTTGCAGAAGTGGTCGGGTTGTTTTTTCGTCTGTTTGGCTTTGGCTTTTTGTTTTTTGTTTTTTTTGGTTGTTGTTTTTTGTTTTTGTTTTTGAGACAGGGTTTCACTATGTAGTTCAGGCTGGCCTTGAACTCACTGTGTAGCCTAGGCTGGCCTCGAACTCGCGGCAATCCTCCTGCCTCAGCCTCCTGAGTGCTGGGATGACAGTGGGCACCACTTCCTGCTGTGAAGGAGCCCTGCCACAGCCCTGCCAACAGAGGAACGGGGCTCGGGTTTTGTCTCCCGCCCATAGCTGTCCCCGCCTGTCCCAGTTCCGTCCCCATCTCGTGGTGTTGACAGTGATGACGATGGAAATGACAGAAGTGCACGGAGTGGGCTCTGTGGAAGCCGCCAGGGTTTCCTGTCAAACTCCGCCACTTGCTCCTCACTGCTGCCGCCGTCTCGGGACTAGTCCTTCTCTGCACAGCGGGGCAGCCGTCTCTGTTCCCGGAGCCGTCAGGAGTTAGAAACCAGCCAGTGATGCTAAATTCTTAAAATGCTGTGTAGCTGGGCATGGTGGCACATGCCTGTCATCCGGGTACCCGGGAGGCTGAGGCAGGATGACCACCATGAGTTCAAGGCCAGCCTGGAGTACAGAGCGAGACCCTGTCTCAAAAGAAAACGTGCGTCATGGATTATTAGCACTGGCAGAGCAGCTGCCGGCTGTCGAGTGGTCACCATATGCCAGGTCCGGTAGGATGAGCGCCTCGCAGTTATTCTATGGAAATCTTTGTAATGGCACCGCGAGATGAGTCTCCTCGCGCCCATTTCACGCGTGGACATCCAGGCTCCTAACTCAGAGCACTCCACTGAGGCGGGGCGGAGGCCCTGCTCCTGACCAGTCTGCTACCTCTCCTCACTGGCATGTGGCTAATCATGACAATGGCACATTTGTCCTTGCAGCCAAGTTTCCTCCCTGTTTTGTTTTTTTGAGACACAGTCTCACTAAGTAGTCCAGACTGGCCTACTTAATCTCACTGTGTAGCCCGGGCTGGCCTTGAACTAGAAATCCTCCTGCCTCAGCCTCCCGAGTACTGGAATTGCAGGCATGCACCACAACGCCCGGCTCTCCTTTTCTTTTCTAGCTCTCTGCTTTCTTGTCCCCTTGTCCCCATTACAGTTGGCACCCATTCAGTCACAGCTTTCAAGGTCTCAATGTCGCTGGCTGTCTCAGGAGCCAGGCATTTGGGAAGGCGAGGCTGCCTGGGAGCAGGGGACTTTGGAGGGCTGTGGAGGCTCCACGGGGATGCGTTCACCTGTTCCCGATGGCTCCCGGGTGGGTTGGTCAGGCTGTTTACAATCTGAGGCCGAGAACGGACCCGATGCCAAGGCATCAGTAATGTAGTTAGTTAGGGAATCCGACGGCGAGACAGATCTGGGATTAATTTCCTCTGCACTCATCAAGAAGCGTGGAAAGTCATCGAAGCGCTCTGAAATTCTGTGGAAAGACAAGGGGTAACATTCACCCATCGGGTTTGGAGGGACTCAGAGATGCTCGGGACGCTCTCACGAGCCCTCGCTCGGGGCTGTTTCTCTGTTCTAGTCCAGCACGGCCAGGGTGGGCACCATGGCAGCCTGCGGCCTCTGGATCGGTGAGTCGCTCATCAAGCACTGACTCGGTGTCCATGTGTGCATCCGTCTGGCTTCTGTGGGAAATAGGGATTTTCTCCACTTTGCACACTGAAGTTCAGAGAAATAATTTGCTCAAGATCATGCAGCCAGTTAGTAGCAGAGTCAAGATGGCCCCATCTCACTGGGCATGGTGTTGCATGCCTGTCATCCCTGAACTTTGGAGGCTGAGGCAGGAGGATTGCTGTGAGTTCAAGGCCAGCCTGGGCTACATAGTGAGATATCACTATGAGAGGCGAGTTCCAGCTGTCGGTTAATAGAGCCGCTGTCACCTGCTGCCAAGGACAGGACAGGAGACATGTCATTCATTCATCAGTGTTTGCTGATCACTTGCACGTGCTTGGTACAGTGTTGGTGTTGTGTACAATACGAAGAAGTATGAGCGGGAACCTACCCTCTAGCTGGAGAAACAATCACACATATCCAGGAGGTGACTGAAACCAGAGCGAGGGTGACGCTCAGGACGTGCGGAACAGGACAGGAAGGAGGACCAAGTGGCCTCAAGGTAGTGGCTGAGGGAGCGGCGGTCCAGGGCCAGAGCTGGAAGAAGTGGGGGGCCCCTCTGAGTAACCCCCGAGTTCCCCCAGCCTTGGCCGAGCACCCACTGAGCTGCCTTGGCCCATGTGCCAGAGCGGCTTCCTCCTTGAAACCCCCACGGTGGGCTTCACATATGGTTTCATTTGGATTTTGCAGCTTTGAAGAGATTTTATTTATTTATTTATTTATTTATTTATTTTTGTCTTTTTGAGACAGGGTTTCACTATGCAGTTCAGGCTGGATTTGAACTCACTTTGTAGCCTAGGCTGGCCTCAAACTCACAGCAGTCCTTCTGTCTCAGCCTCCTGAGTGCTGAGATTTACAGGCATAAGCCACCACACCCGGGAGCTTTTAAAGACTGCACTGTTTTTTGGTGGTGCTGGGAAAGGAACCCATGACCTTCCCACTGGGCTACATCCCCAACTGACCTCCCTGTTTTGAGATAGGGTCTTGCTAAGTCGGTGAGTGGCCCAGTCTGGGCTCAAACTTGTAATCCTCCCCCTCAGCCTCCCAGGTGCTGGCTTTACAGGCAGACACTAGTTCTCAGCAAAACTGAAAGTTCCTGTATCTCCACTATAGACTCTCATGGTCAGATCCCCCGTGACTGGTTCACTTGTTACAATCAATGAGCTTATATTGAATAACTGAGTTTTTATTTTTATTTTTTGCAGTGTTGGGGATAAAATCCAGGCCTCATGCATGCTAGGCAAGAACTCTGCCACAGAGCTACAGCCCCAACCCTAATTGAGTTATCTTAAAAATTATTTTAGTTTTAAAAGCAAAGGCAAGCTGGGTGTGGTGGTATATACGAGTAATCCCAGCACTTGGGAGGCTGAGGCAGGCGGATTGCCTTGAGTTCAAGGCCAGCCTGGACTATATAGTGAGACCCTGTCTCAAAAAAAAAGCAAACGCATAAACTAAATCCTCCAGCCAAAATGTCCCAGGTGAGGAAGCTCTGGGACATCCAGAAGCGTTAGGTGCCTACACACAAGATCCTTGTGGAGGAGAATGTCACCCGCTAGTCAGCCCCTCAGGAAGCCTATGTCCACAGCGAGGCTGTGGTCACCGCCGGGCAGGGCCACCCTGCCATGCCGGTGTCTACAGGAAGCCCCGAGCCTTGGAGGGCAGGCCGGCATCCAAGCCCAGACCCTGTCTCTGTGTGGTTACGGGCAGGGAGGGTGCCTTTGTCTGGTGTCCGCCCTCCCCCTTGCCAGGGCTGTCGTTTCTGCTCCGCAGCCGGGCAGGGTGGACCTGGAACCCGCGGGCTGCAGAAAGGCGGTGGTGATTTGCACGCTCTCCTGGCGGGAATCTGGGGGTGAAAAGAGCAGCCCCATTCCCAAGAGGGGACAGGGCCGAGCTGGGCTGAAACTGCTCCGAGATGCAAATTGATAAATAAACACTAAAACAATGAGGCCCCGCTAATCCTGTGACAAAGGACAAATTGCTAATCTAACCTGGCCGCGGGAAGGAACAAAGGCCGCATTGAGAGGCGAGTTCCAGCTGTCGGTTAATGGAGCCGCTGTCACCTGCTGCCAAGGGGAAGCTGCTAATCCTTTCTTTCGTCCGCCCGGCCGGCCCGGCCCTGGAAGCGGTCACCTGATCCCTGCTGGAAAGGCCAAGGAGGCGCTGCCCAGCCTTAGCCACTTTAGACAGCGGCCATGCCGCTGCTCAACAATGGAGCCAGTGTGTGACACGGCTCCCCGGGGCCTGGGAGCCCACCCAGCCCCGTCTGTCACCCAGGGCCCTGGCAACGGGACGCTGCCACCTCCCCTGGGGACTCTGCCTATGCCCCCGCTCCGGGGGGCTGTCCCCACCCCACCCCCGCTGTCGCTCACTCATTATTCCAGCTGACCTGCCAGGGGACAGTCTGGCACGGAGGTGACATCAACAGGGACAGCGATGGCTGGCGCTAGTCCCCCATGCATGCACAGATAACCCGGGCTCCAGGGCCTCTGGCCTCCTCTGCCCTGGCCTGGCCACTCCAATCCCTCCACCTGAATGTCACGGTGTCCCCCTGCGGTGAGGGCCGCTCCCTCCTGGGAGGCACGGACCATTTTTCTGGAGTCACCAGCTTGGGCGAGACGCACCCTGCTGATTTCTCACGCAGCCCAGCCTAGGATCCCAAAGCCAGAGGTCTCTGCGCTGCCAGCCCTGGGGTCAGGAGGAAGATCGCCCCCTCTGGGGTTGCCACCGAGCCCCAAGTCTATGGCCACAAATCACAGGCCAGTTCTACCACTGCTGTGAACTCAGCCACAAATCAGAGGGACTTCACCCCACAGGTCCTGCAGGCAGACGGGGTGGTGCCTGGAGCCCTCCCCACCCAGCTAGATGCAGCTTGGGGCTTGAAGATGGTGGAGAGCCAGAGGTGGCCATGTTCACCTGTAAAGCCAGCACTCTGGGAGGCTGAGTTAGGAGGGTCTCAAGTTAGAGCCTGTCTAGGCAATTTAGCGAGAGCCTGTCTCAAAAGTAAAAAGTAAATAAGGGCTGGGGATGTAACCCAGCTTGAAGGCCCAGGGCTCAGTCCGTAGTACTGGATGGAGAGTGCAATGTCTTCGCTACACCCCTACTCCTGGGAGCATTGTGTCTGCAAGAACTCAGATGCCCATTCCAAGGCCCTGGCTCTAAGGCCCTGAGAGGGACGGGGAGGAGGCCCAGGAGTTGAGCTGAGGTTGATCTTGCCTGGTTTGGGTATGACGCTTTGCTCCCTGAGCCTGTCCCCTGTGCGAGGGACACTCCCTTGCTCCATGTGGCTTTTCTGAAGCATCTATATCTCCATTTGTGTGAGGTTTTAGGATTGAACCCAGGGCTTCACTCTGAGCTGCATCCCTGGCCCTTTTAATTTTTTTATTTTGAGACAGGGTTTTGCCAAATTGCTAAATTGCCCAGGCTGGGCTTGAGCTTGGGATCCTCCTGCCTCAGCCTCCCAGAGTGCTGTGATTGTGGGTTCGTGTCACCATGCCTGGCCTGCCTCTCCTTCCAGGTGTTCTCGCCAATCCCTTCTTTGATTGCCATACCCTTAAAACTGCTCTCGTTTGGGCTTCCCTGACATCCAAGTAGCCAAATCCACTTCCTGGTCTCCATCTTGGTGGCAGCACCAGGCGGGCTGACCTCCTGCCCTTGCCCTCTGTCTCACTGGCCTCTGCGGGTCTCCTCAAGCTCCTCAGAGAGGCCCGAAACCTCAGTGCCTTCCCCTGCCCCAGATACCTCCCTTCTCTTGTCCTCACGGTCCCATTCTGTGGCCCCCACATCTAAATAGAGTCACCCATTTCCCCCTTGCCGCGAAAGCTCTGGGATGGAGGCTGTCTGTACTGTTGAGAAGCTGCAAACATTTGCCAAGCTCATGAATGGACGCAGACTTTCAGCGTGGTAATGAGACGCAAGCAGGAGTCCATACATTAGCTTTGTTTTCTTGAGATAGGGAATCACTCTGCACTCCAAGGTGGCCTTGAATTCTTCCTGCCTCAGCCTCTTGTGTGCTGGGGTGACAGGCACAGGCCACCACACTCGCCTGTACTTTATTTTATTGAATCCTCACATTGATTCTACCAGGAGCCCGAGGCTTAGAGCAGTCAAGCAGATTGCTCAAGGCCACCGTTGGTGTCGTGCAGAGTTAGAACTCAGATCCCAGGGCCCAGGTCAGCCTGGGCCGCGGCCTCCCGTGGGGTGGGGGTGCATTCCTGAAGTCATGGGCCGAGGCCTCTCCTATCGGGGCTCACTCCAGAACCGGGCTGGCTCCCTGTGACTCCCTGTGCCCTGTGTCCACACCCAGCGCTGCTGCCCTCTCATGTGGGGCTCTGTTAAACCTGAGCTGGCAGTGCAGTTCCGTGGTCCTCAGCCTGGGTTCTAAATCTTTGCCTGCCTTTGTCCCCGGGGGTCACTAGGGCCCACAACCTCCCTCTTTTGTCTCAGTTTGAATTTGAGAGGCTCTAAAACTAGAGCCTGACTTCATAATCTTATGCAAAAATGTAACTGACTGGGAATGGAATGCAAATGTGAGTTCAAAGGCAGGTAGATGGCTGGGATTTGCTGGACCCGCCTCTGGGCAGCTCGGTCTCGTTCAGAGGCTAATTTCACTGTTTCTCATGGCCACAGAACTCCAGGTAGGAACTGGTGTGGGAGCCCTACGAACATGCAAATGCGGACCAAAATAGAGTCCGCTTCACCTCTGGGAGGGTGACCACTCTAAACACCACTACCACTACGGGAAATAACAAGTGTTCTCCCGAAAGGATGCTCCACCTGGAGCCCAGCCCTACTAATCTGCCATGGTCCTACTAAAAAACAGTGGGGTTGCCAGGTAAAATACAGGATGTTGAGGGAAATTTTAATGCCAGGTAAGTAGTGAAGAGAATTTTACCCGGTGTGGTGGTGCACGCCTGTAACCCAGCACTCTGGGAGGCTGAGGCAAGAAAGTTCTAGCCCAGCCTGGACAGCTTAGTGACTTAGTGAGAGCTGTCCCAAAATTTAAACTAAATAAAAAAATAATCAGGACTGTGGATGTACCTCAGAGTGAAGGGAATGTGGGGTTCAGTCCCCGTTACTGCACACACACAAATATCTTAGTATATCATCCCAAATAATGCAAGGAGTACTCCCGCACGCGCACACACAACATTGAATGTTATCTGAAATTCAGTTTTCACTGGGTCTCCTGTACGTTTTATTTTTCATTCCTGGCACTGTGCGGATGGAACCCAGGGCCTGGTTTCCTGTATTTGTGTCTGCTGGATCTGACGACCGTGCCTCGTCACCTGCGGGTGCCCTCGGAGAGAGTTAATAACAGCACCACGAGTTGACTGCATCCCTGCGTGGGCCAGCGCTGCCCATTACACTACTGTCTCCTTGAGCCACTTATCAGGAATCGGAGATAGCAGCTGTCTCCTTGTTCTCATTAATGCAGCAGGGTTGTGCTGGTTTTGGGGGGCGGGTACACGCATATACCACTTCCTGATCATTTGCAATCCCTCTGCCTCCTCTTTCTTGCCTCCCTCCACCCCCTCCCTTATTTCCAAGCATGTACTTGTGGTTTCCTCTCATCTCGCCCTTTTTTTTTTTTTTTTTTTTGAGACAGTGTCTCACTATGCAGTTCAGACTGGTCTTGAACTCACTATGTAGCCCAGGTTGGCCTCGAACTCATGGCGATCCTCCTGCCTCAGCCTCTCAAGTGCTGGGATCACAGGTGTGCACCACCATGCCTGGCTCATCTTTCTTTTATGCATCCATTTGCTTCTACTTTAGGGTTCTCCTATAAGAGAAAGCTTGTGGTGTTTATAATTTTCTCAGTTTGGCTCATTGCAATTAGCATGATGGTCTCAAGTTCCATTTTCTCGCAGGTGATATGATCTCATTCCCCTTTATGGCTAACATTCCACTGTGCGTGTGTGTGTGTGTGTGTGTGTGTATGGACACCTAGGCTGTGTCAGCGCTTAGCTAGTGTGAACTGTGTGGCTGTAAACGTGGGTGTGCATGGATCACAGGTATGATGTCTTTAACTCATGCAGGAATATACTCAGCACAGCACTGCCTGGCTAAAACGGATTTCTCTTTGCAGATTTTTGAGGCATCTCCATGCGAACTCCCACCGTGGCCGTGCTAGTTTTCCTCCCCCACCAGCGGTGTCGAAGGGTTCCTTCTCCTACACCCTCAGCAGCATCTGTTGCTTTTTGAGGCTAAAGAGGCTGGACATTTGTTCTGTATACTTACTGGGCATTTGTGCTTCTTATTTTGAGAGGTGTCTATTCAGTTCATTTGCTCATTTTTTTGAGTCATTCGTTTTTCAGGGATTAATTGTTTTGGAATTCTTTATATATTCTAGATATTAGTCCTCTAGCAGAAAAGCAGACAGCAAAGCTTTTCTCCCGTCCTGTGTGTTGTCTTTCCACGCTGTTCATTGTTTCCTTTACCATGCAGAAACTTTATAATTTGATATAATCCCATCTGTTCTTTTTTTTTTTTTTTTTATGTGGGTACCGGGAGTTGACCTCAGGGCCTCGCGCTTGCCAGGCAGGAGCTTATGCCGCTGAGCCATCTCAGCGGCCCCATATGTTGATTCTTGATATTATTTCCTGAGCTGTCAGAGTTCTGCCCAGGAAATCCTTGCCTGTGCCTAAGGCTTCCAGTGTTTCCCCTATGTCATCTTCCAGCAGTTTCAAAATTTCTGTTTTTATACCTGAGTCTTTGATCTGTTTTGATTTGATTTTAGTACGGGATGAGCACTATGGCTCTGTTTCGTGTTCTGCACATGGAGAACTAGTTTTCCCAGTTCCCTTTGCAAATGAGCGTGTATGTTTTAGCCCCTCTGGCTGCGGCACGCGGGGCTGCGTCCGTGTCCACTGTCCTGTTGTGGGGCCGCAAGTCCGTTTTGTTACCCTCGCTGTGTGGACAACTCCAACTCCGGATTGTGACGCCCCTTGCTTTGCTTTTTGCTCAGGATTGCTTCGGTTGTCCGGGGTCTCTCTGATTCTACCAGTGTTAGGATTTTTTTCTAGTTCTGTAAGGAATGTTGTTGATATTTTAATAGGGATTGCCTTGGATCTACAGATTGCTTTTGGGAATACAGCTATGAAACAATATTAATTCCACTGCCTCAAAAACAAGAGATGTCTTTCCATTTTCTAAAGTCACTTTCAGTGTCTTTCTTCAGAGTTCTGTAGTTTTCTTTATAGAGGTCTTTCACCTCCTGGGTTGATTCCCAGGTATTTACTTTTTTTTGAAGCTATCATGAATGGAATTATTTTCCTGATTTCTTTCTCAGTGGATTCATTATTGATGTACAAGAATGCTACTAATTTTTGTGTGCTGATTTTAATCCTGTTCTTGTTGTTTTTGAGATGAAGTCTTACTTTGTAGTCCAGACTGGCCTTGAACTCATTGTGTAGTTCAGGCTGGCTTCAAACTGGAAATCCGCCTGCCTCAGCTTCCTGAGTGCTGAGATTACCGGTGTGTGCCACCATGCCTGGTTGTTTCCATTTTTATAGCGAGGAGTCCTGGGGATTTTAGGAGTTAAGCACAGCCTAAGGTCATCTAGTACAACCTGGCAGAACAGTCATCTGAACTCAGGTCGGTGCAACTCCAAAACCTATTTTGTGGAGATACAGATTTGGGTTCGACGTCCAGGGCCTATTTTTTTTGCAGTACATGGGGCTGACCCCAGGGCCTTCACACTGACCTTCACCCCCAGCCTTTTTTATTTTTAATTTTCTGAAAGGGTCCAGCTAAATTGTCCAGGCTGGGCTCAAACTTGTGATCCTCCTGCCTCAGCCTCCTGGAGTGCTGGGATTACAGGTGTGGACCACCACCCCCTGCTCACTAGGCCACTTTGCGCCAGATAAAAACGTCTGGAATTGGACGTGGACATCAGAGACGGTGGGGTCTCCGCCCACTGAGGGTGGCCAAGCGGGAGCTGGGAGCAGATGTTGCGGGGCCTTTTGGTGCGGAGGCAGGGCGGGGACCTGGGTCTCGGAGCCCTTCCTTTCTGTGCAGGCCGAGAACTACACCGCGAGGAGAACTTTTGCAGTGGGTTCGTTGTTAATCTGTGTGCCAACGGGGAACTCTTCACTGAGCAATCCAGGGACCGAGCAGCTGCAGTGGAAGTTTTTCTCCGTCTCCTCTTGGGGATAAGCTGGCCCTTAGCATCTTTTTAGGTTATTTTTCTCAAAGTCTCCTCTCTCTCTAACCTCTTAAGTATGAAGCAGTTTCTCTTTCTTTCTTTCTTTTTTTTTTTTTTTGAGACAGGGTCTCACTGTGTCATCCAGGCTAGCCTTGAACTCATGGCAGTCCTCCTGCCTCAATCCCAAGTGCTGGGATTATCACGTTGTTAAATTTCTATTCCCAATTTTCAGAAAAGAAAACAATTTGAATGAGCTGTTTTGGAGACAGGGTCTCACTGTGTGGCCCAGGCTGGCCTCACGCTGGTGTCCTGCCCGGGCTTCTGGTGTTTTCTTAGCAGGCCCCTGTGTCAGGGTGGATGCGCTTCCGTTAGACACAGGGCTGCTTTGGGACCTCGGAGTTGAGTTTTGCCACCTTAGAAGCCTACGATTTTTCCAGTGTTTCTGTAGCGTCTCTGGCGATGAGGGCCAGACTGCTGGCTTTTACATTCAGCAACAGTGCGAAAAAAACACAAGTCGGAAACAGGAAGCCCGGGTGACTCGGCAGGACAAGCTGTCCCGGCCTGGTGTTATCTGTGGAGTCATCGAGGAGGGTGATTGGGGGACCCCCTCTCCCACTGTCTCCAGGATTTCAGCAGGACCTGCAGGACATGGCCACAGGGAGAGCCTGTGGGGCGGGACACTGAGGAATCCATGTCCCGGCTCCGCCTTGGCTAGAACACTGGACCTTTCTTGTTCTTGTTCCCGTTTCTTCATCTGTAAAAAGGGATGATAAGACCTTCACCAATGGGCTGTGGTGAAGATTAACCCTAAAACCAGCCGCATGTGGTGGCACACGCCTTATCATCCCAGCACTCAGGGAGGCTGAGGCAGGATGATCTCATTTTGAGACCAGACCGGGCAACTCACCAATTTAGGGAGACCCTGTCTCGCAGTGAAAAATAAAAAGGGTGGGGATGCAGCTCAGAGTGAAGGCCTGGGTTCAATCGCCAGTTAAAAAAAAACCAAAGAGGGACGGTGAGATGGCTCAGCGGCTTAAGCGCCTGCCTGGCAAGCACGAGGGCCCGAGTTCGACTCCCGGAACCCACATACGAAAAAGGGGCCGGTGATATCGCTCAGCGGCACAGGCGCCTGCTGGCGCGCGAGGTCCTGAGGTCGACCCTCGGTACCCACACACACACACACACACACAAAAAAAACCAAGAAAGCCCCCATACGGTGACGACACGTGGTGTACCAGTCAATGGACAGTGGCTCCAGTTGTGCGCAGTGGGAAGCCCACCGCGCGCGGCCCCAGGTCACAGGGCATCCACTGCCTCGCTGGAAACCCACGGTCCGGCGCCAGGCCGTTTGGCCGCGGTGCCCGACTCTGGAACCAAGACCCTTCCGGGGCTGGCCACATCCCCGACCCTCCCGTCCCGCTAGCAAGATGACCACGCCGGCTGGGCGCGCAGCAGGCTTCTGCGCCGCGGCAGAGACGGACACGGAGGACGCAGGACGTCACCTCCGCATCGCGGGTCCCAATCCTGCTGCTCCCAGGATGAAACTCCGTCCAGTCTGAGCCCGCGGCTTATGAAATGCCACGTGTTGATTGGCTCCGTCCGCACCGTGTGCCTATCGCTGAACCAATCACTGTGGCCGGGGGGGGGGGCTGAAATCATCGATTGGCTCCGACCAATCAAAGGCCACAAATTGAGCTGGGGGGCGGGATCCATCAGCCCGGCCCGCCGGGAAGCAGGTGTGAGTGTCCCGAGAGGAGCGGGCCGGTGCGGCAGGTGCCCGGGGAAAGCATTACTCTCAGCGACAGCCCACGCCCAGCCTGCCCCTGGAATCGCAGCTGCTCAGGACGCTGGCGGTGGAGGATCACAAGTTCGAGGCCAGCCTGGAGAACTTAAGGAGCCCTTGTCTCAAAAGAGAAATGAGCCAAGGGCCGGCGGGAAGCTCAGTGGAAGGTGACTTGTACAGCATGTGTGAGGATCTGGGTTCAAAAAAAAAAAAAAAAATCCGTGTTCTGGAGAATAAATTCCCTTAGGGCTATTACTATGTCCCCCTGCTGCAGTCTGAGCGTCGATGTTCTAAAATTCCTGTGCTGTGCCGGGCGTGGTGGTGTATATCCTTGATCTCAGCACTCATGAGGCTGAGGCAGGAGGACCACCACCCGTTTGAGGCCAGCCTGAGTGACGCAGCAAGACCCTGTCTCAAAAAACAAAACAAAGATAAATAGGAACTGTTGTCTCTTGGGATTCTAAGAACTGGTACATTGTTTTATTCAGACCAAACCTCTAGATATCGAGCTGCCTTCTTCAAGTGCTTCTCCAATGAGTCGTAGGTGAATTTTTAGGTTGTAGCTGGCCTGGACTCAAAGCTTTCTCTTCTTGGAAGGCAGTGATAGCGAGGATGGAATCCTTGTCTGTCTGGTGCTGGCAGGAGCTGGGGACGCGTACAGGCTGTCAGCTCTGGGACCTGCCACGCTGCCCCGCGCTTGGGTCTTGTGCTCCATGAAGTGAACCTGTCACCCCCAGCAGCTGAGAGGATGGGAAGCAAAACCGCCTGCCGACAGTTCAGGGCTGGGTGACCGGCAGGAGGACAAGCGTCGCCTGCCTGAGCTAAGCTCTGGGACGTGTGTGTGTGTGTGTGTGTGTGTGTGTGTGTGTGTGTGTGAACTGCAGGGCACTTGTTAAAGCTCTCCCACCTGAAGGTGCTAACATTGCTGTGGGAAGAAAAAAGCCCATTGACTTTGGGTTCCACAGCTCTTTTTTTTTTTTTTTTTTTTTTTTTTTCTTTTTTCTGTGGGTACCAGTGGTGGAACTCAGGACCTCGCGTGCCAGTAAGCACCCGTGCCACTGAGCAATATAACTGGTCCTTTATTCGTATGTGAGTACCAGGAGTTGAACTCAGGACCTCATGCTTGCCAGGCAGACGCTTATGCTGCTGAGCTATCTCACTGGCCCTCCACAGCTCTTGATCATTCTTTTTTTTTTGAGACAAGATTTCACTATGTAGCCCAAGCTGGCCTTGAACTCTTGGCGATCCTCCTGCTTCAGCCTCCCCTACTATGCCTGGCTGGTCCCATTCTTTTCTATCCCCTATTCCTTTTGAAATGGACTGTCTATTTACATTGTACCTTGGAATTATGTAACTTGTTTTTTATTTTTACAGAGGTTGCAGCTAAGAGTTTGCCTTGAGTCTTAGAAGAGACTTGGACTTGAACTTTTGAAAAATGCTGGAACTGTTGAGATTTGGAGAAGGAATTCTTGAGTTTCTGGTTGTACATGGGCTACTCGTACTTTTAGATGGAATGATGAACCTGCTGTTGTCCTTATTTGGAGACTAAGGCTGGCTTAAGGAGATGTATTTGGGTATGATGCTGACAAGGGCGGATTGTGACTGTCAGTCCTGATACATCAGCCTCATTGCATTAATAGACACCGAGCGGAGCAGCAGGCTATCATGCTCCTGGGTGTGTCTGGTGGGCAACAGAGGCACGGCACCTTGGGGTGTGTCTGACGCTGGCCCCTTTTTCTTGGGTGCCGTTGCCCCGTTCTGCTTTGGTCTGCCACACCCATCCACCATGATGCTCTTGCCTTGGAGCCAGCTGACAATGGACTGAATCTCCAAAACCATGAGCCACTTAAACCTCTTCTCCTTCAAGTTTTGATTTTGGCACTGTGTCCAGCAATGGGAAAGCTGACGAATACAGTTGCTGAATTGTCCAGGCTGGGCTCCAACTTGAGATCTTCCTGTTTCAGGCTCCCTGAGTGCTGGGATTACTGGTGTGTAATCTGACAAGATGTACCCCTTCAGTTATTCACGTCATTGTACTTCTTTAAGAAATATGTCATTTCCCTTTGGTTACATTTGAGATTTCATTTTTGCTTTAGTTTAAATGGTTTGGTTGTAATTTTTCTGGGAATGGATATTTTGGGTCCATCTTGGTAGAGGTGGACTTCTCAAATCAGTAGGTTTTGTGTGTTTTAGAAAAATTAAGGAGTGTTCATCATTATTATTATTGCTTTTTGAGATAGGGTCTCGCTGTGTAGTTCAGACTGGCTTTTAAGTCACTATGTAGCCCAGGTTGCCCTCAAACTTGCAGCGATCCCCTGCCTCATCCTCCTAAATGCTGGGATGACAGGCATGTGCCACCACGCCCAGCTCTATTTCTTTACCTTTTTTCCTGCACTGCACCTCTTTGCCTGGTGACAAGTGTGGTCTCACCACTCTCTGATGGTCTTCCTCTCCCACCTCCATCTTTCCCCTTTCTGCTGTGTGGATCAGAGAGATTTTATTCTCCATCTTTATCCCGCTGGCTCTTTCCTCTGTCACCCCTTCTGCCACAGGTGAGCTTTTATTTGACTGTAGTTTTTGCAGTCCTGATGACTGAACCCAGGCCCTTGCTTACGTCACACAAATGCTCTACCACTGTGCTCTGTCCCATCCTAAGAGAGTTTTCAAACATCAATTATTGTATTTTTCAATTCTAAAACTTCCACTCTGCTTTTTTTTTTTACTTTCTTTTTTTTTTTTTTTTTTTGTCCCTTTTGAACATTGGGGGTTGAACCAGCTCTACCACTGAGCTACGCAGTAGCTTTTACACTGAGCTACATCCCCAGACTTTTTACAATTTTTTTTAAAATTTAAATTTTGAGACAGGCTCTTGCTAACCTGCCAGGTGTGTGCCCCATGCCCGGCTTTTCTTTGCATTTGCTGTCTCTATGCTTGGTGGTCAATTGTGCACTAATTAGAAAAGGACATTTGCCTTTACCAAAATGGACATTCGCCCTTACCTGTTGCAAAATTTTTATAACAGGTGTTTCAAAGCCTTTATCAGACAATTTCAACATCTATCACACAAATGGAGGTGTTCCTACTTCTTCATACCGCAAGTGATCTACTGCATTCTGGATATGTTGAATATTCTGAGTTTCTCAGTTTTATTTAAAATCCTATGCCACCAAGCTGGGTGTGGTAGTGCACACCTGTAATCCCAGTGCTCAGGAGGCTGAGGCAGGAGGAGCACTGTGAGTTCGAGGCCAACCTGGGCTACAAAGTGAGTTCAAGTCCAGCCTGAACTGCATAGCAAAACCCTGTCTCAAAAAGACAATAAATAAATAAATAAATAAATAAATAAATAAATAAATATCCTATGCTGTCAAATAAATCATCCTCTTTTAAAAATCCTATGGAAGCTGGGCATTGTGGTGTATACCTGTAATCCCAGCACTTGGGAGGCTGAGAGAGGAGGATCACTGTAAATTTGAGGCTAGCATGGGCTCCAAAATGAGTTCAAGGACAGTCTGGGCTCCATAATGAGACCCTGTCGCAAAAAAAAAAAAAAAAGAAAAAAAAGAAAAAAAAAAATCCTGTGGAAAATGTTGATTTTTAGCTGTTTGTGGCCAACCCTGTAATCCCAACACCATGAAAGGCTGATGCAGGAGGCTTGCACGTTTGAGTCCAGCCTGGGCAAATTAGCAACTTAGTGAGACCTTGTCTCAAAATAAAATAATAAAAAATTTAAAAGGGCTGGGGATGTAGCTCAGTGCAAAGACTCAAACTCCAGTATGGAAAGGAAGAAAGAAAGAAAGAAAGGAGGGAGCAAGGAAGGAAGAAAAGGCAGTAAGGAAGGAAAGAAAAAGAAAGAAGAAAGAAAGAAAGAGAAGAGAGGGAGGGGGAAAGAAGGAAGGAAGGAAGGGAGGGAAGGAGGGAGGGGAGAGAACGTATTTTAGAAAACGCTCGCAGCTCAGCGCGGCGCTGCCTGGAGGGGCTCGGCGCGGCCCCGCGAGCGCCCCCTGGCGGCGGATCCGGGAGGCGGCGCGGCTCGGCTCAAAGCTGCGGCTGCGCGCGGGGGGCGCGGGGGGCGCGGGACGGCGTTAGCGGGCCGCCTTCTCCAGCGCTTTCTGGAGCCGTATGGTTCCTGGGCTCCAGCCGGAGCAGAATCAACAAGACAACGGGGTCCCCCAGTGCGGGCTTGAGCCCGGCCCCCCGCGCCGTGGTCCCCTCGAGGACGCGGCCGCCGCCCCGCCCCTGCCCCGGGGAGCAGCGCCCCGGCTTCCCGCTGCGGCCGCGGGGACCGTGGAGCAGGCCCGGGCCCACGGCTGGCCCGCCCGGCCGGGCGCGGGGTCTCTGGCGTCTGCGCTCCGTGGAACAGGCTGTCCGCACCCGCACGCGGTGCCGGGCCCCGGCCTCTCCCTGTCATCAACGCTGTCACCTTCTCCAGACCCCCGCGGCCGTGGATGCCGCGAGGCGGCTTGAGCCCCACTCCCCAGTCCTTCAGTCCGGGCGGCCTCCTTTCCTGGTACTGGGGACTGACCGGAGGGGTGCTCTACCACTGAGGCCTTTTTAGGTTTTGATTCATTTTTATTTTGAGATCTCATTAAGTTGCCCAGGCAGGACTCAAACTCATGACCCTTCTGCCTCAGCCTCCCTAAGTGCTGGGATTACACCATACCCCGTTCTCTGTTTCCTTTTATTAAGCCCTTCTTGTGCCTGGTGTTTTTTTTTTTTTTTGGAGACAGGGTCTTGCTATATAGCCCAGGCTGATCTTGAACTCATGGGAATCCTCCTGCCTCAGCCTCAGAGTGGTGGGGTTACAAGTGTGCGTCACCACACTGGTTTAACTAACCTGAGTCTCCATGTCCTCTGTATAACGGGCCCCATATTTCCCACCTCGCAGAATTGTCCTGAAGATTACTCGTGTTAATTCCTCTCTCTGGGATCGAGAGAAGGGCCTGATAAATTGTGTTATTTTTATAATTGGGCAGAAGCAATAACAAAAATCTATTCAGGTCCTGGGTTCGGGGCCGCACTGACAGCCCAGCCGTCCTCCTCTGGCTCCGAGCCCCAGCCTGGGCCCTGATCTGGACATCCGGAGCCCTGCGCCTGAGAGGAGGCGGCAACACTCTCTACCTGGGCCGGCCCCGCTGGCCAAGGGGACGCTAAAAATGCACTGTTGAAACTTACTGAAAGAGAAATTAGGGAAACTATACCTTTCACAATAACATCCAAAAAAATGAAATACCTAGGAATCAACCTCACAAAGGATGTAAAAGACCTATACACTGAAAACTACAGTACTCTGAAAAAGGAGATTGAAGATATCAGAAAATGGAAAGATATCCCTTGCTCCTGGATAGGAAGAACCAATATAGTGAAAATGGCCATACTTCCAAAATTGTTATACAGATTTAATGCAATTCCAATCAAAATTCCAACAGCATATCTCACAGAATTAGAGAAAACAGTCCTAAAATTCATTTGGAATCAGAAGAGACCTAGAATAGCAAAGGCAATTCTGGGCAACAACGGCAAGGCAGGGGGCATCACAATCCCCGACTTGAAATTATACTATAAAGCTACTGTGATAAAAACAGTGTGGTACTGGCAAAAAAATAGACCTGAAGATCAATGGAACAGATTAGAAGATGCTGAAACAACCCCAGACATACTAAGCCACCTTATCTTTGACAAAGGTGCCAAACACATTCACTGGAAGAAAGATAGCCTCTTTAATAAATGGTGCTGGAAAAACTGGCTCTACACATGCCGAAGATTAAAACTAGACCCATATCTTTCACCATGCACTAAAATAAATTCAAAATGGATCAGAGATCTAAATATTAAAACAGAAACATTAAATCTGCTGGAAGGTAGGATAGGTAAATCCCTTGAAGACATTGGTGTAGGCAAAGACTTTATGAATAAAAACTCAACCGCACGGGAACTATCCCAAAGAATCAATAACTGGGATCTCATCTTATTAAAAAGCTTTTGCACAGCGAGAGAAACCACCAACAGAGTGAAAAGACAACCCACAATGTGGGAAAAAATGTTTGCCAGCTGTTCCTCAGACAAAGGATTACTATCGAGAACATATAAAGAACTCAAAAAAATCAGACCTCCCAAATTTAAAGACCCACTCCAAAAATGGGCATCTGAGATGAATACACATTTCTCAGATGAAGAAATACTAATGGCAAATAAATATACAAAAAAATGTGCAACATCACCAGTCATTCGAGAGATGCAAATTAAAACAACACTGAGATACCACCTCACTCCAGAAAGAATGGCTACTATAAAGAAATCAACTAATAACAAATGCTGGAGGGGCTGTGGGGAAAAAGGAACCCTTCTTCACTCTTGGTGGGAGTGTCGACTGGTACAGCCACTGTGGAAGTCAGTGTGGAGATTCCTCAAAAAACTAGGGTTGGAGGTCCCATTTGACCCAGCTATTCCCCTTCTGGGCATCTTCCCAGAAGAATTAAAAACATCGTACCACAGTGATATATGTGCACCCATGTTTATAGCAGCACAATTTGTAATAGCCAGATCTTGGAAACAACCCAAATGCCCATCAACTGAGGAATGGATAAGAAAGATGTGGTATTTTTATACAATGGAGTACTATTCAGCCATAAAGAAGGATAAACTGGAGACTTTTATAGGTAAATGGATGCAACTCGAGAAAATACTCATAAGTGAAATAAACCAGATGCACATGTGTAAGCATCGTATTGTCTCTCTAGTATGAGAAACTGAAAGAGTAAATAAGATCCAAAATGTACAATAGACATGGTGAATCAAAAAGAAACTGGTCAATAAGAAAGAGATTGGAATGAGGAAAAGAAAGAAGGGAAAGGGAAAAAAAATTGTATATGTATATAAGATGGTTAAGATAGATACACTACCAGTTTTACTTAGTTCATTGAAGAATAAGGTTTGAGCCAATAATGTTTGGACAATTGAATGCTAATGTCTGGTATCCTGAATAACTAACTTAAAGATAATAATACGTAATGCATTGACCATTGTTACCCTCATATTATGTTGTTTTGAAAATTTGTTCTTTTTTTTATTTGTTTTGTTTTTTCTTCTCTTTAAAATAAAAAAAAAAAAAAAAACACACTGTTGAGATCCAAGAAAACCAAGAAAAACTGCTCTGATTCTAAAGATCCTGGAAGTGCTACTTTCTAGATTTATGTCAGCGGAAAAAGCCCGGCCTTGGAATGACCGGGCAGTCACAAGGGTCGCCAGCATGTGCTTTTGGTACACAGCAGCGGTTCGTGTGGCAGTTCCTTGCGCTGCTTTTATTTTTTATTAATCTATCGTCTTTGGTTTCCATTTGCAGTCATTATGTTCTCTGTGAAAGATTCTGAGCAAGACCATCAAACAAAGCAATCGTGTCTCCTGAAGATGGTGCCCTCGTATCTGTCCTTAACCTCTCCTTGCTGGCACTATCTTGCCAGCGCTGTGTGTGTGTGTGTGTGTGTGTGTGTGTATAAGTGTAAGACTTCTCGGTTCCTTTTTCCTTGCTTTTTTTGTTTGTGTTTTTTGGAGACAGGGTCTTGCTATGACCTCGGACTTGCAGTGATCCTCTTCTCCTTTGTCGCTGTCCACTGCGGGGCAGTCCCCAGACTACCAGCACAGCAGACCTATGGGGATTAATGAAGGACAGACTTGGTCATGCACCCAATCCTTTCATCAGCTCCATTTTTTTTGGTGGCGCTGGGGATTAAACTTAGGACCTTCACATGGAGCTACATTCCCTGCCCTTTCTTACTTCTTGTTTTGAGACAGGGTTTTGTTAAGTTTTCCAGGGTGGGCTTGAACTCTTCAGCCTCCCAGAGTGCTGGAATAGGCACATCTAAGTGTGTGTGTGTGCAGGGTGGGGGGACAGGCAACTTAGCAAGTGGGTCTCAAGTGACCCCTCCATGCCAGGGACACTTGTAGGGAGCCACACACAGCTAATTGAGGCACAGCCTACCTGGCCCCGGCAGTGCGGCGATTCCAGTGCTCAGCACCTGTGTCCATCCAGGAGGTGACACTTTCCTACCATGCATGGTGGCCTGTGACTGGAAGCTGGCAGTGTATCCCCATGGGCCATGCCCAAACACGTGGTTGAGATCCGAGTGTGCATTCACAGCTCTGTCCCTGGGATGTGGCCCATGGTCTCTCCCTTCTGGCTCAGCCAGGGACTGGCTGCTCTGCTTCGGGAAAACCAGCCTCTCCCCCCGTGGGGCTCTGAGAGCGGTAACTACTGGCTGGGCTCCGTGCTGACTGGAGAGCAAATGCTTTGCATTGGTGCAACACGGCCAGATTCTCAGCTCGCAAAGTGGCCTTGCGTGACTCACAGTGTCACCCTCAAGAGCGAAATAGACTGGAGGTGGTGACCCACCTCTGTCATCCCAGCACTCTGGAGGTTGAGGCAGGATGATTGGAGTTCAAGGCCAGGCCCAGGCAATTTAGTGAGGCTCAGTTTCAAAATTAAAACCAAACCAGACCAAACCAAACCCAACGACAACAACAATAACAACAAAAAACACCAAAAAACCAAGCCAACAAGGGTTGGGGGCGTAGTTCAATGGTAGAACACTTGTTCAGCATGCGTGAGCCCTGGGTTCTATCCCCAGCACTGCACACACACACGCACAGAGTGAGCCAGACCCCGGCCCGGTAGCAAATGCCTGTGGGTCCAGCTGCTTGAGAGACTGAGGCAGGAAGATCCCTCGAGCCCAGGCATTCAGATGCCTGGGAAACATACTGAGCCATCTCAGAAAAAATACCCAAACAAAGACAAAAACAAAACAAGAGTGAAATAAATATTTTCCTTTTTGTTGTTGTGGATTTTTGTTTTGTTGTTGTTGTTGTTGTTTGGTTTTTTGAGACAGAATTTTTCTGTGCAGCCCAGGCTGGCCCTGAACTTGCTGCAGTTCTCCTGCCTCAGCCTCCTGAGTGTGCCCCCCCCCACTTTGTTATTGTGCTTTATCGAAAAGCAATTGTTGGCCAGGTGTGGTGGCTCATGCCTATAATCCCAGCAAGGCTGAGGCAGGAGGGTTGCCGTGAGTTCAAGGCCAGCCTGGGCTACCTAGTGAGTTTAAGGCCAGCCTGAACTACACAGCCAGATCCTGTCTCAAAAAAAAAAAAAAAAAAAAAAGAAAAAGAAAATAAAAGAAAAGCAATTTCTTCCTCCTTTGGCCCAATTACTGTGGTGAGTTAGGTGTCGAGATTCTCCCTGGAGCCCTGCCTGTGGGCCAGTTCTTGCTCACCGGAGTGGCCATCATGTCCCTCCACAGGCTCCAGACAGGCAGGGGACAAACATGCGCTGGGCAGGAGGCATTGAATTGCTGCAGCGTGTCAAGGTGGGGAGACACCGGTCAGGGAAGCGGTTCTGCCTGCCACAAAAGTGGCTCGGTTCTGGTCCAACCACTAGAAGGCTCCTCAGAGCGTTGTGTCCCAGGCTGTGTGTGACCAGTGCCCAATGGAAATAAACTGAGGATTCTTATTTTAAAAGTTTTACTTGGTTAATTTAAAAGATTTATTTATGTTTTTAATGTTTTCTGGTGTGCTTAGTGCCTGTTAGTATCACACGAAGGTGGGTCTATTGTGGGAAGTGGGGACCTGCATTCTAATCATTCCAATCCCATTGCCTCTCCTTTCCCCTCCTCACCCCACTTGTCTCCTTTTTGTTTCTAGAAGTCTGCCTTCTGGTTTCCTGTTCTCTTTCCTTTATCGTAATTCTTTATTAATATGTGTATTTTTTAGGTTTCTTATATAAGAGAAATCATAGAGATTTACTTTCTGAGTCTGGCTAGCTTCACTCAATAGGATGGTTTCTAGTTCTATCTATTTCCCTGCAAATGACATCCTTGTTCACAGCTGAGTAGTATTCCATTGCATGTATATACCACAGGCATCGCGGCTAGCTCCACACTCAGCTGTTGGGAACTGCACCACTGGAAACCTGGGCATGAACAAGTCACTACAGTGTGCGGCCCTAATTCTTTAAGCAATGTGCCCTGGAGTGGTGTGGCTGGGTGGGACGGTGCTTTCGTGTTGAGTCTTCTGAGGAACTGCTACCCTAAGCCCCACAGTGGCTTCTCATCAGCAGTTTAGAGGGACCTTTCCTTCTTCGTCCTCACCAGCTACTCACTGTTTTCTGTGTTCCTGATGACAGCCAGGGGGGAGGTGGAATCTCAGTGCAGTTTTAATTTGTATTTCTCTGAAGGGTGAAGATGGTGAACGTTTTTTATGTAATTTTGACCATTTGAGCATCTCCTTTTTTTTTTTTTTTTTGTGGGTATCGGGAGTCGAACTCAGGACTTCGTGCTTGCCAGACAGGCGCTTATGCCACTGAGCCATCTCACTGGCCCATAAGTGTCTCCCTTTGAGAAGTCTGCTCAGTTCATTTATGTGTCCGCCGGCAGGTGGAGGATAAACAAGACGTGTTATAGACACACAGTGGAATATTATTTAGCCTTCAAAAAGAACGAAATTCTGCTACATACAACACTGGTGAATGTGGACAACGTTTTTATTAAATGAAGTAAATCATATACAGCAGGGCAGATACCGTATAACTTACTTACAAAAAGTACTTTGCATAGTCAAATAGACATAATGTAGCCTGGTGGTTGCCAGGAGCTGGGGGAGAGAAGGGTGTTATTGTTTAATGGGTAAAGTTTCAGTTTGGGAAGGTGAGAATGTTCCAGAGGTGAAGCTGGGCGTGGTGGCACGTATCTATAGTTGTAGCACTCGGGAGATTGAGGCACGAGGATCATTACCAGTTCGAGACCAGCCTGGGCCACATAGTGAGTTCAAGGCCAGCCTGATTCAGCGAGACCCTGTCTAAAAAAATAGATGATAGATAGATAGATGATAGATTTACTCCGACCAAAAACAATCCCAGAGAAACGTAGGCAAGGCACGAACAAGGGTTTCTTACAAAAGAAAATCTGTGGCTGCAAAGCAACTACGGACACAGCAGTGCATCAGGGCCCGGCAAAATGCAAATCAGGGACATCGTGCTGCACTACTTCCACGCACTCAGCTGGCAAACATCACAAAAACTGACGCTAGAGCGTGGAACGTCAGGCTCTCCCCAAGACCAGCTCCTCCGCCTGTGGGCTGTGGAGGTGGGGCTTGGGCGGAAGTGAGGTCCGGGGCGGGGCCGGGGAATCGGGACTTGATCCCGCCCCTTCCGCCCTGACCCTCCACTTCCGCTTCCGGCTTGCCTGAGGCGTGCGTGTCTCCTCGGCCCTGTGGTCCTGCCGCTGTGCGCTGCCTCGCCTGGGCCCAGAGGAGCAGAGCCGAGCATTTGTGACCACGACCTCGGCAACCGTGAGCCAAAACACGCTCCCCCCCCCACGGATTCATCCCTGGCGTGTGTTACAGTGATGGGAAGCTGACACCTGTTAGGTCGAGGCATGGGGAGGTTGTGGCTCTCACCGCGGTGGCAGTGTCATCTGGGGTGACCAGGCCCAGGGGCTCCTGGGCGCTGCTTCCTGAGGCGGAGCACTTGCAGACCTGTGCCCGAGCAGTTCCACTGCAGGATG
Source organism: Erethizon dorsatum (assembly GCA_028451465.1). NCBI lineage: Eukaryota > Metazoa > Chordata > Mammalia > Rodentia > Erethizontidae > Erethizon > Erethizon dorsatum. The sequence goes on along the minus strand of CM051838.1, from coordinate 23,829,748 downwards.
CATCTGGCACCACTGTCACCATAGTAACACAACAGGCATGCACGACAGTGATGGAACTGTTCAAAACAGCAAAAGGGCCGGGCATGGTGGCGCACGCCTGTGATCTCAGCGCTCGGGAGGCTGAAGCAGGAGGGTCGCTGTGCGTTGGAGGCCAGCCTGGGCTACAAAGTGAGTTCAAGGCCAGCCTGAACAGCATAGTGAAGTCCTATCTCAAAAAGATAATAAATGAATAAATTAAATAAACAACCAGACAACAGCAGGTGCATGCGCCCATGAGGGGCATATGTTATGAACAAGATTAGGATTCGTTCCTAACTTGATGCTATGTTCCTCTGCCGCCCCACTTCCCACACTGAACTGTGACCCTGGCCGGGCTGCGCCTCAGCTGTGGGAAGTGGCAGGGTCTGCCCTACCCCCAATGTGGACGATGACTTCTAGGAACATCCAAGTCCAAACTTAAAAACCGTCAACAGAAGCCTGTTGTCACTCGCTCAGAAACATGACGTTTCTCCTTTTGGATTCGAACTTACCAACGCTAGGTTCAGGCCGACACCTCATCACGTGAAGCCCACATGCATTTGTTCAGCGGCAATCGCAGTGTGACAGCAGAGAGGAAACGTCCCTCTCTGCTCTGCCTTCTTAGCTTCACTAAGGTGCATTTACCACTCCCCCATCCTCAACTTTAAGTTTTTGGGACAGAATCTCACTATGTAGCCCAAATTGGCCTCAGCTCATGATCCTCCTGCCTCAGCCTCCCTAGTGCTGGAATTACAGATGTACACCTGTCTTTATAGTAATATTTTCATGAGATTTTGGGTCAGCCTTTCTAAATGCTGTCTAACTGGGGTCTCCCTGCTAACTTAGTCTACCTGGACCTTGTGGGGTCCAGAGTCCTGAAGTCCTGGTCTCCCTGCCGGGAGGAAATGACCCGGGGACCCCTCTATCTTGGGGGGGGTGGACTGGAGCAGTTCATTCTTTGCTGGACTTTGCTCCTTTCAGCAGAGATTGAATAGATCCTGCGGATGTATAAGAAGTGTACTAATATTTAATGTAACCCGAGCTTGGTGGCGCATGCCTGTCATCCCAGTACTGGAAGGGCTGAGGCAGGAGAATCACTGCGAGTTTGAGGCCAGCCTGGGCTATAGAGTGAATTCAAGACCAGCCTGAACTACATAGTGAGGCCTTATATCAAAAACCAAAAACAAACCCAAAACAACTGCAAATAGAGTACATATCAGTGCCTTTGTCATCAGACATTTTTGTGAGTTAAAGGAAGTAATGGGCTGAGGCTGGGATTTGCAGTGTATCAATAAGCAAGTAAAGCAAAAGGCATCCTGCAGTTAAACAGAAGAAAGCCTAATTCTTTTTCTTTTGAGAGATCTTTAATTTTATTTATTTATTTATTTATTTTAAGGACAACAAGTAAACATTCTCATGTATTAACAAACTCAAGAATTAGAGAATGTACAAATACCTTTTGGAGAAAAACATTACTCAGTATAAGATTAAGCCATGTAAAAGCTAAGTAAAAATAGAAGACTAAGGAATGGAATAGTCACAGTGAAACTGCATTTTCAGACTAGGGAGACAATACGATGTTTACAAACGTGCGTCCAGTTTATTTCGCTTGTGAGTATTTTCTCGAGTTGCATCCATTTACCTATAAAAATTTCCAGTTTGTCTTTCTTTATGGCTGAGTAGTACTCCATTGTATAAAAATACCACATCTTTTTTATCCATTCCTCGGTTAATGGGCATTTGGGTTGTTTCCAAGATCTGGCTATTATAAATTGTGTTGCTATAAACATGGGTGCACATACATCGCTGTGGTACGATGTTTTTAATTCTTCTGGAAAGATACCCAGAAGGGGAATAGCTGGGTCAAATGGGACCTCCAACCCTAGTTTTTTGAGGAGTCTCCACACTGATTTCCACAGTGGCTGTACCAGTCGACACTCCCACCAACAGTGGAGAAGGGTTCCTTTTTCCCCACAGCCCCTCCAGCATTTGTTATTAGTTGACTTCTTGATAATAGCCATTCTTTCTGGGGTGAGATGGAATCTCAGTGTTTTTTTCATTTGCATCTCTCGAATGACTAGTGATGTTGCACATTTTTTCATATATTTATTTGCCATTTGTATTTCTCCATCTGAGAAGTGTTTAGAAAGCCTAATTCTTTAAGGAAAAAAATAACCGTGCTTCAGTGTGCATTTATTCACAAATGCAGATCACCAAGCACGCCAGGCAGCTGTACGTTCCTGAGTGGGGAGCCGCCCTGCGTCAGAGAGGAGCCATTTGTGAAGTGAATCGTGTTTTCCCGAAGGGCAGCCTTACGTTTGGCTGAGAGCTTTATATGAAATAAATCAACCAGTGGCCAACGATAGGATGAGAAACAGAACCAAATAAAATTATACTCTGAAATCAAAGGATTTTAGGAGTCAGGGGGACCTTAGGGACGCTGTGATAAGAAGCTTTAAAACGGTTTTTAAAAGACAGAAACCTCTTCTTCGGCGACCTCTTTTTAGATAGAAAACAGCTAACGGAGGAGCTTGCTGGGGTGAGTGCTCGGGGTCTCCCTGCCTGGCCTCCCTTGGTCCGCAGGCATGCGCTTCGGACCCTCCGAATCTCCCTCCTTCCTGCAGCTTAGCAGCACAGGCATCAATGGCGTGAGGCCTGCTCTTCCTCATCTGGGAGAAACGAAGACACAGAACTCAAGGTTGTCGGGAAGAGTCAGGGAGTCTGTCTATAACACTAGAGAGACAAGCCAGGCATGGAGGCGCACTCCAGTAGTCCCAGCACTCGGGAGGCTGAGGCAGGAGGATTGCCGTGAGTTTGGGGCCAGCCTGGGCTACATAGTGAGTTTGAGGCCAGCCTGGGCTACAGAGTGAGACCCTGCCTCAAAAAATAAAAGCAAACAAAAATACAATAAAAAGACAATGAGAGCCACATGGGTAATTTTTTAGTAGATGTTTAAAAAACAAACAAGGGAAATTAATTTTAATAATGTGTTTTAACCTGTATCCTGTATATTAGCATTTTGTCATGGAATCCATGTTAAATTTGTCACTGAGACCATCTACATTCTTTTGTTTATTCTCAGGCATTGAAACTATATGTCTATTTTGCTCTTTTTTTTTTTTTTTTTTTTTTTTTTGAGACAGAGTCTCGCTACAAATTCCAGCTTGTCCTTGAATTGACTATACAGCTCAGGTTACCCTCCGGCTTATGGCAGTCCTCCTGCTTCAGCCTCCTGAGTGCTGGGATTACGGGTGTGCCCCACCACAGCCAGCTTGTAATTTGCTCTCGAGGGCGCATCTCATTTTGGACCAGCCTCCTGTCACCTGTGGTTGGTGGCAGCAGGTCACTCTAGGTGTTCTGCCTGCTGCACACTCACCAAAGGCCCTGTTAGTTTGTGTCTGGATGTCCCCCCAAAGCCTCATGCGGCCACGGGGCCGGCTTCTAGAGTTTGTGATTGATTCATGGTCCAACGCTGGGATTATGGTGTGAGTGCTACACCCGCCCTAGGGTTGGTAGCTTACGTACAATATAAGGGACAGAAAAGAGTTCTTGCTCCTCCCTTTTTGCTTGTTTTTTTTTTTTTTTTTTTTTTTTTGCTGTTTTTCGACCCCGTGAACTGTTGTTCCTCTGCCACGCCACCCTGCCTTGGAGCCAGCTGATTATGGATTGAAACCTCCACAAACTGTGAGCTAAATAAACCTTTCCTTTCTTAATTTTGGGTGTCGAGTATTTTGTCTCAGCAACGAGAGAAAAGTAGCCAAGACAGGCCCCCTGTCGGTCATCCACTCCCTTTGTGCACATTGTTATTCCTCCCCATTGCCTGTTGACCTCTTGCTCAGGCCTCAGGCTATAGCCAGTCAGGTACTTCCTCCTGACTGCCTTCTCCATTCCTTGGTCCCTCGGTGCCCCTCTCCATTGTAGACTTTTTAGGGGTCCTGGGGGTTGCATCCAGGGCTTCGCACTGTCCTATATCCCTTGCCCCTTTAAATATTTTTAAAATTTATTTTGAAACAAGGTCTGGCTAAGTTGCTAATTGCCCAAGCTGGGCTTGAACTTGCAATTCTCCTGCCTCAGTCACCCAGGTGCTGGGATCACAGGCCTGCACCCCCATGCCCGATGGGACCCCGCCTTTGTGCATAGCTGGGGTTGCCTCAGCGGGCAGCGGCTGGGGTGAGGCTTAGCGAGCCCCGTTGCTCAGTGTCTTGGGCACACTCTCTTTGTCACCACTTTCAGTTCAGGTCCCACAGAGTCCCTTCTTCTCCTGGTCTCTGCCCTGCAGAGTGGGGTGCGGAGGAGGAGGGGACATGCACGGGACATGTTTTCCCCAGGGTTCATTCCTCACCACTTGTCAAAGCCGCGTGTCCAGTTGGCGGACTCAGCTCCGCGTGTCCTCGGGTCCCCTGACGTGGCGTTTGCTGTGCCTTCACTTTAACAGAAAGCACACCCCGGCCAGTTCATGATTGCGAACTGTCAGGGAGGCCACTGCGGGTGACAGTGACGGATGCGCCTGTGGGAGGCGCTGGCGCTGGGCAGAGGTTTATTTAAGCGAGGCTGATAAGGCCCCAATCCGGAGCAGCAGGACCTTAATGGGCTGGAGGCGGAGCCTCCTTTCCGGGCCATGGCTGTCCTGTCCACTGAATAAAACGCATTCCTGGAAGAGTGAGAGCTACTTCCAGCGCTCTGCTGGCTGGGAAAGCCCCTCTTGTCACAGATGCCTTTCTGATGTGGCTTCCTCTGTCCAGAGGTCCACATTTGCTACTTAGCTGTTGGAAGAGGCGCCCTCGAAAGACAGGACCTGTGTGGGGACAGGTCCAAGGGACACTGGGTCCGGTCCCCTGGGTGGGCCAAATGCCCTGCAACCTGGAGCGGGTATTTCATTTCTCTTCGGTACCTGGGGTGCAATGAGGGCCCCCACCACTGAGCTGCGTCCCTGGCCCCAGGACAGCTTGGATTCTCATCTCTAGGATTTGCTGAGCATCCTCCAGCACCACAGACATCTGGTGTCTTTGGGTACATGTCATGCTGTCACTGTCCTTTGTAAACCTTGCCTGCTGCTGTTCAGCGCCGTGGGCCTGGGCTTAAAGTTGAGGTGTCACGCGGCAAACCAGCCGTCGGGGCGCGGCCTTGCCGCAGAGCCTTCCTCCGGATGGACGGAGACGCCACGCGGTCCCCGGGGACCCTTCCTCTCCAGGGTGGGGGAGGGCGACATGCTGTCTCTCGGGGTCCTGCGATAACTTGTGGCTGCGGCCCATGCCGGACAGCGACGTCCAGTCAGCTCCCCACTTACTAAATCCAGCAGCCATGGCCCTGCCGGCCCGACAGCATAAACACCAGGTCTCAGTAAATAAACGCAGCTATCACGCAGCTGCCCACATGCACTTAGGCTCTGACTGACAGCTCGCTCTGGGGACTTCGCATCCAGGCCGGGGCTTTTGGGTGCAGAGGCTCTGAGGCTCCAAGATAAACAGATCTGTCGGTGAGAGTGACCAGAGTGTTGGGTCAGACTAGGGTCACTCCTGGGTCGCCCTGCTGGGAGCTCAGGCTCTGCTTTGTGTTTATCCAGGAGAAAAGGAGGGGGTGTCGTGAGGGAGGGGTCCCTCAGGGGAGCATCCCTGCCTCTGAGTCGCATCCACAGCGGATCTCTGGCAGTTGGTACAGGGGAGGGTGCAGGCTCGCCCGTGTCATTGTGCAGTGGGCCCCTAGGCCCAGAGCTAGTGCCCCAGTACTGTTCAGGGCCTGTGGAGCCAACACTGCGAAAGACAGAGGGGGAGGGGGAGTGGGGAGCTTTTGTCATCCCTGTATCGCTTCTGAATCTGGCCGATCTTCCTGGAGAATATTTCTGCAGGCTGACAGTCCAGTAGGGGCGTTGTGTGGGGAGGGTCCTAAGGTAGCAGGTGGTTCAGGCAGGAGGGTTCGGGCTGGCTTGCTGTTAGGTGAGGTCTGGCAGGAAGACGTGTGGCTGGATGTTCTCCCTCTCTGGCTCCTCCCTCCTCCTCTCTGCTTCCTGTCCGCCCCACAGTGAGCAGCTCCGCTCCGCTGGGCGCCTCTGCCCTGCAGCTCTGCCTGGGGAGGTGGGACGACCGTGAACTTAAATGTGAGCCAAAATAATCCTCTCCTTAAATTGTGGGTGTTGGGTACTCAGCGACGAGGAAAGTGACTAAAGCAGCACCCCTCTTTAGCCATCTCCCATTTCTCACTTCCTGGGGCCAGGAAGGCAGGACAGCAGAGGGAGAACCTGCGGCTTGTTTTTGTTTGTTTCAAGATGGCAGCACTGAAAAGACTACTGTTATTATTTTATTTTGAAACAGTTTTGCTGAGTTGCCTAGGCAAGACTCAAACTTGTAGTCATCCTGCCTCAGCCTCCCAAGTGCAGGGATTACAGGCTGTGGCACCATGCCCACCTCGAAAAAGACTTTTGGGCCGGTGAGATGGCTCAGCGGCTTAAGCGCCTGCCCAGCAAGCGCGAGGGCCCGAGTTCGACTCCCGGAACCCACATACGAAAAAGGGGCCGGTGATATCGCTCAGCGGCACAGGCGCCTGCTGGCGCGCGAGGTCCTGAGGTCGACCCCCCGTTACCCACAAAAAAAAAAAAAAAAAGGACTTTTAAAGCCAATGTTCAGGTGCTTGCTCTGGAAAATAGCGCAATTTAACAGGGATCTAAGGGGCTGATGTGGTCGGATAAGCCAAGCTGGAAGCACCCGTAAGCCTTTGGGAGTACTGGTACAGCATTTTTCAGTAAGCCTGATTTATAAAGTATATGATATATCAAAGACACATTTAATGATACATAGAGTCACATTTGAAGATGTGATTAAAAGAATTGAAAGCATACTAAGTATCTATAACCACAATGGATTCAAACTGGGAATCCGTACCACAGGGTAACGAGAATCTCTGAGCCCTTAGAAACGAAAGTAAACACCAGGAGGAAAGCCTTTTTTTTTTTTTTTTTTTTTTTCTTTTTGAAGTGACCAGGAAAATGAAAAGAAATTGCTGAGCTGAATGGATATGAAAATACAGTGCATCAAGGTTGCTGACCACAGCTCAGGCATTCTGCAGGGGGATTCATAGCACTAAGTGCTGACGATAGAGACGCTCGCCAGCCTAGGAGAAGTGGAAGTGAACCTATGGCATCAGAAGGGAGGGATTAATAAAGATGGGGGCAGAAATCAGTGAAACGGAAGCAGAAAACAACAGCGAAAAACCAGCGAGACAAAGCCAGGTCAGTAAAAGAGATCAGTAAAGTTGATAAATCTCTAAAGAGAAACAAAGCACAGAAGAGAGAAGATACAAATGACCATGACTGGAAATGAACAGGGGGTTGGGTGTGGTGACGCATGCCTGTAATCCCAGCACTCGGGAGGCTGAGGCAGGAGGATCACTGTGAGCTCGAGGTCAGCCTGGGCTACATAAGCGAGTACAAGGGCAGCCTGCACTACATAGAGAGACCCTGTCTCAAAACAAAACAAAATGAACAGAGCTGTGACTGAACACGTTCAGACACCCGCAGGCCCAGCAGCCGCACCCAGAAACTTAGATCTGCAGCAGTTTAGATGAAATGGACCAATTCCTCGAACCTGCAAATAACCACAGCTCACCCAAGGTAGGACAGCTTAAATAGCCCATTAAGAAAATTGAATTTATAATGAGTCCCTGAACAGAAAAAGAAATCCTTAGGCTGAGATAGTTTCAATGGGAGAATTCTATCAGCTGTTCAAGCAACTGATTCAACACTGATTCAACACATTTTTCCCGAAATATAAGTGAGGGAGCACTTCCCAATTAATTTTATAAATTTAGTATTACCCTGATACTAAAAAAGACTAAGACAAAACTGCAGAACAGTATACCTCATGAATAAAAATTCAAAAATTGTTAATAAAATATCAGCAAGTAGAATTCAGCAATAAATGAAAATAACTACATACCAGGGCCAAATGGTATTTATTCTAGGGATATAAGACTGGTTCAAAATTTGGAAAGTCAGCCAGATGTGGCGGTGAATGCCTGTGATCACAGCACTCGGGAGGCTGAAGTAGGAGGATTCCCTCGAGGTCAAGGCCAGCTTCAATTGCATAATGACACCGTCTCAAAAAGATAGAAATATTCAGAAAAATCACTGCATCTGTACCGAAGAGGAAGTCAATTTTCCTTGCTATTATTTCTTAGTTAACACAGCATAACTATTTACATAGCATTTTCTTTGTATTAGGTATTAGAAGTAATCTAGAGCTGCCTTAGAGTATAGGGGAGGACGTGGGTAGAATATATGCAAAATACCGTGCCTTGAACTCACTTTGTATCCCAGGCTGGTCTCGAACTCTCAGCAATCCTCCTGCCTCAGCCTCCCGGGTGCTGGGATTACAGGCGTGCACCACCACGCCTCGCCAGCCGTGGATTTTGTTTTACTCTCAATTCTATCAAAACTCGGTTTGCCAGAATTTGATTCCAAGGACTCGCTCTTTCTTTCTTTCTTTTCTTTTTCTTTTTTTTTTTTTTTTTTTTTGAGATAGGATCTCATTGTAGCTCAGGCTGGCCTCGAACCCATCCTCATGCCTCGGCCTCCCGAGTGCTGGGATCACAGGCGTGCGGCACCATCCTTGCTTGAGAGCATCTGTTTTAAAGGCTAAGGATCCAGAGAAGCAGGAAGGAACGCGAGGAATGTGGGGAGAGGCTGAGGGAGCTGCACCCGGGCTGCCTCCGCCTCTGGCCCCTCCTCCCTCGCAGCTCTTTGGCGCTCGCCCCGCCCAGCCACAGCCACCCCTCTCTGAGCTCCGGAGCGCGTCTGCTCTCTCTGGTCTCTTACCACTTTCTGTGTCACACAGGAGCGTCTCTAGGCCACGCCTCTGTTTTCCGCCTCTTAACGCTACCGACTCCATCTGAGCGGATAATCGGTAAATATTTGCGGAATGATTCACGGTCCCCATCAAACTGTCATTGGGTCCTTACAGGTTTGGTGGCAGCCCCTGCAGAAATGGCCTTGAGAGGGCTGGAGGTGGAAACGGTAGGCTGTTTCTATTTTCAAGATGCCAGCAGGAGCCAAGGTGGTGCTGCATGCCTGAAATCCCAGCACTCTGGGAGGCTGAGGCAGGAGACTTGCAAGTTAAAGGCCAATCTGCGTAATTAAGCGGCACCCTGTCTTAAAAAATAAGGGCTAGGGATGCAGCTTAGTGAGAAGGCCCTAGGTTCATTCCCCAGTACCACAAAAAAGAAAAAAGATGACACCAGGAAATGTGGGGCGTTCGCTATTGCTTGGGTTTGGCCTACTCAGCAAGAAACTGAAACGGACCGAGCGCCTGGATCCAGCTCAGCTATGGAACTGAACATCACACCCTTCCTTGCCCCAGTTGTCTTATTTGGGAAATACTTAAAACAAACCAAACCCAGCCAGACATGGTGGCACACGCCTGTAATCCCAGCACTTGGGAGGCTGAGGCAGGAGGATTGTCACTACCTCGAGGTGAGTCTGGGCTATATCCTGACTTCAAGGCCAGCCTGGAATATGTAGCGAGACCCTGTCTCAAAAAACAAAACAAAAAACTAAAACAGAACAACAATAAAAGACCCCACCAACCTCTGGACTCGGCCTTCTCTTTAGGGTGGTTTACCCTTCGAAGCGGGTGGAACTTGCGGAAGCCGGGGCCGGCATCGCGGCCCTGGAGAGCAGAGGCCCTCTCTCCTCTGGGGTCGCTGCCTGAATAATACGCGATGTGGAAGCGCGGCCCGGGACGCCTTCCCGAGTGTGAGCAAACAGCAAGGCCCAGGACGCGCCTGCGAGCGGCGGCAGCCACGGTGGGGACTCGCGGCGGTGCGTGCAAACGGTCCGAGAGGAGCTGGACTCAGATGCCCGGATGTTTGGGAAGGGGGGTGGGGAGGCAAGTCGGTGAGGGCGCCGCCTCGGGGCCTGGGCAGGTAGCAGCAGGGTGGCTGTCAGCCTTCCATGGCAGACGCCCCTAAGGACAGCCCGACGTGTGAGAACCTGGATCGCTAGGTGAACCTTGGGGTGTGCCGAGCAGCAAAGCTGGCACCGGAGAGGGCGTGGGGGATGAGGGGGATCTGAGAAGGAATCAGCTCCCCTTTGTGATCACAGTGATGCAAGGAGAGTGCGGGCACAGATACTCGCTGGCTGGCTTGTTAGATTGGAGTTATTATTACTTTGACTGTTTTGAGATAGGGTTTTGCTATGTAGTTCAGGCTGGTGTTGAACTTGTGGTGATCCTCCTGCCTCAGCCTCCCAAGTGCTGGGATTACAGATGTGCACCACCATGCCCAGCTAGATCGCATTTTATATTTTTATTTTTAAATTAAATTTTAAAAAAATTTTTTGTGGGTACCAGGGGGTTGACCTCAGGACCTTGTGTGCCAGCAGGCGCCCGTGCCGCTGAGCGATATCACCGGCCCCTTTTTCGTATGTGGGTTGCGGGAGTCGAACTCGGGCCCTTGCACTTGCCGGGCAGGCACTTAAGCCGCAGAGCCATCTCACCGGCCCTAAAAAAACTTTTTTTGAGAGAGGGTCTCACTGTAGAGTCCAGGCTCAGGCTGGCCTCCAACTGCTGCCTCAGCCTCCTGAGTGCTGAGATTACAGGCGTGCACTACACTGGATTGCATTTTAGAAAAATTCCACAAAGGGCTGGGCGTGGTGGTGCATGCCTATAATCCCAGCACTGGGGAGGCTGAGGCAGGAGGATCACCATGAGTTCGAGGCCAGCCTGAACTACATAGCAAGACCCTGTACCAGAAAGGGGGGGAAAAAATCCACAAAAATAGCTGTCATGTCCAACCCAGGATTCACAGGCAAGGGAAGAATGCAGGGTGAAGATTCTTGGAGGGCTTCGTCCTTCCTGGGGACAGAGGGGCGGTCGGGGAGTGTTCCGCAGGCCTCCAGAGAGGAGTCTGTCTTTTATCGCAGGGATCGACCTTTTGGGTTGCCCTGGGGAAAAGGACAGAGGGTGTTGAGAAAAAAGAAGAATTTGGGAATAATAGAAGGAATCCTGGCAATGCTGGGCCTGGCCAGCGCCGCCTGTGATCCGCCGCGGGAAGCGGGAGCGGCGCTGCTCTGCGGCGCGGGAGGACGAGGCGGGCTCGCTGCCCACCAGGTACCGCCTGCCGCCAACCGCGAGGGGCTGGCCGAGCGCGGGCTCCCGGGACGGTGGCAGGCCTCGGGGATGCTGTGTCGTCCGCCCCGGCAGATCTGCGACAGGATTCGCAGGGAAACGCTGAGACTCAGCGCTGAAGGGCGGCCCAGGCTGTGGAGTGCGATGGGCGGATCTGGAGATCTGGACTCGATGAGCTTTCCTTTTCAAAACGCTTCCTCTGTCCACACCAGCGTCCACAAACTGCCCTCTCAGGCAAAGAAGCATAAAAATGTAGAATTCATAGAAATGTAGGTTGAAAAACAACGAGTGCAAAAAAACCAAACTAAAACAAAAAAACCTTCCCCCAAACCCAGCAAAACTAGCGCTCTTTTGATATGCTAGTAGCCTATCACACATCAAGGCCTTCAGTTAAATAAACAGGCCATTCAAGAAAAGATAGAAATGTTAATGTTATGGAACCCACCATCTGCTGATGGCAAGAGATAATTTGAGGACTGAGTCATATTCTCACTCTGCCTCTCCAGGACTGAACCTAGGAAATGCTGAGCTACATCCCCAGTCTTTTTTATTTTATTTTGAGAGAGAGTCTTACTAAATTGCCCAAGCTAGCCTCAAATTTGGGATCCTTCTGCCTCAGCTTCCCGAGCAGCTGGGATCACAGGTGTGTGCCACCATACCCGGTTTGTCATCTTCATTTTAAAATGTCTCTCATTTTCAGAATTTGTCTCTTCTACTTGAAAATAAGGTTATAGCTGGGTGTGGCAGTGTATGCTGGTAACCCCTGCACACGGGAGGCTGCACAGCAAGTTCAAGGTCAGCCTGGAGTACATAGTGAGACTCTGTCTCAAAAAACAGAAGCATAGCTGGGTGTTGTGGCACACACCTGTAATCCCAGCACTCAGGAGGCTGAGGCAGGAGGATTACTGTGAGTTCAAGGCCAGTCTAAGCTACATAGCAAGACCCTGTCTCAACAAAGCAAAACAAAACACCAGAAGCAGAAACAAAACCAAAACAAAACAAAACACCAGAAGCAGAATACGAAAGAAAGAGAAAACAGAAAGAAAAAACAAGAAGGTTATAGTTAAATATCTTGTAACAGATTTAGTGGAGAAACACCTGACAGGCCACGTTTGCTCTTTTGCTTTTTTGGTGGTGGTGGTGTTGGTGGCGGGCTGAGACAGGGTCTTGCTATGTAGTACAGCCTGACTTTGAACTCACTCTATAGCCCAGGCTGGCCCAAACTCACAGTGATCCTCCTGCCTCAGCCTCCAGGTGTTGGGACCACGGACGCGCAGGCTCTTTCACTCTTAACGTGAGCATCTCTGCAAATACAAGTTGCTCAGCAAAGTCTCAGGCACCTGCAGCAGCCTCACACTAAGGTTTAGAGCACGTCCCACCCTCAGGCCGCTGGCTCCTGGCCTGTGGGTCTTCCTTCCTGGGCACAGGCAGCACAGGGAAGCCATTGTTCTGTGCCATTGGGCCACCCAGGTGCCTGGGCTCTGAGGGCTTCCTAAGGCAGGAGCCAAGGGCTTTGCAGAGTCACACCGTGACCGCGCTGCAGCAGGAGCCACCAGGCTGCAGGTCCATGACACCGGAAGTCGCCCAGCTTCAGGCCTCAGCAAGGTTGTTTGCAGAGCGCAGGAAAGTGGGCATGGTGGGCTGGTGGGACAGCGTTGGGGAGTGACGTGGCATCTCTTCATCCCATACAGCTCCTCCAAGAAGCAGCTCTGAGTCTTGGAGCCGCCAGAGGGGCTTTGAGCGCAACTGGGGTAACACCGCTGACCAGGGTCACCGCATGCAGAGTGTGCAGGCTTCGGAATATGCTTGCCCTTGGCCACACTGGGATCTGAGCCGGGAATGGGTGAGTCCGTTTATTTTCCTCCTCATGGAACTGTCTCACCGATCAGTTTTGTATTCATTAATTTGTTTTGTTTTATTTTGTTTTTTTGAGGCAGGGTCTCACTATGTAGTGTAGGCTGGCCTTGAACTCACCTATGTAGCCCAGACTGGCCTTGAACTTGCGGTAATCCTCCTGCCTCAGCCTCCTCTGTGCTGGGATAACTGGTACGCACCACCACACCTGGCTCAATTTTTTTCATGATAGTAGTGATGATACGTACTTTATGGATTTGTCTTCTGCTGGTCTCACTGAGGCAATGGTGGGCCGTCCAGCTTAGGAAGCTGGTGCTTCGGTTAGCTAGCAGACCCCTCCACACTCTGAAGAGCGTCTCTTCCTCCTTCAGCCTGTCCTACTCCCTGAATTCTAGACTCCAAACACTTGAAAGCTTTAAACGTTTTTTGGGGGGTAGTGGGGATTGAACCCAGGGCATTCATTCTGAGCTACATCCCCAACTCTTTTTATTTCTTTTTGGAGGTGAGGTCTTGCTAAGTTGCCCAGGCCTGGCTCACACTTGTGATCCTCCTGCCTTGGCCTCTCAGACTCTGGGATTCCAGGGCTATGCCACCAGCCTGGCTAAAGTATGTTGGTTGTGCGGGCAGTTCGAAGTGAGCAAATATATGGGCCAGGCGTGTCCTGTGTGCAGGTGCGTTTAGAGGCGAGAAGGAGGCGGCTGAGCATGGAGGTTCCTGTGATTTTGGGCTGGTGAGCTTTTGTGCGCTGAGGCGGGATGGCCCTGTCAGTGTGGATGGCTTTTGTGACTGCGGCAGCCCATGGGTCCCAGGGCTGGTGCACGGAGCCCTCGCAGGTGGTGTGTGCAGGCTGCTGGCCCTGTGCGCATCCTCGTGGGGAGGTGTGCTGGTCTGGGTGACTCAGATATGTGGCCAGAGCTGCACATGTCCCTGAGGAAAGGCCAGGGACAAATGTATTTGTCACATGTTTGTTTCCTGACTAGATGATTCCCCCAATGATCAAGACACGAAAGAGGGGGAACAAATTGTTTTGTGTGTGGTTTACCACATTCAGTACTTAAAACCACACCCTGTGTGCTCAGAGTTCATGGGTTCAAATCCCAATTTTACCACCTACTCCCTGTATGATATTGGGCAAGTGGGTTTATCTTTCTTTGTTTGTCTGTTTGTTTTTTTGAGACAGGGTCTCACTATGTAGTCCATGCTGGCCTTGAACTCACTGTGTAGCTCAGGCTGGTCTGGAACTTGTGGTGATCCTCCTGCCTCAGCCTCCTCCATACTGGGATTACAGGTTATATACCACCATGCCAGGAAAATTTTTAATGTGATTTATTATTATTATTATCATTATTTTGATGTTTTGGAGACTGGGTATCACTATGTAGTTCAGGCTGTCCTTGAACTTACTATGTAGCTCAGGCTGGCCTCGAACTCATGGTGATCCTCCTGCCTCAGACTCCCAAGTGCCAGGATTACAGTATGTGCACCACCACATCCAGCCAATATTCTAGATAAAATAGATATAGTTCTAGGATTAAATAAGATGGCCCTTGGGCTGGGGATGTGGTAGAGTTCTTGTCTTGCATGCACAAGGCCCTGAGTTTGATCACTGCAAAAAAAAAAAAAAAAAAAAAAAAAAAACCAAAAAATAAAACCAAAAATCGAAAAAACCCCTCGTTTCCATTTGTTAATAAAGACAGTTCAACCAGCAATAATAAATAAATAAAATAAAATAAAAATAAATAAATAAGATGGCCCATATGAACTTACATGTGGAGCATGCAGTAGGTGCTCAATAAATGAAACCCTTGGGACCAGGATAGAGGCTGGGAAGGAGTCCTGGAGCTGTGCATTACCAGCTCTGGGACTTGGATTGCATTCTCTGAGCCTTAATGTCTTCATTTGTAGAACAGGGATGAAAAATACCTAAGGGACAGGGTTGTTGTGATGATGAAGAGTGTAATTATGCGAAAGTGTCCACTTGGAGGGTTTCGCAGGAAATGTTTGTTTCTCAAGCAGAATCTGGCTTCTTACTGAGTAATGAGGCCTTGAAGGCAGAGTGGAACTGGGGGCCAGGAGCCTGGAAGGAGCCGCGCAGTGTCGCTCCAGTCGCCGGGGGCAGGTGGCCTCAGCCCTTTCCCGTGTGGGCACTGAGTCCCCATGCCTTGGGAATCAGGGACCCTCCCGTCCCAGCCCAGCCCTGCCCTGGCTTATTGTTTGCAAGCCCTGTGCTGTTTGCTCATCTAATCTCTCAGCAAAAAGGCAAACCGCACCTCCTTGCCTTGGACCCCGGCTCCTGCCCGACAGCTAAGGCGTGTCCTGCCTGTGGTGGCCCTGGCTCTGTCCTTGTTCCATGGGGCCATGCCGCAAGGTCACGCGGGTGCCGCAGAGGGAGGCACTAGTTGTCCTCCTCCGGACCCTTGTCCTCTGCCACCAGGATGGGCCCAGGAAGGGCTGGGGACACCTTTGTCATCGGACAAACTGCTGCCTATAAGTAGCCCCAGACTGCTCCACCTCCTTCCCACCCTACCGCTCGGGCAATGCTGGACACGGGCAGCCACGTGAGAGTGCCCTTGACCAGCTCTGGACCAAGAGATTAGTCACCAGACTGTAAACAACCGGAGGCAGAGCCGGGTGGGTGTCAGCCACCGTCTCGCCACACCTGCTCTGCACATGCGTACCCCTTCACCTACTTCTTTGGAAAAATTATTTGTTGTTGCTTTTGGTTTTTTGAGACAGGGTCTTGCTATGTAGCCCAGGCTGGCCTCAAATGCGCAGCAATTCTGCCTTCTGTGCCACTACACATGGCTTGAGCAAATCATTACTTTAACCAAGGATCCCCAGGAAGATTACCATGAGAAATGCCAGTCCTGGCTGGGATCACTGAGTGCGTCTAAGGTGCTAACAGTGAGCCCAGTCCATTTTGTACCAGTACGAGGGGAAGCCAGGCCCACATTGCCTGTCCTGGTGCGGGCAGCTATCTACTGCCGCATCCCAGGTGTCTCCGCTCGGTCTGGGCAGGGCCGCCCGTTCCTCTGCATCCTTGGGGCGGCTTGCCTCACTCCTGCCCTGGGCCTCTGTCCGCACGTCCTGCTCACTGCCTGCACCGCCCTCATCTCCAAATCCCTGCCTCAGGAGGTCCTGGCCTCTCTGCCACCTTCCAGTCCCAGGAGCTCTCCGGGCTGTCCTCCATCCGCTCTCCACGCACAGGACGTCCTGCTGCTCAGGGGTCCTCGCGAGCCAGGCGTGATGGCGCAGGCCTGTAATCCCAGCTACTCTGGAGGCCAAGGCAGGAGGATCTCAAGTTCCGGGCTAGCCTGGGGAATTTAGCCACTCTCTGAAAATAAAATGAAAAGGGCTGGGGATGTAGCTCAGGCCTGGAGCACCTGCCTTGTGTGTGTGAGGCCCTCACCACAAGACCATCCTCGTGGTTGCTGGCTTCTGTCTTGTGTGCCTCTTGTCTTAGTCCTCTCTCCCCCCGCAAACAAGTTCCAGATTGGTCACAGGCCCGCGGGTCCAGCTGGGGACAGGCCCGGGTCAGCGAGAGCAGAACCCCAGGAAAGCAGGCTCCGCCCCTTTCCTGCTGACCTGTAACAAATCCGTTTCTGCCCGGAGCTGGCGGGGGGTCAGGCTAATGATCCCACTCTCCAGTCGCAGGTGAACGAGTGAGTAGCTCTCTCGGACGCTCTCCACGGCCGGGGCTGCTGGAGAGAGGTGTTAGGGCCAGCAAGTTCCATCGGTGACAGAGGGAAAGGGGAATCCTGAGGAGCAGCTGCAGAAAGACCTCCGGCCTGCTCGGAAGCTGAGGACAGGCCTTCCGAGCCTGGACTCCAGTGTTCCTGCTCAGGCCTAGAGTCTGTGTGTGTGAGGTGCTGGCGACGTGCAGGACCCAGAGTTTCCTCTGGTCACTTATTTTCTTTTATTTATTTTTTTGAGACAGGGTCTGTAGCCCAGGCTGGCCTCAAACTCATGGAGGTCCTCCTGCCTCAGCCTCCCAAGTGCTGGGATGACACCACACCGCACATTAACCCAGAGTTTTGTCTGGTCATTTGAGTGTGCCTGCTCTGCTGTTGAAAGGAGATGAACAACAGTGTACCTTCCGTAGCACTAGGCCCCTCCGTGTATGCGTGTGTGGTTTTCCTTTCCTTTTCTTTTCTCTCTCCCTTTTTTTTTTTTGCGCAGTCAGGATTGAGCTGGGCTCGGCTCCCAGCTCTGCGGCTGGCTCCGGGGCCTTGGTCTCTGCACGTCTCTCAGCCGAGTTCTCGTCTGTAAATATGAGCAGCGTGTCACTAAGATAAGCCATGTGGTTGGGAAACTCGGGCTCTGAGGGCCCAGCCCAGAGGCAGGAAGCGGACCTGCCCTGCGTGGTCTCAGGTGACTCCATGTGTGTTAAGGGTTAGGAGCCCCGGCCTCCCGAGGGGTCAGCAGTGCCTGGCGCTGGAAGGAGAGGAGGAAATGGCAGCTGCTTGTGTCCACAGAGTTCTTTTCAGCCATTTATTTATTTATTTGTTAAGGTACTGGTGACTGAATCCAAGATATTCATACTGAGCTACATCCCTGGCCCTTTAATTTTTTTTTTTTTTTTTTTTTTTTTAATTTGGGACAAGATCTCACAAAGTCCCTAAATCGATCAGGCTAGATTTGAATTTGTGATCCTCCTGCCTCAGCCTCCCAAGTGCTGGGGCTATAGCCATGCACCCCATACCTGGCCTAGCAAAGACTTTTATAGAAACCACTCTAGCTTTATTCATTAGACTTGACCCATATAGAACCTATTCATACATGTTAAAAGATGGCAAGAGCTGGGCGTGGTGGCACATACCTGTAATCCCAGCACTTGGGAGGCTGAGGCAGGAGGATCACCGTGAGTCTGAGTATAGCATGAGCTACACAGTGAGTTCAAGGCCAGTTTTAACTACATAAGGAGACCCTGCCTCAAAAAAAAAAAAGAAAGAAAGAAAGAAAGAAAGAAAACACAAACTGTCTCCAGTGTGGAGTGGGTGGCAGATGTCACTGCTAAGCGGGGTCCCAGTGGTCATCATTGGCCTGACCCTTTGGTCCCCGAGCCCTGCTAGATCAGGGAGTTTCTTGTCAGCCACCAAGTGATCCCAGTGAAGGGCCCTAGTGCCACAAACTGTTTCTCTGGGCTGTGACATGGTCAAACAGGAGCAGCTTGCTTTCTTGCTGTCAGGA
Source organism: Erethizon dorsatum (assembly GCA_028451465.1). Lineage (NCBI taxonomy): Eukaryota > Metazoa > Chordata > Mammalia > Rodentia > Erethizontidae > Erethizon > Erethizon dorsatum. The sequence goes on along the minus strand of CM051838.1, from coordinate 23,811,572 downwards.
CGGGTCAGCCAGACACAGTGTGGAAAGTTCCTAGTCCAGTCCCAGTTGGAGGTAAGCACTAGCCACAATATTGTCACGGCTGATGGATGAGCCAAGGAGTCAGATGGGGACATCGTTCCAACACTACTGCTACCCTCAAGAAGATGAGGATAGGAAGTCTGAGATTCAAGGAGTTGAAAAAAAATTTCCATTGTTGCTGATGTGGATAATGGTGAGAACATTTTATAAAACACGTAATAACTATTGTATAATTATAATTTAATAAACACTGACCATAGCTAGTATTACCTTAATGTGTGCCGAGCACTAAGCAAAGCACCTCACTTGGATCGTCTCTGCCTCTTTTTTTTTTTTTTTTTTTTTTTTTGAGACAAGGTCTCTCCGTGTAGTTCAGGCTGGCCTTGAACTCACTATGTAGCCCAGGCTGGCCTCGAACTCATGGTGATCCTCCTGCCTCAGCCTCCCCAGTGTGGGATTCCAGGTATACACCACCAGGCCTGGCTTAAGCACCTTTTCTTCTGCCTGCTTTCTCTTGTGCATCATCCCACAAGAGGAGGGAAGCACAATTTTTCCCAGGATGCAGATCTCCATCCCCCAGGAGCTGGAGCTGCCCAGCTCTGGGCCAAGGGGCTGCAAGCCTCCCTCCTTCCCGGCTATCAAGGAGTAGGGCGGCCCCTCACGGTTGCACCGCCTTGTGTCAACAGCCGCACACATGGCGGGGCCTGGCACCGAGCGCGGGGCCCAGCTCACACGCTCCACACACAGGAACACAGCCCGGCCCAGCCGGGGGTGCGATAAGGTGGCCCCGTCTGTCCAGCCGCCCATTGTCCACCCGCACGCCCTGGCTGCTGATAAGTCCCCGGCCGGACGTGGCTTTGGTGTGCTGCTCAGAGGGGCTGGGGACTGCTCGGGGAAGGGTGGACTCTGGTCTGAGATCTGCAGAGAAAAGCAGTGATTTATGATTAACTAAGGGGCTGCCCTGTGGGTCTGGGCTGTGTCTCCGAGCAGCGTGAGAGTGCAGAGTGACTGCAGGGACATCAAGGAGGAGTAGTGTGCCGTGGGTGTTTGCATCCTGGTCTTGGATTCTCCAAGCTTTGGGTTCCTGCCGGGTATGGTGGTGCATGCTTTTAATCCCAACACCCTGGGAGGCTGAGGCAGGAGGATCTCAAATTTAAGCCCAGCTTGGGCAATTTAGGATACTTAGACTTTGTCTCAAAATAAATAAAAAGGGCTAGAGATGTGGCTCAGTGTGAAGGTCCTTGATCCATTTCCAGGGCTGCATAAGAAACAAAACCCCCAAAACCTTTCGGTTCCTTAATGAGCTTTAACTAGTTAGTGAAGAAGAAACAACAAATGTAGCTGGGCATGGTGGCACACGCATGTAATCCCACATTCGGGAGGCTGAGGCAGGAGGATCATGAGTTTGAGGCCTGCTGGGGATACACAGTGAGTTCAAGGCCAGCCTGGACTGCACAGTGAGACTGCCTAAAAGAAACAAATCTCAGAAATGGAAGCATCTGACACACAAGAGCCAGCAGCCTTATTCTCTGTTAGAGGCCCCAGAAGAAAATACCCCCGATGGGCACGTCTGACGGTAGCATGTGGTGTGTGTGTGTGTTGATTGCGTGGAATTTTCTTCCAAATTCAAGGTCTAAAGTGGAATTCAGAACACCTTTTGCCTTGAAAACATGAGAACAATAACTTTCTACGGTAGCCTTTGTAACTTTATCTCAAATGTAACCCACAGTTAGAACATCGTGATTTGCCAAAAAGTCATTCTAATGTGTATTTTTCATTGCAAATGCACACGTAATATGTAGGAGTTTTATTAAATAGCTCAGGGTCCACATCTCCACCTGCAACACTGTTTCCATTACAAAATGTATAATAGGTTCCAGAAAGCTGATTTACACATTTTCAGAACACTATTTGTTGACGGAAGTCTGTCACTGATTGTTCTGATACCCGCCCTCTGAAGACTCAGTGTCCCTTGGTGGGCTATCGGTGCTGCCTGTAATCCCAGCACTTGGGAGGCTGAGGCAGGAGGATTGCAAATCCAAGTCCAGCCTGGGCTATCTAGTAAGACCCTGTCTCAAAAAAGCAAAAGCAAGCGTGGTGGTGCACGCCTGTGATCCCAACACTGGGAGGCTGAAGCAGGAGGTTTGCCATGGGTCTGAGGCCAGCCTGTGCTATGTAGTAAGTTCAAGGGCAGCCTGAACTACAGAGTGAGACACTGTCTCAAAAGAAAACAAAAACAAACAACAACAACAACAACAAAAGCGAGACTAACATCCCTTGTTACAAATTCCTGTGATACATGAGAGTAGAATCTGTCCAAAAATGTGCATCTAAGGCCAACAGGAAGAACATCAGCTGTAAGAACAATGAGAAGATCCCACACTTTCTTGTTCCTGAATATTCTTTTTGTTTTGTTTGGCTTTTTTTGAGACAAAGTCTCGCTACGTAGTCCAGGCTGGCCTTAAACTCGCTATGTAGCCCTGGTTGGCCTTAAACTTGCAACGATCATCCTGCCTCAGCCTCCTGAGTGCTGGGATTATAGGTGTGCACCACCATGCCTGGCCGTCTCTGTATTTTTGATGTATGTTGGTGTTTTTCTTTCGTTGCTGTTTGGTCCTAATTTCAAAGCAGGAATCCATTTTCTGTAGTTGTTCACATCTGCCTTGGACAAAGGTTTGAGTTACCACTCGCTCTAGGCCTGGATCCATTTCCTGTCAGAATTATCTGTCCCCTCTGCTCGCTTGGTGACCCCCAGCTCCGTTGACATCCCTGTCCTCCTTCAGTGGTGGTGAAGGCTCCTTGCTTGTCCTTGTAGCCTGTGGCTTGCACTGGGTGGGGGTGGGGGTGGGGTGGGGGTGGGGTGGGGGGTGGGGACACAGGGCTCCACTCCGCTCCTCTCTGGGACACAGCTCCCTCCCCGCCTCATTCACAGGCCCCGCCCAGCGGCCCTGCCAGAACCCAAGCCTGGCAAGCTTGCCGCCCTTCCTGACGTGTGGATCTTCAGAGCCTTGTAAGTAGCCAAGCTCACTGGGTTGATTAAGCTCAGACCTGGAAACCGGCCACTCTTAAGTTCTAATTCTGAAATTCCCCAGGCAGGCTCTAGTGTACCATTTTATCTTATTCGGTTATTTTGTTTTTTGAGACAGAGTCTCACTACGTAGACCAGACTGGCCTTGAGTTTACTGTGGTAGCCCAGGCTCGATCTCATGGCGATCCTCCTGCCTCATCCTCCTAAGTGCTGGGATGACAGGTGTGCATCACTGCATCTGGCTCCCTCTGCTCTTTGAGGGCTTTTTTAGGACAGAACCACAGCTGCTTTGGGATGTGCTGTTCTGAGTGACTCTGCTGTCACCTTTCGGGGCCATGTTCTCTTTCCCCGCTGTTATGCTATAAAAGAAGTCAAGACATTCTATGCTCAGGTTTAAAACAGTGACTCCTAAGAGAAAACTCCTCCTGTGCAGAAAGGGCTGGATCGTAAGAGCGTGTGGAACAAAGGCGATATTTATAAAGCTGCTGGGGAGGGAGGTGAGAGGGCCCTTAAGCAAACACTCACTGGGAGGAAAATCAATGCGAAACCCTAGGAAATGAACCTGCCTGATCTGCTCTCGTGGGCGCCGCATTTCTTCGTGCACACAGCGTCTCTTCCAGCAGATGGTGGCAGGGTCGCCACTGAAACGTGGGACTGTAGGGCGGCACAGCAGTGAGGGGCTTTGCAGTTTTGTCAATCATTTCTTTCATCTTTCATTAGATTTCCATATTCTCTTTTTTGGTTTTTGCTTTTTTGAGACAGGGTCTTGGTATGTAGTCCCTGCTGGCCTTGAACTCACAGCAATCCTCCTGCTTCAGCCTGCTGGTACTGGGATTACAGGCATGTGCCACCATGCACAGCTAAATTGCTTTTTTTTTTTAATGTGGGTACCGGAAGTCGAACTCAGGACCTCACACTTGCCAGGCAGGCGCTTATGCCGCTGAGCTATCTCACCGGCCCTAAATTGCTTTTTAGTTCCTGTTCTTGGGAAGATTCCTTTACCAGGCCCCTCCCTAACCAAGTCCCAGATGCAGCCCATCACTAAGGCCAGTCCATAGCAGGTGTAGAGTGAATTTCTAGGTGGTGGGCATGAAAGCCACTTCACTGCAACCACAGCCATGGGCACTGTCAGGACTATTAGCCCCTTCCTTTGGCCTCGGTTCCAGTTGATATCGCAGATTGACAACGCCCATCAACTCTAAGGACATCCGTTCATGTGCGAGGCTGTTCAGGGTAGGGCTATATAAAATAGCAGACTGTGCAGGTAATCTAAATGTCCATCAGTACGGGTTTAGTTAGGCCAGGGATGGAATTACGCACACCTGTAATTCCAGCACCCAGGAGGCTGAGGCAGGAGGATCACCACAAGCTTGAGGCCAGCCTGGGCTACATACTGAGACACTGTATAAAAAAAAAAAAAGGTCTAGTTAACCTGATCATGGTACATCCATGCGTGGGATACCATGCTGCTGTTAGAGAAAAAACAAAAGACAGGCTTTAAAAAATTTTTTTCTTTTAAAGAGAAAAAAAATAGAACAAAATTTCAAAACAAGACAATAGGAGGGTAACAATGGTTAATACATTGCATATTGTTATCTTTAAATTAGTTACTCAGAGTACAAGATATTGGCATTCAATTGTCCAAACAATATTAGCACCAACCTAAAAGACAGATCTTTATAGATTGATATGGTGAGTTTTCCAAGATACATTGTTCATTTTTTTAAAAGCAAGATTATGGGTTATGGTATATGATCATCAGTATAAAATAAAACAATGCCTGGCAAGTGCAAGGTCCTGAGTTCAATTCCTGGTTCCAAACAAACAAACAAACCAAAAACCAAAAAAAAAAAAAAAAAGTGCTGGATATTTGTGTATACTCATGGGTGCATAGAATATCTCAGAAAGAAAATACAAAAACCAGTGCCCATCACAGCTTGTTTGGAGGCAGGGAAATTGAGAGCTTAGGGCTGAGGGAGACGTTTCCAGGGTGAAGCCTTTTCATGGGTGGCAGCTTGTCGCGTCTGTACGTCTAGGCCGTACCGTGTGCCCCACGACCCCTTGCTCCCTGCAGGTAGAGAGGATTTTTTATCAGTCCATGTTTGCAATACATAATGGTCACATCCCTTGTGTGGAGCTGGTGCCTGCACATAACACATCCCTATCCTTTCTCCATCCCTTTCCCTCCCCTCTAACCCCTCCTTCCATCTCTGATCCCCTTCCCATTGGAGAAAGATCTATCTCTCTACTTCCTATTATCTGTCTTTTATTTTGCTCTTTATTTATAGTTTAGGGTTTTTCATATAAGAGAAATCATGTTTTTTTTTTTTTTATGTGGGTACTGGGGGTCGAACTCAGGACCTCGTGTGCCAGCAGGCGCCCTTGCCGCTGAGCGATATCACCGGCCCTTTTTTTGTATGTGAGTACTGGGAGTTGAATTCAGGACCTTGTGCTTGCTGGGCAGGCGCTTATGCCACTGAGCTATCGCACCGGCCCTCATGTGATTTTTAAACTTGTGTGTTTGAGTTATTTCACTTAGCATCATGGTCTCAAGAAACATTATGGTTTCAAGATGCATCCATTTTTCTACAGATGACTCAAGTTTACCCTTCTTTATGACATAGTAGTACTCCACGGTATGTAAATACTATATTTTCTTTATCCATTTACCTGTTGATGGACATATAAGCTGCTTCCAAGATTTAGCTATTATGAAGTAAACATGGGTATACATACATCACTGTAATATGATGTCTTTACTCTTTCTGGAAGATACCTAGAAAGGGAATAGCTGGGTTGAAAGGAATTTCTATTTTTAGTTTTTCCAGGACTCTCCATACTGATCTCCACAGTGGTTGTACTAGTTTGCAGTCCCGGCAGCACAGAAGGGTTCCTTTTTCCCCATACACTTGCCAGCATTTGTTATTGTTTGATTTCTTGATGATGGTCGTTCTTTCTGGGGTGAGACAGAATCTCAGTGTTATTTTAATTTGCATTTCTCTAATGGCCAGCGATGTTGAACATTTTTTCATGTATTTATTGACCATTTGTACTTCTGTGAAGTGTCTAGTTCACTTGCCCATTTTTTGATTGGGTCTTTTATTTTGGGTGGTCTAATTTTTTTGAGTTCTTTATGTGTTCTAGATGTTAGTCCTCTGTCTGAGGAATAGCTGGCCAGAATTATTTTCCCATTCTGTAGGTTTTCTTTTCACTCTGTTTGTTGTTTCTTTTGCGGTGCAGAAGTTTGATACGCTCTCATTTGCTGATTCTCAGTACTGTTTCCTGTGCAACTGAGGTTCTCTTCAGAAAGTCCTTGCCTATGCCTATAACCTCAAGAACTTTACCTATTGTCTTTTCTAGCAGATTGTTTCTGTTTTAACATTTAGCTCTTTGATCCATTTTAATTTTCCTTTAGTACGTGGTGTGATCCTTGGGTCTAGATTCATTGTCCTGTGTGTGGACAGCCAGTTTCCCAGCACCATTTACTAAAGGCTGTCTTTCCTCCAGTGTATGCTTTTGGCCCCTTTGTCAAAGACCAGATAGCTGCATGTGCCCGGGGATGCTTCTTCAGCCTCTATTCTGCTCCACTGATATCTTTTTGTGCCAGCGCCATGCTGTGTTTCTCCCCGTAGCTTTGTCCTAGAACTCGATATCCCAGCTTGTGAGGCCTCCTGCTTTGCTCTTGTTACCCCGGATTGCTTTTGCTATTCTGGGTCTGTTCCAGTTCCAGATGAATTTTAGGATTGTTCGCTCCAGTTGTGTGAAAAATGCTATTGGTGTTTTGATTTAGATTGTGTTAAATCTGTGTATCAGATTTGTAAGTATGGCCAGGAGCAAGGGTTATCTTTCCATTTTCTGGTGTCCTCTTCGGTTTCCTTTTTCAGAGAGCTGTAGTTTTCATTGTAGAGGTCTTTCAGTTCTTAGGTTAATTCCTAAGTATTTAATTTTTCTTGGTGCTATTGTGAATGGTATTTTTTTTTCCTAATTTCTTTCTCAGTGGGTTCATTATTAGTATACAGGAACACTGTTGATTTTTGTGTATTGATTTTGTATCCTGCTACATTTCTGAGTTTGTTTATTAATTCTAAGAGTGTTTTGGTGGATTTATTTTTAGTTTCCTATGTAGAGAATCACATCATCTGCAAATATTGATAATTTGACTTCCTTTCCCATACATATCCCATTTATTTATTTATTTATTTATTTATTTATTGCTAATTGCTCTGGCTAGTGTTTCTAGTACAATATTGAACGAGAGCGGTGATAATGGACATCTTTGTTTTGTTCCTGATTTTAGAGAGAAAACTTTCAGTTTTTCCCCATTTAATCTCATGTTGGCAATAAGCTTCTCATAGATGGTTTTTTATCAGATTGAGATAAGGTCTTTCTATACCTGTTTTCAGTGGTTTTTTTCCATGAAAAGATATTGGATTTTCTCAAAGGCTTTTCTGCATCTCCTGAGATGAGCGTATGATTGTTGTCTTTGCTTCTGTTTATGTCGTGTATTACATTTGTCGATTTGCATATGTCGAACCAACCTTACCTCTCTGGGATGAAGCCCTACTTGATCATGTTGTATGATTTTTTTTTTTTTTTTGGAGGTTAAGAGTGAGAAAAGGTATTGGAGAATAGGAATGGGGAATGGGGAATAGGAATGGGAATAGGAATAGCTCCTGAGAGACAGGAGGGGTCCCGAATGGGTTGCCCTGTGATCTTTTTGAAGAGTCGATTCATTCTGTTTGCCAGTATCTTGTTGAGGAGTTTTGCATCTATGTTCATTAAAGAGATAGGTCTATATTCTCAGATCTGTTTTCTGGTTTTGGAAGCAGGGTAATGGTAACTTCCAGGAATGACTTGCGGAGTCCTCCTTCTCTTTCAGTTTCATTAAAGAGCTTGAGGAGTACTGGTGTTATATCATCCTTGAAGTTTTTGCAGAATTCAGCAGTGAATCCATCTGGACTTTGGCTTTTCTTAGCTGGTAGGTTATGTATTACTGCTTCAATTTCATTGCTTGTTATTGGATTATTCAGGGCTTTAAAATCTTGTGTTCAGTTTTGGCAATTCAAATGTATCTAGTGATTGTCCATTTCTTCTGAATTCTTCAATTTATTGGCATACAGGTTTATGAAGTAGTTGTTAATAATCTTTTTGATTTTGGCAGTGTCTGTTGTGATTTCACCTTTTTCATTTTTAATTGCATTGATTTGGGTTCTCTCCCTCTCTCTTTTTTAGATTGTTAGATTGGCTAAGGGTTTTTCTTTTTTGTTTATTCTTTCAAAGAACCAACTCTTTTATTCGTTGATTGTTTTGTTTTTTGAGACTGAGTCTCGCTATGTAGCCCAGTCTAACTTTGAACTTACGGCAATCCTCCTGCCTCAGCCTCCCAAGTGCTGAGATTACAGGTGTGCACCACCACACCTGGCTCACTGATTCTTTATTTTTTTATTTTTATTTATTTATTTATTTTATGTGGGTACTGGGAGTTGACCTCAGGACCTTGTGCTTGCTAGGAGGGCGCTTATGCTGCTGAGCTCTCACTGGCCCTGTTTTTTTTTTTTTTTAAATCTCAATTTCACTGATTTCTCCTCAGATCTTTATAATTTTCTTCCTTGTACTGACTTTGGGTTTGGATTGTTCCTGTTTTTCTAGGACCTTGAGGTGCATATGATTAGGTTATTTATTTGAGCTTGCACTGTTGCTGCAATGTGGGCATTTATAGGTATAAACTTTCTTCTTAGGACTGCTTTCATTGTGTCCCATAAGTCCTGGTATGTCGTATAGGCATTATCATTTAGTTCTACAAACTGTCTTATTTCTTCTTTGATTTTTTTCTGTAACTCATTGTTTATTTAAGAGTGTATTTGCGTAATTCCTGTGTTTTCTTTTTGTTGTTGTTTTCTAGTTTCACTGTACTATAATCTGATAATATGTATAGTACAATTTCACTTCATTACTTAAGCTTGTTTTATGACTAATATGTGGTCCATTTTGGAGAAAGTTCCATGTGCTACTGAGAATGTGTGTTTTGTTGCTGGGCAGAGCTTTGTGTAGATGCCTCTTATGTCCACTTATTCAAAGTTTTTTTTTCAACTCTGATATTTCTTTGTTGACTTTTTGTCTAGTTTATCTTTGTATTTGTGACAGTGGGGTATTGAGATCCCCTATTATAATTTTGTTGGTGTTCATCTGGTCTTTTATTGTTTTATGAAGTTGGTTAGCTGTTGTTTGGTGCATATATATTAATAACAGTTATCTCTTCCTGATGGATTGCTCCTTTACCCAATATGTAGTGACCTTTGTCTCTTTTGATTAGCTTTGGCTTGATGTCCACTTTGAATATAGGATAGCTGCATCTGCTTTTTTTTCAGAATTCTGTTGCATGGAATATTATTTTCCATCCTTGATTTTCCATCTGTGAGTTTCTTTTTGGGTTAAATGTGTTTCTTTTTCTTTTTCTTCTTTTTTATGTGGGTACCGGGGGTTGAACTCAGGACCTCGCACTTGTCAGCAGGCGCTTGTACCGCTGAGTGATATCACTGGCCCTTTTTTTTCCTTTATGTGGGTACTGGGAGTCGAACTCAGGACCTCGCGCTTGCCAGCAGGCGCTTGTGCCACTGAGCAATATCACTGGCCCTAAATGTGTTTCTTATACACAGCGTATTGTTGGATTTGGTTTCTTCATCCATTTTTTCCTATTAGTTCCAGTAAATCTTAGATTAGTCTTCTTTGCAAAATGTAGGAGCTGTTGGATTCATTTTTGCATTTTTTTTCAGCTCCGCTAGCTTTTTATTAGTGTCTTTTTAGACTCACTGGTCATTTTGTTATTTGTTTTGTTTTGTTTTTTTGGTACTGGAAATCGAACTCAGGACCTTGTGCTTGCCAGGCAGGCTCTTGTGCTGCTGAGCTATATCCCCGGCCCTGTTTTGTTTATTTGGCCCAATATCTTTTATTCATATCTCCTGAGCGTTTGTCAAATGCCTTATTGATCTGTTTTGTCATCTCCCCTGATAATAGGGAGACCATTCATACTGAGAGTCATTACATACAGGTACTGACTTATTCCTGTCATTGCCTTACTTTCCTGTTGTTGATTCGCTATCTTTTTCTTCTACTTAACTGCTTACCCTACCTGGTGTATTTATTCTATTAGAACTTTAGTTATTGTTAGCTTCATTGTCTCTTTTTAGGGTATCCTTGAGAATTTTTTTGAAATGCTGGTTTGGTGGTCATGAATTTATTTAGGTGTCATTTATCATGAAAATATCTTATTTCTCCATCAGTTCTGAAAGATAGTTTTGGAGGGTATGTTAGCCTAGATTGGAAATTGTTTTCTTTTAGGGCTTGAAACACTTCACTCTAAGCTCTCCTTACTTTTTTTTTTTTTTTTTTTTTTGAGACCGGGTCTCACTATGTAGTGCAGGCTGGCCTAAACTCATTATGCAGCCCAGGCTGGCCTTGAACTCACAGGGATCTTCCTGCCTCAGCCTCTTGGATTACAGGCATGCGCCATCATGTCCAACCTCTTCTTACCTTTAAGGTTTATGTTGAGAAGTCTGCTATAATTCTAGTGGGTTTACCTTTATAAATGATGTGTTGCTTTTCTCTACTTTTAAAATTCTGTTCTTATGTTGGACTTCTGGGATTTTGACTATGATGTGTTGTGGAGAGGTTCTTTTCTGATTGTGGCTATTTGGGGTTCTAAATGTATCACTTCTTGATATGTTAAATTTTCTCCTTTTATTTGGGAAATTTTCTGGTATTATTTCACTAAACAAGTTTTTGTGACATTTGTGCTGTTTTCTGATTTTTTTTCCCACTAATTCCAGCAAATCTTAGATTAGTCTTCTTTGCTTAATGTCGGAGCTGTTGATATGTTAAATTTTGTCCTTTTATTTGGGAAATTCTCTGGTATTATTTCACTAAACAAGTTTTTGTGACATTTGTGCTGTTTTCTGATTTTTTTTCCCACTAATTCCAGCAAATCTTAGATTAGTCTTCTTTGCTTAATGTCGGAGCTGTTGGATTCATTTTTGCATTTTTTAAAGCTCTGCTAGCTTTTTAGTAGTCTCTTTTTTAGACTCATATCTTCTGTGAGTTTGCCAAATGCCTATCGATCTGTTTTGTCATCTCCCCTCATAACATTTTGAATAATTTGGGTGTGTGGCTTTTGTTTTCCTTCCCTCTGATGCCTTGTGGATCAGTTTTGGGGGAATTGAGAGTTTTTGGATGCATTCTATTGACTTGTCTTCTCATGTTTCAATTTTTTGTTTGTTTGGATTTGAGGCTTGTGGGTTGATTGTAGTGGAAACATTTTTCCAGCATGGAGACTTTTTTGGTTAATGTCTACTTTTCAGTGGTGTTTTCTGGGCCTGGCTGACTGCTGGCCTTTGCCTCTGCCCCAGGACCCAGCCTCCTCATTTATGAGGGATGGCGGGTTGCCGCATATTTGGCCCAGTTCCCGGTTCTCCAGGAATGGGCCACGGTGTTGTAAATGACCCCAAGGCAATCCAGATACTGGCATCCCAAGAACACCAATTAATAGCAACCCCAAAATACTGATGAAAAAAGATAAAAATAGAAAAATAAAAAGAGATTAATAGCTGTTGGTAGAGGGGAAACACGGTCAGGTCTCAGATGGAGGGAGGCTGAGGGGCAGGTTTCAAGTGGACCGGTGGACTCAGTGTCAGCGGTCGCAGGGTCCGCGCGCTCCCTTCTCCCTCGGGACACTGTCCTGGTCCAGGTCAGGCTGGTTGAATAGTCCTTGCCTCTGTTGCCCCATGCCAGGGAAGCAAGATGTAGGGCCAGGCTGGAGTTGGTGGGTGGTCGTGCCCGTCTGGAATCTAGCCTCTCTTCCTTCGACCCTCAACATGACCTGAAAAGTAATACTCAAGTCTCTGACTTCCAAGTCCTTAAAATTTTTCTTTAATTGTGAATGAGTCATGCATAAAACTGTTTTTTCTTAATTTAAAAATTCTCAATTAGGGTTCAGTTGGAAAAGCAGAAACGATTAGAAAATACATACGCACACCGAGGGATTTGTTACGTGCGGTTCTGCAACTGCAAGAGGCGGCCGCGCGGTCTCTGTGCAGCTTTTGTTTTGTTTGTTGCTGTTGTTTGCTTTTCTGTGTTTGGTTTTCTCGAGACGGGGTCTCGCTATGTAGTCCAGGCGGCCATGAACTCACGATGTGGCCCAGGCTGGCCTTAAACTTGCAGTGAGCCTCCTGCCTCAGCCTCCTGAGTTTTTGGGTTAGAGTGTGGACCACTGTGCCTGGCTGGGATTGTTGTTTCCTTGTCATCAGGTGTCTTTCCTCCCCTGCCCTCCACTCTTTAGCTGTTTGGGAGGTTTTCTCTTCATCTTTAGTTTCCAGCAAGTTGGTCATGACACGCTTACCTGGGATTTTCTTTCTTTCTTTTTTTAAGTAGGGTTTGTGGAGGTTCATTGATATGTAGGTTGACAGTATGCATCAAAGTTAGGAAATTTTGGCCACTTTACATTCATTTTTCCCTTTCCTAATCTTTCTTTTATCGTAAGGCTTATATTTCTTATGTATTAGATTATTTAACATTGGTTCATCCGTCAGTGAATCTTTGTTAATGGTTTTAAGTCTTTTTATTCTCTATTCTGTATTGATAGTTTCTTGTGGCCTACCTTCAAGTCACTAATATTTTATTATGTAGTTCCCACTATGCTATGAAACCAATCCAATGAAGTTGTCATTTTAAAATTGCTAGTAAATTTTTTAGTTCTAGAACATGTTTTTTTTTTTTTTTTTTCTCTTTTTTTTGGTAGCGGGAATCAAACTCAGGACCTCGCACTTGCCAGGCAGGCACTTGTGCCGCTGAGCTATATCCCCGGCGTAGTTTTCATTTTTTTGCTATAAGTTTCCCTATCTGAGCGCTCATTGTGTCCATCTTTCTCCATCATTTCATATATGTTTTTCTGAGACAAGGTATTGCTGTATAGTCCAGGCTGACGATAACACATTGATGACAGGGCCATAATTTGTCTGTCTTGCTTCTGGGTGGCTCTGATTTGAATTTGATCATTCCCACTGGCTGAACCACTGGTAGTACATGCATGACTGTCCCATCAGGTGGTTTGTACCACTTCTCAATAGTCTTTAGTTACAGTAAAGCAAAGAAAGGCATTGATGTAGTAGCCCAGATGTCATCATATTATAGTTCCTTAAGGAAAACATTAAAATGGTATAAAGTATTGTAGTGTAGTTAATTTGTGATACAGCAGTTGTAAATGATATTATATACACAAGCAGTGGGGTCCTTGTAAGATTTTCATATTAACATTTAGAGTTAATCATTGATAAACTAAATCTGAATCTAAATAAATCTAAATAAATGTACTTTAATGAAATAAATTTGTCAATTATTTTAATAATTTTAATTGGTATCAAATCAAATTTCTGAATCAAATTTCCCCGTAAAGACATCGAACCTAACGGATGGAATTGGATCTGGTTCTGATCCAGTTCAGTGTGACCAGAATCGTGGAAAGAATCAAGTTCGTGAACTGAGTTATCACTGTATGAATTAATATTTATATTTGGGCAGTAATTATTCAAATTCAAGCAACTAACTAGAGATGCTATTAATAGACTTTTTATTACTCTTATGAATAAGAAGGCCAAAAAAAGTGATGAGATCTGTTTGTATCACCTGGGGTACAAGTTGCCTGTTATGGCTTATGTCTAGATGTCCTCCAAAGCCTCATGCAGTCATATAGGTAGGGCTTTTCGGAGGTGGCTGGATCTAGGGTGTGTGAGGCTGGGATTAAGGGTGTGAGGGTGTGAGGGTGGGATTGAGGGTGTGAGGGGGTGAGGGTTGGATTGAGGATGTGTAATCACTGAATTAGTCCACTGATGGTTTGGTGTAGTGCTGGTGCGGATAATGGGAAGGCCAGCCTGGGTGTGGGTGCTGCCTGCCCTAAGAGCGTGTAGCCTGGATGTAAGGGACAGAGAGGGCTGCTGTGGTTGCTTGCTGCTGCTTCACTACTTTGCTGCTTTACTGCTTTTTTTTTTTTTTTTTTTGAGGTTTTTGAGACAAGATCTCGCTAGCTATGTGATCAGGCTGGCTTTGAACTCACTATTAGCCCAGGTTGGCTTCAAACTTGTGATCCTCCTGCCTCAGCCTCCCAAGTGCTGGGATTATAGGCATGTACCATCACACCTTGTCTTGCTCTGCTGCCTTCTGTCCACTGTGAGCTGTTTTTCTTCTGCTATGGCCCTTTGCCTTGGAGCCAGCCAAGTATGGACTGAAACCTCTGCAAACTGGGAGCTAAATAACCCTTTCCTCCTTTAACTTTGGGTGTCAGGTATTTTGTCTCAGTATTTTGTCTCAATGAGAAAAGTAGCTAAGCCACTACCTGATGGGACAGTCATGCATGTGCCACCGGTGGTTCAAGCCGGCAGGAGCATGTTAAACTCACCATGTAGGCCAGGTTGGCCTTGAACTTGTGGCGATCCTCTTGCCTCAGCCTCTGGAGTTCTGGGATTACTGGCATGCGGCACCACACCAACTCATTTATAATCTTTAAACATTTATAACAGCTTTTAAAGACATAATTGCTTGCCAATTCCAACATCTATATTAGCTATAAATCTGAGTTTATTTCTATAAATTTGCCCCCTGGGTTATGTTTTATATTTTTCTGCTTTTTTACATGTGTAGTAATTTTCAACAATTTACTGGACATCATGCTCTACTCATTGATTGCCTGGATTTATTGTCTGCTGTTAAAGCACACGGGATTTTGTTAGGAAGGTGGTTCTTTTCTTACTGAATGGTCTGATCATGCGAGGTTAGCTTAGTCGACATCTTTGTTAGGACAGGTTTAACCAGTCCTTTACGGCTGGTGTAGTCATTTTTCCTAGCGTGGTCCTCTGGCATCTCTGCTGAATGCTTTCCCCAGCACTGTCAAATCTTTTCACCCCCAGAACTGTTCTGTGACACTTCTCAGAATCCAGCCCTGTGCCTTTGATTTAATTTTCAGCTGGAGACTCAAGGAGACTCCTGTTTTAAGGAGCGAAGTAGCCCCAGCCTTGTGGACCTTCTGCTTGTATAGTCACCTCCTGACTGTCACCATTCCCTGGCGATGGCTTTCTCTCCCCTCCACTTCTGGCCGCCTGGGCGTGGAAAGCATTAGGGTCAGAAGAGCGAGATGAACACAGAGCTCACCTTGTACACTTCCCCTCACCAAGGACCACATCCTGTGCTATTGCCCAGGGCCTGCAGTGAGTCACAGGGCATATTTTGTTTATTTTTATGGTTGTTTAAGGTTATAGAGTCCAGCACTTATTATTCAGTGGTGGTTAAACTGGAAGTCTGCTTCCTTTGTTCATATTTCATATTTCTAAATAATAAGGATATTCTTTTGCTTTGTTTTGTTTTTTGTTTTTTTGAGACAGGATCTTGCTATGTAGCCCAGGCTGTCCTTGAACTCATGGGGTGATCTCCTGCCTCAGCCTCCCAAGTGCTGGGATTACAGGTGTGCGCCACCACACGCAGCTATCTGAATAATAAGGATATCTTTGATTCATCGTATTCTCTGATCACATTTATTTTCCTGTTCAAATTTGGTTTTTCTAATGTTGATGTCTGTTGGTTTATTTTGTACTTAATTTATTCCTCCCTGCTTTCTTCTTCTTCCTCTTCTTCCTCCTCCTCTTCCTTCTTCTCTTCCTCTTCTTCTTCTCCTCTTTCTTTTTTTGATAAGGGCATTTTTATTAGACTAGTGGTTACTTTTAAAAATTGAGCCAGGCGTGGTGGTAGACGCCTGCTATCCCAGCACTTGGGAGACTGAGGCAGGAGGATCACTGTGAACTCTAGGCCAGCCTGGGCTACATAGTGAGTTCAAGGCCAGCCTGAACTGCATAGTGAGACCTTGTTTCAAAAAAGACAATAAACAAATAAACAAACAAATAAGTTCAAGTAATAATCAAAAGTACAGAGAATAAAATAACCCTCCTAAATTCCCTAATTCCAAAAATAATTCCAATTACATTTTGTTAACATCATTCCCGTTGTCTGTTTGGCTTTTGTTTTAGTCCAGGAGCTATGGGATGAGCACCTTTCCCCTCTTATTGATCCTATTCATGTCCCAGCGTGCTGAGCGCGCCACACCCGTCTGTCTTGGGAATGACAGAGTATTATTCTCGATTACAGCTGAACAGCCCTCCCTCATGTCGCTGTCTGCGTTTCCTTCCTCCATTCACGTGTTCATGGCACCTGGGCTGTGTGGCTGCGTGGGGCTGGGGGTGACTCGGGGACGACATATGGCCCCATCCCCTTGCTCTGTGGCACTGTCCCTGCTCTGCTTCCCGGCGAAACAGGAGCTGAAGCTTTTTGCTCAGCCGTACCCTTCTGTCCTGGGCTTCCTGCGTGGCACCAGCTGACCATGGGACGCGTCTCTGAGACCTGAGCCACGTCAAACCTCTCCTCCTTGGTGCTGTGGGTGTCGGGTATTATGCCTCAGCACTACGAAAACTGACCAATACACAGCATGTCCCCCTCCAAGGTCTCCCTATATAGTCCAAGCTGGCCTCAAACTCATTATGTAAACTGGGTGTGGTGGGCACACCTGCAATCTCAGGCCTCTGTAGGCTAGGGCAGGAGGACTGCTGTGAGTTCAAGACCAGGCTACGTAATTCAAGGTCAGCCTGGATTATATAGTGAGACCCCGTCTCAAAAAACGAAAAAACAAAACTCACTATGTAACCCAGGCTGGCCTCGAACTCACTGTGATCCTTCTGCCTGAGCCTTCTGAGTGCAGTCCGTATTTTTTTTAAGCACATTTAAAATACATCTTTATTTTATGCTCACACTTGATTAACATTTGGCTGAGTATAAAATTCCATGTAGGAAATAATTTGTACTTAGAACTTTGAGGCTATCACTTCGTCTTCCTCTAACCTCCAGTGCCCCTGTTGGAAATTTTGATTCTAGCACCAGGCATCGTGTGCACACCTGTGATCCTGGCCCTCAGGAGGCTGAGGCAGGAGGATCACAGCAAATTTGAGGCCAGCCTGGGCTACATAGTGAGTTCAAGTCCAGCCTGAACTATGTAGCAGACCCCATCTGATAAAAGAAACAAAAGAGAAAAAACCAAACCAAATCATCAAGCAGACCCTCTGTTTTGAATACCACTCTTTTCTACCTGTCTTCAGCATTAGTTGCTGCCTCTCCCACTTGAATATTTCTGGGGCTTTGCAAAGTAAACGTTTGCTTCCAGCCCAGGCTGCACGCAGGCACTGGGGCTCTCTTCCTGCATTCCTGTTTGGGATCTTAGATCTCTTTGTTCTATTGAATTTCTACTTTTCTGTTACTTGCTTGTTTTCATTGTTTTGGACTTTTTTTTTTCCTATGTGGGTACCAGGAGTCGACCTCAGGACCTCACGCTTGCCAGCAAGTGCTTGTGCCACTGAGTGATATCACCAGCCCATGTTTTGGACTTTTATGTATTTACATTTTTAGAAAAGAACACGGAGCTGTCTTTCCTCTGCCATGCTAGAATCAGGATCTTATCATCAGTGGCTCTCTCCCGCTGCCTCCCTCTCTTTCCTTCTTCCCTCCAAGATCTCAAGGGTTTTCTTCTTCTTCTTCTTCTTCTTTTTTTTTTTTTTTTTTTTTTTTTTGAGGTAGGGTCTCGCCATGCGGTTCAGCTTGGCCTTGAACTCTGTGTAGCCCAGGCTGGCCTCAAACTTGCCATGATCCTCCTGCCTCAGCCTCCCCAGTGCTGGGATCACAGGCGTGCGCCGCCTCCTCTGGCTCTTCTGTTCTCTGTCGTTCATGTGGGTGTTTCTTCATTGATAACTCAATGCCTCTGTCTTCAGTGCCACAGACAGAAAATGTACCCGCCCCCCCCAGACAGATGCTAATTGTAGAAATGGACACTGCGGGTACGCGACGCTAGGGAGGGGAGCAGCGTGAGGCGTTGGGAGGTGTGTCGCCAGGGAGGCTCCGGGAGGCCACCGCCCTGGGGCTGGGAAGGCTGTGGCCCAGGAAGGGAGAGGGCCACATGCTCGGAGCCTGGGCGCCCATGGGGAGCCTAGCAAGGGCAGCGGTGGGGAGGTGGCGGTGGTGAAGCAAGAGAGCGACGCTGTCTGCAGTCAGTTTAAAGGCACCAGGGCACCGCTGCCTGTGAAGCACGTTGGGGTGGAGGTGGGCGATGGCATCTGAGGACAGTGCAGCCTCATTCCGAGAGCAGTGGCAGATTTGTCTGCAGGGGGCGGAGGGACTTGTGATGGGTGGAAAATGAAATGAGAGCCAGGGGAGGAATGTGGGGGTTGTAGGTGGCGAGCATGGGGCCCACGACCCCACTCCAACACCAGACACCCTGGGTTCCTGCCCTCCACTCTGCAGTGACTGACCTGTGACCAACCTGCAAGTCCGTGCTGAGGGCATGCACACTCACTGAAGTCCTTAGGAAATGCGTTGTTTGTTTGTTTGTTTTTGTGGGTACCGGGGGTTGACCTCAGGACCTCGCGCGCCAGCAGGCGCCCGTGCCGCTGAGCAATATCACTGGCCCCTTTTTCGTATGTGGGTTCCGGGAGTCGAACTCAGGCCCTTGCATTTGCCAGGCAGGCACTTACACTGCTGAGCCATCTCACCGGCCCCTTTTTTTTGTTTTTTTGAGACAGGGTCTCACTATGTAATTCAGGATGGCCTTGAACTCTTGGGGATCCTCCTGCCTCAGCCTCTGTCCGGAGTGCTGGGATTACAGATGTGCACCACCAGGCCCCTGCAAATGTAGATTTTTAGAACTCAAATTAAAAACAACCATTACCGGGGCCAGTGAGATGGTTCAGCAGCGTAAGCGCCTGCCTGGCAAGTGCGAGGTCCTGAGTTCGACTCCTGGTACCCACATAAAGGAAAAAAAGGACTGGTGATATTGCTCAGCGGCACAAGCGCTTGCTGGCAAGCACAAGGTCCTGAGGTTGACTCCTGGTACCCACATAAAAAAACAAAAGAAAACAAAACAAAACAACCATTACCACTAACGCCAAGAATAACAAAAACCCCAAAAAGCAAAAAAGGGCCTTCTCTGGCTGCGCTCAGAAGTGAGGAACCCCTGTCTGGAGATGGGTCCCTGAGCAGGGCAGACCCTCACCTCTCTGGGTGACTCGAGCTCAGGCTCTTCCTGCCCGGGGGAGAGGGGTCAGCTGCCGAGCCTGCACCAGGAGTGAATAACGAACCAGTCTGCTTCTGCCTGCCCCGGCCTCAGCCACCACGAGTCTCAGACCCAGGGCCATCTGGACGCCACCAACCCTGGGGATGGCAAAGCGACACGCATGTGGTCACAGGGAGGCTCTTACCGCTGGGTCTTCCTCCGCTGATTCCCACCTCTCTGTCTTCTCATCCGTAGCCTCCGTCAGGAGCGCTGCCCTCCCTGAGCCTCGCGGCTCTGTCCTCCTGCTGACCCCTGGCCATCCTCATTTGTCTCCTGCCTTTGATCTGGCCTTGCTGGCGTCTCCCCTCTCCTCCTGGCCCAGGGCCCTGGCCACTCCAGGAATTCTCCCCACTCTTGGGGAGCACAGTGTTTCTGGGGCTGGGGCCCTTGGGCCCTCAAGAGCCCTGGAAGGTGAAAAGGGAAAGTGGCGTTTGTGGAGCCAGGGGCGCGCTTGGAGAAGACAGATGGCCCGGGGCTCTCCGGTTCCTTCATCAAAAGGAAAGGGGGGTCATGGCAGGGAGGCAGGAAGTGGGGGACCCCTTGGGGCGGCTTGAGCCTCCTCCTCCTCCTGTGGTGTATGGGCTGAGGGGTAAGATTGGAGAAGAGCCAGGCATGGTGGTGCAGGCCTGTAATCCCAGGACTCTGGGAGGCTGAGGCAGGTGGATCGAAAGTTTGAGCCCAGCCTGGGCAATTTAGTGACTTAGTGAGACCTTGTCTCAAAAATAAAAAAATAGGGGGCCGGTAAGATGGCTCAGCGGCGTAAGCGCCTGCCTTGCAAGCGCGAAGGCCTGAGTTCGACTCCCGGAACCCACATACGAAAAAGGGGCCGGTGATATCGCTCAGCGGCACGGGTGCCTGTTGGCGTGCGAGGTCCTGAGGTCGTCCCCCCGGTACCCACAAAAAAAAAAAAAATAAAAAAAATAAAAATAAAAAGGCCTGGGGATGTAGCTCTGTGCAAAGGCCCTGGGTTCAAGAAAAAAGCCAAAAAGGAGATGTGGTCCGAAGACGGCATAGGCTGCCAGTGGGGAACGGGAGGCACTTGGCCTAGCTCTGGTTAGGGCACCAGCTGGGGACAACACGCAGCCACAGCCGCTTCCGGGCCTTGCTTTTCCCACTGCCTCCAGCCCAGAATTCCTCCTGAAATGCCAGCCCGGGGCCGGCGCTGGGCGCTCTGCCACCTGCAGCAAATAGAGAAAGAGAGCGCGTCCTCCCTGTTGCCACCAATGCGTGCTGCAGCCTGCAGAGACGGACACATAACAGGGGCCCAGACAGCCAGGCACTGCCAGGGCCACTGAGGACCCGTCCCCCACCGCCCCCAGGTGCCATTAAGAGGGAAAAGCTTGAGATGATGAAGCAGACACACAGTTCTGGAAAGAGACACACAGCTGTCCCCAGGCACAGCCGCAGGCCTTGGGAGGGTCCTTGGCTCAGCCCTGGAGGCTGAGGCGGCTGGGGGTGGGGGAGGGGCATGTGTGACTTCACTTTTACAAGGGCTGCTGTCCCCAGCAGAAATTAATAAGCAAGGACCATGTTAGAGGATGCAGTGAGGGCATGCCCGGGGTGGGGTCGCGCAGGCGCAGGATGGTGGCGGCTGTGCGCCTGGTGAGGGCCAGGAAGGTGTGGGATGGGACAGGCTCTGGGTCAGCTTGAGGGCGGGTGGCTGACAGGCTTTTCTCATGCGAGGGATGTGGGGAGTAAGAGATGGCCTAAGCTGGTGGTGGCGCACACCTGTGATCCCAGCCTCAGGAGGCTGAGGCAGGAGGATCACCTCGAGTTCAAGGCCAGCCTGGGTTACATAACGAGACCCTGTCTCTAAAAACAAAACAAAACAAAACAAAACAAAAGGACAAAATAAATTATTTGTGTTCTGGGTTTCTATATAAGAGAAACTGTGGGCCGGTGAGACGGCTCAGCGGCTTAAACGCCTGCCTTGCAAGTGCGAGGGCCCGAGTTCGACTCCCGGAACCCACATACGAAAAAGGGGCCGGTGATATCACTCAGTGGCACGGGCGCCTGCTGGTGCGTGAGGTCCTGAGGTCGACCCCCCGGTACCCACAAAAAAAAAAAAAGAGAAACTGTGATAGTTGAGCTTGCGTGTCTGATTTACTTCACCTAATATTGTGGTCTCAAGGTGTGTCCATTTTCCCTCAACTGGGCAGAGTAGTCTCCATTATGTGTAAATACCACATTTTCTTTAGCCATTCATCTGTCCATGGACCTGTAGGCCACTTCCAAGATTTAGCTATTTTGAAGTAAACACAGGTATGTGTGTATCACTGTAATACCACGTCTTCGCCTCTTCTGGGATGATACCTAGGAGGGGAATAGCTGGGTCAAATGGAAATTCTAGTTTTAGTTTTCTGAGGAATCTCCATACTGATTCCCATAGTGGTTGTAGTAGTTTACCTTCCCATCAACTATGTAGAAGGGCTCTTTTTTCTGTAGAAACTCATCAGCATTTGTTGTTTTGAGTTCTTGATGACAGCCATTCTTCCTGGACTAAGATGGAATCTCAGTGTTGTTTTGATTTGCATTTCTCTAATGGTCAGAGATTTTGAGCATGTCTTCATGTACCTAATGGCCATTTGTACTTCCAAGAAGTATCTATTCATTTCACTTGCCCATTTTTTAAATTGGGTCTTTTAATTTGGGAGTCTAATTTTTTTGAGTTCTTTATATATTCTAGATACTAATCCTTTGAGGAGTAGCTGGCAAAATTTTTCCCATTCTGTGGGTTGTCTCTTTACTCTGTTGGTTGTTTCCTTTGCTATGCAGAAGCTTTTTAATTTGATGTGATCCTATTTTTTGATTATTGGTGTTATTTCTTATGCAGTTGGGGTTGTGTTCAGAAAGTCCTTGGCCATGCCTGTGACTTCAAATTTTACCTAATTATTGTCCAGCAAATTCAGAGCTTCTGTTTGAATATATTTTGATTTTATCTTAGTACATGGTGAGAGATATGGGTCTTGACTCAATCTGCAGCATGTGGACAGCCAGTTTCCCAGCACCGTTTATTGAAGAGGCTATCTTTCCTCCAGCATGTGTGTTTGGCTTCTTTGTCAAAGATCAGATAGCTGAATGTGCCTGGGCTTGTTTCTGCTTCCTTTATTCTGTTCCACTGATCTTCATATCTGTTTTTGTGCCAGTGCCATGCTGTTTTTATCACTGTAGCTTTGTAGTATAACTTCAAATCTGGATCATATGCTTCCTACTTTGCTCTTGTTTCCCACGATTGCTTTTGCTATTCTGGGTCTCTTCTGGTTCCATATGAATTTTAAGATTGTTGTCTCCAGTTTGTGAAGAATGCTGTTGGTATTTTGATTGGCACTGCATTAAATCTATATACCATTTTTGGTAATATAGCCATTTTCACGATATTGGCTTTGCCTATCCAGGAACAGGAGCTGTTCCAGCATAACATTGAGAGAAATTGGTTTAAAAAATTAGAGAAGGGCCAATGAGATGGCTCAGCAGCATAAGTGCCTGCCTGGCAAGCGCAAGGTCCTGAGTTCAACTCCCCGTACCCACATTAAAAAAAAAATAGAGAAAACATAAACATAAAATTCTTTGAAAACACAGAATAATGCGGTGTCTTTGTAAACAAGTGCAGCCCTGTGCAGCCCAGGCCCTGGGAGGCTCCTGCAGCGGTCATAGAATCAGCACCGCGTCCTCAGGATAACGGCGCACGGTTTGTAAAGAGCAGAGATGCGCCTGGTTCTTTACTTCAGTTAACACAAAGGCCTTGTGTGGGATCACGTATGCCACGGATTGTAACCTGATAAGAGCAAATGAATGAAATTCCCTTGTTTGGAAATTTCCAGGGTTTTACCCCAATGATGACTTGGAAAATTCTTTACACATGGGACATGCTTGCTTTGGGAAAGCTCCAGATCACATTACCCTCCCCGAGAGGGACCCCAACAAAGTCAGCTTGTGTTTGAAACAGGGCGGGCACAGAGCCCTCAAAATGGGCAGCTTTGCAGTGCGATGCCCCTTAGGGGGTAGGACTCATGGAAAGGCATGGTGAGCCAACTTGTCAGCGTGTCACTCAGAGGCAGAACTGGGTAGAGGCAGGAGATATTAGTTATGTTATGTTATGTTATGTTATGTTATGTTATGTTATGTTACATTATGTTACGTTACGTTATATTATTTTGAGACAGAGTCTCACTATGTAGCCCAGGCTGGCCTGGAACTTGTGGTGATCCTCCTGCCTCAGCCTCCAACTAATCTCATCTGCTGAGATTACAGGCATGCGCCACCCTGCCTGGTTGGTGTCATTTCTTGCTCTTAGTCTATTCCACCGACCCCTCTGTCCCTAGGTAGGTTACTCTTCGGGCTTGGGCTTTGTCTACTGCAGTAATCCCTGGAATAATTGGGAGAGGCTTCCCTGGTGGGGTTGGGTCTCTCTTTCCTCCCTTCCTCGGGGCCCCATGGCAGGTTTGGCTCCTGGCAGGCACGTGGTCGTGCTGGTTGAAGGGGATTGAGTTAGCGCAGGTGAGAATCTTCAGCACTCTCATTTCCTGAGCCACCTGGACGAAGAACTCCTGGAGGTCACAGCCCAGGCCACAGGCTGCCCCTCCTCCAGCCCCCCACAGGGCCAGGCTGGCTCCCTCCCTCCCACTGGGATCGCAAAGCCCTGCCTGAAGGCCACAGCCGGGTGGGCGAGCCCTCAGATTGTCCTGAAGCAGCATTTCCCAAGGTCTGGCTGTGCTAAATCTTCCTTGCCTCTGCCTCGAAAACCTTGGGCTCAGAACAGTGTGCAGGGCGGGCGAGGAAGGAAAGGAGTCGGAGAGAGGCAAGGTCGCCCATCTTCCGCCACCTCCTACACTCTGCTCTGACGCCACCAGCCCAAGGTCCTCACTTTCCGCTAGAACAGTGGAGTCACCGAGAATGATAAAAGCAGCTACGCTCTGGCCGTGCCTTAGACACAACAGGGCGACCTGAGACTTCGGCTTCTCATCCCTGCAGCCTGCAGCTCCCAGTAGCAGGGGAGACAGGCAGGGGACAGGCAGGTGACATGCGTGGCTGCCGGGTCTGTTTCCTGGGCAGGTGAGAGACAGACCTGCTGAGTCCTGCTCTCTGACGGGGCTGTGGCCATCGCTTGTCATCTGCACCTCTGCAGGGGGTGGGGGCTGAGGTCCCCAAAGCCAGGAAGCCTGGGAGCCCCCGGGCCCGTGTGGTGTGAGCTCCAGGGCAGGGCGGGCATCCGTGCCCTGCGGGGGGCTGGTGCGGCATGGCCAGTGTCTGGGGCCCCGGGTCAAGGACAGTTGGAGACCAAGGCTTGGGGCCTGCGCTGGGAAGCAGGAAGCGCATTCCCGTGCCCTGCCTGGCACACGGGGGGCGCCCAGTGTCTGCGTGTGCTCAGCTCTGCCTGCACAGAGCCACTGCGCAGACACCAGCCCAGCTTCGGCCAGAGCCAGCAGTGCAGCAGGGAGCGAGTGACATGGGGGGCCCATCAGGGTATTTTATAAAACACAAATGGGAGCCTAACAGATGCTATCAGGCACTTTCCAGTTTTGTGTCCAGAGATGCAGCCGGGAGATCATTTTAGAACATTTTGGATCAGTCCGTATACACTGGCTTCATCTTTTTGAGACAGGGGTCTTACAACATAGTTTTGGGCTGGCCTTGAGCTCGTGATCCTCCTGCCTCAGCCTCCCGAGTGCTAGATTACAGGTGTGAGGCACCACTCCTGGCTGCCTCATTGTTTTTTTAAAATGACTACAGGAAGCAAAGTGTGGTGGCGCACACCTATAATCCCAGCACTCAGGAAGCCGAAGCAGGAGGATTGCTGAGTTCCAGGCCAGCCTGAAGTACATCGTGAGACCCCGTCTCAAAAACAAGACCAGGGCCGGTGAGATAGCTCAGCGGCTTAAGCGCCTGCCCGGCAAACGCGAGGGCCCGAGTTCGACTCCCGGAACCCACATACGAAAAAGGGGCCGGTGATATCGCTCAGCGGCACGGGCGCCCGCTGGCGCGCGAGGTCCTGAGGTCGACCCCCCGGTACCCACAAAAAAAAAAAAAAAACAAGACCAAGCCCATATGAAAGTCATCATGTGGGTGTAAAACGACTACCGGTGGACAGGAGCCTCTCATCTTTTGCTACCATAAATGTCGTGCCCTGGAACACCCTTGCACGTCTTGGGGTGCGGGTGTCACCTTAACCGGTGATGTGAGTGAACACCCAGAGGGCACATTTTAAAGTTTTGCAGGAAGGGAGGGCGCGTAGACTGGCGGGCAGAATTCCACTCTGATCTGCGTATTGTCCCGTTGGTCCTGCACACAGCAAGTCCCCGCCTTGTGCCAGACAGGGAGCAGCCAGGAGCCTCACCTGCCCTGCAGAGGTGACAAGCCACCGGGAGGGGCAGACAATGAACGGCCCACGCGACAAACAAGGACCTTGCCAGTGGGCAGGAGAGTGCGCTGTGGGAAATGAAGGCAGCCAGGGCCGCGCACGAAGCTCCGGAGTCGGGGGCGGGGACAGCCCGAAGCCCTCCACCTTCACCACCTGCCTCCGGGAGCCGGCTGCGAGCCCCGGGGCACATTCCAGTGAGCCAGTGGCACTGAGGGAGTCCAGAGGTCGCCAGGCTGTGTCCACGCCACCTTGTCCCTCCCTGGGTGGAGGAGGTGAGGACATCTGTTCAGATGGTGATGTCACAGTACTGTCCCCGATTGAATTTATGGCTGTGAGAGCCCCAGGCTTGTTTGGCTTGTTTTTCGGCAGTAGCTATTAAGCCAAGTTAGCCTGGTTCTGTTTCACTTAAGCTTTCAGTTTTAGCCTTAGTGTGGGCGTGCGTGCGTCTTTCCCTTAATAGTTTCCCCTTTCCACTTGATTTCGTGTTTCTCCCATGCTGCTCTGCATCCTGATTCTCAGGGGACAATTTTTTTGCCAAACTAGGGAGCCCCGGCTTCATTTGGAGGGGCATAGGGAGTCATGGGAGGGCTCTGAGAAGGGAAGGACAGGAACAGGTTTGCCTTCTGGAGAGGTCACCTAGGAGAAGAAGGATGCAGAGTGGGAAGTGAGGTTGGCATGGTGGCACTTACCTGTAATGCCAACTACTCAGGAGGCTGAGGCAGGAGGATCGCTGTGAATTCGAGGCCAGCCTGAAGTACATAGTGAGGCCCTGTCTCAAAAAGACAAGACAAAGCAAATAGGAAGAGGTGGCTGCAGTGTGTTGTCCAAATATGGATACCGTTGGTCTCGCATGGGAGTCCGGCCTGACGTGATTCACAGCCTCTGTGTCTGTACTCTGAGAGAGAAAGGATGGAAATGTCGGGGAGGCCAAATCTGTTGAGGAAAGCAGTTGTCTGTGGAGGACGGGCCGGGCCTCGGTCCCGGAACAGCTGCGCCTTGATCGGTTCTGTTCGAGTGGAAAAGTCCTTGCACCCACAGCCCCGGCTCCCTTGGGAGATCCCGGGACGGCTGTACCAGAGCCCACGATGCGGGAAGCACGACAGCAGCCCGAGCCCTGGCCGCCCTGGGAGCCTGCAGAGGCTGGGCCTTTGGTGTCGCTTCCTAGAGGACAGACTCGAGGAAGGGCCTGCGATTTCACTGTGGCGGCAAACAACGTGGGGGAAGGGACTTCATTAACTCACAGAGCAACAAATGGGGTGTGAATTACTACTGGGCTGGGAGGGGCACGGGTGGGCTTTGAAGTCCAATCTTTATAGTCTGCAGCCAGATAGCCCAGGTTTAATCACAGCTGTGTGTCCTGGGCCATTACCCCTGCCTCAGTTTACTCATCTGTAAAATGGGGAGAATGAGAGTACTGCTCTTGCCGGGGATGGTGGTGCACGCCTGTAATCCCAGTACTGGGGAGGCTGAGGCAGGAGGATCCCTGTGAGTTTGAGGCCAGCCTAGGCTACATAGTGAGTTCAAGGCCAGTTTGAACTCTGTAGCAAGATCCTGCCTCAAAAAAAAAAAAAAAAAAGAACTGCTCTTGTCCAGTTCTTGCAAGTGTTAAAGGAACACAGGTGAGGCAGGTAACACACCCACACATTCCGACTACTTTTACAATTACACTTGCCTTGGTTTAAATTCTGGCTTCATGGTACAAATGTGGACCCTTTCTTTCTTTCTTTTTTTGTTTGTTTGTTTGTTTTTGTTTTTAGAGATGAGGTCTCTGTGTAGTTCAAGCTGACCTTGAATTCACTACATAGCCCAGGTTGGGCTCAAGCTCAGGGCAATCCTCCTGCCTCAGCTTCCCAAGCACTGTGATTACAGGCATTCACCACCACACCTGTCTTCTTTCTCTCTCTCTCTCTCTCTTTCTTTCTCTCTTTCTTTCTTTCTTTCTTTCTTCTTTCTTTCTTTCTCTTTCTTTACTTTCTTCCTTCCTTTTCCTTCCTTCCTTCCTTCCTTCCTTCCTTTTCCCCTCCCTCCCTCCTTTCTTTTCCTTTTTGTGGTGCTGGGGATCAAACCCAGGGCCTTCCTCCGCCACTGCGCTGCGTCCCTCCACCCCCAGCCTGTACAGTTTCTCCACCCGCTGCGTTGGCGTCCTCCTCGGTCACTCAGGAACACCTTGCGTCAGTGCGGTGCGTCCTGCGCGCGATGCGGCGCAGAGCGAGGCCCGCACGGTCCCCCTGCGGTAGCGGATGTGCCCCGAGGCTGCGGGCCGCGAGCGGTGGCGGGCGCTGCTGGCCCTGCTTCCGCAGTAGCGTGGGAAGGGCGGGCGGGCGGCAAGAGGAGGAAAGGCAGCGAGGCAGTCGCAGGCGGGTGGGAAGGCTTCTCTCTCTGGAGAGGGCCGCTGAATTGGTGCAGGGGAGCCCGGTTTTGCCCGCGCTCTGAAGGCCGAGATTTCTTTGTAGCGAGAGCCCCAGATGCGCGTCCGTGGCTGTGGGCCGCGCCTCCTGTCCCCTCGCCGTGGGCCGCTCGCGTCCGGGATAACCCTGGCGTCACCCTGTGAAGTCTGCCTACAGCCTCCGCCATACTTTTGGGGAAAAGGAAAACCACCCTCGAACTGTGGGCAAGTGCCCCGTGACCCTGGGAATGTTTTTCACGCGAAATGCTGCGTCCAGCGCAGGCAGCCAGGCCGGGGCAGGTGGGGGCAGCCTTCAAACCTCCCCGCGGTCTGAGGAGCCAATGTGGGGCCGGGCCTGGAAGCCAAGACCTCTAGAGGCTGGGACGGTGCCTCGGGAGGAAGCTTGATCCCCAAATGGAGGATCTCTTCTTGTTCTTTTGGTTTCTTGAAATGGGGTCGCACTATGCGGTTCTAACTGGCTTTGAACTCACTATATAGCCTAGGCCAGCTTTGAACTCGCAGCGATCCTCCTGCCTCAGCCTCTAGGGTGCTGGGATTACAGGCGTGCGCCACCACGCCCAGCCTCTCTCTTACTGTTGTTTATGTTTGTCCAGGCAATGGATTGCAAACTTTTGGACGGTGGACAACAGGTCCTGAATTTTTTCATTATTGACCCTGGCCTTGATAAAGTTAGTGTGTGGCGTGTTCTGGACGCTCAGGAAGTATTTGTTAGCTTGAATCCCCCTTTACTTCGGGGACAGCTGCTTTCTTTTTTAGTGAGACTGGACCTTTCCCCCCCTCCCCCGAATGAAATTGGAATACCTCAGAAGAGGAAATGTACGGGTCTGCTGCAGTAATAGCCCACCTTGGCGGGGCGTGCGCAACAATGAGCTTTTGCTCCTTCGATTCCACATGTGGCTCGGAACGAGGAACCATAACAAGGGGATCTTTAGATTTTTTTTTTTTCTCTGCTCCAGCCCTGAGCTGTGGCACTTGGAATAATCCTGGTTTCCGGAGAACAGACTACTGTAATGATAATCCAGGAAGTAAATTGCCCTTTGAAAAGCAAGGAAGAAACCAATCGACTAAGTATTTATTTATATTTAATGCTCCAGGGCTTCTCTTTCCAGCTTTGAAGAGTTCCTGGCAAGTGCCTTTTGAAGTCATTAATCCTAGGGGCAAATATAAATGTCTTGCAGGCCGCTCCCGGCCCGCAGCCTGGCATACTTGTTTATAACCGTGGCTTTCAGAAGCCTGGACTGGGGAGGGCTGGTGGTGAGGAGAGGGGCAGGAGGGCTGTGTGAATCTGCACGCAATCTCGGTCGAAGCCCATTGCCAGCGTGGCCTGGCTTGGTTTTGTCACCTAGGGAACTTGCCTGGCGTGGACGCCTACCCTGGCGCTCGTCTTCCTCCCGTGTGTCTGGGCTACACCGTGCTGGCCCGTGCTAGGATGACCAGCTCCAAAAGCATGTACCTGCCAGGTGTGGTGGCCCACGCCTGTAATCCTAGCCCTCGGGAGGCTGAGGCAGGAGGATCCCCACAAGTGTGAGGCCATATTTGGCTATTTACATGCACACGCCTGTAATCCTGGTACTCTGGGAGGCTGAGGTAGGATGGTGAGTTTGAACCCATCCTAGGCAATTCAGCAACTTAACAAAGCCCTCTCTCGAAATTTAAAAGAAAAAAAAAATTTTTTTTTTATGTCGGTACTGGGAGTCGAACTCAGGAACTCGCACTTACCAGCAGGCACTTGTGCCTCTGAGCAATATCACCGGCCCTTTTTCTCCTTTATATGGGTACAGGGAGTTGAACTCAGGACCTCGCGCTTGCCAGGCAGGCGCTTACGCTGCTGAGCCATCTCACTGGCCCAGAAAAAAAAAAATTTAAAGTGCTGGAGAAGTAGCTCACTAGGAAGGCCCTCGGTTCAATCCCCAGTACTAGAAAGAAAGGAAAAGAAATAAAGGAAAAGAAACAAGAAACTGTGAATGAACCAAAAGTATAAGAAATCTTGCAGGAAGGGAAGAGCAAAGAAAGTAATAAGAATTAAGATGTGTTATATATGCATAGCATCTCCACACAAGGAATGTAACCATTATAGTGTAAACATACTTGCCACATGTAAAAAAAAAGTGTTACTATATGGGTATGATTTTAATAGTCTGCTTTTATCACTTTAATAATATTTTTACTTGGGTCAGTAAATACAGAGTCCACCAAAAAAATGTATACACTCTTCAGTTGACTCTATTAATAACTGTCTGGAAGCGAACGGCCACCTCTTTGAGCACCTCTTATAATTGTAGAGGCCAAAGGTAACTTGTATCAATCTCATGATGTCTCAAATCTTGTTTTAAAATATTGATACAAGTTTTTCTTTTCTTGATATATACTTTTTTTTTGGCAGACTCTGTATATCTATATCAAGAGTATTTATTGATTTGTTTTTGCAGTACTGGGGATTGAACCTTCACACTGAGCTACGTTCCCCAGCCCCTTTGTTAGTTTGTCTTTTGAGACAGGGTCTCACTAAATTGTTAAGTTGCCCAGGCTGGCCCCGAACTCATGACCTCCTGTCCCAGCCTCCCGAGTGTGGGATTGCAGCCCGGCTTCAGGAGCACCGCTAGCAGCTGCACGTAGCCTTTCCTGGTGTGACAGCCCAGACGTGCACTCAGCTATTTCTGCTGCCTGCTGCTCGAATAGCTGCACGGGTCGCTGGTGCAGGCCGGGTCTCCGTCCCTCCCGTCCAGGGCAGGGTGTGGCGACTCTGGACTCTCAGAGGCCTCTGTCCTCCGCGCAGTGGCCTCTTCTCCAGTGTCCTCCGTGGCCCTCCCTGTGTGCCTGCATCTGCTCTCTTCTCTTGAGGACATCAGTCATGCTGCACGGAGCCCACTGACGACCTCATCTTAACTCGAGTTCTTCCTAGGAGGCCCTGTCTTCACGGACAGTCACATTCTGAGAGACTGGGGACAGGGCCTCAGCATGAACTGGGGAGCCTCCGAGCTCAAGGGTGGCTTTGCAGAAGGGTGGGGACGTCTGCTCTGTGTCGCTGACTCAGCAGAGCCTCGAGAGCTGAAAGAGGCGGCGTGGGGTGGAGGAGGACTGGGGGTGGACGAGGCTCACTGGAGAACGGGACAGGGCCATCCTGGGGCCACATGCAGAGGTGAGCAAGAAGACAGGTGTCCCTGCCACTCCTGGATGCCAGCTCCTGAGACCCAGTGGCTCTGTGGGGCCCCTGTCCCTGGTGACACAGCCGGTCCTCGGGTTTGTGGGCTTGGCATCCGTGGGTCCAACCAACTGCGGATCCAGAAGACTCGGGTCCTGGTGTGGTGGCGCACACCTGTGATCCCAGCACTTGGGAGGCTGAGGCGGGAGGATCACTGAGAGTTCCAAGCCAGCCTGGGCTATATGGTGAGTTCAAAGCCAGCCTGAACTACATAGGGAGACACTGTCTCAAAACAAAACAACCACAAAAAAAGTGGGGGAAAATTGCCTCTGCACTGAGCATATCTAGTCTTTTTTTTCCTTCTCATACTAAACAGTATAGTTTACTAGCTAGCACTTACCGTACTGGGTGGTATTCTAAGTAATCTACAGATGACGTAAGCCTCAGGAGCATGCGCGTAGACCACACCCAAATCCCACAGCATTGTATATAAGGGGCTCCGCAGCCTCAGGTTTGGGGGTCCAGGGCGTCCTGGCCTGGTCCCCTGAGGGTGCCGAGGGGTAACAGCTCCTTTCTGCATCCTGAAAGAAATGCTGTGTCCCTTCCCTCTGCCCTGCAACGAGGTCATCCTTTGTCGTCTCCAGTTTATCTGTGTCGTGTCCCCAAATCCATTTAAGAAGCCTCTCCCGCCAGGGATGTCTCCGCGCTTGCATACTGCTTGTCCTTGCCGCTGGCCACACCGGCCTGGTGCCAAGCAGAATCGCATTGCTGTTGTCCAAAGGCTCTGCAAGATCCGCAGGGCCACATGACCTGTTGCCTAAACCTCAAAAAGCAAGACGGGACAGGGCTATAGCATCTTTCTGTCTCCGTCCCTCCCTTCTCTCTCTCTCTCTCTCTCTCTGTGTCTCTTTCTGGGTCTCCACTGCTGTCAGCCTGAATGAATTTCCAAACAGCACTTCAGCCCCGGGCTGTTTGCAAGTGAGCCCACGGGTGGTTAGTTCTGTCCCCCAGTTTGCTGCTGCTCCTTAGGGGTGATCTCAGCCCAGGTCACTCAGGGCTGACCCCTGGGATGATGGTGACGCTAACTGATTTATGGACTTAGTCATTCCATCTTCCACAAACATTAATTTACAGCCCACAGAGAGAGCTGGGAGAGACTTTTATGTCCCTGTTCCAGCTACACCGAATTCCATGAGAGCCACCCAATGCCAGGGAGGACTTTGGCAGTCGGGAGGACTTTGATAATCGAAAGCCACAGGGACAGGTTCGGCCACCTTGGGCTCACCTCAAGCAGCGCCAGCCCAGGCTGGGAATGGGCGGGGGACACGAGTGGTGCTGTTTGCTTGGCCTGGGTGGGAGCTGGGCCTTCCCTCCAGGTATTTTCCAGGGCCCTGGGGTGTAACCCCATCCTGTCCTGCAGACACAGACCCTCTTAGAGGTGCCTTGGCTGGGTGTAATGATACACACAAGCGTGAGGTCCTGGAATGTGGGAGGCTGAGGCAGGAGGATCGCTGCTAAGCTCGAGGCCAGCCTGGGCTACACAGTGAGTTTGAGGCCAGCCTAAACTATGTAGTGAGACCCTGCCTCAAAAAACAAACAACAATAAATAAATAAATAAATAAATAAATAAAAAGCACCTAGAGCCGCTGCTTTGCAGCTGTTCTGACCTCTACCTGGCTGTGTAGCCCTCAGGCTGAACCCAGAAACCGCACTGAGCGGAGAATGGCATCTAAGGGCTCCTTGCGGGTGCTGTGGCAAAGTAAGCGACCAGCAGGAAAATGTACTGGCAACACATGCAAATGCACCTTCACTTCAGGTTTGAAGGCCTAGTCAGTGTTTACGTATTTTTATCATTTACCTGGAAAGAGGAGAGATAGAGAGCGAGGGGGAGAGAGAGAGAGAGACTTGATTTCTTGTTCCCCGTCCCTGGGTTTTAGGGTCTGTCAGGGTTTGTGTGGCCATGCACAGTGTTTGTGGGGGCACTGGGCTGGGCTGAGGGGACAGGAGGCCGACAGCCCTGCCAGGCCTTCTCCCAGCTTCCAGATGACAAAGGTTGCATTTACACCTGGCTGGGAGTTTAATCATCTACCATTTCCAAACACAGCAGGCTAACAACCTGCTGGCTGAGAATCATAAATTAAAAAAGTTCACCCACGGGAGACAGCACATGGGAAGGGAAGAAACCAGTAGGTGTCTTTGCTGGGGGGGGGGCCTCTGGGCAGGGCCAGGTGAGGAGCCCCGAGAGGGGGCCCTAGGGAGAGGCTGAAGCAGGCAGAGTCCCCACACAAGCAAGCAGGGAGGGGAGTGTCTTCCCGGAGACCAGGGCTGACTTTTTCTTTTTTCTTTTCTCTTTTTCATCTTCGTTTTTTGAGATAGGGTCTCCCTATGTAGCCCAGGCTGGTCTTGAGCTCATTAGGTAGCCCAGGCTGGCTTCAGACGAAGGGTGATCCTCTTGCCTCAGCCTCCGGAGTGCTGGGATTCCAAGCATGTGCCACCACGACCAGGTTTTCCTTCCTTTTTTTTTACCCGTTGATTCTATCAGACTCAAAGGGCCACAGAGCCTCATCCAGGAATAGGATCTTCATCATAAGGTTTTATTGCAGAGGGAAGATCAACCTTTAGGTAATTAGCAGTAGATCTCATTAAATGTCTGCTGTCTGTGGGACACTCTGGTCAACATAGGAGATGCGGCAGAAGTAGGACCAGGTCCTCCTCCCTCAGTAAATTGCATCTTGATAGGGCCACAGACGCGCGTGCAAACAGCGAAGGCTGAGACAACACGAGCCAGGTGCCAGGAGCAGCGCCGCAGAACGGCGCATGCGCATCTGGCCCCCTCTCCGCCGCTCGGAAGCGGAAGCCACGTCTGTCTCCCTGGGTGACAGCTGGGACTGGCTGGAAACTATGAGCTCCGTGGTATCTCAGCCCTTTGTAAGCTATAATGTAGATAGATGATCTCGCTGGCCCATTTTCAAGATGACAAAACTGAGTCGCAGAGAAATAACTTGCTCCTAGTCCCACTGGCCCACCCTGCTTCTGTGCGACGTCGCGCACGCGCTGGGGTCGCCTTCCCCTGCGCCCTGTCCCTGAGCCCGGTGCTGGGCCGGCGAGAAAGGCAGACGGGCGGTTTATAGAAGGCCCTGCATTCAGGCGGAGGAGGGGAGTTCCCAGGGGAGCGGACGTCGCATCTTGAGTGCTCTGTGTTTGTGGATTTCAGTGGGGACCAAGCATTCGATAAGACCGCAGTGGCCTTTCATTCTTTCGAGCCCCGGTTATATTGAATTACATAACATCTTTAATCAAGACCCCTGGAAAGTTACACAGAACATGTGTTCCATATGACTCGGGAACCTTTAAAAGCCCTGCAGAGAAACGCCGGGCCCCCCCTTCCTCGTGTCCCTTTGAGTTAATACGACGTTCTGAAGTCGCAGCGCCTTGGCGTCCCGGATTGCAGCAGAGCAGGACCCTGCAGACCCTGCAGACCTCGCTAGAGTCACGGGGTGCCGGGTGCCCCTCCCGTCCACAGCTGCGTCAGCGGGAGTGTGGGTTTCTCCATGCTGGGACCTTGGACCTTGTTCTTCCCCTGTGGGAATGAGGACCTGGTGGTGCCACGCCCTTTGCTCACCTGGGCAAGGTGACGAGGGAGCCTGGGTGTTGAACAGGCACCTATGTCACCACTCAGTGGCACCCAGGGTTGGGGGTGGTGGTTCTCTGTGTGCTCTCAGGACAAAGCCAAGGCCTCTTTCAAACCTCAACCCCCTCCCTTTGTCCTGTTACAGGGAAGCCAGGATTGGGATGGCTCAGGACGATGGTGGAGTGACAGAGAAGGACACACAGACTCTGCTTGGGTTTGTGGGTGTTTCATATTTCGTTTGCTGTGTTTTCTGAGTACTTGGAAAGTTAAAAAAGATGTATGAAATTCCAGTGCATATGAACTTTGCCCCGGGGCATGCTGGTGCAGGCCTGTAATGCCAGCACTCTGGAGGCTGAGACAGGAGGATCGCTGAGTTCGAGGCCAGGCTGAACTACATAGTGAGACCCTGTCCCCCAACCCCACTTCCACCCCCACAAAACAAACTTTGCCATGATGGAGAATAAAGCTGTTGGCTTGAGTATATGGCTTTTTTAGCTCTCTTTTGGTATCCGACTCTTTTTCATTCACTTGGAAAACACATTGGCTTTTTTTTTTTTAAGGAAAGACAAAAATAGCTCCAAAGATCAAAACCTTTGTTAAAAGGCCTTTGGAGCCATTGTAGAATTGTCTCTGATTTATTCTAAGCCTCAAAAAGGTAACGTCTGAAATCTATGTGGCGTTCATGGTGGGTTTCGTGGAACTTAGAAAAAGCGAACCAGACCCTGTGGAAAATATGTTTGGGATTTTCCTCAAAACCCTGTGTCTTTTCCGAATGGGTGCTGGCAGCCCTGGATTAGGCAGGCAGCCCCCTCGCTCCCCCGGCCTCTATCAGATGTGCATGAGGCTGGCCACCCACAGCTCGGGCTCTGTAAATACCGAAATCCTCCCTTTGAACACAGTCCTGCTCACTATCTCGAGACGTGTTGGGAGGTGACCACATCACAGGGACATCACAGGCCCTCGGAGGCCAGGGCTCTGCCCGGCAGAGGTGGCCTGGGAGGCTGGAGATCCTGGCACAATGGGAGGCAGCCGGGAAATTGCAGCCAGAGAAGCTGCGCCCGCCAGCCCTGGCCTCTCAGTCCTGAGGCTGTGTGTAGCTTCTGGGCGCCCTGTGGTGGGGTGCGGTGCGGAGAACAGTTTGAAATGTGTGTGTGCATATTTATATGTCTCATTTCATTATTTACTTCTTCGTGTGTTTGTTTTGTGAGGCAGGGTCTCGCTCTGTAGTCCAGGCTGGGCTTGAACTATGTAGCCCAGGCTGGCCTCGAAATCATGTAGCCCTCCTGCCTCAGCCTCCCGAGGGCTGGGATTACAGGCCTGTGATACCATGTCTGACTTCCTTATTTTTATTAGTGCCCTGTTGCAGTCCATAATGATCACTTTCACTGTGGGGAGTTAGGACATGTACAGGACAGATCTGAAATCTCTCCTGAGAGGTGGGCTTTCAGGCATGACTTGCAAAGACAGAATCAGTGATTTCCCATCCCTGGTGCACACCCTTTTGCAGGGTGGCTTTGCTGTGTTTCCCAGTAGAGGCAGAGCCTGTTGGGCCACACTTTGAGGAGACTTTCTGTTAGAATATGAAAAATCCTTCAGGCGGTTCTTAGCTTAGGTTTCTTTTCTCCAGACTCTCAGCTCCCTAACCTGGTTATTTCCCAGTTTTCAACAGCTGCAGCATCCTCTGAAAATTGCTTCTAAAGCGTCACCTCTAATTTAGAGCCAGGTGTGGTGCATGCCCGTCATCCCAGCTCTCAGGAGGCTGAGGCAGGAGAATCGCCACAAGTTCAAGGCCAGCCTGGGCTACATAGTGAGTTCAAAGTTCAAGGTCAGGTTGGACTACATAGTGAGACTCTGTCTCAGGGAAGAAAAAAAAAAAAAAAAAAGCACCCTAGTAGGATTAAAGAACTTGTGTTTTTTAGCTCCCAGGAACCCTCACAATTATGCCCCTAAATACACCTCAGTGACAGGGGGACCAGACAAGCACTGTAGAGGTCCCTGTCCCTGTTCAGCTTAGGGAAGGACCAGACACTGGGGCGTCGCTGGCCGCGGCTGGCCTGCAGGCAGCTGGCGATGTTTTCAGGCCTCTCCTTGAGTGAAGGGACTTTGCCTTGGGCCCGCAGGACTTGGGTCCCTGTCTCACTCCCCTGACTCCTGGCTCTGCCCCCCGGACCCTGTCCCTCACCTCAGTTGTCTTCTCCAAGGTTTGCGCTGAGTGGCTCTCTTAGCTGCTTCCTGTCCACAAAGAGCTGGGGCCGGATTGGGTTTCCATGTGGAAGGGACCCTGTCCTTTTCCCCAGCACGAGTCCTGTGACACCGTGTGGCCCTGGAGCCTGTTGCTTCGCAGTCGCCCCAGCTCTGTGGGCTCTCCGGGTGTCGGCAGGGTAGAAAGCCACACCTTTGCTTCATCCTTGCACTCGGAGAATACTTTACTGACTAGAGAGCCTGGAAATGAAAAATGCTTTGTTTTATAATCAAGCACTTCCTGGGATTTTTCTAGTCCCTCTAAATTCTGTTTGCAAACTGAGCAGTCCCTCCTTCCGCTTATTTCTTTCTCTCCAGAACAGAAATGAGGTGACCAGGCTGGCCTTGAACTTGAGATCCTCCTGCCTCTGCTTCCTGAGTGCTGGGATCACAGGTGTGCACCTCAGGGACATTTTTTATTCCACGTTACTGTGGGCAGCATTTTGCCAATTGCTCTGCTATACACAAACTCGCCCTCGTCTTGCTGTGAAGGTTTCCTTGTCACTGGTCCAGCCGCTGACCCCGACTTGGTCCTCTTGCCAGCACCACCTGTATTAGGTCGCTCATGGCAGCGCCCAATTCCAGCACAGAGGTTGCTGTCGAATGCTGATTGGGTGGGAGGCTGAGACAGGAGGATCGCTGTGAGTCTGAGGCCAGCCTGGGCCACATAGTGAGTTCAAGGCCAGCCTGGACTACATAGTGAGACCTTGTCTCAAAACAAATCACTAAAATAAAACAAACAAACAAACAAAAATAAGTTACCACACCTCCTCATCTTTGCTGAGTGTTACCATTCCGGATCTTTCCATCCCCCACGTCCCATCGCTTGTCCTCGGCCTGGGCTACAGGTGTTAGGGGTAACTTGAAGCCCAGACCTGCCTGTGTCTCTCCCTCCTCCACACCTCTCTCGCGAGTGCGTTACTGTCTGGCGTCTCAGTCACCTGCAGCGTCCTGGGAACGAGGTTGGAAGCTGGTGAGAATCGTTTCTGAGAAGGAGAGCCCCAATAAGGCCCTGGCTCGACCTGAGTGCACAAAGACAAACAAGAGGCCTGCGATTCCTAGGTTGCTCAGCCCAGGCTGGGCCTGGTGATGCACACCTGTAATCCCAGCACACGGGAGGCTGAGGCAAGAGGCTCTCCATGAGTTCAAGGCTAGCCTGGGCTACATAGCAAGACCTTATCTTGAAAATTTTTTTGATATGATAATTAAAAGTAAAATGTTTATAAGAAAGTCCTCAAGAAAGGAAGAGGAAAGAGACTCCTCTTTTACAAAGATTAAATCATTTCACTGGTTGGGGTGGCACTCAGGAGTAGAGAGCTTGCCTGGCATGCACAAGGTCCTGGGTTTGATTCCCAGCACAGGGGAAAATAAAATAAAATAAAATAAGATAAGTGAAATAAAATGATTTCCAACCTTAGATGTGACCAGAGGTTAGCTGGGAATGGGAACATTGCAAGGGAACGATGAAAACATTGTCCCGCTCGATCACACGTTAAGCTGCTCTACGATTTTCCTCCAAGAAACAAGAGACAGACAGACAAGAGCTTTCCACCCCCGAAACACTCAGGAACACATTGTTCTGTGCACCCTGCCCTCTTGCTGTTCATCTCCAGCTGCCATCCAGAAGAAGCAACGAGAGGGAGCAGGAGCCCTGACACCAGCTTTGGCCGGCACTCACTCCCCAATTCCTCTTCCCTTTAAGTACCGACTGACGCCCTACTATGCCCAGCTGAGAGGCAGGAACAGGAGAGCGATGAGTTAGGACACAGCCCTGTGTGCCACTTTCTATTTCCACCGATAACACAGACTGCACCCAGTGGCTTTGTCCTGAGGTGCATCCCCAGCCCTTTTTTCTTTTTATATTTGAGACAGAATCTCACTAACTTGCTGCACTGCCCAGGCTTGGCTTAAACTTGCAACCCTCCTGCCTCAGCCTCCCAGAGTGCTGCTGGGATTACAGGTGTGCACTGCCCTGCCTGGCTTGTGTGCCACTTTGACAAGCAGTGTCACAAGTCCACAAGCAACTCGGTTCTGGGTGGGTGCTGAGTGAGGGTCTGACCTTCTGGGGCCACGCTGGGGTAAAGGATGTGGAGTCGGGCCTCAGAGTGGTTCAGAGTAGGGCATTATCCCAGGTGTGAGCCTGGGACCCCTACTTCCCAGCCGAGGTGCTCCAGGGAGGTCGCCTAAATGCTCAGGGTCTGTTTCTTCATCACTAAAGTAGGAAAGAACGACAGTCCCACCCCTTCAGGTGACCGTGAGGGTGAAATGGTTAGAAGCCTGCTTGGTACTTAGAAGCGGCAGCTGCGCCTGGTAAGTTAATTAAGAAAAGGAAGAAGTAAGAAACCTTCTGGATGGGTCTGGCCCCACAAAAGGGGACACTGACATAGGCAAATGCTTATGGACTGGCTGGCTGTGGTGGTGCTCATCTGTCATCCCAGCACTTGGGAGGCTGAGGCAGGGGGATTGCTGCGAATTTGAGGCCAGCCTGGACCACATAGTGAGTTCAAGGCCAGTCTGAACTATACAGCGAGTCCTTATCTCAACAAAACAAAACACGGGCCGGTGAGATGGCTCAGCGGCTTAAGCGCCTGCCTTGCAAGCGCGAGGGCCCGAGTTCGACTCCCGGAACCCACATACAAAAAAGGGGCCGGTGATATCGCTCAGTGGCACGGGTGCCTGCTGGCGCGCGAGGTCCTGAGGTCGACCCCCCGGTACCCACAAAAAAAAAAAAAAAAAAACAAAACCACCCCCCCAAAAAAGATGTGAACATATAATTATTATATAGTTAGAAAATCTCATCCTTAACATACAAAATCAGGACAGACAGGAGCACCATCAGCACGTGGGTCAACAGGAATCATCGTTTCTGTTAGTATCACTGGACTGTTTCCCTCGCCCACACTGCAGGCAAACTGAGACGGTGGGGGCTTGTCTGGCTCTTCCTTCTGGCTTGGTGGTGTTCATTTAGGGCTTTCAGCAAGAGCTTGTTGGTGATGATGTAATGATAATCAATGCCAGAATTTCCAGAAGTTTTTTTTTTGAGGATCAAAGAAATAAGAAAACTCCTGGCATGGAACATTCTAGAAGGTACATGATGAAGTCAAAAGGAAAACAGAGGGAATGTGAGCTTTCCACATTCAAAAACTTTGTTCAAAAGCCCTATTTTTGGCTTTGTCTGTTCTTCGTTAAGTTTTTTGTTTCATTTTTTTTTTTTTTTTTTTTGGAGACAGGGTGTCACTAGGTAGCCCAGGCTGACCTCAAACTCATGGCAATTCTTTTGCCTCAGCCTCCAAGTGCTGGGATTTCAGGTGTGCACTACCATTAATTAATTTTTACAAGGTATTTAAATACCCCTTCGTGCAGGAAGCAAATGCATCTTTACACCCATTCTCCAAGGTCCATCCTGTTAGCGCACAGGTGGCCCTTGGTGTCATCAGAGATTCAACTCAGGATCCCCTGTGGACATGTTGGAGCCGTCAGTTTCCTTACATAAAACAGCACAATGCTTGTGTAGGACCCGTGTGACCCTCCTGCTGCTTTATCTCTAGGTTCTGCATAATAAATACCCAATATCATGTAAATACTGTGTAGCTACAGGCTGTGTTACTCGGGGGATAATGACCAGAAATAAAGGTCTGTATGTGTTCAGTAGACACCTAATTTTTTAAAAAATATTTTCAGCTAGACTTCATGGCATATACCTGTAATCCAGCACTCAGAAGGCTGAGGTAGGAGGATCACGGTTCATTTAAGTCCAGCCTGGACTATACAGCAAGACTGTCTGAAAACAAAACAAAACAAAGCATTGAGTGTCTACTGTGCTATGCTGGGCTCTGTAGACAAAACACAGAAATAAAGAGGGTGACACTTTCTCTGTAGGGATTCAAAGCCTTTCCTGCTTGCTTCAGTTTATGGTACAGATGCTATTTGTAGAGGCGGGAAGAACCACGACAGAGCAGACACGAAGGTTTCCAGAAAGGCATCGATCGTCCGCTCCAACTCCCCCTTTTCAAGCCCCCCGGCACGCCAGGGAGCTGAGCTCAGCCCTCAGAAGTTAATTCTCAGATAAATAAAAGGGACAGCGCAGAAGCCCCTGTTACAAAACCCAGGAGGCTGGGACACGTGAGGATAGCAGCCCTTTCATCTTCAAGGCGAGAAAAAAATATTGCAAGAGTCCAGGACAAACAACCGTAAATCTCAATTTGAGCCCCACCAGAGCCCTAGAAACGGTGCAAATTAGGGCTGTCAGGATGGAGTCACTGAATGTCCCCAGATGTCCCCACGGCCAGCACATCCTCTGGCTCCAGCCCTCCTTGATCCAGTGGCACACGGGGGCCCTGGCTTTGGACAGTGGCCAGGAAGCAAAGAAGCCAACCAGGTGGCCAAGAACATGTGTGGCACACACAGGGCACGGGCAGGGGGCAGGGGGACAGAGTCCCAGAAGTCGGAGCCCGTGGGCTGTAAACCACTCAGAGCCAGGCAGAGGGGAGCGGATTTCCTGGAGCTCTGTTGTTTACACTGAAGTCTTTGGTCTTGGCGGAGCAATGGGCCTGTGAAGGCCTTGCGGTTAGAAACTCCAAACAGAACGACCGTGGGTAGCCAGGCCCACCTCTGTTTCTCTTTAGTGTCTTGGAGTGTTTTTCTCTATTCCTGCATTACCAGAAGTTATGGACAGTCGGCCTTCTGTGTCTATGGAGTCCACGTCTGTGGATTCAGCAACCACTAATCAAAAATATGTTAAAAGCTGGCCGTCATGGCACATACCTGTAATCCCAGCACTCGGGAGGCTGAGGCAGGAGGATCACCATGAGTTCACAGTCAGCCTGGGCTACATAGTGAGAACCCATTTCAAAAAACCCAAACAGACAAACAGACAAACAGACAAGACCTCCGCAGCTGAGAGAAAAGCAGACACGGCAGAGGTGTGCGGCGCTGGCCCCTGCTGTCTTCGGGTGGTGGTGAGCGCTGCGTGAGCCTGCAGGGTGCTGATCCTGCATCACAGAGGTGGTTTTCTGCCCAGATCCACGCACAGGGGACAAACTGACACACAGCTGGCTGTCTGCGCCCCATGCTGCACTCCTGACCAGAGAAGACCAGTCTCCGGGAGCCCTGTGCGGGAATTAGTGTTTAATCCTGTTAAAGTCTGACGATAAGGAAGCTTCCTTCATCCATTCTTTAAGTGAATGCTCCTTGTGCAAGGCGCGGCGGGGCTCCCTGGGCCTCTGTGTTGGAGCCCACAGTCAGGCGATGCCGTCTTACGCATCCCAGGACCAGCGTGGTGACAGGGACCTGGTGACCATTCTGACACCATCATCATTTCAGTGACCAACTCTTATTATCTAGGGTTTTTTGTTTTTTTGA
Source organism: Erethizon dorsatum (assembly GCA_028451465.1). Taxonomy (NCBI): domain Eukaryota; kingdom Metazoa; phylum Chordata; class Mammalia; order Rodentia; family Erethizontidae; genus Erethizon; species Erethizon dorsatum. The sequence goes on along the minus strand of CM051838.1, from coordinate 23,769,203 downwards.
GACAGTATCTCACTACGTAGCCCAGGCTGCCCTGGCATGTGGGGCGATCCTTCTGCCTCAGCCTCCTGAGTGCTGGGACTGTAGGCATGCGCCACCACGTCCAGTCAGTATCCGGGTTTGGTCCAGTGCATGGGAGCTTCCCAAGCCCAAGGCTGGGAGAGGAGCCAGGCAGGGGTGGGCAGGCAGCTGTGGGATCGGTGAGATCCCCCAAGACCCGGGTCTCTCCGCACGCTGGGCCACCCTGGGCTTCCAGTTCTGTGTGGGATGGCATCCTCCTGTCCCATTCCAGGAAGTGGATCCAGCTTGCAACTCTTCATTCCCACACATAATGCTTTTTGGAACTGTGGGTGTCCTGCTGGGTGTACTTAGGAGCGCAGGGATCTGGGTGCCTGTCAACCCTAGGCCTTCATGAGCCAGGCATGGTGGCGCACACCTATCATCCGAGCACCTGGGAGGCTGAGGCAGGAGGATCTCTGTGAATTTGAGGCTAGCCTGGGCTACATAGCAAGACCCTGTTTAAAAACAAAACAACAAAAGAAACACAAAAAGAACACTTAGCCTTCATCCCTTAAACCTCTTGGTGCGGGCGCTTGGGCTGCTGACAGGTGTTACTTGCCTGCTCGGCTCAGCACCTGGTCCCGTCCCCAGGCCGAGGGAAACGCAGCCCAGTGAGGAGGAAGCGAAACAGGGCCCCATTGAGCGCTGACTGGGCCACTCCCACTTTGGCATTGAAAATGGCCGATTTTAGCCCATTGGGTTCGTTTCACAACCGGGTTATGTGATCGCCAGAGCTGCCGCTTATCTCCCAGCAGAGGTGTGAAAGCAGAGCCCTGGGCTCTCGCTGCCCGCAGCGGGTCTTTGTGTGTGGCTGGGCGGGGAGGTAATCCAGTCAAGGCCGCCTCACCTGCCCGTCTCAGGCTTCTACTCCATTCAGCTGGGACCGGACCCTGATCTTCATTTTCTGTTTGTTTGTTTATTGAGACAGGGTCTCACCGTGTAGTTCAGGCTGGCCTTGAACTCACTGTGTAGCCCAGGCTGGCCTCAAACTCCGGGTGATTCTCCTGCCTCAGCCTCCCAAGTGCTGGGATTACAGGTGTGCCCCACCACACCTGGGCTGGCTCTTGCTCCAGAAAGCATCCCTGGCGCTGGAGGGAGGAGAGAGAACTCACCTGCCTGGGACAGCCCTGCATCCGCTCCAACCCCAGGTGGTCCTATGTCACAGTGAGCTTCTCTCACCAAACGTAGCTGCCCTGTGCCCCACCTTCCTGGGAGAGAAAGGCAAGGTGGCCCTGCGCCAGCAGCCTCACAAAGTGGCGTTGTTAAATTGCCCTCAGGTGTCCCCGTGTGGCTTCACGGGGCACAGGAGGATCTGTTTACTCTGCTGGGGTCCCAGTGAGCCTGGCCCAGTGACAATGCCAGCCTCTGTTTGTGCCGGGAGTCGTTGGAAGCTCCTGGCCCATGTGGAGGGCGGAGGGCTCGGGTGACACTGGATTACACCCCGGAGGGTGAGCTCATTCCTGGAGGGAAAGTGAGTTTCTGAGGAGGTCAGGGCAAGGGAAACTCAAAGTGTCAGATTCTCAGGAAACCTCTTTCTTCAGGACGCCAGCCACGGGTGCTGGTCCTCAGACCTGGGTCCCAGGAAACTTGGGGGCCGAGGGCTCATCTGACACCCACAGCACAGTGAGGTCACGGCTGACGTCACTTCAGTCACTGTCCTGGCTGCACATGGAAATGCTGCTGTTCTTCCCTATGGTTTCAGGGCAAGGCACCATCTGCTAGGCCCGAGCTCGAGCCCTGGGTCACAGAGGCCCTCTCACCTCAGCCGTGGGTCTCCTCTTGTGTCCCTCCAGGGACTGTCCTCACCCCATGGCCAGGCCCTACCTTGTCCCATTCTACTTATTTGGTTTGTATTTTTGAGATGAAGCTTTGCTGTGTAGCCCAGGCTGACCTCAAACTCACAGCAATCTTCCTGCCTCAGCCTCCAGGGTTCTGGGATTACTGGCATATTACAGGTAATAAGTGAAAAGGGAAGGGTTTGAACCTGGAGCTGGCTGGACCCAGATCTCATCTTGTGTTGAACACGCCTCCCTGCCCTGAAGAGAGGTGAGGTGTGACAGGAAGAGCGTTTGCCTCATCCTGCAGAGCCGTGGTGAAAAGGGAGCCTCTGACCGCTGGAACCCGCCGTGGACGCGTGCAGGGTCGGGATGTTGGCTGAGGTGGCCTCTGGCCCACTCGGGGCGGAATCCAGCAGGTGGCCCCCTTCCAGCCCTGTCTTGCTGGGTTTCCCATGGAGCAATCCGCCTGGAGCTTCCAGGGCTTCCTCTCACCTGGGTTTCCGATGTCCCTCCAGAGCCGATCTGGTTTTCTCTTTCTAGAATTAATTTATTATTTTTTATTAATGCTGGATGTGGTGGTTCATGCCTGTCATCCCAGCACTCAGGAGGCTGAGGCAGGAGGGTTGCTGCGGTGGCCCTCTGGCTGCCAACCAAAACCCAGGAAAATGCCTTTGTGAAATGCTCGCTGCCCTGAGGGGGAAGTGTCTCCCGGTGACTCATGGTGATGCGTGTCCCTGAGGGGATTGTCCCTAATGTTCAGGCTGGCCTTGAGCTCACTGCGTAGCGTAGCGCAGGCTGGCCTGGAACTCATGGTGATCCTCCTGCCTCAGCCTCCCGAGGCCTGGGATGAGGGGCGTGCGCCACCGCCCGGCGGTACCTTCCAAATTCTTTGGGCTGCGTTTCCAGTGGATGGAAAAGCTTGCTCCAGAGCTGGAGAGCTGAGTCGCTGGCGGCTGCGTGGAGACGCCTCGCCCCTGCGGGCCACGACGCAGTCACTGCGGGAACTGTGTACACAGAGGCTTCCCACACGCCGGGCTCCGTGCACGGTTGCCGCTCGTGTTGTCATCAGAGTGGCCCGAGCGGCCCCTGCACAGGAGCATGCGTGTGCACACAGGTCCAGACTGTCCCGCCTGTCCCGGACTCTGGGAGAGACAAGGGCTGCGGGCTGCTTGGGCCAGGTGTTGTCCTCCCGCGACCCCTGGGGTGCTGCTGGCTTTCTGAGAACCACACTGGGATTTTCCTAATGCTTAAAAGGGCTTCTCCACTTACTTTCCTGAGCCAGGGATGGTGGTGCACACCTGTAATCCCAGCACTTTGGGAGGCTGAGGCAGGAGGATCGTAAGTTCGAGCCCAACCTGGCAATTTAGTGACTTATCGAGACCCTGTCTCATGATAAAAAAAAAAGTAAAAGGGGCCAGCAGTGTAGCTCAGGGCAAAGGCCCTGGGTTCAATCTCTAGTTATTTTTCTAAAGGGAAACCCCCCATTGTCCACCCAGGACACGTGGTCTCCGAGCGCCGTCCTCACGAGGCTGGCGTCAGGAGCGTCCGTCCTCCAGTGTGGGGGCTCCTCACTAGGGTGCAGAGAATGAGGGACGGGGCTCAGGTGCTGGGCTGGGCCGAGGCGGGGCACTCTCCTGCTCCTACAAACAAGCAAGGACAACAGATTTTTAAAATGTACACAAGCCGGGCTTGGTGGCGCAGGCCTGTAATCCCAGAACTTGGGAGGCTGAGGCAGGAGGATCACTGTGAGTTCGAGGCCAGCCTGGGCTATATGGTGAGACCCTGTCTCAAAAAACAAAAAAAAAAAAAAGAAAGAAAAGAATGTACACATTCTCTTGTGGTGTCCGCAGATTCTCTAATACGAGAGGACAAACGTCCCGGAGCCTAAAGGTAGAAAGCAGGAACTGGCCGATCACACCTCTTCACATTTGATCATGGTCTTAATGTAGCAGAAGCTCGCCGTGCAGAGCCGAGCCAATGAACAGTGGCGAGGAGGTATCGGGTCTTCTTCCTCCTCCTCACTTTTCCTTCCTGGTGCCTTTCATTTTCTGAGAAAGGCCTTTGCCAATGAAGATGAACCGGGGTGGATGAAACGCGGGGTTGGGTTTGGCTGATACCAAACCGGGTTCGGGGGAGCAGCATGCCGGGAGGAGAAGCGAGCAGATGGAAAGCAAGAGTAATCTTGGGGTTCGGGCCTTCTTGTTACACATGGGGGACTGAGCCCGGGCAGAGCCACGGCTTGGGAACACAGAGCCTCATCGCCCAGCATTTCAGGACCTGTGTCATGTATGACATCTAAGGAATAAGTGTTTTCCCACCAAGCTGGTGTTCTAACAGCAAACCTCCGGGGAAAGTAACCCTTTAACCACCTGCGGAATGGCCTTTATTCTCTGCGGCAAAGTCACTTGCCAGTAGAAAACTGTCATTCAAAGAAATCATCATTAGGCTGGGAGGGGCATGCCTGCGATCCCAGGGCTCAGGAGGCTGAGGCAGGAGGACTGATGCAAGTTCAAGGCCAGCCTGGACTGAATAGCGAGACCCTGTCTCAAAAACAAAGCAAAAAAGCCAAAACACTTGTAAAACGTGCTCTGAATGAATCGTGTCTTCCCTAAGAAGATGAGCAAATCTTATAAAATGCGTTTTGGAAAATGCTCCCAGGGGCCTCTGGAAGGTGCTAGTGGAGCACACAGGCCACCCAGGCACTGCAGGTGCTGGCGAGGGTGAGGTGTGGGCGCTGTGCTCGCCTGGCCACACTGTGACCTCAGAAAGACTTGGGACGCACGCCCGTGATCCCAGCACTCGGGAGGCTGAGGCAGCAGGACTGCCATGAGTTTGAGGCCAGCCTGGGCTACATAGTGAGGCCTTGTCTCAAAAAACAACAGTTAACATAGGAATAGGCTGCCCTTGGGCCTGGCTTCTCTAAATCCCACAGCTCAGAGGAAATTCTGACTTGACTCCTAAGAGCTTGTGCCCCTTTTTTTTTTTTGGTCTTTTGAGAAAGGGTCCGTCACTGTGGAGCCCAAGCTGGCCTCAAACTCGGAGATGCTCCTGCCTCAGCCTCCTGAGTCCTGGGATCACAGGAGTGTGCCACCATGCTTGGCCACTTGTGCCATTTTGAGTAGGTGACTGACTTAAATGCTTTGCAAAACGGGACCAATGATGCCCTTTCCTTCCCCGAGGGACTCTGCAGGGAAATGTATGGTGACACAGCACAGCCGGGAGCCACAGATGCCAAAGTCGTCCACTTCCGCTCCACTCACTCGGGGCCCTGTCCTCCGCTCTCTGCCCTGGCTGCCCCAGCTGCCTCTGTCACCTCCCCCGTCTGCCCCATGCTGTCTGGGCGTCTGAAGGACCTGAGTGTGTGCGCAGAGATCAAGCCATCCCGTTCAAAAGGAGATGTGGGTGCCAATGGGCACATCAAACGTGCGCGGAGGTGACAAATGTTTATATTTGGAAGTGCTGCCGCTTTGATCCTGCCGTCTATTTTTTGAGAGCTTGACAAATGTGCCCCGGGGCCTTGGCTTCAAACGTCTCCAGTCAGGAGCCCTGCACTTGACCTGCTGCATTTGATCCTCGCTTCTCACTGCTGCTCTTGCACAGAAGGGGCTCTTCTGTCCCCTGTTGCCGCCCAGAGCCAGCGCGGAGCAGGGTGGGGACCTCGGGTGCCTGGGGCAGAGGGAGGCTCCCCAGGGCCTCCGCCTTCCTTTCTCCTCCATGTTACTCGGAGCTGCCCACATGGCTTCCCCAGGGGAAATTCTTTTTCTTTTCTCTTTTTTGAGGTAGGGTCTCTCTGTGTAGCCCAGACTGGCCTCCAGCTCCTGGCGATTGTCCTGCCTCAGCCTCCTGAGTGCTGGGATTACAGGCGTGCGCCACCAGGCTCGGGCCACATGGATTTCAGCACCTGAGGAGGGCTGAGGAAATGAATTCAGCAGCTCCTCTGCTGGGAGGAGAAAACATGGGCCGAGGCCGGGGCTGCACGGAGGTGGACGGCACCGTCCTAGCCCCTGGCTGGTGGCCACTGTCAGCATCACCAGCAAGAAGTCACTGGCCAGCGGGCGCCTTCCATGTGACCTGTGACAGCAGACAGCGGCCACTGCGTGCTCTCTGTGGAGACATTGGCGCTAGGAGGGTGACGTGACGGGAAGCTTCTATAGGCCCCGGTAACCCCACAGCGCATTATGTATTAGGTGCTGTTCGTGCTGTCCTGGGAGAGCGTGTGTCTCCACGTTAAAATGTCTACTTGCCAGGAATTAAGGGTAGCTTAAAAAAATATATGAAGTAAAATATGTTTTCTTTTACCAGGTATGATGGCCTGTGCCTGTGATCCAAGCACTCTGGAAGGCTGAGGCAGGAGGATCGTACATTTGAGCCCATCCTTGACAATTTAGCAATATAGTGAGATCCTGTTTCAAAATAAAAATTTAAAAAAATGGATCAAAGATCTAAATGTTAAAACAAGCTGGGTGTGGTGGCGCATGCATGTAATCCCAGCACTCAGGAAGCTGAGGCAGGAAGGTCTCCGGAGAGTTCAAGGCCACCTTGGGCTACAGAGTGAGTTCAAGGCCAGCCTGAACTGTATAGTGAAATCCTGTCTCAAAAAAACAAAAAAAAAAAAAAAAAAAAAAAAAGTGAAATAAAAAACGGCAACCAAAATGAACGGACATTTCTCAGAAGAAGTATGAATGGGCAATATGTACATGAACAAGTGTTCGACATCTCTGGCCATTAGAGAAATGCAAATGAAAACAACACTGAGACCACTTTACTCCAGAAAGAATGGCTACCATGAAGAAACGAAATAATGACTGGCCAGGGGTAGTGCCACATGCCTGTAATCCCAGTACTCAGGAGGCTGAGTCAGGAGCATTGCCCCAAATTCAAGGCCAGCCTGAACTACATAGTAAGACCCTGTCTCAAAAAAATCAAACAAAAAGTAAAAAGAAAAGAAATTAAATGATAGCAAATCCTGGTGAGGCTGTGGGGGCGGGGGGGGGGAGAGAAAGAAACCCTCCTACACTGTTGGTGGGAATGTGAACCGGTACAACCACTATGGAAATCAGTAGGAAGATTCCTCAAAAAACTAAAAGTAGGGCCAGGGATATAGCTCAGGGGCACAGTGCCTGCCTGGCAAGTGTGAGGTCCTGAGTTCGATTCGTGATACTAACAAAACAAAACAAAACAAAATAAACTGAACATAGAAATTTCATTTGACCCAGATTTTCACCTTCTAGAAAGAGTTAAAGATACCATGGTACAGTGATCCACACACACCTATGTTTGTAACAGCACAATTCGCAATACTGGTAGCTAAATCTTGGAAACTATGCCCATGAACAGATAAATGGATAAACAAAATGTATTTATACACAATGGAGTACTACTCTGCCATAAAGAAGGATGAACTTGAGTCATCTGTAGGAAAATGGATGCAGCTTGAGACCATAATAATTTGTTTGTTTTGAGACAGGGTCTCACTACGTAGCCCAGACTGGCTTTGAACTCACTATATGGCCCAGGCTGGCTTCAAACTTACTGCGACCCTCCAGCCTCTGCCACCCAAGTGCTGGGATTACAGGTGTGCACCACCAGGCTTGTAAATCAGACCTGAAAGCTTTAATACCTCATGGTTTTTGTTATATGAGAAAACCAGAAAGGTAGATAATAGGAAGTAGGGAGCTTGATCTTTTGCTAATAGGAAGGGGATCAAGACATGGAGAGAGAACCAGCTATGGTGGCACATGCCTGTTATCCCTTCCTCCCTCCCTCCAACCCCCTTCTCTCCAGACTGGCCTCAAACTTGAGATCCTCCTGCCTCAGCCTCCCAAGTGTGCCACCATGCCAGGTTTGAGCCTCTCTTTCTTGACTTGGGAGGCTGCTGTGCCTCGGAATAACTGGCGCTGGGGTGAGCTGTGCAACTGGAGCCTGTCTCCCTTGGAGTCGCACGGTGCCAGGAGTGACACACGTGTCGGAGCACAGTGACAGCCAGGCTGGGGGAGAGCTCGGATCAGCCGCCCTGGGACAAAGCCCAGAAGATGTCACTCGTCTGGGGACGGGCTGCGGGGCTTGGCGGTGACCTCAGAACACTTCAGCCTGACCTTGCGGACCGCGCCCTTGCCGGTCGCCGGGTCTGAGCGCCTCCTCCAGTGCTGGGGCGCGTGGGGTCCTGAGCCAGCAAGCTCCGCTCTCAGATGCTCCGGAGCGGGGGGTGGGGACGACGAATGCGTGGCGCAGCGGAGGCCCGGACCTGTCGTTGCCCTCAGGAGATTACAGAAACTCACTGACCCCCGCTGTTAGGTTCTGTCCCCAAACCCTCTGCGCACGCGCTCTGGAAGAAGGCTCAGAGATGAGAGCGCCACCCTGCTGGGGCTGCCCGGCTGTGCTTGCCGAGGACAGCTGCGCGGCGTCTGGCGAGGACGTAAGAAGAGGGACCGCGGAGCAGCCGGATCAGGCCATGCAGCTCTGGCCCGTGGAACTATGCCTATGGCGCAACTCTCCCTTCTGTTCTGCTCCAAGGGACCAAGAGGTCAGGGTTTTCTTTTGTTGCGGATTTTCAGTTTTTGAGACGGGGTTTTGCTATGTAGTTTAGGCTGGCCTTGAACTCATTGTGTAGCCCCAGCTGGCCTTGAATTTGCAGCGATCCTCCTGCCTCAGCCTCCTGACTGCTGGGATTACAGGCATGTGCCACCATGCCTGGCTGGAATTTCTATTCTTAGTTTTTTTGAGGAAGAGCAAAGTAAAAGACATGTATTTGGGAGACAGGGAGTTACATCTTTTGTAAAAGGGAAGAAGACCAAGAGATGGAGGGTGGGGGAAGGGCGGGATGAAGAAAGAATGAAGATGCGTTTTGTGCCTGCACCAATGCCCACGAGGAAGGTGGTCATTATGTACTGCCAACTGTACCAATAAAAATAAAACACTCCTGACGGGCGCAGCGGTGCATGCCTGAAGTCCTGGTACTTGGGAGGCCGAGGCAGGAGGGTTGCCATGAGTTCGAGGCCAGCCTGGGCTACATAGTCTGTTCAAGGCTGACCTGAACTGCATAGCCTGTGTCAAAACAAAAACAAAAACCTAACAAACCTCCATAAGCAAAGGATCTCATGTTCGGTGGACAGCGGGGCAGTGGGAGCTGTCCCGCCAGTTGGGTCAGGACAAGGGCGTCTCGTTCCCGGGAGGGAAGGCACTGTGCTCCATGCTCCGAGCGAGGGTGACCCTCTGGCCTTTCCTCGGAGGCGGCCTTCATCCTCCTCTGCGCACAGCGACTCCCAAGCTCAGTGTCGGGAAGGACCTGGTGGTGTTTGGGGGTTTTACCAAGAGCAAGGTTAGAGGTTGAGCTGCTTCCTCCTTAGAGGAAGGAGCAAGTCAGGGCTCCCCTATCCATAGCAATGGCTGGCGCCATGGTGACGGCCCAGCTTCTGGGTCCAGGCCAGGTGGCCAGCCTGGGAGGGGCCCTTCTTCCGGGGGAGGAGGAGGCTGAGGAAGGATGATCGTCAAGAGCTCAAGGCCAGCCTGAACTATATAGTGAGACCCTGTCTCAAAAAGGAGACCCAGAGGCCACCGGCCACCATGGCGATGACCTCCCTGTAGGGTGGGGGGGGGTGACAGAGAAAGAACCGCTTTTGCAGAGTTCTGGAGCCCAGGAGCGGGGAGGACCAAAGCCCAGCGTGTCCACTCTACAGCTGAGGATACTGAGGCTGCAGCTGCCTGAGCCACTGTCCCTGAGGAGGAAGCGCAGTTGCTGATGAGCCTGGCGTGTGCCTTGCCCCGTGGTGACAGCCCAGGAGCCCAGAGAACACAAAGGAGCGAGAAGTGCTGCTACCGTGACTCCGCAGCTCCTGCGGTCAGGACATGTCAAGCATCCTTTCATCTGTCTTCCGCGTTTTAAAAAATGTTTAATCAATTTAGTTTTTTTTTTTTTTTTTTTAATGTGAGTACTGGGAGTTGACCTCAGGACCTCACACTTGCCAGCTAACGCTTGTGCCGCTGAGTGATATCACCGGCCATTTTTTCCTTTACATGGGTTCTGGGAGTTGAACTCAGGACCTCGCACTTGCTGGGCAGGCACTTATGCCACTGAGCTATCTCACCAACCCAATTTAGTTAGTTAGTTTAAAGACAGGGCCTCCCTAAGTAGTTCAGGCTGGCCTTGAACTCACCATGTGCCCAGGCTGGCCTTGAATTCCCGGTGATCCTCCTGCCTCAGCCTCCCCAGCGCTGGATCACAGGAGTGCACCATCACACCTGCCGCTAATGTAAGAAGAATGTTTATGAGTAGATGCATGCAGTGCGTATTGATTCCATCCATCCTGGGGACTCTGCTTCCTTCCCCTTCCTCTCAGAGTCATTTCGGTTGTGCGTGTCTCTGAGGGTCAAGAGCCTTGCCTGGTCTGGGCAAGGAATGTCTATTTTTTAGCATCTCCATGCTCCTTGGTAACTTTTTCTTTTAGGTGAAATGCAAAGAATTTGTTTTTTTCTTAGGAGGGTCAATGATTTAAGACCGTTTCACGGTGGCACATACCTGTGATCTGGCACCTGGGGAGGCTGAGGCAGGAGGACTGAGCCTCAGCTTGGGCAATTTAGTGACTTAATGAGACTGTTTCTCAAAATTAGAAATAAGAAAGGCTGAGAATAGAGCTCAGTGTGAAGGCCCTGGGTTCAACCCCTAGTAACACACACCCACCCACACACACACTCACACACACACATCTCAGTTTTACTTTTATCTGGAGTTAAAAATAATTTTGATCCATTTGTTAGCAGGGTGATAAGGGATAAAAGATGGAGAGCTCTTTGTGGCCTGAGGATTCTGGATCCCCCTTTCGGCTCAGAAGGGAGCAAGTGCTGGTGTCGGGAGAGCAGCTCGGGCTGGAGGTGCGGCCAGGCTGTCCCCAGTGTCCTGCATGTCCTTGACCTCGCCGCTCCCTGGGTGTCTCTGGGGCAGGGCCCTGGGTTAGGGTCCTGCTTGCCTCTCTTGGCCGGAAGCGCAGATTGCCGCCAAGTTAGGGACAGGCTCTGGAGGCCTCCTGGCAAATACAACCTCTCCGGTCTTCTGAAATACAGAATTCAGGTTGCCACAAACAGTTAGAAAAAGCTGCTGTAAAACCCAGGTGGGAGGCCAGGCATGGTGGCGAATGCCTGCAATCCCAACACTCTGGGAGGCTGAGGCAGGAGGATCGAAAGTTTAAGCCTAGCCTGGGCAACTTTATGACTTTGTGAGACCATGTCTCAAAATAAAAATTTTAAAAAGGGCCGGGAATGTAGCTCAGTGTGAAGACTCTGGGTTCAACCCCGGTATTGGAGGGAAAAAAAAGAAGCCTGGGCCTGCTTGTCCCTGCTGCGGCACCACCCCACCCCGGAGCTCTGAGGCTTTCATTACTGGTTAAGACTCTCAGCAGCCCAGCAAGCAATGTGGTGCTGGCGTGGACTTGAGAACCAAAGCATAGCTTTCCAGTCTAATAAATGTGATAAAAATAAACAACATCCTTTCAGAAACGCAGCGGAGCGCGGCTCTGTTTATCTTGCCTCGTGTGCTCGAGACTCCCCCGCTGGAAGAAGATAACACTGGGTTTGTGCGGGGAGTCCTCTCTGCAGGCGGCGGTGGTGGAAAATCTGCTTCCTGCCATGCCCTCCTTTGCCTCTCTGAGGAAGCTATCGGTGGTGTAATTTATGATCATGAGAACTGACAGCCTCCCACGAGAAAGCCAGCACTGTCATTCCAGCACTCAGGAGGCTGAAGCAGGAGGATTACCCACAAGTTCAAGGCCAACCTGGGCTACGTAGTGAGACTCTGTCTCAAAAAACCAGACCAAATCAAAACCAAAGGGCTGGGGCAACAGCTCAGTAATAGACACCGCAGGGTTCAGTCCATTTGCCTAACACAAGATGTCCAACCATCACGACAGTGACAGTGTGGGGTGAGGAAACTCACGGATGTGAACCAGACCCCAGGGAGACAGGGCGACTCGGCCTGCACTCCCTGCGAACACCATGGGTGGTCGCTTGAGGTCGCACGAGAGTGTATTTACCGTGGGCAGTGGCAGGGCAAAGGCAATGGCTAGTGCCTCACTTCTACCCCAAAGTGGCCTGCAAACGAGTTTTTGGAAAGCCAGGCTTGAGGAGGCTGAAGCAGGAGGCTCCCCAAAAGTTCATCATGAACTCACTCTGTAGCCCAGCTGCCCTTGAACTCACGGCATCCTCTTGCCTCAGCCTCCCGAGTGCGCCACCACGCCCAGCTTCCCCTGCACACTTTTAGTCATCTCCCTGTGGCTGATGACACCCGGGGCCCTGTTCACATCACGGAAGGGGCTGCCCCACTGTCATCTGGTTTGGAGGGATAGAGGGGACAGACAAGTCTCAACGTGTTTTCCGGCTGTGATTAGCAAAATCCCTGACGAGGGACCTGCGGGTATTGTGCTCCTCGAATGCAAATGGACGGCAGTTATCCCGGAATAGAAAATCCTACAAAGATAAGGCCATATTCCAGGCTGCGCTCTTCCGGGGAAAACCTCTTCTAAACCAGCCTGAGGGAAGAAACTGTCACAAACAGTCCTTGCCCGGAACCTATCATGGTGGCTGAATGGGGACAGGATACTTGGGGGACGACAGAGCTGAATATTCTGGAGGTGGGGCCCGAGATAGGCAAAGCCCACTTCCGGGAGATGCGTGGGGAGCTCCGCATCCCGTGTCTCCTAGGAAGAGTGAGGGGGGTGGTTTCCGGTACTGCAGCGGGGAGGGGGTGCCCTTGTCCACTCTGAGAGGCCTGACCCAGGGGGCACTGGCGCCCACAAAGATGGGGATTCTTACCAGGCGTGGTGGCACACTCCTGTAATCCCAGCTTCCAGGAGGCTGAGGCAGGAGGATCACTTCGAGCTGCAGGTCAGCCTGGGTTACATCATCAGGTCAAGGACAGCCTATCTAAAAATGTTAATACAATAAAGAGGATTTTAGAAACCAAAGCATGGGGCGAGAGAGAAAGGGGGAACATCATGAAACAAAATAGTTTAGGGATTAGTAATCTTTGTTTTTCTGAGACAGTGTCTCACCATATCATCCAGGCTGGTCTTGACACAACTCGCTATGTAGCCCAGACTGGCCTCAAATTCACAGTGATCCTCCTGCCTCAGCCTCCTGAGTGCTGGGATCACAGGTGTGCACCACCATGCCTGGCTGGATTAGGAATCTGAATCATGATAGAGCTTCCAGAAAACCCTGCACTTTTGTTCCACACCCACACTCTCGCTTACCAGAGTGTTCTAGACTGTGAAATTGATTTTAAAAGTAAATATGACCATGAGCCCATAACGTTAAGTGAAAGAAATCAGACACAAGCTTCGATATCCATGGTTTCTCTTCTGTGAGAAACCCAAAGGAGGAATAAAGAGCCAAGTAAAAGACAGATAATAGGGAGTAGGGAGACAGATCTTTTGCAAATGGGAGCAGGCACGGATGGGGAGGGCCAGGGACGAGATGTGTGGATGGGCTGCACACGAGGATGCGACCTTTACATGCTACAGATGTGGGTGAGAAAATAAAAATAGAAACTGAGCTACAATAGCAAAGCGCCCAGCTCCTCCCTCCCTGGCGTGGCTGGTCCTGCGCCTCGCACTCCCCGGAGTCCTCTGTTCACGCGGGGTTTTCCTGCCCCATCCTCCTGTACCGTGGATCTTGTGTATTTTACATACGTGAAGGTGACCTGTCCTTTCTTTAGTGACCAGCGCATCTCAGCACGGGCACCGGACACGAGTCATGAACACCTCACCGGAGTGCAGCCGCCTGCTCTTCCGAGTGGGACTCTTGGGCCACACAGGTCTCCTTCCTGTCCAGCCCAGCGCAGCCTCTGCTGTGCCCCCCAAGCCCCCAAATCTAAATAATCATGGCCCGGCACCCCCACATCCAAGCCTTGCAGCTGGAGCCTGAGACCAAGTAGCCCGGCCCTCCAGCCACAGTGAAAATGTCCTGTGGTCGGCACCAACCAGGCTGCTAGAAGCAGGAGGTGGAACTCAGAGGGCTCCATACAATGGTAAATGCCGCATGGGTGTGATGGCACAGACGGAAAACACCTTCGAGCTGGTGGGAGAAAGGCACTGGATTGCTGGGCATGGTGGTGCACACCTGTCATCCCAGCACTCCGGAGGCTGAGGCAGGAGGATCACCTCAAATTCGAGGTCAGCCTGGGCTACTGAGTGAGTTCAAGGCCAGCTTGAACTACATAGTGAGATCCTGTCTCAGAAAACCCTGACCAATTTTTTTTTTTGTCAGTATGTGTTTGTAGTACATAATACTTACATTTCTTGTGGGGAGTTGGTACATTTACAAGACCTAATATTATGGTCTTGAGGTGGATCCATTTTCCTACGCATGACTCAAGTTTATCCTTCTTTATGGCAGAGTAGTACTCCACTGTGTCTAAATACCATATTTTCTTTATCCATTCATCTGCTAATGGACATGTGGGCCACTTCCAAGATTTAGCTTTTATGAGTTGTGCTGCTATGAGCATGGGTGTGCAGGTATTGCTGTAATACAGTGACTTTCTTTCTGGAAGACACCTAGGAGGGGAACAGCTGGGTCAAATGGAATTTCCAGTTTCAGTCCTCAGAGGAATCTCCGTACTGATCTCTACAGTGGCTGTACCAGTTTACATACCCACCGGCAGTGTAGACGGAGGAAGAGCTCCTCCTCCCCCGCAGCCTCGCCAGAGTTTGTTATTATTTGATTTCTTGGTGATGGCCATTCTTTCTGGAGAAAGATGGAATCTCAGTGTCATTCTAATTTGCATCTCTCCAATGGCCACAGATGTTGCGCATTCCTTCGTGTATTTAATCGGTGGCTTGGACTTCTTCTGAGAGGGGTCTGTTCATTTCAGTTGCCCATTTTTTATTGGGCCTTTTATTCTGGGGATCTAATTATTTTGAGTTCTTTATGTATCCTAGATTTTAGCCCTCTGCCTGAGGAATAGCTGGCAAAACTTTTCCCCAATTCTGTAACTTGTCTTTTCATGGTGTTGCTTGTTTCTTTTGCTGTGGAGAAGTTTTTAGTTTGATGTGATCCCATTTGTTGATTCTAGGTATTATTTCTTGTGCAATTGGGGTTCTGTTCAGAAAGTCCTTGCCTACACCTATGTCTTCGAGAGTTTTGCCTATTTTGTCTTCCAGCAAGTTAAGTATTTCTGTTTTAATTTAGCTCTTTGGTCCACTTTGATTTTAGTTTAGGACGAGGTGAGAGATACGGTCTAGAGTCAATCTTCCGCACATGGACAGCCTGTTTCCCAGCACCATTTATTAAAGAGGCTGGCTTTCCTCCAGTGTATGTTTTTGGCCCCTTTGTCAAAGATCAAATAGCTGTCGGGTGTGGTGATGCACACATGTAATCCCAGCACTTGGAAGGCTGAGGCAGGAGGATCGCCGTGAGTTCAAGGCCAGCCTGGACTCCATAGCGAGACCCTGTCACAAAACAAAAAAAACAAAAAAAAAAACAAATCCAATAACCGAATGTACCCGGCGGTCGTCTGTGCTTCCTCTGTCCTGCTCCACTGATCCTTGTGTCTCTCGGGACGATAGTACCACGCCGTCTTTATCACTGTGGCTTCGTAACACAACTTCAAGTCCAAGATTGTGTTGCCTCCCGCTTAGCTCTGTTGTTCAGGATGGCTTTGGCTGTTTTTGGTCTCTTCTGGTACCACATGAGTTTTAGGATTGCTTTCTCCAGTTCTGCGAAGAACGCTGTTGGCATTTGGATTGGGATTGCATGAAATTTGTTTTTTAGTCATGGAAGCGTGGTCGTTTGACTCTTGGTTCTGCCCATCCAGGAACGGGATATCTGTCGTTTTCTGATGTCCTCTTGGATTTCCTTCTTTAGAGTGCTGTGGTTTTTCTTGTAAAGGTCTTTTGTCTCCTTATCATCATCATTTAAAAAAAAAAATGTTATCTCACGACCGAAACTCAGAATACGATCAACTTTCTGAAGCCTGGATTCCGCAGCTGAAGACTTGACCAGCAATGTATTGAAAATATTTGAAAGAAATGTTTTTGTCTGTACCAAACGGATGTGGTTTTTCCTTGTCCTTATTCCCTAAAAGGACAGGACAGTGACCTCAGTGTCCTGGAGGGTGCAGGAGCCCAAGGGAGGAGCAACCCAGGGACCTGGCCCTGTCTGGTCTCTTGGCTTTCTTTTCACCAGCTCGGAAAGCCAAGCCCTTTCCCTCTCTCTCATCCCATCTCATCTGTCTGCTGGTTGGTTTGGTTTGGTTTGGTTTTTGAGACAGGGTCTCCCTATGGAGTTCATTCTGGCCTTGAACTCACTATATATTCCAGGCTGGCCTTGAACTGGTGGCGATCCTTGTGCCTCAGCCTCCCAAGTGCTGGGGTGACAGACATGTGCCACCACAGCTGGCTGAAAGGAAGTAATATTTGGAGCTGGTGAGATAGCTCAGCGGCATAAGCGCCTGCCTGGCAAGCGCAAGGTCCTGAGTTTGACTCCCGGAACCCACATAAAAAAAAAAAAAGAAGTAATATTTGAACAGAATCCTGGTGGGTAAGAGTTCAGGGGGTGGATAAGGCAGAAAGGGCAATTCTGGAGACAGGGAACAGGGCGTTAAGGTTGTAAGGAAAGGCAGCTCTTGTTCATGTGTACAAAGATGCGAACCTTAGGATGGCCTAGGACTGGGGGCTGTGCCAGTGCCCTTGGCCTTTTTTTCTGGAACAATCGGGAGCTACAGAAAGTTCTCCACAGGTGAATCTCTCTTTTGGGCAATTGGCCTGGTGGCGTTGGAGTGGCCGAAAACATTAAAGAGGCCCTGATTGTGTTAGCTGTAAATTATATCCATGCTGCTGACGTGGTGGCACACACCTGTAACCCCAGCACTTGCGAGGCTGAGGCAGGAGGATCGCCACCAGTTTGAGGCCAGCCTGGGCTACACTGCGAGACCCTGTCTCAAAACAAAACAAAACAAAACAAAACAGCAAAGTAAAAGTGATTCTGATGAACACAAGAATGAATTATTATCCTCTCTGGATATTTGCAAAATTAAGCTTCTTCTGCTTCAGTGCCTTTTCCTTCTTTGGGTAAAAGCAGGAGTAGAAGCGCAGGATCCGAAGCGCTTCCTTTCTGGCAAAGGCTCTGCAGCAGGTTCGCATGGTGGAGCCTCTGCCCCAGCACGGTGGCTGCGCTTCCTTTGGGAGTGAAAACGCAGCCTGCGTGAGGTGTCATGGCTGGGTGGCCCTGTCCAGCCCCCCGTGCCCCCAAAGATGAATCTTTGGACATGAGCGTGTACTTTGGGACAGTGGGTATTCTTTGTTTTTTTTTTTTTTTTTTTTTTTTTGAGGCAGGTCTCGCCATGCAGTTCAAACCGACCATGAACTAACTATGTAGCCCAGGTAGGCCTGGAATTCACAGGGATCCTCCTGCCTCAGCCTCCTGAGTGCTGGGAAGACAGGTGTGCGCCACCACACCCTGTTGGAGAGTAGCTATTTGAAGAAATCACAGCACAAGGACTTAGTGCTCTGTCACCAGAGAATTGTAACCTGATTACTAACTAGAAGGGTTCTGGCTTGGCCTGCAGAGCGGCTGCGGGGCAGATGGGGAGAGGCCGGGGCTGAGTCCTGCGCCCTGCCGCGCTTCACAAGTCTACTGAAGTTGACCCCGGATGAAATCATCATCTCATCCCTTCTCGCCCTCTTCGGCTCCCACTGAGTAGGGAATGGGGAGCCGCCGAGGAGCGGAGCCCGGGGTCCCGTGTGTGCCGCGGGCGGCGGTGCAGGAGCTGCGGTGGGCAGCCCTAGCCCGTCTGTCCCCGGCCCAAGCGCCACTGGTTACTTAGCAACGAACCACAGCAAGAACCGGAACTCTCCGGGTTATGAGGAAGCGGGAAGCGGGTGTCTCTCTCTGCCATGGAGGTGACAGCTTTCTGGCTGAGAAGGCGTCTGAGGCGACGTGGGGGGAGATGGGGAATGAGACATAGGAGGAGCTGGGCCCGCTGTTCTTGGTGCCTGATTTTAATGCTCTTTTTGCTGATTTTATTTTTGTTGTTATTTTTTCTTTTTCTCTTTCTTTCTTTCTTTTTTTGAGACAGGGTCTTGCTATGTAGTGCAGGCTGGCCTTGAATTTACTATGTAGTCTAAGATGGCCTCCAACTCTTAGCAATCCTCCTGCCTCAGCCTCCCAAGTGCTGGGATTACAGGCGTGTGCTACCACACCTGGTTTGGTTGATTTTATTTTATTTTATTTTTTAAAGGAAGCAAAGGTTTATTTAGCTCACAGTTTGTGGAGGTTTCAGTCCATACTGGGCTGGCACCAAGGCAGAGTGGCACATGGCAGAGGGCAACAGTTCATGGCGGCAGAAGGCAGCAAAAACAGCAAGAGGAAAAGGGAGGAGCACAAGGGCACGAGAGAGTGGTTGATTTTAATGTTTATTGTTTCTCTCTTTCTGTCTGTTGTCTGTCTGTTTCTGTCTCTCTCTTTCTCTCTCTCTTTTGCAGCATTAACCCAGGGCCTTCACACTGTTACATCCCATGCCCTTTAAAAAAAATGTTGTTAAACCGGGCTGGTGGCGCATGCCTGTAATCCTAGCACTTGGGACGCAGAGGCAGGAGGATCGCTTTGAGTTTGAGGCCAGGCTGGGCTACATAGTGAGACACTGTCTCAAAAAAACAGAACAAAAAAAAGTTTTGTTTTTTTTTTTTTTGAGACAGGTTCTTAATTACTAAGTCACTAGGTTGCTTGGGCAGGGCTCCAATTTGCAATCCTCCTGCCTCAGCCTCCCAGAGTGCTGGGATTACAGGCATGCCCCACCACGCCCAGTTTAATGTCCCTCTTGATGGTTTTTTAAATTTCGTTTTACTAGTAATTTATTTTTATTGTATGTTTAAAAAGTACTCCACCAAAAGTTGGAAACTTAAAGACTGGTACTTTCGCCAGAGATGGCTGGAAAGTCACTTCCATGAGTTTCTTTGTTTACTTCCCCAAGAAGCACTTCTCCAAAAACAGACATTGCAGACAAATTCAAAAGGGGGTGAAACTGGGTGTGGTGGTACACGCCTGTAATCCCAGCACTCGGGAGGCTGAGGCAGGAGGATTGCAAGTTCTAACCCAGCCTGGGTGACTTAATGAAGCATTGTCTGGAAATAAGAAAAGAGCTGGGGATGTAGCTCCATGAGAGGGCAAAGGCTCTCCATGCACGCATGCGCGCTGGTGGGGCAGCGCTCGCCTGGCCCTCGAGGCTGCAGTTTCCATCCCTGACCCTGACAGCGCTGCTCCCTGCTGTGCCGATGAAACATCTCAGGGGGCTGGGGAGCCGTGGAGCCTCTCAGTGGAAGGGGAGAGACCAGAAGAACACAGAGCCACCAAGTTTCTCTGCTGTCAGCCCAGCCCCTCGGGCTGTTATGTTCAAGGGGTTCGACTGCAATTCCAGGACCATTCCCAGGATTGGGGGCAATGCAGGGGAAGAGTCGGGCCCACGGAGCAACCCGCCACAGAGAACAATTACAGCTGGCCCAGGAAGGTCCTGGAAAGGCGGCTGTGCTGAGCCCGAGGCACAGACGGGCACGATGGGCATTGCTGTTCGTGGGACAGCGCTCATGCAGGCAGAGCTGCCACCTCCGCGGTCCTGCTCCACAGTCAGGCCTGCTCCCGCCGGGAAGGAAAGCCACAGGAGCTGCTGCTGCGTGCCTCCCCTGCCCCTAAGGTCTCACCGTGCAGTCCAGGCAGGCCTCAAAATAGCTTCGATCCTCCTGCCTCAGCCTCCCGACCTCTAGGATTACAGCCGTGTGCCACCATGCCCAGCATTAAGGCCACTTTCTAAACTGGAAGCTAAGGAATAGAAAAAGCAATTGAAAAAGATAGAAATACAAACAAGAAGAGGGCTGGGGGTGTAGCTTCGTGGCAGGGGGCTCGGCCGGCCCGGTGAGGCTCTGGGTGGGAACTTCAGCAGTGCCAGAGAAAGGGAAGAAAGCACCGGAGGCCACGGAGGGGAGGCAGAGCTGAGAGCACCTGGAGTGATCTTGCCCCAAACCCACTCTTCAGGCCTGCCAGCTTGCTTTCTTTATAATTAAATTTATGTCAAAATTTTGGTTGCCTTTTTTTCAGCATAGCATAGGTAGGTTGATTTTTACTTAGAAGATGCATTTTTGTTTTAATTTGCAGGATTGGAGATTGAGCCCAGGCTTTGGCACCAAGCTCCAGCCCCAGCCCTTTGAATTATTTTTTAAATTATGAGACAGGATCTTCCCTACTCACTAAGTTGCCCAGGCTGGGCTCCAACTTAGAGTTCTCCTGCCTCAGCCTCCGTGAGTGCTGGATGACAGAGGAGCATCACTGGGCATTCTTATGCCTGAGCCATGAGGCAAAAATGCTAGGAGTACCCTGACCCCCTGCTCCTGGTGCAGACTCGCCACCCCACCCTTAGGCTGCTTGGACATTTTATGGGGCTCTGAGCAGGAATGGAAGTGCCATCCTTTGCGAGGGCAAAGGTTTGCCACTTCCCAACACAGAGGCAATGATCTAGGGATGACACTTCAGCACAACACAGGAAAGGGACAGTTGTGCAGCTCTGAACCTGGCTCAAATTTGGACCCTACCTCATCTGGGCTCCTCCAGGTTTCAGTTCCCTTACCCGGATAATGGTGGGGGGCACTTCCAGCTCTCTAATGAGGATAAGGCAGACAGCACCGAGAAGGCTCAGTGTATAACGGGACTCCATAAGGAAATTTACTCATTTATGTAGTTTTTGTTTTGAGACAGGGTCTTACCATATAGTTCAGGCTGGCCTTGAACTCACTATGTAGCCCAGGGGGAGATCCTCCTGCCTCAGCCTACTGAGCACTGGGACTACAGGTGTGCAGCCACCACGCCCAGCTCAGCGAAGAAGTTTTGATAGCACTGAACACATATGGTGCTTGCTAATTTCAAACACTGTTACTCCTGTTAGTGCTGAGCGAGGCGTTGGGCCCCTGGGGCTCAGGCGAAGGGAACTGAGGGCTGGGTGGGTCCGTAGGAATTCTCAGGGTGCGCGCCCCCTCCTCCGTGGCTGCAGACATCAAACAAGCCAAGCCGCTATCGCTATCGAGGGAGGACATTCCGAGAGGAATGTGCTAAGAGGTGTGGTGAAGGCCAGGCCAGTGAAGCAAGGTCACCTTTTGACAGGAAGGGAAAGACAGGCCTGGTGTGGTGGCCACGCCTATAATCCCAGCCCTCTAGGAGGCTGAGGCAGGAGGGTGGCCAGTTCAAGCCCAGCCTGGGCAATTTTGCAACTCAGCGAGACCCCGTCTCAAAATAAAAAGTTGAAAAAGGGCTGGGGGTGCGGCTCAGTGTGAAAGCCCTGGGTTCCATCCCTGGGAACATGAAAAAAATAGGGAAGTGGAGGCTGAAGTCTCTGGGTGGCTGCGGGTGCTGGGGAGACGGCACCTCTGCACAGCAGGGACGGCGTCCCAGCCACTGCTCCAGAGCGCTCTCCTGGTAGAGCCCTGGGCAGGCCATGAAGGCAAAGTGCTTCTCAATCTTGCTAGAAGCGCTGCCCTCTGGGAAGGCCAAACCTATCAGATTCACCGTCCTAACCCAGGGGTGGTTTTGCACACCTGTAATCCCAGCAGTCTGGAGGCGGAGGCAGGAGGACCCTAAATTTGAGGCCAGCCTGGGCTCCATAGCGAGACCTTGTTTCGAAAACTAACAAAAATAAAACCTAGGCACTGTGACACAAATCTGGAGATCTTCTTTCTTTTTTCTTTGTTCTTTTGAGACAGGTTCTTGCTAGGTAGCCCAGGCTGGCTTTGAGCTCTTGGCAATCCTCCTACCTCAGCCTCCCAAATGTTGAAATTACAGATGTGTGCCACCAGACATGGCTATTTTTATTTCACTGTGTAGTTCAGGCTGGCCTTGAACGCACTATGTAGCCCAAGTTGGCCTCGAACTTGCAGCAATCCTCCTGCCTCAGCCTCCCAAGTGCTGGGATCACAGGCATGTGCCACCATACCTGGCCTTGAAGCATTTTTAAGAACTATGAAATTGTTTAGGACTTGGGAACAGAACTGATCTTTTGTTCTTTCTTATTTTCCAGAGCCTTCACATTTAGCTACATCCCCTGTCCTTTTTCAGTTTTTACTTCGAAATAGGGTTTCAATAAGTTGCTAAAGTGCCTAGGCTGGGCTCAAATTTGCACTCCTTCTTCCTCAGCCTCCCAGAGTCCTGGGATTACAGGTTTGTGCCACCACAGCTGGCCTAATCTCTTAGATTTTGTTTTGTTTTTAGTTTTGAGATTCAGTCTTGCTACATCATCCAGGCTGGTCTTGAACTCCTGGGTTCAAGGGATCCTCCTGCCTCAGCTTCCCAAGTAGTAGCTGGTGTTACAAGTGTGCACAGCATGCCCTGCTTGTCAATTTGAGAGATGTTGGAATGTGAATGGTGGTCGCGAAGATGGTTTTGGTTTACTGAATTGGGGGTCAGGGCTCTTGATTCTGTATAGTGATGTTATTAAAATGACACTCTTTCAGTTTGGTATGGGGGGCATCTCCGAAAATCGGGAAGGGAGCCAGGCACGGTGGAGAACTCCTGTATTCCTAGCACTTGGGAGACTGAGGCAGGAGGATTACAGACTTGAAGCAGCCTGGGCTACAGAGCGAGAACCTAGCTAACCCCCACTGGGAAATACTTAACCCAGGAGGGATGGCTAGGTAATTACCTCTTCCCGAGCTGGAGAGGAGAGTGAGGGGAAGGCGTAAGTCACCGGGTCGCCCTGTGCATGTGGCCCCGCAGGAGCCATGGGCACCATGTGGTGAAAGGAACAAGGAAGCGGGCGGGGAGAAGCAGCTGGGCAGAGGCCAGCAGCGATCCGGGCCGGCACCAGGGGTCACAGCGCCGGGTGGTGAACACCGCGGCCTCCCGAGACGGACGCTGAGTCAGGGCTGCCTCTGCATCCAGTCGGAGGAAGCCTGCTCAGAGGGGAGCGGACGGGTGTGCCGGGCCCAACCCCCGACCGGAAGCCCATCGGAGACCGTAAAGATGATACGGGAAGAGAGGACAGGAACATGAAAGCAAACACATATACGTTTGGCCAGAGAATAAGGAAAATATTAAATATCATGTTTGTGTAATGCATCCAAATAAAATCCTTTCAGAAATTTTAATGAGAAGCAGGGAAGCTGGTGTCACATACCTGTGACCCCCAGCACTTTGGGAGGCTGAGGCAGGAGGATCTACGGATGCTGTAAAATGATATGGAGGTGGTAGTTGACGCTTCTATTCTAAGGCGAGAAAAATGAAACCCCCGGACATGGATACCCTGCACCGGGACAGGAGGCGCGTAGCTGAGACCCGACAGCTTCAGTGCCTGGAATTCCTCAGTGCTATCTGGGAGCACTCTCAAAATGCTATTACTTCCGAGTGGATAGAGAGAACGTGATATCTGAAAACACGTTCGTTTTTATAGCTGACTTAGTGTTTGTGGGGCTGGGGGTTGAGCTCGGTGATCTCAGAATGCTGAATCAGCCCCTATCACAGAGCCACAAACAAAACAAAGCAAAACAAACGAAAGTAAAGAAAATAATTATAAAATAAAATAGGACAGTATCTCACATCAGTATGAACAGCCACTCTTATTGTATAGTCCTATTAAAAAGTAATACAGATCAGCTGATTTTTGTAAAGTCATTTTTTTTCCTTTTCTCTTATTTTGGTTTTTGAGGGGCTCACTAGGTAGTGCAGGCTTTGAACTATGTAGGTCAGGCTGGCCTTGAACTTTCAGTGATCCTCCTGCCTCAGCCTTCTGAGTGCAAGTTCATTTCTTATATTATTTAGTTTTCTTGTCATTTATTATTTTTTTCCCCTAAAAATAGCATGTAGGAGAAAGACATTTTAGTTTTGTGCCATTTCTGGTGGCTGGAATCTTGCATTTGAAAAGCTACCTGTATACTTATTGTCAAATGAGTTTTTTTCTCTTAGGATTCCGGCGGCCCTCAGGACAGGAGCTTTGCTCAGAGTCTGGACTCCTTTTGCGCTCCAAGGGCCTCCGAGGTGGCTGCCATCCTGTTTTGAAGTCACTTGTGCACCCAGTGTTTGTCCTCTTGCCAGGCACCGAGTGGGCACTGGATAAGTATTTGCTGACTGACCCGCTGCCCTACCAACAGCCAGACCAGCTTTACGCCCGGGACCAGGGCCCTGCCTGGGCTTCCCTGAATTCCTGGAATTGTTTCCTTACTTCAAAAAAATAACACGCACTCAGAAGAGACTTCTAAAACGGAAACTCCAGGCTGGGAGTGTGGCTCGGTGTCCAGCGTTGGCCTGGTGTGGACAGGGCCCTGGCTGCACCCCAGTTCTGTGAAAGAGAAAGAAATGTCCAAAGCCTCGGCCAGAACAAATATAAAAGCATGAAAATAAGGCAGCAACTAGAGAAAATCACATAGAAAAAAGAGAACATGAGATGAATACTTTTTTCTTTTTTGACATAGGGTCTCACTATGTAGTTCAGGTGGCCTTTAACCTGTTATGTGGCTCATGCTGGCCTGGAACTCTTGGCCATCCTCCTGCCTCAGCCTCCTGAGTGCTGGGATTATAGGCATGTGCCACCACACCGGTTTCATCCAGGTTTTTTGGTGGGTTTGTTTGTTTGTTTGTTTTGTTTTTGAGACAAGGTCTAGCTATGTAGTTCAGGATGGTCTTGAACTCACTTTGTAGCCCAGGCTGGTTGAGAATTTACGACAGTCCTGCCTCATTCTCCCAAGTGCTGGGACTACAGGTATGCGTTACCACACCGGGCGCATTTATGTTTTTTAAAAAGCTTAGTATATAAAGCCAAAGAGCGCTAGGACTTCCTCGTCCTGCGAACAGATACTCAAAATTGAACTATTAATAACATAAAACAACTAACATCATTATGCCCATCATTGTCACTTTATCCATGGCCCCAAATTATAGAAGTATTTTTCTGTTTGCAAAAGATAGGCCGTGTTAGTTAAAAGGAGCAAATGTTTGGGAGAGGAAAGAGCAAAAAGAAGAGTACAGGACTTAAAAAAATTAGCATTCACTTCTACTCTGAGGAATAGGTTGGTTTCACTTTGAAACGAACACTTCATTTGCAAGAAATATGTGTACTATATGATACAATGCCAAATTTATGAAAGTATTTGTCTTTATTATTAAGAAAATTCCACAGCCAGGCGTGGTGGCGCACACCCGTAATCCCAGCACTGAGGAGGCTGAGGCAGGAGGATCACAGTGAATTCAAAGCTAGCCTGGGCTACACGGTGAGTTCAAGGCCAGCCGGAACTACATAGGGAGACCCTGCCTCAATAAACCAAAATAATAATAATAATAATAATAAAAAAGCCCTGAAATCAAAAGTCCTAGTGTTACTGCAGTAATAGCTTAACTACTACAAATTGTTTGGCAGCAGTGGGGATTGAACCCAGGTTCTTCGCACTGAGCTGCATCCCCAGCCTTTTTTATTTTGAGTCAGGGTCTCACTAAGTCCCTGGTTCCCCAGACAGGGCTTACATTTGCGATCCTCCTGCCAGGCGTGTGCTACGATGGTTGGCAACTACTGCAGATTTAACCCTTGTCGGGACAGTTTATTTCCAGGCTTCCAGAGAAGCGAACTGCTGTGTTTCCTGGGAGCCTTCGCAACGCTGGAGAGCGGGCCCTGGGCTTGCGCCAGTCACGCGGCAGGAAGCCCCGTGTCCGTCCGGGCTCGGGGAGGTGGAGAGCGGGCTTCGCGCGGGACCGTGCCCGGGGCCTGAGCAGCCGCCGCGCTCCTCCGGGTCCCTCATCCAAGTCCAGTTTAGTTCTAATCACAATCCCGTTTGTTACACTTTTCACCCTGTCCGCTCGTGAATGCCGCTGCAGACGGCATTAGTTAAAAAGAAGCCACTCTAGAGAGCGGGGTTTACTTTTATGAACGTGAGTGCGGAGAAAGTGATATTGAGCCAGCTTTTTTCTTTCTTCCTTTCTTTCTTTCTTCTTTCTTTCTTTCTTTCTTTCTTTCTTTCTTTCTCTCTCTCTCTTTCTTTTTTTCTTTCTCTTTCTCTCTTTCTCTCTCTCTCTCTTTCTCTCTTTCTTTCTTTTCTTTCTTTCCTTTCTTCCTTCCTTCCTTCCCTCCCTTCCTTCCTTTTTTCTCAGTACTGAGGATTGAACCCAGGGCTTTCCCAATGAGCTATACCCCTAGCTCTTTTTTATTTTTTTATTTTTATTTTTATTTTTATTTATTTATTTTTTTGTGGGTACCGGGGGGTCGACCTCAGGACCTCACGCTTGCAAGGCAGGCGCTTATGCCGCTGAGCGATATCACCGGCCCCTTTTTTGTATGTGGGTTCCGGGAGTCAAACTCGGGCCCTCGCGCTTACAAGGCAGGCGCTTATGCTGCTGAGCCATCTCACCGGCCCTATTTTTTTATTTTGAGACAAGGTCTTGCTAAGTCACTGAGTTGCCCAGGCTGGGTTTGAATTTGAGATCCTCCTGCCTCAGCCTCCCAAGTGCTGGGATGACAAGTGGGCACCACCCTGTCTGGCTACAAGGTTTATTTTAAGTAAGTAAAAGCAAATCCCCAAAACAAGGCAGCATTCTTGAGCAACAAGGCATTGGAGGATTGTTCCCCCTCTGTTCAGCAAGATGGATTATGCTTGTTTTCATAGCAATTGAAGATTTACCATCATTATTTTATCCATTTTTGAAATTCCAGCATAGCATTCACATCTTGCCCCTAAATATTTATACACAGAATACCTTGTTAGGGCAAACTTTTTTTTTTTTTTTTTTTTGTATTTGTCATTTTTATGGAAACCTGAGAGACCCAAGCAGACTCATATTTCTAGGCAAAAACAAATAATCATTTCCTCCTTCTCCACCCAGGGGTTGGTCGCAGCAGGGGCTTTTTGTTAAAAGTAGAGAGATTTGGCCATGTGTAGGTGATTTGAACGCAAAAAGTGCAGTGATTCATAAGACTTTGGGTTCGATATTTAAGTTATAGATTGAAAAACAAGCAATTCGGTAAACATAGAAAGTGCCTTGAAATAGGAAGGCTCTGTGTTGAGCGGCATCGTTAGGTGAAAGCTACTTTAGGTGCCTGGCAGCTGGTTACCTTTGGGTAGGAATTAATTATCAAGAGCCCTCCTGCCAGGCGGCCGAGGGTCTGCTGTTCACTTGTCACATTTTCAAGTTCCCAATCTGCTCTGCTCAGGTGGTCCCACGAATGGGGGGGACCGCGTCTGGTGGCCCAATGAGGGTGCCCATAGTTACAAAGCCCTGGGGAGGGGCAGGGAACCAGGATGCCATGACCTGCGTCACAGCTCTGCCCGAGCGGTCCCTGGGTACCGGGGTTCCCAAGAATCAGGACCTCATTCTCGGTCTCGAGTCCCAGAGGACGTAGGTAGGGCGCATCTTCCGTTTCTCCCATTCTGTGCCCTCTTGTCCCTCCCTGCGTGGTCACCCATGATGATGTCTCAGTGGGACCCTGCAGGCGGCCTGGCAGTTGCTTTGTTTGGAATTTGCTTCTCTCCCTGGAATGTGATCAGAAAGTTTAAATTTTTTTAAATTTACAGTAAAAGACACACTGCCATGATCCGCTTCCAAACACTGCCTCTCACTTAGAACACACTTATCCCACTGTTCCCGCCCCTTTCTGAAGTGGTTCTGGGAGTCCTCCTTCCTGAGTGTCTTTAGTAGGGCGGCTGTGACTGCCTCGATGTCCTGCCTGAATCAATTCAAAGTGTTCACTTTTCAGGGTCATTTTGATTTGGGGGGAGAGCTAGAAGTCACACGGTGCCAGATGCAGGGGAGAGGTGAATGAGGACGCACTGCAATGTTTTCCTGAGCTGCCTGTCTGTGGATGGCGCGAGGCAGCGGTACTCACAGTATTTCTGATGACATCGTGGAAAGACACAAAAGTGCATTTCCAGAACTGCTTCAGAAAGTAGCAAGAAGGGGCTGGGGATGTAGCTCAGTGGCACAAGTGCCTGCCTGGCAAGCACAAGGTCCTGAGTTTGATTCCCGGTACCAAAAAAAAAAAAAGTAGCAAGAAGGATAGGACTAGTGTGTTAGAAGGCAGGAGGAGTATTTTGAGGGGGGTTCATGGCAGCGTGTCTTTTTCTGTAACACATTTTATTTTATTATTTTATTTTATTTTATTTTATTTTATTTATTTATTTTTTTTTTGTGGGTACCGGGAGGTCGACCTCAGGACCTCGCGCG
This sequence comes from Erethizon dorsatum, assembly GCA_028451465.1. Taxonomy (NCBI): domain Eukaryota; kingdom Metazoa; phylum Chordata; class Mammalia; order Rodentia; family Erethizontidae; genus Erethizon; species Erethizon dorsatum. Next base: position 23,741,205 of record CM051838.1, on the reverse strand, counting down.
CCAACAGGCACCCGTGCCGCTGAGCGATATCACCGGCCCCTTTTTCGTATGTGGGATCCGGGAGTCGAACTCGGGCCGTCGCACTTGCAAGGCAGGCGCTTACACTGCTGAGCCATCTCACCGGCCCATTTTATTTTATTTTTTGAGACAAGGTCTCGCTGTGTAGTTCAGGCTGGCCTTCAGTTCACTATGTAGCAGTGAACCTCCTGCCTCAGCCTCCCGAGTGCCGGGATTATAGGCGTGTGACACCATGCCCGGCTTCCTCCTCATTTTTGGTGGGTGGCAGTCCTAATTCTACTCCGTTATGTCATTCCTATTAGCAGAGGAAGTTGGTCTTGAGGCTGAAATCTGTTCTTTAATCATAGAACATGAAAACAGGAGGCTGGGGGATGTGGTTCAGTGGCACAGCACTTGCCTAGCATAGGTTCGGCCCTGGGTTCGATCCCCAGCCACACACGCGCACACACACATGCACACACACACTTACACACAAGGATGATGGTGAGAACGACAATGTGCACCACCACGCCCGGAATCCCAGCACTCAGGAGGCTGAGGCAGGAGGATCACACTAAGGTCGAGGCCAGCCTGGGCTACATAGTGAGACCCTGTCTCTAAAAAACAACAGAAAAAGGGAGCGACAGTGCCCCGGGTGCAGCCGCAGGCTGCAGGTGGGACTTACCCTGAGCCAGCGGCTTGGTTCGTCTTCCGTGGCTGTGATTGATGCCCAAGGTTGTCTGGCTCAGGGTCTGGAGGCCGGGGGCACTGTGGGTACTGGGGAGGACTCCTTGTGGCACTGCCTCGTGGAGGGCACCCCAGGGCCAGCAGAGCGGCGGGTGGCTGGGGTCCTTCTTCCTGGCCACCAGACCCACCGTGGAGGCTCCACCCCCATGAGCCGCTGCAGTCACTGGCCGACTCCAAGCGCACAGGGCTCGGAGGACTAATTTCCAATGCGGACATCCGGGGGACACAGGCCAGAGTGGAAGGCCATCTAGGAGGCGGCCAGAGTCTCTGTGAGCTCACAAACAAGGCTCCGGGTAGTGACTTTTATTTTTCGGTCTGTGTTTGCAGCAATGTCGACATTCCCCGTGGGGAGTTGGTACATGCACACGACACATCTCAATTATTTTCATACCCTTCCCATTTGCAAAAGATCTATCTCACTACTTCCTATTATCTACCTTTTTTTTTTTTGCTCTTTAATTTATTTATACTTTGGGTTTCTCACATAAGAAAACCATGTGATATGTAAGCTTGTGTCTGATTTATTTCACTTAACATTATGGTCTCAAAGTGCATCCATTTTCCCAGAAATGACTCAAATTTAGCCTTCTTCGTGGCAGAGTAGTACTCCATTGTGTGTAAATATCACATTTTCTTAATTCATTGACATTGATGGACATATAGGCTGTGTCCAAGATTTAGCTATTGTGAGTTGTGCTGCTATGAACATGGACATGCATGGATCACTGTAATATAATGACTTTAATTATTTTAGAAAAAATGTTCTTGCTGGGCATGGTGGCTCACACCTGTAATCCCAGCACTTGGGAGGCTGAGGCAGGAGGATTGCTTGGAGTTCAAGGCCAGTCTGGGCTACATAGTGTGTTCAAAGCCAGCCTGTATTATGTAGTGAGACCCTGTCTCAAAAAACAAAAAACAAAAAACAAAAAAAAATTTTTTTTTTTTGGAGACAGAGTCTCATAATGTTGTCTAAGCTGGCCTTGAACCCACTATGTAGCCCAGACTGGCCTCAAACTCAGCAATTGTCCTGTCTCAGCCTCCCAAGTGCTGGGATGAAAGGCATGCGCCATCACACTGGGTGTGAAGCATGTTATTCGTATGAACTCATTTAGGCTTCAGTAACAATCCCGCGCAGTAGCTATAGTTACCGCCACTCCCTTCTTCCAGGAGAGGGGCGAGAAGTGCAGGAGTTAAGGGGTTCACGTGAGGATGCACAGCTGGAGACAGCGAGCAGTGTAGCTGGGATTAGATTCGAACTCTCAGCTCCAGGCGGGTTGGGAGTTCAACCCCACCCGGATGCGGAATCCAGCGCATGGGCTGAGGGGCAGCCCACGTGTGCCGCAGTCCCGACAAACTCTTTCCTGATCAGGTCGTGCCGGGCTCTGCAGTGGTCGGCAGCTTAGCTCCTGGTTTCTGGCCGATGTGGCCGGGCACAGGCTGGGTATCACCAGCCTGAGGAACGGTGTGACACTCACACTGTTTTTGTTGGACAGTCGCAGGCCTTTAATGTGCAGCATGATAAACAGAGTAGTACGCTAGCTTAGGAAGAGCCAGAAAAAGAGATTTGATACCCGCGAGGCTGTCCTCATCCCTTCTGCAGGGGTGAGCTCTGCCACGCTCAGGAAGCAGCAGTGTCCAGGCTCCTCTCGGTGTCCCCTGTGGGACAGGTGGGCCGTGCCCTCTGAGCAAGCGGGGACAGCACTGCTTCCTTCCCGACAGGTTAGCCACTGTCCTCTCAGGTACTGTGACAATGTCGCCTTCCTCAGGAAAGTTGTGTTAAAGGGGGGAAATCACACAGCTTTAGTTCATAGTGTTGGAACAGTGATTTATAAAAAAAATCTTAAACTGCTATTTCCTACCCTGTTTATCTTAATCAGAAATTTATGATTGTTCTTGTGGCACTGGGGGTCAAGCTCAGGGCCTTGTGCATGCTAGGTGAGTGCTTACCACTGAGCTACATCCCAACCCAGAAAATCCTGACAGGCAAGAGAAATGAAGCTGGGAGTGGTAGTGCACGCCTGTAATCTCAGCACTCGGGAGGCTGAGGCAGGAGGATTGTAGGATTTTGAGCCCAGCTTGGACTACATAGTGATTTCAGGGCCAACCTGCACTACAAAGTGAGACTCTCTCAGAAATAAAACAACTCATGCAAAAGAATTGAAAGAATGACTTATTTGTAAATATGAAGCCCTTATCTAGTTCCCATATGGAGAATAAGGTTTTCCATCCTTGGCGATTGCTTCTAGGCAGCGTTCTGTGGTTTGGTGGACTTACACGTTTACAGGCAAGGAGTAAATGATTGAGACAGCGTCTTCCATCAGAGCGCTTCTCGGTGGCCGGCGGGTCTTAGCCTGGCTCACTGCTCAGTGCTGCAGACAATCATTCCTTTTGTTTGGGCCAAGGCGTGGTGTTTAGATTAACGTCCGAGTTTGCGTCAAACCTGACAGAAAGCCAGGAGCTGAGCGGACTGCGCTCAGCCTTCCCAGAGCCCTCACAGGACTCCCATTAGCCTGTGATTGATGTTTGTAGGTGGTGATATTTCTACTGTTTTATGGGTGCAGCAACTGAGGCACCAAGGGTTAAGTGTCGCCCTTGATCACAAACAAGGCTGCGTCGTGGCTCCAGGAAGATCCAGCGCTCCTCTGTCTGTTCCTGACTTTGCAGCCGGGTGTAACCAGTTCTAAATGTTCCAAGTTACAGTTCCTGCCACATGTACTGCCTGTGACCCCAGCACTTGGGAAGCTGAGGCAGGAGGACTGCCACGAGTTCGAGGCCAGCCTGGGCTACCTAGTGAGTTCAAGGCCAGCCTGGACTGAATAGTGAGATCCAAGTTAGTGTTATCGTACTTCCCACAGGCAGGCTACAGGAGAGCTGAAGCAGAGGCTGCGACAGTGTGTGCCCCAGGGAAGGACGCTGGAGCTTGCCCTGGGTAGTACCCGCTGCCCCCCGCCAAACCCCCCTGGCTCTGCCCATCTAGGGCTCTGTCTGGGCTACAACTGCAGGCCAGAGGAGGCCAGGATGGCTGTAAATCTGCACAGCACAAAGCACTCGGGTCTTGAACTTTATCAGCTTTCAATATGTGATTGTGAAAGTAAAGAGCAGAGAAATGACAGCACTTGGTAAATCAGAGTTGGAAGATCAGGGCTGTCAGAGAGTGGGGAAAATGGGCTCTGGACGCTCACCCTGTGGAAAACCTGAAGCGAACAGACTATTATGTTCCCTGCACACCTTGCTTCTGGAAAACAAATCTCTTTTCCCGGTCGTTTTGTTTGTTTTTGTTTTTTTGAAAACAGGGTCTCCTTGTGCAATTCACGCTGGACTTGAACTCACTATGTAGCCTAGGCTGGCCTCGAATTCATGGGGATCCTCTTGCCTCAGCCTCCTGAGTGGTGGGATGACAGGTATGCACTACCACGCCTGGCTTCCCTGTTTATTTTACAGTCAAGGAACAGTAGTCTTTGTTAAGTTTACAGATTTTTTTTTAAAGTTCATTATTGAGTTTTAAACAGGGTGGAAGCAGCAGGAGGAGAATCAGAAAGCAAATGAGGTGGAAAATGTCTAGAGTTGCCTAGATTTGTCCCTATTTATTAGACTGGCTCAGTAGTATAGTGCTTGCCTAGCATATGTGAGCCCCTGGGTTTGATCTCAGCCCTGCAAATGAATGAATGAATGAATGGATGAATGAATGAATTCTTGTATATTAGATGGCCAGAGCTGGGCTTGGTGGTACACGCCTGTAATCCTAGCAGTCTGGAGGCTGAGGCAGGAGGATTGCCGGGAGTTTGAGGCCAACTTGGACTTACATAGTGAGACACTGTCTCAAAAAACAACAACAAAAATAGAGGCAGAACACTAATGACTCCCCCTCCAATATCTATCGCCTGGCCTCAGGGCCGCCCTGCACGGGGCTGGTTGTGAGCGCCTTCCTCTCTCCTGCGGGAAGGAGCACAGGGTGTGTGCTGTGGCTCTGGGATTCTGCTGAATTATCCTGTCCTGTGGAAGGTGCCTTGGCTAGGAACATCTGCAGGGGGAGTGACAGAAAGTCTCCCCCTTACAGGGGCCAAAGCAAAGGCCCTCAGTGCCTTCCTTCCCTCTTCCCTACCACAGTGCAGTAATAGGAAAGGTTCAACTTCTATTAGTAATAATCGTTTCTTTTTTTTTTTTTTTTTTTGAGACAGTGTCTTGCTATGTAGTCCAGGCTCGCCTTGAATTCATGGAGATCCTCCTACCTCAGCCTCCTGAGTGCTGAGATTACAGGTGTGTACCATCATGCCTGGCTCAACAATACTTTGTCTTTACCTAGTGCTTGTGAAGAATGTGCCAGGTACTGGGAGCACTTCCTGCTAAGCCCTCCTTCAATCCTCTCAACAGCCAGGAAAGTGACATAGACAGATCCCGCGGCTTGCTGCCGGTCACACAGCAAGAGGTGGTGTGACAGTCAGACCTTCGCAGGCTGCCCCAGAGCCCTGAGCCGCACAGGGGTTCCTATAAATCCCCTAAGGACAACTGGAACTGGGCTCTTCTAGAGAGAGTAGAGACCCACGTCTCGCCCTCCCTGGAAGCTGGCCACAGAGGTGCCACCTCCTAAGGGAAACACTTCAGAAGCAGCCGCTCCCTCCTCGAGGTCTCCTCCGCAGTGCGCGGCTCCACAGGGAGAGTCCACAGCGGCCGGGAGGTGAGGGGCTGCGCGGTGGCAGAGGAAGGAGACTTCGTCTGATTCTCTGCATATTTGCCACGTATCTGAATGGAAAGATCATGCTTCTGAGTGTTGGATGTAGTGACTTTAAAATTTTCTTGGGCACTTTCTTTTTTTACTTTATTTATATTTTTGGTTTTTGAGACATGGTCTTCTCTGTAGCCCAGGCTGGCCTCAAACTCCCTTCGATCCTCCTGCCTCAGCCTCCTGGCTGCTGGGACTTTGGGGCTTTCTTTCACCTTCAGTTGACTCAAGGAGGAGCACCTGTAATTTAGCAAATTTCCCAAAGCCCATATTTTTGCTACTTTTCTGCTTCCTTTTAGCAATCCTTGCCCCTCCTCCCTGGGGAAAAAAACAAAACCCCAAACAAACGCTACCCAAGGGCAGCGAGGATGGGCTCCGAGCGGACAGGCCCGGGGTGGTGCTGCACCGGACCCTGCAGTGGACGCGGCCGCACCCCAGGGGTACCAGCGTGAGCCGCTCCGCCCGCCCGGGCACGGGAAGTTTCTTTCACCTTGGGAGCAGGAAGGGACCTTTTCCCCCGACGCCCTGGTTTCCCACCCCGGAAGCTGAGTTAGCCCGAGGATTAGATAAGTGGAGGACCGGGGAGGTCAGACACAGAGGACCCCGGGGTGCCTTTTGCCGTGAATCTGGTCCGCAACATCCGAGAGGGAGCAGAGAGGGGAGGCGGAGCTGGGAAAAGCGGTGGCGGGGACCCCAAGGGGTCCCAGAGGCCCCTCCCCTCCCCCTTCCGCACCCCTTCCCGGGCTCAGCGAGGCAGAGGAGGCTGTCGGGGTGGAATTGGGGGCGGGAGGAGGGGCCCAGCCTGGGCGTCTGACTCCCACCCACCTCTAGCGGTCAGGAAGCCACGCCCAATGCCCGCGTTTTGGGGGAGCGAAGGATGCTCGCGGCAGGGCCTCGCCCAGCGGCTGCCCAGGTTCGGGTGGCGGTGCCAGGCGTGATTGATACTGATAATAAAGACCGCTTGCCAGCCGAGCCAACCCGGGTGACTGAGTGGACCTCGGCCTCGCACCTGCGCGCTGTTAGCCCCTGGTCCACACCCGCTGCTGGGCTGGCCTGGTCTTCACAGCTGCTTGCCCGCCTTCAAAGGAAGCTCGGCTCAGAACCCTGAGCGACTGGGAACCGCACAGGCCAGGCAGGACCACAGGGAGGGTGCGGCAGCCAGGAGTGGGTTTATTTGTTGTGTGTTGTTTTGTTTTGTTGAGATAGGGTCTCACTGTATTTCAGGGTAGCCATTAACTCACTATGTAGCCCCAGACTGGCCTCGAACTCATGGAAATCCTCCTGCCTCAGCATCCTATAGTGCTGGGATTACAGGCGTGCACCACGACACCAGATGCCGGGGTAGTTTGTTTTTGTCTTTATTACTTAGTGTAAATAACCAAAAAGGGACGGTAATTTAGGCACCTCCTGACCTCGGTTTGGTTTTTCTGCGAATCACAGCAGGGACGTTTTAGAGTCCCACCTCCCACTTGGAGTTCCCCAGTTCCCTGGGACCCCGGGTCTGGCCCTCCCAGGCGGGGCCGCCCAGGGCCCCTATGTCCCCCCCTGTCGCGGGTGTCCGGCGAGCAGGCCGCGGGCAGGGCCGGCGCCGGGCGGAATTTGTTTATCGGGTGTGAGTCTCGAGCTTCGCCTTCGCCTCCTCCCAGCGACCCCAGAAAGACACCGCCCGGCTCCCGCAGGCTGCGCGGCCCTGAGAGCCGCATTTATTTGGTTTACCGCGGCCGCGGGGAAGCAGGGCGATCTGTCGTCGGTCAGGGGGTGGCCAGATAAGGAGCGCGAGGAGGGGAAGAAAGTGGGGAGGCTGACGCAGGAGGCGACCCTCCCGCCCCCATCCAGGGCTCGCGCGCGCGGCTGGGAGCGCGGCCGGGCAGGGACGGAGCAGGCGATCTTCGCGCCTCCGTCGCCACGCGACGTCTCAAGTGTCCGGGGATTTGAGGGTTAGAAAGGGAGGGAAGGAAGTAAAGGAAAGAAGAGAAAGAGGAAAGAAAGGGAAGGAAAAAAAAAAAAGAAAGGCAGAAAAAAGAGGAGGAAAAGAAGGCAGGAAGGAGGGAGGGAAGGAGGATCTCCGGCGCCGTCACCCGGGCCGCGGCCTGCAGGGCCGGGGCCCCCGAGTAGGGGCCGTCACCCCGGCCGGACCGGCTGCTGGAGCCCGACGCCGGCGGGAATGGGGGACGCCAGGGTGACCCCGTGTCCTTGGGCGGCAGCGTCCTTTGGACAGGAAGAAATACGGTAGAACCTTTAAGGCCCCATAAATCTGTTTTTTTTTTTTTTTTTTTTTTTAATCTAAGGTTAAAACTATGTTTTAAGCCAGAAATTGGATTCTTTGTGTTTCTGAAAGGTCGCTGGAGCAGCCGAGAGTCCCGAGACGACCCCACACGCAGCTCGGGTTTGTAGCGTGCCGGTGCCCGGCACGCGCGTCCCCGCCCGGGTCCCCAAAGCCCTTCCTTTTGGGCGGCGCAGCCCCCGCCCCGCGCCCCATTGGCTACCGCGCTGCGGCCCAAATCAATCAGCCGGGGACGCCGCGCCCGAGCCGCGCGGAGCCGAGAGAAACGAGTTCTTTCAGTGTCAGCAAGGCCCCCAACGGGGCACCGGAGAGGGCCTGGGGAAGGAGAAGGACTTTTGAAAAAAGAAAAACAAAAGGAAGTGAGAGAAAGAGCTCTTAAGGCGTATCCGTCCACCTGGGCCCTCGGGGGGCCTCTCTCCAGCCCTCGCTTGGGATCCTCCCAGCTTGGGGTGCGCCTTTCTCCCCGCGCCCCGACTCTGCAGGCCTGGGGCGCGCGGGAGCGGCTCGGGAAACGCGTCCCTGCCGGGGACCGTCGCCGCAGCGCCAAGGCCGACGCGTTGGAAAAAGGCAAATCCAAGAGGTCAGGCAGCCTGGGATTTGGTCCTAATCAGGTTGAACAGTTTTCCTTTATTTTTAAATTAACTGACATGACAAATTTATCTACCCATTCCCTCGCTGGGTTTGAAAATCAGACTGGAGGGGGAAATCCCTGAAAAAGGAACCATCACCTATTTTCCCTTTGTTTGGGGCGCTGTTAGTGACTGGGGATCTGGACGGTAGAACATCGGGTCTCTTCCCTAGCCCCGAGAGCCCGAATGTCCTTGTACGCGACAGTGTCTCGGCTGCGCGCCCTCCCAAAGCTGCGGGCCGGCGAGGTCAGAGGGCCGAGCTGTTGTCCCAAGCCCACACGGACAACCCGAACTTGGAAACATAAAGAAAACACACAACATCAGGGCCACGCTCGCGCAGGGGCTCGGACTCCAGGCTCCGGCTTGGAGGCCATTCACAGTCTAGACTCAAACTTAACCAAAGCATTTATTTTTAGCAAATATAAATTTAAAAAAAATTCTTTTAATAGCAAATCTGAGGAACACTATTAAAAAAACAAACAGTTGGACTCAAAAGAAATCACGCGTCCAGAACATTCACGTAACTGCTTACACACGAGCTTTGCAAAATCCAGTCCGTTTAAAAACTTGGTGCAAGTCGCCGAGGGACCTAAATTCAGCGAGACCTTGGAAGCCACGGTGGGAACTGCGAACTCGATCGAACTCAGGTTAAAATTTAAAGCCCTGGATCCTGCTCCGGTAGCCAGTCTTCCCTCCATTCCAGAGTTTTCCACCTTTAGCCTTTCCCAACTCGCTGCGACTGGGAGCCGGCGCGGGGATTGGGGGGTGGTGGAGAGGAATGTAATAAAAGTGACTAAATCGGGCGAGAACGGTTTATGGACCTTCTCGGTAGCAATTTAAAATTCTGAGGTCTTCAGCAGCAATTTACAACGAAGGATGAGAAAAGGAGAATTTTCGCCAACTTCCTGGATTCCGCACCCCCTCCCCGCGTTGCCGCTCCCACCCACAGGTTCGCAACTCACGGTTCTGTGACCAGGAACCCCTTCTGCAAAGAGGTCGCACCATCTCTCCAAACCGCGCTTTATGACGCACCTCCCCAGCCCTGTTGAACTCTGCCGAGGCGCCTCTCCCTTCCCCAACTGGAAAAACACAAAAATAAATATTGAAAAAACAAAACAAAACAAAACAAAAAACACCCCAAAACCAAAAACCAGAGCCCAAGCGCGCTCAGGGAGACTGACCTTTAGAAAATCATTTACTTCTATTAACCTGGGGAGGGGGAGGGGAAGGTGCGCGAACCCATCCCCGCGAGATCGCGCCTCCTGACCTCGTTCTCCCCTATCAGTGGGCGACAGGGAGCCGGACCCGTGTCCCGGCCCCGCGCGGACGCGCCTGCGGTCACGCGCCGCGCTGCTGACAGATGCGGCTGATAACCCGCGACGCCCGTTCCAGTCCTTTGGTCGCCAAGGACCGTGTCAGTTCACACACAGCTGCGATCACCGTTCCGAGGCAGCGAGAAAGGGGCGTGTGTGCGAGGGTGGGGGCAGGGATCCCGGATTTCGCACTAGGTCCAGGGAAGGTACCACCTCCCCCTCACGATTTATCTGCGCCTTACCTGAAGTCCAGGGAGAGTCACAGCAAGCGTGAGGGCAAAGCTTAGGGTGTCCCGAGGCACCACTGGTGGGGAAGCCCCTTGTCATCTTGCACACTTGGTAGGCAGCTTCCCGCACACGGCAACCCCGGTTAAAAGTTCCCAAAGGTCAGCTGGGGAATGCGATCCTCCCGAGGATTTCGTGAGTATTTTAAGAGCAAAGGAGAGGTATGGAGAGGCATCCGGGATCCTTTTCTCCCAGATCGGAGGAGCCCATGCCCAAAGGTCACCCCGACCTGAGCCCTAGCATCCCGAAATAGGGTCGGGGTAAGTTTAAGGTCGGTCGCACACCGCTGCAGAGCCGAAAAGCTCATTTACTAGAACGGGAGGGGGGAAGGGCCCGGGGGCAAAGCACTTAACGCCCCTCATTTTGGGGGCGCGCTCCTGCCTCGCGCCAGGCAGTGCACCGCCAGCTCCCCCCGCGCCCAGGCACCCGCCCCTTCCCCGGGTGTGAGTGTGAGCGCGCGCACGCGGGTGTGCATGGAACTGGGGGCACAGGAGGGTGCACCTCGCCTGGTTGGGTGTAGGTCGCCAGTCAGGTTGGGCATCCTGTCGCATCCGCCCCTCCCAGGCGTCCCCGGGCTGGGCGCCCCCTGGGGGGCAATCGTCCCCGCGGCCCTGGCCGTGCAAGGCTCCCGGCCCACGCCCGCAGGCTGCTCGGCGCTCATTGTCTGCCCCGGCGGCGCTCTCCCCTCCCCCTAGCCGTCCCCTCCCCACCCTCTTTTTTCTCCTCCCCTCGATCCCTCCTCCTCCGCCGCCGCCACCTCCTCCTCTTCACCTCCGCGCCCAGCTGCTCCCAGAGCGCAGTTCCGACCCACAGCCTGGCACCCTTCTGCGAGAGCTGTTTGTTTAGGGCTCGGTGAGTCCAATCAGGAGCGCAGGCTGCAGTTTTCCGGCAGAGCAGTAAGAGGCGCCTCCTCTCTCCTTTTTATTCTCCAGCAGCGCCGCGCAGACCCCGGACTCGCGCTCTCCCGCCGCCGGCGCCCTCGGCCTCGCTCCGCGCCGCCCGGGGCCCTCTCCGCCGCCGCCGTGCTCCATGCGCCGCGCTCGCCCGAGGTTCGGCCGCTTCTTCCATGGCTCGCCCTCCCCGCTCCCCTCCCTCGCGCCCCTGCCCATCCCGGGCCCCGGGGCCTCCGGCGCTCTCCCAGCCGCGATCGGCTCCACGGGTGTCGCCCTTCTCCCCTTTGCGAGGGCTGGAGCGGCTCCCAGGTTCCCGGGACGCCGCGGACCAACTTCTGGTGCCTTTTGCTCTCCCCGGGTGCTTATCTGCGCGCAGCCTTATCTCCGAGTTATCTCAGCGAAGGGGGGCGGGCGCCCGAAGCCAGGCGGGCAGAGGGACTTCTTGCTCGCTATCTAGCCCGGGTTTGTGTGTGGGCATTAATTCCAGTGTGGTTATCTCCGATGAGGCGAAGCGATCTGGGAAAGCCGCCCGGAGGAGGCCTGGCTGGCTGCGTTTGGCCTGCCTCCCCACCCCCTCCGAGTCTCTCTGTCATTCTTCCTGCTCTCCCCTTTGGGGTGGCCTCGGCTCCGGGGCGGTCTCCTGCCCCCTCCCTTGCGTTTCCCCCTCCTTTTCTCTGCGTGCTGCTCCACCCCGCTGTGTCCGATTCTGGAACGGTCCGGCCTGTCTGCGGCTGGGGGTGACTTAGGGCCGAGGGCTGGGCCGCGGGGCTCGGCGGCACGAGAGGGCGCGCGGGTGGCTAAGGTGTGCGGCGCGCGGGGACGCGGAGGGGACGCCAGACTCCTGCGCCGCGGGCTCCCAGCACGACCACCTCTCGGATGATCGGGGCCGCCTCTCTGCCCCGGCACCCCACTTTCTCTGGGCGGAGTGGCATTTCTCCGGGACTCGCGTTCGGTCTGGTGCGCACGGTTCGGGAAGCTGTGGGGCAAGGCGGCAGTTTCGTTTTCGGGGACCGCTTGCTGTCCTGCGACGAACAATTTTCCAGCGGGAAACCCTCACCCTGGGGCGTTCCGGGAGAGGGGCATCCGCCCTTGCCGACCCGCACAGCTACTTACTTTCGCTTGTGTTGGGTCAGAGGCCGGAGGCGGCGACCCGGGACAGAAGGAGCGCCTCGGCTGCCCCGCCGGTACCCCGGGGTCTGGAGCGCGCGGAGAGGACGCTGCGGAAGGGGCGCCGGCGAGCTCGCGGGGCCCGAGCTGGGGGGCGGCGGGCGCGAGAGAGGACCCTAGGATGGCCGCACAGGCTCTCTCTTTTCTTCTCCACCCATGCCCGCGCCCGAGGCCGAAACGGGATCTCGCAGGCGTCCCTGAGCGGGGAGGGCGTTGGAGGTGAGTGTGGTGCACAGCCCGCGCTCTTGGTGAACCCTCTTTCTCTTTACCGTCCCTGTCTCCCCCACCCCCGCCTCAGGAGCTAGGAGCCAGCTCGGAGCGGCGCTGAACCGTGGATGGCCTTGACTGACGGCGGCTGGTGCCTGACGAAGCGCTTCGGGGCCGCGGCTGCGGACGCCAGCGACCCGGGGCCCTTTCCAGCGAGGGAGCAGTCCACGCCGCCCTCCCCTATCTCCTCGTCCTCGTCCTCCTGCTCCCGGGGCGGCGGCGGCGCCGGCCACTGCAGGACGCCACAGCTCGACACGGAGGCGGTGGCGGGGCCTCCGGCCCGCTCGCTGCTGCTCGGCCCCTACGCCTCGCACGCCTTCGGGGCTGCGCACGGACCTGCGGCGCCCGGGGTCGCGGGCCCCGGGAGCGCTCTGTCCAGCTGGGAGGACCTGTTGCTCTTCACCGACCTTGACCAGGCGGCGACGGCCAGCAAGCTGCTGTGGTCCAGCCGAGGCGCCAAGCTGAGCCCCTTCGCGCCCGAGCAGCCCGAGGAGATGTACCAGACGCTCGCCGCGCTCTCCGGCCAGGGCCCGGCTGCCTACGACGGCGCCCCCGGCGGCTTCGTGCACTCGGCGGCGGCGGCGGCGGCGGCGGCGGCCGCCAGCTCCCCGGTCTACGTGCCCACCACGCGCGTGGGCTCCATGCTGCCCGGCCTGCCCTACCTGCAGGGCGCGGGCGGCGCCCCCTCCAACCACGCGGGCAGCGCGGGCGCGCACCCCGGCTGGCCCCAGGGGGCGGCCGACAGCCCTCCCTACGGCGGCGGGGGCGGCGCGGCGGCCGGCGGGGCACCGGGACCCGGCAGCGCCAGCTCGGCCGGGGCGCACGGCTCCGCGCGCTTCCCCTACTCGCCCAGCCCGCCCGGGGCCACCAGCGCGGCGCGGGAGCCCGGCGGCTACGCGGCAGCGGGCGGCGGGGGCGCGGGCGGCGTGAGCGGCGGCGGCGGGGGCGGCCTGGCGCCCATGGGCGGCCGGGAGCACCAGTACAGCTCGCTGTCCGCCGCGCGGCCGCTGAACGGGACGTACCACCATCACCACCACCACCACCACCCGAGCCCCTACTCGCCCTACATGGGCGCGCCGCTGACGCCCGCCTGGCCGGCCGGACCCTTCGAGACCCCGGTGCTGCACAGCCTGCAGGGCCGCGCCGGAGGCCCGCTCCCCGTGCCGCGGGGCCCCAGCGCAGGTAAGCGCGCCGCGGCGTGGGGCGCGGGGGTGTGGGCCCGGCCCCGGATGCATCTGCAGGGCCGTGCAGGGTGCCCAGAGGCGGGGAGCACAGATAGATAGGGCGCTGCTTTGCTGTGGACCGGCTCAGTTTCTTTCCAGCACCCTCCACCTCAGGGCCTTGGAGGTCGGGGCCAGGGTGGGCAACTGGGAGAAGAGGTTGTGAAGGGACTGGCAGGGCCTGAGTTCCTCTGCGCACCCTCGTTTGGGGGAGTTTGGGATACTGTTGGGCCCTTGATTCAGCGTCCCCCCAAACGCACACGTGTCTCATTCAACTGAACTCTCCAAAGGCAAGGAGATGCGTGTGTTCCTGGAGGAGGGTGGGAAGAAAAGCTGCAGCCAGTGCGGGACCCAGGCCCCAGGGCTCAGCTGGGCCTCCTGCCCCCAAGTGAGTGAGGGAAGGGAAACTCGAGGGGAGCCCTGGATTGCTGGGCCCTGTGACTTTATCCTGGGGGCAGCTGGTGGGTAGGCCCGCGGGCTTGGCATCAGCTGGGCAGGGGTCTGGGGCTGCTGCTCCCAGGCCGGTCACCGGGGACCCTCGGAGGTGAGCCCCCCACATTTACAGCGTGCAGCTCCAGGTACACCGCCTGCCCTGTGTCTGGGGTCGGGCCGTGTGGGGTAAACTTGGAAAAAAAACTGCCAGCTTCTTAGAAAGCCTCCTTTTAGAAAGGGCTTCCATCCGTGCCATTGTTATGTGACTTCTTTTCTCAGCCGCAGCGTTCACAGATCTTTTTCTTTCTCCTGTTTGACAACCTTGGTCCTAAGGAAAATCAAGGCTTTGGTTGTTTGTTCGTTTGTTTGTTGGAGGTGTTGCCCCAGAGTCCCTGGGGTGGCAAGGTGGAGTGAGACAGGTGTCCTGTCCAGGTGTCTTTTGTGGCCCAGGTCTAGGCTTCTCCGGGGGGTCTTGGTGCTCCCTTTAAGGACTGAGTCCTTTTAGGGTCCCTAATTACTGAGATAAAATGGGACCTTGCTCATTTGGTGTTCAGAGGCCCCCGGGGGAATGCTGGGGGTCTAAGAGTGAAGGAGCTGATCTGAGCAGGCTGCCCCTCGCCTTTCTTCGTCCTTGGGGGGTGCTGTGACACTTGAGTCCAGACTTTCCTGTCCTTTCTTTTCCTGCGCTGCTGGCCCTGGAGACCATCTTTAGGGTCGGTGTGTGGACTGGGTGAGGAATGGGCCCTGTGGGGACTGGGACTTGAGGGAGCCCAGGGACCTGCTTGATTAGGAGGAGCGGAGGGTCGGGCAGTCAGGGATCTTCAAGGGGCGGGAAGGGGGTGGTGGCTGGGTGTGCAGCGTTTTGGCCAGTCTGGTAGCCCCGCTGGGAACCGGGGTGTGCGTGAGGGGGCGCGGCTGCAGTTGGAGCCGATCCTGTAGCCGGCCTGTTTCTCCGCACACCTTAGCCTGATCTCCAGATTCGTCCCCCGGCCCTGAGGTGTGTCACATGGGAGAGCGACTCCAAAGACGACGAGACCTCAGCTGTTGACAGTGACTGGTTCCGACTGAGAATCCTTGTAGAGGATGATGCGGTGCAGGCAGTGTTCCCTTTTGTTTTAAACCTCGTCTATTCTCTAATTTTTTCGCTTTCTAGATGTGACCTGACAAAATTAGGAAAAAAAAATCCTTTTGTATATAAAAAAAAAAAAATCGGGGCCTGGGAATGCCCCGAGTTTGCATAGTCTGTTCAGGAAGTAGCCTGGACTGAGCCAGTATTTGGGGCGGGGGGGGCCCTAACTTTTCTTGTCCTCTCAGCTGTTTTAATGCCAGCTTCTAGCTAGCTTTCCTAATTCTTCACTTCGATCTTTTTTCTTAAACCGTTTTTGGAGGCAGACTGTTTAACTGATTCGAGCAGACGCCAGGACTAAAACCTGAGCACCACGCTTTATCAATGTGGACAGACTAGAAGCTTCTGGAAATGCTCGCCAGCCCTTGCCATCCCCGGACTCAGCCCTCCAGGGCACCCCAGAACTGCGCTGCATCGCTGGTTCCTGGGGCCCAGGAGCACCCCAAGCAGTCTCCTCAGACACAGGAGCCACTTTCAGTGTGATCCGACTTTTGTCAGTTTTATAAAAACAGCTTTTAGAAAAAAAATTCAGAGTAAGGGAATTACAGCTGCCTGGTGGTTGTGGGGGAGAAGTTGAAAGGAAGTGAGAGCATTTTTATGTAAGGAAAAAAGCAACCTTCCTAGATTTCATTTATTGACTTTAAATTTTGTCTTGGGGTTTTCAGAGGCGTAAAGAGCTCTAGCTGGGGGTGCACACTGGCCTCTGTCTTTATTGTCCCAGGCCCAGGCCCCGGTTTTGCAGGGAATGTCCCTGCTCCTCCAGCCAGGGGCTCTGATAGGTAACATTTTAAAGTCAACAACGAAGATAAATACCTTGTTTAACTTCAGTGTCCTTGAAGTCCCGAGCGCTTTACTGATTACCGTGGTCAATAGTGGCTTTTAGGGCGGAGAAGAATAAATCTTTGTGATGTGCTGCAAGTTGCAGCGTCTCCATGACAACTTTGAACTCGGCCTGTGTAGGATGCTAGCTTCCTTTAGAGCAAAGGAATAACTCAAGAAATGAGGAAGGGCTTTTACTTGGTAGGGTAAATAGTATTAATGGACGCAAACATTTTTATGTGAAAATCATATTTAAATATCTTTACTACACAGTTGATGGTAGAGGCTAGTTGTAAACTGCAGGGAACAGAGAAGAATAGAAAGATTTGCTAGGACTTTTAATCTTCAAGGTGTGATGTTTATTTACTTTAAAAAGTGGTTCACAAATACTCCCGAAGAATGCAAAATTGGAGACACTTATTTTTTAGAAGCCTATATTTAATAAATACGTATCTCATTTTAGAAAACGCATTCTTTATTTTTAACTTTCTTCAGGGGAAGTAATGTTATAGCCATTTACTCTTCATTAAGATTTATTTTTCTTAGCAGGTTTAGGTTATGTGAATTCTAAAAACTAAGCAGATCACTAAAAAAGATGCAAGTGAGCACATTTAAAATAGATTGCAGAAATAAAAATTTTAATGTGGGAAAATAACAGACATTTTTGCTTATCGCTGGGAAGGTCTTAGTAATTTTCCCAAGCAGTAAAGCATCAACCTTCTGTAAAAATTTTGCAGGTAGAAGTCAATGTTTTCATGCTTGTTCCTTGTGGCATACAAATAAAACTTAATTTCTATGCTTACTACTTAGTGCTGTTTTCCTGCTTCAGAAGACCTGAGTAAATTCCTTCTCATTCTAATTAATCGACATTTGTACCAAGAATAGAACTTATAATTTCACATATCTTTTTTTTATTGGACAAAAGGCATGTATGGAAAGGTGGCAGCTATGGAAACTACTTTTTAAATTACTTGAGATAAAAGTGAGCAAGGCAGCACGCGTGGAGGCTGAGGCAGGAGTATTGCTGTGAGTTGGAGGCCAGCCTGGGCTACAAAGTGAATTTAGGACCAGCCTGGACCACACCGGGAGACCCTTTCCCAAAAAACAAAACCAAACCAAAAACAGTGAGCAAGGCAGCGTGTCCTGGGGTGTTTGTGGGTCGCGGAGACCGGTGGTCAGTGTTAAGGTTCTGTGGCTCGCTGGGCTTTGGCAAGCGGCATATGGCGATGACGATGGATTTCAGGTTTAAAGAGCTTGGGGACAGCCTGAGGGGGTCAGGGGACCCAATCTGACTTCCGCATAGCTCATCTCAGGCGCTGGGGTGCTTCCAGCCCGGCCCCGGCTTTCGAAGGCTTCTCTGGGGACAGAGAGCAACGCAGCCCGGGCGCAGAGCGCCGTGGCCCAGGGGGCGCGCGGGGGGACGCAGGCGGTGTCCCCAGCCCTGCGTGGGGGAGGCCGGGTACCGGTTTTGGGGGACCGGCCGGCGCGGCCTCACCCGCTTCCCGCTCCGCTGTCGCCGCAGAGCTGCTGGAGGACCTGCCCGAGAGCCGCGAGTGTGCGAACTGCGGCTCCATCCAGACGCCGCTGTGGCGACGCGACGGCACCGGCCACTACCTGTGCAACGCCTGCGGCCTCTACAGCAAGATGAACGGCCTCAGCCGGCCCCTCATCAAGCCGCAGAAGCGCGTGGTGAGTGTGCCCCGCCGCCCCCGCGGAGCTGACAGGGACCCGGGGGACACAGGCTGCCCGGACCCCACTGGGAGGGAGTGCCCCCAAACCGCCGACAGCCTGTCCCCTTGTTTACCCAGAGCGCGTGGCCTCCCTGCGTGACGGACAAAGGAAGCTGCAGGGTGCTGCTATTTTAAAATCAAAATCAGTATTTACATATTGCCAGATGTGCTTGCCAATGCACAGAAATAGTTTTGGGAAGATGTTCGAGGAATTGGGAGTGGTGGAATCTCTGGGGAGAAAAACTTGGTAGAAGAGGCCAGGAGAAGGAAGATTGTCACCGGGTCCCCTTTGGTCTGGTTTGACTCTTACTCCTGAGAAGCCAGGGTCCCTTGTAGCACTTCGTCCTCAGTGGAGTAGGATAGGAACACTCCACCTCCTCGTGCCTTCTGCTCACATGCTGGGTTTCATTTATTTTGTCCGTTTTCTTATATCTGGGCCTCAAGGAGAGACAGGGTAAGCCCCCAATTCCCGACATCTTTGGGATTGCTCTTAGTCTGGTGAATATTTTACTCTAATCTTGATTATTTTAAAATCTGGCTCCTCAGAGAACCACGTAGAACTTGGGAAAATGTGGAATATATCTAACTCTTAGGTTGAGGACTTTGAGTTCCACCAGATTTCCCCATTTTTTTTTTTTTTGTGGGTACCGGGGGGTCGACCTCAGGACCTCGCGCGCCAACAGGCACCCGTGCCGCTGAGCGATATCACCGGCCCCTTTTTCGTATGTGGGATCCGGGAGTCGAACTCGGGCCCTCGCGCTTGCAAGGCAGGCGCTTACGCCGCTGAGCCATCTCACCGGCCCAGATTTCCCCATTTTTTAAAGTATGGGAATTCTGATTTTCTTTAGGGATTAATGTCACTTTGGCATTGCTATGGATACTTCTAAGGAGTGGGTATTTACTGCTGTCGTAGTTAGAGAAATTAAAGCTTCTGTGAACCCCACTAAAGGCTAACATTTGTTTAGCCCAAATACTCATTGCCTAAGCACCTTTTTAAAGTAAAATTTTGCAGTTAGATGCCAGACGTCTTAAGTATCCAGGTAATTTATTTAATTGTTACACTCTAATTAGCAGAACAAATGCTACACATGTTGTTTGTGTTAAATAGATTAGCGTGAAATTGCAGCACAATGTAGTCTGACACCTTAAGGAGGAGCAATTAGTTTTACGGTTGTTTTGTTTTTAATGCATTTAAAATTAACTGGCCTAGGTTAATTTAATGAGTGTATATGCCTTGAACTTGTTAGAGCCTCCCATGGCTTAGAATTTTTTTGAGAGGATACCAGTAGCTTTGGTGCATAACTCTGTGCTTTTAGGGTTTTAATTATTTATTCTCATATACACCATGTTAGAAGAGAAAAAGTAATAGGAAAATATTCCAGGGAAATTCCTTCGTTTTGAGTATTGACAGTTCATGAACAATGAAATGGACAATTATTATTTTTTGGGAAAGGCATGTTGGGCTCAGTACTAGCTAAGCTCTGAAAGGTAACATTGTCTCGAGATGGTGTAATAGTAGCCACTAAGGGTCTAGTTGCATTAAAAATGTCATCTAGTATCATCCCTGCTTAGATAGTATCATTTATTTTGTGCATTTACCAGTAAAAATAACCAGCAAGCAAACGGTTTTTCACATTTCTGAGTCGGTTTTCTTTGTGGCAGGTGTCTTGCTGCAACCAAGGTCAGCCAGTGTGCTTGGTAAATGAGCTCTAAATGATACCAATTGCAGGGTGCGGCACTATCAATTAGCTCTTCTTGTGGGCTTCATCTTTATGGTTTCCATGGGTCTGGGTTAGTTCTCAGAAACAGAATGTTGAACCTGAATTTGTTTAGCCAGCAGTACAGAACCAATCAGTGTGGATTTGAACTTGCAATGCATTACAAAATGCGAGATTTATGGTGTAACTTGAATTCCTTGTCAGTGAGGAATATAACTGAGATCGCTTGCTACAAGGGACTTTTATAACCTGCTCACCTTCATTTCACATGTTTATGAGGACTGGTTTCCCTTATGATCTGCAGTTGACAATCATAAAGTTCTTTGTTAAAATGGCAAATTCTGATAACAAGTTTGCTTTGCATTGGCTCCAGATTCCCCTGGAAACTCATAAATGGCCCATTTTAGAAAATGAATCTTCCTGTCCATTGTTTGCTGAGATTTCACATTCGTGGAAAGGAGTGCTTGCCTAGAAAATTGTATTTAAAAAAAAACCTTGACGAGAGAGGGAAAAAGTAAAGAAGCCACAGCGTGTAAGGTTTTGTTAGTATTTTCATAATTTTAGCGAAGAAATTCCCCAAATAGGTTTCCTATCATTTTAACCACATTCTAAGAAGCCAGGGCTAAGAATCGGTGTTAAGAATTGTTAGCACCGACTTCTGAAAAATGTTGCAGTGCTAAAAGGCTTACTGGTGTCTGTTTTTACAACCAGACTGTAAAGAATGCTGCTAACGCAATAAGCAGGGTGTGAACTGCAAATGCAAAATCCAACTTCATCATTTCAATTTGCCAGCAAAGAATTTGCAAATCTTTGTCCTCTAGACTGGGAATGCTTAATACGTCCTTACTGGTATATATTTTTTTTATTGTCTGCTCTTGATAACTTCTTGTTCAGACTTACCAAATTTTGTTACTTAAAACTTGCGTTGGTCCCTACATGTTCCCCATATTTTTTTTTTAAACCGAAGTCACAGCACAGTTTTTATAATCGTTTAAAACAAGTTTAAAAGAAACTTAAATTTAGTAAGTTAGACGAATGTTATATTTTGCCATTCTGGGGAGGAAGTTCTACTAGCTTACATTCTTATTCTTTAAAAGTCACATATAATAATTTAGAGGAAACGGAGCATTTTCTTTCCAAAGATTTTGTATCCTCTTTCTTTTTATATTTATCTTCGGTTTCTAAGATTGCTCCCGCGTAGGTGTCTGGGCCTTGTAAAGTTTCTGGTTGATTCCTCTACACATAGCTGGGAAGCAGACCTAGGCTCCGCCAGTTTCCAGGAGGAGGAGGAGGCTTCAGAGCCACATTGGTGTGTGTGATTGTACTGCAGGACCCCACCTCTCAGACTTGGGGCAGTGGTGTGGCTGTCCTCAGCTGGGAGTTAGGGACACTCGCGTTCATGTCCAGTTGTATCGTCCCTTGTGGTGTCTTTCCAGACACAGCTATTTGGCAACTTCTAGAAAATCTCACTCCCCTTAGAAAGTGTGACAGCAGTCACAAGAATATGCTTGATGAAGACAGGGACTTGGTGCGCCAGTGCAGGCGTGGAGCATGTATTAAGATCATTTTGAAAACATAAAACTATACGTGCATTTCCAGTTTCTTCCTTGTGCTCCTTTGTAGCCTTCGTCGCGGCGGCTCGGATTGTCCTGTGCCAACTGCCACACCACCACCACCACCCTATGGCGCCGGAACGCCGAGGGCGAACCCGTGTGCAACGCGTGTGGGCTCTACATGAAACTCCACGGGGTGCGCGGTTCACTTTGCTCACGGCCATATACGCTGAGTCTCTGCTTTGTACGGTTTCAGTTACAAGACATCAGCAAAGGAAAGGGTGTGAAAGCGAAACACTCGCGTTTGTGCACCTCATTGACTTGAAGGTGCTCGCATTGTGATACGAATCATTATCTCCTGTGGCCCTGAGAAATGAGTCACTGCCGGTTCAGCTATCACAAGCACCCCTTGTATGACACCTTCCCATTTTAGAAACGTGACAGCGGGAGGGCGCATTTTAAGAGTACCGATCACATGTTTAAATTGTAGGCAGTCGTCGGATCAGCTAGCGAGGCACAATAAGTGGTTTATAAAATTCTTGAATGCAAGCAAAGACATTTGTACAGAGGAGTAAATACATGTGATAGATTTTGTACTTCAACTTAGTTATAAATACCTCAATCTTACAAAGAAAAATAGGCTCTAAGAGGAAGAGTACATGATCTCTTTTATTTCATATATTTATTTGCCTACTTATATTTTTGCAGTGCTAGGGATTAAACCCAGAGCTGTGTGCTTGGTAGGTAAATGCTTTGCCACTAAGCTATATTCCCAGGCCAAGCTACATTTCTTTTTTTTTTTTTTTTTAATTTTGACACAGGCTCTTGCTAAATTGCCCAGGCTATTCAAGCAATAAACACCAAATTGAAAGAATTAAATTCTCCTTTGTAAATTACCCTCTTCCCTCAGTTTTTTTTTTTTTTTTTTTTTTTTTTTTTTGCCATGCCAGAGATCAAATCCAGCTCTGCTACTGAGCTACACCCCCAGCCTAACTACCCCTTTTTTTCTTAAGGAATATCTACATTTGACAGTGAATGTGTAGCCTTTGTGTACTTGGAATTTACTGTTTATAAAAATTAGGTTGAAATTTATGACAAGTTCTTTTAAATGGGGGATTTCAGTCCCAATGTCAGTCTTTGGTTTTCCTTCAATATGCTGAATAAACTTAAGGTTTATGTGAACATGTTTTAGGTACCTCGACCACTTGCTATGAAAAAAGAGGGAATTCAAACCAGGAAAAGAAAACCTAAAAACATAAATAAGTCAAAGACTTGCTCCGGTAAATATAATGAAATGCCATTCGATTGTGAAGTATTTGCCGATCTTAACAGTAGATCTGTGTGTGTTTACAGGGTTTATTTTGACTCTTGCAGGTAATAGCAATAATTCCGTTCCTATGACTCCAACCTCAGCCTCTTCTAACTCAGACGATTGCAGCAAAAATGCTTCCCCTCCGACACAACAGGCGGCCTCAAGGGTAAGTGTTAAAGGAGGGCAGACTCCTAACCTAGTGGGTTGCTCTCTAGTAAATTATCTCAAATTTTATCTTATCTGGCAGCACAATAATCTAAACCAACAGTTTAGTTAGTTGATACCTAAGAATAGCTTTTAGAGGAAGTTACATTTAAATGTCAACAAAAATGACAAACTCAAGTACTTTACAAACATCTTAATTAAGATCTCTATCATTTTTTTATGGTTAAATTAACCCAAGGAAAAGCAAGAAGTTTTGGAGAGCTTTATTTATTTTATTTTATTTTTTTTTTGTGGGTACCGGGGGGGTCGATCTCAGGACCTCATGCGCCAGCAGGCACCCGTGCCGCTGAGCGATATCACCGGCCCCTTTTTTAGTATGTGGGATCCGGGAGTCGAACTCGGGCCCTCGCGCTTGCAAGGCAGGCGCTTAAGCCACTGAGCCATCTCACCGGCCCTAAATTGTTTTTAATTGTACGTTTTTTTTTTTCTTAAAGAGAAGCAGAACTGTCCTATATATTTCAAATACACATAGAATCTGTGTGATCAGAGGTACCTAGGCTCTCGCTGGATCTCGCAGGACACTGAAGTTGCTTTTGCTTGTATCAGTTCCACTTGCTTTTTCTTTTTATCATCCACCCAAAGCAAAGCTCAGTGCCTGTGTTCTCGATGCTGTTTCCACCGACCTTTGTCATCTAGTGTACCTTGGTTGTACCCGGGAGTCTTGGTGACGTCACAGAGTTTCTGTCAAGCTGTGCATGTCCCCACCCTAATGTTTCTCGGATTCACCTGGAATGCTCTTTTGGTACTATGTAGTTCAGGCTGGCCTGAAACTTGTGATGTGAGCCTCCTGCCTCAGCCTCCCTAGTGCTGGGATCACAGGCGTGTGCCACCACACCCAGCCTCTCTTGGAATGCTCTTAAAAGGGAAAAAACAAAACCAAAACAAAAACCACCTGGCCCGACCAGTGGGAATTCTTCTTCTATTTTTTTTCTTATTTTTTGATGGTGGGGATGAAACCCAGGGTTCTTGAGTTAGAACCCTCCCAGCTCTCAAGCAGGGCTTTAAAATGAGCCTTGTGATAATTCTTAGGTTTATGCTGAGACTAATTTAGGGCTAAACAGTGGGGTTTCAGCCTGTGATTACTTAGTAATTGTTTTCTATGTTTCGTTTTGTTATGGAATTGTTGGGGCACCTTAAAATACTGCAGGTCCCTGGGCCCCACCCTGGACTTTTGAATCTCAGTCTTTTGGGGTGGGGCCTGGAAATCTGTTTTTGAACAAGCACCCCAGGGGAAATTGAAACTGAGGCCCTGGGGGTGTTTGGGACCACAGACCCGGCCTCTTTCTCTCAAAACACTGGCTTTAACAACCAAAATTTAAATATTTAAAATAACATATTGAAGCTGTGCTTAAAACCATAGTTGATGTTTCTCTTTGTCCAGGGACCCAAATTCTTATGAGCTTTTTCTGTAACGGAAATCCGGCTAAGTGGTTTTACCAGGGGAAAAGGCCTTGCAGTTGTTTTTGCTTGTTACAGACCCATGTTAAAGAGCCTTTCTGATCTGTAGAAAGGTGCTTACTGGTTTTTTTCTTTTTTTTTTTTTTGTGGGTACGGGGTTTCGACCTCAGGACCTCGCGCGCCAGCAGGCGCCCGTGCCGCTGAGCGATATCACCGGCCCCTTTTTCGTATGTGGGTTCCGGGAGTCGAACTCGGGCCCTCGCACTTGCCGGGCAGGCGCTTAAGCCGCTGAGCCATCTCACCGGCCCTGGTTTTTTTCTTTTTAAACAGGAGGGTTAGATGAATATTTAAGGTGTAAAGTGGTAAATAGCGCATGTTACCTGTGGGGAAATGAAAAGATCACAGTTACTGAATCGTGTTTGCTCTCCTGCCCCAAGTCTTCAGAAGCAACGGTGCAGCTGCAGGAGGCAAAACGACGTTTTGGTTTCCCAAGCTGTAGAGGCAGCGGTCAGGTCTTGGTCTTGTGGCCCAGCTGAGATGAGGATCGCTGCCAGCTCCAGGTCACTGCTGTGGGTGATGCCGTCGGGTGTGGGGAAAGCCTCGTTTGAATGATAAATGGCAGAGGAATAGAGAGTTGTCTGCGGATGGGGTCGGGACTGGGTGCCCCGTGGGTGGAGTTGGTTTTGTGATGTAAGATCGGCTCTCCCGAGTCCTCCCGGGTGCTCTCCCGGGAGACGAGAGTGAAAGGGCCCCTGGTCCGGAGCCGCGGGAGGCCTGGGATGGTCCTGGGCTTGTTGGAGTCCTGGCCCTTGCGCCGGGGACCAGGTGCAGGGAGGTGGCGGGTGTCCTTAGAGGAGAGATCAGCTCAGGCCTGAGGCCCGGGCTGAGCAGCGAGGATCTGTGAGGCGGGGGACGGGGAGCAGCGTTCCCTCAAGGTCTTCTGCTGTGAGCTCCGAGCTCCTTCCCTGGGCAGCTCCCAGAGATAAGCGCTGCAGTAATTCCGGCGGCATCTCCCAGGGCAGGACGGAGCCACCCTCTCCTCCCCCAGACTGACTCCTTCTGAGTCCTGTGAGTGGGGGGCACAGAGCTGGGTCCTGGCTTGCAGAACCCCCCATGGATGGTGACTTATCGTGGGGAGTCCCCCAGAGCACCCTGTGGCTTGGCTGCGTGAGGAGCTGGGCGTCCTTGGATACTGGAGTCCCCAGGTTACCAAGGGACTCCGTGTGTGCCTGTTGCCCCTTAAGACTTTCCAGTGGCTTCTCTGGGTGAGCTGAGGCTTCAGGCACGGGGCATGGCCAAGCGACAGCCGAGTAGCTGTTTGGAGTGCGCTGGAGGAGAGGTGTCCTGTGTGACTTTCTCTGTTGGTTCTGGCGTCTGATGGTGGACAGCGGGCCTGTGAGATTTTATGAAATGCTATAGGCAGGTCCCCAGGGCAAGCTTGTGTTTGGGGTTTAGAAAGTGCTGCACATGTGACCCTGGCATGGTGGCGCATGATTGTAATACTAACACTCCGGGAGGCTGAGGCAGGAGGACTGCCTTGATTTTGAGGACTACATAGTGAGTTCAAGGTCAGCCTGAACTACATAGTGAAACCCTGTCTCACAAACAAACCAACCAACCAACCCCAAGCCAAACCAAACCAAACCAAACCAAAACTAAACAGAACAGAAAGTACACGTGTTACACAGCACCTATGATGGCTCGGGGTTGAATTCTCTGGAGAGAATCGATCCACCACACATTTCCAGGGCTCCCCGTGAGTGGCAGGGTAGAATTAGCCTGCAGAGTGCCTAGTTTAATGGGGCAACTGAGTCAGGAACACAGCAAGCTCAGGACTGTTCTCTGCAGAAGATGGGGACAGGGCCGCTGACTTCCTCTGAGCGGGAGGTTATTCCAGAGTCCAGCTACCCGCTGTTCATTTAACCCGCTCCGAGGAATCAGTCTGGGAGGCCAGCGGCGGGCGTTGCCAGTGTCCCAGGCCCTCTGGGCCCAGGGAAGAGGGGCCACAGACACCAGCACCCTGGAGCCCCGCTGTCCTAGTGTGGGCTGGGGCTCCCTCCCCAGCCGGAAGGGAGGGGTGGAGGGACAGGGCGCCCAGGCATTGCATCCTTCCGGGTAAGTGGTCAAGTGCCGTAAAATCATTTTTGCCCTGCTCTGAAAGTTCATTCCTCGGATGGATTTTCATCTTAGCTTTATGTACCTGCTGGTAATTTGCACTATAACACAACCTTGGGGAGAAGAGGATGGGCCCTGGCCTAAGTAAGGGTCATCTGGTCAACCTCGCCACATTAGGACTCAGTTTCTCCATGTAGGTTGTGCTTGTGGGGGGTTGAGGGGGGCAGTTTGTTTCCTGCCTGAGGTTGGGAAGATGCAACACCATACAGCCTAGTACTAACGCATTGCCTGTTTTATTTGTTGTTGTTGTTTGTTTGTTTATTTTGCTTTTTGAGACAGCGTCTCACTATGTTCAGGGTGCTTTGAACTCACTATGTAGCACAGGCTGACCTTGAGTGCTGAAGGGGATCCTGCCTCAGCCTTCTAAGTGCTGGGATTACAGGCATGCGCCACCACGCCCTATACATTGCTTGTTTTTTTCCTTCAGAATTCCTTGTGTTTATTAAGAAAAGCATTAAACTTATTATTATTATTATTATTATTATTATTTTGTTACTGGGAATCAAACTCAGGACCTTGTGCTTGTCCGACAGGCGCTGTGCCACTGAGCTGTATCCCTGGCCTGAATTTAATTTTTGATGGACAGTTGATTAATCTGTTACAAAGACTATTATCTTTCATTCTGGATCAGATTTTTCTTATACATGGAGACTTACTGAAAGAAAACATTTAATTGACTTAAACAGATATCAGATTTCCTTTGGTATTTATTCTCTATGATGTGTAAGAATATTAAAATCTTTTGACTTCCATTTATTAACTGAGTTATATTTTATAGGCTTTTTGGTTATGGTTATTTAGTGGAAAAATGTAATGTTCTATGTCACAATTCTCAGATGAGGTTTAATAAGCAGCCCATAAATGGTCTCATCGCTTCTATTACTTAAAACTGGAGAACGCTTTGTATAAACCTTATAACTCTACTGCCAAATTTTATAGAGAAAAAGTATTCCGAGTTTCCTTTGGGATAGTAGGGATTAGTTTGGAGATGGAATTAGCAATAAGACTTAATGTCGGAGAATTAGGAATCGTTGTGCATATTTTGCCCAACAATAGTTTCTATAAATAATCACTAAAAAATAGGACCTATGAAGCTGCTATTAACTGTGAATATGATATACAGTCATTAATCATGGATACTGCAGTGAATGGAGGTGGAAATGGACCAGTCCTTGCTTTGCTGTCAAGAAGCTTTGCTGGCCGTCAAGAAGCTTTGCTGGCCAGACGTGGTGGCGCATGCCTGTAATCCCAGCACTTGGAGGCTGAGGCAGGAGGATCACCTCAAGTTCCAGGCCAGCCTGGGCTACATAGCAGAGACCCTGTCTCAAAACAAGACGAAACAAAACAATCAAACAAAAAAAGAAGCTTTGCTGGAGGGGAGGCAGTGTTTACAGTTGGGTAAGACAAAGCCCCACACCTGGAATTGTTGGGAAGGTGCTGGTGGTAGTGGCGGGTATAGACGTAGGTCTCGCTGCTGGTCAGACGTGCAAGTGCTGTAAACGACTGATAAGCAGAGTTGGCTAGGGGTCCAAAGGAGGAGCAGCAAGTGGATTGCAGACCTGGAAACAGTAGAGGAAATTCAAATGAGTTGGGTAGGGTTTTTATGGCAGAAAATAGGAACAGCAGTGTGTGGGGGAAGAGTCAGGCAGAAGGGAAATGTTTTCAGGCGTTTCATGTGGCTGTAAGAAGCTGAAGGCTGGAGAGGAAGCTGCTGAGTAAGACAGGTGCCAGTGTAAGCCGGACCCAGCTACATTCATTTCTAGATGATTTGACCCTGCTTCAGTGACAAGTGTGTGTTCTGTGTGTCTGTTAGAGTCCAACTATGACAGCATTCTTAACTATGACAGTAGGTCAGGCTGGCCTTGAACTCACTATGGAGCCCAGGCTGGCCTCGAACTCATGGCAGTCCTCCTGCCTCAGCCTCCTGAGCCTCCACACCTGGCTCCCTGTCTGTCCATTTTAGAAGCAGGTTTTCCTCCTTGCCATCAGGGAGGAAAAACAAGCTTGGTGCCCACAGAATGGCCCTGAGCCCAGGCCCCATGGTGCCACTGAGTCTTTGTGTCTGGGACTTGGGGCACTGCCTGGGTCACCTCTCCTGAGGGTGTGCCAAGAAAGGGTTCCCTGCCTTTGTGCTTCTTGCTGGGCACTGTGGCAGGCGTGGGGTCTGGTTGCTTCTTGCACCACTAAGTAGGTGTTGTCAGTCCCATCCTGTGTGTGCTCCCGGGAGGCACCTGTCTGGTCCCCCTGGGGGGGTTTGAGAGGCATCGGCCCCTCGAGGCCTTCTGAAGAAAGCTCAGCACACAGGCAGTAAACATATGAAATTCTTCTCATAGATTTTATTTTATGTATGAATATTTGCATCCTGTGGTGGAAATTGAAAAACACCATTTTAGTCCTATAGCTTACTATATAGTTTTTAGCTGAGGGAGAGAATTCCTCCCCCTTTCATTCCTTCATTCCTTTCTTTCTTTAATTTTTTTTTTTTGTACCTGCAATTGAATGCAGGGGCTCTCTACCCTTAAGCTACATCTCTATCCTTTTTATATTTTGACATGGGGTCTTGTTAAGTTATCCAGGCTGGCCTCAAACTTGTGATCCTCCTGCCTCAGCCTTCTAAGTAGCTGGGATTAGAAGCGTGAGCCACTGTGCCTGGCCTGAGGGAGAGAATTCCTTACCAGCAGCATTTTACTCCACTGACTTTCTCTAACTAAATATTGGAATTGGGATTTACCATGGATTACCGTTGGTCACAAATTAATAGTCCTGCTGAGGGGCTGAGGTTCACGAAGGAGTTTGGTGGTCCTAACAGTGTGTCGCCTTGGCTGGGCCGCGGTGTAAAATTACTGCTTTCTTCTATTTGTCCTGTGGTGGGTGCCTGGATCCAACCAAACCCAAACCAGTGAGAGTAGGGCCACGGTCCTGCTTTGCTCTTAATTGAAAGGTTCCGCTCCAGCGGCGCTCATGGATTCTCTTGGGTTGTATTATCTACTCTCGTTTATAAGGTAGTGGGCCCAGGGAGGGTCTAACTTCTTCCAATACCTTTCTTGTGCCAGCTGCCTTCAGTAGATTTTCTCTTATTCCTCCCTCAGAGCGAGCGCAGAAGGGAACGAACCAGGCGAAGGTCGAGGTCAAATTAAGAAGCAGGGCTTTGATCTGGACCCCATCTGGCTGGTGCCCAGTCAGCGTGGCTGCCAGCGTTGGTGCTCTTTGTTCATCTCTTTGAGATCCTTAGAGAGAAAAATTGTTTCCTTAAAGAGATGTGAATAATTTTGATTAGTTATTTCAGTGTCAAATATCATCCCACTAAAACAGGTGGGGAAACAGCGACCAAGTATGTAAGACCCTTCATGCAATTGTCCTTAGCAGTATTCTACTTTGAAATAAAAATGTATTAGCCAGGTGTGGTGGCGCACACCTATAATCCCAGTGCTCTGAGAGGCTGAGGCAGGAAGATCCCAAGTTTGAGGCCAGCAGAGCAACTTAGGGATGACCTTGTCTCACAATAAAAAAGGCTGGAGATGTAGTTCAGTGGTGGGTACCCCCGGTTCCCGCCTCAGTGCCACAAAAAAGAAAATGAAAGTTAGTACTAAATTGGTAAATGGAAAAATAAATTGGTAAATAGGTAATATTAGGTAGAAAAATATATTATTAGTAAATTTAGTGAAATTATTAGTATTATTAAATAGTAAAAAATACTGTCGATTTAGTAATGCAGTTATAACAAAATATGAAATAGAAGTTTGCAATTTTTTTTTTTTTTTCATCTTTTTTGAGACGGTCTCACTGTGCAGTTCAGGCTGGCCTTGAACTCACTTTGTAGCCCAGGCTGGCCTCAGACTTGCAGCAGTTTAAGTGCTGGGATTACAGGCATGCGCCACCGTGCCTGGCTTGCAATCTTAAGGTCCTTCTAACGGTGGGATTTAAGCCCTCCGCTGTGGGCGCTGAGCTTTGTAGCTTTCAGAATGTTGCCGTCGCCTTCCGTCGGCTTCTGTAAACTCAGTGGACAAGTATTCCTTGGTGTTGCCTACCAAGCACGCATTTTTCTTCGGTCTGTCTCCACAACACTCCTTGCTAAATGAATCAAAAAAGAGTTAAAAAAGCATTCATCTCTCCCCAGGGTCTGGAGAGAGCTGCTGCGGTCAGGTGTCCTTGCGGCTTCATTTGTTACTCGGATCCCCAGCAACCTCCGAAGGTCACGCAGCCAGGCGGTGCCGCGGGGGGCCAGGGACGGGCGTCTCTGCCCCGGGGGAGGCCGCCCCCCGCGGTTATTAATATCCACTCGCGCGCGCCTCGGCTCGGTGGACACAGTCGCTGGCATTTTATCTGCCGCTTGCTGTGTGCCAGGCTCCCGCCCGCAGCCCCTTTCATAACTCAGTCTGCGGGCGAGGGTCACGCGTCCCCTGGGCGGGGGTGCTGCTGCGGCGAGAGTTTGCACTTGTTCATTTTGATCGCAAGGCCGTGTGCGTGTGTGTGTGCGCGCGTGTGCGCATTAGGGAGCGGGTAAGTGGTAAACACATCGCACTGCATTAGTATCCAAAGGCTTCATGTGTATATTAGGAGACAGTAAAACTCGTACTTTTTAAATAGTTTGTCATGGAGATGTCCACCCAATTTATCACAGCCCTGTGGTTTATTTAATAAGTGACTCATTCCAGTCTGAAAGCCCACGGCGGAGGTGAAGCGCAGGTCCAGGCAGAAGTCATTTACCTTTGTGTATGGCTTCAGCTCAGAGCACAACTTCCCTTCACAGATGACAGCTACTTTTTGGTTTCTTTTTTCCTACTGCCTGTGTAAAAATATATAAAAATTGTCACAAAACATGAAATAATGTTACGAGAAAACATGGCCAAATTTAAGAAATCTGGCTTAGAATGCTTTGAAATGTTATTGCCAAATGAATCTTCAAAGAAAATGAATTCCTTTACTGGAACAAAAGCAATTTATTATGCATTTCATGAGTGTCTGCCAAAGGAGTTACTAGCGATGTGAAGAGCTAATGGGTATGAATTAAATACGACCTGGCAGCTCCCATGTTTAGACCTACCTGTTCCTTTTCTCTGAAATGGCAATGATTCAAAAACAGGTGTTAAGCCAGGCGTGACAAACCTGTAATCCCAGCACTCAGGAGGCTGAGGCAGGAGTCTACATAGTGAGACTTTGTCTCAAAAAAAAAAAAAAGGGGCCAGTGATATAGCTCAGTGGCATAAGTGCCTACCTGGCAAGCGCGAGGTCCTGAGTTCGACTCCCCGTACCCACGTATTAAAAAAAAAAAAAAGTAGGTTTTACCAGTATAACAATGCATAATCCAGCCACCTGTCACACTTGGCTTTATAAAGATCCAGTCCTCAAAATCTGTGAAAGTGATGACAAAGAGGTTGTTTTTAATTTATTTTTGGTTTTTTGGATGCAGAGTTTTGCTATGCAGTTCAGCCTGACCCTAGACTCACTAGGTAGCCCAGGCTGGCCTCGAATTCACCGCACTCCTCCTGCCTCAGCCTTCTGAGTGCTAGGATTACAGGCGTGCACCACCACGCCTGGCAAAGAAGTTGTTTTATTGACCTGAGATTTTAAGAACCACTTGAACAAGTAAACCACAAAGCATTGATTTCAACGTCCTGCTGGGGTTTTGGGCTTGGCAGAGTTTCACCAGAGCTGGGGCATGTACTATAGAATACTAGTTTTTCTTTTAAGCACAAAGGCTTTACATTTAAAGTTCTCCTTAAACTAAGTCGCTTGATTTGTAGTGAAGTTGATTCTGGGAGTTCGCAGATTAGTAGCTGGAAGGAAACAGATTCAGGCAGCCAGGCTCGAGCTCCGGCTTGGTCCTGCTATGATAGCAGATGGCCAAGCTTTTGTAAAAAACCGGTGTTCCTCCATCTGGGAAAGGGGAAAAATAATTCCGACCACCTGGCCCTTCGGAGTGTGGTATAGCGCAAGTGGGAGATGCCTGCAGACCTCTTCAAAGCTCAAGCGGAATCGCACTACTTAAATACAGCCTTGGAAGTTGAGAGTGATGTGTGTGCTTTATTTGCATGGCCCTTTTTTTTTTTTAACCCCAAGACACTAGAAATAAATCTTGCTTTTTTCTTTACTTTTTTTTGAGACAGGGTCTTGCTCTGTAGTTCAGGCTGGCCTTGAACTCACCATGTAGCCCAGGCTGGCCTTGAAGTCACAGTGACCCTCCTGCCTCGCACTCCCGAGTGCTGGGATTACAGGTGTGTGCCACCGTGCCCAGCAAGCCTTACTTTCCTAAAGTAGAAATTTAGAGACATAGAGTTGGTCTATTAGGAAGTGATATTTTAAAGGTTCTCCTGTCTCCGCCTCAGCAGTTTTATCCTCCCTTCCACCCCTGGCACCTTCGCCCATCCTCTGCAGGGTGGGAGTGTGTCCCATACGCCGCAGGGTCCTTTGACCGGAGTGCTGTCTTTCGTGGACACGGAGATTAAGATGTTTATGCAATCTCCTGAAAAGTCGGTTTTGTTATAAAAGTTAGGATCACAGTACAGCAGGTCCGGCTCTTGCCTCGGGACCTCTGCCGCTCCACTGGAAGTCAAAAATAGAGTGCTGCATTCTGGTTTGGTTCAGCGGGCGGCCCTTTCCTCTTGGGACGAGCCCTCCCCGTGGCGACTGAGTTTGCTCACCGTAGTCGCTGCTAATCTGAGGGTATTTAGACTCAGTGAGGCTTCACCACGCACGATCCTTTGTGTGCACACCCATGAAACAGTCTGCTGCCTCCGCCAGAATAGTCTCTGGGTACAGAATTGGTTTCCCTCCAGCTCGGGCGACTCACCCCCTGCGCGCCGCTTCGGTCTGTGACTCACTGTGTAGACAGAGCCTGGCCTGGGTCCCGGGTGGGCAGGTGGCAGATGTGACATCTCCAGGAGAAATCCGGTGAAGACCGAGAGGTCATCGGCTAAGGGGCCAGGACTCTGTGGGGAGAGTGCGCTCTGGGTAGCTCCCTTTAGTAAGGGTTGTGGGTGGCTTTGTTGTGATTTGCTTTCATACACCCTGGTGGAGACAGACTCACGTTCCTGTCTTTCACGTGTTGCCCTCTAAACTACCATGGAGTGGCTTTTGTGTCTGGTCCCGTTTCACCTCCCACCAAACTGAAATGAGTGTGGAAGCGAGTGTGTGCTCCCCTTGGCTGGAATGCGTGCCTGGCTGGTCTTTGTCCTTTTGAGGAAGGCAGCTGTCAAGTGCTGCAGAAGTCTTTGGCGCTGAGGGATGATGGCTCTCGCAGGAGAGAGTGCTGTGTCCACGTGTGTGCTCACACCCGAGAGGAGGACCCAGGCTCAGAGGTCCGCAGCGACAGCCTCACTCTATGCGTGACCATGCGTTCTTCGGATCAGAGCATGGGCCTTGTGCTTGCCAAGGGAGCCCTCCTAGCAGACTCCTTGTTTTTGTTTTCTTTCTCGAAAATGAAATTTATAGCTGAGCATGGTGGCATACCTGTAATCCCAGATTTGGGGAGGCTGAGGCAGGAGGATTGCCTGGGCTCCACAGTGAGTTCAAGGCCGGCCTGAACTACGCAGAGATGCTGTCTCAAAAAACAAACAGAGCAGGAGTGAAACTTTTGGGAACCCCGCAAGCAGCTGGACAGACCACTGGGCATTTGAATTCATGAGTGTATGGCATCACAAGTCTTGGGAGTTCTTATTTTTTATTTTGTTTTGTATTTTTGAGACAGGGTCTCACTATGTAGTGCAGGATGGTCTTGAACTCACTGTGGAGCCCAGGCTGGCCTCAAACTCAAGAGATCTGATTGCTGGGATTATTGGCGTGCGCCACCACACCCAGCAGTCTTGGATTTTTTCGATAAATTCCACAGGAAAGGTCCGGGTGTGCCTGGTTCCCAGGCCAGGGATACTTACCCTGTGCAGGCCACATCAGCCACTGTGCTGTCCCTGAATCATTTCTTCCTTTCTGAGGGAGTTTTCCAGCCCACTGCCTCTCCGCCTATGAGGCCAGGCTGGACTTCGCGCCTCGGCCGTGCTGATAACGTTCTTTCAACAGGAAGCGCCTGCTCTCAGCTGTCCTGCCAGGCTGCGGGGAGATAAGCGGGGATGGAAACAGCAGATCTCGACTCCACCCTTGGCTTGCACTTTGATCCCGAGAAAGCCGGGACCTGACCTGGCCTGGCCGGTGGCTGCTGACCACTAGGGGAGGACGCGCAGGTTGAGGTTGGGTTAGGTGCCCAATCTGAGCAAAGAAGTTCAGGATTTAATTCAGTGCAGGAAAATTTAACCAACTGAAATACGTGTCTGTGTGTGTGTGTGTGTGTGTGTGTGTGTGTGTGTGTGTGTGTGTGAGGGTATGGTGCAGACTCCAGGGTCGTCATAATTTTTCTTTGATTTTCCCCCAAAATGGTATTGATTCTTCATAAGTCGATCATGAACATCACCCAGGAGGGAAAGGGGCATAAAATGAGCCAGGGGCAATGGTCTGGATGCCAGAACCCTGGCCCTCTCAGGGCTCCCTGTCCACCACCCTCCTGGTCCTCTGTAATGTACCTGTGCGTGGGACATGGAGTTCTCTTCCTGATGCTTTTCACTTAATGGTGTATGACAGGGTTTTTCCCATCTTGCTCCCCGATCTTATTATTTTTATTAATCACCTCATTGAGCTTTCCCAAACCATGCCCACACCAGGCCTTAGACTGTTCCCATGGTTTCCACTGTTGGACACGACCCTGTGGTGGACGGCTTCCCTGCGGGGCCTCTCCTTTCTTCTGGATTATTTCCATGTGAGGCGTCTCTAGAAGCTAGGCTACGGGGTTAAGCAGGGTGCAGACAAGTTGTGGGATACGACTGCTGCCTGTGGACACACTATCCCTGTCGGCTAGGGACGAGGGGACTGGTGTGATCACCTAACTTACATCAGCCTTCTGCACTAGCAAAAGAATTGCCCTTTGTGGTATTTCGTGTTTAATTGTTATGGGCTTTATTTAAAGTTGTCAAGTCTTGGGCATTCGTTCCTCACCCCTCCCTCCCTTTTTTTTGGAAAGACTCAGCTTGTTGCTTTTTTTGTTTTTTGTGACCAGGTTCACTGTGTAGTTCAGGCTGGCTTTGAATTCACTGTGTAGCCTAGGCTGGCCTCAAACTCACTGAGAGCCTCTTGCCTCAGCCTCCCAAGTGCTGGGATTACAGTTGTGTGCTACCATGTGTGGAGCTGATGTCTTTGCGTGGAACGTGGGGGTTGTCTGCCTTCTGTGGACCTCTGGGCCTGCATAATGCCTAACATTGTCTGGAAAAGGAAGATAAAAGGTATTTCAACAGATAGCTTTTGGGATTATTGCTCAAGTGTAAGAATAACATCAAGGTGTTAAGATTTCTTTAATGTGGCTTTTTTTCAAAAGAGCCACCCGGGCCTTTTGAGTGGTTGCTGGAGCCTTTGGTTTCTCTTTGTGAAGAACGCACTGTAACAGTTGGGATAGGGCGACCCTAGGTAGCTTTCTCTCTGGATGGGTCCCTTCGGCTTTTGTTCCTGGCTGAGGGAGGGAACTGGGGAGAACACAGGGCCTAGGTCCTTCCTCTTGACCACAGAAGTAGTAGCTTTTATGCTCGTCATCGCTACTGTTGTTGGACACTAGGATAAGGGCTTTACATATGGCTCTATTAACTGATTTAATTCTTGCAACAATCTTAGGCTATAGGTGCTTTTTTTTTGTTTTTTGAGGCAGAGTCTCGCTATGTAGTCCAGGGTGGCATTGAACTCTCAGCAATCTTCCTGCCTTAGCCTCCCAAGTGCTAGGATTATAGGATTATAGGATTATAGGTGCGTGCCACCACACCGGGCAGTGTCATAGCACTGGTAATTGTCATAGCATCCCTGAGGCAGAGGATTTCAGGATCCAAGGACCCATGTACAGAGGAGGTGGCTGAGGGAGGTGACCTTACTCAGTAGGTGACTGACCTGGCTGTGATTTTAGACCCATGGTTCCTGAGCAGGCGCCTTGCCCCTCACAGGAAGCCTTTCGCCTCCATGTCCCTTTCCTGATCTTGCTCTGCTGCCTCCCTGTGTCAGCCACTGTTTGTCACTCAAGGTCAGAGGCTGTCCTGTTTCCCACTGGCTGGGCGATCCTGGTTCCCGGGGGGAC
This sequence comes from Erethizon dorsatum, assembly GCA_028451465.1. Classification (NCBI taxonomy): domain Eukaryota; kingdom Metazoa; phylum Chordata; class Mammalia; order Rodentia; family Erethizontidae; genus Erethizon; species Erethizon dorsatum. The sequence goes on along the minus strand of CM051838.1, from coordinate 23,705,099 downwards.
TTTACTAACATGGTCCCCTCTGCTTGTCATGCTCACAGAAGCTGGTCAGGGCACCGCTGGGGAAGAGGTGGACTGATGCGAGTTGGGTGTGACCTAAATGCTTATAGGGGATTCTTTTTCTGTCAGCACCAGGGCTTCTTTCTAAAACAAACGGTTGCTTTGTCATTGAATATTGTCCTTTGGGGTTAAATCTGGACTCACACTGGCTTCAATTATAGCAGTGGCTCTGGAATTAAGAGCTACAATTGATCGCTGTTGTTTTTGGAGACAGGGTCTTGGTTAGTTCAGGGTGGCCTTGAACTCACTATGTAGCCCAGGCTGGCAGCAATCCTCCTGCCTCAGCCTCCCGAGTGCTGGGACTACAGGCGTGCACCACCATACTTGGCTCATTTTGTATTTTGGACAGCTCAATCACTTTGTGAAATTTTGTTTTTTGATGCTTCATTGTAGGCTTCTATGCTTGTATTATTTAAACAAAAATTGGGGTGGGGGTGCTGTCGTTGGATTCTCAGAAGCCCCCATTTTTGCTGGGAGAGAGGGTTGGGGCTGTCTGGTGGGGAAGGAGTTTGGGGGGCTGAGAGCAAGGTGTGTGATCGGACCTGGTGGGCAGCTGTCCCGGAGCCCTCGGGGTGTGTGAGCCAGAGCGAACCCGGCCCTGCTCGGGGCAGAACCCCGGCTTCCGGGCGCAGTGTGGCCCGCGCCTGCGGCCCTGGGTCCTCCGCAGTGGCGGGGACACCGCGTGGCCGGAGAAAGGTCTAATGGGAGCCTGCGTGCAGCAGAGCTCGTTGACACAGCAGGAGAATGTTCGGGGAACCCCGAGGCGTACAAGGAGCAAGGGCTTCGGAGCGTGCAGCAGGCAGAAAGCTCGACGAAGACGGTGTTTTCTCAGAGTCCTCCACGGCCGCTGTTTGCTCAGCCCGTAGTCTAAACAGAGCGCGGTTATTTGGGTTTGCGTCGGATCGTGACAGGCTGTTTTCTCGTCGGCCTCTCTCATGTGTATGGGAAGATACTGAAACGGGGACAGGTGACCTTTTGCCTGGAGAAATCACGGCCGGGCTGGTGGCGGCCAGGAGACGCTGGCGCTCTCCCGATGCCGCGGTCTGCAGCCGCCGCGGCCTGCTCCGGCAGCGCGAGCCAGGCAGAGGTAAAGCGGAGCGCGCATGCGCTTAGTGCCAAGCGCGCAGCGCTCAGAAACGTCGTTAGCACTCTGCTTTGACAGCACCACTGCGCTGTGCGCATGCGTGTGTGTGCACTTGCGCATGCGCTTTATTTCACCGACAGAGCTCTTGGACTCAGGTTAGCAGACAGGACTCCGCCAGCCTCCTCTCCTCTGCCCGGCTCTGCATCTTGCTGGGTGGTTCCTGAGGTTGCTGTGTGTTCGTTTTTGTGGTACTGGGCATCAAACCCAGGACCTGATCGTGTGAGGCAAGTGCTCTATTACTGAGCCACATCCCTGGCCAGTTCCTGAGCTCAAAAGTTAACAAAGGAGCCAGGCGTGGTGGAACACGCCGGTAATCCCGGCACTCAGGAGGCTGAGGCAGGAGGATCGCCGCGTGTTCGAGGCCGGCCTGGGCAACATAGTGAGTTCGAGGCCAGCCTGCACTATAAAGCGATACCCTGTCTCAAAAAACAACAGTTAACGGGAATGTTTGTATGTGCCAGGATCAGGTTGGTGGCCCTGTGTGACAGCTGCAGCCCAGTGCAAAGCACCTGCCTGCTGGGAACAGGAAGGGCGAGGCCGACTGGGTTTCTCCTCAACTTCCTGGGCTGCATGGCCAGTCCCTTGTCCCCGTGTGTTGAACGAGCAGCACTGGGCTAGCTGACGTAGTGACGTAACCTTCTCTCCTCTCTCTGTCCCCACGTTCTCCAGGCAGGGGCCCCAGTGATGTCCAGTGCGGCCGAGGGCGCCAACCCCGAGAGCAGCGAGCTCAAGTATTCGGGTCAGGACGGGCTCTACATCGGTGTCAGTCTGGCCTCGCCGGCCGAAGTCACGTCCTCTGTGCGACAGGATTCCTGGTGCGCTCTGGCCCTGGCCTGAGTCACACCGCTGGGAGGCGGGGAGGACTTCACCGGGGTCTGCACCCGAGTCCCCATGGTGGTGACCACGCAGACAGAACAGTCCTCAGATGCGGGATTCTGTGCCTTTGCTTTGCAAGAGACCTACTTGCCGGGAGGCTCACGAGCGCAGGAGAAGGGCTCTTCCGCGTCTGAAGGGCCAGGGCCACCTCCACCGGACCTGCAGACCCGGGGACCGGCCTCACCTGCTAAGGAGGATTGAGAGTTTTAAGGAAAGGTTTCATATGCATTGTCCCAAATCGTGTGTGTCTTCTGATCCATTGATTATTCCAGAATTTCTTCACACCTGTTCCCATGCCGAGTTCATGGAGACATCGTGGGAGGCCGCTTGGTGCTCGTCGTGGGGGCTGGGTCGGTTCCGAGGCCTTTCGGAGAACGTGGCTCAGCTTGCAAGGCTGCGTCTAACTCTTAACTACACTGTGACTGACGTTCCAAGTTCAGCTCGCATGACCGCTGTGAGGTCGGTCACCATTTGTAAACAGGGTAGCCAACAAAATATTTTTCTTCCGTGTATACAATAATTTTTTTTTAAAAAAGTGCAATTTGCGTTGCAGCAATCAGTGTTAAATCATTTGCATAAGATTTAACAGCATTTTTATAATGAATGTAAACATTTTAACTTAATGGTACTTAAAGTAATTTAAAAGAAACAATGTTAACTTAGACATTCTTAAGCTTCTTTGACAAACACATCCCGTTTCTATATTCCCAATTGTTGAAGAAAAACGATTTCAAGAACAAATCTTCTCAGGAAAATTGCCTTCGTCCATTTGTTAAGGATTTTTATACAAGAACCCCATTGTACCCCCTTTCTTGGACTGTGGAATACGTGCTGGAAGAACTTTACTACCTAACGAATAGCATTTGTAAATATTCGGGGCATCTGTAAACACTTGGAAGTTGTATAGTGTGACTAACCCACAGGTTGGTTTACATTCATTTTTTTTTTTTTAAATGGGATGTCCTATGGAAAACTATCTCACCAGAGTTTTTAAAATAAAAAGGGTATTGTTTTGTGTTCTTTTAACGGTGAGTCCCTTCCCTTTCAGCTTTCTTTTGATGCTGCACGTGGCTGTGGAACTTTGTATAAATCAAGTGCATGTGATGCTTGCAAACTGTCTGAGGGCCCTCTTTTCCAAAGCTTGTCCTCTTGGAGATGTTGTGTATCTTGGTTTATGTGAAGTTGGCACACGGAATTAGCTCTTTCCATGTGTGTTGGCGACAACTTTTTTTTTTTTTTTAATTTGTGTTAATGATCAGACCAGGCTCTTTATTTATTTATTTATTTTTTTTGTGAGTACCAGGGGGTTGACCTCAGGACCTTGCGCGCCAGCAGGCGCCCGTGGCGCTGAGCGATATCACCGGCCCTTTTTTCGTATGCGGGTTCCGAGAGTTGAACTCGGGCCCTCGCACTTGCCAGGCAGGTGCTTACGCCACTGAGCCATCTCACCGGCCCCGGCGACAACTTTTATAAGTAAAAAGGACCCGGTATTTTTTATTTTTTGGTTTTTTTGAGACAGGGTCTTGCTGTATAGTCCAGGCTGTCCTCGAACTCGCTGTGTAGCCCAGACTGTCCTTGAACTTGTAGCAATCCTCCTGCCTCAGCCTCCTGAGTGCTGGCATTACAGGTGTGTACTACCATGCCAGGCTAGGACCCTAGAACTATTGAATGACATTATCTGAGATTTTAAGCATTTTGTTTAGGATCAATGCTGAAACACATTTTAGGGAGTCCAAGACTTCTTTCCTTGTGAGTGAAGTATGCTGCATGGCCTGAGAACAGAAGGATTTCTTCTCTGGTTCCTTCATTTTGCAGTGAGGCTGCAGAGCTCCCGCCCTCCGGGGGATACTTGGAGATGCTCTGAACACTTTCCTTCTCTTTCATTGTTGGGTGGAAGCCGTGGGAATCAGGAGGCTGCTCACCCACGGGAACGAGGCATTTAACTTCCGCTCCCCAGATGTGTGTGTTTTGGGCCTCCTTCCCTGTCTTTACTGAGGCCACTCTGGCGCTGAGCCCGAATCTGTAGAGAAGGGATGCCTTCCTTCGCGGTGGTACTGTAGGTGCAGTGCTAGTGTGTTGTGAAATAGTAGGTGGCTCTGGTGGCCGGGCTCAGGGCTGGCATGTGTGTGGATTTGGGGGCTCATGGAGCCCATGCATACCCTGCGACTGACTGTGATCCTCCTGCCTCAGCCTCCCCAGTGCTGGGATCATAGGTGTGCGCTACCACGCCTGGCATAAGCATCGTATGTTAACTGTGTTAGATGGTGGCATGGGCTTCTCCAGGTTGAGTGCTTTGAGCAACGTCTCATCCTTGTGGAGTATCAGCAGTGTGTGGTCTCCTATAATCTAATGTCCTTTGGATCACCTGTACCTTTTAAAATATATTTTCCAGCATTAGGGATTGAACCCAGGGCCAGGCACGTGCTGGCAGGCACTCTAGCACCCAGGGGTGCTGGGGACGGAGGGGGGTGCGTGACAGTCTGTCCACCGTCCGCCTTGGGCTGTTTTGTAGAACAGGGCTACTCTGACGCCAGAAGAAAGTTACTGCCCTCCCGAGCCGATCTCCCCCCGCCTATGGTTCTCGTTACTTTGAGAGCTTTCTGACGGGTTGGGAGTTGTTAAAGTTAATATACTTTGATTGGAAAGTGAGTTTTTCTTGCTGTGGCTTCCAGATGATCCTCCGTGGGGATGATTTTAGGGACCGTGCCTCGCAACCCTCAGGCAGGTTTGGGTTGAGGGAGCACTGTCCTCTCCTGCCCTGCGGCGTGGAAAGCGTACTGGTTAGGAAATGCTTGCTGGGGCAGTGGGGAAGGGCTCCCTGTTAGCCTTTCCGAACAGGACAAGTTCCGCTCATCTGGGCCTTTTTAATGATGACTTCTGCATCTGCGATTGCACAAAGCACAAGTTTGCTGACTTGCTCCAATTAAATGAGCTTGGCATTCCCTCCCCTGACGCGTGCCCCAAACACAAAACCAAGCATTTCTCAGGAGGGGACACGGGTACATGGCCATGGGCTGCTGGATTGATGTCCTCAGTCCCTGTTCGCTGCTTCTAGGCCACCTTCTAGATGACAGAGCTCTGGGTCCCTTTGCATTGTTTCCAGGTGCCACGGCACAGCCAGCAAAGCAGAGGGAGCCATTCCTTTCCCCCTGCAAAAAATAAGTCAGCTTCATGCTCATGGGAAACCTCTTCCCTAGCCTCGGAAACTTAGTGTAATTTCAGATCCCAGATAAAGGGCGGCACAGCAAGTCTAGCCACCCAGCCGGATATGGTGTGGGGCATCGGAGTCTATGATCTCACTCTGTACTCGGTGCTATGGACCCTGGGGCCTCTGTGAAGCCACTGTGCTTAAAAGGGGTGACTGACCTGGGGGAGGGAAGTGGGGACACAGAGCAGAAATTTGTTCACAGTTTGGCAGCGCCGGCCAATGAAAATGCACATTGTTTCTGGGTTGAAACCATAACAAGTCCACTTGCAATAGCAGTTGTTGTTTGTTGCCTCCAAGCTCTAACTAGCAGTCAGATGGAAGTTTATTTACTTTTCTGTATGTGTTTTGTTTTGAGACAGGGTCTATGTACCCAGAGTGGCCTTGAACTTGCAGCAGTCCTCCTGCCTCCGCCTCCTGAGTCCTGGGATGATGTGCATGCACCACCACGCCTGGCAGGAGTTTGATTATTTTAAATGGGGAAGAAATTTTAGGAAATTGCTAAGTGAGCCTGGTGGATGGTTCCAGATGGCTCTGAAGGACAGTCAGGAGGTTGTGGTGTGTGTTGCATCCGGGAACTGTTATCATCGCACCTACCCTGGATGTCTCCACATCTGCACCAGAGAGCCACATTATAACGGGTACTATCATTGCCCTCTTCCTCCCTCTCATTGTCATGGCAAAATGACTGTTCCATAACTGATGTCACTGTTTTATTTAAGCAGATACTTTTGTATTTGTCTTGGTGGCTTTTTTTGGGTAAGCCTAACAGTTCAGGCTGGGCTTGGTGGTGCATACCTATAATCCCAGCACTCTGTAATGCTTATGCCAGGCATGGTAGCACACGCCTCTGATCTGAGCAGTTGGTAGGCTGAGGCAAGAAGATTGCATGGAGTTCAAGGCCAGCGTGGACTACATAGTTCCTGTCTCAAAAAAAGTTTTTGAAAATGGCTAAACTAGCTGGGCATAGTGGCGTAGGCCTATAATCCCAGCACTGGGGAGGCAGAGGCAGGAGGGTTGCTGAGTTTGAGGCCAGCCTGGACTACACAGTGGGTTCAAGGCCAGCCTGAGCTACATAGTGGGACCCTGTCTCAAAAATCCAAACCAAAAAAAAAAAGGAAAAAAGGGCTAAACTATAGCAGTTAGAGATGAATCATGTTTACTCACAGAAGTGCTTATATTTCAGCTACTGGTGGGCCCTCTTAAGGTAATTGTCTAGACATCCTGCAGTTTGGGGACAAGGGGATCATTATCTAGAGATCCAACAGCGAGTCTCAAAGGGGCCCTCACCTGTGTTGCTGCCCCACAGTCTCAGCAGATTCTGTGCGAGGCTGCGGTGGGCTGGGCCTGGCCTCGCTCCCAAGGTTGAGGGGCCCCCATACGCAGGGCTGGTGGTGCTGGATCTGCTGATCTCTTCCTGCTGCTCCAGGTCCTCAGGGCTTGGTCTGTGGAGGGTGAGGGTGCTGGTGACGTGAACAGGGGCGCTAAGAGGTGCCAATGTGCCCTGACACTGCCCGGTTGGTCTCTGGCCCGATAGAAAACTTCTGCAGGGATCCGGGCCTGGACCGGAAATGGAAGAGTCTGGCTGCCCAGCCACCACAGAACAAGGAAAAAACAGCTTTGCTTTGCTTGGCCCGCCATGTCAGTGTCTTGCGGTGGGCTTTTGCTTTCTTGGAAACAACCAACTTTTCATTGCCGCCTTCTGTGTCTTCTCCTAGTGGTTCCAGAAGGTTCCTTTCTGTCTTTCCACTTTGGTTCCATACATTTTTGTGAATTCTCTTCCTTTCACGCTCCAAGATGGAGATAATGATGGCAAGTATTTAGGGCATACTCCTTGGTGACAGTTTCTGTACAAAGTGCCGCATCCCGGGCCGTGGTTTGACCCGTATTTTTGTGAATTCCCTTTCCCTCGCTCCAAGGCTGGCTGGAAGCCGTAGCTCCCTCTGCGCCCACACGGTGCGTGTAGTCATCGTGGCGCTGTCCCCACGTCACCGATATCTGCTGAGGCCCAGAAATACGTAGTGACTCGAGCGGCTTAGTCAGGACCCCATGAGTGAGGTGACGAAATGGAAGTGTGCGGGGGAAGCCAACCCTGCTTGGTGTTTCAAGCCGCGGGCTTTCTCGCCGCAGCATCTCAGAAATGTAACCCAGGTGTGCCTAGACGAGGGTGCTGGGATATAGGGAGGCATTTTTCAAGTTGGCTACTTGTGTCCCACCTTCACCTGCTCCCCTTCTCTTCTCTCCTCTCCTCTCCTCTCCTCTCTTTTCCTGCCTCCCTCCCTTCCTTTCTTTTTTTTTTCAGGGTCTCACTGGGTAGCCCAGGCTGGGCTTGAATTCCTGGGCTCTAGCGGTCCTCCTGCCTCAGCTTCCTGAGTAGCGGCACTGTGGGGAGGCCTGTGCCACTATGGCCGGCTGAGGTGTTTGTTCAGAATGCCCAAGGTAGTGCCGGCAAGTGGGAGTTTGGGGACACCACGCTGTCTGGGGAGCAATTCCTCGCTCCTGTAACTTCAAGGGTAACCGGTGACGGCATTTGCGAAGTATAGGAAGCTGGCAAAATTATTAATAGTGGCTAAAATGGAACACCAGAGAGCACAAGAAATACCTCTTGTGGTGTAAAATCTTTCTGTGCTTACTTGTGCTAAAGAATTCTTTTTCAGGCAAACTTGTGTGAGGCTTTAGCAGTGGTGTCTCAGGATTTATCTTCTTCAGAGCCTTAGTCTCCGGGGACATCACGGTGCTGCTGTCACTTGGATGAGTGTGTGTGGCTGGCAGCACCCGAGTCAGGCCACTGTAACCCCTGACCCCATGAGAACCACGCTCAGTTCTTGTTAAAATTATAGAGTTCTTGATCCTTCTTGTGGAGATTTTTTTTTTAATAAAAATAAAAAGTACATTTATTTAGTAAAAAAAATGACATATTTCTTTGTCCCATGATTGGACATGTTCTTTTCTTTTTGGTACTGGGGATTGAACCTAGGGCCTTTGTGCTGAGCTGTATCCCAGCCCTTTTTTATTTTGAGACAGGCTTTCACTAAGTGGCTAAATTGCTTGAATTTGTGATCCTCCTGCCTCAGCCTCGCAAGTGCTGAGATCATAGGCATGCAGCACCATGCCCAGCTCTATATTTCACTTTATTTTTGCACATTTGGTAGCGTGCTAAAAACATTGCTGTGTGCTTGCCGTTTCCCTGCATACACCTGGGTTCCATCAGTGCATATTCCCATCTTTTGCTTGTAACTGCAGTTAATGTCACATGGGTGTCATTTCACACGTATGCCAGTGTGCCTATCAGTGAATCCTGGGAGTAGCATTTTGATAGTCATTGCCCAGCTGCTCTCAGAGGTTGTCCCCGTCTGTGCTCCCACGGGCAGTGTGTGACAGAGCCGTCTTCTCTGGCAAACCCGACTGTTCTTGAGAACGCCGATTCTCAGCCTGTGTCTCTTGAGTGTCATTTCACATGGGTCTTACTGTGAGGTCGGGTGCCTTTCCTCGTGGTTAAGAGCTGCGCACAGCTCTCATGTGAACCCTGCCTATCTCTGCTTTGATCCTCTACCTATTCTTTCTATTGAGTTGTTGGTCTTATTTTTTTTTTTTTTTTTTTTTTTTTTGTGGGTTCCGGGGGGACGACCTCAGGACCTCACGCACCAACAGGCACCCGTGCCGCTGAGCGATATCACCGGCCCCTTTTTCGTATGTGGGTTCCGGGAGTCGAACTCGGGCCTTCGCGCTTGCAAGGCAGGCGCTTAAGCTGCTGAGCCGTCTCACCGGCCCCAGAGTTGTTGGTCTTATTAACTTGAGAAATTCTTTGCATATTAAGGGAAGTAGTCCTTTGTCTGAAATATGATCTATTTATTTACTTTTTTGCAGTGCTGGGGATCAAACTCAGGGCCTAGTGCCTGCTAGGCAAGTGCTCTACCACTGAGCTACCTTTCCCATCCTAAAATATACTTTTTTTTTTTTTTAAGCACACATACACATAAACATATTTTTGAGACAGGGTCTCACTATGTAGCCCAGACTGGCCTCAAACTCACAGTGATCCTCCTGCCTCAGCCTCCTGAGTGCTGGGATTACAGGTGTGTGTCACAGCGCCAGGCCTGAAATGTGATATATATATATATATATATATATATATATATATATATATTCTTGGCTTTCTGTTTGGTTAGTTTATACTTTTTCAAAAATTATGACACTTTCTTTTTAAATGGTAATTTATTAATCTTTTATGGCTTCAGAATTTTGTATAGTATTTACGGAGCCTTACCTACTGATTAGGTTATTTCTAAAAGTCTTATTTGCTTCTAGTATTTTTATGTGTTTATTTCTTTGTTTCTTGTTTTTTGTCTTTTTTTGAGACAGGGTTTTACTGTGCAGTTCAGGCTGGCCTCGAACTCCCTTCATAGCCCAGCCTGGCCTTGAACTCGATTACAGGCACGTGCCACCAAGCCCAGTTTATGGTTTTATTTCTGAAGTTTGCAATTATGGAATTTTTTTATTGGTTATTACAACATGCAGAGTATGGATTCAGCTTTACATTTTTCCTACTGGCAATCTAATTTTCCCAGCATCATTTCCTTAGTTTTGTTATTTTGTTTTTTTTGGTACCGGTAATTAAACTCACGACCTCGCGCTTGCCAGGCAGGCACCCAGCCTCATTTCTTGAATAATGCGTTTCTTTCCTACTGATTCAAAATGGGAATTTAAAAATATAAATTCTCATACCTATATATGTTCTTATATAAATTCTTATGTGGATATATATTTAATACCTATGTGCATATTTATATTTGAGTGTTATTTCTGGATTTTCTGCTCTGTACCGGTGATTTACTTAATGCTTCAATACCACATTGCTTTGAAAAAGTATTTTCATATGTAGCAGAGTAGTTACTTCTCATTAATCTTACTTTTTTAAAGAATTTGGTCACTGTCCTTGCTCATTTATTTTCCCACGCAAGCTTTATTTTGTTTTATCGGTGGCGCCGGGATGGAACCTGGGGCTCCAGCGCTGCCCCCGAGACTCGCCCGCCGCCCTCCCCACAGATTTCAGAGCAGCTCGGAGAATCGGTGTCATCGTTTGGTTAAATCTTCCTGTCCGGGATGACGTATGCCTGTGCCTTTGCATTTGTTTAAACCTTTCTTCGCTTTTCTTTTCTTTTCTCTTCTCTTTTTCCTTCCTTCCTTCCTTCCTTCCTTCCTTCCTTCCTTCCTTCCTTCCTTCCTTCCTTTCTTTCTTTCTTTCTTTCTTTCTTTCTTTCTTTCTTTCTTTCTTTCTTTCTTTCTTTCTTTCTTTTTCTTTCTTTCTTTCTTTTCCTTCCTCCCTCTCTCCTTTTCCTTCTTTATTTCTTCTTTCTTTCTCTCTCTCTCTTTCTTTCTTTTTGAGACAGGGTTTCACTATGTAGCCCAGGCTGGTCTCAAACTCATGTCAGGTGATCCTCCTGCTTCAGCCTCCTGAGTGCTGGGATGATAGGCGTGCCCCACCATTCTTGGCTGTTTAAATTTTTTCTGTGTCCCTCAGCATTAAAATTTTTTTTTTCATCTGGGTCTTGTTTATGTTTCTTTTTAAGTTTCTTTTCAGATATTCTATACTTTTTGATGTCAGTAGAACCTCTAATCCACTGCTAAGTTCCTGAAGAATATGTTAAGTTTCTTTCTCAGAAACATTCTGAATTTTCATAACGTTTTTCCTGTCCATTCTCTTGTGTTTTTTTTTTTAATTTTTATTTTAAAGAGAAAAAAATACAACAAAATTTCAAAACAACATAATAGGAGGGTAACAATGGTTAATACATTACATATTGTTCTTTAAATTACTCAGGGTACAATATATCAGCATTCAATTGTCCAAACAATATTAGCACAAAACTTTCTTCTCAATGAACTAAGCAAAATTAGTAGTGTATCTATCTTAACTATCTTATATATAGATATAATTTTTTTTCTTTTCCCTTCTTTCTTTTCCCCATTCCCCCATCCTAGTTTCTCTTTCCTTTTGACCAGTTTCTTCCTGTTTTACCATATCTATTGTACATTTTGGATTTTATTTACTCTTTCAGTTTCTCACACTAGGGACACAATACGATGTTTTTGTGTTTTTTTTAATTAGACTTTATTGGTACATTTTAAATATACATAATGATTGCATTTATCATAGAGAATTTGTACCTGTACATGATATAACTTTTTTTTTTTTTTCCCATTCCCTACCTTCCCTTCAACCCTTCCTTCTTGTGTTTTCTGAGGGAACTTTCTGAGGCAGTTTTTATTTTGTACTATCTGAGGCTGGTAGTTCAGGTGTTGGTGAAAATCATGCTCTTGATGTGGTCTGGTTTTTGGAGACAGGGTCTTGCTTCACAGTCCGGGATGGTGAACTCGCTGTGTAGCCCAGGCTGGCCTTGAACCCTCAGTGATCCTCCCGCCTGAGCCTCCTGAGCGCTGGGATTACAGGTGTGCACCAGCATGCCTGGCTTGGTGTTATTTGATCAAGAAAACACACCTACTTCATGACGCATGTATTCATTTAAGTCTTTAGAGACAGAAGAGACTGTGTGAGGGGACAAGAGGTCTCTGGAGAGCTGAGTCCTGGCTGGGCACTGCGGAACATGGGTTTCGGGCCTTGTGACTCAGTGGCTTGGCTCTGGGCTAGGCTGAGAGGTCGCTGACTGAAACTGCAGAATAAACATTCGAGCCAGAGCCCGGGCTTCAGCAGCAGCTGGGACCCTCTCCCTGCTCTGGGCAGGGCTGCATCCCTCAGTGTAGGGATTAACACGACAGCGAGGCACGGGCCGTGCGGATTTTCCAAGATCGAGCTCGTGTGGAACACAGCTCGGCTGCCTCCTGGGAACAGCGCCACATGTGGCAGCGTGGAGAAAGGAGTGTGCTGGGGAGAGCAGGACAGATGCCTGAAGCTAGGACAGATGTTCTTGCCACACGTGGGTTTCTCTGCGGTCTACCAGGCGGGGCAGCTGTGCAGTAAGAGGCTGCCAGGGCGGGATGTGGCTCAGTGGTAGAGCTCTTACCTTGCATGCACAAGGCCCTGGGTTTGATCCCCAGCACCACACACACACACAAAAAAAAGCTGCCTTCTTCCAGGTCCCCTTGCGGCACGGCAGATGTGACGGCCAGGAGCTGGGTGGAAGCGGGGTCCGCGGGAAGCAGCTTCGTAAGCTGTGAGCCACTGCTCTTATCTTGGCACTGACCAGGGAAGTCAGGGCCAGAGTTCGGGTCTTGGATCCAGGCGGCAGACGAGAGCTGCCTGCACTCAGCCCTCCTTCCTCGACATCTCCTTCCTGAGCCTCAGCCGCGTTGGCTTTTGTAAGGCTGTGGGTGCATCAGGGTGTGCAGAAGGGGAGGGCTGGGGCTTGGAGCTGTGCAGAAGGAGGTTTGCAGTTGGCTCTGCCCGCCGACTCCGAGGCTCGAAAAGCACTCAGAAACCCCCACCAGGCTGCAGTGTTCTCACCTCAGAAAGGGGAGAAACACCCGCCAAGCCTGGGTCTGGCCGCCTGCTGTGAAGCCCTGCTCACCTTCGGTGTGGAGAGGGCCTGGCTGGGCTCGAAGCCCTGGGCAGGATGCCTGAGATGCACGCTCACGCAGGGCTGCTTCCTACATCTGGGTGCAGCTTGCAAGGACGTCACTTATGCCTGCTCCAAGCAGCAGTCAAGCTTCTCTAGAAAAGCAGGGCCAGGTGGATGTAAATATCACACACGCACACGCGCACACACACATATGCACACAGATACACAGATGGAGAGCTTTGCTTCAGGGATTGGCTTATCTGATGGTGGGCGCTGGTGAGTCTGAAATCTGCAGGCCAGGCCAGCAGGCTGGCGATGCAGGTCAGCGTTGATGTTGGAGTTTAGAGCCCAAATTCTGCAGGAAAAGAGCCTGGAGGCTCAGGAATTTCTTCGTTGGAATCTTGAGAATTTCTTTCTTGGGAAAACTCAGGCTTCCACGGATCAGATGTGGCTCACCCGTGTGATGAAGGGTGAGCTGCTTTACTCAAAGCCTGCTAGAGGAATGTTAGCCTCATCTACGGCACCTTTTCAGCAACAGCGGACTGATGATTCACCAAGTCACACAGCAGCCCAGCCACGCCGACACAGTGAACCAGCACCCCCCACAGCCTGGCCACTGACCTTCAGCGCTGGCCCTGTCCAAAGTCAAAGGCTGCACTTAGGGTTAGGGTTAGGGTTAGGGTTAGGGTTAGGGTTAGGGTTAGGGTTAGGGTTAGGGTTAGGGTTAGGGTTAGGTTACCACAGCCTTTCTCTGCCTCTGTCCTCAGTGTTGCCCTTGCAGAGACTGAAGAATTCACGATGAAACTGCTTCACTTTTTTGGAAATGGCTTCGTATTTTCAAACAGCATTTAACTTTGAGACTGGACGTCAAATGTTTACTAGCCAGAAAAGCGATGTCCTTTTAAGTGTGGTGACGCGACAGTGTCATATATGTTTCTGGTGTTAAAAGTATGTGATGTATGTCTCATAAGGAGGGCGCATTCCCATCAGGAGCCCTGGGGAAAAGGCAGGTTGATTGGTCTCTGCACAGCTCTCTTGTAGGTTGGGGCTCCCATGTGTACTGGTGTGTGGTTGACTTTGTGGCCCTGTGACACACACCTCATACAGTGAGCTCAGTGAAGAGCAACAAGGGGAAAGGTTTATGTTGGTCCACAGTTTCAGAGGGTTCAGTTCATGGTTGCTTAACCTGTGGCAGCACAGGACATCATGGTGTGAGCACATGGTAGAGGAAGCCTGTTCACCTCATGCCAGCAGTGAAGAAATAAAAGACAGGAAGGAAGCTGGGTGTGGAGGTACAAGCCTGTAATCCTAGCACTCAGTGGGCTGAGGCAGGAACATCTCTGAGTTCAAGGTTAGCCTGAACTATATAGCAAGACCTTGTCTCAAAAAACCAAAACCAAAACCAAACAAAGAAATAGGAAGACCCAGGGCCCAATGACTTAACATCCTCCCACTAAGCATCACCTACTAAAAGTTCCACTCCCTTCCAATAACACACAAGTCTTCATTATAGGGCCATTGGGGACCAGTCCAGACCCAAAATACAGCCTTTGGAAAGAACCAGTGCTTTACAATGCACAGATCCAGACGTAAATCCTGGCTCTCTCACTTATCAGCTGTGTGAACTTGGCTATCATTGTTAATTTCTCTGGGCCTCAGTCTTCTCATCTTTCAAATGGGCGCAGTGTGCAATCTCACAGGGAAGTTGTGGAATCCACTGAAATGCTGCCTGTGGCAGCCAAGCATAGTACTTGGAGTAAGTCAGTTCCAAAGCAAAATGAGTTCCTTGTGTTTCCTTGGAGTCCGGGAGCCCTGCGGTACGGCTGGAGCTAAGAGTCACTTTCCCAGGTGAGCAGGATTCATCTGGCATTTCTGTAATGCACACCTGGCATGGCCCCTGCAGAGCATATCACAGCTAGAGGAGGTGGGCCAGGCCGTGCCAAGTGCTGCTTTCCTCGGAAACGGTCTGAGCTCTCGGAACCAGCAGCTCCTCCCTTCTAGGAAGAATCCGTGAATCACCGCAGGAAACACCGCTTTCTGCTCAAATCCCCTACAGGTGGGAACTTTGAAAGTAGAACCGCAGCTGACAGCAGTGTGGGAAGAGCCAAGAGGGGTGTCCAGGGTGGATGTCAGCACCCTGGGGTGTGCACCCTGGGTATAACCCCTCCCAGTCTCTCCACGGCCTTGAAAGACTCCAACAGTATATAGGAAAGAGAGAACTAAAATTCCATTTTACAGAATGCTCAAGGCTCTGGGTTTGATCCCCATCATCACAAAGAAAAATAAAATTCTACTTTCCATCAAAACACCTGGAAATCCATCAATAACAGAGATAATAAACCAGGCATAGTGGCGCATGCCTGTCATCCCAGCACTTGGGAGGCTGAGGCAGGAGGATCGCCGCGAGATGGATGTCAACCTGGACTAGGTAGTGAGTTCAAGACCAGTCTGAACTACATAGTGAGACCCTGGCTCAAAAAACCAATTCATCATCATCATCATTGACCTGAGCTCTGACCTTTCGCAGCTTCCTTCTTGCTGGGTCACAGTGAACTCACCCTCTCTCTCCACGGGGCACCTCTCAAGCCCCAAGCACCTGCTAGTTACTCTTATTAACCAGTTTCCTGGGTGGCGGTCAATGGCCATTAACCAGTTGCTTTCCATTGTTTCGCTGTTCAAAGGACTTTTCCTTTCTTTGTGACTGCTGGAGGTTGCGTGAGTCCATTCTGCTGTTACATATTTATCTTAGCCATGAGGTAGGCCCAGGCAGCTATCCTTCTGACCCTCTACTTGTTTTTTATTTTATTTCATTTTATTTTATTTTATATTTTTGAGACAGTCTTGCTATGTAGTTCAGGCTGGCCTTGAATGAATTGTGTAGCCCAGGCTGGCCTGGAACTCTCAGTGATCCATCCTCCTGCCTCAGCCTCCTGAGTAGTGGGATTACCAGGTGTCCACTGCCATGCCCAGCTTTATTATATTTTATTGTTGTTATTTTTTAATTTATTGATTACAGTGCCAGGGCTTCACTCATGCTAGGAAAGCTCTACCAGTGAGCTGAATCCCCAGCCCAATTTTTGGTTTTTTGAGACAGGGTAGTCCAGGCTGGCCTTGAATTCACTATGTAGCCCAGGCTGGTCTTGAACTTTCAGTGACCCTCCTGCCTCAGTCTCCCGAGTGCTGGGGTCGCAGGCTGTGCCCCCACGCCCTGCCATGGTCAGGGTTTGGGCAGAAGGAGAAGCAGCTCCTTCTCATTCCTCTTGAGTAAAATGCACAGTGCTGTAGAGAACTCAGGTCCCATGGTCCCCAGGCCCCCCAGCGCAGGACCTGGTCCTGAGGGCCCCACAATTGGTCAAGGACCTCAGAGTCATCACCATGCCCAGAGCATGAAGTCACTGTCCAGTTGTTGGAGCCGAGGTCACCTCCTAGTGGCCGGGGACTGTCCCCAGGGCCTGTCAGCATTGGGATTGTCTGGGCATATTCTCTCTGGGGAGAAGCCATGGTGTGTGTCGATTCTCAAAGGCTTCTCCGGAGTCCGGGAACATGCAGCTGGCACGATGGGTGAATCACCTCCGCTTCCTGGGCCTGGCTTTTCTCAGGAAAATGGAAGACGGGGTGGGACCTCTCCGAGCTCTGCCTAAACTCAAGAGTGGGGAACTGTCGTGAATGTGCATGGCCAGGCGGCGAGGTCAGGTGTGGGGACCCTGTCACCTGATTGCTCCCAAAAGCCAGAGGGGAAGAAACTTTTCAGAATGTGGGGTATTTGATATTCGGGGTGGTGTGGTTCTATTAACCTCCGGGGCTGTCCTTGTTTTATGAGGTGCTCTGAGGGAGACTGAACGCAAAATCTTTGTGCAATATATGGCTATTGTCCAAAAGTAGGTAAAAGACTTCATACAGAGATAAGTAAAGGAAAAACTGACCCCAATCAGATCTATGATGATGATAATATTAGTAACAAAAGGACAACAGCAATGGTTACTGCTGGACTTGCTGAGTGCCAGTTCTGAACTGAACTTTGCGTTTGTTATCTCACCTGAACTGGCAAGACGCAGTCAGTGTGGAGGCCAAATAAGGACCAAAATGTATAATAGATATCAGGAAATGGGAAGAGAATGTTCAAATGAGGGAACAAGGGAGAGGCAAGGGGGAAAGGAAGGAAGGGAGAAGAAATAAAAAGAATAGACGGAGAAAACGGAAACAAAGCTTTTGCAAATGAGGGGAAGAGGGGTTGAAGGGAAGGGAATGGGAAAAAAGAAACAAGATATATCATGTACAGTACAAACTCCTAGGTACAAAATGAATGTGATCACTGTGTATTTCTAAAATGTACCAATAAAATTTTTAAAATGGCAAAAAAAAAAAAAAAAAAAAAAGAAAGAGAAAGGAAGGAAGGAAGAGGGGAAACAGCCGGGTGGGTGGGCGTGGCAGGGCCTGGCGGAAGCAAGCCCAGGTGGGCTCTGGATAAGGAGGGGTGGACCCACCCTGTGCCCTCTGGAGCCGTGGCCTCGGCTGACCAGGTGGGTCGTCAGCATCCACGCAACTGGCGCCAGCGGCCGTTCAGTGTCCTTGGCTTTCACAGCTCCCCTGAAAGTCCCTAACTTACTTCTTGGCCTCCGAGGGACCCGCGTGCGCACCCCATGCGTTGCCCCTCAGCAAGCGCGAGGACTCCTGGGCACCCCCGGCAGTCCCGCTCTCGGGGCGTTTCCCCTCCCCTGCCGGCCGCAGGGCCATCGCGGGAGGGCGCGTCCACCAAGCACTCTCCTCGTGGACGGATGGATGTAACAGCCGGCTGAGGAAAGAGCTTAAATAAGTCGGATCCGCGCTCCTACCGCCCGCACACGATGGCCGCCTTCGCTACATCTTTCCTAGGCTTTGTCAATGAAACCGCCTTGGCGTTATGGCAGCTCACTGGCACACCGCCGCTTGGCGTGGCACTTTCCTGATACCCGCACGTTTACCTGTGCTGCAGTTCTGGGCCTGGAGCCCGGGGCCCCCGTGTGTGCGGCGGCTCCCCCACGGGACCCTGGCCCTGTGCTCCACGCTGAGCTCCCGAGGAGCTTTTCGGCCTCTGCATGGTATCCATAGCGCTGACGCCTGGATATACTCGCCCATCTCGCGCTTTTAAAATTAGAAACCTCTGGGCCTGGTGGCGAGCACCTGTAATCTCAGCACTCGGAGGCTGAGGCAGGGAAGGCAAGGGGAGATTTAGAGGGGAGTTTTCTGGTTTTTTGAGACAAAGTCTTGCTGTGTAGCCCAGGCTGGCCTCGAGCTCACAATGATCCTCCTGCCTCAGCCTCCTGAATGGTGGGATTACAGATGTGTGCTGCCACATCTGGCTTTAGCTTTTAAAACAATGTAGAGGAGTAGAATGTTCCTATAAATGGCTTCTAATGCCTCTAGAATGTTTTAAAATTCAAAATTCAATGCATCTTAATTTACTTACTATTTTTATACAGATGGCACGTGAGGGGCACCATACCCATGCCCTTACTGTTCTGTAGTTGATGTGCTTTCATGCACACACAGGCACAGCCACACACACATACACACTCACACACATAGTTTTCAATTTATTCTTAATTTGTGAATTAGCTACAGGTCTGCTCTTGCTTTATGAAGGAGGACACTGAGGAGGCAAGAAGAGGGAAGGGACACATTTAGTGTGTGACCGAGTCAGAATTTAAACTCAGTAGCATATCAGTATACACCTGTAATCCCAGCACTCTGGCAGGCTGAGGCAGGAGGATTGCAAGTCTAAGCCCGCATGGGCAATTTAGGGACCTATCATGATCCTGCCTCAAAATGAAAATAAAAAGGTCTGAGGATGTAGAAAGAGAGAGAGAGAAAGAGAGAGACAGAGAGAGGAATTTAAACTCAGCGTTAGCTAGCTGTCCAGTGTTGTGACTGTGCTATGGGAAATGATGGTCGTCATGTCAGGCTTTCTAAAGCTTTGCCCTCCCCAATCCCTTCTTAGAACCTTCCTGCTTGTCCCGTGGAAATCATCCTTGTGCTGTTACAAAGGCCTGGACTTTGAAATAGTCAACAAATGAGGCCCAGCGACCATGGCAGCCCAGGGTGTCTCCATGGGACACGGCGCCCTCGGAGGGCAGGGTGGGGGCCATCGGCCGAGGGCTCTGGGGACACTGTGACACCACTGGGCTGCGTGGGGCAGTTCCTAGTGGATTTAGGTTTCCTTGATGCGTTGTATCAAAGAGAGGCCCTGGATCTGTTGTGGGTGGTGGATAAACCAGAGGTTTGATGGCTCTTTAAGTAAAAGACACAAACTACCCCTGTGTGTCTCTAGCGTCTCTTGGTACCTCCTTGGTCCCACTGTGTGACTCTGGGCACGTGAACTAATCTCGTTCTGCCTCAGGTTCCTCGTTTGTTTACTGGGGGTGTTATTAGAATTGACGCCATGGAGTAATCACACGGATTGGATGTGTTTAACCGAGAGCCTCGTGGAGGCTCCATACATGCTATGATTACTACCATATGAGATAGGCAAACCTGTCCTCACGGTATTATGGAGCAAGCGCTGTCCAATTGGTACTAAATACAGTCTTTTCTGCATTTTTTTTATTGTGGCAAAGTATACATAAACTAAAATTTACCATTTTAACCATGTTTAGATATACAATTCTGTAGCATTAGATATATTCACATTATTGTAATATGTGTATATGTAGTCCAGGCTGGCCTTGAGTTTGAGAGCCTCCTGCCTCAGCCCCCTGGGTGCTGGATTGCAGCATCCACCACCAGGGAATCCATCTTTAGGTGGGGAGGGGACACAGCAGGGCTGGATGTGGAGCTGCGGGTGCATTGTTTGGTGGCTGAGTCTTGGCCCCATGGCTGTCCTTGCTGGCCCTGCTGGCCTGGTGCAGTACTGGAAGGAGGGGGTGAGTACCACCCAGAAGACAGCCAGGCCACTAGCGTCCGGTGCCACCTGAACACCTGGCTGTGTGGCTCACATGTGTGTGCTGTGTCATGTCTCTACGCTCGTTTTCGTTCTTCTTTCATTTCCATTCACTCTTTGTCCCTGGAAGGAGAGAGCTTGGGACGTGGGGGTCCCGCGTGGGGCTGAACTCGGTGATTTCACTGCCTTCCTTGAAATGGGGAGGTCAGGAGTTTCCAGGGGGCTGTTTGTGATTTAGGGACGACGAGAAGTCCCCACCCTTGTTCTCTGAGACTGCTTCCTCAAGCTCTTGGTGGCACTTGTCACTAACGGTGCTGTCACCACAGAGCTGGCCAGCGTGAGCATGGCCGGAAGTGACTGACTCAGAGCCCGCACCGCCTGCAAACTCAGCCTCCACGCGCGCAATTAGGCACCCGGCCCTGCGTGCCTCCGACAGATACTCAGCACGGAGCATGCGCACAAACCACAGCGGCCACCGAATGCGGATGTCATCCTCCCTCTCAGAAGGTTTACTGTAAGAAGTTTCTGATGTGTAGCTTTTCAGGCAAATGTCTGTTATCCATAATTCTGGTTTTTTTTTTGGTGTTTTGGTGTTTTTTGAGACAGGGTCTTGCTGTGTAGTTCAGGCTGGCTTTGAACTCACTATGTAGCCCAGGCTGGCCTTGAACTTGCAATGATCCTCCTGCCTCAGCCTCCTGAGTGCTGGAATTATAGGTGTGCGCTACCATGCCCAGCCATTCCTGAAATTTTTAATTTAACTCTTCTGGTTCTGCGTAGCTTGCTGGTGTCAAACTGCAGGTGTTTAAGTATATCCAAAAGATCTCAGGCCGGCTGACTCTCAAACATCAGAGAGCTTCAGATCTCTCTAATGTGGCTGCCTCACTGAGTTACCTGGAGCTCTTAAAATAAACCTGGAGTTTAAAGAGGGCACACTGATGTGCATCCAACTAAGGGCCAGAGATTTAATTTAGCCACTCACCTATCCATCAGTCCTTCCACCAGTCCATCTGTCCATCCATCCACCAACCCATTCACCAACCCATTTATCCATCTACCAACCCATCCATCCATCCACCAACCCATCCATCCATCCACCAACCCATCCACCAACCCATTTATCCATCTACCAACCCATCCATTCTTCCACCAACCCATCCACCAACCCATCCACCAACGCATTTATCCTTCCACCAACCCATTCATCCATCTATCAACCCATCCACCAACCCATTTATCCATCCACCAACCCATCCATCCATCCACCCACCAACCTATCCATCCATCCATCCATCCATCCATCCCACAAGTACTGACTTTATGCTCATAGGCATCTGGACTTTTTACACAGGGGGATTCTCTGTAACTTCTCCCAATCTAGTCTGACTGAGGAATGCCAAACAGCCTGTGGAACAAAGATTTAGAAACACAAATGCCTGTCTGTGTGACACTCTTGAATTCATTAAAATACTTGGATTCATTAAAGCCTCACCTCACTAGTCTTTGTATTTTTTTTTTTTTTTTTTTAATGTGGGTACTGGGAGTCAACCTCAGGACCTCGCGCTTGCCAGCAAGCGCTTGTGCCACTGAGCGATATCACCGGCCCTTTTTTTCCTTTTTGTGGGCACTGGAAGTCGAACTCAGGACCTTGCACTTGCCAGGCAGGCGCTTATGCCGTTGAGCTATCTCACTGGCCCTAGTCTTTGTATTTACTGCGTGTTTTAGCCAACTTTTCACTGCTGTGACAAGTACCTGAGGAAATCGACTTCAACAAGGAAGGATTTATTTTGGCTCATGGTTTCAGAAGTTCTGGTCCATGGGCCCTTGGCTGTGTTGTTTCTGGGCCTATGGTGAGGCAGAAACATCATGGTGGAGAGAGTGAGGTGGAAGAATGCTGCTTACCTCATGGTGGCCAGGGAGAAGAGAGAGGGAGGCAGGGGCCAGGGCAAGATAGAGCCCCCAAGGGTCCATTCCCTTCACCCAGCTCTCACCTCCCAGGCTTCCAGCACCTCCCGATAGCCCATCACATTCTGGATCTCTCAGGGGGTTAATTAATCCACGGAGGAGGTCAGAGCCCTTACAGTCCCATCCCTTCCCAAAGCCCCACCTCTAAATCCTGCTGTGTTGGGGCCCAGGCTGTCAACATGTGAGCCTTTGGGGGAGGCTTCAGATCCAAACCAGAGCACTGGGGTATTCTGGGAAGATGAGCTTTTGATAAGCAGGGCTAGGACTTGTCATGGCTATGAGATGTTTGAAAGCCCGCCTTTCTCCAAAGCCTGAGGAATCGAGTTTTAGCTTTCATGAAAAGAAGAAAGAAGCAGGTCTCCTGAGTGTGCTGCCCTCCCTTGCTGCATTTTCTAGACAAACAAAAGCTGCCACCTTGCTTTCATGCGGAGCCACCTGGCCTCTGGCCTCGCACCTGGGATGTTTCGTGTCAGGCATGGACCGAGTATCTGACTGACTTGCCTTTCCGCTCTGTCCTCCCACTCCCAGCTGGCACCAGGGTTGGGAACAGACGTGTCTGGGAGCAGGCAGGGCTGCAGGGCTGCGCTACCACCTGGAGGGCTGGCGGCCACACCCCGTGCGGCGGTGCTTGTGTGGCTTCTGGGTTCTGCTGCCACCTCCTCTCTTGGGTTGGGCTTGAGATGCTGGCAAAGCCTGGTGAAATCCATCTATTTTCTGGGTGCACAACCCCCCCCAGTGCCATTTCTCTCCTCCCATCCTAAATGGGGGAACGGGGTTGTGGGGGGCATGGATGCGGACCCCCTTTATTTCCTGAGGATGGACGAGTCCTAGGGTCTGCTCTGCGGGGAGCACAGCTTCCTGGCCTCCTGGCCTGTCTTTTGCTCGCTGGCAGGGTTCTTCGCAGGAGGACAGCGCTGTTCTTCCCTCCCGCAGGCCTCCCGATTTGTGGCCTTGCTCCCGGAAGACAGCAGCAGGAGAGAGAATCTGATGGCTCCAAGTCCCTTCCCAGCAGTGAGAGTGAACTTCCAGACACAAACTGTGGTTTCCCTATATTTTCAAAACCTGCCTTAAAAAAATTCAAATGGGCCGGTGAGATGGCTCAGCGGTGTAAGCACCTGCCCGGCAAGCGCGAGGTCTGACTCCCGGAACCCACATAAAGGAAAAAAAGGGCCGGTGAGATAGCTCAGCAGCACAAGCGCTTGCTGGCAGGCGCGAGGTCCTGAGGTCGACTCCTGGTACCCACAGGAAAAAAAAAAATTCAAATGGCTTAAAGGAGTTGTGTGATGACTCGCTGAGTGGCATGGTCTCATTTTCCCGCACGCACATGTACCGCCTGTCATCATCAGGATGGGATAACATATGTGAAAGTGCTTGGTAAGCAGTGTGGAAGAAGGGGTCCTCATTGCTACTGCCCTGGTACCATCTCTTAAGGCCCTGCTTGTTTTGGAGAATCGGCGGGTTTTTCAAAGGCTGGCTTTAACCTTCAACAGTGGGAATTCAGGCAGTTTCAGGATGGAACTCTGCTGGCTCCGAGATCCAAAACCTCTCTCTTTATCCTGTTACCTGAAATCCCTATTATTTGTCCTGCTTCGAGGGCAACTGGAGCAGGATGTGTTCACTGTTCTGTTGCTTATTTGAATACGTAGCTGGAGCAGAGCTTTGTGGCACTGAGGGCAAAGGCCAGGTGTGTTTTGAAATAGGGAAGTGGGGAGGGGACGCAGATGACCACAGGCCAGTGGCCTCAGAGCCCCAAAGTCGGCAGAACAGCTCCCCAAATAAAGGAGAAGGAACGTGGGGCCCTGCTTGCTCTGTGGGGTTCCCCGCCGTTCAGTTGGACCAGATCCTCGACCACCCTCTCAGAGCTCCTGATCAAAGGTACACTAAGGCATAGGTGAATATATCGAAGACATTAACAAGCGTGTTATGTTAAATAAAGAATTCCTATTATGGAAAATGCAGTCTGTGGGCTGTGTAGCAATGGGGAATTCCATGAAATTCATTTTTACCCCAGGGCTGAAACTTTCCCCATCTCCCAAGAGCTCAGGGACTGGGTCCTGGAACAGTGGATTCCAGGAGCCTTGGGGAAGCCAAGGGGGAGAAGGTTCTAGATGCAGGGAAGGGGCTCCGGGCTCAGGATGAGGCCAAGAGAAGACGTGGGGCCTGGATAGAAGTGTGTAGGTTGATCTTAGAGAGCTAGGGAAGTCTCACCTAAATCACCAAGACCCTGCCCTGTACTAGCACAGGGGAATTGTACAGTGCTGTCGGACAGCTTGGTAAGTTCGTCCCACGCCCCAGAAAACCACAGACGCCAGGCCCTGTACTGCTAGAGTCTACCTGACGGCCCTAAGAGGAGGTGTGCTGCTTCTGAGCGGGATTTCACGGAAACGGAAAGGCATCTGCTGAAGATCCGAGCCCCAGGGCTGCTCTGCGCAGGTCCGGTGCTGCTGGTGAAGGCTTCAGGTGCGTCTGAATATTTTGTTTGCTGTGTAGTTACCGATACGCCACGGCACAGGGGCTGACGCTCACTGGCCAGCTGCTTAAACCAGTTTGGATTTTGGAAAATATTCATCTGTATTTACATTGAAAAATTTCCCTTCCTTCCTTCCTCCTTTGAGACTGAGAATTGAACCCAAAGCCTTACCTATGCTAAGCACAAATGTAACAACACGTTTATTAAAAACCACCAAGGTTCTACAAATATGGGGTTTTGGCCAGACCCAGCCCATGAGGACGTTGATTCTTAGCAATACGGAGGATGAGAGGGAGAGGAATGTCTGAATACAAACGCTTAGAGTTGGAATTTATAGTCGTCACTCCCAAGAGCTTAAAATTTCAGAATCCAAAGCCATTACTTTCATTAACTGGTACTTCTCAAGCCACGGGTGTCCGGGATCCAACTAGGACTTTAAGGTAAGTTCACAAAAGCCAGGCAGGACTTGGCCGCTTTCTTTAAGGATCTTATCACAACCTGACAGACCATTGTTGGGCTCCTGCCATATATGCATTGCCGTCCCAAGTGCGGTGGGAAACACAAAAGAAGTCTAAATCCCTGTCCTCCCAGAGTCTGTGGCAGGGTTGGAGGTTACGAGAGCACACGGGAAACAATGGGGCCTATTCCAGCCAGGATTCCTTTGATTGCAAGAAACAAAACCTCGACTGAAGCCGACTTAAACACGTAGCTGGTCCATGACGTGCACCGCAGAGGTAAGACAGGTTTTAGGGTCGCAGGTCTGGAAGCTGCAGCACGTTTATCTAAGGCCCCCTGAGGGTCGTCAGTAGCCGTAGGACTCAGAGTCCTGCTTCGCGTGCAGTGGGTGAGGGCTGGCACCCTACAGCTCTCCCAGAGAGTGAGGAAGCGCCTCTTCCAGAGATGCTCAGAGAAGCTGTCACTTTCCACGGCCCTGACTGGTTGCATATGGTCCCTGCCCCGAGCGTTTTGGTGAGGGCAATGGTAGGACTCTGGGTGGCTCTGATGAACCAGGAACCCCACCAGAGCGGAGGTGCAGGTCGGCCTCCACCGTCCCATAGGACTTGGCGGGAGAGGGCAGGTACCAGAGGCAGCTCAAAAGGAAAAGGGCCAAATGGATGCTGGCTCCATACGCAAGCGTGCTCACCGGGGAACCCAAGCACCTTGTCTGCATCTGCAGGGAGGATTTTGTGGTCGTAACCACAGACGCCTTCTAACCATGGAAGGCATCTTCTGGTGCCATCGTAAAATGCGCCGGTTTGGGTCTACGAGGGTGTCCAGAAGGGTTCGAAGTTGAGGGGTTGGAAGAGGAAAAACTCAACAGAGAACGAGACGAGCCAGCCGGAGCAGGCCTTCCATGCGGCGGGGGGAGGGGGGGACAGGCGTGTGGGGCGCGGGGGCACAGAAGTTCTGTGGCGATTGGCGAAGGTGTCGCGGGCGCCATGGAAACGTGTCTTCTGTGAAGCCCCAAGAGCGAGTCCTCCTTGAAGTGCCAGGCAGGGTCCACATTTGGCAGGAGTGCCGCTGTGAGGGGACGCTTAGCGTTACCTCTGGGCCGCTGTACGTCAGAGGGCACTGGTGGTAGAGGACAGTGATTCTGCAAACGGGGTAGGTAAGTGAAAAGATCGAAGCTGTCTCAAAAAACGGTGCTTTGGGAATGTCCCGCAATTATGCTTTCATGTCCAGTTTGTGTTCTTGTCACCCCTTTTTTGGGGGGGATGTCAGGGACACAGAGCCATTGTCCTTCCTGAGCCCTGAGCCTCTCAGCTTCTCTCCTCCAGAGGGACCGCGGGCGGCCTGACGGGGGAGCAGGAGCAGCGATAGCTCTGGCCTCTCCGGGACATGCTCAGAGCTTCCAAAGAGGGCTGAGATTTCTCCTGCCTGGTGTGGTGGCCTCACTGTATCCCAGGCCGCATGTCCAGCATAACAGATCATCTTGGTGGCTACTGTCGTTGTCTCTGTTTCACCAGTGAGAAACTGAGGCTCACAGACTTTCAGGCCACAGTCAGGGTGAATCCTGAATTCACTCCAAGCCCGTGGTCCTAACCAGCACCCTGCATTGTCACCTGCGTTTCTGAAGGGGTCCCTCGTGGAGTCTGGAATGATGAATCTGCCATCGGAGTAGGCGTGGGAACTTGTGTTAATAACTCAGGTTCCCAGACCAAGGTGAAATTTTATTATTTATTTATTTGCCTATTGGGTTTTGGAGACAGGGTCTCACTATGCAGTTCAGGCTGGCCTTAAACTCACCATGTAGGCCAGGCTGACCTCAAACTCATGGCAATCCTCCTGCCTCGGCCTCCCGAGTGCTGCGATTATAGCTGTGTACCACCATGCCTGGCTCTATTTATTGGTTTTTTGTATGTTTTGGAATTATACTGTACAATCTAAACCCAGAAGCAACCATTTCCTTTCATGATGTCTAAGGCTCGATTCAGTTTACTTCATGTAACCATATTAGCAGACTCGAGGATAAACATATGTGAATTCCAGTTGTTTCCTGCTCTTTTCCTCCTGTTCCACATCCAGCAGCTTCACCCTGGCAGCAAATTCTACCTCTTCTGAAACAGGGCTGTGTCAGTAATCAAACGAGCTCACGTCTCCTTGCGTCTTTCCTTTGTTTAGTCCAAATATTGACACATTCTCTCTTAAATATTTAGGATGCCTGGCAGAAAGCCAAACAGTATTCCTCAAATTCCTCAAATCAATGATTAAGGGTTTTTAATCTTGTCGTTCAAACAGCACACTGAAGGGTAAGAATGGCTGCTGAGCCTAGCAGAGATACGGGCTGTAAAATAACCACAAGAAAAATCACTTCCGAGGCTACTTGCAGAGCCACAGCCCTCCTGCCGGTTGTCGAGATGTGGGTGGGTCTTTTCGTTGTTGTTTGTTTGTTTTTTGAGATAGGGCCTCACTATGTAGTCCAGGCTGGGCTCGAATTAATAGTGATCCTTCTGCCTCAGCCTCCTGAGTGCTGGGATTACAGGTATGCACCAACATGCCTGGCTAGGGTGGCTTTCTTACCTGTGGACTGGTTAGAGTAAAGATTTCCCTACTGGCCTCTCTCTTTGGCCTGTGACTTTCCAAGTTCTCAGCAGAAAGACAGGTCTTGGCCAGGCTCTGGTCTCCACTGTCCCGTGTGGTGTCCACTGTGTGGCCCTGGCTGTCCCCAAGTTCCACCTAGGGATGGTACCACACCGTGTCGCTGGTGGCCCTTTTATTCCCAAGGGCATCAGTGCTGGCGACACCCAGATGCCACTAGGCATCTGCCTAGGGTTTTCTCACAGATGTCCCCATCCCCAGGCCTGTGCTTTCCAGAAGCTTCTCTGGCGCTCAGGCCCTTGTGCCTGTGGTTACACAGGGCCACCTGGCTCCCAGCCTCTGGGCACGACTTTGCTCCAGGAGGATCCCGCACCCACAAATCACGGTGGAACAAGGAAGTATTTTTATGTGTGTGCCCGCAGTCCCCTCTTTCCCTTTGAGGAGTCTGCCAAAGGCTTTAGGATTGGCCCTCTTGCCTGCTCCTCGCCTGGAAGGTAAACAGACCATAAATCCTGCAGGAGAGCAGCACGGAGGTTTTAAAGACGGTGTTTACAGCCAGGCTGGAGCTCTACAAACTGAACTTTACTCAGGATAGAGAAGGATCCACAGGAAAGAGACACAGGGACACTGCACCGATCTCTCTCACCTCTTTGTCCTCCCCCAGGGACCCCTGCCGTTTGGGCTAAGGGCAGTGGGGTGTTTTCAGGGAAATGTGTTTGGAATACATTTCTTTTTCCAGAAATTCACTCCAGGACTCAGTGGACTCTGAGAACTATCTGTGACTCCCACGGCCCCAGGCCCTGTGACCACAAACTGGAAATGTGCATGTTGAGTAGCATTGGAGGGGGCCGGGCATCAGGTCCATTTGTCAAAACCTGCAGAAGCCTGCTTCTGTTCTTTATTTTTTACTAATTAATTAATTATTATTATTTTCTGAGACAGGTTCTCACTATGGTCCAGGCTGGCTTCGAACTCACAGCGGTTCCCCTGCCTCAGCCTCCCAGGCCCTGGGATCACAGGCATGTGTGCTACCATGCTAGGCTCTCTTTTCTTTCTTTCTTTTTTTTTTTTCCAGGGGCACTGGGAATTGAACTCAGGACCTCGCACTTGCCAGGCAAGCACTGTGCCGCTGAGCTGTATCCCTGGCCCTGTTTTCTTTCTTTTTTTTTTTTTTCGTTGTTATTTTTGAGACAGGGTCTTGCTCTGTAATTTAGGTTGGCCTTGAACTTGTGGCAATCCTCCTGCCTCAGCCTCTGGAGTACTGGGATTACAGATGGGTGCCACCACGCCCGGCTTTGTTTGAGTTCCTGATGGAAAGGCCTTCCTGGAGACAGGGAGGAGGGGTCGCTGGCGGGCCTGGAAGGGAAGAAGGCTGCACTGGGAGGCTGGGGTGGCTTGGCCCTTTAGCGCCAGGCGCTATCAGTTAAAAGCAACAAAGATGGCTCCTTGTGGTCATTCCTGTCCCCTGTCTTGCCAAGAGGTCTGAAATAGCTTTGCTTTCTCTTCGCTTTCAATTAGCAGCAAGCAACACAGAAAGCCAGCTCTGTGCCGCCCTGCATGTCCCCACGTAGGTTCCGCTGGCTGCACTGCGTTGGGCCCTCCTGTGTGGGCCACACTCGCCTTTCCTTCTCGCCTGTGTGAGTCTGTCTCCTGCCGTGGGTCGCAGAGGTCTAGATCAGGATCAGGCTGGCGGCAGAACCCTGCCGCCCAGGAAGAGCAGCATGGCTTTGTCTAGTCGTGGACTGAGCCTCAGCGGGCAGCATGGGTGGGGAGCACGGGTGTGGGCTGGCTGTGGGTGCTGGGTTGGCACAGTGGATCTGTCACCCTCAAGTCTCCATCAGTCCCTGCTACAGCTGCTTAGTCACCATGACAATACAGTAATATCACTGGGCATAGTGGCACATGCCTGTAACCCCAGCACTTGGGAGGCTGAGGCAGGAGGTTCGCTGTAAGTTTGAGGCCAGCCTGGGCTACATCGTTTAAGGCCAGTCTGGACTACATAGTGACACTGCTGAATACTTGCTCTGGAAGTGGATGGAGGTAACTGCTGTGTGCCTTCTGCCAGTACTGGTCTCATAAACAACACCCCACAGATTACACGTTTATCCCAACAGTGGGTGTCCCAGCTGGGTGTCTGAACTGTAGCTATGCCTGATGTCCCTGTCCTGCCTCTCTCTGGACAGAACCTTTCAATGCTGAATGCAACCATTTTTCAGATTGCATTAAATCCAAACAGCTAGGTGACAGTTTAGGTCAAAAACGCAGCCTTCAGTAGAGGAAAGTCGCGAAGGCACACGGAAGCCCAGCAAGTGAGCTCTTGGGAGAACCTGCTCCTGCCCGTACCCTTGTGGCTGCTTCCAGGCCATCGGGTCCTTGCCTGTGGGTGACCTTGGCCAAGCTTCATAGCAACCTGTGTGATGCGCACGATCACACCCATTTCACAGGGAAGGAAACTGAGGCTTGGAAGGCAGATGGTGCACCCAAGAGGGCAAAGCTGTGAGGGCCCCAGGAGTGTCCGCACCCAGGTCTCCCAGACAGCAAAACTCCTTGCCTCCCTCCCCTCTCGGTCTCCTTTCCTCCCTTCTTTCCTCTCTTTCTCCTCTCTCTTTTTCATCAGGGAATTGAACCCAGTGTGCTATACTACTGAGCTACATCCCCTGTGCTTTATAAAATTTTATTCTGAGACGGGAGCTTGTTAAGTTCCCTAGGCTGGCCTCGAACTCGCGGTCCTCCTGCTTCGGGTTTCTGAGTACCTGTGATTGTGGGCAACGCCACTGTTCCTGGCCTGTGTTATTCCTACTGCACAGCCACCACGCCGTGGAGCAGAGCTCAGAGTCCTATTTCAGAGAATTCTCAGCTCATTTCTTTATGAAAGGGACAGGGGGACAGTCATAAATTGCTTTATCGGTTTCTTCTTTTTGCCTCTTTTGGTTTCCTCTTCCTCCTTCTGTTCCACTTCATTTCTTGGTCATAGGATTGGGCAGGGCCTCAAGTCCTTTGCAGTCCATGTTTAAAAAGTCATATATTTAGGGGCTGGGGTGTAGCTTAGTGGTAGAGCACTCCCTGAGCGTGCATGCGGCCCTGGCTTTCCTCTGTAGATAATTTTAAGCTTGCAGAAGTCAGAAGAGCCCATATCCCCTCCACTCAGATTCCCCATTGTTAATATTTTACATTTGCGTGTTCTCTCGCAGCCTCTCTGCCTGCGCACAGTTGATGCGGGTATCACACAGGTGTCTACGACCAACACGCAGCCTTCTCCGCGCTGAGATTAAGCCTCTGACTCGCTGCTCCGTCCCTGGTGGGTTCCGTCTCCGGGACACTCTCTTGCACAAACATCAGGCAATCACACAAGTCATTTTCCCACTTGTCACCTTATCCTTCATCCGCTTGGCCGGTGATCCCAACCATGGAACTTTGTTCCGTGTCTTGCACAGGACAATCAAGGTCCTACAAACACGTGGCTGCCAAGTCTCCACAGCCTCTTTGGCCCACGCTGTTCTTGAGTCCTGTGTCTTCTGGGCCCTGCCGAGTATGGCCTTCCGTGATGCGGGGTGCCCACCCTGGCTGTGCCCGCTCTTCCCCTGTGCCCAGGCTCAGGCCCCGCCGTGGAGGGACACCAAGGCTGAGGAGGTACTTGCTGTCCCCTGTCCCATGACTGGTGATGTTAGGTTAGCTTCCCCTGTCACCCTGTTTTCGCTACGATAATGTTCCATTTTCTACTTCATGACTGGTATTTATGAGGAGCTCACACCAGTATCCTGTTGGCTATAGTTTGGGTCTTGAATGTCCCCCAAACACCCATGTGCTAAAGGCTTAGCACCCAGTTTTGCGCTACTGGGGGTGGCGAAACCTTGAGGGGGATGGGAGCAGAAGAAAGTGAGGTCACTGGGGGTGCGACCTGGAAGGGATATTGGGACCCTGGCCTCTTGTCTCTCTCTTCTGTCTCCTGGCCACAATGAGTGAGCGGCTTCTCTCGACACAGGCCCAAAGGCAGCACGGAAATGAGGAGCACCTCTAAAACTGAGCCAAAACTAATCTGTCTTCCTTATACATTGATTATCTTGGGTATTTTGTCACAGTAATGGAAATGCAACTACCACACTATTCCCGATTAAATCTTCACCCGCCAGCTTCTCTCTGCTGATGACTCCCTTCTGAATGGGCAGCCATGAGGACTCTCAAAAGATGGTTTTCCGGGGCCGGTGAGATGGCTCAGCGGCTTAAGCGCCTGCCTGGCAAGCGTGAGGGCCCGAGTTCGACTCCCGGAACCCACATACGAAAAAGGGGCCGATGATATCGCTTAGCGGCACAGGCGCCTGCGGGCGCGCGAGGTCCTGAGGTCGAACCCCGGTACCCACAAAAAAAAAAAAAAAAAAAGATGGTTTTCCATTTTTGTCTTCCTTCTGCCTTCCCCTGACAGCCTGTTGTAAGCAAACTTCACCTTCAGTACTGATTTGCAAAATCAACAACTCCTGCTGGGTATGGTGGTGCACGCCTGTAACCCCAGCACTTGGGGGCCTGAGGCAGGAGGATCGCTGTGAGTTCGAGGCCAGCCTGGGCTACATAGTGAGTTCAAGGTGCCAGCCTGAACTACACAGCGAGATCCTGTCTCAAAACAAAACAACCCCCCCACAAAAAAAGCATCAAAACCAAAACCAAAAACAACCTCCTAATAGATTGGTACATGGTACTGTTCTCTAATTAACAGCACAAACAAGAAAACTATGAATTTAAATGTTTTGGCAAATCTTTATTTTTTTTTAAATATGCATCTGTGTGGTACCATTTTTTACGAGACCTGTGGTGTGTTTGGAGTTTGGTGTTGAAATGCACACACCATTTCCTGACAGAAAGCTCAGGGCTCGGCACCCTCTTTTTATATGTGTACAAAGAATGTCTCCATAAAAATTCTCACCTGGCCTATTTGGAAGGACGGAGGGAGAGAAAAAGGTCAAACTCATATATAACTAGGGAAGAAGCAGAAGCTGTAAAGTTATAAAGTTTAAGACAAGACAACCATAGAGGCTTCACACCTATTTTCTACCTGTGTGTTCTTAGGTGGATGTGGGAGGGGTAGGGGAAATCTGTGACTTTAAAACTTTTATTTTCCCCATACTGGGGATTAAACCCAATGCCTTTGCATAGAGCTACATCTCCAGCCCTTTTTTAAAATTTTAATTTTGAGACACGGTCTCACTAATTGTTAGGTTGTCCAGGCTGGGCTTGAACTTGGAATCTTCCTGCCTCAGCCTCCCCAGAATACTGGGCTTACAGGCGTGCACAACTACACCTGGTTTAAAACAAAACTTTTTTTTTTTTTTTTTTTGTGGGTACCTGGAGTTGACCTCAGGACCTTGTGCGCCAGTAGGCGCCCGTGCCGCTGAGCGATATCACCGGCCCTTTTTTCATATGTGGGTTCCGGGAGTCGAACTCAGGCCCTCGCGCTTGCCAGGCAGGCGCTTACGCCGCTGAGCCATCTCACCGGCCCAACAAAACTATTTTTAAGACTCCCTCCACTCCCAGTAGGTTATTTAAAACTGTAGTGAAATAGATTATTTTGCTTTGCAATCTACGTGGAACTTTCTGGTTGTTTTGAAGACTCTCCTGTGTAAAATCATCGATTATGAGGTGCTTGTTTGTTTGAGGCAGTGTCTTGCTATGTGGTCCAGGCTGGCTTCGAACTTTCAGGGCTCCTCCCGTCTCAGCCTCTCGAGCGCTGGGACTATAGGCGTGCACCACCATCTCTGGCTTGATTATGAGTTTGAGCAGGTTCTGGAAACCTCTAGGTTCCAGGTGGGGAGGGGAGGGATGCAGAAAGCCTAGATTCATGGCCAGCACCCCCACAATGAGAGCAGACAGGTAGGGACCCTCTGCAGGTCCTTGGGCAAAGACTTCATTTCTCAGAGACCCCGTTGTTCTGAGGAGGGAGAGAGAGAGAGAGAGAGAGAGAGAGAGAGAGAGAGAGAGAGAGAGAAGAGAACGGTGTTTGACCACTTCCAGGGGCCAGTAAGTGGTAGTCCTTCCTGCTTGCGGATTTCCGGCTCTTGACCTTGGCTGTTAGGCTAATGAACTATAAGAACAGAAGTCAAGGGCCGGGGATAAGCTCAAGCAGCATGGTGCTTGCCGGGCAAACGTGAGGTCCTGAGTTCGATTCCCGGTTCCAAAAAAAAAAAAAAAAAAAGAAAGAGAAAGAACAGAAGTCAAACCATCATCCAGTTAACTTGTGTCCCCTAGCGTTGCCACTACTTGCAAGGCAACTTGGAAGGCAACTACTTCCAAAGGAACTTGGATATTTTAGGAGATTAAAAATCGCAAAGCTGGGGGCAGTGGCTCATGCCTCTAAGTTTTGGAGGCTGAGGCAGAAGGATATCAAGTTTAAGCCTAGCCTGGGCAACATAGCCCAGGAGACCCTGTCTCAAAATAAAAAAATAACAAAATGGCTGTGGATGTAGCTTAGTGCAAAGGTCCTGAGATCAATCCTCAGTACTGGAAAAAAAAAATCAAAAAATGTGTCAGCATCCCACAGTGTCCTCCAGCCCCCACCTCACCTGTCTCAGGTGAGCTTTCCCAGACACAGGCTCTCAGAAGAAGGGCTCAGGTGGTCCATGCCTGTGATCCAGCTACTTGGAAGGCTGAGGCAGGAAGATTATAAATTCAAGGCCAGTCTGGGCAACTTAGTGAGACTGTTTCAAAGTAAAAAAAAGAGACGGGGATGCAGCTTATTGGGAAGGTCCTGGGTTCGACCCCCAGGACTGAAGAGAAGAGGAGGAGGAGGTGGCCCAGGCAAGTGCCATTGAGGCGGCGGCTGGAGAGCAGGAGACGCAGGAGCAGGAGGGGTGATTGCCACTGTCCCCTCCTGCAGACAGGGGCTGCAGCCTGACGTGCAGCACCGTCCTGAAACGTCCTCCCTCGGCCCGTGCTGCCAGGTGCAGTTCCCAGGCCCTTTGGGCGCGGTGGCTCAGGTACCCAAGGGCTCCTGCGGAGAGGAGCGGGGCTGGCAGCCCTGAAGGCCATTTCAGGGCCTGCCGAGGGAGGGGGGCGACACTGTGTCATGTGCCCACGCGGCTGCAGGGGCTCACACTGGCCTCGGGCACCACCCTTTGTCCCCTGCCCCTGCATGGCACGCTAGGCAGGCGCTGGGCCACGCAGCCGCAGCCCAGGCCCTAGAGATTTTTCCTGCCAATGCGGGTGTGGAAGCAGCCATTGCGTGCTGCATTCCCTTGCACGGATACACTGTAAATTATAGCTGCTCATCAGGGATCTGGCAGGTTGGAGGGAATCGTATTTTTGTTAGTACGTAATGATCGCATTCCTCGTGGGGAGTTGGTACATGCACACAAAACATCCCGATTCTCTTTCCTTTCCTTTCCCCTCTTCCTCCCCTCATCTCTCCATCTCTTGGTCTCCTTCCCAAGGGCAAAAGATCTGTCTCCCTGCTGCCAGTCTGCTCGCAGGGTCCTGGAATGAGGAGATGTTTTGCCTCCCCTGTCCCCGGTCTTATCAGGCCCTCACCCTCCTCGCGTTGTTTATTTACTAATTTCCTCCTCTCTGAAGCCTGCCATGTGCTGCTCATCCTTCTAAGTTCTTGACTTAAACCTGCTTTTTAAACATAGTATTACTTTGGGCCGGTGAGATGGCTCAGCGGTGTAAGCGCCTGCCTGGCAAGCGCGAGGGCCCGAGTTCAACTCCCGGAACCCACATACGAATAAAGGGCCGGTGATATCGCTCAGCGGCACGGGCGCCTGCTGGCGCGCGAGGTCCTGAGCTCAACCCCCAGTACCCACAAAAACAAAAACAAAACAAAAGAAAAACATAGTATTACTTTGCAAATAGGTAAAGACTTGTTCAACCAGATGAGGCTCCTGAAGGCCCTCCTGCCTGTCCCGTTTATCCAGACCACCATGAGCTGTCCCCTTCTGCTGGTCCTCGTTTAGTCCCCCCTCCATTGTCCTCTCCCCTGTCCATGTCCTCCCAGCCCCGTCCCTCCCCTGGCCCATGGGAACCTGGCAGCGGAGCGAAGCCAGCCAGGTTGTGTTTCAAGAGCCAGATGAGTAGGAGAGAGGTCTCGTCCCAGCCAGCCGGTAGGTAAGTATTAGTCACACCAGGGCAAAACAAGCCTGGAAAAGCACATCCAGCCAGCTGTGGCCAGCGGTGTCCCAGGGCTGGCAGCCTACAGACACCTCTGTGCGCATTAGGAAAGCGCTCCCACTTGTTGCACCAACACAGCCAGCTGCTGGGAATTAGGTGCAAAGATGAGAGGCGAGGGGGTGGCTGCAGGGACCACAGGGGAGGGCCGGGCTGCTCCCTGCACAAACAGTTCCCGTAAGGTGGCCCTTGCACCCTGGATGGAGAGAGAACCACAATGCGGGGCGCAAAGCTCCTGCCCCCCGGAATCTTTCTTATCCAGCCCCTGGACCCCTGGGGTGAAAGTCAACCAGAAGAACATGTTAAGATTCTTTGCCTTGCTTTGGGTGTGATTTTTCAATTTAAATCTCAGCGTACGATCTTGATTTAATTTCTAGTCTTTAGGAAACAGGCCCCACACTGTTGTCTCTTTAGGATTTGCTTCCAGAGTGGGTCATTGTGTCCAAAACATTTATAAAATGCAGGCCAGCCTTTCACTTTGAAACACTTCTTCATGATTCTCGTATCATTCATTCATGTACTTACTGATTTAATAATCCATTGAGTAAATGTTTATTTAGTGCTTATTGTGCGCTGGGCTGAACTTTCTAGATATCTTATCGTCTTCTTACAATAATTTTTCTAGAATACAAGCTCCGTGCAAGTAAGTACTCTGACTTGCTTACTGCTCTGTCGTTAGCACCTAAACTTGTGCAGGGCCTATAGATATTTGTTGAGAAAAATGAATGAGGTGAGCGGCATTGCTCTGTCCCCTCTATGGGGGGTAAACTGAGCCTTAGATAGGGTGAGAGCTTGCTAGGGCTTCAGAGCTGCTAACGGCAGGTTGGAATTTCATTTCATCTGACCCCCAAGGCAACATATGGTTAAACAAATGAGGGAGGAGTTTGGGGGGTGTCCCAAAGGAAAGATCATAATTTTACTGGGGAGTCGGAGGAGGGCTGAAGGAGGGGATGGTATTGGTTTCCAGCTCTTGAGGGATAAACTCCACGTTCGATTTCAGAGGTTCATTGTTGGCAAAATAAGGTTGGACCAAGCCCTCTTTTACTGGGGGGAAAACACAGTCCCCTTCTTCAATGTGAATTCCTACCTGAGAAACTTCAGAATTCTCTGTCTCTGCGGGTTCGAGAGAAGCTGGCTCTCCGTAACTTTTCTTTCTTTCCTTCCTTGTCTTCTTTTTTTTTTTTTCTTCTCAGACAGGGTCTTGCTGTGTAATTCAGGTTGCCCTTGGACTCACTATGTAGTCCAGGCTGGCCTCAAACTCTGGGCCATCCTCCTGCCTCAGCCTCCTGAGTGCTGGGATCATGGGCGCGCACCACCACACCTGGCTCAATATCGTCTTTCTGCAAAAACATTCCTAAATTGCTCTTCCTAGCTTTCTAAGTCTAGGGACT
The DNA here is from genome assembly GCA_028451465.1 of Erethizon dorsatum. Classification (NCBI taxonomy): domain Eukaryota; kingdom Metazoa; phylum Chordata; class Mammalia; order Rodentia; family Erethizontidae; genus Erethizon; species Erethizon dorsatum. The sequence goes on along the minus strand of CM051838.1, from coordinate 23,668,377 downwards.
TTTTAGAAGTCACTCTTTGGAGTAGGTTCTTCAGCTGAGCTCATGCCTGTGAAATTCCCATCCGTACGGAGGATGGCGAACAGCTCTGACCGCATACTTTCCCTCCCACTGCACCCGCCTGTCCTTCGGCATTGGAAGGGAGATTGAACACGCTTTGCTTTTGATCCGGACTCATCTCCTGCCAGGAGCAAGGAAGGATGTGTAGGAGGGACCGTCTCCCATCAAAACAATAACAAGAGTAATGAGTAAAAGTGCTCAGCAGGATCTTGGGCAACTGAGCTGCCCTGGCCGTTTCTCCGTGTTTACAGTGGGAGTGTTTTTTTCTCCAGCTAACAATGGTCCCCAAATGCCTTCCTTCCCCAGCCCCCTCGAAAACACACCGAATGGTCTTGTTGCAGCGATAGAGGAATGGCTTGCAAAAGTCGGTTTTTTGTCCTGTTTTCAGTAGTCCAGCGTCATCGGCCTTTGGGTAGGGGACGGCCACACTGTCATGGTGCCTGGCTCCTGGGTTTTGTGGCCAACGGCACCACGGGACCTTCTTGGGCCAGCGATGCAGCCGCTTGGGCAAGGATTGAGGAAACCTTTCTGTCAACTCCCCTCCTCCCCGCAGTGTAACTGTGACATCAACTGGAAGACACAGATGGTGACATCAACCAAGAGCTGACTTCCTCCGGTCCTGCGTGCCAGCTCTTGGTGAGCTTGGAAATGAGACTTCCTCCTCGGGCTGCCCCGGACAGAGCCTTCTCGGCTCCGGCTCGAGCCTCGGCCCCATGGTGGCCCAGTCTCAACTCTGCGGCTGCAGGAAGTCGCGCGTCCTTCTCGGCCTGTTTGCATCCTGGTGGCTGGAGGATGAGAAGGAAGTGGCAAATGTCAGGCCGCAGTCTTTCAAGCTCACAGTCAACTCCGGGCTGCGCGTGGGCCTTCGGAAAACAGTTTCCAAATGGGCCTGCGAATGACTCTCTGCGAGTACTCGGTGGGGTCTGAAATGATCTGTCACCGAGACTCGGGGGATTTATTTTTTCTTGTCATTTTGCTAGGAAATAAAGTCAAGAGCGAGCTGTTCTCTGTGGGTCTCTTCCAGCTGTGTGTGATGCCTGTGACAGCCGGGGACAGGCCACCCGGGCCTCCTGGACTCGGAGAGCTCGGCGGGGCCCTGCTGCTCAGGGCAGGGGCTCATCTGCCCGCAGCAGCCCGTGCTGGGGGTACCAGTCGCCAGCTTCCAGCTCTTCTGCACCCATGGGCTCCTTGCATCCCTTTCCGGTGTCCTCGCTTGTGACCGGGGCTGGAGCTGGGAGGCGGTGAGGTCTCAGGTGGGGTTTTGGGTGATTATTTCAGTGTTAGCCCTGGAGTCCCAGAGGGACCCAGGGTGGCACCTGCCTGGACAGCTTTGCTTTGTTGGGGAATCACCCGGTGTCCTCCTGCCCTGTCGACCCCACCTGTCCCCCTCTCCAGCTGTTGAGGTTGGGGTCAGAAAAGGGGGCTCTGTTTTTTTGGATGCTGGCATTTCCCAAAAATAATACTTTCCCTGACTGATTTCCAGATCCCAGCTGCCCATGGCCGGAGAGCATGGGAATTCCGCAGAGGATCTGGGCGTTGAGACGCACAACTCCTGCCCTGGGGATGTGTGGGCAACGCATTGGCCCTGCTCAAGATGGGGCCAGAAGCTGCACGTGAGATGCCAGCCCCACCTTCCTGGTTCCAAGTGGAAGGCAGTGACACCTGTCAGTCACTCCTATGTGAGGCCTCCCCGGATTTAAAAAACAGTGGCTCTCTACCCAGGCGTGGGGGCACCTGCCTGTAATCCTGGCACCCAGGAGTCTGAGACAGGAGGATCACCACTGAGTTTGAGGCCAGCCTGGGCTACAAAGTGAGACCCTGTCTTAACAAAACAAACCAACAAACAAACCAACAAACAAATAAACAAACTAGACCATAGTCAGAAAGAAAATGTCCAAATGAAACTGAAATGGATTTGGGGTGTTTTCTTTCTTACTTGCTAGGGAAAACTTCTATTCTTTGCTTGCTGGTGTGCCTGACCTGCAGTCCACAAGTTGGACATACCAGTGTTATAATAAAAAAACCTATTTTATTTTATATTATATTATATTTTTATTTTATTTTATTTTATTTTATTTTTATTTTTTGAAACAAGGTCTTACTATGTAGCCCAGGCTGGCCTTGAGTTTATAGAGATCCTCCTGCCTCAGTGTCCCAAGTGCTTAGATCACAGGTGTGTGCCACCATGCCCTACATAAAAAACACTTTTAAAAAGGAAGTTTTGTCACTTACATATGTTAACTATGTTATGTATTTTACATGTGGCTAAGATAATTCCTTTTTACTTAGTGCATTCCAAGGAACCAGAGTGGCCACCCGTGGACTACAGATTGAACAGCCTGGAAGGGTCTAGCACAAAGTAGATGCTCAGTTAACATGAGTGTCTTTTACACAGCAGACAGTGCGAGGAGCCCTCTGGTTGGTGTCAGTGTCCTGAAGCCTCAGAGCATGGAGTGCAGTGGTGATCTCCCACCCCGGGCTCTGCCTGTTTTGAGCACAGTGTGAGGAAGAAGGCAGCTCCGTGGGGATGCGGAGGGCTGGCACTGAGTTCTGAGTCCCTTCGCTGATTACCTGAGAGGCGAAGAGTCGGGAAGGAGGAGCCCAGGGTGGCCAGGCAGTGGGGTTGGTATGAACTAGCCGAGCGGTGGGTGCTGGGAGCCATGGGCCAGGTGCCCCGTGACGTCAGGCCGAGGCCAGACTGGCAGAAAGTGTGACCTGGTGGCCAGGAGAAGGGAGTGGGGGAGGCAAGGAGGGCATCTGCCATCCAGAGAGGGCATCTGCCACGGCCAGGACTCAGGAAACCACATCTTCGGGATCCCCTCTGTCTTCTCAGAGATGTTACGCCCCTTCTAGTGCTCCAAGGGGAGCAATGAAGAGCTCTTCCTCTTTCTCTTCTTTTCCCTCTTCCTTTTCTGAGACAGGGTCTCACTCTGAGGGGCTTTGAACTCACTATGTAGCCCAGGCTGGCCTCGAGCTCACAGTGATCCTCCTGCCTCAGCCTCCCGAGTGCTGGGACTATAGACATGTGCTACCATGCCCAGCCTTTGGGTTCTTTCTTTCTTCCTTGCTTCCTTACCTCCTGTCTCTTTTCTTTTTCTTTCTCCTCTTCTTCTTCCTCCTCCTCTTCTTTTGTGACACTGACGATTAATAAAAGGGTCTTCACACTAAGATCCATCCCCAGCCCTTTTCAGATTTTGAGACAGGGTCTCTCTAAATCGCCCAGGCTGGGCTCGAACTTGGAATCCACCTGCCTCAGCTTCCCAGAGTGCTGTGATGACAGGTGTGTACTGCTGTGCTGGAAGTTTTGTACTTTGTATTTTGTAATAATTATAGACTCACGAGAAATTTCATAAATACAGTAATACAGAGCCCCTATATTGGTCAGCTTTCGCATTGCTGGGGCCAAATACCCGACAGCCATGATGTTAAGGAGGAAAGGGTTTGTATGGCTTGAGCTTTCAGAGGATGCAGTCCCTGGTCTGCTGGCTCCAAGGCCAGAGTATCTTGGTGGAAGGGTGTGGCAGAGCACAGCTGCTCACCTCATGGTGGCTGGGAAGCGGAGAGGGCTAGAGAGAGAGCCAGAGAGGAAAGAGCTAGGCATCAGATGCAGTCCCCAAGGTCACAGCCTTGGGGTCCCTCCCCCCCGCAAATGTGCTTTACTAATCTGCCAGGCGTCTCTTAACCCAAATTGGCAATCACAGTTTTTTTGTTTTGTTTTGTTTTTGGGACAGCATCTCACTATGTAGTTCTGGCTGTCCCTAAACTCACTATGTAGCCTAGACTGGCCTCAAACTGACAACAATTCTCCTGCCTCAGCCTCCTGGGTGCTGGGATCACAGACGTGCGCCACCACATCCTGCTCACTGGACTCTTATTTATTTATTTATTTTTTTTGTGGGTACCAGTGGTCAACCTCAGGACCTCGTGCACCAGCAGGCGCCCGTGCCGCTGAGCGATATCACCGGTCCTTTTTTCGTATGTGGGTTCCGGGAGTCGAACTTGGGCCCTCGCGCTTGCCAGGCAGGCGCTTATGCCGCTGAGCCATCTCACCGGCCCTCACTGGACTCTTGAACAGAAGAATGTGGCTGCCTTCTGTGATCACAAGCAAAGCTCCTTCCTGTTCCAGACAGAAGTGACCCCAGCTTCCCAGCTTCTTCTCCAGCCTCCTCGAGGAGAAGCGAGCACCATGGCAGCAGAGCCCCGCGTGGCTCAGTAGAAGTTGCCTGGTCCAGGCAGGGGCCAAGTGTGCGTTCGTTAAGCGAAGGAATGAGTTGTCTGCCCTGGCCATTTATGTTTTGTGAGTTAAAATAAAGATTTTGTTCTGCTTTTTTGGAACAAGGGACTGAACCCAGGGCTGCTATACTGAACCTCATTTCCTGAGTTGCTAAGTTTCACAGGCTGGACTTGAACTTGCGAGCTTCCTGCCTCAGCCTCTGCTGGGATGACAAGTGTGTGGTACCACATGCGACTAGAAAAGTACTATGCAGTAGTTGTGCTTGCTGATGAGGAAGGGGGCTTGGTTAGCCTTGTGCTTTGCTTACACAGGTTTCCCTCTTCTTTGTGCTTTTAAAGCTTCCTTGAAGCCTAGGCAGGCATTTCACCCAGATCTGTGTTCGGTTTTATGATGTTTCGAGAGAACACACATTCCTGTTTCTCTCCTCAAGTGCCTTAAAGTGGCAATAAAGGAAGGAGCTCTGTGTCCCGGCAGCAATGAACATCCGTGTCCTAGAAACTCCCATTGCAGTTGCAGGTGGGGACCCTTGTGGTCGTGACACTGAGTTAAAAAAAATACTAATTAAAAGGGCTGGCGCGGGCAGAGATGGTGCCTGGCACACGTGTGGTTGGAGCCAGCGCCGTGCTCGCCCATCCATCAGTGTCCCTGTCACCACCCAGGCCCAGCTGTGGGCCGTGCTGCCCCGGCCGTGTGCCTTCCCCTCCCACGTGCCAAGGGTGGCGACAGCTGGTGCGCAGGTGGCGGCAGGTCCGGGTGGGGAGCGTTTTCACAGGTGCTCCCCTTGGCCCGGGGTTGCAGTGCGGCTCTGAGCGTGGCCTTGAACAGAAAAGCTGGATTTCTTCTGTAATCCATCGTAATAATACAAATACCCCCGATACTGAGGAGCCTGAGGAGCGGCGACACATTTGGACCCAAGGACACTGATCCCGATCCTGACTTCCATGACAAAGGGAAGTTGCTTTCTGCTCTGGACAGAAACTGACCATCAAAGTCATTCCCAAAAGCTATTGATGAGCTTGAGATACTTAGGGGTTTAGAAAGAAGATTTTTCTCTCCTCCCAGGGTCCTTTCAGAAGAGCGCCCCAAATCCCAGGCATACTTTGCATTTTGGCCTCGAACTCGTGATCTTCCTGTCTCAGCCTCCTGAGTGCTGGGATGACAGGTGCACACTTTCATGCCCGGTTTATTGTCCATTTTGTCTTTGTGTTGGTGCAGGGGTCCAAGCCCGGGCCTCGCACACACTAAGCCTGTACATTACCACCGAGTCGCGCTCACCCCGCTTGGCCATTGTGAACTTGTCATCTCTGCCGGTGTATTGAGTCCCGTGTTTCACAAGCATGGCTGCAGGCTGAGGACAAAGCCTTGTGCGGTAGTGACAGGGAGCCCTCCAGGAGTTGGGGTGGCAGCTGCATTTTAAATCCTGTTACAGACACTTAGGAGTCACTTATCCTGGGCCAGGCATAAAAGGGTTCAAAATGTGAATAGGAATTCATTTAGGTCTGGAACCGTTCTCCACAGTAGCTACTAACGCCGACCTTGTCCACAGATGCGGCTGGATTAGGGGCTGCCCCAGGCCTGAGGTGAAGAAAGGGCAGAATTAAGATTCAAACCTAGGGCCGGTGAGATGGCTCAGCGGCGTAAGCGCCTGCCTTGCAAGCGCGAGGGCCCGAGTTCAACTCCCGGATCCCACATATGGAAAAGGGGCCGGTGATATCGCTCAGCGGCACGGGTGCCTGTTGGCGCGCGAGGTCCTGAGGTCGACCCCCCGGTACCCACAAAAAAAAAAAAAAAAAGATTCAAACCTAGGTGGCTTGAGCCTAAGTCTGGTTCTCAGCACTTCACATCACTCCCTTGAAGCCCCCAACCTTTCTTTGAGACAAGGTCTCGCTCTGTGGCCCAGGCTGGCCTTGAACTCATAGTGATCTTCCTGCCTCAGCCTCCCGAGTGCTGGGACTGCAGACATGCCTGGCTTGAAGTCTCTTCTTTGCTTACAGCTGGTGGCCTCAGGTGACCCCAGTCCTTCCCCTTTTGCAGGAAGCTGAGGTCAGACACGGTGCCCTTCCTCCTGGTCTGAAGGGAGAAGGCTTGGCCACCTCTTCTTGTCTCTGTTGCCTGTCCCTTTACCTTGGAGTGAGCCCATCCCTGGGCTGTCCTTGGGGATGTGGAGCCCGGGAGTGGCAGGGTCCTGGTGTCCCCTGTGCTATGGACACCGTGCTGGACGGCCACCCTCTGAGCCGGTGTTTTGGAGTCTCCTCCCTTGAGACAGAAGGTGAAACTGCTCTCTGCTACCTGGATAGTGGCCCTGGCCCTGACCTACGTGGGGGCCACTTGGTGAAAGGGCCGTGGGAACCGCACTCCAGGAAAGTGTCCCTTGCTGACAGGAGCTGCTCCAGTGATGTCACCCTGGCATCCAAGAGAGAACAGGCCGTGCTTGCTAGAAACGATTCTGCCTCTTGATCAGCTATTTTAGGGGCTGTGCACCGGAGCTGTCATCGGGAGCCCCTGGGGTGACTGACAGTGTCCAGTGAGGGACGTCATCGTGGGCTCGGCTCCCAGGGTCAGGTGTCAGGCACTGCGGGACACTGAATAGCACCAGCCCGGTAATCGCTTCCTGCTGGGGCTTTGGCGGTGCCCAGAGCGGGTGAGGCCTCTCCTGCAGTGAGCCCCAGGCCACCCAACCCAGCTCCTGGACTTTGATGACCCCATCCAACAAGAATGGGAAGCGAGAGGCTCCCTTGCACAGTGTTCAGCCCTGTGTCCACCTCGGACTTGGATGAGCCCTCTGCTGGCTTTCAGGGTGGGCACAAGGGGTGGGGTCTGCAGTGGCATCATGGGTGTCAATGTTCCACGTCCTGGGTACTGAAAATATGGGGGTAGAAAAATGTGAGTCCAGCTGGGTGAGGTGGTGTACACTTGGAATCCCAGCTGCTCAGGATGCTGAGGCAGGAGGGTGGTCAAATTCCAGGCCAGCCTGGGCAACTTAAGGAGATGCTGCTTCAAAATAAAATAAGCTGTGGGGACGCAGCTTAGTGTGAAGGCCCTTGGTTCAGTTCCAGTACCAAAATTAAAAATAAAATAAAATAAAATAAGAAAAGAAAAAGGTGAGTGAGCCTTCATACATAAACGAATGAAAGCCAGCATGGAAGGTAGGGGACAGAGGAGCTGGGACCCCAGCCCAGCCCTGCCGCCCCCCTGGGGAGCTCTGGGAGGCTCAGTTTTCATGCACGACAGGGCTCAGGCAGCAGCACCCAGCCAGGCCCTGCACTCTGTTCCCCAGCAGCGGCTCCGCAGCCTCCCGGGTCGGGTGGGGCCGCGCTGGCCAAGTCCTTCAGGCGCGGGAGCCTCTCTTTTCCTGCATCGCCATGGCCTCCGTGGCTGAGCGCCAAATTCTTCATCTTAGCTGAAAATAAATGCGGCCGTGCATGTTCCATCTCGCTTTAGAGTAGCCACTCGCTATTTCCTCCTCTCTCGCTTCCCCACCCCCCTCTCTCCCTCTCTCTCTCATTTATTCAGGACATTTGCTTTGACAGGCAAGTTCGGAGAGAGGTAGGGTCCTAGATTTTATAACTCACTAGGGAGGAATGTAAAAGTCACTGTCGTGAAAATGTAGTTACAGCCCCAAGTGAGCGACGTCATCACAGAGGTGTCGCTCGCTTTTCTGGGACGCTGGAAACTTGCACACAGGTGTTCACGGCAGCCTAACTCACAGCAGCCACGAAATGCAAACCAGCTGAGCTCCCGAGCGGGCGGAAGGCGGCGGGCCTGACGCCCCGGCCAGCGGTTAGGACGATGCAGCCCGGCGCGTCCGCCTCGGGCGGAGCGCTCCCACCGCGCGCCACGCGGGAAACCAGCCACGGGAGACCGCGGGCGTCCCATGCCTCTCCCGGAGCCTCGCCCCACCGGAGAGAGGGGGTTACTGGCTGGGCGGAGGGAAGAGGAGGGTCGGAGCGGGAGGTTTCTTTTGGGAGCGATGTAAACGTTTCCAGTTTAGTTAGTGGTAACAGTTACACAATGCGGTGAGCACCCTGGAAATCACCCACCTACACTTCAGTGGGCGAATTTTGGGTGCATGAATCGTATCTCATGAAAGCTGCTAGAGAACATGGTAGTGCTGGGCACAGTGGTGCACACCTGTCACCCCAGCACTCTGGGAGGCCAAGGCAGGAGGATCTCTAGTTTGAGCACAGCCCGGGCAACTTAGGAACTTAGTGAGACCCTGTCTCAAAATAAAAAAAATAAAAATGGGAATGAAGCTTGGTGTGGTGGCTCTGGGTTCAATGCTTAGTATCACAAAAAAGAAACAAAGATAGAGGAGAGAGAGAAAAAATGTCATGTGACTGTATTGAAGGAGAGATAGATTTTGGAGGGTGTACCTGGCTCAGCTCCTAAGAGGCGAATCTGCCATGCAGAACATGGAAAAGCATTCGGAGCTAGAGACAAGGGAAGGTGACGCGGGTCTTCGGGGGCAGGAGGCCAGCGCGGTGGGCACGGGGCTGGGCACTGTCTTGTAGCAGTGGAAAGTCGCCAAAGGGCTTTGGTCTCCAAAGAGAGCTTGGTGACCAGACTGAAGCTGTAGGAGGCGAGGAGGGGTGGTGTGCAGGGAGGAGAACTGGAGACGAAGTGGGTGCTCATGCTGTTGTCCGGGTGGGAGGTCCCCAGGTCTGGACTGGCACAGGGCAGCGAGGTGGGTTGAGACATCTTTGGGAGATAGAACAGCTGGGACCTCATGACCAGGGCTTTGGGGGTGAGCAGGAGGAGGGGCAGAAGGAAAAGGAGGAGAGTGAAGAGGAGGGAGAACAGAAGGAGGAGGAAGAGGTGGGGAAGAGGGAGACTAAGTGTGTGGCGGGGGTGCTGGGTACCATGGCAGAGGAGATAGATTGGGGTGCACAGATCCTGAGTTTAGTTCCAGACATGGCAAGCCAGAGGATCGGCTGAGATGTCAGGGTACACAGGTGGCAGAGGGCAGCGGGGGACGATCGCGTCTTCAGCAATCCCGGCGAAACCTGCCGTGTTTGAGTGAGCGCCGGCAGCATACGCTTCCGAGCAGCATAGGCAGTGTGTGTAGAAAGATGCGGACCATGACCCCACTCGATAAATTAGCTGAAAACCAGAGAGCACTCTGGGCAGAGGCGCTTCGGAGACCACGGACATACAGACTTGTTCCCGGGAACTGCAGGGACACGCAGCCGTGAGAAGTGGCTTTCAGGCTCACCTCTGATGGCCGACCGCCCCGAGGGGGAACGAGCCTGACGGTGGGGCCATTGCTGTGATTTGGCTGCTTTTCCAGGACATGGAGTCCTTCTCTACCCAGCACTGAGCCCCATAGGACCAGTGACAGAAAACCGTTTGTAAATCTCCACACTGCCCGAGACTGGGGACAGACACTGCTCTTTTATTGCTGTGGCCCCAGAGCCTGTAGCCCAGCGTCCAGACAGAGAAGGCGCTCAAGGAGGATTTGCAGGGCGGCTGGGTGCCAGCTCTTCCCCACCTGGTCATGTGCACGGCAGTCGCTGGGACCCAGTGCCCTGTGCCTCCTTCCGCTGGGTGACTGCGCTAAGCCCTTGGTCTGGGCCCAACAGCACCGGGGCTGCCATTGCTGGAACATTCTCCCCAGAGCCCGGATCAGGCAGCTGGGTCAGGCTGTGGAGAGCTGGGGTCTTCCCTTCTGACCAAGAGGCCGTGCTGTGGCTGCTTCACATGTGACTTCTCAGAGAGCTTTCGGATTCACACAAATATGGTGCAGAAAAACCCACTCTTGCGTCCCTCGGTGTCTACCCTCAGATCCTCAACGATGCTGAAATCTGCCGATGCTCAAACCCTTGTATAAAATGGTATAGCAGGAGCTGAGTGTGGTGGTGCACGCCTGTAATCCCAGCACCCAGGAGGCTGAGGCAGGAGGATCAATGCAAGTTCGAGGCCAGTCTGGGCTATATAGTGAGTTCAAGGCCAGCCTGGATTACACAGTGAGACCCTGTCTCAGAAAAACAAAAGAACTCTAAAAGGATAAAAAGGCGAGCAGAATCTACGCAATCCCCCACCTATAGTCATGCGCTGTATTACAAGGTTTCCGTCAGTGACAGACATGCATCCAACTGCCCCAGATTCCCCTAAGATCGCATCCGAGGGGCCCAGTGTGGCTGTCTTAGCTCAGGACACCCTGCGGTATCCACACAGTGGTGAAGCTGGCTCACGCCGTATTTCTCAGGCTCTGTCCCTGTCGCCCAGGGACGCACACCTCTGGACCATGTCTGGACGACTTAAGATGCTCAGTACAACGTGAATGCCGTGGAAGTGAGGAGCGGAGACAGGCGGGGAGGAATGTCCGCTCATGTTCAGTGCAGATGTGGCTTCTGCCCCGGGTGCTTGTCACCTGTAATCAGTTGAATCTGCTGATGCAGAACCGCAGGATCCAGAGGGCTGGCTGCGCGGGAGGAGAGCTGCCTCCTCCTTAGAGATCAGGAGCGAACACGCGAATGATCTGCCAGTGAGACGGCAGCTATAAGGAAGAATTACTTTTCACTAATGGGGATTGAACAGGGCCTTCGCCCTGAGCTACATCCCCAGCCCTTTTTTAGTTTTATTTTGAGACCGGGTCTCACTAAGTTGCCTGGGCTTCAATTTGCAATCCTCCCGCCTCTGCCTCCCAGAGTGCTGGAATTACAGGCGTGCACTCCCCAGTCCCGGGTGGGAAGGAGAGTGTGAGCTCAGCCATGCTCATCTTGTGGGCAATCAAACCATCTGCTTCATCCCAGGGCTCTGTCTTCAGTGCTCCTGACTTCAGTAACTTCAGGAAATTTCTTTCAAACTTTAATAAAAGGCAAAGGCCCCAGCAGTGGATTTTCCTTCTTTCTGGGTTATTTCCATACTTATTTGTTTTATGCTAAGCTCTCAGTTGCTTTTCAACCTAGTTTATGCTAAATAATCTTTTTTCCCCCACACTGTTTGTGCTCAGTATAAACAATGTTATGAAAAGTTAATAATTTTAGCCAAATAACACGCAACCAGGTAATGAAATCCAGAGAGCAGCCTGTGTGGAACCCAGGGCCCGGCTAAGAGAATTAGTGCTTGTCAGTTTTGGCTTGTGTGTTGGTGGCCCTGCGTCTGCTGGCCAGGGGCCGGGGACCTTGGCTCTGTGTGACACTATGTGACGGCCTTGTCAGCCCCGGCCCTGGAGCCCTGTCCCTACATGTTCTGTGCTCAACGAGGGGAGAGGCAGGTGCCAGTTTCCCAAGAGGGGAAAAAAAAGCAACTGGAAAAAAGGAAATGGCAGATTGTCAAAGAGATAGCTTTTGTTTCAACTTTCCCTCTTTGTTTTCCTTCACAGGCCTCTGTGAATTACCGTACTTTCCCTTTTGGTATTTTGGGCCGCAGATCTGTACATTAACCTCAGCTCCTTTTCCCCCCGTTAATAGTCATCTGGAAAATGTCCCCACGCCCGGCGGCCTTGTTCCAGCGAGGTCCTGTCCACCCCTGCCTGGGCTGCTGACTGAGTGGGGCGCCAGGAAAGCCGGGCCCCTTCCTAGCCAGGCTGCCACACCCTGCAGGCCCTGGGATGGACGAAGTCACAGAAGCTCTACTTGGTGGCCGCAGAACCCCAGCTGCGCCGCCCCTGGCCAAGGGACCTTGGGCATAACGAGCGCCTCGCTCTGCATCTCAGTTTCCCTTCCGTGATCTGGGCAGTGAGGTTGTCCACTGCTGGGAGCCACCGATGACTAATGGGAAGTCCTAGGATGAGCCACCCTGCCCCACTACTGCTTCCTCACGGTTTGGGGCAATACAGGGCTGCCCTGTGTGTGCCTCCGTGTGGCTCCTGTTGCCAGTGGGCCAGTTGAGGAGCACGGCTGCCAGATGAAAACACGCATTTAGTTGTTTGTTTGGTTTTTGAGAGAAGGTCTCACTATGTAGTTCAGGCTGGCCTCGAGCTCATTATATAGCCCAGACTGGCCTCGAAATCATGGCAATCCTCCTGCCTCAGCCTCCCAAGTGCTGGGGTTACAGGCATACACTACTACGTCTAGCTTAATGCTCATTTATGGGGCTGTAACCTGGGGTTTTTGAGTGGGACAGTGAGTCGCTCTAACACCTTTTCCTAGTACTGTCTCAAATTTTATCTCTGTGTTTTCCTTCCAGCCCTAGTGGCTGATTAAAAATAAATAATAAAAAAATATAAATTATAAAATATAAAATATTTATGTATAAATGAACGAATAAATAAAACATATATGGAGAGAAGAACACCAGACTTAGAATGAATCAAACCAACTGGCTGCTGAACTTGAGTTGGGGGCAACTTCCTGACTTTGCCTAGTCGAATAACAGCATCCGTGCCTCAGTTTCCTCACTTGTAAACGAGAGCGGCGACACATATCCACCAACCTGACTGGCCCAGTTTGCAGTGAGGAGCACATAGGTCGTGTGTGTGTTCTGTGGGCCTTGGCGTTCTCACTTAATCTGGCTTCCACGTTGTCATAGGGCATTTTGGGGACGAGCTAACGGAAGTGGCAGTTGGGCCCCCGGCACTCTGTCCTCTGGTCACGTGGACGTGACATGGCCGAGGTCCCCAGAGCTGGAGCAGGGCCTCCCTGTCCTGCGTGTTACCCGCTAATGGACACAATGCTTCCACCGAGGATCTACGTCCCCTCGGCAGCTACGAGGCCAGGCACCGGGGCTGTCACTGCAGTCGTTTTTGGCATCCATTCTTTCCCTCGACCCCGCCACTCTTCAAGTATCTGCGGGAGTGCAGAGGACATGACCCAGGCTGGGCGGCCGCTCACAGGGGCCGTCCGACATCTGGGCGGGAATTCAGGGATGTCCCCAGCTGGCTGGTGTGAGCGGTGAGCGCCGTCTGCCCTGGTGAGCCTGGCACCCAGGGACACAGCACGAGGGGCACAGCGCATTCCCACGGGCCGAGGTCACCAGCGCCCAAAGGGCCAGGGCCAGGAGGGCAGGAGGGCAGCAGCAGACACAGCTCTGTGCCATGGTGGCTGCCACTGCTGACCAGTCAGAAGTTCACTGCCCACATGAATCAGCAGATTATTGTTCATGCATTGTTTTACAGGTGCCTCCTACGAGGTATCGAGCTTCGATGTTTGGAATAAAGAACGCTGAAAGCCAGGTGAAGAAGTGGACTCCTGTAGTCGCAGCCACTGGGAAGGCTGAGGCAGGAGGATTGCTTTAGCCCATGAGTTCAAGACCCTGTCTCTAAAAAGCAAATAAGTAAATAAATGCTAAAAATGTCATTTGAGAGGGCTTGGTGACCCTAGAGGACAGGTATTGACTTTAGGGCCAACCTCCCTCCTCCTTTCTGTTATTTCTAGCTATGTGGCGTTCTCCAAGTAGCCTTGTAAGTTTCAGTTTCCTCCTATTTATTTATTTGTGTATTTATGTATTTACTGATTTAGAGACAAGGTGTCACTACATAGATCAGACTGGCCTTGAACTAATGGTGATCCTCCTGCCTCAGCCTCCTGAGTGCTGGGATTACAGGTGTGCACCACCACCCTCAGCTTTCAGTTTCCTCATTCTCAAAATGGAAAAAATTATACTGAATTTAAGAGTTGTTCAGAATTAAGAGAATGTGTGAAAAGGGTAGGAACCCCAAACTTGGAGTCCTTTGTATTGAAAAAGTACAGCCGCACATTTGGTGCTATAGTCTAGCATCGCAAGCTCTTGCCGGCACTCCTGCCTGTCCTATGTGTAGGTGGGGACAGACGTGGCGGATCTGTTGTCCCTGAGCTCACTGGGCATCACAGCTGGGTTCCCCTGGGGTAGACTGCCTCAGAAATGAGGGGTAGACATAATGGTAATAAAATACAAATAGTGGGATTCATATTATGTGCCAGGCAATGGGTTGCATATTCTGTATGCAAAACCAAGTTATAGCCCAGCACCCGTGGGCCACTGCTGCTGCGCGTTGCAGAAGACAGAACTGGGTCTTGAGGAGCTTAGGTCACTTGGCCAAGGTCACAAGGTGAGTAAGGAGATGTCCAGCAAGGTTTTTATGTCTCCGGAAGCCACCTTCTTGTGAAAGAATATTGAGTTTGGTCCAAAGTAGCCAGCAGAGCGGTTGTTAGGGTTGCCATGGTTACACAGGGAGATGGAAAGGGGGAACTGTTGGTTTTGAGGGACATACGTGTGACAATTTCCCTCCTTACCTTTCACTGTCCCCTCAGCGAATGCCCTGTCCTGGGGCCACTGTCCCCTCCTGTTTATTCCACACCCATCTCCAAAGCTGCCTTCTCTGGGGTCACTGTGCGTCACCTGTTCTCATGCGCCCCTTGGGTTCCCTCCGTGACTCACCCCACTCCCACAGTGCCATGCCAGTCCTGGCCCGGGCCACCCTGGTCACCGGCACACAGTGGCCGTTCTGAAGCAAGTGCTCAGGGCATGAAGCCGGGGCCGCTGCACGCCAGGCACGCGCTCTGCACCTGAGCCGCCCCAGCCCTGGTCCCGGCTGTCAGTCCCTGCACATTCATTCATTCCTTCACCGGTGTTTCACATGGAGTCGCAGCCCTCGGGGACATGACAGCCCCACACGACCCGGCCCAGGAGCTGACAGCACGGTGGGGAGGCCGATGCAGAGGCAGCACTGAAGTCCGGGACACGTTCCTGAGCACCATGAGGTGACCAGGTGACCACACGTTGGGGCAGTGAGGAGGTGGCACAGAGGAGGATCAGGGACTCGGGGGAGGGAAGAGCAGGCAGAATTAGAGGCTTGGGGAGCTAGGCCTTCACGGAAATCCACACAGAGCGTTTCTAGAACATTCCGTGAGGGAGAAGCAGCAACCAAGCCCAGCTATTGAGATGGCCTTAGCAGCCACCGCCCCCGGCGACACTGAGACTCCCGGAGGAGACTGAATAGCTTCCCGTACATAGTGCTGGGCATGGATGGAAGAAACCAGGAAGGGCTGGGGACACACTCTGGGGACAGCAGAAGAGACATGAGCAGCTGTCACCACCCCTGCACTGAAGGGGCAGGAGGAGGGGACAGTGATTCAAATCCTAAGAAAGCTGTAGCTGTTAAGAGGAGGAGGCCGGGGACAGAAGTGGGGACATTGGTGAAAGCACTGCCACCGGCAGTCTGGCCAGGGGACCTGAGTGGAGAGGAGGAGAGGTGCAGTGTGACAGGAAGGAAGCAGGTGACACTGCGTGGCAGACCGCAGTCTGCTCACCTAGTTCCACCACTGCCATTTGCCATTGGTGTCACCCACCACAGATGTCACTGCACAGCTGCTGTGGCTGTGGGGCAGGGACACAGCTCGAAGGAGCAGCTACAGGTTCAAAGGAGAAGTGGGGACAAGGCCGGACGGATGACGACCACGGTGCACAGGGCGTGGGGCTGAAGAGTGGCCTCGGCCGAGCTGGAAGTGCCACCTGAGCTCCCTGGTGGCCGCACATTAAAGAAGATGGGGTCATTCACGGGGCTCTCCTGTGGGAGAAGTGGAGGACTCCAGTTTGTTCTGGGCGCCAGCCTCCCCAGACCTTAGCACAAGGGTGCCGTCTCTCCACGGGCAGCAGTTCTCACACAGACCCTGAGCCAGGCATTTCCCTCCCTCCCTTCTCTTCAGCAATGGTGATTACACCCAGGGCCTCTGCACTAAGCTACATCATCCCCAGCCCTTAACAAAAATTATTTTATTTTATTTTATTTTATTTTATTTTATTTTATTTTATTTTGAGAAATGGTCTCACTAAGTTGCTGAAGTTGGGCTCAAACCTGTGATCCTCCTGCCTCAGCCTCTCAGAGTGCTGGAATTACAGGCATGTGCCTCCATACCTGATTTTGGCATGTCGTTTCTATCATTCACTAACATGTTTTTGAAGTTCAATTTGGTGGGAGTATTTTGGGTATTTACCTTTTTTCTGAAATTACAGTGATAATTTCTTTAAGCTGTGAAGAATGGAGGCCAGGCACAGCTGTGTCAGGAACCCTCAGACCATCTTCCAAGCGAGCTGGTGCTTCAGAATTCAGGGCACAGTGGGGAGTGGGGGTCACAGTGGACCTAAGCATGGGGTGGGGGCCAAAGACCCATTAGAAAAGATGATAAAGGATTTTCTTCAAAAAAAGCAAAGGCGCACAATTAGATTCAGCTCTCACCATCTTGAAATCCAGGGCCCCACTGAGGATCCAGGGATTCCCAGTTCAGCATCTCTGGTAGAATATGTGGCCCTCACAACATTGCAAATAAGGGGTTTTCTTTTGGATTTTTCTAAGGGAGTTTTCTTGGGATCAAGAGATACAGTCATATCTGAGGCATTACATTCATTTCATAGGGTTTGGGAAGGGAAGGAAAGCTACTTTATTGGACTCTTTTTTTTTTTTTTTTTGTCTGTTTTTGATACAGGGTCTTGCTATGTAGTTCAGGCTGCTCTTGAACTCACTTCGTAGTCCAGGCTGGCCTTGATCCTCCTGCCTCAGCCTCCTGAGTGCAGAGATTACAGGTGTGTGCCACCACGCCTGGCCTGCATTACTGGACTCTTATTTCCCTCACCTTACACAAATATTCTACGGATGTGACAAAATATATGCAATGTGGAATATTATTCAACAGGTAAAAGGAAAGAATATGAGATGCATGCTGCAATATGGATGAGCCTTGAGGACACTGTGCCATGGGAAATAAGCCTGACTCAGCAGGACAGACACTGTGTGATTCAGAGGCAGTAGCATGGTGGTTGCTAGGGGCTGTGGGGAAGGAATGAGGAGTCTTACTGTTTAATGGATAGAGAATTTCAGTTCTGAAAGATAAGAGTTCTAGACATTGATTGAACAACGACGTAAACACATGAAGCAAGTGAAAAATACTGAGAATGTTTACATTTAAAAATTTATTACAGCTGGGCTGTGGTGCACTCCTGTAATCCCAGCACTTGGGAGGCTGAAGCAGGAGGATTGCCATGAGTTTGAGGCCAACTTGCACTACATAGTGAGACTGCTTCAAAGCAAAACAAAAAAACCCCAACGAATTTATTACAGTAAAAGACATTGCCATGAATCCCGCTCAAAATACTGCTTTCTGGCCGGTGAGATGGTTCAGCGGCACAAGCGCCTGCCTTGCAAGCGCGAGGGCCTGAGTTCGACTCCCGGATCCCACATAGGAAAAAGGGGCCGGTGATATCGCTCAGCGGCACGGGTGCCTGCTGGCACGTGAGGTCCTGAGGTCAACCCCCGGTACCCACAAAAAAAAAAAATACTGCTTTCTTATAAGAATCTTTTGCGTGTCTTGTACCATCTGAGTAACTACTTTGAAGATAGTGATGCACACTGTATTAAGTATTCTCTGTTATTCTCTTGTTGTTTTGTTAAGAAATTTTGTTTTATCTTTTCATAAGATAAAAATATGCTTTCTTCACTTCCAACACATGTATCCCACCATTTTTGCTACTTTCTGAAGCAGTTCTGGAAATCCTCTTTCATGAATGTCTTTATGAGGTGTGGCCAAAAACATGGTGAATGCTGCTGTCCAGCGTCATTCAATAGAAAGGCAGCGTCGTAAAAACGTCGCAGCGCGTCCTTGTCCACCTTATTCACCGGATCTGGCACTGTGAGACTTCCGGCTCTTCCCCAACGTCAAAATGACCACGACAGGTAAGCGTTTTCGGTTGACTCAGGACATCGAGGTGGTCACCACAGTACAGATAAAGACCTCACGAAAGAGGACTCCGGGAGCGCCACGACCTCCTCTGCCCTGGTTCTGCGGGCTCTCGGGCTGTGGCCAGAGCATTTCCCGTTTCGGCCCTCGGTCTTGCTCCTGATGTATTTTCCTCCAGGAAGGCGGTTATGACCGTGTTTCAGGGCTCTACACAATGCCAAAGGGAAACTTCGGCCTCGCCAGTGATTCATCATGCAGGAACTCTTCATTCGCTGGAACTCATCCTTTTTATTACAGGAAGTAAATATGTGTTGCTAAGCTACTCTGTCTGGCAAAAAAATCATACAGTAGATTCCATTGTCCTCTTTGTACTGTTGGAGAGTTGATGATTCCTCGATGCTAATCCGGACCTTTTGTTCTTGACCTCCTTTAGCTAAAGTTAGTTAGAGTATGGTCATGATGTACCTGGTGTAAACAGAAAAAAAGGCCTGACTCATAATTTCCCACGAGAAAACGGTAGGCTTCCTTAAACTTTCTCAAAGGAATTTAAAAGCATTTATTGGTTCATATTTTCAGGTCTGCATCCATCTATTTAGTTTTCTATCTATCTATGGTCCAAGAACCTTGCAAACATCTGATCGAATCTTAGTGTTGTAAAGGAAGTAAATATAGGTTGCACAGGTAACTTTCAAGAGTTGCAGGTGTGTGGTGGCATACGCTTATTCATCCCAGCAATCTGGAGGCTGAGGCAGGAGAATCGCTGTGAGTCTGAGGCCAGCCTGGGCTACATAGTGAGTTCAAAGTCAGTGTGAATTACATAGTGAGACCCTGTCTAAAAAAAAAAAAAAAAACTTGTGACAACATCTTTTTTTTTTTTTTTTGTGGGTACCGGGGGGTCGACCTCAGGACCTCGTGCGCCAACAGGCACCCGTGCCACTGAGCGATATCACCGGCCCCTTTTTCGTATGTGGGATCCGGGAGTCGAACTCGGGCCCTTGCGCTTGCAAGGCAGGCGCTTACGCCGCTGAGCCATCTCACCGGCCCATGACAACATCTTTTGACCCACTAGGTTTGGGGCATCCGTTCTCCACCTCTGAGAAGAATGAACTAGGTAGAGACTGTTTTAAGCAGAAGCTGGGAAGTTCAGGATGGAGGAGAGGAAGAGCTAAGGGCAGGCATGCCATTTCCCCTAGAGAGAGCACAAAGCATCAATTGATGTCATCGCCTGCATCAGACGCTTGTCCCCCGGGTGGGCAGGGGGATCTGGACGTCATGGGAGCATTCTGTCTGCACAGCTCATGGACACGGACTCAGTCTGCACACGTGTGTGAGGAGGGAGTCTGTGGAATGGAGCTGGCAGTGAGGTCACCCACAACTCGGTCCCCAGGAGGGGGGACGGGCACAGCAGTCGCAGTTCTGCCCCGGCCGTCTCGGTGTGAGGGCACCTACCCAGGCCAGCGCAGCAGCCCATGTTGGCAGAGGAGGGCAGTTCCCACCTGCAGGTCATGGCCTTCCTCCAGTGTGTGAGTAAGAGCTGGCTGTGCAGAGCCTCCAGTGTGCGGCACGGTGACAGTGACCGGCTTGCTCAGTCCACTGGGGCCATCGCGATGAGTGAGAAGAAAATCACTTTAATATGTGCTCCAACTTGCAACTTGCAAAGAGGTGCAGGTTTCTGATGACAGGAATTCCCCAGACTACATTTAATGTCGCGTTCTTCCACCTCCCGACCTTAACTCCCACAGAACTGGCCACGGTCAAGAGTGTGAGCTCTGAGTCAGAGGTCAGATTCCAAATCCCGGATCCACCATCAACCAACGAAAACTCTCCCAAGGCCTCGGCTTCCTCAGATCTCGTAGCAGTTCTCACCTAAGCAGGAGAGTTGTGCGGCTCGAGGGTGGCTGTTCGTGCGCAGCACAGAGCACCTGCGCTAAGTAATGCAATCGCTGTTTACTGCGATTATTCCGGAAGCCAAGGCCACTCAGTGCCCTGGCTCCATGCCACTGGTTTGTGGGAAGAACAAAGGGCTGGTTTTGTGCTCTGGATCCAAAGCTGTGGAAAAGTTTTAAAAACATATTTGTTTTTTATTCTTTCATATGGTATGTCTCACACACCTAACTTCTAAACGGTTGAAAGATACATGCTGGAGGTGCAACTATCACTTCAATGCATGTGGGGAATGTTTGTTGAGTGAATATCTGCTGTGGGTCAGGCCACGTGGTGGTGGCGCGAAAGCATGACCTGGTCCCTGCACTGCGAGGAGGCGGATATAGACTGCTGGGGACTGGGCGGCATGGACAGTGGGGTTGGGGGCGGCACCTGGGAGAACCTGGGTGCAGAGAAAGTGAATGGGCCCGGTGGGGGAGGTTCTACTATGGAAAGCCATGAGCAAGAACAGTCGGGTGCACTGGGCGACTCGGAGGAAGCCTGGTCCCCAGCATGGACTGCAGATCTGGGAATGGTGGACAGAGGTGGGAAGGGATGCTGATCACAGAGTCCTGGTGTGCGCTGCCAGGGCCCCGACCTGCAGCCTGGAGGTGGGGGAAGCTGTCGATGGAATACGTGTTCGCGTTGGGGACGGACCACCCTGCGTGGAGGGCGGTTGGAGATGAAGCACACAGACAGGGTCTGCTAAGGAGATTGAGCAGCCCCCTGGGGAAAGACGAGGCAGGGAACCCGTGAAGAGGCTGCAGGTGAACCCCCGGGACTTGGGGCTGCTGGGGTACACAGTGGGGGCCGTGCAGAGGGCTGACCCCCAGGAATCCAGGTCAGGCAACCTGGGGGAAGGTGGTGCCTCCCACTGAGGTTATTTTTACACTAAAAGGGGAAGAACTGGTTTTGTGGGTGGAAGATGATTTGCTCTGTTCAAAAAAAAAAAATTTAGTTGTAAGTATGGAATTTATAATCTATGGAGATAAGGATTCAAATGTACTTTTCTTTCATCACATCTGGAATTCAGTAATCCAAGAAATGAGCGTAAGAACGGAATCCTCGGAGAGCACGTCTGAGCAGGACATTTACAACCCAATGGTTCTCAGCGGGGCCGAGCGAGATCTGAACCCAAGCTGCCTTCCTCGTTCCAAACAGGGAGAGAGAGAATTTAAAAATTTTGAGAAAGAGGGAGACAGGACACGGGAAGAATGCTAACATAATAATACTCTTAAAATAATTAAAAATCAGTTTATATTGCTTTCTCGACATTTATTAATTGCATTTCAATATCTTTTTCAACGTCCTTTGATGGAGATGCTGGAATAAAGTAGAAGAGCAAGCAGCT
Source organism: Erethizon dorsatum (assembly GCA_028451465.1). Classification (NCBI taxonomy): domain Eukaryota; kingdom Metazoa; phylum Chordata; class Mammalia; order Rodentia; family Erethizontidae; genus Erethizon; species Erethizon dorsatum. The sequence continues at coordinate 23,647,220 of CM051838.1, read as the reverse complement.
CAGCTAGCTGGGGGAGGAGGAGAAAGGGGCCCAGGTAACCCATGGACTGATCGCTGCTGGCTTCTGTCAGAAAGAACCTTGAGTAGGCGAGACCAGGAGAAATGAAGGACACATCCGGGGACATGGCCACCAGATTGGAGAATCTGTGAACGCCCAATCCTTCGGCCTCCTGTGTGCTTAGTAGCACAAGGCGCCTCCTTGATTTCTGGGCTTTGTGTCTTGCAGAGTTCTTCGTCTGGTTGTGGAGCATTCTGGATAGTATGAGAAAGGGGTTTGGTTTCTACCCCGAATTCATTGAAGTGGGAAGAGAGAAGATGTATCCGTCCTCCTTTGCTCAAATGGGTGAGTATACAGCCCAGCATACAAAGGGCTTCTCAGAACTGTCACTTGACAACGTGCCCGGCAGATGCCTGATGTCAGCAGGAGAGGGCCGTGGGTGGGTGTCCCTCGCTGACTTCCTCTTCTCCTCTCCCTGCCAGGGCTTCCTCGTCCAAACCTGTAGTCCCCGCCCAGGCAATTCCAGGCCTGGGTGTTTCTTAAGCAAATAGAGCAACTCACACCAGAGTTAGGGGTTGCCACTGCTTAGCAGCTGTATTCCAGGGCAGGTACTCACAACGTCTGTGACTCACTCGCCAACCTCTTCTGTGCCTTTGATGTCCTCCTCCGCCAGCGCCTTCAACGCGTACGTCTCTGTGCACCAGCGGCACCTGTTCCACGCTCCTGTTTTCTAGTGATCTAAGTGTGCAGGGCGGCACTTATGCACCGTCTCACTCTCCCGTAGCCTCTCAGGCTGTGTCTTACTGCTCAACCGTTCGGGAAGCTTTTGGTAATCAGGAAGAAATGTGTCCACCGCTTCCCTGGATAAGTATGGTTCCCCACTTCCTCCTCGCTGTCCCTAAATCTGAGTCTGGAAACTGCCAGGCTGGAAACTTCACCACTGCTGCCACAGATTGGGGCACAACGCACCCACTATGGACGTCTCCAAGGTGAAAAAGAAAACGCACACAGCCGAGCACTGAACACAAGGTTTCTGCACGAAGCGAAGCAGGCGCTCCCCTTGATGCACACAGGCTGACAAGAGTGATTCTTGTGAGGCGCCTGCTGTACGCTGGGCACTGTTCTACATCGTGTCCAGGTGTCGTGCTGGTTGATACTCAAGACAGTCCCTTGCTCGTTGCAGATGAGGGCAGTTCCCACGGAAGGGTTAAATGATTTGCCCAGGTTTGGAACTGGATTTCACATGTAGGAGTTTCACTGGAACGCAAGACTATCTTGTTCTTTGTGTGCCATTTAAATCTGTTTATATCTGTATGTTCATTCTCCTGGGCTTTCCTCTAGAAGTGTTATTGTTTTATTGCACATTTGGATCTGCACCATCAGGGATTACAGGCATGTGCCACCACACCTGGATCTACACCATCAGCAACAGGCTTTTGTGTCTGACATGAGGTCAAAGTTAACTTTTCCCTTTTGGGTCCCCAGCCGACAGCACATCCTTTATTGAAAACAGCCACCTTTTCCTGCTGTGCTACAGTGTCACCTTTGCTGTAAGACAGCTGGGCCTATGTTGCTAGTCAGGTTTTGGGTTCTGGATTCTATTCTACTACTCTGCCAAGAGCGCATTGTCCGAATTACTATAGCTGATAATATAAATATAATATTATAGGTGTATTTCTTGATATCTAGAAGTATAAATCTTATTTTCAAGCTTGTCTTGATCAGTTTTGGTCCATGTGTTTCTACAAAAATTTTAGGATTATTTTGCCAGCTTACACACACACACACACACACACACACATACACGCACACGCACACACACACACACAGATATTCATGCTGGGCTTTTGGTGGGATTGAATTGAATCTATAGATAAATTTGGGAAGAATTGATATCTTAACTATATTGGGTCCATGAACATGGTATATCCCCTCCATTTTTAAAAATTTAATTCTCACAATAATGTCATGCAGTTTTCTGTGTAGATGACTAATTCAATTTGTCAGATTTATTTTAGGTATTTGATTTTTAAAAAGGAGATTGTAAATGTTATCCTACAAAACTTTCATTTTCTCACTGTTGATTATAGTATGTAGGATTTAATATAGTGACCTTGTAAGTGTAGCCTTGCTTTTCCCTTATTAATTCTAATTGTAAGGTGTTTTAGAGTTCTTTTTTTTTCCAAGTATTATAGTGTTTATTGATAGATGCAAGTACAGTGG